>JAWDJE010000002.1:323476298-326126298 GCA_035047345.1 Bradypodion ventrale | reverse complement strand
ACACACACCTCATTCCTTTATACATCAAAACAACTGGTTGTATGACAAAATGTCTGACTTTAGTGTCTTGCACGGAAGACAAAGAAGGAGTCGCAGGAAGGACTAACACAGGTTTATTCATTGATGGTCAGCATGAACATGCGGTAATGGCGGAGATACCTCACATTATATACAGTGGTACAATACATTTGAATCTTGCTGTACGGTAGCTCATTGGCTGCTACCGGCGTGACGTCGTCCTGGTCACGCCCATCTTCAGTGGTGGATCTGTAGTAGTTTGCTATTGCGGGGAGTTCCCGCGGCTGCAGGTGATTTGAGGAATGGGAACCATGTGAGTTGAACGCTCGCAGCTGCCCTCTATGGGCAGCTTACTCGCGTTCCTTTACAGCTGTGTTACATTGTAATTGTGGTCAGGTTACATTCATACATTTCTTAAAGCAGCATTGTACAAGGTTACATTCATGCATCTCTTAAGCAGCATTGTACAGACATAACACTGACTGAATCCTTCCACCTTAAAAAAAGCAGGTTCCCAGTGACACAGGAAAAATGGTGCTTTGCGGGGGCAAAGTCATGGATGGATTCAATTCAGCCTTTGTGTCACGTCCTCCATTGGATCCCCTGGGCCAGGTGAAAGCGGAGGGCACACATCTTATGTGATACACATGCAAATGGACTGGATTTCTTGGGTCCTTTTGCATGTGTGGAATGATGTTGCAGAGATGTGTACCATTGTGTGGAGTACTTGCTGAATAACGACTCCAAGGTATCCAAGGACATATATACAGGTGAAACTCGGAAAATTAGAATATCGTGCAAATGTTCATTTAGTTCAGTAATGCAACTTAAAAGGTGAAACAAATATATGACATAGACTCATTACATGCAAAGTGAGATAGTTCAAGCCTTACTTTGTTATAATATTGATGCTTATGGCTTACAGCTTATGAAAACAGCAACCCCCCAATCTCATGTATCCCATAATCATCACATAATCTCATGTACGCTGTGTGCCATGATCATCAAAATTAAGGCATGACATTTCTCGCTTAGCATGTAGTGAGTCTATTTCATATATTTGTTTTACCTTTTAAGTGAAATGAATGAACATTTGCATGATATTCTAATTTTCCAAGTTTCACCTGTATATATGTATATATGTGTACACACACACACACACTCTCTCTCTCCCCCCGAATTCACTTGTTGTATAAAAGGAGCAAATTGTGAGACATTTGAACATGTAGTCAAGTACTTACAGTTAGATAAAGGTGCTTAGAAGATGAATTAGAACTTTGTCCTGTTAGGTTCATTTGCCATTATTTATTTATTTATTTATTTATTTAGATCCCGCTCTTCTAGCGCAAGCGCCACTCAGAGCGGCTGACAGCATAAAATGAGAAAGCTCTTTAAAACAAGAAAGCAATCTCAGACATACAAAGAGCATGATACAATCAAGCTACATATACAAAGAAGTGCATATATTCATAGAACATCTAAAACCAGCCACAAACCCTCCTTAACCCCTTAAGAAGATAAACCAATAAAAGTTAAAATGATAAAAACCATACTAAAAAGGGCATAAAAAACAGTCACATAAAACAATCTGACAGCTCCAGCAGTAACTTATAACCTGAGGCAACTAGACTAGCCAGCGGACCTGGGATGTTCCACAAGTTGGATCCCAAACCTGCTGGCACAGCCAGGTCTTGAGTGCCTTTCTAAAGGGGAGCAGCTCTGTCTGGAGGCGCAGTTCTGGTGGTAAGAGGTTCCACAAGACCGGGGCAGACACCGAGAAGGCTCTTCTCCTGGTCCCAGTCAGGTGTACTCTTGTCGAAGGAACCACCACAGAGCCTCTCTGGTCTGCCCTTATAGAATGCCCTGAATTCCTCCCAAATTGACTTATTCTTTTGGAGAAAAATCTAAGGATACTGAATTTCATGTTTATTTTAAAGATTTGTTTAGCAAACTACACACTAGATCCCTGCTTGTCAATCTGGACAACTAGAATTTCTAGCTATGCTTTTAAAAGAAAACACAGCTCCTCCAGACAGTGATGGACAGCTGCACTGTTTAGTTTACATTATGGCAAGAATCCAGGACTGTGATGTGACTGCATGAAATTGTAAATACAACATAATGAACTACTTCTGCCATTTCAAACTGACAAGTACAATGAATATTATCACTGATCTAATCCTATTCACCCCCTCCCAGCCTATTGCAACTCAGTGCACAAAACTGTATGATTTATCTATTTTCAGCATCCGTTTCAAACAAAGTTTAACAAGATATAGCATGTTTATATTATTTAAACTTGTGCTATATTGTTGCATGTTGTTGATTTTGCTAGTTGTGAAGGTACTCAATCAGTTCACAGCCAAAAGGATGTTGAAGAGACTCTACAATCCAGTCCTTTGACCATTTCTTCCTTTAAGTATTTTGGCCATCTCACGAAGTACAATAACATATAAATATGCTTTTGCACCATAATTTAATCAACAGCCATGTGCCAATGGACCCATAGAAAGAAGTAAAATTCAAGTATTAAATTATAGCTATCTATGAAAGAACATGAGCTGAATTTCACTGGATCAGTCAAAAGGGTTGCCTTGTTCAGTATTCTGTTCCCACAGAGGCCAACTAGGTGCATATGGAAAGCCCACCAATGCTCACTCATGCTCCCCAGCAACTGGCACACAGAGGCTGACTGCCTCTGATACTGGAAGGAAGAAGCAAATCTGTGATGAAGAGTTCTAATAGCCCAACTCTTTATCCAATCACCTTTAAAACTGTCCAAGATAGCAACTACTCTGATCACCAGTAGTAGCGAATTCTTCAGTTTAACCCTTTTGTTTGTAGGAAACTATTTCCTTTTCTCTGTTTTAAATTTCATAGCACCATTTTATTTTATTTTATTTTGTCCCACCTTTTCTTCCAAAACTGGGACTTAAGGCAGGTTAACAATAATTGTTTTCCACCAAGTCAATTCTGGTTTATAGTGACCCTTTCCAGAGTTTGCTAAGTACAGAATGCTCAAAAGTGGTTTATCATTCCTTCATGTCCAGGAATTGTACAACTTGCCCAAGAACACACAAGTTGGCTCTCCTCCCAGGAGCCACAGTGGGAAGTCCAACTCTCACATTATTTTTACACAACTAAATACTACAACATAGAGCTATCCATCCAGCTCAAGATGATTTACAACAAAATTAATTTTAAAAATGAAGTACGATTTTTGAAAATTTGTTGTTGGTGTTGTTTATTTATTTAAATTTATATGCCGCCCCCTTACCATAGGGCGACTCCGGGTGGCTCAACAGCATAGAACATAAAAAACAAAAACAATAAACTATCATAAAAGAGAAAAGAAAAACCCTCTTAAAAACCTTAAAACAACCCAAGTCACATATTAAAAAGCCCCAATTAAAACTATAAAAGAACCACCCTCCCCCCCAATCGGTGCAAGAGGGATATTTTGCTCAGATGAGCCAACGGGCGGGGGCCACTTCCCCATCAGCCCCCCACACTTGCCCTGTCTGCCAGGTTTTAAGCCCTTTCCTGAAAGGCAGCTGTTGTGTTCTAATGGTTTTATCTTCCACATGGATTACAATGTATCTGAACCAATGTAACCGTGCCTATAGCAACAATGTAACCTTCAGCTGTATCATATGAACCCTGTAATAGGACGCGAGCTAATGACCACCAGCTGGCAGCAGCGAGCGTCCAAGCTCTCTTGGTCCAAACTCATCAAAGGCAACAGCGCGGGAAGTTTTCCCGCCACCACCTACACCTGGACAAGAAGGGCGTGACCAGCAATGACGTCACGCAGACAGTAGCCAATGGGCTACCATGCAACCACGTTCAAATGTATTACTACTGTATATAAAGAGCTATCGATCCGCCATTACCTCATGTTCCCTCTGTCCACGATGCAATAAACCTGAGTTAACCCAGCCCGAGGCTGTGTCCTGTGTCTTGGTTTTCATACACTAAATTGGCGACGAAGGTGGGATAATGGATCCCCAAGGAACAGCCAGGGCACAGAGCGGATTCAACATCACCAAACCGCAAGACTGGGAGCTGTTGGAGATGGACTTCCAGGCGGCACTGGTGGAACTCAAAGTCAAAGAAGACGACGAGGAGAGGAAGAGGGCCATCCTCACCAGAATGCTTGGGTTAGAAACCAAGCGGACGCTGGTGGGCATCATCGCTCCGAAGAAGGTGAGCGAATTTAAGGCAGACGACATCATGAAGCTGCTGCGAGAGCGTTTCCGACCCTCGAGGGCAATGTTTCCCGCTCGGAGCGCGTTTTGGAGGCGAGTCCAAGCGCCGGACGAGTCGGTTGAGGCATTCGTGACCGCCATGAGGATAGCCGCCGGCCCCTGTAGATGGGACAACCTAGAGATGGCCCTCAGGGACGGCGTGCTGTGTGGCCTGAAGGACAAGGAGGTGCAGCGCAGCTTGATGAACAAGGAGCCGCCACCCACGCTGGCAGAGGTCGTAGAGGCCGCGGAAGCCGCGGAGTCCACGAATGCGGGAGTGGACGAGATGCACCAGTGGCGTGAGTGGCGTCCTAGAGCCGGCAAGGCGGAAAATTCGGTGCACGGGAAGTCCGGACAGTCGGTGCACGCAACCCGACGGGCCTCAAAGTCGTCTACGGAAGGCAGCGACGGCGAGGAGGTCCAGAAGGTCCGAAAAGGTGGGCGCCGCTGCGATGGTTGCGGAGCGGCCCATGAGCGCGCGAGGTGCCCATTCAGAAAGGCCGAGTGTTACACCTGCGGCCGTCGGGGGCACATCGCCAGGGCATGCAGAAAACGGAAGGAGGGCCGGAGGCAGTCACAAGACCGTTCGACCAGACCGGACCGTCCAGCGAGGTCCAAAGATGGCGCCCAGACCACGAGGAAGCAGGACGGCGTGGGCCGCGTCTCGGACGACAGCGAGGACGACGCCCCAGTGTTCAGCGTGTCCGCGGGGCAGTCCCATTACTTCGTTGAGGTACTAGTACAAGGGGCCCCTATTAGGATGGAAATTGACTCGGGGTCCTCCTATTCTATAATTCCCCAGAAAGAGTTCTTGAAAATCGACCCCCACGTGCGGCCCAAACTTAAAACGTTGAGGTCCACGCTATGAGATGTACAGGGAAACAGCATTCCGGTGTTGGGGGTCGGAAAGTTTCGGGTCAGCTTTAAGAGACATTCTGCGGAACTGCCCCTAGTTGTCCTTAAGGGGGGAAGTTGTAGCCTCCTAGGGACGCAGTGGTTTCAGCCCTTAGGCTTGTTCATAGGGGGAGTGCATACAGTGGGAGGGGACCCAATACAAGCGGTTTGCGATACGCATCCCGCCGTCTTTGAAAAAGGACTTGGAAAGTTCAAGGGACCCCCTGTAGCCTTCGACCTAGACCCGGAGGTCCGCCCGATAAGACTCAAACCGCGCAGGGTGCCGTTCGCACTCAAGGACAAAATAGAGGCGGAACTGGACAGACTGGTGGGCCAGGGGATTCTTATTCCTGTTGATTCCGCGGAGTGGGAAACTCCAATTGTAACAGCTCTGAAGGCCAACGGGGAGGTGCGCATTTGCGCTGATTATAAGTGCACAATTAACAAGGCGATCCGCCCTAATGCATACCCGGTGCCGGTGGTCAGCCACCTTTTGGCCAGGCTGAATGGGGGAAAGTGTTTCGCTAAACTCGATTTGGCACAAGCCTATCAGCAACTCCCCGTAACTCCCGCCACGGCCGCGGCACAAACGATAGTTACACACAAAGGGGCGTTCCAGGTGTCGCGTTTACAGTTCGGCGTGAACTCGGCACCCGGCCTTTTTCAGTCGCTTGTGGAACGCCTCCTGAAGGGGCTGGAGGGGGTGTTGCCTTATTTTGATGACGTGTTGATAACAGGGGGGAGTGAGGGCGAACTGGCAAAGAGATTGGATAAAGTACTAACTGTTTTCGAGAAAGCGGGGCTGAGACTGAGGAAGGACAAATGTGTTTTTTTCGAAACTGAGGTCGAGTTTTTAGGGTTCCGGATCACACCCGAGGGTATTAAGC
The DNA here is from genome assembly GCA_035047345.1 of Bradypodion ventrale. Lineage (NCBI taxonomy): Eukaryota > Metazoa > Chordata > Lepidosauria > Squamata > Chamaeleonidae > Bradypodion > Bradypodion ventrale. Next base: position 326,120,252 of record JAWDJE010000002.1, on the reverse strand, counting down.
CGTCTAAATCCAAAGTAGCAGCCATAAAGAAGGCCCCTCGCCCTACATCCAAAACCGAGCTACAGTCATTCCTGGGGCTCCTCAATTTTTACCATACATTCCTCCCACGGAAGGCGTCCATGGCCGAACCGCTTCATCGGTTACTTAAAAAGGAGGAGACATGGATGTGGGGTGACGAGCACGAGAGGGCGTTCAAAGAACTAAAGCAACTCCTAACATCTGAGGCAATCCTGACACATTTCGACCCCAAACGGCCAGTGGTCTTAGTCTGCGATGCATCCCCGGTGGGGGTGGGGGCGGTGCTTTGCCACGTGTTGGATGACGGAAGGGAGGCCCCGGTAGCGTTTTATTCAAGGTCCCTGTCCCAAGCGGAGCGCAATTACGCACAAACCGACAGGGAGGCATTAGCAATAGTAGCCGGAACCAAAAAATTTCACGATTTTTTGTATGGCCGCCCGTTCAAAATCGTGACTGATCACAAGCCCCTGTTAGGGATTTTCACGGCAAGCAAGCCCACGCCGCAGATCCTGTCCCCGAGGATGCTGCGATGGGCTATTTTTCTCAACGCATACCAACACGAGTTGGAGTACCGGCCCGGAAAGGAGATCGGCCATGCTGATGCACTTTCGAGATCTCCCTTGCCCTTGTCGGACGACCAAAAGGCGAGAGTAGAAAGAGACCGCCAGGTGTTGTTAATTGAGGTCTTAGACGCACCCCCAATAGTACCTGCCGACATTGCTAGGGCGACAGGCAAGGACAGAACGCTGGAGAAAGTTAGTTCATGGGTACAGAAGGGGTGGCCGGCATCGTCCCCAAGCACAGAATTCGACCCATTTTTTCGGAAAAAGCTAGAGTTGTCCCTAGAAAGGGGGTGCCTGTTGTGGGGCCAACGGGTGGTGGTCCCCACGTCCCTGCGTCCGAGGGTGCTCGAACTGCTGCACGTCAGCCACCCGGGCATCGTTCGTTCAAAGGCGCTGGCCCGGAGTTATTTTTGGTGGCCACAGCTAGACACAGACATTGAGCACATGGTCGGCACTTGTGAGGCATGCCAGGGATCCCGACCAGAGGCGGCCCGGCTCCCGCATAGGGAATGGGACACAGCAAGGGGGCCATGGTCCAGAGTGCACGTAGATTTCGCTGGCCCATTCCGAGGAACCATGTTTCTCCTGGTGGTGGATGCGTTCTCCAAGTGGCTGGAGGTTATCCCAGTAAAGAGCACGTCCTCCGCCACTACAATTAGCCAACTGAGGAGAGTCTTTTCCACATTCGGTTTACCCGACACTTTAGTCAGCGATAACGCTAGTTGTTTCACCTCCGCGGAGTTCGGGGCATTTATGGAGGCAAACGCCATTCGGCATGTCACATCCACGCCGTTTCACCCGGCCACGAATGGCCAAGTGGAACGGCTGGTGCGTACAACAAAGGATGCGCTGCGGCGCATGGGCCCGGGGGACCTAAATCACCAAGTATGTCAGTTCTTATTAGCGTATAGGGTGACCCCCTTGGCGTCAGGTTACTCGCCGGCAGAGCTCTTGATGCGGCGAAAACTGACCACGATCCTGTCCAGGCTAGACCCGACGAGAGTCGAGGATAAAGGAAAAAACATAGGGTTGGCAGTCTCGAAAGGTTTCGCCGCCGGCGACCCTGTTCACTGCAGGAACTATGCCAGCGCAGGGCCAGCCTGGGTACCAGGGACGGTTGTAGAACAAACGGGGCCAGTGTCGTACCGGGTCGAGACTAGCACCGGCCTCCTCTGGAGGAGGCACGCAGACCAACTGAGGCACCGAGTGGGTGGGCCAGTCAGTGGGGCGCAGCAACAAGATTCAGCGTTAGGGTTCTCCCCCACCCGTTTAGCCCAAGGGGGAGACAGCAGCGGACAACAGTCCCAAGCAAGGGGGGAAGGCAGAAGCAGTGGCCCCGACTCATACCCTTTGGATACGCCAGTTCTACCAGAGGTCGGGGAAGGGGGAGAGGAGTTCGCGACCGCTGCCCCCGAATGTAATTTTGATTTTGATTTTGCGAGCCGGGGGGGTTTTCAGGAGTGTTCCCCCACCCATCCAAGCGAGAAGAGGGGTTTTTCGTTAGCCCCCAATGCCCCCGGTTCTTCCCTAAGAATGAGCACACCTCCAAACAACGCCGCGGAGCCGTGGCAAGTCACTAACGAGTCTCCCTCTCCAATTACAGGACAGGAAACCAGGGAACAAAGAAAAGGTAGCAAACCCGGGGAAAGGCAGCCTGCATCGAGACCCCAACGTGTTCGAAATAAGCCATCTTGGCTGAGAGACTTTGTCTCCTGGGGGGGGAGTGTGTTTAAGTGTGGGCTCGAGACTTTGTCTCATCCTAGGGGGGAGGGGTGTTGTGTTCTAATGGTTTTATCTTCCACATGGATTACAATGTATCTGAACCAATGTAACCGTGCCTATAGCAACAATGTAACCTTCAGCTGTATCATATGAACCCTGTAATAGGACGCGAGCTAATGACCACCAGCTGGCAGCAGCGAGCGTCCAAGCTCTCTTGGTCCAAACTCATCAAAGGCAACAGCGCGGGAAGTTTTCCCGCCACCACCTACACCTGGACAAGAAGGGCGTGACCAGCAATGACGTCACGCAGACAGTAGCCAATGGGCTACCATGCAACCACGTTCAAATGTATTACTACTGTATATAAAGAGCTATCGATCCGCCATTACCTCATGTTCCCTCTGTCCACGATGCAATAAACCTGAGTTAACCCAGCCCGAGGCTGTGTCCTGTGTCTTGGTTTTCATACACTAAAGCAGCAAAGTTGGAGCAGACACAGAGAAAAAATCCCTCCTTGTGCTAGAGAGGTGAGCCCCTCTAGCCGATGACACAGAGGGAGCCTTTCCGGTCCGCTCTGGTTGGATGGGCAGGCACTCTCGGGGCGACGCGGTCCCTTAGGAATCCTGGCCCACTACCATGTAGGGCTTTAAAGGTCATGACCAGCACCTTGAATTGCACCTGGAGGCACACTGGTAACCAATGCAGCTCCCGAAGTAGAGGCAAGGCACAGGCATAATGACCGCACCCCATCACTACCTAGACTGCCATGTTCTGGACCAGCTACAGCCTCCGAATGGTCATCAAGGGCAGCCCCATGTAGCGTGCATTACAATAATCTAGTCTGGAGGTGACCAGAGCATGTGTGACCATGAGCAAGGAGCAGGCACAACTGGTGGATTACACTCCTGGCCACAACTTCAACCTGCTCTTCTAGCCAGAGTTGTGAGTCCAGGAGGACCCCCAAGTTGCGCACTGGGTCTGTCTGGGGCATGAGAGCCCGATCCAAGCCTAAAGGATAATGCAGGACCCCGAACCCACAGCCACTCAGTCTTGCCAGGATTCAGCTGTAGCCCATTGACCTCCATCCAGACCCCCACAGCCTCCAGACACCTGGATAGGACTTCCACTGTATCACTGGTATCACCATGGGCTGAGATGTACAACTGAGTGTCATCCACGTACTGATGGTACCGCACCCCATGGGAACAGATGATCTCACCCAACGGCTTCATGTAGATGTTAAATAGATGTTAAATAGGAGAGGAGAGAACACCGAGCCCTGAGGTACCCCAAATTGAAGGGGCCTAGGGCTGGACCTCTCGCTCTCCAACCACACCGACTGGGTCCAGCCCTTCAGGAATGAGGAAAAGCAGGACAACACAGTGCCCTGGATCCCCAATCATTTGAGTCATCCCAGAAGGATTCCATGGTCGATGGTATCGAAGGCCACTGAGAGGTATCAAAGGCCGCTGAGAGGTCAAGGAGAGCAAGGACGGACGGATGACTTCCATCCCACTCCCGCCAGAGATCATCCATCAGCGTGACCAATGCTGTCTCAGTACCGTATCCGGGCCTGAATCCTGACTGGAAGGGGTCCAGATAATCCGCTTCCTCCAGGACCCCCTGTATGAGCTTTAAACCTCTCCAAGCCTTGCCTTCTCAGGTCTCCCAAGCCCAAAGACTCCGACCTGTAGGTTTCAAAGCCCAGTCCAGCCCAAGGCTGTAATTACCTGGGATCCTGCCTTATGAAGTCCTAGTAAAATTAAATCAGAGAGAATGAAAAATCAAATAGTGTGGATATTGGCTGAAATCTTCCAAAGATCAATGTTGTTTATTTCTTCAGGTTCATAGGTAGTTCAGGATACAAAAAGGATCAGGATACGGCAAATCAAAATACATCAGGGTTTCCACCTAACAGGCTTTCCCCACCAAAGAAACATAATCTAACTATTTCTAAGTCACCATTATGAACAGCAGCACCAGGTGAGGTGCTAATCCTCCATCTTTCTGGATCAGAGTGACCATGAGGTCTGGTAAAGCAAAGGAGGCCTGACCTGATCTCCCCCTTTGGCATAAGGCCAATCAGGGTCGAAAATTAACTAAACAACACCTGGCTTTCAAATCAATTGGCTATCTATGTCAGGTGATGAAAGATGAGCATCTTCAGACAGGATGGTAAACAACATTCTTTAGCACCATTTGGCTATCAGCATCACAATAAAATTGCAAGAGGAAGTCAAGAGGTCCACCTTTGATACAGGGGCAAAACAGCTCCTCTAATAGCAGTTTAAGAAACAGGAAAATGCCATGTTTGATGACTAGTGACATTATTACACCCTGCAACTGACGCGCCACTGCCCTCTCCAATACCTTCCCCAAAAAGGGTAGGTTGGAGACCGGTCTATAATTGGAAGGGACAGCTGGATTGAGAGATTTTTTTTAGGAGGGGCACACCACAGCATGTTTTAAAGGTTCAGGAAACACCCCTTCCGTAATGATGCATTGATTATTGCCCCGACCCAGCCTCCTGTCGCCTCCTTAGAGGCTTTCACTAGCCAGGAGGTACAGGGGTCCAATGGGCAAGCAGCTGCAAGGAGCCTGTCCACTTCATGAGGGTCAACTGGGTCGAACTGATCCCAGATGGCATGGCAAGACTGTGCTCTGGTACCCTCCAGACCCTCCCTAACCACGCCAGGATTGAGCCCCAAGCAAATCCGATAGATTTTCTCCACCAGATTATCAGCAAAGTCCTCAGCCGAACCCTGCCAACCAGGCACACACACACCCTACCAAGGAAGGACCTGGTTACCCGGAACAGGGTGGCTGGACGATTATCAGCGGAGGCAATAAGGGTCATGAAATATACCCATTTCACCACCCTTATCGCCACTTGGTAAGCCCTAATTGTGGCTCTAGCAAGTGTTCGGTCAGCATCGTCCCGGGTCCTCACTCAGCGGAGCTCTAGGCGTTTCTTTTCCCATTTGAGCTCCTGCAGATCTTCTGTGAACCACGGGGATGACTGAGCTCCATGGGCATGGAGAGGCTTAGTGGTATGATTTCATCCAAGGCTGCTGTTGTCATCTTGTATCACAGATCCACAAGCGCCTTGGATGAATCGTGTTGCCAATCCAGAGGAAAACTCCCCAGTTCCCTCTGGAATCCATCAGTCGCCGGGGCAGGCCAGTTTAATAGGCCCTGCCTCCCTACAGTGAAGCGCCTCCCCCAGAAAGTCTAGAGTCACCAGATAGTGATTTGACCATGGCATAGGTGTTATGACTAAATTCTGTAGTTTCAGATCACTCAGCCACAGCTCCGACAAGAAAACTAAATCCGGTGTGAGGCCACTGCTCTTGGTTGGACCCTGAACTACTTGAGTCAGGCCCAAGGCTGCCATGGAAGCCATGAACTCCCTTGCAACCTCGGAGCCCACTCCCAGCGAAGGCAGATTGAAGTCCCCCAGCACCATCAGCCTAGGGAACTCCAACGCCTAGATGGTCTTGAGGAGCTCAGGCAGGGAGTCCCTTATCCTGCAAGGGGTCAAGTACAGGAGTAAGACTCCAAACTGACTCTTAGGGCCCAACTGCAAGAGCAGAGACTCACAACCCAGAATTTGCAAGAACTGGCGACTCCCAGTGACTCTCTGGCTACAATGGCAACACCACCGCCCTGCCCCTCCCCTCTAGGCTGGTGCCAAATACCGAAACCATCTGGACACATGTCTGACAGTGGTACACCATCCTCTGGAGCCAGCCAAGTTTTGGTGATGCATTCCAGGTCAGCCCGCTCCCCCAGAATGGAATCTTGAATCAGGGGAGCCTTGTTGCAGACCGACCTGGCATTCATCAGCAGCAGCCTAAGGGAAGGGGCATTCTGGATCAGCTGCTCAGGACCAAGAGGTGTAACCAGGGAGGCTGGAAGAAGGGACAGATATTAAACATTGGTCCTGCGTTCCCTGAGTGCGGCTCATCCCTCGGTACCCGCCATATCGCCCCATTCCCATCACAACCTTAATTTGGACCTGTTGTTGTTGTTGCTGCTGCTGCTGCTGCTGCTGTTGTTCAGTCAAACAGTCAAGTCTGACGGTTTTTGATCCCCATGGACCACCGGAAGCCAGGCTTCTCTGTCATCTGCCATCTTCCGCAGCCCAGCCAGATCTACACCCACCACTTCAACGATGCCATCCAGCTACCTCTGCCTCATCCTCTGCCGCTCCCTTCTCCTTTTGCCTTTGATCTTTCCCGGCATCAAGGCCTTCTCAAGTGAGTCCTCTCTTCTCATTTGGTGGCCAAAGTACTTGAGCTTCAGCTTCCGTATTTGTCCTTCCAAGGAGCAGTCAGGGTTGATTTCCTTCAGGATTGACTGATTTGATCTCCTCGCAGTCCAGGGATTAAATCACTTCTCTTGTAAAAATGCAATATAGTTAAAAACATGTTTAAATATCCATGAAAAATATTAGATTTAATAATGGGAAAGTACACCATATACTTAAACATCCTTGACTCTAGAAATTGGTTACTTGCTAGTGGCCTGTCTAAGGAAAAGTTTTTGTTTGCTAAAGAAAGATGTCAGAGAAGTTATCTAATCTTGCCTTGCCTTCCTCTTCAGTTTGGGAGTCACTACTAAAAAGGCCATAACGTGTCCTCACTAAACATGTCTATGAAGGTGGTAGGACAGAGAGAAGGCCCTCTTCTCAACATTCTTACAAGTTTAAATAAAAGTAGATTGTATGGATGATCTGATATGTCATATTAAGAAAGAAGGAATAAACATCTGTGGTCTGCATGCTTTCTTCTCACAATATAAAAGTTTCTACACTTTATTATATACGCCCTTACGACATCCACTTACACACCTGGTTATAAGATAAAGTGATTTGTTGAATCCTTTACTTTTAACAGACTCTAAATGTCAGGAATGGAGGGGAGGAACCCACACACTAAAGTGCTCCGGGAGAATTTTGGCTGAAGAAACATTTTAAACGTAACTGTCTGAATCCATCCTTTGCAACAACAAAATTCTCATATTACAAATGTGCAGAAAATGCACAGGTGGTGGTTTGGGAGGAAGAAAGCCCACTACAACAAAACACATGTGTGTGTATGCATGGAGAGGTCCTTACAGCTGTTTGAAAAGAAAAGCCACATGACTTATTCATTTTGCCTCTGGAATCTGGATCGAAACTGGCACAAATGAGATTTTCTGTGTCAGTTACTGTCCACAGGGAATTTGTGTGTGAGCAAGGGAACACATGACTGAGAAAGAGTTCAGCTTGTGCTAATGAAAGATGTTGCTTTACAAAACAGCTGAATGGAAATTGTTTTCTAGCATCTTCACTATACAGTGGTTGATTTCCACACATCCCTTTTCCTTCTCAAAATAGAATCTAAAAATAATTTTAAAAAAAGGCCTGGTTCTCTGCCCAAGTCTTTCTTATTTATTTATTTATTTATTTATTACATTTTTATACTGTCCATTTGGGAAATTTCCCACTCTGGGCGATGTACATACAAATTTCAAATAACACAACAAAACACACAACAAATTAAAAACAGACCAACCAAATGCATCCTCAAATAAAATAGAATAGCATAACTATTATGGAATTGTGCTCAAGTTGTTATGGTATTATTGTGTAAATTTGTATCTTATGAGGTTGATTCTTTGTGTAATTCTCATTGTGATATTGCTTAATTATTTATATTTTGTATTGTATTTTTGCATATTCTGATGTTTTGATTGTATTAATTGTGTATTGCCTTCTGTAGTTTATTGTATACCTTGCTCTGTTTATTGTATTTGTATATGTTGTAAGCCGCTTTGAGTGGCACTTGTGTCAGGAAAGCGGGATAGAAATTAAACTTAATAATAATAATAATAATAATAATAATAATAATAATAATAATAATAATAATAATAATAATAATAATAATAATAATAATAATAATAATAATAATAATAATAATAATAACTGGCATCTGAGAGCACATAGGATCAACTGACTGGCTATTTTATAGTTAAACACCCTGAAAGGCCTCCTTGAATAAGAACATTTTAAATTGTTTTTTGAAGATAGTCAGTAATGGGTCCTGGCACAGCTCCACCAGGAATATGTTCCACCATGTTGGTGCCGCCACCAAGAAGGCTCTATTTCTAGTAACTGTATAGTTTTTCTGTCAATCCCCCCCTATAGCAATATCTATTATTTTTACCTTTCCAACTGTGAAAACAAGACCACTAATGTACAAGTGTCTCAACATAATAATGACCAATCTCATGCTGTCCTGGCCACTTTTTCCATGCCATATGTGTAGTACATTGTGGTATCCGCAAGCACAATTGGCATAACTGTCACTGACAGAGGCTACACCGGTAGAGAAGGCTCCTGGTCACTGGGCTCTGCGGGGACAGAAATTGGGGAGCGGATTAATAGTCATAAGATTGATTCACCCATATCTGACCTGGCAGGCAGTTCGGCAGGAGGAAGTTGAATATCTAACTCGCGTTAGGAATTAGGTAATTCCGCACTTGCAGATTAGCCCAAGCCCTAGCGCAAATAGTGGCCATATTTACTCTTGTGCAAGCCATGAACAATGGATTTCCCCTGTCAGTATTTGCCTCAGTTAATTAACTTCCCCAAGAGAGATTCCCAATTAACCCGGGTAAACAGGTGATGTGATTTTCTGTCAGATGACGATTCTATCACACGCTGCCTTGAATTCCTATATATGATGATGATTTTCCCTCAATAAACCACTGGTCTTCGCTCCATCTTGTCTCGTGTCGTTACTCGACCAGTCTCCTTCGGGACCTCACGGCCACCCCGCGGCCCCGATCCAACATCTGGTGACCCCGACGTGATCCTACCCGTGAGTTACCGATCTACGCGGTCTGGTTCTATGCTAGAACCGTGTCCGATTCATCCCGGAGGACAGCGCGGCAGCTCTGGTCAGAAAGCCATACGGCCGGAGTGACAGCTACGCGGCGAGGCACTCCAGAGAGGCATCCTACGGCTTGCATCGCGGAAACGCGTTCCGCTCAGGGGCAGGCTGTGAAACCCTGATTCCAGCGCAGAGGCCGCCGAGGGCCCGTGGCAGCAGTCCACGCTCCGAGCTCCATCCCAGAGATTCGTCACGCTAAGACCTATTGCCTAAAAGGACGCGTCAAAATCGTCCTGAGGAGGAAACTTCGAAGGACCAGGCAGGTAATATGGGGACTTGTCCTCAGCGGCAACGTCCGACCGCTAACCAGAGAATTCATATAATGGAATTCAAGGCCCTGGCCAGGGTATACCAAATACGCCTTCACAGCGATAAGTTAGCGGAACTCTTAGCATACCTGGGGGCCAATTGTCCGCTTTATCCAGAAGCAGGTGTGCTTGACCTCACACTTTGGGATCGGATAGGAGCCTGCATTCAGCAAGCACCGAAAGCTCCAGACAGCATAATTGACACATGGAGCAAATGTAGGAAGCTCTTAGCAGAGGACGACCCAGTCCGGATAGAGACCCAGAAACCCCCAGCGCAGGCAGAGCCATCAGCCCCAACGGCTCTCATTCCAGCTCAAGCAGGGTAGTGTAGGGAGCTTTCCCTCGGTGACAGCTGCAGACGTCACCGACGGAATGCGTGAGATGGGAAGCGCTGGCGCTTCACTGACAATTACGGGTTCCCTAGCTACCAAGAGCACGGTTCAGCGCATGGCTGAGGCAGAAATCAGCAAAGGGGAATTGCCAGCAGAAGATCTAGCTGAGCTTAGGCAGCTATGCCCAGTTCGCATAGAGGTAGATGCCCTCATGGGCCAGCAGAAAGCAGTCCACTCGCCAGTTCCGTATAAGCTGCTCATGGCCATACGGAAGGCCATCACAGAGACAGGACTCCAGAGCCGATTTACTAGGGGCATGCTTCAGCAAGTGTGCGAAACCATGATGCTCATTCCGTACAACTGGAAAGCCGTCATGCGAATGATGCTCAACCCCAGCCAGTATCTGCTATGGGACAGCGAGTATCATCTCGAAGCGCAGGCAAGGGCCGCCAGGATGGGCGGAGCAGTAATTCCTGACCAGTTATATGGTTCAGGTCCGTTCGAATCCGTTGATGCGCAAGTCGCCCTGCCACTCGCCACTCTCCACATCGCAGCGGAGACAGCCTTCAAGGCTTACCTCAAGGTCCCGGCAGCTGGCAAAGCAGCCAAAAATTACACAGCAGTCAAACAGGGCTCCCAGGAGTCCTACATGGACTTCATCAATCGATTAGAGGAAGCGATCAGTAGACAGATCGATAATGAGCAAGCCCAACAAGAGCTCATGATGAAATTGGCTAAAGACAACGCCAACCTCGACTGCCGTAAGATCTTGCAGTCCCTGGGCAATCGTCCCGACTTGACACTCACAGATATGATCAGGGCATGTGCCGACGTTGGCACAGATTCCTACAAAATGGGTCTGTTGGCAGCGGCGGCGCAAGGAGGCAGGAAACCCAGGATCAAAGGAGCGTGCCACACTTGTGGCAAGATTGGTCATTTCGCTAAGGAATGCCGATCCAGAGGCAGCGGCCAACGCACCGGCCATCCCAAGGCTCCAACCACCCCGTGTCCAAGGTGCAATAAGGGCCTCCACTGGGCCAGGAACTGTCCGAATTCGGGAAACTGGAACGCGGGCACGTCTCTGGCCCCGGTCCAAACAGAGGCTTCCCTCGCTCTGGGCGAGCCAGAGCTGGATTAGATTCCAATCACATTCCAGACATTGCGAAGGCGCAGGCCAGCCCCAAGGGTAGTACAGGGCTAGAATTGACTTGCCAGGCAGACGTCACATGCGACTTGCCAGGCACGGTCTATCTGGTGGATTCCCAGTACATGGGACCCCTGCCCAAAGGCTTCATAGGCTTAGTTTTGCCTCGTAGTGTCGCAGGAGCACGCAGAATTCTTGTAATTCCGGGAGTCATTGACTCCAATTTTTCGGGTGTTCTCCAAGTTCAACTCTGGACGCACCTACCCCAGACCATTCACAAGGGAGACACGCTAGCGCAACTGATTATGGTTCCTTGTAACTCGCCAGCAGATAGCCAGGGAAGGCTCAGGGACAGCTCAGAGTCCGGGTCGGAAGACCGCTCGAGCACAAGTGAGGCAGTGCAAGGATACCAGGTCTTAGCGACAGTGGAGACCAACATAGAATGGAAACGGCGGCCAGTTATTGAGGTATTTTTGAATAAAAAATCATTCTCAGGGCTGCTAGATACCGGAGCTGACGTCAGCGTGATCAGCTGAAGTCAGTGGCCGAAGGAGTGGGCCATTGAGTCGGTCTCCGATGTGTGGGGGGTAGGCGGCATCCAAGAAGCGTTTAGGAGCCGGGAGTGGGTGGAAGTCACGATCCCTAAGGCTGACGGCACAGCGGTCATTCAGCCGCACATTCTGGACGTGCACATCAACTTTTGGGGGCGAGACATTTTGCAGCAATACCGTGCCACTCTTACCTTTGGGTAATGGCTCTGCCACTTAAATGGCTTACCAACATGCCAGTCTGGGTGGAGCAATGGTCGGTAGTGGGGGAAAAGTTAGTCACCCTAAAGCAACTGGTTAAGGAACAGCTAGATGCAGGACATATAGAGCAGTCCACCAGTCCTTGGAATTCACCCATTTTTGTCATAAAGAAAAAGTCGGGGAAGTGGCGACTCCTCCACGATCTCAGAGAGATCAATAAATGTATCCAGCCAATGGGTCCGCTTCAATGCGGCATTCCGAATCCAAATATGATCCCCAAGGGTTGGGAGATCCTGGTCGTAGACCTTAAGGATTGTTTTTATACCATTCCCCTAGATCCCAGGGATCGGGAAAGGTTCGCCTTTACGGTGCTGGTTGTGAACCACAGCAAGCCCACGCAGCGTTACCCATGGAAGTATTTGCCACAGGGGATGTTCAATTTGCCCACCCTGTGCCAAATTTATGTTCACAACGCACTGGCAAAGTTTCGAAACCTTCACCCCACAGCTTTAGTGTGTCATTTCATGGACGACATCTTGGTCGCAGCGCCACAACTCGGCAGCGAAATGTTTAAGGACCTCCAGGCCACCCTGGGGGAAAAAGGGTTATTCATCACCCCAGAGAAAGTGCAGAGAACCGAGCCATTCTCATACTTGGGTCATCGGCTTCTCCGTTCTTTCGCAGCACCAGTTTTGCCCCAGATCAACTTAAAAGACTCAGTCACCCTGGTAGAGTTGCAGCAAGTTTTAGGTAATATTAATTGGGCCAGACCGTATTTCAGATTGGATACGGATCTTCTAAAGCCGCTCTTCTCGCTGCTAACGTTAGGTAAGCAGCCGGCAGACCGGATACAAATTCCTCGAGAGGCACGCTTGACTCTTGAGAAGGTCAACCAAATTCTCAGCCAAAAATGGGTGGACAGGATTGCTCAGGGGCCATATGCCCCGATCCTGAACCTATACATCATTCTGGCCGGATCCATGTTCACCGGAGCCCTAGGAGTAGACTCCAAGCGAGGAGCGAGTATCGTGGAATGGGTGTATTTACCAAACACCTCTTCCCGAAACATCGTTCCCCCCAAGAGTTGGTCTCCACGGTGGTCTACCGCGGAAGGCTGAGAGCTAGGGACATTTCAGGGCACGATTTAGCAAAAATCGTGATCCCATTCACCAAAGAGCAAGTTCAGCAGCTGATGCAGCTCGGTGACTCGCTTCCAATTGCCTTGGAGGGATTCACCGGATCTTGGCATACCACTTGCCAAAGGACCCCAGACTCGTCTCGCTTCAAACGCAGACAGTCAGCTTGTACGAATTGATATCACTGGTTCCACTTCAGGGGGCCAGAACAGTCTTCACTGATGGGGGTCGCACATATGGTGTCTTAACTTGGCAGGAGGGCCAGGCTTGGCGCACCCTTCTAACTCTTCCACAGAAGTCCACGCAGCGGGCAGAGTTGGCAGCGGTGAACCTTGCTTTGCGCACCTTCGCCAAAGAACGCCTCAACATTATTACTGACAGTCAATACGTTAGGAATTTGCTTCACAGTCTACCGGGAGCATACATCACTCCCACGATAGACAAAAATTTGCTGAGTTTGTTCCTCACAGCTCAATTTCTCTTGCGGAACCGCACAGAAGCGCTCTATATTGCCCACATCCGAAGTCACCAGGGCCTACCTGGTCCGATTTCCACGGGCAATAGCAGAGCGGATGCGGCTGCAAAGGAAATTCAGCAGCGGTCAGTTTTGGGTGTATTCACAACTCCGATTCAGAGCCATGCATTCTTTCATCAGAATGCCAAGGCGCCCGCCAGACAGTTTAACCTGCCACTCTCTCAAGCCCAAGGCATAGTTCGCTCTTGTCAGCATTATGCAGGAACGCTGGGGGGGGGCGCTCGTGGGGGGTCAACCCACGAGGGACAGAGGCTAACCAGGTGTGGCAAATGGACGTCACACATATCCCGCAATTTGGCAGATGTCAGTACATGCACTTTTGCATTGATACCTTTTCACAATTCGTTTGGGCAACGGCACAAAAAGGGGAGACAGCTTCCCACGTGGAGCAGCATCTCCTTTCCTGCTTCGCGGCGATGGGCAAACCGCGGCACGTGAAAACCGATAACGGCCTGGCCTACAGCTCCAGGCAGCTGGCTGACTTCATGGCCACCTGGGATATCAAACATACTTTTGGCGTTCCATACAATCCGCAGAGGCAAGCGATTGTGGAACGAGTCAATTGGACACTCAAGTCCTACATTGACAAACAAACAGAAAGGGGGGAGCCACCAGCCCTCCCCAAGTCTCAGGGTCAGGCACAGCATTGTCTGAACAAGGTGTTGTTCACGTACAATTACCTTAATGTTTTCTCGGATTGCACGCTGCAGGAGAAACACTTCCGCCGCTCGGAAGCTCTCCCGCAGCCGATGGTGCGTTACCGAGTGCCACCGGATCCTTCTTGGAGGGGCCCGGCACCACTCGTAACCTGGGGAAGAGGGTATGCTGCAGTTATGTCTCCTACAGGTGTCATCTGGATTCCAGCCCGGTGCGTCAAGCCCCACTTGAAGCCACATGGCGTGGACCCAGACCGACCCGAGTCCGATCCCGGAGATGGAGGACCTCACCCTGACCGAGGGGACCCGGCGGAGGAAGCGGCGACAGCAGATGACAGCGCTGAAGGTCACCTGGGGGATGGTCAAGGCCCTTTGCCATGAGGCCGAGGACGTCGTCCAAAGCGCGGACTGGGAATCGACGCCGGAGAACATCATGTCTGCAGTCTTTGCCCTGATTACCGCCAACACCGTGGCGGTCACCATCATCCTGACCCTCTCCCTACTTGCGGGGGGAGGCGTTCAGGCAGCTTCACTGAAGGCCAGTGACCTGATGCCAGGCGGAGACCTCTCCACCCGGATGCACTACAACCTATGGGAAAGGTTGGCGACTCTCGTCAACCAGTCCGATTTTTGCCTAAAGCAGAACACCGGTTCTGCCTCAATCTTGAGCACCTGTCTCATCCCGGTGTGCCATACTCCAGAGGCGCACACCAGGAACGGCGACTGGCTGGTGAAGCGGATTTTCGGCCCGCTTTACCCAATGGGTTTCTCAACGTACGCTCGCTGGGGAGCCCAGTTAACCATGACTTTGCCGGCTGATGCAGCCACTCTCTACACCCCTCGAGTGGCGGTCAGCCCGAACGCTACATGTGCTCGAATGACCGGCTGCTCCGCAGTCGGCCGGACTCAGCGTCGCTGCCTCGACACTGGCAGTGGCAATTGGACTTGTGATAACCCAGAGACAATGCAAGCGCGGCGCCAAAATGGCCGCCGCGCTCTTTGCGGGCCCCCCCCCACAGGACGAAGAATCCGGGTAGTTTAGGGCGTGGCCAGCTCCCTTATAAAAGGGGTGGCCACGAGGCAGCCGCGCTGCCATTTTACCTCAGCGACGGAGCGGAGAAGTTTTTCCCCTGTGTCTCCGTCGCTCCTTACGGGAAGCCTTTTGGCGGCGAATCTTCTTTTCGGCTTCCCTCTCCTGCGTTGAGATGCCTTCGAAGAAGAAGGCAGCTTCGAGTGCGGCTCGAGCTGTGAGGAGGCGCAACCCGGGTCGGAGGACCACAGCTGCACCTCCCCAGCAGCCGCCTGTCCAGGCCCCCGGCGGAATGGGGTCTATCGCCCCTTGGCCGGACGCGGGGGACCAGAATGCGGGCGCGGCAGGGGCTTCGGCCCGCTGCCCGCGAGCGGTGGACACCGCTTCTCCCTCTGCCCATCCTGTTGGGCCTGCCTCTATTCCTCCTGGGCCTTCTAGCCTGGGTGGGTGGTGTGGCCCCCCACCTTGGCAGGTTCCTGCACCGACCCTACCGGGCTTCGGTATTGGGCAATGGCCCTATTCGGGTCCTGGGGTACAGGGACCTGTACCCGCGCCCGGACTTGGCGGGCCGGCCGGCCCTTGGCCCCAGATCGACGTGCAGGCATTACTGGCCCGCCTTGCGGCCCTCGAAGCGTCTTTAGCTCGGGCCAGCCAGGCTGGGGCTCCTTTAGGCGTCCCTTTTGCGGCGCCGTTGGCGGGAGGACAACACGCGGCAGGCAGGGTTGAGCTGCCTCAGGCGGGTGGCGTGGCTTCGGCCACTGCCCCGCAGCTCCCCAGCCAGCATACGAGTGCAGGTCAGGCCCCGATGATGAGCTCTACGTCGGTCGTGAGCTCCGACGCCCCCAGTGGGCCGGAACCCCCGGTGGGGGCGGCCCGCGGGGGTGCAGCATGTGAGTATGCGGTCCAAGCCAGTACACCTACACACATTCCTTCTATGGGGGGAGCTTTTCAATGGCCTTGGCCTCGCTCGGGTGGTGCGGTGGCACAGCAGCCGGCACTCCACTCGGCGACGGTAACTGCCACCCAGGGCACTGGGGTGGGTAGTTTTTCTCACAATCCGGGGAATGTACTGGGGGTGGCTGGGTTAGCTCAGGCCCCTTTCCCGGTGTCTGTGGTGCCTTTTTCGGCCTTGCCAACTGCGGGGTACTCCTTGCCACTGGGTGACCACTTGGCACAGACAACCAAAGAAAAGATTTGGCGGGGGGAGTATGTAGATATCTTCTCACTCCTGAATAGAGAGCCCACCAAGGAGGAAAGGGAGGGACTGGATGAGAAGGATAAG
The DNA here is from genome assembly GCA_035047345.1 of Bradypodion ventrale. NCBI lineage: Eukaryota > Metazoa > Chordata > Lepidosauria > Squamata > Chamaeleonidae > Bradypodion > Bradypodion ventrale. The sequence continues at coordinate 326,103,839 of JAWDJE010000002.1, read as the reverse complement.
GAGCAGGCGCGCCGTCGTAAGCCGCCACGTACCTGGGCCAACTGGCTGCCGGCTTATTTAATTTACATGGCAGTGTATCTGAGGGCGCGGCCGGAGTTGGCTATTCCGATGGTCCAATATTTGGACAACATATACAGGGCAATGGTTGATTTCCCGGGCCCTTCGTGGCTTGCTTATGACGAGGAATTCCGTATGCGGATTCCACTCCACCCGGAGATGAGGTGGGACGAGCCGTGCCAGAGGCTTTGGCTTCTGTACATGACACCCACGCGCCCCGTCCCAGGAGACAGATACCATTGCGGACATGCGGTCCAGCGAGCTGTCCCAGCACAGGCTACCCGCCAAGCGCCGGGGCAGGGGGTTCCAGCCCGCCTGCTGTGCTGGGCTTTCTCGTCCAATGGTTCCTGCAATAAGAAGAATTGCAAATACCGGCATGAGTGTCCCACATGTTCGGGCCCCCACGCAGCCTCTGCCTGTCCCAGGCCTGGGGGGACACGGGGTAGAGGAAGGGGCGGACAGTGGGCTGGCAAGGCTGCCACAGATGGAGCTGGTTCACCGAAAGGCCCCCTCCCCAATTAAGGTGGACATGTTGGAGCGTTGGCTCACAGTGTACCCGAAGGGGGAGGATGGGGAGTATCTCCTTCAAGGCTTTAAGTACGGGTTCCGCATCCCTTTCATGGGTGATAGGTCCCCTCAGGATGCCCCCAATCTTTTGTCCCTCAAGGGGAGGGAGGAGGTGGCTGCTGCCAGTATCAGGAAGGAGTTGGATGCGGGCAGGGTCGCCGGCCCTTTCCCTTCTCCCCCGTTCCCCAACCTTAAGGTGTCGCCCCTAGGTTTGGTTCCCAAAAAGTCTCAAGGCGAGTTTCGCCTTATTCATCATTTATCCTACCCAGCTGGCCGGTCGGTCAATGACGCTATCCCTGATGACCTTTGTTCAGTCAGGTATACGTCTTTTGACCACGCGCTGCGCATGGTGCGCTCGTGTGGCCCGGGTGCCCTGCTGGCCAAGTGCGACATTAAGTCGGCCTTTCGCCTCCTGCCGGTGCACCCGGGCGACTTTGAGTTGCTGGGTTTCAAATTTCAGGGCGAATATTATTTTGATAAGGCCATGCCTTTTGGCTGTTCCATATCATGCTCGGCCTTTGAGCGCTTTAGTACCTTCTTAGAGTGGGCTTTCGTCCGCAGGTCAGGGTCCCGGTCTGTAGCCCATTACCTGGATGACTTTTTATTCGGGGGTGAACGGGGCTGGGACACGTGCGCACGTCTCCTTAACACATTTCAGACGCTAATGGAGGAACTCGGTGTCCCTTTAGCGCCCGAAAAGACCGAGGGCCCATCTACCAAGTTAGTATTCCTGGGGGTGGAGATTGACACGTTAGCGCAGGCTTCTAGGTTACCGGAGGATAAGGTGTCCAGGATAGTGGCCCTTATCTCTGAGTTGATGGCCAAGCGCAAGGCATCACTGAGGGAACTGCAGGTGCTACATGGTCACCTGAATGTCGCTTGCAGGGTGGTCGCTCCGGGCAGGGCTTTTGCTCGACGCTTATGCGACGCCATGGCAGGGTTATCCAGGCCTCACCACAGAGTTAGACTTACCCGGGGTATCAGGGCAGACATGTTTGTCTGGTTACAGTTCCTGAGGGAGTTCAATGGGGTCTCATTTTGGAGGTCTGACCTCCTGGCATCCCCCAATTTTCAGATCCAGTCTGATGCCTCAGGATCCCTGGGTTATGGGATGTACTTCAATGGGAAGTGGGCCTATGGTGGGTGGCCACCGGCCTGGGCAGGCACGGATCGCCTGCGTGATCTCACATACCTTGAATTTTTTCCTATACTAGGGGCTTTGATGCTATGGGGCGAGGAATGGGCCAACTCGGTCGTGCATTTCTGGTGTGACAACGCTGCTGTTGTCCACATTGTTAATGCACAGACTTCCAAATCACCCAGGGCCATTTTGTGCTGCGCTGCCTGCGCCTCAACGTTTTGTTCAGAGCCAGGCATGTTCCAGGGATTAATAATGATATTGCTGACGCTTTGTCCCACCTGCAGATCTCCCGGTTCCGTGCCTTGGCCCCGGATGCGGAGGAATTTCCCTCGCCACTCCCGGACGAGATATGGACCATTGGCAAGGAGAGGTGAACCGGGCGATTGGCCTGTCACTAGCGCCACGCACGCGTAAGGCGTATCAACAAGCATTTAATTCTTTCAGGGCATTTGCTGCTCAATTTCAACTGCCAGAGACCTGGCCTATCCCGGTTGACCATGTTCTGCGGTTCATGGTCCACCTGCACGCTCTCGGCCTCGCACCTCGCACCATAGCATCCAAGCTCTCGGCGCTGGCTTTTATGGCCAAAGTGGGGGGTCATGTGGACAGCACCTCTGACTTCCGTGTGAGACATGTTTTGGAGAGGTGGGTGCGCGAGCGTGGGCGTTGCCCGGACGATCGGCACCCTATTTCCCCAGGGGTTCTTACCCAGTTGGCCCGGGGCTGGCCAAGCCTCTGTTTTGATCATTATGAGGCAGCCCTTTTTCATGCAGCCACAACGGTGGCATTTTTTGGAGCGCTCCGCATCAGCGAACTTGTGATGCTGTCTAAGGCGGATGCAAGTTGTAGGGCACTGGAACTCGGAGATGTATATGTTGCCAAAGACTGGGCCCAGTTGAGGATACGTTCCTCCAAGTCAGATCAGCATGGCGTAGGCAGTGGTGTAAGACTGCTACGGTGTTCTTTGGCAGACATCTGTCCGGTTGGTGCCCTACAGGAGTTCCTGGCACTGCGTGGCATGCACCATGGCCCGTTTTTCTGTCATCAAGATGGGTCTCCCCTTACTAAATTTCAGTTTTGGAAGGTGACAGGCAGAGCCCTCGCCAGGGTGGGCCTACCAGGTGCCCGTTATGGCACACATTCGTTTCGTATTGGGGCAGCCTCTACAGCAGCTGCTTTTGGGTACTCCGGGGCTGACATACGCAGCATGGGGAGGTGGGGCTCGCAATGTTTTCAGTTTTATGTGCGCCCACTTCCACCGTGAGTACCAATCCTATCACCTTACCTTCCCCCTTTTTTCTTAATTTTCTTACAGACCTTGGGTGTCGTGTTACACCGGTGACAGTATGGCTGGTGGGCCACAGCTATGTGCACAGGGCAGCGTGTTACGCTGCGGCGACAGAGTGGGGACCCCGACTGGGACTGGGTGAACACGCCAGTCTCACATGGCATGGTAAGCCTGGGATGTTGTGGCGGGAGCTGCTGCCTTTCCTGTTTTCCAGCAGGAGTGCTGACCCGCCTGACATTCTCATCATACACCTTGGGGGCAATGATTTGGGTCAGGTCACCGGCTTATCGCTCAAGCATGCGATTTGCGGGGACCTTGCTTACTTGCACTACGTCTGGCCTGCCACAACCCTGGTTTGGTCGGACATGATCCCGCGCCATTCTTATAGAGGGGGCATTGACCTCCTGGCCCTTGACCGCGCTAGGCGCACGGTCAACGGGGCGGTGGCGCGGTTCCTTGCCGACAAGGCTTGGGGACAGGTCAGTCGTCACCCCGCTATTAGCCTACGAAATTACGACTTGTATGCAGGGGATGGGGTCCATCTGTCGCGAGGAGGTATGGACCTCCTGTTGGGTGATTGGCGAGCAGGCCTGTTGACCGAGCTGACAGTCTGGGGGGGGCGTCAGGCCTTCTTTGAAGCCCCTCCGTGTGGCGGGTAGCACTGGTAAGGTAAACAGTATGACCCACAGGTATCCGGCAGGTTCGCAATTGACTGGACAACACTAGACAGGAACAAATTAGTTAAACGTTGTCCGGTCAACGATGAACCAGGCGACGGGGTGATGGCGATAGCTAGCCAGCATGCATCACCCCGTGATTTTACGGATACGAGTCAGAGGGTGGGGTCATGAGTTAGATATTGACTACGGTCAACAATTTGTTTGTTGTCAACAAACAAATTGATACAAATTGATACATTGTAACCAATTGCCGTTGGCAATTTTGGGGTGGTACCTTACCAGTGTTACTTCGGCCTGCTTGCCTTAAGAATTATGATTGGTCGTTTTACCAATACAAATTTATAATTCGGATTAGGGCATTGAATCAATAAATGTGGCCCTATGCTGTTATCCACTTTCAATGTTGTCTGAGTCCGTTATTGGGGGGGGTGCGCCTGCAATGCAAGCGCGGCGCCAAAATGGCCGCCGCGCTCTTTGCGGGGGCCCCCCCACAGGACGAAGAATCCGGGTAGTTTAGGGCGTGGCCAGCTCCCTTATAAAAGGGGTGGCCACGAGGCAGCCGCGCTGCCATTTTACCTCAGCGACGGAGCGGAGAAGTTTTTCCCCTCCACCCCCTCCCTAGTTAACAGTGTGATATTTTGGTCGCTTCGGGGCCGGGTGGGAATTTTTGGTTGGGACCCACATTGGCTTCCGGGTCCTGGCTTTTTTGCCCATCCCACACTGTTGCTATGGTTTGATATAGGGGTTCCTTTCGTTTCTACTGTTGACTCTGGTCACATTGGCGGGTAGCACTGGTAAGGTAAACAGTATGACCCACAGGTATCCGGCAGGTTCGCAATTGACTGGACAACACTAGACAGGAACAAATTAGTTAAACGTTGTCCGGTCAACGATGAACCAGGCGACGGGGTGATGGCGATAGCTAGCCAGCATGCATCACCCCGTGATTTTACGGATACGAGTCAGAGGGTGGGGTCATGAGTTAGATATTTACTACGGTCAACAATTTGTTTGTTGTCAACAAACAAATTGATACAAATTGATACATTGTAACCAATTGCCGTTGGCAATTTTGGGGTGGTACCTTACCAGTGTTACTTCGGCCTGCTTGCCTTAAGAATTATGATTGGTCGTTTTACCAATACAAATTTATAATTCGGATTAGGGCATTGAATCAATAAATGTGGCCCTATGCTGTTATCCACTTTCAATGTTGTCTGAGTCCGTTATTGGGGGGGTGCGCCTGCAATTGGTTCAATGTATGCTCATGTTATCCTGCCTTCAGGTTGGTTCTTCACATGCAATCAGTACACTTGGAATTATATTCCCGCTAATGTATCAGATTCCACATGTTGTATCAGTCGCTTAACATTGTTGCTCCCCACTAGGGATATGATTGTTCCAAGCACGAATGTTTCCTCACCCATCCGGCGTGCTCGCGCCACCCAGCTAGACAGCTCATGTGATAGTAACATTAGGGTTCTGAGTCAAGCTGAGTACGTCTCGTTGGCAGTCAGCATACTTGGCGTGCCAGGCTTAGCCGTTGGCAACACTCGGAGAATTGGTCAATTGGCTTGCAGGCTAGCAAAAGCCATTAACCACACCTCCTCGGTGATAGTGCTGCTCAACCAGGAGCAGGCAGAACTTCGCCATGCCATACTAGACAATCGAGCAGCCATCGACTACCTTCTGTTGTTACATCACTTGGGTTGCGAGTCTGTCCACGGCATGTGTTGCTTTAATCTCACAGACAACACACACAAAGTACAGAGCCAGCTCACGGACCTCCACACCCTGGTCAAGAACATCAATGAGGATGCTTCATGGGGGTGGTGGGATTCGTTGTGGTCGTGGTTCCCATGGGGTTGGCTTCAGACGACACTCAAGGTGATTGTGGGGGTGGTAATACTGGGCACAGCAGTGTGTTGTTTCATGCAATGTATTCCCTCACTGATATCGAGATGTCCCCCATGGAAGGAACCCCAAAACGTCATCCCCCCACACCAGCTGATGCCACTCCTACGCAGGGCCATCTGTCAGGTCCACAACAAGAAAAGGGGGAGTGTGGTATCCGCGAGCACAATTGGCATAACTGTCCCTGACAGAGGCTACACCGGTAGAGAAGGCTCCTGGTCACTGGGCTCTGCGGGGACAGAAATTGGGGAGCGGATTAATAGTCATAAGATTGATTCACCCATATCTGACCTGGCAGGCAGTTCGGCAGGAGGAAGTTGAATATCTAACTCGCGTTAGGAATTAGGTAATTCCGCACTTGCAGATTAGCCCAAACCCTAGCGCAAATAGTGGCCATATTTACTCTTGTGCAAGCCATGAACAATGGATTTCCCCTGTCAGTATTTGCCTCAGTTAATTAACTTCCCCAAGAGAGATTCCCAATTAACCCGGGTAAACAGGTGATGTGATTTTCTGTCAGATGACAATTCTATCACACGCTGCCTTGAATTCCTATATATGATGATGATTTTCCCTCAATAAACCACTGGTCTTCGCTCCATCTTGTCTCGTGTCGTTACTCAACCAGTCTCCTCCGGGACCTCACGGCCGCCCCTTGGCCCCGATCCAACAGTACATCTTTAGGCACATAGCATAAAACATTCAGGGATTCCTGCCTCTCTTTTACTCATCTGATGAGAAAACTATGAAAGGACTTTAGAGGTATTTGCTCACCTTTGCAGCTGTAATAGAGAATTAACAAATCCAAGGCCCTAACTTAGAGAGAGGAAATTCAATTCAAATTCATTTACATTTCGAAAGGGATGATTGTCCTGAATGGTGCCCAAAGTTTTGGGGCCATGAGCCGGTCACGTGGTTGAGCTTGCTGGTCACATCATCCCTACTGTTTACAATAGTCATGGGGTCATTTTACAGCAGCATTCTGCACATGTGTGGGCATGTAACACACCCCGCATGCGCATTTTACTTCAGCTTCCAGGAGACGGGAGGGTTGTGTGGGCCAGATGAATTGGCATCAGGGGCCGGATCTGGCCAGCAGGCTGTAGTATGGGCACCTCTGGTGTCAAAGATAAAAAAAGGTAAGGCCCCAAATATTACTCTGTTGTGACTTAAAGTTCTTATCTCCAGGACAAAACATTTCAACTTTTTTGATGTGAGGCGAAGAACATACAAAAGGAGAGAAACCATTAAATGACATCATGGAGAAGAAGAGAAATGGAGTCATGAAGAAGATAGGTGTAGCCATCTAGGGAGGCTAGAGTGGGCCAGATCAGGGTGCTGGTGGCCTGCTAGTATTCTAAAGCGCTCATAATCCTCCAGATAGAAGCCACAGTGGCTGGGAGAGTCTAAGAATTGCAGTCCATAAAAGCCCCAAAACCTCCTAAACCCTGAACCAAACTGAATACCAAAAATAGACTCATTCCCCAGCATTGATGATTTAGGGCCCATGTTAAGCTTCTGGGGAAATAGTACTTTTGAAAACCCATGGCTGGGCATTTCCTGTTCTCCACAGGTTTATGAGCTAACAGATGTCACCCTGCTGTGTGTGGCTAAACTCTCAAGTATCAAAAGTGTTATAGCACTTCCATCAGCAATGAGTTTAGAATTTCTAAGCCAGGAGTGAGCAGGAAGACTTTTTAAATATAAAGTTTCTTTAAACTAGGAGAACCCATTTTATCTGAATCCTGGGCCTCTTTCCCCCATTCCTCTTATGTCTCATTGCACAATCTGCAGAAGCAATTCCAACTTCTCCTCACCCCATGACCTCACAATGACCCATCCAAGTACTATCACAAAGATCCACCTTCCAGCGACAGGTTTGGTCAAGGGGCAGGATGCTGCTGATTTGACACTCCGGTTCTTGTGCTTAACCAGGGTAAGAAATATATACTCAAAATATTGTCTAGTTTGAATGTCAGGTGAATGGCATCCAGCCATTTAGATCAAAAGAGAAAGATCAAAAGTGCTTCTTGTACTTGAGATTTTGATGCACAATGTGAAGTACAGAGATTGCCATTGTTCCTTCACCCTCTGTGGGAAGGAGAAGGGTCTGGAATGACAGAAGGAAGTGGCGCTCAAGAATGATGCCTCCAGTGGGGTGTAAGGATATTATTAAAGTCTCTATTATAGAAGCAAAGATTGGGATAGTTGGTGGAACAAATCAATCAATTGTGCGAAATGAGCTAAACCAAAAGAGAAAGGAAGTTAAGACATCAGTGGTAGAAGGCAAGAAGACATCAAAATGAAGACAGGAAGAAGAAAGAGGATGGGAGAGGCTGATTCAGAATCTGGGATGGTCCTAAAGAAGATATGGGTAAAAACAGAAAATAAAGCAGTAATAGGACATTACTTTATTGGGGTTCTCTGAAGTCATGCAAGTGACTAAGGAGAAATGTACAAGGATATTACTTGGCTTAGGGTAGAAAATAATTGCCCTGGAGGCTAAAGAGAGTCTGAAACTTACTGAAAAGAAAGTGCAACCTTGGATCCCATTCCCATACCATAGATTCCTGATCTGCAACACTCAGATAAGTATAGATAAAATACAGATCACAAATAGAACACAGCTGAAGAATTGTGCCAGGTAAGTCAATCAATGTCAATTTCGTTGGTCAGTTGCTGCTACTTAAGAAGACCAAACCTGTCAAGTTTCAGGAAATTTCTGTCAAATAAGGGAAATTTCCTGGCCAAAACAGGAAACTGGACAGCTATGCTTATCCTGTGCTGGCCTCCAGTCTAACTTCAGTCTAATTGCAGTCCAGCTAATACAGAATGATGGCGGGAAAGAGTGCAAAATACGGGGGTTTGACAGAAATTTCCCAAAACTTGACAGGTATGGAAGTCCCATTAGGTCAGTGATGACAAACCTTTGCACTCCAGGTGTTCTTGCTGATGAGGGCTTCTTGGAATTGAAGTTCCAGAACACCTGGAGTGTCAAGGTTTGACATCACTGTTCTTTGTGCCAATTGTCCAGCTCAATTTCACAATATACTTTCCATCTTTTAACAATGAGTAGCTTGGGAAGTTGGGGTGAATATATAGAATATTGTTAATAGAAATAAAATAGTCATAAATTGAAAATACAAGTCCCATAGGTGGTGGGGAGCACAGAGATGTTGGAGCTGTCAGTATGATATTGTAATCTTTTTTTGTGTTTGTGTTGTCTTTTTTAAAATAAATAAATTTTAAAAATCTTACAGGGGGAAGCATGGAGGTAGCTTGAAAAGGAATTATTGTTGAGTCCTAAGAACTGGATGAGAAAGAATTCCCGCTTAGTTATAAATGCCATTGTAGATACTGAAAGAATTTCAGCCCCTTGATTGTTCCTCTGAGGGCTTAGTCTCCTCCTGTGTAAATTATTTAATTGTTATTTATGTTGCATATTCTAGTGCAACTCTAGCATGCAATAACCAGAAAGAGAAAGAGAGAGGAGAGACTAGCCTGACCTAAAGGAAATTATTTGACATTGTTTGCCTTTAATTGCAATTAGAAAGGTTATTTCCTGCCTCAGAGAGCACCTGACCCTCTTTGCATGTCTTAAGGCCTTTGTTTTGCTCTACCATTCTATCTCTTGCTTTCTGCCTTAGACAAGGAAATATGTCTTTTTGAGCTCCTCCATCTTCCAGGCCACATGGCTGGAAGAAAGACTTTACTTCTTTCTAAACCAACTTCATCAAGACTCCTGAGCACATGCATATTCTGACTTCATTTTGTGAGTAAGTGATATTTTTCTTTTTCTCACATATCTAGTCCAAGTGTGTTTATTAGCTGGGCTAAAAAGAGATGAACTGGTAGACTTGCATTTGGACATAAAATTGCCTAAAACCTGCCCGCTTTGCTGTGCAGCTGCTACAAATAACTTAACAATTTATAGGTAGGTGACTGGATAACTCAGTGAGTTGGAGCACCTGGCTTTATGACTAGAGGTTGATAATTTCATTCCCCACTGTGCTTCCTAGAAAAAGAACCAGCTTTATGGCCTATATGGCCTTGGGCAAGCTGTATAGCCCCAGACTACCCCAAGAAGAAGTGAATGGTAAACAATTTCAGACTACTCTGTGCCAAGAAAATACAGAAAAGTATCACATTGATGGCACATAATTATTATATTATAAAGTTATTTATTGAACAATCTCTGTTAAATATAGAGTTTTGATGTCCCTTTGTCAGGGAGAATGTGAAACATAACATGGGAATATTACCAAAAGAACACTTGTCTGATCCTTTGATGAAAACTCACAAAGAATGGCAAGAAATACCCCTGCTTCAAAAAATAAAGTTACATTTTAGCAAAGTGAATGAACTCACCACTTCTGTTTCGACTGTACTGGCCATAAATTGTCTATTTATTCTTGAAGTAAATGAACGACCTGAAATTTGCCTTAGCCCTCTGCTGGAAATCATGACTCTTGTTGACCCAGCAAAGACACTCTTTGACCTAGAGGAAGGCACTATCACTTAGTTATATTCTCATTCTCAAAGATGATGTCATGCTGTGAATGCAGAAGCAAAGTTCATGAACCACCATAGGAAATCAACCTAAATTAAGACCAAAGCTGCTAGAGTCACAACCAGAATGGCAGTGGGAAAAGTCCAGATCAACAAACCTTCCTTTAAACCAGGGAGAGGGGGAAGCAAAAGACAGTGAAAAAAGAGCTTGGATAGTACTGTTCAAGAGTATGGCAGTAATCTTATGCTGGCAGAGCAAATCAACAGTCTGTAAGACAATTATTTGAATGGGAAAAGCCCAAACAAAAATATATTACTCTTAAACTGGACTTTCAGCACCAAATATGGCACAGTTGTAGCAGAGAGTCTGTTCTTCCTCTGACCGTAATTTGGGGAACTTTGGGCAAAGGATTTTTGAGCTATTATTTGTTTTTAAAAAGTGTTCCCCCATTAGAAACAGGTGACCCTAAACATCCCCAGATTTGAAATAACTCCTATAAAATGAAGAGACCAATCTTGCTTATCTTGAAAGAGAATGGTTGGTCCAACCTGTTGTTGATTTTTAAATCTGGAAAGAATTCAGGCTGTAGGGCTGGTGTTCCCAACCTAAGGCCTGCAGGCAGGATCCAGCCCATGGCACCATTTCATGTGTCCCCTACCCTTCCAAGGGCATTTGAGAAGCAAAATGGTTGCTCCTTTGAAGCTATTGGGACAAAATGGCCACCCCATTGTGCAGGCAGGGGAAAATGGCTGTCCAGCCCTCAAAGTTAACTGAGAGAGCATTACTGGCCCCCAGCTTGAAAAGGTTGGGAACCCCTGCTGTAGGGACTGAAATATTAGTCCTAAAAGGGGTCTTTCAAATGTGAGAAACAGTGACTTTTCATCACACTGAGTTACTGAGCATGTGTGGAACAGACTTGCAAGTAACTACTTTGCAAAGAAGTTGCATTTTTGCAGCTTCCTGGGTAGGGAAGGAGATACGAGTAAAAAAAGGGGGGGGCTTTATCTCCAGGGAATTAGCATTCAATTTTGTAAGTCGTCTTCTAAGCAATACAAAAGCACACAACAGCTGTTTCGATGGCCCGTGGAATGGGCCACCTGATGTGGAGATGGCCCACGGAGGTTCGGAATGACTGGCTGCAAGGAAAGGCATGTGAGATGAATGTACAGTGAAAGTCCAGTCCCGATCTAAGTCGGGTGGCATATTTATTGCCCTACCTCAAGGTCTCTGTGCCTAAAGGAACACATGACCCCGTCACAGAAGGCTAATGCGTGCGTGGCATTTCTGGTGGTCAAGATGATACCTGTATCCGGGCATTGCCTCATCAATTAATGGACAACCCACAGTTGACTAAGATCTAGGTTTGGCGAGACCATTGTTCTCACCCTATCGCGGAGCGCAGACATCCTGCCTCCAGGAAACTAACTTACTTAGCCATTGACTCATCATGTTTGCCTACCCTAATCTTTGGCCAGAAGAAGAAGGGCGAGGTTTACCCCTTTTGTCCTATTTCCTCCGCAATCCTTCAACCAAGGCTCTCATGATTCATGCCAATTAATCTAACCCGCATCCCAATTTCCCTTCCATCAGAGCCCATGCGTAAGCGAGCGAACCCATCGGGAAAGGTTTTGGCCAATTTACAAGTGCGGGCATACCACATTTCCCCCCTTATTTTACTGTTTAAATCAGCCTGGCTGAGGGCTTGGTAGATATAGGGCATAATCTGTCTAGGTGTGAGAGTCTCTCGGGGTCTCCACCATGAGGTACACATGGAGAAAAATGAAGGGATGCAATGTGTGAAACAGCAAAGCATAATTCCCACTACCACAATGCCAGCGATAGCTTTAAGCATTGTTTGTAACCACCCCCATGGCAACCGTGACCAGAGTTCGTCCCACCACCCCCAGTTGGCGTTCTGCTGGATATGTTTCACGATGGTGTCAAGTTTGGTGATCTGACTTTGGATCTTGCGTGAATTATCTGTGAGGTTAAAGCAGCACATATTGCGGATTGATTCACAGCCCACATGGTGCAAAAGCAACAAATAATTAATTGCTGCTTGGTTATCCAAAACTACATGTCTCAATTCAGCCTCCTCTCGGTTAAGCATTGCAATGGCTGATGAGGTGTGATTATTTATTTATTTATTTATTTAAATTTCTATACCGCTTTTCACATCCTGATGGGAGACTCAAAGCGGTTTACAACCATTCACAGTAACCAGTAACAAAATACAATATAAGTAAAGGGGGGAAAATGCAAATAAGTTACACTAGAACTCTCCACAATATGGCAATTTCTACAATGTTAAAGATACAAAATTACAAAGTCTAATACAGATCCTGACACAATACAAATTATCATTTAAATACCAACTAGTACCCTCGGCTACTAGAAGTCCAAGTCGGAGCCCAAAAACGTCTCAGCTGAAAAGAAAGGGGTGTCCCGCCACATGGCAGCTGTACTCCAGGAACTGACCAAGGCGAGTCAGGGTGGGGAGCCGGCGGTGTTGCGGTGGCTCGGCGGCGGCTCTTGTAGCCCCGCGGCGGGAACTAGGGGCAGCTGTGGCATGCTCCCACCCACCCCTGACCAAGGCGAGTCAGGGTGGGGAGCCGGCGGTGTTGCGGCCTTAGCTAATGCGCACACCAACTGGCCAACCTTACATGCATTTCCCACCGCCAAACCGGGCACCCCTAAAATGCTGACCGCTAAAGAGACATACTCTGCCTTACTGAGTAATCTGATTTCACTGTCGCACGTCTCATCTAGCTGGGCCGCCCACATGAGCTGTGCTGGCTTTGGGGTGACTGGGTCTGGGGTGATCATTTCCCTTTCAGTGAGTACCAGTGTTAGGCAACTCACACAACAGTATGAGTCAGACATGTTGGCAGGAATGTAGTTCCACGTCCATTGGTTACAAGTAAAAAACCATCCTGTGGGCAAAATGACGTTAGCATACTTAGAACGTGCAATCTCTGGCTGGTTACATTTCCAAGTCTCTTTCCCAGGGCTCAGGCAATGGTGGTGTGGCCCTTGGCTGTGGAGCAGCTGGTCATTCTAGCACAGGGTGTGTTTGGGCTGATCGCCACTCGGGGTGTGTACAGAGTGAGCGCATCAGCAGGTAAAGTCTTTGTTACCTGATTCCCCCAAGCTGCATAGGTTGTGTATGTGATTCGGTGATGAGGTCCGAGTGTTCGTTTAAGCAACCACTCAAAGTTCTTGGCCTGCTCACCCAGAGCGCAGAGCGCAGCATGTACTCAACAAGCATGTACTCAACAAAGAAGAAATGTCCGTGGTCTGCTTCAAGCAAAAGTCTGATTGGTTAACAAGTCTGGCCAGTCTTTCCCAGATGTTGTACTGGAGCCTGGCGGTAAGGTCCCCGCCAGGCGCTAAATTCCCACCAGAAGCTTGAACCCCTCCCCCCATATGTAAGGAAAGGATCAACACTATCATCAGGGAATTATAAGTGATCTGAGCCAAGACCGCAGCTACCATGTTGTGCGGAGTGGGCTCAGAGTGGTTCTCTTGCAAAATGGTCATGGCATCATCACACAGGGTTTTGATCATGCCCCATGTCACTCTTGGCTCTTCCATCCTCGGCTGCCTTGGCTGTCGTCAGGTCTATCTCCTCCATCTCTGGCAAAGGGTTCGGGGCAGCCTGGTTCCACTCCATGCGGTTCGAAGTACGGCTTCACACAGCGGGCCGGAGTACAAATGGTACCTGTAGGAGACATAATTGCTGCGTAGCCTCTTCCCCAGGTTATCAGGGGTGCCGGACCCTTCCAAGAGGGGTCTGGCAGCACTCTGAATCTAATGGAAATGCTTCTCCTGCAGAGGGCAGTCAGCAAAAATATTTAAGTGATTGTATGTGAATAAAACTTTGTGCAAGCTTTGCTGTGCCTGACCTTGGCTCTTTGGGGGGGACTATCTCCTCCTTTTCTGTTTGTTTTTCAATGTAGGACTTTAGCGTCCGGTTCACCCATTTGACAATAGCTTGTCCTTGGGGATTGTATGGAATGCCAAATGTGTGCTTTATGTCCCAAGTGGCTAGAAATGTGACCAGCTCTCTGGAACTATAAGCTGGTGCATTATCTGCCTTCAAGTGACCTGGTTTGCCCATGGTTGCGAAGCATGACAATAGATGTTGCTCTATGTGGGTCACAGTTTCTCCCTTCTGGGCAGTGGCCCAGGTGAACTGCGAGAATGTGTCAATGGAGACGTGCATATACTGCCATCTCCCAATTGTGGAACATGCATGATGTCTATTTGCCAAATTTGGTTAGCTTCTGTTCCTCATGGGTTGACCCCCCATGAGGCCCCCCCGATGCTCTTGTGCATTGCAGGCAAGAGCGCACGATGCCTTGTGCTTGTGACAATGGCAGGTTAAATTACCTTGCAAGAGCTTTGGCATTCTGATGAAAGAATGCATGGCTCTGAATCAGGGTTATAAAGACTCCCAAGACTAACTTCTGATGTGCTTCTTCCACTGCAGCGTCAGCCCTGCTGTTACCCTTTGAAATCGGACCAGGTAAATCCTGGTGGCTTCTAATATGAGCTACATAGAGCGCTTCCCTGTGGTTTCGCAAATGAAATTGCATGATCAGGAATAGGCTCAATAAATTCCTGTCTATGGCAGGAGTGATGTAAGCCCCCAGTAAATTGTGAATTAAATTCCTGACATACTGACTGTCCATGACTATGTTCAATGGCTCTTGATTAAATGTTCTTAGGGCGAGATTCGCTGCTGCCAATTCCGCTCTCTGCGCTGATTTCTGCGGAAGTGTCAGTAACCTTCTCCAAGTTTGCCCCTCTTGCCAAGTAAGCACTCCATATACTTTTTCCCCATCTGTGAATACTGGCTTGACCCCCTGAAGTGGAGTTAGAGACAGCATGCTTTGTAATTTGACTGTCTCCATCTGAAGTGAGACTAGTCTGGGATCCCTTGGTAAGTGATATGTCAAGTTGCCTGTAATTCCTTCTAATGTGATCGGGAGGGTGTCCCTGAGTTGCATCAATTGCCGTGTCTGTTCTTTGGTGAAGGGCATGACTATTTTGGCTAAGACATGTCCTGAGATGTCCCTAGCTCTAAGCCTCTCCTTGTGAATGACTGTGGCTACCAGTTCTTGCGGAGGAACGATATTCCTGGATGAGGTATGCAGTAGATACACCCACTCCACGATTTTCGCCCCCACCCCACCCGCTGGAGTCCATGCCTAGAGCTCCAGCAAACATGATGCCTGTTTTAAGGATATACAGGTTTAGCATGGGGGTGAATGGCCCCTCGCTAAGCCTATCTACCCAGCGGTGGCTGAGTATGCGGTTGACTTCCTGGAAAGTTTGTTTCACCTCTCGCAGAATGTAAATTCGATCTGCCGGCTGCTTTCCCAGCTTAAGTAGCGAAAAGAGCGGCTTTAAGAGATTGGTATCTAACTTAAAATAGGGTCTTGCCCAATTGATGTTTCCTAGAATTTGCTGGAGTTCCGCTAGCATTGCAGAATCTTTGAGGTTGATTTTAGGCAAAATTGGCACTGCAAAAGAGCGGAGTAACCAATGACCCAGGTAAGAATAGGGTTCCGTTCTATGAACTTTTTCTGGGGCAATTATCAAGCCTTTGTCCCCCAATGAACTTTGAAGATCACAAAATATGTTGCTACCCAACTTGGGCACTGCGATCAATATGTCATCCATGAAATGGTAAACTAATACTTTGGGGTGCAGGTTCCAGAACCTCTCTAATGCCCCGTGGACATAGATTTGGCACAAGGTGGGCGAGTTAAGCATTCCTTTTGGCAAAAATTTCCATGCATAATGCTGGATTGGTTCCCTGTGATTGGTGACTGGCACCGTAAAAGCGAACCTTTCCCTGTCCCTAGGATCTAAAGGGATGGTGTAAAAACAGTCTTTTAAGTCTACGATCAGGATCTCCCACCCTTTGGGGATCATGTTGGGATTGGGTGTACCGCACTGAAGCGGTCCCATGGGCTGAATGCATTTATTGATCTCTCTTAGATCATGAAGAAGTCTCCATTTACCGGACTGCTTTTTAATGACAAAAATCGGTGAATTCCAGGGACTGGTAGATGGTTCTATGTGTCCCGCTTCTAGCTGCTCTTTAATGAGCTGCTTTAAAGGTACTAATTTTTCCCCAACTATGGGCCATTGTTCCACCCACACCGGCTCATCTGTGAGCCATTTAAGTAGTAGGGCCATTACCCGAAAGTTAGGATTGCGTGATATTGCTGCAGAATGTCCCTCCCCCAGAGGTTGATGGGCACATTCAAAGTGTGTGGTCGGATGACCACTGTGCCGTCTGCCCCTGGGATGGCGACTTCTACCCAATCGCAGCTCCTGTAAGCTTCCTGAACTCCTCCTACCCCCCAAACATCGGCAACTGATTCGATGGCCCACTTGGTGGGCCACAATTTTCTGCTGATCACAGTGACAACGGCTCTGGTGCCGAACAGCCCATCAAAAGGTCTTATGTTTAAAAATACCTTAATGACTGGTCGCTGCTTCCACTCTATATTCTTTTCCACTGTTGCTATGATCTGGTATCCTTCTACAGCCTCTCTCTCTCTCTCTCGGGCAGTTTGCTGACCCAAATCCTGAGCTTTCTCTGTTCCCTTCCTTGTTTCTACCTCACAGATGACAAGGAACCATGATCAATTGCGCTACTGAATCCCCCTTGCTGATTGTCTGGAGTAGGTGTGTCCACAGCTGGAACATAAGAACATAAGAACAGCCTTGCTGGAACAGGCCACAGCCCATCCAGTCCAGCATTCTGTCTCACACAGTGGCTCACCATTTCCTTCAGTGTATTCCCAAGCAGATGCCTTCACCTGCTTAGGATTCCCTGTAAATGATATTGAGAGATATCCTGCCTATCTCTCCAACCCGGAGGTTGTCCTTAAGTATCCATAATTATAGCCATTGATACTCTTGTCCTCCATGAACTTGTCTAATCCTTTCTTAAAGCTGTCAAGACTGACAGCTGTCACCACTTCTTCTGGCAGGGAGTTCCATAGACCAGTAATCCTCTGGGTGAAAAAGTACTTTCTCTTATTTGTTTGAGAACTAGTACCCAAAAGTTTCATCGAGTGTCCCCTAGTTCTAGTGTTATGCGATAGGGAAAACAGTTTTTCCTTATCTACTTTGTCTACACCGTGCATGATTTTATAAACTTCAATCAGGTCACCTCTTAGACGTCGTCGTTCAAGAGTGAAGAGGCCCAACCGCTGCAGCCTCAGATGGTAAGGGAGGTGTTCCAGTCCCCTAATCATTCTGGTTGCCCTCCTCTGCACTTTTTCCAGCTCCATAATATCCTTCTGGAGGTACGGCGACCAGAACTGTACACAGTATTCCAGATGGGGCCTCACCATAGATTTATAAAGAGGCAAAATGACACTTGCTGACTTATTTTCTATACCCTTCCTAATGATCCCTAGCATTGAGTTTGCTTTTTTCACTGCTGAGGCACACTGGGTTGACACCTTCATTGAGCTGTCCACCAGGACACCAAGGTCCCTTTCCTGGTTTGTCGCAGAGAGTTCAGACCCCATCAGTTTATAAATGTAATTGGGGTTCTTTGCCCCAACATGCATCACTCTGCACTTACTAATGTTGAAACTCATTTGCCACTGTTTTGCCCACTCCCCCAGTGTCGAGAGATCCGTCTGGAGCACCTCACAATCTCTCACAGTTTTCACTACCCTGTATAATTTAGTGTCGTCAGCAAATTTGGCTACCTTGCTTTTTACGCCTACCTCTAGATCATTTATGAAGAGGTTGAAAAGCAGGGGTCCCAGTACTGAACCTTGGGGGACCCCACGACTTTGACTATTCCTATGCAATCGGAGTATATGACTCCCGGGACCACGAAGATCCCTTTTTCCCCTGCACTGCTTCGAGGCAAGACTAATCCTATGGTGTCTTGGGGCAGAGGACCCTTGTACTAGGAATTGACTAGGTAGACTGAGCCTGGCCGGTCACATGTAACATCCTCCTGGCATTCCAAGTCTAGCCCTGCACTGCCCTTAGTTTCTGCCTGTGCCTCGGAAATGCTGGGTGTGATGTTGAGTGTGTCTAGTGGGATGTCCGCTCTGGGGCTTCCAGGGCAGGCATCATCTCCATTTGGACCGGGGCCAGAGACACGCCCATGGCCCGGTTTCCCAAATTCGGACAGTTCTTAGCCCAGTGGAAGCCGTTGTGGCATCTTGGGCATTGGGTGGATGGTGTGATCGGGCGGCCAGGGCTGGCAGGGTTGTTTGGACCTACACTCTTTGGTGAAGTGCCCCAGCTTGCCACATTGGTCACAAGCTCCCTTGGATTGGTTCTTGGGCTGGCTTCCCCCTTGCACCGCTGCTGCTAACAGCCCCATCTTATAGGAGTCTATTCCAACATCAGCGCAAGCTCTGATCATGTCGGTAAGCGTCAGATCAGTTCTATGACCCATCGGCTGCAAGATTTTGCGACAATCGAGGTTGGCATTGTCTTTTGCCAGTTTCATCATAAGCTCCTCTTGCACCTCCTGGTTATCTATCTGCCTGCTAATTGCTTCCTCTAATCTGTTAATGAAATCCATGTAAGGCTCTTGCGCTCCCTGCTTGACGGTTGTGTAGTTCTTAGTGTCCTTGCCAATGGCTGGCACCTTGAGATATGCCTTAAAGGCAACTTCAAATGAGAGCTGGAGTGTAGCAGCTGGCAAAACTGACTGCACCTGGATAGTTTCGAATTGTCCAGAGCCATAAAGTTGCTCGGGTATCACTGCGCCTCCCATCTGGGCAGCCCTTGCTTGCGCTTCCAGCCAAAACTCACTGTCCCATAAGAGATACTGGCTAGGGTTCAGCATCATCCGCATCATGACCCCGTCACAGAAGGCTAATGCGTATGTGGCATTTCTGGTTGTCAAGATAATACCTGTATCCTGGCATTGCCTCATCGATTAATGGACAACCCACAGTTGACTAAGATCTAGGTTTGGCAAGACCCATTGTTCTCGCCCTATTGCAGAGCGCAGACATCCTGCCTCCGGGAAACTAACTTACTTAGCCGTTGACTCATCATGTTTGCCCACCCTAATCTTTGGCCAGAAGAAGAAGGGCGAGGTTTACCCTGTGGTCAGAAACTTTTGTCCTATTTCCTCCGCAATCCTCCAGCCAAGGCTCTCAAGATTCATGCCAATTAATCTAACCCGCATCCCAATTTCCCTTCCATCAGAGCCCGTGTTGGTCCATGTGCGTAAGCGAGCGAACCTGTCGGGAAAGGTTTTGGCCAATTTATGAGTGCGGGCATACCACAAACAGCAGTATTTGTCTCTGCTATTCTTGCAGGATTTCTGCAACTGGGCTACAGATCAAAGTTTTCAAAGAGGAAATCAGCCCCAGGACTGGGACAATTTAGAGCTGTCAATCAGGCCCCAAATGAATTTTAACTATTTCTTGTCCAAATGGGGTTTTGTGTTTGCAAAAGATTTCTGTGTCTGGTGGTAAAATATTTTAAAGATTTTTTTTAAAAAAACATGAAGAACAAATATTCTGAGACTATCTCATTTAGGCTGTGAAAGCTACTGCTTTGTGGTTGGGGATGCCTAGCAGAGCTTTGTTGTCTCCGGGGCCATAGCCAGGGGGTGGGGGGTAAGCCTCTCCTGAGATAACAGCCCCTACCCCAGGCAAAGTTCCAATGGTGTGTGTGTGTCTGTCTGTCTGTACATGTGCGTGCGTGCGTGCGTGCGTGTGTGTGCGCACGTGTGCGTGTGTGTGTGTGTGTGTGAGAGAGAGAGAGATTGTTGCCCCTCCTGAAAAAATTTTCACACACACACACACTCACACACACACACCATCTAGAATCCTGGCTACAGCTCTGGTTGTCTCTATCCTGTCATAGTCTCAAACATTCTGTTTGTCTTGTCACTATGCTATTTTTTAAAAAAAAAAATTAATATGTTGTGTGCCATCAACTCACTTTGATGTGTGCTGACTAATTCAGTTAATTACCTCTATAATGTCATATTATTTACAATTCAACTTTGCTTAGATTTTGCAAACCAACAGTGTCTTGTGTCAGATTGTTCTCTCTTCCTATTCCCTCTCTTTCCAACAGCATTGTGTTTTCCAGTAAGTTCTGTGCAGGTCTTGCAAACTAGCAGCTGGGGCTTCCTTTATTGAATCATTTTTTCATCTGATAGATCATCCTCCCTGCCTACTATCCCTTCACTTTTACCAGCAATATTGTCTTTTCTGGTCAGTTCTGTGGTAAGATAGCCTCAGTTTACTCATACAGTGGTACCTCACGTTACAAATTTAATGTGTTCCAAGGCATTTTTCATGTTATGAAAAATTTGTAACTTGAATTTCCCATAGGAATGCATTGAAAACCAAAATTCATAACTTGAAACATGGTTTCTCATAGGAATGCATTGAAAACCAATTAATCTGTTCCGGAAAAATCCGTAACTCGAGCCATTATTTTCAATTGATTTTCATTCATATTGTGAAAATGTTGTAACTCAAACCATTTGTAACTCGAGGTACCACTGTATTTGCTTTAGTTAGCATTCAGGCTTGACTTAATAAAACACACATTTAGCTTTCTTTCTGATTGTCTGTGGTGTCTTGTAGAGCTCATCTTCAACACCATATTTCAAATGAGTTGATTTTCCCTTGTCTTTCTTCACTGTTTGTCTTTCGTATAGTATGATTTTGACTTTGGGTTCAATTAACTATCTTTGTTTCTTCTGAGCCATCCTTTTTTATTTCAAAAAGCAAGTGGACATATTTTGTAAATCTTCTTTTTCTTCTGTCATATCCAAATTCGAATACAGTAAAGGCAATCATAATGGAGATCAGCCATGAAGACTATCCTGAGAATATAATGCAGTGACCTTTTATCTGCCTTCCACATCACAGCATGTCACCCATACCACTTATCCAGTTCTGCTAGTCACTTTCCGGCCCTGTGCCCCTTTGGCACACAAAGTCCTCATCAGCCCCAAGCCAGTACTCATGAAGCTGCTGCCCTCCATCAAGATGGATTCAAGGGGTTTTTTAAATCCATTTGGGGACCATTACTCTTCCCTGTGGACTTTGGCACCCAAGGATGTTTTCAGGGTTGTCAGGTTAGTTAATCACAACCTGACCTTTGGGTGTTGAGTTGCTGGCAGTATGGTCTACAAGCTGGGTTCCGAAGAGGCAGAGGAACTAGAGACCAAATTGACAACATTCGCTGGATCATGGAGAAAGCAAGGGAGTACCAGAAAAAATGTCTACTCTGTTTCATTGACTACACCAAAGCCTTTGATTGTGTAGATCACAATAAACTGTGGCAAGTCCTTAAATAGACCACTTCACCTGTCTTCTGAGAAATCGGTATGTGAGTCAAGAAGCAACAGTTAGGACAGGATACGGAACAACTGATTGGTTTAGAATAGGAAAAGGACCTTCTTGGGATCTAAGATCACTGCAGATGGCGACTGCAGCCATGAAATAAAAAGGTGCTTACTTCTTGGGAGGCAAGCTATGACAAACCTATGCAGCATAATAAAAAGTAAAGACATCACCCTGCCACCAAAGTCCGCATAGTCAAAGCAATGGTCTTCCCAGTAGTAATGTATAGCTGTGAGAGCTGGACCATAAGGAAGGCTGAGCACAGAAGAATAGATGGCTTTGAGCTGGAGGAGTCTTTTAAGAGTCTCCTGGACTGCAAGGAGATCAAATCAGTCAATCCTAAAGAAAATCAGCCGTGATTGCTCCTTAGAAGGACAAAAACTGAAGCTGAAGCTCAAGTACTTTGACTACCAAATGAGAAGAGAGGACTCACTGGAGAAGACCATGATGCTGGGAAAGATCGAACGCAAAAGCAGAAGAGGGTGGCAGAGGATGAGATGGCTAAAAGGCATTGTTGACACAGTTGGTGTAGATCTGGGTGGGCTACAGAGGATGACAGATGGCAGAGGAGCCTGGCATGCAGTGTTCCATGGGATCACAAAGGATCAAACTCGACCGTGCAACTGAACAACATAAGCATCTCCTTAAGCGCTACAGCATCTGCACAGCCACACTCCAGGCAACAAGTTGAAAGACAGGTCTAGCCCAGAGTACTTATCAGGAGTTCTCATTTGTAAGCCTTTGAAAAACATTTTTTTATTCCAATCTCTTCAACTACATATTTCACAAAGCATGTAATGGTGGTGCTAATATTTTTCAGCAGCATATTATCCTACTGGATTAAATAAATTCAAAACATCTCACCCTTAAATATATGCCATGTGTTATTAAAATGGAAGATGACCTATTCCCTAGCATCAGATTTTTATTAGATGAATCTAATAATGGTGTGTTGTCATCTGAATGGATTTCCTTAAGGAAAGCAAGGTGGATTAAATAATGGATAGAGGTGAGAGTGACAGAAAGACTGAGGAGAAGAGAAGAAAGGGGGAGGAGATATCAACCTAGTTTAAAATGAAAGATTATTGCATAATGTTTATAGCAGACAAAGTTTTTCAGGACTAGAACCATCTTCTCTCCTGTGGAACATTAGCCCACTCCATGAAAGTAATTATTTTCTTATTACCACATTGTATTTTACTTTCGCTGATTCATTAAATTACAGCAAAGTATTTGTGTGCATATAAAGAACAGAACTAAAATACTGAAATCCATTTTAAGGACATATACTTAAATCTTTATTATTTGAAATGCCTAGAAGCAAACATCATACTGGAATTTCTCATGTGTACTATCTCACATCTGAAGGACCCTCCATTTGGTGATTAGAGCATCAACAGGTGAGTACAACATATAGATACAAACTCTAGAGCTGAAACATCTGGACCCAATTCTTTTAAGTGGGATGAGTTCATGTACCATAGGAACTATGATCTCACTGACTTATGGAACACTTGGCTCCATCCTTGCTTTCATTTACACAGTGACCTATGCATGTAGAATCCAAAACCTGAATGTATGATCAGTTCACATTAGTGGGGTTTGTACAACCTTTATGTAGGGTTACCATAATTCCCTCTCACAAAAACGGGACAGTCGTATCTGACTCTAGGGTTCATTGCTCATCTCTGTTTCAAAGCCGAAGAGCCAGCGCTGTCTGCTTCTGCAGACATTTGCGTAGTGGTGTGTCAGGCATGACTAGACACCGGAGCGCACGAACGCTCTTTACCTTCCCACCGAAATGGCCTCTATTTATCTACTTGACATTTCTTGCTTTCAAACTGCTAGATTTGCAGGAGCTGGGACAGAGATGGGAGCAGACATTTCCATGGTCATGTGGCAGGCATGACTAAACACCGGAGCACAGGGAATGCTGCCCCCCCCCCCCCAAGTGGTCCCTATTTATCTACTTGCCATTTTTTGCTTTCAAACTGCTAGGTTTGCAGGAGCTGGGACAAAGACGGGAGGTCATTCTATCCTGCAGTATTTGGGTATCGAACTGCTGCTACAGACGCCACAAGTCAGAAAAAGATGCATCCCCCCCTCCCATTCTTGTTCACCAAGCTGCTGCTGCTGCCACCTGCTTGTCATTCCAATAGAAGTGCAAGAAAAAATGTGTGTTTTTCTTCCAAATCAAGTGGTTTGACAAGCGTGAATTTTCAATGTTTTTTATGGAACCATGCGGGACAGTTACAAAACGTGAAATTCACAGTTTTTCGTTACATATTGAAACTCTACCTTTATAGTATGCAAAGGAAGGTCTCATACAAAGGAAGTACACACACATTGTGTTCCAAATAGGCAAGCACAAGTTCCACAAGCAGGAGAAGCTGCACCATCTGGCAAGTCCGCACGAATGGGTTTACTGCGATTCATCCAGCCCACGCTGCCTTCATCGCTCCTGGAAGCAGAAGTAAAACGCGCCTGTACAGAGGAAGGGTTAACCCGGAAGAGCCTTGATTATTGTATTTATGATGTATTTTTGCTTGATTGCTCTATTTCTGTTATTGTTTCATAGGTTTTGCTGATACTCTGTTATACTATTTTTACTATTTTATACTATTTTTCATAGGAACTATGTTAATTGCATTTTTATATTAATTGTATGATATGTATTGTGATTTTCTGTGTTATTGACTTTTTATTGATATTTTGTATTATTTATTATATTTTGGTTTTGTCATATTGTATCTTTAATTATGTTGGAAGCTGCCCTGAGTCGGCCTACAAGCTGAGTAGGGTGGGGTACAAATTAAATCAAACCACCTACCTCAATCCCTATTCTGACATGTGTCATGACATCTAGTGGATGGTTCACATGTGGAATAATCAAGTGGATAGGCATCATGAAGCCATGTATAGGGATCTTTGTCTTCCTGAATTCTAAACCATCTGCAACCCATTTTCAGGTTAGGGTAGCTGTGCTATTTTTATCTCCTCTCTACAATTAAACTTCACATGTTGAAAAAATACTGGTAAATAAAAATGTGTATGAATTGGCTTTGGAAGTTAACAGATTTGTGTATAAGAGTTATGTTATGTATGGCAAACTTCCTTGTTCCATGAAGCTGAATGCTTGCTGTATTGTACAGGTGCTAATTTTTGTATTGCATTCAGACTGTGCAAAAAATATCCTTTCCTTCGAGAGTTAACACATTATGTTACTTCTCTTCTGCCCAATAAACTGAACTGTGAAGTACATGAAGCACTTATTCATCCTGTGTGATCAAACATTTTTTCCCCATATTTTCTATTTCTCCTACTACACTTCTACCTGCCCTATAAAAATGATTAAGCTGTGAATAGCTGAGAAAAGTAATATTCTCAAGGAGGAGGGGGAGAGGTGACATTCAGGATCCATGTTCTGATCTGATCTTCCACAGTACCCAGCTGGGTTGACACACTTCATCCTAACTACACTGGACAGATTATGGAAGGACCAATTTTAGGCTTTAGGGATTATTGCTGCTTTTTTCCTGGAATGTAAATATCCACCAACCATACATGGTGCAGTAGATGTATGTATACAACACCGAAATATGTTAGGCATAGAGTTGTGCCTCCCAACCCTGCTTGTGTCAAAATAAGGGTACAAAGATCAGTACCCAACCCAACCTGTACCCTTGACTCTCTGACCTTATCCTTGTCTTGCGTTTCACAGCATTTGTGAGCTTCTGGAAATGCAAGGAAATATGAAAACATGCAAGCAGGCTATAAGCTGGAGTGATGGCTATAGAGCACCATGAATTTCAGGAGCACAGTAGTCAGAAGGATTTTGACTCTGTCCATAGGCACCTTTCTAGTAATTATGCAAAGACCAGCAGGCAACCGGATTTGCATCACAAGGAGTTTTAGAGACATTTCTTTCAAATAACCCTGCATCTACACAAAGGCTTGCGGGGAGGGGTGGCTGCAAGGAGATACTTAATGCAAGGTGACCTTAGTTTGAGCCCACCCTACTGCCTCATGGTTTGAGTGTTCAAGGGAGATTTTGAGTTTAATGGGGTAGGCATTCACCTATTACCTTCTCTTTTGGAACTAACATCTCAGTCATTTTTGTTTTGATCTCCTCAAATTTCTGGGCATCTTTGGCTGACTTTTTTAATTTTAATTTTATTTTATTATTATTTTTATGTCAGCACACGATGGACCTATGAGGCTGTTGTTCTGTCCTGAGGGTAGCCAGAGGCTCTTTGCTCCCTCTGTAATAACCCCAGAATCACATAAAAAAACCAATTTGGTCAATTTTTGTAACCTTGTCCAAATACAATGTACAGTACATCCCAAGTTCTGAGTTCCTGGACTGAATGGACTCGCTGTCTATTGTCTATCATCCTCCCTCAGACTTCTTGCTAGATCTCTTGGATACATGTTTTGAATATAATTTTTTTAGGTTTGAACACTCTTATTTTTTACAGACACAAGGAGTCTCCATGGGCTCAAACTTCGCGCCCTCCATAGCTAATATATTTATGTGTAATTTTGATAAAACTTTTATTCTTGATCCCCTGGTTAATCCGTTCTTCACAAATATTGTTTGTTATAAAAGATACATAGATGATCTGTTTTTTATTTTCAAAGATCACACAGCTGTAGAGAACTTCTGCCTATGGATCAATAGCCAACATAATCAGCTCAAATTCACACACACTATGAATTCAGTATCCCTTCCATTCTTAGATCTCACAATATTCATTGAAAATAACCGGATACAAACCAAATTATATCATAAACCTACAGATCGTTTTGCGTATCTACAATTCACTTCCTTCCATCCGCACCATCTGAAGGCAAATATTCCATATAGCTTAATGTTGAGGGCAAAAAGAAATTCTTTCCAATACCGAGATTACACATTAGCAGCAAGCAAAATATCCACTACTCTTAGCAAGAGAGGATACCCCAGGAGCATTATTCAAACAGCTTGCAATAAAGTTAACTCACGTCCCAGAAGTACTTTACTTAGGGAGAACATCATTTCATCTCCGGATCAACCTGGGTTATTTTGGTTGTTGGATTACACCCCTCTGGCCAATCGTATCAAGCATACCATCTTGAGGCACTGGCACATACTTGACTCTATACCAGGGTGCCAACAGTGACCCACTATAGGGTTTAGGAAAATGCGGACCATTGCCAATCTCCTTTCTCGAGCCGATATTGTTCCCCATAGAATGGCACCACCTACTATTGTTGCAGGACACTTTGCATGTGGACACTGTAAATACTGTGTCCACATGTGGTGCACCAAGTGTGTAGAATTACCAGGCAGTAATTTCACCTTGAATCTAACCAGATTTTCAAATTGCAACACAAAAGATTCCATCTACATGATCATCTGTTCATGTCAGTTAGCATATGTGGGACAATCCAGACGTCCCCTCAAGGTACGCTTAGGAGAACACCTCTCCCGCATAAAAAACCGGACTATTACCGCTCCTCTAGTTAACCACTTCATTGAGAAGAGGCATACACTTAGAGATATCAAGGTGGTCATGCTGGAGACTTACTCGCCCAATAAATATCAGACCGTGGATGTGGAGCGCTTTCTCTTACAAAGAGAGGCATTCTACATCCATCGATTTAACACACTGGTGCCCCATGGGCTGAATACCGAATGGGAACTGTCCGCATTTTTGTAGCACTGTCTCTTTCACGTTCTTACTCATTTACGTGCATATCCCCTTAAGAGCTACCTACAGGTTTCTGAAAAGAGGCTAGAGAATCATAGGTCAATTATTTTCACATGTCTGTTACCCAAGTATCACTGTATAAATGTACCACTCACCTGTAAGAAATTAACGCGTGCACACATTGAAAAAAAGTTTTATGGAGGTGCTCCACGTGCCATGAATGTATCGTTAGGTATGTATCTTGTCCGTTCTTATCCTACACATATGCTTAGTGTATTTTTGCATGTTTTAAAAGGGTTCTTACAATAGCAAATATAATAGTATATATGCGTTTTTCATGTTGTATTTGTAGACTCTTGAGAAAGTTATTCGAAATGTCCACTTATCGGAGGGGCACCGAGAACTTGTCTACAACTGCTTGATGCTGCCCACCGCATGGGAACCGGCTGATGGAATTGTTGTATTTTGCTTCCTGACGATCACACCACGGACGGCACTCACAGCCGATATAGCCTTACAGTTAACCCAGAGACTTTTTGCTGTGGACTATAACACCTATATTCTGTCTCATTGCTGTTATACACAAGAACTGGAGGCTTGTACTTGGGAATTTAGTCCGGGAAATTTTTCAAAAATTTGTTGCAAGGTTCTCATGTGTGTGTGTGTGTGTGTGTGTGTTTGTTTGTGGGGGGTATTGTATATTGTTGCACTCTTGGTTTTGTGTGTGTGTATATATATCTTGCTATACGTGGATTTATACTTCTTGTATTTATAGAGATATATAGATATACCGGATAAAATTTTGTATAGTATATACACCACAACACGTTCTTAAAGATACCTCACCACAGGACGAGCATGTGAATACTTTCTTACATTAAAGACATACACTTGGCTTTTTCATTCTCATGTTTAGGGAGTGTTGTTGTTTTTCCACGCTGTTCTTGCTACACCCCAGCCGTCCTACTGCATTCTGTCCTGAGGGTAGCCAGAGGCTCTTTGCTCCCTCTGTAATAACCCCAGAATCACATAAAAAAACCAATTTGGTCAATTTTTGTAACCTTGTCCAAATACAATGTACAGTACATCCCAAGTTCTGAGTTCCTGGACTGAATGGACTCGCTGTCTATTGTCTATCATCCGCCCTCAGACTTCTTGCTAGATCTCTTGGATACTGAATGGACTCACTGTCTATTGACACAGAATTCTCTTTCCATTTACTTACTTTATACTTAATCAGTGATGGGCATTAAAAAAATTACTACTACACTGTGGGCAGGGCCACCTCTGTGGGCGGGGCCAAATATGTGGATGGAGCCAAATCTGTGGATTGTTGGGGGTGGCCATGTGATCTTGTCATGCCTTCCACATGGCCATGAAAATGTCTGCAAACACAGACAGCATTGGCTCTTTGGCTGTAAATGGAGATGAGCACTGCACACTAGAGTCAGATCCGACTGGCTTTTGAGCAAGGGCGACCTTTCCCACCAAAGTGGTCCCTATTTATCTACAGCAGCTTTCAGACTGCTAGGTTGCTAGGCGTTGGCATAGGGATGGGATCTCACTCTGTCATGCAGTACCTGAGAATCGAACTCCAGAAGCAGGAAAAACCCAACATGTTAAAAGTTTTGCTCTTAGAAGCATTGGAGGGCTGAGTTACCAAAAGACCTTCTGAGGGCAACATTCTCTCAAGACAGTAAAAGAGGAAAGTGGAGGGAGGGCAGAGGCTTGAGGGAAAAGTAAATGGTCCCTTCCTGAAAAGCCTCCTGGTTTGTCCTTTTTCTCTCTCCCCACAAGGAGGGAAGTGGAGGGGGAGCAGAGGCTGGAGTGGAGCCTGGGGGAAAGAGGAGTTTCCACCATGGAGAGAGGCTTTTTCTTGGGGTGGGGTGGGGTTGGAGTTGGGAGTGGTAGTTGGGGGACCCCTCCCCAGACCCACACCTTGCCCCGTAGATTGTTTGTTGGTGTGCATGAGGAGGTCCCTGGAAGGTAGACCCAGGAAGAGAGCCAGCAGGGTGCAGGGAAGAAAATGGTCATGGTCATGGGGAATTTCTTCTCCCCCCCCCCCCCGGTGGACCGGTGTGATCCAGGAGCTGCCCAGCACTGCACTTAATTCATTTTAGAAATACCAATGGAGAATGGTACTATTTTGTTGTTGCTGTAAAATAGTCAGAATTATAAATTCTTGCTAATCTAATCCCGGACCACTACTGGTATGGTGACCACACAATTTATGTGCCATTATGAACCAGCATATCGCTGACCAATGCCTGACCACACTGGTTTGTGCATATGTGTGTTTATAGGATCACTCAATTCTGGTTCAGTTTCAGCATGTGTGGTTGCTGGGATAAACCAAAGTGGCTTCCTGGCTTAAGAAATGGGAAGCTTCCTGGATACTCACCTATGGAGAGGAAGGGACAGAAGTTTTCCATTTCTTTTTAATGGTTGCTTTGTTGTTGTTCATTCGCACAGTCGATTCTGACCTTTTGTGACCACGGCACACCAGGCACTTTTGAAACCATTGTTGATGATGAGCCATGTCATTTAGCAGAAGGTGACCAGAAAGGAAACTCAAGATCCTTGAATAGCTTAGGCAAAGCATGGAGGAGGGTGTGGATTTTTAATTTTTGTTTTTGTTTTATTTCTCTTCAAAGCAAAAGAAGATTCATCTGGATCATAATAAGCCTAGCTGCTTGAGTTGTGGAATAGTTGATACTTGTATGTGTGTGCAAAGATTGTCCCAAATGACACCTCAGAGTGACTGTGTCACTCTACACCAGGATAACATGTTAAGTAAAATTAGCTTACCCATGGCTGCTACCTCACCTCTCAAGAACAAAGACAAGTTGTCCCTCCTGCAAAGACAGAAGTATCCTGTATAAAGTGAGTTGCATACAGTCAATTCTAATGTCATTAGATGTTTTCTCTCAAACCATGAGTTTGATCTTGCCTTGCAACTTCACACTTTAGATATTGTTTGTCAACATGGTCAACACATCAGTACTCTGATTGTGTGGTCCCTTCCTTTGAACACTCACTTTGTCTCACAAAGTGATGCTTTACATTAATGTGCTTCATGCATGAATTTGTTTTTCTTTTCTATGCAAATCAATACACCCTTAATTGTCTTCAAGAATCTTCAGTTATACCCAAGTCTAGTAGTAGTTGGTTTAATTACAGCATCTGCTTTCATTCTTCAGAAACTGATATATACAGTACTGTACTCATAATGCCACTTTCTCTTGTTTTATCTTAGTCAGGAAATAAACGCTACTCCACCCCTGGAACCGTACATTACCGTACGGGCTAGGGAAAAATTACCGTACATTACCGTACGGTATTCATGCTTGCGCAGACCCATTTCTGCATGCGCATACTGGGCGGAGTTTGGGTGGAGCCTGGACGGAGCTATGGGTGGAGCCTGGATGGGCATTCATTTTGAATATTTATGATGAAAAAATGGAAGTGATCTGTTTTTTTTCTTTTTTACCTGGGACGGAACCGGAAATAATTTATTATTATTATTATTATTCGAATTACTGATTAATTACCGTACATCTGCGGATGGTAACCATACACCGTACGGAGGGCCAAATTACCATACCGTACGGTAATTACCGTACAGGCTGGTAACACTAGAACAGGTTTACACCCATTGACTTGTGCCCAGTGTTTTTACCAGTACAGTCAATATTTGCATATCACATATGCCTGGGGCTTTTGATTGTTGACAGTCTTATTTTCAGATATAGTTATCTTGCCATGATTTTTTTACTGCTTTCCTGGTTTTTCTTGGCTGGCAAACTGGTTTTCCTGCACAAGTATCCAACTACAGTGGTACCTCGCTCAAAGAGCATAATGCGTTCCATGGGATTGCTCTTTAAGTGGGTTGCATTTTAAATGAAACACTTGGAAAAAGTGCCGTCGCTGCCATTGTAAGTGACCGATTGTGACTTCTGGCAGGGGGGATTGCGAACCCCGATTTAGTTGTTAAGCGAGTTTTTGGTTGTTTTTAGTTGTTAAGTGAGGAGACCATTCAGAGAAAATTCTGCTCTTTAAGCAAGTTAATCTCTCAGCGATGTGCTCTTTATGTGCTCTTACTTTTACCACATATGGCTTTGATCTATTTGAAGGTACAGTAGCTTACTTCCATTAGTGCAGTTACTGGCTATGCACATGAGGCTTGTTAGTACAGCAGCATATGGGATGTTTACTCTGGAAGCAGCTGCTGTCTTTCTTAA
The DNA here is from genome assembly GCA_035047345.1 of Bradypodion ventrale. Classification (NCBI taxonomy): domain Eukaryota; kingdom Metazoa; phylum Chordata; class Lepidosauria; order Squamata; family Chamaeleonidae; genus Bradypodion; species Bradypodion ventrale. The sequence continues at coordinate 326,072,367 of JAWDJE010000002.1, read as the reverse complement.
GTGGCATCCAGAAATATTGGGATGCCATGTTTTTTTTCCTGGGGATTCTAAAATAAGTACCCAGGGAGTGGTGGTGGTGGGGTGTTTCAATGCAGACACATCATGCCCAGCCTAACCCCAAGAGTGTTAATTTAGACATGCTCCTAGTTCAGAATTACATTGAGATAGGGAAGAAAATGGGAATCTTAGTTCCAGCAAAATAAGATGGAGATGCAAGAACCAATGACTGTCCCCATACTTCTTAAGAACAAAAGCAGGATGTGTTTTCTGTCCTCTTCCAGAGAGGTTCAATGTGAGAAGCAAGTGACATCAGGAAACCAACAAATATTAATCTAAATTAATGTATAAATCAGAGCCACGTAGATCAGAGCAGGTAAAGGACAACCTATGAAGCATGAGAAGATCTTTCTTTATCTATTCCTCTGCTTGCAAGGGGATGGCTCTTCTTTTGATATATTCTGAGTTGTACCCAATTGCCTTCAACACGACAGACCAGTTTCAAGAAAATGACACTCAAGGAGTCAAACTTTTATTGAAGTCATTTGAACAAAGCTATTTTTCTCCTGACAAATCCTCCTTCTCTTAATAAGTTTCTGTAGTCTCAAGATGCAGAACGAGAATGAATAGCTTCTGATTAAAGAACAAGTATGTTATCATATTTTCAGTTACAGCACAGTGTTGGAGTTCAAAAGAGATGGGGCAGCTCCCTGCATGGGGCTTGTCTGATGGTATTTTAACAGCACGTGATGGGAATAGCAAGATGGTAGAGCAGAGGAAAGTTGGCAATAGCAATTATACATATATACTGCTCCATAGCACTTAGTGCACTCTCTGGATGGTTCACAAGGAAATTAGCATGGCCTGCAGGAGAAAAAAAATGCAAATCTGGGTAACTTGTGCCACCTAATATCTTCGTAGAGGTTGGTAGAAAGGTAACCAACTACTAGTCATCTTTGCTTCACAATTATGCTCAGCTTCTTATTTGTGAAGCCCCCCTCCAAATTTAAAACAGAAAACAAACAAAAAAAGCCTGTCTAGTTTACTCTCTCAGAAACTGATGACAAGAAATAGAGCATGTAAAGTTGCTTTTTAAAAAGTAACTTGATGCCTTTATCATTCCAAGGCATCAAAACTAATTAGCTTTTTAAATTTAAATTAATAATTAGTAAAAGTAAAACTCTGGTTCCTTTTTTAAAGTAGTATTTTTTCTTTTCTGTTTTTGAGATGTCATTACAATAGTCACTTTTGGTTACCATATACATTAAAAAGCACTTGAATGAGAAAAGCCATTGGTCTGCAATACAAAATGGATTCTCATCCCATTTCCCTCATCAGTGCCTGAGCATTGAATCCAGAGGACAAACCAGCAACATGAGTTGGCCCTTAAGCTATGTGCCCCCATTGCCATAACTATAAAATGATAGAGTTAAACTAGAGTAGGAGTGAAGTTATCCTTCAGTAATTACTTACAAGTAACTGGTTATTTGTAACTGTATTTCTGACAAGGAATCAGATCATCCACATTTTCAGATTGATAGGGGAAAGTGTCCCCAGTCTGTGTGCATTGTCACAAGGTGCACAGATTCAAAGGCTAACTGTTTTCTGAAATATGTTTTCCTCTTAGTACTATTCCTGGAATAAAACTAAACCCTGGACCTGTTATTGGTATATCTGACTGGTATGTTGTTGTTCAGTCGCACAGTCGATTCCAACCCCATGTACCATTGCCCGCCAGGCACCTCTGTCCTCCACCATCCTCCTCAACTCCCCCCCCCCAGCTCTGTGCCCATTGCATCTACAATACCATCTAGCCATCTCATTTGTGGCTGCCCCCTTCTTCTTTTGCCCTCCACCTTTCCTAGCATCAAGGCTTTCTCAAATGAATCCTCTCTTCTCATTTGATATCCAAAGTATTTTAGCTTCAACTTTACTATTTGACCTTCTAAGGAGCAGTCAGGGTTGATTTCTTCTAAGATTGACCTATTTCTTCTCCTCACAGTCCAGGGGACTCTCAAAACTCTCCTCCAACACCACATTTCAAAGAAGTCTATTCTTCTGCACTCAGTTTTCCTAATGGTCCAGCTCTCACAGCCATACATTACCACTGGGAATACCACTGCTTTGACTATGCAAATTTTTGTTTGCAAGGTGATGTTTTACTGTTGACTATGTTCCCCAGGTTTCTCATAGCTTGCCTCCCAAGAATCAGTCGTCTTTTTATTTCATGGATGCAGTCACGATCTGCAGTGTTCTTTGATCCTAAGAAAGTAAAATCTGTCACTGCTTCTACTTCCCCATCTATTTTCCAGGGACTGATAGGGCCTGTTGCTATTATCTTGGTTTTCTTGATGTTGAGTCTCAAGCCACCTTTTGCACTCTCTTCTTTCAACCTAATATTTTGCTACAATATCCAATAGAGGCAAAAAAAATACAAATGCTGCTAGTGAAACTATGCCACTAGGCTATCTTCTTTCTTTTTCTGACAGTGAAATTTTTGAAAGGAAAAGAGACTTTCAAGATGCCTCAGATCATAGTTGCAGAAACTCTGGAAGCGCAACTTGTCCTTCTTCCAAGCCACAGGATCATCATTTGGCTTGCCCTCCAGTCCCTCCAGTCCACCTTGAGATTTTCTCCCTTTTCTTTCTGCAAACTGCAATTGGTGCCAGTTAAAATAAGCCACTGTTGTTTTCTGCTTTCTCTTCTTCCTCCCCTCCATCTAAACCCCACCTGGTACAATCTAGCTACTAGGAGGAATAAAAAAAATCTGAACGATAAGAATGAGCAACGAAAATATGTGGAAAAGAAACTCATCTGTATAGTCTCTGAGTAAAATGAAAGAATAGGAGATAGGCGACAATTTTGTGGGGCCACTAAAAGTGATGTGGAAGGCAGATGAAAGGCCACTGCATTGTATTCTCAGAAGAGTCTTCATGGCTGATCACCATGATGATTGTCTATATTCGGATTCAGATATGGCAGAAGAAGAAAAAGAACAGGACTTTCCACCAAATAAGCCACTGCAGAGATTCGAGTGAGAGAGAATGAGAGAGAGAGAAGAAAGAAGAAAGAAAGAAAAAATCAACAGGGCTCAAGAACAGATAGTGCAGGGATTCGCAACCTGTGGCATGTGAGCCGGATGCGGCACATGGCACCATTTCATGTGGCCCACCACCACCTCCACCACACCAGGAAGTGCCATGAGGTGGAGGAAGGGCAAAATGGCCATCCGGCCCCTGAAGCTGTCTGAGGGAGTGTGACCCAGCCCCCGACTTTAAAAGGTTGAGAATTCCTGAGTTAGTGTCTTCCCCACCCTCTTCTCCTCTTACTTTACTATCTCCTTGCTTTCCTCCTTCTTTTTACCCCCAATCTCTGGTCTTCCTGTGGCTCCTGTAGGACTTTTACAAATGCACCATGTTACATAGCAATTGCAGTATCCATAAAGCTGTGGCATGAAATGTAGATAGTTATTATGTATCTGATAGACGCTCAGTTAAAAGTCAAAATAAAAAATAGCAGGTAAACCTATAAAGTCAAATGTGAAGTCAAAATAAATATGAAAATACAGCCAAAATATTGGAATAGAAGTCGGTTTGATATGTCATTATCGATAATAAGTGAAACAAACAAGGCTCCTTCCATTTATGTATTTATTATCAAAGCTTTTGAAAACTACCCTGGATCCTTACAGATACCATGGCAGGGTACAGATAAATAAAACATGTCATCATGATTAAAAACAAAGCCAAGCAGCAAATGAAACATCAGAGGGAATCAGCTGCCTAGTGCCCCTCTTGCACCTAGAGCCAAGACAGGTGCCAGCATTTGCCCTCTGGCTGTTCCTCTGATGCTCCATCACTGCCAGGGAAGATACCCATCTTTTTTCATGCTTTAAATTTTGTCTTCTACAACTTGTTAGTTCAAGATGCCCTTTCATCAGGCACCTTTAGTTCTCCTCTTGGCCTCAAACACCCTGAATAATTTCTTGAGACAACTTGTCAAGGCAAGCTCACTTTTGCAGCACAACCAAAGACCTCCAAATTGGAATACCCAAAGCAACCACATGTTGTTCCTATTTGACTTGTGAAGTCTTGGTTCCTTGTCATGGCTTTCCAGAAGCAAATATGTTAGCTGCATCTTTCCTCCTGGAGTCTGTCTTTTTCAGACATTGAGAATATGGCCCCCATCTTCCATAACACAGCTTTCCAGTTATAGAGGTAGAAGCCGTGCTAATTGCCATTTATGCTTCCTTCGTCTAACTTTGACTTCAGTAATGTTGTTTCAGTGGTGAGTTTCAGCTTGGCATGGAAGAGTTTGCCAATCAAGTAGACTTAGATCCTCCCATGCTATGTAGCATATCGGGCAGCATAACAGTTTCAGTCTTGTGCAAGTACTTCGACATCTTCCCATGTCATGTTCAGGGTCTTTAAATCTGTCATGAAAGTGCTTTGCCATGTATTTTGAGGGCATTCCCGTTGTCATTTGTCATTAGGAAGGGCAATCAAATACAGTAGGCCACAAAAAATCATTAAGCCTCTCTGGCCATCACACATGGCTAGAATTGGAAATTGCTTCTGCCTCTTCTATTGTATGTACAGTAAACCAAGAGAAACAAATTTCCACATCATGCAAACATTCCCACAATGTCATTTCAAACATTTCGATTATTATAATCTGCCATAGAGTATTCCAGTGTTAATGGCACTTTATGAAACCTAATTCAACGTAATACTGCCCTCTTGTGCCTCATCTCATTAAAGACCTTAACTGTTTAAAGATCACTGCAAAGCAATGTTGTGTGACTGTCTACAGTACAATGCATACATTAGATATTTTCATTAGAAATTTTCACTTCATGGAAGTTTCTTGTGGTGAATTTTTGCAGTCTATGGGTTTTATCTATATTTAAAAGTAGCTGAGGCACCTTATTGGGCAATATGAGTGAATAAAAATCTAACTCAAATCCTGAATCACAACACCCACCCAAGCACTCAATGCCCACTAGGCTGCAAAATCCATCCATAGCAATTACATACATATTTCAAATGCAAAGCCACAATTACGTCTGTACAGGTACAGGGCCAGAAAAGAGGAGCAATGACTGGCTTCCAGAAAACAGGACACATTTCACCCTGTTTGTCTGAGGAAAGGTTTCCAGACTTTCAAAACAATGAAAATGTCAATTGACTAGAGCTGCTCTTTGGAGCATGAAACAACAGATTTGGTACGTGGCCACAGGAGGATATCTGCTTGCTTTGTGCTTCTAATTTGAGAGACACAGCTTATTCAGGCTTCACTTTAGGTAGCATATTATCAGAGAGTGTTTCAAAGGAAAGGAGAGAGTAATGTTAAGGTACAGATGCCCAAGGTTACAGTGGCAACCCACTGTACCTCGGTGGAGTCCATTATGGGCTGTTTTGGTTTTTAACACTATCATTGTCATTTATACTAATCATGATACCAAGTTTCTGACATTTAGGTACACTGAGTGTATTAAATGGTAGTGATCACCCACAATAATAGATTATTTTAAGGAAAAACAGAATATCACAGCAAGAAAACAATAAAGCTAACTGTCGATCTAATACTAGCATAGAGTTCAGTATGGCTTCAGAACATACATGGAATAATCTGTCAAAACTCTTTGAGAAATGCTCTGCATGTTACACACATGACCTAAATGTTTTAGATCTCCCTGAGCAACTCAGAAGCCTTGGTTCTTCCCCAGCTGACAAAGTCATTTAATCGATGGGTTACTGTTGTGTATTCAGGTACATTTGCAAGAAGCGCGGGCAGTGCCTTGCAATAGGAAAATGGCAGTTTCCCACCATCCAAATTAGGAACAGAAAATGGCGCGAAAACCCATGCACAGGGCGCGCCGCTCATTATGTTAATCATAGTCCTGTGATTGGCTACAGTTTTGGATCCTGTTCTCCATTGGTTAAATACATATATTCCCTGTTATGATTGGTTAGTTAGGGTTGTCCGGCGGGTTGCTACTTTGAATAAAGAAGCCACCACCGGGGAGACACTATATAAACCCCACGGGTAAACAAGGGTGGGGCTGTACCGGATCTATACTTCCCTCTCCGTACAGGTAGTTTAGCAACGTGCAAGCCTGGGTCCCCTCCATTATGCTACAATCCTAAAGTAGCTAGGTATTGCCTCCTGCCTTGGCACACTCCGGAGGTACTGATTCCATGGGACTGTATAGCCATCTCCATGTCTGGAACACCTTGTAAGCTCATCTTGAATAGACTGTTAAATAAAGACTTGTTGCTGTTTTGTTCATCGTTGTCTGGACTATTGCTTGCAAGGGGCGGACATAACAGTTACACCCTTTGCATTTCAGTAGTAATGTAGTTTAATTCAACTGGGTATCAGTACTGCAATAATGCAAGATAAAGGCAGCTTGACTATTCTACAAGCTTTTATTTTTCTACATGGCTTCTAAAGTACTTCAAAGTTCTTCTTGTTTCTTTGTGTCCAGTTCAAAGTTGTTGGAAACATGTTTCATAAAAACATGAAAGTTGAATACAGTAGCACAAAATTAAGAATGCAGAAATTCTTTGGATAAAATAACACATTAAGTACTTAAAAATTATGGTAGGCATGTTACAAGCACCATGACTCCGTGTATAAAACATATGCAGAAGTAGAAGGTGATACCTTTTCTGGATCACTAAATTAAAAAATCATTGCAAGCTTTCATGATTCATGATCACTTCTTCAGGCATGCATTAAACTGTTCATGACATGGTGGTCTGCCAGGCTCTGTCCTTAAAAGCAGCAGTTGAGTTGATGTTCCACCCCACCTCAGAAACTTGTTTCCCCCCACCCCCTCAAATAACATAGACATAACATGTAGAATTAAAATGTAGATTTACAGTACATGGTTTAACCTTTTTGCTCTGCAGCCAATCATTTATCATTTATGCCACTCCATCCTGTATTTGTCTCTCACATGACATCTTGTACAAGAAGAAATACTTCTCTTTGCCCACCTTCATCCACTCACAACACCTATGAAACAAGTACGGCTTTCATTCTTTCATTTCAAAGTTGTTTTTCCATATATGACTCATAATAGCCCCTTATTTTCCAAACCATGCATATGCTGTGTTTGGTCTTGGTCAGTGAGTCAGAGCTTCTTCTTACACTGGCAGCTAGAAAATATATATCACCTTTCCCGTGGCAATAGCGTGGGTGGGGGTGGGGGATGAAGGATTGGGAAACTATGAGAGTGATTGTTAGCCACCTGATTCATTCCATGTTCCTGTGCGAACTGATTTTGCTTAGACTATTTGTAGAATCATAGAATGACTGAGTTGGAAGGGTCCTATGAGGCCACTAAGACCCGCTCCCTCCTTAATAGAGGCATACAAATCAAAGCAGAGCTGATAGATGAGTGTTTAGTTGAGGTTCACAGAAAGAGTCTCTGTTGTGTTTGGAGTATTGTGCCATTAAGTAATGTAACACTCAAATGAGTGGATATAACAATCACCAGCTGTAACACTGTAACCTTCTGTATTAGGACGCGAGCTAGTGACCACTAGGGGCAATAGCGAGCGCCTAGCTCACATGGTTCCAATTCCCCAAATACCTACAGCGCGGGAAGATTCCCACCACTACCTCACCTGGACAAGAAGGGCGTGACGGAGAGTGACGTCACGCAGACAGTAGCCAATGGGCTATCGAGGAGCCACATTCAAATGTATAGCCACAGTATATATTGAGCTGTTCGTCCGCCATTACCACATGTTCCCCCTGACCATCATGCAATAAAGATGTGTTAAGCCAAGCTTTCGGCTGTTTCTATTGTCTTGGTTCTCAAACACTAAAGTCTCCTTGAAGATTGTGGTATTTTTAAACCACAATCGAGTGTACCTTGGTTCTGGCAACCTTGTTGTGCTGGCTAATCTTTCTCACAGGTGAAAGGAACTGCACAATGAACTCCCAAAAGGTGGCTTCATTTTGGCAGTTTCATGTCTGGCCTAGACACAGAAGAAGAAGAAGTTAGTTTTCTCTTGAATGCCTTCAGAGTTGAAGCACTCACCACGTCCCAAGCTAATTGGTTCCACTGTTGTAATGCTCTAGCATTCAAGAGATTTCCATTGCTATTCATCCTATTATATCTTGCCTCCTGTAATTCGAGTCCATTATTATGTGTCCTGCACTCCGGAATGATTGAGAAAAGATCCAGCCCCTTCTCTTTATGACTGTCTTTTCAGCATTTGAAAAGTGCTATCATATCCCCCCTCAGTTTCCTTTGTTTCAAGGCTAAACATGGGATACACAGAAAGAGACTCCTCAAAGATTGTGGTGTTTTTGAACCAAAACCAGGCATTTCCTGGTAACAGCAACCGTGTGTTGCCAGCTTATCTTTCACACACTAGGTCAGGTGAAAGGAACTGCAGAATGAATTCACTAAAAGGTGCCTTCATTTTGGCAGTTTCACATCTGGTTGGTCTTGACACAGAAGAAGAAAGCTAAACATATCTGGTTCCTTCAATCTTTCCTCATAGTGCTGGGTTTCCAGTTTCCTGATCATCCTTGTTGCCTTCCTCTGATCTTATTACAGTTTGTTAGCATCCTTCTTAAAGTGTGGTGTCCAGAACTGGACACAGGACTCTAGACAATTTAATTTAATTTAATTTAATAGTCATATTTATATATGCCGCCCACTCAGGCAGAACCCGACTCAGGGCGGCAAAGTCTAACTAGTGCCAAATAGAAGGGTACTAACACCTCATGGATTATGGACTCTATACATCCAACCAGAGTGGACTGGAGAGGCTCTCTACTTGTACCATCTGCTAGAGAGGCTCGTCTCTCTAGCACAAGAAGGAGGGCCTTCTCCGTGTCCGCTTCAGCCCTTTGGAACTTCCTGCCGGTGGAGCTTAGGCTGCAGTCAGAATTGCTGCCCTTCAGGAGAGAACTGAAAACCTGGCTGGCAGGTTGATGGTGGATGGCAGGTTGATGGTAGAGTGACACCCTCCCCACCCTTACTGGTTAGTATAAATTAAATCAGTAGCAGAGAAACTCTCTTCTATTATGCACGGGTGGGTTTTCAATGGGTTTTTTGTTGAGGTTATTTGTTTTTAACGGGGTTTTATCTGTTGGGGGTTTGTATTGTAAGCCGCCCGGAGTCCTTGTGAGTGGGGCGGCTATAGAAATATGAAATATAAATTAAATTAAATTAAAAATTGCACATAAAATAGCATTTGTCTTTTTATGCAGCCACATCACATTGTTGGCTCATATTCAGCTTGTGACCTACAACAATTCCTTCTCTCTTGTAATATTACTACATTTGGTATTATTTTTATCCGTAGGTGTAGAACTTTGCATTTATTCCTGTTAAATTTCATTCTGTTGCTTTCAGTCCAATGCTCAGCCCTACCAAGATTTTTAGAATTGTTTCTTGCTTTTAGGATATTAGGTATTTCAATCCAATTTTGTATCTTCTGCTAATCTGATCAGTATTCCCTCATACAAGTCATTAATGAAAGTGTTAAACACCAGGCCCAAGACTGAGCCTATTGACAGACTGCTTTCTTATATTCCCAGATAACGATGTAGGGATATTCTGAGGTACTATTTATCTGTTGCTATGGTGGATTTTTTCTTTATAAAACAGTGTTTTCAAAAAACAAACAAGCAAACAGAAGCACAGATTGAATAATGGATGCAAAACAGAACCTGCGCAATATGTTAGAGTTACACCTGTTATTCAATGGATTTGCACAACAATTTAGCATTTCTCATTCTACAAATTTTCTGTTCTAAAGCAGATTATCCCGAAACAGAAATGAAATTGCTGCTGCAACATTACACCCCCTACTGAGGTCGGAAATATTGTGTGCATATGGAATTTTAGAAATACACAGAGCATGATTTCATTTCCATGAAATTTGTATAAGTGCAATTTTAAATGAACCCCCTCCAGTGGAATATAGAAATATTAACAAAATTGCTATCTTCAATTGTGTGCACCTGTCCTACATCAATCTTCATCATCATCTTGGAATTGTAGAGCTGGAAGGGACCCTATAGTCCAGCAAACAAACTCCCAACCTCCGGCTCCACAACCTAATACCTAAACCATTGAGCTTTCACTAATGTCTCTTAAATTCTGTCATAAGCCAAAAGCATATATCCATTCAAGATAAGGCAGTGGTGGGCAAAGTGCAACTTCCACAACTGTCATTTGATGCCTGCTAGCCAGGGTTATTTTTATTATCTTGAAGGCATCCAGAAGCACCAGTTACTGCGTTATTACAATGAATACCCTTCAAAACAATAGAAAAAAGTGTGTATGCAATCACCTACTATTGATTCCCCCCCCCCCCTGATGCCTGTTTCAAGATCTAGTACAGGGGTTCACAACCTACGGCCCATGGGCCAGCCCCGGCCCCTGATGACATTCCATCCAGCCCACAGCGGTGACCCCAGAATCGGACGTGGACATGCATGCACAAATGTGCCTGTGCATGTGCAAACATGCCCACTGCCATTTTGTCCAGCCCATGGCAGAGTCTAAGGAGAGTTGTTTGGTCTGTGGCGCAGTAAGGCTGAGAACCCCTGATCTAGTATGTCCAAAGCACAATATAAAAGTATAACTATATATGCATGAGAAAGCAGAACCATTCGAATCCTTATAAACATACAGTATATGTATAATTGTTATTGGACACCCTAGGAATGAGATATCTCCAGAAGCTCTAATGCCTGGGAGAATCAAGCAGTTCAGGCTGAATTCAGTTGGAAGAGATGCTCCACCAGGCACCATGGAGCATACCTGTCAAGTTTTAGATTTGAAAATAAGGGAAATTTTGGGCACACCCCTCTGTGGGTGTGGCCAAATCTGTGGACATGCCAAATATAGCCATGTGACTTGCTGGGCTCTAGTCATGCCTGCCACATGGCCATGAAAATGTCTGCAAACACAGACAGCATTGGCTCTTTGGCTGTAAATGAAGATGAGCACTGCGCTCTAGAGTTGGATACGACTGGCAGATTTTACTTTCTTAGGATCAAAGATCGTTGCAGATGGTGATTGCAGCCGTGAAATAAAAAGGTGACTGATGCTTGGGAAACAAGCTATGAGAAACCTGGGGAACATAGTTAAAAGTAGAGGCATCACCTTGCAAACAAAAAATTGCATAGTCAAAGCAATGGTATTCCCGGTGGTAATGTATGGGTGTGAGAGCTGGACCATTAGGAAAGCTGAGCGCAGAAAAATAGATGCCTTTGAAATGCAATGTTAGAAATAGGTCGATCCTAGAAGAAATCAACCACGACTACTCATTAAAGGTCAAATAGTATAGATGACGCTAAATTACTTTGGACATTAAATGAGAAGAGAGGATTCACTTGAGGACGCCTTGATGCTGGGAAAGGTGGAGGACAAAAGAAGGGGGTGGCCAATGGGCACAAAGCTGTGTGGGCCAAAGAACCCTTTCCCCATCTTCTTGGGAGACTTTTGTTTTACTCATTTTTAATTTAAAAAAAATTCTGGGAAACAAAGAGCAGAATAGTAAACCACCCCCCTAGGGTGAACTAGCCCTGCATGTGGCTAGACACCCCCCCCCCCCCCAATTAGGGTGCAGGAGCAAGGGATTAATTTCCCCAAATTAACCAATCTATTTGTTCCTCACTGCAACCAGTTGAAACACCAACACCTGAGAATGTTGGATCCAGTTTAAGGAAGGGAATTACTAAAGTAAAAAGCAACCTCTGTAGTTTTCAAGCCTCCTAGCAGCTGAGGAGTTAATCTCCATATATGAAATATTGTGGGGGGGCGTGGCCAAGATGGAGACGGAGTAACACCATTGTAATTCTCAGCGCACATAATGTGGGAATAAAAGTGGTTTTTTCTCTCTAAAATGGAAGGAGTTTTACTCTAAAGAGTGGGTTCGTGCCAGTCTTGCTGTGGAGTTTTCAAACCGGTTTTTTTCCCTTTACGAGAAGTCGGAGTCCACGGAGCGGTGACGGGTGGCGAGGTAGGCGGCCGAAGCCGGGCCAAACCAGCAGTGCCGCAGGCAGGCAAGACGACGGAGAAGGAGGGTCGGAGAAAGTGGTAAAATCGAACAACAAATAAGAGGCATAAGGTGACCGGACGAACGGAACTCTGTTGGAAGGAGAGTCCTCTGGCAGCCAAAGCTCAGAGAGACGAGCTAGAGGAATGTAAGTTTATGAGAGAAAGAGACTTTGGAAGTTGGAGGGATAATGGCGGCGTTCGCAGAAAGTGAAAGTTAAGAGAGTGTGTGGAGGAAGAAGGAGGTACGGAGAAGGAGCTGAGTGTTTGCGTGAGCAAGGTTTGAGGGTGCGTGAAGATGGTGCGTGGATGAAAAGAAAGAACGGGAAAAGGAAAGTTTTTGATGAAGTGCTGTTTTGAGGATGGAAGAGCCCGTGAATTTGGGAGGAGGAGGAGGAGGCTTTGGCTGCGGGGGCTCTCGGATTTTGCAAGTTTTTGAGTTTTTCTCTTTCCAGGAGCATTTAATGGGATATACTCTTTGGGTTTTTTAATAAACTTTTTGGTGCCTTCCTTCGCCATTCACAGGGGTCCTCTGATTTTGTACATACTGTGTTTGCCTCTGCTCCTGTAATAGGCCAATTCCCTCCCTCTTCCTAATCTTTTGGGATATATTGTTTCAATGAAGAGGTCACTGATTACTAACTTGCATCTCAGCAACTGAAGATCTTTGGATATATTGAATTGTGGTTTTATAAAGTGAATATTGAGGATCGCTGGCTTCAATCAAATTTATGGATTACTTGGTTAATTATTTCAATATAACATCTGGCTGGTAAAGGCCCTCAAGAGCTTATTAGCTGTTTGCGACCTGGATTATTTGATATTGGAAATGGAAGGTTTTTTTTTTTTTTAATCATAGTAGTGCTGGATCAACATCAGGAACAGAGGCCCAGAAGAGCCAAAACTGCTGCGGTATTGAAGCTTTTGGGTGATGCCACCATGGATAAGTTTTTAAAGGGGAAGGACAAAGAGGAGGAACCGGTGGTAAAAGCTAAGAAGAGGGATAAACCCGCAGCAGTGGAAGTACCATCAGCAACATCGTCAGCAGCATCATCCCCTGAACCATCAGCATTTGATCAATCACAGATTGTGGTGGAATTTAGTAAAATGTTTCAGAAGATGGATAGTATGGAACAGGCAAGAGTGAAGGATAGAGGGGAAATTTTGGGAAGACAGGATAAATTAACTGCAATGTTTTTTTGATTTTTCTAAAAAAGTGGAAACAAGCCTGCAGAAATTGGAGGGAAATGTTACTACAATGAAAAGTGATATAAAGGGCATGGAAGGAAAAATAAAAGAGGTTAAGAAAGAGGGGAGGGAGACAAAGAAGAAATTGGATTTGCAGGAAATAAGAATCGACATGATGGAGGAGGTGATGAGGAAACAAAATATTGTGATACGTCAGATGCCGAAAAGAACGCCAGACAATTTAAGGGACAGAATAGTTGATTGGCTAAATGGTCTGAAAATGGGGAAAGATTTTGTTAATGAAGATATTGTAAGCATTTATAGAGTGGGACCAAGGAAGGGGAAAGCAACTCAAAGAAATGTTTTGGTTAAATTTGCAAACTGGGGGGATAAATTAAAGGAAATGGCTTTTTTGAACCAAGCAGGGTCTGGCGTTCTAAAAATTGATGGGTCTGATGTAGAGGTTTATAATGATATTTCGATCACCGAATGCAGCTGGAGATATAAGATGAAACCTGTTACAAAACTTTTGATTAGAAAAGGGATAAAATATAACTGGCGATTCCCGCAACAATTATGATTCTTTTACGATAAAAAGATGCAAGTTATTGATGCTGAGACGGATGCTCTGGAACTTTTGAGCTTGATTGATCTGGTTAAAGTGAGCTCAAATGAATGGTTGACTGAGAAAAGAGTTGTTGGCCTCAGGTGCAATAAGAAGAGAATTTAATGGCACAGAGGAGGGTGGTGCTGTGGGAAGAGAACAACCTGGTACAGCTGAGGAGGCGCCAATAGTGGTGGCGGGGGAGGATGATGGAAATGGTTAAAAGGGTTAAGTAGCTAATTTAGAACTATATAAGGTGCGCTAGCAGGAATGACATACATCTGGCATGTCCCCCCCCTCTCTTTGGAGGACGAAGGTGATTTTTCTGAGAGGAAAGTGAGGAGGGTAAAGATGAATGTTTTTTGTTTTTTCCTTTTTTAGTAGTAATTTTTTGTGTGGTTGTGTGGTGTATTGTAATCTATTAGGTAGCACGCCCAATGGAGGACCTGGATGTGATAGAAATGGTGGTGATATAACCAACAATGAGGGCAGTTAAAGTGTTAACATGGAATGTAAAAGGTACGGGATCTGTTATTAAGAGGAAGAGATTAGAATCAGCTCTGAGGAAAGATAGACCAGATATACTTTTTCTACAGGAAACCCATCAAAAAACTCAAAATTTGAATAGAATTTTTTTAGGATGGATGCAGCATTACGAGAAATCATTTGGTATGTCTAAAGCTAGAGGAGTCGCAGTCTTAATTTCTTCAAGATTGGGGTTTGAGATAACAAAATCCATTGCAGATCCAGAAGGTAGATATTTGATACTAAAAGGGAAATTGGATGATGAAGAGATAATTTTGGTTAATATATATGCCCCAAATGAATATCAATATGAATTTTTAGAAAAAATGCGAAAATTTTTGGAAAAAGAATTACCAACGAGGATGATTGTGGCTGGGGACTTTAACTTAGTAAGATCGAATTTAGACTGTACAAAAATTTCAAGGTGTGGAAAAGGAATTAAAAGACAGATTTTGGACAATTGGATGTCGGCTTTGGGTCTGAAAGACTCATGGAGAGAACTTAAGGAGCCAGAAAGGGCATATTCATACTTTTCACATGTTTACAAGTCATACTCCCGAATAGACTCTGTATTTATAATTGAAAAGATGGTCAAAAATTTGGAAGAGACGGAAATCGGAATTTTTAAGGAATCTGACCATGCTAAAGTTGTTTTGGAGCTGAGATTACAAAGTGAAAGTAGAGGGAGAAGGAGCTGGAGATATGATGCTAATTTATTTAAAGATCAAAGGGTTAAGGTTCAAATTCGAGTTCCCTTTTCGGGGAGTAAAGCGGTATAGAAATCTAAACAATAAATAAATAAATAAATTAGGGAAAATTGGAAGGAAATTTGGCAAGTGAATGATAATGATGAAGTAAGTTTTAACATGGTCTGGGATGCCATGAAGTCGGTTTTTAGAGGGGAATGCATTAAAGTGGCAAGTAATAGATATAAAGTGTATAAATCAACACAGGTTAAAATTGAAGAGGAGATAAAGCAGTTACAGGAGGAACATTCAAAGACAAAGGACAGTATGGTATTTGCAAACTTACAAAGATTAAAAGCTGAAGTGGTAGGTAAAGATATAGAAAAGGTTAAAGAAATTTGGTGTACTTGAAAAGAGAATATTTTGAATTCAGTAATAAAAATTCAAGATTATTAGCAAAAGCAGCAAAAGAAAAGCATGAAAAATGGGAAATTGGAGTCTTGATAGATAAACAAGGGGTAAGATGTAATAAGAATAAGGATAAATGTGAGATAGTGAAGGATTTTTATCAAGCTTTGTATGCAAAAAAAGAAATAGATGTGGAAAAGCTTAAACAACAATTAGAGAAACAAATAGTTTATTTATTTATTTATTTATTTATTTATTTATTATTTTTCACGCTTATATACCGCCCACTCAGGTACAACCCAACTCAGGGCGGTTTACATAGCGGACAGTAAATACATAAAAGACACATGATAAAAAAGTTAAAAGTTAAAAAAGTTAAAAAAAAAACCACCCCTAAAAGGTGCGCAAGAACCGAAGGGACCTTGGGGGAAGGCACACTTCTCTATACCAACCACCCAACGGTACCCCCATCCCCACCCGCACTCCAAACTTGGCCCGCCAGCCAGGTCTTTAGTTCCTTCCTAAAGGGCAACAACTCCGTCTGGAGACGCAGTTCCACAGGCAGGAGGTTCCAAAGGGCTGGTGCGGACACGGAGAAGGCCCTCCTCCTTGTGCCAGAGAGGCGAGCCCCCCTGGCTGATGGCACAATTAGAGAGCCCCTCCGGTCCGCTCTGGTTGGACGGACAGACGTCCTTAGGGCGATGCGGTCTCTAAGATACCCTGGCCCACTACCATGTAGGGCTTTAAAGGTCAAAACCAGCACCTTGAATTGCACCCGGAGACAAACTGGTAACCAGTGCAGCCCCCGAAGCAGTGGTGAGGCATGGGCATAACGTCCACACCCCATCACCACCCGGGCCGCGGCATTCTGGACCAGCTGCAGCCTCCGAATGGTCATCAAGGGCAGCCCCATGTAGAGCGCATTACAGTAGTCTAGTCTGGAGGTCACCAGAGCGTGAGTGACCATGAGCAAAGAGTCCCGGTCCAGGAGTGGGCGCAACTGGCGAATCACCCGAAGTTGGGCGAAGGCCCTCCTGGCCACAGCCGCCACCTGTTCTTCTAGCAGCAGCTGCGAATCCAGGAGGACCCCCAAGTTGCGCACCGGGTTGGTCTGGGGCAAAACAGCCCCATCCAAAACCAAAGATGGTAGCTCCCGGGATAACACAGGACCCCCCATCCATAGCCACTCAGTCTTGCTAGGATTCAGCTGTAGCCCATTTGCCCCCATCCAGACCCCAACAGCCTCCAGACAGCTGGAAAGGACTTTGACTGCATCACTGGGGTTCCCACGGGCCGAGATGTACAACTGTGTGTCATCCGCATACTGGTGGTACCGCACCCCGTGGGAACGGATGATCTCACCCAGCGGCTTCATGTAGATGTTAAATAGGAGAGGAGAGAGTACCGAGCCCTGAGGCACCCCATATTTTAGGGGCCTAGGACTCGACCTCTCACTCTCCAACCACACCGAATAGTTATTGGAATAAAACAGGAACATAGAGATAGAATGGAGGATCAATTGTCGGAAAAGGAGGTAAGGGAGGTCATTGGGGGTTTGAAGCTGGGAAAGGCTCCAGGAGAAGACGGATTGTCGGCTGACTTTTACAAGGAGTTTAAAGATATAGTGGTACCAAGGTTAGTAAAATTATACAATCATATATTAGATGGAGGTCAAATTCCGACTTCATGGCATTGGACCATAATTGTGTTACTGCCAAAGCCTGCCAAAGCCTGGTAAAAATTTAGAAAAAGTGGAATCCTATAGACCTATCTCATTGATAAATCAAGATGCCAAGATTTTCACAGCAATATTGGCTAACCGCTTAAACAATTTCATGGGTAATTATGTAAATGCAGATCAAGTTGGCTTTTTGAAGGGGCGTCATATGGCTGACCTGACCAGAAGAGTTGTGGATTTAATAGATGTTGTGAGTCAAACAAAATAAAAAGTGGGACTAATATCATTGGATATATTTAAAGCATTTGATTCATTGGAATGGATTTCAATTAAGGAAATAATTAAATATTATGGATTTGGCGATAAATTTAGAAGAGTAATAGACCAATTATACTATCAAGGATCAGCAAGGGTCAGAGTTAATGATGATTTCACAGATGAGATAAAACTGGAGGCAGGTACAAGGCAGGGTTGTCCTTTATCACCAATTATGCTTATTATGGCAATGGAGATTTTAGCAAACTCTATAAGAGATGATAGAAATATAGATGGGATTATGGAAAATAAAATAAGTATGTATGCAGACGATACAATGATAATTGTAAGACATCCGGAGAGGGCAATGGAGAAAATTAGATTACAATTACAGGATTTTGAGGATATTACCGGCCTCAAGATAAATTGGGATAAGTCGGAAAAGATATTCTGTAATGCAGAAGAAGAAGATATATGAAATATCACTCACCTAGAGTAGACTCCCGTCCCATGGTGGCAGCAAAAAGGAAGCCTCCATGACCATGTGGCAGGGAAATGAAAGAGAAACTACAGAAGGCTCCCACCACCTTCTCTTTCTCTCTCCCCTTCCACAAGCGAAAGGCCACAGCGACCTCTGGTGGCAGGAAAAACATAATGCAGCTTCGCCTGTGAGGGCTCCGGTCAGGATTTTTAAAGAAAAAAATAAGGGATATTACGGGGAAATTAATAAAATGGGAGGGGGTGGAAGAGGGGTAAAAATAAGGGGTTTTCCTGGGAAAAACAGGATACTTGGCAGGTATGCCATGGAGAGCCTTGTACATTAGTACTAATACTTTGAATCAGGCATGGAGGCCTACAGGCAACCAATGCAATCAAGCCAGGATTGAGGAGATATGATTGAACCTCCTTTTTCCTGCCAATAATCTGGTAACCACATCTTGTACTTGCTGCAGTCTCCATACCAAATTCAAGTATAGCCATACATAGAGAATATTGTAGCAATTGATTCTACAGACTACCGTGGCACAATACAGAACAATCAAGGACATACAATACAGGGGCTGCAGGGGCTCAGCGGTTAAGAAGCTCACCTTGTTAGCTGGAAGGCCAGCAAGTCGGCAGTTTGAGACCTGGGCACTGCATGACGGATTGAGCGCCCATCTCTGTCCCAGCTCCTACCAACCTAGCAGTTCAAAAGCAAGAAATTGCAAATAGATAAATAGGGACCACTTTGGTGGGGAAAGATCTTGGGGAAATGAAAGGAGCCTCATTCGGGTATCCCCTGAATAATTTCTGACACAAAATTATTATTATTAATATAGTACGTAAATATATTGTTGTCCTTTATCTTTCTAGACTTCCAAAGAAAGTCGCAAGACATTAGCAGGCCTCAATGCACTGATTGCCAGAGTGAGAAATACACTGGACATTTTATGAACAAACAACATTTTGCAAAATTTTGAAATAAGAAGCTTCTGTTTGAAAACTGTCCAGATGTTGCACTCTCAATTAAGATTAAAAAGCAAAACAGAGCCCTTGTCTCAACAGTCACATGTCACGTTGTCATAATCATCTCTTTATTGAAAAATGTATTTTATTACTTTTTTTAAAAAAATGCAGAGGTTCCTGATTGTTTTTCCATACAAAAATTGTTTCAGTGGAGGTCCCTGCGTAGATGTAAAAAATATGCTCCAAATAGGTCAATATCTCTAACAAAAATCAAATGGCACATGACAGAGTTAAAGAAAAGACATGAATTAGAGTTGCAAGGAACTATTTTATTAAGGTGGTAGAAGGGGGAGAAATCAATCAAAATCATTGTTGAAAAAGGGATACTTTAGTCAATATATTTTTCAAGAGGTTTCCCATGGTTAGGATAAAAAGCATACAACATATAACTTTAGCAAAAGTATACAGAATAGGAAAGGCACTAACAAATATAACTCAAGGCCAAATACAAAGAGAAGCCAATATTTTACTATTTTTTTTAAAAAAAGCTTCAATTTGAGCATATGGCATATTAAAAATATTCTTTCAAAATTGGCCAGGGCCAGCTTCTGATGTAAATCCAATCCATTAAATAATTACAGACCAGTAATTGGTCTTACTTGGCCTATGATTATTTCAAATGTTGGTGTTTGAGTCATCCTATCTAAACTGCAGCAACAACTTCATACAATGGATCATGGACATTTTTCTAAAATTAAAAGCTTGCTTGAGAATTATGATGTTTCCAATTGTGGTGGGATTGTCTTAAACCACTCCTCTACCCTCCCAGGTTAAGAAGAAGACCAGAGTATCTCCATTGTTTAGATGTTATACTTCTTGAATATTGTCATCCGGCAGAGCTTCATGCAGCAATATGACTTACTGTACATGTAAACACATGTGATAGTTGCAAATGTCAGAAATAGACCAATTTATCTATCCCTAAAAATCAGAATAATCAGATGAGTGACTAATACTAAACAGAACAAACCCTAGTTAAGTATATACAAGTGGCTTATGACAAATATAGGAATTGGCATGAAAGGCATGAAGTAAAAAAAATTGGAATCTGTGGGTACACATATTATCAAGCTAATGAATGTCATTTTTCTATAAACCAATCATACTTGCCAACAAAATGTTTTCAATTGCAAGAGAGTCTATCAGCAAAGTCCTGTGATGTGGGAGTTTTTTTAGACCTCAGCAGCCAAATTATTGCACTGCCATTATTACAGTAGTTCCAAAATGTGACAAATAGCAACAATGACATTCTTGCCAACTTCAATACTTCTGAAGTCTCATTAATCATTTCTAGTTAGCATTCCAACAGCCAATTGCTTTGGGTATGTTCATTTGCTCACAGCATTTGCTCCAGATTCTCGGTTCTCGGTGACCTTAATTTAACATCAAAACTGCTGAGTCTCCTTGTGACAAATACTGAAGTTCTTCTGGAAAACAGCATTTTGGGGGGGGGGGGGCAGGGTGGATAAAATGCTGAATGTGTAAAGAAAGGGGAGGGAATCTTTTGCTGAGCAATACGTCAGCATTCCACAGTTGTTTGTTGCAAAATTGCAATTGACAATCTATTCTTTCTATGTCAGGGAATCCACCAGGAGGCTAAGCATGTAAATGACTTTGGGAAGCGAATAATGACAGCAGTTGATTAATACCAGTTGACAGCCAGTTCTAGGCATGAAGCAGTGGGATGATTGATTTAGCAAAATGTACACAGGGTCGATTATATGACCTCAGTCCAGTTCCATAAATTGTAAGTAGAAGATCAGATGCTACTTTGCCAAATGGAAGATGTGGAGTTGGAAAGCTCATATAGAACTGAAATAGTAGATTCAACTAAGTTTTAAAATGGAGAAATTAATTGTTCTAATTTTTCACAACTAGATTGCCTTAAAGCATATACTGGGTCAGCAATCGATGATCCATACAGCTGGGACCAGAATATACAGATAATCTGTCATTCGAAGAAGGAATTACTGAACCTCTCAAAGAGTCTGATTGTCACAGAGGAGATATGGCATAATTACAATAAGCAGCCTAAACCCTCTTGCTTTGCAAATTAACTTGCTTTTTTGTGATAAGAGCAAAGCAACCATTGAATTGAATTGAATTGAATTGTTTATTTATACCCCGCTCTTCTAGTGCATGCACCACTCAGAGCGGCTTCCAACAATAAATAATACATAATATACAGTGCAAACATAATAAAAATACAGTGCAATACATAATATGCATAATCATATAATATCCAAATACAAAATACACAATACAGTACAATAAAAAATGTAGTTACAAGGTTAATCACAAAATACAGCAATACAAAAATTCAAAAATAAGCATCACAATGCAATAGAATCGGTACTATCACAATATGTCAACATTATACATCATATATCAGCACAATAATATAACATCAACAAAAATATCAAACAACAAGTAATAAACCATCCTCTGCCTTCACGTCCCCACAGTCATTGCGGAGCCTGGGGCTCAATGCACTTGCGGAGCCCAGGGCTCAATGTCCTTATGGAACCCGTGTGGCAGGGATGCAGCTTTTAAAGTCCTCACCGTTGCGGAGCCAGGTGTTTCTCCTTCCCTCCAACCAGCCAGGCTGGGGAAGGGGGCTTGGGACATCCGGGTCCAGGCGTTGCTCCTTCCCTCTGACCAGCCATGCTGGGGAAGGTGGCTTGGGGCATCCGCGGTGGGGACGCAGCTTTTAAAGTCCTCTCCATTGCAGGGCCAGGTGTTACTCCTTCCCTCTGACCAGCCAAGCTGGGGAAGGGGACTTGGGGCGTCCGTGGTGGGGACACAGCTTTTAAAGTCCTCTCCATTGCAGGGCCAGGTGTTATTCCTTCCCTCTGACCAGCCAAGCTGGGGAAGGGGGCTTGGGGCGTCCGTGGCGGGGACGCAGCTTTTAAAGTCCTCTCCATTGCAGGGCCATACTTATATACACTTATATATCGCCCAATAGTGCTTAATGCACTCTCTGGGTGGATCACAAGTTAATTAGCATTTTGCCCCCAACATGCTGGGTACTCATTTTACTGTCCTTGGAAGAGCTAAACTATAACATTTTGAAAATCTGATTTTTTTTCAGACACGAATACATTATTTCTGTTAGTACTGTCCATGGGGTTTTCTTGACAAGGACACTAGAGTGAATTTCTAGTTCCTTCCCTGGTGGATTGTGTTTAGTCTTAGTTCTCTGCTATCACCTGTCCATCTTGGGTTGCCCTACACAGCATCGCCCATAGCCTCATCAAACCATGCAAGCCCTTCACCACAGCACGGCAACGATCCTTGAATACATTGTTCAGATCTAACCAAATCATATCTCTAGAACATGGATGTGACAGGTTATCTGTAACATGTAGTTTGACCCTAAGTGTAGAAGTGGTGATTGGCTCCTCTTATCAGTTCCCTTCACCTTGTAATCCAAAGAAGCTCAGCCTGCCCAGGAAAATTGCCATTCGCTTTGAAGCACAACATACCAGCTTCAGTGTTTTGTCCTAATACAGTTACACCACACTGATCCAATTACAGAAACCAGCCAGGAGGTAAAGGTAGGGTAAACATCTTTATGAAAGTTTGGATTAGCAAGAAGACACACAAATATTTAACTGCAAGAATCTCATGCTGTCTGGGTTGCATTCCAAAAAAGTCTTCCTTTTCGTCCTCATCATTAACAGCATCTTTTACAACACCGCAAGCTTGTTTCTTTTCTTTTTTAAAAAAAAACATTTTGAATACACAACACAGGAAACAACCCATGACTGGAGAATAAATATGCATTGTCTTCTTTCCTCAAAGATCATGTGTAATGGATTGGCAAGTCCAGGAAAATGTTTGTAATCTTATTTGATTGATTTATTCAACTTGTATGCCGCTCACTCAGCATACACCGACTCAGGGCGGCTCACAACAAATCAAACATTGCAATATTCAATCCAGACAATATATCAACAGGAACAATAACACATCATATCATAAAAATACAACATTACAAAAAAATCCTTCATTTAAGGTCCATACATTTCAGCAAGCCAGCAAAGTAATTGTCTCAGTACAGATCATACCACGCCACGGATGGAACCCAAAGAATGGCAACAGGGGCTGGGGGGCCAGCAGTGAGGTCCTTCAGCATCAGGCCGCAGCTTCCTTTTTATCCCCGCTGAGGCGGGGCTCCAGGGACGGCGGCCACAGCTGCCTCCAATCTCCCGGCCAGTGGCAGGGGCCGGGGAGGGCAGTGGTGAGGTCCTTCGGTGTTGGGCTGCAGTGTCCCTTGAACAGATTGTCAATCTTCTCAGCATGGATGGAATGGTTAGTAACACAAACGTGGAAGGGGGGAAAGCCCACAGCTCTTCTTCTTGAGTCCTCCAGCCACTCCTCTCTATGGGCTGTGCTTTCTGTCCTACATCCCCTAAATTAGCCTCCTGCCTCAATTGAGGAGGAGGGATCCCTCCCATTACTATTATTGAAATAAGTGTGCAATCACACAGGGGTTTGTCCCATGGTTTGGCCTACTTTGGGAATAGACTTCTTGTTCTGCTGTATTCAAATCCATATATTGGTGATCCTCATGGCAATCAGCCATGAAGACTGTCCTGAGAATACAATGCAGTGGCCTTTCATCTACTTTCAGCATTGCAGCATGACTGCCATACCACTCATCCAGTTCCATGAGTCACTTTCTGGCCCTGAGCCCTTTTGGCACATGAAGTCCTCCTCAGCCCCAGACCAGTATGGATGAAGCTGCTACCCTCTATCAAGTTGGATTCAAGTGGGATTTAATCCATTTGGGGACCATCATCCTTCCCTGTGGACTTTGACATCCAAGGCTGTTAGTCAGGGTTGTCAGGTTAGTTAACCGCCACCTGACATTTGATGTTGAGTCTCTGGCAGTATGGTCTACTCTATTACCAAAGCCTGGTAATAGACTGGTTCCCTCTTTTTTCCTGGTGCCCACATGACATATGGGACTTTGAGAAATAACCTGGATCTGATCCATACCTTTGGTGTCTTGCAAGGAAGACAAGAAGGAGCCGCAATAGGGCTAAACATGATGGTCAGGGTGAACATGAGGTAATGGCGGACAAAACAGCTCTATTTATAGTACACTGTACATTTGAATATCCCGGGTGGTAGCTCATTGGCTACTGTCCGTGTGATGTCATAGATCGTCACGCCCATCTTCAGGTATTCGGGGAATCTGTACCATGTGAGCCAGATGCTCGCTACTGCCACCTGTGGCCACTTAGCTCGCATCTTATACAGCTTGCTACAATGTGACTCTGATTAGATACAATTGGATACATTGACTGGTTACATTCTGTTAAAGGGAACCTTGCAACATTCATTCAATACATAACACCCCTCCCCCCTAGATGAGGATGAAGTCCTTCAGCCATTGAGGCTTCCCGCATGTTCGCTTGGGGCGAGTGGCGGCCGCACTTGGGGCCGGAGTCCCTGCACGCTCCTGACTACTCTGTTCTCATCCTGCAATGGGAAAATGTAACTCGTTAGCGATTGGCTGCGAGTTCTGAGCCTGGGATTGGGGAGGTCTAGGTGTGGGAGTAAACTCCAGGGATGTGAAACCGGGGGCTCGAGGGACTAAAGAAAAACCCCGCTCTTCGCTTGGACGGGTGGGGGACCACTCCAAAACATCCCCCCAGTTTCCTAACTCAAAGTCTAACAGCTCCTCGAAATCCACCTCTTCCAAATTGTTCCTGTTACCCGGGGCATCAAAAGGATGCGGGTTTGTGTCATTTCCCTCCCCCCTGTGGTCTGCGTCTCCCCCTTGGGATAAGCGGGTGGGGGAGAACCCTAACGCTGAATGCTCTGCTTGGTCACTCAAGTCTTGCCTTTCTACTATCCTGCCCCTGAGCTGGTCGGCATGCCTCCTCCAGAGGAGTCCTGTGCTTGTCTCGACATTGTAGGAGACTGGTCCCATTTGCCTGACCACTACACCAGGCACCCAGTTAGGGCCGCCGGCTGCGTAGTTA
Source organism: Bradypodion ventrale (assembly GCA_035047345.1). Lineage (NCBI taxonomy): Eukaryota > Metazoa > Chordata > Lepidosauria > Squamata > Chamaeleonidae > Bradypodion > Bradypodion ventrale. The sequence goes on along the minus strand of JAWDJE010000002.1, from coordinate 326,047,481 downwards.
TGACAATGCACTGCCTCGCCGATCTCGAAACTCTTGGTGCCCCCCGTTTCTATATTTCTACCCGTGTCCTCCAACCTGGTTGGGTCTAACCTCGAGAGGATCGTGGCAGGTTTCCTCTGCATAAGGAGTTCAGCGGGCGACAGACCTGATGCTAAGGGGGTTATACAATACCTTAATAGGAATTGGCGAAGTTGCAAGTTCAACTCCCCAGGGCCCATCCTACGCAGTGCGTCCTTAATTGTTTGCACCAGGCATTCCGCTTGACCATTTGTAGCGGGGTGAAAAGGGGCTGCAGTTATGTGGCGGATTTTGTTGATCTCTATGAACCCTTGGAACTCCACTGACGTGAAAGTTGTGGTGTTATCGCTCACGAGTATGTCGGGTAAACCGAAACAGCTGAATACCTTGCATAATTGCATAATCATCACAGCTGACGATGTACTAGCCATCGGGATTACCTCCAACCATTTGGAGTAGGAGTCCACTATTATAAGGGAAAGGGTGCCCCTGAAGGGACCCGTGAAATCCACGTGCAGACACAACCACGGTCCCCGGGCTGTATCCCATTCTCTGTGCGGAAGTTGGGACTCCTCGGGCTGGGTGCTTTGGCAGCTCTCGCAAGTGCCAATCATGTGTTCTATGTCTGCGTCCAGCTTGGGCCACCAGACGTAACTTCTAGCTAGCACTTTGGAGTGCACGATCTCCGGGTAGCTGATATGCAGCATCTTGAGCACCCGAGACCTCAGAACTTCAGGAATTATTACCCGCTGCCCCCCCCCCCCAGAGTAGGCAGCCCCTTTCTAAGGAGAGTTCGTCTCTTCGCCTACCATAAACCTTGAATTCCTCCGTAGGGGAGGTTGCCGGCCACCCTTTTTGTACCCATGAACTGACTAGGGCCAATGACTTGTCTTTCACCGTAGCCTTGGCGATCTCCGCTGGCAGTATTGGGGGTGACTCTAGGGCCTCAATCAGGAGCACCTGGTGGTCCTGCTCTACCTCACACTCTGGGTCCCCTGCCTGTGGGAGGGGTGACCTGGAAAGGGGTCAGCATGGTTGATCTCCTTGCCGGGATGGTAGGTCAATGCATACTGGTATGCATTGAGGAAAATGGCCCATCACAGCATTCTTGGGGACAAGATCTGCGGGGTTGGCTTGTCTGTGGTAAAAATCCCTAGCAGGGGCTTATGGACAGTCACGACTGTGAACGGTCTGCCATAAAGGTAGTCGTGGAGCCTTTTGGTTCCTGCAACAATCGCCAGGGCTTCCCTATCTGTTTGCACGTAGTTGCGCTCTGCCTTGGACAGGGATCTTGAATAGAACACCACTGGGGCTTCTCGCCCGCTCTCTAGCACGTGGCAGAGGACTGCCCCCACCCCCACCGGTGAGGCACCACAGACTAACACAACGGGTTTCTTTGGATCAAAGTGGGTCAAGGCAGTCTCAGAAGATAGAAGCTGCATGAGCCCTCAGAATGCCCGTTCCTGGCTGTCCCCCTACCGCCAAGCCGCATATTTTTGAGTAATTTGTGCAGCTGCTCTGCTACCGACACCTTTCCCGGCAGGAAAGAGTGGTAAAAATTTAGGAGTCCTAGGAAGGACTGTAGCTCGGCCTTGGTGGTGGGGCGAGGGGCATCCTGCACTGCCGACACCTTTGACTCTGCTGGTTTGATACCCTCAGGGGTTATTCAAAAACCCAGAAACTACCTTTTCAGCAAAAAACACACACTTATCCTTTCTCAACCTGAGCCCCGCTTTCTCGAATACGGTTAGTACCCGGTCCAACCTCTTGGCCAATTCCTGTTCCCCTCCCGCCATTATCAAAACGTCGTCAAAGTAGGGGAAAACACCTGGGAGCCCTTTTAACAATCTTTCCACGAGGGACTGAAAGATTCCTGGAGCCGAATTTACACCAAATTGGAGGCCCGTCACTTTAAAGGCTCCCTTATGAGTAACAATGGTTTGAGCGGCGGCTGCAGCTGGGGTCACCGTTAATTGTTGGTATGCCTGCGCTAAGTCTAGCTTGGTGAAACACCTCCCCCCATGCAAAGTTGCTAACAGGTGGCTTACTACCATCACCGGGTACGCATTTGAGTGAATTGCCTTGTTAATCATGCATTTGTAGTCAGCGCAGATTCTGACCTCCCTGTTAGCCTTAAGCACTGTAACAATGGGGGTTTCCCACTCAGCGGAATCCACCGGTACCAAAATCCCCTGACCCACCAGTTTGTCCAGTTCAGTCTCAATTTTGTCCTTGGTGTGAAAGGCACTCTCCTTGGCTTCAGTCTGATGAGTCGGATGTCAGGATCCATGTCGAAAGAAACTGGGGGCCCCTTGAACTTCCCAAGCCCCTTCTCAAAGACGGCAGGGTGTGCATTACACACCTCCGTGATTGGGTCAGCCTGCACGGCGTGTATGCCTCCAATGAAAACCCCCAGAGGGCCAAACCACTGCATACCTAGGAGGCAGCAGGACCCTTCCTTTAAGACTACTAGGGGCAACTGCGCAGAGCACCTCTTGAACTGTACCTTGAACTCTCCCACCCCCAACACTGGGATACCTTTGCCCTGAACGTCCCGCAAGTTAGTCTTTAGGGCCTTCAGTTTGGGGCATGACTTGGGGGGAATGTGCAAAAATTCCCAGTGGGAGATGATGGAGTACGACGACCCCGAGTCGATCACCATCCTTACTGGGACCCCTTGTATCAGTACCTCAACAAAGAAACGGGGGTGCCTCAAAGCAACGCTGTGAACCGCCTGGTCGTGGTTGTCAGGAACTCGTCGAGACATGCGTCGAAGATTCTGCCAACCCCGTCTGCTTTCCGTTGGGACTGTTCTGCCTGGCCCTTGACGTCGTCTCAATGCCGCCTGCAGACCTTTGCGATGTGTCCGCACTGCCCGCAGTTGTGGCACTCCGCCTTCCGGAATGGGCACCGGCTCCAGTCATGGGATGCCCCGCATCCGTTGCAGCGGCGGTCCTCTCTGGCACGGTCTCGAACCTCGGGCCTCCTCTGCACCCGCTGCACATCATCGTCCTCACTGAAGTCAGAGGCGGATGTGGTGGACTCGGAGGGCCCCTGCTCTCCGTGGGAGGAACAGCTGTGGACTGGGACCGCCAGCAGGGGGCCCCCAACTGTGGTGGTCCTGGCCCGGCACACCCGTTCACCTTGTTGCACTGACTCGGCGGCTTGGGCGATGCACAGGACATGCTTGAAGGAGATGCTCTCATCCTTGGCCAGTAGTTTCTTCCTGGCCCCCTCATCTCACAGGCCCAGCAGCGCCTCGCTCAGGGATGCTCCCCACCAGCAAGGCATGGCAGCCACCCTCAGGGCTGCCAGGAAGTCGGCCATGGACTCACCGGCCCGCTGGCACCGCTGCTGAAAGGCCAGCCTTGCCGGGAACACTGACACTTTCGGGCGAAAGTGCTTCCTCAGCTCAGCAAGGAACTCGTCTAGGGGTACCTCCCTGAGATTCATTGCCAGTTCTAGCATTTCCAGGCCGCATTGGGCCAGCAGGAATGCCCGGCACTGGGCTTCCTCCTCGATGCCCTCGAGGATATATAGGAACTGCTGTTCGTAGAGTTCCCATTTCTCTGGCTTCGTGGTGTCAAAGGGCGCGATGTTCACTTTTCGGGCGCCATCCCACCTTCGTCGCCAATTTGGTGTCTTGCAAGGAAGACAAGAAGGAGCCGCAATAGGGCGAAACACAACTTTATTGCATGATGGTCAGGGTGAACATGAGGTAATGACGGACAAAACAGCTCTATTTATAGTACACTGTACATTTGAATATCCTGGGTGGTAGCTCATTGGCTACTGTCCGCGTGATGTCATAGATCGTCATGCCCATCTTCTCCAGGTGTGGTGTGGCGGGAAGGTTTCCCGCTCTTCAGGTATTCGGGGAATCTGTACCATGTGAGCCGGATGCTCGCTACTGCCACCTGTGGCCGCTTAGCTCGCATCCTATAGAGCTTGCTACAATGTGTCTCTGATTAGATACAATTGGATACATTGACTGGTTACATTCTGTTAAAGGGAACCTTGCAACATTCATTCAATACATAACAATACCTATCATCATTTTTGACTCCCTATCAATTGCTACTGTGTTTTCTTTCTCTTCTTTTCCCCCAGGTTACATTACTCCATTTTGATTAGGTTCCCAGATGCATACCTGTCAAGTTTTGGAAAATTTCTGTCAAATAGGTGAAATTTCCCGGCCAAAACAGGAAACTGGACAGCTATGCTTATCCTGTGCTGGCCTCCAGTCTAACTCCAGTCTAATTGCAGTCTAACTAATAAGGGATGATGGCAGGAAAGAGTGTAAAATGCGGGGGTTTGACAGAAATTTCCCAAAACTTGACAAGTATGCCCAGATGTGTAATCACTGGAATCAAACCAAAGTGGATGGCTCATGCTGTTCCCTGCTTAAGACACCTAACAATATCAGAAAGTTGAAGGCTTCCTCCTGCTTTCCCATGGAGGGAGAGAAGGAGAAAGCAAAAGTTTTCATTTTAAAGTCTCAAGGCAGTGCTAATGCAACAGGCCAGGTGTTTTTTCTCTTCTGGCCTCTGGGTGGTACTTCTTCCGGTAAGTCGTCTTTGGTTCTTCATTTCTGTTCTGGACATCGTGGAGTGAGGACACGCTGGTAAGTTGTCTGGTTTTATTTTTCTGGGTTTTTTCTTTGTTTTGGTTTTGTGTTGGTGGGCTGGGAGGTGTTTCTGTTTGGTCTTTTGTGTGTTGGTTTATTTTTAGTTTGGTTTAATTGGTTTGATTATTTCTGGCTGTGTTTAATTTGTTTTATTTTGTTGTTGTTTGTTTTTCGTGTTATAGTTAGTTGTTTTGTTTGTGGTGTTGTGGAAGTTTTTGTTTGTGTATTTTGTGTTTATTTATTTTTGTTTATTAATGTTTTTTTAAATTATTGATTTAGGCGTGGCTAAGATGGCCGACAAGTAACATCTTGATCCGGACGCTCGCGCCTATCAAAGTGGTAATCAATGTGATTGAGCAAAATGGGAAAACTTTAAAGTGGTAATTTTTGGCGATAAGACTCCTGCTTGCCTTTTTGGAAAGTTTTGAGGTCGGACGGTCGAAGTTTGGGAGGCTTTTCTGGGCAGGCGAGGCTCGCGACGGAAGTCGTGGCTTTTCCTGCCGAGGAGCCGAGAACGGGACCAGCGAGATGGCGGAGATTTGTGGCAGCAGAGGAATTGGCAAGAAAACAATCGTATGTAAGTGCATGAAAGACTATATGGAAAAGTTAAAGTTAAAGTTAACTGGGGATTTTGCTTAGAAGAGCCTGGACTTGGAAGCGGGTGGAAGTGGATGAAATCGGGCGGTCGTCCCGTTAATGGCGGCGGACCTGGAAAACGAAAGTGACTTTGTCTTGGTCCATGGTTTCCCTGTGCCCCAGGAGAACCGCGGCGTGTTTTGCCGACAATAAAGTGGCTTAAGAAGTTTTCGTCTGGGCTCAAGTATTGGAAGGCTGCAGTGCGTTTCCATTTAGAGTGTGTGGGGAAAGTCTGCCGTTCCACAGAGGAAGAAGGGGGGTTTCCCCCTGAAGTTACTGTAACCGCTGGAAAATGGCGATTTGATTTGTCCGCTTCAAGAGAAGGCTTAACTGGTTTCTTTTTTATTCCTTCACCATGTGGATTACAAATATCATTTTCTTTTTTTGGACACATTGCTCCTCACGTCTTTCTTCCTTCCTGCTTGGATTTTGGGCTTTTTTTCTCTCTCACACCCCCCCTTTGGTGGCTTTGACTCAAACAAAAAATTCTGGGTGACCGTTTCCTTGGAGCCTTTATTTTTGTGGTTTGGAAGACGAACAGTTGGACTGCTTGCCTTGGGGAAACGGGTCGGATGTGGATTATTATTTTTTTTTTCTTTCCTTCTCTTTTTCCTTTGTTTGCTTGGAGTATATTCCGGTTCCTTTCTTTTTTTTGTGGATTATAGTATCTAACTCCTCGCTGGATTTCTTCCTCCCTGCAAGTTTTGTCTGCCTTGTTTAGATACGTGGTACCAGTGGCTGCAGTGCTATAGGCTTGTTGGACTGACTAAATCTTTACAACGGTCTGCAACACTGGACTCTTCTATTGCGTCTTATCATGGATAAAGGCACAAGAGGGAAAGCAAAAGAGGAAGAACCAGTAATGAAGTCTAAGAGGAAAGAAAAAGCACCAATGGAAGAAGCCCCTCAGTCTTCATCACCGCCACCGGAGCCTTATGATCAAACTCAAATTATGGTGGAAATTGGCAAATTGTTTCAGAAATTGGAGAAGAATGAGGAATCAAGGGTGAAAGATAGAAATGAAATGATGAAAAAGCAAGATAAGGTGGTATCATCTGTTGCAGACTTTTCAAAAAAGGTGGACTTAAGCTTGCAAAAAATAGAGGGAAATGTGAAATTGGTTCAAAATGAGGTAATTGCCATAAAAAGGGAAATAAAAGGGACTCAGGAGGCGGTGCGGAAGAATAAGCTGAAATTGGATGAGCAAGAGAGAAGGATTGATGCTGTGGAAGATATGATGAGAAAGCAGAACATTGTGATCCATCAGGTGGTTGAATGGACACCGGATCAGTTAAGAGAAAGAGTGGTTCAGTGGTTAAATGGTTTGAATATGGGAAAGGAATTTGTTCAGGAAGATTTTGTAAGTGTATTTAGGGTGGGCCCAAGAAGAGGGAGGGTGGTTCAAAGAAATGTTTTGGTAAAATTTGCAAACTGGGGTGATAAGTTAAGAGTAATGGCTTTTCTGAAACGAGCTGGACCTGATGCCCTGAAATTTGATGGTTCTGATGTAGAAGTTTATAATGATATTTCATTGAAAGAAAGAACGTGGAGATATAAGATGAGGCCTGTAACTAAATTGCTGATGAGTAAAAATATAAGATATAACTGGAGATTCCCACAGCAACTGCGCTTTTTTTATGATAAAAGAATGCAAGTAATTGATGAAGGGGCTAATCCATTGGAGTATTTGAGCTTGCTGGAGTTAGTAAAAATAGACTCGGAAGAGTGGATAAATCTTAAGAAGGAATTGATGGAATCGGGAGCCTTGGGGAGGGAGTATGAGAGGGCGGAGGCCGGTGGTGCAACAGGTGGAACACCGCAGGGAAGGGAAGAGGAGGAGGAGCTGTCATTGATCATGGTGGAGGAGGAGACAAGTAAGGAGCAATGAGAATTAGATTATTAAAAACTAAAGCATTTAAATGATATAGAAGGGTGAGTAGCGCGTAGCACTGGTAGGAAGGCACATCTTGCATGTCCCCCCTCTCCCCTCTTTGGTTGTCAAAGGCGGCTTTTTTGAAGAAGAAGAAGATGGGGAGAGAGATAGTGAGTGTTTTATGTAGATTTGTATGTTTATGGGGGAAGGGGTTGGTGGAGGCACGCCCAATGGAGAGTTTAGAAATTAGAAAGGAAATAGATTATGGGAAATATTAAAATATTAACATGGAATGTGAAGGGTACAGGTTCTGTCCTTAAGAGGCGGAGGCTGGAACTGGCGTTGAAGAAAGATAGACCCGAAATAGTGTTCTTACAGAAAACGCACCAGAAGTCAAAAGACACGAATAAACTTTTTCTGGGATGGATTCAACATTACGAGATGGCGTTTGGAACTTCAAAAGCGAGAGGGGTGGCAATTATGATTTCTAAAAAAATAGGATTTGAGATTACAAAAAGTGTTGCTGACCAAGAGGGTAGATACTTGATTGTAAGAGGAAAAATAGAGGATGAGGAAATCATGTTGGTAAATATTTATGCTCCAAATGATCATCAAGCGGACTTTTTAGAAAAAGTTCGGAAAATAGTGGAACCAGAGAATGTTGCAAAAACTATTGTGGCTGGAGATTTTAATTTGATAAGGTCGGGTTTAGATTGTACAAATATAGCAAGAAGTGGAATTGGCTTGAAAGGGAAGGTTTTGGATAAATGGATGGCTGCGATGGGTTTGAAGGACTCTTGGAGAGAGATTAAGGGCTCTGAAAGGGCATATTCTTTTTTCTCACACGTTCATGGGACTTATTCGAGAATAGATTACGTCTTTCTCACGGAAAACTTGATTAAAGATATAGAGGGAATGGAAATTGGGATCATCAAGGAATCAGATCATGCCAAAGTACTTTTTTTTTAATTTTTATTGATTTTTCAAAATATATGACAACATTCAAGACATAATAAAAAACAAATAATCTAACACAATAAAAATAACTATATATATAGAAAAAAACATGAAAATACATATACATCAAAAATAAGGAAAGGACAAAAAATCTGTCATAGCCTTGAATTCTATTTCAGTATAAAATATTCTTACTTACACACTATACTTTTATCTTGTTATTAACCATTATCTTCCATGTCTAGTCCACATTTTTCAACTCTACTTTTATATCCATAGTTTACTTTTATTAAACTCTTCAACCTTGCCAAGGTCTATTATACTTCCGTTTTAAGATTTACAAAGTGTTTTCCAAAAACAATATCAAACTCATCACATTACATACATCATCACCCTGTGCTATGTACATTGCCCTGGAGGATGTGGGATTTCCCATTAATTTCTATTGTACCCAAATTTTCATTTGGTCTGGTGGCAGTTTATTTGTTCCGTCTCTTGTCAATGAATAATCAACAAATTTTCGCCATATCTTCCAAAATCTATTTTCTTTTATTATACCTTTTTTAAAATTTAACTCCCATGTTAATTTTTCATTCAATGCGAGATCCCACATCTGCTTATACCACTCCTCCACCTTTAACACTAAGTCATTTTTCCAATTTTTTGCGATACACATTCTAGCTATTACAAGCATCATGGACAACAATTCTTTCTTATCATTATCTAAATTCATATTGTCTACGTCCGTCAGCAAAATGTTATTTGGCCCCAATTTGAGACGCAATCCCATAATCTTATCAATCTCATTCTCAATTTTTGCCCAAAAATTTTCTACCACCTTGCATTCATACCACATATGGACATATGTGCCCAACATATTTTTACATCTCCAACACATTTTATTATTCTTTTTATCCATCTGATGTAATCTCATAGGGGTCAAATACCACTTCCATAACATTTTAAAATTATGTTCCTTTACCCTGACCGACAAAGATCTCATAATTCTTTTTCTCCATTTATTTTGCCATTCCTTTTCTGTTATCTTCATATTCAAATCTTGTTCCCATGTGTTTCTTAATATTTCTTGTGAATTAACTTCTGTATTTATTATTTTATAAATTTTACTAACCATTCCTTTAATTCCAATTTCCTTCTTCCTTACCTTCCACACTAATTCCTCAAATTCTGTCCTATGTCTTTCCAGGCTCTGTTCCCTCAAATATTTATTATTCCACTTGTTCACCATCGCTATCTGAAACCAATTCAACTTTATCTGAGTGTATAGCTCTCGTTTCATCACTTTATCTTTGCAGACTCGTATCCAATCTTTCAGCAGGAGAACCCCATTCGTCAACAAGATTTCTCTCATCTCATTGTCCATTCTTATTGGAAACTTTTTCAAATCTTCTATTTCAATTATCGGTGAAATATTCGGAACTAATTTCATTTTGACCTTCTTCCATACTCCCAACATTGACCTCAGCATTCTATTTTTAACTGGTGTTTTCCATGTTTCCTTATCTAAGAAAAGGCTCTTACCCACTTCCTTTAGTTCCTTCATTTCAATTTCCTCCCAAATAACCGGCTCCTTCGTTAAAATCTTAACTACATTCTTTATATGAAATGCTTTATAATAATTCTTTAAGTTAGGAATTCCTAGACCCCCTTCTTTTTGAGATAAATACCACATTCTCTTTGAAATTCTAGGTCTGCGTCCCCCATTACAATAATTATTTAATAATTTTTGAAATTCCTTAATTTCTTTATCCGTCAGTTGAATTGGTAAGGCATCAAACAAAAAAAATTAATTTTGGTAGTAACATCATTTTAGCCAACGCTATTCTGCCGAACCAAGACAACCTTAATTTTTGGTATTGCAAAATTTTATCTTTAAGTTCTTTCTTTTGTTTATCATAGTTTAATCTTTTCAAATCATCCAATTTATTAGAGATATTTATCCCTAGATATTTCAGACTCTCTTTAATCTGCAGTTTAAATTCATCCCTTATTTTCCCTTGCTCATCCTTTTCAATATTACTTAAAATCATTTCAGATTTATCCCAATTTATCTTCAGGCCTGTTATTTGTTCAAATTCCTTTAAATGTTTTTGGATGCTTTCCAAAGTCCTTCTAGGGTGTTTCATAATTATCAAAGTATCATCCGCATATAAACTAATTTTATTTTCCATTATTCCTTCTATACTTTTGTCTTCCCTTATTGTATTTGCTAATATTTCCATTGCCATAATAAATAATATTGGTGATAAAGGGCACCCTTGTCTTGTCCCAGCCTCTAATCTCACTTCCTCTGTGAGACCGTCATTAACCCTAATATTGGCGTATCCTTGTTGATATAATTGTTCTATTGTTTTTATGAACCTATCACCAAATCCATAACTTCTAATTATCTCGTTAATTGTTATCCATTGCAAGGAGTCGAATGCCTTGAAGATATCTAATGATAGTAATCCAACTTTCTCCTTATTTTGCCCTGCAACATCAATCAGGACTACAACTTACCTTACTAAATCTGCCATGTGCCTACCTTTCACAAATCCGGCCTGATCTTTATTTATATATTTATCCATAAAACTGTTTAATCTATTTGCCAGTATCGCCGTAAAAATCTTGGCATCTTGATTTATCAGAGAGATGGGCCTATATGACTCTACCTTTTCTGGGTCTTTTCCTGGTTTTGGTAATAAAACAATTATTGTTCTATACCATGATAGTGGTATCTGTTCCCCATTAAATATACCATTATACAATTTTAACAATTTTGGAGTTACTATATCCTTGAACTCTTTATAAAATTCTGCAGGTAATCCATCTTCTTCGGGTGATTTATCTGCTTTCAATTTAGTTATTACTTCTTTTATCTCTTTTTCAGTTATTAACTCTTCCATTTTTTGTTTATGTTCCTGACTTATTTTATTTTTAACTTGCATTCCCAATTTATCTTTTAATTTATCTATATTTACCTTCTTTTTAGAATATAAATCTTGGCAAAATTCTCTAACCACCTTACATTTATCTTTAATCTTGTTATGTCTTATACCTTCCTTATCTACTAAAGTCCCTATTTCTCTTCTGCTTCTTTTTTCCTTAGCCGCTCTTGCTAAAAGTTTTGAATTTTTATTACTATATTCGAAATATTCCCTTTTTAAATTCACCAAATCTCTTTTCACCTTTTCAATGTCTTTTCCTATTAATTCCTTCTTTAAGCCCTGAATTCTTTCATAAACTTTTCTATCCTTGGTTATTGCATGTTTCTCCTGCAACCATTTAATCTCTTTTTCAATTTCTTCTTGCTTACTTTTTAACTGTTTATTTTTAATGTTTACCAACCTGATACTTTCACCTCTGGATATTGCTTTCATTGTATCCCATACAATACCGAATATAACGTCCCCTGTATCATTCCACTTCCAATTTTCTTCCCATTTTTCTACCATTTGCTCTTTACAATTTATATCTCTGAACAATTTAGCATTATATCTCCAATTTTTCCTAATCTTTGTAGCATCTATTTTTATTTCCAACAATACTTTTGCATGATCAGACTCTTTGAAAATTCCTATTTCTATGTCTTCTAAATTTCTTGTCAAATTATCAGTAACAAATATATAATCTATTCTGGAATACGTGTTATAGACTTGTGAGAAAAATGTATAAACCCTTTCCAATCCTTTAAGTTCCCTCCATGTATCTTTCAACCCTAGAGATTTCAACCAATTATTTAACACATACATTTTATTTCCTCCCACACATCTTGTTATGTTTGTACTATCTATATTTGATCTTATTAAATTAAAATCTCCAGCTACAATCACTTTTGTTGTTTTTTCTTTCTCCAATATTCGGTACACCTTATCTAAAAAGCTATTTTGATGTTCGTTTGGCACATACAAATTCACCAACGTTATTTCCTCCTCATCTATTTTCCCCTTTACTATCAGATATCTACCTTCTGGGTCTGAGATACTTTTTACCATCTCGAATCCCAACCTGTTTGATATCAAAGTTGCAACCCCTCTAGCCTTTGAAGTACCATATGCTTTTTCATAAAACTGAGTCCATCCTAAAAATAGTTTGTTGGTTTCTTCCGATTTCTGATGGGTTTCCTGCAGAAAGATTATATCCGGTCTATCTTTTCTGAGTGCTGCTTCTAATCTCCTTCTCTTCACTTGACAACCAGTACCTTTCACATTCCATGTTATTACTTTTATATTCCTCATCTATTATTTTCCTCCCATAATTTTTTACATTTCCCACTTCCTCCTACAGGCATGTGATTAACATATAACACTTCCTTCACCTTAAACAAATAAAGAAAAAAAAGAACAACTAAAGAATACACACTATACATTCTACTTCTAACCCTCCCCATTTTTTTACAAATAGCCTCTGAAATATAAAGGGGGGAGGTGCGACAGACTGTGCGAGCCCCGAGGAGGTCTGAACCTAATCTCCACCCAGAACAATTCCTCCTTCCGCACCTTTAGGCATGTTCTCATTTCCGTTGTTCTCCCGCCTTATATATCCACAAGATATAATCAATTCTTCCTTCAGATCAAACCACTCTTTAGTTCCTGCTTCCAGTAACTTTGCATCTACCATTAAATCCAAAACATTAGGACCTTCACTTATCAAATAACATCTTCCCAGGTAGAAGAAACTTAATTGTCGTGGGAATTTCCAATTATACCTTATTCCTTTATCCTGGAATCGCTTTGTGATTGGTTTCATCGATTGTCTCCATAAGCGGGCCTCAATTGGAATGTCATTGTACACTTCAATGTCAAAGCCTTCCATTTTTAACACTTCTGCACCTTTTTCCCATATAAGAGCCATTAAACGCCGCTTGTCTGACACATTAGCAAATTTTAACAACACATTCCTTGACCCAGTTTTACCCCTTCTTGAACCCAGCCTAAATACACTTACAACATCCTGCGGTGTAAAACCATCTTCCATGATTTCGTCCAGCCATTTCACTATTCTTTCTTTTAATTTATCTGGGGAGTTCTCTGGCAATTTTCTGATTATGACATTTGCTCATCTTAAATGTTCTTCTACGGTTTCCAATCTCTTTTCATGATCTCCAACCTTATTTTCTCTTTCTTTCTCTCTCTTTCTCAATTCCATAACCTCCACCTTAATCGTTACCTGTTCTTTTTTAATAACTTCTTGTTCTTTTTTAAGCTTATCTTGTCCTTTTTTTAAACTGTCAATTCCCTTCAAGATGTCTGCCAGCATATCTTGCATATCTTGTTTTCGTTCTTGTTTATCTTGAGCCAACATATTCCCAATTTTATATTCCAGATTGTCCACCTTCTCGTTAAATCTTTCAAAATCAGATTTAAGCCCTTGCCCCCCCTTCATTGCCAATGTTGTTGGTGTTGTTACTGTAGCTGTGGTTGCAATCGTTGTCAGTGTTGTCCCTGCTGTCGCCGCTGTAGTTGTTACAGTTGTTGTAGCAGTTGTTGCTGTTGTTACCTTTGCTGTTGTTATAACAATTGTTTTTACCGCAGTTGGTGCAATCATAGTTGGGGATGTTATTGTCTTCTGCTGCTGTTGCTGTTGTAGTTGTTGTGCTATCTTCTTCACTGTCTCTTGCTCCTCCAAATCCTTCATCTCTTGTTGCGTTGTTTTCTTCATCTCGTCCTCCTCCTCCTCCAACCTTGTAAGACTTCTAAAACTCCTGTCCGAAGAGGTTGGTCTTTCCACTCTTGTCCAGGCCAATTTCTTCTCCTACTCTCTCCCTCTCCCCTGCCGTTTCATCCAAATATATTTCCAATTACGTGACTTTAACAATTTACATGAACAATTTACTGTTTAGGTCCGCCTTATATATTGACTCTAACCAATTTTAATATACTTATTTCCAATTACAGTATTAGACCTTTATCCTCCCCTCCCCCCTCCCCTCTATCAAATATATGTATGTATACCTACGTACGCATATACACACACATAAGAACATAAGAACATAAGAACAGCCTTGCTGGAACAGGCCACAGCCCATCCAGTCCAGCATTCTGTCTCACACAGTGGCTCACCATTTCCTTCAGGGTATTCCCAAGCAGATGCCTTCACCTGCTTAGGATTCCCTGGAAATGGCATTGAGAGATATCCTGCCTATCTCTCCAACCCGGAGGTTGTCCTTAGGTAGCCATAATTATAGCCATTGATAGCCTTGTCCTCCATGAACTTGTCTAATCCTTTCTTAAAGCTGTCAAGACTGACAGCTGTCACCACTTCTTCTGGCAGGGAGTTCCATAGACCAGTAATCCTCTGGGTGAAAAAGTACTTTCTCTTATTTGTTTGAGAACTAGTACCCAAAAGTTTCATGGAGTGTCCCCTAGTTCTAGTGTTGTGCGATAGGGAAAACAGTTTTTCCTTATCTACTTTGTCCACACCGTGCATGATTTTATAAACTTCAATCAGGTCACCTCTTAGACGCCGTCGTTCAAGAGTGAAAAGGCCCAACCATTGCAGCCTCAGATGGTAAGGAAGGTGTTCCAGTCCCCTAATCATTCTGGTTGCCCTCCTCTGTACTTTCTCCAACTCCATAATATCCTTCTGGAGGTATGGCGACCAGAACTGTACACAATATTCCAGATGGGGCCTCACCATAGATTTATAAAGAGGCAAAATGACACTTGCTGACTTATTTTCTATACCCTTCCTAATGATCCCTAACATTGAGTTTGCTTTTTTCACTGCTGAGGCACACTGGGTTGACACCTTCATTGAGCTGTCCACCAGGACACCAAGGTCCCTTTCCTGGTTTGTCGCAGAGAGTTCAGACCCCATCAGTTTATAAATGTAATTGGGGTTTTTTGCCCCAACATGCATCACTCTGCACTTACTGATGTTGAAGCTCATTTGCCACTGTTTTGCCCACTCCCCCAGTGTCAAGAGATCCCTCTGGAGCTCTTCACAATCTCTCACAGTTTTCACTACCCTGTATAATTTAGTGTCGTCAGCAAATTTGGCTACCTTGCTTTTTACTCCTACCTCTAGATCATTTATGAAGAGGTTGAAAAGCAGGGGTCCCAGTACTGAACCTTGGGGGACCCCACTCTTTACTTCCCTCCACTTGGAGAAGTGTCCATTTAGTGCTACCCTCTGTTTCCTGTCCCTTAGCCAGTTGCTGATCCAGGACAAGACCTGTCCCTTTATTCCATGACTGGTAAGTTTATTCAAGAGCCTTTGGTGTGGGACCTTGTCAAAAGCCTTCTGAAAGTCCAGATAAACAATGTCAACTGGATCCCCCTTATCCACATGCTTGTTGACACTCTCAAAAAATTCCAACAGATTAGTGAGGCATGATTTGCCCTTGCAAAAGCCATGTTGGCTCTCTTTTAGCAGCGCCTTCTCTTCTATGTGCCTATTAATTCTATCTTTTAGGATGGTTTCCATCACTTTACCTGGGACACATGTCAAACTGACAGGCCGGTAATTTCCTGGATCACCCCTGGATCCTTTTTTGAAAATTGGTGTTACATTCGCTATCTTCCAGTCATCAGGCACAAAGCCTGATTTGAGGGAAAGATTATATATTTTGGCTAGGATATCAGCAATTTCATCTTTAAGTTCCCTGAGAACTCGTGGATGGATGCCATCTGGTCCTGGGGATTTGTTAGTGTTTAGCTTAACAAGACATGCAAGGACCTCCTCCCTGGTTATTTCTATCTTGCTTAATTCTTCGGTTTCCCTCCCTACGAAGATAGGCTCTGTTTTGGGCATGTGGTCTCTGTCTTCTTCAGTGAATACTGAAGCAAAGAATTCATTGAGTCTCTCTGCAATCTCTGTTTCCTCTTTAATAACCCCTTGCCTTCCATTGTCATCTAATGGTCCAATGGCCTTCCTAGTTGGGTTCTTACTTCTAATGTACTTAAAGAAGTCTTTGTTATTTCTCTGAGTATTTTTAGCTATACGCTCCTCAAAGTCTTGCTTTGCTTTCCTGATTGTTGCCTTGCATTTGTTCTGCCAGAATTTATGTTTCTGCCTGCTGTCCTCATTTGGACAAGCCTTCCATCTTCTAAATGAGGTTTTCTTGCTCTTGATCACTTCCTGAACAGCTCCTGTAAGCCACATCAGAGTCCTCTTGGACCTGGCAGTGCCCTTTTTCCTTTTGGGTATGCATTCCAATTGAGCCTCTGTTATTGTTTTTGTAAACAGCCTCCATGCCTCTTGGAGTGTTTGGACTCTCTCAATTTTCCCTTTCAGTTTCTTTTTTATTAGTTTCCTCATCTTTGGGAAATTTCCTTTTTGAAAATTTAAGGTCTCTGTGTTAGATTTTATCAGTGACTTGTGGTCTATGATCAAGTTAAACATAATTGAGTTGTGGTCACTGTTCCCTATTGGATCAGTCACATTAACATCTTGCACCAGATCCTGAGTATTACTCAGGATCAAGTCAAGGATTCTTGTACCTCTAGTTGGGTCTTCAACCATCTGTCCCAGGGAACAATCATTGAGCATATCTAGGAACTTTATCTCTTTATCATGTGCTGAACAACAGTTCACCCAGTCTATGTGAGGGTAATTGAAGTCCCCCATTATAACCAGGCTTCCCTTCCTGGATGCCTCCTTTACAACATTCTCCAACTGCCAGTCTCCCTCAAGAGTTTGGGTCGGAGGCCGATAGTATATGCCTACTGTTAGACCATCCTTGTGGCCTGGTACTCTTACCCACAGAGCTTCTAATGGTGACTCCAAATCACCTAAATATTCCAATTCATACGATTTTATCACTTCTTTGACATACAAGGCTACACCACCTCCTGTTTGCCCCTTCCTATCCTTCCTGTACAGTTTGTAGCCTGGGATAACTGTATCCCATTGGTTATCATCCGTCCACCAGGTTTCAGTGATACCAATAATATCAATATTTTTATCTATTGCTAAGTATTCCAGCTCCCCTATTTTGTTACGGAGGCTTCTGGCATTTGTATACAAGCATTTATATATGCTTTCCTGATACAGTCTTTTGAGTCCAGTTGCATTGTTAGACTGCCTCTTGCATCCTTCTGCTAGAGTGCTGGTGACTAGCTCCTTGCTCTGCTCAGTAATTTTTGCATCCTCCTCACTACTCAAGTACACACTTTCCCGAACCGGATGCTGCCCAGCTCCTGTCGGCTTTCCCCCAGTTATCAGTTTAAAAGCTGCTCTGCAGCCTTTTTGATGTTGAGTGCCAGCAATCTGGTCCCATCATGGTTTAAATGCAACCCATCCCTCCTGAACAGATTTGGCTTGTCCCAAAATGTTCTCCAGTTCCTGACAAATCTGAAGCCCTCCTCTCGACACCACCGCCTCATCCACGCATTGAGGCTTCTGAGCTCTGCCTGCCTGGTAGGTCCTGTGCGAGGGACAGGCAGCACTTCTGAAAATGCTACCTTGGAAGTCCGGGACTTCAATCTTCTTCCTAACAACCTAAATTTGGCTTCCAGGACAGACCGCTTGGCCTTCCCAACATCATTAGTACCAACGTGTACCATGACAACTGGCTCGTTCCCAGTTCTCTCTAACAATCTATCTAGATTTCTTGTGATGTCTGCAACTTTTGCACCTGGCAGGCAAGTCACCATACAGTTATCATGTGCATCACAAATCCATTTCTCTGTATTTCTAATTATTGAATCGCCTAGTACAAGGAGCCTCTCTCCTGCAATCTGTTCATCTACATGCACCTCATCAACCATATTAAGGGAGAGAACCTCAGTTTGTTCCTGTTGTTCATCTTCCTGGATCTCATCAAGTGTGATGAAGGAGAGATCATCAGGTGGAACCAGTTGTTCCTCTGTGTGTTCCTCATCAGGTGTGATAAGGGAAAGAGCCTCAAATTTATTCTGTAATTTCAGACTCTCAGAGTGATCCCCTACTCTTCTCCTCCTTTGAGTCACATTCCTCCAACCATCTCCCTCCTGAGTTAGTGAAGGGCCTTCTCCCTCAGAACTGTGCCCTGTCACTTCTTTGTCCAGCATAGTCTGCTCCGCTCTGTCCAAGAACAGCTCAAGCTCCTTAATTTGTTGGTGGTTAGATATGCGGGCCTCTAGCTGCTGGACCTTCTCTTCTAGTAGTGCAACCAGCTTGCACTTGCTGCAAGTGTAGTTCTCCATATGCTTTGGCAATATGTATATATGTATATACATCCACCAAAATTCAAATCAATATAGGGATGGGGGAAAAAGATGAGAAAAAAAAATCCCAATTCAGACCAAATTAATTTCCCTCTTAAATTTTAGTATTTTACCCCCGGATGAACAAAAAAAGGAGAGGGAGAAAGAAAGAAGGGGGAAGAAAAGAAAAAAAAAGAAAAAAGAAAAAAAAGAAAACAAAAATCCTTATCAAAAAGAGTAAAAAGAAAAGAAAAAAAATTTGATCACTGTTCTTCCACTTTATTCCCTATTTAATCCTCAATCTTCATCTCCCAATGGGAGGGGAAATAAGGAAAGGGAGAAAAAGGAGAAAAAGGAGTCCAACAAAAAAAAACCACAGCAGGAAGGTAAAAAGAAAAAATCATCAATATTTGTCCCACAAAAAAAGAAAAAAAGCTGATATTTTATTTCTCTTCCATCAACTGACTTTATGTTACTGTTGCAGCTTACAAACACTGTCCAACTTAAAAAACAAAGAAGGAAAAATAACCCTTATATTGTTCCAGGCCGAGGAAAAAACAAAAAAACAAAAAGGAAAGACAAGGTCAGGCGTCTGCTCTCCAAGATTCAAAGGAAACAACACTTTATCTCTCACAGCACATTTCAGGGCCCCAGCACCATCTTATTCCTTTTTTACGCCTCGGAAAAAATATGCAAGACAAAGCCAGATCCAATTCTCCAAAAGTCCAACTTCTTCTTCTTCTTCCTCTCTTTCTCTTTAATACCCAAATTTCAAAGTCCAAAACTCAAACAGCAATGAAGAAGGGAAAGGAAAAAAAAGAAAACAAAAGGTCCCGGTATTATCACCGTTACTTGGCCCTGGCTTATCAGCGCTCCACTGAAGTGGAAAAAAAACAAAAGGTCCGGTCCTAATTACTTCACTTTTCTTCTCCTTTTCTCCTTCCCCATCTATTTTTACAAATTTGCTCACCGTCAGGGCTTCTCCACTTCTCCACTTAAGCAATTTTCCGGCACCGCTAGGCTCCGCGTGGCTCCGGTCGAAAGGACCGGTGAGGCTGAGCGAGGCTCGCTTCAGCTTCCCCCTTTCTGATCCCCACCGGGCTTACCCTTTTCGATCCGATCGTCCGCTTATCTGTTTGCCTGCATTTTATCGAATTTTGCCAGCGAGCCGATCCCCACACCGTTTTCCAAACCGTCCGTTCTTCAGCTAAGAGCTTTGTTGAGTCGGCGCCATTATGGGCCGCCCATCCCCCGCTCTCTCCAAGATCGAAACTCATGTTTTTCTCCCTTTCTCGGCACAACTTTGGACCAACCAAGGTAATTTCCGCAACTATTTTTTCTTATAGATATTCTAATCCATTTTTTTACAAGTCTCAGGAACTATTCTCACTTTTAACAGTCACTTTCGTTTCCCTCCTTTCTGAGCGGAAGAAAGTTCACTCCTCTCAGCTCTCCATCTTGACACGCCCCCCGCCAAAGTACTTTTGGAATTGAAATTACAAAAAGATACTCGAAGAGGAAGAAACTGGAGGTACGATCCTAACTTATTTAAAGATCAAAAATGTAAAGAGCAAATTATGGAAAGGTGGAAAGAAAGTTGGCAGTGGAACGACAATAATGAGGTTGCTTTTAATGTTGTATGGGATACCATGAAGTCGGTTTTTAGAGGGGAAAGCATAAAGTTGGCGAGTTTTAAATATAAAAGACATAAGGTAGAACAGATAGAAAAAGAAAGAGAAATAAAGCAGTTACAGGAGGAACATTCAAAAAGTAAAGATAATTTTTTTTTCCACAAAACTGCAAAGACTTAAAGCAGAGTTAATGGGTAAAGATATTGACAAAGTTAAAAGAGACTTGATTTATCTAAACAGAGAGTACTTTGAGTTTAGTAATAGAAGTTCAAAATTATTAGCAAGAGCAGCTAAGGCCAAAGGGGAAAAAAGAGAAATTGGGGTATTGGTTAATAAACAAGGTTTAAGGTGTAATAAGAATAGAGACAAATGTAAAATTGTGAGGGAATTTTATCAAGCATTATATGCAAAAAAGGAGGTAGATTTGGAGAGATTCAAAATGATTTTGGAGAGACAGTTTGGGAACGGAATAAAACAAGAACATAGAGAGAAAATGGAGGAAAGGATTACTGACAAAGAGGTAAAGGAGGTAATCAGTGGGTTGAAGATGGGGAAAGCCCCGGGAGATGATGGATTATCGACAGAATTTTATAAAGAATTTAAAGATGTGGTGGTTCCAAAGTTAGTGAAGTTATATAATTATATTTTAGACGGAGGACAAATCCCGACTTCATGGTATAACACTACAATCATTCTACTGCCAAAACCGGGAAAGAATTTGGAAAGGGTGGAATCGTACAGACCAATTTCCCTTATAAATCAAGATGCCAAGATCTTCACAGCAATATTGGCTAATCGTCTAAACAGTTTCATGGGGGAATACATAAATGTTGATCAAGTTGGTTTCTTAAAAGGCCGGCACATGACGGACTTGACTAGAAGGGTATTAGATTTAATTGATAATGTTAATCAAACGAAGGAAAAGGTGGGTTTATTATCATTAGATATTTTTAAGGCATTTGATTCATTACAATGGTCTTCAATTAAGGAAATAGTTAAAAATTACGGATTTGGGGACAGATTTAGAAGGGTAATTGATCTATTATATCAAAAAGGGAATGCTAGGATCAGAGTAAATGAAGAGGTTACTGATGTGGTAAAGCTTGAGGCTGGTACCAGGCAGGGATGTCCATTATCTCCTATCCTGTTTATCATGGCAATGGAAATACTAGCCAAAAATATAAGGGATGATTCAAATATAGAAGGGATAATGGGTAATAAAGTGAGCATGTACGCAGATGATACGTTGCTAATGGTGAAACATCCAGAGTTGGTAATGGATAGGATTAAAGATCAACTACAGGTATTTGAAGCTATAACCGGACTAATGATAAATTGGGATAAATCAGAACTGATGCTGTGTAATATGGGGGTAGGCGAGATGGGAAGGATAGTGGGGACATTTAATATACAAATTAAAGAAAAGTTGAAATATTTGGGGATAACTATTTCAAATAAATTGGAAGAACTTAAACGATTGAACTATGACAGTTTGAAAGCTGAATTTAAGAGTAAATTACAAGAGTTTCAGAAGCTGAAGCTGTCATGGTTCGGGAGGATTGCAATTTGCAAAATGATATTGCTGCCAAAGATTAATTTTTTATTTGATGCACTTGCGATCCACTTGAAAGAGAAGGAAATTAATGAGTTTCAAAAGATGTTTAATAGTTTTTGTAATGGAGGTAAAAGATCTAGATTTCCAAAGAAGTTCTGGTACTTATCTCAGAAAGAAGGGGGTTTGGTCATGCCAAATTTGTTAGCATACTATCGAGCATTTCAAATTAAGAATGTTGTGAAGATCTTGGCAAGAGAAAAGGCAATTTGGGAGGAATTGGAGATGAAAGAGTATAGGAATATTGGCAATATGATCTTTTTGGGAATAAAGGATAAACTGAAAAAGACAAGTAATACTATGATGAGAGGCCTCATGGAGGTGTGGAAGAGAGTAAAGAAAGATATGGTCCCAAATCTCTCTCCAATTTTGGAATTGACTGATATGGTGTGTTTTCCAATAAAAATAGATAAGGAAAAAAAGGAAATATTGGATAAAAATGAAATGTCTTTACTGAAGGACTGGTTAAAAGTTTGCGATGATGAAACTAAGAGGAAAAAATATTTGAAAAGTTAAAACTGGACTGGTTTCAGAAGTTGAAGGTGGATAATTGGAACAAAAATATAGAAGAGAAGTAGGGATAGATAGAACAAAGACTGAATTTGAAGAACTGGTAATAAAGATCAGAAAGGGGGAAAAGAACATTAAGGGTCTGGTAAGCAAACTTTACATTATACTGAATAAGGGTAAAGATCCACAGGAAGATTTGAAATGGAAGTGGGAACAAAACTTGAATATAAAAATAGGGGATGTTGAATGGAGGAATAAATGGAAAAAGAGGATAATGAGAACAATGTCAGTAAGAATTAAGGAACATAATTTTAAAATGCTGTGGCAGTGGTACTTGACACCACTGAGACTTCATCAGATGGATAATAAAAGGGATAATTTATGTTGGAGATGCAAAGAAACGGTTGGAACATATGAACATATGTGGTGGAGTTGTAAAAAAATAAGTGATTTTTGGAGAGGAATAGAAGGGGAGATTGCTGAAATAATGGGTAAAAGAGTTAAGTTGGTGTCAGGTACCATCCTTTTAACAAATGTGGAAGGCATGGGTTTGAACAAGGAGGAAAAAGAATTATTGGAAATTATATTAACTACAGGTAGACAATGCATAGCCAGAAATTGGAAAAACGATGTAGACATACAGATTGGAGAGTGGTATAAAGAAATGTGGAGTTTAGCATTGAACGACAAACTGACATGGGAGATCAAAGTAAAACGAGATAAATTAAAAGAGAATAGGTTTTGGAGTATTTGGAAGCCGTTTGTGGATCATTCTCTTATGGCAAGTGACAGTTCTGGACCTGTACCATTTCAAAGAGGTTTTTGGAGATGAAACAGATACTAAATTCTCCGGGCATTGTATATACTCACAGGGTGATGTGTAACTTAGTAAAGAAACAAAAAATAGTGGTAGCACTGAAAGTTTTTATTACTGTTATGGTTATAGTAATAACTTACAATGTGGCACTTAATATTGGGGGTTATATGGTAAATAATCAGTTTAATTATTAATATGTGCTAGCTCTTATGAACTTGAGGCAATACTGTATTGATGTTGTTTTTGTTGTATTATTATACTGTATTGTTATTGTTTTTCTTTTTTGTATGCTTGTTAAAAATTTAATAAAAATTATAAAAAAAATAAATTATTGATTTATTTTTGTTATATTATTTTGTAATAGTTTTGGTGTTTGTTTTTGTTGTTTTCTTTTTGGTGATGTTGTTGTTTCGGGGTTGTTTTGGTGTGCGCCCACACACACACTGGGCAGGTTTGAAATGTCCAGCCCAGTAGGTGTGTGCTGCGCCCGAGTGAGGAGCTCTGGGAGGCAAAGGCAATGACCGGAGGCCCGTTCATTGCCTTTGCTTCCTGGGGAATTGGTTTGCTTTCAACGGGGATGGGTGCGGGGGAAGGTACTGGTGCATTCCCCCCCCCTTGAAAGTGAAACACTTCCTTGGGAAGTAAAGGCAACGACCAGAGCCTTGTTCGCTGCCTTTGCTTCACGGGGAATTGGGTTGCTTTCAATGGGGGTGGGGGGGAGGTACTGGTGCATTCCCCCCCTAAAAGCGAAACACTTCCTTGGGAAGTAAAGGCAACGACCGGAGCCTCGTTCGCTGCCTTTGCTTCATGGGGAATTGGTTCACTTTCAAGGGGGGAGGGCACTGCATCAGTACCTTCCCCCCTCCTTGAAACCCCCCCTCCGGTTTTTCTGGTTTTTTTCCCCACCCCGGCTCAAATTTCCTTGAGTCCGGTGGTGGTCTCGCCTTGTCTTTGGCGGGGTAGTGTGGAGGAGAGGGAGTCCCTCTCCCCCCCCCCCGGTTGCTCAGGGAAAGAAGGCCAGCGGTGTTTGCATGGCTGTGAGGCGCTGCGTCCACCTGCGGAGGACTTGCGTTCCCGTTGTGTTTTTTATTTTTATTTCTTGCGCTTCGGCTTTCTCAGCATTCTGTGTGCTCACGGCACACAGGACCCTGGGACTTGTAATTTTGAGTTTGTGGTTTGCGTTCGTGCGGCAGTTTTTTCCAGCAGCTTGTTTTTGATTGGCTGCGGCGCGTTTCCCAATGTTCTTTTTGCTTGCGCCTCTCAGCCTGATTGGCTGTGGCATGGCGCAAGGAACGTTGGGTAGTGAAGTCCTTTTTCTTTGTTTGCGTTCGTGGGTCTCCTGCCCCACTGGCGCATTTCTCAACCCAACAAAAATCCTTTACTTGCAGGAAAATAAATGCCTCACTGCCTCACATGTACTTACGGAGTGCACTAATTGTAACTCCCAAAATGTGGTGTATGCTATTCTGCCCATGTGCAAAGTTTTATATCAGTTGCACTGGACATCCACTGAAGGTCCGGATCCTGGAGCATCGCTCTCAGATCCGGAGGCACTTACTCTCTGCGCCTCTTTTGTCTCATTTTCTCGATAATAATCATAATGAGGATGACATAAAATTCATTGCACTAGAAAAGATACTTCCCAATATGTACGATAAAATGGATATGAACAACAAATTATTATGGAGGGAAGCTCATTACATCCATCTATTTAAATCATTAGTACCATTAGGATTAAATTCGGATCAGGACCTTAGCTGCTTCTTGTAAATTGTTGAATTGTCGCTTTTGGTAAAATTATAACTGTGTTCTCTGTATTATGACTGTGCAATTTTACAAACCATCATTGTTGCTTTAAGAATTCTCAGTGTTCCCTAGCATGATTACACCTGGCCTTGGTAGAGGGAGAATATAAGCAGTCCTTTCGACTGCATTAATAACGTCTAAGGCTAATATAACTATACTACAAAGCCTGATGCGAATAAAATAAATGATAATAACAATAAATTCATTTAAAAATTGTACCTTGAGGTAAGTCAAATTTTTCCGACTGTAACATGCTTGGAAATAATGCATAAAGTATACCTATAACTGTACTTATATAATTGTATTTACACTATTGTATTTACACCATTGTAAATATCATAATGTTGTATCATTGTAGAAAACCAGTGGAAGATTTTCGAAAAGCTGTAAACCGGAGAGCTTCATTTTCTCTCAGCCAGTGATTTCCTGAAAGTAAAGGATTTTTGTTGGATGGAATTTTGTCTTCTTGACTCTCAGCTCCGTCTTGCCATTGTTTTCTTACCTCTTGCATTTCTCAACCTTTAGTGTATGAGAACCAAGACACAGGAACAGCCGAAGGATTGGCTTAACACATCTTTATTGCATGGTGGTCCGGGGGAACATGTGGTAATGGTGGACGAACAGCTCAATATATACAGTGGCTATACATTTGAATGTGGCTCCACGATAGCCCATTGGCTACCGCCCGCGTGACGACATCCCTGGTCACGGCCTTCTTGTCCAGGTGAGGCAGTGGCGGGAATCTTCCCGCGCTGGAGTTATTGCGTAATTGGAACCATATGAGCTGGACGCTCGCTACTGCCACCTAGTGGTTGCTAGCTCGCGTCCTATTACAGAAGGTTACAGTGTTACAGTTGATGGGTGTTACATTGTTGCAAAGGCATAGTATTAGGAACACAACATCCCTCCCCCCTAGGATGAGACGAAGTCTCTCATCCAATATGGATTATTGCAAGCGCGTTTAGGGCGTTCTGCTGGCTGGCTTGTCCCGGGGGCGCTACTGCTTCTCTGTCCCCTGGTCTCTTGTCCTGCAACGGGAGAGGGAGACTCGTTAGTGACTTGCCGCGGTTCTGCGGCTTTTGGGGAAGGGACAAACTCCATTGCGGAAAAACCGGGGGCACTGGGGGCTAACGAAAAACCCCGCTTCTCGCTTCTCGGGACCACTCCGAAACACACACACCCCCCCGGTTTTGTAACTGAAACTCAAAATCATCTACTGGGTCATTGGGGACATCCCTCAGGCTATCTATGAGGACAGACTCCTTCCCCTCCCCCCTTGGTGGGGACCACAGGCCCCCTTCTCCTCCCCCTTGGGCTGAACGGGTGGGGGAGAACCCTAACGTTGAATCCTTCTGCGTGCCGTCCGCGCTTTGGCTGCCCGGAACCCGGCGCCGGAGTTGATCTGCGTGCCGTCTCCAGAGTAGACCCGCACTGGTCTCTACACAATACGACACGGGACCCGTCTGGCCAACGATGACGCCCGGGACCCATGCTGGCCCCACGCTAGCGTAGTTCCTGCAATGCACCGGGGCGCCTACTTCGAAACTCTTTGTGTCCGCTAACCCTATGTTCCTCCCAGTGTCCTCCACCCTCGTAGGGTCTAGCCTGGTCAGAATCGTGGTCAGCTTCCTACGCATCAGGAGCTCCGCGGGCGAATACCCTGAAGCTAGGGGAGTCACCCTGTAGCCCAGCAAGAACTGACACACTTGCAGGTTAAGGTCCCCGGGGCCCATGCGCCTCAGTGCGTCTTTGGTGGTGCGCACGAGGCGCTCTACCTGGCCGTTTGTCACCGGGTGGAAAGGGGCGGAGGTGATGTGCCAAATGGCGTTGATCTCGGTGAAAGCCCTGAACTCGGCGGACGTGAAACAACTCGCGTTATCGCTAATTAGGGTGTCGGGTATACCGAACGTGCTAAAGACCCTACGCAATTGCTTTACTGTCGATGCTGAAGAGGTGCTCGCAACAGGGATTACCTCCAACCACTTGGAGTAAGCATTCACCACGAGGAGAAAAAGTGTTCCTCTGAATGGGCCCGCAAAATCAATGTGCACACGGGACCACGGCCCCTTCGCCGCGTCCCATTCCCTGTGCAGCAGACGCACTTCTTCGGGTCGGGAGCATTGGCAGCTCTCGCAAGTGCCCACCATGTGCTCGATGTCTGCATCTAATTGGGGCCACCAGAAGTAGCTCCTGGCCAGAGCCTTGGAGCGGACAATTCCAGGGTGGCTGACGTGCAGCAGTTTGAGTACCCTAGGTCTCAGGGATTCGGGGACGACCACCCGCTGGCCCCACAGAAGGCACCCCCTCTCTATGGACAACTCTAGCCTCTTCCTGAAAAACGGGGCGAACTCTGCCGCCGGGGAGGATGCTGGCCACCCTTTCTGCACCCAGGAGCTGACTAGAGCTAGCATTTTGTCCTTGCCGGTCGCCTTGGCGATGTCTGCGGGTACAATGGGGGGCGAATCTAAGACCTCTATCAGGAGCACTTGGCGGTCATGTTCCTCCTCGCCCACGATGCTGCTAGCGTGGGGGAGGGGAGATCTCGACAGGGCGTCCGCGTGGCTTATTTCTTTTCCCGGCCGGTACACCAACGCGTGCTGATATGCGTTTAAGAAGATGGCCCACCTTAACATCCTAGGGGACAGGATCTGAGGTGTGGGCTTGTCTGCGGTGAAAATGCCTAGCAGGGGCTTGTGGTCGGTCACTATGGTGAAGGGACGGCCATAGAGGAAATCGTGGAACTTTTTAGTCCCTGCGATTATCGCTAGCGCTTCCCTGTCTGTCTGGGCGTAGTTTCGCTCTGCCTGGGACAGGGATCTGGAGTAGAACGCTATCGGGGCCTCTCTCCCGTTTTCCAACACGTGGCACAGCACCCCCCCACCCCCACTGGGGATGCATCACATATCAGGACCACCGGTCTCTTGGGGTCAAAGTGGGTGAGAAAGGCGTCAGACGCTAAGAGTTGTTTCAGTTCAATGAATGCCCTCTCCTGGCTCTCGCCCCACTTCCACGCCTCGTCCTTCTTGAGAAGCTTGTGAAGCGGCTCTGCTACCGATGCCTTCCGAGGCAGGAAAGAGTGATAGAAGTTTAATAGCCCTAAGAACGACTGCAATTCGGGCTTGGAGGTGGGGCGAGGGGCATTTTGAATGGCGGCTACCTTTGATTTGGAGGGTTTGATTCCCACAGGGGTTACCCGGAAACACAAGAACTCAACCTCGTTTGCGAAGAAAACGCATTTGTCTTTTCGCAACCTCAACCCCGCCTTTTCAAACACCGCCAGCACTTTGTCCAGCCTTTCAGCCAACTCTGCCTCGCTCCCCCCCGTTATCAATACGTCATCAAAGTATGGCAAGACCCCCTCCAGCCCCTTTAAGAGGCGTTCCAAGAGCGACTGGAAAATACCCGGCGCCGAGTTCACGCCGAACTGTAGGCGCGTCACCTGGAACGCCCCCTTATGAGTGACTATCGTTTGCGCAGCAGCTGCAGCTGGGGTTACTGAGAGTTGCTGATAGGCTTGCGCCAGGTCAAGTTTTGCGAAACACTTTCCCCCATGTAACCTGGCCAACAGGTGGCTGACTACCGGCACCGGATACGCATTTGGGCGAATCGCCTTATTAATGGTGCACTTATAATCAGCGCATATGCGAACCTCCCCGTTGGCCTTTAGCGCAGTTACAATCGGAGTTTCCCACTCCGCGGAATCAACAGGAACAAGAATCCCCTGGCCCACCAATTTGTCCAGTTCCGCCTCTATCTTGTCCTTTAGTGCGAAGGGCACTCTGCGCGGCTTGAGTCTTATTGGGCGGACCTCCGGGTCCAGGTCGAACGCTACTGGGGGTACCTTGAATTTTCCGAGTCCTTTCTTGAAAACTTCGGGGTGCGCGTCACACACCTCTTGTATTGGGTCAGTCCCAACGGCATGCACCCCCCCAATGAACAAACCCAGGGGCTTAAACCATTGAGTCCCGAGGAGGCTGCAACTACCCCCCTTGAGCACAACCAGGGGAAGTTCCGTGGCGTGTTGCTTGTATTGGACCTTGAATTTTCCAACCCCCAACACCGGAATGCTATTTCCCTGTACGTCCCGCAGCGTGGACCTCAACGCTTTGAGCTTAGGGCGCACGTGGGGGGAAATTCCTAAGAACTCCCGCTGGGACATGATTGAGTAGGAGGAACCCGAGTCTATCTCCATTCTAACAGTGGCCCCTTGCACCAGTACCTCAACAAAATAGCGGGGGTGTCCCAAGGACACGCTGTATACTGGGGCGTTGTTGCTGCTGTCGTCGGAGATGCGGCCCACGCCGTCCTGCTTCCCCGCGGGCCAGGCGCCCTCCTTGGTCCTCGGCGAGCGGTCTGATGAGCTTTTCTGGTCCTTGCGCCGCCGTCTGCAGACCTTGGCGATGTGCCCCCGGTGTCCGCAGTTGTGGCACTCGGCCTTCCGGAACGGGCACTTGATGTGGTCGTGGGCCGCTCCACAGCCGTCACAGCGTCGGCCTTCCTTCCGAACCCTCCGGACGTCCTCGTCGTCGCTGCTCTCCGTGGGAGATTTCGGCGTTCGTCTGGCCGCATGCACCGAGCCCGCTGCCTTGTCGGGCTGTGGAGGCCTTTCTCTGAACCCCTTGACTCCGGCCCTTGTGGCTTCCGCAGCCTGCGCCACCTTCACGACCTCGCGCAGCGTCGGGAGTGGCTCCTGGTTCATCAACTTTCGCTGAACCTCTTCGTCCCACAGGCCACACAGCATGCGGTCCCTGAGGGCGATTTCCAGATTTTCCCACTTGCATGGGCCGGCGGCCAACTGCAGGGCCGCTGCAAAGGCGGCGATGGACACACCAGGCGCTTGAACTCTCTTCCAGAACACGTCTCGGGCCGAAAACATTGAAACCGAGGGCTGGAAATGGTCGCGCATCGCTTTCAGGAGCTGTTTGACCGACAGCTCGCTCACCTTCTTCGGTGACACCAGGTCCACCAATACTCTTTTGGCGGCATTCCCGAGCATCCGGGTGAGGATGGCCCTTTTCTTCCCCTCGTCCGTAATGTCGGACACCACCAGCGCATCTTGGAAGTCCATTTCGAAGAGCTCCCAGTCTTCCGGCTTGTTGATGTCGAAACCGGCATGTGTCTTGATCTCGTGGGGATCCATCATCCCACCTTCGTCGCCAATTTAGTGTATGAGAACCAAGACACAGGAACAGCCGAAGGATTGGCTTAACACATCTTTATTGCATGGTGGTCCGGGGGAACATGTGGTAATGGTGGACGAACAGCTCAATATATACAGTGGCTATACATTTGAATGTGGCTCCACGATAGCCCATTGGCTACCGCCCGCGTGATGACATCCCTGGTCACGCCCTTCTTGTCCAGGTGAGGCAGTGGCGGGAATCTTCCCGCGCTGGAGTTATTGCGTAATTGGAACCATATGAGCTGGACGCTCGCTACTGCCACCTAGTGGTTGCTAGCTCGCGTCCTATTACAGAAGGTTACGGTGTTACAGTTGATGGGTGTTACATTGTTGCAAAGGCATAGTATTAGGAACACAACACAACCCAACAGTTACCTGCGAACCCGGTTCGGGCGAGTGAATGAATGCTTGGTACGGGCTAGTAGGGCTGGGTGCAGGATCCTTTGTCACATTCCAATGGTTAACGCACAGATTTATAGGTATAGATTGGATCCCCTGACCTGCAGAGGGGCTGATAATGCAATTCCTGATACCGGAGCAGGAGACACCTTGTCCCCTGTCCAGACTAGATGGGTCAATCCTTTGCCCCTGGGCAGTGCTGTACCTTTGACAGCTACTACCCAGGCCAACTAAGCCAGGGAGGTATCCCTGCAGGCATTTCCAACTTTATTCGCATGTTGGATGTACTGCAGAGATGGCTTATGGCAGGGATTCATAACCTATAGTCCATGGGCCTAATCCAGCCTGTGGCACCAATTAATCCGGCTTGCAATGAGGATCGCTGCCACCACCGCCCCTGGAAGTGGTGAAAACGCAGTGAAAAAATCTGGAAATGCAGCAAAAATGCAGCACCCTCGTTCCCACCACCACAGGAAGTGGCGCAAGTGGCAAAAATGGTTAGAAGCACACTGCCCTTGTTTCTGCTGCCCCTGCCATCCCCCACCAGATGTACTAGAAGCGGCGGGAGGAACCATGCCTCTGGACCGCTCACCTGCCTGAGGGGTCATGGTCCGACCCACAATGCAAAATGTTTGTGAACCCCTGGCTTATAGTGTCTCCTGAGTGCCCAAATGATTCACCCCAATTGTGCCAGCTCCCAAGTTTCACCTTGTCCAATGACACCCTGAGGGATTCATTGCTACCACCCTAACCCAGCACTACCCACCTAAATGTGACCTACTTAACCAACCATGTCCCTAAACCACAATTCTCCTGTGGTCCAGAGTGGGAAAGGTGAAAAAGATACCCTTCTTCCAAATGCCAACTCAGAACATAGGTTTTAAAAAATTATATCCAGCCCCCAAAAGCAACCCTAATACTAGGCACAGGAAAGGGTGGAAGGGCTGTTGCAAACAGGCAAAGAGGCCTGATCGGGGCAAGGCAGGTCTTAAAACTAACCTCTTGCCCCACCCCCAGACCTCTGAGCAGGAACACTAGAGTGTCCCAGGCTACTTCATGCCTTTTCAGCTCCAGACTGCATTGCAGCCAAATGCAATGGTGGACATCAGTAGGTTTGCACCAGTTTGCCAGAACCAGTAGCAGAAATTCTGGCTGGCCCCACCCATCCAAGTTTTGAAATAAAGTAATCCTAATTTGGGTGCAACGCAGGGCTTCCCCCCTGGCCACACCCACCATACCACACCCACAGTGTGGTAGTAAAAAAAATTGAGCCCACCACTGGCCAAATGTAGAGAGAACAATCATGCAAAACTTCTGAGACCAGCTCTTATTATAAGCACAGCAAAAACCTTGTCCAATTTTATCTTGTATCCTTGGCAAAAAAATTTTTTTTTATAAAAACTGGTATATTGCAGCATCTAGTGTTGCTCAGGCTCCAGTAATCTGGGCTGAGATTTCTCTCTTTTGTAAAACTCCCTCCTACTTGGCTAAATGTGTGCTTCCAAGTAGCTTATGGTCTAAGGGTCAAACTTTAAATAATTCATTACAAATATGAATTTTAAATTCCAGGTCGTCCTCCTAAAACCACTTCTGCAAGGTATTAGTAGAAAATCTGTTCTTCTCCTCTGCCTCTTAATCGTGAGTTTATATATTTTATGTTGGCATTTCATTATCCTGGTTTGCATACCACCTTGACAACTATCCTGAAGGCAACATAAGGACACAGTAACTTCCTTCCTCCCACTCGGTATCTCTTTCTTCCTGCTAACCCCATTTCTCTGCCATTCTTTCTCTCTCTCTCTCTCATGCAAACGCACACACTCTTGAGTTGTATTCAGACATCTATTGAGGGACATATCACTCTCACCAGAGGCTTGAAGGAATGCTTATACTCAGACTATATGCTGTTGCTGTTGTTGTTGTGTGCCTTTATGTCACCTCCCTTAAATGAGGGATCTCTAGAATGCCATGTCCTCAACACACCCGCTCAGATCTGATATTCAAACCTGTAGGGAAGGATTTGGACTCATATTTGGTCTCGCTCTGTTTCCTGCTATTTCTACCTTTGCCAGAATTATTGTCTTTTCCAGAGAGTCTTACCTTCCCGTGAGGCTGTAGCCAGGACTGTAGATTTATTTATTTATTTATTTTGGGGGTTTGAATTTTTTTTCAGGAGGGGCAAAAAAATTTCAGGAGGGGCAGCAATGTCACACTCACATATATAACATTGGCACCACGGGGTGGGGTGGGGGGGCTGTTATCTCAGGAGGGCTTTTGCCCCCCTGCCACCCTGGCTACGGCTTTGGGTGCCTCTGTTTCATCAGAGATGACTCAGGATTGATTTGCTCTAAGACACACTTGTTTGCCTTTCTGGCAATCTAGAACAGAAGTTCTCATCCTTTTAAAGCTGGGGGCCAGGTCATGCTCCCTCAGACAGCTTCGGGAGCCGGACAGCCATTTTGCCCTTCCTCCACCACATGGCACTTCCTGGTGTGGTGGAGGTAGTGGGAGGCACATGAAATGGCGCTATGGGCCACATCACTCCCACAGGCTGCAGGTTGAGAATCCATGGTCTAGGATATCTGCAAAAATCTAGCATCATATTTTAAATTAATCTTTTTTTTTGTCCTGCCATCTTTCTTCACTATCCAGCTTTCATACTTGTACATAGTAATTAGGAATACAATGTGTGGATTATCTTGGTCTTGATCTGCTGTGACAAATCTTTACTCTTGGTAATCATTGCTAATCCATTCATTGCTACCCTTCTAATTTTCAGCCTTGTCATTCATTCACTGCTTTGTCATTTATTCGCTGCAGTCTTTATCAATTTCAATTTCTTCATTGTCAACATTAAAGTTGTTTAGTTCTTCTGTAGTAATGATTTTTGTTTTCTTAATGTTCAACTAGTTTCCTGTTGGGCATTCTTCTTTCATAGACTGCATGATACAGTTATCATAACATTGGAAGGGGGCTCACTTAAGAGATGGGAGAAATATCAACAACCTAAGATATACAGTAAGGCAAGTAAGTAAGACAAGTAAGACAAGGCTGCATTTTGTCACCCTGGTTATTCAACTTATACACAGAGCACATAATGCGCAATGCAGGGTTGGACGAATCACAAGTTGGAATCAAAATTGCTGGAAGAAACATCAACAACTTGAGATACGCAGATGATACTACCCTAATGGCAGAAAGTGAAGAAGACCTAAAGAAGCTCCTGCTTAGGTTGAAAGAAGAGAGTGCAAAAGTTGGCTTGAGACTCAACATCAAGAAAACCAAGATAATGGCAACAGGCCCTATCAGCACCTGGAAAATAGAAGGGGGAGAAGTAGAAGCAGTGACAGATTTTACTTTCTTAGGATCAAAGATCACTGCAAATGGTGATTGCAGCCATGAAATAAAAAGGCGACTTATTCTTGGGAAACAAGCTATGAGAAACCTGGGGAACATAGTTAAAAGTAGAGACATCACGTTGCAAACAAAAATTCGCATAGTCAAAGCAATGGTATTCCCAGTAGTAATGTATGGTTGTGAGAGTTGGACCATTAGGAAAGCTGAGCGCAGAAGAATAGATGCCTTTGAGATGTGGTGCTGGAGGAGAGTTTTGAGAGTCCCCTGAACAGCGAGGAGGACAAATAGGTCAATCTTAGAAGAAATCAACCCTGACTGCTCCTTAGAATGTCAAATAGTAAAGATGAAGCTAAAGTACATTGGCTAAAATACTTTTGTCATCAAATGAGAAGAGAGGATTCACTTGAGAAACCCTTGATGCTGGGAAAGGTGGAGGGCAAAAGAAGGGGCAGCTGAAAATGAGATGGCTAGATGCTATTGTAGATTCAACAGGCACAAAGGTGCCTTACAGGCAATGGTCCATAGGGTCGCCAAGGGTCAGAATCAACTGTGCAACTGAACAACAACAAGATATGCAGATGACACTACTCTAATGGCAGAAAGTAAAGAAGATCTAAAGAGCCTCTTGATAAGGTGAAAGAGGAGAATGCAAAAGCTGATTTGAAACTCAACATCAAAAAAAATCCAAGATCATGGCATCCAGTTCATCACTTCCTGGCAAATAGAAGGGAAAGAAATGGAAGCAGTGTCAGACTTCACTGTCTTGGGATCTAAGATCGCTGCAGATGGTGACTGCAGCCATGAAATAAAAAGACACTTCCTTGGTACGTAAGCCATGGCAAACCTAGGCAGTATAATAAATAGTAGATACATCACCCTGCCAACAAAAATCCGCATATTTAGAGCAACGGTCTTCCCAGCAGTATTTTATGCCTGTGAGTGTTGCACCATAAGAAAGGCTGTCTGCAGAAGAATAGACACCTTCTAACTGTGGTGCTGGAGAAGACTCTTGAGAGTCCCCTGACCTGCAAGGAGATCAAATCAGTCCATGCTGAAAAAAATCAACTCTGACTGATCCTTGGAAGGACAGATACTGAAGCTGAAACTCAAGTATTTAGGTCACTAAATGAGGGGGACTCACTGAAGAAGGCCCTGATGCTGGGAAAGATCGAAGGCAAAAGGAGAAGGGGGTGGCAGAGGATGAGATGATTAGACAGCATTGTGGGTGTAGATCTGGGCAGACTCCAGAGGATGGCAGATAACAGAGGACCCTGGTGTGCTGTGGTCAATGGGTCGCAAAAGGTCAGACACAACAACAACAACAACAACCCTTAAGAAATAATGATAATTTTGTGTCAGAAATAATTCTGGGTTGAAAGGATTTTTGTTAGAGAAACTCCACTCAGGGGATGCCCGAATGAGGCTCTGTTCATGTTCCCAAGATCTTTTCCCACCGGAGTGGTCACTATTTATCTACTTGCAATGTCTTGCTTTTGAACTGCTAGGTTGGCAGGAGCTGGGACAGAGATGGACGCTCAATCCGTCATGAGGTACCTGGGTCTCGAACTGCCAACTTTTGGGCCTTCTAGCTAACAAGGCAAGCTTCTTACCCACTGAGCCACACCACAGCCCCTCCCTTAAGAGATAAGAGGTGTCTTCTCCTAACACAAGCATGTGTCCATTTGTTTCACTTCTCTCCCCCCCCCTTCTTTCCTCCCCCTTGTCTCTAAAATTGTCTCACTTTTGTGAAATAAGGGAAGCACTGCTAAAGGTCCTGGTCACAGATCAGTGATTGTTCTTTTTTTAGTGGATAATATCACAGGTTCTGAAACCCCAAGGCAAAGTACCTGTATGGACTCTGAAAAAACAAATGTGTTTTTTCCTCAATATTCATTCATTCGGTTCAAAACTAGGTTCATAAATTGTGCCTTCCCAGTCCTCTAGACATGCAGGAAGATTGTGATGGTGTAATCTTATGCTGTATCCTATGGCTGGGTCCATACCACCATGAGGTGAGGAGTGAACATCTTCAGGTAATCTAACTTCCCTTGTAGGGATGTAGATGAGTGTATGGGAAAGTTGCCTAAGATGTTTTAACAACTCCAGCAAGGAGTTTTTATAGACCACATGCTCAACATGAGGTCACTGTGTGATATGACAGCAAAAAAATTGTAAATACAAAAGTGTTTGATCAAGAGAAATAATAGTACAGTACTACTCAATTCTTGTGTATTTGATCAAACCTGAAATATTGTGGCTAGTTTCGGACATCATGTTGACAAGATGGAATGTGTTCAAAGAAGGGCAACCAGGGAGGCAAAGGTTTTGAAAACCAAGTCCAGTGAAGAACTTTTGAAGAAACTGGGTATGTTTAGACTGTAAGAGACGCCTGAGAGGCATTTTTAAATATTTGAAGAGCTATCTAATGAAAACTGGAGTAAGATGATTTTCTGTAGCTCTGAAAGGAAAGTTTCAACTAATGGATTTAATTTAGGGGTGGGGGTGGGAGATTGTGCCTGAATATTAAGAAGAATTTAATGAGAGTAAGAGCTGTTCGATGGTGGAAGTGGGACTACAGTGGCTCACTGGTTAAGAAGCTCGCCTTCTAACAATACAATACAATACAATTTTAATTTATACCCCGCCATTCTCGGCCAAAGCTGACTCAAGGCGGCAACAACATATCAAAATCCAAACAATACAGTAAACAACATAATAATACAGTAATACAAGGTAAATCAATACAAAAAATCTGTACAATAATAACACAACATAATATATCAACAGTATAAAAATATCAGTAAAGAATTACAGTTAAAATGCAATATCATAAACAACCAGAGCAAGAATAATCTAATCAAAAAAGAAATTTTCAGAGATAAATTCAGTAGCCAAAACAATCCTTAAAGAGATGGCCTCATGCCGCCATTCTCCTCCTCCCGGCTTTTCAGCTCCCGCCGGTGTTGGGGCAGGTGCCCGGGGGTGTGGCGACTCAGCGTCCAGGGCTACCGGGGGTGTGGCTGTTGCCCAAGTCCCTCTTCGCCTCTCACCCCTGCGCTGCTTTTCAGCTCCCGCCGGTGTTGGGGCGGGTGCCCGGGGGTGTGGCGGCTCAGCGTCCAGGGCTTCCGGGGGTATGGCTGTTGCCCAAGTCCCTCTCCGCCTCTCACCCCTGCACTGCTTTTCAGCTCCCGCCGGTGTTGGGGCGGGTGCCCGGGGGTGTGGCGGCTCGACGTCCAGCACTGCCGGGGGTGTGGCTGTTGCCCAAGTCCCTCCAGCTGGAAGGTTGGCAAGCTGGCAATTCAAGACCAAAGTACTGCATGATGGAATGAGTGCCCATCTCTGACCCAGCTCCTGTCAACCAAGCAGTTTGAAAGCAAGAAAGTGCAAGTAGATAAATAGGGACCACTGAGTGGGAAACATCTTAGGGACATGAAAGTAGTCTCATTCGGGCGTCCCCTGAGCAGAGTTCTTTAGTGTTTGGGAATCAAGACAATGGAAACGGCTGTAAGCTAGCCTAGCACATCTTTATTGCATGGAGTACAGTACGAACATGTGGTAATGGCGGACAAACAGCTCCTTTTATACGGTGGCTATACAATTGAATATGGCTCTTCGACAGGCATTGGCTACTGTCCAAGTGACGTCATCCTTGGTCACGCCTTTCTTGTCCAGGTGAGGTGAGCCCGGGAATCTTTCCTGCGCAGCTGAGGGCATTTGAGGAATGTGTACCATGTGAGCTGGGCGCTCGCTACTGCCCCCGGTGGCCACTAGCTCGCGTCCTCATACAGAAGGTTACAGTGTTACATGAACCCATTCATGTGGTTACAAATACATTCAATACACAACATCCCTCCCCCCTAAGATGGGACAAAGTCCCTCAACCAAACTGGTTTCCCGCATGTGCGTTTTGGGCGTGCGGCCGTTATGCTTGACTCGGCCGTGCCCCCTCGTCTGTGTCCTCCTGGCTCTTGTCCTGCAATTGGAGAGGATGACTCGTTAGTGACTCGCCGCGGACTTGCAGCTTTGGAATGGGCAGGAGAAGGGGGAGGAAGGGTTTCTGATGCGGATGTGGGAAAACCGGGGGCACTAGGGGCTAAAGAAAACCCCGCTCTTCGCTTGGACGGGTGGGGGAACACTCCGAAACCCCCCCCCCCCCAGTTTGGAAACTCAAGATCTAATTCAGGGGCAACAGGGACAAACTCATTCCTTTCTTTCAAAGGACTGGGTGGAACTACAGGGGCAAACTCATTCCTCTCTTTCAAAGGACTGGGTAGGACTGGCGTATCAAAAGGATACGGGTTTGAGCCTATGCTTTCCCCCCTTGTTTGGGACTGTTGCCCTTCGTTTTCTCCCCCTTGGGATAAGCGGGTGGAGGAGAACCCTAACGTTGAGTTTTGCTGCTGGACCCCTCTGTCCGAGTTTTGCTGCTGGACCCCTCTGTCCGGCCCCCCAATCACTCGATGCCTTAGTTGGTCAGCGTGCCTTCTCCAGAGGAGACCCGTGTTGGTCTCGACACAGTATGACACTGGTCCCGTTTGATTAATGACTACACCCGGCACCCAGGCTGGCCCTGTAGTAGCGTAGTTTCTGCAATGTACAGGTTCTCCTATCTGGAAGTTTTTTGTGGAGCTGAGCTCAATGTTTCTTCCCCTATCCTCCACCCTGGTGGGATCCAATCTAGTTAACAATGAGTGCAATTTCCTTTTCATGAGGAGTTCAGCGGGGGAGAATCCCGACGCCAATGGCGTCACCCGGTATGCCAACAGAAACTGGCAGAGCTGCCAGTCCAGATCCCCTGGACCCATGCGCCGCAGCCCCTCTTTCATTGTGCGCACCAGACGTTCCGCCTGGCCATTTGTTGCAGGGTGAAAGGGGGCTGAGGTAATGTGCCGAATGGCGTTGGACTCTAAGAACGCCTGGAACTCGGCTGACGTGAAGGAACTCGCATTGTCACTAATAATGACGTCAGGTATTCCGAAGGTGCTTATCAGCCTGCGCAGTTGTTTTATGGTTGCAGCTGATGAGGTGTTGCGCATTGGAATTACCTCTAACCACTTGGAGTATGCATCCACCACCAGCAGAAAGAATGAACCCCTGTATGGTCCTGCGAAGTCTATGTGGAGGCGTGACCACGCCCCCCTAGCTGTGTCCCATTCTCTGTGTGGAAGGCGGGACTCCTCAGGTCGAGAGCTCTGGCAGCTTTCGCAGGAGTTCACCATGTGTTCAATGTCTGCGTCTAGCTGTGGCCACCAGAAATAGCTTCGGGCCAGCGCCTTAGAGCGCACAATCCCTGGGTGGCTGACATGTAAAAGCCGTAGCACCCTCGCTCTTAATGCTTGTGGGACCACCACCCTCTCCCCCCACAAAAGACACCCCCTTTCTGTGGACAACTCAACCCTCTTCCTGAAAAATGCAGCAAACTCGTCTGCGGGGGAAGCCGTGGGCCACCCCTTCTGTACCCAGGATCTCACAAGGGCTAACGTTTTATCCTTGGCTGTGGCTGCAGCAATTTCCACGGGAAGTATGGGGGGGTGCATCTAGGGCTTCTATGAGGAGGACTTTGCTATCTTGCTCTACCTCACACTTTGGGTCTCCCAGGTGGGGAAGAGGGGACCTCGAGAGTGCGTCCGCGTGGCTTATGTCTTTCCCGGGGCGGTACTCTAATGAACCCTTGTATGCATTGAGGAAAATCGCCCACCGAAGCATCCTGGGGGAGAGGATCTGTGGAGTGGGCTTGTCTGAGGTGAAGATCCCCAGTAGTGGCTTGTGGTCGGTTACAATGGTGAATGGGCGACCATACAAAAAATCATGGAACTTCTTTGTGCCCGCCACAATAGCAAGGGCCTCCCTATCTGTTTGGGCGTAATTTCGTTCTGCCTTGGACAATGATCTCGAATAGAATGCAACAGGGGCTTCTCGCCCGCCCTCTAACACAAGCACAGGACCGCCCCCACCCCCACTGGTGAGGCGTCGCAGACCAAGACTACCAGCTTCTTTGGGTCGAAATGGGTTAGAATCGCCTCTGAGGAGAGGAGTTGCTTGAGTTCCCTGAAAGCCCGCTCTTGATTCTCCCCCCACCGCCAAACCACATCCTTCTTCAGCAGCCTATGCAGGGGCTCTGCAATCGACGCTTTCCTGGGCAGGAAGGAATGGTAAAAATTCAGCAGCCCCAGGAAGGACTGCAGCTCCAGTTTCGCGGTGGGGCGAGGGGCGTTTTGAATGGCTGAGACTTTGGACTCGGCAGGTTTCACCCCCTCAGAGGTTATGCAGAACCCCAGAAACTCAACCTCCCTGGCCAGAAACACACATTCGTCCCTCCGCAGCCTCAACCCCGCGGATTCGAAGGCTGTAAGGACCTTGTCTAATCTCTGGGCCAGTTCTGATTCGCTCTCCCCAGATATCAATATGTCATCAAAAAATGGTAAGACCCCCGGTAACTTCTTTAACAAACGTTCCACAAGAGACTGAAATATCCCCGGCGCCGAGTTCACGCCAAACTGTAGGCGCGTTACCTTGAATGCCCCTTTGTGAGTTACAATGGTTTGCGCAGCAGCTGTGGCTGGGGTTACTGGAAGCTGCTGGTACGCCTGTGCCAGGTCTAGTTTGGTGAAAAACTTTCCCCCATGTAGAGTAGCTAGCAAATGGCTAACTACCGGCACCAGATAGGCATTAGGGCGGATCGCCTTGTTAATTGTACACTTGTAGTCAGCGCAAATTCGCACCTCCCCATTTGCTTTCAACACTGTAACAATAGGAGTCTCCCACTCTGCAGAGTCCACAGGCACTAAAATCCCCTGCTCCACTAGTTTGTCCAGTTCCGCCTCAATTTTGTCCTTTAGGGCGAATGGAACCCGACGTGGCTTGAGTCTAATTGGGCGGACCTCCGGGTCTAGGTCGAAAGAGACTGGGGGCCCCTTGTACTTCCCGAGCCCCTTCTTGAATACCTCAGCGTGTGCGTCGCACACTGCCTGGATCTCATTCCCCCCGATGGCATGGACGCCGCCTATGAAGATGTCCAGGGGTTTGAGCCATTGTGTTCCCAGGAGATTACACCCCCCTCCCTTAGAACTACTAGGGGAAGTTTCCTTCGGAGTCCCTTGTACTGTATCTCGAAGTCCCCAATTCCCAGCACTGGAATCGCATTTCCCTGCACGTCTCTCAAGTTCGCTCTCATCCCTTTGAGTTTGGGTCGCTCCTTGGGGGGAATGCGCAAAAACTCCTTATGGGAAATGAGAGAGTATACAGACCCCGAGTCTATTTCCATCTTAACAGGAACCCCTTGCAACAGTACCTCAGCATAAAAATGTGGTTGCCCTAGAGGCTCGCTGTGGACGGCCAAGTCGTCTTCCGCATGTACTCCTCGGTACATGTGGTCCCCCTCTGGGTCGTCGCCGCCATCGTAGACTCTGCCGACGCCATCCCATCTCCTCGTGGAGCGCTTACTCTCGTCCCGGCGTTGCTTGCAGACTCTGGCGATGTGGCCCTTCCGTCCGCAGTTGTGGCACTCAGCCTTCCTAAATGGGCACTTGCTCCTCTCATGGGACGCCCTGCAACCATCGCAGCGCCGACCCCCTTTCCCTTTCTTCTCGCTCAGCCCCTTTCTGACCTTCCGGACCCCCTCATCTTCACTGAAACCTGGGGTGGCAGAAGCCTCTGAGGATCTGGGCGAGCGTGGGGCAGGGGCCGCCCTCCAAGACGCCTGGACTGCGAATGCAGCTGCTTCTACTGGTGGAGGCTTTGCCTTGAGAAGCTTGTACCCGGCCCTCGTGGACTCAGCAGCTAGGGCCTCTTGTAGTACCTCTTTAAAGGTGAGGTCGTGGCCTCGGGTCATGAGCTTCCTTTGGGTTTCCCCATCTCTCATCCCACAGAGCATCCTGTCCCTTAGGGCCACGTCTAGAATCTCCCGCCATTCGCATGGGGTTGCCAACAAACGGAGGGCCGCTGCATACTCGGATATGGACTCACCCGGCTTTTGGTCCCTCCTCGCGAAGGCGGCCCTGGCGGAGAAGAAGGATACCTTGGGCTTGAAGTGGTTTCTCAGAGTCGCCAGTATTTCGGTTACCGAAACCTGATCCACCTCTCGTGGTGCCACCAGATCCATCAGCGCTTGCACTGCGTGGAAACCGAGCATCGTGATGAGAAGACCTCGCTTGTTTCCTGCGTCGATGATGCCGGCATAGGTTACCGTACTCTTGAAATGCATTTCAAACCAGTCCCATCGCTCGGGATGGGTCACGTCGAAGACTGGTTGCTGTGAAGTTGTCTTGTCCCCGTGGGAATCCATGATCCCACCTTCGTCGCCAATTTAGTGTTTGGGAATCAAGACAATGGAAACGGCTGTAAGCTAGCCTAGCACATCTTTATTGCATGGAGTACAGTACGAACATGTGGTAATGGTGGACAAACAGCTCCTTTTATACGGTGGCTATACAATTGAATATGGCTCTTCGACAGGCATTGGCTACTGTCCAAGTGACGTCATCCTTGGTCACGCCTTTCTTGTCCAGGTGAGGTGAGCGCGGGAATCTTTCCCGCGCAGCTGAGGGCATTTGAGGAATGTGTACCATGTGAGCTGGGCGCTCGCTACTGCCCCCGGTGGCCACTAGCTCGCGTCCTCATACAGAAGGTTACAGTGTTACATGAACCCATTCGTGTGGTTACAAATACATTCAATACACAACAAGTTCCTCCAGCAAAAATCCTTTCAACCCAGAAAGCAGCTTTGTGTGCTTGTCACACACACACACCAGTGGAAGTGCCTTTTGAGGCTCTCCTTCACTTAGGTTTTAAACAAAGGTTTGATGGCCATTTGCTTTGGCTGTGGATTTTTCTGTTTTCTATGTGTTTGAACTCAATGGCTCATGAGGTGCCTTCCAGGTCTACAGTGCTATGATTCTGCATTTATACCCCACTTCTCCAATGAACTCAAAGCAATATATTTATCTCTCCTTCTTTTCCTTCTTGCAACTTTTTTTTTAAATTGAGATCTTCATAAATTAAAACAAAACCTTTGGCTTGAAGAAGGATTCCATCTGTCTTAAAAGCTTGTGTGTTTCTATGATGGCAACAGACAGGTCTAGAAAAATCTCTTCAGTTTCTACATTTCTGTTCTTTGAATCCTCTTGCCTATTTACAGCTTGTTCCTGGAAACAAGCACTGGGTTTATTAACATCACAGTGAAGTATCAGCTTCTGCCACTCCTATGACAGAATTAATTTCTGTGCAACAACAAAAATGCAGTTAGTGTCCTGGTTTTCATTTCCTTTTGTTATTTTCTTTCTACTGCCAAATGCCTGTAAATCATCGGTTCTGCCAAGGCTTTTCTATGTGTGTACATATATTGTACCTAGATGCTGGTTAAGACTGGAAACCGGTTTGCAGAGGGGGCTGTTATGAATATCATGGTCCTTGAACAGGAAAGAATTAACCTGGGGAAATGGGGGAAAACACTAAAGTTATTGGTCAGATTATCAAATAAACCTTTTAAGACATGAGAAATGAAAGGAGATGTGACTCCAAACAATTTCATTAATGGAGTCTGTTCTCAGAA
The DNA here is from genome assembly GCA_035047345.1 of Bradypodion ventrale. Lineage (NCBI taxonomy): Eukaryota > Metazoa > Chordata > Lepidosauria > Squamata > Chamaeleonidae > Bradypodion > Bradypodion ventrale. Next base: position 326,004,373 of record JAWDJE010000002.1, on the reverse strand, counting down.
TATAAACTGTGCAGGCAGTGAGACAATAGACATGAATAACCAAGGCTAAGAGTCTCATGTTCTGGTTATAGATTTCTTGCCAGAGGAAATACATTTAACCACTGCTATTGTTATGCCTACAAGGTCTCCTGGAGATATGGGTGCTTAGCTCTTTCTTAAATATCCATCTGAAATCTATGTGGACCACGTATTCTCTTTTTCTTTCCTACTTTGATTCTCTTTAGCAGAATAGTAAAGGTAAAGGTTGCCCTTGTTCGAAAGCCAGTCACAGCAGACTCTAGGATGTGGTCCTCATCTCCATTTACAGCTAAAGAGCCACCATTGTCTGCATCTGCAGATGTTTCTGTAGTCCAGTGGTGTACTGCTCCAGGTTCCCACCGGATTCCAGGAACCGGTAGCAGAAATTCCACAGGCCATGCCCACTTGGCCAGCCACGCCCACCTCCCTACCCCAGGCCATGTGTGGCCGACCAAGTGGGCGTGGCCCACAGAGTTAGCCACACCCATATATATGTTGGCAGGAGCTGGGACAGAGATGGGAGCTCACTCAATCATGCAGAACTCGGGTCTCGGACTGCTGACCTTCCAGTCATCAAGTTCAGGGTCTTAACCACTAAGCCACTGTAGTCCCTCCTTAGGCCATCCAAAAGATTTAGGCATGTGCAGAAAGTTATAAGTAGGTCAGAAGCAGTTTAGAAGGAGGAGGCAGAGACAGTGTGACTGATGAGGGAGCAGCCAGTGTAGCTAACCACCTTTAAATCTCATTTTTAAAAGGTGTGAGATCGGCATATCATTCATCCTCTTGTGGGCCTACATACTAGTTTGCTCTCTACCTGAAGCTTTTTGTCATGTGTGTCCAGTGATGCACTGCAAAAAATGTTACTACCCCCACCATGGGCATGGCTAACTTTGTGGGCATGGCTAATTCTCTGGACCACGCCCACTTGGCTTTCCTATGCCATGGCCTGGGGTAGGGAGTTAGGCGTGGCCGGTCAAGTGGGCATGGCCTGGGGAATTTCTGCTATGGTGCCTGGGCACCTGTGGGCACCTGGAGCAGTTCAACACTGTGTGTGTCTAGTAGTTTCCTGACGAAGTCATAACAAAGTCCTTCCAAACTGGCTTCACAAAAAAAACAGATGTCTCATTGAGATTAGGCCAAACTGAATCAATTGCTCTGTCTGCAGAACCTAGGCTTTAGCCAAGGAGTCCAATTAGACTATGGTTCTTTCCCAAATTACTGGCTCTGGCCAAGGACTTATTAGCCTGTAGTCTCTTGGGATGTATGCCAATACTGTACTTCCATTTATTTGTTTTTCAGTAGCTGGAATTGCAATGCTCCCCAGCTCTAAGACACTCTAATGAGATCAAAGAGAGCTAATTTCTGTCACCCCCTAAATCTACTTTTGGGAGTATTTCCAACATGTATTGTCATCTACACCCCTCTCATTTTTAGTGTGGATATGTAGGGTTTAAGAAAAGATATTTTCCTCTCCCCTTCTTATCTTTGTAGCAAGCTCCACATGTCAAACCGCTGACCCCTAAACCTGGAGTTCTCGACCTTTTTAAGCCGGTGGCCGGGTCACGCTCCCTCAGACAGCTTTAGGGGCTAGATGGCCATTTTGCCCTTCCTCCACCACATGATACTTCCTGGTGTGATGGAGGTGGTGGTGGCCACATGAAATGGTGCCATGGCTGCATTTGGCCCATGGGCCGCAAGTTGACAATCCCTGCCCTAAACCTTTGCTATTCCATCCAGCAGTTTGTGGTAGCCTTGATTTTACAACCTTCTGAGCCTTGCAAGTTTGCTTCCTTTGAGTCGATGTTTCCCCGTAATGTTTTCAAAGCAAAAGTCTTTTTTCTCCATGTATATACCTCAGTTGTTACTTTCATTTTTCTCCCAAAGCAGCTGTTCTGTACATGTTAATCCTTGTGTGTCCAACATAATTGTCCTATTTGATAGTTCTGTGTCAATGTAATTTGGTCAACTCAATCTCTATTAATATGTGCTATGCCTGGGGTTTTCAACCTTTTCAAGCCGAGGGCCGGGTCATGCTACCTCAAACAGCTTCGGGAGCCGGATGGCCATTTTGCCCTGGCTGCCACACATGGCACTTCCAGGTGTGGTGGAGGTGGTGGTGGGCCACATGAAATGATGTCATGGGTCACATCCGGGCCCCAGGCCATAGGTTGAGAACCTTTGTGCTACACTGTGGTTCAAAGATCGTGTGCAAAGTGTGTCTCTACTCTTACACCTCTACTCTGAAAGCCTACCAAACAACTGTGTTCGGAATGGTTATTAGCAAAATGACACACATGATCCTATCTTTTACAGGAGGAGCTTCATCCTACCTACAGTAGACCTTCTGAAATAAATAGGAATTTTTAGGCACAAGTAATATCTTCAAGAAGTCTGCTCGAAACAGAAATAACTTTTGAATTTGGTACTGGTTTTTTTGGAGGCGGGGGTACTTTGATATCTACTTCAAGGGTCTTTAGTAATTTGGTTTCCTGTGCATTCTAAAATCAGTAGAGAGTCCTTGAATTTCAGGAATCATTGCCTTTTAGCCAAAGAAATGACCAGCAGTTAATTAAAATATAAGCTACCCAGCCATAGAAAACCTGCATTAGGTCCTTCAACTGTGACTTGCAGCTGAATCATGCCAAGTTTGCACATGGCTACTCTGCTCACAGCTGGTGACTTTGTCATTTCTTCTTCCCATTTTTCTTTCTTTATAGAACCTCAAGTGAAGCTGGAACATAGCAAGGATGAGGATGACCAAAACCAGTTCCTCACAAGCACAGGCATAATTTTGCTATGCCAGACCACCCATGATGGGAAGGCTTTTGATGACATTCTTTATTCATGTCAGATGGGCATTGTGTGTATTGTATCATATGGGAAATGGTTTGTACTTTGAACTTTGCATTCACACAGGCTGTCATCTACAGGGAAACCCCACTTTCTCAAATTAGCCCTTGATCTTCTTATCCCTGCATGCAGTCTATTTAAAGTTTTCCACACAGGCCATGGTTGTTCTTGGCCAGGTGTTAGATAGTCATGTGGTTCTGCCCAGTTATCTGGTAGTTCCTTGTTTTCCTTCCATAGTTGTTGGTTGTTCGGAGGGGCAGAAGTTGTGAGGAAGCTGTGCCTTGATTTCAGTCTCTGCTTCAGTGGTTGGTGATCAAATAGAAGGTGACATGATTAGCTGTGACTTGTGCTTGGGAGGAACCATTCAGACCATACCTGTCAAGCGCAGCTCCGGAGATTACAGGATCTGCGCAGAAACGTTCTGTGCAGATCAGTTCTACGCATGCGTAGAAGGCTTCTATGCACCCCCTTCTGCACAGAAGTCTTGTACGCATGCGTAGAAGGGTTCTATGCATGCGTAGAAGGGTTCTATGCATGCGTAGAAAGGACCTGCGCAGAAGGGATGTGCAGTAACTCCTTTCCCCCCGCTGCCAATTTACGGGGTAGCGGCAGCTCCGGGTGGGAAATGGAGAAAATTGGCGTGGAAATACGGGAAATCTTGGCCAATCCGGGATACTTGACAGGTATTATTCAGACAACATGTTTGTTTTGCACACATTGAAGGCAATACATCACACATAGTGTCCATTTTAGTTTACCACTGCAGCCAGAACAGAACTATATTTAGTTGATCTCACTGAAAATCTGTTTCCAAATATATTTACACTCACAGCTGGACTTAGAAATGAACAAATGATTCTCAAAGTATCTAGTGATAACTTAACCATGTGTTATCAAAAAAAAGTGTGGTGAAGAGGAGACTTCTTAAATATGTACAGTACAGCTCCCAGCAACTGATCAGAAGGGAAAGACATATTCAGATTAAATAGCCAATATTGTCTTGTGGAGTTCCAAAGGTGTAGAGGGAATGATGTCACCAACAGTTAAAAACAACAAAAACAACACAGCTGATTAAAGAGTTCATATTTTGATTTCAGGATGAGCATGACATCTTATCATACAAGAGTCATGAACATTCTAAAGTTTAAAAAGCACTCTTTCATATTTCATTTAATGTGCCTTGAAAGCTCTCTTAAAGGTCACTGTACGTTCATTCCAACATGATAGTATATAACATAAACACAAAAATCTAGCTTCCAGCTGGTCTTCACCACCACCACCACCACCACCACCACCACCCAATTCCCAAATAAATGAGGTTAAGGAGGATGCCAGCTAAGAAATCCATGTGGAGAAATGTATTCAATATAGACCATAAGCTAATGCATAAACTGACCATAAACAGTTGGGAAATCAATGCAATCAACATGCTTGTGACCAATCCATTCCAAGAACATATCTAAGCAGACAGTACAGAGAATATTTTGTGTATAGTTATTCTACATAGTATGGGAGAATTTTGCATTATAGTTAAATATATTTCTTTATCCTCACCAAAAGAAAATCCAAAAAAGAATACGGATGTATATTTACTCTTCATGAAAGAAATAAAGGATTTTTCCTAAGGAATTTTGAAAACAAGATACGCTTTTCTCTATTTTCCAAAGTAGCAGAAGAAGAAAAAAAGCAAAAGAAATTATTTCATAAAATGATAGAATACTAAAGATTTCTGACATGATTATTTTTACAGAACAACAACACTGTTATTTACAACAAGGGTCCCCTTCTGTGAGTTGCTCCTGACTTTTCTGTTAGCACATTTGGTTGAATGTACTTTTTCCATTTCTTTTAACTGCCACTGGCCTTAGGTATTTTCTACTAACATCCCTCCTCCATATTTATACCATTAAGTCCATGCATCCATGCAATTTTTACTTCACTTGAACTTAGAAAAGCTAGAGTTTGTTTGTTTTACCAATGGCCATACTAGGTGAGGGATTCTGGGAACTGTGGTTCAATAATCTCAACTTCAATAACCTCTTGTGCAAGAAAAGGACAATAGGAGTGGGCACCAATACCCTGGTTTCAGTTAACAAAATTGAAACCTAAGTTCAACATTTATTCTGTACTTACCCAAAGGTTTCTTACCTGAGGCTCCAACTTTAAGGTTATCCAAAGTAGCAGGTTATTTCATGCTGGCCAGGTTAGACTGCTATGGTAATAAAGTAGATCCGGTCCGCAACTTGGGGGTCCTCCTGGACTCGCGACTGCTACTTGAAGATCAGGTGGCGGCCATAGCCAGGAGGGCTTTTGCCCAACTTTGGGTGATTTGCCAGTTGCGCCTGCTCCTAGACCTGGATGCCTTACTCATGGTCACTCATGCTCTGGTCACCTCTAGACTAGATTATTGCAATGCGCTCTACATGGGGCTGCCCTTGATGACCATCCGGAGGCTGCAGTTGGTCCAGAATGTGGCTGCTCGGGTGGTGATGGGGTGTGGGCGTTATGCTTGCGCCTCACCACTGCTTCGAGAGCTGCACTGGCTTCCAGTTTGCCTCTGGGTGCAATTCAATGTGCTGGTCATTACCTTTAAAGCCCTACATGGTAGTGGGCCAGGATACCTAAGAGACCGCATCTCCCCAAGAACGTCTGTCCGTCCAACCAGAGTGGACCGGAGGGGCTCTCTGCTTGTACCATCTGCTAGAGGGGCCTGTCTCTCTAGCACAAAAAGGAGGACCTTCTCTCTGTCCGCTCCAGCCTTGTGGAACCTCCTGCCAGTGGAACTAAGGCTGCAGATGGAATTGCTGCCCTTCATGAAAGATCTGAAAACATGGCTGGCGGGGCAGGTGTGGGGTCCTGAAGATGTTGTGACCCCCACCTGCTGGTTGGTTTAATATCAAAGTAATCTTCCAATTTTTAATGTGTGGGGGTTTTAGTGGGGTAATTTGTTTTAATGGGGTTGTTCTTGCTTTAAGGGTTTCAAGATTGTATGCCGCACAGAGTCTTTGTGAGTTGGGCGGCTATATAAATATGAATATAAATAAATAAACAAATAAATATTGCCAGCAACTCAACACCGATCATCAGGCAGCTGTTAACTAACCTGACAAACCTGAGGACTAACGGCCTTATATGAACACCTTATATCAGTGGTGGGCTTCAGCAGGTTCGCACCAGTTCACCAGAACCGGTAGCAGAAATTCTCTCTGGCCTCGCCCATCCAAGTTGTGAAATAAAGTAGTCCTAATTCAGGTGCAACGCTGGGCTTTCCCCCTGGCCATGCCCACCATACCATGCCCACAGAGTAGGTAGTAAAAAAAATATGAATCCCACCTCTGCCCGTTCATTGCTATTGTACAAAGAAAGTAAAAAGGGAGAGCAATCGCCAGAGATTTGGGGGCTACTCATATTCATCTTTGGACCTTGGAAGTCTGCATTTGGTTTCATAACCTTCACCTCTCTCATTTTTTTTTCATAGATAAGGAAACAGAGAGGGTTTGATATATTTTTCCCTGACCCTCCTTTCCACTCTCTTAATGGCTAAAAAGATTTTTAAATTAAATACATGGGTGTATGGGTTGGTGTCAAAACATGGCTCCCCACACGCCCAGGGATCACAATAGGGCTATTTGAGTCAAATAACTCAAAAGTTTGAAAGAGTAACAAAATAGGTATGTGTATGCTAAGAGCCACAAGGGTTCAGGGGCCACATGTTTCCCACCTCTGGAACAAGAAAAAAGGATACACCACTGACTGCATAGGAGAAAATGCAGAAGAAATTTCTACTGGCCTTTAGAATCACTATAAAAGGGGTCTAAAGGCAATGACCAGTGGTGGGCATTCGCAGGTTCACACCAGTTCGCCAGAACTGGTAGCAGAAATTCTGGCTGGCCCCGCCCATCCAAGTTTTGAAATAAAGTAATCCTAATTCAGGTGCAACACAGGGCTTTCTCCTTGGCCACACCCACCATACCACACCCACAGTGTAGTAGTAAAAAAATTTGGAGCCCACCACTGCATTATATGCCTCATGAGAAATCTGTACATGAGTCAAGAAGCAACAGTTAGGACAGAATATGGAATGACAGAGTGGTTTGGAATAGGAAAAGTAGTAAGTCAAGGCTGCATTTTGTCACCTTGCTTATCCAGCTTATAAACAGAGCACATAATGTGCAATGCAGGGTTGGATGAATCACAAGTTGAAATCAAAATTGCTGGGAGAAACATCAACAACTTGAGATACGCAGATGATACTACCCTAATGGCAGAAAGTGAGGTGGTGATTGCAGCCATGAAATAAAAAGGTGACTGATGCTTGGGAGACAAGCTATGAGAAACCTGGGGAACATAGTTAAAAGTAAAGACATCACCTTGCAAACAAAAATTTGCATAGCCAAAGCAATGGTATTCCTAGTGCCCAGTGGTAATGTATGGTTGTGAGAGCTAGACCATTAGGAAATATGAGTGCAAAAGAATAGAGGCCTTTGAAATGTGGTGTTGGAGGAGAGTTTTGAGAGTCCCCTGGACAGTGAGGAGGACAAATAAGTTGATCCTAAAAGAAATCAACCCTGACTGCTCCTTAGGTCAAATAGTAAAGATGAAGCTAAAGTACTTTGGATATCAAATGAGAAGAGAGGATTCACTTAAGAAAGCCTTGATGCTGGGAAAGGTGGAGGGCAAAAGAAGAAGAGAGTGGTCAAAAATGGGATGGCTAGATGGTATTGTATATGCAATGGGCACAAAGCTGGGAGGGCTGAAGAGGATGGTGGAAGACAGAGGTGCCTGGTGGGTAATGGTCCATAGTATCGCCAAGGGTTGGAATCAACTGTGCGACTGAACAACAAAACGGCCTTGGGTGCCAAAGTCCACAGGGAAGGGTGATGATCCACAAATAGATTAAATCCCACTTGTATCCATCTTAATGGAGGGCAGCAGCTTCATTAATACTGGCCTGGGACTGATGATGATTTTGTGTGCCAAAAGGGCTCAGGACCAGACAGTGACTTGTAGAACTGGATCAGTGGTATGGGTGTCACACTGTGATGTGGAAGGCAAATGCATTATTTTCTAGGGACAATCTTCATGACTGATTGCCATGATGATTGAATCGGAGGAGGAGAAACACCTGATAGCCAACAAGCAGCCTGAGAGAATGAACAAATTTGCTTGACACAACAGCACGTAACCTTTGTCATACTGCTGAGCTGACAAATATTCTTTAATGGTTAAACTTGGATGAGGATGATATTAGTCAATTAGGAAAGCTGTTCATGCTGTTTTGGCTACTTGATCAAATCTTCATTTGATCTCTCAGGTTTCTTAAAGTAACAGCACAATAGCATTCTCAATTTAAATAAGCAGCTCTTTTCATCGATACTCAAACAACATCCTTTAATTCTAGAAACAACCACCTGCATTGCAAGCAAAAATATGTTCAAAAATAAGTGCATTTAAAATAACAACAGTCAAGTGATGATTGGTGCCAAGATGCAGGTTGTCTCAGATTCACCTTGAAGAAAAATCTGCATAGAGATTGAAAAGCCAGTAAATCAAATCTTAGCTGAAAGCTTTTTAAAAGCAATGCTGGAAGGTGCTGAGACATCAAAAAATGGACCTTCATATGAAAATGAAATGTGGTGATTCCTACAAGACCTTTAGGGCTACTAACCTATGATCCCAGTACCAGTTGCTTCAAGTATGCCACTGCTATGCTAACATCTATGGGTTTCCTATAAACATTTTGTTAGCCATTGTGGCAGCAGAGTGCTAAAACAGATAGCCTTTGGGTTTTCTTGTAAATTTATGTCCTAGAACAGTAGCTCTCAACCTTTTAAAGCCAGGGGCTGGGTCACGCTTCCTCAGACAGTTTCAGGGGGCCGGACAGCCATTTTGCCCTTCCTTCACCACATGGCACTTTCTGGTGTGGTGATGGGGCCACATGAAATGGCACCAGGGGGGTGCATTTAGCCCATGGCCCACAGGTTGATAATCCCTGTCCCAGAAGTAAAGGCCAATTTCAGATGTCAGAGGTAGTTTCAGGGATCATACTGAACAAGTAGAAATGAATAATTGTAATTTTTGAAATTGGGGGTGGGGGCATGGGAAAAACAGATTTCCCAGTTTGAATATTACACTGACAGACATACAAAAATGGTTGTACATAGAAGTTTTTATCCTCCCATGCTTGGTACACCACTGAAGACCTAGCTGTAACTCCAGATGTGGCAGTTGCTGCAGCAAGAGTAGTTGTAATTGTCAAGTTCATGTATAGAATTGTTTCTTAGATGCTTCTTATCACAGTAACCCAGGCTTTCTTCTTATAAACAATATGAGTGAATGCTAACTTATTTCTGCACATATGTTTAAATGTGTTCTCATGTGTTCTCATCCCTATGTCTGTCAATATGTTTGGGTGGGGGAGTAAATACTTTTTTTGCCTCTCACTCTTTTTTTCATCTGACTCTGATGATCATCAGCTGTTGTGCTTTCTGCATCACAAACCCCAGTGGGCACCAGCTGCCAGAAGCAGGAATGTGCAGAAACATGGATTTAAAATATGGGAAGGAGCTGCCCCTTCCTTTCCTCTTGTACCTAGCAGATGATGGTAGTTCTGACAATAAGCTGGCAGGTGACTGTAGCCAAAACCAACAGCAGGGACATTGACATCACACTATGCATAACCTAAAATTACTGTTGCATCTACAGATGACAGCCATGGCATGGTATAATGAGTAAACCCTTTTAACACTCGTATTATAGTGATAAAGTATAAGTCCTTTGGTAAGAAGACTGGCAAGATTCTAAATTTATTATGGGGACTGTGGTGGCTTAATGGTTAAGATGCTGAACTTGATGACTGGAAGGTCAGCAGGTAGCAGTTCGAGACCTGAGTGCTGTATGATGGAGTGAGCTCCCATCTCTGTCCCAGCTCCTGCCAACCTAGCAGTTCAAAGCAAGAAATTGCAAGTAGATAAATAGGTATCACTTTGGTAGGGATGTAAACAGCATTCTGCGCACTCTGGTGTCTAGCCATGCCTGCCACATGTCCATGGAAACGTTTGCAGATGCAGACAGCACTGGCTCTTCGGCTATGAAACAGAGATCAGTACTGTACCCTAGAGTTGGATATGACTGGCTTTGATCAAGGGGGACCTTTACCTTGACTTTTACAGTATAAGACAATGAGAATGTCAATCTCTTTTCAAATGATACATTACTCCGAATTTTAGTCCTGATTCATAGAGGAATGATAGGTGTGTAGGACCTGGAAACCTAGGAAGGGCAAAGGAACTATAAAGTTCAGGTGAAGAAGAGTCTCCTCCATCGCATCCATGTGGCTGAAAAAATACAGAGAGAGTTCAAAAATGGTTGCATCTCCCTCAAGAACAATCAGCCAACTGTTCCCAAAAAGGGATTAGGCAATCAGATTTCAGGTGAAAAAGCAAGGGTTTTTTCCTGATTGGTTAGCAATTAAAACATGCAAGCATGTTAGTCCTGGTAACAGAAGCTCCCTCCTCCCAAGGATTATGTGTTAACGCTTTGCATACTGAATTGCCATATCTCAACCCCCTCTACTAGGGGTTCTCAATGTTTTTCAGCTGTGGGCTGGACCACGCCTCCTCAGACAGCTGAGCAGGCCGGACTGGTGTCATAAAATGTGTCTGCAGCTGTCATAAATGCATTTACAATAATTTACGGCTGTCGTAAATGGTTGCAGCTGTGGGTCCGGATTATTTGGCACTGTGGGCCAGATCCAGATACTGTGGACAAACCTCTTTTTATTCCATAAGGCCAAGTTCCTTCTGGTTTATGGCAACCCCATGAGTTAATTACCTTTGGACAGTTTTGCCAGGAAGCATTCTGCTCTGGTCCTGCAAACTAACAGTTTAAGCTTCCTTTACTAAGCAAATCCTTCTCAGGCCTTCCTCTGTTTCTACTGTTTTCTGTTCATAGTATTCTTGACTTCCCCCCTGAATTGTGTCTTCTCATGATGTGCCTACCAACAGGCTCAGTTTAATTGGGATTTGATTTTGTTTCATTACCTTAGCTTTCATAGTCTTGACAAAGTCATGAGGATTCCAAACACCTCTTCAGGTCAACAGCTGGCAAAAGCAACTCCAAATGAGCAAGGGCAAAATCTGAACAGCCAAGGTAGCAGCCTGTCCTGTTCTGCTCTCTGGCCCACAGACTTGTGTACTAAAAAGGGCTGATATCACAACATGGCAATAGCATGAGCCATTAGGAAAGCATTCCCTTTTGAGAAAATAGGGGGAAGGGGAGATTTTAGGATGAAACCTGTTGTGTTCTAATAGTGTAACCGTCTCATGTGATAACAATGTATCTCAACCAATGTAACCTTTCCTACGGGTAACAATGTAACCTACAGCTGTATCACTATAAACCCTGTAATAGGACGCGAGCTAATGACCACCAGCTGGCAGCAGCGAGCGTCCAAGCTCTCTTGGTCCAAACTCATCAAAGTGCCACAGCGCGGGAAGTTTCCCGCCACTACCTACACCTGGACAAGAAGGGCGTGACCAGCTATGACGTCACGCGGACAATAGCCAATGGGCTATCGTGGAGCCACGTTCAAATGTTTACTACCATATATATAGAGCTGTACATCCGCCATTACCTCATGTTCCCTCTGACCACTATGCAATAAACCTGTGTTAACCCAGCCCTTGGCTATATTCCTGTGTCTTGGTTCTCATACACTAAATTGGCGACGAAGGTGGGATATGGATCCCCAAGGAGCCAGGACACAGAGCGGTTTCAACATTAACAAACCGCAAGACTGGGAGCTCTTCGAGATGGACTTCCAGGGAGCACTGGTAGAACTCGACGTAAAGGACGAGGCAAAGAAGAGGGCCATCCTCACCCGAATGCTGGGGCAAGAAACCAAGCGAACGCTGGTGAGCATCATTGCACCGAAGAAGGTGAGCGATTTCAAAGCCGATGACATCATGAAACTGCTGCGTGAGCAGTTTCGACCGTCGAAGGCGATGTTTCCCGCTCGGAGCGCGTTTTGGAGGCGAGTCCAAGCGCCGGACGAGTCGGTTGAAGCCTTCGTAGCGGCCATGAGGTTAGCTGCCAGCCCCTGCAAGTGGGAAAACTTAGAGCTAGCCCTCAGGGATGGCGTGCTGTGCGGCCTGAAGGACAGGGAGGTGCAGCGCGCCCTGATGAATAAGGAGCCACCCCCCACGTTACAAGAGGTCGTGGAGGCCGCGGAATCCGCGGAGACTACGAATGCAGGGGTACAAGAGATGCACGAATGGCGTCCGAAGGCCGGCAGGGCAGAAAATTCGGTGCACGGCAAACCGGGGAACTCGGTGCACGCGACTCGGCGAACCTCGAAATCGTCTGCGGAAGGCAGCGACGACGAGGATGTCCGGAGAGTCCGAAAAGGGGGGCGCCGCTGTGATGGTTGTGGGGCGGCTCATGACCGCGCTAAGTGCCCGTTCCGGAAAGCCGAGTGCCACAACTGTGGCCGCCGTGGGCACATCGCTAAAGTGTGCAGGAAACGGCAAGAGGCCCGGAGGCATTCACCAGACCGTTCGTCCAGACCAGACCGTCCGACGAGGTCCAAAGATGTCGCCCGAGCCACGAGGAAGCAGGACGGCGTGGGCCGCGTCTCAGATGACAGCGAGGACGACGCACCCGTGTTCAGCGTGTCCGCGGGCCAACCCCGTTATTTCGTTGAGGTACTAGTACAAGGGGCCCCTATTAGGATGGAAGTCGACTCGGGGTCCTCCTATTCTATCATTTCTCAGAGGGAGTTCTTGAAAATTGACCCCCTTGTGCGACCCAAACTTAGAGCGTTGAGGTCCACTCTACGAGATGTTCAAGGGAACAGCATTCCAGTGTTGGGGGTCGGAAAATTCCAAGTGAAATTTAAGAGACACTCTGCAGAACTCCCCCTAGTCGTTCTCAAGGGGGGAAATTGTAGTCTCCTCGGAACTCAGTGGTTTCAGCCTTTGGGGTTGTTCATAGGGGGGGTGCATGCCGTGGGAGCAGATCCAATTCAAGCGGTGTGTGACGCGCACCCCGCCGTTTTTAAAAAAGGACTGGGAAAGTTCAAGGGACCCCCTGTAGCTTTCGACCTGGACCCGGAGGTCCGCCCGATAAGACTTAAACCACGCAGAGTGCCGTTCGCACTCAAGGACAAAATAGAGGTGGAACTGGACAAACTGGTGGGCCAGGGGATTCTCATTCCTGTTGATTCCGCGGAGTGGGAGACTCCAATTGTAACAGCACTGAAGGCAAACGGGGAGGTGCGCATTTGCGCTGATTATAAGTGTACAATTAACAAGGCTATCCGCCCTAATGCCTATCCGGTGCCGGTGGTCAGCCACCTTCTGGCCAGGCTGAATGGGGGAAAGTGTTTCGCTAAGCTCGACCTAGCGCAAGCCTACCAACAACTCCCAGTGACCCCTGCCACGGCAGTGGCACAAACCATAGTCACTCATAAAGGGGCGTTCCAGGTGTCGCGTTTGCAGTTCGGCGTGAACTCGGCACCCGGCCTTTTCCAGTCGCTCGTGGAACGTCTCCTGAAAGGTTTGGAGGGGGTTTTGCCTTATTTTGATGACGTATTGATAACAGGGGGGAGTGAGACTGAACTAGCCAAACGATTGGACAATGTACTGACGGTGTTTGAGAGAGCGGGGTTGCGACTGCGGAAAGACAAGTGCGTTTTCTTTGCAACAGAGGTTGAGTTCTTAGGATTCCGGGTTACACCCGAGGGAATTAGGCCTTCTAAATCCAAAGTAACAGCCATAAAGAAAGCTCCTCGCCCCACATCTAAGACCGAACTGCAGTCGTTCCTAGGACTCCTAAATTTTTATCATACCTTCCTTCCACGGAAAGCGGCTGTGGCCGAACCGCTCCATAGGCTGCTTAAAAAGGAAGTGGTATGGATGTGGGGCGACGAACAGGAGAGGGCTTTTAAGGAGCTGAAGCAGCTCCTGACCTCCGACGCAATTCTGACCCATTTCGATCCCAAACGGCCAGTGGTCCTAGTCTGTGATGCATCCCCAGTGGGGGTGGGGGCGGTGCTTTGCCACGTGTTGGAAAACGGAAGGGAGGCGCCAGTAGCGTTTTACTCTAGGTCCCTGTCCCAAGCGGAGAGGAATTACGCACAGACTGACAGGGAGGCGTTAGCGATAGTAGCAGGGACCAAGAAGTTTCACGATTTTCTGTATGGTCGCCCTTTCACCATAGTGACTGACCACAAGCCCCTGTTGGGGAATATTTACTGCGAATAAGCCGACGCCACAGATCCTGTCACCGAGGATGCTGAGGTGGGCTATTTTTCTCAACGCATACCAACATGAGTTGGAGTACCGACCCGGCAAGGAGATTAGCCATGCGGACGCACTGTCACGATCCCCCCTGCCCTTGGCGGGCGGCCACAAGAGTGGAGTAGAAAAAGACCATCAGGTGTTGTTGATAGAGGTTTTAGATTGGCCCCCCATAATACCTGCCGACATCGCCAAAGCGACGGGCAAAGATAGGACATTGGAGAAAGTCAGCTCTTGGGTGCAAAAGGGGTGGCCAGCGTCCTCCCCGGCTGCGGAATTCGACCCATTTTTTCGGAAAAAGCTAGAATTGTCCCTAGAGAGGGGGTGCCTTTTGTGGGGCCAACGGGTGGTGGTCCCTACATCCCTGAGACCGAGGGTGCTTAAATTGCTGCACGTCAGCCACCCGGGAATTGTTCGCTCCAAGGCACTGGCTCGGAGCTACTTCTGGTGGCCCCAATTAGACGCAGACATAGAACAAATGATCGGCACTTGCGAGGCTTGTCAGGGCTCCCGGCCGGAGGAGGCTCGACTCCCACATAGGGAATGGGACGCGGCGAGGGGCCCGTGGTCCAGAGTGCACATAGATTTCGCCGGCCCATTCCGAGGGACCCTTTTTCTCCTGGTAGTGGATGCCTACTCCAAGTGGTTGGAGGTGATTCCGGTCACGAGCACGTCCTCCACCACTACAATTAAGCACTTACAGAGGATTTTTTCTACGTTCGGTTTACCCGACACTCTAATCAGCGATAACGCTAGTTGTTTCACGTCCGCAGAGTTCAGGGCGTTCACAGACATAAATGCCATTCGGCACGTTACCTCCGCGCCGTTCCACCCGGCCACGAACGGCCAAGTGGAGCGCCTTGTGCGCACAACAAAAGATGCATTGAGACGCATGGGCCCAGGGGACCTGAACCACCAAGTGTGTCAATTCTTATTGGGATATAGAGTAACTCCCCTAGCATCAGGGTACTCGCCGGCGGAGCTGCTGATGCGGAGAAAGCTGACCACGATCCTGACCAGGTTAGATCCGACGAGGGTTGAGGACAAAGGGAAGAACATAGGGTTAGCGGTCTCGAAAGGTTTCGCCGTCGGCGATCCTGTACACTGCAGGAACTACGCCAACGCAGGCTCAGCCTGGGTACCAGGGACGGTTGTGGAACAGATGGGGCCAGTGTCGTATCGGGTGGAAACTAACACCGGTCTCCTCTGGAGGAGGCACGCTGACCAACTTAGGCACCGAGTGCTTGAGGGGCCGATCAGTGGGGCTCAGGAACAGGATTCAGCGTTAGGGTTCTCCTCCACCTGCTTATCCCAAGGGGGAGACAGCGAAGGGCAACAGTCCCAAACAAGGGGGGGAAGCAGAGGTCCAAACTCACATCCTTTTGATACACCGGTTCTATCCAATTCTTTGAAAGGGAGAAACGAGTTTGCCCCTCCAATTTCACCCAGTCCCTCGGAAGAGGGAAATGAGTTTGCAACTGTTGCCCCCAAATTAAATTTTGTGTTACCGAACCGGGAGGGTTTTTTGGAGTGTTCCCCCACCCGTCCAAGCGAGAAGCGGGGTTTTTCGTTAGCCCCTAGTGCCCCCGGTTTGCCCACATCCACATCAGAAACCTGTCCTCTCCCCTCTCCTGCCCATCCCAAAGCTGCACAACCGCGGCGAGTCACTAACAAGTCATCCTCTCCAATTACAGGACAGGAAGCCGGGGAGCAAGGAGGAGGGAGCAAAGCCGGGGCAGGGCAGCCCGCGCCGAGACCCCAGCGTGTTCGAAATAAGCCATCTTGGCTGAGAGACTTCGTCTCATCCTAGGGGGGAGGAGTGTTGTGTTCTAATAGTGTAACCGTCTCATGTGATAACAATGTATCTCAACCAATGTAACCTTTCCTACGGGTAACAATGTAACCTACAGCTGTATCACTATAAACCCTGTAATAGGACGCGAGCTAATGACCACCAGCTGGCAGCAGCGAGCGTCCAAGCTCTCTTGGTCCAAACTCATCAAAGTGCCACAGCGCGGGAAGTTTCCCGCCACTACCTACACCTGGACAAGAAGGGCGTGACCAGCTATGACGTCACGCGGACAATAGCCAATGGGCTATCGTGGAGCCACGTTCAAATGTTTACTACCATATATATAGAGCTGTACATCCGCCATTACCTCATGTTCCCTCTGACCACTATGCAATAAACCTGTGTTAACCCAGCCCTTGGCTGTATTCCTGTGTCTTGGTTCTCATACACTAAAAAACCGGAGCTTGTTAATAACCACTCTCTCCCCAGGTAGCCAAGTGGGGCTTGAATGCACCATTCCACTTTTAATAACTACTGCTCTCAATTACTGTTTGGACCTATCCATTATGGTCACACATGTAGGATGGCAATGTTGGTTTTACAACAATATTCTGAGATTTCTTCTGCTGACTCATTTGGACCTTTCTCTCTTATTTTTATTTTGGACTAGCTGAGTGCCCGGCTTCGCTCGGGTCCTGTGGGTGCCATTGCCCGGGAATCTCTTTCTTTCTCTCACAGCAAGCCCGGGCCGTGGGGGCCCGGCTTCCAATCCTCAATGCCCCCCTTGGCTGTCCCCCACTCTTACCTTTTTACTCTCCTGGCAGTTGCAGGCCATGCCCACGCCTTCTGGTGTCTTCTATGCATCCACCAGGTAGGTCCGATCCAGACAATGTCCAGAGAGCCGGCATGTCCATTGCTCCTGGTGGCCTGCCATGGGCATAGTCATTGCCATGGGCAGCCTCCTTGATGGAAGGGCCGCCCCATGCCCCCCCTTGCTGGAAGGGCCACCCCTTGACTCTCAGGGGTGGCCTCTACCCGGTGTTTGGCACCGGGGTGTTTCTTCTGGCCCTGGCCATGGGGACCCTCCACCCAGGTGCTGGAGTCCAAGGGCAGCGGCGGTGGCCTGGCTGTAGCACCCATGTGCTCTCTGGCCAGGGACATCAGTTGTTTCCATGGCCACGCTCTGTCTGGGCAGTGGCCATTGGAGTGCCGGCCATGCGGCCATTGTCCCACCTAGTCTGCATGCATGCTGGCCTCTCCAATTGGCTGGGGCCTGCCGCATTGGTCGCTGGGGGGTATAGTTTTTTTACATTGTTTCCTATTTGTGGGGCGCAGGGGGGGGCCCTGACATTCCAGACCCTGATGTCTCAGAACCCGCATGCCCATGGTAGGTGTGTACCAAGTTTTGGGGGTATTGGTTCATGGGTGTTGATTTCTATACGGGACACACAATGTTACACCTCTCTTTTATATATACAGATTGCAGCAGGTTGGAAATTAACTTCTTGTAGAAGAGTGACCATTAAGTGAAGGGAGATTGCCTTATTCCTGAGCACCTTAGCAACAGTGATTTCACTCTCCTGTTGCCATAACAACTGCAGCGTGCACATCAAGGTCGCCAAACTCACTTTGCTTCCCTGCCTGCAGCTACAGCCGATGCCATCCTGTTCGGTTCCTCCTTTTATTGTAGATTTCATGAAGGATGCCTTGTTAGGGAAGGCACTTTTTCACTGAGCATGTAAACAAGCATCAGAAGATACAGGATTGCTGAACCACCATTTATGTCTGGAGGGGGGCAGAGCTGCCTTTTAGATAAAAAAAAGAACCTTGTAAATGGGAAATCATGATTTCAGGATAATTCCTTTCCATGTAAACCATTTTTTTAAAGGCACAGAACCTAACAAAGTAGAGAGTGGGAAATAGAATTTGCAGCCCATCCTAAGATATGTTTAATATTGTTTCTAAAAGGTTGCATTTTCTCAAAAGCCAGTTGTATCTCACTCTAGGGTTCAGTGCTTATCTCTGTTTATAGCCAAAGAACCAGCACTGTCTGTATTTGCAGATCTTTCCATGGATATGTGGCAAGCATGAGTGACTAGACCCTGGAGTGCACAGAACAGTATTTACCTTCCCACCAAAGTGGTACCTATTTATCTACTTGCAATTTCTTGCTTTCGAACTGCTAGGTTGGCAGGAGCTGGAAGAGAGATGGGAGGTCACTCCATTGTGCAGTACTCGGGTCTCGAAATGATGACCTGCCGACCGTCCAGTCATCAAATCCAGCATCTTAACTACTACCTCCTACATAAAGATTCATGCTTTGTTTTTTTTTTTGTGGGAGGCTAAGGAAGAAATTGATTTGGCCATGGTGCTCTGAAGGTTAATACATTTTATTTGGCCCGTGCTCTCATTGACTATAGCCAACTTCTTCAGGTGTGGATATAGCTTTAATAATAATTGCATGCCAATCCATGACTTATTGTGATCTTTTTCAGGATTTTCAATGTAAATAGTACTCAGAAGTAGCTTTCCATTTCCTGTTTCTGGGGCCTCCTGGGGTTTGGCAGCTTCCCGAAGGCCACACAGGCTGGCTTTTGTTTTAGGAGGCACAGTGGAGAATTTAACTCCCAACCTCTGAATTTACTGAGCCCCTGAGCTATCCAGTGAGCCAGAGGTTCAGAGTTCAATACAGAGACATTGTGCTAGCACGGTGGAAGATGAGAGGTAATAGAAGTGCAAGGCCTCTGGCATGCTGATGTTCAAACATTGACTGTTAAAGGTTGCTGATAACCCCATGGGTGTGCTGGGCACCTTGGGAGGGCGGTGGACATGAATTGATGGGGGTGCCTATTGAGGGGGTGGTGGGAGAAATCCCAAAGATTCCCATTACCTTTGCCTGACTCTGGGGGTCGCCAGTCACTGGGGTGCACCGGGATGAGTCCCTGTTATCCCTGTGGGCCAGCATACCACTGGATAACCCTTGAACATGGCAGATATGAATATTAAGTCCTTTTTAAACAAAGTGGATAAGAGATTGTAGCCAAAAATGATTCAAGGCTGCTTACAGGGGCGATTAATTAATTGTATGCTGTCAAGTCAATTCTGAATTATGGTGATCCTTTTCAGGGTTTTTTTTAAATAGAGAATAGAAAGAAATGGTTTCACTGTTTCTTTTTTCTGAGAGTGACCTGGGATTGTGCAGCTTGTTCATACTACTCAGGCTGGGTCTTCTCCCTGGGGAATCAAACTCATAAGAACATAAGAACAGCCTTGCTGGAACAGGCCACAGCCCATCCAGTCCAGCATTCTGTCTCACACAGTGGCTCACCATTTCCTTCAGGGTATTATTCCCAAGCAGATGCCTTCACCTGCTTAGGATTCCCTGGAAATGGCATTGAGAGATATCCTGCCTATCTCTCCAACCCAGAGGTTGTTCTTAGGTATCCATAATTATAGCCATTGATACCCTTGTCCTCCATGAACTTGTCTAATCCTTTCTTAAAGCTGTCAAGACTGACAGCTGTCACCACTTCTTCTAGCAGGGAGTTCCATAAACCAGTGATCCTCTGGGTGAAAAAGTACTTTCTCTTATTTGTTTGAGAACTAGTACCCAAAAGTTTCATGGAGTGCCCCCTAGTTCTAGTGTTGTGCAATAGGAAAAACAGTTTTTTCCTTATCTACTTTGTCCATGCATGATTTTATAAACTTCAATCAGGTCACCTCTTAGACGCCGTCGTTCAAGAGTGACGAGGCCCAACCGTTGCAGCCTCAGATGGTAAGGAAGGTGTTCCAGTCCCCTAATCATTCTGGTTGCCCTCCTCTGCACTTTTTCCAACTCCATAATATCCTTCTGGAGGTATGGCAACCAGAACTGTACACAGTATTCTAGATGGGGCCTCACCATAGATTTATAAAGAGGCAAAATGAAACTCCCAGCTTCTTGCTCTGCTGTCAGATACCTAAACTATTGAAATACAGTAGAACCCCGTAAACTCTTCGCTATGCAGATTTTTTCGTTATGCGAAGCGAATAGGAGATGTCCCACATAACGAACAAAAAATGTTATTTATCTGGGGTCCCCATTGACCGGCTATACCCCGGTTACCAAAAACCCCGCATAAAGAATGATTTTTTTATGTTATGTGGGGTATTGCCATTGCCTAACGAACACTTCGTTATGCGGGTGTTTTTTGTGTTTTTTGTTATATGAAGCATTCGTTATGTGAGGTAGTACTGTATTTAAGTTTGGCACAAGGCAAGGCAACAAGATAGAGATCTGAATGGTAGTAATCAGGAGGTATTCATAGGCCAGTGGAAGGTGACAGGCACATTCCAGCACAGATAACCAGATACCCTGATCTTTGTTTAAATAAATGTTTCCCAACCTTTGGTTTTTGGACTTCAGTTCCCAGAAGCCACAGTCAATTTCCCAAAGCACTTATCAGCCAATGTACTGATTTAGGCTTCTGGGAATTTAAGCCCCTCCCCCTGTAGAGTGTGGTACCCCACGTTGGGAACGAACCACTGGACTAGACTGTTGTTTGATTTGTTTCTGAGTGATCCCATTTCTACAGTCAATTTTGTGTCCATTTACTCTTTAGAGAAGAGGTTGGTCCATAAAATGTTCTGGGACACTTCCAACAAAATTTGGCACACAGGGTCGAGGAAGATGAGTAGATGTATGTACCCTTGATCAGGATTATACTATTAGGTCTGAAAGTGCTTCCTGTGGAGCTATGGGGCAAAGTTATCTTCTAGATCTGCAGCACAGTCAGATTCCCACTTCAATCTGCCCAAAAATCTGTCAACTTTCCTGGCTCTTTCTTTCCCTCCTCTGGGATTTTCTGTTCTAATTTTGCTGTTCCCATGAAATCCTTACATACATCGCAGGAGCTGAAGGCATTGCAGGCGCACCCCCCCAATAACGGACACAGACAACATTGAAAGTGGATAACAGCATAGGGCCACATTTATTGATTCAATGCCCTAGTCCGAATTATAAATTTGTATTGGTAAAACGACCAATCATAATTCCTAAGGCAAGCAGGCCGAAGTAACACTGGTAAGGTACCACCCCAAAATTGCCAACGGCAATTGGTTACAATGTATCAATTTGTATCAATTTGTTTGTTGACAACAAACAAATTGTTGACCGTAGTCAATAACTAACTCATGACCCCACCCTCTGACGCGTATCCGTGAAATCACAGGGGTGATGCATGCTGGTTAGCAATCGTCATCACCCCATCGCCTGGTTCGTCGTTGACCGGACAACGTTTAACTAATTTATTCCTGTCTAGTGTTGTCCAGTCAATTGCGAACCTGCCGGATACTTGTGGGTCATACTGTTTACCTTACCAGTGCTACCCGCCAATGTGACCAAAGTCAGCAGTAGGAACACAGAAAGACCCCTGTATCAAACCATAGCAACAGTGTGGGATGGGCAAAAAAGCCAGGACCCGGAGCCAATATGGGTCCCAACCAAAAATTCCCACCCGGCCCCGAAGCGACCAAAATATCACACTGTTAACTAGGGAGGGGGTGGAGGGGAAAAAACTTCTCCGCTCCGTCGCTTAGGTAAAATGGCAGCTCGGCTGCCTCGTGGCCAGCCTTTTTATAAGGGAGCTGGCCACGCCCCTAACTACCCGGATTCTCTGTCCTGTTGGGGGGGGCCCGCAAAGGGCGCGGCGGCCATTTTGGCGCCGCGCTTGCATTGCAGGCGCACCCCCCCAATAACGGACACAGACAACATTGAAAGTGGATAACAGCATAGGGCCACATTTATTGATTCAATGCCCTAGTCCGAATTATAAATTTGTATTGGTAAAACGACCAATCATAATTCCTAAGGCAAGCAGGCCGAAGTAACACTGGTAAGGTACCACCCCAAAATTGCCAACGGCAATTGGTTACAATGTATCAATTTGTATCAATTTGTTTGTTGACAACAAACAAATTGTTGACCGTAGTCAATAACTAACTCATGACCCCACCCTCTGACGCGTATCCGTGAAATCACAGGGGTGATGCATGCTGGTTAGCAATCGTCATCACCCCATCGCCTGGTTCGTCGTTGACCGGACAACGTTTAACTAATTTATTCCTGTCTAGTGTTGTCCAGTCAATTGCGAACCTGCCGGATACTTGTGGGTCATACTGTTTACCTTACCAGTGCTACCCGCCACACGGAGGGGCTTCAAAGAAGACCTGACGCCCCCCCCCCCAGACCGTCAGCTCGGTCAACAGGCCTGCTCGCCAGTCACCCAACAGGAGGTCCATACCTCCTCGCGACAGGTGGACCCCATCGCCTGCATACAGGTCATAATTTTGTAGGCTAATATCGGGGTGATGACTAACCCGTCCCCAAGCCCTGGTGGCAAGAAACCGCGCCACTGCCTTATTGACCGCGCGCCTAGCGCGGTCAAGAGCCAGGAGGTTAACGCCCCCTCTGTAAGAATGGCGCGGAACAATGTCCGACCAAACCAGGGTTGTGGCAGGCCAGACATAATGCAAGTAGGCGAGTTCCTCGCAAATCGCATGTTTGAGCGATAAGCCGGTGACCTGGCCCAAATCATTGCCCCCCAGGTGGATGATTAGAATGTCAGGCGGGTCAGCACCCAGGCCAGAAAAAAGGAAAGGCCGCAGCTCCCGCCATAACATCCCAGGCTTACCATGCCATGCGAGACTGGCGTGGTCACCCAGTCCCAGGCGGGGTCCCCACTCTGTCGCCGCAGCGTAACGCGCTGCCCTGTGCACATAGCTGTGGCCCACCAGCCATACTGTCACCGGTGTAATACGACACCCAGGGTCTGTAAGAAAATTGAGAAAAAAGGCGGTAAGGTGACTGGATTGGTACTCATGGCGGGAGTGGGCGCACATAAAACTGAAAATATTGCGAGCCCCACCTCCCCATGCTGCGTATGTCAGCCCCAGAGTACCCAAAAGCAGCTGCTGTAGAGGCTGCACCAATACGGAATGAATGTGTGCCATAACGGGCACCTGGTAGGCCCACCCTGGTGAGGGCTCTGGCTGTCACCTTCCAAAACTGAAATTTAGTAAGGGGAGACCCATCTTGGTGACAGAAAAACGGGCCGTGGTGCATGCCACGCAGTGCCAGGAATTCCTGTAGGGCACCAACCGGACAGATGTCTGCCAAAGAACACCGTAGCAGTCTTACTCCACTGCCTACGCCATGCTGATCTGTTTTAGAGGAGCGTATCCTCAACTGGGCCCAGTCTTTGGCAACATAGACATCTTCGAGTTCCAGTGCCCTACCACTTGCATCCGCCTTAGACAGCATCACGAGTTCGCTGACGCGGAGCGCTCCAAAAAATGCCACCGTTGTGGCTGCATGAAAAAGGGCTGCCTCATAATGATCAAAACAGAGGCCTGGCCAGCCCCGGGCCAACTGGGTAAGAACCCCTGGGGAAATAGGGTGCCGGTCGTCCGGGCAACGCCCGCGCTCGCGCACCCACCCCTCCAAAACATGTCTCACACGGAAGTCAGAGGTGGTATCCACATGACCCCCTACTTTTGCCATAAAAGCCAACGCCGAAAGCTTGGATGCTATGGTGCGAGGTGCGAGGCCCTGTGCATGCAGGTGAACCATGAACCGCAGAACATGGTCCACCGGAATCGGCCAGGTCTCTGGCAAGTGAAATTGAGCAGCAAATGCCCTATATGAATAGAATGCTTGTTGATACGCCTTACGCGTGCGTGGCGCTAGTGACAGGCCAATCGCCCGGTTCACCTCTCCTTGCCAATAGTCCACATCTCGTCCGGGAGTGGCGAGGGAAATTCCTCCGCATCCGGGGCCAAGGCGCGGAACCGGGAGATCTGCAGGCGGGACAAAGCGTCAGCAATATCATTATTAACCCCTGGGACATGCCTGGCCCTGAACAAGACGTTGAGGCGCAGGCAGCGCAGCACAAAATGGCGCACTAGATCCATAACCCTGGGCGATTTGGAAGTCTGTGCATTGACAATGTGTACAACGGCAGCATTGTCACACCAGAAATGCACCACCGAATTTGCCCACTGTTCGCCCCATAGCATCAAAGCCCCCAGGATGGGAAAAAATTCCAGGTATGTGAGATCCCGCAGGCGACCTGTGCCTGCCCATGCCGGTGGCCACCCACCATAGGCCCACTTCCCATTGAAGTATATCCCATAACCCAGGGATCCTGAGGCATCAGACTGGATCTGGAAATTGGGGGATGCCAGGAGGTCAGACCTCCAAAATGAGACCCCATTAAACTCCCTCAGGAATTGCAACCAGACGAACATGTCTGCCCTGATACCCCGGGTAAGCCTGACTCTGTGGTGGGGCCTGGATAACCCTGCCATGGCGTCACATAAGCGCCGGGCAAAAGCCCTGCCCGGAGCGACCACCCTGCAGGCAAAATTAAGGTGCCCATGGAGCACCTGCAGTTCCCTCAGGGATGCCTTACGCTTGGCCAGCAATTCCGAGATAAGGGCCACTATCCTGGACACCTTATCACCCGGCAACCTAGAAGCCTGCACTACTGTGTCAATCTCAACCCCCAGGAATACTAGCTTGGTCGATGGGCCCTCGGTCTTTTCGGGCGCTAAAGGGACACCAAGTTCCTGCATTAGCGTCTGAAATGTGTTAAGGAGACATGCACACGTGTCCCAGCCCCGTTCACCCCCGAATAAAAAGTCATCCAGGTAATGGGCTACAGACCGGGACCCTGACCTGCGGACGAAGGCCCATTCTAGGAAGGTACTAAAACGCTCGAAAGCCGAGCATGATATGGAGCAGCCAAAAGGCATGGCCTTATCGAAATAATATTCCCCCTTAAATTTAAAACCCAGCAATTCAAAGTCGCCCAGGTGCACTGGCAAAAGGCGAAAAGCCGACTTAATGTCACACTTGGCCAGCAGGGCACCCGGGCCACGCGCGCGCACCATGCGCAGCGCCTGGTCAAACGATGTATACCTGACTGAACAAAGGTCATCAGGGATAGCATCGTTGACCGATCGGCCGGCTGGGTAGGACAAATGATGAATAAGACGAAACTCACCTGGGGACTTTTTGGGCACCAAACCCAGTGGTGAAACCTTAAAATTGGGAAACGGGGGTGCGGGGAAGGGTCCAGCGACCCTGCCCGCGTCTAACTCCTTTTTAATGCTGGCCGCAGCCACCTCCTCCCTTCCTCTGAGGGATAAAAGGTTGGGAGCATCCTGAGGGGACCTATCACCCATAAAAGGGGATACGAAATCCCTGCTTAAAACCTTGAAGTAGATACTCCCCGTCCTCCCCCTTTGGGTACGATGCGAGCCAGCGCTCCAGCATGTCCACGTTAATTGGGGAGGGGGCCTTTTGGAGGACTAGCTCCATCCGCGGCAGCTTTGCCAGCCCACTGTCCACCCCTCCCTCTGCCTCGTGCCCCCCCAGGCCTGGGACAAGCAGAGGCTGCGTGGGGGCCAGAACATGTGGGACACTCATGCTTATACCTGCAATTCTTTCGATTGCAGGAACCATTTGACGAGAAAGTCCAGCACAGCAGGCGGGCTGGAACCCCCTGCCCCGCCGGTTGGCGGGTAACCTGCGCTGGAGCCGCTCGCTGGACCGCGTGTCCACAATGGTATCTATCCCCCGGGGCAGGGCGTGTGGGTGTCATGTACAAGAGCCA
This sequence comes from Bradypodion ventrale, assembly GCA_035047345.1. Classification (NCBI taxonomy): domain Eukaryota; kingdom Metazoa; phylum Chordata; class Lepidosauria; order Squamata; family Chamaeleonidae; genus Bradypodion; species Bradypodion ventrale. The sequence goes on along the minus strand of JAWDJE010000002.1, from coordinate 325,978,757 downwards.
CAGTCTCTGGCACGGCTCATCCCATCTCATCTCGGGGTGGAGAGGAATCCTCATACGGAATTCCTCATCATATGCTAGCCATGAGGGGCCCGGGAAATCAACCATTGCCCTATATATGTTGTCCAAATATTGGACCATGGGGATAGCTAAATCCGGCCGCGCCCTCAAATATACCGCCATGTATATTAAATAGGCGGGAAGCCAGTTAGCCCAGGTACGCGGCGGCTTACGGCGGCGTGCCTGCTCCTTATCCTTCTCATCCTGACCCTCCCTTTCCTCCTTGGTGGGCTCTCTGTTCAGGAGTGAGAAGATATCTACGTACTCCCCACGCCATATCTTTTCCCTAGTAGCCTGTGCCAAGTGATCACCCAATGGCAAGGAATACCCTGCCGTCGGCAAAGCCGAAAAGGGGACAGCCGGCCTAGTAAAAGGGGCCTGAGCTAACCCAGCCACCCCCAGAACATTCCCCGCAGTGTAAGGACCAATGCCCACCCCATTGCCCAAGGTGGCAGTTGTTGTCGCCGGGTGGGCCGTAGACAGCGTGGCCCCCGCACCACCCGCGCGAGGCCAAGGCCATTGAAAGGCCCCCCCTATATTGGGAATGTGTGTGGATGTACTTGCTTGCACCGTATACTCACATGCTGCACCCCCGCGGGCCGCCCCCACCGGGGGTTCCGGCCCACTGGGGGCGTCGGAGCTCACGACCGACCTAGAGCTCATCACCGGGGCTTGACCCGCACCAGGTTGCTGGCTGGGGAGCTGCGAGGCAGTGGCCGAAGCCGCGCCACCCGCCTGCAGCAGCTCGACCCTCCCCGCCGGCTGTTGTCCTGCTGCCGACAGCACCTCAAAAGGAACCCCAAAGGGGGCTCCCGCCTGACTGGCCCGGGCCAAAGACGCCTCCAGGGCCGCAATGCGGGCCAGTAAGGTGTCCATGTTGACCATGGGCAAAGGGCCGGCCGGCCCGCCTGAGCCAGGCACGGGTACAGGTCCCTGCACCCCGGGGCCAGCATATGGCCATTGGCCAGCACCAACGCCCGGCAGAGCTGGTGGAGAAACCTGCCAAGGCAGGGGGCCGCCCCACCCCCCAAGGCTAGAGGGCCCGGGGAGAGGCTGCGGCCCAAAAGGAACAGGCCCAACGGAGTGAGCAGGAGGAGGAGCGGTGTCCACCGCTCGTGGGCCGCGGGCCGGAGCGCCATCCGCGCTCACACTCTGCTCGCCCGCAGCGGGCCAAGGGGCAATAGACCCCATTCCGCCGGCCCCGGTCGGAGCTGGCAAAGGTGGCTGCTGAGGAGGCGGCACCACGGTCCTCCGACCTGGGTTGCGCCTCCTAACAGCGCGAGCTGAACTCGAAGCTGCCTTCTTCTTCGAAGGCATCTCCACCGAAGCAAAAAAGGGAAGCCGGCAAGGCAGAATCGCTACCAAAAGGCTTCCCGGTAAGCTAACGAGCGACGGAGACACAGGGGAAAAAACTTCTCCGCTCCGTCGCTGAGGTAAAATGGCAGCTCGGCTGCCTCGTGGCCAGCCTTTTTATAAGGGAGCTGGCCACGCCCCTAACTACCCGGATTCTCTGTCCTGTGGGGGGGGCCCCGCAAAGGGCGCGGCGGCCATTTGGGCGCCGCGCTTGCATTCTGCGCAGGATTCTGTATTAGTAACTTGCTAAATCTTACCCACTGCAGTACAGTGAATGTAAGTCAGATGACCTGAACAGTGTTCATTATTGACTACTATTTGGCCATTAACAACAGAAAAGAGTTCTCAACCTTTTTAAGCCAGGGGTCGGGTAATACTCCCTGAGACAGCTTCGGGGGCTGGATGGCCATTTTGCCCTTTCTCCACCACATGGTGTGGCGGAGGCAGTTGGGACCCACATGAAATGGTGCCATGGGCCACATCTGGCCCATGGGCCACTGGTTCAGAATCCCTGAAATAGAAAATGAGAAAGGCTGTGATGAACATGATTTTGCAACAGCCCAACCAGCCAAGTGACAATTGTAGATCTCCCCACCCCCACCCCGAATTCCTGTTTTGTGGGATTCAATTTGTTACATTATTCAATGCATTATTACATTACATCATAGAGCAATTTGAATTTATATGTTATGATACCTCTCTTCTCTGCTCTTTAGGTCTATTTCCTGCACTGGTTTATTTCTGACAATCCTGTGCTGCTGGTACCTGAAGTATTATCCTCCATCGGATGTTTTTCTGTTGCTTACACTGGTCAGTTTCAAACACCATCCGGGGCTAACTAACACAAACATTTGAAAGTGATGGGTATACGAACCTGACAATGACATGGGCAACAAAGAGATATGAATACCCTGCAGAAGATAATACTCCAGGCACAAGCAATACGAGACTGTCAAACTTAATCTTGCACAGAAAATCAAGAGAAGGGAAGAGAAACCGTGCTCTCACCATTTCCCCCTGCCACTGCTATTGGAAATGTTCTGGTCTTTGCGAGAGTCCCAGAAGGATTCCCTGCCAGAGCAAAATGTCAAAAATTGCTAGGATCAAAAAAAGAAGCCTAGTACTTGTTACATCTCTTCTTTCTTTCAAGGCTTGTTGTTGCTAATGAATATTCCTTTCAGGGTGGGCAGTTGTCTTGTGTGCAAGTACTGTATAGATCTTCCATCCAGAGAGGCAGGGGCAGAGTTCACAATGAACTGCAGATCTCTTACGAAGTGGCTAGACGGTTTTTCTAGGAGCTGTTCATACAAACTGCATTGTTCTGTTGTTACTTATTTGCAGAGGATCTCCTGTATTTGCATTAATCAGCTATGGGCAAGCTACATAGTCCCAAAGTGCCCCAGAAGAAGGGAATAGTAAACCACTTCTGAGGACTCCCTAACTAGAAAAACCCTGGAAAGGATCACCGTAAGTCAGGATTGACTTTACAGCATGCAATTATTATTATACAGTAATACCTCATACAAAGTCCGCTTCATACAACATCAGATTCATACAACATCGCCTAATTCCTTGAAAAAAGTTGCCTCATACAAAGTCGTGTGACGTATGAGGCATTGGGGTTTCCCCAGGTTGCATTGTGCCTGGGCAGTATAAAAGGTAGGACAGATGCGTGCATTGCTCTTGTGGGTTTTGCATGAGGCAAAGAGTTTTTAGGAGTGGTTTTGAGCGCAAGTTTGGATTTTTTAATTTTTCCCCATCAGAATTTTAGGAAGCATTCCAGGGATTTTTGCAGCATTCTTCAGGTTCTTGGACAATCAGGGTTGTTTGACAAGTTTTTGTAATGTTTTTAGCCTTTAGACAATGATTTCTTAAAGTTCTGACAGTTTCCTGTCTGTTTCCTTGACTTTGCCCTGAAGTCTGTGCTGTTACAGTACAATGTATCTCTATGGAAACGACGTTGTATGAGACATCTCGGCAAGGATTTGGATGTTGTATGAGGCATCGTGGCTAGGATTTTGCATGCCTCATACAAAGTCCAAATCCGTAGAACCAAGTTTGGACCTTGTATGAGGTATCACTGTATGTGCCTCCATCTCCCAGACTTTGCCAGGTCTACATTATAATATTCTTTTGGCAGTTCATTAGAACTGTGATTAGGAAGGAAAAAATCCTGAAAGATAAACAGATGCCATAAAAGCAGTGTTTAAGATTTACTGGAAATCCAGAAACGATCAATTAAAACAGAATATTTAATTAAACATTTTTAGTGTCCTTGAAATAAAAAGCAGCAGCCAGCATAATGGGCCAAACACATAACTTTATTCAGGGATAAGAACACAATTTTAACTGCACCACAGCGACTTATATACAGGTAAGGAAAGATATATTTAAGCAGGAATTAACAGGATTGGTTGTTGGAACTAAGGAGAGAATGGGGTGATCCTGGCCTGGGTACCACTCGCGCTTCTTGAAGTAAAATGGCACGAACCCCAATCTTGCAATACCCAAAATGGTGAATCATTTTATTAAATACACAACAACATTGAAAAAGATATTCCTGTTATCCCAACTTTCCTGAATTCATTGATTAGTGATGTTGAAAAGCAGCACTTCCTCAGTTCATTGTTGCATCCCTAGCAATCCAGTGAAACTACACAATTATCCTTACACCTCCAACAGTCCTCCAAATTCCATGGCTGACACTGCTGTGATGTCACAGACATGCTTACATGTGGGATCCGCGCACACAATTGGTATACTGGCCCTGAAAAAACCCCGGTGATGGGTGATCACCTCTTTGCCAGGGGTTCCTGAAGGGACAGAAATTGGGGGAGCAGAATATTAGATAGGGTTTAATTCACCTACAGCTGACCTGACAAGCAGCTTGGACAATAGGAAGCTAATGACTAACTCGCTAGTCATGTAATAGGTAATCTCGCATCTGCGGATTACTCTAAATCCTAAAACCAATACCAGCCACATGTTTACCCCAGATAGCTTGGAACAATGGAGTTCCCCTGTCATTGATTGAGTTAGTTAATTAACTCCCCTGAAGAGTTTCCCAATTAACTCGTGTAAACATGGCATGTGGATCCTGTCAGATCGCAGTTCTTTTGCATGCAGCCTGTACATGATAAATACTGATGATTTGCCTTCATTAAATCACTGGTCTTCGCTCCATCTTGCCTTGTGTCTCATTGCTTGACCAGTCTCCTCCGGGACCTAACCGCTGCTTTGCGGCCCCGATCCAACACTTACACCAGTGCAACATGAACCAGGCCTGCTAGGATCAACAGAGGGCAGAATGGAAGGGAAACATGGGAGAAGTGATCTTGCAGACTGGGAAGTTGGAAACCAAGTGGCATTGCATCCTAAAAAGTAGCAACGGTATAAGGCTGACAAAGGCAAACTAAATGATACAAAAAGTTAAGTTAGATGTCTAGGTGGAGATTCTTGCCCCAAAGAGTGAGTGAAAACAGGTACAAAAGATCTGATACCAACATATATCGGAGGAGCTGTGCTTTGCTAGGAAGACATGACAGGGACTAAGGGCCAGTCCAGACTGCCCCTTGGCATGATGTGTGTTATAAAAATGATTAGATACATATATATTTTATATGCAATTTTTGTCACAACTCTTTAGAAGAAAAGCATATTTCTAGAACCATTAACTCAGCTTAAAACCTTTGACCATTTCTAAAGTCCACTTACTAAGACACAGGGTCATAGTGGCAATCCAGTAGAACAGCATGATTGTCTCCATGCCTTTCTGCATCCCAAGGTAATAAGACAAACTCACAGCATAGCAGAGGTGCCGAAAACTTCTACTGAAGGACAGACACAAACAAAAGAACATTGGAAATAGAATGCAAGCGCGGCGCCAAAATGGCCGCCGCGCCCTTTGCGCCCCCCCATAGGACGAAGGCATCCGGGTAGTTAGGGGCGTGGCCAGCTCCCTTATAAAAGGGGTGGCCATGAGGCAGCCGAGCTGCCATTTTGCGAAGCGACGGAGCGGAGAAGTTTTTCCCTCTTACCTCCGTCGCTTTTACCTTTACCGGGAAGCCTTTTGGCTGCTGAATTCTATCGTTTCGGCTTCCCGTTGATTGGCTGAGGTGCTCTTGAAGAAGAAGGCGGCGGCGAGCGCGGCTCGTGCGGTTCGGAGGCGCGATCCGGGTCGGAGGACCGCGGCCGCGCCTCCCAAGCAGCCGCCTTTGCCTGCACCCACCGGGACCGGTGGAATGGGGTCTTTTTTCCCTGGCCGGAGAATGCTGGCCCACGCACTGGTCCAGTAGGGGCTGCGGCCCTCGGCCCACAAGCGGTGAACACCACTCCTGGTGTTGCCCATTCCGCTGGCCCTTCCTCTATAGGGGCGCAGCTCGCTCCGGGGCCTTCCAACCTTGGGGGGTGGTCTGATCCTCCCTATTCGGACCCCGGGGCACAGGGACCTGTGCCTATGCCTGCAGTAGGCGGGCCGGCTGGCCCTTTGCCCCTTGTCAGCGTGGGAGCCTTATTGGCCCGTGTGGCGGCCCTCGAGGCATCCCTGGCCCGGGCTAGCCACTCTGGGCCTCCCTTTGGGGTTCATTTCGACGCGTCGTCTGCTGGGCAGCGGCAGGCGACGGGGCGGGTCGAGCTGCTTGAGGCGTGTGGCACGACCTCGGCCACTGCCTCGCAGCTCCCCAACCAACGGGCCGGTGCGGGTCAGGCCCCAGTGACGAGCTCTACGGTGGTCGTGAGCTCCGACGCCCCCAGTGGGCCGGAACCCCCGGTGGGGGCGGCCCGTGGGGGTGCATCGGGTGAGTATGCAGTTCAAGCTAATGCACCCACACAACTGACTTCCTTGGGGGGGGGCTTTCCAATGGCCTTGTCCTCGCGTGGGTGGTGCGGCGGTACAGCCGCTGATGCCCCACCCGGCGGCGACGACTACCACCCAGGGCCCCGTGGTGGGGGGTGTTTCCTACCCTGCGGGGAATGTTTTGGGGGTGGCTGGGTTGGTCCAAGCCCCTTTTCATATGCCTGCAGTTTCTGCGGTGCCTGTCTCGGCCTTGCCGAAAGCGGGGTATTCCTTACCGCTGGGTGACCACTTGGCACAGGCCACCAGAGAGAAAGTTTGGCGGGGGGAGTACGTGGATATCTTCTCACTCCTAAGCAGAGAGCCCACCAAGGAGGAGAGGGAGGGGCAGGATGAGAAGGATAAGGAGCAGGCACGTCGTCGCAAGCCACCAAGTACGTGGGCCAAATGGTCGCCGGCCTACTTCATATACATGGCGGTGTACCTTAGGGCCCGGCCGGATTTGGCAATTCCGATGGTCCAGTATTTGGACAGCATCTACCGGGCGATGGTTGACTTCCCGGGCCCATCGTGGTTGGCTTATGACGAGGAATGCCGTAGGCAGATTTCCCCGCACCCCGAGATTAGGTGGGATGAGCCATGCCAGAGGCTGTGGCTTTTGTACGTGACGCCCACGCGCCCCGCGCTCAGGGACATATACCATTGTGGACATGTGGTCCAGCAGGCGGCCCCAGCACAGATCACCTGCCAGGGGGCGGGGCAGGGGGGTTCCAGCCCGCCTGCTGTGCTGGACTTTCTCGTCCAATGGTTCCTGCAATGGGAGGAATGGCAAATACAGACGTGTGTGTACCACCTGTGCTGGCCCCCATGCGGCCTCTGCCTGTCCCAGGCCTGGAGGGATGCGGGGCAGAGGGAGGGGCGGACAGGGGGCTGGCAAGACTGCCGCAGATGGATCTAGTTCACCGAAGGGCTCCCTCCTCAATTAATGTGGACATGTTGGAGTGTTGGCCCACATTGTACTCGAAGGGAGAGGATGAGGGTAATCTCCTTCAGGGTTCTAGGCAGGGGTTCCGGATCCCTTTCATGGGAGTTAGGTCCCCTCAGGATGCCCCCAATCTTTTATCCCTTAGGGGGAGGGAGGAGGTGGCTGCTGCCAGCATTGACAAGGAGGTCTATGCGGGCAGGGTCGTTGGCCCTGTCCCTGCGCCCCCGTTCCGGGGAGCATATTATTTCTATGATGCCATGCCTTTTGGCTGTTCCATTTGGGCTCGGCATTCGAGCGTTTCTCCACCTTCCGGGAGTGGGCTTTTGTCCGCAGGTCAGGGTCCCGGTCTGTAGCCCATTCCCTGGATGGTTTTATTCGGGGCTGAACGGGGCTGGGACATGTGCACACGTCTCCTCAACGCATTTCAGACGCTAATGGAGGAACTTGGTGTCCCTTTAGCGCCCGAAAAGACCGGGGCCCGTCTACACAGCTAGTATTCCTGGGGGTGGGGATTGACACGGTAGTGCAGGCTTCTAGGTGGCAGTGGGATAAGGTGTCAAGGCTAGTGGCCCTTATCTCGGACTTGCTGGCCGAGCGCATGGCATCACTGAGGGAACTGCTGGTGCTACATGGTCACCTCAATTCCGCTTGCAGGGTCGTCGCACCGGGCAGGGCATTTGCTCGGCGCTTGTGCGACGCCATGGCAGGATTATCCAGGCCCCACCATAGGGTTAGACTTACCCGGGGTATCAGGGCAGACGTGCTTGTCTGGCCACAGATCCAGAGGGAGTTCAATGGGGTGTCATTTTGGAGGTCTGAGCAGGAGCTCCCCCTTGCTTTCAGATACAGTCTGATGCCTCGGGATCCCTGGGTTATGGGATGTACTTTAATTGGAAGTGGGCCTATGGTGGGTGGCCACCACCCTGGGCAGGCACGGGTCGCCTGCGTGGTCTCACGTATCTGGAATGTTTACCTATCCTGGGTGCTTGGATGCTGTGGGGCAAGGAGTGGGCCAACTCGGTTGTGCATTTTTGGTGTGACAATGCGGCTGTTGGCCACATTGTCAATGCACAGACTGCTAAATCGCCCAGGGTTATGGACCTAGTGCGCTAGTTTGTGTTGCGCAGCCTGCGCCTTAACGTTCTCTTCAGGGCCAGGCATCTCCCAGGGGTTGATAATGATATTCCTGACGCTTTGTCCCGCCTGCAGATCTCCTGGTTCCGTGCCTTGGCCCCGGATGCGGAGGAATTTCCCTCGCCACTCCCGGACGAGATATGGGACGTTCGCAAGGAGAGGTGAACCGGGCGATTGGCCTGTCACTAGCGCCATGCACGCGTAAGGCGTATCACCACGCATTTAGTTCTTTTAGAGCATTCTGTACCCAATTTCGACTGCCAGGAACCTGGCCGATCCCGGTAACCCATGTTCTGCGGTTCATGGTTTGCCTGTATGCCCAGGGCCATGCACCATGCACCATAGCATCTAAGCTGTCAGGGTTGGCTTTTATGGCCAAAGTGGGAGGTCGTGCGGACAGCACCAATGACTTCCGTGTGAGACAGGTTTTGGAGGGGTGGGTGCGCGCGCGGGCGTTTCCCAGGCGACCCCACCCGATTTCCCCAGGGGTTTTTTACCCAATTGGCCCGGGGCTGGCCTGGCCTCTGTTTTGATAGATGAGGCAGCCCATTTCATGCGGCTACTACGGTGGCCTTTTTGGAGCGCTCCGCATCAGCGAGCTTGAGATGCTGTATAAGGCGGATGCAAGATTTTCCCAGGGGTTTTTTACCCAATTGGCCCGGGGCTGGCCTGGCCTCTGTTTTGATAGATGAGGCAGCCCAATTCATGCGGCTACAACGGTGGCCTTTTTGGAGCGCTCCGCATCAGCGAGCTTGAGATGCTGTATAAGGCGGATGCAAGTCGTAGGGCACTGGAACTCGAAGATGTCTGTGTGGACAATATTGGGCTCAGTTGGGGATACGCTCCTCTAAAACGAATCAGCACGGCGTAGGCAGTGGAGTAGACTGCTACGATGTTCCTCGACAGACATCTGTCCGGTTGGTGCCCTACAGGATTTCCTTGCACTGTGTGGCACGTGCCATGGCCCGTTTTTCTGTCACCAGGGTGGGTCTTCCCTTACTAAATTACAATTTTGGAGGGTGCCGGGAAGGCACTAGACAGTGTTGGCCTCTCTGGGGCTAGTTGCGGCACCCATTCGTTCAGGATAGGGGCGGCTTCTACTGCAGCTGTTTTTGGGGTACTCCTGGGCTAAATACGCCGCAGGGGAGGGTGGGGATCACAATGTTTTCAGTTTTGTGTTCGTCCTCTTCAACAGTGAGTACCAGTTTAGTCACTGCACTGTCTCTCCCCCCCTTTTTTTCCTTGACAGACCCTGGGTGTCGTTTTACACCGGTGACAGTATGCCTGGTGGGCCGTAGCCACGTGCACAGGGCAGCGCGTTACGCTGCATGGGGCAGCGCGTTACGCTGCACAGGGCAGCGCGTTTCGCTGCACAGGGCAGCGCGTTACGCTGCAGGCGACAGAATGGGACCCCGACTGGGACTGGGTGCATCTGCACGTCTCAGGTGGTATGGTAAGCGCGGCATGTTATGGCAAGAACTGTTGCCATTCCTTTTCTACATCAGGGATGCTGACTCGCCCGATGTCCTGGTTATGTACCTTGGGGGCGATGGCTTGGGGCAGGTCACTGACCTATCGCGGAAACTTGCGGTTTGCAGTGACCTGCCCTGCTCACATTATGTGTGGCCTGCCACATCCCTCAATTGGTCGGACACGTTACCGCGGTACGCTTACAGGGGGGCGTTCGACCTCGAGGCTCTTGACTGAGCCGACGCTCCGTGAACGGGGCTATTGCCCAGTTCCTTTTTGACAAGGGCGGGGGAGGCGTCATTAGCCTCCCCGACATCAGTCTGCAAATTTACGAGCTTTACTCAGGGGATGGGGCCCATCTGTCGCAGGGAGGTATGGACCTCTGGTTAGTGGACTGGCGAGCAGGCCTGTCGACCGAGCTGACGGTCTTGGGGGGGCGGTGAGCCTTTTGGAAGCCTCCCCGTGTGGCGGGTATCACTGGTAAGGTAAACATTTATGACCCACAGGTATCCGGCAGGTTCGCAATTGACTGGACAACACTAGACAGGCATAAGTTGGTTAAACGTTGTCCGGTCAACGACGAACTAGGCGACGGGGTGATGGCAATAGCTAGACAGCATGCATCACCCCGTGATTTCACGGATACGCGTCAGAGGGTGGGGTCATTAGTTAGATATTGACTACGGTCAACAATTTGTTTGTTGTCAACAAACAAATTGATACAAATAGATACATTGTAACCAATTGCCGTTGGCAATTTTGGGGTGGTACCTTACCAGTGTTACTTCAGCCTGCTTGCCTTAAGAATTATGATTGGTCGTTTTACCAATAGAAATTTATAATTCGGACTAGGGCATGAATCAATAAATGTGGCCCAATGCCGTTATCCACTTTTACCAGTGTCTGAGTCCTTTATTGGGGGGTGCGCCTGCAATGCAAGCGCGGCGCCAAAATGGCCGCCGCGCCCTTTGCGGGGCCCCCCCATAGGACGAAGGCATCCGGGTAGTTAGGGGCGTGGCCAGCTCCCTTATAAAAGGGGTGGCCATGAGGCAGCCGAGCTGCCATTTTGCGAAGCGACGGAGCGGAGAAGTTTTTCCCCTCCACCCCCTCCCTAGTTAACAGTGTGATATTTTGGTCGCTTCGGGGCCGGGTGGGAATTTTTGGCTGGGACCCACAATTGGCTCTCGGGTCCTGGTTTTTTCGCCCATCCCACACTGTTGCTATGGTTTGATATAGGGGTTTCTGTTGCTGCTGTTGACTTTGGTCACATGGGCGGGTATCACTGGTAAGGTAAACATTTATGACCCACAGGTATCCGGCAGGTTCGCAATTGACTGGACAACACTAGACAGGCATAAGTTGGTTAAACGTTGTCCGGTCAACGACGAACTAGGCGACGGGGTGATGGCGATAGCTAGACAGCATGCATCACCCCGTGATTTCACGGATACGCGTCAGAGGGTGGGGTCATTAGTTAGATATTGACTACGGTCAACAATTTGTTTGTTGTCAACAAACAAATTGATACAAATAGATACATTGTAACCAATTGCCGTTGGCAATTTTGGGGTGGTACCTTACCAGTGTTACTTCGGCCTGCTTGCCTTAAGAATTATGATTGGTCGTTTTACCAATAGAAATTTATAATTCGGACTAAGGCATGAATCAATAAATGTGGCCCAATGCCGTTATGCACTTTTAACAGTGTCTGAGTCCTTTATTGGGGGGTGCGCCTGCAATACTTTATGTTCTGTTCTGTTCCGTTAAATTGTTTAATCAGCTTGTCAATTACTAGGAAGGATCTGCATATCAAAACCCTATTTAAACTCTGTGATTATCTAATAAAGATGGATACTTGATTTGGACTAATTATGTCCCAGTGTCCCTGTTCTGCAGTGTCTCAAGTGGGGGCTTTAGCAATCTAACTAGGCAGTGTTGCCCATCTCAAGTCAATGATGTTAGGCCGGGACTGAAACTCACCAAAGCATCCTTCGTCAGATCCCTTGGGCAAAGTGATCATGGTCTGCCTAGTCAGTGAGTGATGTGATATCCAAATGGCTAAAAAATGCATGTAACTGGACTTGATTTCTGAGGTTCATTTACAAGTACAGAATGTTGTCATGGAGACGTCTACCAATGTGCAGACTCCTCACTGAATAATGACTCCAAGGCCAAGGCAAGGTCCCAATTCTGCAAAATACTTTGTGTAATGTTGATGTTATTTCTCTTACTCTGTCAGGATGTTTGGAGAGTTCTGTCAGAGGAAAAAGAATAAATAATTTATTTTTATAACATCTGGGATCACAGTTGCTGAGTTCACATTAGGACAGGGAAGGAAATTCAGCCCACTCTCCCACCCAAACATCAAGAGCTACCTAACTTCTGGCATTGTGAAGTGGCAAATCAACTATTTCAAGATTCCAACAAATTAAACACTGGTCATGAAATTATTTTTTCTTTTTATTTGCTCACTAATGCATTACATTGATTAGGGCAGTAAAATATTTTTTCCCTTCCTTTTCCTCTGTAGCTTTCTCTCATCAAGAAACTGCCAACAGCCTCAGTTTCATTCAGTGCTACAAAGAATATGAAAGGAGAAAAATTAATGAACTAACAGGCACAGCACCATAATGAGGAAAAAGAGGGGGGGAACCATTGTGTTTTTCCTGCCCCTCTGCAGGAGAGCAGGAGAAGTGTTTGATTTAATATGGCAAAGCAACTTGTTAACCCTTCAGCATACTGGATGTTTACACTGGATGTAGCCTCTGATAGCTGCAAAGCTTCCATGTTATGCCATTCCCATATATGGGAGTGTACTGAAAAAGTTATACTCCCTTACTAATTCTCAAAATGTGCACCTTGGGGGCAACTGAGATTTTGACAGTGTCCAACAGGTATGTACACCATAAAAATGCCCCAGAGAGAAGAGTAATTCCTGTTGGATCAGGGCCAATGATATATTAATGTCCAGTCACTAAACAGAATCATTTAAAAAAGGAAAGTTTAGGCAAATATATGGTGAGCAAATCAATCATTTGCTAAAATTTATCATTGCCTATTAATCATGATGTCCAACAAATCTCCAAGTACAGAGGCAGCATGTATTCAAATACCCACTGTTTCAGAAAACCACTGGGAAAGGCTAGTGTTTTGTTTGAGACTTCTTCTGTGGCTATTCCATTGCTTCAATGCATCTACTCTACTCTGCCTGGGACTTAACAATTGGAATTAGCTGAGGGAGTACATTTATAAAATAGATATTTCTGCAACCTCTTTCCCCTTCCTGAGATAGTCTGCTGAAGGTTGATCCATTGCTAGCAATTAACACACACTTGCTTTGTCTACTTAGCTGAGAGCTCTATAGATTTTCTTTCTTTTTATGCTTTTCATAACAAGCCTTCTTCATGAAATAGAACATGATGTGTACAGAAAGGAAATTGTAACAAAAAAAAGTCTTCAAAGGCTTTTTGCATTCCACTTCAGGGACTCTATCAATTCTGTAGTAAGTTTCTATTCTTGAGCCACCACATCTCCATCCTCTTCTGGTTCATCTAAGCAAAGTCCTTTTCTGCATTCACAATGCCTGAACTCCTTTCCTTGACAGGAACACCAACTGAAATTGAAAAACGGATTCCTTGGTTGCTTACATGAATGGTCGTTGGTGGCATTTTTGTCATGAAGAGAATCCTTCTGTCGCTGCACTGCCAACCTATGATAATCCACATTTCAGTTGCTTTGTGCTGGCTATGTGTAGGATGGAAAAAAAATTCCTTGGGCTTTATAGTCAATTAAAGAAGCCTTTTTGTACATCTCGGAGCATGTTGCATAGAGAAAGATATGTTGGCTGAAGAATTTGCACATTTGCAAGGCTTGTCAGGTGTTTCAGAAAGGCATGGTGTACATTAAAAATGCAAATGTTTTTAAAATGGAATTGTGTAAATAATGGATTTTAAAAAAATATAGCCACACCTTAGTCAACTGATTAAATGCATAAGTTTAAATGTGTGAATAATTTTGGGGTCAAATTACAGTGAAACCTTGTATAACAATTACCCTGTATAGCAATGAAATCACAGAACAATTAGGTTTTTTGGGGGAATGGCATTCTACATTACAATTTCCCCTAGGAAAAAAACGTACATTGATTTTTCAAAGGGAAAAATGCTTAGCAAAAAAAACGTTGTATGATGCATCCCATAGGGGAAATCACTATACGATGCATGCATCGCATAGCAATTTTTTCGTACAACGACATGCCCCGTGGAACAGATTAAAATCATTGTACGAGGTACCACTGTATTAATTTAAATGTATGCTTGTTCCCTGAGGTTTTCCTCTCACAATGCAGTATTCTCAGACAGACACACCCTGGCAATCAGGCTTGCAAATTAAGCCTGTGTTTGCCTTCCTCTGACCAATCACAAAACAAAGTATTCCCAAATGCATGATAGAAGGATAAGAAAAATGTGTACTGTCATGGTTTCCACATGCGACCTTGTCTTAAGTTTAAGGTGACATTTGATCCATGTAGTGTTAGGATGCATATTGTAGTTTTCTTAGGCTTAGAAAGCCAGCTCTCATTTTAAAGCACGTTGGATTGCCAGGCTGTTAGTCTGACATGACACTGATGCATAGTTAGAATAGTTGCCTCCCCAAAGGGAGGAGGGAAAAGTGAGTGTCCAGGACTGGACACATTCCAAGAAACACCTGCAGTCCCAGGAGGTTACTGATTGACAGCTAGACCAGCTGACCACACCACGAGGGAGATGACGTCTCCACTCATGTCAATCAAACTCTAATTGCCAGGATACCTGCAAAACGGAATTTTCCCAGGGAATGCAAAGGTGGGGGCCACATGTCAAACAGATGGCACTTGCACCTGCATATTCTCCATGAGGACAGCACATCCCATTCCCATGGGAACACAGGTGTTTTCCCATTAGATCACCACATTCCAAAGCACCTTTTCTCAATAAAAGAAGCCCAATCTGAGCACTCAGGGGGCATTTCTGGAGCAAGGGTGAATCCCTTGTCTCTGAACACCACGATCTTGATTTCAGTGGGAACTTTTGTCCGACAGCTCCTCAACATGACTCTTCGGGGCTAACACTCAGCCATGAGGTGCAGAGCCACCCCAAACCAAGAAGCTTGAGCCTGCTAGGGAGCTAGCAAGATTTAATTTCACTTATTTGTTTTATTAGCTTGTGTTCTATGTAGTGTAGATTAATTTAAGATCTGTATCCAGTATTGTGTTTCCTTCAATAAATCTTCAAAAGCCAGTCATGTTTTGCCTGCCTTTGTAAAGAAGGAGAAGGAAACCCAGCAGAGCAGAAGTGGCTCCACTTGTCCTCATCGCTTCAACACCGGAAGCCTTCCAGAAGTCGGTGAGAGAGGTTGCTCTGTCTGTTAAGGGGGGAAGGAGGAATAGCAAGTCATAAGCTGTGTGTCATAGGACTCAGTACTAAGAAGCCTAGCTTCTGCCAAGTGATCAATATTACCTGCCATATACAAAAGGTTACTCTGTCCCTGTACCCCAGCGAATCGGGCTAGGGTGAGGAGTCCTCATTAAGGCATAGCAGGACGCTGGATCGAAGGTCAGCCCTGCCAGGTATTTCCAAAAGAAATATTATGGGTGCCCAACGTAGCCTTTGTGAGGTATTTTCCTCCCCCTACGACTCTGATATGTATTATAAAAAAAAGAGACTGATAAGGATAAAATTGACTTGTTTGAAATATGA
Source organism: Bradypodion ventrale (assembly GCA_035047345.1). NCBI lineage: Eukaryota > Metazoa > Chordata > Lepidosauria > Squamata > Chamaeleonidae > Bradypodion > Bradypodion ventrale. The sequence continues at coordinate 325,963,228 of JAWDJE010000002.1, read as the reverse complement.
TGCTGAAGAACAGTTTTTTGGATATCGTGGACTGCCAGAAAGACAAACCAGCGTGTGCTACAACAAATCAAGCCTGAATGATTTCTGTGCAAAAATAATGAAGTTGAGGTTTTCCTATTTTGGGTGCATAATGAGAAGGCAAGATTTTCTGGGGGAAACTGCTAAGAAAAGTTGAATGCAACATGTAAAGAGGAAGACCAGGAACGAGGAGGATTAGAATAGAATCCTTTATTGGCCAGGTGTGCTAACACACCAGGAATTTGTCTTTGGTACATATGCTCTCTATATACATGAAAAATTAAATTACATTTACTAGATCATCTACTACACTTAATAATAGATGCTAATCATAATACTAACAACAATTTCACATATCCTTAGAGAAACAATAACAATACAATAAAATCACACAATTTAGTTATTCAACAGATTGATGGCATTTGGAAAGAAACTATCCTTGTATCTGGTTGTTTTAGTATGTAATACTCTAAAGCGTCATTTTGACGGTAGAAGCTGGAGCAAGTTATTGCCAGGATGTGTGAGGTCTTTGTATATTTTCTCCGCTCTCTTTTAGCTCGTGTAGTATATAGATCTTCAATGGAAGGTGGATTAACAGCAATATTTTTTCTGCAGTGCTAATTACTCATTGGAGTCTATGTTTATCTTGTTGAGATGCAGAACCAAACCAGACAATTATAGAGGTGTAGATGATGGATTCTATGATCCCTCTGTAGAACTGGATCAACAACTCTTTAGGCAACTTCAGCTTTCTGAGTTGGCGCAGAAAGAACAGTCTCTGTTGTGCTTTCTTTATGATGTTCCTAATATTAGATGACCACTTTAAATCTTGAGATATGGCAATACCTAAGAACTTGAAGGACTCCACTATTAATACTGGATTATTTAGTATTGTAAGCAATGAATATGGGGATCGAATCCTCCTAAAGTCCACTATCATTTCTACAGTTTTTCCTGCATTCCATTCAAGATTATTCCGACTACACCACAAGACTAGTTGTTTAATCTCTTTTCTATATGCAGACTCATCATTGTCTCAGATAAGTTCAATCACTGTGGTGTCATCTACAAACTTAACTATTTTAACAGAAGAATCTTTTGAGATGCAATTGTTGGTATACAGGGAGAAGAGAAGTGGAGAGAGAGCACCCACCCCTGAAGAGCTCCTGTACTGATTATTCTAGTTTCTGATCTAATTTTACTCAGCTTCCCCTAAAGCAGTGCTGGCGAACCATTAAGAGACCGAGTGCCCAAACTCACCTTTGCCACAGAGTGAACAGGCTGCTGTCCATGCCACATCCTCACACCGCATGTGATCTGCCCACCTTACCCCAGACAGGAGAGGGAGGAAGTGGTCCCATTCGGCTGCTGGGCAGAGGGGTGGGGCAAACTCTGTGCTGGGGGAGGGAGGAAGCACTCCCATTGGGCTGCTGGGCAGAGGGGTGGGTGTTGTGTTCTCAATACTATGCCTTTTAACATATACATCATGTGTTCTCAATACTATGCCTTTAACATATATATCAATGTAACCCGTTGCAATTAGGACGCGAGCTAATGACCACCTGGTGGCAATAGCGAGCGCCCAGCTCACAGGTCCCAATTCTCCAAAGAACCACAGCGCGGGAAGATTCCCGCCACTACCTCACCTGGACAAGAAGGGCGTGACCAGAAATGACGTCACACCAACGGTAGCCAATGGGCTATCGTGGAGCCACATTCAAATGTATAACGACCATATATATTGAGCTGCTCGTCCGCCATTACCTCATGTTCCCCCTGGTCACCATGCAATAAAGATGTGTTAAGCCAATCCTTCGGCTGTTCCTTTGTCTTGGTTCTCATACACTAAATTGGCGACGAGGATGGGATATGGCTTCCCACGAGACCAAGACACATGCGGGTTTCGACATCAACAAGCCGGAAGACTGGGAGCTTTTCGAAATGGACTTCCAAGATACGCTGGTGGTGTCCGACATTACGGACGAGGGAAAGAAGAGGGCCATCCTCACTCGGATGCTGGGAAATGCCGCCAAACGGGTATTGGTGGACCTAGTATCACCGAAGAAAGTGAGCGAGCTAACGGCCAAACAGCTTCTGAAGGTGATGCGCGACCATTTCCAGCCCACGGTCTCGATGTTTGCGGCTCGAGACACGTTCTGGAAGAGAGTTCAAGCGCCTGGTGAGTCCATCGCCACTTTTGCAGCGGCCCTGCAGTTGGCGCCGGCCCATGCAAGTGGGAGAATCTGGAAATCACCCTCAGGGACCGCTTGCTGTGCGGCCTGTGGGATGAAGAGGTTCAGCGGAAACTGATGAACCAGGAGCCGCCCCCGACGCTACGCGAGGTCGTGAAGGCAGCCCATGCCGCGGAGGCCACCAGGGCCGGAGTCAAGGGGTTCAGAGAAAGGCCCCCACAGCCCGACAAGGCAGCGGGCTCGGTGCAGGCGGCCAGGCGCACGCCAAAATCATCCACGGAGAGTAGCGACGATGAGGACGTCCGGAAGGTGCGGAAGGACGGCCGACGCTGCGACGGCTGTGGAGCAGCCCATGACCGCATCAAGTGTCTGTTCCGGAAGGCTGAGTGCCACAACTGCGGATGCCGGGGACACATCGCCAAGGTCTGCAGACGGCGGCGCAGAGACCAGAAAGGCCCGTCACACCGGCCGCCGACGACCAAGGAGGGCGCCCGGCCCGCGAGGAAGCAGGACAGCGTAGGCCGCATCTCCGACGACAGCAGCGACGAGGCCCCCGTGTACAGCGTGTCCTTGGGACACCCACGTTATTTTGTCGAGGTACTGGTGCAAGGGGCCCCTGTTAGGATGGAGATAGACTCGGGTTCTTCCTACTCAATTATGTCCCAGCGGGAGTTCTTGGGAATTTCCCCCCACGTGCGCCCTAAGCTCAAAGCGTTGAGGTCCACGCTGCGAGACGTGCAGGGAAATAGCATTCCGGTGTTGGGGGTTGGAAAATTCAAGGTCCAATACAAGCAACACGCCGCGGAACTTCCCCTGGTTGTTCTAAAGGGGGGAAGTTGCAGCCTCCTCGGGACTCAATGGTTTAAGCCCCTGGGTTTGTTCATTGGGGGGGTGCATGCCGTCGGGACTGACCCAATACAGGAGGTGTGTGACGCGCACCCCGAAGTTTTCAAGAAAGGACTCGGAAAATTCAAGGGACCCCCAGTAGCGTTCGACCTGGACCCGGAGGTCCGCCCTATCAGACTCAAGCCGCGCAGAGTGCCTTTCGCACTAAAGGACAAGATAGAGGCGGAACTGGACAAATTGGTGGGCCAGGGGATTCTTGTTCCTGTTGATTCCGCGGAGTGGGAAACTCCGATTGTAACTGCGCTAAAGGCCAATGGGGAGGTTCACATTTGCGCTGATTATAAGTGCACCATTAATAAGGCGATCCGCCCAAATGCGTATCCGGTGCCGGTAGTCAGCCACCTGTTGGCCAGGTTACATGGGGGAAAGTGTTTCGCCAAACTTGACCTAGTGCAAGCCTATCAGCAACTCTCAGTAACCCCAGCTGCAGCTGCTGCACAAACGATAGTCACTCATAAGGGGGCGTTCCAGGTGACGCGCCAACAGTTCGGCGTGAACTCGGCACCGGGTATTTTCCAGTCGCTCGTGGAACGCCTCTTAAAGGGACTGGAGGGGGTCTTGCCATACTTGGATGACGTGTTGATAACAGGGGGGAGCGAGGAGGAGTTGGCTGAAAGGCTGGACAAAGTGCTGGCGGTGTTCGAAAAGGCGGGGTTGAGGTTGCGGAGAGACAAATGCGTTTTCTTCGCCAAAGAGGTTGAGTTCTTAGGTTTCCGGGTGACCCCCGAGGGAATCAAACCCTCCAAATCAAAGGTAACCGCCATTCGAAATGCCCCTCGCCCCACCTCCAAGCCCGAATTGCAGTCGTTCCTAGGGCTCTTAAACTTTTACCATTCCTTCCTGCCGCGGAAGGCATCGGTAGCAGAGCCACTTCACAAGCTGCTTAAGAAGGACGAGGCGTGGAAGTGGGGCGAGAGCCAGGAGAAGGCATTCAGTGACCTGAAACAGCTCCTAGCGTCTGACGCCATTCTCACCCATTTTGACCCCAAGAGACCAGTGGTTCTGATATGTGATGCATCCCCAGTGGGGGTGGGGGCGGTGCTGTGCCACGTGATGGAGAACGGGAGAGAGGCCCCGGTAGCATTCTACTCCAGATCCCTGTCCCAAGCGGAACGAAACTACGCTCAAACAGACAGGGAAGCGCTAGCAATAATCGCGGGGACCAAAAAAGTTCCACGATTTCCTCTATGGCCGCCCTTTCACCATAGTGACCGACCACAAGCCCCTGCTAGGCATTTTCACTGCAGACAAACCCACCCCTCAAATCCTGTCCCCTAGGATGTTACGGTGGGCCATCTTCTTGAACGCGTATCAGCACGCGTTAGTGTACCGACCGGGAAAAGAGATAAGCCACGCGGACGCCCTGTCGAGGTCTCCCCTCCCCAACGCTAGCAGCATCGTGGGCGAGGATGAACGAGACCGCCCGGTGCTCCTGATAGAGGTCTTAGATTCGCCCCCCATTGTACCCGCAGACAAGGACAAAACGCAAGGACAAGGACAAAACGCTTGCTCTAGTCAGCTCCTGGGTGCAGAAAGGGTGGCCAGCGTCCCCCCCCCGGCGGCAGAGTTCGCCCCCTTTTTCAGGAAGAGGCTAGAGTTGTCCATAGAGAGGGGGTGCCTTCTGTGGGGCCAGCGGGTGGTAGTCCCCGAATCCCTGAGGCCTAGGGTGCTCAAACTGCTGCACGTCAGCCACCCTGGGATTGTGCGCTCCAAGGCTCTGGCCAGGAGCTATTTCTGGTGGCCCCAATTAGATGCCAACATCGAGCACATGGTGGGCATTTGCGAGAGATGCCAATGCTCCCGACCCGAAGAGGCGCGTCTGCCGCACGGGGAATGGGACGCGGCAAAGGGGCCATGGTCGCGGGTGCACATCGACTTTGCGGGGCCATTTAGAGGGACACTTTTCCTCCTCGTGGTGGATGCTTACTCCAAGTGGTTGGAGGTAATCCCAGTTACGAGCACCTCTTCAGCAACGACGGTGAAGCATTTGCGGAGGGTCTTTAGCACGTTCGGTATACCCGACACCCTAATTAGCGATAACGCGAGTTGTTTCACGTCCGCTGAGTTCAGGGCATTCACGGAGATCAACGCCATTCGGCACATCACCTCCGCCCCTTTCCACCCGGCAACGAACGGCCAGGTTGAGCGCCTCGTGCGCACCACCAAGGACGCGCTGAGGCGCATAGGTCCCGGGGATCTCAACCTACAAGTGTGTCAGTTCCTGCTGGGATACAGGGTGACCCCCCTAGCTTCAGGGTACTCGCCCGCAGAGCTCTTAATGTGTAGAAAGCTGACCACGATCCTGACCAGACTAGACCCAATGAGGGTGGAGGACACAGGGAGGAACATCGGGTTAGAGGCCACGAAGAGTTTCGAAGTGGGTGCCCCAGTGCCTTGCAGGAACTACGCGAGCGCGGGGCCAGCCTGGGTCCCGGGCGTCATCGTTGGGCAGACGGGTCCCGTGTCGTATTGTGTGGAGACCAGTGCCGGTCTACTCTGGAGGCGGCACGCGGACCAGCTCCGGCGCCGGGTTCCGGACGAACAACGCGCAGGCGGCGCAGAAAAGAATTCAACGTTAGGGTTCTCCCCCACCCGTTCAGCCCAAGGGGGAGGAGAGGGGGGCCGGTGGTCCCCTCCTAGGGGGGAGGGAAAGGAGTCCGAATCTGTCCTCATAGATATCCTGTGGAATCCTTCTAGTGACACCCCAGGGGATAATTCTGATTTTCATTTACAAAACCGGGGGGGTTTTCCGGAGTGGTCCCCCACCCATCCAAGTGAAAGCGGGGTTTTTCGTTAGTCCCCAGTGCAATACACTAAAGTGGGGCAAACAATACACTAAAGTGGGGCAAACTCTGTGCTAGGGAGGGGGAAGAACTCCCATTGGGCTGCTGGGTAGAGGTGCGCGGCAAGCTCTGTGCTGGAGCAATGGCATGTGTGCCCACAGAGAAGGCTCTGAGATCCCCCTCTGGCACGCGTCCCATAGGTTGGCCACCACTGTCCTAAAGGTATGAGTTTATAAGAGCTGAGCAGGAATGTTGAGAACAAGACAGTTTGGGAGATCACTCATTCATTGGGTCACCATAAATTAGAGATGACTTGATAACACATAACAACAACAACGTAAGATACATCTTTCTTTATTTGGACGCCGCACTTCTAAACAGGACCTAAGCATATTATCAAGTTTGATCCTTATGCTTCTCAGTCTTTCCATATGTTCAGCATACCTCATGAATATTCAATGCTTTTGCATTAATCTCTTACAAAGATAGCATTTTGAACTGGTTGTAGAATTCAACATCCTTAGACTGTCTTTTTGTCCTCTGCTTTAAAAGCATATTTCTAGCCCTTACGGGAAAGGTGTACTAAGAAAACATTGAGCCCTGTCTTGTGGATTCCCAGAAGCTGCTGGCAGTAGCTTTCAGGGACCAGGAAACAAGTCTTCCTGTCCTTGGCTTTGATTAGCCAAAACCCAATTTAAGCCATAAGAGCATGCAGAAACTTCACAGAGCAAACATATTTAATTTGCACCATTCTTTTACAGAACAGAACTTAGATTTGCTTGACAATAGCTTAACAGAGAACTCATACTGCGCATCCCCTGGCTAAGGCTTTGCAAATGCAAAAAGGGGAGTGCTAAATTTTCCATAGCTCCCATCATTCTATCGTTCACAAGCCTCTCCACAGACATCGCTTCACACACATCCTTCACATAACAATGAGAACATAAAGGGACCCAAATGAATATGTTGCACTGACTGGTTTGTAGAACAACCTTGCTAATGTGGCAGCCCATATAAAATATTTATAACCTACCAAGTAAACACCATCTATTATAGCATATTGCAGGGAGCAGCACCAGCAACCTACCAGATAGACAGTGATTTCTGGGGTGAGAAGGGGGTTATTTTTAAATCATGCAGAAATCTAAAATATGGGATCTATTTACAGGGGAGGCTAGTATTAAACCACCCAGGCATGGTCCATATCAGACAAGCACACAAAAGCCAGTGCAAAGCCAAACAGATGGGTATAGGTGTTCATGTGTTGGAGTTGGACTCTCGATTCAAACCCACATTTGGTGATGGTCTTTGGGCTTCTCGCATCTTCTCAACTTGACCTCCCTCAAAGGGATATTGTCAGGCTAGAGAAGACAAGAGCTGCACACTCTGAAACCGTGAAAGGGAAAGGAAGATAAAGACACGATCCAAACGTTGGTTGAAAAACTGGACAATCCTGTCTAAGATAGGGAGTACAAGCAACTAGGGGCAGAGGCAGAAGCACATCAGTGTCACAATCATCAAAATTTATTTGTACCTATTCGGTGGCTTAGTGGTTAAGATGCTGAACTTGATGACTGGAAGGTTGGCAGGTCAGCAGTTCGAGACCCGATTGCTGCACAACGGAGTGAGTTCCCATCTCTGTCACAGCTCCTATCAATCTAGCAGTTCAAAAACAAGAAATTGCAAGTAGATAAATAGTTACCACTTTGGTAGGAAGGTAAACATAAGAACATAAGAACAGCCTTGCTGGAACAGGCCACAGCCCATCCAGTCCAGCATTCTGTCTCACACAGTGGCTCACCATTTCCTTCAGGGTATTCCTTAAGCAGATGCCTGCTTAGGATTCCCTGGAAATGATATTGAGAGATATCCTGCCTATCTCTCCAACCCGGAGGTTGTCCTTAAGTATCCATAATTATAGCCATTGATACTCTTGTCCTCCATGAACTTGTCTAATCCTTTCTTAAAGCTGTCAAGACTGACAGCTGTCACCACTTCTTCTGGCAGGGAGTTCCATAGACCAGTAATCCTCTGGGTGAAAAAGTACTTTCTCTTATTTGTTTGAGAACTAGTACCCAAAAGTTTCATGGAGTGTCCCCTAGTTCTAGTGTTATGCGATAGGGAAAACAGTTTTTCCTTATCTACTTTGTCCACACCATGCATGATTTTATAAACTTCAATCTGGTCACCTCTTAGACGCCGTCGTTCAAGAGTGAAAAGACCCAACCGTTGCAGCCTCAGATGGTAAGGAAGGTGTTCCAGTCCCCTAATCATTCTGGTTGCCCTCCTCTGCACTTTTTCCAGCTCCATAATATCCTTCTGGAGGTATGGCGACCAGAACTGTACACAGTATTCCAGGTGGGGCCTCACCATAGATTTATAAAGAGGCAGTGTTCTTATGTTCTTATGTTCTTATGTAAAAGGACTAGTCAGTTTTATCCAGGCCACTGCAAGGCTTTCTATTCACATCTAGAAAATTGGTTAGTGTAGTGTCGGATCAGCCATATAGCAGGAGAAGCAAATGCTACAGGCCTTGTGTCTCTGGGGCCCCCGGCCGATGTGGTCAGTTAGAATGAAAATCCACATTTAAATGTTCCATGCATTCATGCAGATATTCAAAAATTGTTCACTCAGAGAGACTCACCGACGCATACCTGTCAAGTATCCCGGATTGGCCGGGATATCCCGTATTTCCGCACCGATTGTCTCCATTTCCCGCCAAGAGCTGCTGCTACCCTGTAATTTGCCAGCGGTGGGAAAGGAGTTACTGCGCATCCCTTCTGCGCAGGTCCTTTCTACGCATGCGTAGAACCCTTCTACGCATGTGTAGAAGGCTTCTGTGCCGAAGGGGATGCGTAGAAGCCTTCTATGCATGCGTAGAAGTGACCTGCACAGAACGGTTCTGTGCAGGTCCATTCTACGCATACGTAAAAGCCTTCTACGCATGCGTAGAAGCGACCTGCGCAGAACGTTTCTGTGCAGGTCACTTTTACGCATGCATGGAAGGCTTTTATGCATGTGTAGAACGGACCCGCGCAGAAACGTTCTGCACAGGTCCCGTAATCTCCGGAGCTGCGCTTGATAGGTATGCACCGACGCCTCATTGGAGCATTCAATGCATGCCAAAGAGTAAAGATGCACAGGTAGAGCCATTTTTGTCTGCGCATGCATCTTACATGCTACTCCGTAGTAGCACAAATTTGTGTTGAGTGGCAGAGTTGATCGACGTGTGAGCTGTGTTTTGTTTTATAGGTTTTTGCTTAATTGACGGTACGGGGAGTGGTGGCGGTGTGTTTTACTAGTGGTGTTTCATTTTATAGGTATCCTAAATCTAAGCTAGGGCCTCTTGACACGATTTGCTACAGGCCTCGCGCTGACTTAATCTGGTTAGTGGTAAAGCAATTGTCTAACCTAGTACTAAATATAATGGGCATATTAAAGAACAGAAAATTGTGCTGAGGAAAGATAATAGGCACTCACTTGAGAGGGATTATTCTGCTCTAATGGCATACTGTGCCCCCACTGAAGATGTTGCCATCAACATCATGATAAGACACCCCCTCAACACCTTCTAGAGTGAAATGGGCAATCACACAGAGGAGAAAAGAGGACAAAGAAACGGCCATCTAAATTGGAACAAAGAAACAATCCCTTGACAGCAGAACAAAATGTCACAAATGCCATGAAAAAAGCATGAGCTTCTGCACGTGTAATTTTACAATGTGTCATCACCACAAAATGAATCAATTTTGACCTTGCCAACTCGTATTGTATTTTGCAATCGTACCCTTAATTAAGCATCCACCAACTTTAAATATAATTTCCAATAACACAGTTGTGACAGTCTGCTATGTTCATATAGTGACATAGTGATGATTTTCACCCTCCCATAATACTTCAGCAACATATTTTGAATTCTAACTAAAAAGCAGTTAATAGTTAGAACGGGCGGGGGGGGGGGGCTGAAAAATAAGAATGAACCTTAACCGGGTGAAATGAAAACACTAATTGTCTCAATTATTTTAAGAAATACCATTATTTCCACAGTGTAACTTCATAAAAGCTAATGAGGTAGAGATAACTCACGCTACCACAGCCTGACAAATATTTTGCACAAGGAAAAACATATGGCATTCAATAACTAGACCAATCAAATCTCAGATTAATCTTCGCAAAGTCACATGGTTCTCCATTGTTTTGGTCCAGACTCCCACCCACCCACCCACCGCCCTCATAACTGCTGGTACGGAAAATAGGTTGTTGAGTGAGCCATTGCAGAAATGTTCCTGTCATGAAGAACTCATTAGGTCAGCAATACAGTGATTTATCAAAGCTTTGCATAGCAGCCACCAGCTTTGCCTGCCCAACAAACTCAGTTATGCTTAAAAACAAAAGCTTATAAAATTGCCATTGTAACCCCATAATATGCCTCATCCATAGCCTGATTGCTCCTGACGACTGAAGTGAAAAACCTGGCAGTTCAATCCTTTCTGATCTCTATTATGTGTTGTCACCCATCCGGATGTGATCCATTGAGTTAAGCAAGTATTCAGGCTTTAGATGATTGTTGAAAAGGAATTCCTACAAAGCAAGTAATATTGAACAGCACATTATTGCATCTCTCATGGATGAGCAGCATTGCCGTTTTATGTGTGTATGTCAAAGATTAAAAAGCATTTAGGAAGAGGAACAAAAGAAACAGGAATGGAAGCTTAAGCAACGGCAAACATTTCATTCATATACACAACAACGACCTTTCCACACTGTCACCCAGTCCTGCATAGGCACTCAGCATATGATGCCGCAGGGGTTAACTGCTGTATTGCAGCCAGATGGTTGTGAATTCAATCCTGACCAGGGCTCAAGGTTGACTCAACCTTCCATCCTTCCGAGGTCAGTAAAATGAGTACCCAGCATGTTGGAAGAGAGTGTCCTAATTAACTTGTGAACCACCCAGAGAATGCACTGTGCTATGGAGTGGTATATAAGTGTAATTGCTATTGCTCTATGGCTCTAGTATGCCATATTCTCTAGGAAAGGCAAGAGATCTCTGTGGGTTCCTAACATATCTGCATATTTGTTGAATAAAAACAAATGGTGATATGAAACGTATAACCTTTCCATGGACCCTTAAGAACCATGAATATGAAATGCCTCTTTTTTCAACTAGGAGAATGAAGTCACACCCAGCAGATGGGGACAGATGTGCACAGCCATGGGTCTCCAAATAAGCAGTGCAGGAGGCAGCCTTCCACACCACTTCTGGTGGCAGTTTGCCATAAAAGGGGAGTGACAGTATCTTTCATTTGTTTCTCTTGTATACCTGCAATGCAGCTAGCCAAAAGGAAAGGCTTCCATCTGTTCTTATATAACCAGGTTGGTTGAATCATCTGCTAGATGACATAAGGGACAAGGGAATTTTTAGGCCGCCTTACATATATCGACATCAAACTCACCATTACATGCAGATTAGTTCACTTTTTCTCATATAATTTTTAATTCTTCTCATTTTGATTGTGCTAGGGTCCTATGGGCCTCAGTATGCCTTGATTTTGAGAGAAGCTTGTTTTTTTCAAAGGGTTGGGTTACTCCAGTGGTGGGCTCCCAAAAAATTTGCTGCCACACTGTGGCCGTGACTAACTATGGGTGTGGCTAACTGTAGGTGTGGCCTCATTTTTTTCCAATAAAAAGAAAAAAAGAAACCGGGCAGGTACCTACCTTGCTCTCAGAGCGTCGCTCCCAGCAGAGGTGGGAGACCCTGGTGCAGCCAGGGAGAAGGAGCCACCACTGCCGCTTGTCCAGAGCGGCATGACTGGGGGAGCCAGGAAGAAGAGGAGGAGGAAGACAGAATAGGTGCCGCAGCCAGAGCCAGGGTGGAGGAGCCACCACTGCTGCTTGCCCAGAGTGGCATGACTGAAAGGACCTCATCATGCTATTCTGGGATGCTGCGCCAGGCTCAGCAAGAGCCTCATTGTCTTCCGGAGAAGGAGGAGGAGTCCCAGAGCAGCCGGGCTCACTGTCCGGGCACGCTTTCACCTCCGCAATTCCTGCGTGCATTCGGCCCTGGTCGAGGTGCATGGGAAGCATTGCCAGTGCTACTGGGAGGGGGAAGTCACTGGCCCACCCACCCCCACCACCACACCCACCCCCTGAAGGTGCATGGGAAGTGCAGAGATGAAAGCATGCCCTGACGGTGAGCCTGGCTGCTCTGGGACTCCTCCTCCTTGTCCGGAGGACAACAAGGGTCTTCCTGGGCCTGGCACGGCATCCCAGAGTCGCATGGTGAGGTCCTTTCAGTTATGCCACTCTGGGCAAGCAGTGGCGGCAGGCGGGCAAAGCGGCGGCTCCTCCTCCTCCCTGGCTCTGGCTGCGGCACCTCTTCCGTCTTCCTCCTCCTCTTCTTCTTCCTGGCTCCTGGTCGTGCCCAGAGTGCGGGGAGAGGAGGAGGAGGTGGGCATGGTGTGGTAGGGAGGTGGGCATGGCCAGCCATGTCTGCTACTGGTCCAGATTAAGCGCTTGTCTCTGTCCCAGCTCCTGCCAACCTAGCAGTTCAAAATCAAGAAATTGCAAGTAGATAAATAAGGACCACTTCAGAGGGAAAAGATCTTGGGGACATCAAAGGAGACTCATTCAGGCCTCCCTTGAGCAGAGTTTCTCCAACAAAAATCCTTTCAACCCAGAATAATTTCTGACGTGAAATTATTATTATTATTATTATTATTATTATTATTATCATCATCATCAACACAGCAAGTGGAATATATTTTCAAGGCTGCTGGTACATCTCCAAAGTGTTCCACAAGAGGGAAAATATGGACAGAACTGGAGAATTTTGACCATGACCTGCTCATGAGAATGTCCTTCATGCTTTCTTTTTCTCTAGTCTCAAGGTGGGAAAAAGCAGTATGGAATGAAATGCCAGGGGTGAACTTTCAAGTAATGTTCAAGAGAATCTGAAATTTACTAAGAACTCTCTCACCTACGTACCATGAATGTTTAATGTCAAAAAGCTTCAGAGCTTTCTGCATAGATTCAACCTACAATGGAGAGAAAGCCAAGAAGTAAATAAATGAGACACCACAACTGGCTTGCCGTGTTTCTCCCGAAGATCATAAAACATTCATAATTTCTTTGGTGCCAGCGATCAATGTAAAGTGCCATTTGTATACAGCATGCATCCTCCCAAACTGGGGGGGAAGCCCTGGGAAAATTCCCTAATGTCAAACAGTAATTGCATTTTTATAACATTAATCACCTTTTATCATTCATTTTCAACGTGTTGAGTCAAATGCCACATTTACCGGCATTAAACTTCTGTACTGCTTCTGCATTAATTACTGAGACAGATGGAATTTGTTACCATGTTGTTAAAGGCCAGCACATGAATAAAAAATAAATGGACTTACTTTCCCAAGGTTTCAATCACAGGTTAAGCCAGGATTCCTTTTAGTACTTGCCACATCATCTAAAAGATGTATGATGAGAACTTTTGAAGTGGTGAGAAAGGGGACAAATGAGACATGCTCTGATATCACTATGGCTCAATGTGTGTGGAAATTAGTTTCCAAGTACTGTACATATCTCTAGTTCGCTTTAAAACACATTGCCCAGGATCTTATTGGAGCCCACCATGCATTAAAGGAAGACGTCTAGTGAAAATCTCTGAGGGAACATATCACCCCTGCCCGTGAAACCCTTACAGGTAAAGGTAAAGGCCTCTCTTGCTTGAAAGCCAGTTGCGTCTGACTCTAGGAGCTGGTACACATCTCTGTTTACAGCCAAAGAGCCAGTGTTGTCTGTAATCTGCTGATGTTTCCTTGATAAGCGTGACTAGATTCCAGAGCACACAGAACACTCTTACATTTCCCACCAAAGCAGTAACTATCTATCAGCTTGCAATTTCTTTTTTTCAAACTTCTAGGCTGACAGGAGCTGGGACAGACGAGGGACGCTCACTCCATCACACAGCACTAGAGTCTCGAACCTCTGACCGTCTGATCATCCACACCAGTGACTTAACAACATGTTAGGAAATGGCAATTCAGCATGCAAAAGGTAAATACAATCCTTGGGAGGAGGAAGCTTCTATTACCAGAATTAAGTTGCTTTCTTTCTTTCTTTCTTTTTTTGCGAGAAAAATCCCCTGCCTGACCACCTGAAATTTTATTGTCTAACTCTAATCCTTTTGTCTCCTATTTGCTGGGAACAGTTGGCCATTTGTTCTTGAGGAAAACACAGCCATTTTGAACTTTCTCTATTTTTTCTTCCAGCCACAATAGCTATAATGGTTGAAAACTACACTTCATTTTTTTCTTCATTGTAACTAATCTAAATCTTCATCTATTCTAACAAAACTGAAATCAATCTGTAAGACTTCTAAGCATATAAGGTAAAGGTTTCCCTTGCTCGAAAGCCAGTCGTATCCGACTCTAGGGTTCAGTGCTCATCTCTGTTTCAAAGCCGAAGAGCCAGCGTTGTCTGCTTCTGCAGACGTTTCTGTGATCATGTGGCAGGCATGACTAGACACCGGAGTGCATGGAAAGCTGTTACCTTCCCACCAAGGTGGTCCCTATTTATCTACTTGCAATTTCTTGCTTGCGAACTGCTAGGTTGGCAGGAGCTGGGACAAAGACGGGAGCTCATTCCATCCTGCAGTACTCGGGAATCGAACTGCTGACTTTCCGCCTCCCAGTCCCCCTTTTACCTCAGATTTTTGGTCTGAGTAGTTCTTTTTGGCTGGGAAGCATGTTTAGAACTTGCAAACAATTCAAATAATAATTGCCCCACTTTTGTTGTGCAACTACCCAACATTATGTTGAGTATTGTAGTGCAACCCCAGCATGCAGTGGGCATTAGCACAATAACCATAGAGACAGAAATACTTGCCTAAACTAAAGGAAGTTGTTTGGAAAGTTTCGGTTCTTCCTGCCTCTAGGGGTCATGTGAGCTATTTGCATGTATTAAGGCTTTGCATGTTCTGGCCCTCCTCTCTCTCTCTCTTTTGCCTTTCAGAGGAGAAAGATGTCTATTTGAGCTGCTCTATTTTGCAGGCCACATGGCAGGCCTAAACTCCTTAAAAGACCAAAAGAATTTACTGTATGTAAAGGCAAACACCACACTGCCTTGGAAGGGTGAAACCCACAGCCTCCAACACACCACGTCATCTTCCCCTTTGCAAACAGTCTGTACCCACACTCTGGGCCCACACTGCCTCAGCACGGCCCTGGTACTCTCTTCCTGACCTTGGGCTAGTGTGAATGTGAAGGGTTACTGACTGACTGTTTGATCTAGCAAACCAACTAGTCCAGGTAAGACATAAATAAAATGCATCATTAGTGTATGTGTTGTGTCCAAATGCTTTATTACTTTAATCCTGCAATCGCCATTAAGTCTTTGCTGTAAAAGTGCGCCCTTTCTGTAAGGCGCCACATTCATATTGTTGTCAATGTAATCTGATTGGTTCTAACACAGGTTTCCCATGTTATCAAAAGCCCGGACAAATGTATCTCTGTAACTGGCATTCTGTCTGTATATAAGTAGCCACCTGATCCCCTTATTCCCCAATCCGAACAAGCCTTAACTGAGCTGATAATAATCCACTGATGTTTAACCCCGAACTTGCTGTCACATTGCTAATTACTCTCGGAATCAACAGTATGGTAGCTTGTTGAAGACACCTGATCCTTCCCCAGCACAGCTGAGCTCTCAACTCACCAGAGACAATGGTTCTGGGTTCCAAAATTCTTTTATTAATGTGCTGTTAGTAAGTTTCAAAAGCTTATAGCAGAGGAACATGATTTGCAAACTAGCCATCCTATACACATAAAAATAAAAACCTCTTTAGCTCCCAGGCTTTGGCCTGGTTATATCTAATTAGAGAACTACATTTTGGTGGGTTTTCTACTAACATTTCCATTCAGTGTAAAGCGATCCTAAACCCCCAGGGCATCACTAAGCATAGCTAAAGCAAACATGGCGAAAACCTCTCGATCTCTCCCCCATATTAGAACAAATAGGAGCTGTGTTGGCTCAGTGGTTAAGAAGCTTGCCTTGTTAGCTGGAAGGCTGACAAGATTGCAGTTCAAGACCTAGGTACTGCATGATGGATTGAGCACCCATCTCTGTCCCAGCTCTAGGGGAGATGAAAGGAGCCTCAATTGGGTGTTGCCTGAGTGGATTTCCCCCCGCAAAAAATCCTTTCAACCCAGAATAATTTCTGACACAAAATTATTATTAGAACACATTTTCCACCTTTGGCCCTCCTTCTGAAGGATTCCAGCCAATTACTACATAGCATTAGCTGTCTATCAGAACTAAGTTCTATTCTCGCAGACCACATCATATTTTGTCTACCCTTTATTTCTCTCAGCTACCACTTTTGAAGGTCAAACACCTTCCCTCTGGTGTGAACAAAATTCAGAAATCTACTTTACTGTTTTTAAAAACAAGCACCCCCATTTAATTCCTTTACACTGTACTTCTTTCTAAAAACAATCTTACCAAGAATCCTAAGCACATGTATATTTCTATGATCTAATTGTGGGTAAACAATATTTTGTTCTTTCTCTAAGCATTCTCTAAGTGTATTCATTAGCTGAGTTAAATAGGGAGAAAGCTTGGGAGAACTTGTATACAAACTAAGATTTGCCTAAAAATCTGGCCTGTTTTACTGTGCTGCTGCTACATATATCTTAACACATTACATGTCTCAGTATCTGGCCTGTGAGACTGGGAAAACATCTGGAGTTTCAAAAGCCAAGAAGGGTGGAAGCAGAGAGGAAGGAGAAGGACATCCAGCTCTGAGCACATGGGGACAGCTCTGGCAGGCAGAGAATTGTCTCCTCCATGATCTGACGACAGTCATTTTTCATCAGCATAAAGACATCCTGGCTTTCATGTATGTTTATTTCTTCTTGCAGGAAGAAAACAATTGTAGGAGCTGAAGCCAGTTTAGGAGAAAGAGAAAAACTGAGTCAAAAGTGACCTGCTCAGACAATCCGATGACTAGAATGAGAACATGCTTCTGTTAAATGGCTCTTTGCCAGCACTCTTCCTCAGTTCCACCTGCATTTGTTCTGGGCTGATAGAGAAGCTAAAAGAGGTTAGGAAGACTCAGACAGATGTTGCTTTCTTTGACTTCTCTAGTTTTAAGTTTGAAAGAAAGCAGGACAGTTTTTAGGGTGTAGAAGTGGGGGAAGATCACAAAGGTCTGAGACCAATTTATAGAATCGCTAGAAAAAACTAGAAAAAAATGGTGGAGGACAGAGGCGCCTGGAGAACAATGGTCCATAGGGTCGCAAAGGGTCGGAACCGACTGTGCAACTGAACAACAACAACAAGAAAAAACTTATGCCAAGATGCTGGGAACACAAAAATTTCCTTTGCAGGTGGCTAAGATGCTGACTGGGAGGCGGAAGGTCAGCAGTTCAATTCCTGAGTACTGCAGGACGGAATGAGCTCCCGTCTTTGTCCCAGCTCCTGCCAACCTAGCAGTTCGAAAGCAAGAAATTGCAAGTAGATAAAAAGGGACCACTTCGGTGGGAAGGTAACAGTGTTCCGTGTGCTCCGGTGTCTAGTCATGCCTGCCACATGACCACGGAAATGTCTGCAGAAACAGACAGCATTGGCTCTTCGGCTTTGAAAAGAGCACTGAACCCTAGAGTTGGATACGACTGACTTTCGAGCAAGGGAAACCTTTACCTTTACAGAACCTAGAATTTGTTTATAAATGTAGAGGAAAAGTGTCTACTGTGCACTCTTGTATAGGGGTGCTACATCCTGGGTCCAAATGACCTTGGCAAAATCCGTTCTCACAAAAGAAAAAGAAAAAGAAAAAAGAAAAATATGTAATCTGTTGGAGAAGTGATGCTGATAAAGCTAGCTTTATTTATTTATTTATTTATTTATTTATTTATTTTATTTTTTGGATTTTTACCCCGTCCTACTCAGTACAAGGCCGACTCAGGGCAGCAATCACAACATGTTAAATACAATATAACAATACAAAAATGCAATACAAAAATTACACATCAGAAAAAAAGAAAAATACTATAATCCAAGGGGGGGGAGGGTTGGAGCCCATGGCTCAATGACCCTAAATAGAGTTAACAAGGAACGGGCTCAACAACTCCAAGTCTTCAGCAGCATCGAAGAGCGAGGCAACAGAGCGGTGTTACAAGCCCGCAACCAACACAGGGCTGAGGAAGAGGGCTGAGGCAAGGTGACGACAGTGGCCAACTTCAAAGTTCTTTGCCACGCCGGGAGCCCAGGTGCTTGCTCTTCCCCTCAGCAAATGCTCGACCAGGGAAGAGAGCTGAGGCAAGGTGAGGCTGGGCCAGAGGAAGGTGGGGCCAGTGGCCGCAGGTGACTCCCATCTCGGGCCAATGGCGGGGGCCCGAGAGAGTCTCGGCGCAGCTCCTTGGCTGCGGCTTGGCATCCTCATTCCTCTGGTCAGGGCAGGGCCAGAGGGAGGCAGGGCCGGTGGCCACAGGTGACTCCCATCCTGGGCTAATGCTTCTCAGCCTTTATTTACTGAACTTACATTGGTCCCTTCTTTTGTAATCCATGTTTTCCTGTTTCCTGGGGTAAGTTCCAGTTCCATGTACCTTCACCTTCTTTATGCACATGTGGTGTGACTGTCTTTGCATTGACAATGACTGCCAAAATAAAAATAAATAAACTGAAAATATAACTGGCTGCATATTGCCACTGCATCCTGTATATGAACAAAAAAAATATTAAGAATAATGTGTGAAGAAGAGGGAAAATGTATATTGTATTCTGCTTATGTACATGGTTTACTAATTTTGTATTGATTTGTAATTGTATACTATTGTGTTTTGTGTGTTTATATTGTTTTCTCTTGTTATATTGTAATTAATTTACTTGTTGTAAGCCACCCTGAGTTAGCCCTGGCCATGTAGGGCGGGATATAAATCGAATAAATGAATGAATGAATAGCTACAAGGGAATATGCATAAATAAAATTGAGAATGTATTTTAAAATTAGAACCTATTGCAACTGTAAGATTTCCATAAGCTAAAAATTGACAGACATCTGGAAAGTTTCCCTTTTGGCCTACAGCTACCATAATCCCCCTAGCCAATATAGTCACTAGGATTTCTAGTCCATAAATAACTATAACTTCTTTCTTCTTTCTTTCTTTCTTCTTCTTCTTCTTACCCCATTGGGTGTCGAGGGAGGTGCAAGGTTTTTGTTCTGGCACTTTTAGCAACCTCCACCAGTGTTATTTGGTGTTCTTGTAATATTTCTTTGATGTTATCTCTCTACCTTCCTCCAATCTTTGTCCCTCTCCTCTTTCCACATATGCCTTGTAAGGTATGAAATTCCAAGACATTCTCTCCAAATGGGCAAACCACTTTATTTGTTGTCTCTGTGTGTAGTGCAAGATTGGTTCTGTTCCAATTCTTTCCGTTATAATCTCATTTTTGGTTTTTATTTCTTCTAGTCACTCCAGCAGCCTTCCATAGACATCTCATTCCCGTGGTGACCAACTTTTGCTTATGTTTTGTTGTAAATGTCTTTGTTTGGCACCGGTAACATAAGGTGGGAATGAATATGCTTTCTATGAGGTGTTTCTTTGTGTTGATTGGTATTGCCTTGTGTTGCAAGAGCAGAGCTAACAATATTTGGTTTGATTTATCGCACCTTGTGTTAATCTCTTTGTCCATTCTGACATTTTCAGTTAATGTTGTTCCTAAGCATTTTAACTTCTAGGCATTATCGCAATAACTACAAAAATCGGTGGTGGCTGTAACTCATATCTGATAATGCATTTTTTCCTGAAGTAGGAAAAATGCCATTGTCGTGAATTTGTTTAAGGTGGATCCCAGCTTGCCATAAAGTGACCCATACACTATGATCACGGAGCCATTTCCTGCTGCGGCACATATGAAATGAGACATGCAGGATTTAACGATCCAAACTGCAATGGACTGCCACAGCCTTGAGGATATTAACAAAGTGTGCCTTCACAGCCAGTCCATATGGCATGGCCTCTTCCGCCTCCATGACCATTGGGAATCAGAATTCCTCTTCTCCTGGTTTTGCCATTGGGCCTAATATGATGGTTTCCAGGGGCATTTCCTCCACTAAGGGGACCAATAAACAATACAACAATGAAATACAATAGGTTTCCAACGTTCTGAAACTGAATACTTGAAGAGATCCTTGAATATAGAAACCTCAGGTGCGGTATCTTTCATCTCAGGAAGCTTGATTTATACATGTCCAAATTCTGCACAAATGTGCAAACTTGCTGCTGGATGGGCATGTAGATACTCAATCTTTAGATTGGATCCAGAATGCATGCAAGTCTCAAACTCCCTTGTGAGTTTTAGGTGAAGAGCTCTTCCCATGCCACAAGACTCTTCATACATTTGCTCTAAAAGCTGGTGAAAATTGAGCCCTTCAAGAAATGCTGATTTAGAAACCATTCTTTCATCCAGAAACCCACTCATGAAAAATATATTTGTTGAGAAAAAATGATTCTGTGTTGTGAAGCATGCTTCATCTAATTTTTATGATTTATGTTTTTTGCCAAAGGCTATTATAGCATTATAAAATGGTATTATACTTTTAAAAAAGAAGAAGACTGTGTGTCTTCTTTTGCTTTACCATATTTCCTTTTTTCTTATATTGATTATTAATCCTGCTTCTAATGTTTAGTCCTCAGTATTCTGCCCATGATTGGAAAATGTATGTCCATGTTCTGTTTGAACACAGTATTGTCCAAACCCTAATAATTCAGCTGGACAGCTCAGTGAGGCAGCCAGAGGTTGGGAGTTCAATTCCCCCTGTGCCTCCATGGAGAAGAACCAGGCTGTGTAGTCATAGACAAGCTGCATAGTCTTCAGGGCACCCCCAGAAGAAGGGAATGATAAACAACTGGTGTATATTCGCTACCTAGAATATCCAGAGAAGGGTCGCTATAAGTCCGAACTGATTTGGCAGCATGCAGTTATTATTATTATTATTATTATTATTATTATTATTATTATTATTATTATTATTATTATTATTATTATTATTATTATTATTATTATTATTATGCACTAATAATACCATTGCATTAACAGGATGGTGCATGTAGCTTATTTTAAGTGTAACCACTGATATGGTCTGGCATGGCAGCCTAAAAACAGAGGCACCTGCCCAAAGTCCAAGTGAATCATCTGCTCTAACAATTAATTTAATTCAATTTAATTTATATATCACCCTATCCAATGGACTCTGAGCGGTGTGCACAAGTTAAAACCAATATAAAACAATTTTAAAACCCTTAAAAACATAGCAATATTACCCCCGCTGTGCCATTTACTATCTAAAAAGAAATATAAAATCTACAAAACCTTAACATTAAAAACTGAATTACAGAAGGTGGAGCCTCAGATGAGCCAGAAAGGGGAGCTTGTTGACAATCCCAGACCCCGGACCCATTTTGCCAACCATATCTTCAATTATTTCCTAAATGGTAGCCTGGCTTTCAGCAAAGTGGTTTTATTCTTCTGGTACCTTCACCTCTTCCCACATATATTTTAAAAGAGTATGCCCTTGTTTTGAAGACTAGCACTTTTCCATCTCTGTGAAAGATGATGCAGGGCACACTATTTGGGCTGCTATGTCTTATCTAGGAACTGTGAAGCACTTTGAGAACTGTTTACTCCTATCAAAGTAGGGGAACTCATGTGTTTACAGATCTTGGGCTTGGCCATACAAGGCTCAGGACTCATATCTCAGACTGGTACCTACCTGTATCGATCCAGGCTCCTGGTGAACTCCTTGATCATGACAGTGGAGCCAAATGGTTGTTAGTGGCAGAGTCATGGGTTGAACCTCAGCTTTGCCTCTTTATTAGAATAGGCACATTATGTTCACTAGAATGGCTACACAAAACATTCTATATTAAGAGCAACCAGTTTTAGCCATACAGAATGACAAAGCTGGAAGGGACATTGAAGGCCATCTAGTCTTTGAAGAACTTGACCATTGCTTCATTAAAACTGACCCACAATAGAGGGCAAGCAGCAGAGACCAGTCATCTTTAACTCCTGCCCTGCCCTTTCTCTGCAGCAGGAACCCGGGAGAGCTTTAAGTAACTCAGGGCACACCAATTTACTCATGGGAGCATGTTGTTAATGTCATTTTAGTACCTTTTAATTTTATTATGCTGCTGCCTTGCTAATTGTTTCATAAACCACCTTTGGAAGACTAACAGCACTGACGGTACCTTATATTTTAGCACTATTGTCAATGTCTGAGTGTATTATAACATTATAATAAAATGTTTATTTAAAGCACCATAAATGACCTATACTCCAGCCATCTTAAGAAACTAAATAATTCAAGCCTCAAACAAATAAATGGAATATTTCTAGAACACCTCCAACACCATCATACTAGACCTGTGATGGTGAACCTTGGCACTCCAGGTGTTCTTGAACTTCAATTACCAGAAGGCCAGGTCACTCCTGCTGATCAGGGCTTCTGAGAATTGAATTAAAAAAACAGCTGGAGTGCCAAGGTTCACCATCACTGTACTAAACCAATGATTTCTAACATGGGGCCTATGTCCCCAGGGGGACTTTAATTCCCAGAAGCCTAAGTCAGTACATTTGCTGTTCAGTGCTTTGGGGAATTGACTTAGGCTTCTGGGAATTGAAGTCCATAAACCAAAGGTTGGGAAACACTGTATTAGACACTAATTCTGATTTTTTTTTCCTCTCTTCTGCAGCTGCAACATATTTACAACGTATTGTATTCTGTACATAACTGTATGTGAGAAAGACGAAGGTGTTGAGACCTTGGGGGAGGGCAGGATTTGGGTAGTGATGTAGAAAGAACAATGCTGAAACAGGGCTGCAGCGTGTTTCCAAATATACTTCCCTCCAGCACATACTAAAAATCAAGAGCTGCATACATAATTAACATTAGGGAAAGAACAGACCTAGCTTGTGTTCACATATATTTCAGCCCTGATTCACATTTCCAGAAAGTGTGGCAAAACAGAGCACTCCTCAAAGACATAAAATAGGGCAGCGAGGAATTGAGCTGTTGTAGAGAAATCATGCAGGTGGTGTGTACTCAGGAGAGGATATGAAAATATGCTCTTGACTGGTTTTCTGGCCAACAAAGGAATCAAAGAGACACCAGGGAGCTGGAATGTAGGTAGTAATTCTGTGTGCCAGCCTTCCCTCTCTGTGGCAGGAATACAACACAATCAACTCTATGGCCTCCCCTCCCTACACTCTGGTTCATACCTGTCAAGTATCCCGCATTGGCCAGGATTTCCCATTTTTCTGTGCTCGTTCCTCCCCTTTCCCACCGCCGTCCCATATTTGAATGGCGGGGAAAGGGCTTACTGCGCATGCACAGCCATGGTGCGCATGTGCAAATGGGTTACTGCGCATGCGCAGCCACGTTGTGCATGCACAAACAGGTTACTGAGCATACGCGGCCATGGTGCACATGCGTGAATGGGTTACTGAGCATGTGCGTCTACGCATGCACAGTAATTTCCTGTATTTTGTGGAGCCGCGCTTGACGCGAATGGTCCAGTTACTTCCTAGTTGGCAATTCTCCAGGAAAAGGGGAATTAGTTGTGTATGGGGAGGTGATCGATGTGGCTTTGTCCTAGGAAAACTGGAACAGCATGGAAAAAATGTGACATGAAGTTCCCTGCATAATTAAATCTAATGTGACAACAACTGATAGGGCCAGAGAAACAAATGTCTGCACTGAATTTTGGTAGCCAAATGCTGAACTCTTATTTATGTTCTTCTTTTTTTTACAAATCTGTATGCTGTCTTTTAATCTAAATATTCTGCAGGCAGCTTGTACAGTAGAAATAAAAGGAATTGTGAAATGACCATAATATGTCAGGAACAAAATTAAAGTCACAAAACAGGTCATCAAATTTTTCATCAGTAAAATCATCCCATTTAACATTTTATAGCCTTGGGAAACAAAAAATGTATTTGCTTATTTTGTAAAACACAGCCAAGCAGGAACAATGTTGCTCTGTATACCTATTGTTCTTACAAGCCAACCAGTCTCATCTGACTTTTGGTGATAGCTATGAATGAGTAACTTCCAAAATGTAACATTATTAACAGCCCTGCTGAGATCTCACAAAATCAATCCTGTTGTTTCCTTAATGGAGGGACTGCGGTGGCTTAGTGGTTAAGACGTTGAACTTGATAGCTGGAAGGTCAGCAGTTCAAGACCCGAGGGCTGCATGACAAAGTGAGCTTCCATCTCTGTCCCAGCTCCTGCCAACCAAGCAGTTCGAAAGCAAGAAATTGCAAGTAGATATTTAGGGGCCACTTTGGTGGGAAGGTAAACAGCATTCGGTGCACTCTGGTGTCTAGTCATGCCTGCCACATGTCCACAGAAATGTCTGCAGATGCAGACAGTGCTAGCTTTTTTTCTATAAATAGAGATGAACACTGAACCCTAGAGTCAGGTATGACTGGCTTTCGAGCAAGGGCAACCTTACGGCTGTCATAAATGCATCCGCTTCCACTTCGGAAGTTGTCACTGCGGGCCAGATGGAATGGCGTTGTGGGCTAGGTCTTGACCATGGGCCATATGTTTCAAACTCCTACTTTATATGATAGTTGTGATCAAGATTCTAAACCTTTTTATTTTACTTCTCTGACATATTAAAGTACATGTCCAAAAGTGAGTCTATATACCTGTTAGAAGCCAATTTTCTATTACCATTCCCTGGTTAGTAGAAAGACTCAAGCAACACTTCAGTTTAGAAAATAATGAAATCACTTTATATTTTATTTAAGTGTTCAGCAAAGCATGCCTCATGTCAATCTTAGACCAAACTTTCTTCCGTGTCACGGAAATGACAGCAGTTGCTCTCTCGTATCTGACAATGGAATCAAGGAAATGTCAGCCTGAAATCATGCAATGCCCAAGAGACACCATGTTTATTTGAATATAATGAAACCCAAAAGAGGACTGAATACATTGCCAAGGAGTTGTGGTGGTGGTGGTGGTGGGGATTTAATGCAAACTTGAGAATGTGAGGTTACGTCGTGTAGCTTCCATGGACTCATTTTTGCCCACTCCACCAAGAAAATATATGAAGTAGGTGAAGTGCGGAGAAGACAAATGGCCTCAGGCCACTTAGTGACCTTTATCGAGACATGAGGATTTAAAACCAGACCTGTTAAGTCATGGCCCACAATGCTAATGCCCATTTACAGTATGCCTGCATAATTTTTGTCAGGAAATTGCTGCTCATTTGACAAAGTATTCATTGTGTTTCTGGACGTGTGTTTCAAGTTAAGCAAAAGTAAACCCACAACAGGATTCTGGCCAGAGTCTGATATTCTGAGCACTAGGTAAAGGTAAAAGTCATCCTTGATCAGAAGCCAGTCATATCCAACTCTAGGGTTCAGTGCTTATCTCTATTTATAGCCAAAGAGCCAGTGCTGTCTGCATCTGCAGATGTTTCCGTCAACATGTGGCAGGCATGCCTAGACACTGGAGTGAATGGAAAGCTGTTTACCTTCCCACCGAAGTGGTACCTGTTTATCTACTTGCAAGTTCTTGTTTCCGAACTGCTAGGTTGGCAGGAGCTGGGAGAGAGATGGGGGCTCACTCCGTCATGCACTTGGGTCTTGAATGGCTGACCTGCCAACCTTCTGGTTGTCAAGCTCAGCATCTTAAACACTAAGCCACCACAGTCCCTACAAGTTGAGAACTGCTCCAAAAATGAGATCTGCATCACTTGGCCAAGAGCTAGATTATAACATATACATGTGTGGTACAGATGCAACTTGAAATCCCTCAGTAGACTACTCTCCACATTGAGATAGGCACATTGGCCTGGCAACCAGGCTATGAGTCAGTTTCAATTACACCACACTATCCCTGGTTCTGTATGAAAGCTGTTTGGATTAGACAGATGGGAGCGGACAGAAATGGGTGGAAATCAATATTTGTAATTTGACCCTCCGGCTGCTGAAATTGACTTTGATGTCGCAGCAGTGATGCTTGAAACCCATTTTCCACAAAGTCCCGTCTCAATGGGCAGGGGCTTTCTGTTTCAGCTCCACATCACTCCAGGAAGACTTTCCATGCTAGTTAACAAGACCTGGGGCTGATCTATTGTTAAGATTTTTCTTTCTCTCCCCTTACGAAAAGTACCTGAACATTGTAAGTCTCAAAATTCACCTCCTTATAAAAATGACATCTGTTGAGATAAGAACCTGGAGCTTGGCATCTAGCATCTAATGCTTGACATCTGAAATCAAGCTAGGGTTCAAGCTGTTCCGACAGAAACTGCCCACAGGACAAGCCAGTTGAACTGTGCTGAAAATTGACATACAGGTCCCTTTTTCTTCTCCCCCCCCACCCCCTCAAGGCATATATTTAATTCACTTCTCGGTGAAAGCTACTGATGTTCTTTATTAAGGCTCATTGAGGGGGTGCTATTGATGGTTTGGTGAAATTCTAAGGATTTTGAACCCATTAAACATGGGAACTGGCAAGGTTATGCCATACAGGCACATTCTGATGCTACACCCTTGGTCGAAAGTCTATAGCCTCTCCCAGAATTACCATTGGAAATCAATAAATAGAATGTCTGGCCTACTTATCTATATCGTTGTAGGTGTCACAGTACTACTAACCACTGTCTCGTGCATCACAGTAACATGCTACATACATTAAGACTTAATTCTATGTAAAGAATTTGTAGCATTTTCATAAGCAATTGCTAGTTTGGCTTTTCTTTTATTAAACTAAAAGAGGGTGAGCCTCCTCAAAATTCCATTGTTTATAAAAGTGCAACCTGTTGAGCCTGTAACATGGAACTTTTTGTGCACAATCTACTTAATTATGTCTACAAATGAACCATGTTTTCAATCGGATCTGACAAATAACACCAGAGCTACAGCAAGTAAAATATTAATAATGTCCCATCAAGTAAATTCTAACATATAACAACTCTTTCTAGGGTTTCCTAAGCTGCAGTGGCTTACCCTTCCCTCTTTCTTGAAGTGACCTGCTGAAGATGAAGTTAAAGTACTTTGGACATCAAATGAGAAGAAAGGATTCACTTGAGAAGGCCTTGGTGCTGGGAAAGGTCAAGGGCAAGAGAAGAAGGGGTTGGCAGAAAATGAGATGGTTAGATGGCATTGTTGATGCAATGGGCACAAAGCTGGGCAGGTTGAGGAGAATGGTGGAGGATAGGGGTGCCTGGGTGTGGTGATCCATGGGGTCTCAAAGGGTTAGAATCGACTGTGCAACTGAACAACAACAATGAGGTGTCTGCCCTTCTTGGGGAAGGTTTTGGAGAAGGCAGTGGCATGGCAGTTACAGGAGGTCCTGGATGAAGCGGATTATCTGGACCCTTTTCAGTCAGGAATCAGGCCCAGATATGGTACTGAGACTGCACTGGTCATGCTGCTGGATGATCTCTGGCAGGAGCGGGATGGATGTCATCCATCCATCCTTGCATTTCTTGACCTCTCATTGGCCTTCGATACCATCAGCCATGGTATCCTTCTGGAACAGCTCTGAGGATTGGGGATCCAGGACACTGTGTGGTCGTGGTTTTCCTCATTTCTGAAGTGGTGGACCCGGTTGGTGAGGTTGGAGAGAGAGAGGTCCAGCCCTAGGCCCCTCCAGTATGGAGTGCCTCAGGGCTCCGTGGTCTCGCCTCTCCTATTTAATATCTACATGAAGCCTATGGGGGAGATCATCCATTTCCACAGGGTGAGGTATCATCAATATGCAGATGATGCTCAGCTATACATCTCGGCCCGTGGTGATCCAAGTAATGCAGTTGAAGTCCTATCTAGGTGTCTAGAGGCTGTAAGGGTCTGGATAGGGGACAACAGGCTACAATTGAATCCTGGCAAAACTGAGTGGCTGTGGGTCAGGGCTCCTGCGTTATCCCAGGAGCTACCATCTTTGGAGCTGGATGGGACTTTTTTGCCGCAGACAGACCCGGTGCGTAATTTGGGGGTCCTCTTGGACTCATGACTCCTGCTCAATGAGAAGGTGGCAGTCGTGGCTAGGAGGGCTTTTGCACAACTTTGTGTCATTCGCCAATTACACCCGCTCTTGGACCGGGACTCCTTGCTTATGGTCACACATGCTCTGGTCACCTCCAGACTGGATTATTCTAATACACTCTATATGGGGCTGCCCTTGATGACCATTCAGAGACTGCAGATGGTACAGAATGCAGCTGCCCATGTAGAGATGGGGTGCGGGCGTTATGCCCATGTCTCACCCCTGCTACAGCAGCTGCATTGGTTGCCAGTGTGCCTCCAGGTGCAATTCAAGGTGCTGGTAATTACCTTTAAAGCCCTACATGGTAGTGGGCCAGGATACTTAAGAGACCGCATCACCCCAAGGATATCTGCCATCCCACTCAAGCGGACCGGAGGAGCTCTTTAAAAATACCAACTGCTAGAGAGTCTTGCCTCTCTAGCACTAGAAGAAGAGCCTTTTCGGTATCCGCTCCAGCCCTATGGAACCTCCTGCCAGTTGAACTTGGTCTCCAGACAGAGCTGCTGCCCTTCAGGAAAGATCTGAAAACCTGGCTGGCAGGGCAGGTGTGGGGAGGAGGAGAGGGAGCAACCACTACCACCCCCACACTGGCTCATTTAGAGCAGGATCACTCATGTTTTTAAAAGTTTTAAACTAGATTTTTAATTGGTGTGGGTGGGAGGTAGTTTTTCAGTGTTTTTTTAGGAATTGTAATGGTTTCTAGAGTTTAAACATTGGGGATTTTATATATGCCACCCAGAGTCGCACGTCGATTGGGGCAGCTATATAAATTGAATAAATAAATAAATAAAGCTTGCTGAAATCTGCAGAGGTTAGCTTTACTCCCAGAAGGCACAATAGGGAATTGTACTTGCAAGCTCTGGCTCCTCAGCCAGATACCTAAACCACCAAGCTATCCATTCAACTAGCATAGTGAAAATGGATAAACTATTTTATAAATATATATTTTTGTCAATTTTCCATGAACACTACTGATGTACAATCAGACTTACCAAAGTGAGTCCCTTTGAAGGGTCTGGAGAAGTTCTAAACATTCAAGGGGTCAGCAGCTTTGTCCTGTGTACCGTTACATGTTGGTTGGTATTACTCATAAATCACAAATAACAAAGAGTCTTCTGATATGATTAAAGATTAACATGTTTCATTCTTCATAAGCTATATTGGGTAGCAGCTCACTGGATGAGCTATTATGAGCTACATTAGATGGAAGACCATGAAAGCTTATGCCAAATAAAACTATGCAGACTTTAGAAAGCAAGAAGTGCTCAGACTGAGGTGGCTTAGTGGTTAAGATGCTGAACTTTACATCTGGATGGAGTTCAAAACCCGAGTGCTGTACAACGGAGAGGGCTCCCATCTCTCTCCCAGCTTCTGTCAACCTAGCAGTTCGAAAGCAAGAAATTGCAAGTAGATAAGCAGGTACCACTTTGGTGGGAAGGTAAACAGCATTCCATTCACTCCAGTGTCTAGGCATGCCTGCCACATGTCAACGGAAACATCTGCAGATGCAGACAGCACTGGCTCTTTGGCTATAAACAGAGATAAGCACTGAACCCTAGAGTCGGATATGACTGGCTTCTGAGCAAGGACGACTTTTACCTTTACCTAGTGCTCAGAATATCAGACTCTGGCCAGAATCCTGTTGTGGGTTTACTTTTGCTTAACTTGAAACACACGTCCAGAAACACAACAAATACTTTGTCAAATGAGCAGCAATTTCCTGACATAAATTATGCAGGCATACTGTAAATGGGCATTAGCATTGTGGGCCGTGACTTAACTATGAAGGTCACTAGGTGGCCTGAGGCCATTTGTCTTCTCCATATTTCACCTACTTCACAGAGCTGTTGTAATGTCAGGGTGGAGAGAACAGCCATGTACACTGTCGCCTTGTGCTTACTAAAGGAAATGTGGGACATACTGTATATGTAACAAATAAAGTGATATAAATGAGAATAAAGATGCAACATGACTTGTTGGTTTTGCTACAACGGGCTAGTCTCTCTTTGATGTTTGCAGATTGATACGCAGTAGGCACCAGCTATGAGGCCAAACACATCTTTATTGGAGGGTATACAATCTGAACATGTGGTAATGGCGGAGGTACAGCTCCTTTTATACAGCAACAACACATTTGAATCTGGATGCACGGTAGCCCATTGGCCACTGCCTGCGTGACGTCATCCTTAGTCACGCCCTTCTTCACCAGGTGTAACCGTGGTGGGAAAGTTCCCGCGGCTGACAGTAATTGGGGAATTTGTACCATGTGAGCTGAATGCTTGCAGCTGCCCTCCATTGCAGCTGAGAAACATTGTGTTCATTACAAGGTTACATTCTTACATCAAAGTGGTTATATTTATTCTTAAAGATATAGTGTTTCCATACACAACACCACTCCCCCCTAGGATGGGACGAAGTCCCTTAACCATTGTGGTTTTCCGCATGTGCGCTTGGGACGTACGGCAGCTTGGCCATGTTCCGCGTGTTCCGTGGATTCTCGCCCTGCAACAGAAAGAGGGGACTCATTAGCTGTCTGGCGGGGACACGGTGGTCCTCTTAAATTCGGAGGGGAGAACGGGAGAGATAGCTGGGACGTGTGCCCCACATTGGGAACCACTGCTTTAAACAATAGTCCTGTGCTGGTTACTTGAGAGCAAGTCCTAATGATATAAAGTAGGAGTTTGAAACATATGGCCCATGGTCAAGACCTAGCCCACAACGCCATTCCATCTGGCCCGCAGTGACAACTTCCAAAGTGGAAGCGGATGCATTTATGACAGCCGTAAGGTTGCCCTTGCTCGAAAGCCAGTCATACCTGACTCTAGGGTTCAGTGTTCATCTTTGTTTATAGAAAAAAAGCTAGCACTGTCTGCATCTGCAGACATGTCTGTGGACATGTGGCAGGCATGCCTAGACACCAGAGTGCACAGAATGCTATTTACCTACCCACCGAAGTGATACCTATTTATCTACTTGCAAGTTCTTGCTTTCGAACTGCTAGGTTGGCAGGAGCTGGGAGGCAGGAGCTCACTCCTTCCAGTCGGTGAGTTCAGTGTCTTAACCACTAAGCCACCACAGTCCACTTGAGTATCATTAGCTAAGTATTGATGATTGCATGCATTGTATAGCTTGACTTGCAAGAAAACAGATAGACATCCCAGTCAAACACACAAGAGACCAAAGGCATACAAATGCTCTGGTAGAAGACATAACTGAGCAACCCATTGCTGATCAACAACAGTACACTTTTGATCCCACCCAGCCAAGATGCAGTTCTCTGTGGCACTTTTTAAAAAGTCTACACCCAGGATCCTGGAATAATCTCTTCCAGCTGCTTATGATAGATGGAATTTACTGCACAAATGGAAAGCGCCCCCCCCCCCCCCCCCCCCAAAAAAAAAAACCTGCTATCAATGGGATAATCTCTGACTTGTGCAACTCTTGGCTCAGGTTTGGGAAAAGCAAAAATGGAACCCTCCATCCAAAGTCCCTTTAGATTCCACATCTGCTAACAAGATTTTTGGGCTATGAAACAAAAAAAAGGGGTTTGACATCTTCATCATCATCATCTCATGTCAAAAATTATTCTGAGTTGAAAGGATTTTTATTGGAGAAACTCCACTCAGGGGACACCTGAATGATGTTCCTTTCATGTCCCCAAGAGCTGACACAGAGACGGGTGCTCAATCCATCATGCAGTACTCGGGTCTCGAACTGCTGACTTGCCAGCCTTCCAACTAACAAGGTGAGCTTCTTAACCACTGAGCCACCACTGCCCCAATGTTTGACATATACTGTTACTTACAACATCAATTGCAAGGCGCTGGCAGGAAAGACAGACAGCCGCAAGCACTTCACTCCAAATCATTAGCAACAGTATCACAGCCACCCGCTTTGTATCAGAGGAGACTTCCCACTGATGAGCCCATCCTGTCAAATGCAAGCAGGCATGGGCCCACTCAAGCATCACAGTCAAGGAGCAGCTTTGTTTGCTCAGATGCTAATAAATGCTGGGCTGCTTTATTGTATTTGTGACTTGGATTGTCTTAGCTACCAGCTGTCATGTACAATTAATTCCTTCTGGATATATCATTGTTTTATTGACCCCTGAAATGAAGCGGTAGCTCCAGGCAGTATGATGCTTTCTACAGTATGATAGAAATATAGAAATATTGCTCCACCTTGTCTTTAACCAGAAATACAGCCTTCTCAGTGGTGGCACCAACACTGTGGAATACACTACCGGTGGAGCTGCGCCAGGCCCCATCACTGGCTACCTTTAAAAAACAATTTAAAATGCTCTTCATCAAGGAGGACTTTCAGGGTGTTGTTCCCCTATCAATTAATTAGCCAGTTAGGTTAAGTCCCGATGTCCTCTGATGCCATTTTTTATTTTATTTTATTCTATGATGTATTTTTGGTGGTGGGCTTTGATTTGTTGTGGGTATTGTTGTTATTCATTTTCTGTTAGTCACTGCCCAGAGTGGGATAACACCCAGATGGGCAGTATAGAAATCCAATGAATAAATAATAAATTCCATGTTTCCCATCATTTAGGACAGGAGTTTTCAACCTTTTAAAGCTGGGGGCCAGGTCAAGCTCCCTCAGACAGCTTTGGGGGCTGGATGGCCATTTTGCCCTTTCTCCACCACATGGAACTTCTGGGTGTAGTGGGGGCAGTGGGGGCCCACATAAAATGGTGCCACGGGCCACATTCAGCCCACTGGCCACAGGTTGAGAATCCCTGATTTAGGAAAACACTATTGGTGCCTAATGCAGACTGCACAAGCAATTCAATAATCTCGAATCGGATCAAAATTCCCAGAAATCATTTTTAAACCTAAAAAGGCACCATGTTTCGAAACCACAACAGCTCCAAATTGATAACGAAATCTTTGACCTGACCCTCACCCCCACCCCAACGTAAATTTCCGTGATTCAGATGGCAGACCCCCTCGAGAATCACATAATTGTTGAATGGCTCCTTCCCACCAAAGTGGTCCCTATTTATCTACTTGCAATTTCTTGCTTTTGAACTGCTAGGTTGGCAGGAGCTGGGACAGAGATGGAAGCTCAATCTGTCATGCAGTACTTGGGTCTTGAACTGCTGACCTGCCGACCTTCAGGTTCAGCGTCTTAACCACTAAGTCACTGCAGTCCTAGGAATACTGTCCTGCATTTTCCCAATTGTACATGAATAGGGACAAGACAGATCCATGACACCAATATGCATCTGTTCATACTATGTTGCTGTGATTCAGGGACACCATGGAAGGCAATTTTCTTCCTCTAACTTTGCTCCCAAATAATATCACTCAGCACAGACAGGGTAGAACAAAGCAGGACAAGCCTCTGAAAGCAAGCTAGGGTGTTTCCATTAATAAAATGTATTTTTCAGTTCTTTTGGAGTGGCCCTGAGCTTGTAAAAAGCAATAAATCAACATAGTTTCTAGAAGAAGCACTAGAAGCACTTTCTTTTGTGGAAGAATGAAAGTGCTGGGAGCTGAATAGAAGGGAAGAGAGTACAATGATCAGAAAAATGAAATGTATTTCCTTTCTCCTCTTGCCCCATTGTCTCTTTTCTTTTAGTCCGCAGAAAGCTCCAAAGTTTAGGATGCAGCCCAAATAACAAGCACACAGAGAAACATTCATGGCTACCTGTACAATCAAATACATTTAAGCTTAGGTTATTTCAACTTTCAAGTATAAATTAATAACTGGTCTCACAGTATGCTATCCACCAATTTCGGCTATTTGAAGAAGTCTGTTAGATCTTTCATGCACTGAGCAGTTCCCTTCTGATCCATTTTTCCTTTCTGCCCCCTCTTTTAAATTTGGGGTGAAACAAGATTTTTCTAAGAGTCTAGCACAGCAGGTAAACTTGTTTTATGTTGCCTGTGTGCTTTGCTGTACATCAATAGTATTGCACCATGGTTAGGGCTACCTAGAGACATTATCTTCAAAAGTACTTCAAGGGCAGTGTGACATAGCAGGGTGTTCTTTTTTCCACAAGAAAGGAAGAATAAAGAAAACTTCACGAAAACATATTTACAAATTTCTCTGGAAAGTGTTGGTTCTGTGGCAGGATTTGCAGCTGCTCCTCTAAGTCCTCCAGTTGCCTGGAAGCAACTGCCCTAAGTCCTGCAGGACTGGACCCTCAGTCAGCTGCAGCTGCAAAGCCCCACCTGAGAGCCCTGGGGAAGGTTCTGGAATCTGGACCATCATAAGCTCCACCTAGAGGCCCTCGGTGACTTAGCTATATAAGAACCAGCTCTTCCCCCTAAACAGTGATAGTGAACTTTGGCACTCCAGGTGTTTTTGATCTTCAATTCCCAGAAGCCCTGAGCAACAGGAGTGTTGACTTGGGCTTCTGGGAATTGAAGTCCAAGAACAACTGGAGTGCCAAGGTTGGCTATCACTCCATTGTCTCAGCAATGGAGGTCAGCAGACTTGCAGTTGCTTGGCTCCTGCATCTCTTGCCTTGTCCCTGCTGTTGAAGATCTCTACCTTGTTTTTGTAGACTTCTGCCCAGTTCTTGCTTCCTGTAGACTGTTGTTGTGCCTTGCATTTATCCTTGCTACTGGAATTATGTCCGCTTTCTCCAATCCCTGAGGGCTCTCTGCTGTGTCTGTTCTCCTGGTCACCCGACTTCTGGCTTGTGTGGACTATGGTTTCATCAACTGGATTAATATTGCATCTCTGGATTGACCTGAATTTGGACTCTGGACTGAGATTTGGTTATTGTTTGGACTATTGTCTGATTGTCCTGGGTCTGAGTTTTTGTGTTGCCTGCCAGCCACCCATGTCCCAGAGCCTGAGATTTCTGAGCAGTAATGCTTTAGCCAATAGTGCTTGTTGATTGCATTAACTCATGTTGCTCAGTCACTTGACTGTGAATCTTGTGACTTGCAACTAGAAGTCAGGACACAAGATCAGACATGGGTACAGAATATTACCTGAAGTCACAATGATTTTGGGGTTGGTCAGATCTAGGAAAACGGTGGAAAAAATCACTTGCACACTAAATAAACCATTCATCTGGGAAATGGCTTGAGTAAATATAGCTCAAATGACCAAAATTTATATTTGTTAAAACACAAAAGATTTTTAATGTATCAGTTTTTCAAAAATAACTACGGTAAACTTTATCTTCAGTAAACAAAAATCAATAAACTTTTCATAATTGCATTCATCTTGTAACATAACTTTAAATCCTGTTCCTTTCAAAGAAAATTCGATAATTCTCTTTTCAATAAACTTTCATTAGGGAAGGAAGGGTCTTCTTTGCTCTCAAGAGCTACTTCTGTGAACAACAAGAAATATCATTTATTTCAGCAAAAAGTTTCAAGTTTATTTACACCTTATCCCATAGAAGTCACAATACATCAGTTTACAAAAAAGTCTTACCACATAAAATTCTTTTAATTATGTCTTAATGTGTTGAATACTCTCTACCCAAATGGTTTGAATTCAGAACAAGATCTCTCATGTTTCCTTTAAATCTCCACAGACGCACTAATGCACGCAGGTGTTTGGATCTGTAGGAACTATCAGGTGTGCTCTCACAGTGATTAACAGAGGCTTAAGTTCAAGTTAGTGTGAGTTATTTGTTAATGTCATAGCCCAAAAAGAATACACGTTTGGAGACATTAAGACGTGATTAAAAGAATTTTATGTGGTAAGACTTTTTTGTAAACCAATGTATTGTGACTTCTATGGGATAAGGTGTAAATAGTTAAACTTGAAACTTTTTGCTGAAATAAAGGATATTTCTCAGCACAGCACCATCATTACAATGGCAGAATAGGAGCTTCTTCTTCTTTCATGTCCTGATCAAACCCTGGACTGACAAACTGAAGTCACTTTCTGTTGTGTTCTAAATACTATGCCTTTAAACAATGTAACCCGTTGTAATAGGACGCGAGCTAATGACCACCAGGTGGCAATAGCGAGCGCCCAGCTCACACGGTTCCAATTCCCCAAAGAACTACAGCGCGGGAAGATTCCCGCCACCACCTCACCTGGACAAGAAGGGTGTGACCAGGAATGACGTCATGCAGACAGTAGCCAATGGGCTATCGAGGAGCCACATTCAAATGTATAGCCACTGTATATATTGAACTGTTCATCCACCATTACCACATGTTCCCCCGGACCACCATGCAATAAAGATGTGCTAAGCCAATCATTCGGCAGTTCCTGTGTCTTGGTTCTCATACACTAAATTGGCGACGAAGGTGGGATCATGGATCCCCACGAGATCAAGATACACGCCGGTTTCGACATCAACAAGCCGGAAGATTGGGAGCTCTTCGAAATGGACTTCCAAAGCACGCTGGTGGTGTCCGACATTACGGACGAGGGAAAGAAGAAGGCCATCCTCACCCGGATGCTGGGACATGCCGCCATGAGAGTACTGGTGGACCTGGTTTCGCCGAAGAAGGTGAGCGAGGTGTCGGTCAAGCAGCTCCTGAAAGCGATGCGCGACCATTTCCAGCCCTCGGTCTCGATGTTTTCGGCTCGAGACGCGTTCTGGAAGAGAGTTCAAGCGCCTGGGGAGTCCATCGCAGCCTTTGCAGCGGCCCTCCGGTTGGCCGCCGGCCCATGCAAGTGGGAGAACCTGGAAATCGCCCTCAGGGACCGCATGCTCTGTGGCCTGTGGGACGAGGAAGTTCAGCGAAAGCTGATGAACCAGGAGCCGCCCCCAATGCTGCACGAGGTCGTGAAGGCGGTGCAGGCCGCGGAAGCCATGAGGGCCGGAGTCAAGGGGTTCAGAGAAAGGCCCCCACAACCCGACAAGGCAGCGGGCTCGGTGCACGCGGCCAGGCGAGTGCTGAAATGTCCCGCGGAGAGCAGCAACGACGAGGACGTCCGGAAGGTTCGGAAGGACGGCCGACGCTGCGACGGCTGTGGAGCGGCCCATGACCGCATCAAGTGCCCGTTCCGGAAGGCCGAGTGCCACAACTGTGGACGCCGTGGGCACATTGCCAAAGTCTGCAGGCAGCGGCGCAAGGACCAGAAAAGCTCGTCAGACCATTTGCCGAGGACCAGGGAAGGCGCCCGGCCAGCGAGGAAGCAGGACGGCGTGGGCCGCATCTCCGACGACAGAGGCGGCGACACCCCAGTTTACAGCGTGTCCTTGGGACACCCCCGTTACTTTGTTGAGGTACTAGTGCAAGGGGCCCCCGTTAGAATGGAGATAGACTCGGGTTCCTCATATTCAATCATGTCCCAGCGGGAGTTTTTGGGGATTTCCCCCCACGTGCGGCCCAAGCTCAAAGCGCTGAGGTCAACGTTGCGGGACGTGCAGGGGAACAGCATCCCGGTGTTGGGGGTTGGAAAATTCAAGGTCCAATATAAGCAACATGCCGCGGAACTTCCCCTGGTTGTCCTCAAAGGGGGAAGCTGCAGCCTCCTCGGGACTCAATGGTTTAAGCCCCTGGGTTTGTTCATCGGGGGGGTGCATGCCGTTGGGACTGACCCAGTGCAGGAGGTGTGTGACGCGCACCCCGAAGTCTTCAAAGAGGGACTCGGAAAATTCAAGGGACCCCCAGTTGCGTTCGACCTGGACCCGGAGGTCCGCCCAATAAGACTCAAACCGCGCAGAGTGCCTTTTGCACTCAAGGACAAGATAGAGGCGGAACTGGACAAATTGGTGGGCCAAGGGATTCTTGTTCCTGTTGATTCCGCGGAGTGGGAAACTCCGATTGTAACAGCCCTGAAGGCCAACGGGGAGGTCCGAATATGCGCTGATTATAAGTGCACCATTAATAAGGCGATTAGGCCAAATGCATATCCGGTGCCGGTAGTCAGCCACCTGTTGGCCAGGTTACATGGGGGGAAATGCTTTGCAAAACTTGACCTAGCGCAAGCCTACCAGCAACTCTCCGTCACCCCAGCTGCAGCTGCTGCGCAAACGATAGTCACTCACAAGGGGGCGTTCCAGGTGACGCGCCTACAGTTCGGCGTGAACTCGGCGCCAGGCATCTTCCAGTTGCTCGTGGAACGCCTCTTAAAGGGGCTAGAAGGGGTGTTGCCATATTTTGATGACGTATTGATAACGGGGGGAGCGAGGCAGAATTGGCCGAGAGGCTAGACACAGTGCTGACGGTGTTTGAAAAGGCGGGTTTGAGGTTGCGAAAAGACAAATGCGTTTTCTTCGCGAAAGAGGTTGAGTTCTTGGGTTTCCGGGTAACCCCTGCGGGAATCAAACCCTCCAAATCCAAGGTGGCCACCATTCAAAATGCCCCTCGCCCCACTTCCAAGCCCGAATTGCAGTCGTTCCTAGGGCTCTTAAACTTCTACCACTCTTTCCTGCCCCGGAAGGCTTGGGTAGCAGAGCCGCTCCATAAGTTACTCAAGAAGGACGAGGCGTGGAATTGGGGCGAGAGCCAGGAGAGGGCATTCATTGAACTAAAACAGCTCCTAGCATCAGACGCAATATTAACCCACTTTGACCCCAAGAGACCAGTAGTTCTGGTATGTGACGCGTCCCCGGTGGGGGTGGGGGCGGTTCTGTGCCACGTGTTGGAAAACGGGCGGGAAGCCCTGGTAGCGTTCTACTCAAGATCCCTGTCCCAGGCAGAGCGGAACTATGCACAGACAGACAGGGAGGCACTAGCGATAATTGCTGGGACCAAAAAGTTCCATGATTTCCTCTATGGCCGCCCCTTTACCATAGTGACCGACCACAAGCCCCTGCTAGGCATTTTTACTGCAGACAAGCCCACACCACAAATCCTGTCCCCTAGGATGCTCAGGTGGGCCATTTTTTTGAACGCGTACCAGACCACGCTGGTGTATCGCCCTGGTAAGGACATAAGCCATGCGGACGCCCTGTCGAGGTCACCCCTCCCCCACACAAGCAGCCACGTGTGCGAGGTTGAGCAAGACCGCCAAGTGCTCATGATTGAGGTCTTAGATTCACCCCCCATACTGCCCGCAGAGATCGCCAAGGCGACAGGCAAGGACAAGACGCTGGCCCTAGTCAGTTCTTGGGTGCAGAAAGGGTGGCCAACGTCCTCCCCGGCGGCAGAATTTGCCCCATTTTTTCGGAAAAAGCTAGAATTGTCCTTAGAGAGGGGGTGCCTCCTGTGGGGCCAGCGGGTAATCGTCCCTGAATCCCTGAGAGCGAGGGTGCTTAAACTGCTGCACGTCAGCCACCCCGGAATTGTCCGCTCCAAGGCACTGGCCAGGAGCTACTTCTGGTGGCCCCAGTTGGACGCCGATATCGAGCACATGGTGGGCACTTGCATGAGCTGCCAGAGCTCCCGGCCCGAAGAAGCTCGCCTTCCGCACAGGGAGTGGGACACGGCAAAGGGGCCGTGGTCCCGCGTGCACATTGACTTTGCGGGCCCCTTCAGAGGATCACTTTTTCTCCTCATAGTAGATGCTTACTCCAAGTGGCTGGAGGTAATCCCAGTTGCGAACACCTCCTCAGCCACAACTATTAAACATTTGTGAAGGGTGTTCAGCACGTTCGGTATACCCGACACCCTCATTAGCGATAATGCTAGTTGCTTCACGTCCACTGAGTTCCGGGCATTCACCAAGATCAATGCCATCCGGCACATCACCTCCGCTCCTTTCCACCCGGCGACAAATGGCCAGGTAGAACACCTCGTGCGCACCACCAAAGACGCGCTGAGGCGCATGGGCCCCGGGGATTTAAACCTGCAGTTGTGTCAGTTTTTACTGGGATACAGGGTAACCCCCCTAGCGTCAGGGTACTCGCCCGCAGAGCTCCTAATGCGCAGGAAGCTGACTATGATACTGACCAGGCTAGACCCCACAAGGGTGGAAGACACTGGGAGGAACATCGGGGTATCAGGCACGAAGAGTTTTGAAATAGGCGCCCCGGTTCATTGCAGAAACTACGCTAGCGCAGGGCCAGCCTGGGTCCCGGGCATAGTCATTGGGCAGACAGGCCCCGTGTCGTATTGCGTAGAGACCAGCACAGGTCTACTCTGGAGGCGACACGCAGACCAACTCCGGCGCCGGGTCTCCGAAAACCTGGGCACCGACAGCGCAGAAAAGGATTCAACGTTAGGGTTCTCCCCCACCCGTTCAGCCCAAGGGGGAGGAGAGGGGGGCCAGTGGTCCCCACCACGGGGGGAAGGGTCCCCACCAAGGGGGG
Organism: Bradypodion ventrale; assembly: GCA_035047345.1. NCBI lineage: Eukaryota > Metazoa > Chordata > Lepidosauria > Squamata > Chamaeleonidae > Bradypodion > Bradypodion ventrale. The sequence goes on along the minus strand of JAWDJE010000002.1, from coordinate 325,923,130 downwards.
AAGGGAATAAGTTTGTCCCCATAGACATCCTGAGAGATTCCCCCATAGATACCCCAGTAGATGATTTTGAGTTTGAGTTACAAAACCGGGGGGGTTTTCGGAGTGGTCCCCCACCCATCCAAGTGAGAAGCGGGGTTTTGCGTTAGCCCCCAGTGCCCCCGGTTTTCCCACAATGGAGTTTGTCCCTACCCCGAAAGCCGCAGAACCGTGGCAAGCCACTAATGAGTCTCCTTCTCCCGTTGCAGGACAAGAGACCAGGGAACAAAGAAGCAGTAGCGCCCCCGGGTCAAGTCAGCCAGCATCGCGCCCAAAACGCGTTTGCAATAAGCCATCTTGGATGAGAGACTTCGTCTCATCCTAGGGGGGAGGGATGTTGTGTTCTAAATACTATGCCTTTAAACAATGTAACCCGTTGTAATAGGACGCGAGCTAATGACCACCAGGTGGCAATAGCGAGCGCCCAGCTCACACGGTTCCAATTCCCCAAAGAACTACAGCGCGGGAAGATTCCCGCCACCACCTCACCTGGACAAGAAGGGCGTGACCAGGAATGACGTCACGCAGACAGTAGCCAATGGGCTATCGAGGAGCCACATTCAAATGTATAGCCACTGTATATATTGAGCTGTTCGTCCACCATTACCACATGTTCCCCCGGACCACCATGCAATAAAGATGTGCTAAGCCAATCATTCGGCTGTTCCTGTGTCTTGGTTCTCATACACTAAATTTTCTTTGCTTTGACGTTGACCAAACCCACGTCCTCATCAATGCATGTATCTGGCAGCAATTGGCAGACCAGTAAATGAGCTGCATTATGTGTTGTTGTCTGCCAGCAGCCCCCACTTAAGCATGTTGTTCTTACATTTAGGGACTCCAACCCTCAGCCTATTCAGGGTCCTCCAACTGATGTAGGGGAGGTTGAGATCTTTAGATATACCCTCCTTTAATGTTGTTTCTTGTCCAGCTAAGCAGCCAGGATTCAAAGCCAGCCTCCCAAGAATGAAGCTCACTCAGTAGCTTTTGAGCTAGTCTCTGATTCACAGAGCTGTCATAAAGAATAGAGGTTGGAGAATCATATACCTCTCTTAGCAAACCCAGACCTGTCATTATGCAGATTCAGGTACACACATTCCATGGCAAATGCTGGGATATAGCAAGAAAGTGATCATAAAAAGGGTCAGGTGGAACGGGGCTTGCCTGACACCAGAACTGGGCAAGTTTGACAAGAATAAGGGCCTTTTTTCAGATTAGCTGGTAGCACCAATTTTGCTGCAAATCAGCTCTCTTCATTGTCTGTGGTGGGGCCTTCAAATAAGAGGGTAACTATGCTGAGCTTCACAACTCTCAAAGAGATATATTTTTAAAACAGGGGTTGGCAACTATTTAAAGTTGAGGGCCGGGTCATGCTCCCTCAGACAGTTGAGGAGGCTGGACTGGTGTTCCCCCTGCTGAAAATACATCCATGGCTTCCATAAATGTGTCTACAGCTACTGCAAATGCAGCAGTGGAAGTGAGGGAGGGGGCCGGATGATTTGGTGCCATGGGCCAGATTCAGCCCATGGGCCGTAGATTGCCAATCCCTGTTTTAAAATAACCCACCTATTATTTTCTTGGGCTGGAACTTCAGCAAGGCAGTTGATAGAAGAGCAAGAGAATATTGCTCAAACGGAAGACGTGGCAGCCTCAGTTTTGGACAGGTACTTGAATGTGCATATAGCAAGCAATTTTAGACAAGAATCCTAATTTGACAGAGGCCCAAATACTTGGGAAAGCAAAAGACGCACTTACTTACTTGCATAAATTAAAGCCCACACATAGCCATGCTGAGCATCATTTATTTTCTGTACAGGTGGACCTGTGTATAATGCATTACCTGTCAGTTCTGTGATGATTGTTCATCTCCTTTCCTATATTGTACCAAGGCACTACTGGCAGATCTATAACTCTTTGACACTTACCAAGGTAATTTTGATAGAGGATTTCAATTATGTCATTCTAAGAAGCGTCAGCTATATCAGACCTGGAACCCGAGAGAACAAAGAGCTGGAAAGCAGCTTGCTGTACTTAAACTTCTAAGTAGATTTCTAATGGAAGAACTTTTGCATCACTCAACTTTCTCCTTCATCAGCTGCAACACCATACTAACATCCTCCTCAGTGCCTTTCACCATGTCTTTTTTTCTGTGAATAATCCAAAAGCTTTCGCTAATCCAGTTAACCTCTTGGGATAAACCCAACAGAACATAGCTCATGCAGGTTCAATCAATCAATCAATTTTTAATTTATATACCTCTCTAACTCAGCCCAATGGGCAACTCAGAGCAGTTCCCAACATGTAATAACACAAAGTACAATACAATAAAATATAAACAATACAATCAATATACATCATCAAAATACAAGTTAAATATACAGTAATACAAAAATGTGCATAAGCAATTCAAACAAGCATAAAAAATACAATCTGGTGGGGTCACAGCTGCGCTCCAGCTGAAGCAGGACCCAGTACGCAGGTGGCAAGGTAGTCATTAAGCCCAAAGCCTCTCCGTTCTGCCTGTGGAGCTCTTGGGTGGTGTCAAAGTCCAGCTGCCTTTAGAGCTCCAGGTAAGACGGGGACAAGGGTTGCCTTTGTGGGCGGTGGAGTGACCCTCAGATGCCACTCATTCCCCTCTGGCTGGCTGCCGGTCGGACCGCCGATGGTGTTGGTTCCAAGACAGGCAGGGAGCGCTGGCGAGCAGTGGCGGCTCCTTTTCTGCCCTTCAGGCAGGCCGAGCTTTCTTGCTCATCAAAAGAAAAAGCGGAACCACAGAATGGAAAGGTGAAAAGGGCATATTGAGAAAGTAGACTCTACTTGAAACAAACAGCAGTGGGACCTCCTCTCTTTTTGACTCTGTTGACAAGTCACAGAGTTAGCTAAAGTGCTGGAGACCAGCACAGAAATACGGTGAGGAAGAAGGAACTCTTCAGTGAAACATAATTTCCACAACATCCTCCATACTCCCCCTAACACCAGTTTCCAGTAACCTTTCCACCATTGCTGGCAAACATATGAGCAGGCTGAGTGTTCAATTGAAGAATAGGAATATTACATTAGGAGGCAGCAGAATGAATCTACAGGTATATGCTTCTTGGTTCTATAGATTTCTACAGGTTTTTCTTCCAAGGTTGTCCAGCAAGCAAGATGTCCTCAATTTCTTCCCATGAAATCATGCCTATCAATCTTTTCCTATGCAAACAATGAATGTTAATCAGGCTGCCTGAGCCTCAGTCATTATGAGTGATTACTTGATTGTTAAGAACAGAGTGATCAAATAAGAAAGGTTGTGATGATCCTTATTTTGCAGAAGAAGATCATTGGGTCTTTCCCCCACCCACTCCTGTGTTGTGGGATGCAGTATGTTATTGTGTTATATTGTTAACATTACATCACACAGTGTTTTGTATTGATGATTGTGTTTTGGTCTGCCTTGTTCTTTGGACTTCAAAAACAGAAATACTGTATGTTTGATTTATCTTGACAGTTTCCTTCACCAGCTTAGACAGCCCTGTGCAGCTTGTGCCTGAAGTATGATCCTCCATAGGACTTGTGCATACCAATTTCAGATGCACACATTGGTCAGTTTCTGAGTATCAGCTCCCTGGGTGGCTTAGTGGTTAAGATGCTGAGCTGGAGACTGGAAGGTTGGGTTTCTATACCTGAGGGCTGCACTTGGGGACATGAAAGGAGCCTCATTCGGGCATCCCCTGAGTGGAGTTTTTCCAGCAAAAATCCTTTCAACCCAGAGTAATCTCTGACACAAAATTATTATTATGTGTACTGTCAAGGTCAAAAAATTGATATGTAAATAATCTCAGGGCACTATAGAATTTTATAACACTCTTTGGTCATTTGAGTTTGTGGTGGTCTGTCCAGCTGACATTTTTCCCAAAAGGGTTAATTCACAGTAGACCAGTTCTATGAGGACCTACAACATCTTATAGAACAGACACCAAGAAACGACATCCACATTATCTTAGGAGACTGGAATGCAAAAGTAGGAAATCAAAAAGTGGATGGATTAACAGACAAGTTTGGTCTGGGAACACAAAATGAAGCAGGGCAAAAACTGATAGAGTTCTGCCAAGATAACACACTAGTCATAGCAAACACCCTTTTCCAGCAACACAAGAGGAGACTCTACACATGGACATCACCAGATGGCCAACATTGAAACCAAATTGACTACATAATCTGCAGCCAAAGATGGAGAACCTCCATACAGTCAGCAAAAACAAGACCTGGAGCAGACTGTGGCTCAGATCACAATCTACTGATCGCAAAATTCAGGCTCAGACTGAAGAAAATAGGGAAAACTAATAGGCCGGATAGATATGATAGATAGTAGCCAATTTATCCTGTTTCCCCAAAATTTCATTTTTATCCTTCACCCTTGCTTCTTGCTTCTTCTCAAATTTCTGAAACAATTTACCAAATTCCACCATTATTTTAGTCTGGTCATATGCCGTTGGTTCAGGGGATGATGATGATGATTGAGGGGCCTCCACAGATGCTGGTTTATCCTTCTTCTTTGGTTTCACTACCACCACCACCTCCTTCCCTTTTCCCCTTTTGATCTTATCCATTGTGACGTCAAACAATAACTTCAAAGTCGCAACGCTTTTGGCTCGGGAAGGTCCCTCTCCTTGAAACTGTTCCAGCGCTCCAATGCAGTAAGGTTAAAAAAAACAGGTATACACTCCCAGCTTCTTCAAACACATTGTGCCTCAAATGCAAGATCCAGCCCCTTACATTCCAATCCAGTAAGCCTGCTGCTTTAATAAACTCCTTGCCCAGGCAAAAACAGCACTTGAGGGCAAGAAGGAACCTCATTTGGGCATCCCCTGATTGGAGTTCCTCCAGCAAAAATCCTTTGTGTGCTTCAGACATGATAAAATATTACACTCCCCTTAATTATTTTAATATTCTATATACTCTATATATAGAACTGGTGTAGAGACCGGCAAGGCACGCCACAAAGTTTGCCAAGAGAACCCTATGGACCAAAACAAAAGGCAAAACAAGGAGATGCTCAGCACAGCAGATCTGAAAAGGGGGAGGGACATGAAAGGGGGAGGAGAAATACAGTGTTGCAGGGATCAATACTGCATAGGGACATGGAATGTGAGATCTATGAATCAAGGAAAACTGGAAGTGGTTAAAAACGAGATGAAATATTTAGGAATAAAAATTACAAATAAATATGATGAACTATTAAACTTAAATTACGGGGTCTTGCTTAAAGAAATAAAGGAAATGATACAGAGGTACAAGAATTTAAAATTATCTTGGTTTGGAAAAATCGCCTTGTGTAAAATGAAGATTTTGTCAAAAAAATTGTTTTGCTTGAAACATTACCTGTTAAAATTAAAGAGAAGTTAAAAGTATTGCAAAATTTAATAAATAATTTTTGTAATGGAGGAAAATGGACTAGAATAACAAAGTCATTATGGTATAGACCACAAAAAGAGGGAGGTTTGGGACTGCCAAATCTTAGAAATTATTATCGAGCATGTCAATTTAAAAATATTATTAGGATTTTAGCAACTGATGGAGTAATCTGGAAAGGAATTAAAATGCAGGAGTTGGAAGAGGTAGGGAATGCAATATTTTTGGACAAAGATAAGGTAAAAATCAATCCAGCAAATAAATTTTTAAAGATATTAATTGAAACATGGAAGTCCATTAAGAGCAAATTGGCTCCTGACACATCCCCTATTATTGATCTAAAAGATATTAAAAGCTTCCCTCTAGCAATGAATGATAGAATTGAAGAGATTCTAAAAAATTATAATGTGACTCTTTTAAAAGATTGGTTAATATTATGTGAAAACACAGATAGAAAAATGGAGTTGATGGAGCAATTGAATTTGAACTGGATGCAGATAGCAATGATTAATAATTGGAATAAGAAGTACATGAGCAAAGTCAGTTTGAAAGAGATAAGACAGAGTTTGAGGCATTAGTATATAACCTAAGATTGGGAAATACTACCATTAAAGGATTGATTGGTAAGCTGTACAGAATGTTGAACCACATTGAGTTTGTAGGTGAATCTCTGAAAATGGCCTGGGAAAATGATCTCAATATAAGCATTAGCGATTCAAATTGGAAAGGGAAGTGGGAAAAAAGAGTTATGAGATTGTTATTGGTCAAACTTAAGGAGCATAACTATAAAGTTATCTGGGAGTGGTACTTAACACCGATGCGTTTGCATCAAATAGATCACGCAAAATCAAATTTATGCTGGAGGTGCAAACAAGATGTTGTATCCTACATTCATATGTGGTGAGAATGTGGACAAGTAAAACAATTTTGGATAAGTGTTGAGAAAGAAATTATAGATATATTTGAGATAGATATTAAATTGGATGCAGGTAGTGTGTTATTGTTCGAACTGGATAAATTGAATCTAAGTGTCAATGTAGTAGAATTGTTAACAATCATATCAATTGCAAGGTTATGTATAGCTAAGAACTGGAAGAGTGATGCTCCTTTAAAATTGGAAGACTGGTATAAGCAAATGTGGAACATAGCACTTAATGATAAATTAACGTCAGAGATCAATTTAAAGAAAGGCATTAGTAAAGAGAACAAATTTTATGATATTTGGAAGCCCTTCTTAGTCCACACTTTGATTGCCGGAAGAGGTGACAAGCCGATGTCTGACGAGTTATCTTTTTTATGGTGGTTCATTATTTGTAAGATATTTTAAGTCATTTCTGTTTTTGCTTATGGTTATTTGTTACCTTGTATCAGGGGGGCCATATAAAGAAAAGCAAGGAGAGAAGGAAAGATGCCTTTGAGATGTGGTGTTGGAGGAGAGTCCTGAGAATCCCTTGGACAGCAAAGAGAACAAATAGGTCAATCTTAGAAGAAATCAACCTTGACTGTTCATTGGAGGGACAAATAGTGAAGATTAAGCTAAAGTACTTTGGACATCAAATGAGAAGGGAGGACTCACTTGTTGTTGTTGTTCAGTCGCACAGTTAATTCCGACCCTTTGCGACCCCCATGGACCATTTTCCTCCAGCCACCTCTATCCTCCACCATTCTCCTCAGCCCACCAAGCTCTGTGCCCATTGTGTCCACAATACCATCTATCCATCTCATCTTTGGATGCCCCCTTCTTCTCTTGCCCTCCACCTTTCCCAGCATCAAGGCCTTCTCAAGTGAGTCCTCCCTTCTCATTTGATGTCCAAAGTACTTTAGCTTCATCTTCACTATTTGTCCCTCCAATGAACAGTCAGGATTGATTTCCTCCAGTATTGACCTATTTGTTCTCTTTGCTGTCCAAGGGACTCTCAGGACTCTCCTCCAACACCACATCTCAAAGGCATCTATTCTTCTGCGCTTAGCCTTCCTAATGGTCCAGCTCTCACACCCATACATTACCACTGGGAATACCATTGCTTTGACTATGCGAATTTTTGTTTTCAAGGTGATGTCTCTGCTTTTCACTATATTCCCCAGATTTCTCATAGCTTGTCTCCCCATAATCAGTTGTCTTTTTATTTCATGGCTACAGTCTCCATCTGCAGTGATCTTAGATCCCAGGAAAGTAAAATCTGTCACTGCTTCTACTTCTTCCCCATCTATTTTCCAGGGACTGATCGGACCTGTTGCCATTATCTTGGTTTTCTTGATATTGAGTCTCAAGCCAGCTTTTGCACTCTCCTCCTTCAATCCAATCAAGAGGTTCTTTAGGTCTTCCTCACTTTCTGCCATTAGGGTCTGCATATCTCAAATTATTGATGTTTCACCCAGCAATTTTGATCCCATATTGTGATTCCTCCATCCCTGCATTGCGCATTATGTGCTCTGCATATAGATTGAATAAGCATGGTGACAAAATGCAGCCTTGTCTTACTCCTTTTCCTATTCCAAACCACTCTGTCATTCCGTGTTCTGTCCTAACTGTTGCTTCTTGGTTCGTGTACAGATTTCTCATGAGGCATATGAGGTGTTCTGGTATTCCCATCTCTTTCATTACTTGCCACATTTTGTTGTGGTCCACACAGTCAAAAGCCTTGGTGTAGTCAATAAAACAAAAGTAGACTTGTTTCTGGTATTCTTTTGTTTTCTCCATGATCCAACGTATGTTGGCAATGTGGTCTCTAGTCCCCCTGCCTCTTCTGAAACTGGCCTGAACCTCTGGTGGTTCTCTCCCCACATGTTGTTGAAGTCTATCCTGTATTATCTTGAGCATCACCTTGCTGGCATGTGGGATGAGCGTAATTGTTCGGTAATTTGAGCATTCTTTGGCATTGCCTTTTTTGGGGATTTGAACGTACACTGATCTTTTCCAATCCTGTGGCCACTGTTCTGTTTTCCAAATTTGCTGGCATATTGAATGCAGTAGTTTGATTCCATCATCTTTTAGGACTTTGAAAAATTCATCTGGGATGCCATCATTTCCACTAGCTTTATTGTTTGCAGTGCTTTTTAGGACCTTTCTGACTTCACTCTCCAGAATGTCTGTTCAAGTTCAAATTTCTCATTATTGTTATTATCAGGAGTGTTGAGGTCCTTTTTGTAGAGTTCCTCTGTGTACTCTTGCCATCTTTTTTGATCTCTTCTGCTTCAGCTAATTCTTTTCCATCTTTGTCCCTTATCATGTTCATTTTTGCTTTAAATGTTCCCTTGATTTCCCCATTTTTTTTAAAAGACCTCTAGTCCTGCCTCTTTTGTTGTTTTCCTCCATTTCTTTGCACTGTTCGATCAGGTATTTTTTCTTATCTCTCCTTGCTTTTCTTTGAAATTCTGTATTCAGGTGGTTGTATTTTTTCCTTTTTCCTTGGACTTTTGCATTCCTTCTTTCCTCTGCTATTTTAAGAGCCTCATCAGACAACCACTTTGCTTTCTTACACTTCTTTTCTTTTGGTATGGTTTCTCTTGCTGCCTCCTGCATGATGTCCCGCGTCTCTGTCCATAATTCTTCTGGTACTCTGTCTATCAGGTACAGACCTTCCACCCAGCCCCTTTCCCAAAGGCCTCCTTCACTGGACCAGGAAGGAGAAGAGAGGGCCGGCAGCTGTATCAAGGCAGGGAGAGGTGGCTGCAAAGACCTTCCACCCAGCCCTTTCCCAAAGGCCTCCTTGGCTGGACCAGGAAGGAGAAGAGAGGGCCAGCAGCTGTATCAAGGCAGGGAGAGGTGGCTGCAAAGACCTTCCACCCAGCCCCTTTCCCAAATGCCTCCTTGGCTGGACCAGGCAGATGGCTTCAAGAATGGAAGCCCAACTCCAGCCATGGAGAACAGACACTGCCTTTCCTCCCAGCCGCTCCGGTGGGAGGGAATTGGTCACAGCCGGGGAAGCCTTGGCAGATTGATGGACTGGCATGTTGCCGCCCCCCTCCTTCACCTCTTGTGGGGTTAGGGAGGAGAGAGGGAGGTGGTGCCAGCAGTGAGGGCCCTTACCCCCCCTTTTTGAGTAATTGTAGGGGTTGGAGGGGTGGGAAGGGAATGGGATTGGGTTTGGGTTTGGGGAGGGATGGCCGGCACCCCCCACCTCTTGGAAATGCCCCAAGGAGGGTAGGGGGAGTGTGGGGGTGGGTTCTGGGTCTGGAGGGGAGAGAGGGTGGGAGAAATGGCCTTGTCAGCTGGGTAGGAGGGGTAGCACTCCATCTGAGATGGGTGGGGAGGTTCTCAGGGCTCAAATTGGGGTTGTGGCGGGCATGGGATGATATGGCGGTTACCGAGGGGCAGGCCACACTCGGGGAACACGGGACCGATGGTTGGTATCTGTCTCTCGTTCCAGTCCCCCAGGTACATCTCTGGGTCCTGAGCAGCTGATCCAGGGTGACCCCACCCTTAGGCTGCTGCTGATGAATGCCAGGTCGATCTGCAACAAGGCCCCCTAATTCAAGACTCTATTCGGGAGGGGCGGGCTGACCTGGCATGCATCACCGAAACCTGGCTGAGACCAGAGGATGGTGTACCTCTGTCAGAAATGTGTCCAGACGGCTTCGGTATCTGGCACCAGCCAAGGGATGAGGGAAGGGGCAGTGGCGTCGCCATTGTAGCCAGGGAGTCCTTGGGAGTTGCCAGGGCCACTGCTCCACAAGTCCCGGGTTGTGAGACCCTGCTCCTGTGGTTGGGCCCTAAGGGTCAGTTGGGAGTCTTACTCCTGTACCTGCCTCCATGCAGGGTAAGAGACTCCCTGCCTGAGCTCCTCGAGGCCATCTCAGCGTTAGCGTTGGAGTTCCCTAGGCTGATGGTTCTGGGGGACTTCAATTTGCCTTCACTGGGGACTGGTTCAGAGGTTGCTCAGGAGTTCATGGCCTCCATGGCAGCCATGGACCTGACTCAGGTAATTCATGGCCCGACCAGGGGCAGTGGTCACACACCGGACCTAGTTTTTTTGTCGGAGCGGTGGCAGAGTGATCTGAGACTACAGAAATTAGAAACTATACCTGTGCCATGGTCAGATCACTATCTGGTGACTCTGGACTTCCTGGGGGGGGCCGTTCACCGCAGGGAGACATGGCCTATTAAATTGGCCCGCCCCCAGCGACTGATGGATTCTGATGAATTCCAGAGGGAACTGGGGGATTTTCCTCTGGATCGGCTACACGATTCATCCGAGGCACTCGTTGACCTGTGGTACAGGATGACTACGGCTGCCTTGGATGAAGTTGCACCACTACGGCCTCTCCGAGCCCGTGGGGTTCGATCTTCCCCATGGTTCACAGAAGAACTGCAGGAGCTTAAACAGGCAAAGAGACGCCGAGAGCGCCGCTGGGTGAAGACCCGGAGTGATTCCGACTGGACACTGGCTAGGGCTGCTATTAAGACCTACCTGGTGGTGATGGGGGTGATGAAGCAACAATACTTCACCGCCCTCATTGCCTCTGCAGATAATCGCCCAGCCACTCTGTTCTGGGTTACCAGGTCTCTCCTTAGCCGGGAGGGGACGTTGCCCGGTTGGCAGGGTTCGGCTGAGGTTTTTGCAGACTATCTGGTGGAGAAAATTGCTCGGATTCACTCGGGTTTTAATCCCGGCGTGGATGGGGAGGGTCCGGAGGGGATCAGAGCTCAGTCTGGCAGTGTTATCTGCGATCAGTTCGATCCAGTTGTCCCTGAGGAAGTGGACAGGCTTCTTGCAGCTGTTCGCACCACCTCCTGCCCTTTGGATCCCTGTCCCACTTGGTTTGTGAAAGCCTCCAAGGGGGTGACGGGAGGCTGGGTCGGGGCTATAATAAATGCTTCATTGCGGGAGGGGGTGTTTCCTGCACCTTTAAAACATGCTCTGGTGCGCCCCCTCCTGAAGAAACAATCTCTCGACCCAGCAGTTCCAGCTAATTATAGGCCGGTCTCCAACCTCCCTTTCTTAGGGAAGGTACTGGAGAAGATGGTGATGCGGCAGTTTCAGGGGGTCCTGGATGAAGCGGATTATCTGGACCCCTATCAATCGGGTTTCAGGCCTGGATATGGTACTGAGACTGCATTGGTCGCACTGGACCCCTATCAATCGGGTTTCAGGCCTGGATATGGTACTGAGACTGCATTGGTCGCACTGGTTGATGACCTCTTGCGGGAGCGGGACGGGGGTCATCCATCCGTCCTGGCTCTTCTGGATCTCTCAGCGGCCTTCGACACCATTGACCACGGTATCCTTCTGGAACAGCTCAAAGGTTTGGGGATCCAGGGCACTGTGTTGTCCTGGTTTTCCTCCTTTCTGGAGGGTCATACCCAGTCGGTGTGGTTGGAGAGTGAGAGGTCCAGCGCTAGGCCCCTACAGTATGGGGTGCCTCAGGGCTCGGTGCTCTCGCCTCTCCTATTTAACATATACATGAAGCCGTTGGGTGAGGTTATCCGTTCCCATGGATACCTTACCATGGGGTAAGGTATCATCAGTATGCTGATGATACCCAGTTATATATCTCGGCCCATGGGGACCCCAGTGATGCAGTCAATATCCTATCCAGATGTCTGGAAGCGGTTGGGGTCTGGATGGGGGACAACGGGCTACAACTGAATCCTTCCAAGACTGAATGGCTTTGGATAGGGGGTCCCGCGTTATCCAGAGAGCTGCCAACTTTGGTCTTGGATGGGGCTGCTTTGCCCCAGACAGACCCGGTACGCAACTTAGGGGTCCTCCTGGACTCGGGGCTGCTACTAGCAGATCAGGTGGCGGCTGTGGCCAGGAGGGCTTTCTCACAGCTTCGCGTCATCCGTCAGATGCGTTCGCTCCTGGACCGGGACTCCCTGCTCATGGTCACACATGCTCTGGTCACCTCCAGGCTTGATTATTGCAATGCGCTCTACATGGGGCTGCCCTTGTCAACCATTCGGAGGCTGCAGTTGGTCCAGAATGCGGCAGCCCGGGTGGTGATGGGGCACGGGCGTTATGCTCGTACTTCACCATTACTTCGGGAGCTGCACTGGCTACCAGTTTGCCTCCTGGTGCAGTTCAAGGTGCTGTTTTTGACCTTTAAAGCCCTTCATGGTAGTGGGCCAGGATACCTTAGAGACCGCATCGTCCCAAGAGTGTCCGCCCGTCCAACCAGAGCAGATCGGAGGGGCTCCCTGATTGTTCCATCTGCCAGAGGGGCTCGTCTCTCTGGCACACGAAAGAGGGCCTTTTCCGTGTCCGCACCGGCCTTGTGGAACCTCCTGCCTGTAGAGTTGCGGGAGCAGATGGAGCTGCTACCTTTCAGAAAAGACCTAAAAACCTGGTTGGCAGGGCAGGTGTGGGGCCCAGATGGAAGAGTGGCCCCCACCTGTTGGCTTATAAATTAAGCCCCTATTTCTTTTAATTGTCTTTTTTTAATGTGGGTTTTAAGAGGAATGGGGTAGGTGAGTGGGTATGTTGGGTTTTAATTGGTTTTCATTGGTTGTACTGTTTTATGTGTGTTTTAACTTGTTGTGAGCCGCCCAGAGTCGGGTTTACCTGATTGGGTGGCATATAAATTTGAATATAAATAAATAAATAAATAATTTTAAATCTGTTCATGACCTCCACCGTGTATTCTTTAGGGATGTTGTGTAGGTCATATCTGTCTGGTCTAATTGTTTTCCCCATTTTCTTTAGTCTAAGCCTGAATTTTGCGATCAGTAGGTTGTGATCTGAGCCACAGTCTGCTCCAGGTCTTGTTTTTGCTGACTGAATGGAGGTTCTCCATCTTTGACTGCAGAGTATGTAATCAATCTGATTTCGATGCTGGCCATCTGGTGATGTCCATGTGTAAAGTCGCCTCTTGTGTTGCTGGAAGAGGGTGTTTGCTATGACTAGTGCATTCTCTTGGCAGAACTCTATCAATCTTTGCCCTGCTTCATTCTGTGTTCCAAGACCGAACCTGCCTGTTATTCCATTTACTTTTTGATTTCCTACTTTGGCATCCCAATCTCCTAAGATAATGTGGACATCATTTCTTGGTGTCTGTTCTATGAGGTGTTGTAGGTCCTCATAGAACTGGTCAACTGTGGCTTCATCTGCACTAGTGGTTGGTGCATAGACTTGGATTACAGGGATATTGAAAGGTTTGCCTTGGATTCTGACTGACATCATTCTATCATTTGGTGCTTTGGAATCACTTGAGAAGGCCTTAATGCTGGGAAAGGTGGAGGGCAAAAGAAGAAGAGGGCATCCAAAGATGAGATGGATAGATGGTATTGTGGACACAATGGGCACAGAGCTTGGCGGGCTGAGGAGAATGGTGGAGGAAAGAGGTGCCTGAAGGAAAATGGTCCATGGGGTCGCAAAGGGTCGGAATCAACTGTGCAACTGAACAACAACAAAATATACTCTATAAAATTATTTTAATACTCTATATAATACTCTATAATATGTATTATTTCGATACTCTATATCAGGGGTTCCCAACCCCTGGCCTGTGGCACCAATTAATCTGGCCCATGGTGAGGACCCTGCTCTTATCACCGGAAGCACTGAAAACACACCAGAAGTGGCTCAAACACTGTGAAAATGCACTGGAAGTACAAAAATACTGCAAACATGCTCCAAAAGCACAAAAAATGCTGTGAAAACATGCCAGAAACACCAAAAAATGCAGCAAAAACAGCCACAAACATGGTGAAAATTTACCACCATAGTTCCCGCCACCACAGAAAGCTTCAGAAACAGCAGAAAACATGCCATGATTGCGCCCGCCACTGCTGCCACCACCAGAAGTGGTGGAAGTAGCAGGAGGAATAATCCCTCTGGCCCACACATCTGTCCGAGGGGGCATGATCTGGCCTGCAGTGCAAGAAGGCTGGCCACCCCTGCTGTATATACTCTAAAGATACTCTATAATTTCTATACAGAGTATATTTTAATACTCTACATATATAATCTATGTCAGTGATGATGAACCTTGGCACTCCAGGTGTTCTTAGACTTCATTTACCAGAAGCCCAAGTCAGTACTCCTGCTGATCAAGACTTCTGGGAATTGAAGTTCAACACATCTGGAGTGCCAAGGTTTGCCATCACTGCTCTATGCAAAAATTAAAACTGTGAGAGTACTATCCCATGCAGAACAGGTAATGCAACAATTTGAAACTGTCTAGGATAACAAACAAGAAATTGAGAAGACCAGCAAAGAAATGCAACATTCCTGAAAATTCAAAACTGTTGAACTTAATCTTTCCCAGGTTATTGGTAAGAAGGGAAAAAATGAAATGAAATGAAATGAGGCAAAAACACCCGTGCTCAGCATTTCTGCCTGCTGCTGCTGCTGCAAAAAATCTCCACAGAGGCCTGGAGGGATTCCCCAATGGGGCAAAAACTGCAATGATGAAAAAAATTCCTAAATGCATACTTTGTTGCACCTGTCTAGGCTGGCTGAAAGGATCTAGCACAACCCAAACAAAATGATTTGATAGCAAGCAAGGAAGAGTTTGTTTCAACTGCATACAACGCAAGACTGCCGCTCCAAATATTCCACCCTCTTAAATATTTTACCTTTCAGAAAGGATAACGGTTTTTGCTGCTTCATGAGGCATGACAGATGCAGTGTTGCATCTTTGATACGTCAGCATTTTATCTAATAGCTTCTCTTCATTGTATGGCTCAGTGCAGCTAAATAAATACATGCAAAATGGCAACAGATCCTATTTTCCTTCAAGATTATGTCATTGCCATGACTATTTTCTGTAAGATTCACATTAGGGAAGCATTTCAATGGCAATAAAGCACACAAAAATGCCCAGACCCTCAATGAAAGAGACAGAATTAGACTCTTTTTCCTTTGGTGCTGCCACAAAAAGTGGATATCACCCTATATACTATGTTTTTGTCCTTTACCAAGGCAAGACAATGGTGATTGTAAACCTTTACACAGAATTCATACCATTCGTGAATTCTGCACTGTTTGTATTGCCTGGTCCACTTGCTGTGAGTTCCATGGATGAAAAGGAGAAAGCAACTAAACAAGTTACAAGATCATCCTAGTCTGAAATAATATGTTTAGTCGTCAATGATTCCACCACCCATTATAAATTTTCCTCTATAAAAGGTTTAGGCCAGGGGTCAGCAACCTTTTAAAGTTGGGGGCCGGGTCACGCCCCTCAGACAGTTGAAGGGGCTAGACTGGTGATCCTCCGCTGTAAATGCTGCCGTAAAATGCATTTGCGACTGTTGTAAATGTATTTACAACAGCAATGGATGCATTTACGGCTGTCATAAATGTGTTTAAGACAGCCACGGACATGTTTGCGGCTGTTTCTATCACTTCCGGCAGTGGCAGTAATGGTGGCGGGAGTGAAGGCGGCAGGCCAGACGATTTGGTGCTGCAGGCTGGATCCGGCCCGCTGGCCATAGGTTACCAACCCCTGATTTAGGCCAATTCCTGTTAGATTTTACATATGCAAAAGAGGAATCATACAAGTTGTCCTGGGTAAGGGATGAAGTGTTTGGTACACTCATGCATGCGCCAAGCATCTGCCTCAGTTCGCCCTTACAATATATATCATTCCTTTTTTAACCACGTCAAATGAGCTGTTTTCAAAATGCATATAGAAATTAGAGAATATTCTGCAAAACTCTAATCTGAGCCCATTATCTAAAATAAGATGATATTACTCATTATTGCAGTCCACCAAGCATTCTATGAGTCCAACTGTTTGCCATTCTATTTAGATGAGAGTTGGTCAGTGGCAGTGAAGGAGGAATTAGAAAGAAAACAGGTTTTGAAGTGTCTCAATTGGTGAAGCTAATTGTAAAAAGATAGTGTCTAACTCAGTGTTTCCCAACCTTTGGTTTTGGACTTCAATTCCCAGAAGCCGAAGTCAATTCCCCAAAGCACCGATCAGCAAATATACTGACTTAGACTTCTGGGAATTGAAGTCTCCCTGTGGGGCGTGGGCCTCACATTGGGAAACACTGATCTACATAAGAACATAAGAACAGCCTTGCTGGAACAGGCCACAGCCCATCCAGTCCAGCATTCTGTCTCACACAGTGGCTCACCATTTCCTTCAGGGTATTCCCAAGCAGATGCCTTCACCTGCTTAGGATTCCCTGGAAATGGCATTGAGAGATATCCTGCCTATCTCTCCAACCCGGAGGCTGTCCTTAGGTATCCATAATTATAGCCATTGATACCCTTGTCCTCCATGAACTTGTCTAATCCTTTCTTAAAGCTGTCAAGACTGACAGCTGTCACCACTTCTTCTGGCAGGGAGTTCCATAGACCAGTGATCCTCTGGGTGAAAAAGTACTTTCTCTTATTTGTTTGAGAACTAATACCCAAAAGTTTCATGGAGTGTCCCCTAGTTCTAGTGTTATGCGATAGGGAAAACAGTTTTTCCTTATCTACTTTGTCCACACCGTGCATGATTTTATAAACTTCAATCAGGTCACCTTTTAGATGCCGTCGTTCAAGAGTGAAAAGGCCCAAACGTTGCAGCCTCAGATGGTAAGGAAGGTGTTCCAGTCCCCTAATCATTTTGGTTGCCCTCCTCTGCACTTTCTCCAGTTCCATAATATCCTTCTGGGAGTATGGCGACAGAACTGTACACAGTATTCCAGATGGGGCCTCACCATAGATTTATAAAGAGGCAAAATGACACTTGCTGACTTATTTTCTATACCCTTCCTAATGATCCCTAGCATTGAGTTTGCTTTTTTCACTGCTGAGGCACACTGGGTTGACACCTTCATTGAGTTGTCCACCAGGACACCAAGGTCCCTTTCCTGGTTTGTTGCAAAGAGTTCAGACCCCATCAGTTTATAAATGTAATTGGGGGGGGGGGTTGCCCCAACATGCATCACTCTGCACTTACTAATGTTGAAGCTTATTTGCTACTGTTTTGCCCACTCCCCCAGTGTCAAGAGATCCCTCTGGAGCTCCTCACAATCTCTCACAGTTTTCACTACCCTGTATAATTTAGTGTCGTCAGCAAATTTGGCTACCTTGCTATTTACTCCTACTTCTAGATCATTTATGAAGAGGTTGAAAAGCAGTGGTCCCAGTACTGAACCTTGGGGGACCCCACTCTTTACTTCCCTCCACTTGGAGAAGTGTCCATTTAGTGCTACCCTCTGTTTCCTGTCCCTTAGCCAGTTGCTGTTCCAGGACAAGACCTGTCCCTTTATTCCATGACTGGTAAGTTTATTCAAGAGCCTTTGGTGCGGGAACTTGTCAAAAGCCTTCTGAAAGTCCAGATAAACAATGTCAACTGGATCCCCCTTATCCACATGCTTGTTGACACTCTCAAAAAATTCCAACAGATTAGTGAGGCATGATTTGCCCTTGCAAAGGCCATGTTGGCTCTCCTTTAGCAGCGCCTTCTCTTCTATGTGCCTATTAAATGTATCTTTTAGGATGGTTTCCATCACTTTACCTCCCTGGATCCTTTTTTGAAAATTGGTGTTACATCCGCTACCTTCCAGTCATCAGGCACAAACCCTGATTTGAGGGAAAGATTATATATTTTGGTTAGGAGATCAGCAATTTCATCTTTAAGTTCACTGAGAACTCGTGGATGGATGCCACCTGGTCCTGGTGATTTGTTAGCATTTAGTTTAACAAGACATGCAAGGATCTCCTCCCTGGTTATTTCTATCTGACTTAATTCTTCAGTTTCCCTCCCTACGAAGATAGGCTCTGTTTTGGGCATGTGGGCTCTGTCTTCTTCAGTGAATACTGAAGCAAAGAACTCATTGAGTCTCTCTGCAATCTCTGTTTCCTCTTTAATAACCCCTTGCCTTCCATTGTCATCTAATGGTCCAATGGCCTTCCTAGTTGGGTTCTTACTTCTAATGTACTTAAAGAAGTCTTTGTTATTTCTCTGAGTATTTTTAGCTATACGCTCCTCAAAGTCTTGCTTTGCTTTCCTAAATGTTGCCTTGCATTTGTTCTGCCAGAATTTATGTTTCAGCCTGCAGTCCTCATTCGGACAAGCCTTCCATCTTCTAAAGGAGTTTTTCTTGCTTTTGATCACTTCCTGAACAGCTCCTGTAAGCCACATTGGAGTCCTCTTGGACCTGGCAGTGCCCTTTTTCCTTTTGGGTATACATTCCAATTGGGCCTCTGTTATTGTTTTTGTAAACAGCCTCCATGCCTCTTGGAGTGTTTGGACTCTCTCAATTTCCCCTTTCAGCTTCTTTTTTACTAGTTTCCTCATCTTTGGGAAATTTCCTTTTTGAAAATTTAAGGTCTCTGTGTTAGATTTCATCAGTGACTTGTGGTCTAAGATCAAGTTAAACATAATTGAGTTGTGGTCACTGTTCCCTGTTGGATCAGTCACATTAACATCTTGCACCAGATCCTGAGTATTACTCAGGATCAAGTCAAGGATTCTTGTACTTCTAGTTGGGTCTTCAACCATCTGTACCAGGGAACAATCATTTAGCATATCTAGGAACTTTATCTCTTTATCATGTTCACCCAGTCTATGTGAGGGTAATTGAAGTCCCCCATTATAACCAGGCTTTCCTTCTTGGATGCCTCCTTTACAACATTCTCCAACTACCAGTCTCCCTCAGGAGTTTGGGTCGGAGGCCGATAGTATATGCCTACTGTTAGACCATCCTTGTGGCCTGGTACTCTTACCCACAGAGTTTCTAATGGTGACTCCAAATCACCTAGGTATTCCAATTCGTGCGATTTTATCACTTCTTTGACATACAAGGCTACACCACCTCCCATTTGCCCCTTCCTATCCTTCCTGTACAGTTTGTAGCCTGGGATAACTGTATCCCATTGGTTATCATCCATCCACCAGGTTTCAGTGATGCCAATAATATCAATATTCTTATCTATTGCTATGTATTCCAGCTCCCCTATTTTGTTCAGGAGGCTTCTGGCATTTGTATACAAGATTTATATATGCTTTTCTGATACAGTCTTTTGAGTCCAATTGCATTGTTAGACTGCCTCTTGCATCCTTCTGCTAGAGTGTTGGTGACTAGCTCCTTGCTCTGCTCAGTAATTTTTGCATCCTCCTCACTACTCAAGTACACACTTTCCCAAACCAGATGCTGCCCAGCTCCTGTCGGCTTTCCCCCAGTTATCAGTTTAAAAGCTGCTCTGCAGCCTTTTTGATGTTGAGTGTCAGCAACCTGGTCCCATCATGGTTCAACTGCAACCCATCCCTCCTAAATAGATTTGGTTTGTGCCAAAATGTTCTCCAGTTCCTGACAAATTTGAAGCCCTCCTCTTGACACCACCACCTCATCCACACATTGAGGCTTCTGAGCTCTGCCTGCCTGGTAGGTCCTACACAAGGAACAGGCAGCACTTCTGAAAATGCTACCTTGGAAGTCTGGGACTTCAATCTTCTTCCTAACAACCTGAATTTGGCTTCCAGGACAGACTGCTTGGCCTTCCCAACATCATTGGTACCAACGTGTACCATGACCACTGACTTGTTCCCAGTTCTCTCTAACAATCTATCTAGATTTCTCATGATGTCTGCAACTTTTGCACCTGGCAGGCAAGTCACCATACGGTTATCATGTGCATCACAAATCCATCTCTCTGTATTTCTAATTATTGAATTGCCTAGTACAAGGAGCCTCTCTCCTGCAATCTATTCATCTACATGCACCTCATCAACCATATTAAGGGACAGGACTTCTGTTTGTTCCTGTTGTTTATCTTCCTAGATCTCATCAAGTGTGATGAAGGAGAGATCCTCAGGTGGAACCAGTTGTTCCTCTTTGTGTTCCTCATCAGGTGTGATGAGGGTAAGAGCCTCAAATTGATTCTGTAATTTCAGACTCTCAGAGTGATCCCCTACTCTTCTCCTCCTTTGAGTCACATTCCTCCAAACATCTCCCTCCTGAGTTAGTGAAGGGCCTTCTCCCTCAGAACTGTGCCCTGTCTCTTCTTCGTCCAGCATAGTCTGCTCCACTCTGTCCAAGAACAGTTCAAGCTCCTTAATTTGTTGCTGGTTAGATATGCGGGCCTCTAGCTGCTGGACGTTCTCTTCTAGTAGTGCAACCATCTTGCACTTGCTGCAAGTGTAGTTCTCCATGTGCTTTGGCAAGAACACAAATATGGCACAAGTATTGCAGGTAACTACAGCTGTTCCCTCAGAATCCATTTTAACAAGTGCAGTATTCTGGGCCTCAAAAATGTACACATTTACTACCTTTCTATCTAGTAAGAATATATTCTTCCTTTGTTCTTAGTTTGAAATCTCACGCGCCGTTAGGCATGCGGGCCTCTAAAGCAGCTCTACTCCAACTGCAAGCATGCACAAAACTTACCAGTGCTCACTTCCTTTGTTTGGCTCTCCTCAGCAGCAGCTCTGCTTAAGAGCACATGCAGAATCAAAAGGGATCTAACTTGTCTTCGGGTGACAGCTCTTATTGACAAACTGATGCATAGGTGTGTATGTGTGTGAACATGCCTATTTCATGGCACCATTGAAGCCAAAGCATAAACCCCCTAGGAGTTCTTGGCTACAGGCTGGGAACCTTTGCTCTGAAGTAATTCAAAATGTAAATACAGTAAATCCCCTATTTACATAAAAAGTCTGTTCCATATGCTTTTATGTAAATTGATTTTTTACTTAACTCAAAGCAAAGCCTTTGGAAAAATGAATTTTTACATAACTTGAAGCAAACCCATAAGAAAATGATATTTATGTAAATTGAAGCAACCCCATAGGAAATTGTGTTATGTAAATCAGGGAAAATCATTATGTAAGTTGAATTTTATGTAACTCGAAGCATATGTAAGTCGGGGTTTTACTGTATATTGTGGATAACAAGTCTATTGGCTTGCATTTTTGGTGTGTTTCTGATTCTGCCTTATGTAATCTAATATTTATTGGTGTATCAAACCCAGCATTTTGGAGAATGTTTTTGGAACATATGATGTTTCTTATACCTTATTTGTACTGGCTGTAGGGCCATACCTGTGTGCATTTGAGAATAGTTGCAATTTCCTTTTAAGCAACAAAATGGCTTGGGTCCAAAAGCTGAAGGACTTATCTTTCAATACAGTTCTTCTTATCCCCTTTGATTTGTAAGAGAGGACAGGCTTTAAAATGGTGGGGATGGGCACAAGGCTCAAAGGGGATTAAAAACTAGATCTTAAAAGGAATGTGTATTTTCTCTAATTACACCATTTCTCCCTCAACAGTGGGATATTTTCAGAGACTCATTCCTCAATCAGATTTTGAAACCAAGCCTGCCTATCTTCTAGTGACCAAGATATATCACAGAGCAAAATGTGTGCTATAGACAAATGTCTTTCATCATTTGAGGGAATTTTTTTCTTTTTAAAGTACTAAGCACTTGCATAACTACACCTAAAATCAGAGTGCTTGCACTTTCTGATGAAGGTAACTTCTGTCGCAGCACCAGTGTTCCTGTTTTGTGCATGCTTAACTGAAATCCTCACAGTCTTCTTGTTTCTGTGGAGGATTAGGAGTAGAGTATTACTGTTTTTCTAGTAAAAGACCCTATCAGTCCCTGGAAAATAGTTGGGGAAGTAGTAGAAGCAGTGACAGATTTTACTTTCTTAGGATCAAAGATCACTGCAGATGGTGATTGCAGCCATGAAATAAAAAGGCGACTGATTCTTGGGAGACAAGCTATGAGAAACCTGGGGAACATAGTGAAAAGTAGGGACATCACATTGCAAACAAAAGTCCACTTAGTCAAAGCAATGGTATTCTCGGTTGTAATATATGGTTGTGAGAGTTGGACCATTAGGAAAGCTGAGCGCAGAAGAATAGATGCCTTTGAAATGTAGTGTTGGAGGAGAGTTTTGAGAGTCCCCTGGCCAGCGAGGAGAACAAATCGGTCAATCTTAGAAGAAATCAACCCTGACTGCTCCTTAGAAGGTCAAATAGTAAAGATGAAGCAGAAGTACTTTGGTCATCAAATGAGAAGAGAAGATTCACTTGAGAAAGCCTTGATGCTGGGAAATGTGGAGGGCAAAAGAAGAAGGGGGAGGCCAAAGATGAGATGACTAGATGGTATTGTAGACTCAATGGGCACAGAGCTGGGCGGTTTGAAGAGAATGGTGGAGGATATGGGTGCCTGGCATGTGGTGGTTCATGGGGTCGCAAAGGGTTGGGATTGACTGTACAACTAAACAACAACAAAAGTAAAAGTGCAATGTTATCAGCTGTAGCTGTTATACGTAGTGTGAGCCTAGCCTTAGACAGACAACTAAAATTTATTAACTTGACAAAAGTCCTGCCCTCATAAAGAGTAAAGTGGTTTGAAGAAATCAATCTCTTTAGTCTTCTTGGTCACCACTTGATGGCATTTCTACATCACAATCATGTTCTTCCAGTTGCCAATCAATAGTTTTAATTAATTTGTGATATATTTTACCTCACTGTCTCCATTGTCTCATGATTAATGTATTATGTTTAAATTGCATATTGTATATATTTTGATCTCTTGGTGTTGATCGTTCTTTATGTTTTGTATCAAGGTTTATGACCTATGATTATCTGTAAAAAAAATTAACTGTTGTACGCTGCATAGACTGAGAGAGTATCCCAGATGGGGAGGACATACATACATACATACATACATACATACATACATACATACATACATACATACATACATACATAGCATTTCCTGACACATATAGGCACATTAGCATAGTCATTGTCACATTGCCTAAAAAGGAATAAATGGAAGAAAGGGAATGCGGAAAAGGAGGACATTAGTCACAAAAGAGGTTATTTTTGCATTAAATTTATTTATCTAATTTAAACCAACAAACACAAATATTATCACAATTAAACTATATGACTATAATTTAAGTGAAATGGCAACCACCTTTGGGACTTGGCACTAAAAGAAAGATGGGATATAAATCAAGTAAATTCCTAAGGCATCATGTATAATAAAACTCTGAAAAGCCTTGTATTTTCTTCGGCCTGTTGTAAATAAAGTAAACAGAGGTCATTGCAACTTTGTTGAAATATCATGCCAGGCAACAATCAATTACAGTATTTCAAAAGAATGATCTGAATAGAACTTCCCAAATGCCCACTTTTGGGACTGACTTTACATGTGACGTTCATACAGAACTGACATGCCATGTTATATAGCAGTGACGGCAAATTTTTTAGAGACCAAGCGCCCCAAACTTCAACCCAAAACCCACTTATTTATTGCAATGTACCAACACAGCAATGGGGGAGGAAGGAAGTGCTCCCATTGTGCTGCTGGGCAGAGGGGTGGGGCAAACTCTGTGCTGGGATGACTGCACGGGTGCCCACAGAGAGGGGTCCGAGTGCCACCTCTGGCACACATGCCAAAGGTTTGCCACCACTGTTATATAGACTTTCTGCCATTTTACTTTAAAAATGAGAGTGGTCTGGGCAGATGCATCTACCAATCCAAGCCTTGACACAAAGATAGCAATTCATCAACCCCATATTCATAACAGCCTACCCCTCAACATCTGACTAAGAATATTTTTGTAAGTCCCTCACACTTATGGGACCTAAAGACAAACAAACTCTGGAGGGCCAGAGATATTAAAAGCTGGTGGTGGGATGTGAGTGACAATTATTTTACTTGCAGTATTTGTCATGTTGGGAATATTGTTATCAAGGGCTTCATCCAGAAGTAGCCAGCTGTTATAAAAATCCTGGAAATCAATGGAAAATATTATATAAAATAAGACAAGGGTTAAGAACATTGAAACCAAGATTTGATAGAATCTTTTCAACAGTACCACAAGAAGTTGACAAATGTGTATACGTGCACACAAAATCGATTCTACATGAGGGTTTTGTTTGGGTTTAGTTATTATCGTTTCTGGTAGATGATACTTCATTCAATGTGCAAGAAACCTTAAGGGCCTCTTTGCAGGCGCACCCCCCAATAAAGGACTCAGACACTGGTAAAAGTGGATAACGGCATTGGGCCACATTTATTGATTCATGCCCTAGTCCGAATTATAAATTTCTATTGGTAAAACGACCAATTATAATTCTTAAGGCAATCAGGCCGAAGTAACACTGGTAAGGTACCACCCCAAAATTGCCAACGGCAATTGGTTACAATGTATCAATTTGTATCAATTTGTTTGTTGACAACAAACAAATTGTTGACCGTAGTCAATATCTAACTAATGACCCCACCCTCTGACGCGTGTCTAGCTATCGCCATCACCCCGTCGCCTAGTTCGTCGTTGACCGGACAACGTTTAACCAACTTATGCCTGTCTAGTGTTGTCCAGTCAATTGCGAACCTGCCGGATACCTGTGGGTCATAAATGTTTACCTTACCAGTGATACCCGCCACACGGGGAGGCTTCCAAAAGGCTCACCGCCCCCCCCCCCCAAGACCGTCAGCTCGGTCGACAGGCCTGCTCGCCAGTCCACTAATCCAGAGGTCCATACCTCCTCGCGACAGATGGGCCCCATCCCCTGAGTAAAGCTCGTAAATTTGCAGACTGATGGCGGGGAGGCTAATGACGCATCCCCCACCCTTGTCAAAAAGGAACCGGGCAATAGCCCCGTTCACGGAGTGTCGGCCCAGTCAAGAGCCTCGAGGCCGAACGCCCCCTTGTAAGCGTACCGCGGTATCGTGTCCGACCAATTGAGGTATGTGGCAGGCCACACATAATGTGAGTAGGGCAGGTCACCGCAAACCGCAAGTTTCCGCGATAGGCCAGTGACCTGCCCCAAGCCATCGCCCCCAAGGTACATAACCAGGACATCGGGCGAGTCAGCATCCCTGATGTAGAAAAGGAATGGCAACAGTTCCCGCCATAACATGCCGCGCTTACCATACCATCTGAGACGTGCGGAGGCACCCAGTCCCAGTCGGGGTCCCACTCTGTCGCCGCAGCGTAACGCGCTGCCCAGTGCAGCGTAACGCGCTGCCCTGTGCAGCGTAACGCGCTGCCCCATGCAGCGTAACGCGCTGCCCTGTGCACGTGGCTACGGCCCACCAGCCATACTGTCACCGGTGTAAAACGACATCCAGGGTCTGTCAAGGAAAAAAGGGGGGGGGAGAAACAGTGCAGTGACAAAACTGGTACTCACGGTCGCAGAGGGCGAACACAAAACTGAAAACATTGTGATCCCCACCCTCCCATGCGGCGTATTTAGCCCCGGAGTACCCAAAAACAGCTGCAGTAGAAGCCGCCCCTATCCTGAACGAATGGGTGCCGCAACTAGCCCCAGAGAGGCCAACACTGTCTAGTGCCTTCCCGGCACCCTCCAAAATTGAAATTTAGTAAGGGAAGACCCACCCTGGTGACAGAAAAACGGGCCTTGGCGCGTGCCACACAGTGCAAGGAAATCCTGTAGGGCACCAACCGGACAGATGTCTGTCGAGGAACATCGTAGCAGCCTACCCCACTGCCTACGCCGTGCTGATTCATTTTAGAGGAGCGTATCCCCAACTGAGCCCAATATTGACCACACAGACATCTTCGAGTTCCAGTGCCCTACGACTTGCATCCGCCTTATACAGCATCTCAAGCTCGCTGATGCGGAGCGCTCCAAAAAGGCCACCGTTGTAGCCGCATGAAATGGGCTGCCTCATCTATCAAAACAGAGGCCAGGCCAGCCCCGGGCCAATTGGGTAAAAACCCCTGGGGAAATCTTGCATCCGCCTTATACAGCATCTCAAGCTCGCTGATGCGGAGCGCTCCAAAAAAGGCCACCGTTGTAGCCGCATGAAATGGGCTGCCTCATCTATCAAAACAGAGGCCAGGCCAGCCCCGGGCCAATTGGGTAAAAACCCCTGGGGAAATCGGGTGGCGGTCGTCCGGGAAACGCCCGCGCGAGCGCACCCACCCCTCCAAAACATGTCTCACACGGAAGTCATTGGTGCTGTCCACACGACCTCCCACTTTGGCCATAAAAGCCAACTCTGACAGCTTAGATGCTATGGTGCGTGGTGCAAGGCCCTGGGCATACAGGTAAACCATGAACCGCAGAACATGGGTTACAGGGATCGGCCAGGTTCCTGGCAGTCGAAATTGGGTACAGAATGCTCTGAAAGAACTAAATGCGTGGTGATACGCCTTACTCGTGCATGGCGCTAGTGACAGGCCAATCGCCCGGTTCACCTCTCCTTGCCAACGTTCCATATCTCGTCCGGGAGCGGCGAGGGAAATTCCTCCCCATCCGGGGCCAAGGCACGGAACCAGGAGATCTGCAGGCGGGACAAAGCGTCAGCAATATCATTATCAACCCCTGGGACATGCCTGGCCCTGAAAAGAACGTTGAGGCGCAGGCTGCGCAACACAAACTAGCGCACTAGGTCCATAACCCTGGGCGATTTAGAAGTCTGTGCATTGACAATGTGGACAACAGCCGCATTGTCACACCAAAAATGCACAACCAAGTTGGCCCACTCCTTGCCCCATAGCATCAAAGCACCCAGGATAGGGAAACATTCCAGATACGTGAGACCACGCAGGCGACCCGTGCCTGCCCAGGATGGTGGCCACCCACCATAGGCCCACTTCCAATTGAAGTACATCCCATAACCCAGGGATCCCGAGGCATCGGACTGTATCTGAAAGCAAGGGGGAGCCAGGAGCTCAGACCTCCAAAATGACACCCCATTGAACTCCCTCTGGATCTGTGGCCAGACAAGCACGTCCGCCCTGATACCCCGGGTAAGTCTAACCCTATGGTGGGGCCTGGATAATCCTGCCATGGCGTCGCACAAGCGCCGAGCAAATGCCCTGCCCGGTGCGACGACCCTGCAAGCGAAATTGAGGTGACCATGTAGCACCAGCAGTTCCCTCAGTGATGCCATGCGCTCGGCCAACAAGTCCGAGATAAGGGCCACTAGCCTTGACACCTTACCCCGCTGCGACCTAGAAGCCTGTGCTACCGTGTCAATCTCCACCCCCAGGAATACTAGCTGTGTCTTTTCGGGCGCTAAAGGGACACCAAGTTCCTCCATTAGCGTCTGAAATGCGTTGAGGAGACATGTGCACGTGTCCCAGCCCCGTTCAGCCCCGAATAAAACCATCCAGGGAATGGGCTACAGACCGGGACCCTGACCTGCGGACAAAAGCCCACTCTAGGAAGGTGGTGAAACGCTCGAATGCCGGGCCCAAATGGAACAGCCAAAAGGCATGGCATCATCAAAATAATATGCTCCCCGGAACGGGGGCGCAGGGACAAGGCCAACGACCCTGCCCGCATAGACCCCCTTGTCAATGCTGGCAGCAGCCACCTCCTCCCTCCCCCTAAGGGATAAAAAATTGGGGGCATCCTGAGGGGACCTATTACCCATGAAAGGGATCCGGAACCCCTGCCTAGAACCCTGAAGGAGATAACCCGCATCCTCTCCCTTCGGGTACAATGTGAGCCAACGCTCCAACATGTCCACATTAATTGGGGAGGGAGCCCTTCGGTGAATCAGATCCATCTGGGGCAGTCTTGCCAGCCCCCTGTCCGCCCCTCCCTCTGCCCCGCATCCCTCCAGGCCTGGGACAGGCAGAGGCCGCATGGGGGCCAGCACAGGTGGGACACTCATGTCTGTATTTGCAATTCTTCCCATTGCAGGAACCCTGGCAGGTGACCTGTGCTGGGGCCGCCTGCTGGACCGCATGTCCACAATGGTATATCTCCCCGGGCGCGGGGCGCGTGGGCGTCACGTACAAAAGCCACAGCATCTGGCATGGCTCATCCCACCTGATCTTGGGGTGCGGGGAAATCCGCCTACGGCATTCCTCGTCATAAGCCAACCACGATGGGCCCGGAAAGTCAACCATCGCCCGGTAGATGTTGTCCAAATACTAGACCATCAGAATTGCCAAATCCGGCTGGGCTCTAAGGTACACCGCCATGTATATGAGGGAGGCCGGCAACCAGTTGGCCCACGTACTTGGTGGCTTGCGACGACGTGCCAGCTCCTTATCCTTCTCATCCTGCCCCTCCCTCTCCTCCTTAGTGGGCTCTCTGTTTAGGAGTGAGAAGATATCCACGTACTCCCCCCGCCAAATTTTCTCTCTGGTGGCCTGTGCCGAGTGGTCACCCAGCGGTAAGGAATACCCCAGTGTCGGCAAGGCCGAGACAGGCACCGCAAAGACTGCAGGCATCTGAAAAGGGGCTTGGACCAACCCAGCCACCCCCAAAACATTCCCCACAGGGTAGGAAACACCCCCCACCACAGGGCCCTGGGTGGTAGTTGTCATCGCCGGGTGGGGCGTCAGCGGCTGTATCGCCGCACCACCTACGCGAGGCCAAGGCCATTGGAAAGCCCCCCCCCCAACGTGGCCACGTGTGTAGGTGCACTAGTTTGGACCGCATACTCACATGCTGCACCCCCGCGGGCCGCCCCCACCGGAGGTTCCGGCCCACTGGGGGCGTCGGAGATCACGACCGCCGTAGAGCTCATCACCGGGGCCTGACCCGCACCGGCCTGTTGGTTGGGGAGCTGCAAGGCAGTGGCCGAGGTCGTGCCACGCGCCTCAAGCAACTCAACCCGTCCCGTCGCCTGCCGCTGCCCAGCAGACGATGCGACGAAATGAACCCCAAAGGGAGCCCCAGAGTGGCTAGCCCGGGCCAGGGATGCCTCGAGGGCCGCAACACGGGCCAATAAGGCTTCCACGCTGACAAGGGGCAAAGGGCCAGCCGGCCCGCCTACTGCAGGCATGGGTACAGGTCCCTGTACCCTGGGGCCCGAATAGGGCCACCACCCCACACCCGGGCCCGTTAGGGCTGATGTAGCAACCTGCCAGGGAAGGGGACCAGACCACCCCCCAAGGTTGGAAGGCCCCGGAGCGAGCTGCGCCCCTATAGAGGAAGGGCCAGCGGAATGGGCAACACCAGGAGCGGTGTCCACCGCTTGCGGGCCGAGGGCCGCAGCCCCTACCGGACCCGTGCGCGGGCCAGCATTCTCCAGCCAGGGAAAAAAGACCCCATTCCACCGGTCCCGGTGGGTGCAGGCAAAGGCGGCTGCTTGGGAGGCGCGGCCGCGGTCCTCCAACCCGGATTGCGCCTCCGAACCGCACGAGCCTCGCTCGCAGCCGCCTTCATCTTCAAGGGCATCTCAGCCAATCGATGGGAAGCCGAAACGAGAGAATTCAGCAGCCAAAAGGCTTCCCGGTAAAGGTAAAAGCAACGGAGGTAAGAGGGAAAAACTTCTCCGCTCCGTCGCTTCGCAAAATGGCAGCTCGGCTGCCTCATGGCCACCCCTTTTATAAGGGAGCTGGCCACGCCCCTAACTGCCCGGATGCCTTCGTCCTATGGGGGGGGCCGCAAAGGGCGCGGCGGCCATTTTGGCGCCGCGCTTGCATTCTCCTACTTCAGTGTACTAGAATGTAAAGATCTTCTGCTTATAACATTCTGATTGCCACCAATGAAAGACCGAAAAATTTTCACACAAAATGTCCCTTTGTCAGAAGCATCTTCCAAAAGAAAATGATTTTTGTTATCTTTCAAGCATTAAGTAAAACTGTGCAATGTTTTAATGAGTTGTATGGGGTACACAGAAAGAGCCTCCTCGAAGATTGTGATATTATTAAACCACAATTGGGGGTACCCTGGTAATGACAACCTTATGTTGCCAGCTAATCTTTCTCACATTAGGTCAGGTGAAAGGATGTGCAGAATGAACTCACCCAAAGGTGCCTTCATTTTGATAGTTTCACATCAGACCTAGACACGGAAGAAGAATAATGAGTTGTATTTAAGGGAGCTGTATTTATTTATAAGCTGCACTGGGATAAACATCTTATAAAAAGTAGCACACACTGGAGTCGTGGTGGCCCAGTGGTTAAACTGCTGTCCTGCAACCCAAAGATTGTGAGTTTGATCATGACCAGGGATCAAGGTTGACTCAGCCTTCCATCCTTCCAAGAGCAGTAAAATGAGTACCCAGCATGTTGGGGGCTAAATGCTAATTAACTGGCCAGAGAGTGCACTTAGTGCTATGGGGTGATATATAAATGTGATTGCTTTGATTTTAAGTATACAAAAAAAACCAATAAAATAATCTTACATTGGACCTGTCCAGGAATTAATAGCTAGCCCTTGAAAACTGGATTTGGCCACAGAACATTTTTACATTGAGCTTATTTGTTTGAGGATGAGACTGAAAAGAATGGACAATTTTAGCCATGAAATGTAGAACAATAGTTTTTCCCCGTGTTTACATATTTCACAGGTTTTTGGAGTTAATCCCAATCCCTATAAGTAAAACCAAGTCTAACCAGCTGGTCAAACAGAGCAGGAAAGTATTTTGCCAAAGACAAGATTGGTGATAGATATCTGGTACTGTAGATGCTTTTTTCAGTTAAAGGCAAAAGTAATCGAGGTGCCAGCTATACAATTAGATGGGGAAACCTTTTACTATTGATATGGGATGCCATGACTGAGCAACCACACTTGAAGACAAAGCTTGTGCTAGCCTCTCAATAATCAAACAAAGCAAAGTTAATTAATTTGCAATTGGCATACTAGGCTGTTGTTGTTATGTGCTGTCAAGACAAGATACCTCAGACTTATGGTGTCCCTATGAATGAGTGATCACCAAAGTGCTCTGTCTTCAATAGCCATACTAGCTCTTGCAAACTCAAGCCTGTGGTTCCTTTTGTCCATCTTATATTTGGTTTTCCTCTTTTTCTTATTGCCTTCAACCATTCCCAGAATTATTCTCTTTTCCAGAGAATCTTGCCTTCTCATGATGAGCCCAAAGTAGGACAGACTCAGCTTCATCATGTTTGCCTCCAGAGACAATTCAGGTTTGACTTCCTCTTGGACTCACTTGTTCAGATTTCTGGCAGGCCAGGGAATTTACAAAGCTCTCCTTCTCAACTATATTTCAAGTGAATCAATTTTTTCTGTCACCTTTCTTTACTGGCTAGTTTTTGCATCCATACTTAGTGATTGAGAATACAAGAGTCACACTTTGGTCTTGGTCTCCTTACAATTGAAGATCTTTTCCAATTCCTTTAACTTCTACTCTGAGTTTCAGTCTTCTGATTTCTTGGCTTCTGTTTCAATTGGACTGGTGAAGCAAGGTATAAAAATCTTTCATTATTTCATAACAGGATAATCAAAGTTAATTCCTTATGAGAGCTCCCCCTCTAATGAAAAGCTGATGGCTTCATCTGTTTTGATCCTTTGGTTACATTTTGGCTTTCACTGTATTTCTGCTTGGCAGTTAGCACAGCCACATATATTATATATTAAAGAAAACAGAAGAAATTCATCATTAAAAAAGTCACCTGTTTCAATAAAATTTGTTAAGTTCTACACATACTTATAGATTTAAAAATAAATTAAATGAATAAATAAACTAATGAAATACTACATACTAAACTTAGTTTTAAAAATTGTTATTGTTGTTCAGTTGCACTGTCAATTCTGACCCTTTGCCACCCCATGGACCACAGCACACTAGGCTCCTCTGTCATCTGCCATCCTCTGTAGTCCACCCAGATCAATGCCCACTGTGTCAATGATGCTGTCTAACCAACTCCTCCTCTGCCTCCTCCTTCTTCTTTTGCCTTCGATCATCCATAACATCAGGGCCTTCTCCAGTGAGTCCTCTCTTCTCATTTGGTGGCAAAGGTATTTAAGTTTCAGCTTAAGTATCTGTCCTTCTGAGGAGCAGGGTTGATCTCCTTTAAGATTGACTGGTTTGATCTCCTTGCAACCAAAGGGACTTTCAAAAGTCTTGCCAGCACCACAATTCAAAAGTGTCTATTCCTCTAAGCTCAGTCTTCCTTATGGCTCAGCTCTTACAATCATACATTACTACTGGGAAGACCATCACTTTTACTATGTGAACTTTTGTTCTCAAGAAGTAAGCATATTTTTTAATTTCATGGCTGCAGTCACTGTCAACAGTGATCCAGGATTCCAAGAAAGTAAAGTTTGTCACTGCTTCTATTTCTTCCCCTTCTATTTGCCAGAGAGTAATGGGGCTGGATGCTATGATCTTTGATTTTTTTGATGTTGAGTTTCAAGCCAACTTTTGTATTCTCCTCTTTCACCCTCACCAAGCGGCTCTTTAGATCTTGTTCACTTTCTGCCATTAGGATGGTGTCATCTGCATATCTGAGGTTGTTGAGAACAAGACATATTAGAGAGCTTTCGTGCATATGGTTGCCACAAGTCAGAGATGATTTGATGGCATATCCAGCAACACAAGAGGAGATTTTACACATGAACATCACCAGATGGCCAACATTGAAACCAAATTGATTACATACTCTGCAGACAAAGATGGATAACCTCCATACAATCAGCAAAAACTAGACCTGGAGCATACTGTGGTTCAGATCACAATCTACTGATCGCTAAATTCAGGCTCAGACTAAAGAAAATAGGGAAAACAATTAGGCCAGACAGATATGATTTAGACAACATACCCAAGGAATACAAGGTGGAGGTGTGGAACAGATTTAATGGTGTGGACATGATAGACAGAGTGCCAGAAGAATTATGGACAGAGATGCGGGACATCATGCAGGAAGCAGCAAGAAAAACCATACCAAAAGCAAAGAAGCGTAAAAAAGCAAAGTGGTTGTCTGATGAAGCTCTTAAAATAGCAGAGGAAAGTAGTAACATAAAAGGCAAAGGAGAAAGGAAAAATACAATCACTTGAGTAACAAATTTCAAAGAAAAGCAAGAAAAGATAAGGAAGCCTACCTAAATGAACAGTGCAAAGAAATGGAGGAAAACAACACAAGAGGCAGGACTAGAGATCTTTTTTTTTAAAAAAAATGGGGAAGTCAGGGGAACATTTAAAGCAAAAATGGCCACGATAAGGGACGAAGATGGCAAGGAGTTAGCGGATGCTGAAGAGATCAAGGAAAGGTGGAAAGAGTACACAGAGGAACTTTACAAAAAAGACCAGTGGAGCTGATGGTATCCCAGCTGAATTCTTCAAAGGCCTAAAAGATGATGGAATCAAACTATTGCATGCTATATGCCAGCAGATTTGGAAAACCAAATAGTGGCCACAGGATTGGAAAAGATCGGTATATGTCCCAATCCCAAAAAAGGGCAATGCCAAAGAATGTTCAAATTATCGAACAATTGCGCTCATCCCACATGCTAGCAAGGTATTGCTCATGATAATACAGGATAGACTGCAGCAGCATGTAGAGAGAGAACTACCAGAGGTGCAGGTTGGGTTCAGAAGAGGTAGGGGGACTAGAGACCACATTGCCAAGATATGTTGGATCATAGAGAAAACAAAGGAATATCAAAAACAAGTCTACTTCTGTTTCATTGACTACACCAAGGCCTTTGACTGTGTGGACCACAACAGAATGTGGCAAGTAATTAAAGAGATGGGAATACCTGAACATCTTACATGTCTCATGAGAAATCTGTACATGAATCAAGAAGCAACAGTTAAGACAGAACAGAGAATGACAGAGTGGTTTGGAATAGGAAAAGGAGTAAGACAAGGCTGCATCTTGTCACCTTGTTTATTTAACCTATACACAGAGCACATAATGTGCAATGCAGGGATGGAGGAATCACAACATGGGATCAAAATTGCTGGGAGAAACATCAACAATTTGAGATATGCAGATGATACCACCCTAATGGCAGAAAGTGAGGAAGACCTAAAGAAGCTCCTGATTAGGTTGAAGGAAGAGAATGCAAAAGCTGGCTTGAGACTCAACATCAAGAAAACCAAGATAATGGCAACAGGCCCTATCAGTCCCTGGAAAATAGATGGGGAAGAAGAAGAAGCAGTGACAGATTTTACTTTCTTAGGATCCAAGATCACTGCAGATGATGATTGCAGCCATGAAGTAAAAAGGCGACTGATGCTTGGCAGACAAGCTATGAGAACCTTGGGGAACATAGTTAAAAGTACAGACATCACCTTACAAACAAAAGTCCGCATAGTCAAAGCAATGGTATTACCGGTGGTAATGTATGGGTGTGAGAGCTGGACCATAAGGAAAGCTGAGTGCAGAAGAATAGATGCTTTGGAATATGGTGCTGGAGGCGAGTCTTGAGAGTACCCTGGACAGTGAGGAGAACAAACAAATCAATCTTAGAAGAAATTAAACCTGACTGCTCCTTAGAAGGTCAAATAGTAAAGATGAAGCTAAAATACTTTGGTCATCAAATGAGAAGAGAAGATTCACTTGAAAAAGCCTTGATGCTGGCAGAAGAAGAAGGGGACGACCAAAGATTAGATGGCTAGATGGTATCATTGATGCAATGGGTACAGAGCTGGGCGGGTTGAGGAGGATGGTGGAGGACAGAGGTGCCTGGAGGACAATGGTCCATAGGGTCGCAAAGGGTCGGAATGGACTGTGCGACTGAACAACAACAAAACAGTGGTGGGAACCTTTGGCATGCATGCCAGAGGGGGCACACAGAGTCATTGCCTCAGCACAGAGTTTGTCCTGCCCCTTTGCCCAACAGCCTAATGGGAGTGCTTCCCCCTCCCCCAGCACCCACCCCTCTACCCAGCAGCCTAATGGGAACACTTCTTCCCTCCCCCAGCAAAGAGTTTACCCTGCCCCTGTTTGGGCACTCAGTCTCTAAAAGGTTCACCACCACTGGCATATAACAATAACAAGGGTTCCAACGTTAGCTACACAACCCTTCTAACAGAAGACATCTTCAAAAGAAGACTACCTGCTGAACAGACTAGAACAGAATGTACTGTATAATGGACAGTCTGTTCCATCCCTTTTGACTAGTCTGTCAACTGCTTGCATCTCAGTAAGTTCTTCCTCTATTCTTAAATATAAATGAAGTACAGTATTTATTTCTGAAGCTTAATTTAACTTTTTACAAATAAAAGGCAGCTGATCAGCTTTGAGATAAAATAAGGTCTGAATTTCAACACATAGTGCCTTGATTTAACTCTTCATCCTGATCTTATAAGACTTTAGGATTTTGCTCCCAAAGCAAAAGCATAATGGATGCTTTGATGAATGCAACTTGAAATCTATCAATGTTAATCTCTGAAGCAAGAGTTCTTAGAGGATGCTGAGAGAAGGAATAATTATAAATTGCAATAAGATAGATCAAGAAAAAGAACATACTCAAAAAAATAGATTAGAGATCACTTTGATCAAACATGAACATGAAGAAGAGAGACTAAAAATCATAATTGTTTCATGCAAAAAAAATTAGAATAAAGTAAGAGGATTAATCAAACTACCCAGATAGAACATAAAAATACAATACATTATATAATCTAAAATCTAAGCATTTATTTTGATAACTCAATTGCTGGACTCACAAATAATCCACTTTGATCCAAAGCTTGCAAGAGTTTCTTTTGTGCCCTACAACTCTCAGCATCTCTTAGCAAGCATGTCATAAACCTGCTGCTGGCTGCTAGATGTACACAAGCAGGTAACAATTATGCCTGTTCCTGGACCGGGACTCCTTGCTTATGGCCACATATGCTCTGGTCACCTCCAGACTAGATTATTGTAATGCGCTCTACATGGGGCTGCCCTTGATGACCATTCAGAGGCTGCAACTGGTGCAAAATGTGGCTGACTGCGTGGTGATGGGGTGTGGCCATTATGCCCATGCCTCACCACAGTTGCAGGAGCTGCATTGGCTGCCAGTGTGCCTCCAGGTGCAATTCAAGGTGCTGGTGGTTACCTTTAAAGCCCTACATGGTAATGGACCAGGTTACTTAAGAGACCGCATTACCCCAAAGATATCTGCCCATCTTTGATGTTTGCAGATTGATACGCAGTAGGCAGCAGTCAGGGGGCCAAACACATCTTTATTGCATGGTAGTCAATCTGAACATGAGGTAATGGCGGAGACGCAGTTCCTTATATATGTTACAGTACATTTGAATTTTGCCCGAAGGCGCCCATTGGTGACTGTGTCAGTGACGTCATTCTGATGTACTGCATACCTGCCGTGGCTCATCTGTGGCAGGAAGGTTTTACGCACTAATCACTGATTGGGTGATTGGAGCCACGTGAGCTGAGCTCTTTCAGCTGCGCTATCACTGGCAGCTGAATCCTGTGTGAGTGCAAGACACTAAAGAGTGGCAGACGACTACATGCATACACAGTATCTATACAATAGGAGTATTCACAAGGGGGGGGCAAAGGAAGGGGGGAACATGGAGGATCGCTAGATCCGATTCATTCACAATATACTTGGTTACAAGGAGGATTGCTAGATCCGATTCATTCACATTACACTTGGTTACATACACAACACCATCCCACCAGAGCAGACCGGGAGGGGCTCCCTAATGGTTCCATTAGCTAGAGAGGCTCGCTTCTCTAGCACTAGAAGGAGGGCTTTTTCAGTATCTGCTCAGCCCTGTGGAACCTCCTACCAACCGAATTAGGAAAGGCCTTAAAACTTGGCAAACCCCACCCCACTCCCCTTGCTGGCTCATATGAAAGGCCGTTCAGGTTTTAGTTTTAACCTATTGTTTATACTGGGAAGGCATTTTAATGGCTTTTAAATGTTAAATGTTTTTATGATTTTAATTGTTGTGGGGATGTTTTTATACTTGAGTGTTTTTATGGTTGATTGTGAGCCACCCAAAGTCGCTTCATTGAAGGAGTGGTAATAGAAGTCAAATAAATGAATAAATAAAACAAGGTTCTAAACCATCTAGAGTATTGCTTGTTAAAAAAAAAAAACTTGAATCAGACATGCAAACCTACAAGTAGCTAGTACATATGATCATTCTGAAACATGATCAGATCTCCACTCCCTGACAGCAGACTTGCAGGTATATTCTGCACTGGTTGCAGCTTTGTAGCCCCCAAGTAGAATATATTGAAATAATCAATGCTCGAGTTTATCAATGCATGAATCAGTGTTAGGAGGGATTTCCTCTCCAGGAATGAGTGGATCAGGTTGATCTGCCTGAAATGGAGAAAGGCAGACCTGGCTACAGCAAATATTTGCTTCTTCAGAGAGGGAGCTGGATGTAGGATCACATCCAGAACCTGATCCTTCTGAAGTAGAACCTCCCTATCCAGATGAGGACAGAACCCACTCAAGCAAGCTGGAGTTCCTTCAAACAACAGGACCTCCATTTTCTCTGGTTTCAAACTCAATCTGCTAGCCCCATCCAGTCATTGCCATTTAATAGTGATGTTTTAAAAAGTCAGATTTGTGTCTCATCATAGGGGAAATGACCGACTCAATGGGGGTCCTAGCATCACCCTTTGGACACAGCAACAAGAAAATCCAGGTCCAACCCAGTCCCAACTGTCTATTCAAAAACACACCATGGCTGAAGATATCAAAAAGCCGTTAAAATATCCAGGTGGACCAACAGAGAATCACAACCCCATTAGCCAAAAGACATCATCTAGCAAGGCAACTGATGCCAGCTCAACACCATAGCCTCAACTGAACCCAGACTGAAATGGATCAAGAGTCAGTCTGTAAGTATCCTTCAAGAACACCCACAATTGGTCTGTAACCACTCTCTCCACCAGCTTACCCATTAAATAGGACAATTATTCTGATCTTCTGTGGGCAGTTTTATTTTTTTAAGCACTACAGTCTCAGAAATGCAGGTAAATGACACTGTCTACCATACAATACCTGCCAACCTAGCAGTTCGAAAGCAAGAAATTGCAAGTAGATAAATAGGGACCACTTTGGTGGGAAAGTAACAGCGTTCCATGCACTCTGGTGTCTAGTCATGCCTGCCACATGACCATGGAAATGCCTGCAGAAGCAGACAGCGCTGGCTCTTTGGCTTTAAACAGAGATGAGCACTGAACCCTAGATTCGGAAATGACTGGCTTTCGAGCAAGGGAAATCTTTACCTTTACCTTACCATACAATAACTTGCCAAAAACCTTTAAAATCATAGGTCTCTGCCTTCCACTTAAAAAACTAAGAGGCAGAGGAAGCTCTAAGTTAGCTGAGAAGGCAAGAGTTTGGAAAACTGCTATACTGTTATGCATCAAATGCAATGCCATGAAACTCTGTAATACACCTTTAACGGAATGTAACTTTAGTGTCTTGCACGGAAGACAAAGAAGGAGCCGCAGTGAGGGCTAAAACACAGCTTTATTACATGATGGTCAGGATGAACATGAGGTAATGGCAGAGGTACAGCTCCTTTTAGATCCAATACTCGTCTTACCAAATCTGCCATATATCTCCCCCTCACAAATCCCGCCTGATCTTTATTTATATATTTATCCATAAAGCTATTTAATCTATTTGCCAATATTGTCGTAAAAATCTTGGCGTCCTGATTTATCAACGAAATAGGTCTGTATGATTCTATTCTTTCTATATCTTTTCCCGGTTTAGGTATTAAAACAATTATTGTTCTATACCATGATAAAGGTAACTGATCCCCGTTAAGTATACCATTATAAATTTTCATCAATTTTGGAATTACTATGTCCTTAAACTCTTTATAGAATTCAGCAGGTAGTCCGTCTTCTCCCGGGGATTTACCTACTTTCAATTTATTTATTACTTTTTTAATCTCTTCTTCAGTTATTGGTTCTTCCATCTTTTGTTTATGCTCCTGACTTATTTTATTTTTAATTTGCTTTCCCAAT
This sequence comes from Bradypodion ventrale, assembly GCA_035047345.1. Taxonomy (NCBI): domain Eukaryota; kingdom Metazoa; phylum Chordata; class Lepidosauria; order Squamata; family Chamaeleonidae; genus Bradypodion; species Bradypodion ventrale. Next base: position 325,884,212 of record JAWDJE010000002.1, on the reverse strand, counting down.
TTATTTTTTAATTTATCTATATCTACCTTCTTTTTAGAGTATAAATCTTGGTAGAATTCTCTAACCACCTTACATTTATCTTTTATCTTATTATATCTTATTCCTTCTTTATCTACTAAAATCCCTATTTCCCTTTTTATTCTTTTTTCTTTGGCCGCTCTTGCTAACAATTTTGAATTTTTGTTACTATACTCAAAGTATTCTCTTTTTAAATATACCAAGTCTCTTTTCACCTTTTCAATATCTTTTCCAATTAGTTCCTTCTTTAATCCCTGCATTCTTTCATAAATCTTTCTATCCTTGGTTATTACGTGTATCTCCTGCAACCTTTTAATCTCTTTCTCAATTTCTTCTTGTTGACTTTTTAACTGTTTGTTTTTAATACTTGCCATCCTAATACTTTCACCTCTGAATATTGCTTTCATCGTATCCCATACAATACCCAATCCAAGTTCCCCTGTATCATTCCACTTCCAATTTTCTTCCCATTTTTCTACCATTTGATCTTTAAGTTTTTTATCTCTAAACAATCTAGCATTGTATTCTTAAAGTGATACAGTTACATACACAACACTCCTCCCCCCAACCATTGTGGCTTCCCGCATGTGCGCTTGGGGCGTATGACTGCTTGGCTGAGCTCAGGGGAACTAGGGGCTCCGAGTTCCGCAGACTCTCGTCCTGCAACGGAAAGGGGGGAATCATTAGTCGTCTGGCAGGGACTCTGGGGCAACCTTGCATTTGGAGAGGGGAACGGAACATGTAACTGGGATGTGAACCCCTGCCTATCGCTCGTGGCACCTGGCGACTCCCCCCAGCATGAATCTCGGGACTGATTAGGAGACCCTTGTTGTCTCGCCCCGGTTTCTTGCACCTGCAACTGGCGTACTTGTGCTACCCCCTGCTGCCTGACTCGGTGGTCTTGGGGATGGAGAGAACGAACTTCTCCCTGCTGCCTGGGTTGGGGGTCTTGGTGATGGGGTAAACTCTAGGACAAAAGGACTGGGAGGACTGGAAATACCAGGGGCTGAACTAAAACCCCTCTTCTCACTCGGACTGGTGGGGGACCACTCCGCGACATCCCCCTGGTATGGCAACATAAAATCAAACTCATCCCACTCTTTCAAAATATCCTCCTCCTCATGTGAGAATCCAGGGTATGCATTTGCATTTGTACCTGGGGACGTCCCCGTGTCTCCCCCTTGGGCTAAACGGGTAGGGGAGAACCCTAACGCTGACTCTCTTTCACTGGTAACTCACCTTCTGAGCTGGTCAGCGTGCCTTCTCCACAGCAGACTTGTGTTAGTTTCAACCTGGTAAGACACTGGCCCCGTTTGCTCAATGACCATTCCTGGAACCCACGTTGGTCCCGAGGTTGCATAATTCCTGCAGTGAACCGGGTCCCCAACCGCAAAACTTTTGGAGCTCTCTATCTCTATATTTCTCCCCTCATCCTCCACCCTGGTCGGATCCAACTGATCAAAAAGTGTTACCGGCTTCCTCCGCATGAGGAGCTCAGCCGGCGAAAGTCCTGAAGCTAGGGGAGTTGCCCTATAACAAATGAGGAATTGACACAGCTGGAGGTTCAATTCACTAGGACCCATGCGCTGCAGTGCGTCTTTCGTAGTGTGCACTTGGCGCTCTACCTGACCGTTTGTGGCAGGGTGAAACGGGGCAGAGGTAATGTGCCGGATGGCATTCCTCTCAATGAATGCCTTGAATTCCGCAGACATGAAAGTACTGGCATTATCGCTCACAAGGATGTCCGGCAGGCCGAAACAACTGAACACCCTGCGCAATTGTTTAATGGTTGCAGCAGATGAGGTGTTGGACATGGGAATGACCTCTAACCACTTGGAATACGAGTCTACTATAAGGAGGAAAAGGGAACCCCGGAAAGGGCCAGCGAAGTCGATGTGCACCCAGGACCACAGTCCGCGGGCTGTGTCCCATTCCCTGTGGGGCAGTCGGGACTCCTCGGGCTGAGAGCTCTGGCAGCTCTCGCACGTGCCCACCAAATGCTCGATATCCGCGTCTATCTGGGGCCACCAGAAGTAGCTCCTGGCTAGTGCTTTGGAATGCACTATTCCCGGGTGGCTGGTATGCAGTAGCCTGAGCACTTTTGCTCATAACTTCTCTGGGATGACCACCCAGAGGAGGCAGCCCCTCTCAAGGGAAAGCTCTACTCTGCACCTGAAAAACGATTTGAATTCCTCCTCGGGGGGAGTTGTGGGCCACCCTTTTCTCACCCATGAACTGACTTGGGACAGGATTTTGTCGGCCGCCGTGGCTTTGGCGAGGTCTGCAGGAACTATGGGGGGTGAGTCGAGAGACTCGATCAGCAGGACTTGGTGGTCCTGCTCTACCTCGCATTTGGGGTCTCCTAAACTAGGGAGGGGAGATCGGGACAGCGCATCTGCATGGGAGATCTCCTTCCCTGGGCGATGGACCAGTTCGTACTGGTAGGCATTGAGGAAAATTGCCCAACACAGCATCCTGGGGGACAGGATTTGTGGGGTGGGCTTGCCTGTAGTAAAGATTCCCAAAAGGGGCTTATGATCGGTCACAATTGTGAACTCACGGCCGTACAGGAAATCATGGAACTTCTTTGTTCCCGCGATTATGGCCAGGGCCTCCCTATCTGTTTGCACGTAATTGCGCTCCGCCTTTGAATGTGACCTGGAATAGAAGGCAACCGGGGCTTCCCACCCGTTCTCTAACACGTGGCACAGCACCGCCCCCACCCCCACTGGTGAAGTATCACAGACCAAAACTACCGGTTTCCTCGGGTCGAAATGGGTCAGGACGGCGTCCGAGGACAAGAGCGCCTTGAGCTCTTTGAAGGCTTTCTCCTGCCTATCTTCCCTCTGCCAAACCGTGTCTTTCTTAAGTAGCCCGTGCAGTGGCTCTGCAACGGATGCCTTCCTTGGCAAGAAGGAATGGTAAAAATTCAGGAGCCCTAGGAATGACTGCAGCTCCGGTTTCACGGTGGGGCGAGGGGCATCTTGCACAGCCGCAACTTTGGACTCGGATGGCTTGATGCCCTCCGGGGTTATTTTGAACCTGAGAAACTCAACCTCCCTCACAAAAAAACACACATTTGTCCCTTCTCAACCTCAGTTCCGCTCTCTCGAATACAGATAGGCCCTTGTCTAGTCTTTTCGCTAGTTCCGATTCGCTCCCTGCTGTTATCAAAACATCGTCAAAATATGGGAGCACACCTGGAAGCCCCTTTAAAAGGCATTCCATGAGGGACTGGAAGATCCCGGGGGCCGAATTTACGCCGAACTGTAGGTGCGTTACCTTGAATGCACCCTTACGCGTGACGATGGTTTGCGCAGCAGCAGCAGCAGCAGCAGCTGGGGTTACCATGAGCTGCGCTTGACGAAACACCTCCCCTCATGTAAAGTGGCCAGTAAGTGGCTAACTACCGGCACCGGGTATGCATTTGGCTGAATGGCCTTGTTGATTGTACATTTGTAGTCAACGCAAATCCTGACCTCCCCATTGGATTTTAAAGCTGTAACAATCGGAGTTTCCCACTCCGCAGAATCAACTGGCACTAAAATCCCCTGCCCCACCAATTTGTCCAATTCCGCCTCAATCTTGTCCTTGAGGGCGAAGGGGACTCTTCTTGGCTTGAGACGTATGGGTTGGATTTCTGGGTCCAACTCAAAAGAGACCGGGGGGCCCCTGTAAGTCCCGAGTCCCTTCTTGAAAACTGCAGGGTGCGCATTGCACACGTCCCGAATTGGGTCAGTCTCTATGGCGTTTATGCCGGACAGTTCAATTCCCAGGGGAGCAAACCACTGGGATCCTAAAAGGCAACAGGTCCCCTTCTTGAGAACTACTAGGGGCAGTTTTTCCGTGAACCTTTTGAACTTCATTGTGAAGTTTTCCACCCCCAACACCGGGATCCCATAACCCTGCATATCCCGTAAGTTCGACTTCATGGCCTGCAACTTGGGCTATGCATTTGGGGGAATGCGCAGGAACACCTTCTGGGACAGGATGGAGTAGGATGACCCCGAGTCTATTTCCATCCTAACTGGGACCCCTTGTAACAGTACCTCTATGAAGAAATGCCGGTGCTCCAGGCCCACGCGGTTCACGGCCACCGCATTGTCGTTGGCTGAGACCTTTCCGATGCCGGCCGCCTTGCGTTGGGGTGCTTGATGGTATCTCGGTGAGCCCTTGTCCTCTGTTCGCCCGCGCCTGCAGACCCTGGCGATGTGGCCTTTCCGCCCGCAGTTGTGGCACTCGGCCTTCCGGAATGGGCACCTCGTCTGGTCGTGAGATGCCCCGCAGCCATCGCAATGGTGGTTTCCTCTCTTGCTGGCTCGGCGCTTTTCTCCATGCCTCTTGACTCTCTGCAAGTCATCGTCCTCGCTGGAGCAGGAGTCCGCAGTCGTGGATGACTCCTCAGAGGTTGCTGAGGTGCCTGTGGGCAGTCGGGGGGCCCGCCAGGCCGCTTGTGCCGAAGTCCGCTGGGCTGCTTGCATGGGTGACTTGGCCCTCTCAGGTGTGGCCCCCCAGGACTTGAAGACTCTGACCCTGCTCCTTGCTGCCTCAGCCACTTGGGCCTCTTGCAGTACCTCGTTGAACGTGAGGCGATCGTCGCGTGTCATCAACTTTCTCTGGACCTCCTCGTCCCTTAGGCCGCACAGCATGCGATCTCGAAGGGCTATGTCCAGGTCCTCCCATTGGCAGTAGACGGCCGCCAGCCTGAGGGCTGCCGCGTAGGCAGACACGAATTCTCCCGAGCGCTGGTCCCGCCTGTGGAACGTGACCCGGGCCAGAAAGATGGAGATGGGCGGCTGGAAGTGTTCCCTCAGCGTTGTGAGCCAGCAGGTTCATCAGGATGTGCAGCGTGGCCGGCCCCACCTGGGCTAGGAAGTGCGACCGCACCTTCCCCTCGTCGTCGATGCCTGCAGCATCCATCGCATGCCGAAACTGGCACTCGTACAGCTCCCATTTCTCAGGATCGCCGATGTCGAATTGGTGAGGCTTGATCTTGGATAACGCCATGGATCCAACCTACGTCACCAATTTAGTGTCTTGCATGGAAGACAAAGAAGAAGCCGCAGTGAGGGCTAAAACACAGCTTTATTGCATGATGGTCAGGATGAACATGAGGTAATGGTGGAGGTACAGCTCATTTTATACTGCAACAATACATTTGAAAAGGGATACACGGTAGCGTATTGGCTGCTACCTGCGTGACGTCATTCTGAGTCACGCCCTTCTTCTCCAGGTGTTCCTTGCACGGGAAGGTTCCCACAGCTGCCGGTGATTGGGGGAATTTGAACCATGTGAGCTGAACGCTCGCAGCTGCCCTCTATGGGTAGCTAGCTCGCGTTCCTTTAACAGTTGAGTTACATTGTGATCATTGACAGGTTACATTCAGACATTCTTAAAGTGATACAGTTACATACACAACAGTATCTAATTGTATCTCATCAAGAACTCATTGTAACAGGCTGCATGAGGATGCGAGCTAAGTGACCACAGGTGGCAGTAGCGAGCATCCAGCTCACATGGTACAGATTCCCCAAATACCTGAAGCACGGGAAACCTTCCCGCCACACCAGCACCTGGAGAAGATGGGCGTGACAGGCAATGATGTGGTAGCCAATGAGCTACGATACCTGTATGTTCAAATGTATAGTGCAATATAAACAGAGCTGTTTGTCCGCCATTACCGCATGTTCACTCTGACTACCATGCAATAAGGTTGTGTTCAGCCTTGCTGCGGCTGTGTCCATTGTCTTCATTGCAAGACACTAAATATACCCAAAAGCATTTGGGCAAACTCTGGATAAAACCTTAGTACCACTTCGGTGGGAAGGTAACAGCATTTCATGGTCCTAGTCATGCCTGCCACATGGCCATGGAAACATCTACAGATGCAGACAGCACTGGCTCTTTGGCTGAAACCCAAATTAGCACCACACCCTAGAGTCAGATATGACTGGCTTTTGAGCATGGGCGAACTTTACCTCATCTGGAACTTACACCCACAGAAAAAAGTCTATTATTTGGCTGACATGGCTACATGGCTAGCAAATAATGACTGAAATAAGACAATATGTCTCCAGAACCCATCCACTTCAGGGGTACCAATCCCCTATGATGGCTAAAATTGAGGATCCCCCCCCCCGGCACACCTTTTAGTCTCTAAATATTAAACCAGAGTTGGCTAGGCTAAACCTATGGAACACCAAAAAATGTAACTTGCTGAATGGATAAATGCTGAAGAGAATCTCCCACCAGATTCTGGCTGGACCATGTGAAATCGCATAATAGAATGGCTGCATCTGAAATCACATAATAGATGGGTTGATTTGTTACTTGCGATTTCTTGCTTTTGAACTGCTAGGTTGGTAGGAGCTGGGACAGAGACACAAACTCACTCTATCTGCTGACCTGCCAACCTTCCAGTCATCAGGTTCAGCATCTTAACCACTAAGCCAACACATGGTCCCGCAAATCACTTAGTGAATTTTCCCCAAACCAGCTAGTGGTGGCCTAAGACTTTTGCACAGTATTGTACCCCCAAATTTTGCTAACTTTTCTCAAAGAGACATTGCACTTAGTTGCTCTTCCCTACATCATCTCTACTGCATCTTTTCAGAGCTGCATGGAGACAAGAGTTATAGTCAGAACAGTATTTCAACTGGGGTCACATCATAGATTTATGTATAGAGGATTGGCAGTTTTCTTTGATCCCTGTCTTAATAATATGAATGTGGAAATTGCCCTTTTCATGGCTGCCATGCTCTGCATTGACATTTTCATCCACCATGACTCCATGATCCATTTCCTGGTCAAGCAGTGATGTAACATTTTGGAAAATAGACAAACTGAGCAGCTACATTACCTGAAAAACAAGCCAAAAAACTGAGAAGCAGAAAGGAATGAAGTACTAGAATAAGTCCGGTGAAACTAGAGGAAAGTTGACAAATATTAGGGAGAAAAACAAAGTTGCAGTGTAGAAAAGGGGAAGGAGTTCACATGGGAAATTTTGTTGTTCAGTCGCACAGTCGAGTCCGACCCTTTGCGACCCCATGGACCACTGCACATGCATGATTTGGACCTGTGTTCTGTTTCATTTTAACAAGGAAACGTTTCAGAAATAATGCAAAGAGGTGGGAAGGTTTAAAAGAGCAAGAAGGTGAGGATAAGTGAGACTGACAGAGTCAAAAGTCAGGAGAAGCCCTGGAACTCTGCACGCGAGATCGTGCTCGACTCTCCTCCTCTCTCCTCTGCTCCACTCCGCCACTCGAGTCTCCTCCAAGCACTGCCGAACCCCAGATTTTGCCAAAATTCACTTCTCTCGAACACAGCTATTGCCAGCTCCCAAGGAAGCGCTTCTCTTTGCTGTCACCTCTGCTCATAAACTCCATTCTCCAACAACACCACTAACTCGGCTCTCGGCACTTGAGAAACAGCTGCAACAGTTTTACTCTTTTCCGTTGTCCTCCAGGCTCCAAATACCTCCAATTACAATCTATCAACTTCACATTCCTTCCAGAAACATTTTCCTTCAAAAACGTAACAGTTTAGCATTGTATATCCACATTTGTGGCTCCCCTTTCCAGGCAGTGGTGAGAAAAACGATGTGCTCAGTCTGCCATGATGCTCCTCCAGGGTGGAAGGAAATAACGATTTTGGTCTCGGCTGGAGTGGCGCTGCCGGAGAACAGAGGACGGAGTTTAGGAGGGAGGTTTCGGCAAGGAGAAGTGCTTTTGTGGGCGGCTGAAGTCTCGGCGCCGCTTGGAGTTTGGGGACGCTGGAACGCAAAGTGGTCAGGAGAGTGCTCTGGTTGTGTCGGGCGGAGAAGGAGTCGTTACTCTGTGGGGATAGGGGTCTGAGGGGAGTCAATTGGGGGGTGCGGAAGTGAGTCCCAATTGATCCCAAAGGGCCCTAATCCGGAGCAGGAGTCTGGGCAGCCCGTGTTGACCAGTGCATTGGTTGGATGTGCGTCCCCTGAAAATACTATTGAACGTTGGCTGAAAGTGTGGAAGTCTTTAAGGAGCTGTTATTTCTTCTATCCTTGGAACTTGGACTTGGATTGTGTTGAACTTGTTTTACAAGTGGTGTGCTGGAAGGGCAGAGGATATTCTGTTTGATTGACTGTCGGGCAGGGTCCTTCCATGAGCCCTGATCATTGGACCATTGTGGGGGTGTAAAATAGAGCTGGTGCTTAGGTGGTGGAGGGCAATTTGTGACTGTGATTTTGACTGCGGCAGAAAGAAGAGAGAAAGTGAAGAAAAAAAAGAAAATTAGTTTTCACAGCTGCTGTGCCAAGGACAGTGATAAAATCAAGGCTAGCCCTGGAGTTGCTTTATCATCAAGTGCAGCTGTGTACTGCTCAACTGGTTGGACTATAGGAACAATTTTTTTTTCTTTCTTCAAGATCTGTGTTTTGTATACATGCCTTGTGTAGAGTAATGAGCTGGATTAACTTGAAAGTCCATAGTGGTTGAAGTTAATTATAAAAGGGATTGTAAGCTATGGTTGTTTATGTATTGGGGCATAAGGAGATAATTGTATAGGGTATTGGCTAAAAGCGTGGATAAAGTTGTATAGACCTGGTTAGGACTATTTTAGAATAGAGTGAATGAGTCGAAAAGAAAAAAGAAAGCAGCAGAGAGAAGAGATAGAAATAGATCCAATTTGGCTAAGAACAGGTAGATTAGTAAGAGCAGGCGGTGAGGAACGAAGGAAGTCCTTAAAGGACGAAATTTTGGAAGCTGAGGAGCTGGATAGGCTTAGAGCAGGCATGGCAGCAAAGAAGAAAGTACAAGAGAAACAGCAATTACAACAGTTAGATATAAATCAAGAAGATCAGCAAATTGAATTTAAAGAGGCCAATGCTCGGGGAGCTATAAAAAAGAAAGTAATAGAAGGAGATGTAGAGGAAAGTGTGGAAGGGGATAGCCCTGATGTGAATGAATGTAGAGGCTCTATTGAAATGAGATTAGATAGTCTTGAGAAGTATCTTCAAACCAAGTTCCAAAATTTAGAAGAGCAGCGAGCGAGGGATAATCAAGAATTTATTAAACTGCAGCAAGAGAGTTTTGAGGCTTTTCAGCAAAAAATGCTGTCAGTGGTGACAGGTTTGATGGAATCAGCTAAAGTTGAAATTGCCAAGATAATGGAAGAGGTGAATGATGTAAAAGAAGGAATGGGTTCAATTTCAAAGGAGGTTGAAAATGTAAAGAGACATGTCCAAGAGGTGCAGGAAAAAGCTAAAGGGAGAGAAGTAAAAGTGGATGATCATGAAGTGAGACTGGAGTTACTTGAAGACCAATCTAGAAAAAGAAATATTATAATTAGGCATGTTTCTGAGGCCCGCCCTGATCTGCTGAAGGCCAGAATAATGAATTGGTTAAATGATTTAGGTATGGATAGGAAGTTTGAGGCTGAGGATGTATTAAGTGTGCATAGATTAGGGTCTAAGAAACATAATACAGCAGACAGAAATGTGCTATTGAGGTTCGCTAGTGAAGGTTTGAAGGTGATGTTAATGCGACATATCAGGAAATCTGGGTCAAGTATATTGAAAATGGAAGGGAATAGTATAGAGATCTATAATGATATTTCTATTGGCGAGAGAACATGGAGAACACAAATCAAACCAGTAACCAGGAAGTTGAGGGAAAAAGGAATTGTTTATTTTTGGCTTGCCTTAAAAAAGCTAAAATTCATAGTATCTGGAAAATCATACGTGTTGAGGGATGGGTCATATGTCTTAGACATACTTGCAGAGGCAAAGATAATCGACCGAAACTCCAAGGAATGGGAAGATCTTAAAGAGGAGCTGATAATAGCAGGGGTTTACACAACATATGACAGGGAAGAGGAAGAGCGGATGAAGGATAAGAGGGTTGCGTTGTCTAGCCAGGATGAACTAGGTAGTGTGGAATGATATAACGGTGTAAAAATTGCAATTGAAGTAACTGTAAGGCACAATATAAAGCGATGATAGAATCCTCATGTGGAAATGGTGGCATGAAAAATTAAATAGTATTTAGAATGGGTAATTAGGCAGGAGAAGTGGTGGTTTGGTTTGTGAGTGTTGTCTCCCCTCCCCCCTCCCCCCCTTGTTTGGCAGGGGTGTTTTTCTTTTTCGTTTCGAAATGGCGGGGAGGGTGATGATTTATTGTTTTATGTTTTGTGTTCAGCTGTTTGCTTATGTTTTGTGGGTTGGATTAGCACATGCTTGTAGGAGATGGAATTGTTGCAAGCGAAAAATAATAAAGAATTATGAAATCGATTAGGGTGTTATCATGGAATGTGAAAGGCACGGGCAGTATTATTAAGAGGAAACGTCTTGAAGCGGTAATTAGGAAAGATAGGCCAGATGTGATATGCTTACAAGAAACGCATCAAAAAAGTGAGGATGTAAATAAATTGTATATAAAGGGGATATAATATTATGAGAAGGCATTGGGTACGTCTAAGGCAAGAGGGGTTGCCATATTAATATCAAAAAAGTTAGGATTTACAAAAGTAAAGACAGTTGTAGATCCAGAAGGGAGATTTCTTATAACAAGGGGATTTATTAATAATGAGGATATAACCTTTGTTAATGTATACGCGCCAAACGAAAAACAGGAGGAATTTTTAGATAAGGTGTATCAAAGTATAGAATCAGAAAGGGTGTCCAAGTTAATAATGGTTGGAGATTTTAATTTGATCAGATCAGGTTTGGATACTACAAATGTGGCTAAGCGTACATGTACTAATATGGTGATGGATAGGTGGTTAAAAATAACGGGATTACAGGATGTTTGGAGGAAAATTAGAGGATCAGAACGGGGATATACATTTTTTCGCACGTGCACAATTCTTATTCACGAATTGACTATGTTTTGGCTTCAGAAAGTATGATAGATAAGGTTGAAAATATTGAAATTGGTATGATTAGGGAATCTGATCACGCTAAAATAATTACAGAATTTAAACTAAGTGATGACAAACAAAAAAGGGGTACATGGAGCTATGATACAAGGTTATATAGAGATCAAAAGAGTAAGGAAACGATAATAAAAAGATGGGAAGAGTGCTGGGAAATTAATGATACAAAGGATGTAAATGATGGAATATTATGGGATACCATGAAGGCAATATTCAGGGGAGAAAGCATTAGGCTCTCTTGTATTAATAATAGGCAAAATAAGGAAAAGGAAAAAGAGTTAGAGGACGAAATAAAGAAGTTGCAGGATATTCATGCAAGAACGGGAGATAGGGACATATTCGATAAAATGCAAAAATTAAAAAGAGAATTTATTGAAAAAGATATTGAAAAGGTAAAGAAGAATTTAATTTATTTGAAAAGAGATTACTTCGAGTACAGTAATAAAAATTCTAAGCTATTAGCTAGAGCGGCTGAAGAAAAGAAGGATAAAAGAGGAATTTCAGTTCTGATAGATAAGTATGGCAGAAGGTGTAATAAGTTAGTTGATAAAATTCAAATTGTCAAGGCTTTTTATCAGGAATTGTATTCGAGGAAGGATGTAAATAAGGATGAATTAGAGCGATATTTAGATAAGTGGTCAAGAATAAATTTAAGCTTGGAGCATAGGAGTTACATGGATGAAAAGATAACACAAAAGGAAATAAAGGAGGTCATAAAAAGGTTAAGGATAGGCAAGGCTCCAGGCGAGGATGGTTTATCGGTGGAGTTTTATAAAGACTTTAAAGAGATGTTGTTACCAAAAATGGAAAGGATTTTTAATTATATTTTGGAGGGAGGGAGAGTTCCTAAATCGTGGTATAGTACAATTATAATTTTAATTCCAAAGGTAGGGAAAAATCTGGAAAAAATTGAATCCTATAGACCGATTTCCCTGATGAATCAGGACGCAAAATTTTTTACGGCAATTTTAGCTAATAGATTGAATAATTTTAGTGGCAAATACATTAATAAGGATCAAGGGGGATTTATGAGGGATCGGTATATGTCGGATTTGACGAGAAGGATGGTTGACTTGACAATTATTGCTCAGGAACAAGAGGAGCATGTGGGTTTCTTCTCCCTGGATATATTCAAAGCTTTTGACTCGATCCAATGGATAACTATAAAGGAAATTATAAAGAAATACGGATTCGGACAAAAATTTTGTGGAGTAATTGAGCAGTTGTATCAGCAAGGCTCGGCTAGGGTTAAATTAAATGAGGAATTAACAGGGGAGATTAAACTGGAAGCGGGCACAAGGCAAGGAGATCCATTGTCGGCATCTTTATTTATAATGGCCATGGAATTGTTAGCTAATGTAATAAGGGAAGATAAGGAATTAATTGGAATTGAGGGTATAAAAATTAGCCAATATGCTGATGACACCCTAATAACAATAAAAAATCCACAGAATGCACTAGGGAAGATATATGGACATTTAGAGGAATTTCAAAGGGTGACGGGACTTAAGGTAAACTGGGATAAGTCAGAAGCAATTCTTTTTAATGTGGATTTGGACATACAAGAAAGTTTAAAGGCTAAATTTAAAATACAAATTAGAGATAATATAAAATACCTGGGGATAAACATTTCAAATAAATACGATGATTTAAAAAGGTTAAATTATGATAAATTGGAAAAAGAATTAAAAGAAATGATTTTACGGTATAAGAAGCTAAATTTGTCGTGGTTTGGACGCGTTTCGCTATGTAAAATGAAGCTTTTACCCAAATTAAATTTCTTATTTGATACCCTGCAAATATATATGAAAGAGAAGGAATTAAAGGTTTTTCAAACTATATTAAATAATTTTTGTAACGGTGGAAAAAGGACCAGGATACCAAAGTTTTTATGGTATTCATCACAAAAAAAGGGCGGGTTAGGAATTCCAAATATTAAAAATTATTATTGGGCATTTCAATTGAAGAATATTTGTAAAATTTTAGTGAAAGAAGAATCGATTTGGGGGGAAATTGAATTGCGAGAGAAACTGGGTGAAGAAATATTAATGTTTTTGGGCAAAGGGAAAGCAAAAATTAATGTTACAAATAAATTGTTAAAAGCTCTTTTAAAAACTTGGACATTATTGAAAAATAAATTGGCACCAGGGTTGTCCCCAATATTAGGCCTGAGTGATATGAAATCATTCCCACTGAGAATGGATAGGAGATTAGAAGAAGTATTGAATAAGAATAATATAACTTTATTAAAGGATTGGATAACAGCATGTAGAGACAAGGAAAGAAAGTTAGATATAGGAAGACAACTTAAATTGAATTGGCTTCAATTGATGTCTATTGACAGTTGGAATAAAAGATATTTAGATGACACGAGCTTAGATAGGGAGCGGACGAAATTTGAAGAGTTGGTACTTAGTCTAAAAAGTGGGCAGGTAAAAGTTAAGGGGTTAGTAAGCAAAATATATAAGGTTTTAGATGACTCAGATCAGCATCAGAAAGCTTTAAAAGAAACATGGGAGCTAGATTTGAATATCATAATTTCAGACGAGCAGTGGAATGCTAAATGGAAAAGGAGAATAACGAGGTCTTTGTCTGTAAGAATAAAAGAGCACAATTATAAATTATTGTGGAAGTGGTACTTGACTCCGGTACGACTATACCAAATTGACAATACAAAGTCAAAATTTTGTTGGAGGTGTAAGGGGGAAATTGGAATATATGAACATATGTGGTGGGGGTGTAAAGAGACGAAGTCATTCTGGTTGAAGGTGGAACACGAAATTGGGAGAATTCTAGATGTAAGAATGAAATTGGATGTAATTTTAATTTTGTTAACAGATGTGGAGGTGGTAGAGCAACAAAAAAGGGAATTATTAGCAATTATGTTATCCAGTGCTAGACAGTGTATAGCGCGATATTGGAAATGTGATGTTAACCCAAAAATAGAGGATTGGTATAAGGAGTTGTGGAATACTGCACTGAATGATAAGCTCACCTGGGAGTTAAATTTAAGAAAAGGGTTAATTAAAGAAAGCAAATTTCAGGAAATTTGGAAATGTTTGATAGATTATACCTTGATTAATGGTCATGGGCAACTGCCGGTGCCGGATTACATTGCATTTTTGAGACGATAATAGATAAAAGGGGAAATTCTGTCTCCGTAGCGTTGTATATAGCACGTGGTGATATTTTGTTCTGTTTCTTTTTTTTTCTTTTCTCTCCTTCTCTGCTTATTTATATTATTGTGTATTTTGTCTTTTATTTTCTTATATTGTTCTGTGTGTTATCTCATGTTTTTTAATTATTGGATGTGTATCGAGAAATAAAATTAAAAATTAAAAAAAAAAGTCAGGAGAAGCTGCGGAAAATCATTGCAAATAGTACCTAGAGTGGTTTATAACAGGACGGGACAAGTGTCTACTTTCCATTAGAAACAACAGAGGCTGCGGTGGCTCAGTGGTTAAGAAGGTCACTTTGTTAGCTGGAAGGCTGGCAAGTTGGCAGTTCGAGACCTGGATACTGCATGATGGACTGAGCACCCGCCTTTATCCCAGCTCTTGGGGACATGAAAGGTGCCTCATTTGGGCGTCCCCTGAGCGGAGTTTCTTCCACAAAAATCCTTTCAACCTAGAATAAGTTCTGACATGAAATAATAATAATAATAATAATAATAATAATAATAATAATAATAATAATAATAATAATAATTATTATTATTATTATTATTATTATTATTATTATTATTATTATTATTATTATTATTATTATTATTATTATTATTATTATTATTATTATTATTAATAATAATAATAACAATAATAACAATAATAACAATAATAATAATTACAAATCAATCATTTGATTCACAGTTTAGGACTGGAATAAAATTAACAGTTCAAGCCCTAACGAAAGACCTAAGAACTATTAATGTAATATCTGAGTATATATGCAGTTCTTCATAGAGGTGTTGTTGTTTTTTAGAGTTAGGATGTTCAAGTCCAAAATTTCCAAATATCTAGGGAGTCCTTTAGGTACTGCTCCAAGGGCTCTGATCACTATGGGAACAGCAACAGATTTCTTCCTCCATAGATATCTTCAAAAAATGACCTGTGAGATAACTATGAAATGTGGAGGCAAATCACCACTCTACTTCTCTAAAGAAATGAACTATTATATGAGGAATGAGAAGGAAGAAGCTGTAATAGGGAGATTTTTTCCCCCAAGAAGTGGAAAGAAAAACATGAAAACAGTGGGAGAAATTAACACAAATTAAGATTAGAGGACAGAGAATAAATGAGAAAGGACAGGAGAAACTGGAGAAGTCAGAAATTAGGACAGCATTCTGAAAAGCTCAAAGACTTGAAATGAGAATAAATGGTGGGAGAAGAGGCACAGACATATGGGGTGGTGATAAATTATGATGATAAATGTTTCTTGGCACCTCCTGCTGCATACTCAGTCTTTTCCTTGAGGAGCATAACCCCATTAAAGCTCGTGCTTTTCACCCTTATGATAGGACTCCAAGGGTACAAAAAGTATTCTGGAAGGGCTGTGTCTTCAAATGTCAGTCAGAAAAATTCACCTTCTGATGTATCTTAGGTATGTGATATCCTGGAGGAAATGTGTAGGTATTATATTAGTGAATTAATTTCATTAATCCAACGCTGCAGGAAATTGCATTCCTAGAACAATTTAAAATTGGCAAATTAATCAAAGAGTTTCAGACCAAATCCGGACCCAAAGAGGACTCCAACTAGACATTTTAAGCTACAAAATAAGAGAATGGCATGTGTGTCAGAGATTATACATTAAAACGTGGTATGAAAACATTTACTCTTTAAAAACAATGTATGAGGCTTTGCTTATAGACCTACATGTGTCAACTAAAGCTAGGAATGTGTTGTTTAGACCAGGCAGTTAGACAAAAAGGAAGTTTGAGAATTTATTTATTTTTTTTGGGGGGGGGGGTAAGGCAGCCCAGAGCAATTAAAATCAGCCCTACCAAGCAATGCTTAACTGACCAAGCTACACCAAGCTTAAGTAGCCAAGGTAAGGGGGATGAAATACATCACCCCTCTCAGACAATAAATATAAGCTCTTTTATGACCTTACTCAGTGGCTAGCTTGTGGGTTGCCCGTGTTCGTAATTGGCCATAACCCTTACCGAAAGGTTTGCTTGCCAACACACGGCTTGAGAAACAATGGGCTTGGATGGAGAGGAAATTGGGATGACGGGTTATTGATAGTTATGGAATAACTCATATTGCCTTGGCCGGCAGCTCGGAGAGGGGTAGGGCAAAAGTCATAGGCAATGCTCAAGTTAATTAACCATTGTCTCACTGGTTGTGGACACAGCTAAGTAAACCGGCCACACCAGACATGCTAGTTATCCGGAGTCAATATAGCCGAGATTCCGGACTTAAGGCAGAACAATAGGTAACACCAACCCTGTTAATTAACTCCCCGAGACCGGTGAAACTTGGTAAACTTCCGAGGGACTGCCCATAGTGGTCAATGCACTCATCACCGGAATGCCCATATATGGACAGCCTTCTGTAACGGGGTCATGCGCAACCTATGCACAAAAGACCCTGAGGCAGGACAATAAATACAGCCCACCTGAACCAATCGGGACTGGACTTTCACCACACATTCGTCTCACGCGCCTTCCTTTGCGGCCAGTCATCCCAACCTCCGTGGGCCCCTAACACTCCAAGTGGCCCCTCCTGTGGGCCACTGCAACATCAGCTGATACCAGTTTCACTCTCAGACATGACCTGCTGTTTATAGACACAGAAAGGGCATATGGGAACTCATTGAAAATAAAGGCAGCAGTTTATAATGATTCACTTAATTGTTATACAACCCAGCCTTCTTGTATTTTACAGTATCAATGCATTTCATCTTAATTTTAATAAGCTAAGATGCTTCCTTTATAGTTTAAGTATTGAAAAATATAAAGTTTCTTATTCTAGGAGTGTTGTTCTTTCTCCCAGCTTCATTTTTGATTTTAAACACATAGTCAATTTGCTGCGACCAAGAAGATGTGTTAACTCTTTCTTGACTACTGTATAACCGAGAATACAAGTTTTGATGGTAATTATTTGAAATGTCATTCTGTTTTCCTGTTTCTCTTTCAGTTGTTAACATAAAATTTCAAGTGTGCCTCAGTATAGATATATTGATGAATCTGATATGTTATGTTTGCCTTGACTTTATTGGCACAAGTAATAAAGTACTTAAATGCTATGTGCTACTTTTGTCCATTTGTAGAAAGCATGTTTAAACTACCTTTTGATTAATTTATTAACTTTAAAGTTTGCCTCAATGCATGCACTGCAATGAAGTTACAGATTTTCTTTGTTTCTTTGTAATTGCTTAATGTTAATGCTATTTTGAATGTTGTGCTATGCCAGGGATTCTCAAGGTTTTTGCGCCATGGGCTGGACCACTCCCACTCAGACAGCTGAGCAGGCCAGACATGTGGTTTCCCCCTGTTGTAAACACTGCCACAAACCGTGGTGCTTCCACTTCCGGGGCAGTCGCCATGGGCTGGATAGAATGGTGCCGGGGACCGGGTCTGACCGGTGGGTCGTAGGTTGCGAACCCCTGTGCTATGCTGTTACACATATATGAATTTAATAATTACATTATATATCATTTATATAACGTAAAGTCTGGTTTATAAGGGTAGATGACAAGTGTCTACTTTCCATATTTGCACAGGGGATGCTATTCCCCTTCTAGGTCTAGTCTGACCTTGTCAAAATCTGTTCTCACATGTGCATAGGGCAAAGCAGAGCCATTCATATAAAGGTCCTGGGCATTCTGGATGGCTGTGCGCATGAGGGCAAGCTCTTATATGGATCTCACATCTTGTAAATGCTTACTAAAAAATAAAGCACAAGCTCTTTTGCAAGTAAAGCAATAATCCAACAGAACCTGTCCTGTTTTCCTCCCCTTCATAGTTAGAGTGGATGAAACATTGCCAAGTCATTGATCCAGCAACTTTTTGCTGATTCTTCATGTATCTCAGAATCTCCTTGCCATCTAGATGCTATGTATTTGCGGCTGAGGTTTTTTTGTCAATTCCCACCCCTGCCCCCAATGAAAACTGCATTTGAAAACATATCAGGTATCAACCTGCCCCGGGAGTGCAATCCTTGTGTGTGTGGAATACCTTAATAGTCAGTTTAAAGCTTCTCAACTGTCTCTTGCTGTAAAGAATAAATGAGAAGAAACACCACACTAGGTTAAAAATATCGGAATTAATGGTACTCCTGAGACCTCGCCTCATGGCTTGTAGAAATAGAAACACTATGAGCTAGAAATCTAATAACAAAATGTAACATATATATGTTACATGTGTGTGTGTGTGTGTGTGTGTGTGTGTGTGTGTGTGTGTGTGTGTGTGTGTGTGTTAGATGGGGGGTGGCTTTCTCTGGCAGGCAAGAGCTGGACGCGGCGCTCCCTTAAGCCCTTGCCTGCCGGAGAAAACGCTCCCCTTCTCCAGGAGTCAAGGGTCAAATGCGGAGCTCTGTTCCGCGGCCGCCCTTGCCTGCTGGAGAAAGGGCTTGCGCACGTCCGTTTTTGCGCATGGTGGTTTTTTTTTTCCGGACATGTGCAGACTGTGCTGCCCGTGGGATTCCATTTTTCCTTGCTTGTACATCTCAACGGTGATGGCACACGGACTCCCCCCCGCCCATTTGCACGCGCACAATGTTCTTTTTGTCGTTGTGGGGCAAACGCCCCACTCTCGGCTTCCGAGACCCTCATAGTGATGGTGACAAGGACAAAAGGTAGGTGTGCATGGTGCATTACTGGCTGGGCTGGATGGGTGCGGACACGCATTCTGGACACACACGGCCCAACTATAGATAGTTAGTGTGTGTGTGTGCGCGCATGCGTGCAATCCACAATTATTTCTGTGCCCACTGACAGGGAAACACAAGTAACATTTTAACTGGAGCAGAGGAGAATATATTTGCAATTTGGGCAACAGCCTGAAGATCAAACTGTACATTATAGATAGCTCACCATTAGGAGGAAGCCATCCTTAAGTTCTGAAAGTATCTGATTGTGGCAGCAGAAGCTCTTCACCTTTATTTTGTGATTCCAAGCAAGAAGGTATGACATAAGCTTTGTTTTTTTAAAAAAAAGAAGTGCTCTGTTCCCCTGACTTGATCCATGCTTGGATTCTCCTCCTCCTCCTCTTCTTGACTGTCAACATGGTAATTGTTTTCCTGTTCTTAACTCCTCAGAACAATTCTTCCAATGTCATGCCACACCAGTCTCTCAGGTTCTTCAGCCATAAAGTCTGTCTGCATCCAGGGCCTCTCTTCCCAGGGATCTTTCCTTGCAGAGCAAGTTCGAGTATTCTGTACATTATGTTGTTGTTTATGATATATCCAAGGGATTGGAACTTTTTTTGCTTAATTTTATTTATTTATTTATTTGGATTTATATCCCGCCCTCTTGCCCTAGGGCAATTCAGGGTGGCACAATTACACCTAAAAACTGTAAAATCCCCTTTAAAAACTTCCATAAAAACAAACCATGACCCTCTCACAGTTAAAAGACCCTCCCTTCCCAATGGTCTTAAATGTTCCCAGGAATCTTTCCTGGATAAGAGGAGGAAATGCAGTATCCTGTGGCCCTTAGGACACACCCTGATCAGATCTGTGCTTGGACCCATGTCAATACGTGAGTGTTTTCTGAAAGCTGAGAAATGCAAATAGCAAGGCCATACCCTAGCAAATGGACCAAATCTTAGAGCAGGGACCACCAACCTTTTAAAGTTGGGGACCAGGTCACTGTCCCTCAGATGATTGAGAGGGCCGGACTGGTGGTCCCTCTGCTGTTTATGGCTGCCATAAATGCGTCTGGAGCTGTTGTAAACACATTTACAAAAGCCGTAAATGAGTCCATGGCCAATTGCAGCAGTGGCGATGGCTGGAGTGAGAGTGTGGGCCGGATATGGTGCCACTGGCCAGATCTGTCACATGGGCCATAGGTTGCCTACCCCTGCCTCAGAGGTTCCATAAACCAAGTCAGCAAAGTGATACATACACAAAGCAAATGCAGAAGGAGAAGGTGATACTTTTTTTTTAATCACTAAAGAAAAATGAGGGATATCAAATGGACTACTGCTTCACATTCATTTTTAAGAACAGAGCCTAGCAAACAGACCATCATGCCATGAGCATTTGGACTTTCGTTGATAATTTCCCTGCCTTACCCACAAGAAACTGATGCATGCCTGAAAAAGTGATCTTGAAATGAAAGCTCTCAATGATTTTTTTGTTTAGTGATACAAAAAAAAAGGTATCACCTTCTTCTTCTGCAGACCTTAGAGGGTAGTGGGTTTTTATTTTTATTTTTTGCAGTGGTGGTGTCTTAAAATGTAGGCAGCATTGAAGGGCTTCTGGAAAAGACAGCATCATGTTTATTGTTTGTCTTCCTTTCTTCTGATATCTATCAGCACAGTAAATAGGTTTATTCAAGAAACAAACCCAATTTATAACTTTCTATTTGCTACCTATTCCTTTCTTTCTCTCTCTCTTCTGGACTTCCCCCTCTTTCAGTGACTCTGGGACCTACAGAGGGCCCGGCTGTGAAATAATAATAATAATTTCATGTCAGAAATTATTCTGGGTTGAAAATATTTTTGCTGAAGGAACTTAGCTCAGGGGACGCCCAAAGGAGGCTCCTTTCATCTCCCCATGATCTTTTCCCACCAAAGTGGTCCCTATTTATCTACTTGCAATTTCTTGCTTTCAATCTGCTAGGTTGGCATGAGTTGGGACAGAGATGGACGCTCATTCTGTCATGCAGTACTCGGGTCCTGAACTGCCGACTTGCCGACCTTCCAGCTAACAAGGTGAGCTTCTTAACCACAGTCCCGGCTGCAAAATAATCCCTCTAAATAACACAGATTTTGATGATTTAATCAGGCATTTTGCAGCATGAATGGCAACAAAGGTTCACTTGTTTCAAGTGAGGTGCATACTGTCCTCCTTCACTGGTGCCAGCTCAGCCTCTTCCTTAGTCTGTCTCTCTCCGTCTGCTTGCAATTGCATCACATCTTTTCTGGTTTAACATTTCAAACCCCAATAATGCCAGACTGACATATTCATCTGGAGATAATCCGCATCCTTATTGACAAGTACGGTTGGTTAATCACAAAAGTTTGTTTCTGGAACATGCATGGATTTCAGCTTCTAATGACAGCAATCTGTAACCTACAGCTTGACAAAGAGGGCAAAGAACTGAATTTATTTATTATGGTCAGCAACCAGCATGAAAGTGAAGACTTTGCAGGGTTTTTTTTTCCCCCAGACAAAAATGCCTCTATCCATACAACGGGCTGGACCTCCTGGTTTTAAACTACCTTGCGTACTTATCACACATCCCCCACATGTGCTTCTAGTACATGCAAAAGAGTAATCAAATACACCCTACTAAGATGTCAGAGGAAGAAAGAAAAAAGAGCCCCATTGTTCTGAGCCAATTAACAAGATTGCTTAATTTCTTGTAGCTATTGTGCATAATACGTAGGTTTGCCAACCCGTAGGTTGCTGGCTGGAGTCTTGAGGAACTGCTGTGCTTCGTCAAGAGGAAAAGCAAGCAATATTGGAGGGTTTAAATCCTGGACGCTCTCTTCTTCCCCACTTCCAACTGGCACCAGGGGATTCCTGGCACACGTTTGTTTAAGAGACTGAGCAAACACTTGCACACACACCCTTCCATACACATACAAAAGTAAGAGGGTCAACACCCCTGACATACACAAACATATTAGAACAGAGGCTCACTGTACAGACTCAGGATTTGAGTTTGTGTCTTCAAAGAATAGGAAACTTCTGGGCAGTGCAGTGATGGCCACTAGTTAAATGCCTTGAGATTGGAGGGGGGCAAGAAATGCAAAGGGGAAATAATAATAATTTTGTGTCAGAGATTAACTCTGGGTTGAAAGGAATTTTAGGGGACACCTGGATGAGGCTCCTTTCATGTCCTCAAGTGCAACTTTCGGGTATTGAAACCTGATCTTCAAGTCTCCAGCTCAGTGACTTAACCACTAAGCCACCGGGGAGCTGCAAAAGAGGAGATGATGACATGGAAAAGGTAAAGGTCACCCTTGCTCGAAAGCCAGTCGTATCCGACTCTAGGTTCTGTGCTCATCTCTGTTTCAAAGCCAAAGAGCCAGCACTATGCTTCTGCAGACATTTCCGTGGTCATGTGGCAGGCATGACTAGACAACAGAGTGCACAGAACACTATTTACCATCCCACCGAAGTGGTCCCTATTTATCTACTTGCAATTTCTTGTTATCGAACTGCTAGGTTGACAGGACCTGGGTTAGAGAAGGGAGCTCACTCCATCGTGCAGCACTCAGGTCTTGAACTGCTGATCTTCCAGTCATCAGATTCAGTGTCTTAACCACTTGAGCGACCACAGTCTAGATGACCTGGTAGCAACCATGACTAAAAAAAGAGTACAGCCCATCCTAGCGGCTGGGGCAAACCTGAAGAGCTAACGGTTCTAGCAGAGCTCATAGTATTAAAAGAGGAGCTTGTAGACCTCTAAGGGAAACCTGACTGGTCAATGTGAGAGGCAAGATGCTGAACCGAATGGAACTAGAGTGGGAAAGGCAAGTGAAATACATGTTTTGCCTGATGGCCTGTTCAGTGCCTTGCATCTGTATTTAGGACTGAGAAAGAAGGAAGGACACTGGGTGTGAACTCCTGAAAAAGTGGATGCCTGTCCATTTAGGCAGTACCAAGCTTAACATAGCAGGGTGAGGTGACAGGTCACAGAAGAATTTTTATCTGACTTGGCAGCATAGCTGCCAAGTTTTGGATTTGAAAATAAGGGAAATTTCCAGGACAAAACGGGAAACTTGACAGCTATGCTTATCCTGTGCAGCCCTCCAGTGGCGGCATTAGGCCATTGCAATCTGAGTGATATGGGACACCACTGGGAAAGAGGGTAAAATACAGGAGGTTCCCGGCCAATACGGGACACTTGACAGCTATGCTTGGCAGAGGTCTTCATACACTCCAGAGGTTTTGCAGAAAGAATGAGAACATGGCTTCACTTTGGACAGAGGTTCCGCTTGGCTGTGCACCAGAATCAGAGGAGTCAAATTCCAGAGTAAATTAGCCTGGAATAAAGTGGAATGATCTGATGAGTTTTGGGATGAAACATATTTGCAGACTGGTGTGACCAGAACCAATTTGGATGGAGCACCAATTGCTTCAGCTTCCCATCTGCTTTTCCTTGGGAACACACACACACACACACACACACACACACACACACACACACACACACACACACACACACACACACACACACACACACACACACACACACACACACACTGCCAACCGAGCAGATCAAAAGCAAGAAATTGAGATTGGATAAATAGGTGTCACTTTGGCAGAAAAGGTACCAACATTCTGTGCACTCCGGTGCCTATTCATGCTTGCCACATGATCACAGAAAGGTCTGTAGATGTGGGCAGCACTGGCTCTTTTGGCTGTAAATGGAGATGATCACCATTCCCTTGAGTCAGATATAACTGTTTTTTTTTTAGCAAGAGACCTTTACTACTAACTTCACTCTAACTCCATGGTTTCCAATGTGGGGTGCATGCCCCACAGAGGAGGATTAGATTTTTAATGGGGGCAATTTGAGAATGAGTTAGACCAAGTTAATGACCTTTTAGGCTCCTATCCACATGAATTGGAGTTCACTTTTTGAATAATAAGAATTATATCTCACGGAGGTGAGGATCAGGATTTTAGAGTGTCTAAAATGCCCAAAGAACAGTTATGTCTGACTCAAGGGAACAGTGATCATCTCCATTTACAGCCAAAGAGCCAGTGGCTCTTTGGCTGTAAATGGAGATGATCACATAAGCAGACCTTTCCGTGGTCATGTGGCAGGAATGAATAGGCACCGGAGTGCACAGAAGGTTGGTACCTTTTCTGCCAAAGTGGCACCTATTTATCTACAGTACTTGCAATTTCTTGCTTTCGAACTGCTAGGTTGGTAGGATCAGGATTTTAGAGATTCTTAGGTGGGGCATGGCCAAAAAACAGTTGGGAACCACTGCTCTAGCTATTTGGAATCTGGCAGGTTACCTTTCCATACATATGTCCGTGGAAAGCCAGAAAAAGTATAGCTGTTATGGTTGTCCAGTGCAAGTCAATGAAACACTTGAAAATAGGTTCAGATCTGACACAAAAATCAAAGCTGGATGGGGCTCCATATTGTTCTGGACTGAAACAGAGACTACATTCCCAAACCCTGACACTGGCTTCCAAATTGGACCAGCACACTCATACACAGCTCTGGCCAGGTTTGCACAGCTAATGTGCAATGGTTTGGCTCCTGCATTTATTTATTTATTTATTGTTAATTTTTTATACCGCCCACTCAGCCAAAGCCGACTCCGGGCGGTTCACAACAGTGGGTAAAAACAGTTAAAAACAAATAAAACAGATAAAAACCAGCAATAAGAACCCACCCATAAAAAGAGAGGGGTGCAGGAACTGAAGAAAACATGGGGCAGGCATCCTCCCCTATATTAACCACCCAACGGATGCCATCCCTCCACCTGCACCCCAAACTTGGCCCGCCAGCCAGGTTTTTAGTTCTTTTCTAAAGGGCAACAACTCCGTCTGGAGACGCAGTTCCACAGGAAGGAGGTTCCAAAGGGCCGGTGTGGACACAGAGAAGGCTCTCCTCCTTGTGCCAGAGAGGCGAGCCCCCCTGGCCGATGGCACTATTAGAGAGCCCCTCCGGTCTGCTCTGGTTGGACGGACAGACGTCCTTAGGGCGATGTGGTCTCTAAGGTATTATACAGTAACACTAGGAGGTGTCCAGTGGTGGCACTGACAAAGAATGGGAACTTTCTTATGCTAGAATGTGTGAATACACCCCAAATGACAGAACAAAGCTGAGACTGGAACACAAATCCAACGGTAATGGAAAGATGCCACATACATTTGCTCTTTGCAAGTGATTTCATGGGGGTGGGCTTCTATTTTGCATGCAATGGGTTCTTCCCAGTATCTATAGGCAGTGAAGGTATTGTCCCTGAAACTCCAGGGAGACACTACTAAACAAAGAGGATGGTGCTGTGCTAGATAAAACAATGATCTGAACCTATAATAAGGCACTTTCTTAAGTTGCTGTGTACAGTAGACCCTCACATAACGACGTTGCTTGGTTCCCCAAGTAGCGTAGGGGAAATGTCGTTGTGCAGTTTTCAATGGCAGCTGTGCCATCTAGCGGCAAAAAACTGTCATCCACACAACGACGTTTCAAAAACATTGTTAATCCGCACAACGGTTTTTCGTTGTTATGCGGATAGTCACGTGGTGAGTGACGACGCATCAGTAAGCAGAAATGATGCTTTTCGAACATGTCATTAATCGAGGGTCCACTGTATTAAGTTGAATATAGGCAGAACATGAACCGCACAGTGACGTGGGCAGGGCATTGCACTAGGTTTCCAGAGAACTGGGTTAAAGCTCTGCTCAGCATGGAACTCACTGGGGAAGGTGGCAATGGTGAAAACTCTCATAAAATATACACCATGGAAACCCTGCTGAGATCTCTGTAAGCACATAAAATCTGCAGCCAGAACCTTAGTGAATCTGGGACAGAGTGGAAAATAGACAGCAGCCAAAGCACCTGAGAACTGAAACTACACATCTAGCACCAGTCTGCAAAAGCTAGTAAGATATGAATTGCTTCATGTTACCCATGATGAAGAGTCAGCTGACAAGGCACCCTTTGGACTCTGCAAATTCTGATGCGCTCACGAGAATTCCTCTGGCCTTTGCTTTAATGATAATGGCAGCCACAACTTGGAAGAAATCAATACTGGCAGAAATACATTTTAGGAGATATAAGATCTGTGCCAACTATTTATTTCTTTTAAAGTGTGTGGTTTAAAGTGTGTGGAGCCTACATTTGTTGAAGCAAGCACTCTAGTCCCGTCTTTCCTGTTCCCATTAAATTTTCTGAGAAGTGGCTTCCCATTCCATGAAGCAAGAATCCCATTTTTCCAGGTTTCCCTCCCACACTGAAAGGCTTCTTGGGCCTCTCTTCACAAACCCATATTATCATGACTGAAAGGATGGTGTAGAGTTGAGACTAATGCACTGCCCTCCATGATTTTGGGTTCTAAACAACTTAAAGCACAAATTAATAGAAATGTCTTCACTTTCATGTTTAGAGGAGAAGTGTGGCACACTGGAAATGTGTAATTAATTAAATCAATGGAAGAAAGATGTTTCCAAAGACCTGAAGCTGAATAAATTGTTTCAGACATAAAAGGGACCATAACAATAAGAGCGACGATCCATACTTATTTAGGAAAAAGCAGTATGCACACACACCAAACTATGTTTCCTTTGTGGATTCTAATGATACCTACAGATTATACAGACTGTGGTCATCTTAGATGACGGAAACAGAATAACTACTCCCAATTTACCTTTCTCTCTTCTTTTTAATAGAAGGGATTCTAATCCCAATAGAGGGATCTTTTCTAACAAATGACAAAAGGAACTTTGAGAAGCATCATTATTTTCCATCAGGATCAAAGGCATATGATTTATAATCAATTAAATGAAACATATTACTCAGATTCAGTATGATGTTTTTACATAGAGATTTATGCTCTGGAACAAGGGTTCGCAACCTATGGCCCATGGGCAATTTTCGGCCCACAGCGGCAAATCACCTGGCCTGCGGTGATGGGCCCATAAGCAGATGTGTTTAGGACAGCCAAAAATGCACCAGCACAAACACACCTGTGTCTGCGCAAATGCACCTTCCACGGTTTATGGCAGTGTTTATGGCAGGGGAAACTACATGTCCTGCCTGTGGTACGAAAAGGTTGAGAACCCCTGCTCTTGAATCCATTGGCTACTAGAACAGACATTGTTAAAGAATCGACTGACCAATCATTATGACCCATTTCTAGGCTCATATGCCATTCAGAAAGGAAAACAAGCAAACAAAGAAACAATAATTTCACAGTTTATATGAGTTTCTGAATATTTATTCTGTATTATTTTAATATATATATAGTATATATTAAAAATATTTTCAACATCTGCATTTTTTTTAAAGTGTGGGGTTTTTTGGCATCTCCCTTTTTACAACCATGAACCTAATCTCTTTGCAAGCATGATTCTGATAATGAAGGAGTTAAAAAGTTTAATAGTTAAGAGTCAGCTAAATAGGTCAATTGATAGGGTCAAAGGTTGAGATTGCCCCAAACCTGGAGCTGATTTCCCCTTTGAAAACTTACATGAGAAGACTGTTTGGTCTTTAAAATCCTGAGAAAATGTTTTCTAAAAGTGCTATGACAAGACACACCAGTTACCTGTTCTAAGGGAAAATACTTCAATACATCTTACAAAATGTATACCTGTCAAGTTGCGGCGGTGAAAAAACGGGAAGCACCGCTGCATCTGACGGCCACGCATGCGCAAATGGGTTACTGCAGCAGTGTGAATGCATGAAGGGGTTACTGTGCATGCGCAGTAACCCCTTTGCGCATGCATACCGCTGCACTAACCCCTTTGCACATCCACACTGCTTCCTCTGATGGGCGTGCATGCGCAGTAACCCCCTTTCTGGCAGTTCAAATATGGAATGGCCACGGGAAGGAGGGGTGAAATACAGGATTTCCTGGCCAATATGGGATACTTGACAGGTATACAAAATTATATGCTAAGTCCCTAAAAATACATGGCAAAATATCCCCCTTTCTGGAGGACTGTCACTCTATTGCTTTCTTTGAAGCAAGCCTATTTTTTTAACTATTTAAAGAAAACCTGTCTTTCCAGTCTGTGTCCCTGACCTTTCTCTTCCTCCCCTATGTAGAATCATAGAATAACTGAGTTGGAAAGGGCCTTTTAGGCCACCGAGTCCAACCTCCCCCCAAAAATAATAATAATAATAATGCAGGAGCCCAAATCAAAGCAGATCTGACAGAGGGTTGTCCAATTCTCTCTCGAATGCTTCCAGTGTTGGAGTGCACACCACCTCTCGAGGCAGTTGGTCCCACTGTTGTACTGCTCTGTTAAGATGTTTTTTTCCTAATATTCAGCCTATATCTGGCTTCCTGTAGTTTTAACCTGTTATTACCTGTCCTGCACTCTGGGATGATGAACATCATGCCCTCCCTATGGTCATCTTTCAGGTATTTGAAGAGTGCTATCATCAGGGGTGTGCTGGATAGGGGCGAGTGGCGGTGACCAAAGGACGGGGGAGAAGGCTGCCCTTGGTCACCACCCCTTGCTTGTTCCGCCCAGCGCACGGCACTTTAGAATAAATCATTGCTCCAAGATGATGGAAGGAGCTTGGAGCAAT
This sequence comes from Bradypodion ventrale, assembly GCA_035047345.1. Taxonomy (NCBI): domain Eukaryota; kingdom Metazoa; phylum Chordata; class Lepidosauria; order Squamata; family Chamaeleonidae; genus Bradypodion; species Bradypodion ventrale. Next base: position 325,855,886 of record JAWDJE010000002.1, on the reverse strand, counting down.
GGCTTAATCTAAAGTGCCGAACACCGGGCGGAACAAGCAAGGGGTGGTGACCAAGGGATGGGGGACAAAGCTGCCCCACTGGAACTGCTTGGTCGCCACCCCTTGCTTGCTCCGCCCGGCACTTTAGAATAAACCATTGCTCCAAGCTGAAGGAGGGAGCTCGGAGTAATGGCTTAATCTAAAGTGCCACGCACCGGGCGGATAAAATAATAAAATTATTATTTGCACCCCAGAGCACTAGAGGTGAGGGCACACTGGGGTGAATGCCCCTGTCCTGGTGGCCCAGCACATGCCTGGCTATCATATTTCCCCTCAGTCACCTTTTCTCTAGGCTAAACATACCCAGTTCCTTCAGTTTTTCCTCATATGGCATGGTTTCCAGTCCCCTCATTATCCTTGTTGCCCTTCTCTGTATCTGCTTGAATTTATTTGCATCTTTTTTAAAATGCAGTGTCCAGAATTGGACACAGTACTCTAGAAGTGGTCTAACTAATGCTGAATAGAGGGAGACTAGTACCTCACAGGTTTTGGAGACTAGTTGTTAATGCAGCCTAAAGCAGCAAAAAACAGTATTGGCCTTTTTTGCAGCCACATTGCACTGTTGACTCATATTTAGCCTGTGATCTACAACAATGCCAAGATCCTTCTTGGTTGTAGCATTACTAAGACAAGTATATATGTATACAATCTTTCATTTTGTGAAGTTCTTGCTGGCAAGGCTGTGCCACATAAGCCCAGTCTTCTAACAAAGTGACTGTTTTTACCTTTTGAAAGGCCTTTTTTGAGGATTAATACTTCAATCCCTGCAGGCTTGATATTTTCCAAATTAAAAATGGGTGGGGCCAACCATCCTTTTTCAAGATAAACAAAATCAGTCTTTTAAATTTATTAGATCTGTTTTAAATTTAGGATCTGGGGTGGTGGCTTCCCCTAATTCATTCCCCTAACAGGTGAACAGTTTTTCTCCTAAGACTTTTAATACTCTGGGGAGGTATTGCAGATGAGGGTCTGCCTTATTACTAGAGAAATTTGCGGACTCATTGTGGTGATGGCCTCCAGCAGCTGCCATAAGGTATCACAAAAGAAGAGCAAACACTTATTTACTTCACCTGTAAACCCCACTAGGTGAGCCTTGTCGTGGCGCTGTGGCTTGAGTGGTCTAGGTAGGCAGTGTTGCCCATTTCTGTTAATGATGTTAGGCTGGGACTAAAACTCACCAAAGCGTCCTCTGTCGGATCCCTTGGGCAAGGTGACAGCGGAGTGCACACGTCATGGTCTAACCTAGTGATGTGATATCCAATGGCTAAAAAACCACATGCAAATAGATTTGATTTCTCAAGTCCATTTGCACGTGCGGAATGTCATTGCGGAGATGTCCGCAAATGCATGGACTCCTCGCTGAGTGACGACTCTAAGGTATCCAATATTATTATAGAATTTTAATACCATGATTGGGAGGGTGCTTATGCCATTTCTTGCCTCAGATATCAAAAGAGTATTTGTGACATTGTACACAAGAGATCTTGATTTGGGTGGATAGAGGGTATGGTGCCTCAGCAGCATAATGTCTTTGGCTGGTCTTGTGGACAAGTATGATCTTAGTTCTATGAATCTGATGACTCAAAGAATGGTATCAAATAATATTTATAAACCTGTTAACATCATGATAATCACAAGTGATGATTGCATATTTTAATTTTCTTTACATGTATTAAGTGTTAAGATTCATACTGTATATTTTCTGTAGGTTTGAGGATAGCTAACTCATAGGGAAGCACACTGAAGTCAGTTGCATTCCAATCCACACATAGCACACATTAGCATGTCTTCAAGTACCAGGGTTGCTAAGTATAAATGCCAGTCACTTAAGATACCTGTGAGGGAAGTCACACTTGTATAAGGGGGATTCCCAAAGTTACATTCGGTCACTAACCCATCACCTGAGAGAGAGGGAAAGGTGACTTTCACATAGAAGTGGATCATGGGATATTAACATCTGTTCAAATATCTGGGGACAAGGTGATCACAAACACCTAAGAATTAGGTGACATCAATTCATGTTTAAGAATTTGAGTTACATCATAAACACCTGTTTGGGTAAACAACATTTAGTCAAAACAATGAGGTCATCTTACATGTTTAACATTCTGCAGGAGGATGTGAGGACCTCATAAAATTCATTTAAACTGTAGGTTTTGAGAGATCAGAAGCGACCATTTGGGAAGAGGCGATGGCAGTGGTGGGCATCAGCAGGTTCGCACCAGTTCACCAGAACTGGTAGCAGAAATTCTGGCTGGCCCCGACCATCCACGTTTGAAATAAAGTAGTCCTAATTCGGGTGCAACGCAGGGCTTTTCCCCTGGCCACGCTCACCATACCATACCCACAGTGTGGTAATTTTTTTTTTTTTTGGAGCCCACCACTGGGCAATAGCCTATATCACTTTGAACTCACACCATGGAGATCTAAGGAAATCCTATGGGGGCTTCCAGCCCAAAACAGCAGAGCTTATTTTGTCTGAGTCTTTGCTGAAACCATCAGGGCAAAGGACCTGGAATCTGACAGAAGAGCTGCCAATTTAGAGTTAGTTATTTTTCTTATATTTTTTTTAGCTTGTTTAAGTTAGGATAGATTTAGGAAGTCCTATCTCTGGACTATGCTTAGCGTAGTTAGTATTCAAAGTAGAGTTAGATTGATTGCTTTGAACTGCATCTTGCATATTCTTGGATGATTCTTCTTCTTCTTCAATAAAAAGCCTCAAAGACATCCAGAGGAGTGTCGTCTTTGAACCAGAAGGGGAATAATTTAGCAGAGCAGACCTGAGATAAGGCTAACTTTTCTCAAGGGCTGATATGGAGATGGGAAGGGAGTGAACCTTTCTGATCCACCGGCAGGCCTGGGAAAATATCTTTTCAAGATGTCTCTGCCTTTGGAAGTTTAATCAATTGGAGGGCAGTTCCCAGGGCCAGAGAAAGCTCCATCTATCTCTGTGTGTGGGAAGGCGGCAATATAACAGACGGTTATTCAGCCTTGCTACCATACCTGATACCACATTCCTGCTTAAAGAGCAGAAGCGCCATCTTCCCCATCCAAGCAGCGTGAGGGGGTCGAGGGAGAGTGTTCTCAAGGTAGGCAGGCCGCTGAACCTAGACAGATCGCCCCACTTGGGAACCCCAAGTCTGGGGTCCCCCTGATACCTCGTCAGAACCTCCTACCCACTTCCACGACAGTTAACACCTGCCATTCTTAATAGAGTAATGTAAAAGAGAAAATGTTTAACTGACATTATGGGATTAAAATCGCTGGGAGAAACATCAATAATCTGAGATATGCAGACGATACCACCCTAATGGCAGAAAGTGAGGAAGACCTAAAGAATCTCTTGATTGGGCTGAAGGAGGAGAGTGCAAAAGCTGGCTTGAGACTCAATATCAAGAAAACCAAGATAATGGCAACAGGCCCCATCAGTTCCTGGAAAATAGATGGGGAAGAAGTAGAAGCAGTGACAGATTTTACTTTCTTAGGATCAAAGATCACTGCAGATGGGGATTGCAGCCATGAAATAAAAATGCGACTGATTCTTGGGAGACAAGCCATGAGAAACCTGGGGAACATAGTGAAAAGCAGAGACATTACATTGCAAACAAAAATTAGAATAGTCAAAGCAATGGTTTTCCCAGTAGTAATGTACGGATGTGAGAGCTGGACAATTAGGAAGGCTGAACGCAGAAGAATAGATGCCTTTGAAATGTGGTGTTGGAGGAGGGTTTTGAGAGTCCCCTGGACAGCGAGGAGAACAAATAGGTCAATCTTAGAAGAAATTAACCCTGACTGCTCATTGGAAGATCAAATAGTAAAGATGAAGCTAAAATACTTTGGACATCGAATGAGAAGGGAGGATTCACTTGAGAAGGCATTGATGTTGGGAAAGGTGGAGGGCAAAAGAAGAAGGGGGAGGCCAAGGATGAGATGGCTAGATGGTATTATAGACACAATGGGCACAGAACTGGGAGGGCTGAGGGGGATGGTAGAGGACAGAGGCGCCTGGAGGAAAATGGTCCATGGGGTCGCAAAGGGTCGGAGTCGACTGTGCGACTGAACAACAAAAGCCTGTTTAAGCCACTGACAGTAATTTTCATTTTTAAAAGCACCACCAGCTCAACATACTTGGTGGTGCAATTTTTAAAAATGTTCTTTAATGAAAGTCAATAGCAGCTGTAAAGGGCCAGTATAAGTGCCATGGGCAAGAGCACTTGCATCCAGAGTTCAAATCCCTTACTGTGCCTCCTGGAGGAGGCAGTGATGGCATCACATATCTGCCACCTGTGTGGATATGGGCAACGTAACACAGTCTCAGACTGTCATCATAAGGAGAGTCTGGTAAACTACTTCTCAGTACTTTACAATAGGAAAAACCTAAGAGGGTTGCTGTAACTCAGAAATGACTTAATGGAACATAATTTACTGTTATTTATTTTATTTTTATTTATTTATTTATAGCTCAAATTTCTATGCTACCCAATCAGGCGAACCCGACTCAGGGCGGCTCACAACAGGATTAAAACATACATATTAAAAACAATTAAAACCCCAACATACCCACCCACCTATTAAAAACTGACCACATTAAAACTGACCACATTAAAAAAGATGGGGAGGCTTCATTTTATAAGCCAACAGGCGGGGGCCACTCTTCCATCTGGGTCCCACACCTGCCCCGCCAACCAGGTTTTTAATTCTTTTCTGAAAGGCAGCAGCTCCATCTGCTCCCGCAAGTCTACTGGCAGGAGGTTCCACAAGGCCGGTGCAGACACAGAAAAGGCCCTCCTTCGTGTGCCAGAGAGGCGAGCCCCTCTGGCAGATGGCACTATTAGAGAGCCCCTCCGGTCCGCTCTGGTTGGACGGACAGACACTCTTGGGACGGTGCCGTCTCTTAAGTATCCTGGCCCACTACCATGTAGGGCTTTAAAGGTCAAAACCAGCACCTTGAATTGCACCCGGAGACAAAATGGTAACCAGTGCAGCTCCCGAAGCAATAGTGAGGCGCGAGCATAACGCCCGCATCCCATCACCACCCGGGCTGCTGCATTCTGCACCAGCTGTACCCTCCGAATGGTCGTCAAGGGTAGCCCCATGTAGAGCGCATTGCAATAATCTAGCCTGGAGGTCACCAGAGCATGTGTGACCATGAGCAGGGAGTCCCGGTCCAGGAGCGAACGCAGATGGGATTTTAAGTTGTAAACCACTGGTTTAAACTAGGGAGCTACAAATTTAGGTAGTAAATGAGAAGTAAGAAACTGTTATTACTGGGGAAAAGGGTGCACACAATGTTGGCTGCATGTCCAAATGTCTATCACATTTAGGCTGTACTAATTCTTCTCCACCAAACAAAATAAAATGCTCTGATCCTCCCTCCCATTAATATCCAGATGTATCGGCTAAACTGCAGCATAAATTTGTATTACGTTACCTTGAAAATCTATAGTGCAACTGCTGAATAATTATGGATTGGCAACTCATGCACATGCCACAAATGATATATTCTGGAATGTATCTCACTCTTACAAGAATGACAGGGTATAGTCCAAGAAGCGCAGGATACATATGGTCCTTTTCCTTCTATCTGTGCTTTTAGCAGCAGTGGCAGAATTTGACTGCATACCTTTTGGGCTTAAGCTCAGTACTCTTTGCTTTACTTATTAGCCAGAAAAGCTATGCCAGTGTGCCTGAATACTTATGACAATACTTTCCATCAAAGGAAAACTCCACAAAAGGAAATACTGAAAGGCGTGTCACCCGGAATCAGTATCATTGCCTCACTCCCCAGCAGTAGCTGTTCATGCTTTTAGACAGGAACTTTTTTCTAACCTTCATGGAAATGCCAGGGATTGAACCTGGTACCTTTTGCATGCACATCATTTGCTTCTTGTTCACTTGTGGTCATTGGAGCATCTGGTTGATGTGGCTGTGCAATATAGTTGTAGGTGTCACAATGACATAGGTGGGATAGGTGGGTATAGGTAGGCATCTAATCCACGCAAGAAACACACATCCAAAATCATCAAGTTTAGAAACCCGTTATAAATCTCTGTGCCTCCTAAGGGAGACTTGTGTCATGTTTTCGTCATGCACACTTTAAAACAAGCGGGATCAATCTGGACTATAGTTCTTCCTTAATCTTACCACTACAGTCATGTAGATACTTTGTATGGAAATCTTTATTCGATAATAAAAATAGCATTCACAGACTCTTTCCTTTTGTAGCTACATCATATACATAGTGTTTTGTCCCAAGGAAAGAATCTTATACTGGGTAAAGTCCACATCTACTTATACTAATGCCATGTATAAACCCAAATAAGTCAAATAAAGCTATGAACAATGTAGTATTTATATATGCATAGTGTTTTATAAAAAAGATTGGCCCACATACTGCTTTTCATCAACATGGAAAAGAGCATGATGACTATAGCACACAGCAAGAAATGATGACTGAAGAACACCAACTGCACGCAAGTGCCTAAGAGTCCGGCAGGCGGAGGGGGGGGGCCACCATGAGAAAAGCAATGATATTCAATCCAACGAAAGCTTCAGAGTTTCTTATATAGTCTCCTGTTTCAAACAGCTTTACATACCTGATTCAGTTTACATTAAAATATATTCCCATGAATCAATTTGTTCCATTTCCCCACCAGAAATATAAACACTTAGCACATTCCTCACAGCTAATTTTTTCTCATAAAGTCTCTTTTATACAGGGGAAAAAAGGCAACAGGTTTTTTGTTTTGTTTTCAACAGGCTCTATTAATTACAACGTACAGTCTGTACACCCAACGACTGGACTCCTCTTTTTTTCCTTTCTCTTTACAGTACCATGGCAACAACAGTGATAGACTTGTAATCCTTACTCTGTGCAGACATCTGTAAGTGTGTCTATGTGAATGAAGGAAGGAATGGAAAAATGGTGGAACAGGATACATGTACACAACAGTGCACTGTAACATAAAAAGCAGCAGTCTCAAACATTATAGTGGTCCAACAGTAATGGCATTTTTTTTTTGGCTCAGTTAGGCAGTAATCCGTTAACATTTCACGCTGGGATTTTAGCAGACTTGCCACCCAAAACCTGCCATAAAAATAAAATAAAAATAAAACTTGGAACTTTGTATCATTTCCTCTTAATCTTGACAGCCCAAAGTACAGCAGAAAACATTATCTAAGTACTGACCTCTCTGAAACCAGAGAGGGTGTTTTTTGACAATCCTTGGCATACTCTATTTTCACTGCAAATGCTCATTTGTCTCAAGGTGAACCAGCAGGTGGAAAGAGGGTGGTGGTGGAAATGGAAAAAACAAACGAAACAAAACCAAAAGCAAACAGAAACAGCTCCGTTTGGCAATACTAGTATTAAAATGTATAGCCTCATCTACTCTACAAGAGGAATATTTGTTCTTCAAAATGGATATCAACCCAGGACCAAAACTAATATAGATTTTCCTTGAAAGGAGGTAAATGATATTAGACAGTTGCATCTGCATTGTCCTGCTGGTTGAACAGGAACTACAGTGGTGCTGTTTTTGTGAAATATCATTGTCACAAATATGAACAAGCTCAAATGGTCTATCCTGTGCAAGACACAATACATGATGGCTAACAGTCCTTGGCCACCTAGCTTCCTTCTAAAAGATGAACCCAAAGTAGACATTGTTCATGGAACACATCATAAATTCCTTATCACCCTTGGATTTGTATAAATATCCTTCATCCTAACAGTACTCGCTTCAAACAGTTCTCTTACTGTTAGCAATATACTTTTGATTTGTAATGGGGTGGGGGTGGGGAATCCTTCCATAGTAGTTCTTATCTTTACTTTTAAAAAATCCAACTATCCTTCAGGGGAAAAAATCCTACACATAGCATTGCAGCACATCAACAATAAGAATAAACCAGTGTGTTTGGTAACAAAACTGTTTAACATTGTTGTCTTGTCATCCATGTAACTAACAAAGGAACAGGAAAGCAACAAAAACTTAAGGTTATGCTCACTATGACTATAGACTATGGAACCAAACAGCTTTTACAATCCTTCAGGATGAACATTTGGCAAGTATGTTTAATGAATACATTGGAAATACTTTAGTGCTGTCATACACCAGGCATGACTTTGTAGAGATTAAGCTTCATCTGCTTTTTTTTTTTTGTGCTGTCGGAGGGTATCTGATGTCAAAACCTAAAACAGATTTCAGGGCTTGCTACTTTCCTTCTTGGGAACCCTGGAAGTTGGAAAAGCCAAAACAGTACTTTGGGTCTGCAAAAGCCGTTAGATACTAAGGTCAGTACTGCACTCTTTATAGGGACGCCGTCTTTGCTCAGGTGGATGCCTGTTATTTTTAGTAGTGTCATATTTCAGAGTACGCTCTTCCTTCTCTCTGAAGCCAGCTCTATCCTCTCTATTCCTTTTATCAGGAGATTTCTCCCTCCTTTGTTCCGGGGTCCTCTCCCTTCTTCTGTCAGTTGACTTTGCTCTTCTTTCAGGGGGCGAGCACTCTCTCTTCCTGTCTGGTGACCTCCTCTGATCCATCAGCCTTTCAAGTGACCGCCTCCTTCTGCTGGGTGAGTTGTCCCTCCTGCGGGTTGGCGACCTCTCTCTTCGTCGCTCTGGAGAAAAGTCTCTCCTCTTCTCATCTCTCTCTCTTCTCTCCAAAGTATTGTCAGCACTTCTAGTACCTTCCCTTCTCTTTTCTGGAGATTTCCGTTTTTGTCCATTGATCACCACCATCCGCTCTGGTTGCCGGTCTCGCTTTCCTTCTGGAGACCTGTCTTTCCCCCTGCTATTGCTGTTTTTAGAAGTTCCATTCCACGTGTGGTGCTCATTGGATTGTCTGCCGAACTCTCTGCTGCCTTTTTGGTCCTTAAAATATATCCTCTTGTCTCCATGTTGTGATGATTTGTGAAGATCTGGTGGATAACTGGGCTCCAATGATGAGTGCTTTCGTCTGTCAGATGGGATGTTTTTCACTTCCGATACGTTTTGTGAACCTGTGGCTGGGCTGTTCCTGTCACTGCTGGGGTCTGAAAAAAAGACAACAACAAAATATTTGGTACTGGCAACTTAATTTGACAGTGGGACACCAGTCATTAATTCCTCAGACGTCATTAGTGACAAAAACAAATGATTGTTAAGCAGTCTGTAGGAGACTAACTGAAGCTTTTGTTAATTTCAGAGCAACTGCAAAGGTCAAGAGCTATACATTAGTATTGGTGCTTCTCACATTTATGTCCATGTTAGGTCAGATTCTGGTCTCCTCATGATCAGGAAAGGGGAGAGCTTTAAACTTTCCCAGATTCAAATGAGAATATGTTGTCCTTTAGAATTAACAGCTTCATTTCTTCTTTCTCCTTTCAGCCGCCATCTCCCAGTGTTTAAGAAGTAATGTTTCAATTTGAGAAATAAAAAGAACAGAATTGTAGTCTTGGGAAAAGGCTTTTAACTTTTACTGAAAATTTTCTACATTGTGCTAATTGTGCAAGAGTGATGTGCTTAGAAGATAATGATTTCAGTGGTGTAACATTTATACCATGATATTTGGTTGTCATTCTTAGATAGTGTGGGCCTATGACTTAATCCTAGTTTTAATACACTAGGCAAATGTGTTGAAGATAATTTTGGTTTTGCCACAATGATTCAACTTAAACACACACAATGAGAGGTGGTGGGGTCAGGAAAGGCATGATCCAATCTTACTAAAATAAAGGGTAAGCTGTTCAGATGTACAAAATAGGTATTTTTTCCCCAAATACCTAATTTTTTCCTTTCAACACAAACATAGATGATGCAAGGTGAAGAAACAAAGAATTTGTGTCATGGTGTATTTTAAACTGTTACACATAATTTGCAACAGATGATTATGAATTATTACCAAAAAAAAAAAGCAAAGCGCTGCTATTAGTTTGCTTTGGTGGTATTGTATGACTGTTGTATTTTTAGAAAAACACAGAAGTCTTCTACAAAGACAACTTATTGGATTTGAAGTCAATTAATTAGCATGAGGCCAAAATGTGTTTTAGTAAAGTTAAAATGACAATGATTAAAGCCACCAAGCACTTTAGAATCCAAGATATCCTTTTTGCCCATGAATGTTAAAACAATCCTCTCAGAGGCAAGCTCTATTCCTGACAAAGCAGATGGGATTTTGTATCGTGCAGGCTTCACTCCGACGGCATCTAGGTGGAAACTATGAGTTTCATTGCCCCAGCTGGCTTTAAAAAATGCAGGACCACATTTTGTTCTTGATTCAGGATACTTTGGCATCTTGCAGTTTGTTGCAAGGCAGTATGATGCACAGAATACTTACAATTCACGAAACTGTAGGATGCTCAGAATGAATTGCCTTATATACAGAAGTATAGCAAAGCATAAAGCAATGTGAGAGAATTAGGCCACAGCACAGAAACACCTAATATTGAGTTTAGCTACAAACCGTAGTTTGATTATGGCCCATAAGGTAGAAGCAAGACTCCCCGAGCTTGTCATTTCTCATACATGCAGCGATATTAGGAGGTATCATCGCTGAGGAAGGAAGAGCCCGGCACCAAGAAAAGTAGAAGAAAGAGAAAGAGAAAAGTAGAATGTTTAGATTCCCTATAATAAAGCGGAAAGAAAAAAAATCTTCATCTTTTTGTAAATCTTAGAATAAAGAAAAGTTTATTTTTTTGTTCTCCAATCAGGATTGTCTAGGCATCACCCAAATATAAGGCTGCAGAGACAGCGGTTGTTAAAGTAACATCTTGTAATCAAACATTTTTAAAAAGGTGATTAGATAACTCAGACAAATAAAGCATCCATTCTGAGGGAAGGAGGGAGAGAAAGAGAGAGGAAGGGAAAAAAGAGACAAATTGGAACAGCAGGACAGAATGTTAGAGGGAAAACAATTAACAATCAACAACAACAAAAAGAAGCCCAACAAAGACCACAACGTTAAAAATAAGTACAAAACTCATTACAAAAATATACAGCCTCTTAAGAGAAGCATGTTCCAATCAAGTCAGAAAAATATTGGAACCTAATGTTATCTTTGAAGCAACTCGTCAGTGTGCGCTGTGAACAGTATTGAAGACGCAAAGCCCCCTAATGTTACAGGCATATGGCAGCACCAGTGCAAACCCCTTGCTTAGAAATGGAATTTGTTAAGTGATTAAAGTCACTTGCAGCCAAAACAGAACATGAGGAAGAGAGCGAGCGAACAAACAAACAAACAAACAAACAAACAAAAGAAGCCGCACCCACCCATACCCTGGATTTTCATCCTTAGTGCAACAAACATTCTTGAAGATGTGAAGCACTTTTCTTTTTTACAGGCTATATTTATGATGTTTAGCATATGATACAATACTTTACAGCCAAAAAGCATAGGAAAAAGACAAAAGTAGAAAGAACATTACACACAACTTTAGTCCTGCTGAGAGACAGCCAGCTAAGCGGTTTGTACAACAGGAATGCAAACACAGGAATTCTGGTTCACAGGAAAAGCATAAAATGGATTTAAACAGAGGTACAGAGCAAATCAGTCAGACAGTTCTTTCCAGTGTTGTGGTGTGGGCATGCTGAGTGTGAGACCCAGTGCAATTGTGTGGGCAAATGAAAAGGTTACAAATAAAGATAAACAAGTCTATAGCCTAAACGCCAATTGGTAACCTCAGCTATGGCAGACTCACTGAATTGATTGCTGCATGGTAAGTCAACAGTTATGTAAATCCAAATGATTGAATCAATCTTCTCTAGTTGGGATGACAAATTAGCATTAAGTCATATCTGGGACATATTTGCACTTATTAAAAATTAGGGATTGAAGTCAAAAGGGATAACAAATGTGCCATGTTCAATAGAGATATCCTCACCTACTCACTAAAGAACTCCAACTAACTCTGTCCCAAGCAGGCTTATAGTTTCTTCTCACACTTCTTGGGTAAAAAACCACTTTCAAAGGCAATTGCTATGGTGCGCCTTCTCGTGTGCATGTCAAATATGTTCCCAAAACTGCTTCTGACTAAAAATCCATTTTGGGGTGTGCTGTAGGTATATTCTCACAAGTTTCTTAGAAACTTGCTAAAAACCAACTTATGTTGACTTGTTTTCAGCTTACTGTGGATCTAAGCTGGTCAGATAGCTCAGTGTGTTAGGAATCTGGTGTGGAGGACAATCCGCCATTGTGCATCCCAGAAGAGTCAGCTTATATGGCCTTGGGCAAATTGCACAGTCCTAGGATGCCCCCAGAGGAAGGGAATGGTAAAACCACTTCTGAGTACTCTCTACCAAGCAAGTCCTGAAAAAGGATTGTCATAAATCCGAACGGACTTGATTGCACACAATTCTTTTTCTTTTTCCGGACAAGGTGAGCTGACAATGGTATATGTACTGCACTATTCATTCTGTTGTTACATGCTGTCAAGTCTCATCTTACTTATGCCAATCTTAATAGGGCTTTTAAACTAAGTGATGTTTAAGGAATGAATTTCCTTGCTGAGTTGCAATTTGAATTGAGTTCTCCTAGTCTGTCATTCTATCTACTACACTACATTGACTCGCATGAGACCAAATTGATTTTAGTGCCAAAATATGATGGCAGGAGGGGAGAGGCAGCTTGTGATGATTCATTTCTATATGTAAAAATAATTTGTGAGAATATACCCATTTACAAATTGTGAAACTCTCCCATTTCCCTACAGCTATGTGGCACCAACCATAGATCCTTCATTTTGTTTTTGGAGGAGGAAAATAGCAAAGAAGATCGGTTGGGATCCTTGCTTCATCCCACAGTGGGGTAAACTGAAACACAATTAATTGATATAGTATTGTCCCAAATATGGGGAAGCATAAAATACATTTCTTCATTTATGTGCTTATAACTTTTAACTGGTTAGAAACCAATTATATTTGGGAAAAGCCCTAGATCTAGGGCATATATTTGAATAATTATCTCAAATAAATAAGACATAATAATATTATGTACAATACTAAGCCACCCAAAACCTGTACCTAGGGAACTCAAATACACTGCTGGACAAGAGGTGTTTTTTTTTTAAAATGCTGACCTTATTTCTCTTGGCATGACAATAAGATGTGGCCTCCTTTGTGATGAGAAACACTAGGAATGGCAATCTGCTTTTCTTTCATACTTTACACAAGTTGTGAATGGATAGACATTCTAAAGGGACATTTTAAAGGAAGGTGGCAGGAGAGAAGTCCACATGTATATATTTTTGTATTACATACTTTTAAAAAATAAATTTATAAGTATTTACATAAATATAAGGGGACAATAAAAGCCCAGACACCATCTTGGAATTCATGCCTACAATTACAGACAAAAGCCAAGGACAAAAGGCCAAGAAAGGCTACAGTGTTCAGACGGATAGTACAGGATTCCCATTTCTGCACTGATCAGAAGACGAGAGAACAATTCATCCGCTGAGAAATAGTTTGGCACAGTTCAAATAAACATTCCTTGTTTGGTCAAACAGGATAGTGGGATTTTTTCCCTTTCTGTTTTGTCTCTACATTTCCCCCCTCCCCCTCTGATCACCAAAAATACTGCTTTGAAGATGATCTTGCCTGTAAACTGTGCCCCCATAGAAGTCCATAGTAGCAAGCAAAAGATGAAAGGGTGTAGAGTAAGTTCAGCACAAGCGAGGCAATTAATCATTTGTTGTCAAAGTTGGTAAGACACTGGTGAAAAAAGAGAAAAAGAAAGAGGGAGGGACAAAAAAAGGATCCCCGCTTCAGATCTTGAGACATATCATTCATGGTGTGGTGCCAGGAGGCAGGAAAGGAATGTTTTCATAGTTTGACCCACCATATTCTGGTACAGAGCCATCTCCACGTTTGAGAAATAAGCGAACTTTACGGCCACCGTTTTTAATTAGTTCTATGGCTCGAGCATGTTTCATGTTCTTCGTCGTTTCACCATTGATCTCCAGGATTTCATCACCAATCTGCCAGAAAAATAAAAGAACCCATGATTAAAGCAAAATTGTAAGCGGGGGGAGTATTCTATAAGACAATGGGCTTATAAACTGGGTTTTAGAAAACATGAAGGATTGGACCCCTTGACACCAAAAGGGGCAAAAGAGAAGAAGGACTGAACTTCGGCTTTCAAATCTATGCTATTATGCTTAAGAACATTAGATGTTTAGCACTGCTTTCAACACAGCTGCTTGAAATTTTACATCTATGTTATGGATCCCTGACATTGTGGTTGTTATGTGCAGTCAAGTAACCTCCAGCTCACAGTGACCCTATGAATTAGCAACCTCAACAATATTCCACCATCAATAGCCCTGCTCAGGTACTGCAGATTAAGGAATGTGGCTTCCTTTACTTTGGAGTCCATACCTCTCATGTTAGAAGCCCTACAATGAGGCAATCCAAAGTAAAACTCACATGGCTGCATACTTCAAAAAGCATAGAGGGAAACTTCATTAAGTATTCTCGTGTCAAAACCTTTCTGTGGAAATTTCAGAAATTACTTTTCAAAAGAGTTTTTGAAGAGTATATAGCACAATGATGCGTTTTATAGAACCTGAGAAGATTCAATTTCCATGCACTGTGCTAAAAAAAAAAAACAAACCCATTTTGTGCACTTGCACAAGTTTCTTACTGTCACTGAATTAGTGCCTTCCTTCCTTCTTTTCATTTTGCAGCTTGGCTGGATCTTCATCTAAATCCTTAAACAGGGCTAGGATCCAAAGATTTACATCAGGAGTTCTCGCCCTTTTTAAGCCAGGGGACGGGTCACACTCCCTCAGACAGTTTCAGAGGCCGGATGGCCATTTTGCCCTTCCTCAACCACATAGCACTTCCTGGGGTGGTGGAGGCTGGGGGAGGGAACATGGAATGGTGTTGTGGGCCGTATTTGGCCTGTGGGCCGCAGGTTGAGAATCCCTGATTTACATGGTGGCTTCATTCTGCTAAACATGTATGAGGTTCCTTTTAGAGATGCAATTTTTCTCCCTCAAGAAATCACTCTATGCTATTCTAAATCTCACTGTACTTTCAACATCATGAGGAACTGCTCTCTGGGGATAAAATAAAGAGGTAACCCAATGTTTACTTAAGGGCTCTTGAGTCCCTATCCCAGAACTTTCCCAGCAGTGGCCCTCTTTTAAAGCACATCCTGGTTATGGAACCAGTGCCATGTTTCTTTCTCTCATATGAGAAGGACAAAATTTTCCTCCTCCTATTTTCTGTTATTGTTCATTGGCATTTGCAAGAACAACTGTTGAGTAAAGAAGACAAATGGCACCACCTATGCACAAATTAAAAAAAAAACCTGCGTTTTTGCATGGACTTTTGAAAATTGGAAGTACTAGAGAGGTTGTTTGCATCTTTTGGATCAGTCAGCAAGTTGGGTTTTTGCACTCTCTCTATGTGTGTTTGTCCACATGAATGCACTCTAGTTCAGGAGTTCTCAACCTTTGAAAGCCAGGAGCTGGGTCATGCTCCCTCAGACAGCTTCACGGGCCAGATGGCCATTTTGCCGTTCCTCCACCACATGACACTTCCTGGTGTGGTGGAGGCGGTGGGGGAACACATGAAATGGTGCCGCAGGCTGCATCTGGCCCATGGGGCGCAGGTTGAGAATCCATGCTCTAGTTCATTACTTCTGTGCAGAGACATTTTGTTCCGATAGGAGAAATCTCACCCCCCCAAAAGTGATCGTTCTCTTATTTATTGAAAATTCTTTCTTGAACTGCCTTTTTGCTTCTGGGAAGAATGGTATGTTGAGCGAAATGTCTTCACACCCACAATACATTGATAAATGTAAATAAATGATGTAAACAATAAATGTAAATTTAAACAATAAAAGTATATGTAAATGTAATAAATGTAAACTATAAATATAAACAAGAAATGTAAACAATAAAATGATGCTGGCTGTTTTATAGGAGAATACTGCAAAGGAAATGTTAGTTTGAGCTAACCCCTTAACTGATTAAAATTATTTTCCCTCTCAAACACACACAGAAAAAAAGCAGATGATGGGGGGGGGGGGGGGGGTTAGATTCTAATTCTTCAAAGCCATGGTTCATAACATGGAGTAGACGCGCGGGGGGGGGGGGGGGGGATTGAATTTTAAGGGGAACAATTCAAGAATGAGTTATTAATAGAGAATGTTTTGCATTTCTTCCTCCATGTGTATAGGAATTCACTTTTTGAATAATAAGAACTATATGTCATGGGGGGAATCAGGATTTTAGAGATGCTTAGGTGGGGCATGGCTACAAAAAGGATGAACCACTGCTTCAAAGTACTTTGCTCTGACCTAGTGGAAGAGGCAGATCACAGATAATAGTTTCCTTTTACAGACATACCCTCATTTTTCCACATCTTTCAGCAGGACCGTCCTCTGCTAATCGTAAAACATAGAGATCCATATTATATTCTCGGCCACCTCGTAGACTAAAGCCAAAACCTTTGGCTCCTCTTTCAAGCTCAACTGTGTAAAAGTCTTGGTCCGGCTATAGGGAAGTAATAAGAATCATTTTGAAACCAACTCTTCTTAATCTTCAGTATAATACATTACCATTCTATTACATTTTTAAACCTATAAAATGAACAATAAAATAAATCATGCTTGTTTCTAAACCTGTCTTCCCTTAAAAATTTCAGTTGTGATCCCACATAGTACATCATTATGAGCTTTCTTTAAAAATAAAGGCTAAAGCAAATGATCTCATTGTTTGCAATGACTTGGAAGCTGGCTGGAACAGTCATTACTTTGTGTTAATCACCAGGAGTTCAAAAATACTGTCATCTGTAAGTAAAGGTTACAGTTAGAAATAACATGACCTATACCAGTGATGGTGAACCTTTTAGAGACTGAGCGCCTAAGGAGGAGGAGGTGGTGTGCGGGCAGGCACCACGTGTGCCTGCATACCCATGTGATGTTGCTGGCATGCCTCTGCCAAAGTCACATGGGTGCTCTCCACCTCCCTGCAGGTGCTCCCACACTCCATGGGTGCACCTGAATCCTAGAACGGATTCCTCCCAGGTGGAATTTCCCTATATGGTAGTGGACCAGGGTACTTAAGAGACCGCATCACTCCAAGGACATCTGCCCGTACCACTAGAGTGGACCAGAGAGGCTCTCTGATAGTCCCATGAGAAGGAGGGCCTTTTCTGTGACTGCTCCGGCCCTCTGGAACCTCCTACCGGCCAAGCTGCGGCTCCAGGCAGAACTTCTGCCCTTCCGGAAAAACCTTAAGACCTGGCTGGCGCAGTAGGTGTGGGGGCGGGCTGGAGCGATGGCCACTCTAGGTTGGCTGATATAAGGGTTACCCGGATTTTTAGCTTAGTTTTAAAAAATCACGATGTGGCTGTTGGGGGTGGTTTTTTGAGTTTTTAAATTTGAACCTTAAAAATTGTAAACAATGTTATATTTTAATGTCTTTGTATGCAGTGATTTTATATGTTGTAAGTCGCCCGGAGTCGCTTTGGCGAGGAGGAGGCAGCACAAATGTGAATTATTAAATTAAATAAAATTTCAGCCTCTCCTCTCACCTCCCCTTTGGCAGAGGGCTCGGTGGGATGGGGCTTTCCCTTGACGGCATGCATGCCAGCAGAAATGGCTCTGCGTGCCACTTCTGGCACACATGCCATAGGTTCACCACCTATACAGTTATATTTTTCAACAGCGTGAACGAACATTCAGCAGAAAAAGTTATGGCCATTGACAGTAGGAGAAGTAACATACACATAGGTCATTTAAAGCATGGATAACAAGGGAGCCAACTCAGAAATCTTTCCCGCACTGCATTTTTTACCTTCGAAATGGATGTTTTCAAATGCAGTTTATTACAGTAATACCTCGGATTGCATCGGATAACGCCATTTTAGCGCATTGTTTTTCTGCGCTCACCTGCCGCCACTGATCCACCCACTGCTGCTGCCTCTGGGAGGGTCGGGGGACCTGATCCACACTGTTTCCAACGTCCTCCGACCTACCCAGGTTTTGCAGCAAGGCAAAACGCTGGGGGAAAAGTCCTTCGTCGACTGCAGGTTTTGCCTTGCAGGAGCGCCTGGGTAGGTCGGAGAACGTCGGAAACAGCGCGGATGGGGGGGGGGGGTGTAGGGCAAAAAGCACACACATGAAACTGTCAAAATGAAGCCACCTTTTGGTGATTTAATTCGGTAGTTTCTTTTGCCTGACCTAGTGTGAGAAAGATTAGCTGGCAAAATGTTGCTGTTGCCCAAGGTACATCCAACTGGGGTTAAAAAATTCCGCAATCTTTGGTTGGGCTAAACTGAAGCAATTTATTCTTACAAACAAATCATGTCTTTCCCCCCTCCCCCCCACAAAAAACGGCTTCCTTCATTTTGGATCAATTCAGCTTTTTCAAGTTGGAACTCCATCAGTGCCTGCCTATAAGTGATCTCTATTTCTCAGACAAACCAAATGGAAAGATAAAACTCTTGCTGAAAGTCTACAAGTTGGAGTCTGGCATAAAGGGCCAACATTAATGGAGCGAATCCGAAAAGGGTGCCATTACCTGTGTAGTTGTGGGTGGTTTGAAATCAAACTGTGACTCCTGCTTTGGTTTTGTGTTATTTCTGTTCAAATGAATAAGGAAATCAGGAAAAGCAGGAAGAGGAAAGAAACATGATTAGTTTTATGGGAAATATGATTTATAAGCAATATTGGAGCTAAAGCATAAAAACATGCTTGCTCAGAAAAGAGCAACAATCTGACCTGGTCTCCTGGGGCATTTGCTGGGGAGTATGTGTGGTTGTAATTGTGGCAATTTTTTCTGCATTGGTCAATAAAGTTGCGTTGGAGGATTCTGAAAACAAAGCAACGTTCTTTGTGAGTGAGACTATTCCTGTGATTATGATATACACATAGCTCCCTCATACACAGAACAACACAGTCAAAGGTATCAAATACATTTTTAAACACCCAAGAGAGATTTGTACTAGCTTACATTTCAGAAATCCAATGACAGAAAGTGGATTATATAAGTAGTTAACCATTAAGTATTTATTTGAAAACAGACTGGTGAAAAGATTGCCTACAAACCTTTATTATAGTTGGGAAGGATACTTGGGGAAAAAATAAGTTCATCTATAACAATAATAGGGGCATTTTCTCTTCTCCCACAGTAAGCTATGGACAAATAAGTATATGGAAGACTACATTTAGTTACCCAGGTCAGGGGTGTGCAGGGCACCATGGGTAGGCGCTGGACAGGGAGTGGTGGGGGCACCTATTTGGGGGTTGGGGGGAATCCCATACATTGCTATTGGTGTCCCAGGGTGCCAGAGGCAAGGGCGGGGTGGGACAAAGCCCGATTGCCCAATATATCAGCACACGCCTGACCCAGGTCTCTGTGTCTGGAAATTTCTGTTAATTTAATTTAATTTTACTGGCTTTGTTTTACTTCCCTTTCCTCTCATCTTTTTGTCACAAAAAAAAAGATAGCATTGTGCCTTCCACATTTTTTCTTTCTTTCTTTTTTTAAAAAAGAAACAATAGTCTTCATGGTTGCAGAGGAATAAATATTGTCAATCTGATAGCTGACAGAACATAATGTTTTCCCTACTATACTCTGAAACCGTCAAGTCCTCCAGTTAAGATCCAGGAAGAGCTTCATGGCGAGAACAAACATTCTTGAGGGTTCACAAGAGCAAAACCAAATTAGAAGACGGAGGAAGGAGCTCACTGGACAAGGAACAACATTAAAGGAGGATATAGCTGAGGAACTCAACCTCCCCTATGCCGCTTGGAGGACCCTGAATAGACTGAGGGTTGGAGTCCCTAAATGCAAGACCAACATGTTCAAGTGGGGGCTGTTGGTAGACAACAACACAGTGTGTGAATATGGAGAGAAACAGAATCCGGCTCATTTACTGGTCTACCAATTACTGCAGTTATATGCACCAACGAGGACTGTAGTTTGGTCAATGACAAATCCAAGAAAGTGGCTTCATTCTGGCAGTCCAAAAGACACAAAAGAAGAAGAACTCTGATGCACAATTTAAAAAGAAGATGTGAGCACTGACAAGTCAATTAATTCTTTTCTGCCAAGTTCGCAGTATAGATGCCGAAAGGAACATTCTAAAAATGAAAAGCTGATCATAACTAGGTTAGTATTCTCTAATTTTAACAACCACTTCAGAAGAAGCACACAATGCCAATTAAAAAAACTTTGCCAAGTAGACACGTTGCTTCAGTACTGTTTGGTGTCACTTTGTTTGCTAAGCTATGACTTCTTCCCAGAATTGTTTTCTTCCTTTCATTATTGACATCCCTGTAAATCAGGAATTCTCAACCTTTTTAAGCCAGGGGGCGGGTCACAATTCCTCAGACAGCTTTGGGGGCTGGATGTCCATTCTGTCCTTCCTCCACCACAAGTCATTTCCTGGTGTAGTGGAGGAGGTGGGGAGCACATGAAAAGGTGCCATAGGCTGCATCCGGCTCACGAGCTGCAAGTTGAGAATCCCTGCTGTAAATCTATCTTTGGTCTTATTTGTCTGGCAGTAAACATAATTCAATTGGCTGCAATGACCTATACAATTAAGATGTGACACCATCGGCTTAGAAGCTGTATCCAAATGATGCTGACAAATCCATTTTGGTAAAAAACAACAACTCATTGGTTATTGATGCCTATTTAATAAAGTTATCATAAGGGCAGATAAGACCATGAACAATGAAGGTTAATCAAGAGAAAACTGATGGAGACCCTCCTCCAGGCCAAGGGCCAAATTCGGTTGCAGATGAGCTCTCAGGAGCTGCATTCCAGGGTGGATGGGATAAGAGGCAAAACTGGGGACCAATACTTAATGTTTTGTTGGCTTAAAGTTTTGTTACCAGTGAGTAGAAGCATTTCAACATTCCTGGGCAAGAGAGCCCATACATAAGTTTAAACCCTAAGAAGCAATGGTATCAAGGGAAAGGAGGTGTTGGCATTCATAAAATGACCGATGGGATGTCAGAAGAGCTGGTTTCGAGCTCAGGGACTAGATTCTCTATCCTAAGCCTTCAAAACGCAGTTATTTTGAATGAATCCATTCACAGATTCACCTGCCACAGTCATCAGCAGTTGAGTGTTAGTGGTATGAAGAAAAAAGTACCACAAATTTGTCCTATGAGAAGTTGAGATATTTTCTTTTAGTATCAGCAAAGTTTTTTGCAGCTGCAAACATTTTTGCACAAATTGTGCAAGTTACACAAATTTCAGCAAGCAATTACACCGTGAGGTTTTTTTTTTGCTCTGTTTCCAGCTCTCACGTTGGGTGTGAAATCTTGCCAGCTCAATCAGTTTTGATTCAGACTGTCTCGGTGCACTGAGACATCCCCATCTTGTTGAGAAAGAATAATTTTGCATTAATTTTCCACATCTTTACTGAGCGTAAGATAATCAAGGGAATTATTAATGTGCATCAACAATTATTAATGTGTATCAAAATCCTGTGGCATTTTAATAGTTCAGGCAGGCTTGTCAAGCTAAAAACTTGTGCAGGAAGACTTAAGGACCCAATTTATGCACAGTGCCCAAGGAATGATGAACAGGATTTGATGGGGGAGAAATTAGGGTGAGGGAAGAGAAAAAGGCAGAATATTACAGAGTAAGTTGTGGGACTGATTGGGTTGTTGAAAGCTATATGCTGAATGTGAACTGCACATTGATATTAAGTTGTACTTAAATGGCATATGTTCTCCAATGGGAAGTCATTATGCTTATGCAAGACTAGGCATTTTATTTTTGTCAAATTCTGCTCAGACTTTTCTCTGTGCCATAGCCTACACTCTTCTAGAACAGAGGTTCCCAACCTAAAGCCCATGGACCGGATCCAGCCTGCAATGTCATTTCAAGTTATCCCCCAAAGGGCATTCAAGAAACAAAATGGCTGCACCGAGGGACGGCCTTTGAGCAGTTCAGGAAATATCAGTGAAATCTGGGAGCCTTCAACTGTGCATAAATTGAAGAGTTCTCTACTAGTGAAAAGCAATTCAAGCCCAACTTTTTAAAAGACTTAGTATGCTCAAAAGGCCACAGGAAGAAAGAACCCAGTGGTTATGGGTATATTCTGTGGTTCATAATGGTATAAGAATGGTGGAAAATGACAAGCCAATATATTTAAAGAAAAGTAGCAATGTTGCCAAGACTCCCAAATGAGACAGAAAAAAATCACTATTCACATTTATGCTGGTGCAGCAAACAAGTTTTCATTGACTGCATCCCACTTCTTCAGATACAATAATATTTCAAATACAATAAAGTCTTTAAAGTGCCAGAAAACTCTTTATTACTTTTGCTGCAATGGGCTGTGCGATGCAAGTCGAGAGAAGAATGTTTGAATCTTTCCTTCTAAACGAAATTACAAATCATCCTGCAGGATAAGATCAACGGCTCAGAGTTGACAGGTCTAAAGTTCTTGCCCCTGTGACTCCAGGTCAAAGATTTGGATTTGAGATCTCTGGAAATAGGATACTGCTAACCCACTAACTTTCTATGGGGATCATTCTTATGGCTTCAGTTCATGCCATTTAGATACAGTATATTCAAAAACACCACTATATTTTTCATTTCTGTAGTTTTTGAAATGATAGCCATATTTGTCTGTCATTATCTTAGTCTTTAGTGACTGTCACATAGTCTCACTTTTATATCTGAGAAAGTTAACCTGATCTACAAAAGCTCACATTACAATAGAGCAGCCAATCTTTAAAGAGCCACAACAATTTTGTTTTCTTTATATTTTAGTTTAGTTTTGTTTCTTGTCTGATATACTTTTTCATTAACTGTATGCTTTAGAGGTGTTACTGCTGGAACTCAGATGCTGGATATACAGGTGAAACTCGGAAAATTAGAATATCGTGCAAATGTTCATTCATTTCACTTAAAAGCTGAAACAAATATATAAGATAGACTCACTACATGTAAAGTGAGAGATGTCATGCCTTAATTCATTATAACTGTGATGATCATGGTGTACAGCATACATGAGATTATGTGATGTTTATGGGGTACATGAGATTGGGGGTTTGGGGTTTTCATAACCTGTAAGCCATAAGCATCAATATTATAACAAAGTAAGGCTTGAACTATCTCGCTTTGCATGTTATGAGTCTATCTCATATATTTGTTTCACCTTTTAAGTTGCATTACTGGACTGAATGAACATTTGCACGATATTCTAAATTTCTGAATTTTACCTATAAATTAATTGTAAAAGTCTGCACATTTTTTTCAAACACACAAACATCATTTTGCAATTGTTGTTGTGACACTTCAAGGACCTGCTTCTTAGTGTAAGGTTTTGTTTTCAAAATCTCAGAACTGTAAACATGGCAACTTCCCAGGATTAATACACATCTAGCCAGATATTAGAGCAGGAGTTCTCAACCTTTTGCCCTTCCTACAACACATGGCACTTTCTGGTGCAGTAAAGGCGGTGGGAGGGGGGGCACATAAAATGGTGCCATGGGCTGCATCAGGCCTGTGGGCCACAGGTTGAGAATCCCTGTATTAGGGCAACACCCTCCTCCCACTGAAGGTTACGGACCCTGACAACTAGACATCTCAGTTCACTCCATGTGCTACAAAAGGTCGTGGAAAAGAGTAGAAGCATCATCTTCTCCTTAGCATGTTGGTTTATAAAGGGTACTTTTCATTCCTTTGTAGTGTGGAGAAGACTTTAAGCCCCTAATAGCTCCCCTATAACATCAAGAAAACTAGGCCACCAAAGGAACAACACAGCCTGAGATGGGTGCAACCACAGTTCAAACAACTAGCAGCTCCACAATGCACACAAGACTCCAGGGTGTGGAACCTCGGTTAACAAACGGCTCAGTTAACATAATAATCGCATAACAAAAGAAAATCAATAGAAAATAGTGGCTTGGTTTACATAATTTTTTTCGGGACGGATTAATTGGTTTTTAATGCATTCCTTTGGGGAATTTGGTTAAAGTAATTTTCACTGTTAGAAACGTCCCAGAGAACACATTAATTACGTTAATCAAGGTTCTACTGTATTTCAAATACTGATTTTGAACTGTATTGATAACGACAATGAAACATTCCATGAACATTCAGAGTAAGGTTAGATTACCCTCAAACAGAATATATTGTTGTCTCTTGTTTCCAAATCTTGAAAATGTTAGGTTTAGCTAAAGTATATCATTGCTACACTGCAATTTCTGTTGGCAAGACTCCAGATCAACAGCATAGCTATTTTGTTAATTTCTAATAAAATGATACGTGCCCTGAATAGTCTCATAAAATAGTAAACTTGCTAAATTATTTAAAGTACTTCGTCTTCTGTGAACATCTCTGTATTACCTTACTCTATTTTTACAACATTTTATCAATTTCTGGCATACTGTAAGGAAATCCCATGAAAAACTGACATTATTTTCCCCTTTATTTCATCAGAGCTTTAAGACTTTGCACGCCAAAATCTATGGGCTAATCAAGACCTGCTCAAGAAAAAAGACAAATAGCTTGTCTGCAATTCTCTTAAGACTGTTGGAAAGAATCAGTGTTTTTAAATTGCCTTTTTGATTAATATATATGAAAGGATTTTCTTCCTGGTCCACCACAGACAATGCAAACTTTGCCTGCCTTGTCATGGTAGAGTAGGCCAACTCATGGCTACACAGTATGGGAGAAGTGGTAAAGTTAAAGGCCACCTTTGCTCAAAAGCCAGTATAGAAATTCAATAAAAATAAAATAAAAAGTATCCGACTATAGGGTTCAGTGCTCATCTCTGTTTACAGCCAAAGAGCCAGCATCTGTAGATGTTTCCGTGGACATGTGTCATGCCTAGACACCGGAGTGCACATAACGCTGTTTACCTTCCCACCTAAGTGGTCCCTATTTATCTAATTGCAATTTCTTGCTTTTGAACTGCTAGGTTGGCAGGAGCAGGGACAGAGACGGGAGCTCACTCCGTCGTGGAGTACTCAGGTCTTGACCTGCTGACCTTCCAGTCCAGCATCTTAACCACATGAGCCACCGCAGTCCCTCTGGAAGATGTGATACATAACATTAAAATTAAAGGCAGACAAATTCAGATTGGGGTGGAATACAAGGAGAGGAAGGAATAAAAAGATGCACATTCATAATCTGGTAAGAGAAAAACTTGGCCAAAGATAACTTTCCTGAATAATGGTGCTGTGGTGGTGACCAAGAGAAGAAATTAAGCAGGACCCATGCCCTTTAGCCATGCATGCTGTGAGTATGGGAGATGGGAATGTTACAGACAGAACTCTGCACAGCTATGAAACCAAGAGGCTCACAGACAAGAAATAAAAGTTTCTACTGGAATGGAAGAATAAAATAAAACAGAAAAATTCATAGCTTAAATCTATACACATCTCATGATTAGAACAAGAGGTGCGACACTAACATTTTGGGATGAAATGACTGTCCATCCCATACACCCTTAAGTAAACCCAATATTGTCCTCCCAATATTGTCCTAGCAAACAGCGGACTTCCTCCCCTCCTGCAGCCCTTCCTGCCACCCAATGCCTGATGGAGGATTCTCCAGAGTAGGTTTTGAGGGTACACACAGGAGGTCACAAGGGAAGATGTAACCCCTCCACCAGGTCTGCCAAAGGAAGTGATTCTGCCAATGAAATTCTGGGGTTGGATCCCACTTACAACAAGTCAAACAATGTCAAAAACACAGTTTGGGATGTCCAAGTCAATTGCAAAGCTCATTGAAATAACAGGTTGCAAATGAGTCCTAACAATGTCTACAAAAATATGCTCCAGCTTCCATTGTGTCAGGGTGATGGTAGGAAGGAGCAAAAAAACCATACTAGGCTGAGACTCCTTCAGCATTTAGGAAAGAATTGAACACGTGGTTGGCAAAATGGGTCTGGGGGCTGGGATTGTCAACAAGCTCCCCTTTCTGGCTCATCTGATGCTCCCCCCTCCTGTAATTAATTTTTTTAATGTTAAGGTCTTGTAGATTTTATATTTCTTTTTAGATAGTAAATGGCACAGTGGGGGGGTAATATCGCTATGTTTTTAAGGTTTTTTAAAATTGTTTTATATTGCTTTTAACTTGTGTACACTGCCCAGACTCCACTGGATGGGGTGGTATATAAATCTATTAAATTAAATTAAAATTAAATTAAATGCCAGAACTGGGACAGTATTTGCAGTTTTAGCAACAAGAGTGCAAGCCTTTTAAATGTCAGATTCTCTTGTAACACAGTTGGTTAAATGGATGGGTTAATGTATTCTAAAACAAGAAATTGTTAGAAATGCTGAAAATGGGCAGGATGGGGATATTTCTCCTTCCTCAAAACATGCAAATAACTAGTTACAAACAGTATAGTTATCAATAATTACTCACTTCTTGGACATTGGTAATGTAACTACTAATACCAAGTTACTTTATAAAGGAGTAATGAGGATCACCTAATTTACTTAGCAACACTTAGTTATGTTCCAAACTTAAAGGGCAGTTTAAAGTCTTTTCATAATCCTATTGATAGGAATTTGAAAGGTTTTCTGTCATTCTTTTATGAATCCTAAGTGGCTTTGTGGTTAAGACGCTGCTGAGCTTGGAGACTGGAAGGTCGGATTTCATACTTGAGTGCTGCACAGCAGATCTTGGGGACATAAAAGGAGCCTCATTCAGGCGTCCCCTGAGCTGAGTTTCTCCAGCAAAAATTCTCTCAACCCAGAGTAATTTCTGACATGAAATTTATTTATTTAGTGGCAAGAAGAGAATTCTTTAATACCATCTATATACTTATAAATCCAAGGTTTAACCGTTGGAACTTGCTATATGTTTCTGCACCCATCCATCCTATCTCGTACCGAACCTCCTGCACTCGCCCGAACCTGGCCCGCAGGTTACTGCAGGGTTGCCGAAGGCACCAGTGGGGCAAGAGCCCCACGAACACGAAAAAAGGAAAAGAACTTCAATTCCCAACGTCCTCTGCGCTGCGCCATGCCTCAGCCAATCAGGCTGAGAGGCACGAGCAAAAAGAACATTGGAAAGTGCGGCGCGGCCAATTAAAATCGAGCCGCATGAAAAAAACTGCAGCACGAACGCAAACAAAAAATGCAAAACTCCAAGTCCCAGCGTCCTACACGCCGTGAGCATGCAGAACGCTGAGAAAGCCGGCGCGCGAAAAATAAAATAAAAAACGCAACGGGAGCACAAGTCCACCGCAGGCGAACGCAGCGCCTCACAAAACAAACACCCACAAAAGAACCATGGCAAGACACCCGCCGGCCTTCTTTCACGGAACAACGGGGAGAAGAGGGACTCCCTCTCCTCCATGCTGCCCCGCTGAAGACACGGCAAGACCACCGCCGGCCTCAAGGTACCTTGAGCCGGGGTGGAAAAAAACCCAGCAGCAGGCAGCAGTTCGTCAGGGGAAGCACCCTCCCTGGCAAATCACTGACTGCTGCGTTTGTACTTCCGACACCACTGTTTCGAGAACTAACACGAAACAGCGGTGGATGTCATACAAAAGCAGCAGCCAGCAATCCGCAAGGAAGAGCACCACCCCTTACGGATCGCTGCCTGCCGATCTCCGGTTAGGTAAGCCAGGAGAGAAAGGAGACAGAGAGGAGAGAGAACCATTGTCAGGCAGATAGCTCTTCTCTGCCTCCTTCTCCCCTGACCTACCTAACGAACCTTACCGGACGAAGAGCCACCTGACTGTCGGCTCCTCCTTTTACCCATTGCTGCATCGAAACCAAAATTCAAAGCAGCAATGGGGAAAAGAGGAACAGACAAGCAGCCTGTTCTTCACGCAAAAGTACACACCACCAACAAAAACAAACATTTACCCAAAACGCCAAACACCAAAAATAATAAAACACAAATAAATAAACAAACACATTGACCAACAAAACAATAAACAACAAAATCCACAAACAAAAACACCCAAAATACCATGAAAGCACAGAAAAACACCTAACTACAACACGAAAATACCTAACTCAAACAACAAAAATACCACAAATTAAACAAATAATCACAAAAGAAACCAGAGACATAAAAACCAACCAGAAATAAACAAAACAATTAAACACATCTAAACCCCAAAAAAACCCACAAAGAAGAAACAGAAACACCTACCAGTCCAACACCAAAAAACAAAAAAAAACAAAACCCAGATTAAAAACACCAAGAGAACACACCAGCATGTCCGTCCTCCACGACTCCGGAACAGAAATGAAGAAACAAAGACTACTTACCGGAAGAAGCCCCACCTAGAGGCTGGGAGAGAAAAAACATGTGAAACAAAACCAAAACCAACAGCCCCACCTGCAGGCTGGAATATTAAAAGGTAGTCATTTATATTTTCATGCAACTTTCAATATGCAATAACAGAGCTATCTACTAGAAATTATCTCCCAGTATGTCTCTGGCCTCCTGTTAGCATCAATTCATTCTATTAATAGTGTACTTACTTGTGCTATCAAAGCACAAATATTAATAACGGCACCCTGGGTGTGAAAGAACAATGAGTAAAGCAATGTGTCTTTTAAATGCAGCATTCATAACTCTGCCCTTTTGTAAACATTTAGTCAAAGAAGTGTAAAAGCTGTAGGGTTTGTGAAATCTGTATTTTTCTGAACATGCTTATCTGCAAAGCTCAGCACCTTCTCAGTGCCACATGCTATACATTTCAGCAACCTCGACCATAGCAAGTAAATCGCTACGGGAAAGAGTACTGTGGCCGCTTAATGATTAACATGATTTACTTGCTGCATGCTTCGAAAGACTGCTGACTACTTCATCAGGTATCTACAGGTAAGTATTATGTGCAGAAGCCACTGTTAGGATTCAGACTTCCCAAATGGTCAATGCTACGGCTAAAACCTCTAAAAACCCTGCTTTTGCACACACATACTTAAGAACTATTTTTATACCCCAGCTTCAAGCTCCACAAAACTATATTTTGTCTTCAACAGAGATTTCTTGACTACAATTCAGGTTTCAGGAATCTGGAGTTCTACAATTTAATTTAGAACAAGTTGATTCACATTCTTTTTCAGGCAGGAGATAATTACACAGTGCATTGACTATCAATGCTGTAATGTGTAAAAGCAATGAAGACCATAAACAGTTTAATAGGCTACTGAAATAATTCAGAAAAACATGGTAAAACCAGTCTTGGAGAACAGCGGCCAACTGCTCAGTTATAACTGTTTAAAGTTAGATAAATAGAGGAAGGACACCACAGCAAAAGTGAGCATTGGTGGAATCCTTTTTCCTGTGATATGTTTATTACTTACATTTATTGACCACCTATTAAGTTAACTCAAATATAGATATGAGCAGATATAGATCCCGATTGACAGATGATATCTGGCTCATTTGCAGTGGATCAAGCAATATTTCTGACTCACAATTACTTAAGAAAGCTGCACCAAAATGACCCCTTAATTATACTGATAAAGTGGAAAAAATAAACTTTTGCATTGAGTTTTAATTGGTAGTTTAATGGTTAAGATGCTGACTAGGAGGCGGAAGGCCAGCAGTTCAAGACCCAAGGGCTGCATGACGGAATGAGCACGCGTCTCTGTCCCAGTTCCTGCCAACCTAGCAGTTCAAAAGCAAGAAATTGCAAGTAGATAAATAGGGACCACTTCGGTGGGAAGGTAAACAGCTTTCTGTGCACTTTGGTTCTAGGCATGCCTGCCACATGTCCGCGGAAACATCTGCAAACGCAGACAGCACTGGTTCTTTGGCTATAAACAGAGATGAGCACTGAACCCTAGAGTTGGCTAGAACTGGCTTTCGAGCAAGGGTGACCTTTACCTTTATCTAAACAATAATAATAATATTTTTAAAAACCCAGCAATATGGAGTTTGCCCATTCCTGCTCTAATTACCAGCATGTTTATGACCCTATAAGCTGAAATAAGATAACACTCTTTGAAAAGGAGTGTATCTTAGAAAACAAACAGTAATTTTAAGTTTTAATTTAAAAATAGCCTATCTATCACTCAGCAAAAAACAAAAAAAATGTAAATTTACTTTTATTGTTCCAAACTTAGGATCTTATGCTAAATTCTTAAAATATTGAGACAAATACTGTACTTTAGAAATGAGGAATGAATTCAATTATCCTATAATCTTCTTGCTCTGTACTCTTGTCTCTGAACCACAAGTCCTCAGTTCAGGAATATGTTTCGAAAATAAAAGAGGACCACTACTACAACTAAAACAAAAAGGATTTTAAGGTATCCCATGATCTGAAGAGAGAGAAAGCTGCTTTTCTATAGGCTTAGCATATTGTAATGTGCTTATCCCTTCTGCTCCCTGTCCTTCCTTTGCACACATAAAATGTTCAGAGTTTACATCCTGAAAGGCAAAAAGATGAGAACCAAGTATCTCACCATTGTACCCACAGCCATTGCTAAAAGATAAAAAGAGGATTGAAAAATGTATGTTAGATTCAATGCTAGTATTTTATGTTTGGAAATTCTTCAGAACTAGGGAACCTGATTCACTACTTTGCACTGCATGTTGTGCTGGGGTGGGTGGGTGGGTGGGAGTGTCACTAGATTCACAGAGAGTAGTTTTCCAGCTGTTTTGTTAAGGGGCCATTCAACAATTATGTGATCCATTGACCCCCTCCCCCTATGCAATCCGACTGTAATTTTAGATATCAAGTCACCCACATACAGACCTTGCTTATCCCTAAGCATACCTGTCAACCGCGGCTCCGGACAATCCGGGACCTGCGCACAACGGTTCTGCGCAAGTCGCGTTCTACGCTTGCGTAGAACCCTTTTACGCTTGCGTAGCCAGAAGGGATGTGCAGTACCTCTCCCCCCCCCCCCCGCTGCCAATTCCGGGGTTTTGGCAGCTGTGGGCGGGAAATGGTGCAAATTGGCGTTGAAAATCGGGAAATCCCAGCCAATCCGGGAAGGTTGACAGGTATGTCCCTAAGTGCTAATTCAGAATACACTCATTTTGCACAACGTTTTGCTTCACAGAGTTAGCATAATGACAGAGTAAGTGGACAGCAGGAACAGAGAGAAGAGCATATTACAGATGGTACACAGCGAGTAGGCAAAGTGTTAGAAAGGAGACAGTCATAATCAGTGACGGTTCTATGAGTTGCACAGGATCTCTGAAGTCTCCCCTTCTGTGAGTGAAGAATGAAAGCTGTCTTCAGATGATACTGCTCATGCAGAAACTATATATGCTCTTCTGTCCTTTAGCTAAGAGGCATGCAACCACGAGGACTAGAAAAAGAGATGTTTTTGAAAGAAAAATAGTTATGAATTTTAGAGTGCACAATGTTATACTAGGTTACATGGGTTGGAAGAAAACAGGGAGTGTCACTGTAAGTCGACACATTCAAGTGGCTATACTCATGTTCCCTAAATCCTTTAGCATTTTCCTTGCTTTAATTAATGTTGATTTAAACAAATAATGGCACTGGTCCACAAAATTCTACAGGCAAGGAGTTTATAAAATATATATCCATAATGAGTGATAATGACTCCAAAATGTTTCAAATATTTATGAATCATTGCTACTCATTAGAGATATAGATCAGAAGAAAGGTGGCATATAAATATGATATCTAGCTAGCTAACATGATAGAAGGGCAAAAGGGAATCTTTTCTTAGCCAAAGCTTTTAATCTCTGTTGTGTATGGACTGGGGCCAGCATTTGAGTGCTTGAGGCCACAAGTAGCTGTGGGCCTGAGCGTATAAGGGTAGAAATCAGTGCTGCAAAGTGTTCCACCAGTCACATCAACAACAGAAGTAACAACACAATCTTGTGTGTGTGTGTGTGTGTGTGTGTGTGTGTGTGTGGGTGGGTGGGTGGGTGGGTGGGGGGACTTTTCTTCATATTGAAAATCTTTGCTCAATCCACAACAGTAGGCCTATAGAGACAAAAAAAACTGGATAATAACACTGCATAAATATTACCCATACTATGACCAAAGCTTTAGAATAGCTCTGAGGTCAGTACTCCAAGGCTGGCATTGTTCAGAGCAATTCCCAAGCCTATAATAAAAATCCATGGATGAGGGCAAGCTGGGGAGAGAAAGCAAAAAAGAAAGAGAGAGAGTGTATACTTTACCATCCCCTGGGATAATGCGCAGAGTAACCATATTTCCTGCTTCTTTAATTAGGTTGACGATGTCCGAATGGGATTTGTTGGTGATGGAGCATCCATTAACGGCCAATATCCGGTCCCCCACTTTCAGCTTCCCGCAGCGGTCTGCTGGGCTCCCCTCAATAATCCGACCTATTTTGTGAGGCATGGCCACACATGCATTGCCTGCTTTTGTATTGATATTGGGTTTTTTTGTTTTGTTTTTGTGCGTGTGCATTTTTTTTTTACAAAAATTGTTTATACACGTTGGGAACATGGTGAAGGGGGAAAGGAAAAAAGGGTTGAAAAGGGAAAGAGAAGGTTAAGGGTTAATTAATTAATGCATCAAGCAAAAGTTATTAAAGGATAGCTTTGCTGCCACTGTTCAAAACATTGGCAATTGAGTTTGTAAGTGTCAATTAGAACCTGCAAACTTTCCTTTCCTGTACTGTAATTCTGTTTGGTGATACCTTCCTCTTTACAAATATACAGACACAGACATGCATTCTCTTTCATTAATATGGTTGAGAATTGCATGGCTTCTTTTGATGGGCTGCAGCTGTGCTCAGCAGTTCCCAAATACAAAATCACAGAGGATTTCTCTTGCAAACTCAAAACTGCTAGAAGGAAAAGCAACCCTCTTTTTTCTTTTCTTTACTTTATGGTATCTCATCTTTGTCTCAGCCAGTGGCTCTGAATACTTCTGCCAATGTTTTGTTCTTTCTCCATCTTGAAAGATAATCATTCTATATCTACGGAGGAATAAAAGTTCTATTTGGCATTCTTGAACACATAGCGATCCGTCCTATGAACACAACATGGGTAAAGGCAGTAGGGATTTGGGTTTATTTTCTACAACGGGCAAAGGAACTACTTGAGGCAAAGAGCAGAGATGCTAAGCATGGGAGAAGACTTCAGAATATGGTCTTATAAGGCCACTAACTTCTAAACCATTTGCTTTTTCCTTTTTGTGATCTTAGCTGGAATAGACAGAAAGTCTCAAAGATTTCTCAGTTCCCATAACTGCCCATATAGCGTTAATCTACATACATTTATTTACCAATTTCAAATACTACAGACTGTATATCTGAGATAAGAATTAGAAGCAGAGGCTAGAACTCAGTGATCCATCAGCAGAACAGAGATGAAGGCTTGGGGATGAAGGGGTAAAAAAAAAAGAGAAAGTGGAAGCATGCATGCTGGCACAACTTTGGAACCTTGCCACTAAAAGGAAAGTAAGAAGTGATCTGCAATGAATGATTGCCTGGCAATGATGATCATTTCCCAATCCAATCAGTTCTTCCTTGATTGCTTCAGCATAATTTGGTTCTGTTTAAAGATCACTTAGACCAGGGATTTTCAACCTACGGCCTATGGGTCAGCCCTGGGCCATGGCACCGTTTCATGAGGCCAAGGTCGCTGCCACCACCGGAAACAGATGTGTTTACGACAGCCGTGGATGGGTTTTATGGCAGTGCTATGGTGGTGGGGAACCACCAGTCCAGCCCACTCAGTTGTCTGAGGGGACATGGTCCAGCCCGTGGCTTAAAAAGGTTGAGAACCCCGGACTTCGACCCTTTATGTATGTAGAATTCAACTTACTTGTTTGCTTGTTTGACTTACAAACCACCCATCTAGCACTGTGCTACTTTGGGCTGTGTACAACAAATATTAAAACAGACATATACCAGGCTTGTTATATAAGCCCCTGAGTCAGTGACTAGAATCATGGGTTCATTATTGCCCATTGAGCCTGTTCATGAGCAGGAACTTCTTCTCCAATGGCTCCTCAAACACTGCGTGAACAATGTGACAATAGAAGGGACGATACTGGGTCCTTCTTTTTATCTCGGTTGATGAAACCAGGAATTCTTGCTTGTGGAAGGAGCCTCTCTTTTCATGAAACTGACAATTCTAATGACTGTAAAGGGCTTGGAAGAGATCAGTTCACAGAATTACAGATCTTTAAATATATATATCCCTCTCTTGTAGAAAATGACTGGTGATAGGCAACAAGTTCAATGGAACTTACAGAGAAATTGACTCACCAAATACCCACTGATTTGATAGGCCTACTCTAATTGTAACTGGATTTCAGCCAACAGGTATGGTCTAATCTATCTTAAAGCATGTTCTAACTAATTCCAACAATTCTGAAATCAGCATTAACATCATACCTATCAGGTTGCCTCCAAAGCAATCCGGGAACTTATCTGGGTGCGGCATGTATGCGTAGAAACGCCCCCGTGCATGTGTAGAAATGCCACAGCGCATGCATAGAAATGCCCCTGTGCATGCGCAAACGCCCCCGCGCATACACACCGCTGCCTCTGGGGCATGCATGCATGGAGGGGCCTCTGCGCATGCACAGAAACCTCTTCATGCAAGCGTGCCACTGCTTTTGGGGGCGTGCATACATAGAAACCCCTTTCCCCGGCTGCCAAAATATGGGATTGTGGCGGGGAGGAGGCCCAAAATATGGAATCTCCTGGCCAATCCGGAATACTTGACAGGTATGGTTAACATTGTCTTAACAAAATCCATAAATTGTAAACATTCTCTACTTTTGCCTTCTGAACATTTTTCATTCTCCTATTGAACTTAATTATAACAACTGGTATCTCTATCTCTTCCTTTTGCATAAGGGTTAAGTGAAGACAAAAATATAGTGTGCAGCCATGGTGAAGTGGAATTTGGGTCAGTGTTTCCTTTTTCTAAACAGCTACAAAGTTGTAGCAAAGATCAGATTGGATAGTAGTTAAAAGCAGACCAAATGATTGGAGTAATGCTAAATATGACTATAATAGGTTTTAAAACTACTTCAGAACCATGTAGTTTGGCATCCTATTTCAGAGGTACTATAGCAGATGCAGGAACTATATTGCAATAAATGTTAGAGGAAAAACTGGGGATAAAAGAACTAATTTGCACACATGGCGGTCTTTCCCAGTTGCTAAATATCTGAAGTAAAACCCATTTAAAAACTAAAAAAATCTAATATTCTCTTATTTTGTTATAAGAAAACACATATCCAACTTACATAGCAGTTCATTTTTCAGAATTCAGAATGAATCCACAATATTTATTGTATGATGATCTTCAGTTGTTTATATTAATGCTGATATATACAGTGAGCACAAATTGCCCATCTCAAGTTCCTAACTAGAGCTCCATGCCTAGGTTTAATGATGAACAAGCTTTCACAAATGTTCAGTCAAGTTTGGGAGATAAAGTCTCTCCTTAACGCAACATTGGTTGCTGCTTATTGTTAGTTATGTGTTTAGACAATGTCAAACACTACTTACTGAAAGTTTCTGTAAATAGTAAGACTATTTTTATTATGATTTCCCCCCCACATAGTTCCATAGATTTTTAAATGTGCAAAAAAGTGTGCAAAATCCAATCCTACATGAGCAGATTTCTCCACCCTTCTGACTTCCAGCAAAGTTCTGCCCTTTTATTTTAGCTCTGTTCCTTGACCAATTATAAAATTTATTCACATTGCTCTGCCTATTTTACGCTTAACTGCTACGCTAAAGTATGCCCACATATTTTGCAAATGGATGGAAATATAATTAATCCATCATACTCTTCTGCTGAATGGTTATTAGTAGTTTTAGAAATATGCCTATACCAGTATAGAATCTAAAAGATCACAATTAAGGATGAGGTAAATGGCAATATCGGCAAATGGCCATTCAGAATTAGAAGGCAATGTGATTGACAGAATGGGTTATCATTAAAAATAAAATGGTGAATCTGACCCATCCCTAAATTTAACAACTGCTTATCTCAGTTTGTGGCACTAATTTATCCAAAGAACCAATTTACCTAATACTCTGCTCTTTGTGGAACAGAAGTGAGTCAGTTTGAACTACTTTGGCCCACTTAAGCAGACTACATACATAAAAATACAAAAACCGCTATAGAAGTGAGGCAAGCACTGTGTAGCTGGGGATAAGAATCTCATGCAAAGTATGAGAGGAAAATGTATTCATGGGAGCAGGGTGGGGGGTTAGGATGAAACCCAAAATCAAGATTTATATTACTAGCTAGAAGCAATTATTCATTCAAACTTCTTTCAAAAATGAATATATTGATCACTTATATTCAAATTGAATTGGACAGATAAAAGCACTATAGTCCTCTTAAGTGACCACTTGACAAAGACTGTCATGGATATTTGATTTCACACCAGAGTTCCTCCTTTCAAGGTTAAATGCCATCTGTGAATGGCCACCATAGACTCAAACTACCAGGGAGTGTTATACATCTTACAGTTCTCTGGTGGCTTTGAGTGTCAGCATTACTATCCCACCTCTCATTAAGTTACATATAAATACTACATAGGTACCCATGTGTTAAGTCCACCATGAAGAAAAATAATCTTGATGTTAGCCCTTTCATATCAAATAATTATTAGTAATTTGGAGGGTATTGTTCAGTTTAGTTGTAATGGTGGTTTCCTAGTAACTATTGCTGAGGTTATTAGGAGATTGATTGCTGCCATGTATAGCTTCAAGTGCCATTTTCTGTTCTACAAATAAAGGAATACAAAGGCTGAAATCCAGTTGCTTAGCATAGTAAGTTGCAATTTATAATAGTCCCATGAAATCAGTGGGGATTTGGAAAGTCAACTACTCCATAGGTTGCACTGATTCATATGGAATTACAACATTTTAGTTGTGATTTTTAGTTTTGCAATACGTTACAACTAGAGTCCATTTGTATCAATGAAACTTACAGAGGAATTGACTTCCCAAATTTCACCAAATCTCAGAGCCCTGAGGCACAGTGGTTAAGCTGCAGCACTGCAATTCACTTTGTTCATGATCTGCCTTTGATACCGATGGGTTCAATGTTGACCCAACCTTCTATACGTTCAAAGTTAGTAAAATGAATAACCTGCTTGTTGGGGGACAAAATACTGATTGCCTTATGAACCAGCATTTTGTCCCCCAACAAGAGAGAGTATTCTACCCAGAGAGTGTTCTACATGCTATGACAGGGGTTCTCAACTTTTCAAGCTGAGGGCCGGATCATGCTCCCTCAGACAGCTTCTGGGGCTTGGTGGCTATTTTTCTCTGCCTGCCACACATGGCACTTCTGGGTGTGGCGGAGGCAGGTCACATGAAATAGTGTCACGGGCTGCATCTGGTCCCCGGGCCGTAGGTTGAGCCCTGAGCTATGGGATGATGCATGTGAATAATTGCTAGTAAAGGTAAAGGTTTCCCTTGGTTTGAAAGCCAGTCGTATCTGACTCTAGGGTTCAGTGCTCATCTCTGGTTCAAAGCCGAAGAGCCAGCACTGTCTGCTTCTGCAGACGTTTCCGTGGTCATGTGGCAGGCATGACTAGGCACCCGAGCACATGAAACGCTGTTTACCTTCCTGCCGAAGTGGTCCCTATTTATCTACTTGCAATTTCTTACTTTCGAACTGCTAGGTTGGCAGGAGCTGGGACATAGACGGGAGCTCATTCTGTCCTGCAGTACTTGGGAATCGAACTGCTGACCTCCTGCCTTCCAGTCAGCATAATTGCTATCACTATCTTAATTATTTAGTGGGCCTACTGTAGTGCATTTTACTATCCTAGTAAGTTATGTGATGTCAAATTGGAACCAATTTACAGCCAACCTAACAGACCTTTCAAGGTAAGTGAGATGTTTAGGGAGGGGTGTTTAAGGATGTTTAAGTGAGGACTCTAACTCAAGACTACTTAGTTCTAGTCCATCACTCTATCTACTACACCATGCTGAGTACCCTTACTATGCTAAGTAATAGAATTTCAGCTAATATTTTCACCTCTTGTGCATTTGGCAAAAGTAATTCAGGAATGCATAATATTTAACTGTATTGTTAAGTGGACAGTATTTAACACGTGTTACTCAAGTGGACAAGAACTTGAAAGAGGATATTTTAATTCTCTCTTAACTTACATAGGATAAACAAAGCAATGAAACAAGTTATCATTTAAAGCCTGACAAAGAAATGTTAGATAGCTCAGGGGTATAAACCCTTCTCTCAACTCAATATTTAAAATGACCTAGTTAAGCTTAAATTCTTTATTTATATTTAGCTTTAGGACTAGATTGAAAGTCCTAACCAAACTCTTCTAATGCTTTTTTCTGTTAGAAATATTTTGTTTTCTTTTAAGATAAACAAATATCATCCTTCAACAAACTGATAAATACTTCAGTTAATTTAGATTTCATTATTTCTGAGCTGAAGCAATCAATTCTGATTTAACAGGATCTGTTCCATGCATCATATCTATAAATCATTGGATGGAATATCAACACTAAAACCTGATTTAATGAGAATACAGTCATGAGAAAAACACTTATTTATGCAAAATTTCCACAGGGATGATGTCATGTCTTACAAGTTATTTACTCCATGCATTGGTATCACATAGCCCTCAATATCACTGCCAGCACAGAATCACTGGGGACACAGATTTCAAGCATATAAAATCATGTGTGTGCAGATGCTGGTGGGTGGACTAAGAACTTCTCAAATTTAATATTAGCCAGATGGTGAGCAAGCACTAGAAAATGTTAAAAATTGGGACAAACTGGAACATTAGG
The DNA here is from genome assembly GCA_035047345.1 of Bradypodion ventrale. NCBI lineage: Eukaryota > Metazoa > Chordata > Lepidosauria > Squamata > Chamaeleonidae > Bradypodion > Bradypodion ventrale. The sequence continues at coordinate 325,817,187 of JAWDJE010000002.1, read as the reverse complement.
AACCATTCCTTATCTGGACCTCCTTTATGTTCCTATTGGCTGTCATAGCTTGAATTAAATGTCACATTTCAAATCTCTAAAAAGCCTGTGATACTGAAGCCAGGTGAAGACTGAAAATGGACTATAATAAATAGATTTTAAGTCTAGCATTACTGTGGCTGTTAAATATAATCCAGTGGCTCCCCCCGCCACATCTATATGTTTCCCTCAAATGCAGTCATTTAGTCATTTAGGTTTGTCCCAAAGATCCGTTCAATTAACACAAAAGGGAATGCATTTTATTTCATCTTGTTTTGTTTTATTAATCTGATTTATATACCATGCACTTTGCATAAAACAGTCTTTGTTCTTTAAATATTCCTCCACTACTGCATAAGGACCGCCATCTGTTTCAGAGTGAAAGCTAGCTCTAAACACAGGCACAGAGTCTCTCTCCCTGGTGAAAAGCTCAGGGAGTGACAATCCTTCAGACTATTGCTATGGTCCTAGCTACTCAAAGTTCAACTGTTCAGTAGGCTTAATCTCTCTGTCTCTGTCTCTGTCTCTGTCTCTCTCTCTCTCTCACACACACACACACACACATGCACGCACAGAGAGAGAGAGAGAGAGAGAAAGAAAGAAAGCAAACAAGGGGGAGGAGAGAGATCTAATGCAACTTTGAGCAAAAGACCCAATACAGTACTTGACTTTCCAGTTAAGCATCTTAATTAAATGGAATGGGCCACATTCAGCAAATGTAAGTACTACATATGAACTGTAATTACTATTCTCGCAATTTGTGCTGTGAGATACTAATTCAGACTCTTCTCACGGGAAGTGCTGTAAACCAAGGGTAACTACTCTGGAGGGTTAATATGGGGAGGGTTAATATGGGCCAATAAGGGGTAACAACATAGAAATGTTGAACCCCAGGCAACAGAATATTTAATGAAAGCCCAAAATGGTCCACCATTCCCTTCTTCTGGGGTGTGGGTGGGTGTGCCCTGGGAGTGTGAAGTCTGTCCAAGACTGCATAGGAGTGGGTTGGTTTTCTCCTTGGAGGCAGAGTGGGGAACTGAGTTCCCAACCTCTGGCTCTGTAGCCTGTTGACAATACATCCAGTTTAGGGGGTTAAAATATGGCCAAGAATTAAGCTACATTGAGAATGGGCAAAATACAGTTTTCCAGAAGTTCCTGAACTGGTTTCCAGCTTGCCTCATTACTAGCTCCATTAATTAAAATTCTTCAGATGCAGTTCAACAGCATCTAGAGAGCTGCCCTTTTCCCATCCATAATCTAAACAAAACCAAGAGTCAAATCAATATTTAAAGCACAATATTCAAGACTTACCAAAAGTTGTTCCTGCTTCTGGCCGACTAACTGAAGACACAATGACAAACCCAAAGCCTTCATTTTCTCCTCGGCGTATTTCTACGTCATATGGCTGCACCACAGTGCTAACTACTCCACTGCCTCCACCTCCACCGCTGCCAATCCCACTGGTACTCCCGCTGCCAGAACTGACGGTGTTAAGCGAGTTCTGGCTGCCCTGAGGAGTGCGTTTCTCCTCTGTCAGAGAAGCAGGCTGGTTGCTACTGTGATGAGATGAAGCTGGAGAAGGAACCTCGTTTTCTGCTTTTGGAACTGTTTAAGAAAGATGTGATTTTCTGTTAACAACCTTCACACAATTCTATGCTTTAAGCGGTAGCATAGAAACAGTAGAAGTTACTAAGACAACTATTAGTACATCAATTCACAGTCTAAAACCCCACAGTCTATATCAGTGATGGCAAAGCTTTTAGAAACTGCCTAAACAGAGGGGTGGGGTGAACTCTGTGCTGGGGAAGGGAGAAAGTGCTCCCATTAGGCTGCTAGGCAGAGCGAAATCTGGGCTGGGGGGAGGGAGGAAGTACTCCCATTGGGCTGCTGGGTAGAGGGGCGGGGTGAACTCTGTGCAGGGGGCAGGGAGGAAGCACTCCCATTGGACTGCTGAGCAGAGTGAACTCTGAGAAGGCTGTGAGTGCCCCTTCTGGCATGTGTGCCATAGGTTCACCACCATTGGTCTATAGCTTATAAATCAGCTTTGGCCAACCTGTGACCATTCTGTTGTTTGGGACTGCAATTCCCGTAAGATCCAGCCATTATGATCAATGGTCAAAGACCAAGGGAGTTGCTGTCAAAAGGCTCGAGTATTGGGGTGGTTGTGCAATATTCTCCTCAAGAATTCTGTTCATTTTCTGATATCATCTTGCTCTCATGTCTCATCTTTCCTGACATTGAAGTTTAGTGCAAAGCCTCTTCATTAGTGGCACCCAACTTGCAGAATGCTTTCCCAAAAGAATACTACTTTTGGAGACTTCCTTCTCTCAATCCGAGCATAAGGTTAAGACTTATATCAGTGGTTCTCAACCTGTGGCCCGGAGGCCGGATAAGGTCTACAACACCATTTCATGTGGCCCCCACTGCCTCAACCACATCAGGAAGTGCCATGTGTGGCAAGCAGGCGAAAATGGCCAGCCAACCCCAAAGCTGTCTGAGGGAGCATGACCTGGCCCTCGGCTTGAAAAGGTTGAGAACCCCTGACTCATATATTTTGTCACTTCAGTTTTTTTTTTTTGAATGAGGAAATATATTCAAACAGGAAATTACATGCCTGCTTGCCTTACTTATGAATCTTTCCCAATAAAACAAATTACACACATGAGTTTGCATGCCATTGGAATAATATTCACAGCTTTAGGCTTTTGCATACAGACCAACCATGTGGATGGAAGCTCTAAATAGAAAAAAAAATATGCTGGTGGGGCCAAAGGGATAAGCAATGGCACAGTGATTAAACTGCTGTACTACAGCCGAAACATTGTGGGTTCAATCCTGATGGGGATCAAGGTTGACTAGCCTTCCATCTTTCCAAGGAAGGTCAGTAAAATGAATGCCCAGCATGTTTTACACCTAATATTGCAGTACTTATTCAGTTATGCAAGAACTCTCCACCTGCACACTTCCTCATGTGTTATCGCTGCAAAATACAATGAGATTTACAAGAAATTCAATGCCATATATGGGAAATGATCATCCATACGTTAGAGATCATCTCAGAAGCATCTGCTGGAAACTGATTTCTGGACAACTCAAACATGGTCAGAACTAGCACAGCAATTTTTAAAGACAGAACTCTCTAGAATTAAATATTAACAATCTAATAACTTTATACCTTAAGGGTGACCACCCACAGACCATTACATTTCATGGGATTTCTTAAACAAACCAAATGAGAGAATAGGCTTTTTGAAAAATAAATGAGGAAACCCAGGATGCACCTCGAAAGATAACAACATACCCCCTTCCAATGATCAAAAGTCAAACTCTCAACTTGAAAGTTCTCAGCTATATTTATTTCATGTTGGAGAAGCTTCAGCAACAAAAACTGAAGATGAAAAACAAAACATAAAAATAAAACCGTGTAGTGCTATCTTTGCAAGGAAGGAAGCTTTTGATCTTTAGAAAGTAGTTCACTTTTATCCAATGATAGAATAAAAAAATAAAACATGCTCACAGTCACATTGCAACCTACCTGTGTACACTACTTTTCGCCTGACAGTTAAATTGACATGGCCTTGCTTAGCAGCCTGTTGCATAAGCTGGACTACAAGCTGATGAGATTTCCCAACAACCGGTGTTCCATCTACACAGATTAATTCATCTCCAGATCGCAGGCGACCATCTGCATCTGCAGCACCCAGTGGCACAATGTGACCAATGTATATCTGTGAAAAACATGCCCATGTATGTGAGAATAATTTTGAGAACTGAAGAGTCATGAGTAACCCAGTATGGTGTAGACTCAGGAGTACTGGGTTTGAATCCTTGCTCATGGAAGCTCACTGAGGGAGTGGAATTGGTAAAACCACTCCTTAATTCTCACTCACCTATTAGGGTCACAATAGGTCAGTTCCAACTTGATCACACATAACTAAATAGAGTTGTCTAGTATTAACGAACACCACACAAATCAGGACAGTGCTTTTTAGATGTTTTGGACTGCCTCATCATCAGCTATGATGGCTGGTGCTTGTAGGATCTGTAGTCTAAAACATCTGGCGGGTGCCAGTTTGTCTATCCCCAATCCATACTCAAATACCTTCCACCCAACTGAATCATGCAATTCCCTGTCATGTAACTATAGCAAAGGGGTTCCCAACCTACGGCCAGTGGGCTGACCTGCCCCACGCCACTATTTCATGTGGCCCACTGCTAAAGCACCCGGAAGTGGGAATGTTTATGACAGTTGTAAAACACATCCACATAAAAGCAGTTACATCAGCCATAAATGCGCTCACGGCTGTTATAAATACAGAAGTGGGTGTATTTACTTCCATTTCCGTGTGCGTGGTCTGACCCGCTCAGCTGTCTGGTGTGGTCAGGCCCATGGTGTAAAAAGGTTGGGAACCTCTGCTATAGCAGTTCTTCTAGATTATTATTATTATTATTATTATTATTATTATTATTATTATTATTATTATTATTAATAATAATAATAATAATAATAATAATAATAATAATAATAATAATAATAATAATAATAATAATAATAATAATAATAATAATAATAATAATAATAATTCTATTGCTGCCCCCTCGCCAAAGTGACTCCGGGCAGCTCACAAACACCATAAAAACATTCAAACATAGACCCCGCAACAATAAAATCACCAAAACATTTAACGATTAAAAACCATTAAAATACCCACCGTCTCAATAAATTAAAAACGGAAACTAAAAACCCAAATGGCCTTTTATATAAGCCAGTGGGGGGGGGCGTGTGCCCCACCAGCAGCATCCCACACCCGCTGTGCAAGCCAGATTTTTAGGCATTTTCTGAAGGTCAGTAGCTCTGCTTGGAGTTGCAGCTCTGTCAGTAGGAGATTCCACAGGGATGGAGCAGATTCCAAAGAGGCCCTCCTTCTGGTGCTAGAGAGGTGTACCTCTCTAGCTGAAGGAACCATTAGGAAGCCCCTCCGGTCTGCTCTGGTGGGACAGCAGTTGTCCTGGGGTAACACAGTCCCTTAAGTAACCTGCCATATAGGGCTTTAAAGGTAATCACCAGCACCTTGAATTGCACCCGGAGGCACAACAGCAGCCACTGCAGCTCCCGCAACACACCCCATCATCATGCGGGCAGCCACATTTTGCACCAGTTGCAGCCTCCGAATGGTCATCAAGGGCAGCCCCAAGTAGAGCATGTTACAATAATCTAGTCTGGAGGTGAGCAGAGCATGTGTGATCATAAGCAAGGAGTCCCAGTACAGGAACGGGCATAATTGGCGAATGATGTGAAATTGTGTGAAAGCCCTCCTGGCCACGACTGCCAGCTGCTCATCGAGCAGGAGTCGTGAGTCCAGGAGGACCCCCAAATTACGTACCGGGTCTGTCTGAGGCAAAAGAGCCCCATCCAGTACCAAAGGTGGTAATTCCTGCGATAACATGGGGCCCCTTACCCACAGCCACTCAGTTTTGCCGAGGTTCAGTTGTAGCCTGTTGTCCCCCATCCAGACCCCCAACAGTCTCCGGACACCTGGATAGGACTTCAACTGCATCACTTGGATCACCATGGGCTGAGATGTACAATTGTGTATCATCAGCATACTGATGGTACTTCACCATGTGGGAACAGATGATCTCCCCCAGAGGCTTCATGTAAATATTGAATAAGAGAGGCGAGAGCACCAAGCCTTGTGGCACCCCATATTGGAGAAGCCTAGGGCTGGACCGCTCACCCTTCAACAACGCCGACTGGTGTTATGTCTCTAACTTATTTTATTTATTTATTTATTTATTATATTTATATACCGCCTTCCTTGCCCTTAAAAGGACAAGGACAAGGATTTAATAGGTCAGATCCAGAGGAGGAGCATCAGTGAGCCAAATTATTCTGAGGGCAGAAAGATCCCATATAAATTCCCTGTTTCACACCTATAGCAAACTCTCTTATCCCCAAGTAAGTAAGCAAGCAAGCATGCAAAGATGCTCCATCCTTAGTAGTGATCTGCAAGAGGGTAACTTTTGTATGTAGATTTACCCAAGTTCAACTTTTGGAAACACTACTAAAAACAGTGTTTCTTTTCATTTTCTTAAGCCAAGCCTCCTATTGACCAATAGTTAACACTCATACCCCAATCCATTCCTGCTTTGCCCAATCATTTTATTTAAAATTGGAAATTTCACAACTAAAATTATAGTTTTGTGAAGGAATTAATTTGCCTGTCTGTTTGCAAACAAAACCAGTCGAAGGAGTTAGCATTTAACTCACAAGTCCTAAAATGGCATGGAGCTCAAATAAGTGAGAGTTTCCTTTGATGTCAAGCAGCTCAGACAAAAAGATAGGGAAGGCTGGCTCTTTGTCTTCGTCTATGAGAGAAGCACACTACACAACTACAGAGAGGCAGTCTCGAATGCATTCATGAAGGGATGTCTGGCCCATATTCCAAAACTACATTTCTTTTGGCTGACTATGGTGTAATGGCTGGAATATTTGACTATGTTTTCAGATTTGGGTTGGAATATAACTTTATAGGTCACTTTTTGTCTGTCTGACCTGCCTTACAAGGTTGTTTTTAGAACGAAGTGAGCGAATATTCAATTTATCTTCCTGGGACCATTATCTGGCATTGGGCATTTTAAATGACTGTCTTTTCATCTGGCTAACATAACTTTAACTCTTTTCCACCAAAGAAGCTTATTGTTAATGTTTTGCTTAAACACTGTAACGGGAACTGTCAATTCTTTGTATAACTCGATAACTCACTAGATCAGGAGGCCCCAAACTTTTCCCAACAGGGCCCTGGCCACACACCCTCAAACTGCTGAGCGTACTAGTCATGTGGTTTCTCCTAGTGGCGGTGGCAGCGGTGCATGAATCCATGCCATGTTTCCAGGCATTTTTCCTGCCTCCGCCGTTGCTAATGGAGGATGGAGCAAGGTCTGACCATTTTTGCGCCTTTTAATTTTTTTTGGCACATTTCCACATGATTACAGCATGATTCCAGCATTTCCGGTGGTAGCGAGTCACTTCTGGTGTCGGCAGCAATCCAGCCCATGGGCCGTAGTTTGGGCACCCCTGCACTAGATGGAGATCTTTGGATTTCCTTTACTCATAGTTTTGTCCTTCCTCTGTTTAACATCACTTTTGATTTCCTGCAAAATTCTGCTGAATGAATTGTACTTATACAGCTCAGGGGATGTAATGAGATCAGAAGCGTGGCTTGAGCTGACCTACATCAACTGCAGACCAGAGTTACTAACATCTGTTTGATGTTCTGGTCAATAAGTACTACAAAACAGCTTGAGGGGCTAAGCTGGTCGCCAGTACAAATAGGCCTCTCTCATGAGGATGAGGTGTTCTCGATAACCAGCTGGGTATTTAGTTTTAGTGTAAAGATACAACAGATAAAAGAAGTCACAAATTTCATATTAACTTACAGGCTCTCCAGGCTCATTTCCTCCAAGAATTCTAAATCCAAACCCAGTTTCCTTTCTCCAGAGAAAGATATCCTGCTCTTGATAATCTGGAACTACAAGAAAATTGCCAAAGCTCATTACATAATACCAAATGGATACTTAACTTCAGAATTTCTTCAGCTCAATGTTTTAAAATACACATATACATGATAAAATCCCTTCTTTAAGGCAGTGATTACGTTTCAATGAGTCACATAACATATTTTATTAAACACATATGCATCTATTTATGATGTATTGTTTTAAAATAACACCACCTTCTGCTGTCTTCTAGATGAGTGTGTCCTAGTCTAACTGGGATAGCCTTGAAACTAAATGTTCAACACTTGCACTTCTTCTTTGCAGGAATGGTTCATCATATCTAGATGCACAGGACTGCAGAGCAAACAGGTATACAGCTTAAATTTAGTCCTTCTGAGAATTATGTGAATGTATGTGGTCTCATGTTTCATACCAGGATCGGTTTACTGAGTTACCAGAGACACATTTCTCAACTAAGAAAATGACTTCGAGGAAAAATGTATGCTCGGATACGAATAGCAGCCGACGATGACAATACCCTGTAACATTCTCACAAACCTGAAAGCTGCAACACCTACTATTTTCCACAATTCTTTTATTTTGGGTCTATCAGATAAGAGTTGAGCTAAAAATGAAAAATATGTAATACGGTAAATCAATTTGTCTACAAAGGCAAATGCAAATAGGTAGAAGAATCTCTAAGGAAATTTAACTTTATGAAATAACAAGTTTGATAATCTTCTGCGTCCATAGTTTCACCACCATCTTTAATGCAATAATATGAAAGCTTTTTCCTCAATATCTTCTATGATAGTCAGGCTTTAATCTATATTGCATATTTTGTCAATGGCCTTCACTTAACCTTATTACCTCAAATCAAATCTTAGGATTTTGTTATTATCCTAACAGATTCATGAGAACCTCTGTTAGGCATGATTTTTGTTTTATATGGCAAAGATTGCAAATCAAATGTTTGTCTAGTGCTGCAGTATTAGAACCCATCAGTGCTAGCATCAGTAATTCATTCCAGACTCTTTTTAGAAATCTTGAGTAAATAGACTTTTGTCATCAGGCAAATGAAGCCCTATAAAACAATAGAAATCCATTAGCAATGTAGTAGAATTGATTTTCTTTTCATAACATCATGAAGAGAACAGACTGAAAGCTCTTACTGCAATTGTGACTGAAATAATTAACATTTGCAGAGCAGTTTCCCTTTATTGTCGGTATCATTTCTAGTGATTATATTATAAACAGAAATAGCTACTGGACCCAATCCTTAGAAAATCTCTTCTGCACAAATAAAACATAATTGCTCTCTTTTGTGCATCTAAATTTAAATATTATTTTCATAGGAAAAAAATAACATTTACATTAACCAGACCCAGACGTGTTTGAATTCAGACATTATGTGGCTACAGATCATGTCCTGGTCATCAAAGCAATAGCAATAGTTGAAGCAGTGGTTCTGCACCAAATGTCTGCCACCAAATACCTTCAAGGGAAAACAGAAATCTTTTACAGTTTCTGGAAGATTTGCTCATCATCAATTGTCTATAGAGTACTTGTTTTTACTACTACTTCCTTTCTTGGCTATTCTCTTTTTTTACATTGTGTTTCCTTCTTCAGATTTGACCTTTCCCATCTTACCAGATACTTTGGATGACAATGCTTCCAATTCTCTCTGATTTAGCTAACACTTTTGCCTCTGTTATCTTACTCACAACCATGCTTTGTCAGAGAGTGTATGAGACTCATATAGTTAGGGAAACATATATGACTTTTCACCAAGGACCTTTACTCTATGCAATTGAAATGTACAGAGGTAAAAAAAAAGTTTACATTAAATCCTGCCTTAAAGGCTCTGTCAAAGACCAGGGCTTCGCAATCCCCGGCCTGCACATCTCATTAATCCACCCCTCGGTGAGAATTCGGGCACCTCTAGACCTGCCCCCCAACTGCCAGAAGTCATGATACCGTATTTATTCCAGTATAACGCGCACTCGTGTATAACGCGCACCCCTAATTTTCCATGAAAACTCGGTATAAACTCGTGCAGGTGAGCGGCGGCGGCAGCGGGACCTGGGCGCCTGCCGCCGCCTGGGAGGAGGGCCGCGGCGTGCTCCGTGCCTACCCGGCGCCGGCTTCTTGAGTCGCGCGGCCCGGGTAGCGCGGAGCACGCCGCGGCCCTCCCCCGGAGGGTTCCCTTCTTCTCGACCCGGCGGGTGCGTGCAGGTGAGCGGCGGCGGCAGCGGGACCTGGGCGCCTGCCACCGCCTGGGAGGAGGGCCGCGGCGTGCTCCGTGCCTACCCGGCGCCGGCTTCTTGAGTCGCGCGGCCCGGGTAGCGCGGAGCACGCCACGGCCCTCCCCCGGAGGGTTCCCTTCTTCTCGACCCGGCGGGTGCGTGCAGGTGAGTGGCGGCGGCAGCGGGACCTGGGCACCTGCCGCCGCCTGGGAGGAGGGCCGCGGCGTGCTCCGTGCCTACCCGGCGCCGGCTTCTTGAGTCGCGCGGCCCGGGTAGCGCGGAGCACGCCGCGGCCCTCCCCCGGAGGGTTCCCTTCTTCTCGACCCGGCGGGTGCGTGCAGGTGAGCGGCGGCGGCAGCGGGACCTGGGCGCCTGCCGCCGCCTGGGAGGAGGGCCGCGGCATGCTCCGTGCCTACCCGGCGCCGGCTTCTTGAGTCGCGCGGCCCGGGTAGCGCGGAGCACGCCGCGGCCCTCCCCCGGAGGGTTCCCTTCTTCTCGACCCGGCGCACCCAGTCCTCGTGTATAACGCGCACCCAAACTTTGAGTCCTTTTTTGGGTATAAAATTTTGCGCGTTATACTCGAATAAATACGGTACATCACTTACCACAGCAGCGGCATGAATCACACAGTTTTTCCAAGGTTTTGGACAGCCTCCGCTGCACCCCACCGTGGCAGGAGGCTTGTTGGAGCATAATAGCTCAGTTTTGGTTCCCCCCCCCCCCGCTGTGTACCTGCTCCATTTCAGCTGCTAGAAAGCTCCACTGGGTGATTTCTGGTGCCGGGCGGTGCTTGCATCAGTGGCTAGGTTCCCAGTGCAGAACCAGGAAGTCGCTTAGTGGCACTTTTCAGCAGCCGAATCAGTGGATATGTGGTGAAAAAAGCCCAAAATGGAGCGAGTATGCTCCGACAAGCCTCCTGCTGCCGTGATGAGCAGTGGAGGCTGTCCAAAATCCCGGGGAAACCACATGATTCCCGCCACCGATGATGTTGAAAATGTAAGTCCAGGGAGCAACCATGGCCCTGGCCCCTGGCGGGGAGTGTCAGGGCAGTTCCAGCCCCTGTAGGGAAAACGTTGTGAACCCCTGCTTAAGACTCTTCACTCCACAGAAAGAACTTCCTGATCGGTTCATCAAAACGCATTATGTATAAGCTTGTCCTTACCAACAATTGAATTAGTACAGATTTTTGTTGTTGCTTGAATTCTAGCTGGCTTATTTCTTGATGAAGCCATGTGATATAATTTCTGAAGGAACTAAATTGACTGCCTGTTTGCAACCAAAACCAGTTCAAAACAGTGTTTCTTCTCATTTTCTTAAGCCAAGCTTCCTACTGACCAATAGTTAACACTCATACCCCAATCCATTCCTGCTTTGCCCAATCATTTTATTTAAAATTGGAAATTTCACAACCAAAATTGTAAATTAATTTGCCTGTCTGTTTGCAACCAAAACCAGTCGAAGGAGTTAGCATTTAACTCGCAAGTCCTAAAATGGCATGGGGCTCAAATAAATGAGTTTCCTTCAATGTCAATCAGCTCACACAATAAGATAGGGAAGGATGACTCTTTGTCTTCTGTCTATGAGAGAAGCACACTACACAACTACAGAGAGTTAGTCTGGAATGTGTTCATGAGGATTGTGTGAGCTTGATTTGTTGTGAGCCGCCTTGAGTCAGCGTATGCTGAGTGGGCGGCATACAAGTCGAAAATCAATCAAGAAGGGATGCCTGGCCCATGTTAAAAAAAAAAGTTTACACTAAATCCTGCTTCAAATGTTCTGTCAAAGAACATGTTCGATGCTGAAGACTTTTCAATCCACAGAAAGATCAGCTAAAAGAACTCAAAATGTAGAAGTCAATCTATAGCATGTGTAATGGGATCTTCTGGCCTCATATAACTGTTTTAAATAAAGTAGGATAAAACATTCTAGACCCTAAAGTGGGTGCTATGGCACCCCGTAAATGCTTACTGTTCATCAATGTTGGTGTTGCAATTATCCTCACCAGTGGAAGTAGCTGATTTATAAAAGGTATGTCTTTATTCTTTATATGTAAATGTTCATGTCTCTGCTGCAGAAGTTTATACCCATAAATTCAAGTTGCTGTACTTTGAATGGGATGTTGGTAGCACAGTAAATGATGGTTGTCATAAATACAGGTCTCCTAAATGACACTAATTGTGGATTATACCAAGGGAGAGCTATGTTGTCATCAGCACTGAGATCACTGTTCTACCCTCATCAAAGGAACCTTGGTCTCTCACAGCTAAAGTATATTTAAATAGCAGTACTAAATGAAAGCATAAATGTAATGAACATAAATGAATCATGGCAAATACGTGGCTGTTTCTGCAATGTTTTGTACAGCCGTTGATTTGAGTTTAAATTTGGTAATTGCCATCATCCTAATTGACTGGTGTTTACTAAGCCAAGGTATTTTAAAAACTCTTATACATTAATGCACTGAACCATGCCCCCACAATTTTCTAAATAAAATTGAAGAGTAATAAGGTGATAAATATTACTAAACAGCATAATTGGAATCAGTTGAACATTAGCTGCTTAAAGGCTGTTTGTGGAAATGGTGACACTGTCTTTTATCAAGCCAATTTAAACACTACAAGTCCAACTACATTAAAATTGGTGAACTTTGCCACCAACTCCAACAGGAAGTAGACAGCATCCAAAATTAATTGCTGTTTGCGACTGCCTTTTAATAACCAACACAAAAGAAAATGCAGGCTACTTCAAATGCCTCATAATGGAGTTCAAGCCCAACCAGGTAAGAATACAAAGCTTGTCTGATAAAAAACAAAACAGCTTCCATTGGACATGGAACATTTGCCCTTCAGCATCTTCTATTGCATCTCAATCTGTCAACTATATAGCATTTCTATCAATAGCCAAAGCGTTACCTTCTATTTCTTGCTGAAATGCAAATCAACTGTACATTTGGCTCAGCATTAAGCTCAAATGGTACATCATTTTCCTGTCATGCTCTTTATATGATTCAGCAGGAAATGATTAATTAGATCTGATGTTGAACAATGTCCTCTTGACCTTTTGGGGTGCTAATTCATAGGAGAGTTGCAAGGTAGCATTATAACTAAAGGATAGTTTGTGACCATTCACAAAGACTTTATTCCCAAGAATATGATCTGTTATAAGGAGGAGGATGTTCTCAAGATTAAGAAGTCCTCTTGAAGCAGTACAAGATCTGCAGTCTCTTAGTCTGCTTGCATTAATGATTCATTCATTGATTTGTCTTTATTTCATAGGATATTTTTGTCTGTTTTGTGTATTTGTCCATGAAATTATTGTTTTTCCTCTGAGTTGTAAATTTTAATTTTAATGATCTGCAATTAGAACATTCAATAGTAAGCTTGCTTTGAAATGATGCAATAAAATAGAAACACGAACATGTATGACCCAAAGCCCCCTGCTTCGACTAGAACCTTATATTAATGCAATACAGGAATACGAGAAAGGGAAACTTTTAAAACAGCTTTCCTTTCATTAACATTGACATTATCTTACAATGCATTTTGAGGGGAGAGGGTAGGTATTTTTAAGAGTGCAGTAAAACACAAACATACACATGCACAACACAGACTAAAGTGAAACAAAACTCTTTTTATATCATTTTGCACTGATTGGGTCCAATTATATGAATAACCAGCAGTATTATTTGAATAGGATGCTAGATACACAACTCTCATTTCTAGTGAGGACTAGCAGAAACATGATTAATTGTTCAAAGTGGTGATTCTTCATAAAATCATAATCAGGAATGCTGTTGCACATTATTGATCCTCTCAATATATATTAAGGTATGAGGATTGAAACTAACATCCTATGTAAAATGATGACTTTCAAATAGGTCTCTTTCCACATTACTTCTACTCTGATTTTGTTTCTAGAAATATTTAGTTTAAATTGTCTGTTTCATCAAATTGTATGAACATAAAATACTTGACTCAAACCTATTTAATTAAAACTAGAGTATATTTCAGTGACTAAGCTTTTTAATTCTAACAGAATGTTCTTATGAGGTTAAAAAAACCACAATGATTTTATGATATAAAACAACCATTTTAGCATCAGTGTCTTGAAGGTAATATATGATTGAATATTATTATTATTCATTGCAAAAGTAATAAAGAGAGTTTTGAACAGCTGATGATACTATATGGCCACAAGTAAGACATATTTACGCATTGTTAATGCTTGTGTAACAAAGCTAGAACCTTCTTTTCAGCTAGACATTTCCCCGAACTGTTTTGTTACTTGACAATGGAATGTAGAGGAAAGCATGTTGGATTTCCATCACTTTTCATGCTTTAACCTTCACCCCACATAGCTCGTGTGAATAATATCCAACCACAAACACCACCACAAGATGGACAAGACAGATACAAAGTTCTCAGCTCAATCTTACATTCTCCAAAATTCGTGGAATTGATTTCTCTCTCTCTTTCACCCTTGCTCAGTCCAGTCGCAGGCGAAGGTGACATAGCTGTAAATATTAATTTTAACATTTTGCAAATCTTAATGGGTTTTTCTTATTTGTTTATTTCAGTTCAATGCTCACTGATAACAGCTCTGACTCAGCTTCTTAGCTATTATCACAAAAACGTTAGCTTTTAAGGATCAGAACAGACCTACCTGTTTTGTCAATTGTTTACATAACTGGCATTATCTGATGTGAACACATAATACAAATCACTGTAAATAGTTTCAAATGGAGTTTTAAAAACCCACTGTGAACCATTTGCTACTATTTCAAAAAAGCTCACAGACATTTGACAGCATACTTATCTGTTTGGCTTAGGAAGCAAAATCTATACAAACAAGAAAATTACACTGAAATATTTTCAGTAGGCTGCTGATTTTTAATATTCCTTCTAAAATAAAAGATATCCAGAAAAAAACAGGAGGCTTGGTAAGAAAGGTAGATGCCTTTAGAACATTTCTTTAAACAAAATAAACAAGGAAGTTGGAAAGCTGATTATTACTGAGGCACAAGCATTCATATTCACATGTACAAAGAGATTTTCATTGAGTAACAAAATATGCTTTTATGAGGGTAGATATCCACATTAAATACCAGATACACATTTCCCAACACACAAATTAGTCAAAACTTATTTAAGTGGGAGATGCATCAGTACAGGTTGCCCCCATTACCATGAAGGAGAAGTTTCAAGAACGTCTTCAGGTACTGAAACTATGGAAAACAATAAACCGTATATTTAAATACACATACCAGGTTATTTTACATATGTGCTAACAAAATGGCTGCCATAAAAAACCTTCTATCTATACCTTCTCAACATTACATTGCAGACAGTGGCTTCTAATGACCAGTTCTGTGCCATTAAAATACATATACAATATTAAGTATTTCATGGATTTTATTACATATTTTTAGACCTGCAGAAAACTGAAAACATAGAAATGAAGCCCGTAAATAAGGGGAGGGGAAAAAAACCTTTGAATCCTCTCAGGAGTGATTCTGTACAGAACTGTAGCAAATCAGCCATTCCGACCTCCTCCACTAACCTCCCTCTTTAGCTTTTATTTTTCAATTGAGGCTCAATATATAGCAGTGATGGTGAACCTTGGCACTTCAGCTGTACTTGAACTTCAATTCCCAGAAGCCCTGATCAGCAGGAGTGCTGACTTGAGCTTCTGGGAATTGAAGTCCAAGTACATCTGGAGTGCCAAGGTTCGCCATCATGAGTCTATAGGTACTAAGCATGTTTTACCTTCATTTTTTCAGAGAGGACAGAACTGTCCCCCTGAGTTGCTTTTTAAGAAGGATCTACTGTACTTTTGCAAAGCTCATAGTGCCTAGAATTATGCTGATATCTCACCTCTTAGTCATACCTGTCAAGTTTTGGATTTAGAAATAAGGGCAATTTCCTGGCAAATAAGGGATACTTGACAGCTATGCTTATCCTATGCTGCCCTCCAATGGCAGCAATAGGACATTGCAGTCTAATTAATAAGGGATGACAGCGGGAAAGAGGGTAAAATAAGGGTTTTCCCTGGCCAATAAGGGATGCTTGACAGCTATGCTCTTAGTTCTCACAAACTTTTTTAAAAAATCCAATTCTATCAGGACTTAACGCCTGAATTCATCATTTGAGGCATGCCGACCTGAACTTACTTCCCTTCTCCTCTCTCAGATGCATCTTGGTTTAGCAGTCTACCTGACATGAAAAAATCCCTAGAAATTAGAACATATTACTGACCTTTAAGAATACACTACATTATTTATACAGTGGTACCTCATATAATGATTTTAACCCGTTCCACGGGGCTCATTGTTGTATGAAACAATTGCTGTACGATACATGCATCGTATAGCGATTTTCCCTATGGGATGAATTGTACAACGATTTTTTTTGCTAAGTTGTTTTCCCATTGAAAAATTGTTGTACGATTTTTCCATAGGGATAATTGTTATGCGTGACGTCATTTCCCCCGAAAACCTAATGGTTATGCAATTTCGTTGCTATACAGGGCGATTGTTGTATAAGGTTCCACTGTACTTCGATCTATATTAAGCTAAATCTAGCGGCTTAGTGGTTAAGACACTGATCTTGATGACTGGATGGTCAGCAGGTCAGCATGAAAGAGTGAGCACCCATCGTCTGTCCCAGCTCCTGCCAACCTAGTACAGTAGTTTGAAAGTAAGAAATTGCAAGTAGATAAATAGGTACTGATTTGGTGGGGAGGTAACAGCACTCCGTGCATTCCGGCATCTAGTCATGCCTGCCACACGACCTTTAAGTCAGATACGACTGGCTTTCGAGCAAGGGCGAGCTTTACCTTTACTATATAATCATTTTCTATACCACTTCACATATCTAAAATATATGCCCCCACTTTTCATTTGGACTTGTTGGGGACAGGAGTGAGTTATATGTGGAGGTGTTACTGTTTTCTATTGTATTTTGGATTTGTTTTCTGTTATATTGTATTTTTGTATTGCCATATTGTATTTTTTCATATTGTATTCTTGCTTTTGTTATATTGTATCTTCAAATTTGTGAGCCGCCCT
Source organism: Bradypodion ventrale (assembly GCA_035047345.1). Taxonomy (NCBI): domain Eukaryota; kingdom Metazoa; phylum Chordata; class Lepidosauria; order Squamata; family Chamaeleonidae; genus Bradypodion; species Bradypodion ventrale. Next base: position 325,800,357 of record JAWDJE010000002.1, on the reverse strand, counting down.
GAATCGGCCTGTGTTGAGTAGGGCGGGATATAAATCAAATAAATAAACAAATAATCTCAAAGAGGCAGGTTTATAAATGACAGTCTCACATCATAACAACAGCCCCATCAATTGCCAGATCATTTCTGAGCTCAAAGCAAATTGAAAGTTATGATCTATAAAGGCCTTAGTTCCGGGCTATCTGAAGGAAAATATACTCCCATTTGAGCATCTTTGGCTTTTAAGACTTTTGGGGGAGACCCTTCTTCCAGTCCTATCACCATTTGATGAGGTCACAGGAGAGGATCATCTCAGTGGCTGCTCCCTGGCTTTGGACTGCACTCCCTTAAGAAGCCAAGTTGGCCCCTTCCCTCTTGGTCCTGTTGTCAGGCTAAGACCTTCCTTTTCAGGCAGCCTTTAAAGAATAAGTGGGACTTTTGAGGAATGCTGTATTAAACAGCCAATATCCCATTGTTGAATACAGTAATACCTTGCATAACGCCCGCATTGGGTAACGTCATATTCACATAACGTCGCGGTATTTATGCACACGTGATGCTTCGCATAACATCCAAAACCGCTCAAAAACGGACGTTATCTGAGGTATTGGTATAGGAACCTCGGATAATGTCCGTTTTCGACCATTTTTTGGACTTTATGCAAGGCATCTCCCCATAGGAACCGCATAATGTCTAAAATCGCATAGCGACCAACTCCGTGGAATGGAGTTTGGACATTATCTGAGGTTCTACTGTATAGTAAAGGCACATTTCTCTATTGATTCATATGGGTCTACTTTAACTGTGACTTACAATGTTAATGTAAGTCAAAAGCAAAGCAGGCCTATTTGAAAATAAGGCTGAACAGACACATGGGAGACCATGCAACTGAAGCTGCCGTCCTATATTACAAGTGCAAGTGACAATCAACACCATCTACATGGATTGAAAGAATTGTATGGGACTACAATAGCCAACAACCTCCATGGCAAGAATACAGGTGGAAAACAAAAGAAGTAGATACTATGGCATAGTCAAATAATGAGGGATCAAACAAGTCCCATAATGAAAAGCCCACAATCCAGTGGCTGATTTATAATGGCATAAGGGAAACAGCACAAATCTTGGGTTGCAAAATGCCACTCATTAACAAGGAGCTGGTTGCATCCTTGGCTATGCGGAAAACTGTGAGTGTGCACCCAGGAATCTAACCACTAACTCATTCATGAATGATGATTTGTTATCAAGATTTACACAATTTCCTTTCTGCGAGTATAAACCGGGAATAGAATTCTGGCTGGCTAGTACCCTTTTTATTAATAGAATCTGACAAAAGAAAATGATTAACGCGTGCATACAATTCTCTTGTCAAGAAAACATGAAACAGAAGCAAGAATTATGGTGTAAAAATAGAAAAACAAATGTCATGTCAATAACTAGTCATATAACATTTATACAGGAAAGAACTAGCATATAAATAATGTCTATTTAGTGGCTACGGTAATTTATTAAGTGAAATTTTGAACTTCAGTGGATTTTTAAAAACCTGGTGAAAATATCAAATGAAGTGTAACAAGTTTATCTGGGGGGGAAATCCCATAAGTATTCCACTGATTTTGAACTCATTGGTAGTTTTCTCCTTTGCTATCTTTTGAATTCTTTTCCTATTTTTTTTTCTATCCTGTTTTTCTCTATCTTTTTGCCTAAGAAAGTAGAAAGAACTATACAGCAGGGCAGCTCAGCTAACAAGATTAACAATTAAATGGTATGCAGAATTCTTTCCCCCCCATCTGAAAGGGAGAACCAGGCAAAGAAATTTTTCAGAGAGAATCTGTGTGTGTGTGAGAGAGAGAGAGAGAGAGAGAGAGACCCATCTATCTATCTATCTATCTATCTATCTATCTATCTATCTATCTATCCATCTATCTATCCATCTATCTATCTATCAAGATGGATCCCTTTATTTAGGGAGATACATTCTTCACCTGGTTTGATGAAGCACCCTATTTTAACAGTTCACTTCTAAAATTCTCCAATGTATTTTCAAAAGTTCTATTTGTTGCTCCCCGTGAGTTTCTTTCAAAACTGACGTAAATTGATAAAAAAAAACCTCAAGAGTTAAAGGAGAAAAACAAGATCTGTTGATCTGTACATGGACCAAGATGGTGGCCCTTAGTCAGTGGTGGGCATCAGCTGGTTTGCTCCGTTACGTATCGGTAGTAAAAATGGCTGCCCCGCCCACTTCCCCACCCTACTCACCCCCTCCTCCTCCTAGAAGAGGCTTCAGAGGGGGCTAGCTCCATTTCCCCTTTCATAAGGCTTTTCCTGGGCTCCGTTTCACCCCACCCGGAGTGGCTGGGGAGGCACTTTGGGGTGAAACAGAGCCCTGGAAAAGCCTTGGACAAGGGGGAAAATGGCTTCAGAGGTTCGCTATAGAGTGATGAAAATGAAAGAGGCTTTTATTTTCATAGCTCTATAGTGAAGAGCAATTACATGGCCAACAGACCACACCCACCCAGTCACATGACCACACCCACAATGTGGTAGGCATTTTTTATGCCCACCACTGCCCTTAGTGATATTAACATGACACACCACCAGAGATAGGAAATGAGGCCTGACCTTCACCTTGCCAGGGCCCCTCATTTCAGTGCTAAGTAGCACCGCTGAAGCTGTTGCCAAGCAACAGAGGTTTTTATTGAGCATGTGCCACAACAGATGTATAAATATCATCAGCCACAGGCTAAAATAGGCTGAATATTTGCATTTTTAATAAAAAATTGTAGACATGTTACATGACTACAAGCAAACTGCAGAGCAGATGTTCCCTCTGACTTAACATGTGCACATACATACACTTCCCAAAAATGCAAAAAGCAATGAAATAATCCACTGACATCAAAATCAAGCAACATCTATAGAAAATAATTGACAAAAAGCTGCCAAACAGCAAGAGTTTCTCATAAATGTTAACCCACCTCAAAATAAGATTGTTACATTTTCTACAACAAATCGGTCATCAACCATCTTCAGATCTACTTCTCCCACAACACAAAGCTTCACAGCCATTTGTTAAACCATATGATAAATGTAATCTATAGGTTTATTATCCTCCCACCACTTCTCAAACAGTGAAGCCTAATATATCAGTTTCACCTTTAACATAATGCCATTACTTAGTCTCATAATAAAGAAACAAAAAGCAAACACTAAATTAAACCACTGATTGACCAGCTCTTGAAAATTTATTTAATTGAGCTCCATAGAAGCAAGCAGCAGAAGGATTTTGTTTTATTTTCACTGAACTTGGACTTTAGTATAATTGTCCAGTGTCATCCGGAATGTATATGGTATATGGTATAAGTTGCACCTGACCTATAGTAACCCAAATAGGGATTTAAATGTGAGATCTATAAAGAGTAATTTTCCATTGTCAGCTGCAAGGATTTAAACCTAGGCAGTCCAACCTATCCATTTCACCACACAGGGAAATCTGGAAGAGTTGTATGACATTTCAAGTTATAAAAAGGACATCCTCTTCCCATATGTAATAAATATTCTTCATACTTTTTAAAGGAGAATGGAAACAGAGAGAACATGATAGACAATCCTACTAGATTTTCATCTAAATAATATGAAAGGTCCTTTCATCATGCTGATACATGAATAAAGATTACAAGTTCTATCACCTCCTGAAACAATGAGATGTAGATTCCCATGGCTGAAATCCTGTTGCTTAGAACAGAATCAATGGAACTTACACAGAAACTAATTTCTCAAATCGCCACTGACTCAATTAGGTATACTCTAGCTGCGGCATACTAATTAAACATGATGATGATGATGATTGGAAGCAGCAGAATTTCAACCATTGAGTTAAAATTGTAGATTCCAAAAGTAGATATAGATTAAGTCGCTATAGAAAAGTCCATAAGTAGATAAATAAAATTGTATGGAACTAATGTAATGTAAGTTATCTCAAACTCTGTCACCTTGTTTTATCTACATAAATGGAATTAGCTTGTAATTACTTTCATAATGATATTATAATTTCATGTCAGAAATTATTCTGGGTTGAAAGGATTTTTGCTGGAAAAACTCTGCTCAGGGGACGCCTGAATGAAACTTCTTTCAACTCCCCAAGATCTTTTCCCACCAAAGTGGTCCCAATTTATAGACTTGCAATTTCTTGCTTTCGAACTGCTAGGTTGGCAGGAGGTGGGACAGAGACGGGCGCTCAAACTGTCATGCAGTACCCAAGTCTTGAACTGCAGAGTTACTGACCTTCCAGCTAACAGGGCGAATTTCTTATCCACTGAGCCACCGCAGCCTCTTACTTTCATAATTATTTATACCTACAAATTGATTATTCAAAACTATTATTCTGAATAATTCAGATTATGCCAAGGTAGTTTAAGAGTATATTTTTGAGCACTGCTTGTGAATCTTCAATTCGTGGGACTTTAAAATTCAAACAGCTAGAAATCTGACTCACAACATGCATGATGTAACTATTGTGGAAAAGAAGAAGATCTGGTTTATTGACAATGCTATACCAGGAGATGCACAAATTGAAGACATACAACTGGAGAAAAATCACAAAATATTGTGATTTGCAAATTGAAGTTGAGCATCTATGGAGGAAGAAATCTGTTGTTGTACCCATAGTGATCGGAGCCCTTAGAGCAATATCTAAAGGATTCCCTAGATATTTGGAAATTTTGGGCATATCGGTCTTGAACCTCCTAACTCTCCAACCCCCCCCCCCCCAAAAAAAAAAAAACTCTACTAGGAAATGCATATACTCATATGTTACCTTAACAATTCTTAGGTCCTTAGTTAGGGTTTGAACTGTTAATTTTTCCAGTCCTCAACTGTGAATCAAATTGTTATAATAATAATAATAATAATAATAATAATAATAATAATAATAATAATAATAATAATAATAATAATAATAATAATAATAATAATAATAATAACAACAACAACAACAACAACAACAACAACAACAACAACAATAATAATAATAATAATAATAATAAGTAGTAGTAGTAGTAGTAGTAGTAGTAGTAGTAGTAGTAGAGTGTTTGGCATTCTTCAAATACAAATGCTTGCTAGAGAAATTCAGTTAGAGCTGACAGCCTGTCTGGTAGCAATTACTGACTCATTTTATTTCTGTCTGTGCTCTTCCATCACAGTTTTAAAAAGAATGAAAATAATGTGACTTCCTTTGACTTTGAGTAATATGTACCAATTTCACCTTAGCAAGAGTCGTAACACTAAACTATGATTAAAAATGGGAGAAATAAAACAAAAAGGAGAGTAGATGCACTGTTAGCACCCAAATGAAATTATGCTTCATCCTTAAATAGCTATATGAAAAACTGAACCAATTATCTTGGGAGGTGGCAAACGCTCTAATGCTAGAGGCATTCAAGAGAAAACTGGACAATCATCTGTCAGATCTGCTTTGATTTGGATTCCTGCATCGAGCAGGGGGTTGGACTCAATGGCCACATAGTCCCCCTCCAACTCCACAATTCCATGAGATCACAGAACCAAAAACCTTCTTTAACAAACGAATGGGTTAGAACATTAGGAACTGTGGCATTAATAACCAAACTATCCCGCTAGGGAGAAATCCTGCAACACCACCTCTTTCCTTAGTGGAAACAGCTTATGCTCATCAGAAGCAGCATGGTTTGTCCTTATGCAGGGCCTAAACAGCCTGCCAAGGGCCTTAAAGAAAGAGGAATATGCTATTTTTATACTGCAGGATTAAGATATTGCCAGTATCTGTGCCTTAAGTAAGGGAAGGACTGCAAGTGAAAGTCATTCTTGGGAAGACTGCCAGAAGGGAGGCCTATGCAATCGGTTCGCCCTGGGAGGGCAGACTCATTTGCCTCTGAAAAGAAACCTGCATTCTCAACAGGATTTATCTCCTATTACCAACACGGATTTCCAACAGATCTTCATAATATTCTAGCATGTGTTTTATAAGCTACACAGAATGGTGGCTCAAAGGCCAACAGACTCGAGGGGGAGGGATGCAGCCAGGGAAGCTCCACATGAAAACCACAATAGGAACTGTGGCTCCTTGGAGAAGAATGAGTTTCTTTCAGCATGCTCTTTCAAGGACTACCGTCTACTTTAGCAGACACTTGACTGCTATACAGATTGACAGGCATGTACATACCATACCATACACGGTTGGCGGTGGGACTGAAGAATGTGAATACGGGAGGTTCTAAGAGTGGCAATTATTAACACTGGCCATTCAGAAAACTTTTGATAGTTTACACCAGGAGTTGCCAATCTTTTTAGGTCAGGGGCTGGGTCATGCTCCCTCAGACAGTTGAGTGAGCCAGACTGGTGGTTCCCCCTACCGTAAACACTGTTGTAAAATGCATGCACATCTGGCGGTGGCGTGGGCTAGATGATATGGCACCACGGGCTGGGGCCGGCCCTCAGGCTGTAGGTTGCCCACCCCTGGTTTACACAAATAATTTGGCTAAACCAAGTAACACAAGTTGTATTTGCAGATAAAAATCTGTTATCCCTGGTTAAAATATCTGGTGGTACACTAGAATCTCTTAATGAATTGTAACTCTTTTGTTTCTCTCTCTCTCTCTCTCTAATTGCTATTCAAAGGTTTCTGCTCCATGGTGGCTCAGTTAAAGCTTGCTGGGAATCTGAATGTTCTCCTGCTGATGTCTGAATACTGCCATTTCTCCCACATTAATATCAACGTATTCTCATTTGATGCTTTCATTTTTTTAAACAATTTCCCTTATCATTCCTTGAACCCAGTGTTCATTCAAAATATTTTAAAATCCATTTTAACCTTATTAAAGGGAAATCAAGAGGACAAAACAAAACAGATGCTATCTTCCACTTTACTGCAGAAACTACTTCTCGACTTGAAATGCTGTCAAAGAACATTCTCTCTGTTTGAAGAGCTAATGAATTCCTCTCTAGCATTGGCTCAGAGAAGAATAAGATTTTTAAAAATCTGAAAAAATGAACCATACACAGCCATTAAGGAAAAACATCTATGTATGTAACATAATAAATTAATAGGCATTCTTTGAGAAGAAATCTTTCTGTTCGGTAGTGGCAACAACAACAACACAGGGCTTTTTGTTGATGAAAAATAACTCTCTATAGCAGGAGTTCCCAACCTATGGCCCATGGGATGGATCCGGCCTGCAACACCATCCCATCCAGCCCGTTGCCGCCTCTGCCGCACACGGAATTGGAAGTGGACGCATTTATGTCAGCCGTAAAATGCGTCCACACATGCGCAAACACACCCGTGGCGGTTATAAATGCATAAGTGGGCACATTTATGATAGCTGTAAATACATTAGCTTCTACTGGGGGGGGGGGGGGGGAGAGTGTCTGGCCTGCTCAGCTATCCAGAGGCATGGTCAGGCCTACGACATAAAAAGGTTGGCCACCCCTGCTCTATAGCTTTAAGCTTCAGAAGAATGTCAGTGTGGAATATGCCTTGTACAACAAAAATTGTTCTAATGAGAGATTAGAAAGAATTCTTGTAGCCCTAGGTTGCCAATGCAAAATGCCTCGGTTCCTACAGAATTGTTTTGAAAAGAAAGACGACTACTACTAGAAATCAAAAATAACACTTCAGTGACAGAGTTAATTAGGAGCATGTCTTATAAAGTGAAAGGTTATTTGATTTGAGTTTTAGATGCCTTGTGGAAGGTGCCTCCTGCTATTTTTCAGGGATAGCCTGAATCAATTCTTTCATTCTAAATGAGAATTATACTTCTAAATTGACAAACTCTGCCCATCCCTGTACGCCAACAAGTGTGCTTTCTGCAGAACAATATTACAGAACACAAAGTTGTGTTTGCTGCACATTATACAGTAAATGACAGTGCCGTTTGAAGTGGTATAAGTGATACTTCGAGGGGAGATAGGGAACCTGGGGAAAAATTAGAATGCTTCAGAACAGCTGTAAAATAAGTTGCTCGGACTCATAAATCTACTTTAATTCTACTTAAAAGGGTATCATGTGGCTGTAATGCAATCTCTACTGCAAATATATACAACTTGCACTGTATGGATATGTGAGGTGGATGGGCTTGGCAGCATTTGTGAGGAAGCACCTTCCCGGTACATTTTCTTTTAAATAAAACTGAGGAGAGAGGAGTTAATACTGCTGAGCTAATACTAATGACTAATTAGTTAATTTGTAATTAACTGTTTAGCTGGTACTAAATAGCTGCAGGGGGTCATAGACAGTGCAGACATGCTGCTGGGGAAGAAAAGAGAGGCAAAAATTTAATGTGCTGGAAGTAACAAGGTGAGAATAGCAAGGCCTTCATACTATACCCAAAGTATATGTTACATTAAACATACAGTTGGCACTCTACACAGTGGATTCAACTCCCTTCTATAATGTATAGTGGCATGTGCCCCCATTTAAAGATTTCAGTGATGTGAATTTCCCTATTGTCATGCTCTCGCCTTCTCTTTGTGTGTGTGTGAAAGAGAGACTTCATCCCCATTCTACTATGTGAAGTATCACATCTCAAAGCAACTGGCAAAAGTTAAACAAAATGAGGGGTAGACCCTGTCATGAGGGTTGTTGTTGTTGTTCAGTCGCACAGTCGATTCCGACCCTTTGCAACCCCATGGACCATTTTCCTCCAGGCACCTCTGTCCTCCACCATCCTCATCAGCCCGCCCAGCTCTGCACCTATTGTGTCTACAATACCATCTAGCCATCTCATCTTTGGACGTCCCCTTCTTCTCTTGCCCTCCACCTTTCCCAGCATCAAGGCCTTCTCAAGTGAGTCCTCCCTTCTCATTTGATGTCCAAAGTACTTTAGCTTCATCTTCACTATTTGTCCCTCCAATGAACAGTCAGGGTTGATTTCTTCTAATATTGACTTGTTTGTTCTCCTTGCTGTCCAGGGGACTCTCAGGACTCTTCTCCAACACCACATCTCAAAGGCATCTATTCTTCTGTGCTCAGCTTTCCTAATGCTCCAGCTGTCACACCCATGCATTACCACCGAGAATACCATTGCTTTGACTATGCGAATTTTTGTTTGCAAGGTGATGTCTCTACGTTCTCCAGATTTCTCATAGCTTGTCTCCCCATAATCAGTTGTCTTTTTATTTCATGGCTACAGTCGCCATCTGCAGTGATCTTAAGATCCCAGGAAAGTAAAATCTGTCACTGCTTCTACTTCTTCCCCATCTATTTTCCAGGGACTGATCGGACCTGTTGCCATTATCTTGGTTTTCTTGATATTGAGTCTCAAGCCAGCTTTTGCATTCTCCTCCTTCAGCCCAATAAAGAGGTTCTTTAGGTCTTCATTTCATTTCATTTATTCGATTTATATCCCGCCCTACTTAGCCAGGGCCAACTCAGGGCGGCTTACAACAAGTAAATTAAATACAATATAACAAGAGAAAACAATATAAACACACAAAACACAATAGTATACAATTCCTCACTTTCTGCCATTAGGGAGGTATCGTCTGCATTTCTCAAATTGTTGATGTTTCTCCCAGCAATTTTGATCCCATATTGTGATTCCTCCATCCCTGCATTGCACATTATGTGCTCTATGTATAGATTGAATAAGTAGGGTGATAAAATGCAGCCTTGTCTTACTCCTTTTCCTATTCCAAACCACTCTGTCATTCTGTGTTCTGTCCTAACTGTTGCTTCTTGTTTCATGTACAAATTTCTTAAGAGGCAAATGAGGTGTTCTGGTATTCCCATCTCTTTAATTACTTGCCACATTTTGTTGTGGTCCACACAGTCAAAAGCATTGATGTAGTCAAAAAAAAACAAAAGTAGACTTGTTTCTGGTATTCCTTTGTTTTCTCCATGATCCAACGTATGTTGGCAATGTGGTCTGTACTCCCCCTGCCTCTTCTGAAACCGGTTACAAACTGAAAAGACAGGAGCAAAACTAGAGAGGATGATAAGCTCATCAAGTGTGGAGCAATGTGGCCGACTGTAAATAGGACTTTATAGCTACTTCAGACAAACTTGAGCTTTTTCTCTGCAGTGTTATAGACTGAGTAATGGTTTGTGAGTTTAAAGCTTTTGGATATATTTCCAGCAGATCAAAGGTGTGTTGTCTTCCTTTGGCAGTAACTTATTTTACACTAGAAAATGGTAAGTACTATGATTCTAAGGAGTTAAAAAATAGGGAGTCACTGCAGACATCTGTATCTCTTGTGAAATCAGTCTTCAAAGTAGAAGAGCATATGGGAAAAGATTAGAAGTACAATGCTGCTGAAAAAGAAATGAATGGTATGAAGCAAATCGGCAGAACTTAAGAGGTGGTGCTGCTGAAATACATTTACAGGTCTGAAGCTTTTAACTCTATTTCTTCCTCTTTTCAAGGGCCTATAGTGCATACTGATTTTGTTGCAGGAACATTTAACACTAGAAACCACACACAAAGCTCCCACGTCTACATGGCGAATGGCACTTTGTGGCATGAGAGTGTTTGTGACTAGTGTCATTTTATAGAATGTAAAATACTCTGAAAACAGAATTATAGCTCTGACAGAATGAAATGAAGGAGAAAGTCACTTTTTGTTTATAGAAAGTTAGTTGATTGGAATCAATTTTGATTTTCTAGAGTATAATGAAAACCCTGTTAATTTATCACTGGAGTGTAGCCATTAAGAACCGAAATAAAACAGGCTTACTGTATCTAATTAGCCTTAGTATTGTAGGAACAATAATATGGATTGGCAGCATCTGGGTCACACAGCAGCACATCATGCCTTTTCTTCAATTTGGTGAGAGGCAATTATGGGTTTAACCTCAGCACAAGTAAATACCCAAACTGGAAGCTTTTGAGAGGACCAGAGATATACAAAGGAATACTTAAAGGTGCAGAGACAAGGCACCTATACATTTTCAAAACACAACAACAGACACAAAATTTCAATTAATTTCAAAATTAAGATCTTTGCAGGACTCAGAGCAAAATCCTTTTTTAAGCAGTTAAAATACAAACAGTGGAACACAAACATCATTCCTAATCTCGAAATGTCTAATATATTCCTATTTGGAAATGCATTTATGACAGCAGGAAAAAAGAAAAATAAATTCTGTTAACATTTAAACTACTAGCTTATTGTTTCTCTCAATTATACTGTACACCCACTTGTTCCAGGCAAAACTGCTCAACACCACCAACTACAATGATGTGTACTGATGTCACCGATATCTCACTGTTATGTCTCCTTATCTCAACCATTCCCAGCGACACATCACTGCACTCACTCATGCATCATGTCAATAAACAAAGACAACACAATATTTTTATCCAATCTAAGAAAACATTCTCTTGAACTAAGAGCTTCAGTAGCTAAAGAATGCCGTTCCCTGGAGGTGTTACCAGAATTTCCTTCTTTTGTTCAAATTAAAAGCATCACAGTACAATGAGCAGAGCACAGTACCATCAGAATAACATCGCCTTTGATACTCACGTCGGCTTTCATACATGCTCCTGGACTGGGCCCAGATTTTGAATGGATCTGGCTTCTTCTGCCCAGCGTTGTCTGGTTGGTCCACAGCTGCTGGTGCTTCAGGGACAGGGTAGTCAGGGAGCACCTGAGTGCTATGGAGAGGTGAAGCTGTGTGTGTGCTGTGATGGCTGGACACGCTGTGCTGAGAGCTGCTTTGGCTGTCCTTCCTTTCTAGTGGTTGCTGTTAAGCAAGGGAACCAGAAAAGAAGAGGGAAGGAAGAGGAAACCCCAAGAAGGTTAATGGACTATATGCAAGTACTTTCCTTTGGTTTTTCACACACACACCAGGTTCAGCATTTCTACATGCTCCTAAACAAATATATAAAGCTTCTTTTTGGCTTCTCTCATTCCTAGTTTGTGTTGAATGCAAGTAAATTTCCTTAGTGACAGACCAAATGACAAAGAGGTAGATAAAAAGGAAAGCCATTCAACACAAAGAAGAAACAAAACATGCATAATCCAAAACAAAGTTGCTTGATAGTTGAATGACTTGATATATATTTAATGTGTGTGTGTGCGCTGGCGTATTAATAACAGCACCTGAAACCCAGGTGCAGAAACAGTGTCAATTTGGAATTGGAAAATAAAAGATTGTATACATTCATATGTCAGCATTCATTGATTCACATACACATATATCAGTTGTTTATTTATTTATTTACTAGATTTATAGGCCGCCTTCCTCACCTCGGCAACCCAAGGCGGCTCACATCAATTAAAACCATCATGTACATTGAAAACCAACCACTAAAACAATAAAATGATTAAACTCAAAAAACCAATAGCCCCTTAAGTAAAACCCCAAACAGGGCTAGATGAGCCAGCGCGGTTCGGTTGTGCTGCCAGGCACACTTCATGCCTGCTGGCAGAGCCAGGTTTTTAGAGCCTTCCTGAAGGGATACAGCGCTGCCTGGAGGCGCAGCTCTGGTGGCAGGAGGTTCCAAAGGGACGGGGCAGACACTGAGAAGGCTCTCCTCCTGGTCCCAGAAAGATGTGTGTCCCTGGCTGATGGGAGCAACAGAGAGCCCCTACGGTCCGCCATCGTAGGATGGATCAAAAACCTTGGGACAGTGTGGTCTCTTAGATATCCTGGCCCATTGCCATGAAGGGCTTTGAAGGTGAAAAACAGCACTTTGAATTGCACACGGAAGCATACTGTTCCACCATGAACATAAAGTAGCCTGGGAGCTATGCTGGAACACAAAATTGCTATTAGAAATTAACATTCAGGCCACACTTTTTCTTGTTTTCCATTCTGAACTAATCTTCCATTAGAAGAATTCATCCAAACTATGATGCAGCTGCAAGAAACTACGTGGAAGACTAGTCACAGGTCAGATTATAGAGCAAACACCTCACTGTAGAAGTTTATAAATGGAGTTTAATATTTAAACTGGCTGTTAGGTTGAGTCATGGTGGTCTTCTTTGTAAACAATACTCTAGTAACAGACAAAGATGAGACTGGAATTTTCATATCCCAACACTTCCCTTCACGTCTGATAATTTATAGTAGACAAATAAGCACTAGACAAAAACTTCATTATGGAAATTAAATTAGATGACTCTAATTAACAGCAATATTTGGAAAGTATCTCCCACTTAGTATGGTTTGAGTAAACATTGTTGGTGGGACATTTGATTTGATTTGTTCAGTCAAATGAAATTAAGAATGAGGTTTCTCTTTCTATGTAAATGATAACACCAGATAGCAAGGACACCAATGATACGATATCCAACTCTGGAGTACAGAACACGTGTATGAAAATACACATGGTATCTTTAACCTTCAAAGATCAACAGCTACATCAACGCAAAAAGTGTAATACATGGAAATATTAGGCATATTTCCATGTCTTGCACTTTTTGCGTTGATGTAGCTGTTGATCTTTGAAGGTTAAAGATACCATGTGTACTTTCGTACATGTACATGTATGTGTACTTTCGTACAGTATTACAATCTCACTGAAAGCATTCTTACCTCCAAATATTTAGAAGCATCAATAAGTTAAGGAAAGTAATTTAATATAAAGAATTAACCCCATTATTAAAACTAGTATTTCCAAACTCTTCCCAAGCAAATCTCACCCTATCCTTATCTGCCAAGTAACAAAGATTCTAGAACATTTTCTAAGTCATGCATTTGAGTCATTTCTTTCTGCAACAGACTATGTCCAGCTCACTCACAGTACAGCAAATAATCATAAGGCTCTGTATGTGTTTGTATGTGTGTGCATGCATGTGTATGGAAAAAACCCTGTACAATAGGCCCACTTATTCAGGGATCTCTTGTGAATGCCTCAAATCACAGAAAGCAGCAAATTACATATTACAACACACAAATCATAAAGGGCTCTGATATTATAAGCCAGAAACTGGAGTGAACAGTCTCTTGCCGAACAGGCAAAGATCTCTAACAAGTGCTCATGAAATGGCTCCTTTGAAAAGACTGTTCATTAGAACACTGTTCCTTCTCAGGATATTTCTTCCCGCAAGTGCTTTGTTTAGAGTTAGTCATTCTTCACTTAAAATAGTTGGAAAGTCTATGATTGCTGTAAATGGCTTGGCATCCTTTTTGTCTTTTCATAAAGTGCTGTTCCTATAGGCTCAACACTTTATGCCATATCACTTAGTCATACATAGGTATACATTATTTATTTATTTATTATTTATTTGTTCAATTCCAACCCCACCCAATCAGCCAAGGCCGACTCTGGGAGGCTAAAAAACACAGGATAAAACAGCAGATAAAAAAATTAAAACTACACCCCCCCCGCCCTTAAAAAAGGGTGCTGGAACTGAAGTTGGGTGGCAATCTGATCTATATCAGCCAACCCAAGGAGGTCACCCTCCCACCAGCACCCCATACTTTGCCCGCCACCCAGGTTTTAAGTTCTTTTCTGAAGGGCAGCAATTCCCTCTGGAGCCACAACTCTGTTGGCAGGAGGTTCCATAGGGCCGGTGCGGACACGGAGAAGGCTCTCCTCCTTGTGCTAGAGAGACGAGCCCCTCTAGCTGATGGTACAATCAGAGAGCCCCTCTGGTCCGCTCTGGTCGGGCGGACAGATATTCTTGGGACGATGTGGTCTCTTAGGTATCCTGGCCCACTACCATGTAGGGCTTTAAAGGTCAAAACCAGCACCTTGAATTGCACCCGGAGACAAACTGGTAACCAATGCAGCTCTTGAAGCAGTGGCGAGGCACGGGCATAATGCCCACACCCCATCACCACCTGAGCCGCCACATTTTGGACCAGCTGCAGCCTCCAAATGGTCATCAAGGGCAGCCCCATGTAGAGTGCATTACAGTAATCTAGTCTGGAGGTGACCAGAGCATGAGTGACCATGAGCAAGGAGACTCCCGGTCCAGGAGCAGCCGCAACTGGTGGACAATCCGATGTTGTGCAAAAGCTCTCCTGGCCATGGCCGCCACCTACTCTTCAAGCAGCAGCCGCAAGTCCAGGAGGACCCCTAAGTTGCACGCTGGGTCTGTCTGGGGCAAAACAGCCCCATGCAGAACCAAATATGGTAGCTCCCATGATAACGCAGGACCCCCCATCCATAGCCACTCAGTTTTGCCAGGATTCAGCTGTAGCTCGTTGTCCCCCATCCAGACCCCAACAGCCTCCAGACACCTGGATAGGACTTCGACAGCATTTCCTAGTTATATCTTCTATCCACAAATTTAATGCTTTTTCTCCCTCAACCAGCAACTTATCGCACACTATATTGGTATCTATCGCGGTTTGAGGCGACACAGCTAAACTAGACTGATTTTCCACGTTCTTCACCACCTCACAAATGGGAGCTTAATTCTTGCTGTACCTTTTGGTGACTGCAGCATAGACTTCAAATGGAATGTTGTACAGCATACATTAGTTGTAAACTCTGAAGTACTGGTTTGTTCAGATGCTCACACAGCAAACGCACGCACGCACACACATGTGCACACACACACACACACCTCAGCCTCAGATGTGGCCAGATCATATTTGTCACTGAAAAACAGATTATTTAAAAAGAGCACTGTGAAACTAACCCTCTGATACAGGCATTATTTCCTATTTCACTGGACTGCTTTTAGCTGTCCTTCTGTGTCTCCCAACTTGTGTCACTAGACTTACAGATTAGAACAAAATCCATCCATTACAGCATGGGTGGCTAAACTTTTTGCATCATGGGCCGGTCACGTAGTTGAGCGGGCTTGGTCATGTGGTTCCTCTCACCGGAACCGGAAGTAAAACACACCCATGCATGTGCAAAACGCTACTGTAAATTAACCCGTGGCTGTTGTAAATGCCATGAGTGCATTTACAGCAATGTTTTGCGCATACACAGGCATGGTTTACTTCAACTTCTGGGAGCGGCGTGGGTGGCACAGGCCAGATGATTTGGCATAAAAGGTCGGATCCAGCCCACGGGCCATAGTTTGATCACTCCTGCATTAGAGCATACACTAAATTTCAGGACAACCTGTTCAAACTGGGGGCCAAGTAATATCATGCTCTTCAAAAAGAAAGTTGCTATTTGTACACACACTCTCTTTCTCTCTCTACCTCACCAAAGGAACAATCTTAATAAGCAAAAATGGCTAAGCTGTGCTAAATCCAAACCCTTTCCAGCCTAGACATATTGGGAAGTACAGTAGTCAGGATTACCCAGACCCTGACCAAACTTTCAACATTGTCTCAGCATCTCTTGGCTGGATGATAGTTCGGGGTGGCATGAATTAGTTCCTCCCCTGATTTGACACACCTCCATTCCATTTCTTGATCTTCTCCTGCCTGGTCTTAGCTAACACAGCAATTATAGCAGCAGATCTAATTGTGGCAGCAGGTATGAGATCAGCCAATATGAGGGTTGTGTTGGCACAAGGATAATTTTGCCAGCACAAGGGATTTCTCCCTATTCCAAATCTATTACATCCAGCTTATCTTTGAGTTTGGACTGCACTATAAGAATGCAATGAATGCTAATGAATTTTCTTGCCTTGATAAAAAAAGGTGTTTCAATATATTAAGACATCCTATGGTGGAGGGGAAGATACATTTAAACTACTGCAGATTTTTCATTCCTGTGTGAAAGTGAAGAGATCATCTTGTGGGCCTTTTGTGCGCGCGCGCGCACGCGCACGTGTGTATAATAATTAGAAGCTTATTCTTCTGAACAAAATACTTTCACAAGAAAGGTTCCAAAATGTGCATAAAATCTCTCACAACCCTGCTCCACAGGAAGATAGCTTTTGAATTTATTTTTGTTTTCACCTGCAGGAACAAAACACACTAGAATTGACCTTCCTATTCCTTCACTAATAGTTGGCCCCAGCAACTACAAATTATGATAAAACTAGAAAGAGCAAATATCATTAGCACAGTGGTTTTCCCCCCAGACTGTAGTAAATAACTTTATGTATAAGTCTTAGTAGGATTAATGTTGGTGATTGAGCACTGGCTTTCCTATTCTTTCTCTTTCACTTGCTAATGGAAAATAAGGAGGGGAAAAGAGAAGGGGGAAAATGAAATCAGCTAGGCAACCAGTTCTATTATATTTGTCCAGCAAAATAGGGCTGATTGTCCAAATGATTCTATACAGTGGTGGGCATCAGCAGGTTCGCACCAGTTTGCCAGAACCGGTAGCAGAAATCCTGGCTCGCCCCGTCCATCCAAGTTTTGAAATAAAGTAGTCTTAATCTGGGTGCAACACAGGCCTTTCCCCTTGGCCACGCCCATCATACCACGCCCACAGTGTGGTAGTAAATTTTTTTGGAGCCCACCACTGATTTTTGGACCCCACCACCTTCTCAGAGAGCACAACCTTGCAGTATTAGGTTCAATCCTCAAGTCAAAAGAAGTGAAACTAGTTCAAAATCAAACAAATTTTGTTCTAGTGTTTAACTTTTGTTGTTCAGTCGCACAGTTGAGTCCGACCCTTTGGGACACCATGGGCCACCGCATGCCAGGCTCCTCTGTCATCTGCCATCCTCCGTAGTCCTCCCAGATCTACGCCCACTGTGCCAATTATGCCATCTAGCCAACTCATCCTCTGCCATCCCTTTCTCCTTTTGCCTTCGATCTTTCCCATCATCAGGGCCTTCTTCAGTGAGTCATTTCTTCTCATTTGGTGGTCAAAATAAATTAGCTTCATCTTCAATATTTGTCCTTCCAAGGAGAAGTCAGGGTTTATTTCCTTCAGGATTGACTGATTTGATCTCCTTGCAGTCCAGGGGACTCTCAGGAGTCTTCTTTAGCACACAGTTCAAAGGCTCTTCTGTACTCAGGCTTCCTTATGATCCTGCTCTCACAGCCATACATGACTACTGAAAAGACCACTGCTTAAACTATGTGGACTTTTATTATGCTACCTAGGTCTGCCATAGCTTGCCTCTCAAGAAGTAAGCGTCTTTTTATTTCATGGCTGTAGTCACCATCCGCAGTGATCTTAGATTCCAAGAAGCATGCAAGCCCCCTCGCCATGACAGGGCAACAATCCTTGAGGGGGGTTTAACTTTAGGGTAGTTTTAGGATCTATTCAAAATGAGCCACATGTTAACTCTTCAGAGTTAAAAGCATTTCTGATTCTTGTCAATTCAGCTATTCTAATTCAGCTAATTGAGACTCAGGGAAAACAGGAAAATACTTTAAGATATGAAGATTTTTTTCCGTCTTGGAAATTTAGAAGAATGTGTTTATACAGCCTAGGAAGCAAGTTTATTAAAATAAGGATGATACAGAAACATGTATTACCATCTGCATAAAGAAGGTTAATCCAAGAACTGGATATTTCCCGGGAAATCATTTTTTTGGAAATCTGCAGATTTAGATTTTGTCATAACTAAGCAACAGAAACCATATGTTTTGCAACAGATAATAAAAAGAATTTGAAAATGGCAAACACGCCAGTGAATCTTTAGAGATAGTGATCGTGGTTACTGTACCTAACTCAAAAGATTCAATATGATAAAAGAGAAAAGGCAGAGTTAAATACAGTAGAACCATGCATAACGGGGAAAAACTCCATTCCACAGAGCTCTTTGCTATGTATTTTTTTAATTATGGTTTTCTATGGGAGATACCCCGCATAATGGGGGAAAAAGTTCATTAACCGAGGTTCCCATTGAGTGGGTATACCCCAGTTACCAAAACCCCCGGATAATGAATGATTTTTTTCATTATGTGGGGTATCGCCCTTGCATAATGAATGCTTTGCTATGTGATACGTTCGTTATGCGAGGTACCACTGTAAAAGGTTCTGAAAAGTTCTCATACCCTGCTTAATGTAATAGAAAATGGAATGCCACTAAAAGCATTTTTCTATCCTTTACTATGGACGTCCAGAAGACATCCAGAAGAAATACTGAAGTCTTGAAAGATGAAAGAGGCAATATATCTTACTTGTTTTGACATAATTGTAATATTATTTCCAAATGTCATACAGATGGAGAACAGGCAACACCTCAACTTTGTGGGAAATCCAAAGCTTCTAGCTTTGATTTGTGCATCCCTGCATCAATTGCTGCTCAGTGAAAGTTCTTTACTATTATTCATTTATGTTATGTTTGTTTATGCTGCCTCTTTTTAAAAAGGTGGAATGCAAATACACAGAAAGAGAGAGAGAGAGAGAGAGAGAGAGAGAGAGAGAGACGACCACTCAGAGAAAATTATGCTCTTTAAGTAAGTTAGTCTCTAAGCAAGGTACTTTTTATGCGAGGTTTTACTGTATACTAGCAGAGGTTGCCCGGCGTTGCCGGGCTATTTTAAATGGTGCTGGAAAGTTTTTGTTGTTGTTAATGTTTGTAAAGAAGAGGTTAGTCTATAATTAAAACTTTTAGTTATGCACATTTTTTTTGGCGGCCTGTTATAAACTGTGATGAGTTTTGTTTGGTGTTTTGGTTTTGTGGATGAAAAAAAGAACAAAGGATGATATACTTTTTCCCAAAAATTTATTTAACCCAATAATTTGTAATATGTATTTTTTTTAATAGTTGTACTGTAAATGTTTTTAAACTGTGTATTGATGTTTTTGTTTTTTATTTGAGTAAAAATTCAGCACAGGATTTTTGAATAGTTTTTATTTTATTTACATCTGTTTTTGATTTGTGTAAAATTATGATTTTGTGTTATTTGTTTTTACTCTTGGGGCCTTTAGTGTGGGGCTGTTGTGTCTTTTTGAAATTTTTTTTATTATTGTGGGCAGCAAGTGCTGCTGGTAGGGGTTATCTTGTATTTTGACTGTTTGTTCTCCCATGGCCTCTGGGTGGAACTTCTTCCAGTAAGTAGTCTCTTTCTTTATTCATTTCTTTTCCAGTCGTTGTGGACTGAGGTCGTGTGGTGGTGAGTTGGCAGTTTTTCTTTATTTGGGGTGGTGGTGGTGGTTGGATTTTGTGGTGTTTGGCTGGGTGCTGGGTGTGTTTTGAAATTATGGTTTTTGTTTACTTTGTCTTGTTTGTTGGTGTTATTTTTGTTTGTTTTTGTGTATTTTTGGATGTTTTTGATGGTTTGTTTTTGTGTTTTTGGTGTCCTACTGGAGGATCCCCTCTCTGCCAACTCCCCATGGCTCTGGAAGGCTTGGGGGGACAGACCCCTTTTATCCTCCCAAACCTTCCAGACTCATGGGAACCAGGAGAGTGGATCGAATCCAGGCCACCCTCTGACATTAAATGGGAAATCTCAATTGTGGTTTCCCCTTTAATATCAAGGGGCGTTGTGATCCCCCTCTCCTCTGGCTTCCTTGGGTTTGGGAGGATTGGGTGGAGAAAAGGGGTCTGTCTCCCCAACCCTTCCGGACCCAGGAGAGCCATCGGAGAGAGGGATCCCCCCCCCCAACTCCATTTTTAAAGAGAAGTAACCGCTTGGTTTCTTCTCTTTAATATGGGGCATGTGTGTGTTTGTGGAGGGGAATCCCCTCTCTTCCAGGTCCCCTGGGCTTAGGAGGGTTGGGGAGACAGACTCCTTTTGTCCCCCCCAAACCTTCCAGACTCATGGGACCCAGGAGAGGGGATCGAATTCAGGCCACCATCTGATATTAAAAGGGAAATCTCAATTGTGGTTTCCCCTTTAATATCAGGGGGGGTTTGTGATCCCCCTCTCCGCTGGCTTCCTTGGGTTTGGGAGGGTTGGGTGGAGAAAAGGAGTCTGTCTCCCCAACCCTTCCGGACCCAGGAGAGCCATCGGAGAGGGGGATTCCCCCCCCCCAAACTCCGTTTTTAAAGAGAAGTAACCGCTTGTTTTCTTCTCTTTAATATGGGGCATGTGTGTTTGTGGAGGGGAATCCCCTCTCTTCCAGGTCCCCTGGGGTCAGGAGGGTTGGGGAGACAGACTCCTTTGGCCCCCCCCCAACCCTCCCAACCCCAGGGGAGCCAGTAGAGAGGGGGAGCACAACACCCCTCCCAGTGATATTAAAGGGGAAACTCCGATCGGGAGCTTTAGGCGCCGTTGGGGAGGGGGGCTTTGGTTCCCGCAGCTTGCCGGACTTGCTCTCCCGGTGTTTTTGTTTTTGTTTTATTTTTTGGGTGCCGGCTTCCTCAGCGTTCTGCGCGCTCATGGCGCGCAGGACGCTGGGGCTTGTAGTTATGGGTTTGTGCTTTGTGCTGTGTTTTTTTAAAATGGTTTTCTTTTGATTGGCCACGGCGCGTTTCCGAACACCGCGCCATGCGAGAGCCTCTCACCCTGATTGGCTCTGGCGCGGCGCGGTGCAAGGAATGTTGGGAAGTGAAGTTGTTTCCCTTTTTTGAGCGTTTGTGGGGCTGTTGCCCTACTGCCGGTTTTCTCAATCCTTCGTTGACCTGCAGACCCAGATGGGCCATGTGCACAAAGGGTGAGTGCAGGCAAGTAGGGCGAGGCATAGCAATCTATACCCAGTTCCAATGGTTAACCCTTGGTTTCATAGGTTAAGATAAAAAGGCCACCAACCAAACAGAACATCATAAAACAAAAAGACAAAATTAGAAATAATAAAATCATTTAAAAAGACAAGTTAAAACCTTATGTCTTGAGATAAATTCTGAAAGAGTCTTCTTCTTTTGTGTTTAGGTCAAACTTTAAACTGCCAAAATGATACCACCTTTTGGTGAATTCATTCTGTAGTTTCTTTTGCATGACCTAGTTAGTGTGAGAAAAATTAGCTAGCACAACAAGGTTGCTGTTGCCTGGGGTATGCCCAGTTGTGGTTAAAAAATAATGTACCACAATCTTCGAGTAGGCTCTCATCTGACAGATGAGACAGTAGGAAGCAGTTCCAAAAATGATGCATTTCAGGATCCAAAGCTGGGTGCCCTTCAACAAATCTCTCCTGCTGTTCTTAATAAGTGAGTACGTTCACATTGAGACAGCCACTTAAGAGATTAAAAGGTCAAAACCAACACTCTGGCTTCACTCCAGACACAAGTGTCAAACAGTGCAAATTCCTCCATATTGCTGTAGTCACAACAATGCTCATAACTAAGCAGGTTAGTTTAGTTTAGGGGTTCCCAACCTATTTCCCATGGGCTGGGACCAGCCCCTGGCACATTTTCATGTGACCCACTGCTGCCACTGCACCTGGAAGTGGGCGCATTTATGACAGCTGTAAAATATGCCCATGCATGCATAAACACAGTTATGTCATCTGTAAAGGTGCCCACGGCTGTTGTAAACACAGAAGCGGATGCATTTACTTCTGCTTCCGGGGTGTGTGGTCTGGCCTGCTCAGATGTCTGGGGGTGTGGTCAGGCACACGGCATAAAAAGGTTGGGAACCCCTGGTTTAGTTGCTCATTTTCCCACCAGATGCTTTCTAAACTATGCCATGTACTACATATGCCATAGTTTAGCTACAATATCAGCAAGATACAAGTAAAATTTTCTGGATTAGATTGAAAAGCAAGCTTCCCAAAGGAAGAACCTGATTTTTCTGGGGAAACATGACCCTGACCATCCCCAAAGCCAGACCTTCTAAGGCAGGGTTCTTCAAACTTGGCTCTCCATGTGTTCTTGGACTTCAATTACAAGAAGCCCAAGTCAGCACACCTCTACTGATCAAGGCTTCTCGGAATTGAAGTCCAAGAACATCTGGAGAGCCAAGTTTGAGGAACCCTGTTTTAAGATAATGCATATAAACACTCGAATTAGAACAAATACTGCTTGCAAATAAAGCAAACTGGTTGTCAATCCAAAAAGCCGTGTATCAAATCTCATTCTCAGTTGCTTCCTTTTATTTATATATACTGCACAGCAAGATGTGATGAATACTCACATTTCCTCACACCTGGTGAAAAGAAGGGTGGCTAACCTTGGTGCTTCTGCTGTTCTTGGACTTCAATTTCCAGAAGCCCTAGCCAGCCGATTTGCTGACTTGGGCTTATGGTAATTGAAGTCCAAGAACAGGAGAAGGACCAAGGTTGGCTGCCCCGATATATGTTCACTGGCACTACATTATGAACAGCATGGGATGCATAAGGACAGTCCACAGTTGCAAAGAAAGTATGCTACATGCTTGTACACAATAAAGAGTTATCCCAAACTCTTCTAACAGTGGAGCATGGACTGCCCTTAGGTGAAGCAGTAGTAAAGAATAGCACTGTCTGCTTTACAACAAGGGATCTGCATTTATCTATGGGGCAATATGTCAGCAGGAGTAGCATACCTTCAAGGCCAGCACCAGTTTTGAAAGAGCTCTCTGCCCGAAACTGCTCTCTATTAACAGTGTGCAATGAGCACAGCAGCCACAAAAGTTCTGGCTAAACTGCCCTAAGCTGCTTCTGGTGCTTCACATTTTAGTTCTGCCACAATAACTTTAATTTTCTCCATCACATGGCTCTGGAGGAAACCAGAGTGAGGACTCCAGAGGCAACATGAAAGAATGAAAAGGATGGAGTCAGCATCAGATTTCCACCAGATTTCCTTTTCTCAGTGCAGAGAGCTAGCAGGACCAAAATGGCTAAAAGTAGAAGTGACCTCTCCTATAGACTCATAGTATTTAGCAATGTGCTTAATTGATTGATCTAATAAATTTAAAATAGTTGAGCATGCTTTTCTCCTAAAAAAGTTCTGAAGGCAACTTACATAATTTTTTTTTAAAAAATTAAAAGCTATAAATAATTTGTATATAAATAACTCATTTACATTCATTTATTTTTTCAAGATGTTTGGAGACAGGTGTTTTTTTGGTGTGTGTGTGTGTGTGTGTGTGTTAAGGTCAAGTGTTTATTTGTGTTTAGGGATGCCATACATCCCATTTTCCCGTGATTTTCATGGATTCATGCTGTCCCATCCGGTTCAATGAAAAACATGTAAAATTCTGGTTTAAGGAAAAATACTGTATATAAAAAGCTACAGAGGATTCCTTAAGACTGCAAAGGGTTAAATGCATAGAGTCAGCATTCCTAGAGAGGAAGGGAACACTATGAATAGGACGTGAGAAAGACAACTCTTCCTTCACTTCCTCTCTAGGAATGCTGACTCTATGCATTTAACCCTTTGCAGTCTGAAGGAATCCTCCGCAGCTTTTTACATATATTTCCGTTCCAGACTTTTTAGAGCTTTCTTCCAAGGGATCCTCGTGTGGGGTTTGAAGGTGAATCCAACTCAATTGGGGGTGGTGAAGGGTAGGGGTGACCTCAGGGAGAGGCCAGCCGCATGCCAGCCGCATGACCATGGAAACGTCTGCAGAAGCAGACAACGCTGGCTCTTCAGTTTTGAAACAGAGATGAGCACTGAACACTAGAGTCGGATATGACTGGCTTTCGAGCAAGGGAGTCCCAGTTTGGGGAGATAGAATTATGGCAACCCTATTTGTGTTGATGTTTAGTGTACTCATAGTATGCACTTCTCTCATGTTTTGTTGTGTGGGTTTTTTCCAGGTTGGATTTTGTCAAGTCCCAGAAATAAAACCTTGCTGGCTGTAGGTTTTGGAACTATTTTGGCTAAGCTGGGTGTGAGGAGACAAGGATTTCCTAGAAGCATGCAGCAGTTTCTGCTATGAGGAGCAGCCACTTGCAGGATAGCACTTTCCGGTTCATTCTCATCACTACCCAGGGCCGTTTGCAAAGCTTGTGGGTGGATGGGTGGCTGGGAGCTATGATCATTTGTAGCCTTTGTTTCTTGTGAGAGTTTCCCTTTGTGAGTGCTGGAATTAGAGCCTTGTTGGATTTCTGCAGGGGAGAGATCATGATGGAAATAGAAACGGAGCCAAAGAGTTAAAGTATATTTGGAAGAGGCGGTTGTGATGGTATGAGATCAGAGAAATTTGGGAAGTAGAGAGTGACTTGCTAGAGCCGCTATTAGGGCCTACCTTGTAGCGATAGAGGTAGTGAAACGTCAATATTTCACCACCCTTATTGCCTCTGCAGATAATCGCTCAGCAACCCTCTTCCGGGTGACTAGGTCCCTCCTTGGCAGGGGAGGGCCTGAGCCCGGTTGGTGGGGGTCAGCTGATGATTTTGCTGATTATCTGCTGGAGAATTTTATTTATTTATTTAGTTATATTCATATTTATATAGCCGCCCAACTCACAAAGACTCTGGGCAGCATACAATCTTAAAACCCTTAAAACAAGAACAACCCCATTAAAACAGATTATCCCGCTAAAACCCCCACACATTAAAAAGTGGAGGATTACTTTGATATTAAACCAACCAGCAGGTGGGGGTCACGACATCTTCAGGACACCACACCTGCCCCACCAGCCATGTTTCCAGATCTTTCCTGAAGGGCAGCAATTCCGTCTGCAGCCTTAGTTCCACTGGCAGGAGGTTCCATAGGGCCGGAGCAGACACAGAGAAGGCCCTCCTTCTTGTGCTAGAGACACGGGCCCCTCTAGCAGATGGTACAAGCAGAGAGCCCCTCCGGTCCGCTCTTAACTTTAGATCAAATCTTTAGATTTGATCTAAAGCCCAACGTGGATACTGGGGGTATGGAGTTGACTGGACCACAGTCTTGCCATGTTATCTGGGATTGGTTCGATCCTGCTGTCCCTGAGGAAGTGGACAGGCTCCTTGGATCTGTTTGCACCACTGCCTACTTATTGGATCCCTGTCCCACCTGGTTGGTTAAAACAACCAAGGCGGTGTCAGGTGGTTGGGTTGAAGCAATAATTAATTTTTCATTGTGGGAGGGGGTGTTTCCTGTCTCTTTAAAATGCGCATTAGTGCACCCCCTCCTGAAACTATCACTCGATCTGACTATAATAGCCAATTTTAGACCTTTATCCAACCTCCCCTTCTTAGGGGAGGTGTTGGAGAAGGCAGTGGCAAGGTAGCTACAGGGGTCCTGGATTAAGAGTATTATCTGGACCCTTTTCAAACAGGATTCAGGCAAGGATATGGTACCGAGACTGCATTGGTCACACTTTTGGATGATCTCTGGTGGAAGCGGGACAGAGATAACCTGTCCATCCTGGCTCTTCTTGACCACTCAGCAGTGTTCAATACCATTGTCACGGTATCCTTCTGGAACGGCTCAGTAGACTGGGGATCAAGGGCATTGTGTGGTCCTGGTTTTCCTCATTTCTGACGGGTCGGATCCAGACGGTGTGGCTGGAGGACGAGAGGTCCAGCCCTAGGCTTCTCCAATACGGGGTGCCTCAGGGCTCAATCCTCTTGCCTCTCCTATTTAATATCTACATGAAGCCTCTGGGGGAGATCATCCGTTCCCACAGGTTGAGGTATCATCAGCATGCTGATGATACTCAACTGTACATTTCGCCCTGTGGTGATCAAAGTGATGCAGTTGAAGTCCTATCCAAGTGTCTGGAGGCTGTTAAGTTCTGGATGGGGGACAACGGGCTACAACTGAATCCCGGCAAGACTGAGTCGCTATAGATCAGGGGCCCTGCGTTAACTTGGGAGCTACCATCTTTGGTTCTGGATGGGGCTACTTTGCCCCAGACAGACCTGGTGCGTAACTTGGGGTCCTCCTGGATTCGAGACTACTGCTCGAAGAGCAGGTGGCAATCGTGGCCAGGGGGGCTTTTGCACAACTTCGTGTAATCTGCCAGTTACGGATGCTCCTGGACCAGGACTCCTTGCTTATGGTCACACACGCTCTGGTCACCTCAAGACTGGATTATTGTAATGCACTCTATATGAGGCTGTCCTTGATGACCATTCGGAGGCTGCAGCTGGTTCAGAATGCAGCTGTCCATGTGGTGATGGGGTGCCCGTGCCTCACGCCTGCTACGGGAGCTGCACTGGTTGCCAGTGTGCCTCCGGGTGAAATTCATGGTGCTGGTAATTACCTTTAAAGCCCTACATGGTAGTGGACCAGGATACCCCAAGAACATCTGTCCATCCCACCAGAGTGGACCAGAGAGGCTTTCTGAAGATACCATCAGTTAGAGAAGCTCGACTCTCTAGCACTAGATGGAGGGCCTTTTCCGTGTCTGCTCCAGCCCTATGGAACCTCTTACCAACTGAGCTGTGCCCCCAGTTGGAGTTGTTGTCCTTCAGGAAAGGACTAAAAGCCTGGCTGGCAAAGCAGGTGTGGGGCACTGGTGACGTGATGATCCCACTCTGCTGGCTTATAAAAGTCACTCTTTTAACCTTAATTTTTAAACAATTGATGGGGAGGGTAGGGTAATTTTTAAAAGTCTATTAAGGGTTTTAAAGGTTTTATTATTGTAGTGATTTTATCGTTTATCATTTGATTTGGGCTGCAATATATAAATTTGAATAAATAAATAAATGGGAGGACAATGGAAACAGTATTTTTTCCTGTAGAATGCCTCCAACCTGAGTATAGACTATGATTATTATTTTTACTGTTTTATTTAACTTCAATACTCCTTTCTTCTTTTTCTGAGCTGGAACTCTTGTAAAGAAGTACCAGTTTTCAAATTTCCAGTTACTGGGATCTCAAACTTGCACCAGTGCTTCTCTGACTGCCCCATTCATTCAATTATGAGAGAGCAAAGACAGTAAGATCTTTGTGGGATGGGCTGCCCTTATTATTATTTTGAATGAGAATAGCTGGGAAATTGAACCAGCAAGTCAGGGAGGAATTCTATGAGAGGTCATACTAATTTGTTGAGTTTTCCTCATATGTAAAATATTGAGACAGATCTACTAACTCATGTAAAAATAATGTGTGCAAAATATTTATGAACATTTACAGAAACAGCTCATACATTGCATAAAAATGAGGAACTGTCCTCTCACATTTTGATCTCCCAATTGGCACTAGTTTTTTTTTAAAAAAATGTTTCACAAACCTCAACTGTGAAACAACTACTATCAAAATCTTGCTACTTAATTTGAAATCATGGACGCAAAGAATCAAAATATTGATAAAATAAGGCCTTCCAAAGCAGAAGCTTCTATGAATTGGCCTGAAACTATACTTCACTTCACACTGCCTCTAAGCCAATATGTCTCTGTGTGACATCAACTCATATTATTACTTTTTTTATCGTGTCAGAAGCACACAAAGGTGCTTTCTGGGATGAAAGGATTTCTGCTGGAGGATTTCTCAGGGGACGCCCGAATGAGGCTCCTTTCATGGCCCCAAGATCTTTCCCCACCTATTTATCTACTTGCAATTTTTTGCTTTCGGACTGCTAGGTTGGCAGGAGCTGGGACAGAGACAGGCGCTCATTCCGTCGTGCAGTATTTGGGTTTAATTATCTTCATGTGTTTTTTATTGCTGTTTATGGTTAAAATTGAAACCATGATGTAGATCAGGAGTTCTCAACTTTTTAAAGCCAGGAGCTCCCTCAGACAGCTTCGGGGGCTGGATGGCCATTTTGCCCTTCCTCCACCACATGGCAATTCCTCGTGTGGTGGAGGCGGTGGGGCCTCCACATGAAATGGTGCCACCGGCCATATCCGGCCCATAGGCCACACGTTGAGAATCGCTGATGTAGACAGAGTGCTTTTGGGAGCATCATCACCAATGGAAGTAGGCCAATCTAAGCCAGGTCGGATACTTGAAGCATCAGAAATTTTGTGGCTATCACTGCCCTCTACCAACAAGCTCTACATAACTTTCCTTCTGGCAACATCAATTCTTAGTTTGACCCTTGTTCCCTGCTGGGATTAGCTTGTGTTTTCTTATAATTCGGAAGCTTTCTAGAATAGGAGAACACTATTTTCTAATCCGCAGCTGTAGGAGTATTATTACCAAAGGATGGTCTAAAAATGCTTTTTGGGCCACATGCTAGAATGGATTCCTTTACTGATTTTATGAAGTCAGCTGTAACATGTGGTACTGTGTGTCATCAGCACATTCCCAAAATGGAAATTTTGTATTAATCTATGATCTTTCCCTCAGGTACCTACCATAGACCTGAAAGGCATGTCTACACCTTCATGAGCTTGTTTGAGAACCATTGTGAAGGACAGCTGGGTGTGGAGAATAACTTTCTAGAACTCATTACACATACTAGCAAACATGTAAACTAGGAGTTCTCAACCTTTTAAAGATGGGGGCTGGGTCATGCTCCCTCAGACAGCTTCAGGAGTTGGACGGCCATTTTACCCTTCCTCCACCACATAGCACTTCCTGGTGTGGTGGAGGAGGTGGGGGGCACATGCCATGGTGCCATGGGCCACATCCAGGCCGCGGGCCACAGTTTGAGAATCCCTTGATGTAAACCAATAATGGTAAGTATGGGTCACCAGGTCATTTCCAGTAGCTCAAAACATTTAAAAAAAATAAAATTAAAAATGAAGGAAAATAAAAATAAAAATCCTTTCCTGACATAAACTAAGCAAGGATAAAATAATATTTAAATTGCAGACCGCATGCTTGGGATCTATAGAAATTTGATTTCACATTTTTATTTAAGCAGTGTTCAGATGGACAGGTTAAAGAAGGGTGTGGTTAGGAAAGGACAAAATTGGGCTCTAAGTCCTCAGAGGTTGTCCTCTGACCATAATCACTGCCAGCTTAACATGTTAATGTTAGGATGTTCAGCTAATAGCAGCCATTTGCTGAACTATGATTTGCTGCAGAAAGAAAAAAATATATTTTATTTCAGACAACTGAAAAATAAAGGTTCCTTGTATATGTCCTTTTTAATGCTGTGAAGATGGTTTATATAATGCTCATGAAACTGCAGCTAATCTATTATTGATCAAGGAATTAATTACTGTTTAAGGGATTCCTGAAGAGAAAAATGGAACAGTGGATGATAAAAAGAAAGATAACCACAAGACCATGGAAGTAGCCGTAAGGGACATCAAGGGCTAGTGTTTGGACTTTCATTGACTATGTCATCACACTTTCACTCAGTAACATTATTTCATAACATTTTAAGGAAATAAAAATGTGGGAATTCCCATTTGGATTGTTTTTTGGGTATTATACATCTGCAGCAAACTTAAACTAATCTACTTAAACTGCATAATATCCCCTTGGTTGTGGTAATTTGTGTTTGACAGATAAATGTTGACTATCAGAAGACATGTTAAGTACCATTTCTTTTTGTTTACTATGTCATTAAGAATGACAGGACTTATTTTTCATCAGCCTCACTGCCTGCCTATCTTTGGTGCAATATTCTAATCTGATAGACTATGCAATGGTGTGAAGGTACAATATCAGATTACACATATCTAGGGAAAGAACTATATTATTTTGTTGCTCTTGTTTCCATGTGTTTTCAGTAAGAAGTAAAAAAAAAAATTAGAACATAAAAAGTAACATACCAATTTTAGTTTTGACCATTCTTTTAAAATGCAGATTTTAAATTACAATATAATTTGTGCTTTCATCTTCAGTCATACATAGTAAGACAACCCTTTTAGATATCATGGTTCTGTTCCTTTTCTGATAGAAAGATAATACCTTGACGTCAAATACAACAGCTAAAGTATTGTTTTGAAAAATGCTACAGTATTCTAACATTATTAACCAAATCAATGTCCTATAATGAAAAGCATGTTTTTAAAATTGAGGCAAATCGTATTTTCTAAGGACTTTTTCATTTCTGGCAGACATAATCCCTGAGCTGGACATATTTTCAAAGAAAAGAAGAAAATCAGGTAGGTATAAAGACTTTCAGCAACATGCTATCTGGGTGGTGGTGGTCCCTTTCACTGTAAGAGCAGTCTTGTAAAATAGAAGGGATTCAAAACAGCCACCTCCTTCCCAAAAATAGGATTTGGGTTAAAAAAAAAAGAGAGGGAAAGGGCTGCAGAATGACACCTGTTTGTAAACAGTATCTTTGTTCACTTAAAAGAGGATTATCTCTCAATGGATTTTGTTCCCACACATAAAATGTCAAAGCTTCCAGGGAATTGCCATTCACTGGAGAGTCTTTCAACAGCAACTCCAAATTAGTAGAGGAGAGGTTTTTTGTAACTTGACCATAGGGAGAGAAGAAGACGGAAGTGTTTCAAACCAACCCCTTTTTAATCCATTCATCTGATTATGATTTAATTAATAGGGGTGGTAAAATAAGAGGGGGAAAAACTCAGCCTGGAAATTAATTCTCCTCTGCTTTGCCTGAAAACAAATGGCTATCACTTCTGTCGTTCCCCCCTCTCAATATGCTTGTACATGTTTTACGCACTTGCTTCCATTTTATCCAAAGGCTACAATCCCTCCCCAACTGTGACACAAAAGTAAAGCCCATACGGTCTGACATTTGTGGGATTTGAGGCCGAGCGCAAACTGGGGCTCTCTTCTTTCGGTAACCTTAATGCAAGCTGACAATGGTAAAGGCCCCAGGGTCACGTGCCTTTAATCAGCGCGGTCCTAAGCCAGCAGAACCGCATTAATTATTTCATGGCTTTCTTTTGGATGAGCAGGGAACTTACACAGAGAGTAAGAGGAGATGTCTTGCTCATGGTTAAGGCTCTTCACCAAAAAGGTGGGGCAACAGGAAGGTGGAGCTCCGGAAAATGGACTGTCGGTGAAGTTTTGCAGCAAATCTTATATTACTGCAACAATCGTCTTATCGCTGCTAAGACTGGATAGATGCAGGTATTCCTACTCAATACTTCCTTTCCCTATAAATAAACTGGGAAAACTTTCACTCTCTGGGCAGCTGAACTCCCCATAAAGGTGGTTAATTATGGTATTCTCCGGGGTGGCAAATATTTCTGTTTTAATTATACTTTCTGGCAGTTACTCCCATGCTATTAGCTACGTCAATCAGGTAACTGCTCTGCAAGGAAAGATTAGCAAGGACAGGAAAATATTGATCTCCCTTTCTCTCGCCTAAAAAAGCATAAGAAAATCTACAGCTGCAGCATAATGCTACTAAATCCCAGGCAAAAAAACAACAAAGGAGGCTCTCCACAGCAAAAGAAACCGAGCTCATGCTTGCAGTGCTCAGACAGATCAACACGATACTGATACCTTTTAGATTATAAAACATTTTTTCTCTGTTGCTGCTGTTAGGAATCAAGCTTCAGCCTCTCACACCCCCAGCCCAAATATTCATCACATAGTGCATTAGAAAGCTTAAATCTAGTAGGAAACGCTATCTGAGAAGGAGGCGGAGCCTCCTTACGCACAATCATTCAACAAGGAAACAATGGCATTTTAAAGGCTAAGTTAAATGCCTGTGAAGCTCATAAGTAGAAATATATGTAGATATAAGGCACGGAGCGGAATTCCATTCAACATCCCCTCGGTCCGTTCCTTCCAGCTCTCTCACCAATCACTTTCCAACCTGCATTCTTCCCAATTCCCACGTTTCATATAATATACAGGCAAAACAATTAGTGCAGCAATAGAATGACATACACCAACTTTCCAATAGTAAGAGCACAGCCCAGCAAGGGGACCCCTTGCAGGTACCAGTGGCATTTTGACTTATATTTCGAAAAACGCCCACCCACACCCCTGTCAAAAAAATAATCAAACAGGTATAGTAATTGTGAAGCACTTACCGACTTTGGACTCTTCTTTGGAGCTGGAAGTCCTGGAAAAAAGGGCAACAAGGGGGGAAATATTATTACATTATAGATCTTTACCTCTCTTAAGGAAAATAAAATCCTAGTTGTATCATCCGAACGTAGCCATCTGCAGAGTTATGTCAGATTTTGCTCTAGCATCGGAGTTGCCAGTCTGTTCATATCGAATCAAAGCACAGCGTTTGTTTGGGGGTGGGGGGAGAGGCAGAGAGAGAGAGAGAGAACAAGCATAGAGGGGAGGAGGAGGAGGAGGAGATCTATCTGCATTAGCTATGCTGACTTGTGCTGCAGCAGCCTGAAGGCTGGCGAAAGAAATTCACAGACCTCAGTGGCCTGGGAAATTGAACACTTGATAGAATCTCAAACACTCCCCTGGATTAGCAGAGATTTAGCTCACAATTAAGTCAAGGATATTACCTTTTGACGCGACCAACGTGTCAAATTTATCAGACCAATTGGAGCAGTAGTGGCAAAAGATAGACAGATAGATGAGTAGGTAGGCAGACGGACAGACAGACAGATCTGTTTTAGATACTTTTTTTAAAGCACAAGCTGTTTTGGTTCCTTCGTCTTCCACAAGTGGTTCAGGAAAAACAAAGCAAAAAACAAGAGACCAAAGGCATTTAAGATTTATCTCTAACCAGGGTCAGTTAGAAATATGGATGCTATTGGCAATACCCCTAAGTATGCCCCTAACACCAGTCTGCATAATTATATGCATAGATCACCTACCAACTCATCATACTCATCTAAGACCCTCAATGAAATCAAGGCTAACTATTCCTGGATATATAGAGTGAACGGATGGTGAGGGAGAAGAGGGACACATTTTTTTCCATTAATGGTGATGAAAATGTAAATGAGAAAGCACTTTAAAGCTCATAAGGGAAGCCAAGATGAGATACTGTATTTTGGAGATAGAGCCTTAAAATTACTGCATATCATTGTTTTCCTGACAGTAGGGAAATTGGAGGAAGGGATTCTCTTTGCCACCACTGCATTTTGTAGCACAGTATCTCATTATAAATAGAGTTCGCATTTATGGGAACTGACAAATAATAAATCATCTTTGTCTTGTCCTTAAGCAGATGTGGGAGGTAAGAAATAAGTCACTTCACAAATCTGAGAACAAAGAACTATGGAGGCAAATTGCTAAAGTGATGTTTCAGAAACTGACATCTTGATATTCTGTGCTATCTTGCAAATCAACTCTATAGTGTGAACACTTACTGGCACTTTTATTTTTAAACAATTAAGGTGGAGTGCTTTCTTTTTATTATTATCCTTTTTAGTGCATTAACACAGAAAATACATTTGAAGGCAGTGTTACTGTGAGAGTGAAAGAATGTTGTGTCACCAAAGAAACACACACACTAATATGGGAATGAAGAATGACGTCTGATAGTACCTAATCCACAATTAAATTACAAAGACTTCACCTGTTTAATGGATCATCAGGACCTACATGGCAATGATGTTTCTTGCATAGCAGTGGCTCTCAAGCTGTGGCTCATGATATTCAGAATAAGATTTAGCAGAGACAAGTGCTGATGGAGTCATAGTAGGAACAGCCTACAACCTGTGGGCTGGACCCGGCCCACAGCACCATTTCATGTGGCCCGCGTCACCGCTGCCGCTGTCATCGGAAGTGAATGCATTTACGTAATTTACAGCCATGTAAATGTGCCCATGCCTGTCATAAATGCATTTACAACAGTCACAGACGCATTTTGTGGCAGCATTTACAGCAAAGGGAACCACCAGTCCAGCCCCCTCAGCTTGCTGAAGGGGCGTGGTCCAGCCATGGTGTCAAAAGGTTGAGAACCCCTGTTCTATGGGACTGTGGTTGCTAGCTAGCAAGATATATTGTTGACCCAACAGACATTTATTTAGGCTTAGTGGACCTTAAGAAGCATCTCAATGGCATGGCGCATGTTAAAGCTTTACATGCAGAAATACTTCATTTCCCCGTCCAGACCATATGTTCTTTCAAGTGGCATGCACTATAAATTATAACCAGTTTGAAGGACTCAATTTCTGTTTTAAAAGTCTATCTATCCTGCACCCTACTATTTGATAGGCAGTGGTGAGAAAAGAAGTTCGGTAATCTACAACAAATCAGCTAGAAGCAAGCTCCCCAATGCAGCAAACTTTATGAATTATTTGATGATGCAAAAAGGTAAATAAAAGCTGATCTTGAGAATTTATCACTTTGATAAGCCATTTCCCCATATGCTGCAATACCAACAAACTATAGAACTCACTTGAGTGATGATCCAAAGTATCACAATTAAACATACTAATGGATGTGTAGCATGTTAATGGCACTTCTAGCCATGTATGCATAAAATTCTAAGCTAAGAATACTAGATTTTTATGTGGAAATAAAATGTGGTAATGTGTGACAAACCACTTCTCCCATTTGGCTTGCTATACAGAAAGGAGTGAACTGCTGGATAACTCAGTGGTTTAGGTATCTGGCTGTGGAGCCAGAGGTTGAGAGTGTGATTCCTTAGTGTGCCACAAGGGAGAGCAGCCAGCCTGTGTGTCCTTGGGCAAGCTGCACAGTCCTAGAGGCCCACCAGAAGAAGTTCTGAGTATTCACTACCTAGTAAACTAGTTCTGAGTACTCTCTACCGAGAAAATCCTGGAAAGGGGCAGAATTGACTTGGTGGTTCACAATTATTATGGTGAATCCAGATGTTAGGAGTTCAGCCCCTATTGTGTTTCCTTGATGGGGCTGGATGCTATGATATGTTCCAGCTCTGCAGTTCTAAGATTACATAAACAACCAAACCACCCATTCGTTCCTCAAGTTCTGATTTCAAACCCTGGCTTGCTGAAAGACTGAGAAGCCAAGGGTCTAAGACTGGATACAATACTTAACTTTTTTGCCCTGGTAAACTTGTTTCAGGGCTGCCACTTAAGCATCACCAAAGAAAGAGACATGCATCACCAAACAAGAAGACAAAAGATGATTTAGACTTAAATTGCATCTACTAGTGTGGGGTAGAAAATGTCCATGTGTGCTATATTCTTGCTGAATCTTCTGTGATTACTGTGGCTGGGCATTTCCAAGGTCCCTTGTCCCCCTTTTTATTTATTTATTTATTGCTTGTAAATTGTCATGGGATAGAAATGGGGCCTGTGGGCTTTTTAGAATAGTCATGTGGATTTCTGTGTGCGGTTCACTGGAGGGAGGTGGCAGTGTTGCATTATGGGTTGTCACTGGGCAGGAACTGCTTGCTAAACTAAACATTCTAATCCTCGTGTTCTTGGAGAACTGATACCTAAACTTTGATAGACAAGGAATACTGAGTAGTCATTGGCTTGATTCCTTCAAACATGGACAGTAAGGAAAGAGATATTATTTTCAAGTTGCAGCCTTCCCATACCTCCCTATTATTTCTCCTCTCCTTTTTCTTATGGAGAAAATCCTTTATTAAAGAAGGGGAGACCTTTACACGGTGTTTTTTTAATTATGAGCAGCAGGAGCTCACACTCTCCCAAAGGTGTGGGCTCTCTTTAAACGATTCTGCTTGAAGTGTCTGAATTGCCAGTGTCAGGAAAAGATGGGTTACATGCAGGCTACACAAAGCCTGAGTGGCCAAAATGTGGTCGCTAGACATTCCCATAGGCGTGCCCCCTAGGAGACATGGAAAAATAGTTCAGCCATGTTTTGAGGACCCCTAGAGACCCTGGGGACTTCCACACCCTTTCCCCCATTTTTGACATGGGTGGATCACAAGAGCATTGGCCATCCTCAAGGATCAGAGATACGAATAAACATCCAAGTGACGTAGCCCACGGAAAAATCCTTATACGATCTTACAGAGAAAGAGATGGAAATGAAATGTTTCACATCTATATCCCAGAAAAGAGAAACAAGCATTTCACACTCTTCACACATCCAAAAACACATAGAAAAACTCAGAAACACAGACATGGGATGTTGGCATTCTCTCTTTCTCCAATAGTAGATTTAGTGGCTGCAAGTTTTCTCACTCTGGCAACAACTATGCTTTCTTGTGGGGAAAAGACTGACCTTGAAAGAACCAATTTGGCACTGAATGCATGCTGCAATATGACTTACCTTATTTCAATTAATGATTTAGGTAAGGAATTTAAAACTTTTTATTCATACGACAACACACTTGGTTTTCATCAAAACAAGGGATAGCAAGTTCCTCCAAAGGGCTTAAGCAGCAAAAGCATCAATGAAAGAAATGTTCTGGTTGCCAAAAAAATCTCTCAAGATTTTAAAAAAGACACAGATTTGCACTTCAAGGAAAAAGTGTTTGAATTGTTGCATCTCAGAGGTTTTTCACAGGTTTTCCCCAAAGATTTAGACAGCTTGTAGAACCACACAGATGCTCTGTACTCAGCATTAGATGGCTGGAACAAATCATCTTGATTTTGCATGTTTGATTATAGTTTAGGGAAGTAGTCTATCGTTCAGGCTTTATTTTCTCATCAAACCTAAACTTATTTTGCTGCTTTAGCAATAAAAATTCTTTGTTCATAATTTAGCTAGCATATAAAATGATGCTATTTATGAAATTTAAAAATATAAATGCCTCTGTTTTATACAAGCAAAAACATAGATACTGTATACCTTGTACAGCAAACCAGTGCACTTTACATGCTGCAATACAACAACAATGAACCATATGCTCCTCTGCCAAAAATGGAAGTACCCAGTAGGCATATAAGTGCATCCTCGATTTGAATGTTATGTACTCTCTACAGTATGCATAGAAGTCATTGTTGCCTAACTCTGCAAATAGTATAACACACTAATCCTCAGACTATTGTGATTTAATAGAAAAGATATTATAATATCTTGTAATATAATATTATAATAGTAAAGGTCAACCTTGCTCAAAAGCCAGTCATAAATCCAACTCTAAGGT
Source organism: Bradypodion ventrale (assembly GCA_035047345.1). Taxonomy (NCBI): domain Eukaryota; kingdom Metazoa; phylum Chordata; class Lepidosauria; order Squamata; family Chamaeleonidae; genus Bradypodion; species Bradypodion ventrale. Next base: position 325,763,097 of record JAWDJE010000002.1, on the reverse strand, counting down.
TCGGTGCCCATCTCCATTTACAGCCAAAGAGCCAGTGCTGTCTGTGTCTGCAGACATTCCTGTGGTCATGTGCCAGGCATGTCTAGAAACCGGAGCACAAAGAACGTTTCCTGCCAAAGGGGTACCTATTTATCTACTTGCAATTTCTTGCTTTTAAACTGTTAGATTGGCAGGAGCTGGGACAGACGACAAGCATTCACTCCTTCCTGCAGCACCGAGTCTCAAACTGCTGACCTGTTCACTTTCCAGCACCTTAACCACAAAACCACCACAGTCCCGCTAATATTACGATATAAAATATATATTATATTATGATACTTCCAGACAGATAGGCTATAATCTTGTAAATTAAGAACAAGTACCACCTTTCCTGTCACCCTTTGCTAATCAATTTTCTAATCCCATATCTCCCGTAACTGGAACAACCAAAATATAAGTGAGCCCAATTAGATTTGTTAAGTATATGGTACATTAGTAACACTCTTCATAAATGAGAAATGCTTTCTCTAATGTAGAAAGCTTTCTACAAATGCTTCTCGTAAATTACAAGTGCTTTCTATAAGATAAATTGTACAATTCTGAGAACAATCTATGTCAGCTTTTACCCAAGAATGCATGCTCTCTCTTACTCTGTCTCTCTCGTATCACACCCCCACATTCTTAATGAGTTATTCCCAAATAAATTAATAAACTTAAAAGCTAGAAAAGAAAGAGATTTCAATTTTAAATATGAGCCAGGGATTAAATTATGGCAACAAAGTTATTAAATGTTAAAATGTAATAAACGAGAACTATTGCATAAACCTTCCCTTCCAATGTTTGTCATCAGTTCCAGCTGCTACCATCCAAAAGGAGGCTGAAAGTAGCACAGAAAAATGGTGGAAATTATACAGAAGCTAGGGGCTCCCAAAGGCTATGAACATAGCCAAGCTTGTTCTTTGTGCCAGAATGTGCTACAAAAAAGGCAATAGTCAATCTTTTGGTGAAACAAATACACAGAATTTTAAATGAATATCTAACACACAGGGAGACAGACAAACAGATACTACAAACAGCTGCCAAAGTCTAACCACAAGGCAAGACCACAGAATACTTGTTACAAGTGGTGCTTCGTTTAAAAATAGAGCAATTTACAAAGGCAATTTCAGCTGTGAAAGGCCAGGCCAAGAAATAAATGTGATGCAATCTGCATTATTTATTCTCACCACAAGGACAAAGAACAGTACAAAATGTTTACTATCTCCAAACAAACAAAAAGCACAATTGAGGAATTCCCTCTACTTTTCAAGATTGGCCACGATCACATAAGCAAACAAAAAACAACTTCAGGCCTCTTCCTAAAAACGTACACTATGCATACTGCATAGTGATGGAGAAAGCTCTATACCAGTGTTTCTCAACCTTTGGCTTTTGGACTTCAATTCCCAGAAGCCTAAGTCAGTCCATCAGCGTTGGGAAATTGACTTAGGCTTCTGGGAATTGAAGTCCAAAAACCAAAGGTTGAGAAACACTGCTCTATACAGTCAGCAAAGACGAGACCTGGAGCAGACTGTGGCTCAGATCATGAGCTACTGATTGCCAAATTCAGGCTTAGATTGAAGAAAATAGGGAAAACAATTGGGCCACACAGGTAGGACCTAGATAAGGAATATACAGTGGAGGTGAGGAATAGATTTAATGGTTTAGATTTATTTATTTATTTATTTATTTATGCACATTTATATCCCGCCCTCCTGGTGGGTACACCACTCAGGGCGGCTAACAATATAGTAAAAATTACATTTGATAGACAGAGTGCCTGAAGACTTATGGACAGAGGTTCATACTGTCATAGAAGAGGCAGCAATTAGAACAATACCAAAGGAAAAAGAAATGAAAGAAAGCAAAGTGGTTGCCTAATGAGGCCCTTCAAATAGCTGAAGAAAGAAAGAAAGCAAAAAGCAAAGGTGAAAGGTTCACCCAACTGAAAACAGAATTTTAAAGGAAAGCAAGGAGAGATAAGGAGGCCTTCTTAAATGAACAGTGCAAAGTAATAAAGGAAAACAACAGAAGGGGAAGGACTAGAGATCTCTTTTTTAAAAATTGGGGAAATTAAGGGAAAGTTTCATGTAAAAATGACCATGATAAGGGACAAAAACAGTAGGGACCTAGCAGATGCAGAAGAGATTAGGAAAAGATGGCAAGAACTCTACAAAAAGGACCTCAACATCCCTGACAACCACAATGATGAGAATGGTAACCTTGAGCTGGACATTCTGGAGTGTGAAGTAAAGAGCGCCCTAAAAAGCATTGCTAACAACAAAGCTAGTGGAGATGATGGTATTCCAGTTAAACTAGTCAAAGCCCTAAAAGATGATGCAATTAACGTGTGCCCTCCCGGCCCTTTGTTCCTCTTGGAGGTTGACTAGGGCGGGTAGTTTTTTGACTTTGATTATTCTTGTGGTGGCTTTATTGTACCTGGACATGTGGGGTTTTTGAAAAGATGTGTTTTGATGCTTGTTGTTGGAGGGTTGGAGGGTTGATATGGTATTATTGTATTATTGTTTTTTCCGCTGTAATTGTAATGATTAATTATTGTGTTTTTGCATAATTTTATTGTAACAGTATGTATCTTAATATGTCGTTAGCCGCTGAGTCGGCCGTGGGTTGAGTGGAGCGGGATATAAATTTAAATAATAAATAAATAAATAAATATGCCAGCAGACTTGGAAAACACAGCAGTGGCCACAAGATTGGAAAAGTATATGTTCCAATCCCAAAGAAGGGAAATGCTAAAGAATGCTCAAACTACTGAACAATTGTGCTCATCTCACATGCTAGCATAGTCATGCTCGAGATAATACAGGCTAGGTTTCTGCAGTACGTGGATCGAGAACTTCCAGATGTGCAGGCTCGGTTCCGAAGATGTAGGGGAACCAGAGACCAAATTGCCAACATGCTCTGGATCTGTGGAGAAAGCAAAGGAGTACCAGAAAGAAGTCTACTTTTGTTTCATTGACTACACCAAGGCCTTTGATTGTGTGGATCACAATAAACTGTGGCACATATTTAAAGAAATGGGAATACAGGACCACCTCATCTGTCTTATGAGAAATTTTGACATGAGTCAAGAAGCAACAGTTAGGCCAGGATACGGAACAACTGATTAGTTTAGAATAAGAAAAGGAGTACAACGAGATTGCATATTGTCATCCTGGTCCATGGGGTCGCAAAGGATCAGACTCAACTGTGCGACTGAACAACAACAAATGCATACTGCTTGAAATCAACTTACAGCAAGCAAGACCGAGATCTGAGAAGGTTGTTTTAAAAGGTCGGCCATTTTAAAAAAAGATACCCCCCCCCCCTTTACACACTGTTTGCAAAGTAACTTTATTCATAACTTGAAATCCTCTTGGCATAAATTTCTGCCCGGTAATCTGTTATTTAAATCAGTTGAGGTCTTCCTGTGCTCCCCCCCCCCCCCCTCCACTCTTTCAGGCTCTGGGACTCACTAAGGCTTCCTTGTGCCCTCAGAAAGCCATTTGGAGTTTTTTTGATATTTTGGGAGTTCCCATTTCTGGCAGTGGTAATCTGGAAGCAATTTCCGGCTGTTCAATAAACTACCCAGCACTACCAAAGCCTCCTCTGAGGCTCAGAACCCAAAAGGAGAGAAAACTTTCAATTAATGTAAACTAAATTAATGTAAACATCATCCAGTTTATAAACACATTATCAATATGATACTCATTTATGTTTTCCAGTCATTTTTCAGATTATTATCTTTAAAAATGCACTTCAAATGCAAAAGTGGATCCAAATCTCCCTCAAAGCAAGTAAGGTAACAACCAAATTGTATTTCTCACACTAAAAAACTCATGTTGTTTCTAGACAAAATAGTATTATTTTAAAATTTTAAAATTGGACTGGCTGTTCACTACCCTAGGTGTAATATACTAAAGGTAATATTGATTTCTGTAATACAGTACTAGAAACAAGTGACTACAGTGGCTCAAATGGCTAAGATGTTGACTGGGAGGTGGAAAGTCAGCAGTTCAATTCCCGAGTACTGCAGGACAGAATGAGCTCCCATCTTTGTCCCAGCTCCTGCCAACCTAGCAGTTCGAAAGCAAGAAATTGCAAGTAGATAAATAGGGACCACTTCGGTGGGAAGGTAACAGCGCTCTGTGCGTTCCGGTGTCTAGTCATGCCTGACACATGACCACAGAAACGTCTGCAGAAGCAGACAACGTTGGCTCTTTGGCTTTGAAACAGAGACAAGCACTGAACCCTAGAGTCGGATACAACTGGCTTTCGAGCAAGGGAAACCATTTCCTTTACCTAATACTAGAAACAGAAAGGATTAAACAGTAGCACCACAAGTGAAGATCTCACCAAATAATTAATTAAATGCAGTAGAGTTCAATAAAGCAAAGGTATTAGCAAACAAATAAATTGAAGTTCAGTGTCACCATGACTGAAATGCTACTACTTAATGTAGTAAGTCACACCAAAGTAGGTGCACTAATTAGTTGAGATTTGGCGAGTAAATTCCCCAATAAATTTACTTTATGCTAAAGTAAGTCACAACTAGAATAGTCTCATTTGAATCTATAGAATTTACAGAGGTGTTGACTCATCAATTGCTACTAATTCAATGAGCCTATTCTAGTGTGATTTACTATGCTAAGCAATGGGATTTCAGCCAATATGCGTCAAAGAGGTGAATTTCATAGTTCAGTTGTTGGGACAAATGAAAGCCTGATATGTATTGCTCAAAATGAATCATCTTTACATTTTGTGCCCTTTATTGGGTAGGATGAATCAAAGTAAATAATTATAAACAAATGAAAGCTTAACATATATTGCTCAAAATGAAATATCTTTACAATTCACAGTCTGAAATAGTACCCTCTAATAGGTAGGTTGATTCAAAGTAATTATGTTAAACAAATGGAGGTTTAACATAACAAACTAGAAGTTAACTTCCTTTTAAGTGCTATTAAAATAAAATAGTCTCTATTTAATGAAGACGAATGTACACCTTCTTAGAAATCTAACCCCATATTCCCACCAGTTAAAGGAATACTGTATATGCAGAGAGTTCTAGGGAAATGGACAAAACATGGATTTGATTGAACTGAACTGAACAGTTTATTTCTAAGATCACAAACTGCTGAAGAAAACTATTATAGCTGTTCACTGCTTCTTAAAGCTGTGTGTTAAACCATTTTCATCCGTGGGACAATGGGAGACCATATAGCATTCAGTATTTTTGTACATCTATTATTATTATTATTATTATTATTATTATTATTATTATTATTATTATTATTATTATTATTATTATTATTATTATTATTATTATTATTATTATTATTATTATTATTGTTATTGTTATTGTTATTGTTATTGTTGTTATTATTATTATTATTGTTGTTGTTGTTGTTGTTGTTGTTGTTGTTGTTGTTGTTGTTGTTGTTGTTGCACTTATACCCCACCTCTCTAGGGAGAATGAAGACCTACACGAGGCGGGTAAACACATAAAGTCCCCCATACAACAGACATTTTAAACCATTTTATAATGGTTTTTGATATTTACTACACTGTGAAGAAATGTCAGTATGGAACTTTTTGAAATAAACAAATAAATTCTCTTTGCACATCATTCGTTGCCTTCAAATAAATGGTTTCCCTATGATTTATTAAACACTCTGGAAGCTACTAAGATACCTTAGAGCATAAACCAATAAATTAACTTAAAGTGACTGCTAATAATCATCCTCATTAACTTTTGAGGTTACCATTCTTAAAATCATGCTGATACAAAACAACAAAATTGTTGTTCATCAAAGAAAGAACCTAAGACAGTGGTGGCAAACCTTTTTGAGACTGAGTGACCAAACTGCAACCCAAAAAACACTTATTTATCGCAAAGTGCCAACACAGCAACAGGGGAGGAAGGAAATGCTCCCATTGGGCTGCTGGGCAGAGGGGTGGGGCGAACTCTGTTCTGGGGGGAGGGAGGAAGTGCTCCCATTGGGCTGCTGAGCAGAGTGGTGGGGTGAACTCTATGTTGGGGAGGGAGGAGGCACTCCCATTGGGCTGCTGGGCAGAGGGGTGGGGCAAACTCTGTGCTGGGGTGACTGCATGGGTGCCCACAGAGAGGGCTCTGTGTGCTACCTCTGGCATGCGTGCCGTAGGTTCGCCACCACTGACCTGAGAGGATTTAAAGTTGCACTACAGGGCTTTCCACCTGGCTATGCTCACAGAGTAGGTAGTAAAAAAAATTGAATCCCACCATTGTTGGCAATACCTCAACACTCCAGATATGCTGAGAAGACTAAAGACTTTTGAGAGAAAGAATGCCTGGCATTTTTGCTGCACAAATAAATCTTTTGGAAATATCCCTTAATTTTTTAGAGAAGGGATCATTCAACAATTACGTGATCCTCAAAGGGGGGAGGGGGCCTGCCATCCAAATTACAGAAAAATTACATGGGGTTGGGGGGGGTTAGGTCAAAATTACGTAATCCATTTGGAGCTGTTTCTAACCGACAGTGGGAAACCAAACCTGTGCATAAAAAGAAAGGATTTTATTTACCTTTGTGCCTTGCTCCATGCGGTGAAAATGGAAGGGGAAAGCAATGCTTCCTGGTTGCAGGGAGAGCAAGAGGCTAGGCTAGAGCATCGCTTCCTGCTTCAGTGCAATTGGCCTACCCACCCATTTCCCCTGCAGCGCCACCACGGGTTGGTGGTGCAAAATACAGTACTATTTGGTTCAGATCACGTAATTTTAAGGGAGGAGGGGGTCAAAGCGAAAATTACGGTTGGATTACATGGGGGAGGGGTCAATTTCCCCCAGAAAAAGTATCACATAATTGTTGAATGGCCCCGAAGGGCATCCATATTTAAAGGACAGATAAAATGAACATTAGAAATGAAAAATAAGCTTTCATCATCCACATGTGGTGGGCAGCCAAGATAAGCTTCCTGTTACTCAGCAAATGCACATCAAAATGTCTGACTTCCAAATGCAACAAGAACCTCTTAATTATTAATACAAATGGCCAATAATGTTCTTTGGAGGAGAAGGCAGGAGACGGTAAACTAATTCAGCATGAAATGTTGCCAACAAAATTTTAATAAAATATTGTATTAATAAAGTCTGATTCAATGACTTCACAAACATCTGAAGTCAAACATTTCTGGCTCTGGTTAAAACCAAGGAAAACAGCAAAATAAAACAGTAAATCTGTATGTACTGGCAGTCTAAATTTTTTAAAAAATGTTTATCCAACTGAAGTCATTATAAATGAAACAAAGCAAACATGAAAGCTGTCTTCATTTCCAAGTTATCATAATATTAAATACTTCAGTCTCTTAATTTCTTAAATTGATTTTAAAGAGATGGGTACGTGGGTGGTTGAGCCCCTGGTGGCAAGTGGTGTCGGGGTTTGTCGGCACCAATGCCATGCCAGCTGATACACCTTTAACCAGCAAAGACTTCAAGTCAGCACGGGGCGATGTTGGGGCTTGCTTTTCTTTTCCTCTTCTGATGTTATTATGGGCTTTGATTCAAGGAGCTCCGACGCAACGTCAAGCCATATGACTCCGTCGGGATTATTGAGCTCTGAATAGGGTCTGCGGGGAAAGTTCGGTTTCACTTACCAGTGATAACTTTCGTTCTTCGAGTATATAGTTTGTGAATACACACTCATGGGGGGGTTATGCGCCTGCGCAGAACGGCCGATCGGAGGCTTGAAAAGCTATTGGTCAAAAGTTTTGGCGGTAAGACCGCCCACCGTACCGTCCACCCTGAGGCGCCCGCGCGCCATTTTACCTCAGTTCCATACTTAAGCCAAGCACAGGATAAACCAATTGATCTCATCCGTGCAGCTCAAGAGGGGAGGCAGGGTGGGTAGTGTGTATTCACAAACTATATACTCGAAGAACGAAAGTTATCACTGGTAAGTGAAACCGAACTTTCTCCTTCGTATAGTTTGTGAATTCACACTCATGGGAGATTAGCAAGCTCACACTTACTTGGTCAGTGGGCAGTCGGATGAGATGATCCCACGATGAAGATGATGACGGTCAGGCAGGGTGAACTGTCAAGGGCGATGGGCCTGGAGCCCCCGAGTGAGGACGACACGGCCAAGCCTGGCGTCCGCAGTGGCTCTGGTGTCCACCCTGTAGTGCTGGACAAATGTAGAAGGTCTGGACCAGGTGGCAGCCTTACAGATGTCCTCAAGTGGTGTGCCCTCCAGAAAGGCCGTGGAGGTTGCAACCGCTCTGGTAGAGTGTGCCCTGACATGCGGTGGAGGGGGCAGCGATGCCGACTCGTAGGCCAAGTAGATGGTAGAGGTGATCCATTTGGAGAACCGCTGTGCAGAGATGGGTTCACCTTTGGACTTGCCCCCATACGCCACGAAAAGGCGTTGTGACTTCCTGAACTCCCTTGTCCTGCTAGTGTAGAACAATAAAGCTCGTTTGACATCCAGCGTGTGCCAAGTCCTTTCTTGGGCGTTAGTGGGGTTCTGGAAAAATGTAGGCAAGGAGATAGTCTGTGCCATATGAAACTGGGAGACCACCTTGGGAAGAAAGGTGATGTCTGCTTGGAGTACCACACGATCATTGAAGAATTGAAGAAAGGGTGCGTCTGCCCGCAGGGCAACTAGCTCACCAGCTCGTCGAGCAGACGTGATGGCCACAAGAAAAGCCGTCTTCCAAGTGAGGAGGCGAGCATCCGCGGTAGCCATGGGCTCGAAAGGAGTCCTGGTGAGCGCGTTGAGGACGGTAGAGAGTGACCATTGGGCCGTCGGAGTCCTGATCGGAGGGAAGGCGTTGCGTAGCCCCTTGAGGAAGCGCTTCACCGTTTGGTCGCGGAAAGCGCCAGAAGCAGGCGAGCCAGCCGGCGAGTAAGCCACCACCGCCGCGAGGTGTACTCGGATGGAGGTGATGCTGAGGCCAGACTCCGCCAGATGGAGGAGGTAGGTCAAGACGTCCTGCAGTCCCACCTGTGAGAGGGACGTCTGCTGGGATGCCAGGAAAGCACAAAAGCGTTTGTATTTGGAAGCGTAGGACTTCCTTGTGGAAGGGCGCCTGGCTAGTTCCAGGATCCTGGACAGTCTGGGGTTATCCTCCACGCGGTGAGGTGGAGGCTGGGCAGGTCTGAGTGGTGAAGCTGGCCCTGCTCCATTTGGAGAAGCGTCGGTGACTCCGGTAGCGTGCGATGCTGAGATGACATGCGCAACAGCAGGGGAAACCATGGTTGACCAGGCCATGCTGGGGCCACAAGGATTGCGCTGGTCCTGTGTTGGTACATTTTGGTGAGAACCTTCTGGACCAGAGGAAATGGACGAAAAGCGTAGAAATAGTCCTGATCCCACCGTTTCATGAAGGCATCGCCCTCGGAGTTCATCCCGATGCCTGCCCTGGAGCAGTACCTGTGGCATTTCGTGTTGGACTCCGATGCAAAGAGGTCGATGTTCGGAGTCCCCCAGGCCTCGCAAAGCGACTGAAAAACCTCGTCGTTCAGTTCCCATTCGTGGGTCGTCGAGGTGAGGCGGCTGAGATGGTCGGCCAGGACATTCAGCTTGCCCTGAATGTGCACTCCAATCGGGAAAATGTGCCTCTCCAGGCACCACTCCCAGAGTTGCACAGCGAGGTAAAGAAGGGTGGTGGATCGTGTTCCTCCCTGCTTGTTCAGATACGCCACCGCCGTGGTGTTGTCCGATGCCACTTGGACCGCCTTGCCCATGAGCAGGCTCTCGAAGGAACGGAGGGCCTTCCAAATGGCCAGTAGCTCCAAGTAGTTGATATGGTGCACCATCTCCTGAGGCGACCAAGGGTTGTTGACCGTGAGAGTCCCGCAGGCAGCCCCCCAGCCAAGGTTGCTTGCGTCGGTTAATATTTGCAACGAGGGTTGCGGGGGGTAAAAGCTCTTCCCCGTTGTCACGTTGAGTGGCGTCGTCCACCACAGTAGCTGGTCCCTCAGCTCCCGAGACGGAGTTAGCCGTTTGGACTGACTCTCCCGGGGCGCGTCGAATTCGTGTAGAAGCCACGACTGTAGGGACCGGAACTTTAACTTGGCGTGGGGGACCACAGCCGTCGTTGAGGCCATAAGGCCTAGCAGTCTTTGAGCCTTCTTCGCTCGGACGCACGGTTTGGTGCAAAAATTGTCCACCCCCTGCGCGATGTCCTGCAAGCGCTTCTGGGGTGCAAAGGCTCTGGTGGCAAGCGAGTCAAGTACCGCTCCGATGTACTCGACGCGTTGAGAGGGAATCAGCTTCGATTTGGTGAAGTTGATCCTGAGGCCGAGACTCTCCATGAGGTGGACCGTGAATTGCGTGTCCCGAATGGCCGACGAGCTGGTGTGGGATACAATCAGCCAGTCGTCGATGTATGGGAAGACCCTGATTCCCCGCTGGCGAAGGAAGGCAGCCACCGGAGCCATGCATTTGGTGAAGACTCGTGGTGCCGTGGCCAGACCGAACGGTAGACATCGGTACTGGTACACCGAATCGCCGATGCGGAACCGGAGGAACCTTCGGTGCTCCTCGAGGATGGAGACATGGAAGTAAGCGTCCTTGAGGTCTATGACCGTGAACCAGTCCCCTTTGTCGATGAGGGGAAGGACGGTCTGCAGGGTCACCATCCGGAACTTCCTGGTGTGGATGCACTTGTTGAGGCGGCGCAGGTCCAGAATCGGGCGAAGTCCGCCGTCCTTCTTCTGAACCACGAAGTACCTCTAGTAGAAGCCGTTGTCCCAATCGGGCGGCGCCACCCGCTCGATGGCTCCCTTGGACAGAAGAGTTGATATTTCTTCCTCCAAATGGGGGGACGAAGTGGTGAGACGATGTCTTCCTACCCGAGGCGCCCGCACGAACTCGATGGCGTAGCCAGAGGGCAAGATCTTTAAGACCCACCGGTCGTCCGTGATGCTTGACCATACCTGGAGGAAGTTCCGGAGGGGGAGGTACGGGATGTGGAGCGAGAGAGACTCGGCCGTCGCAGCTTCAAACGCGCGACTTGGACTTAGCGTCCGAACGCTTGCCGTGCCCGTATGGTTGGTAGCGGGGCTTGTGCTGGCGCCGTTGCTTGAAGGAGCCAGACCTTGGCTGCTCCACGGGGCCACCCTGTTGTTGCGGGTTCCCCTGGTACCGCCGCGTGAAGGGCTGGAATCTCGGCCTGGCAGCCGGAGCCGGCGTGGTGAGCCCCAGGAACTTGGCGGTGGAGTTGGTCTGCCGCATCTCATTGAGGACCTTGTCCGTGTCCTGCCCGAAGAGACCCTGTCCGTCGAAGGGAAACTCCTCGATGAGCTTCTTCATAGCATCATCGAGGGAGGTGCCCCTAAGCCAGGCGTGGCGACGGAGCAGGATCGCAGACGACATGTCCTTCGCCGCATAGTCATTTATATGCCTGGCTGTTCGCATTTGTTGCTCCGCCAGGAAATCGCCCTCGGATGCCAGCGCGTCGATCCGTTTCTGGGCGTCGGCAGGTAACGTCGCCGTTTCGGCCTTCACTCGCTCCCAGAGGTGAGACTGGTACAGGCCCATGGCGGCCGAGTAGTTGGCGGCGCGGAGGAAGAGGGAACCGGTGGCGTAGAATTTACGGCCCACCGCGTCCAGCTTCTTCCCTTCCAGGGTCGAAGGCACCGGGAACCCGCTGGTCGCCGTCCTGTGTTGAAAGGCCTTGACCACCAGGGAATTGGGCACGGGGTGCGCCTGCAGGAACTCGACGTTCTCGTCCAGGACTCTATACATGCCGTCGAGCCTGGACGAAACGGAGTGTGCTGACACCGGCTTCCTCCATGTCGCCTTCGCCGACGTCAACATGGACGGCAGCATGGTGATGTGTACCGGCCGTACCGCCCGTCTGTCCAGCTTGGCGGTCATTTGGTCTTCACCTTCCAGTGGGGGCTGGTCCACCTTCAGGTTCAGAGCGGTGCCGAGCCGTGTCAGCATGGCCGTAAGCGAGCGTTGATCCTCACCACGCGGTGGGTCAACCGCGCCGATGGCCTGGTCCTGCGTCCTCTCGGCGTCGACATCTCCCTCGTCCTCCTCCGAAGAGGCACTGGAGTCATCGGAGGACAAGGGAGGAACTCTTACATCCACGTCGGGACCGCGCCAGTACGGCCTGGGCGGGCCGGCGGGATGGGAGTCCACCGCATCGACGTCTGGACCAACCCGCGACGATGTGGGTGGGCCAGCGGAGCGGATACTCAACCCTCAGGAGGTCGGAGGGGCCACAGCAGGGCCAACATCCCTGGGGCTTGCGGTGGTCGGTACCGGAGCTGCAGAGGCCGCAGGCATGGAGGTCTTAAACTGGCTGGCAAAAGTTTGAGCCATGACCTCAAACATCCCCTTCAGGAGCTCCATCTGGGCTGGATCCGGCATCGTCGGGAGCGATGAAACGGTGGCCGACGAAACGGTGGCAGGTATAGGCGGCGACGAAACGGTGGCTGGCATGGTGATAGCCGCGTCGTCGAGCGTTGGAGTCCTGGGCCTAGGGGAGACGGAGGCCTGTCTCGTAGGCGAACGGGCCCTTCCACGAGGCGGCGACGGGAGTACCTGAAGTGGGCGAGCTGGAGCCCCAGCCCTGCGTCCTTTTTCAGGCGATCCCGAGGAGGATCGTCCTCCCCAGATGGAAGACCTAGGCGACGGACATCTTGCGACCGAATATGGCGGCGAAGGTCCCGGAGAAACAGGGGTGCGCGGAGTAGGCGGGAGCGATCGCCTCTTCTCCGACCCGTGTTTCTTCTTCTTCTCCCCGTTCTTGTCCCTCTTCTTCTTCTTCTTGATGGGAAGAGTGGAAGAAGAACCCGAAGGCGGAGGAGGCTGAGAGACACTAGCCGAGGTAGAAGCGGCCGCGACGGGAGCCAGAGAGAGTTCCATCAGGTGGGCTTTGAGCCGGTAGCTCCGGTTCTGCACTGCCAGACGGGTGAATTTCTTGCAGTGTGGGCAAGACTGGCTCTGATGAGACTCTCTGAGGCAAAAAAGGCAGAGGCTATGCCCGTCGGAGGCCGGAAACTTTTTCAGGCAAGCCGAACACTGTTTGAAGGCCGTGGCCATCAAAGAAAAAATTCTTCCAACGGAAGTTTCTGGAACGCGGATACCCCGAAGGGCTGGCCAGCCGCCACCCCCTTGAGGGGGGAAACGGTGACCGAAGCGAGTAGGTAACTGAGTCCACCAGAAGGAAGAAACAGTACCGGGGTGGCGATCCTCCCCAAAGGAGAAGATCACCGCAAAAATTGAAAAGTTTGCCAAAAGACTTTCCCTCAGAAGGGCGAAAAAATTGAGGAAGCTCTCAACGATCGTCCTGCTGCTACGGCGGAAAGAAGAGAACTGAGGTAAAATGGCGCGCGGGCGCCTCAGGGTGGGCGGTACGGTGGGCGGTCTTACCGCCAAAACTTTTGACCAATAGCTTTTCAAGCCTCCGATCGGCCGTTCTGCGCAGGCGCATAACCCCCCCATGAGTATGGATTCACAAACTATACGAAGGAGAACTGTTATATTATTGATTCATTATTATGTATTTTGTTGAATTGTCTGGTTATGATATTTGATGGATTGTTACTTTGTTTTGATTCTTTGCTAGGAATATGTTTTGTTTAATTTATGTTGTACGCCGCCTAGAGTCACACAATGTGTTGAGAGAGGCGGGATAGAAATCTAACAAATAAATAAATAAAGAGGGAAATAGAAATCCCAGACAGAATTCACAAAAAATCAGAAAACTCATGATTAGGCCAAATGGTAAAATTAGATAACCTGAGATAAATGGAACAGCAAGGCCTGAATTCAGCAGAACTATTTTACATGCCTTAGTGTAGTCAATAAAGCAAAAGTAAACTTGTTTCTGGTATTCCTTTGTTTTCTCCATGATCCAACGTATGTTGGCAATGTGGTCTCTATTCCCCGTGCCTCTTCTGAAACCAGCCTGCACCTCTGGTAATTCTCTTTCCACATGCTGCTGAAGTCTATCCTGTATTATCTTGAGCATCACCTTGCTGGCGTGTGGGATGAGCGCAATTGTTCGATAATTTGAGCATTCTTTGGCATTGCCCTTTTTGGGGATTGGAACATATACTGATCTTTTCCAGTCCTGTGGCCACTGTTTTGTTTTCCAAATCTGCTGGCATATTGAATGCAGTAATTTGATGCCATCATCTTTTAGAGCTTTGAAAAATTCAACTGGGATACCATCATCTCCACTAGCTTTGTTGTTTGCAGTGCTCTTTAGGGCCTTTCTGACTTCACTCTCCAGGATGTCTGGCTCAGGTTCAAATTCTTCATCATTGTGACTATCAGGAGTGTTGAGTTCCTTTTTGTAGAGTTCCTCTGTGTACTCTTTCCATCTTTTCTTAATTTCTTCTGCATCAGCTAGCTCCTTTCCGTCTTTGTCCCTTATCATGTTCATTTTTGCTTTAAATGTTCCCTTGATTTCCTGGATTTTTTTTGAAAAGGTCTCTGGTTCTGCCTCTTTTGTTGTTTTCCTCCATTTCTTTGCACTGTTCTTTTAGGTAGTTTTCCTTATCTCTCCTTGCTTTTCTTTGAAATTCTGTGTTCAAAAGATTGTATTTTTTCCTTTCTCCTTTGACTTTTGCGTTCCTTCTTTCCTCTGCTATTTTAAGAGCCTCATCAGACAACCACTTTGCTTTCTTACTCTTCTTTTCTTTTGGTATGGTTTTCTTTGCTGCTTCCTGCATGATGTCCCTCATCTCTGTCCATAATTCTTCTGGCACTCTATCTATTGAGTCTAAGCCATTGAATCTGTTCATCACCTCCACCGTGTATTCTTTAGGGATGCTGTCTAGGTGATATCTGTCTGGTCTCTTTGTTTCCCCTATTTTCTTTAGTCTAAGCCTGAATTTTGCAATCAGTAGGTTGTGATCTGAGCCACAGTCTGCTCCAGGTCTTGTTTTTGCTGACTGTATGGAGGTTCTCCATCTTTGACTGCAGAGTATGTAGTCAATCTGGTTTCGGTGTTGGCCATCTGGTGATGTCCATGTGTAAAGTCGCCTCTTGTGTTGCTGGAAGAGGGTGTTTGTTATGACCAGTGCGTTCTCTTGGCAGAACTCTATCAATCTTTGCCCTGCTTCATTCTGTGTTCCAAGACCGAACTTGCCTGTTATTCCCTCCACTTTTTGATTGCCTACTTTGGCATTCCAGTCTCCTAAAATGATTTGGACATCATTTCTTGGTGTTTGTTCTATGAGGTGTTGTAAGTCCTCATAGAACTGGTCCACTGTGGCTTCATCTGCACCCGTGGTTGGTGCGTATATTTGGATCACAGTAACATTGAAGGGTTTGCCCTGAACAAGTTTACTTTTGCTTTATTGACTACACTAAGGCATTTGATTGTGTGGATCACAACAAGATGTGGCAAGTGATTAAAGAGATGGGAATACCAGAGCATCTCATATGCCTCCTGAGAAATCTGTACATGAACCAAGAAGCAACAGTTAGGACAGAACACGGAATGACAGAGTGGTTTGGAATAGGAAAAGGAGTAAGACAAGGCTGCATTTTGTCACCCTGCTTATTCAACTTATACACAGAGCACATAATGCGCAATGCAGGGATGGAGGAATCACAATATGGGATCAAAATTGCTGGGAGAAACATCAACAATCTGAGATATGCAGACGACACCACCTTAATGGCAGAAAGTGAGGAAGACCTAAAGAATCTCTTGATCGGTTTGAAGGAAGAGAGTGCAAAAGCTGGCTTGAGACTCAATATCAAGAAAACCAAGATAATGGCAACAGGCCCGATCAGTTCTTGGAAAATAGATGGGGAAGAAGTAGAAGCAGTGACAGATTTTACATTCTTAGGATCTAAGATCACTGCAGATGGGGATTGCAGCCATGAAATAAAAAGGCGACTGATTCTTGGGAGACAAGCCATGAGAAACCTGGGGAACATAGTGAAAAGCAGAGACATCACCTTGAAAACAAAAATTAGAATAGTGAAAGCAATGGTATTCCCAGTGGTAATGTACGGATGTGAGAGCTGGACAATTAGGAAAGCTGAACGCAGAAGAATAGATGCCTTTGAAATGTGGTGTTGGAGGAGAGTTTTGAGGGTACCCTGGACAGCGAGGAGAACAAATAGGTCAATCTTAGAAGAAATCAACACTGACTGCTCATTGGAAGGTCAAATAGTAAAGATGAGGTTAAAGTACTTTGGGCATCAAATGAGAAGGGAGGATTCACTTGAGAAGGCCGTGATGTTGGGAAAGGTGGAGGGCAAAAGAAGAAGGGGGAGGCCAAGGATGAGATGGATAGATGGTATTGTAGACACAATGGGCACAGAACTGGGAGGACTGAGGGGGATGGTGGAGGACAGAGGCACCTGGAGAACGATGGTCCATAGGGTCGCAAAGGGTCGGAATCGACTGTGCGACTGAACAACAACAAACAACAAATTTTACATGCTCAAGTGCTGGAATTAGCAGAGTTGGTTGATGTGGAGTGAGAGAGTATACATTTTCTTCCAAAGATGGATATAGAAAACTAAATATTTCATTCTGAGATGAGTGATTACATAGAACAGAGAATCCTTATCACTACAGGGTACATTCGCTGTTAAAGACTAAAGTTATCATCTGTGTTGGCTAAAACTTTTCATAGTACATCTTCATTCCCATCTGCTGATTTCACTTATGCCATATCTAAGGACTCAGATTCATTCTCCTGTTACCCGCGTACAAACAAGAATCCTGGTTTTACCTGAGCTTTGAACTTGGAGATTCACAAATATATTGCTTTTATTTTTCAAATGCTTGAAGTTCTGCTAGACTCAAAGAGGAGGTAAATATACAGCGGTACCTTGCTTAAAGAGCGTAATGCGTTCCACAGGATTGCTCTTTAAGCAAGTTGCTCTTTAAGCGAAACACTTGGAAAAAGTGCCGCTGCTGCCATTGTAAGTGACCAATTGTGACTTTGGGACGGAGGGTGTGTGTGATGTGAACCCTGATTTAGTTGTTAAGTGAGTTTTGTGTTGTTTTTAGTTGTTAAGCGAAGCGACTATTCAGAGAAAATTCTGCACTTTAAGTGAGTTAGTCTCTAAGCAAGGTGCTCTTTATGTGAGGTTTTACTGTATTAATCAATATGGGCAGGCAAAGATGGTAGCAGGTTCCTAAGAGTGCAAGATTCAAGGCCTCAATCCACCAGCAGAACACTTTGTTGTAGACCCTGCTCTGGATACCCCAGTGTTTGTCAGTCTTTGGTTTTTAGACTTCAATTCCCAGAAACCTAAGTCAATTCTCTAAGGCACTGATCAGCCCATGTACTGACTTAGGCTTCTGGGAATTGAAGTCCACCATTGTTCCACAAAACATAGTTATGGAAATGCTGGATGGTGTGTCCATTCATTCTGCAGCAGCCTGCCTTTGCTGCATACAAGTCAAGAGGATGTATTTGTTTTCCTATAACATCAGTGTAAAATATTTGTTAGCAGCTGCAATGTGTGAATTGGTAGATGATGTACACTGTATGCTAACCATGCACTCATGCTCAGTACTATGGCTAGAGTTCAGGAAGTCACTTTTTTTTTTTTTTGCTAATGTCACCCAGAAGCATTTGTGCAGCTCTGACAACACTTCCTCCCACAATTTCTCTCCATTCAGAGATTTTATGAGTTGAGACGAAGGATGGCACTTAACACGGAAGAATGACAACTGTAGCAAATCACATTAACAGTACAATATTAAGATTCTCCCAGACCTTCTAAAAGGCAAACACACACACACACACACACACAGAGAAAGAGAGACTACACATGACAGTACTGTAATTCTAATTGTAAAGTTGTAAAGGCCATCCTTCAAGTGGGGCAAAACCCTTGGCAACTTTTTGTTAATGTCTGATGATTCAGATACATGTTGTCTCTGAAGACGCATTATGTACAAGAACCATCAAAAAAATTATGGTCCATTAATTTGACTAAAATTTTTAAAGGCATTTAAAGGATAACACTCAATTATTTTCAGGCAGTACGCTGTATATAAGAAATACCTTATTTTGTCCTGAACCTGCTACCAATATATTGAGTGACTTACACATTAGCTATTATGAAAAGATTTTTTTTTTGAATACCTACTTGAGCAAAGCCACAATACATTGTATGAATGGAACTGTATGACTGGAACTAATATAATCAGCAGAAAACAAGCAGAAGTTTCCAAAGAGTTTGTTGTATTTTAGACACCTGAGGAAGGGGGGAGAATGGACATTGGAACTTTTGCTAGCTGAAATCAAAGCCTTGAAGCCCAGAAAAACAGTAAAGTCCTAAGAGGCTGCACAGCCATTGTCACAAAAAAAAAAAATGAAATAAGCAACGACAAGAACAACAAAGCCTAAGCTTAAAATTGTTTGAAGACCTGCCATGCCATTGAAAATACTTTTTGGATTCCTGTTCAAACAAAGCCATTTCCATTCTGAGCACATATTTAATCTTAGAGGTATAGATTGTTTATGGGAATGTCTAATCAATCACTGAACTCCAATCTATCTACCCAAATCCAGGTGCGGTCCCAGTATTTCATATTTTCCAAATCACACACCAAAGCCATTTGTATGCGACAATCTGCTTTTAGCAGGGTAGAGTCAAATATGCTTGTTCTTTTAGGCAAGATAATCCAACGTCTGCTTGATTTGCTGCTGTGGAAGAAAGAGCTGAGCAATGGGAAAATCTCATCTCTAGTTAAATCTGCCTAGCTTAATGCACGGTATAAGGTTCTGTTGTGCCACCTTGTGTTACATCATCTCATATCTGAGATAAAATACCAGGCGATGGTTCAAGCTTGCAGCGCTCACACAAGATTAGTATTCAAAGCAACAAATGCACATGATTCTTGAAAACAAAACAATGCAAACGGCCCCATTAGCAGAATTTCACAGCTTTAGTGACTACTTAATTAAAACTTGGTCATTAAGAACCTGGAAAAACAACCGATTCTTGTAGTGGCTGAAAGGCCATCAGACGGATTGCAGCACCATCTTTTGCAGACTACAAACCCCTTCTTCTGAAGTATACAGTAAAAAGCCATGTCCCGGTTTACATGATTTCCTATGGGTTTGCTTCGAGCTACATAAAACAATAATTTTTCCTATGAGTTTGTTTCGAGTTGCAAAAATATTTGATTTAAGCAAAAGCCTACGGAACGGACTTTTTTTTCGTACGTAGGGGTTTTACTGTATGATGAAAAGGGCTTTAGTCATTGAAAGTTAGTGCCACAGTACCTGTGGTTATCTTCAAGCTGGTAGAAGACTGTTGTTTCTCATGCTAGAAACTAACAAATCCAGCTCTCTCTTGGAATCTGTCAAAGCTGTTTCCTAACTGAGAGAAAGAGACTCCGCTTCAGACATTTAGTTCCTTACTCTTCTTCTATCAAGGGTCTATAGCAGGGGTGCCCAAATTATAGCCCATGGGCCAGATCCAGATAATCTGGCCCATGGGCCACAGCACCTTTGCCACTCCCAGAAGCGGAAATAAAATGTGCATGTGCGGGTGCCAAATGCACCCATACATGCACAGAACGCTGCCGCAAATGAACCACAGCTGTCATAAACATATTTACAATAGCTGTTGGTCATTTACAGCAGCATTCTGCGCATGTGCCGAACATGCATGCACGTTTTACTTCCACTTCTGAGTGGGCGGAACCACGTGGCCAGCATGCTCGACCACATGACCGGCCCATGGTCCAAAATGTTTGGGCACCCCTGGTCTATAGGGAAGCATCTGATCAATTTCTCTGCAGTAGATTTCTTCCAGGGACTTTTAATGAATGAAGTCCCACCACAGCCTCCCAACAGCGGCACACCTGAATTTGTGCACATGCTGCACTACAACAGTGCTATACAAATGCAAGGAATTGTACTACAATCATTATTTTTCCATCTCTCTTACACTAACTGCTTATTTGCTTAATTTTCCACAATGGCCTTCCTTGCATTTTATCAGATGCCATACCACTGGAAGAGATTGTGAGTTATTGGAAATTTTAAAATATGTGAACAAAATAGTGTATATGCAAACAAACAAACAAACAAACTTGCTTTTTGTACAACGTGCATTCTCCAGTTTGTTTTGCAAGACATCCTTTACCCTAGACAAGTTGATTTTTAAACCATGTCTTTTCTGATCATTGTTCATTTTGGGCCATTTTCATCCCACAAAAAAAAGTTTTAAGCTGGGGAGGGCAGGGCTGTGAGTGAATCTCTCCTCGCTTTTGAAAAAGGTCCAAAACTAAGCTGGGAATAAAAAGACCTGTAATAGTTTCTGAAGGCCACAGAGGCAGGAGAAGGCAAGAACTGGGCTTCTGTAAGTTGCCAAATCCTGTGTTGCTGGGAAAAGTCTTACACAAGCTTGACACAGGAAACAAATGCAAGCTATAAGAAATGAACTGCAATAAATAACATAAAAACCATAATATTAATATTGAACGGTAGATAAGGAATTTCCCCTTAAACCCATTACATGGCTTAATTTCACAGCCTGAATCCAGGCAGAGGTGGCAGTCTAGTAACATGAGGCTGAGTCCAAATGCTAGTCCCAGATAGAGCAGACATATCAGTTGAAATGTTATTACATAATGTTTATAAAGATGTAAAGCTCATTGACCATTATATGTTTGCTGCCTTTATTTGTTTAAGTGTTTTTAAAATATTTTTGATCAGACAACTTTCTGTGGGATGGTTGGGGTTTTTAAATTTATGTAAACAACCCGGAGTGACGCCAATGTCACATGAGTGGTATAAAATTTCAACAACCAACCAACCCACTAACCAAACCTGATGCTATCTACAAAGCCCAAAACTGCTATTTTTCTGAAATGTGCTGCTACTACATTCCATTTGCCAACCTGTATTTATTATATGATCTCTAGTACCTCATTTTTCTGAATCCACCTTGAACACAGAGTGTACCTTGCTCCATATAAGGTAAACATGCCTTGTTCCATATATGTTTGTAAAATCTTGAGCATCACTTGCTTGCATAGGAAATTAGGCCAAAGATATCTTTACAACAGGGGTTCCCAACCTAAGGCCCACAGTGCCATTTTATGTGGCCCCCAACTCCTCCAAGAGCATTCAAGAAACAAAATGGATACCCCCTTGAAGCTGTTGGGACAAAATGGTCACCCTCATCATGCAGGCAGAGCAAAATGGCCATCTAGCCCTCTAAGTTGGTACAATTACTTACATTTGTATAGCACTGTTGTAGTGCAGCATGTGCACAAATTCATCACAAACTAGGATTCAGAAGAAAACTTAAATAAACCAAGTTCTTAGACAGAGAGGACTATATACATTCCAATAGGTTTGGTAAGATGGGTTCAGTTTCTGACTTGTCTTGAGCAAAATTGTAAATGAATCCCAGGCAACTTGCAGAAGCAGAAATAGCACTCAAACAATTTATCTGACGAACAACTGACTTGATCAGTCATGATCAGTCAGAAACTGATCATCTAATGTTGATGGCATACTATAGCATCCAAACCAGTGATGGCAAACCTTGGCACTCCAGCTGTTCTTGAACTTTAATTACCAGAATCCCTGATCAGCAGGTGTGCTTATTCAAGCGTTTTTACTTTTACTTATTCAACTGTTTGAATAAGAGGGGGCAGAAGTCAGGTGTGCTGACTTGGGCTTCTGGTAATTGAAGTCCAATAACACCTGGAGTGCCAAAATTGGCCACCAGGGGTCTAAACCATCAAATGTACAATAAAAGGAGATTTTGTACTTGGGTGTGTGTAAATACCTACATGTTACATTATGTGTCATCAAGTCAGAACTTCTATAGGAACCCTACTATGCCTTTCAAGGTACTGTAAGAGATATTTAAAAGGGCAGTCTTATCAGTTCCAGCACTCTATCCAGTACACTATATCAGGTATCAAAATACACGTGTACAGTCACACATACAATCTAGTCACATGCATGCACGCTCCCCCATCTTGTTACTTTTTGATGACATTTATAATTATTCTCTTCTAAACTGGGCTTCTCTACTTAACTGTTTGATTCATGTTTTAATGTGCCAGATCCCTCCAGATTAGACCACAGGATCACTGCTTGTTTGAAACAGTCATATCATGGGTTGAATGAATACTATCCACACATTAGAATCTTCTTCACTCTAATTTTTTCCTTCTAAAGTGTCCTTCCTCCATTACTTCTACATTCCTTAAATCATTACCAGCAGAGAGGGTCTGTTGGCAGAAGTGATCTAATTATCAGATGTAAGTGCTTCAATTGAAAGTACTGTACAGTAAATATTTTACTGACCTCTCTGGCTTCAGCCACTGCAGTGGCTCAAATGGATAAGATGCCGACTGGGAGGCGGAAGGTCAGCAGTTTGATTCCCGAGTACTGCAGGACAGAATTAGCTCCCGTCTTTGTCCCAGCTCCTGCCAACCAAGCAGTTCGAAAGCAAGAAGTTGCAAGTAGATAAATAGGGACCACTTCGGTGGGAAGGTAACAGCATTCCATGCGCTCTGGTGTCTAGTCATGCTTGCCACATGACCACGGAAACGTCTGCAAATCCAGACAGCGCTGGCTCTTCGGCTTTGAAACAGAGATGAAACAGAGACTGCACTCTAGAGTCGGATACGACTGGCTTTCGAGCAAGGGAAACCTTTACCTTTACCTTACTGGCTACATGTCATGCAATTTTACTACTGTATTAGGGATAATTTTCAAGAGTATACTAGTGGTCGGGAACTGGTCGAGCTTTTTGAATTACTTATCGCATTCTGATATTTTTCTGATTAGTAACCATTGCTGATGAATTTTTTTGATAACTCTGGACACCAGGCTTCTGTGTCACAGCAGAGGATGCCAGCGAAGTCTGACTGAACTCAGTAAAATACAGGTGAAACTCAAAAAATTACAATATTGTGCAAATGTTCATTCATTTCACTTAAAAGGTGAAACAAATATATGAGATATACTCACTACATACAAAGTGAGATACAGTATGTCATGCCTTAATTCATTATAATTGTGATGATCATGGTGTACAGTGTACATGAGATTATGTGATGATTATGGGTACATGAGATTGGGGGGTTGGGGTTTTCATAAGATGTAAGCCATAAGCATCAATATTATAGCAAAGTAAGGCTTGAACTATCTCACTTTGCATGCAATGAGTCTATCTCATATACAGTATTTGTTTCACCTTTTAAGTTGCATTACTGAACAGAATGAACATTTGCACGATATTCTGATATTCTAATTTTTCGAGTTTTACCTGTAAATGCCTCACACAGCAAAGCTTCTCTCAAACACTCTCTTCTTGAGAATCCAAAGGAAGAAGGGTTGAAAGTCCACCAGGACAACTGTCTCCTTGAAGACAGACAGGGAAAGAATTTGATCATGGACTAGGAGCCCAAAGCAGTTTCTGGGAAGAAAACTGAACCAAAACAACAACAACAACAACCATAATCTTGTATGATGCATAAATCAGATACCTAGTCCTTTCCTTGGGAAACAAGCAGAAGTACAAGGGAAAGAAGATGTAAAAGTGTATACAATCCCTATAACTTCAAGAGTTATGCAGAACAGATAATTTTAGCACTGAGCCTATTATTGTCCCTGCAAGACCATCTGTATCTGTCAAATGTCTTTTTTAATGCAGACACTACAGCTCTTGAATCTTTGAGCATCATTCCATCTACTACCTCATATTGGCTTTCATAAGGCTCAGTGCTACCATTTAAACGAAGGGTGTGTTGCAGATACAAGCATGCATGTCCATACACACATGCCGATGCACTATTTCTAATGAGTGATCCTTTCTTGTTATTCCTGCGTCATCATAACTCTTTATTGGCCCATATTCTGGACTTCGCTTCTTTCATTCTTCTATTCTGTTTTGCCTGCCCTTATAAAAAACAGACACGGAAACATTTATCAATTTGCAAACATTTGCACCAATGTATTTTTCTGCATATTAGATCTGGACCACTGTAAGGAGACTCCTGCCCCATAATATTTGTGCATCAGTTTGTAAAAATATCACTGTAGCAGTATATAGTGAAATTGCTGTACTGTATCATTATAAAGTCCAGAAAACTGAAATGGATTTTTTATTACTTCTGTTTTTCAGTCAGTAGATGCAGACTGTCAGCTTTCCTGTTGCATAGGGCAAAGCCTTTACACTGCAGACTAGTTCCCAAAAGTCTCAGCTGTTCATCTATGGCAGGGATTCTCAACCTGCGGCCCGCGGATGCAGCCCACAGCACCATTTCATGTGTCCCCCGCCTCCACCACACCAGGAAGTGCCACGTGGTAGAGGAAGGGCAAAATGGCCATCTGGCCCCTGAAACTGTCTGAGGGAGCATGACCCGGGCCCCAGCTTAAAAAGGTAGAGAACTCCTGATCTATGGCAACAGAAGTTATCCACTGAGCAAGCATAATGTGAATTCACCGGTGGTGGAACTGTGGCAGCTATATAAAACGCACCTGATATACCACTGAATTGGGCAAGTGTGTCCATAGAAATTTTACTTGGGTATTTATGCAAAATTAAATAATGATATAATTTTTATGTAAAGCAGGCAATACTACAACACACCACATCTATGTCTAAGTTAAAATTCTGGAGGGCAGTGTCTCCTTCATATGTCTACCTAAAACACCCATGGAGTTAGGAAACTCCGCTACAGAGATAATAATGTGGGAGAGCTTGAGAAAGTTTTTTTTTTCAGACTAGGACCATTATCATCTCCCAGCTAGAATACCCATTAGATTCTGTACACTGCAGCTTCAACCAGCAATTGGTGTCCCCCATCAGAAGGACGAGATATAAATCCATAAATAAATAAATAAAAATTTTAACTGCAGATTTGAAGACACAGAACTGTAGAAGGAAAGAAAAACTGAAATAGGAAAAAGCAACAACCACATTTCAGTCCCAGGGGCCGCTCTGAGCTCTCTAGCTCTGACAAGAGCTAAGTGATTTTGAGACCACCCAGAGTTTCTTTAAGACATACATGTGGGGGGAAAGGTAATAGCCAAGGAAGGAAAGGAAAAGAAAAAGAAACAGCTATTAGTTCATCTAGGGAAAGTGTTGGAGCTAATCCAGTCATTGCATTGGAAAGATATTTAGGTACAATGTATCAAAGCATCATGGAAGCAGAAAAATGAGCCTAATAATTATGGCAAAATCATATTACAGTAAATCCCTTCCTACAATTTTACAACAAGATAGCAAACTAAAATGACACTAAGAGAAAGTGCACAAATGAAACTCGTTAATAAAAATTCAGCTGACTGACCATTTCAGTTTCTCATTAAAACTGGCGAATTCCTGATCAAACCATCTCATCGTATTTGGATTTCTTAATGAGGAAGATCAAAAGTCAACTTCTGCTCTCATAAAAGCAGTAATTTCCCTATGGCTTTTGCGATCTTATTTTACGGAAGATTAATATTATATGCCATATTCTTTTTTTTAATGCTGTGGTACAGGTGCTCAAGAATCAAACACCAGATGTAACTGAAAGTAAAGTTAAAACATCAAGACCAAGTTTCTGTTATATTTTAACATTTTTTTTTTAAAAAAAGTCTATCTATTTTCATCTCATTAGGTTGCTCTGTATATTTTATTTTCAATGCTCATGTTTAAACAGTTTTGCATTAAATAAAAAGATAAATACATCAGACTTACCTCCTCGCTGCACAAGTAATGTCACCTCACTCCCTTTAGGACATTCGATCAGCATATCCACAACTTGGTTGTGAGTTAGATTTTGCACATTCTTTTTATTGACTTCCACTATAAGGTCTCCTTCTTTTAGGCCTCGACACCGTGGACTATCAACAATTTGCTTCACTCTCTGTCCCCCACCCCCAGGACTGTCTGCTATAGTAAAGCCAAAGCCCATGGGCCCTTTAATTATATGTACAGTTATGAGTTCAGGTTGCGTTGCTATAGAAGAAGCCAACGATACGGTGTCATTAAGGTAGCCATGAGATCCATTGGAAGAAACCTCGGCAGGACTGCTAGGCCTTGGCTCCTTCATTCCATTGACTTTCCCTGTTTTGCTTCCATGACTTGCCGGAGAGTCGTAGTTTTCCTGCCCATTCACAATGATCGGTTCTTTATCCAAAATGGCCACAGATGTCACGAGGCTTGTGTTTGGATCATCTGGGTCAAAAGGCAGAGGATAGCCTCGGCACAGTTCTAGGTCCACGCTGGCACCAATGGGAATTGATTGGAAGATTTTTACAACTTGTGCATGTGTATGGCCCAGGACACATGTGTCGTTCACACTGACAATAACGTCACCTATGGAAGAAATATTTAAGAACTTTGTGAGTTTCCACATTCAAAGTTCTAAGCAGTTGTCAAATATCTGTATTTAAAAGTTTTACTGAAGGTGTTTATCTTCAATAAAAGCTTTCAATTTTGGTCTTCAGTAAAACAAAGGCCACTATCCTCTTGCATAGTTGTGCCAGTGAAAAAGAAATAATGTTAACTCACAGTGGCAAATTGCTATTCATCTGCTAGGATTCCTAGTCATATGCCAAATCACTAAACAGGCATACATTGATGAACTGAAGTCGGAGCTTGTTAGTTTGCCTCTACGAATAATACCATTTCCCTTCTTTTGGCATATTACATAACAAGATTTTAATCTCTATTTCTTGTACCTTTCAGTATTCATTTAATTCACCAACTTGTGCCAGTGAAAAACAACAGTTACTGTAGTCATGCAAACCCAAGAATCCCCCAGAATATGCCAGTCAGGATCTAAATCTGTTTTACTGACCTGGATGCATGCCCAATAGTGTATTTAAAGAAACACCATATTCGTTGAGCAGCAAACATACATTGTTTTTTGCCTCAACTGCTTTAAACATTTCTCAATTTCAAAACTAACTTTTGGGGAAGTGGTTTTTCAAAATCATGACCAAGGCCCTAGTTGTATGAACTTGAGCTATCTATCTATACCAGTGGTGGAGAATCTATAGCACAGGTGCGAGAGCGGGCACTCAGAGCCCTCTCTATGGACATGCACACCATCACCCCAACACAGAGTTCTACCCCCCCTCTTCCCAGCACCCCAATGGGAGCACTTCCTCCCTCCCCCCAGTACAGAGCTCACCCCACCCCTCTGTGGCACAAATGGGAGCTTGTGAGTTTGGGCACTCGGTCTCTAAAAGGTTTGCCATCACTTATCTATACCCACACAGGAAAGACATGAGAAAAATAATTCAAAACCAGAGTACTATAAACATTGCAATTTCCATCCTAACTCTGCAAATTAACAAGGCTATGACTGTAATCAAATGCCAATTGATAAACAAATATCAGAAGAGAAAAGCAAATGAAGACTATTGTTGGGTTTTTCATAAATGGCAGCAAAGCTAGAACAGCTCAATTGACATGTTTGCCATTGGAGGTTTTTTTATCCACAGGTGATAATTGAAAGATGAGGGTCTGGTAATTCTGAATCCCCAGTCTTCAGTCAATTATTTAGGAGCTGAAATAACACACTGCACTAAGCCACCCCAAATATATACCGTATTTTCCGGCGTATAAGACGACTGGGCGTATAAGACGACCCCCAACTTTTCCAGTTGAAATACAGAGTTTGGAATATACTTGCCGTATAAGACTACCTCTCTTCCAATGCACACCAAATAAAAATTAACCCACACTCAACCCGAAGACGCGCAGCCCTCCGAGTCGAATGGGCAGGTTCTGGTGGAGAGCCAATCCATGCTCACGTTTTCCTCCTCGAGGTACAGGAAGATGTGTGCAGCTTGCTTCCCCTTGCTTCATACTCCCCGCACAGAGCAGGGACTCGGCTGCGGCACCCCCCCCCCCCCATATGCGCCGGACATATGAAGCAAGGGGAAACAAGCTGCAGTTAAGTACCTGTCCTATAAGACAACCCCCAACTTTGGCACAGATTTTTCGGGGTTAAAAAGTAGTCTTATATGCCAGAAAATACAGTGTGTGTGTGTGTGTGTGTGTATATATATATATAACTTATAACAAATATATACCTTATAAAATCCCAAAGCAGGGACTTGGAATGGATGGCCCTATCGATTCCATTATTCTACACCAGTGGTGGTGATGCTTGGCACTCCAGATGTTCTTGGACTTCAATTCCCAGAAGTCCAAGTAAGTACACCTGCTGAGCAGGGCTTCTGGAAATTGAAGTCCTTGAACAGCTGGAGTGCCAAGGTTGGCCACTGTGGTTCCAAACTACTGTATCTACATACTGTGTCAAGCACCTGAACCAATACTAAGTTCACTTGGCCATTAAACTCCAAAGAACTGAATTCGATACATATGTTTTAGTTTTAGCATCAAGTTCATCAACATACCTAGAAGCGTATGCCCTCTTACGCTAGCTCTTCCACCATAGTTTTTTTCAATCTGTCAACAGTGAGCCTAAAATGACAAGTGCCTTTTCATTTGTAGGCTTGGACATGAGCAAGAAAGCTGGAAAAACTGAGATGCAAGTAGGGGAAATAAATTCTCTTCATACTGTTTGCTGATCACATAAGCTGTTATGTGGATCTATAGGGCCATTCCTCTCTAAGCATATTGATGAATTCAGATGCTATAACATGCTCTTCCTCAGAACTCGTTTATAAGAGATTTTTCCAGATTGTTCCTAGTGATTTTGTAGATTCAAAATCTGGATAGCTTCAACCCTGCAGATGTTTCTGAACCATAAGTCTCACAAACCCTCACCACTGGCTATGTTAGTTAGTTGGCATTTTGTGCCAAAAGTGTCTAGCGAGTCATAGCTCCTCATGCTCGTTTTAAGCAAAGAAACCTTTCAAGGAAGAGCAATCAATTTCCTGTTTATGTTCTATAGCTGGCAAAAGAGTACACTGATGTAAAGAGAGAGAAAAAGAATGATTTGTGCAGTAGTTGTTAGATGGTCTATTGCAAGTGCAGGTCTGTGGAATGGCTACAGAGCTGTCACCTATTTTCATTTGGCTTAGCATTTCTGATGATGGAAGTCTGACTTTAGAGCAAGATTATCAACCAGGCTAATGTAGTTTGGGTGCTAGTGTGGTCTCTTCCAATCTTCCCTAAAAATTACCAGTTAAAAGGGGCCCTTGATGTAAATTCTCCAGCTTAAGGTCTGTGAATTTTATAATACAGCACTAGTTTTGATAACCATGCTGACATGGAAGTTTCTTTTCCAAAACTTCAAATATGAGTTAAGTTATTGGTGAGGGGGAGAGTTTATTAAATGGTCTGCCACGACTCCTCTCAACTTTCAAAAGGCCTGTGAAAAAAGATTAAGATGCACTAGGCCAGTGGTGGTAAACCTATGGCACGTGCACCAGAGGTGGCACTCAGAGCCCTCTCTTGTTGACATGTGTGCTGTCATTGGCCAAGCCCCCCCCCCATGCTGCCAGTGCCAATGGCAGTGCCACTAACCCACCCACCCTTTCCCCTCCACCAATGGGGAGGTGAGAGGAGAGGCTCACTGCACACACCCATAGACCGAAATCCCATTTTTGAAAATGCTCAAAAAGTATTTTTGTATCATCTCAAGGGCTTGGGGCAATTTCGCCTTGTTTGCAGGCAGCTTCCTCACCTCCATTTGTTTAATGCTACTGTAAGAAACAAGGGACATTTCAGTAAAAAATAAAATGAGAACAAAATAAAGTAAAATATTTTTGGAAGGGATATGTGAGATTGAGTAAGGATGGCCAAATGACAGCCCCCTGGACCTCGTAAAGTTGCTCAACTTTGCGATAAATTATACAAATTTAACTTTAAAGAAAAAGAAAGGATTAACTGTCATCCCATCCTTTATATGGTTGCCCTACCTCTGAAGAAGTCTTATTTGCATCCAAGTGACCTTATCAAGCCTACTGTTGTTCATCACAATTAGCTATAAGGTATGTTATAAAATGTACATGAATGTAGGATGGATTAAATGGATTCACAATCTCATGGCATATTGCTTCCTTGCATGTTACTCTGTTCTCCTACCAACCAGAGTGAAACAAACATTACATTGCAGTAAATGACTGGTAGGAAACAACAGCAAGTTACTGCTCTACACTGACAAAAAGAAAAAGCCTGTCAAAATTCCCATCTCTATAAAAGGGGTCATCAAGTAACCACCTACCCTCTTTCTTAGTCTTCTATGTTTCAAATAGCATTTCATCTTCTTCGGGTGCAGGAGGACAGCACTTAACTCCAGGAGTATATGACAAGCCTGATTACTTATTTTGCAAAATCCTAGAGTGTTCTAAGATTGAGTGGCCCAAAAACTGTAGTCCACTTTTCTGTGTTTTATAAACTCTTATTTGAAGGAAAGTTTAGTGGCTTTTTTTTTCTTTCAGAGGATGGGCTGAGGAAAGGCAATTCAACATGCTGAAGATCACTACATCAATCTCTCAATGTGTAGGGTTTTTTAACCTCAAAATTTCAGAGTCTCAAGTAGCAAATAGTCTACTTATTAGACCAGTGATGGTGAACCTTTTAGAGACCGAGTGATCAAGGAGGAGGCGTGCGGGCAGGCACTGCACATGCCCATTGTTGTGTATACCAAACCCAGGCAACCATGTGACATAACTGGCATGCCGTTCGAGGCATGTTAGTGATATGTGGGTGCATGTGCATCCCCCCCCCCCCCCCCTGGAGATGCACATGCCACCCCTGTGAGTGTGCCTCCTCTATCCCCTAGGAGGGGTGGGGGAGTCTGTTCATCTCACCTTGTCCCCGCCCCTGTCCTGGCGGGATTTTATCCTCCATCTTGACTCCCAATTGGCAGAGAGAGAAGAATGGGTGGGGAAGCGGCACTGCTATTGGCACTGGCGGCGCAGGGCTTGCCCACAATGGTGCATGTGCTGACAGAAAGGGCTCTGTGTGCCGCCTTTGGCATGCGTGCCATAGGTTTGCCTACACTGTATTATACAATACTGTCCATTCAAGATTTCTGAACAGCTAACATGCTAAGTTTCAGGCAATTTAAAAAAATAAAAAACCCAGCATTATAAAACTACCTGTTTCCATTTTGCCATCTAGAGCCGCAGGTCCATCAAGCACCAAACTCTTTATCTGAAGAAACTCATCTGGTTCATCTCCACCAACAACAGTGAAACCAAAACCCCTGCTGCTTTTCCTCAATTTGGTGTGAATGAACTTTCCTTTGAGTTCAGATGGGTTCCGCGTGAAAAATGGTTTCCCTGCAGAAGAGATTTCATTAGTATGCATATTTGCCAAGAAAGGACAAAAGGGAAGAAAGAACATACACACTTCCGTCCTCTGTTCCCACCTCTGCCTAATGAGACGATAAGAACAAATAACTTTTAAAACTTCACAGAGCTATATCCATTTCAAGAAAAGTAGAAAATACCTGAAAAAAGATGAAGTACACTCAGCACAGGAGAAACTCAAATGAACCACACAAACATTTCTCCTTGGCTAACTTCATTAGACCAATTATTACATTCCACCCAGTAAAAAGATAATGGGCAGTGATATACCAAAATGTTACTAATTGCAAAGATCTGATTTTTTAAAAATGTTTTAAGTATAACTAGCTTCAGCCCATAATTTCTACTTTATTCTGGTTTTAACTGCACACTGTAATTATGTCTTCTACTAAACTTAAAGTTTTTTAAAACTATGTGGGTATCTTGATGCAGACTTTACATGCATATTCAATAATAATAGTGATAATAATCAATGTCATATATTTATAGTCCATTGTTCATGGTAAATCTGCTATTCATATACCACTGGCTATAACAGATGGATATGTTACAGAAAACATGATGGGATTGTTCTGTTTATTGTTGCTGTTCTGTACAACTGACTTACAAACTGCATTTATTTAGTTAACTCACTGATTTAAAAGGTCTTAAAGAGACAGTGTGGTGTCTCTATAAGACTTTTCAAAGAAGTATTTTCATATATCACTTGAAGCAGAGGATACTGAACCCTGGCAAAACCCTAACATCTAAATCTATGCTGTTAGCATAATAATAATAATAATAATAATAATAATAATAATAATAATAATAATAATAATAATAATAATAATAATAATAATAATAATAATAATAATAATAATAATGCACACAAAACAACAACACAATAGCTTTAGAACAGAGATGGCCAAATTATAGCCTGCAGCCCACATCTGGTCTGTGGTGCCAAACCATCTGGCTCACACCATCCTCACTGCTCCCGGAAGTAAAATGTGCCCATGCATGCACAAAACAATGTCTTAAATGCACCTGCGGCTGTCGTAAACGTGTCTACGACAGCTGTGGATGCATTTGAGGCAGCATTTTGCGCATGCGCAGGTGTTTTACTTCTGCTTCTGGTAGGAGGAACCACGTGACTGGCCCGCTCAACCATGTGACTGGCCTGCGTCACGAAAAGTTTGGGAATACCTGCTTTAGAACTAGCAATTTTCTGACTGTGTTGAAAGTCCACAGATGAGCTTTTCTGCCCTCTACCAAGCCAAATCTGATAGCTGTATATGATGAGAACCAAGCACACAATACTGTATATCAGGATCGATTAAAATGATTAAAAATTAAAATAATAAGATTTTAAAATTTACATTTTTAAAATAAAATGTTCTTGAGGAAAAATCTAAATAGTTTTCTCTTTATTATACAGAAAGGTTATTTATAATGAAATAAGGATTAATTTGCAATTATGTAGCATGATGCTGTATATTCATGCAATGTTTAAATTTTTCGTCAATGAATTACATTAATTCATTCACAATGGCATGCTCTTTCAGAGGTTTCTTCAAAAATGTTATTAAAAACATACAGTTTAAAAACACCTTAATCCCATTATTTGTTTGCAAACCTTTGTGTACAGAATCAATGCCTTGCCTCTTTTAGTGCCAAGTTTCAAAAGATTCATTGAATAGAAGAAGATTGTTGAGAGTGGCATAGAACATGCATGTGAGGAGAGGAATGGCAAGCAGTAATAATGAAGGTGACACCTTTTGAGCCTTTATGAGTCTTAATGTACAAAACTATGAGTTAGGTCTAGTCTTACTGATTAGTGATTTAAATGAAATCCACCCTTCAATATATAGAAAAATGTGTAGATAAAATGGCTCAGATGGGGATAAACAAATTCTCAATCATGTTATGTTTGAACAAATCCTATTCATTCATAAAGAAGACATGTCATGGCTATTTAATGTTTCCTTTAGGATAATTAAAGAACTGGGAACTGATAAGAGCAGATATTGCAGTAATAAATCTTAAAACAGGGGTCTGCAACCTACAGCCTGTGGGCCGCCCCCAGCCCCTGACGCTGTTCCATCTGGCCTGCGGTGACGACCCCGGAAGCAGACACATCTGCAACACAACACGCAAATGCACCCATGCATGCACAAACATGCCTTTGCGGTGGGGAAAACCACATGTCCGGCCCACTCAGCTGTCGGAGGGAGAGTTGTCCGGCCTGCGGCACGGTAAGGTTAAGAACCTCTGTTTTAAAACGTCAGACTAAATTTTTTTTAAAAATGAAATAATAAACTGGCAGTCTAGTATTTTTAAAACAGAGATAACAGCGAACATCAGGCCAGGAAAGAACAGTGATGCATAATAAGATATTAAGGGTGACTCAAAGCATCACAGCTCTAAGTGATGCTAACAGGCTCAGTGGGTTTTAGACATTGATAAGCAAGAAGATGAACATGTCAGGGGAAAGTCTGAAGACAAACTGCATTGTCAATGTGACAATTTTCTCCATCTCATACCGAAAATAAAACAAAAATAATTAATAAAGGGTACACAGTACAGCATAGCTCTCCAGTTTTCATGCTTCTGTTTTCATTTCTCTTCCCATTTTTAGCATGAGGTTGCTGCAAATTTAGTTCTCATTAAATGATAATTAGTTTAATGAGTTGAAGTCCATACATTGTGACATTTCCTGTGGACTGTCATATGCTGAACTGGTCATGTCAATGCCTTAAGAGACACTGAGGCTATGACTCAGTATCTTTTGACAAGCGAGTTGCACATTCTGAAAGGCAGGCACATAGAAGCTGCTTCGACCTGAAAGCAATAAACTCCCTATTTTTCCACTTCTTCTGTTGCTTGCCCAAATGGATAAAACTCGCCAGAGTGAAAAAATAAAAATAAAAATTGGACAGAGGTCTGATAAAGAAGAATGATTTTGTAGATACCATATTTGCTGGTGTATAAGACACATCGGAGTATAAGACACACCTCATTATTACCAAAATAGCCCAGTATATACAGCACAAGACCAGTGGTGCACTGTAAAAATTTTTACTACCTACTCTGTGGGCTGGCCAAATCTGTGGGCATGGCCAAACATCCTGCATTATGGGCTATGGAGGTAGGCGTGGCCAATCAATTGGGCATGGCCTGGGGGAATTCCCGCTACCGGTTCTGCAGAACCTGCTGCAGTGCCTCACTGTACAAGACACATTCCATTTTTCCAGTGTACTTTAAGGTAGGGGAGTAGGTCTTATATGCAAGCAAATAGGATATATGGGATGAATTTACAAATTATATATTTGTTAAAACAAAAGGGATAAAGCCAGGACAAGAATATCTATTTGTTTTAAAAATTATGGGATAAGAATAATAAAGGGAAATGTTTGTTCAGAGTACAGTGGAACTCCGGATAACGACAGCACCGGATAAGGACAAATCCGCATAACAACGCATTCGTTATGCACCACGTGATGCTCCACATAAGGATGAAAAACACCAAAAAAACATCATTATGCAGGGCATTAGGTATCGATGCTCTGAATAACGACGTTTTTTGACGTTTTTCCCCATCCTTACGTAGAGCATCTCCCATAGGGACAGCATAGCGTCAAAAATCCGGATAACAACATGACTTGTGGAACCAAATTTTGTCATTATCCAGAGTTCCACTATATATGGGCAAGTCAGTAATGTCCCACTGGTGGTGGGTGTACACTGTTGATGTAATGCTATTTTCCCCTTGTTAATTGTAGTGTTGCATTCTGTTTATATGTATTTTTCTTAAATTTTGTTGATTAATAAAAACATATTTTTTTAAAAAAAAGAAAAATTGGACTGAATTGCAAGCTAGTTCCAAAAATTGCATATTAAAGGCTGACACGACTTATGTTTACAAGTACATGTGTGAAACTGGCAGTAGAAAGCAACAGTATGTTTTGAAAGGACAGCAATATCAACTTATTTCTCTCTCAGTCCCACATTATCATGTTTGCTGCAGCGAAAGTCTCAGAACCATTACTGCAAGGCCAGCATTTATATGCTTGGTAATTCTAAGGGCTTCAAAACCTGTACTGCAAGACTTCTCTTTCTATATTCTTGAGGGGAAATAGTATAGGTTTTAATATTTTCCACCATCTTACTTGGAATATTCCAAATAATGTCTTAGATCCGGGGGCCTGACCTCACCCCTGGAACACCTGAGCGGGCCAGACCACACACCCAGAAGAAGTGTTTGCGCATGCGCATCTACATTCACTTCCTAGTTTGGTGCAGATGCTTCTGTGCATGCGCAAAAGCATCCGTATTTACTTCCCAGTGCAGTGCATTCACAAAAGTGTCCATATTCACTTCCTGGTTTGGCGCAGATGCTTCTGCGCATGCATGAGCATGTACCGCCAAACCAGGAAGGGAATACGGACACTTCTGCAGATACACAAGCACATCCGCGCCAAGCCAGGAAGTGAATATGGACATGTCCGCATGTGTGCGGAAGTGCCTGTATTCCCTTCCTGGTTTGGCGAGGGTGTCGTGGGACTGAGTGAATGGCTTCGGCGGCCGGATCCGGCCCAAGGGCTATAGTTTGGGCATGCCTGCCTTAGAACTTCTCCACTCCGGATTTTTTTTTAAACTGGTATTACCTATAACACCCTGCACATGGGGTAATGATGAGCTTGCCTGCACGTGCAAGAAGCCTGCAAGACCCGATCCTTCTCTGTTCTCCACCCACTTGCAGGCAAAGATATTTTTCAGACTGAACTTTGACACATAAGAGGTGTTACTATTAAAGAAACCAAAGTGGTGTAGTGCATAGAGTGCTGGACTAGGAGTCAGGAGGCCTGGGTTCAAATCTCTACTCAGCCATGGAAATTTAGAGAGAGAGAGGCGGAGAGGGAGAGAGAAAGAGAATAAGAAAGAAGTCCAGTTAGGGTTGTTATAAAGTTGTTTTTGACTTGATGGCACATAACAGCAACAGGTTTGAACCATAGTTTACTTCTATTCATGTACTGTATTTAATTGTGTGTTTTCGCCTTTTCAGTCTTCTAAATCGGAGTGTGCCTATAAATGTAACAACCATTACAGTTAGATGCTTTCAGTGCTATTGAGGGGCAGAAAATATATCCATTTTCTCAATTTATAAGAACCCCTCATAAAGGATATGGCCTCTTTTCAATTTTCTCCCATTTCTTCTTTGTCCTGCTACCAAACACAGGAGCTGTTACCTGACTACCTTTGGGGAACACTATTTGTGTTTTCTGAGATGGGGCGGGGTGATAAACAATAATCAGTTAGACTATCTGAATCCCTTTTCATTGATGCAATGAAGTAAGTTTTGTCGCAACACACCTTGAACTGGAGCATCCCGAACAGTCTCTTGGGTGCTGGGAGCATGGTTGGCAACAGGAGGAGGAGGAGGAGGAGCAAGAGGCGGCTGTTCTTCCGTCCATTCTAAAAAAGAAAGGAAAAAAAGAGATTTTTCTCCCTTTTGCATTAGATTATGCAAGATGGTATAACTAGATTGATATGCAGCTCAAACTGTGCTCAACTAAGGCTGTCTACCAAAAAAGAGATCCAGTGATGGCCAACGTTGGCACTCCAGATGTTTGTGAACTTCCAATTCCCAGAAAGCCTGATCAACAGAAGTGCTGACTTGAGCTTCTGGTAATTGAAGTCCAAGAACACCTGGAGTGCCAAGGTTCACCTTCACGAGCCTACACCACTGTAGTAGTACAGGTGAAACTTGAAAAATTAGAATATTGTGCAAATGTTCATTCAGTTCAGTAATGCGACTTAAAAGGTGAAACAAATATATGAAATAGACTTATTACATGCAAAGTGAGATAGTTCAAGCCTACTTTGTTATAATATTGGTGCTTATGGCTTACAGCTTATAAAAACCCCAACCCCCCAATCTCATGTACCCCATAATCATCACATAATCTCATAAGAACATAAGAACATAAGAACAGCCTTGCTGGAACAGGCCACAGCCCATCCAGTCCAGCATTCTGTCTCACACAGTGGCTCACCATTTCCTTCAGGGTATTCCCAAGGAGATGCCTTCACCTGCTTAGGATTCCCTGGAAATGGCATTGAGAGATATCCTGCCTATCTCTCCAACCCGGAGGTTGTCCTTAGGTAGCCATAATTATAGCCATTGATAGCCTTGTCCTCCATGAACTTGTCTAATCCTTTCTTAAAGCTGTGAAGACTGACAGCTGTCACCACTTCTTCTGGCAGGGAGTTCCATAGACCAGTAATCCTCTGGGTGAAAAAGTACTTTCTCTTATTTGTTTGAGAACTAGTACCCAAAAGTTTCATGGAGTGTCCCCTAGTTCTAGTGTTGTGCGATAGGGAAAACAGTTTTCCTTATCTACCTTCTCCACACCGTGCATGATTTTATAAACTTCAATCAGGTCACCTCTTAGATGCCGTCGTTCAAGAGTGAAAAGGCCCAACCGTTGCAGCCTCAGATGGTAAGGAAGGTGTTCCAGTCCCCTAATCATTCTGGTTGCCCTCCTCTGTACTTTCTCCAACTCCATAATATCCTTCTGGAGGTATGGCGACCAGAACTGTACACAATATTCCAGATGGG
The DNA here is from genome assembly GCA_035047345.1 of Bradypodion ventrale. NCBI lineage: Eukaryota > Metazoa > Chordata > Lepidosauria > Squamata > Chamaeleonidae > Bradypodion > Bradypodion ventrale. The sequence goes on along the minus strand of JAWDJE010000002.1, from coordinate 325,725,283 downwards.
GCCTCACCATAGATTTATAAAGAGGCAAAATGACACTTGCTGACTTATTTTCTATACCCTTCCTAATGATCCCTAACATTGAGTTTGCTTTTTTCACTGCTGAGGCACACTGGGTTGACACCTTCATTGAGCTGTCCACCAGGACACCAAGGTCCCTTTCCTGGTTTGTCGCAGAGAGTTCAGACCCCATCAGTTTATAAATGTAATTGGGGTTTTTTGCCCCAACATGCATCACTCTGCACTTACTGATGTTTTGCCCACTCCCCCAGTGTCAAGAGATCCCTCTGGAGCTCTTCACAATCTCTCACAGTTTTCACTACCCTGTATAATTTAGTGTCGTCAGCAAATTTGGCTACCTTGCTTTTTACTCCTACCTCTAGATCATTTATGAAGAGGTTGAAAAGCAGTGGTCCCAGTACTGAACCTTGGGGGACCCCACTCTTTACTTCCCTCCACTTGGAGAAGTGTCCATTTAGTGCTACCCTCTGTTTCCTGTCCCTTAGCCAGTTGCTGATCCAGGACAAGACCTGTCCCTTTATTCCATGACTGGTAAGTTTATTCAAGAGCCTTTGGTGTGGGACCTTGTCAAAAGCCTTCTGAAAGTCCAGCATCTCATGTATGCTGTATGCCATGATCATCACAATTATAACGAATTAAGGCATGGCATCTCTCGCTTTGCATGTAGTGAGTCTATCTCATATATTTGTTTCACCTTTTAAGTGAAATGAATGAACATTTGCACGATATTCTACTTTTCCAAGTTTCACCTGTATATAAGATTTCAGAGTGTTTAATATTCCAGCAGAAATTGGGATTCTTTTCTATTGGGGCCTTGCTTATTTCATATCTCAGAGCATTTATGGGAGATGATCAATGAGAATTTGAAGTAAAGCAATTGTCCTTGATGCTTGCCAATTTAAGATCCAATTCACATCTTAATCCAAGAATCAGGAAACACACAAAATCAAGCTTTCTGCTGCTTCATCAAAAAGAAAAGACAAGACACTCTTGTTTGGGAGACTGGCAATGGGATGAAGTGGGCAGTGGTGTGCTGGCCCACAGGGATACAGGGACTCATCCCAGTGTGCCCCAGTGACTGGCGCCCCCCAGAGGCAGGCTGAGGTAATGGGAATGCATGGGATTTCTCTTCTCCCCCCCCCCAACAGCCACCCCCATCACCCCGGGAAGTGGGAACAGTGTTCTCTATGTCAAGAGGGAAATGCAGTTTTCGAATGCAGCCTCCAACAGTGATAATCGAAGGAAAACAGAGAAATAACAGCTCCAACAGAGATTGACTCATTTTTTCCCTGGTCTTCCTTCTCATTGACCTAGCCCAGGGGTTCCCAACCTTTTTATGCTATGGGCCTAACCATGCCCCCCAGACAGCTGAGCAAGGCAGATCACGTCCCCCGGAAGCAGAAGTAAATGTGCTCGCTTCCGTGTTTATGACAGCCGCAAGCACACTTATGGCTGACTTAACCGTGTTTACGTACGTGTGGGCACGTTTTATGGCTGTCATAAATGCACCCGCTTCCACTTCTGGGTGTGGCAGTAGCAGAGGTGTGTCACATGAAATGGTGCCACAGGCCGTAGGTTGGGAACCCCTGGCATAGTCAATGCGTATAGACAGGTGAGAGATGAAGTTCTTAGCCATGAGAAGATATCTCCAATCATTACCACTTCCATCTAGAGATGCAAAGAATGCTTGCTATATTTTAAATTTCTTTATGATTTAGAATATCTCAACTAGATGAAAAACTTGCACAGAAAATTTTGAAGCTATGGATGTTTCTTTAGGTGAATTATTGAGAGGAGATCTCTTGCTAATCTGAGTATATTGTATACAAATGTCTCTGCACAAAACTAGCATTGTTTCACTTTGAGAAACACAGTAAGCACAGATGGACTGGGTAGTAGCTAAAAAGAGAGAGATGCAAACAACCCCTCCATCCAATGGATTTGACCAATTTGCATTATTTGTGTTAATGTGCTGTTCTAAATATTATTTGCAATATCCTGTTTAATTGACACAAAAATATTCTTGTTCTCCACCTATCCTCTTGCTAGAGTACCATGAACTACCATTACCTCTTGCAAGATTAAGGAGGAAATTCTGTAGTTTCTTATCCTCTTATGAGAGGACAAGACAAGTGAGGATTTGGATTTCTATTCCAGGCAACTTGGCTGCCAACCTGTGTTGGTGAGACAGAAGTAAAAGATGGGCTTGACCAATAGAGATGTTCTTTCCTTGCTTTACCTTGGACTAACTATGCAAATACAGCTTGAAGTGAGGGTGACATATGCTATATTTCACAATACACACCCCAGAATGGAATATTCCATATCTCACAGTTCACCAAATTTAGAGATTTTCACTGCTTGTACTGATATCTGCATATCCAGAAAATCCTGTTCCTCTGTTTTGTTTTATTGTAAGAACTTGTTCATACCTGTAGAAAACAAGGATTTTTCTGCGTAATGAACTTGATGCAAAGCTGACCTGGACAAATGTCTGGAAGATCCAGTTGATGCAATGATGGCAGTAATTCATGAATATATTATGCCAATGCCCAGTATTCGTGTTAAATCTATATTAATATCTATGTAACATTTGAAATCGTGTTTCAATTCAAATTTATGAAAGCTGTAAAATTTTTAGGTAATCCTTTATATATTTCCCTCCTTCGCTGAACCAGGCAGACGGCTTCAAAAATTGCAGCCCAACTCCAGCCTTGGAGAACAGACACTGCCTTTCCTCCCAGCTGCCCCGACGCCGACGCCGACACTCGCCAATGCTCCCTGCTCGTTCCAGGAGCCCATGCCACCGGCTCCCGGGATTTGGGGCAGGTGGGAGCCATCGCTTCTGCCTCCGCCCTCCCCATCTGGGGGGAAGAAAAGGAGACGCCGACGCCGCGGCTCGCCAACGCTCCCTGCTCATTCCGGGAGCCCATGCCATCGGCTCCCGGGATTTGGGGCAGGTGGGAGCCATCGCTTCTGCCTCCGCCCTCCCCACCTGGGGGGAAGAAAAAGGAGACGCCGACGCCGCGGCTCGCCAACGCTCCCTGCTCGTTCCAGGAGCCCATGCCACTGGCTCCCGGGATTTGAGGCAGGTGGGAGCCATCGCTTCTGCCTCTGCCCTCCCCACCTGGGGGGGAGAAAAAGGAGACACCTACACCGTGGCTCGCCAACGCTCCCTGCTCGTTCCAGGAGCCCATGCCACCGGCTCCCGGGATTTGAGGCAGGTGGGAGCCATCACTTCTGCCTCCGCCCTCCCCACCTGGGGGGAAGAAAAAGGAGACACCGACGCCGCGGCTCGCCAACGCTCCCTGCTCGTTCCAGGAGCCCATGCCACCGGCTCCTGGGATTTGAGGCAGGTGGGAGCCGAGTTTGATCCTGACCAGGGCTCAAGGTTGATTCAACCTTCCATCCTTCCAAAGTCAGTAAAATGAGTACTCAGCATGTTGTGGGCAAAATGCTAATTAACTTCTGAGCCACCGAGAAAGTGCATTAAGTGCTATTGGGCGGTATATAAGTGTGATTGCTTTGCTTTTTGCTTTACATAAAGCAGGATTATTTTCAAAGGACATTTCTTTACATTTGTTTGTTTTACAGTGGGACCTTGAGTTACGAATTTAATGCGTTCCACAGGACATTTCGTATTACTTAGCGGTTTACCATAGGAATGCATTGAAAATCATTCTGGAAAAATTCATAAAGCGAAATGTGGTTTCCCATAGGAACACAGTGAAAACCAGTTTCTCTGTTCTGAAAAAATTAATAACTCAAGGCATTATTTTCAATGAATTTTCATTTGTATTGAGAAAATTTTGCAACATGAGGCATTTGTAACTCGAGGTACCACTATATTTGCGAATGTGTACCATTGTCACTGGATACTGCACTACTTCTTAGCTGTTCAAAACAGGCCTGTGTGGTATGTGAAGAGAACTTTTGCAACACCAGGATTTTGTGCCAAGACATCTTCGATACTCCACCAAGATTTCTTCATGCACTAGTGTGATTTTCCAACTGCTCCATGAGATCCTAGTCTTGTCCCCCAAGTCCCCCCCCCCAATTCTACACAGGAAACTGCCATATTCTTTGTAGCTTAACACACCTGTCAATGAATTCTGCGTGGCATAGATGCCCTCCTGTACAGGAACTGGAATAGTCCTAAGTGATTTGGCATTACTTCCAGAAGAAAATAATGACAAAATGCCTGAGAAATCTCATATGATTTTCCAGGAGGTAAACAAAATATTGTGCAGAAAAATCACACTACAAGGACAACTTTCTCACTTCTTCTCTGAGAGCAAGAACTTGCAAGATTCACATGCCTAAAAGCCTGTTGTGCAAGAGTAAAAATCATGCACGGTGTGGACAAAGTAGATAAGGAAAAACTGTTTTCCCTATCGCACAACACTAGAACTAGGGGACACTCGATGAAACTTTTGGGAACTAGTTCTCAAACAAATAAGAGAAAGTACTTTTTCACCCAGAGGATCACTGTTCTATGGAACTCCCTGCCAGAAGAAGTAGTGACAGCTGTCAGTCTAGACAGCTTTAAGAAAGGATTAGACAAGTTCATGGAGGACAAGGCTATCAATGGCTATAATTATGGATACTTAAGGACAACCTCTGGGTTGGAGAGATAGGCAGGATATCTCTCAATGCCATTTCCAGGGAATCCTAAGCAGGTGAAGGCATCTCCTTGGGAATACCCTGAAGGAAATGGTGAGCCACTGTGTGAGACAGAATGCTGGACTGGATGGGCTGTGGCCTGTTCCAGCAAGGCTGTTCTTATGTAAGAGTCCTTAACTGCTTGTGCCTCCCCTTTCAATGTGGAACAAATCAAAGACAACCTGTAAATGTTGCAGAAAGATGCTCTTAAGAAGGTATTCTTAATAGCTGCTGAGATAGTACCTTTATTGAATAAGTCATAACTTAGAGGAGTCTCCATTAAATTATGGCCTTTGTTTTTACTAACTTCCACAAAATGAATTATTAATTATCAGCAGTTAACAATTTCAATCTATAATTGACTGGCTGTAACTACTCCGTTGTCTTTTTCTATAGGAAAGCTGTTTGGGCTAGCCTGGAATTAGAGCATTAAATAATTACCAAACATGAAGGCAGAATACTTGCTATTTATCAAACATTTCAACCCTTGGGATTTTTACTTACGTTTGAAATTTTTACTCACCTTCGGCTGGTTGTGGTGGCGGTGGAGGGGGCTGCTGTTGTTGTTGCTGTTGAAGTTGCTTCTTCCGTTTAGCTTCGAGAACTGGATTTTCATATTGTGTTTTCCTGTTGATGTGGCTAAAAAAGAAAAGTCATTCTTAATAAAGAACTAACTATATCGCTTCAAAGGGAAAGAAGAAGACAAGACCATCAAATGCAAGACCTAAGTGGCCTAACATTCTCAAAAACAGAAATTAAGAATGATAGTTAATCTAGCATGTCATCTTGAAGACGTATGACTAATCCTTGCAAATAATCCAAGTAGTACGTCATTGAGATTAAGACAGGAGGGATATAAGGGCTATTGGCTTCTTACATGAGATCTATCACCAGCTCTGGACCGGCAAAATGTACCTGCAAATGTGAAACTTGAGTGTTGGTATTTTTTCTATTTAAAAAAATGGTCCATGTCTACATTCTAATATTAAGGAACATCATTAAAGGAGGATATAGCTGAAGATCTCAACCTCTCCTACGTCATTTGGAGGACCTTGAATAGGCCGAGGGTCAGAGTCCCTAAATGCAAGACCAACATGCTCAAGTGGGGGCTCCTGGCAGATACCAACACATGGTGTGAATGTGGAGACACACAAAATCCAGCTCATATACTGGTCTGTCGATTGCTGCCAGAGACATGCACCAATGAAGATTTGGATTTGAGCAATGACAAAGCAAAGAAAGTGTCTTCATTTTGGCAGTACAGGGGTTGAAAGAAGAAGAAGAATATTAAGCATAACATTACTTTTTTAAGTGGGGCAAGAGAAAATATTAAAAACTCAAATAAAAGCCGGTACACCATACTAACTTAACCAAGTATCCCATGGTCCTTTCAAAGACCATGTATGATATATTGGAGTTTCCCATTTAGCACTGGGGCAGCTTCCATTTTAAATAGGAAGCTAGGCTAGAGATAGGCTATGTAGCCTTTCATCTTATTCCTTCTCTAGTTGAGCAAAATGTAAGTGTCTCTATGTATGGGTCTGTCAGGTGGGGGGAAAATCCATATGGCACATCCTTAGTATCAACATTGACTACAAGTCTCACCTAGTGACATGCAGGTTTTAAGAATACCATCTTAAATTTTTATACTGTATATCATTCTTCCATGACAAACAACCCCAGCTCAACATAATCTTAATTTTTCACTTCCACAAAGAAGCAACGATGACATTAAATGTTAAAATAACCCTTTATGACAAGAAGAAAGGTGCATCAATAAAGATAATTCAAAGGATGAATGAATCCAATGATGAGTCATACATATAGCCTCTAGTAGACTGGTTTGTCCTAATCAATACCTATAAAATGGTGCGTTAACCGTTGGAATGTGACAAAGGATGTTGCACCAGGCCCCACGAGCCCGTAATGGGCCTCCGTTCACTCGCCCGAACCCGGTTCGCAGGTAACTGTCGGGTTGAAATTTCGACCCCCCCAGTCGCAAACAAAAAAAGGGAACTTCAATTCCCAACGTTCCTTGCGCCATGCCGAGCCAGAGCCAATCAGGCTGAGCGGCACGGCAAAAGGAATGTTCGGAAACGCGCCATGGCCAATCAAAAAAAAAGCCGCAGGAAAAAAAACGCTACAGTAAGCAAACACGCGCAGGCAAAACTACAAGCCCCAGCGTCCTGCGCGCCATTAGCGCGCAAAACGCTGAGGCGGCCAGCGCACAAAAAATAAAAGTAAAAAAAGCCCGCCGCCGCTGCCCTTCTTCCCCATGGGCCAGCCAGCATGGCCCGTGGGGAAAAAAAGAACACCCCCCGCCACCGCTGCCCTTCCTTTCGATGGGCCAGCCAGCGCAAGAAAAATAAAAGTAAAAAAAACCCGGCCGCCACTGCCATTCTTCCCCACGGGCCAGCCAGCATGGCCCGTGGAGAAGAAAGCAAAGAAAGCACCCCAGCCATTGCCCTTCCTTCCCACGGGCCAGTCAGCATGGCCCGCGGGAAAGAAAGCCACCCCCCTGAAAAAGTTAGCCCCAAAAAACAAACCAAAATCAAAAACACTCAAAAATCCAAAAAGGAAACACAAACACAGCCAAAAACAAACAAGAAAAAACACACAGACACCCCCCCCCAAATCCAAACCACCCCCTCCCCCCAAAAAAAACCCCCAGAGAGCTTACCAGAAGACGTCTTCTATCCATGAGGACCGGAACTCAAATGAGAAAAGAAAGAAAAAACCTACCGGAAGCGACACCCAGAGGACAGAAGAGAACAATTACAGAGAGGAAGAAAAGCTCACCACCCAGAGGCCAAAAGAGAAAAAACATTCAAAAATGTTGAAACTAATAAGATTAATTCCAAAAATAATCAAATAAGTTATAAAAACATTCAAAAATAATCACACTAATCTCAAAAAATACCAAAAAACCCCCCACCAGGAATCACTTTTCACTCAAAAAAACCAAAACAAAAAATAAAAAATGCGTAAAAATAAAGATTTAAAAAACCAAAATTAAATTATAAACTAAATTAAATTAAATTAATTAAATTAAAATAAATTTTGCATAAACATAAAACAAAAACCTTCAAAAACCAATATAAAGAGCACAGCACTCAAAACAAAAACAAAAAACACTGGGAGCGCAAGTTCGCCGCAGGCGGACGCAGCGCCTCAAAGCCACAAAATCACAAAACCTTACAATACCATTTAAAACAGCCCAGCACCATTGGTTCAAGAAAAAAAATGAAACCCTTTACTATGCAACACAATTTTAAAAAGCCCGGCACCGCTGGGCAAAATATGCTAGTAAGACATATTATTTTCTAATCACCCACACTTCCACCTAACAGATAGTAGCAAATACTATCCCAGTTTTTAAGTACAGGTTTGTAAAGGGTGGTGATGCAGAAGAAACTCTGAAGACTAGAGAAGGAAGAACCAATTAAAGGCTATTCTATTACAGTGGTAGCTCACTTAAAGAGCATAATGTGTTCCACGGGATTGTTCTTTAAGCGAGTTGCTCTTTAAGTGAAACACTTTGAAAAAGTGCCACCATCGCCATGGTAAGTGACTGACGATGAATTCTGGTGGTGGTGGGGATTGTGAACCCCGATTTAGTTGTGAAGTGAGTTTATAGTTCTACGAGGCAACTATTTGGAGAAAATACTGATCTTTAAGCAAGGTTTTACTGTACTTTCCTACATCAATGTAAGTGAAATGGTGTAAATACCAGCAAGAAATTATCACTAATTAAGCATACCACCATTGCACACCAAGTCAAAACAAGGAATAGGGAGGGAACAGCAGCTGTGTGGCTCAGGCGGCTACAAAACCACCACCATCACCGCCATTATTGGACATTGTGTTTTTGTATGGTTTAATTATCTCAGTTTATCATTGAAGTGTTTTCGTATTGTGATGGTTTGATATTTCGTAATTGTAATTGCAATATTTGGTTTCTTTGAAATGTTTCTGAAATGTTTTTGATATTACGTAATTGTAATTGTTTTTGATACCATGTAATTGTGATATTTTGTTTCTTTGTTAGTCGACCAGAGTCCAGAGTCACTCTGCGAGTGGCGCGTCATACAAGTTGAACGATTAAATTAAATTAAATACAAGTAGTGATTGATTGACTAGATCAGTTGTGGTGAACCTTGGTACTCCAGGTGTTCTTGGACTTCATTTACCAGAAGGCAAAGTCAGCACTCCAGCACAGCTGGAGTGTCAAGATTCACCATCACTGGACTAGTGGCAATTTAGTGGTGTTTACACCATTTGACTTAACACTGACATTCATAAGTAAAAGTACTCTGACCAATATATACTGAAAAGGCTATTCTGAATTAGCAAAAACAGTCAAAGTGAGCAGTCAAAACAATTATGCCTAGCAGGATGGTCACAGTACAGGAAACTTTGTAATTAATATTCATTTTCACACATTTGGAATTTTTTTTTGCTATTTCACAGCCCTAATTATTAGTTTCACAGGAGCTGTTCTGGCTGTGATACAAAAGCAGCAGCCTTGATCGAAAAGAAAACTTAAAATGAATTCTGTCTATAGGAATGCCAGCTCTTTACCATATCCAGATGGAAATCCATCTGCAAATCTTTCAATTTGGCTTTTCTGGACTGCCATTAAAAAACAAACAGACTTGCAAACAGTCATTTTTAATAATGAGATCTACACCTGCTTCATTTTCCAGCAATTCTTTTTGATATTCTTCACATCCAGCATACAGTTTAATATTTTTTTTAAATCCAAAATTCTTTGCAATGAGAAAAATCGAATTCATCTCTCACTGCATGAAATTATTTCTCCTGTGAAGACCACTAGGGGGAGCACAAGAGCAATGCTATCTCTCTCTGGCTTATCTCATGGCAGCTATAAAAAGGACAAATGTGCTGCTAGTCCCAGTTCAAGACAGGAATTGCAGTGGCTCAAGTGGCTAAGACGCTGACTGGGAGGTTGAAGGTCAGCAGTTTGATACCTGAATACTGCAGGATTGAATGAGCTCCCGTCTCTGTCCCAGCTGCTGCCAACCTAGCAGTTCGAAAGAAAGAAATTGCACATAGATAAATAGGGACCACTTCGGTGGGAAGGCAAACAGTGTTCTGTGCGCTCCGGTGTCTAGTCATGCCCGCCACATGACCACGGAAATGTGTGCAGAAGTAGGCAGCGCTGGCTTCTTGGCTGTAAACAGAGATGAGCACTGAACCCTAGAGTCGGATACGACTGGCTTTCGACCTTTACCTTTACCCAGTTCAAGACATAATTACATTAACGAGAAAGCAATCACGCTGGCTATTTTTCCAAGAACGAATCTACAATTCAAATGGATTTCAACAGTGATGGAGACTGTTTATCTACAGCACATTCTGCGACATACAAACCAATCTACACTGTGTCAAATATACTTACTCTACATAGTAGACACCGTATACAGGATCTTCAATCTTTTCCCAGCCTGCAGGTAATTCTAGGAACAAATGAATACAATTTCTTTAAAACATTTTACATTTGCTTTCAAATTTAGTTTGCCTTCTCACTACCACCATTCCCCTGGAAGGCTTTCTACAAATTTGCACCATTCTTTAATTAAAACAAACATGTGACAGTAGTTAATAGAAATTTCCTTTTCTAGGGAGAAAAACTTGTGGCACGGTGGTCAAGCCAAGATGCTGCACCCCAAATTCTGCTCAGTTTGCTTTTCATCCTGATGGGACTCCGCCTTCCATTTTTCTGAGGTTGGCAAAATGAGTACCTACAGTGTCCATGGAGAAAAATGCTAATTACAGTAAAACTTTGGATAACAACCGCATTGCATAACACTAAAATTGGATAACAACCTGATTTTTTTGGGGGGGGAATTGCATCGCATAATGCTAAAATCCTATGGGATACATTGGATAACGTTCGCTAAAGCCTGTGCTGGTTACAATGCATCTCTAAGGAGTTTTGACGTTATCCGATGCATCCCATAGGATTTTAGCGTTATCCAATGCATGCATCGGATAACACTAAAAATTGGATAACAGTAAGACTTGTGGATCCAAGTTTTAGCGTTATCCGAGGTATTACTGTACCTTGTGAACCACCAAGGGAGCACTCTAAGCGCTATGGGGTGCTATTGCTACGAATTTAAGCAGAGCACAATCATTATTCTTTCTTATCTATTCATTAATAGGAATAACACCTTCATGGATGGTTTCACAGATCATTTTGGCACATTCTGCTGCTGAAGTTAAGAAACATTAAGTCATTCATTGTCAGAAAAAAAATGTTCTTAATCTGTTGATTAGAATGATATGTCCAGAGACATTGTAAAACCTAAGAAAGTGATGGCGAACTTTTTAGAGACCAAGTGCCCGAACTGCATCCCCAAACCCACTTATTTATCTCAAGGTGCCAACACAGCAACAGGAGAGGAAGGAAATGCTCCCATTGGGTTGCTGGGCAGAGAGGAGGGGCAAATTATGTGCTGGAGGAAGGGAGGAAGCTCTTCCATTGGGCTGCTGGGCAGAGGGGCGGGGTAAACTCTGTGCTGGGGTGACTGAACGGGTGCCCACAGAGAGGGCTCCAAGTGCCCCCTCTGGCTTGCATGCCATAGGTTTGCCACCAATGACCTAAGATGTAGTAAGTTAAGCTTTTCTGCAGAGCTTGGAGTAACATGCTAGAATTAACACTCTTTCTTATTATTATTTGGAGTGGAGAACAAAAACATCTTTACTTTTGAGCATTTTAACACTGTCATTGTTATGTCTCTCTCCAGCAAATAATGGAGAATGATAATAAATTACTTTATTTTGCCCCCCAAAAGTAATGCCAACTGCTTTTCTTTTCCAGCAATGTTCCCACGCAGATATAAAAGCCTGTTTTGTCATTCTCCTAATAACTTTTAAGAAACTCATGTGGGGAGGGGAGGGGTTTCCTGTGAAAGTTTGTTAACTGTACAGGATTTTCTGTTTGGCAAACTTATTTGAACACCAAATGAACAACTTCAAGAAGGAAAAAAGCAAATGGAATCAGTAGCGATTTCCACGTTCATTTTCTATGTATCAAAATGCCCGGTGACTTGTTTAGATCTTTTACACTAGTCTCCGGTTTATTAAAATGGTATTGCAAAACACACACAAAAGTAACAGGGATCATTGTCTAATTGGAAAGCAGATGAGAAGTCCCCGCTCATGAATCAGCACCACCCCAAGGAGGGAAAGCAGTCATGGCCCTCTGGTATCTTGCATTTTTGTGTCTGTGGCGTGACTTGTAGTAACAGACTCTCAGAAACTGAAAGTGCTAAGAGAGAATTAGCATAGCTGAAATGAATCAGAAGCCCAAAAGTTGACAGCAAAATCTCTGTGCACGAGCAGTCATTTTATCATGTTACGAAACCTGTCACAGAGTCATTATCCCTTAATCACACCATAAAGTAATTTTCAGTTTTAAAACAACTGCAAGGAGAAAAAGTGCAGCAGAGAGAGATGGAAGATTGCTCAGGAAAAACTGAGAGCTTCATGCCTGCAGTTTTGCTAAGTGGAGGCGCAAATACTTCTATACGCATAATTAATCAATGGAGAACCACCATTTGAGCTTTCATCCGAGTTTGCTTATTAACTTGCCTGTTTTATCTTCTCCTGTTGTCTTGAAAAGGGTATCAAAAAGACTCTAGAGACAATGCCGGAAATTGCTTCGTTTTTTCAATTCTTTTGTAACTTTTGGATACAAATTGCCTCAAGTTATGAAATCTCTGTAATTATTATCTGTTGTATACTCAGTGGCATGACTCTGGTGAGCAACACAAATAAGGTTTGGTTAGGGGACTGGAACACCTTCCTTACCATCTGAGGCTGCAACGGTTGGGCCTTTTCACTCTTGAACGGCGGCGTCTAAGAGGTGACCTGATTGAAGTTTATAAAATCATGCACGGTGTGGACAAAGTAGATAAGGAAAAACTGTTTTCCCTATCGCACAACACTAGAACTAGGGGACACTCCATGAAACTTTTGGGTACTAGTTCTCAAACAAATAAGAGAAAGTACTTTTTCACCCAAAGGATTACTGTTCTATGGAACTCCCTGCCAGAAGAAGTGGTGACAGTTGTCAGTCTTGACAGCTTTAAGAAAGGATTAGACAAGTTCATGGAGGACATAAGAACATAAGAACAGCCTTGCTGGAACAGGCCACAGCCCATCCAGTCCAGCATTCTGTCTCACACAGTGGCTCACCATTTCCTTCAGGGTATTCCCAAGCAGATGCCTTCACCTGCTTAGGATTCCCTGGAAATGGCATTGAGAGATATCCTGCCTATCTCTCCAACCCCGAGGTTGTCCTTAGGTATCCATAATTATAGCCATTGATACCCTTGTCCTCCAAGGGTATAATTATGGATACCTAAGGACAACCTCCGGGCTGGAGAGATAGGCAGGATATCTCTCAATATCATTTCCAGGGAATCCTAAGCAGGTGAAGGCATCTGCTTGGGAATAATACCCTGAAGCAAATGGTGAGCCACTGTGTGAGACAGAATGCTGGACTGGATGGGCACCTGTGGCCTGTTCCAGCAAGGCTGTTCTTATGTTCTTAAGGCGCTGAGATTTCTTAACTTCAAACAATTCCCCTTCAGATGTTATGCCTTTTACGTAAGGGTACAACAGGATTTCAGTAAAATGAAGCATGTGTTATTGACATTCAAAATAAACTTCCATTTAATGATCTGAGGCCTAAATCTAAATCTTAAGAACTGGATTACTAGGTGGAAGAAGGAGTTGTAATCATAACTGGATATACCTCAAATACACATATAACAAACAGGCTGGAGTAGCAAAACACAAGCAAACTCAGCAAATACACATCTTTAATTTGGCTCCTGCACATATATTACAGGTGAAAGAGAAAGCAAGCCACAAAAACTACATAAATCTGCATGACATGGCTCATTCTTACATTGTCCAAGAAACAATGCTTGCATTTCCTCCACAATTAATATGAAGCTGAAAATTAAGTTTTATATGTGACTACAATAATTTTTTGTCATAAATTATTCTGGGTTGAAAGGATTTTTGCTGGTGAAACTGATCAGGGGATGCCTGAATGTTACCTTTCCTGCTGAAGTGGTACCTATTTATCTATTTGCAATTTCTTGCTTTCAAACTGCTAGGTTGGCAGAAACTGGGACAGCGACAGGAGCTCATTCCATTGTTCAGCATTCAGTTCATGAAAAGCTGACTTTCCAGTCATCAAGCTCAGCATTTTAACCACTAAGCCACCAAGGCCCCAATTACACATGAATACAATGTACAGTAAAACCCCGACTTACATATGACTTGAATTACGTAAAATTCGAGTTCTGTAAGGTGTTTTGTTTTTTTGCATAAATTGGTGTCCCGATTTACGCAAAAAAACTCGAGTTACGAAAAGTTTTACACAACTCGTTAAAGATCAAAATGCTGGTGCGACCATTTTGATCGCTAAAAATCCACCTGCCCCCACCGCCGGAAGTTTCAAGAAGTTACTTACCATGGCGGCGGTGGAGGCGGCTGGTCCCTGGGTGCTGCTGCAAGGCAAAACCTGCAGCCGACGAAGGATTTTTTCCGCTGCGTTTTGCCTTGCAGCACTGCCTGGGAAGGTTGGGGAACACCAGAAACGCAGGGGGAAAACTCTGACACCGGCTGCAGGTTTTTGCTTGCAGCACCACCCGGGGAGGTCGGGAGACATCAGAAACTGCGTGGATCAGTCCCCCGACCCTCCCAGAGGTGGCAGGGGTGGCAGAGCTTTGGCAGTGGCACGGTTCCCACTCTGAAGACATAGGAGGAAGCAGCAGTAAAGGTAGGGAGGATCTCTCCCTTTAAATTCTGGATTATTATTTTTAAAAATTTCAATGCATCCCTATGGGGATGCCTCGAGTTATGCAAAAAACTGAGTTATGCAACATGCTGCGGAACGGACTTTTTGCATAACTTGGAGTTTTACTCTAATTCTTCCATGATGTATCTATGGGCTCCAGCTACAATAAAATAAATTCCATGTCAGAAATTACTCTGGGTTGAAAGGATTTTTGCTGGAGAAACTCCACTCAGGGGACGGCCAAATGAGGCTCCTTTCATGTCCCCAAGATCCGCCGTGCAGCACTCAGGTATCAAACTCAAATTTCCAGTCTCCAAGTGCAGTGTCTTAACCACTAAGCCACCACAGTGCTGCTTCCAGCTACAATGTCATAAAGACACAAACAGTTCCAGACTGGTATGAAATGAAATTCTTATAAAAACACATAGGCTAATTACTCAGTGTTTGTATTTGTAATCTAGATTTGGCTAAAAATCAAGAAAAAAATTAACAAATTCCGTTCCCCTTGTTCCTTGATTGTAAATAAAAGGCAGGTTTCCCTCCAATTTCCTGCACCCACAGAGATGTTACTCATCTGAAGGATCTTTGGATTCTTTGACAGAGAAAGAAAGGAAACACTAGCCAGTGTTAATTATGGGCGGGGGTGGTAAAGGGTGGTGAGAAAACACTTTGCAAATAGTGAGAAGCTGGCTTTTTCTCCAGCACCTACACAAATCATTTCCCCCAAAGGAATAATAGCCTTCTACAAAAGGAGGGCAAGGCAATAAAATAAAGCTATTGAAAAGGAAAGAAAGAACAGGAACATGCCTTGAAAGATCTCAATAGCGCTGCCATTCTTTGAGCAAGAAAATCTACCAAAAGAATTTTCCCTTCATCTGAGTTACACATAAGCTCCAAGCAGTGACTTTTAAAGTAAAAACTCATAAATGGGAAATATTTCCAATTAAGTCATTCTCCCCCCCCCCCCCCCCCAGATCACCACCTAAATGTCTAGCTCATTGCAGAAACATAAAAGATGAAGCTGGTGGGAATACCATGGAAGGAAGAATTGGCTCTAGTGTTCTAATACAGTAAAACCCTGACTTACATATGCCTTGAGTTACATAAAATTTGACTTACATGATTTTGTGCTACAACCATGTCCCAATTTACACAATTTCCTATGGGTTTGCTTCGGATTACATAACGATTATTTCTCCTATGGGTGCTCGAGTTAAGTAAAAATTCATTTCCCTATGGGTTTGCTTTGATTTACATAAACATTTCATTTTTCCTATGGGTTTGCTTCGAGTTACATAAAAACCCATTTAAGCAAAAGCCTACGGAACAGACTTTTTTTTTGTAAGTAGGAGTTTTACTGTATTTCCTGCCTTCGCTGGTTTTAAAAATGACTCTCTTTGGAACGATGCTTCTTTCTTTCCTTTCTTTTAAAAACTTACAGTCCAGTGCTAAATTCCACAATAAATCAGGATGAAACTGACCGAAACAGTGTTGACAATCAACTAGCAAGGAAAAGCCACCAATGATCCATTAGAAGTGGGAGGGATTAAGTAAGCAGCACACAATAAATGCAGGTGTAATCTGAAAAGACATGCAGTGGCGACCATCATGCTAGCTTTGAGAGCCAGACGGACAACATGGATAACATCTATAAAGTGGAAAAAGCTACTAGTTCATTATAATTATCCATGAGCCCTGGTGGCACAGTGGTTAAACTGCTGTACTGCAGACGAGATCGGGCATGTTCAGGGTGGGATATTTGGGGTTCTTTTGTTGAATTTGCATTGGTAGATGACAATGAGATTAACCCGAGCCCTGACATGATCCTATTTTGGAAAGAGAAATGAGATTAATTGGTCTAGAAATCCTCGCGGACAATCCGAACAGATCACGGGTGTTATTTTCATCTCCATTTACAATCGTTAATGGGGGTTATAATGTTTTTCTTCTCTTATGTTATTCCAGTTTAAGTTTTTTTGCTTCTTCTCTCTCTTCCCCTTTTTTTTGGGGGGGGGGGATTCTTTATGAAATATTATACTACACGACGTGGATGTATATTTATGTTTTTCTTATTGAGTACATATACAGATCTGTTTTTGTTTATTTTATCTCTTAATAAAAAATTAAAATAAATAAAATAAACTGCTGTACTGCAACCAAAAGGTTGTGAGTTCGATCCTGGCCAGGGATCAAGGTTGACTCATCCTTCCAAGGTTGGTAAAATGAGCACTGAGCGTGTTGGGGGCAAAATGCTAATTAACTTGTGAACTGCCCAGAGAGTGCACTAAGCAGTATGGAGCAGTACATAAGTGTGATTGCTTTGCTTTATCTTGAGATACTGATTTCACACCCAGATTTATCTTACTCTACTACATTTTTATCTACCATGCATGTGACTGTGGAAAAATACAATAGATGCAAACTCTACGTCTGTGTAATCTATGCCCTACTTCATGTACGAAGGAAGATCTAGTAAATGGCCATGATACTGAAGTAGCCCACTTCTGGTCAAAAGCAGTCTAGTCGTTTTAACATTTCAATTTGTTTCAATTTTATTCATATTTATTATGTTCATAATTTTAAAATGTGGAATGCTTTGATGCAAATAGAGAAAGAGTTATGGAAGACAAAATGCACACAACTACATTTTCATGCACTTCTAACTTTATACAATGACATTTGACATGGGCTACAGCCACCTTCACATACATGTTCAAAAGTGGTAAGTGTGGAGAAAAGAAGGAACACACTTTCCAGCCTTATTCCTCTACTTTCAGGCTATGTGTGGATGGACTGCAAGGACATGCAACCATGTTGTTACAAAACTCCTTCAGAATCCCAAATAAGGTAGAGTTTCCATCACACAGAATTTCAAAATGCCATTTTCTTGAATGTCATCACATTTCCTCTTCAGAAGCATGAGGAGCTGATCAAATCTTTCCATTATTCTAACACCTATGTATAAGGTGAATAATTGATAACATTTATCGATACAATGTCAATCGCATTTTAATTGTCTTCACATTGGAAAAATTAAGCACCATATGATGGAATATGTAACAGTCATGCTGGTTATGTGTACCACTGAAGAAGAATTATGTTATGTCATATGCCATCAAGTTGGAACTGACTTACAACAACCCTACTGCGGCTTTTATTGTAAGGTTATGAACACATGGGTATACAGCTCACATTCTGGACCACTTGTGTAATGGTCCAGAATGCAGGCTATTTCTAAGCAATCACTTGGGACACAGGGAATAGTGCCCCAACCTGATCCTGATCTGTTCCCAAGCAAGACCTTTCAGATACAGCAATAAGGCTACTATTTTGGAGGCTGGGCTGAAGTGATTCCCTGATGGACAGAAAACTTGCTTTAAGGGAGATCCTATTAAAGTGACCTTTTCTGGTGTGATCAGACTTGTACCATTCTTCTCATCTGATCCAAACTGAGATATCTAAGGAGTGACTTTACCAGTTCTCCCCATGTGAGTTTCCATGGCCGAGCAGGGATTTGAACCCCCAAAGTCTCCTGAGTTTTAGTCTGTCATTCTGTTGACTACACCACATCAGGTGCCTTGAAGAAGAGACCCTTCTCTAACTAGTCAAAGACATAAAGAGATCCAGGCAAGTCATAGCTTGCCAACATGATGAATGGGGGCTGTGAATAAATTCTCTGTTATTAGCCATGTATATCAATAGATGCTATGCAGTACACATCCTTGCCATTCTATATGCTGTAGCTGTGGCTGATAAAAGGCTATAGATGACATGACTGAGAAACCTCTGTCCCTCCAAATGTTGGATTCCAATTCCCATCAGCTGCCAGGAGTAAGACATGATGGGAAGAGGAATGTCTAGAGGGCAAAGGATTCCAGGCACCGTCAAGGTACAAACGAGACTCTTGAAATGTTAACTAACAATCTTGAAATTTAATTTGAAAAAAATTACTATGTGCTTGTGGCTGCTATCTCAGTAGGGGGCAAAATTACTGCAAAGAAAATTAATGTAGCATATATGAAGCTGAAGAAAAGCCTTCAACAATGTATAAGTGTGAAAGGAGTGTTATGAGAATGAGCTAACAATCATGTCTCTGTTTTCACACTGCGAAACGTTGGAGGGTATGCATTAGCTTCCATGCGCTAATCTAACTGAGTTTTAAAATCTATTTGCCTTAATTATATACCACAGCAAACTCGTTTAATCCTTTCCTGACACATACTTTCAAATGGGATAGGACATAACTGGTTAATCAGCAAATTCTCCCACTGTGTCAGCTGTTTATTCTTTCCATTCAGAATGTAATTGATACACTCTGAATCAGACATAAGTTAGGAAAAAAGATTGCGAGTCTCCACTAACTTGTCTTGATAATCATGAAAAGAGCAGAGGAAGCTGTACCCCTCATGGACTACACCTACCATGAGCCTTAGCCAGAACTGTTAGTGATGAAAGATGATGGGACTTGTAATTCAGCTCTCTCTGGAGGACTACATGTCCCTTAACCCTGACAGATATCATAAGAGACAGTCAGACGCTTACTCTGGATAAGTTTTCACCAACCAAGTGACTACTAGTTGTTGTTGACCACACTTTCAGTAATCTACTATCTAGAATGCCACTGGAATATTTGGAAGGCATGGAACAGTGTATAAGATGCATCAGAGTATAAGACACCCCCCATAATTACCAAAATAGCCCACTATAGGCAACTATCTGCAGTACAAGACACACTCCATTTTCCAGTGTATTTTAAGGGGGTAAATAACATCACATGACTCCGAAGGCTACAAGACAACAAATCTGCCTGAAAATGTAATGCTTACTTTTTTAAAAAATAAAAGTGACATTCAATACAGAAAACCAATTACATTTGCTATCATTTTAAATCTTACTTAACAGTAAAAAAAAAAAGGAAATTTGATATAAAGAAAAAGATGTTACAGCAGTTAATGGTGCAGATCAATGGAGCAAAAAAAATGATGGGTGATTTACCTAGTTCACTGTCCAGTTCCTCCGTGTGTACCCCTTCTTCTCCAAAGGAACAGCAGTGAGATAGGGGGGAAAATTAAAAGAAAAATTCAGACACCAGCACCAAGCAAGAAATTCCCTTCAGCATACAGCAGAAAGAAGACCAGCTTTTATACCAACATAGCCCAAAACAACACCGTGACAATTTAGAGTGTGTGGTCACAGGCAACAACCCTAAAAACAGGTTTTTGCAATATAACACTGATAACATAGATCAGCATTTCCTTCTAGGGCAGGGGCAGATTTCCTGTCAGAACTACCTCACACTCAATTGTTGCAAGGTTAACTACCCTAAATCAAGGTCTCTGGGCTCTTGGGTGTACAGGCATCCGACTCACATACAGAGGGTGCCAAAAATGTATACACATTTTAAGAGACACTATCCATGTATTATTTTTTGAAGTTGAATTGAATTATGGTACAACATGTAGTATGACGTCTGCTCAAAAGAATTAATGCTAGCATCGCCATGTGACATGCAGGACAAAGGAAATGGTGGAAGTACAGTTGTTCGAGAAACACAAGACCATTTTGAAGTGGTATTAAGAGATTCAAGCACATTGTGGAGGTGTAATGAAAATAGAGGTGCGAGTATGGAACAGAACCTCCAACACGCCAAACAACTGTGTGCATTTGTGATACGTTTGAGACACATGGCACTGTGTGTGATGCTCACAAAAGGGAAGATTCAGGACACTTTGTTCAACGTTGGTCAAGCAGTAGCTCCCCCTAAACAGAAGTGTCTGGGACAATGATGGTAACTGCTTTAAGCACCTAATGTAATTAATTGCATAAGTCAAACATGACTTGTATTCATCAGTATATATTATTAGAATTTTAATATATATTTTTCCCTTTCTTAAAATGTGCATACATTTATTGGCATCCTCTGTACATAGGTTATTTCAAATAAAGGTGAAAGCATTAAAGTCCTTGCTTCTATTTTGGAAAGTTCTTTTACATAAGTTGAACTCCAATGTATACATTGCAGCCTTTGGAGCATACAAGAGAGCAGGCCTCATGGGAAAGTTATTTTGTAACTATCAGATCAAAGATGAGATGGCTAGATGGTGTTGTAGACACAATGGGCACAGAGCTCGGCGGGTTGAGGAGGATGGTGGAGGACAGAGGTGCCTGGAGGACGATGGTCCATAGGGTCACAAAGGGTCGGAATCGACTGTACGACTGAACAACAACAACATTGATTGAACAGTTTTGTCCCACCACAGTTAATATAAAATCAATCCTGTTCAGTTTATCCTTAAACAAGAATTAAACCCACAAAAGATAACTTGTATATAAAGTCTACTGGAAGCACTTGGCTTTACAAAGGATCAATCAATACATGCTAGACTCAGCCATCATAGTTCCTTCTTTTGTCAGCCAAATAATTGTGTAACTACAAATGCAGTACTTGGGTGCACTGTCAAATGTAAGTTTATATGCTGATTGCTGCATAGGGGTCTTTCATGCTAATCTACATGTCCAAGTATGCTTTATACATTATTGTTACATTAAACACAACCACTTACAAAAAACCAATTCTAATGAAAAACAACACTATTATTCATTTATCTATTGCACAGCATTTTCATGTGATAACAATGGTATGAATGACTGCAAATGTCATTTTGTCAAGAAACAATATTGTAGCCAGCAAATGAGGGACGAGAAAACTTGCAAGCAAATTATAAAACGAGAATGGATTCAGTTTAGTACACGTCAGCTCGATGTTCTTGAAAATCTCCTATGCATTGGATATGTCAAATAAAAATAGATAATTGTTTCAAATTCTGTTTTCAAGCAGATTAATTTATAACTGACAATGAGCTGTCATACACGAAGTAAGAATCCACAATTATTTTTCAGTGGAATTGGTTTTAACAGCTACTGAATAACAGTACATTCTCAAAGAAGTTACTATAGATCAAAATGAAAATATCATACAAGCAGGGATCTACCTGACTAATCAGACTTTCTTCTCCCCTGTAATCCTATCAAAAATAAAATCCCTTTCTTCTATTTATTTATTTTTAGTCCTTCACAATGAGAAAGTGGAAAAAATCCAAATGATAAACATTATAGAACAGTGTTTCCCAATTGGTTTTTAGACTTCAATTCCCCAAAGCACTGATCAGCCAATGTACTGACAGGCTTCTGGGAATTGAAGTCCCCCTGTGGGGTGTGGGTCTCACATTGGGAATAAGGCATACGAAGTACAGTAACTGGGATTTTATACAAACTTGTCATAAAAATAAAATTTACTACAGCAAGTTCAGAAAAGAAAATGAAGAGAATGGTCATACAGACATATGCTTATTTATTCTGAATAAATTACAATATCAATCTGTATCACCGATGCCTATCACTCACCTATAAACTAGCTTTCAGTCAGAAGGGAAAGTAGTGGACTTGATCAAGAGGCTGAAGATGTTTTCAGGCATCATATAAAAAGGAGAGCTTTTAGAGCTCCCTTCCTCATCCCGGTGCCCTCCTACTTGCTAGAAGCTTATGGGAGTTGTAGTAAAATACTGGCTGACAGAGATGTACAGTAACAAACATTCATTCCTGTCAAGTATCCCGTATTGGCCTGGATTTCCTGTAATTTTGCACCGCTTTTCCTTCTTTCCCACCCGGAGCTGCTGCCATCCCGTAATTTGGCGGTGGGGGGAAAGTAGTCACTGTGCATCCCCTTCTGTGCAGGTCCCTTCTACGCAAGTGTAGAAGGGTTCTGTGCAGAAGGGGATGAGTAGAAGGCTTCTATGCATGCATAGAAGGGACCTGCGCAGAACGGTTCTGCGCAGGTCCTGTATTGTCTGGAGCCATACTTGACAGGAATGCAAACATTTCAACACGAAAGTTTCTTTTTCAGCTATTCTGAAGAAAAATTGAAAATGGAGGTGCATGTTTAACATTCGAAGGTATGTTTAACTACTAACGGATGAACTTGCTACTAGGGGGACAAAATAGCTATGAAGGTCACTGCTATTTTGATCGCTCCTGGAATCTGCACTCTAAAATCCTCAAAAGAAGCCTTTAATCAGCAGCAAATTGCCACTGATGGTGACATCACCGCTGTAGTACAGAGCTGTACAAACAGGATTTCAGTCAGTATCATTTTTGTGTATGGTGACATGATTTATCACTGTTGCTAAGATTGGAAGTTTGGAGTTATCAAGAATTTGGTAACAAGCATGAATGGAAAAAATCAACTTTTCATGTTTGCTCCTTAAAATCTATGCCAATTTGCAATGGCATCTTGGATACTCGATTTCCTTTTGTATGCAACTTCATTGGAGTGTTCTGCCTCTCTTCCATTGATACATATGGCCACCTGAAATAATTTATTATAAAGTGCACTTAAATTAATACTTTTCATAATATTGCAAGTTACGGTTGTGAATTATTTCTTGCTTGTGTGTATCTAAGAATATATAGGAAGAAAATATATTTCTTTATTTATAATGTTTATCATGGTTTTTTTCTTTAATTAAAAACTAAGAAGTATTTCTTTCAGATTACTCTTATCTTTGCAGTTTGTGGATTTGGTCATTTAAAAAATGCTGTTGTGTGAACTAACAAAACTTTTTCAAAAGACTATAGTGGGATTAATAAATCATCATGATTAGACTGAACATCAGAAAGCTTTTTGTTCTTGCCATGACAAAGACCTGCTTCTCATATAAACAGAAATATGCAGATGCACAGAACAAAGAAAAATGAAGATGGAGGCATACTCGCATCTATATCTGTATCAGTGGTGGTGAACCTTGGCACGCCAGGTGTTCTTGGACTTCAATTCCCAGAAGCCCAGGTCAGCACTCCTGCTGATCAGGGCTTCTGGGAATTGAAGTCCAAGACCACCTGGAGTGCCAAGTTTCGCAACAGCTGGTTTATATCCCGGTCCTGCAAAGTCTGGATCATGATTACAGGATACAATGTCCAGTGTAGGCAGCTAATTTTTGAAAGAGGAATTGCTAACTCAATTTTTGCCCTTTTCCTTTTCCAAGCTGAGCATGGAAAAAATACAATTTCCAAAATCTTTTGGTCAACATGGTCAATGGCCATGCTCTCTGGGGGATTCTGGGAAAAATAATCCACAATAGGAAGTTTTCTAATTTTTCTTTTAACATTTCAATATAGGTGAAACATTTACCCAGATTTCTTTTAGACATTTTACTCCCTTACCGTCATCTTCACATTCTTCTAGAGGTTTTTGCTGTTTGTTCAGGCACCGTGGATCTAGCCAAGATGTGGTTTTAGTGTTATGGCTGCAAACCAAAAATTGAAATGTGATCTTTAAAAAATACTAATAACAAATTATCTGTGACAAAAAATAAGACATAGTCACCACTCCTATTTATCTAAATTAAAAGCTTATTAATTTAAAAGAGAACATAAATAATACAATTTTACATGATGCAAACATCTTAAGAACATGAGAACAGCCTTGCTGGAACAGGCCACAGCCCATCCAGTCCAGCATTCTGTCTCATACAGTGGTTCACCATTTGCTTCATGGTATTATTCCTAAACAGATGCCTTCACCTGCTTATGATTCCCTGGAAATGGCATTGAGAGATATCCTGCCTATCTCTCCAACCCAGAGGTTGTCTTTAGGTATCCATAATTATAGTAAAGCCTTTCTAAATTTCTAAAGCCCTTAAAATAAAATGAGGGAAAAGGAAATATATCAATTTTTGATGATACACACATAAAACTACAATTTGCATTCAATATATATACATGTTAAAAATGTGCAAGGCTAATAATTTCATGTCAGAAATTATTCTGGGTTGAAAGGATTTTAGCAGAAGAAACTCCGTTCAGGGAACACCCAAATGAGGCTCCTTTCATGTCCACAAGAACTGGGAAAGAGACGGGCGCTCAATCCGTCACGCAATACCCGGGTCTTAAACTGCCGGCTTGCCTGCCTTTCAGCTAACAAGACGAGCTTCTTAACCACTGTGCCACTGCAGCCACATGTGCAAAGCTGAAATTAAGACACTGAAGTTTAAAAAGTGTTGGTTGGGCAGCAGATACATTTCACAGGGAGAAGAGGATTGCTTGCCTTAGTGAGATCATGGAAGAGGTGAGAACAGAAGGAGGCAACTTGTGATTCACAAGGCAATGCCTTATTTAACACAATAATTAAATTTCCTATCATAGGAACATATAAAGGAAACCGACACAGTATGCTCCCCAGCCTATGTACCATACACTTGTTACTTCTGTAACACTTGGAAAGGTTTTTAAACAACTTTCCAAGGTTTTTTCCTCTTTCCCAAATTGACAGTGGCCTAATCGAGAAGCTCCAAATGAACATATCCTGTAATAAAGCAAAGCAAAAGCAAAGCAATCACACTTATATACCGCCCCATAGCGCTTAGTGCACTCTCTGGGCGATTCACAAGTTAATTAGCATTTTGCCCCAACATGCTGGGTACTCATTTTACCAACCTTGGAAGGATGGAAGGCTGAGTCAACCTGGATTCCTGGTTAGGATTTAACTCACAATCTTTTGATTGCAGGACAGCAGTTTACCCACTGCACCATTAGGGCTCCTTAGAAGTATACTCCATGCATGCCACTGTCACTGAGAAAAGACTGAAAGAACTGGACATATTTAGCGTTGAGAGACGTTAGAATAGCACTTTTCAAATACAGTATATACTCGAGTGTAAGCCAAGTTTTTTA
The DNA here is from genome assembly GCA_035047345.1 of Bradypodion ventrale. Taxonomy (NCBI): domain Eukaryota; kingdom Metazoa; phylum Chordata; class Lepidosauria; order Squamata; family Chamaeleonidae; genus Bradypodion; species Bradypodion ventrale. Next base: position 325,700,031 of record JAWDJE010000002.1, on the reverse strand, counting down.
GCCCCAAAAATGGGACTCGGCTTATACTCTGGTCAATGACCACGAGGGTCCCAAGACCGCGCCGGATTGAGATGTGCCAACAATTTAATTAATGTGACCATATTTTCATGTATTTTGATTATTGAAACTCACTAGCAGCTGCTGCATTTCCCACCCTCGGTGTATACTCGGGTGCATCTATTTTCCTGGGTTTTCAGGTCAAAATAAGGTACCTCGGACTTATATTCGGGTCGGCTTATACTTGCATATATACGGTACTTGAAAAATAGTTATAAAGAGCAAGGGCAGGATCCATTTTCAATCATCCCCAAGAGCAAAACAGGTAGCAAGGGGCTCAAATTACAGGTGACCAGATACAGGCAGTATATCAGAAAAATATTCTTAACTGTTAGAGCAGGATGACAATGGGACCAATTAGCTTGGGATGTGGTGAGTGCTCCAATGTTGGAGGCATTCAAGAGAAAATTGGACAACCATCTGTCAGATCTGCTTTGACCTGGATCCTGCATTGAACAGGGAGGTGGCCCCAATGGCCTCATAGGCCCCTTTCCTACTCAATTAATCTATGATTTCTAAGAGTATGACAGCATAGTTTCTTGCTACACAATCACAATTGCTATTCAGGTGTTCTGTCTCAGATTGTGGAGAATTGGGGCGAAGGATGGAGGTATGCATGTAAGCCACACTTCAACATGAACACCCTGAATTCATTTATGTCTCTGTATAAACGCAGATGAGCACCATACCCTACAGTCAAATGTGACTGGCTTTTGAGCAAGGGCGACCTATGAGCCTGTATTTATATTAAACCATAAACTCTTGAAGAGTTCTTATGACTCGCAATGCTAGATCTGAACATGCTTTCAATCCACTCTTCAAATCGTAGCAGTGAGGGTGATGTGGCAGCTGAGTTTATGTGCATTCCCATCACCCTTTTAGTGCAGTCCACAGTTTTAGGCCTAAAATCTGAGTAAAGCTAGTCATCTCCTGTCTGTTCCATCACCAGACAGCTCTCACCCTTCAGAAGGTTTCTTTTCTGGTTTAGCCAAATTCTGCTTTTCTGCATTTTCCAAATGCTGCTGAAGATTTCTGGAAAAACACTCTCCTGTATTCCACATGGGAGCACTTGAGATATCTGAAGGCCCATCTTATGTCTCCCATCAATATTTTCTCCACCAGGCTATAGTTTGGGAGAAAGTGCTCAGTTTCTAAGCAACCACTAAACGTCTTTAGAATAAATTTTAAGTTTAAGGATGTAACAGTACAGTAAAACCCCTACTTACGCAAAAAGTCCGTTCCGTAGGCTTTTGCTTAAATCGGTTTTTTATGTAACTCAAAGCAAACCCATAGGAAAAATGAAATTTTTATGTAAATAGAAGCAAACCCATAAGAAAGCGTGTTACGTAAATTGGGACATTAATGTAAATTGGGACATGGTTTTAGCACAAAATCATTATGTAAGTCGAATTTTATGTAACTTGGGTCATTTGTAAGTCGGGGTTTTACTGAAACTTATCTCACAATGGCTAGAGAATGACAATGGTGACAGAAACTGAACATCTTGCCCATTAATGGACAGAGATGTAAATCTTTTTTAATAAAATCATTCTTGTAGATGAGAACAAAAAAACTTTACTCATGCTGAGACTCTTACAAGACTTACAAGTCCATCTGACATTGCCTTTTCTGCCTCCATGACCGTTGGGAATCAGAGTTCCTCCTCCACTCATTTTGCCCTTGGGCCCAATTTGATGGTTTCTAGTGGCATTTCCTCCACTGAGGGGAACCATCATCCCACCTAAAGGCGCTCATCCGTCCATAGTCGTTGGCTTCTTTAGGGAGTCAGGTTATTTACCGCTGCCCAACACTTGGCATTGAGTAGCTGGCTATATGGTCTACTCCATTACTATAGCGGGATGTCTGGCCAGACACTAAGGAACAATGGGCAGTCCTCTCCTTAGCCCAATCTATTTGATGGTCTTCCTAACACATCTGAAGAAGCTAGCGTTCTACTTCTTGCTCCCTTCTTTGTCATTATTTACCAGACTTCCTTCCAGTAGCTACAAACACACTGCCGTGCTGTCAAATAAAGAACTATAAAAAAAACCTACTTGTTAAGTCTTTAAAGAGGTTTATGGAATGAACTAACCCTTCTGTGACCTTAACTTGGAGAAGAAGGTATCTGGTTCTCTATGGACTTACCAATAAATAACAGTTCTACTTCCTCAAAGAAGGGACTTCACACCCCAGCTATCCATTGCAGGCAATATGAAAGGTAGAGCAGAAGGTCACTGTTTCACACACACTACTTTATCCACTCTCACGGTACAAAATGCACCAACCCATTTAATTCTTTTGTGCCCTGCAGGGCAATTAATCTCCAGCTGGGTAAACTAAGGCATAGAAGTCCAACAATCAAGTCCAATTTAATAATAATGGAGTTAAGTAGGTCTGCCAAGGTGCAAAGCACTTTATGTCCCAAGAGAAGAAAGAGTACAGTATTTAAATATCCCTCAGAAGTAGGAGGACACAATATTTTAAAACGAGGGTGACAGAACTTCACAAGCTTCTGAGCTGAGCGTCTCATGAACAGGAAATCCACCTCCTAGCTTGACACACTATAATTCATTTTATTACTGAAGGAGACAATAACTACTGAGGAATGTAACTGATCATTCTTTATCACCAAATTGTTAATATTGTATCTTGCTTTGTAATAGCCTTCCACAAGAGACTCACTTAGCTTTACGTTTATTAACTTGTGTACTACATGTACTAATTTGGGAGGTATAAAAGTTTTAATAATAATAAATAAATAATACATTTATTCTACAGCTCTTTGGTGTAAAAACCAATCGCCAATAACAATCAGAGTAGGCCCAGTGAATTGACTGCCAATATTGAGTCAAAATGTATTTATATTTTCAATAATAAAACTTCTGTGGAAGACACAAGTATTCTATTAGTGTTTATGTCCTTTATATTGTATTTCAGTTTTGCCTTTGAGCAGTGGCTCAAGTGGCTAAGACACTGACTGGGAGGTAGAAGGTCAGCAGTTTGATTCCTGAGTACTGTTGGACGGAAATGAGCTCCCGTCTTTGTCCCAGGTCCTGCCAAGCTAGCAGTTTGAAGGCAAGAAATTGCAAGTAGATAAATAGGGACCACTTTGGGGGGAAGGTAACAGCGTTCCGTGCACTCCGGTGTCTAGTCATGCCTGCCACATGACCACGGAAATGTCTGCAGACGCAGACAGCACTGGCTCTTCGGCTTTGAAACAGAGGCGAGCACTGAACCCTAGAGTCAGATGACTGGCTTTCGAGCAAGGGAAACCTTTACCTTTACTAGAAATTTATAATCTGTGTTTTCATTAATTTATAATTTGGGGTTTTAATAGTTTTTAATGAAATTATTATTATATTTCTTATTTTTCAGCACTGCTGCTGCTTGGAGGCAGACCAAAAGCATTGTTTGCAAAAACATTTATTTTTTCAGATTTCAGGAAGCAAATCAGCAGTTATTGGCAACTGTTTTAAACTGTTTTAAACTGATGTCGTCATCGTCATCATCATCCACAGCGCACCAAATGTTGGCTGGATTTAGTTCCTTAAATATAAAGTTTTATTCACGTGTTAATCTTGCTGTCTTTTTAGTTAGTAAGTTTGTCTTTCCCTCTGTTTCTCCTTTTGTTTTTTCAGCGATGTGAGCCCCTTTGGAAGATGATACTTGTATGAGAAGTAGGATAAAGGGAAATAGGCAAATAGACTGATAGGTATGTCAATGGCCTTAAAAAGACTTCTGACAATTAAACATATCACCAGTTCCTCCATATGGTCAGAAAATATACAGACACAAACTAATAGCACTGCAAGAAAAGAGTATAAAATAGAATTTTATAGTGAATAAATCTTTACTCTATAAAGTAGACTTCTCCATTCTCTGTATAGGCCATCTCCCAGTTTTCAGGCAGAGGACCCAAGTTTTCCTCTGCGCAAGGAGGTAGGTATTGAGGGAGCTTCTGAGAAGGGTCCGTGGTGGGAATGGGGTTGATGCTGCTATGCCCGGATGAAGAAACTGCGTCTCTTACACCGTGTGTGTTGTGCTCGTCTTGTTCACCAGAATATGCTGCCGAAGGATACCCGGATACATATGTAAAATAAAAAATAAGAGATTATCTTATTATGGTCCATTACTAGTTTGAGATATTTTATAGAGCCACTGCACTTTATTCACCAACAGAAGTGGTTCTGATATTAACAGTACTGGAAAAAAAGACGACTGTTACATTTGAAAGGTTAGTTTTCATTGCCTAGAAAAACCAGCCAAATGACCACATTGTCCAGATGTAGAAGACAGGTTTTTTAATAACTCTAAAGCTAAGCAAGGTGTGAATTTTAAGACATGATTATAAAGATGCTCCTTGTTGAATTAAATAGAGGCCACAGTCTGAATCAGGCTGTATTTCTCTCTGCACTACCCTTTGTCCTCAAAATCAGGAAAAGGTTGTATATAGAACTACAGTATAAGAGTAACTAGCCAATTTTGAGACGTTCAGAAGTTGCTTTTGAATATGCCATGTTCAATGAAGCAGAGTTGTGTGAGAATCTAACTGAAGGAAACCCTGATCAACACAAGGGCAAGGATCAACTTGAGCAGATGAAATCTATTCCCCTATCAGACATCTTGCAGTCCAGGAGGCAAATCCCTACTTCTCAGGATACTACTTCTTTTGGATCTGCTACCTCTTCTTAAACAGGTACAGTACATGGAAACATTTAAACACATAACTCTTTGACTCTAAGTAACAAGCGTTGTCCTCTTGGAAAGGTTATTCAAATGATTCATAGCTTAGTACTTTAAGAGTTCTAGTTTGCAGGGTTTGGTAAGGAGAAATTTTATTTTTTTTTATCTGCAAAACAGCCAGGCAAAATGATATTCAAAAGTTAACAAGGCATGCTTCCAAAAAAACAAGTATAATACACGATCTTAATATCACCAGTGCAAAGGAAACCTTGAAAAAGGAGTTATCAACACCACCAGTAACAGAGATAGAAATTACTGAACTAAGAATTGTATCTTTTACACAAGAGTTTAAACTACTTAAATCTGAAGATTTTTTTTTTAAAAAAAACGCACAATCAGGTGTACCCTGGTAACGGCAACCTTGGTTCTCACACTGGTTCAGGCAAAAGGAACTGCAGAACAAACTCACCAAAAGCTGCCTTCATTTTGGCAGTTTCACATCTGGCCTAGACATGGTAACATTATTTCCTAAAAATAGTTTCAGCAAAGCTGAACAGGAATAACCCTTCAATTATTTATTCTGTCTTTTGAACAGCTAGGAAAACCACACCCTTTAATGAACCCAACTTCTACAACTGGCAGAGTGAAATGAAATTTATTTTAAAATTAGAGTGGCACAGATATAGTTTGACTGAACAGCTTGGGCAACTGTTTGGCAAAAGAAACTTAAAGCTCTTTTCTCTCTCTTCTTTTTTGTTTTTCTTTTTTCTTTTCTTCAGGTGTGCTATTAAGGCAAATTACTCCTATTGTGTATATCAAATGTGTGAACAGGTGAGGAAAGCATCTGTGAACCCAAAAGTATGTGTTTGCACATGACTGCTTGCAAACAATTCTCACAATAGCTCTCAAAGAAAGGATGGGAGAAGCATAAGCTCTTCAATAGCCATTTTCTGTAACTGGGTATTGCCTACATATTCACTGCTTCCTAACTTTTTCTTGAAGTAAGTGCAGACAAATATTGTTGCGAATGAAGACCGAAATCCATCTAATGTCACACGGGGAAACCAAAAGTAAAATAGAATTTCACAGAGGAAAATGGAAGAGTCCAAAATGAGAATCAGGATTGCACAAAAATGCGTCAGACTGATATTTGTGGGGTATGTCTCTACGCAAATGTGCTTTGAATTTTTGCGACAATACAAACTCTAAGCATCACCTGAATATTTCAATAATTAAAAATAACTTGCTTCTCATGAAATGGTAAGTACTTAATAATGTGCAGCTCACAACATAATTCAGTTATAAGCAGTAAATGGTGAAATTCAGTGACATCCATGTACTGATGTAACTGCTTGCATCTGTGAACCCAGGATGTAGCTGCTTCCATTTGTGAGTCTTCCTACAACCCAGGGCCATAGTCAGGGGGTGGCGGGAAAATCAGCCCCCCCCAGCTAGCAGCCCACTCCCAAAGTTCTAATGTGTGTGTGCGCGCGTGCGCATGCGTGTGTGTGTGTGTGTGTGTGTGAGAGAGAGAGAGAGAGATTGTTGCCCCTCCTGAAAAAAATATTGCACCTCTCAATCTAGAATCCTGGCTACAGCCCTGCTACAACCTTAGCACACCCTCAAATTTCTCTCATTATTTAGAGAAAACGGGGGGGGGGGGGGGAGTTGTTGGAGGGGCCAGGAGACCAGTCCAGAAAACCGCATGAGTACACTTCTGCTCACATGATGGTAGCTTCTTCATAGTATCTAATAAAGTTCGGTTTCACTTACCAGTGATAACTTTCGTTCTTCGAGTATATAGTTTGTGAATACACACTCATGGGTTATGCGCCTGCGCAGAACGGCCGATCGGAGGCTTGAAAAGCTATTGGTCAAAAGTTTTGGCGGTAAGACTGCCCACCGTACCGCCCACCCTGAGGCGCCCGCGCGCCATTTTACCTCAGTTCCATACTTAAGCCAAGCACAGGATAAACCAATTGATCTCATCCGTGCAGCTCAAGAGGGGAGGCAGGGTGGGTAGTGTGTATTCACAAACTATATACTCGAAGAACGAAAGTTATCACTGGTAAGTGAAACCGAACTTTCTCCTTCGTATAGTTTGTGAATCCACACTCATGGGAGATTAGCAAGCTCACACTTACTTGGTCTGTGGGCAGTCGGATGAGATGATCCCACGATGAAGATGATGTTGGTCAGGCAGGGTGAACTGTCAAGGGCGATGGGCCCGGAGCCCCCGAGTGAGGACGACACGGCCGAGCCTGGCGTCCGCAGTGGCTCTGGTGTCCACCCTGTAGTGCTGGACAAACGTAGAAGGTCTGGACCAGGTGGCAGCCTTACAGATGTCCTCAAGCGGTGTGCCCTCCAGAAAAGCCGTGGATGTTGCAACCGCTCTGGTAGAGTGCGCCCTGACATGCGGTGGAGGGGGCAGCGATGCCGACTCGTAGGCCAAGTAGATGGTAGAAGTGATCCATTTGGAGAACCGCTGTGCAGAGATGGGTTCACCTTTGGATTTGCCCCCATACGCCACGAAAAGGCGTTGTGACTTTCTGAACTCCCTTGTCCTGCTGGTGTAAAACAATAAAGCTCGTTTGACATCCAGCGTGTGCCAAGTCCTTTCTTGGGCGTTAGTGGGGTTCTGGAAGAATGTTGGCAAGGAGATAGTCTGTGCCATATGAAACTGGGAGACCACCTTGGGGAGGAAGGTGATGTCCGCTTGGAGCATCCCCGGTCACTGAAGAATTGGAGAAAGGGTGCGTCTGCCCGCAGAGCGACCAGCTCACCAGCTCGTCGAGCAGACGTGATGGCCACAAGAAAGGCCGTCTTCCAAGTGAGGAGACGAGCATCCGCGGTAGCCATGGGCTCGAAAGGAGTCCTGGTGAGCGCGTTAAGGACGGTAGAGAATGACCATTGGGCCGTCGGCGTCCTGACCGGAGGGAAGGCGTTCCGCAATCCCTTGAGGAAACGTTTCACCGTTTGGTCGCGGAAAGCGCCGGAAGCGGGCGAGCCAGCTGGAGAGTGAGCCACCACCGCTGCGAGGTGTACTCGGATGGAGGCGATGCTGAGGCCAGATTCCGCCAGATGGAGGAGGTAGGTCAAGACGTCCTGCAGTTCCACCTGTGAGAGGGGGGTCTGCTGAGATGCCAGGAAAGCACAAAAACGTCTGTATTTGGAAGCGTAAGACTTCCTTGTGGAAGGGCGCCTGGCTAGTTCCAGGATCCTGGACAGTCTGGGGTTATCCTCCATGCGGTGAGGTGGAGGCTGGGCAGGTCCGAGTGGTGAAGCTGGCCCTGCTCCATTTGGAGAAGCGTCGGTGACTCCGGTAGCGTGCGATGCTGAGATGACATGCGCAACAGTAGCGGAAACCAAGGTTGACGAGGCCATGCTGGGGCCACAAGGATTGCGCTGGTCCTGTGTTGGTACATTCTGGTGAGGACCTTCTGGACCAGAGGAAACGGAGGAAAAGTGTAGAAATAGTCCTGATCCCACCGTTTCATGAAGGCATCGCCCTCGGAGTTCGCACCGATGCCCGCCCTGGAGCAGTACCTGAGGCATTTCATGTTGGACTCCGATGCGAAGAGGTCGATGTTCGGAGTCCCCCAGGCCTCGCAAAGCGACTGGAAAACCTTGTCGTTCAGTTCCCACTCGTGGGTCGTCGAGGTGAGGCGGCTGAGATGGTCGGCCAGGACATTCAGCTTGCCCTGAATGTGCACTCCAATCGGGAAAATGTGCCTCTACAGGCACCACTCCCAGAGTTGCACGGCGAGGTAAAGAAGGGTGGTGGATCGCGTTCCTCCCTGCTTGTCCAGATACGCCACCGCCGTGGTGTTGTCCGAGGCCACTTGGACCGCCTTGCCCATGCGCAGGCTCTCGAAGGAACGGAGGGCCTTCCAAATGGCCAGCAGCTCCAAGTAGTTGATATGGTGCACCATCTCCTGAGGCGACCAAGGGTTGTTGACCGTGAAAGTCCCGCAGGCAGCCCCCCAGCCGAGGTTGCTTGCGTCGGTCAATATTTGCAATGAGGGTTGCGGGGGGTAAAAGCTCTTCCCCGTTGTCACGTTGAGTGGCGTCGTCCACCACAGCAGTTGGTCCCTCAGCTCCGGAGATGGAGTTAGCCGTTTGGACTGACCCTCCCGGAGCGCGTCGAATTCGTGCAGAAGCCACAACTGTAGGGACCGGAACTTTAACTTGGTGTGAGGGACCACAGCCGTCATTGAGGCCATAAGGCCTAGCAGTCTTTGAGCCTTTTTCGCCCTGATGCACGGTTTGGTGCGAAGGTCGTTCACCCCCTACGCGATGTCCTGCAAGCGCTTCTGGGGTGCAAAGGCTCTGGTGGCAAGCGAGTCGAGTACCACTCCGATGTACTCGACGCATTGAGAGGGGGTCAACTTCGATTTGGTGAAGTTGATCCTGAGGCCGAGACTCTCCATGAGGTGGACCGTGAACTGCGTGTCCCGAATGGCCGACGAGCTGGAGGGGGATACAATCAGCCAGTCGTCGATGTATGGGAAGACCCTGATTCCCCGCTGGCGAAGGAAGGCAGCCACCGGAGCCATGCATTTGGTGAAGACTCGTGGTGCCGTGGCCAGACCGAACGGTAGGCATCGGTACTGGTACACCGAATCGCCGATGCGGAATCGGAGGAATCTTCGGTGCTCCTTGAGGATGGAGACATGGAAGTAAGCGTCCTTGAGGTCTATGACTGTGAACCAGTCCCCTTTGTTGATGAGGGGAAGGACGGTCTGCAGGGTCACCATCCGGAACTTCCTGGTGTGGATGCACTTGTTGAGGAGGCGCAGGTCCAGGATCGGGCGGAGTCCTCCGTCCTTCTTCTGAACCACGAAGTAGCTCAAGTAGAAGCCGTTGTCCCAGTCGGGCGGCGCCACCCGCTCGATGGCTCCCTTGGACAGAAGAGTTGATATTTCTTCCTCCAAATGGGGGGACGAGGTGGTGAGACGATGTCGTCCTACTCGAGGCGCCCGCACGAACTCGATGGCGTAGCCAGAGGACAAGATCTTTAAGACCCACCGGTCGTCCGTGATGCCTGACCATACCTGGAGGAAGTTCCGGAGGGGGAGGTACGGGATGTGGAGCGAGAGAGACTCGGCCGTCGCAGCTTCAAACACGCGACTTGGACTTAGCGTCCGAACGCTTGCCATGTCCGTAGGGCTGGTAGCGGGGCTTGTGCTGGCGCCGCTGTTTGTAGGAGCCAGACCTGGGCTGTTCCGCGGGACCACCCTGTTGTTGCGGGTTTCCCTGGTAGCGCCGCGTGAAGGGCTGGAATCTCGGCCTGGCAGCCGGAGCCGGCGTGGTGAGCCCCAGGAACTTGGCGGTGGAGTTGGTCTGCCGCAATCTCATTGAGGACCTTGTCCGTGTCCTGCCCAAAGAGGCCTTGTCCGTCGAAGGGAAACTCCTCGATGAGCTTCTTCATAGCATCATCGAGGGAGGTGCCCCTAAGCCAGGCGTGGCGACGGAGCAGGATCGCAGACGACATGTCCTTCGCCGCATAGTCATTTATATGCCTGGCTGTTCGCATTTGTTGCTCCGCCAGGAAATCACCCTCGGATGCCAGCGCGTCGATCTGTTTCTGGGCATCGGCGGGCAACGTCGCCGTTTCGGCCTTCACTCGGTCCCAGAGGTGAGACTGGTACAGGCCCATGGCAGCCGAGTAGTTGGCGGCGCGGAGGAAGAGGGAACCGGTGGCGTAGAATTTACAGCCTACCGCGTCCAGCTTCTTCTCTTCCGGGGTCGAAGGCACCGGGAACCCGCTGGTGGCCGTCCTGTGTTGGAAAGCCTTGACCACCAGGGAATTGGGCAGGGGGTGCGCCTGCAGGAACTCGACGTTCTCGTCCAGGACTCTATACATGCCGTCGAGCCTGGACGAAACGGAGTGCGCTGACACCGGCTTCCTCCATGTTGCCTTCGCCGATGTCAACATGGACGGAAGCATGGTGATATGGACCGGCCGTACCGCACGTCTGTCCAGCTTTGCGGTCATTTGGTCCTCACCTTCCAGTGGTGGCTGGTCCACCTTCAGGTTCAACGCGGTCCCCAGTCGCGTCAGCATGGCCGTAAGCGAGCGTTGATCCTCACCACGCGGTGGGTCAACCGCGCCGATGGCTTGGTCCGGCGTCCTTTCGGCGTCGACGTCTCCCTCGTCCTCCTCCGAAGAGGCGCAGGAGTCATCGGAGGACGAGGGAGGAACTCTTGCATCCACGTCGGGACCACGCCAGTACGGCCTGGGCGGGCCGGCGGGATGGGAGTCCACTGCATCAACGTCTGGACCAACCCGCGACGATGTGGGTGGGCCAGCGGAGCGGACACTCGACCCTCGGGAGGTCGGAGGGGCCACAGCAGGGCCAGCATCCCTGGGGCTTGCGGTGGTCGGTACCGGAGCTGCAGAGGCCGCAGGGATGGAGGTCTTAAACTGGTTGGCAAAAGTCTGAGCCATGACCTCAAACATCCCCTTCAGGAACTCCATCTGGGATGGGTCCCCCACCGTCGGGAGCGACGAAACGGTGGCCGACGAAACGGTGGCTGGTAGAACCGGCGACGAAACGGTGGCTGGTAGAATCGGCGACGAAACGGTGGCCGGCATGGTAATTACCGCGTCGTCGAGCGTCGGAGTCCTGGGCCTTGGGGAGACGGAGGCCTGTCTCGTAGGCGAACGGGCCCTCCCACGAGGCGGCGACGGGAGCACCTGAAGTGGGCGAGCTGGAGCCCCAGCCCTGCGTCCTTTTTCGGGCGATCCCGAGGAGAACCGTCCTCCCCAGATGGAAGACCCAGGAGACGGACATCTTGCGACCGAGTATGGTGGTGAAGGTCCCGGGGAAACAGGGGTGCGCGGAGTAGGCGGGAGCGATCGCCTCTTCTACGAACCGTGCTTCTTTTTCTTCTCCCTGTTCTTCTCCCTCTTCTTCTTCTTCTTGATGGTAGCGGAAGAAGAGGTCGAAGGCGGAGGAGGCTGAGGGACACTAGCCGAAGTAGAAGCGGCCGCAACGGGAGCCAGAGAAAGTTCCATCAGGTGAGCTTTGAGCCGGTAGCTCCGGTTTTGCACGGCCAGACGGGTGAATTTCTTGCAGTGAGGGCAAGACTGGCTCTGATGAGACTCTCCGAGGCAGAAAAGGCAGAGGCTATGCCCGTCGGAAGCCGGAAACTTTTTCAGGCAAGCCGAACACTGTTTGAAGGCCGCGGCCATCAAAGAAAAAATTCTTCCAACGGAAGTTTCTGGAACGCGGATACCCCGAAGGGCTGGCCAGCCGCCACCCCCTTGAGGGGGGAACGGTGACCGAAGCGAGTAGGTAACTGAGTCCACCAGAAGGAAGAAACAGAACCGGGGTGGCGATCCTGCCCGGAGGACAAGATCGCCGAAAAAATTGAAAAGTTTGCCAAAAGACTTTCCCTCAGAAGGGCGAAAAAATTGAGGAAGCTCTCAACGATCGTCCTGCTGCTACGGCGGAAAGAAGAGAACTGAGGTAAAATGGCGCGCGGGCGCCTCAGGGTGGGCGGTACGGTGGGCGGTCTTACCGCCAAAACTTTTGACCAATAGCTTTTCAAGCCTCCGATCGGCCTTTCTGCGCAGGCGCATAACCCATGAGTGTGGATTCACAAACTATACGAAGGAGAACTGATTTTTCCTTCAGTCCAAACAAGGGACCACAGAGCAATATTGGACATCATGCTACCTCAGGCTTATCTGATAACTAAAAGTTAAAAGATCAAAGTAAGCTTCCTCAATCTCATCACATGTGCTATGTGAAAAAGCTGCAGTTCAAAAGTTAACTGGGGAAGGATCTATGAAGTCAATTGTGCAATCAAAGAAATGGCTCCCCACCCTTCTCTTTGACCTCATTCATAACTGCTGCCTAGGAAATTCTATACATTAGTCATATGTTTCCAGGAGGAAAACTTTAAAAGCCTTATTAATGAGAGAGAAGCAGACTTCTGGAAATCAGGTTATATTGTGGCTAGATAGAGATTTTTCAAACATTTAGACAGAAGAATCTTGCTTAGAAGAATGACTAACAGATCCACCTAATCTCCTCAACTCCTTTCATTGACAAGAAAATATTTACCTGTAAAGCTACTGTTCATCTCAGGAACATCCTCCTCCTCTTCGTTCTCTGTATGCACTATGCCAGCATTTTGCATATCATTGTAAGACTTGGTTCGTTTTGGGGTTGACTGCTTGGAGCTGTTTTGGAGGTTTTGCAAAGCATCAGTATTATTCACTTTCCCACTGAGGGGTTGGATGGGAGGCTTGGGTGTTCCATAATAGTTACCTAGGCAATAGAAAAACATTTGCATGTTGTTGTTATTCTTTTAAAAAAACAACCAGATTTCATCTTATTAAAGAATACGTTTTTTCTGCTCCTCCATTTAATCAAAGCACTTTCTTTCTTACCTAATATGAATGGATACTGTGTCCTCCTTTGCCTTCCCTGCAACTGAGAGACATAAAACAGCAGTATGCTGTCTTACCTTTTGGAAATGCATTCATGTTTAAATTTAAAAGCCTGCCTTTTAGTGGCACAGCAAGCATACAAGAAGTAAAACAAAAGACAACAGTGGTGAGTGGCCAAAAATCCCAAACCTTCATTACATCTGAATGTCAATTAGTAGTAGCTTAATGAAAAAATATAAAGCATTCACACACCCACACAAACCTTCTTCAGATTTAGAGTATGCCCTGCACTAAATAAAAAATTCATTACTACCATCACCAGAAAAATGATGAAAGGCAGGGATGACCTGCTTTAATATATATCCTCAGCGGGTGGTAACTACATTTTTAAAGTTAATGCTCTCTAAAAAGGAAACTTTGCAAAATGGGGGGGGGGGGGGGGACCCCAGCAGCAACTCAATATACCTGCTTTACCAGTCTGGTCAGATTATCCTACTATGGTAACAAAGTAGACCATACTGCCAGGTCTGTCAGGTGGCAATTGACTAACCTGACAACCCAGAGGACTAATGGCCTTGGGTGGAGAAGTCCACAGGGAAGGGTGATGGTCCCCAAGTGGATTAAAAACCCACATGAATCCATCTTGATGGAGGACAGCAGCTTCATCAATCCTGGGCTGGGGATGGGGAGACTTTGCATGCCAAAAGGGATCAGGATCAGAAAGTGACTCCTGGAACAGGATCAGTGGTATGCGTGTCATGCTGTGATGCAGAAGGCAACTAGAAGGCCATTGCATTATACTGTTCCCAGGACAATCTTCGTGACTGATTGCCATGATGATCGCCAATATTTGTAATCAGATATGATACAACAACAATAAGAAGAACCAGGGCCGGCTTTCAGCTGTCAAAGTTAGGATCTTTAACCTGGGCTGGAGAAGCTGCTGCCTGGTTTCTCCGACCTCAGCCCTTGTTATCAGGATCTGTGCAAAGTTGCCCTCATATGGTGAAATACTGAACTGCAGATGGCAGTTTTTTGTTAATTCCCTTCTCCACCAGCCCAGGTGGATGCTCTTGGAAAGGAAGAAAGGCTTGAAAACTTCCAGGTCTCTTAGATCAGGGGCGCCAAAACTTTTTCTGCCAGGGGCTTGACCACACCCCCTTAGACAGCTGAGTGGGATGGTCATGTGGTTCCTCCTGGTGGCAGATGTATTTACCACACATTTTTGAGTGTTTTGCCACCTCTGCATTTCCCATGTTCTGATTCACCCTTTGGATCTCAGCAATGGCTTGTCCCATTGTCTCTGTTCACAGTTCATGGCCCAGTTTAGACAGTTGCATTTGAGCACCCACATAAATCACCATTGCATATACAGGGTATCTCGCTTAACGAGCATAATGTGTTCCACGGGATTGCTCTTTAAGCAAGTTTGCTCTTTAAGCGAAACACCATTGTAAGTGACCTGTTGTGACTTCTGATCTGGGGGTGGGTGATTGTGAACCCCGATTTAGTTGTTAAGCGAGTTTTTGGTTGGTTTTAGTTAAGCGAGTTTTTGGTTGGTTTTAGTTGTTAAGCGAGGCGACCATTCAGAGAAAATTCTGCTCTTTAAGCGAGTTAGTCTCTAAGCGAGTCTCTCATTTTGCAAGGTTTTACTGTATTAAGAATGTCATTTTGACAGACATATGTAAGGTAAATGTCACTCTTGCTCAAAAGCCAGTCATATCTGACTCTAGGGTTCAGTGCTCATCTCTGTTTATAGCCAAAGAGCCAGTGCTGTATGCATCTGCAGACATTTCCATGGACATGTGGCAGGCATGACTAAACACCGGAGAGCAAGAAACGTTGTGACCTCCTTATAATTAGTTTTGTTGTTAGTCTCATGTTGAAAAAAGGCCATCCCATAGGTATTTTATTTTGTTGTCTGTTTTATTATGTTGGTGTTATTTGTCTGCACACCACCCAGAGTGGGAAATATCCCAGATGGGTGGTATAAAAATGTAATAAATAAGTAAATAAATAAAATAACTATGAAAATCTCCCAAAGAATCCTGGATCAGCAACACACTATAATCTGATTTTTCAGGTAAAGAAGCGGGAGGGAAATTACAGCAAACTTCAGAAATCGGGGCAAAAAACAAGATATAACTTCTTCAGTGATGCAACTTAAATATACTATTTAACTCAGAAAATATCCTAGTTTAATTGTGTCATACTGTATTTAAATTCTCTCTCTCTCTTCCCCTCTTCTCTTCTCATCTTAAAGTGACAATACAATAAGGCATCTTCTATAATTATTTCTCATTTCTCCTCAATATAAATCCTTCCCAAAGCAATAGGTCCTGTAGCTTTTTCATTTCACAGCATTTGGGCTACATTCTAGCAGGGCATGAATTTCATTGCAAAACTTCAGCAGTTTAATTTTATGATTACACTACCCAGAATAGTCCCTCACCATGTTTTATTCTGGTAGTTATAATCCAAAAAATTAAGCTTGTCATATCTGTTTCATAATAAGTAAACATATAACAGTCTCCTAAGCACATTTTTGGATGGGTAAGACCCATTTAAGTCAGCCAGCTATATGTCTGTGTAAATAGTTCAAAGAACTATACCAAATGCACATTAGTTCTTGAAAGAAGGCATTATTATTTCAATACCACTGTCTGAGACCTCCAGTAATTTAAAAGGTACACCAAATAAAAGCTCAATAAGCTTAACAACAAATACATATGTCCTCTCTTTAAAAGGAAAAGGCATCTATACCTCCCTTCCAAACATAGATTTAAAACAGGTAGCCCACCTTGACCTTAAATTCCCAGATGTTTTACTTAAAACACCCAGAAATCCAAGGCATTTCTACACACTTCTTGGAAGTGGAATCCAATAGACCTTAGGGTTTAGAAGCACTGCTCTACTAATGGCCAAACAACCACCTCCAATTTTACTTCTTTATCATAACCTTACAACAGCTTCTGACTAAAAGTACTGTCTTAGCTAAAACCTGACTCAGAAGTCTTCCTATGCCAGTGCAGGCACAATCAAATCATAGTGACTGATTGGTAAAGGCCTCCCATGCTCGAAAGCCAGTCCTATCTGATTCTAGGGTTCAGTGCTCACCTCTGTTTACAGTCAAAGAGCCAGCGTGTCTTCATTTGCAGATGTTTCCTTGGACATGTGGCAAGCATGACTAGACACCTGAGTACACGGAACGCTGTTTACCTTTCCACTGAAGTGGTACCTATTTATCCGCTTGCAATTACAGTAATACCTCAAACAAAGTCCGCTTCGTACAACATCGAATTCATACAACATCGCCTAATTCCTTGGGAAAAGTTGCCTCATACAAAGTCGCTGCGACTTTGTATGAGGCATTGGGTTTTTCCCCAGGTTGCATTGTGCCTGGGCAGTATAAAAGGCAGGACGCATGTGTGCATTGCTCTTGTGGGTTTTGCATGAGGAGAAGAGTGGTTAGGAGTGGTTTTGAGCACGATTGTGCTGCATGATGGGACATGTTAACTTTTAAACCTGTACTTCATAAAGTTTTCAAAAGTTAAAAACTTGTTGTATGGTTTGTCCCCTAAAATCAGGGTTGTTTGACACGTTTTTGTAATGTATTTAGCCTTTAGACAATGTTTTCTTAAAGTTCTGTCAGTTTCCTGTCTGTTTCCTTGACTTTGCCCTGAAGTCTGTGCTGTTACATTACAATGTATTTCTATGGAAACGACATTGTACAAGGCATTGCGGCAAGGATTTGGACGTTGTATGAGGCATCACAGCTAGGATTTTGCATGCCTCATACAAAGTCCAAATCCTTATAAAGCCCAAACTTGTGGAACCAAGTTTGGACGTTGTATGAGGTATCACTGTACTTGCTTTTGAACTGCTAAGTTAGCAGGATCTGGGACAGAGACGAGAACTCATTCCATCGTGCAGTACTCGGGTCTCGAACTGCTGACCTGCCAACCTTCCAGTCATCAACTTCTGTGTGTTAACCACTAAGCCACTGCAGTCCCCTTCACAGCACTTATTCTAAAGTATATTAAAAATTGGTGTGGGTTGTTAGTTCCTAGCTATGTATTTAAAGCAGTATCTGCTTTGGTCATTAGAGGTCCAAAATTCCAAGCTTGAACAATGGCTAGATTTCCTAGGTATGAGAGGGAAGAAGCCACATTTCTCTTGACAAATGACTGACTCTCAAGAGCCTCAAGGATGCATTAATGTTTCACCTCCATTAGAACAGCTACAACACACATTTGTATTATTGATTCAAAAGAAATGACTTGGGTAAAAGTCCTTCCAGCTGCCAATCTCTATTAAAGATCTTATTCTTTTTTTGATATGTACAATATCAGAGGTATTAACAGAATGGGAATGGGAAAGTTTAACAAATAGGTTGGGAGAAGAAAGAAATACAGAGATAACAGGACGGCTGTTCTTTATGCTGCCTTTCAGTAGCAGTCTTGTAGGGATCTTTCCTTTACTTTGGCTTAAAGAAGAGACAAAAGATGACAAGGCTATAACAAATTTGTTTGGTTGACTGCCCATTAACTAGCATAATCTCTCAAATCTTGTTCCAGGTTGAAGCAGTGATTTACAGAATTTGGTGTCCAAATAATGTTATGTTTAGAGAATTGCTTCTCTTTGATCCCAAATAAAAGAGAAAAATTCAATCAATTGAATACAGATTTTCAAAGAAAGGCAAGGAGAGATAAGGAGGCCTTCTTGAATGAACAGTGCAGAGCAGTGGAGGAGGACAACAGACAGGGAAGGACTAGAGATCTTTTTTTAAAAAAAAATGGGGAAATCAAGGGAACATTTAAAGCAAAAATGACCGTGATAAGGGACAAAAACAGCAGGGCTTTAGCTGATGCAGAAGAGATTAAGAAAAGATGACAAGAGTACACAGAGGAACTCTACAAAAAGGACCTGAATACCCCTGATAATCACAGTGATGAGAACAATGAACTTGTGCCAGACGTCCTGGAGAGTGAAGGAGTAAGACAAGGCTGCATTTTGTCACCCTGCTAATTTAACTTATACACAGAGCACATAATGTGCAATGCAGGGCTGGTTGAATCACAAGTTGGAATTAAAATTGCTGGGAGAAACATCAACAATTTGATATATGCAGATGATATTACTACCTTAATGGCAGAAACTGAAGAAGACCTAAAGAAGCTCCTGCTTAGGTTGAAAGAAGCGAGTGCAAAAGCTGGTCTGAGACTCAACATAAAGAAAACCAAGATAATGGCAACAGGCCCTATCAGTCCCTGGAAAATAGATGTGGAAGAAGTAGAAGAAGTGGCAGATTTTACATTCTTAGGATCCAAGATCAATGCAGATGGAGATAGCAGCCATGAAATAAAAAGGCAACTGATTCTTGGGAGACAAACTACGAGAAACCTGGGGAACATAGTTAAAAGTAGACATCACCTTGCAAACAAAAGTCCACATAGTCAAAGCAATGGTATTCCTGGTAGTAATGTATGGTTGCGAGAGCTGGACCATAAGAAAAGGTGAGTGCAGAAAAATACACGTCTTTGAAATGTGAGGTTGGAGGAGAATCTTGAGAGTCCCCTGGACAGCAAGGAGAACAAATAGGTCTATCTTAAAAGAAATCAATCCCAACTGCTCCTTGAAAGGACAAATATTGAAGATGAAGCTAAAGTACTTTGGATATCAAATGAGAAGAGAGGATTCACTTGAGAAAGCCTTGATGCTGGGAAAGGTCGAGGTCAAAAGAAGAAGATGGGGGCGGCAAAGAATGAGACGGCTAGATGGTATTGTTGACACAATGGGCACAGATCTGGGCGGGTTGAGGATAGGGGTGCCTGCAATGATCCATGGGGCCACAAAGGGTCAGAATCGACTGTGCAACTGAACAATAACAACAACAATAAAATCATTGTTCCATTTGTAATGCAGTAAAATAAGATTAATACATGTTAATATGCATACTTCTAATTGCAGTTCAATTTCTATTTTTGGGATGGGCACCAGAACAATTGAACAAATAAAGCACAGTCCATTCCACTAACACCTTAAAGTCCCCCAGTTTATGTTACAGCAAATTCTTGTTTCTGTATTTGCAGGGATACAGAATTTTTTCTTGTGTACTGTCAACAAAAAAATAGACAGAAAGAGAAGCAAGTTTGAATGAAGGTTAAAAATAATGAATTTGGGTAAGTAATGTAGCAGTTTAGTAATAATTTTATAAATCATGCATTTATACAAACATTTACTACTAAATTGAGAAATTCAGATAAATAATAATTTAGTAAGTATTAGAGATAAAGTATGCAGATTTGTGGGTGTTCTCCACCCTCCTTACAACAGCATTTTCTCCATTTATGACTGTTAATCTTTAAACTTTCTGTTCAATAAGATCCACAACACAAAAAACATACTTTTTTGATGGTCAAATGATCAGCAAATTTAACAGTGGTTTCTATACATCCCAAACCCAGGGCTTTCTCACATCTAATGCATTGTTCTGGCCAACTGCAAGAGAACTGAGCCTATACCTGTGAAATAAATAATGATTTAACGTTTGTAGATGTTGCCATCAAAAGAGCTTATTTTCTTTGCAGGATCCTTTGATTTTTCTGCTTTGCACTCAGTCAGTTTTTCTTCAAAGAATCACAACCTCTTTTTAGGAAAGGCATTTGATAACGGCTTTTCACACTTCCTTCAGTCAAACAGTTGTAATTAAAGGTTAAGTTTGGTTTTCCAACTATGGGGCAAACCAAATGTCAAAAGAAATGCCAAACACTTGATGTTTATGCATATGTCATCATTTAATGGCCAAAAGTCTGATGTTTAGCATCAAAAACTGTACTGCAGTAGGACCACTGAATCAATGGTATTTGGTAAGTCAATTTACCTGTAAGTTCCATTGATTCACTTCTGTTAAACTAAACATAGATATTTCATCCACATATGTCATCCACATAGATATTTAGTCACTCCTCAGGGCATTTTCGGAATGGGTTGGTCTGCTTGCTTTCCACAAAAGTTGTGTATGGAAGTGAGTCAACTCACCCCAAGTCAGCACTCCTGCTGATCAAGGCATCTGGGAATTGAAGTTCAAGAACAGCTGAAGTGCCAAGGTTCACCATCACTGCCCCAATGTATGCCTTTTGAACCCCTGGCAAAGGATTCTACTATTTTAGCTTGCTTGCTGGAGTACACAGAAAGAGCCTCCACAAAGATTGAGGTATTAGTGAACCACAACTGGGCGTACCCTGCTAACAGCAACCTTGTGTTGCTGGCTAATCTTTCTTACACTAGGTCCGGTGAAGGGAACTGCAGCATGAACTCACCAAACGGTCCTTCATTTTGGCAGTTTTACATCTGGACTAGACACAAAAGAATAGAAGCTTGCTTGCTTGCTTGTTTTAGTCTATGCCCAGCACATTTGGATGCTGTGAACCAGGGGTTCACAACCTAAGGCCCATGGGCTGGACCCCACCCACGGCGGTGACCCCCGGAAGCAGAAGGGACATGTTTACAACAACCATAAACACATCCATGCCTGCACAAATGCACCATTTGGCCCTTCCTCCACCACATGGCACTTTCAGGTGTGGTGGAGGCGGTGGGGGGGGGCACATGAAATGGTGTCACGGGCTGCATCCAGCCCATGGGCTACAGGTTGAGAATCCCTGCTTTTAGTCATTCACTCACAAAATGCAAGTACTACCCTATGATTTAATAGGACACACCCAGTGCAAATAATGAAAACAGTCAAAGCAAAGTTCCTATAAAAATCAAACCATAGACTGCAAGATACACAATGAATCCCTGGTCATCACAATCATCTTGTAAGTCAGTGCTTATGTCTCACAAACATTTGCATTTTACTGTGATTTCAAAATTGAACTTAACAGACATTGAGACACCGCCATTTTGAGATAATTAACCTATACAAACAATTTCAATTATTTAAGTGATACAGTGGGTTTCTAAGGTACATTGAAAGTAAGGTTCCTTTCTTCCCATCCCCAACATTAAGAAAGAAAACAGAATTAAACATATGTACGCATTTTGTGTGGCAATGTCTTGTCTTTTGCTTAGTCAAGGGTCAAACTGATTAAAAACAAACTGATACAGGCACGGCATTATGTAAATATAGATTTTTAGAAATCTAAATCTCACCACCACCTTTACTTGAGCCACACAGAGGAAAAAGCACCCCACAAGAGTGAAAAGAAGGACCAGCATGGCTGTTATGATGTTCTTAGCTTTTACTGAAATCTCTGTTAATTCTTCTCCCTTTAGATCAGTGTTTCCCAACGTGGGGGACTTCAGTACATTAGCTGATCAGTGCTTTGGGGAATTGACTTAGGCTTGTGAGAATTGAAATGCAAAAGGCAAAAGTTGGGAAACACTGCGTTAGATGTTTTACGACACCTGCACAGAATGATCTATGGTTTCTCCAAGTCTATAGTTTCTCAAGAACTTGTGAAACATAAAATTATTGCAAAAATAACAGTTCCACAGTAAGCGGGTTCCAGATTCCTAGCAATACACGGTCATAATAGCTCCTTTTCTTCTCATCAGCAGACTGAGCGATCTTTAGCTTTCAAAAAGAAATTGCAACAATGCTGTCATCATAATTATATTGCACAATACAATGTAATTATATCGTGCAGGAAAAATCATAACGCTAGCGGCAACAACCACAATGAGCTTTTAAAAGTGAATCTAAAAGAAATTTATAATATTTTAAATATTATAGAAATAAACTCAGCAGCACTACTATGAAAAATGGAAACCCAGTGATAAGTGTTATTAGAAAGTCTATCATTTGAAATAAAACCAGGATTTTAAAATGACAACTAAGATACAAGTAATGGAACAAATTCAGCAGCAAATTGCAGAGTCATAGGTGTTAATAGAACCGACAAGTCATTAAGTTACACCTCTATCAAGATTTAACCTTCCAAATGTAAAATTGCTTCACAAAAAAGTAAATACTGTCTGCTACTTGTTCTATTCCATGTGTTCTATACTAAATCAAGTGAGCTGAAACCAAATCTGAGGTCCGATTCTGCATAGGACATCAGGATTTAAGTTAAGTACGTGTACAGACATGACTGTCCGGTTTATTAACACAGCTGTACCAACTTATCTTTAGCATAAAACAGACTCACTATGGCCTAGCTGTACTATCCAATAAGATGGGTTTGCACTAGAGACAAGCCCTTGGTCCATCTTGTTTTATACAGTGGTACGCCATACAATGATTTTAATCTATTCCACGGGGCTCGTTGTTGTACGAAATAATTGCTATATGATGCATGCATCGTATAGCGATTTCCCCTATGGGATGCATCGTACAACAATGTTTTTTGCTAAGTGTTTTTTCCCATTGAAAAAATGTTGTACGATTTTTTCCATTGAGAAAATTGTTATGCGGGACGCCATTTCCCCGCAAAACCTAATTGTTACGCGATTTTGTTGCTATACGGGGTGATTGTTGTATGAGGTTCCACTGTATACCCATTTTAGACATCAGCACACTGACTTGCCCAGACATGTCCGGCCTCTGCTAGAACATGCATGCCATCAGGGGATGTGATTCAGCTGAGATGGCAGCAGGCATAGTGATAGCTACAACTGTTATAATGGTCCTATGTAAAAATACATTACCCAATTACCGACCATTTGAACAACTATAGCATGCCTATAACTTAAAATCTTACGTGATACGCAAATTCTTGTTCAGATTTGGAATCATCACACACAATATCATGTAAATCGCATATGTTATTCCCAGTAGCAAAATCATTGTTGTGCAGTGTAATCACTACATCATGGAAATAACATGCTGTACACAGAAAA
Source organism: Bradypodion ventrale (assembly GCA_035047345.1). NCBI lineage: Eukaryota > Metazoa > Chordata > Lepidosauria > Squamata > Chamaeleonidae > Bradypodion > Bradypodion ventrale. The sequence continues at coordinate 325,677,041 of JAWDJE010000002.1, read as the reverse complement.
GTGGCTTCTTCTTCCACATGTGCAGCCCAGTAGAGGGGTGTGTGACTGAGTGACTGACTGAGTGAGTGAGTGAGTGAGAGAGAGAGAGACCCTGGGTGAGTACCTCAAGGGAAGTTGCTCGCTTTCCTCGGTGGGAGAGTGGTGAAGGCACCAGTGCCTTCAAACCCCACCCCCTGTTGAAAGCAAAACAACACTTCCTGGGGAAGTTATTCGCTTTCCTTGGTGGGAGGTGGCGAAAGCACCAGTGCCTTCACCCCCGCGGAAAGCGTTCTCGGCCTTCGTCTCCCTGACTGAAGCGGAAGGCATGTGGGGAGAAGATGGGCTCTCCCCCTCTTCTCCCTGCTATGTTAGCCGGTGCGTTGTTGGTTTTTTAGCACACATAAGAACATAAGAACAGCCTTGCTGGAACAGGCCACAGCCCATCCAGTCCAGCATTCTGTCTCACACAGTGGCTCACCATTTGCTTCAGGGTATTCCCAAGCAGATGCCTTCACCTGCTTAGGATTCCCTGGAAATGGCATTGAGAGATATCCTGCCTATCTCTCCAACCCGTAGGTTGTCATTAAGTATCCATAATTATAGCTATTGATACCCTTGTCCTCCATGAACTTGTCTAATCCTTTCTTAAAGCTGTCAAGACTGACAGCTGTCACCACTTCTTCTGGCAGGGAGTTCCATAGACCAGTAATCCTCTGGGTGAAAAAGTACTTTCTCTTATTTGTTTGAAAACTAGTACCAAAAAGTTTCATGGAGTGTCCCCTAGTTCTAGTGTTATGCGATAGGGAAAACAGTTTTTCCTTATCTACTTTGTCCACACCGTGCATGATTTTATAAACTTCAATCAGGTCACCTCTTAGACGTCGTCGTTCAAGAGTGAAGAGGCCCAACCGTTGCAGCCTCAGATGGTAAGGAAGGTGTTCCAGTCCCCTAATCATTCTGGTTGCCCTCCTCTGCACTTTTTCCAGCTCCATAATATCCTTCTGGAGGTATGGCGACCAGAACTGTACACAGTATTCCAGATGGGGCCTCACCATAGATTTATAAAGAGGCAAAATAACACTTGCTGACTTATTTTCTATACCCTTCCTAATGATCCCTAGCATTGAGTTTGCTTTTTTCACTGCTGAGGCACACTGGGTTGACACCTTCATTGAGTTGTCCACCAGGACACCAAGGTCCCTTTCCTGGTTTGTCGCACAGAGTTCAGATCCCATCAGTTTATAAATGTAATTAGGTTATTTGCCCCAACATGCATCACTCTGCACTTACTAATGTTGAAGCTCATTTCCCACTGTTTTGCCCACTCCCCCAGTGTCAAGAGATCCCTCTGGAGCTCCTCACAATCTCTCACAGTTTTCACTACCCTGTATAATTTAGTGTTGTCAGCAAACTTGGCTACCTTGCTTTTTACTCCTACCTCTAGATCATTTATGAAGAGGTTGAAAAGCAGGGGTCCCAGTACTGAACCTTGGGGGACCCTACTCTTTACTTCCCTCCACTTGGAGAAGTGTCCATTTAGTGCTACCCTCTGTTTCCTGTCCCTTAGCCAGTTGCTGATCCAGGACAAGACCTGTCCCTTTATTCCATGACTGGTAAGTTTATTCAAGAGCCTTTGGTGTGGGACCTTGTCAAAAGCCTTCTGAAAGTCCAGATAAACAATGTCAACTGGATCCCCCCTATCCACATGCTTGTTGACACTCTCAAAAAATTCCAACAGATTAGTGAGGCATGATTTGCCCTTGTAAAAGCCATGTTGGCTCTCCTTTAGCAGCGCCTCCTCTTCTATGTGCCTATTAATTCTATCTTTTAGGATGGTTTCTATCACTTTACCTGGGACACATGTCAAACTGACAGGTCGGTAATTTCCTGGATCATCCCTGGATCCTTTTTTGAAAATTGGTGTTACATTCGCTACCTTCCAGTCATCAGGCACAAAGCCTGATTTGAGTGAAAGATTATATATTTTGGCTAGGATATCAGCAATTTCATCTTTAAGTTCCCTGAGAACTCGTGGATGGATGCCATCTGGTCCTGGTGATTTGTTAGTGTTTAGTTTAACAAGACATGCAAGGACCTCCTCCCGGGTTATTTCTATCTGGCTTAATTCTTCGGTTTCCCTCCCTACGAAGATAGGCTCTGTTTTGGGCATGCGGTCTCTGTCTTCTTCAGTGAATACTGAAGCAAAGAATTCATTGAGTCTCTCTGCAATCTCTGTTTTCTCTTTAATAACCCCTTGCCTTCCATTGTCATCTAATGGTCCAATTGCCTTCCTAGTTGGGTTCTTACTTCTAATGTACTTAAAGAAGTCTTTGTTATTTCTCTGAGTATTTTTAGCTATACGCTCCTCAAAGTCTTGCTTTGCTTTCCTGATTGTTGCCTTGCATTTGTTCTGCCAGAATTTATGTTTCTGCCTGCTGTCCTCATTCGGACAAGCCTTCCATCTTCTAAATGAGCTTTTCTTGCTCTTGATCACTTCCCGAACAGCTCCTGTAAGCCACATTGGAGTCCTCTTGGACCTGGCAGTGCCCTTTTTCCTTTTGGGTATGCATTCCAATTGGGCCTCTGTTATTGTTTTTGTAAACAGCCTCCATGCCTCTTGGAGTGTTTGGACTCTCTCAATTTTCCCTTTCAGCTTCTTTTTTACTAGTTTCCTCATCTCTGGGAAATTTCCTTTTTGAAAATTTAAGGTCTCTGTGTTAGAGTTTATCAGTGACTTGCAGTCTATGATCAAGTTAAACATAATTGAGTTGTGGTCACTGTTCCTTATTGGATCAGTCACATTAACATCTTGCACCAGATCCTGAGTAATACTCAGGATCAAGTCAAGGATTCTTGTACCTCTAGTTGGGTCTTCAACCATCTGTCCCAGGGAACAATCATTTAGCATATCTAGGAACTTTATCTCTTTATCATGTGCTGAACAACAGTTCACCCAGTCTATGTGAGGGTAATTGAAGTCCCCCATTATAACCAGGCTTCCCTTCTTGGATGCCTCCTTTACAACATTCTCCAACTGCCAGTCTCCCTCAAGAGTTTGGGTTGGAGGCCGATAGTATATGCCTACTGTTAGACCATCCTTGTGGCCTGGTACTCTTACCCACAGAGCTTCTAATGGTGACTCCAAATCACCTAGATATTCCAATTCATACGATTTTATCACTTCTTTGACATACAAGGCTACACCACCTCCCGTTTGCCCCTTTCTATCCTTCCTGTACAGTTTGTAGCCTGGGATAACTGTATCCCATTGGTTATCATCCGTCCACCAGGTTTCAGTGATACCAATAATATCAATATTCTTATCTATTGCTAAGTATTCCAGCTCCCCTATTTTGTTCCGGAGGCTTCTGGCATTTGTATACAAGCATTTATATATGCTTTCCTGATACAGTCTTTTGAGTCCAGTTGCATTGTTAGACTGCCTCTTGCATCCTTCTGCTAGAGTGCTGGTGACTAGCTCCTTGCTCTGCTCAGTAATTTTTGCATCCTCCTCACTACTCAAGTACACACTTCCCCGAACCGGATGCTGCCCAGCTCCTGTCGGCTTTCCCCCAGTTATCAGTTTAAAAGCTGCTCTGCAGCCTTTTTGATGTTGAGTGCCAGCAATCTGGTCCCATCATGGTTCAAATGCAACCCATCCCTCCTGAACAGATTTGGCTTGTCCCAAAATGTTCTCCAGTTCCTAACAAATCTGAAACCCTCCTCTCGACACCACCGCCTCATCCACGCATTGAGGCTTCTGAGCTCTGCTTGCCTGGTAGGTCCTGCGCGAGGGACAGGCAGCACTTCTGAAAATGCTACCTTGGAAGTCCGGGACTTCAATCTTCTTCCTAACAACCTGAATTTGGCTTCCAGGACAGACCGCTTGGCCTTCCCAACACCATGACAACTGGCTCATTCCCAGTTCTCTCTAACAATCTATCTAGATTTCTTGTGATGTCTGCAACTTTTGCACCTGGCAGGCAAGTCACCATATGGTTATCATGTGCATCACAAATCCATTTCTCTGTATTTCTAATTATTGAATCGCCTAGTACAAGGAGCCTCTCTCCTGCAATCTGTTCATCTACATGCACCTCATCAATCATATTAAGGGAGAGAAACTCAGTTTGTTCCTGTTGTTTATCTTCCTGGATCTCATCAAGTGTGATGAAGTAGAGATCATCAGGTGGAACCAGTTGTTCCTCTGTGTGTTCCTCATCAGGTGTGATGAGGGAAAGAGCCTCAAATTTATTGTGTAATTTCAGACTCTCAGAGTGATCCCCTACTCTTCTCCTCCTTTGAGTCACATTCCTCCAAACATCTCCCTCCTGAGTTAGTGAAGGGCCTTCTCCCTCAGAACTGTGCCCTGTCTCTTCTTTGTCCAGCATAATCTGCTCCGCTCTGTCCAAGAACAGCTCAAGCTCCTTAATTTGTTGATGGTTAGATATGCGGGCCTCTAGCTGCTGGACCTTCTCTTCTAGTAGTGCAACCAGCTTGCACTTGCTGCAAGTATAGTTCTCCATATGCTTTGGCAAGAACACAAACATGGCACAAGTATTGCAGGTAACACCCGTGCTGGCTTCCCAGCGTTCTCTGTGCTTGCGCCCTTCAGCCTGATTGCCTGGGGGGTTGTGCAGCGCAGAGGACACTGGGAACCATAGTTTTATTTTTTGTTCAGATTCATGGGGCGGTTGTCCCACTCTCAGTGATCGGACCCTTGTGGCAATGCTCGCAGGGTCTTAAGTTAAGTGCGGGCGGCTCGGTACAGGATAGTAGGGACCGGTGCGAGTGTGCATGCCGTTCACCAACGGCCCAAGGTACTTCTTATAGGTATAGATCCGATTTAATTGGATTCTCTTATCAGTGCCAAACCCCTAAGGGAGGAGAAAAGTGAATCTCTCTTCCTATTTAAAGGGCTGCCTGGAGCCTATTTCTTTGAGCTCCCATGGCTTGAGACCACCTGGTTTTGCTGGCACAACGCCCTTATCTCTGGGAAGAGACAAAACATCTATGGAGCTAGCCCTGCCAGAGGCTATGCCTGAGGGAGAACCTTAACTAACTGTTTTTCTTGTAGTCTGTCTTTGTTCTTTTTCAGATGCTTTGCTTAATAAATTACTGCTTAAGGTTTTATTGAGTCTTGGTGGATTTAAACAGATGAACCCAGGTTTCCTTGCTCTCTGCTTTGTACGCTACCACATTAAAAGATCGCATACTCTCGATTTAAGCAAGAGGTGAATCCGCTTAGCGGGCAATGGTTCTGGATTGAGGAGGTGACAGGAGAGGCTGCAGTTGGGATTGTGCGTATTTAAGGAAGTTGAAGCTGCCCACTGATCGTTACATGCCTCCCTCTCTTATGTTCTGGCCCAGCTCAAGCACAATACCTTTTGCCTGACCTAATGTGAGAAAGACTAGCTGACAACACAAGGTTTCCGTTACCAGGGCACGTCCGATTGTGGTTCAAAAATACCACAATCTTTGAAAATTGCTTTAAGGACAATAAGTGAATGAGCCAAATTACAACAAAATGGTAAGACAATCTCTTTCCCCAAAATCACTAAATCTGATCTGATTCTCCCAGGGCAAAATCTTCTTAGGGCAAATTGCCTAAAGTGAAGAAATCACGACAGATGTTACCTATTGCATGCTAAGTTGTATGCAACATAATTGAGCATGCAACAGATCATACCTTCTTTTTAAAAATAATTTTTATTAATTTTTTGAAAAGACATAAAATAGAAAAGCATCAAACAAGAAAAAACAAAACAATATAACAAAACATAACATATAGTCTCGTTTACAATGGGTATAACACATGGTTATAACACTTATTATCTATTATATATTTTCTTATAACTATTACTTCTGTACCTTCTCTTCAGTCTCTCTATATAAAACTTTATTATTCATTTACCCAATTCTTATTTCTTTATATCACATAATAATTCAAAATAATAATTAATAATCATACCTTCTTGAAGAAATTTGCCTCCCCTAAAAAAAACACCAATTGCATTAACCAATGGCATAGCTATGCAAGAAGATTTTGAACACAATCAGTAGTTAAGGTCTCACTGAAATCCATTTTTAATTCCATTGTGCAAATTACCAGACCTCTCAACAGTCTACTCTGGTCCAAACAGCCACTATGAATGGTTAAGTAGCAAAAGCAGTGGTGGGCTCCAAATTTTTTTTACTGCCACACTGTGGGTGTGGCCTACTTTGTGGGCATGGCCTACTCTGTGGGCATGGCCATGTGACTGGGTGGGCAATCTAATCATGCCTGCCCAGTGGTGGGATTCATTTTTTTACTACCTAATCTGTGGGAGTGGTATGGTGGGCATGGCTAGGGGGCAATCCTTGCATTGCACCTGAATTAGGACTACTTTATTTCAAAGCTTGGATGGGTGAGGTCAGCCAAAATTTCTGCTACCGGTTCTGGTGAACTGGTGTGAACCTGCTGAAGCCCACCACTGAACAAAAGCCTTGGTTTTGAATAAGAAACAGAAAACTCTTTTGGTCGTCATCTGGGTAATCAAAACAACAACAACCAGGAAACTCTCTTGAACCAAACATATTTAGAACTAAAACTGTATACTATTTTACTGATTTTAAAAAAATCGAAAAAGGCAATTTAAATATCACGTAACTATACTAAAAAAAAAGTTTCAGAAGTATTAAATGTAAATTTGGAAGAGCAATAATAGGCAGCCTCTTTCACACGAGGTGAAAAGTGAAAGATAACTTGCTCTCTTGATCAATTGCAACAGTTCTTCCCTTTCTAGAAAAACCTCCTTACAAATACCTATCACTGATCTCTCCATTATAACTTATTGTGACCACAAAGATCCTTTCTTCATGCATACTTTCACCCTAATCAAACACAACCATTGTAGCTACAATCTGCTAGTGCTTGTAAGAGTTGTTTCTACATGTAATTCAAAAAGAAGCTAAGTCAGAAAATCAAGATAGGGATGCTTGTTCAGTCTAGGGACTCTTGTAAAATGCAGTCCTAACACCTCGGCAGGTCAAAGCCAAATGTCCTGGGAGCTGGGACTGGCAGGAGAAGATGGAGACAAACATTTTTCTACATTTTATTCTGCAGATTGGAGTACACAAGTGGTTCTTCATTAGGAGACATGTGACTCAATTCAACATCTTACATTTAAGGATTTTATACTTTCCTTGTCACATCCATATTTTTCCATTGATTAATTGTAGAATATGCAAGTCAAGAAGTCATGTCCTGACATCATGTCTCATTAAGACCTGAACTAATTACAATATGCAAATATTGATTGATAAGAGGTAGACAGAGAGTCTTAAAATATCCCACTTCCATGGCATCTTGTGCCTTAGCACATTTCTCATAGGATCAAATAACCTTCTGGCAGACATCCAACCTTCCATTTTAATGAAGGATTAAGGTGCTTTTAAACAACAGCACAAACATCAAGATGGAGGTCTCTTTGGCATAGAAATTTTCTACAAGAGGACAACATTCCCTCATAAATAACCTGCAGCCCATGGGCCAGATGTGGCTCATGGCAACATTTCATGTGGTCCTGTGGGAATGCATCTGGATTCTGTCAGGCTGCTTCTGACACATTTTGTAAACAAAGGCCTCTTTGCCTGAGAGACAACGCTGTGCTTTAGGCATGCGTAGAAAAGTGAGAGAAATTCTTTCTCCTTATTTGGGTTATGTAGGTGAAGTTTTGTTTCTGGTATTCTCTGTCAGCCTGAGTTTCGTTTTCTGATACATACTCTGCCTGAATAAAGAAGTTAGTAGCGTTTGACCAGCCAAGGACTGCAGTGTGCTTTCTCTCTGTCTCTCTGTTTCTCCCTACTCAAAGCCTAATGAAGCAGGACTTCATGGGACTGATTGCTATCTTAAAGATCTGAGGATATAACTGCTGCTAATGAGGCTGACTGAATAAAGAAGATATCTTTACATGAAGCAGAATTCCAACAAGTGGCGCTCCGTGTGATGCTTTGAACTACAATGAGAGAGCCTGCTGTGAAAGCTGCTTCAGCAATTAACACCTCATAATCGACCGGGGAAGGTCTCACTCACCTACGACCAGGCAAAAGGTCAGACCGGAGGAAAGGTCATAAATCGAGCTCGAAAATTCATCCAAAGTCAACTTTGGGTCCCACATTACGTGAGTGATTAATTTTAATTATGGGATGTTTGCTTTCTTCAGAAATGCAGGAACTTTGTAAAGATATCTCAGATCTTTTGCATGAGAATGGGCGAAAGGTAGATGAGAAGAAGATACAGCAGCTGGTTAAAGTTATAGCAAAATTCTGTCCTTGGTTTAAATATGAAGGTCTGGACTTAAAACAGTGGAAACAGATTGGGAGAGAAATGCAGAAGCATAATGGAATTTCTGTGTCAATATTATTTACATGGGAGGCAGTTAGGGACTGCCTTCAGAGACTTACTCCAAAAAATATTTTATTGTCTCAAAGACTTGATGGCCATCCCCTCCCACAGCTTTTGCCTTCAGAGAAAGGGGGGGCCATGGCAACCATGGCGGCCATGGCAACTGCCCTTCCATCATATGAGAAACAACAGCCTCCTGATGGAGGTGGAAATGGAGATGGGACATTATATCCTGCCTTGCAATTATGTCCTGACTTGCAACAATCAAGTGCTTTTAGCCCTACAAAAGACCTGTTCTCTGCTGCAATATTGCCAGCCGAGCATAAAAAACAGCTAGTGCCGGCTGATGGGGAACAAATGGCGGGGAACTCATCACAGATTGAAGTTGTTGATGCATGCAGAGTGGCAGAAAGCAAGGACTGTGTTTTAAAGAGCAGCATAGGGGATCTCAGCCCCCCCGTGAATCAACCCTCATCACAAAAGCAGGAGAAGCTGAGTAGTAAATTTGATACCTCACGTTTGGGCAGGAAGATCCTGCAAAAATGGAAGGATGGCCCAAAGGAGGAACGCACAAAACCCAAGACAAAAAAGGGGTGCAAGTACAAACTAACAGATGCAGGTTGTCATAAGGTTGAGAATCATATGCTGGAGATGAAAGAAATACAGAGAAAGAGGGGGGTGAATATTTCCTGTATGGATAGCAGGCTGTGGCAAAAATACAAGGAGGAAGAAGACATACAGTTTTTTGTTGATTTTGAACTGCCCAACCCACAAACAAAGAGATACAGAGTGAGCTGTCCCACGTTTCAAGCATCAGGATTGCAGGGAAAGCAACTTGGACTTCCCTGTGATTTTCGTCTGTGTGAAAATTACTTGCAACTGCTGGAGAAGTCTTTGTGCCTTCACACCTCCTCGGCCTGCCTTACTGCAGATGGGTGTGGCTGGAGCATGAAGGAATGTGTGTCTGCCTGAAAAGCTGAAAAGGGGGGTTGTGTGGGATTGTCTTGTGAAGTCAGTGAGAAGTAATTTATGGCTTACTTTCAACTTGCCATTCCAAGAACTGAACTGGAGAGAAAATAGTGTTTTGTGTTTAAATTGTCTTCAATCAACGTTTGGTCTTTAATTTGGACATTTTAATTGGACCCTAAAAGTTTGTGTGACTCTAAGAAGAATTGGCTTTGTTTGCATTATAAAACCAGAAAACCTTTTTAAATTGGATAAATGGTTCAACTGTATGATCATGCTATTTTCTGTTTTATATTCAAATGCCTTTAAATGCTCTGCTGATATTAGTAATGATATTTGTGCTGATTTACCATGCTTTGCTAGTAAAAGTTATTAATGCCTCTCTCACTTTTACACCAGTGAGAGAAGAAAAAATATAATGCCTCTTTCACTTTACATCCAGTGGGAGAAGAAGAAATTTAATGCCTTACTCATGTAATTGGGTAGTAAGAATTGCTTTCTAGAATGCTATAGAGGCCTCCTTCATGTAAGGAAGAAAAAAAAATGTTCATGTCTTGTTTATGCTTAAATGTTTTGCTTATTCTTTTGCAGGAGAAAGATCTGTCTTTGCTTATGTTATGTATTGTCTTATGAAACTGCATACCTTCAGAAGCACATGGCAGAGTTTCCAGTACTCTACACATGTAAATGGGTTTGTGATATTGCATTTGTGTTATATGTCACTCATGTTTCACGTTTAGTTACATGGTACTAGTAATAACAGGGCATGCTCCTGTTTCTTAGGGGAGTGTCTTCTTAAGCCATTGGTCATCTATTGGCAACAAGGGGATCCTGAGTGGAAGGATTCCTGCTGGAGCAATCCGCCCATGGAGAGAGAAGAAGGTTACTCAGCTCCAGGATGGTGGTTCACCAGTAAACTAAATTTGCTGACATTTGTTTTCTTTCTTACTGTGCTTCCAGCTGTAAGAACAATGCCTCATGGGGGCAACCCCAACTTTTGGATTCGTCATGCTAACTATATGTTTGAGGTTCATGGTAAGAATGCAACGTTATACTATGAGCATCCACTGGCAGTGTCGCAAATGGCTTTTCTTCCGGCATTGTTCAACACACCTGAGCTGGTTATTGGACATTTGCAACATCTTGATAGATCTACACTCTTCTCTAATCCTCCAGAACAATTTAACAACACCCGTTGGCGAAGCATGACATTCAAGAAATACACTAAAGGACTTTGTTTCTGCTGTCATAGTTCTGGAGTCTGGAATAGTAAATGGAAATACTGGACTCAAGCAAAAAGGGTTCTGCGGAATGTAGGCAATTATACGGGTTGTGACGATTATTTTTGGTTATGGGGTAGTTATAACAGTTCTTATAAGCTTAATTATACCTTGTTTAACACTACTATTGAAGATATATATGATGTGTTTCCTATGTTTACTCCTGATTATTCTGCTATAGATAGTGGTTCAATTTGCAATGGATGGCAAATCAAGGATCCTAACATGTGGTTCTTTTTTAATGGAGTTGCCACGAATTTCCATCCAGGTCAATATCAATGTGCAGCATTGGGTTATTTTACCTTACCCGTACAAGTGCAAATGTCGCCTCAGGCACATGCACGGCGCCGGAGAGCTGCTGCCGGCCCGATGGGTTCTGGCTGCAATGATGAAGTGATAATCGATGTTCAGCTTTCTGATGGTAGCTCCTGGGGGAGGGCTATAGGGAGTGCTATCACTGGAGCACTCACCTTGGGATCATACCCAGGTGTCATTTCCCAGGAGAATAGAAGGTCCATTTTGGGACTCACCTGTAGGCTGGAGAAATCAATCAATGCCACAGGGAGGGTCATACGGGATCTTCAAATGGAAATCACTGAGCTTCATCAAGACCAAATGCAGGACAGACTAGCCATAGATTACCTGTTAGCAAAATCCGGAGGATTTTGTAAACTGGTCGGGAACCAGGGATGTCGGGTAAAATTCCAGGATCTGAATAATACTATTGAGAAAGAACTTCAGAATTTACAGGAGAGTATTACTAACAATGTACGCACTGATGTTAATCTCTTTGATTGGGTGACTTCTTGGTTGCCTGATTTATCTGTCCTTAGACAAGTTTTCTTTTATGGGTTTATTATTATTATCTGCTTTATACCTTTGTGTTTTTGCATTTATTGTATTCCTAATCTTATTTCTATGTGTAACACATGTCCATTGCGTAGAAGGGAGACATCGAGTTTTGCACAACGGCAATTGTACTCAATGAGGTATCATCCTCCGGAACAAAGTACCATGAGTCAGGAGGGGTACGATGTCCAGGAGGACAGTGATGATGTATATGGAGGAGTAGTTATGGAGTATGATGGCATGCAGGGGTATGATTAGCCGTCCCTCTCTCAAATTTAAATGAAAAAGGAGGACATGTGGGAATGCATCTGGATTCTGTCAGGCTGCTTCTGACACATTTTGTAAACAAAGGCCTCTTTGCCTGAGAGACAACGCTGTGCTTTAGGCATGCGTAGAAAAGTGAGAGAAATTCTTTCTCCTTATTTGGGTTATGTAGGTGAAGTTTCGTTTCTGGTATTCTCTGTCAGCCTGAGTTTCGTTTTCTGATACATACTCTGCCTGAATAAAGAAGTTAGTAGCGTTTGACCAGCCAAGGACTGCAGTGTGCTTTCTCTCTGTCTCTCTGTTTCTCCCTACTCAAAGCCTAATGAAGCAGGACTTCATGGGACTGATTGCTATCTTAAAGATCTGAGGATATAACTGCTGCTAATGAGGCTGACTGAATAAAGAAGATATCTTTACATGAAGCAGAATTCCAACATGGTCCCCCACTGCCTCCACCACACCAGGAAGTGGCATGTGGTGGAGGAAGGGGGAAATGGCCATCCGGCCCCCAAAGCTGTCTGAGGGAGCATGACCCGACCCCTGACTAAAAAGGTTGAGAATTCCTGACCTACAGGGAGCCAGGTGTATGTCAGCAAAGGGTGAAATCAAAACCATGGTAGACTCTCCCTCTCTCACATACACATACATATATTCCCAAGGCTCAAAAGAGAAAAAAAAATGACCTTAACTTTAAAGCAAAAATTTTAGGGCTGAAATCCTGTTGCTTATTATAGAGAGGAGGCCCATTGAATCAAAACAGTTTCTGAAGCAATTAACTCATCAAATCAATGGGCCTATTCTAGTTACAATTTACTATGCAAAGAATCAGGATTTCAGCCTTTGTTAAAAGGTTACTGCCACAGACACCCATCTACACATAAAAGGAAGGAATTCATGCCACAGATCAACTCCTCCATCCTTCACTTAAAACATGGATGCATGTTCATTCCAACACCAGATAACATCCTTAATATCACCTGCCAACCAGCTCCTTCTGTATTAATAGTGTGGTCTGGAAGAACTGAAATGAAACACGGGCTTTGCTAAACTCAGGATCTACAAACAGCAAGTCTCCAGCACAAGCCTATCCATAGATATATAATCTTTACTCAACCAGTCCACTCAGTTCCAATTAGGGGGGAAAGCAGTTCAGTTATGCTAAATGGACTTACCAGGGCTAAACAGAAGGTTCTCTTTTTCTTGGGAATCAAACATTGATTCTCCTCAGGAAATCAAGTAGGTCACCTTTTGTGCTTCTTTGGGGTGGAAAGTTAAGATACAGACTATCCAGTGATTAAAGAAGAAAGAAAGTATCTCTTTACTGAACTACTCAAAAAACAAAAAACTATTGACAGGAACATGAAATAAACATAGAATTCAGACAACATTCTGGTAAGTAGTAAATAAATAAATAAATTGCAACAATTTTAGTTAGAACTCGTCCAGTTATCAGACATACCAAAAGAAATGAATCAGTTATTTATTTATTTGTCATATTTGTATTGCCACCCACTCGGCAAGCGATCTGGATGACGTACAACAATTACATCACGAACTACATAAATCCCACTAGAGAACTATAAAAAACTTAAAACCAGTAAAAAAAAATTAAAATACAATAAAAAATTAGCCAGACAACTAAAAAGAGCGAGGGAGCAATCTATACCTATACATCCGAGCGTTAACCGTTGGAATGTGACAAAGGTTCCCGCACCCGTCCACACTATCCCCTACCAAACCTCCTGCACTAGCCTGAACCCGGTACGGAGGTAACTGTAGGGTTGCGAAATGCGCTAGTGGGGTAAGAGCCCCACAAACGCGAACAAAGGGAAACAACTTCAATTCCCAATGTTCTCTGCACCACGCCGCGTCACAGCCAATCAGGCTGAGAGGCGCAAGCAAAAAGAATGTTGGGAAACGCGGCGTGGCCAATCAAAATCGAGCCGTAGGAAAAAAAACCGCCCCACGAATGCAAACCACAAACGCAAAACTACAAGTCCCAACGTCCTGCACGCTGTGAGCGCGCAGAACGCTGAGAAAGCCGGTGCGTGAAAAATAAAATTACAAAACGCAACGGGAGCGCAAGTCCCCAGCAGGCAGACTCAGCATCTCACAGCCATGCAAAATAAAAAGCCACAAAACGCCACCGTGAGACACCTGCCGTCCTTCTTTCCCGGAGCAATGGGGAGAAGAGGGACTCCCTCTCCTCCACGCTACCCTGCCGAAGACACAGCGAGACCACCACCGGCCTCAAGGAAAATTGAGCCGGGGTGGAAAAAACCCCCAAAACAGGAAGCAGTTCGTCAGGGGAAGCACCCTCCCTGGCGGATGTCTGGCTGATGCCTTTGTACTTCCAATTACAAAAGCAACTGCCAGCAATCCGGAAGGAAAAGCACCACCCCTTATGGATCGCTGCCTGCCGATCTCCAGTTAGGTAAGCCAGGAGAAAAAGGAGACAGAGAGGAGAGAACCATTGTTAGGTACAGATAGCTCTTCTCTGCCTCTTCCTTCTCCCCCGACCTACGTAACGAACCTTCCCGGGAGAGGAACGGGCTGACTGCCTCCTCCTCCTTTTCCCCATTGCTGCATCTAAACCAAAATTCAAAGCAGCAATGGGGAAAAGAGAAACCCACAGGCAGCCCGTTCTTCAAGCTAAAGTAACCACCAAAAACAAACACCAAAATTAATAAAACAAATAATAAATAATAAAACAAAAATAAATCAATAATTTAAAAAACCATTAACAAACAAAAAAACCCCACAAAATACACAAACAAAAACATCCACAATAACACAAAACCACATACAAAACACCTAACTACAACGCGAAAAAACCCACAAATTACACAAATAAACAACAACAAAATAAGAAAAATTAAACAAAATCAGAAATAACCAAACCAATTAAACAAATCTAAAATTTAACCAAAACAAAAAAAGAACAAACTGAAACACCTCCCAGCCCACTACCACAAAAGCAAAACAAAGAAAAACCCCAGAAGAAAGAAAACCAGACAACTCACCAGCACGTCCTCCCTCAGAGATGAAGAAACAAAGAGACTACTTACCGGAAGAAGCCCCACCCAGAGGCCAGGAGAGAAAAAACAGTGAAACTAAAACAAAACCAATAGCAACTCAAAAAGACACAACAGCCCCACCTAGAGACCACAAGAGTAAAAACAAGTAAAAAACAGAATAAATCAAAAGTTTACACAAATCATAAACATATGTCAAAGAAATAAAATAAAAAGATTTATAATATCCTGTGTTGAGTTTTAACTCAAATAAAAACCCAAAACATCTAAACACAGTTTAAAAAAATTGAATGTAAAAAACATGTACTTTCACATTTTTAAAAAGATTACCTACGGTACAACTATTAACAAAAAAAAGGCAAACCCACAAACTAAAACATTATTTGGTTAAATAAAACAATTTGAAACAATTATATAATCCTTTGTTCTTTTTTTAATCCACCAAAAAAAAACCCAAAAAGCTGATCACAGTTTATAACATCCCGGCAACGCCGGGCAACCTCTGCTAGTATTACTATATCAGCCAGCAGGTGGAAGGCAGAAACAAAATTCAAAGAGATCTCCATAGGTTTAAGCACTGGACTGAAAACAACAGAATGAAATTTAGCAGGGATAAATGCAAAGTTCTACAACAGGTGTGGGTGGGGTGAGGCAAATGCACAGTTACAAAACAGGGAATTATTGACTCAGTAATACTACATGCATGAAGGATCTTGGAGTTGTTGTAGATCACAAGCTGAATATGAGCTGCAAAAAAAGGCAAATGCTATTTTAGGCTGAATTAACAGAAGCCCAGTATCCAAATCTCATGAAGTACAAGTTCCCCTCTATGGTTAGGCCTCATCTTGAGTATTGTGACACGGCACTTTAAGAAAGTTACCAACAAACTGGAACAAGTTCAGAGGATAGCAACAAGAGTGATCAGCAGATAGAAACCAAGCCCTATAAGGAAAGAGTTGTGTACATTTAGCCTTGAGAAAAGGAGACTGGGATGGGCTTATGATAGCACTTTTCAAAACTTGAAAAATTTTCATAAAGAGAAGGGGCAGGATCTGTTCTCATTCATCCCAGAGTGCTGTACATGTAATAATGGGCTAAAGTTACAAGAAGTCAAATATAGGCTGTGTAACAGGAAATGCTTCTTAACTGTTGGATCATTATGACAATGGAATCCGTTACCTTGGCATCCATGGCAGGAGATATTCTAAAGATACAGTAAAACATCACATAAATAGTGCCTCGTTTAGAGACTAACTCGCTTAAAGAGCAGAATTTTCTCTGAATGGTAGCCTCGCTTAACAACTAAAACCAACCAAAAACTCGCTTAACAACTAAATCGGAACAAAGGTTGTGTGTTAACTTCATCATTACAGTATTTAGTATCTACCATGTGGACATATGCCAAGTTAGGGTTAGAGTTGTATTTCCCTTGACACCCGAAATGGTAGTGGTAGGGGTATGGGAAAGAGAAGGAGAAGATGGGTTAGAGCAGGGGTTCCCAACCCATGGCTCCTGGGCCAAATTCATCCGGACCCCAGGCCGGATTACCGCCAATGCAGTAAGTGCCCTGACATTACTGGACTGGAAGTGCTGAAATCACCGCATTTTCACACAGAAACACTGCAAAAATGCCGTTAAAAAATTCGAAAATGGCACAAAAATGTTCCTTCCTCACTCCCTCCTCAAAGGGAAGCAGCGGAGGTGGGGAAAATGTCCAGAATCATGGCGCAAATGCACGTGCTGCAGCCAAGAACCATGTGACCGGCCCCTCAGCAGACTGAGGGGGCATGGTCAGGCCCTGGCTGGAAAAGGTTGGGAACCCCTGGGTTAGAATTTAATAAAGTCTCATGCCCCAAAGGCAGTCTAAATAAAGATGAGTTTTGACTTATTATGCAAAAATACAAACCAACATTCTCCCATGTAATTAAAAAATTGCAGGCACCCTAAACAAAATAAATGACCCTTCTAAAACTGGATTTTAGATCAAATTTGGTTTGGCATGAGTAGGTAGTATGAAGGTGCACTGTGCCAAATGTGGTGACATTGTTAGGCGATGTAAGTCTTCGCATCACGCCCTAACTGGTTGCAAGGCATATTGTGTCTGTGATGCCTTTAAGACCCTACTGCAGGGGCACACAGGTGCTGGGACTTTTCCCTGGTGTGCTCCATGGGCCAGTGTATTTAGATCACAGCAGGGTTGCAGACTTCCAGCTACAATGCTCAACTTGCCTGAGCTTTAATGCTCACCTTTCCTCTGCTGACAGTCTGGACAAAGATTCCTGCATCTTCCAGAACCTGCTATGAGGACTGAATCTTGGCACTGATCCTGATGATGGCTTTTGCCTGATATGCCATCTATGTTTGCTGGACAAAGAAGGACTACTCGGGGTAAGCCTCCACCAGGGGAACAGAAGCTGTAGAACTCTTTGGCTTTGTCTGCAATTACAGCTTGCATTTACCCTACTGGACTGGACTGCTACTGAACTGTATGGACTTGTATATAGCACAACTGAACTGTCTCAGTGAGGTCAACTGAGCAGCCCAAGAGAATATATTTGTTTTGTGTTACAGCTGTTGCACTGTATATACTTGCACCTTTTTACCTCCTGAGTAAACCTACTTTGAGTTTTCTTCTGCACCAAGATCTGTCTGCCTGTTTTTCTCACAAGGGGTCACCTTGCCAGTGCGAACCTCTTACTAGCCACTGCATACCACTCTGCTAACCATTTACATTAACAGACATTTGACCAAATAGTTTTAAAATTATGATTTTAAGATACTGACACAATTTCCTGCCCCCTCTCCAGTCACTGGACTTATTGCTCCTTTGGTAGGGACAGCAACTGCTGCTAACTCAGGCTTCCAGCACTTAGCCACAGCTGGTCACATCTTTTCTATATTCCTAAATACTGTGATTGACATCTAGCCTTAAATACTGGAGGATTTATAGCATATGGAAGATCCAGCCTTACAATGACTTATTTGTTTGCTTGTTTCATTTATGTCCATTGGAAATTTATCATGAGTCAAATATTCAACAAAAGAAATTATAAAGGTTTCTGACAACGAGACAGAAAAATGCCTATACGTAAAGCTAGAACAAATACTGCAGATATTGTTTTCATCAAAGAGAAAACATAAGGTCTCAACTTTCTCAAGAACATTTCTGCCTAAACACTTTACAGTTAAACACACATCTTTGTGGAGATGGGCAGGAGTACTGTCACAATAAAAACGGTAGGGTATTCTATAATATATTTAAAGAGCTTCATTATGCATGTAATTTGATGTGACCACTTATTCCTCTGACATACCTTCATATGTTCCTACTTCGAGAAGAGTCCCACTTTTTTCAAGCTCAAGAAACTCTTGAACTGTCAGAAAGTTATAGTCCACACCAGGCACTTCTCCTTCTCTGGGAGGTCGAGTTGTGCCTAAGTAAAAAAGAAAGAAACAAAACAAGTGAGTGTTCACATTGTAGAAGTACCATCCAAAGGAAAGAAATTTCATCTTATGGCTCCATCAATGTAAACTGTGGTGTCAAGATGCTCATGTGGAATCTGTAGGCAAGGAGACACAGAGCAGAGTGGAGAAGTAAAAAAACAAAACACACCACAATTTGAAACAATATACAGATCATGACCAATATGATCACAATGCCACACCAAAAGCCAAAAACATCTTAATTTAGTATACAACAGTAAAAACCATAAGATCAGAGAGGGAAGCGTTTGCTGCTATAAAGTAACACAGCTTTCTTCCTGGAAATCATTTCAGCCTTCTCTTTTCTGACTGGATACTGTTATAACCTGTTTGGGAAACATTCATAGATTACTAGAAAGGATGCAACTTTTAGTGGAACCATCTTATACAGCAGTGATTGTGAACCTTTTAGAGACCGAGTGCCCAAACTGCCATCCACGCTGCACCCTCACACCACATGTGAGCTGCCTGCCTTATCCCAGAAAGGGGAGGGAGGAAACACTCCCATTGGTCTGTTGGGCAGAGGACTGGGGCGAACTCTGCGCTGTGGGGAGAAAGGAAACACTCCCATTGAGCTGCTGGGCAGAGGGGCGGGGCAAACTCTGTGCTGGGGTGACAGCCATGTGCCCACCCACCAAGAGGGCTCTGAGCGCCCCCTCTGGCATGTATGCCATACGTTCGCCACCACTGTTATAGAGCTAAGCAGGGCATTTCCTTAAAAGACTATTGTTTCTAAAGCTTGACGAATACTTAGCTATAGTCAAATCCCCCTTCTCAAGTGATTAGTTGCCACTACAGTTATAATTTTAAAAAGAAATTGTTTTGTTAATTGAAAAATCAATCCAAACCTTATAGATACACCACAAAAGGAACAAAGTTAAAACTGAAACATAACCTTGTAATTGAAAAAGCAAATTACAGTGGAACCTCATACAACAATCGCCCCGTATTGAATTGAATTGAATTGAAATTTATTCTTATATACTGCTTTCCTCGTCCAGCAGACAACCCAAAGCGGTTCACAATGCATAACGTACAGAAATACAATATAGCACCAATACAAAGCAAAATACAATTTCACAAGCAAAACAACAATGCAAAATTACACAACAGTACATGGTATTACACCAACTACAATACAAAAATGCAATAAATACAAATCAGCTAGAACCACCCACAAATTCCCATGCCTTCAGAGACCCTCGAAGGGGGAGGGCGGGGCCGGGAAGCCTCTTCGCCCCCAGCGAGGCCAGGTGTGCGGCGGTGGCGTTCCGCTGGGCGTCCTCCTCGCCTTTCAAGTCCTAGGGTGAGGGGGCGGGGCCCAGGGCTCTGGCCAGTGGCGTGGCCGGGAAGCCTCTTCGCCCCCAGTGGGGCCAGGTGTGCGGCGGTGGCGTTCCGCTGGGCGTCCCCCTCGCCTTTCAAGTCCTAGGGCGAGGGGGGCGGGGCCCAGGCCTCCGGCCAATAGCATGGCCGGGAAGCCTCTTCGCCCCCAGCGGGGCCAGGTGTGCGGCGGTGGCGTTCCGCTGGGCGTCCCCTCGCCTTTCAAGTCCTAGGGTGAGGGGGGGTGGGGCCCAGGGTTCCGGCCGGTGGCATGGCCGGGAAGCCTCTTCGCCCCCAGCGGGGCCAGGTGTGCGGCAGTGGCGTCGTATAGCAACAAAATCGCATAACAATTAGGTTTTGGAAGAAAGGCGTCCCGTATATCAATTTTCCATATGGAAAAAATCGTACAATTTTTCAATGGGAAAAACCACTTAGCAAAAAATAAATAAATCATTGTACAATGCATCTCATAGGGAAAATCGCTATACAATGAATGCATTGTATAGCAATTGTTTTGTACAAAAATGAGCCCCATGGAATGGATTAAAATCATTGTATGAGGTACTACTGTATAGTAAAACCCTGTTTTAAGGGGGGGGGAAGGCCGTTCTGTAGCTTTTTCCTTAACTTGATTTTTTTTCTGTAAAATGAGGCATTCCCATAAGAACGCATTTAAAAAAATGTTCCCGGGCCCCTGTACGCATATGCCTAATAATAATAATAATAATAATAATAATAATAATAATAATAATAATAATAATAATAATAATAATAATAATAATAATAATAACAACAACAACAACAATAACAATAATAGCACGCATATGCCTAACAACAACAACAACACTAACTCCTCTCCAGACTACTCTACTGCCACCCACAGGTCCCAGAATGGCTGCGGGTTGTCTTTTATAGCCCACCAGGTGCAATGCACTCTGGGAAATAACATTCTGTAAAACAGGGTTGTTCTGTAAAATGGGACATGTTTTCAGCAAAAAAAAAACTGTCTGTAAAACAGGGTTTCTGTAAAATGAGGCTTCTGTAAAATGGGGTTTAACTGTTAATAGAAATAAAGAATTGTTTTAATAGTATCTAGGGGTGTACTCTTTTGTGGGTTTTTTTTTACTACAACCCAAATTTCCTCAGGGAGTACCTTCCAGAATTCTCTATGAATTGTGCAGAATTGGGAATTGCAGCCCACAAGCATAAATCTGCAGTCTTCTATACCCACATTCGAGGAACTGGATTTACCAGAAGGCTCCGTAATAGAGCTATGTCTCTTTCCCCCGCAAAGAAGGATGGAAAAGGCATATGTGTGCTATACTGTACAGGTGACAGAGCCAGTAGAGGTTGTCTTCTGCTGGAGGCTTTGGCAGAACCTGGCAAAGAAAGTAGATAGGGTACCAGGTAAGGTCACCCTGCATTTATGTCCGATAGCGGATAGACTACTATCAGACATGTAGCCAAAATTAATAAAGTGGCAACAGACATAAAGGCAGATGACAAAAAAATTACCATAACTGACACGCAGTTGTACGTTTCCGTCCTTGCATATTTGAGTCAAACAGATAATTGATCTTACCTCCTTGAAGATTGTGGTATTTTTGAGCCACAATCGGGTGTACCCTGGTAAGGGCAGCCTTGGGTTGCTGGCTAATCTTTCTCACACTTGGTCAGGCAAAAGGAACTGCAGAATGAACTCACCAAAAGGTGGCTTCATTTTGGCAGTTTCATGTCTGGCCGAGACATGGAAGAAGAAAAAGAAGTAGCAGCCCAAAACAGTGATTCATTCATTGAACCATCCCATCTTCTCTGGATTTACTTGTGTTGGGAACAATCAAGAAGACCTAGAGTAGTGCTTCTCAACCTTTGGTTTTTGGACTTCAATTCCCAGAAGCCTAAGTCAATTCCCCAAAACACTGATCAGCCTAAGTACTGGCTTAGGCTTCTGGGAATTAGAGTCCAAAAACCAAAGGTTGAGAAGCACTGACCTAGACCAGCCTCATAATTTCAAGAAGTTGGCAAGCTGAAGTATGTTAGTCTCAAAAAGCTGGCAATATACAGAGTACAGTAGGCTTTTGCTTAAATTGATTTTTTTTGTAACTCGAAATAAACCCATAGGAAAATTATTTTTACATAATTCGAAGCAAACCCATAGGAAAAAGAATCTTTATGTAACTCGAAGCAGACCCATAGGAAATCGTGTAAATTGGGACATGGTTTTAGCACAAAATCTTTATGTAAGTCGAATTTTATGTAACTCGAGGCATTTGTAAATTGGGGTATTCACTGGCATAGTCTCTCTTATGTGGCAGCAGCACGGTTTCAGACACCCTCTCCCTACACGACTGCAGAGAATCCTCTTGGCTTCCTTGCATCTAAGCAAATGTTCCCAACTGCAGTTCACATAGGAAGTAAAGCAAACAAGGCTAAGGGAATCCCCGCCTCCTCCTTTCTTGTAGTAAAATGACAGGCTGCTAGCTGGACACATGCCTGGCAGATGGTATTTCAAAGGATTTTTTTAAAAAAAAAAATGAACCATCTGGGGTGTTCACAATGAATACAAACGACGCTTACTACAAGCCTAGGAGGGTTTTCCTGCTCCACATTATTTAAGAGGGAGAAAAGAGTTTAAAAAAAAAATTTCTAGAATCCTTTGGATAGTTACAAGCACAGTCGCCTAGGCTGAGTTCATTGAATAGGCAGGAACCAGACCACACAAGGAATGGGCAGCTAGAGCCTCAGAGGCTCCCCTTCTAATTTTCCAAAGAGGAATTTCTTCCATTGAAATAAGAAATAAAGCCTTTGAAAAGCAAATTATTTCATCACTGCCTGTATTTTTTTTAAAATTTCAGTTCCCTCTGACACTACCTCTGCTCCAAAGCATGTATAAATAATCAGAGATGAACGTATCAGTTAGTTTTGCTTTTTTCCATTTTCCATCCTATTCATAAAGAAATTTGCACATTTTGACATGTTATTAAAAAAAAACTACAAACCAAATGAGAATCATGTGAAATTCATATCTATTCAGTACAGACAATATTGCATAGTAACTACATCCCATTTAGCTGTTAAAGAGGAACAATCTACTGAAGGGAAGATGAAAGAGGTGGCATTTCTAATCCAAACACTCTTTGAAGAATTAAAATATTCAAAGTTAGTTGAATCTGTCAGTGTAGACCAAGAGTGCCCAAACTTTTAAGGCTGTGGGCTGGTCATGTGGTTCAGTGGGCCAGTCACATGGTTCCTCCCACCGGAAGCGGAAGTAAAATGTGTCCATGCATGCACAGAATGCTGCCGTAAATGCACCCATTGAACTGCTGGGCAGAGGGGCGGGGCGAACTCTGTGCTGGGGTGACAGCCACGTGCCCACCGAGAGGGCTCTGAGTGCCCCCTCTGGTTCAGTGGGCCGGTCACATGGTCCCTCCCACCAGAAGCGGAAGTAAAATGTGCCCATGCATGTGCAGAATGCTGCCATAAATGCACCCATGGCTGTCACACATGCGTTTATGACTGCCGCGGGTGCATATATGCCAGCATTCTGCTCATGTACGGGCACATTCTATTTCCACTTCCGGGAGCAGCGCAGGGGCTAGATCTGGCCCCTGGGCCATAGTTTGGGCACCCCTGGTGTAGACTGTGCTGTATTCAAATACTTAAAAGTTCTTTCCATTGCTTTTATGGAAAATATATTAAACTTTATGTAGCTAGAATTGTACTGCCAATTTAAGCTTGTGTAAGGCTAATTGCATAGATTTTGGCAACCAATGACTGCTCATTACTTAGGTGATAGTTGCACCCCAGGCCACCCATCTGATTTCAGCATCTGGAACATGCTAAAGGGTACAGCCAGCCCATCATTAATGAACAGCAATTTGCCACCAAGGCTTTCATGATTTCCTTTTTTTTAAAAAAAAAGGTAAATCAACAATAGGATTCTAGCCATTAAGTTGTTAAAAATAACGAATTCAATTTTCATCTCCCTGAAATAATCTGCAACAATCTGATATCATAATAAACCTGCCTGACCAGAATTCTGAATGCTTCAGTGATCATTTACTATAAGGGCAATAACGCAATCAGTAACTCAAGAGATTGCCTACAAAGCACCACAAACCCTGTTAGTATAATAGTCTTAAACATATGGTTTTCTACATTAGGAATTTGGCCTTACATTTGGGTGGCACACAATTCTTTGTTGCTTCTTTCTGAAAGAGTGTATGTGTAATAGAAACACACTCTGAGTTTCTCATTCAACATAAATAAACACCCGATGCACAAATATTTACAAGTTAGAAAAACAGAGAAATGACAATATGAACTATATGCAGTGGTGGCGAACCTATGGCAGCGTGTCAGAGGTGGCACTCGGAGCCCTCTCTGTGGGCACCTGTGCAGTCACCCCAGCACAGAACTCACCCCAGTCCTCTGCCCAGCAGCCCAATGAGACAACTTCCTCCCCAGCACAGCGTTCACCCCACCCTCTGTCCAGCACCCCAATGGGAGTGATTCCTTCCTCCCCTGTTGCTGTGTGTGGAACTTTGTGATAAATAAGTGGGTTTTGGGTTGTAGTTTGGGCATTCGGTCTCTAAAAGGTTCAACATCACTGATATAAAGAAGGGAAATGTTCAAAAAAAGACTCTGCCAATTTTGGGTAATTTTGAAATGGGGAAAAAATCAAAAGCTTTCACAATAAAATATTTCAAGCAAAAATGAATTGTTGAAAGTCACAACAGAACATTATGAAGTGTGTTATTATCACAACCACTTATTCACATACAAATGTAACTTTTTTTTAAAAGTAGGTACATCTCCAGCTTCAGAACACCTGCTCCCTAAATGTCTAACAAATGTCTATTGGAAGTGCATTATATCACCAGATGGCAATTACTTGATATGAAAACAAAGCCTGCTTTGGAGACAGACAACTTTTCCTTTAGCAAGCTGTTCAGTTGAATCTGGAAATAAACTGGATTTAAAACGAGTATTCTATAAATGGAGATATTTGGAGATGGCAAACATTACTGTCATTAAATGTGCTATTGAGGTTGGTGATTTTTCACAGTTCGATAGTACATACTCTTAGTTACTCACACTCCTGGGTATGTTCTTTAGCCTACATTCTTATCTCCAGGCAAGGGCAATAATATGAACTGGTGCAGAATTTATGGATTATCTTGTGCAGATAATCACATGAGATCTCCTATATTTTTACTTAATAGCCCCCTTGTGGAATTTCCTCTGAATGGTCGCCTCGCTTAACAACTAAATCGGGGTTCGCAATCCCCCCCACCAGAAGTTACAATTAATCACTTACAATGGTGTTTCGCTTAAAGAGCAAACTCGCTAAAAGAGCAATCCCATGGAACGCATTATATTCTTTAAGCGAGGTACCTCAGTACAACATGAAACCAAATAAAGCAGCAACGATTGATGAAATAAGAACAAAGCAGATAAAGCAGTTTGGTCTTAGCACTTTGGAATGGCTACTGCAATAAATTAACAACTGCATAGAGGAATGTAGGGTTCCTAAATTATAGATGCAAGCTAGAATTGTTGCTTTATTGAAATTGTTGCTTTATTGAAAGCAAACTCAATGCTAGGGATCATTAGGAAGGGTATAGAAAATAAGTCAGCAAGTGTCATTTTGCCTCTTTATAAATCTATGGTGAGGCCCCATCTGGAATACTGTGTACAGTTCTGGTTGCCATACCTCCAGAAGGATATTATGGAGTTGGAGAAAGTGCAGAGGAGGGCAACCAGAATGATTAGGGGACTGGAACACCTTCCTTACCATCTGAGGCTGCAACGGTTGGGCCTTTTCACTCTTGAGCGACGGCGTCTAAGAGGTGACCGGATTGAAGTTTATAAAATCATGCACGGTGTGGACAAAATAGATAAGGGAAAACTGTTTTCCCTATCGCACAACACTAGAACTAGGGGACACTCGATGAAACTTTTGGGTACTAGTTCTCAAACAAATAAGTACTTTTTCACCCAGAGGATTATTGGTCTATGGAACTCCCTGCCAGAAGAAGTGGTGACAGCTGTCAGTCTTGACAGCGTTAAGAAAGGATTAGACAAGTTCATGGAGGACAAGGGTATCAATGGCTATAATTATGGATACTTAAGGACAACCTCGTGGTTGGAGAAGTAGGCAGGATATATCTCAATGCCATTTCCAGGGAATCCTAAGCAGGTGAAGGCATCTCCTTGGGAATACCCTGAAGGAAATGGTGAGCCACTGTGTGAGACAGAATGCTGGACTGGATGGGCTGTGGCCTATTCCAGCAAGGCTGTTCTTATGTTCTTATGAAATCGGACAAAGAGACAGAATACCAGAAAAACTACTGACTAGTGTCACTCCTTTACCATCTTTATAAAATAAATAATCTTAACAAAGATAACACGCTTACTAGGGTCATGGCCAGCTCCTTTCAGAACCGGAGATTCTATGCGACGATGAATAGAAAGAACAGCAGATGGAGGTTGCAGAACAATGGACTGCCCCACAGAACTGTATTGTCTCCAACACTGTGTAATATATATACAAATGATCGACCAGTTACTGACAATACAAAACTGTTCATCTATGCAGATGACACAGCAATGACTGTTCAAGGATCAAGCTTTGAAGAGGTAGCTGGAAAACTTACTGGAGCACTTGAAGAATTAGGACAGTATTACAACATCAACCATTTGAAGCCTAATCCAAGCAAGACTCACACGTGTGCTTTTCATCTTGAAAACTGAGAGGCAAGGGTTGAGTTGGATGTTACGTGGCAAAGGAACCGATTACAGCATTGTTCAGCACCAAAATCCATCAGATTAGGGCAGTATACAAATCTATTAAATAAATAAAATAAATAAAATAAAATAAATAAATAAAATAAATAAAAATACCGTGTGACATTTGACAGGACACTCTCTTTTAAACACAACCGCCTGAATATCAAACCAAAAGTTAGTACAAGAAACAACATCATCAGGAAACTCACAAACTATAAATGGATCAGATCAAATGGATCAAATGCATCAGATTTAGCCCTTAGCATTTCCTCAGCAGAGTATGCTGCTCCAGTATGGAGTGCATCCACACATGCAAAACAAGTTGACATTGCTGTTAATGAAGTCATACATATAGTGACAGGATGCGCCAAACCTACACCAGTTGAGAAAATATACCCTCTTGTTGATTTTGCTCCATCTAAGATCAAGAGAGAAGTAGCAGTGGACGCTGAGAAAACTCTGAATAGATATGAGCCTCAAGTCTGCCAGCTCAGATCCAGGAAGAGCTTTATGGCAAGAACAAACATTCTTGAGGGTACACAAAACCAAATTAGAAGATGGAGGAAGGAGCTTACTGGACAAGGGACAACATTAAAGGAGGATATAGTTGAGGAACTCAACCTCCCCTATATCACTTGGAGGACCCTAAATAGGCAGAGGGTTGGAGTTCCTAAATGCAAGACCAACATGCTCAAGTGGGGGCTGCTGGCAGACAACAAAATGCAGTGTGAATGTGGAGAAATGCAGAATCTGGCTCATTTACTGTCCTGCCGATTACTGCCAGAAACTTGTACCGATGAGGACTTAAGTTTGGGCAATGACAAAGTGAAGAAAGTGGATTAATTTTGACAGTCCAGGGTTTGATCGGGACATGATATTTGGATGCATGTGACTTTGTGTAAAAATCACATGAATTCAAAAATGATCTTTAGTCACTCACAATCTGCCACAAAGATGTATGTCATCATTGCTGCTCATGAGGAACTTGTACTACAGGATTTTAGCCACTATATCTTTCCAAATAACATCAAGAAGAAAACGCAACTGACTATCTTCCCCTGTAGATGAGAACCTTAAAATGTGAAAGATAGTATGGTGTTCCTGTTCTGTAGCAGCCACTACATGAGTGGGAGGCACAATTGCCTTGGTCCTTGAAATCAGACTGCTACGTGTAACTATCTTGGAAGGACTGCGTTACCAAAATAAATTCAATGGATCTCTTGAACAATTAGTTTCAAAATTAGACTCTCCATCTAAGAGCATTTTGCTTGTGGCTTGAGTGTCTTATGTAGGTTATGGGGAGAACCTGAACAAGAGAAGTTAATTTTATTGTTACCTTTTCTATGTATAACATCTTACTATATTTTAATCCTGAACAGATGTTCACAATGAGATTATAAGGAAAATAATTTGAATGGAACCAATCTTAAACTACATACAGAGAAAAAAGTGGTATGCCCATTTAGAGAGAATGACTTTGAATTCCATACCATACAAAGCATGAGTGAAAAGAGTAGAAGGACATCAAAGGGATATTAAAAGAATACCAAATAATGCCGGTGGAGACTGCTTGAAGTGCCAGAACAAGAACCTTGTACAGTGGAACCTCATACAACAATCGCCCCATATAACAATGAAATTGCATAACAATTAGGTTTTGGGGGAAACTGGCATCCCGCATAACAATTTTTTCCTATGGGAAAAAATCGTACAACAATTTTTGAATGGAAAAAACCACTTAGCAAAAAAAAATTTGTTGTACGATGCATCCCACAGCGAAAATCGCTATACTGTGCATGCATCATATAACATTGTTTTGTAGAACAACGAGCCCCATGGAACAGATTAAAATTGTTGTATGAGGTACCACTGTATCTCCCATCTCCCTTAACACCCAAAGTGGGGGAGGAGCAGGAAGAAGTTCACTGTGTATTAAAGACCCATTCAGATGTGATAAAGTGGTGGGAGTTGTAGTCCAAGAGATCTTATGGGTAATGAGGCTTGGAAAGGCTGTGAAATTATCATGTGAGAATTTCTCTTTAACTTACAAATATTTCAGCCAATTTCTAAATATATCTCAACCAGAAAGTTGTGAAGAAATCACTTTATATCTGCTCTCCACCCAACTTCTTTTCTTGTGTGAAGTTTCTTGTTAACTTTCTTAATAAATGTTGAAAACTCAAGGCTGAATTAATAAAAAAAACTTGCTTACTATAATCTTAGAACAACATATCAAGAAGCCCACATTCAGCCACCTTAATTACCTTCACACATTACATTAAAATAATTATCTGATATTTCACCACAATTGAAATATATAAATAGTCTTCAGAAGCTAGTTTAGGGCTTATGTGCCAACATTTGAAAACAATTACCAATTTTATAATCATTTTTTTCCAAGTTTATAAATCAAAATTAAGCCAAAGTTACCTGGTGGGAGGGAAGTCCTCGCAGGAATACTCTGGAAAGGCATGCATGTCTAGTAATTGTTTTTATAACTTTTTAAAAGGTGTGATATGCTGCTGCAAATCCCACCTCATGCCTCAACCTGATGCAATGGTGACCCTGGCTGTCTGACAGCTATGGTGTTGGGGATGCATTTCCCTGGCAGGTTCAACCATGCCACAAAGTTGTTGGCTTGTGGTCCAGAAAGGTTCTCCATTCTGGAACCGCAGGTCAGCTAAGTGGGGTTGGGTAGTCAGGCAATGCACCTGGCAATGCACATGGCCAACTTCAACATTATCCCAGCCAGCTGTGTCATTGCATTTAAAATGGCTAAAGGAGCAGCGAAAACATGGGCCTCAGTCCCCCGTGTGCCATCGGACTTTGCTACGGTAGTGGTAGGCCCTCCTGATGGCGAGAGCCCACTAAAATCTCATGGGAGATGATGCTTCAATCAGCCACGTCAAACTAGACATGTGAAGTATGGGTCAACCGAGTAACCAAGTAAAGCCTTTTAGAATTTCTACTTCTATTAAAAAATCTCTAAGCATTTGTCTCTTAGAGCAGTTTCACAGTTAATCTGTGCATTCTATAGCTGGATAGATCAGAGCTGAATGGTAGGTAGGGAGAACCGTGCAACTCTGTTGATGGAAACAAGAGAACAGAACAGAAACAATCTACTTCCTCTCTACAGGAGACATAACCTGATGATGATGCCCAACTGTACATCTCAGCCCACGGGGACCCGGGTGATGCAGTCAAAGTCCTGATCAGGTGTCTGGAGGCTGTTTGAGTCTGGATGAGGGACAACAGGCTTCAGCTGAATCCCGGCAAGACTGAGTGGCTGTGGATACGGGGTCCCGTGCTATCCCGGGAACTACTACCTTTGGTTCTGGATGAAGCAGTGTTGCCTCAGACAGATCCCGTGTGCAATTTGGGGGTCCTCTTGGACTCGCGGCTACTGCTCGAAGAGCAGGTGGCAGCTGTGGCCAGGAGGGCCTTTGCACAGCTTTGAGTCATTCACCAATTGCACACGCTCCTGGATCGGGATGCCTTGCTCATGGTCACTCGCACTCTGGTCACCTCCAGATTGGATTATTGCAATGTGCTCTACATGGGGTTGCCCTTGGAGACCGTTCGGAGGCTTCAGCTGGTCCAGAATGCGGCTGCCCGGGCGGTGATGGTATGTCCGTGCCTCACCTCTGCTACAGGGGCTGCACTGGTTACTGGTATGCCTCCAGGTGCAATTCAAGGTACTGGTCTTGACCTTTAAAGCCCTTCATGGCATTGGACCTGGGTACTTAAGAGACCACATCACCCCAAGGTTATCAGCCCGTCCTACAAGGGCAGACAGGAGGGGTGCATTGGTGGTCCCATCAGTAAAAGAAGCCTCTCTTATGGGGACTAGAAGGAGAGCCTTCTCTGTCTCTGCCCCAGCCCTCTGGAACCTCCTTCCATCAGAATTGCATCTCCAGTCGGAGCTACTCCCCTTCAGGAAGATGCTGAAAACCTGGCTCTGCCAACAGGTGTGGGGCACATTAGGCTCCACATCTCAAGCCTGTTGGCTTGTTTAGCCTGCCTGTTGTGAGATTGAGCCCCCCCCCTCCCGTCCTTTGATAAGTCTGTTTTATTGTGGGTGGAGGGAGGGTTAGGGTAGTTTTTAATGATGATGATGCAAGTTTTTTATGTGTTTTAATTCTGCTTTTAGCTGGGGTTTTTATGTAATGTTTTTATTGGTAATGGTTTTATCTTTCTTGTACTGTATATTTTTTTCATTGTTGCCATAGGAGGGCGGGATAGAAATAAGTAAGTAAGTAAGTAAGTAAGTAAGTAAGTAAGTAAGTAAGTAAGTAAGTAAGTAAGTAAGTAAGTAAGTAAATAAATAAATAAATAAATAATAACCTGATTAATGGGTCAGGCATGAACATGAATTTATTATTTGTGACACATAATTAGGAATATCACAATAAATTGTGGAAAAACCCTGAAATATACATCCCACTGCAATATAGTAACACAAAACTCATCTAACATCATCAATATCTTTAACCTCCAAATAATGAGGCATTGCTAAGGTAGTTTGTATTTGAAAGGAACTGCAGAATGAACTCACATAAAAGTGCCTTCATTTAGGCAATTTCATGTCTGGTCTAGACATGGAAGAAGAATCTGACTGAGAAGGACTGAAGATTGCAACAGATGTGCACCAATGGATCAGAAATGTTTTACCTTTGAAAACAATCATCAAAACCTAAGACCTCTCCATATCCAAGAAAAGCATTCATCATACAAAAGAGAATAAGAAAGGAGAAAAAAACCAAAATATTATCTAGTTCTACAACTTTGTTATTATTTCTGATACTGTACTTACATGACAATTTTTGCAATTATTTTCAGGCTAGCTAGGGTACTTAATTCCGGAGGATCCCTCAAGGACAATTTGTTCTACAACATCTCAAGATACCCTGATCATTGATCTTGCAGGGTACTCATCGCAAACCAGCACCTTCTAGGGAGACCCCCATTCCAAGAAAGTTATCTTCTCCTTTCAACTTCTCAGCTTCAACACTACTGCATCAAGCACAGAAGTCAATCCATTTCCAATTGAGACAGTAAGGAGAAAGCTTGGTTAACAAAGGAAGATGGATGGGAATGCCACTTTGAGCTCAATGGAGGAAAGACTATAATTAAGAGAAACAAACAAGCCAAGCCAAGCCAAACCCTGGTAAACCTTCAGCTAAAATGAAAACTCTGGAAGTGGCAAGTCGCCCCAAACTCTAAGACATATTGTTTTTCAACTGCCAGGATCACTCTCCCAGAGCCTGCAAAACACACAGGTAAAGGCAAAGGTTGTCCTTGCCTGAAAGCCAGTCGTATCCAACTCTAGGGTTCAGTGCTCATCTCTGTTTACAGACAAAGAGCCAGCACTGTATGCATGTGCAGATGTTTCCATGGTCATGTGGCAGGCATGCCTCGATGCTAGAGTGCACGGAAACACACAACAGGCATGCAAATCCTTCTCTATCTCATTCTTGTTCTGGAGGACAACCACACACACACACACACACACACACACACACACACACACACACACACACACACACACACACACACACACCAAGTCACCAATGTATTTTGTGGAGCTCTTGGCAAGCAAAGAGAATAAAATAATTCCTTTTTTTCACAGATTAAAATTAATGCAGAAATAATGCAACGTGATAGTGACTATTGCTTCACTGGATGGACTTCTGAGAATCAGATACTGCAGAAGGGTCATATCTTCATCTTTTGGAACCATCAGCCCATCATTCTGTGCTTGCTGTGTATATATGTTCTTTGGTTTTGAAAGAGAAAGGACACTCATTTTGCCCTGGGATAGTTCTGAAAAGCCATGGAGACCTTGCAAAGAGAGAAAAAGATCCTAGTCTTTTCTTGTCTGGAGGTGAAGAATTTGATAAGGCCCTATTTGATCTCACCAAGTTCCCACAGTTTAAGTGAAGGAGCACAACAATTGTGCAAGTGCTTACCACACACATGCACACCCCATTTGTTGTTTCTGCAGGTGGAAAGTACAGCCTTTCATTGCCCCCCTTTTCTTCCTACAAGCCAGTGTGCAATTGAAGAGGAACAGCTGCTGTCTGGAGATAGAAGTCTTCTGTTTTTCCTTGACTCTGGGCTGGGATTGGGACGGAGGGAGGGAGGGGGAAAAGAAGAACATCTGTTGCTCCAAGGCAATTCATCCTTCAAAAGGCATTTGCCATCAGAACAAATGTCTGCTCCACGTTGTGAATTACTGTGAGTTTGATTCTTTGGCAAGGATACAAGTTTGAGGCCAGTTCCCATAAAAGTTGAGAAAACTGAGTACACCGCAGATCTTTAAAGCTGAATTTGACCATTAGTCTCCATTATAATATACCAACATTAGCAAAGTAGTACAGTGGGAAAGCAAAGGTCAGAAAATAAAGTTTTCGAATGCACACCAAGGACCAAAATTGGCTATGCAGTTTCCTTTGGAAGAGGGTCAGATTCTGTTCAGAGTGATTTCAACACAACCTGTTTTATTTTGGATTTAATTGAATACCTTGTTTCAAGAAACCCAAGGCTTTTGATGTATTCCCATTGACTTCTATGGGCAAAATGAAGAAATATAATGCTGCTCCCGCCAGTAGGATTTTATTTGCAGACACTACTACTATGTGGATTATGCAGCTACATTTTAAATAAATAAGTGCAGAAGTGCTTGCACTAGCATATCTGTGCCGTTTGTTTAACCAATTCTCCTGATTGCCAGAGCAATCAGGCAGTATACATTAGCACTCTGCTTATAACCAATATGCTATGTTTCCTGAAAATTAGTAGCTTATTATGTTGTCACAACTGGTTGAATGATTTTTGAATGCTGCCAGTTAAAGAGCAGAATAGTGGT
Organism: Bradypodion ventrale; assembly: GCA_035047345.1. Lineage (NCBI taxonomy): Eukaryota > Metazoa > Chordata > Lepidosauria > Squamata > Chamaeleonidae > Bradypodion > Bradypodion ventrale. Next base: position 325,643,819 of record JAWDJE010000002.1, on the reverse strand, counting down.
TCCAGTTCCATGTTGCCTTGATTTTTCTGGCCCAAATCCAGACTGGGAGGATGGAGCGCTTGGGGATAACAAAGATGTCCCACTTTATTCTGGTCCTCCATTGCCTTATGAAGAAATTGAACCTTGCTACATTGCTATAGGAATCACCCTAAGATTTGACCCATACCTATCTGTTGATTCAATCAGTAACTAGCACAGAGGTTCAACTTTGAGAAAAGGATATCTTCTCTAAACCTTTGCGACCATTTTTCTTTTATAAGTTGGTACGCTATGAAATTTCAACTATATGACTAAACTAGGGAAGAGTTCAAACTTGTTATTCTGGATTTAAAACTGCATTGTGATGAATGACAAACAAAAATATTTACCACCATGCTAAGATTTTCACCAACTGACACGCCTCACAATACTTGAAGATTCTTTTGTAACCTGAGACACTTGAATGAGATAACATACATTTGTGTTATGGAAAAGAAATATTCATCTACCATATATATTTGAGTATAAACTGAGTTTTTTAGCCCCAAAGAGACCTCCCCAAAAGGAGACATGGCTTATACTCGGGTCAATGACCACAAGGGTCCCAAGACCATGCTGGATTGAGATACACCAACAATTTAATTAATGTTACCATATTTTCATGTATTTTGATAATTGACACTCACTAGCAGCTGCTGCATTTCCCACCCTCGGCTTATACTCAGGCCAATCGATTTTCCTGGGTTTTCAGGTCAAAATTTGGTACCTCATCTTATTCTCAAGTATATACAGTACTACTACACTGATATCTTCACAGAAGGCATGCTGCAGTACTTCCCTACACCTGCTTAGCATGCTCTATGGTGCTGTAGTTGGAAACAATTGATAATTTAAAATATTAAACACACTCTTCCCAATAGCATTTCTTGATTTGAGCTTAATTTTCTGTCTTAATATTCTAAATAATCCCCACTGACTACTTTGTAGAGAGGAAGAATCACCCATCTGCATATGTACTGCAATAAAAATGACCAATTCTTGCTCAAAACTCTTGCATTCCCCCACCTCTGTATTGTCAAAATACATCTTTCCATGGCACTTGCTAAGAAATCTATACAACTGATTGGTTATTTTCAAAACTAGTTTTGACCTTTCTCACTGATAGCATTAGAATTACAATAGTGCTGAGAAAGAACTACCAGTATCCCACCACATATGCTGTTACTACGTACAATATAAATGCTCACTATAATGTATAAATGTCAATTTTATTTGCCTCTGTAATTTTCACAAGCATCCCCCACTTGTCCTATAATACCTTGAACGATTTTAGTACCAACTAAGCAGGAAACAAATCTTAAACTGTTTTTTAATTTCCTACCCCTAAATCTACTATTTTGAAATGTTGGAGTTTTCTTGCTTTGTGATACTTCTATGAAGCTTGGCATTTTCATACACATTTTCAACCAACTGCAAAAGGAAGAGGTAACGGAAGTAAACCGTCTCTATTTGAGTGCTTCCCTTTTATACAAACCACTGAACTTATAATTTAAAATTTATTTGTTCATTTTAGAGTTCATGTTAGATTACTTAACCAGACCCACATAGTTAAGTATGTAACTATGGAACCTCCTCCCAGTAGAACTACGCCTCCAGGCCCAGTTGCTACAATTTAGGAAAGAATTGAAGACGTGGTTGGCAAAATGGGTCTGGGGGCTGGGATTGTCCACAGGCTCCCCTTTTTGGCTCGTCTGAGGCTTCCCCCCTCCTGTAATTATTTTTTAAGGTTTTTTAGATTTTAGATTTGTTTTTAGATAATAGATGTCACGGCGGGGGGGGGGGGGAAGAGATTTTTATGTTTTTATGGTTTTTTAGTGTACATCACCCAGAGTCCTTTGGATAGGGTGGTATATAAATCTATTAAATTAATTAAATTAAATTAAATTTCCATATTAACTATCCACAAAAGACATAAATATCTGTTGTAAGTATGTATGGTTTTTTTTTTTTGTAAAGCTCTTGCATGAGGCTCCATGTGCTCATTCAACTTAAATCTTGAAAGCTTGATCTTAAAAGGAGCAACTATTGTTACAAATTTCATTAAATTCTGCCAAGGAACTGAACATGGGCCCCTTCAAAAAATTCCAAACGTGGAACCTATAAACCTATTTATCTATGTTTTGGTGACACTGTCTTCTTAAAAAGGATTGTGATGCTGTAAAATGCCATTCACATATAAAAATATAAAAGGAGAACAGTGATTAGTTTATTTCTAATTTTAGCCAATGGAAGTATTGGCAGAGTGCTAGCGTCTGAAGGAAGAACAAAGACCACACAGGATAATCCTTCCAGTCTTTTCACTGATGTGATTTAATGGGCATTCAAACCTTAATAACATCTGAACTCCGGCTCAAAAGTTCACCAATTAAGGATTTACTTTCATGGAAAACCTGAATAAAGTACACTAGAAACTTTCTATAAGATTTCATAAAATATATATAATACAACTTTCCAAAAATGTGACAAAGCCAGATCTTTATTAAATTTAATACTGTACTGTTGTTTTTCACTAGGGGATGGAAAAACAAAGCAAGAAAATCAGTGCCCAGGCAACAGAATACCGCCCAACTCCTTTAATTAAACTGGCTGAAACCCTAGTTGTGCACCTCTTCATGAACAATGTTGATGATGTCAACAGCAAAGGCAGCAATTTGCCACAGACTGAATACTTTCTTTGATGATTTTGGAGTACACATATTTAATCAGCAGCAAGTTGCCACTGATGATGATGTCATTGGCATTATGCATGCAGAAATGTGGAAAAAAAATGCAATCAGTGACTTCATTTGTAGAGAATTCAATGTGGCTTTCCATTCAATTTGAATGCTTTGTGACTAACATTTTTATCTACAAACATCATGCTAACAGTTTATCTATCTTTAAACACAAGCAATCAAAACTGAATGTTTCAAGACAAAGCAATACAACTGTGCAAAGACTATGTCAGTTAATCCTAGAGGTGAGGAGACATTGGAGACTTCTAAGATACGGCAGCATTTGGTAAAAAAATAATAACAAACAATGGATCTTTCTTGAAGATTTTAAATCAGTCACCAGAATAAATCGCAAGGTTAGAATGAGGTTACGTCTAGTCAGTTGAGGTCACTAGTCTTCCAGGAATACTTTAAGTATCATTGGCTTTAAGAAAACTTTTAGTAAAGGTAAAGGTTTCCCTTGCTCGAAAGCCAGTCATATCCAACTCTAGGGTGCAGTGCTCATCACTGTTTCTAAGCCGAAGAGCCAGTGCTGTCTGCTTCTGCAGACGTTTCCGTGTTCACGTGGCAGGCATGACTAGATACCAGAGCGCACGGAACGCTGTTACCTTCCCACCAAAGTGATCCCTATTTATCTACTTGCAATTTCTTGCTTTCGAACTTCTAGGTTGGCAGTAGCTGGGGCAAAGATGGGAGCTCATTTCCGTCCTGCAGTACTCGGGAATCGAACTGCTGACCTTCCACCTTCCAGTCAGCGTCCTAGCCACTTGAGCCACTGCAGTCCTTTACTGCCTGAAAAAATTGATTAGCAAATGCAATCAAATGGAACTGCAAGCTGTGTTGTAGGATGAGAAAATAAAAATTACCAAGTTTCTATAAAACAGAGAGAGAGAGAAGAATTTTATTGAATATACTCATCTAGACAGAACTAGTAAAATATACAGATCCAAGTTGCAATCCTAAACATATTTAAGATACAATTGAGTTCCACTGAACATATGAGACTTAACCAATCAAAACACACAAATGATTTACTTTGAATCACAAATTTACAAGACTCTTGTTTGAATTTCATTTTCTGTCATCATCCAGATGTCAGCCTCAAATCTGCCCCAGTGATTTGGAAACACCTCTGAATGGTCTGGTGGTTTTCTGTTTGCAAGAGGTGGTGGCCATATACAAATTGTAAAATTATTTAAGAAGACTCTAATTTAACAATCCAAAACCAAGTGAAGCAGCATAAGCAGTAAAACAAGAGTACATCACATTGCGATGCTGATGGGATTACTAATTTTTAGTATTCCCCAGAACTGTAAGAAGTTGTCAACAAAATGTATGTCACCAGTGAATGCAGAGGAATGTAACAGACAGACAGCTGAAGAACCATTTATTTTATTTATTTTTTATTTATTTATTAGTCATATTTATATATGCCGCCCACTCAGGCCGAACCCGACTCAGGGCAAGCATATATTAAAATGTGACTCTTTAATGAGAAGACCCGACCTACAATACCTAACAAAAGCATGAAATTCGCATAATCTTCAGCATTTCAACACCAAGGCACTACATTTACAAATGGCATTTACAGGGCTACCCTTATTCAATGTGCTTCTATTACTGAGCTGCACACACTAGAGACAACCTCTCCACAGTACTTTCTTTTCCCACAGTGAAGAAGCTGTGAAATGCTATAAGCCTAATGGATTTCCAACTGGGATAACCTCACTGTGTTCTTACAAATCTGTGGCTCCGATGGCATGCCAATTTTTAGCAAGATGGACATCTGCTTGCTTCCCTCGCCTTCCGTTCAGATGGCTCTGGTCCACAGGGAAACCACTGCATATCTTGGCTCGGATACACTAATGATTTCCTATTTAAACCAAACAAACTGAACTGAGAATGGATACTGCCTGCCTACAACGTGCCAAAATAAAAATTAAAAAACAACAAAACAACAACACATTCCTCTAGACCTAATGCTCTAAATTAAGTTTAAGAAATTTTATGTTCTTATGTTCCTATGTAAGTTACAAAAGTAGACAAGGAATTTCACAAGCAATGAAAATGACGTATCAAATATATGCTTTTATCAAGATTTTCTCATCCACTTTATTAGCACTTCACAAAATTCAGAAAAGTTGCTTTTTGGACTACAATTTCCAGACTCTCTGTTAGAGGGAGGAATGGGAACTCTAGTTCTTGAAAGAGCTATTTAAACCAGAGGTTCTCAACCTTTTTGCACTGTGGGCCAGACCACGCCCGCTCAGGCAGCTGTGTGGGCCGGAGGTGTGCTTCCTCACACCACTTCTGCTGCTTCTCGTGGTGGTGCACGCATGGCACATTTTTGGATTATTTTTTGCTGCTTCTGCTGCTTCCCGTGGCAGCAGGAGTGAGGGCAGCACATTATCAGCAGATTATTATTATTATTGCGCATTCTCGGTGGTTTTGGGTGCTTCCGGTGCATTTAGGGTGCTTCCAGTACGTTTTTCGGTGCTTCTGGTAATGGCATCCTTAGCACGGACCAGATTAATTGGTGCCATGGGCCGGATCCGGTCCGTGGGTCATAGGTTGCAAATTCCTGATTTAAACAATAACAAAACTTCATCACTTCCTCCTAAATAATTACTTAGATCATCATCTACATATCCTAGCACATAGAGTAAAGCAGATGCTGTGTTTATACTTTCCCCAGGATAGGATTAATTCTGTAGTCAGAAGATGCTACATTCTTCTCCTGGGAAGCCCATTTAGCAATCCAACTCTCGGGTAATTCAACTCAGTAGGCTATCCTCCCAGTGAATTCTGTGGATTTTTGTCACATTTTTTATTTTTATTTTTTTAAAGATATCCAACTTTTCTGCATTGCTTCCAGGATGCATCTTGCCTCAACTTGCCATGGTGCCCTGTTTTCAAGTTACCATAAAAGCTGAAGCAAGCAGTTGAAAGAAAGAACTGGAGTTGAAAAGATTGTTGTACGATGGGCCATCTGTGTCTCCAGAAAGGTTTAACATTGGCCCACTTTGGAAACTTTGAAGAAATGTTGAGAGATGAAGCATGACAAATTCTTTCCTATTGCTTGTTTGTCTACCATTTCCACGTGAAATGGGAAGAAGTGTGCATATCTTTTCATGCAGGCAGTTGTTAATCTCCCCCCCCCCCCCTCCAATGCAGAGAGATACCAGAAACTTCTCTTCAGGTAGCCTCTTTAAGTACAAGTGCACCAAACAACAGACCACAGGGAACAGTATGCACTGCTACATTTACTGATATGAACTAAAATATCAGCAATTTCCTCACACAATGGATTATTTACAGTCTGGGTTTCGAGACACTACATTTATCACATTTTTAGCCATTTTCCCCCTGAATAAATATCACACGTGGAGAGAGAGAGAAATCAATAATGCTTCATGAAATATAAATTTGGTTGATTCAGCAGAAACTCTCCTCATTTGCATCACTTCCTTCCTAATGTAAGTGGGATGGGGGAATCCTACCATGGTATATGGCACACTGTATTTCTGGGCCACAACTTCAATTCATTCTGTGTTATGTGTTACACTTTCTAGATGGATGAGTCACATTAATTATTATTTCACTCTGACTGCTAAGCCAAATTAGGCAGCTTTTAGAGGTGAAGGGGAAAACACAATTACTCATGCTTCTAAACATTTGCTTAGGAGAAACCCACGTAGGCAAAGAAGCTTCTTGACAGAATCACAAATAATTTGACTTGGCATCTATACTAGATTGTTCTCCATTCTCTACACTACCAATTACCTTTGTCTTTGATCCTATTCAATTATAGCTTCCTTTGCTTGAGAAACTTTGACCATACTGCAAATCCCATAAACCCTACCCAGCAAAGCTAAATGGCTAGGAGGACGCTCTTTGCTGTCCCACATCTTGCACGTTTCTGGGTGCTGCTTCTAAACTATCAAACAATGCCATGCCTTGAAATCCAAAGCTAGTGCATAATAGCATTAGATTTAATCTAATGTGATACACGTTCCTCATCGCTCACAAATCACTCTCTTTCAGCTTAACCTAATTTAGAGGGTTGCTGTTAGGCTATTTGGAGGTGCATCAGGGTAACACCATCAGGGAGTTTTTTGTTTTAATAAAGTTTTAAATGAAACATCAAGGGCAGTGTCGGGCATCAGCCGGTCCGCCCTGGTCCGAGTGGACCGGTAGGAAACCTGGCTTACTTTTCCATTAGCATATTTAACAACTGCTGGAAGAAATAAAAGCCAAAATATGTATTGTACACAGTATTGAAGATACAAGGTCATTGTATTGATTTAAATTATAGACATATTATTTTAATAAATGTTCCATCTTTTAAAAATATATTGTTCCTCCACCTCCCCGTGTGTGTGTGTGTGTAGAGGGGAGCAGAGGCTAAAGGGATTTCCCAGGGCGGGGGCGGGGTGGCAGTGAGTCTTTAAGGTGCCACAACATTTTTGTCTTTTTGTTTTGTTTACCTCCTGATCTGCTTGCACAGAAAATCTTTAGAATTGGTGCCATTTTATTCTGTGCAAGTATATCAGAGAGCAAACAAAAAAAATGTTGTGGCACCTTAAAGACCAATTAGGCCACACCCACTGATTAGGCCACACCCACCAGTTAGGCAACACCCACCAGTTAGGCCACACCCCCACGGTGTGGTAGTAATTTTTTTTGGTGCCCATCACTGGTCAAGGGAATACATTAGTGGAGCAATTATAGTTGGCTGTCAAATCCCAGAAGCTCTGGAGGAGCATGTTCAACACTTAGGATCCTGGTTGTTGCAACTTAATAAACTTGGGGCTCCAAGGTTGGAAGGCCATGTCTTGCACTATCCGTTCAATAAAAAAATTCTTTAAGTCAGACATTATTTTCACTTTTTCAAGAAGCTAATTTTATAAATTATTGCATCTATCACACACATTTTCACTTGGATGGAAAATGTAAACAGAAGTTAAACAACCCTATTAAGAAGTGTTACTTTACCTCCAGTCAAGTGATGTGGAGAGATTTTAATTATTAATTAAGATATTGCTTCTTGTGCTGCCCAATATGCTACATAGCATTATAATAATAATTTCGTGTCAGAGATTATTCTGGGTTGAAAGGATTTAGGGTTCCTTTCATGTCCCCAAGTGCAACTCTCAGGTATCGAAACCCAACCTTCCAGTCTCCAGCTCAGTGCTTTAACCACTAAGCCACCATGGGAGCTGCTTGCTACATAGCATGAGAACATCTAAATCTAAGAAAGTATTCCTTCATTTGTAAGTTCTTATTAACTTACATAATGTTAAAAATGCTGTAGAATATTTTCTTGTTTTGATCCAGTTTTAGTAAAGCATAGAGTAAACTCGCTGAAACCAACAGGACTTGATTTAAACACAATTAACTCATTCCACTGATTTAAAAAGAAATGACTTATGTATAAATCAGTCTGAATCCAAGCTGTTTTAAGAATTTAAGAAGACTTACTTTTTCATAATCACTAAATCAGTGGTTCCCAAGTCAGGAGCCTAAGTCAGTACACTGGCTGATCAGTGCTTTGGGGAATTGACTTAAGCTTCTGAGAATTGAAGTCCAAAAACCAAAGTTTGGGAACACTTAAAGTAAAAAGTTCTTCCCTATGGCAAACACTTCATTATTTCTTCAAAACATCCCCACAATCTCATTTTGTTAGTGTGAATGTAAATTAACTAGTTTAGGCCTTGAGAATCTGAGGAGCTGAATTTCAAGCCATGGATTCCTTCAAAAAATGGATAATATTTACCTCATATAATTGCTGTTAATACTATTGAAAATGTACTCAAAGCAATTTTAAGGATCAAGAACACCTTGGATGATTAGGTTTTACAGTTGCCATGTCTGCTTTATAAACTGACTTCCATGATCAATTAATTAGGCAAATTGTTCATATTATGCAAATTAAGCACATGGATGCATTTCTTTTTGCTAATATGGTGACATATTTTAGCTTTTGCATTATATATATATATATATATATATATATATATATATATATATATATATATATATATATATATATATATATATATATATATATATATATACACATACACACATACACACACACACACACACACACACACACACACACAGTATACACAAGTATAAGCCAATTTTTTTAGCCCCAAAAATGAGCCCCCAGGACTTGGTTTATTATTCGTGGGCCCACAAGGGTCTCAAGACCATGCTGGATTGAGATGTGCCAACAATTTAATTAATTTTACCAGATTTTCAAATACAGTGGTACCTCATACAACGATTTTAATCCGTTCCATGGAACACGTTGTTGTACAAAACAATTGCTATACGATACATGTATCATATAGCGATTTTCCCTATGGGAAACGATTTTTTTTGCTAGTGTTTTTTTTCCATTGAAAAATTGTTGTACGATTTTTTTCATAGTGAAAATTGTTATGCGGGATGCCATTTCCCCTCAAAACCTAATTGTTATGTGATTTTGTTGTTATACGGGGTGATTGTTATATGAGGTTCCACTGTATTTGGATTACTGAAACTCACTAGCAGCTGCTGCATTTCCCACCCTTGGCTTATACCTGGGTCAATCTATTTTCCTGGGTTTCAAGGTCAAAATTAGGTACCTTGGCATATATTTGGGGCGGCTTATACTCGAGTATATATGGTAGTAACCACTTAAAAGAGGGAGCTAGTCAGTGCTGGACATCAGCCGGTCTGCCCCGGTCCGAGCGGACCGGTAGTAGACCTGGCTGGCCACGCCCCCTCCCCACCCTGCCTACCTCTTCTCGGGAGAGCAGGCGACCCGACGGCATTGGCTCTTCCTTCTCCTCCAGAGCAGCTGCTGCTGCCTCCTTAATAGGCTGCGGGTGCCGCTCGGGTGGTGGTGGAGGTGGCGGCATGTGCACGCCTGCCTGGCCCTTGCTCGAAAGCCTGTTGTATCCCACGCTAGGGTTCAGGTTGCTCATCTCTGTTTCAAAGCCGAAGAGCCAGCGCTGTCTGCTTCTGCAGACGTTTCCATGGTCATGTGGCAGGCATGGCTAGACACTGGAGTGAATGGTGTTTACCTTCCCACCAAAGTGGTCCCTATCTATCCACTTGCAATTTCTTGCTTTCGAACTGCTAGGTTGGCAGGCACTGGGTCAGAGACGGGAGCTCACTCCAACATCCAACACTTCGGTCTCCAACTGCTGACCTGCCACCTTCCAGTCAGAGCCTTAGCCACTTGAGCCACTTCAGCTGGAAGGCCAACATGACCGTTTGAGCTCCCGTCTCTGTCCCAGCTCCTGGCAACCGCAAGTTGATAAATAGGAACCACTCCGGTGGGAAAGGCAACAACATTCTGGTGTCTAGTGATGCCTGCCACATGTCCACACAAACATCTACAAACAGACAGTGCTGACTGTTTGGCTATAAACAGATGAATACTGAACCCTAGAGTCAGATACGACTGGTAATTTTGGATCTAACAATAGGTAAAGGTAAAGGTTGCCCTTGCTCGTATCTGACTCTAGGGTGCAGTGCTCATCTCCATTTACAGCCAAAGAGCTAGTGCTATCTGTGTTTGCAGATGTTTTCATGGTGGCAGGCATGACTAGATTGGCCACCCAGTCACATGCCCACCGATTAGGCCATACCCACCAGTTAGGCCATGCCCACCAGTTAGGCCACGCCCACAGTGTGGTAGTAATTTTTTTTGGTGCCCATCACTGGAGCAAGTATAGTGTAAGGGTTAGAAGGCTTGTCCTGAAACAGGAAAATACAAGTTTAACTCTCTATTTAACATCACCCAGCTTACTTGTATCCTTCAGCTGTTCTGCAATTCTCAGCCGAGGAGTACAGTCTAAAATCCTGGGGAAATCTAGCTAAAATATATTTTGTTAACATATGTTACCACATGACCATGGAAACGTCTGCAGAAGCAGACAACGCTGGCTCTTCAGCTTTGAAACAGAGATGAGCACTGAACCCTAGAGTCAGATATGACTGGCTTTCGAGCAAGGGAAACCTTTTCTTATCACACCACAGACATGAAGATGCTAAGCGACAAGCATGAAATCTTGGTCAAATTCAACTACACCCTCCACCATTTAATCAGGGTAATGTGTGTGGTCACATGTTTCATGCCAGGATTGGTTTATTGAGTAACCAGAGACACATTCATTAACTGTGAAAATTATTTCCAGGAAAAAAATTCTGGAACAGAGAGATTACAAGACTAGGATCCAGAGAGAGACAGCAAAAATCAAATACATCCATCTGTTGGACACCCACCACAAGGGTTTGAATATTAGCCAAATATTATGGGACATTATCAAATTTGTTCCACCGAGTGTTATATGTAATATTATACCACCTTCATAATATTCCCTTTCACAGCATGTCTCACAGAATGGGGGATATACTCACATAGCAACACAGAGGATAAATTCCTAAGCATTCAATGCTAGGTGCTTGTGTTGTAATTCCCCACATGGAAGCTGTATTGATTTGCATGATGATGTCAATATGATTTAATCACTCTATGACTCTGTATTTGGTGTATGTAAGCTCATGCCTTGTTTTTGTTTTTGCTTCCTGATATGCCTGAAATACAGACTAACATGGCTACTATTCCCCCCCCCCCAAAAAAAAAATCCTTTAAACAAATAGTCTTCACATTTAGATAATAAGATAGTGAATAGCCACTGGGAGAAGCTCTGAAAAACTCTAAAAACTTGCACAAGAGACAACTACAGGTAGATGCAACAAAGGGGATTCAGCCCATGTTACTCTGAAGTAACTAAACCACAGAAAAGGGATGGACCTGTCCTACTTGTTAAGTGCAGAGTACCATTGTAGCTACAATTGAGATGAGCCATTCTTTTTCACTGTCAAAGCTGTGTATATCCATAGGATTAGGGTGCCAAGCTCTCATTAGGAAGGCAACGTAGATGTCTCTGCAAATAAAAGTTAGAATGAAACACAAAAGAATGCACTTTCCTGAGCCTGGATGCCAGGCACAATCTGAGTTATTCATATCGCTGAAAATGAACTTGATTTGTAATGCTTGAAAATGTCTTACTCTGTCTACAAGGATTTAAAGAGGAGAGCACGGCATGTATCTTGCCATAGGCTAACTCACTGAAGTGAAAGCTGTCAAGTAGAATGCCCAAGATAAAGGAATCTTAAGTGCTGCTACAGGATTTCCTCTTCGCTTCTGAAAGTCTTACTTCACACATATTGTCGACTACAACTCGTATCCGAGAATGCATTTTTTCCTGAAGCAGGAAAAATGTCATTGGCGTGAATTTGTTTAAGGTGGATCCCAGCTTGCCATGAAGTGATCCACACACTATGATCACGGAGTCATCTCCTGCAGCACACATGAAATGAGACATGCAAGATTTTACACCGGGACTGCAATGGACTGCCACAGCCTTGAGGATATTAATAAGGTGTGCCTTCACAGCCAGTCCATCTGGCACGGGCTCTTCCACCTACATGACCATTGGGAATCAGAATTCCTCCTCCGCTCATTTTGCCGTTGGGCCCAGTGTGATGGTTTCCAGTGGCATTTCCTCCACTGAGGCGACCATCACCCCACTTAAAGGTGCTCATCCGCCCGTAGCAGTTGGTCCCTTTAGGGAGTCAGGTTAGTTAACCGACACCTGACACTAGGTATTCTGTTGCTGGCTGTACGGTCTACTCCATTAATGTAGCGGGATGTCCAGTGAGACATAACTTCACACATACAACACAAGGCACAAGGTTGCTTTCGGTGACATATATTGACTATTTTCAACAATTTGCTTCATATAGTTTACTGCTGAGGCCCTGCTCATTATTAGATTTAAAAAGTATAAGCAAGTGAAGGTAGAATCGTAGAACAGGAGGGAACACCAATGTTCATTTTGTCCAACTCCCCACCCATGCAGTAAGAAGACAGCTAAATTATCTCTGACAATTAGTCATCCCTCAATCCCTGTTTAAAAACCTCCAGTGAAAAAGAGCCTATTATATACCAAGATGTTCTGTTCTACTGTCATACAATGAGGACATGATTCCTGACTGTCATAATCACCTTTCTCCATTGTCTTGGATTCTACTTTCCAGATAGAAAACAAGGAGAAAGAATAGTTGGATGGTAAGACCACACGCACCTTAGCACCTTTCTCCTCTAGACAGGACAAACAACACAGAACACTGCTGAAAGCAATACACAATATAAATAGCTTAAAGTGTCTTATTTGAATAAGCTAGATCACATAGAACTGATAAGTAAAATAATCATAAATACATCTAGAAATAAGGATGCCTTCCAATAATAATGCCCCTTGCTATTTTTGCTTTAACCTCCTGACCCCAAATCTATTGGTCAAATAATCTCACAGAATGAGTCTTGAAGATTGTGGTACTTTTAAACCACAATTGGGGGTACCTTGCTAACGGCAACCTTGGGTTGCCAGCTAATCTTTTTCACCACTAGGTGAAAATATCTTATTTTAATAAGCTATGTCGCCTAAAACTTAGAAATAAAAAACAACAAAAATACATTTAGGGAAAAGGATTCTGCTACTAATAATTCCCCTTGTTATTCTGGATTTACTTTCCAGACCCCAAATATATTGGCCATGAACTTGAGAGAAATCTAGCTGTGGAGCATATCTAGGTTGCCCTTGCTTGAAAGCCAGCTGTATCCGACTTTAGTGCACAATCTCTGTTTATAGCCAAAGAGCCAGTGCTGTCTGCTTCTGCAGACTTTTCCATGGACATGTGGCAAGCATGCCTCAACACAGAACACTGTTTACCTTTCCACCGAAGTGGTCCCTATTTATCGACTTGCAATTTCTTGCTTTAAAACTGCTAGGTTGGCAGGAGCTGGGGCAGAGACTGGCACTCAAACCATCATGCAGTATCCGGGAATCGAGCCCCAACCTTCCAGTCAGCAAGTTCAGTGTCTTAACCACTTGAGCCACCGCAGTTCAACATATCTAAGGCTAGGTTAATAGATGCCATTGTTTTATGGCCATTCTACTTTCAAAAAAATTCTACTGTTATTAGTTAGGCATGCTAGGATTATGAGGATAGGGGGTGCAGGCTGCATACAATCTCACCAGGGAAATTTCCAAACATATCTTTCTTGCTCAAAATGTAAATAACTAAATGGAGGCTAAACTACAAGTTATCTGATACTTAACAAAGCCAAGACTCACTAAACAAGTATAATACAACAAGACCAAAAAAAGAAAATAAAACAACACAAAATTAGATTATAACTTTAGCCCCATGGAAGTACATCTCTCAGGCTGCCATAAAATCATAAAAATGCCTCTCTGCCCTGCTAAGATTGACTGTTCCTCTTCTACAGGCACCTTTGAGCATCCATTCATCACAGGCACAAATCCAGAGTGAACAACTCACTTAACAAATTGCACAGATGTGAGTGGTTCAAAATTGTGCCGTATGAACTTAAGGTGCCCTTGAACACTGTAGGGGAAAACTAGATGGGAAGGACAACCTATTTTTCCAGGGAAACCTATTTGTTGTTACTCAGCTTTTTCTTTATAACCTTTGATTAAGCTTAGAAGTCTGGAAACCACCGTTGTAGTCACAAATCTTCCACCCCTTAGTTTTTATAAGAATTGTTCAGAAATTTACTAAACAAGACTTTTTTGGTAATATGAAATCAAGAAAAATTGCGCATTCTTTGTTTCTCTAACTGTACAAATAAAGAACAGTTGAATTTGATCTGAATATATCAGACCTTGAAGGCTTTGATCTCTTTTGTTTCTAATTATAGCCATCACCATTGTAAAAACCAACAGAAATAATTGAATAACAATCCCCTGTGTCAAAACTCAAACACATTTACATTCTTCCTATCCTCATAACGTTTTGCTTGCAAGGTTATCAACAACAAAGCCCTTCCTCCATGTAAAGAGAAATATGGGGAAGGAAACTGTAAACTATGCCTTTGATTAACATGAATCTGTTTCTCTCAGTTTGATGGAAAGCATTAACACATAAATGACTCAACCCCATTAAATGATAGAAACACGTGTGGGATGGAAGATAGTGAATGATATAAAGCAAAGCAATCACACTTATATACCGCCCCATAGTGCTTAGGGCACTCTCTGGGCAGTTCACAAGTTAATTAGCATTTTGCCCCCAACATGCTGGGTATTCATTTTACTGACCTTGGAAGGATGGAAGGCTGAGTCAACCTTGACCCCTGGTCAGGATCAAACTCACAACCTTTTGGTTGCAGGACAGCAGTTTAACTACTGCGGCACCCTTTTCCCCAAGAAACTGTACTTAGATAGCAATCAGGAATGCTTCAACATAGAAGTACTTTACCTCTCATACATGGAGATGGTGGCCTTTGGCTCCCATGTTTGAAAATTCAGATATGTACCAAAAACATTGTGCTTTGCACGCGTGGGTTCGAATCCCATCCTCGTCACCAATTTTGTGTACAGTAATTAAGAAGCAGCAGCCAGCATAACAGGGCCAAACACAACTTTATTCGGGTACTGAACATGGTTTACAACTGTGCAGCAGCGCCTTATATACAACTTGGGAAGGATACATTTTGGCGGGAAACAATTGGATTGGTTGCTGAAACTGGGGAGAGAGTGGGGTGATCCTTGACTGGAGACCATTCATGCGTCTTGAGGTAGAATGGCGTGAACCCCAGTCTCGCAATAGTTCAACTCTGAGAAGAACTCAAAATGGAGGATCATTTGTTGAAATGCATTAATACAACATTACATACACAACAGTATTCAATAAACCTCCCAGGCCAAAGGTCAGCTAAGTCCAGCATTGTCTTCATACAACAGCCAACCAGATGTGCCACAAATGGACCAGAGAGTAAGAGACCCCAATTTTTGAGTGATATACATAAGGGGTTCTGCCTCTAAAACTGAAGATATACAGACATAATCTTTCTTTATTTGTATCAAGAGTGTTGCACAATTAAAATTATGGACCTATGTGAAACAGCAGGTACCTCAGTGGTCTAGTATTTAGCTGCAGAGCCAGAGGTTGGGAATTCAATTCTTCACTGTGCCTCCTAGAAGGAGAACCAGGTTGAGAGGCCTTGCTCAAGCTGCAAAGTCTCAGGGTGCCCCCAGAAGAAGGAATGCTGTTTATCTTCCCACCGAAGTGGTACCTATTTACAGTAAAACCTCGGGTTATGACGGAGGTCCATTCCAACAGCCTCTGTTGTAACCTGAAAAAATTGTAAGCCGAAACATCCATAGGGATGCATTGATTTTTTTTAACTGTCCTGAACTGATCGTTGTAAACCGGAAAAATTAAAAAATTGCAAACCGGGACGGCATTTCCATAGGATTTGCCGTTGTAAACCACAGCAAACTTAAACCGAGGTGGTTGTAACCTGGGGTTTTACTTATCTACTTGCAATTTCTTGCTTTTGAACTGCTAGGATGGCAGGAGCTGGGACAGAGATGGAAGCTCACACCATCATGCAGTACTTGGGTCCCGAACTGCTGACCTTCCAGTCGTCAAGTTCAGCATCTTAACCACTAAGCCACCGCAGTACCTATTTATGTACTTGTAATTTCTTGCTTTTGAATTGCTAGATTGGCAAGAGAGGGACATAAACTGCATGCACATAAGTGCTGAACTGACTGAATTTCACCACATTCACAGATTTATTTTATAGCCAAGTAGCACCATTTTACTTGATTATTCTCTGATTATCCTACATCTCTTTGAAGTCAATTAAGTGACTTCCAGATGGTCCAGCCAAAATCTTGTCCTGCTGAAGACACTCTTTGGCACTCATCCATTCAGCAAGATGTCTGGATTTCGCTCTCCATAGCCTCTTCTGGTTTTATATTTAGAGCTTGAGGATTGTGGAGAAAACTCTTCCTTGATTTTAGAACTCGTCTAGGGGGTTGATAGCCATGAAGTGGATGAGTTTGGTGCTCTAGTACCTTATTTTGTTTGTTACTGCTAGTACCTCTTGATGAAATTCAGGAGAGGCAATACCAGTCAAATAACAGACTTTTTCCATGTGGGCACATGTTAGGCAGGCAGTAATAATCTTGCATGATTTATAGAGCTACATGCACTTGTTTACCACTCATCTATTGATACATTCACTACCCTGGGCTGCATATACAAATCATAAAACAAAAACTATGCCCAATACAAACCCATTTTTTTAATAAAAAAAATTATCATTGTCATCGGCTGGAACTTGTATCTAAGAATGCGTTTTTTCCCTGAAGCAGGAAAAGTGTCACTGCCGTGAATTTGTTTAAGGTGGATCCCAGGTTGCCATGAAGTGAGCTACACACTATGATCACGGAGCCATCTCCTGCAGCACACATGAAATGAGACATGCAGGATTTAACACTGGGACTGCAATGGACTGCCTCAGCCTTGAGGATATTAGCAAGGTGCGTCTTCACAGCCAATCCATTTGGCATGGCCTCTTCTGCCTCCATGACCATTGGGAATCAGAGTTCCTCCTCCACTCATTTTGCCATTGGATCCAATATGATGGTTTCCAGTGGCATTTCCTCCACTGAGGGAACCATCATTTCACCTAAAGGGGCTCATCCACCCATAGCTGTTGGCCCCTTTAGGGAGTCAGGTTATTTTCTGCCACTCAACACTTGGTGTTAAGTCGCTGGCTGTATGGTCTACTGCATTACCGTAGCCAGACATTTCAATTTTTTTAAAAAAAAAACATTACAGGTGAAACTCGGAAAATTAGAATATCGTGCAAATGTCCTTCCATTTCACTTAAAAGGTGAAACAAATATGAGATAGTCTCACTACATGCAAAGCGAGAGATGCCATGCCTTAATTCGTTATAATTGTGATGATCATGGCATACAGCGTACATGATATTATGGGATGATTATGGGGTACATGAGATTGGGGGGTACGGGGTTTTCATAAACTGCAAACCATAAGCATCAATATTATAACAAAGTAAGGCTTGAACTATCTCGCTTTGCATGTAATGAGTCTATCTCATATATTTGTTTCACCTTTTAAGTTGCATTACTGAACTGAATGAACATTTGCACGATATTTTAATTTTCCGAGTTTCACCTGTATATGCACAAAAAAAATTAGGCAGAGATGCAGAGATATGAGAGAAAATTTACTCCTGGAGGGCAAGGATGATTCCAAATGCATCCCTGAACAACTCTATCTTCCAAAAGTTGGGTTGGAGGTGGCACAGCACACTTCATGTGGGAAAGCATTTTACAGTAATGGGGGCTACTACCAAGAATGTTCCGTTTCTGCTTTCTGTCTTTCTACCAACCTTGGCGTAGGTAGATGCAACTTCCAGATCAGGGCGAATTGGGTCAGACAGTAGTTGCTCTTTGAGAAATGCCCTCTAACAGACAGCAATGCCCCAAACCGTGTAGGGCTTTGTACACCAGTACCTCAACTTACCTCTCAGAAATGTTACAAGAGTAAACATGTCTTTAGAAGAAAAAGAATAAACATGAATGTAAAATAAGATTCTAAGGACATGGTTTCCACAGATAAATTCCTATTGCATATGGGCTACACAAATAAACATTCCTACTACCTGTGTAAAACTAAGTGGTGATCCTGCCATGTCATAAAAGCATGCACTGGGGGCAGGTAGTGTACTAGATGTTTTATGAGCCAAGGAAAAATTACCCAGAAAGATGACTAGAAAGAACACTTTCTCAACACCACTATATATAGATTGATGTTGCTGAGTAAGATTTGATGCAGACATTTGCACGATATTTTAATTTTCTGAGTTTCCCCTGTATGGTTTCCGAAAGCACTAGCAGTCATTTCAAACCTCATGCATACTTTGAGACCTGAAAATTTATATTTAATATCCTGTTTATGTAGGTAAATAATCATTTGAGGGAAAATCACTAGTACATCTTTGTAGCAGATTCCGTGCTTATTGTATTACAGGTTGACGACACCGATGACAAAGAACTTGGAAGAAACTGCTGATGCAGATCAGCCACTGATGTAAAGTACCCCTGGGCTAAGGAAACAGCAGTTCTAAATCAAGTGAAGGTCACATAAAATGTTTCATAACTCTGCAAGACCCTTTAAAAGGAGTATGAGCTGTTCACCGGAAGTAGCCGCAGAGATTATGGCCACAAAACAGCAAGGAAGCCTGGTTACACACAGACTGAAAGAAATATATGTAGCCCTGGCGGTATTAGGACTGTCACATGATTAAAAAACACAACCCAACAATAAACTAATTGTGTGATCTAATTGCTGTAATGATGTAAAAAGTAGCTTTGGCAAGGTAAAACAAACTGATGGATTTTTCCAGTAAGAAAGCCATGGTCCCCATGAAATAAAATTATAACAATACACATTTAAGCTACTTTATAAGTTTTTTTAAAAAAAAAACATGTTTGCTGTTAACATCAAACACTTAAGGCAAACTATCTAGGATACTTGATCTTTTCTGGAAAACATGAGTTTCATCACAACTGAAAGTGTTATATCTGTGTATATAATGATGAGCCTAGCACAGAATTTGGAGAAAAAGAAATGAAAAACTGTCATGAGCAATTTTAAAAAAATTGTTCACTTCTGAAGGACTACCAGAAATGGAGTTTAAAGCTAGCACATATTACCAGAATTTGCAGCTTTTGCATATATATTCCTTTTAATCCCATCATTTATATTAATAATTTGAAAAGTCCACAGCCTTTTTAGATTACACAGTGCCATATGTCCATCCTACTCAAAACAAATCACTTATCATTTTTCTACCTCTTCAGCATGTAAAATGGGGTACACAGAAAGAGCCTCCTTGAAGATTGTGAGCACATTTTGGAACCATAATGGGAAATATCCCAGGCAATGGCAACCTTGTCTTGCTGGCTAATCTCTCTCACACTAGTTCAAACCAAAGGAACTAAGGAACAAATTCACCAAAAAGGTCAAGACCAAACTTAACAATGATCTCAATAAGTATGGCTACCTAAGGACAACCTCCGGGTTGGAGAGATAGGCAGGATATCTCTCAATGCCATTTCCAGGGAATCCTAAGCAGGTGAAGGCATCTCCTTGTGAATACCCTGAAGGAAATGGTGAGCCACTGTGTGAGACAGAATGCTGGACTGGATGGGCTCCTGTGGCCTGTTCCAGCAAGGCTGTTCTTATGTTCTTATGTTCTTATGACTTTTTAGTAATAAGAGTAGCTGACATGTGTAGTAAATATAAATGTAACATACTTCTAGTCCAGGAAACACATCGGGGGACAGCAACTTACAGACCCAGAGTGGCTGGAATGGAATAAGTGATTGAAAGACCGCATGACCAGTATGGGAGTGTGATTTGTGTTAGACCTGGTCTCAGTATCAGCTGCATTTACAGAAACAAATAACATTGAAATTCTCATCACCCAAACCCCACCATTGTTACCCCTGTTTAAAAGCTACTCAAAGTAAATGTTAGTTTTAATGAACCAGACAGTTTTATATATCCAGATAAATTTTGATATTGGAGATTTTAATTGCCATAATGAGGCTTAGGGATATACCCAGAACAATTGGGATAGTGCACAACTTTTATCTTGAGCAGAAACCAATTACCTTCAACTTGTCCATGATCCAAAACAGTTTGCATCCTTTAACAGTGATAGATGTAAGAATGGATATAATCAAGAAAACATCTTTGTTAGCAAAAAGATAGCAGCGCAGTGTATGAAAATTATTGATGACCAGGAGGTTATTTTAACTTAAAGGCGGCTAAATGGTTGAACTTTTGAGATTTAAATTGCATTAAAGTGTGCGCCCAGATATATACGATGAAATTGTCCATCTTGTGAAAGTAATATCAAGGAAAAATATTCCAAGAGGATCCCACACCCAGTACATCAAGGGCTTGACTGATGACATCAAACCTTTGCTGGATACTGTAAGTATCAGGCACTCTACAACCAGAATCCTTTTCAGGAAGATACTGCTGAAGATGGGGAAGAACTGGTGCAAGCTCTAGCCCTGAGCATCTCTGCAACAGAGTAGTCTGCTCCAGTATGGAGCTCATCCACATATGCAAAACAAGTTGAAATTACAGTACTGTTAATGAAGCAATGCACATAGTGACAGGATGCCTCAAACATACACCAGTTGAAAATATATATCTTCTTGTTGGTATTGCTCCAATGAAGATATGAAGAGAAGTAGGAGCAGACGCTGACAGAACTAAGCAAAAGAATGACCCTTGACATCCTCTGAATGGATACGTGCATCAAGTCCACTGACTCAGATCCAGGAAGAGTTTTATGGCAAGAAGAAACATTCTTGAGGGTACACAAGAGGGAAGATGGAGGAAGGAGCTCACTGGACAAGGAGTAACATTAAAGGAAGATATGGCTGAGGAACCCGACCACTCCTATGGCACTTAGAGAACTCTGAATAGGCTGAGGGTCGGAGTGCAAAAGTAAGACCATCATGCTCAAGTGGTGGCTGCTGACAGACAACAACACGCTGTGTGAATGTGGAGAGATACAGAATCCGGCTCATTTACTGGTCTGCTGACTGACTACCAACGGGAACTTGTACTAATGAAGATTTCAATTTGGCAAACACTAAAGCCAAGAATATGGTTTCATTTTGATGTGGACATGAAAGAAGCAGCAGCAGCAGCACATAAAACATGTAAAATAATTAATTACAAGCACATACAGTACTTCTAGTAACTCCTTCCTTTTGGTAACATTCTTTATGCACTGCTACAATTAGGATACCAAGGAAAGGATGCCTAGCCTCATCTGCACGCAGATTATTTTTATACATAATACATCAATACAACCGCCCAGAGAGTGCACTATGGGGCAGTATATAAGTGTAATTGCTATTGCTATAATGAAAGAAAGAAATCTAGCTTTTATTATAGCATTGTTATCCAATTAATTTATTAAGTAAAGGTAAAGGTCACCCTTGCTTGAAAGCCAGTTGTATCCGACTTGAGGGTTCAATGCTCATCTCTGTTTCAAAGCCGAAGAGCCAGTGCTCTCTTCTTCTGAAGACGTTTCTGTGGTCATGTGACTAGACACCAGAGTGCACAGAACACTGTTTACCTTCCCACCAAAGTGGTTCCTATTTATCTACTTGCAATTTCTTACATTCGAACTGCTAGGTTGGCAGGAGCTGGGACAAAGACAGGAGCTCATTCCATCCTGCAGTATGCGGGTATCGAACTGCTGACCTGCCGCCTTCCAGTCAGCGTCTTAGCCACTTGATTAAACTATTCATGCTCCCCAAACTGAAGATATGACAGAGGGAAGACATTTTATTAACAGGGGAGCTCATTGCTTTAGGACAGTGATGGCAAGCCTTGGCACTCCAGCTGTTCTTGAACTTCAGTTTCCAGAAGCCCTGATCAGTTGGAGTGCCAAGGTTTGCTATCACGGCTTTAGGGGAATCCTTAAACTATCACCTCCAAATAACCAATGCTTCCATCGGAACCACTACAACAAAATCCATTAAGCATGTTGAGGTGAACAAATATACCCCTTATAATATTGTGAAGAATATGGGGGAAGAGAAACACAAGTTCAGTAGACCCTCGCATAATGACGTTACTTGGTTCCCCAAGTAGCGTCGTTATGCAGAAAATGTCATTATTCGCATAACAACAAAAAATATCATCATTATACAAATAACCATGTTTTTGTCATTATTCGAATAACGACGATAAAAATACTGTCGTTATTCGAATAATGGCATTTTTTGTCGTTATTCGAATGATCACGTTGGGTGCATCAGTAGCGTCATTAATTGAAAATCACACTATTCAAACGCATCGTTAGGCAGGGGTTCACTGTACTGTAATTTAATCAGCAGCTGTTTGCTCGTAGCTTAGACATCAGTCATCAACTACTGCTGACTAGCGACAGGATGCACCAAGAGCAGGTGGAGGAAAATACAACAAGAGAAGAACAGAGAGAGAACATGTCAGGCTGGCAGACTTAACACAGAGAAAATTAGGGATAAAAACTACGCATCACCTTTCCTTCAATTAATAACCACAAATATAAATTGAATATACCCCTAGCATTCAAATTCTTTTGCCTGGAGGATCATTTTTGTCTTGGGGGGAAAAATCACATAATTCTGCTTCCCCAGCATTGTCAGACGATTGAGCTCCTCCAGTCTGCTAGTCTGGGATGCAAATACAGTATAAGTCTTGTCTACGCCCAATTTATCTCTCTCGTTCTCTGGCTGCTGTTGTTGTCTCAGTGCTTTAATACCAAGGGAAAGGCATTCTCTCCTCTTCCAAAACATGCAGTAACATTTCACAGTCTATCAGCGTCACACGGCTTAGATCCTTGCCTTTAGTACTCGGTGCCTTTTGAATACGATGTTCTAAACTGACTTCAGAGTGAATTACATCTACAAATCTTATTTGCTCAGATTACCCTCTAAAAATAAAAATCAATACAGCACTTTACTGGTTATTCCCTGCACCTTTTTTTAATGGACACTTTTCATTACATTCTCATTAAAGGCTGCACAGAGTTTTTATTTTTCACTCTTCCCTTCAATCAAATCTCCAAAGAAAATTGTAGCTGTAAGATACATTACAATGAAATAAAAATTGTCAAATAGCAACTTGAGCAAGCTTTAGGCTCAAACTTTCACACACTGTAACCATGTATTAAGAATCAGAAAATGGGGGGAAATATCTGGGGTTAAATATACTATAGGACGGAATGAGCTCCTGTCTTTGTCCCAGCTCCTGCCAACCTAGCAGTTGAAAAGCAAGAAATTGCAAGTAGATAAATAGGGACCTCTTTGGTGGGAAGGTAAACAGCGTTCCGTGTGCTCCGGTGTCTAGTCATGCCTGCCACATGACCAAGGAAATGTCTGCAGAAGCAGACAGTGCTGGCTCTTCGGCTTGGAAACAGAGATGAGCAATGAACCCTAGAGTCAGATACGACTGGCTTTCGAGCAAGGGAAAGCTTTATCTTTACTAAATATAGAAAACAGCATTTTCCTTCTATTATTTGTGTTTTCTTTGCTTTCTTCCTTTTTATTTGCATTTTCTTTGCTTTAAAAACTCACCCCCAAAACAGCTAGCTCATATCAAGAAGCTGAGTGTTATTTGTATACCTACCTGAACACAGTGTGTGAGTCTGTCTTGCTGTAAGAATATTTCTGCATTGCCAAGTACAGTAGATTCAAATTACTGTCAGGAATGGGGGGAAACCAAGTAACTCTGATGAAAGAATCTGGAAACATGTACACATATTAAATTCTCTGAGGCCTGTGACTGGAATAAAGCAGGTAGGTCAAGTAGATTGACATGAGCTTAAAATTACATCCTCAGATGGAAAGGATCCCAGTTCATTATCCAGCAGCGTCTCAAGAAGAAACTCGGATGCAGATAAAAGTGTCTCAATAAAAACCCTATCATTTCTTTTTGGTTATTCTGGAGAGACATGACTAAATTTTCTACCATTTTAACATGGTCATTTAACCTTACTAAAGGTAAAGGTCGCTCTTACTCAAAAGCCAGTCATATCCGACTCTAGGGTTCAGTGCTCATCTCTGTTTACAGCCAACGCAAGCATGATTAGACACCGGAGCACATAGAATGCTGTTTACCTTCCCACCGAAGCGGTACCTATTTATCTACTTGCAATTTCTTGCTTTCCAACTGCTAGGTTGGCAGGAGCTGGGATGGAGGCGGGAGCTCATGCCATCATGCAGCACTTGGGTCTTGAACTGCTGACCTTCCAGTCGTCAAGGTCAGTGTCTTAAGCACTAAAGGTCAGTGTCTTAAGCACTAAGCAGCCGTAGTCCCTAAAAGGATATTCACAGGATTATATTCAATTGCTTTTATTCTAGAGACAGAATGTTCTTTCCAGGAGAGGCATCCTTCTGCGGAAAGGGAAGCAAGTATTATCATCATCATCTTCATCATAAATGTTATTAATTTTTATTTTCTGCTCCATACACCCTTCTGTCTCATTCCTCATTATTTTGAACAGTCTTGGGCTTCTGAAAAAGAATTTGAGGAGATGGTAGGGAAGGGAGAGTTGCTGAACATCTCCACCCTTCTAGTTTGCTTACAGACACTTCTGCAAGACGGATCAAAAAGCATCCCAGGATGAAAGTTGTACCAGAGGAATATTTCCTATATGTGATTAAAATGAAAAACTTTTTTCAGACAGTAACTGTCCATTTTCAGATAATCAGTTACACTTGTCTATCTAAAGCTCGAGGGGTTAGAGAAGGAAGAGACGCCGACACCGTCGCTGCTGCTGCACACGACCCATTGCCTCTCCCTGAGACCATGTCGTCGGCTCAGGGATGGGAGGCAGGTGTGACTGTTGCCTCCCCCGCCCCTCTGGAGCCCCACCTGCTCAAGGGGCTAGAAGATTGTTTTTGGGACTATATCTTATTGTCAATATACTATTTTGCTGAGAGACTTTTTTGCTGATGTCTTTTGATATTATGTTCCGAGGTAACATTGTTTTGTGGATATATATTGCTGATACATTTTGATATGTACTGTTTATATTGTACTATATACTCTTTTTTTTTGCACTACTGTATTGCTTTTTGTACTGACGTGTTGTAAGCCACCCTGAGTCGGCCTGTTGCCGAGTAGGGAAGGTTATAAATCAAATAAACATAAACAAAGCAGGAGTTCTCAACCTACAGCCTGTGGGTCATAATTGGCCAATGGCACCATTATATCCAGCCCACGCCCTCACTCCCACCGCCGTCCGTGTCCCCTCTGCCTGGCTTGGTATGCCCCTAATGCCGCTCCAGAGCAAGGCGAATGTCGTAAGAAGGCTTACAACAACTGCCCTGCTATGGAGTAGTGTTAGGGACTTGCCAAGCCAGGCGGAGCAGACAAGGACAGCGGCGGTGATGGTGTCAAAAGCAGTAAATGCACACGGCTGCCTGCATCTTTCCCGGGGGCTGCTCTGGCTGAGTGCGAGCAAGGACAGTCAGGACCCCTCCTTCACCCATAGGTCAGTAAGAAGGAAAGTGTGTGTGTGTGTGTGTGTGTGTGTGTGTGTGTGTGTGTGTGTGTGTGTGTGTGTGTGTGTGTGTGTGTGTGTGTGTGTGTGTGCGTGTGCGTGTGCGTGTGTGTGTTGGTAGGCTAGACTGGTGTTCCTCCCCTGCTGCCGCCACCTTTGGCGGTGGGGGTTCACCAGTCCAACCTGTAAACAGTCTGATGGGGCATGATCCGTCCCCTGGCTTGAAAAGGTCGAGAACCCCTGATCTAAAGTATGTAGCCTGTTGCTGACCTAAGGCTGCTCCCATCAACATTGTGTAAAAATAGTGGCATTGATATACTTGTAGTTTTTCCCCATCTGCCTCTACCTGCAGGGTTTGTTCATCTGACATAGCAATTCTAACACACATTCATTTATGATACTGAAATCATGGACTGACCTTCCTCAAAAACATGGACCGAACATCCTAAGTTTAGATGGTGCAAAACCTGGGCCTACCATCTCGTGGAAAACAGAGGTGGGACGCCAATGTCAAAGGGCACCATTTCGACTACTTTGTATTCCAGAATGTCACCTGGTTCACAGATTTTCTACTCTATGAAAACACATGCCAATCACAGAGTTCAACTCCTATGCAATTGTGAAAATTAGCATCTGGATGCTTTAAATAAAGGAACAAGTATTTTGATGATTAACACGCCAAATCAGCAACACTAGCTCCAGCACCTCTGAAAAACAAAGGACTCAGTGGAGCTCACAATTCGCTGGAAATATAAAAAGGCAGGAACAGGGGCAAAAGTCCAAACATATTGTAGGAGTCGGACCTTATAATAACCAAAAAGAGAATGACAATGACTCTTCTTCTTTCAGGCTAACTCCTGGTGATGTGGTTTACCAAACTTTGTGATTTTTGTTTTTCAAAACAAAATGATAAATCAGGCTTAATAAGAGAATAGGAGAGAGCTCTCCTGAATCATTGTTTTTGATACCTGTAACAGGAATGAAATTATAACAAATCTGAATAGTTCACACTCTGGCAAGCAAGGAAGGAAATAAAACAAAGAAATAAAAAAGAGGCAAGTTGGGGACTGAAGGAAAGATAGAGTGAGTTAACTGATTCTATCTCTCGAATACATTTCACTCACTTGCAATACTAATGTCAAACCTCAGATGAACATATTTATTGTTTATAAAAGGGACCCATAGTCCAAACTCATGCCAACAAAATGGTTGTTAATCTCAACACATTTTGAACGTCCTTCTTCTATAAAGTACTGTACTATCATTTACAAATCAAAGAAATGAAGTAAAATATCTGTGACATGCGAAAGACTGACATGTTAAGGCTCATAATTACAGATGAGGAATACCTTCATCAGAGCTCTGTGTAAGCTTTTCTTTTCAATCAAGAATGTAAAGCCTTCTATTTCAGGATTCTGTCTTTTCCCAGTGTGATGAATAGGAAGCACTAAATTTTGTCAACGGAAGCAGATTTTAAAGAATTGGGAGAAGGATGCCTTGTGATTATTCATGAAAAAATATCAACAATTCAAATCACTATGAAATGGATTGGGGTTTTGTCATGTCCGGCCCTTTGTAAAGAACAGTCCAGCAACGATGAACAGAACAACGAACAATGGTTTATTGTAAAGTCTTGCAGGCAACAATTACAAAGATATCTGTACAACAGATGGCTACACTAGTCCCATGTAATCAGTCTCTCCAAAATATGCTGTTGTGGCTACTAAGCTACACCTGCGTGCAAGCGTATGGAGAAGACCCAAGGCTTAGCCTGGCTATGGCTAACCTGCCGGATAACCTTAGCTAACCAATCGTAACTTGATACCATAGTATTAACCAATCAGGAACACGATCCAAAGTTGCACCCAATCATAGAACTCTAATTAACATAAGGAGCGTGCCCAGACGGGGTGAATATGTGCCAAATCTTGCTTCTAATTCTGATGGCGGGAAATCACCATTTTGTCTTTGCAAAGCATTGCTGGAGCAACTTGCAATATGCTTGAATACACAACAGGTGTAGACTTCCTTATCCAAAGAACTTTGTAACCTGGATGATCTCAAGGAGACCATGGCTTTGGAAAAATAAAATAAATTAAAATAAACATTCTACTTTCTCTGGCACACTGGCTGAAAGGTTGCTTGGATTTTAATTTGTATGATTCTCCAAATGAGAAAGTAGAAGAGTAATGAATGTCTCTAAGCTTGTGTTCCCAGGAATTCTCATATGTTGCTGCTAGGAAGCAGACAGTTTCTCAACTTCCTTTCCCCTTGTGAACAAGGAGCAACGGGGAATGGTTTACTCTCATCTCTCACTCCCGGGAGACAGCTGAATCTTGAACTAGGATTCAAACAGCTTCTACCCAGAAATGCCATTTAAGAAACATGGTGTCCCAGGTAGACTGGAAGTAATAGCAGGGCTATGTTTAAAATAAATGTACTCAGTGATGCACTGAAGCAGGTCCTGTCCTGTTCGGGAGAACCAGTAGTGGAAATTCCCCCAGGCCCCGCCCACCTGGCCGGCCCCGCCCACCTCCATTGTGTTGGCCATGCCCACAGATTTAGCCCCACCCACAGATTTAGCCCCACCCACAGAGGTGGCAGTAAATTTTTTTGGAGTGCATCACTGAATGTACTACAACAACTCTACAACTAAGTCTAGTTTTATAACATACCACCAGCAGCTTGATAATATACCACTATGAAAGTCACATAATGTCCTGGATTAAAAATATTGAGGGGCCAACAGGTCTGCACCACCACTGTTCCAACCAGTGCCCTGACTAGGCACATTAAGCTGGACAATTCTCACACTGTCCCAGGAAGAAAGCTGGAATTGTCAGGTTGGCAAAGGTGTCAGCAATCTTGTGTGGACAGAAGGGGTGGTCTCTCCTATCATCTTTCCAGGGTGGGGGGAATGACTGTGGAAAGCTGGAGTTTGCATGTGCTCCTGAATTCAGCCGTGAGCCTGGATGCACAATGATAGGAGTGTATTTGCACAGTTCCAAGTTCAAGCACCAGCTGTGCCTTTTCCTTGAGATGTCTGATCCAGCTACAGCAACACATGCCTTAGTTACATTTTGCCTGGATTAGTACAACGTGCTCTAAACAGGACTGGCTTTGAGGAGGGTTTGGAAATGACAGCTGGTTTAAAATGCTGCAGCCAGACTGCTTGCTGGTGTTGGTTAAAGTGAGCATATAAGAACAGCTTATTAGAACAGCTTCACTGGTGACCAGTCTTGTTTCCAAAGTGCTGCTCATGACCTTGAAACCCCTATATGGCTTGGGTCAGGGCTACCTAAAGGACCATATTGCCCCATATGGGCCTCCTTGGCTATTAAGATCTTCTGAGGAGGTCCTTCTCCTGGTCACACCAACTTCATAGCCTCATCTAGTAAGGACTTTTCGGTAGCTGCTCCCAGGTTCTATAGCAGGGGTTCTCAAACTATGGCCCACAGTCCAGATCCAGCCCATGCTGCCTAATAATCTGGCCCATTTACGTGTTTACGACAGCCACAGGTGTATTTGCAGCAGTGTTTTGTGCATGCGTAGATGCGTTTTACTTCTGTTTCTGGTGGGAGGCACGTGACCAGCACACAGCACAAAAAGTTTGGCCACCCCTGTTGTATAGTATACTCCCATGAGTATGCTGAGAGGCATAAATTTTCCTTTGTGGACAGGCTTTTTTTAGCTGGATGAATAGCTCATTGAATTAGGTATCAGAGCCAGATTTTGGGAATTCAATTCCTCACTGTATATCCTAGAAGAGCTAGCCTGTGTGCTCTTGATAAAGCTCTACCATCCTAGGGTGCCCTCAGAAGAAAATAATAACAAACCATTTCTGAATCCCCTGTGCCTAGACAACTATTAAAATCCACAAGTTAAAATTGCCTTGATGGCAAAGACCATCTTTTAAACAATTTGTATAAACAAGGGCCATTACGAGATGCTGTATACATGGATGGGAAAATTTTATCAGTATTTTTAATTAGTTGCATTTACTATTCTTATTCATCTAATTGTTTTGCAATGTTATATCTTGCTGTGCTTCTCAATGCAATGCTTATCTTCCCTTGTTTTAGCTGATTGTTCGGTTAACTGAGTCCCCTATGGGGAGAAAAATTGAAATAAAATAAAATACAGTCAGGTCCAAAAATGTTGGAACAAGAATAACTTTTTTGGCATGTGGCCTTTGCATCCCATCACAATGAAGGTAAAAGGAAACACTCAACATGTGAGACAAGTAAGGACTGTCAGTTTTAATGCAAGATCATGTTAAATGAAGTCCAAATGAAATCAGCAAATCTCATGACTAAGTCTGAGTTCAATATAACAAAACAGTTTGGAATGCATAACTTTCTAACAACCGAAATCATGTGAATATTTCACATGCTTTTGAAAAGCGCACATCTTGAGATTAATTCACTCTAATCATTTACATCCTTTTGGCATTTCTAGGGGAAACCCTGATTACCCATTGTTAACTTTTCCCCAAGAGCATCCTTAAGAGGAAGCATACTTGATCCACCAAAACTCACATTAAAATATAGGAGCTAGGCTTGAAGAGTACCACAATTTTAAAAATCTCTTTTTACCTTTATGTTATTTCTTGTTTGATACGTCTGCACAGACTAATAGTGCTCCGTTCCAAACTCTACAGCCATGATGGCGAACCTTGGCACTCCAGATATTCTTGGACTTCAATTCCCAGAAGCCCAAGCCCCCGTGAATCCACACGAATGGGTTTGCTGTGATTCATCCAGCCCGCGCCGCGCCGCCCCCGTCCCTCCTGGAAGCAGAAGTAAAACATGTCCGTATGGACTTCTGGGAATTGAAGTCCAACAACATCTGGAGTGCCAAGGTTCGCTATCACAGCTCTACAGTATTCCCAATGTAGCCCTACAGACCAAAAAGATTGGTATGTCTAGAATAAAAACTAACAGCTAAAACCTATAAGGCAGGGGTCAGGACTTTAACCACCACACTTAACAGAGGAGAAGACACTGAGCACTGAATGTTGTGATATAATTATCCAAAATTCTAAATACATCAGAATGAAATGTTAATGAAAATGCAGCCTCTTTCTTTTTCTTCCACTTGCCTTCTTCTTTCTACAAAAATGTGAATATGCTTTGAATGATTTTAATTCTCAGTCATTTAGGGTTTTAAACAAAATCGTTGCAAACCTGGATTTAATGATTTTTAACATAACACGATTGCAGACACTTTCTTAAAGGGAGGAAATTACAAAGATCTGCTTTCTTTGATGTATTCAGGACAAGCCAGTGTTGATCTAAGATTCTGAGAATTAAGATATAACAGATGAATTTATTTATTCATGGTAAATTCTGCTGCATGTATGTTAGATTATTTTCATCCCTTGCAATGCAAGCAGGGTTGTCAGTAAAACTGTCAGTCTTAGTGGAAAGGGGCTATTATATCAAGCTACCTACATACAGGTGTATGTCTTGGCTATGTTTCTACACAATTGTCTGTACTTTTAATAAATATACCTAATATCTGTTCTTCATTTAGTTTGATTAAATGATAACTAGATTAATGACCCATAAAGTTTTCGAAAATATTTCTAATATTGTCTGAGCGACTGACCCCATATAGTTTTCATTCATAGTATTTCTAACATCAATGCATTCAAGACTTCCAGTCATTCATAGTATTTCTAACATCAATGCATTCAAAACTTCCAGTCTTTGAAGGGACTTCTAAATTTTATGATTTAAAACAATAATTAGGTTTAAAACATGAGTGAATTATGGATTGTAGGAAATCAATCAATATCTTCCAACAAATATTATGGACAACATTCAACAGTACCAAGTACAGTAAAACCTACTAAATGAATAGAATTTCCCATTTAGTGGGAAAATCCCTTAAATGAATAGAATTTGTTAACCCAACACTTTTATATATCCATTTAATTCAGTTGCTGAAATCCTGTTACTATAAAAGTTATGCTGCATAAGGCTAATGATGTAATCAATTCTAATATCTCACCCGTAAGTCTGAAGGTGCCCATGGAATCCCTTTCATCACAAATAAGTTATAAGGGACCAAAGGACCAGGGGAGGGAGAGTCTTTAATTACTGAAAAATCACCACCATCTTGGTGTCTTTACTAGAGGCAGTAATTAAATACTTTTCCCCATCCTGTGGTCTCCAATGGCTTCCCAATGATGAAAATGATTCCACGGAAGACTTGGGACCTTTAAGAGAGAAATTAGAAATATTTTTTCTTGTATCATCAGCCTTATACAACATAAACTATGCAACAGGATTTCAGCTGAATCTAGTCTATTTGGGGCTAACAGGTTAATTGACTCCTATGTTTTAAACTTAATTTAAGACATTTAAAAGAAAAATATTCGAACATATTCTCCGAACATACTGTAGTTTTAAGAGCAGCTCTAAACCAAATACAAGTCTTATTGAGATCAACGGTATCCACAAGTTTCTACTGGCAACAAATGCATATAAATTGTCACTGTTACTTTCAGTCATGTGCAAAACATTGATGATTCTACATGAAACACTAATAAGTTACTATATATAAAGGAAAGATATTTCTATTATTAAGATATGAACAAATGGTAAGTCTTAAAAGATTTTGGGCTAAACAGTGCTATGAAGATAACTAGTTAGCTGCAGCAAGCTTTCACTGTTTTCCTCCTTTTCCATGATTACATTTAAACTGTATGTTTTATGAAGCTTAGCTTTCAGAAGTCCAATCTACATGCTAATAATATTAATTAGGAAACCTCAGTGGAAAAACAAAGAGTATGCAGAATATTAGCAAGGAGGAATTCAGAAGCAAAGATCATCACAAAAAAGCTATAGGCTCAGTCTAATATTTAATGGAAGTACAACCAGCTAACTCAACAGTCTTCTGCCATCTTAATGACTAATCGTGGAAAAACAAAGAGTTTGCAGAATATTAGTAAGGAGGAATTCAGAAGCAAAGATCATCACAAAAAAGCTATTAAGCTCAGTCTAATATTTAATGGAAGTACAACCAGCTAACTCAACAGTCTTCTGCAATCTTAAAGACGAATCACATTCATTTGACACAATTATTAATTATTTACAGGTGCCACATCTCTGCAAGAGATCAACATGGCAACTTCTCCACCGAAAATGACAAACTGTATCCAGAGCTTAAGATCCAACATTACTCCACCTATAGTTTACAACATGAGCACTCAACCTTTTAAAGCTGGGAGCTGGGTCACACTCCCTCAGACAGCTTCGGGGGCCGGATGGCCATTTTGCCCTTCCTCCACCACGACACTTCCTGGTGTGGTGGAGACAGTGGGGGGCCACATGAAATGGTGCCACAGGCTGCATCTGGCCCGCAGGTTGAGAATCCCTGGTCTACAAGCATTGACGTTATGAAAAGAGGGACAGCCCTTTAAATAAATCACATTTATATACAATGATCAGAAGTATCCTTCAGTATCTCATTTCAGTAGGAGACTACTATTATCAGCAAGTGCTATTTAGTATGACTGCAGTGTGTCCTTTACAAAATAGTCCAAATAAGTTATGCATGCTGTTTAATGCTCTACTTTAGCTTTGCCATTGCTAAGCATTTTTGTTCTTAATAGAAACTACTGTTTTCCCAAATGGCTTGGTACAGGCAATCAATTGTGACTTTACCTCATCTCAATGTGTGTTTGGAAGAGTAGTCTTAAGTTATTTGTAAGTACTCATTACTACTTGTATTAGGTTTTATATCCAATTCATAGCATTGGAACCAATATATGTCTCAGAATGTCTAGGGTAAACTTTCCAGCTGTTTTGGGATAATATTATTTTTCCTTAAGAAAATGAGCTAAGTAGCTCTGCTGCCAGTTCTAACACCTACAGAATACAAGAAAAGAGAATCATGAAGCAGAATTTTATATAAAATTTATTTGTCATCTAGGTATAAAAGCTGCATGAGGAGGGGGAATTAAGAATAATGCCATCAATCTGGGCATACCTGTCAACCCGCGGCTCCGGAAAAACGGGGCCTGCGCACATCGCTTGTGCGCAGGTCACTTTCCACGCATGCGTGGAAGGGTTTTACCCCTTCCACGCATGCACGGAAGCGCTACGCCGCTTGCCCAGCCCCTACGCAAGCAGTGTAGCACTTCTGCGCATGCGTGGAAGAGGTAAAACCCTTCCGCGTGGAAGGGGTAAAACCCTTCCACGCATGCGTGGAAGCGCTACGCTGCTTGCGTAGGGGCTGCGCAAGCGGCATAGCGCTTCCGCGCATGCGCAGAAAGCGTTTTCCCCTGCTGCCAAATTACGGGGGTTTGGCAGCGTGGGGCGGGTTATGACGTCAATCGACATCAAATTACGGGGTTTTCCCGGATAAATCGGGATGGTTGACAGGTATGAATCTGGGAAATACCTAGATCTATACCTATAAGAATGGGGTTGGGCCGTGCATGTGCGGAATGCGTGTCCACACCCATCCAGCCCATCCCAGGGGGCGGGGGCTGAAAGCACGGTGGCCTTCGCCCCCCATCTACCGGGGAAAACCTCCCTGGGAGGTTAGGGCAGGGAATGGCACTTTGTTCCACCCTCGCCTCCCAGGTAGAAGCGAGCGCCTACCCCGAGGGGCAGGGGCTGAAAGCACAGCTGCCTTCGGCCCCCGCCTACTTCCCCAGGAGCCACTTCCCCAGGAGGCCATGGCAGACAACAGCGCTCCGTTTCGCCCTCACCACCTGGAGGGAAGCGAGCGCCTATCCCAGGGGGCAGGGGCCGAAAGCAGGGCTGCTTTCGGTCCCTGCCTATCGATGGAAGCGAGCCACTTCCCCGGGAGGCCAGGGCAGAGAACAGTAAGAAGAAGGCCCAAGTGACCGACCGGCAAAGCCGGGTAGCAATGCTAGTATATAAATAAACTGAAACCCAGAAAGGCTCCTGGGCCAGATAACATCCCTCTGGAGCTAATACAGATTGAAGGGATGCCTCTAAAAACAAGGCTCTTCACACTCATTCTCTTGATTTGGGAAACTGATGACCCTAAGAATACCACCATTATCACCATCTTTTTTAAAAAGGTGATTGTAGTATTTGTGGAAGCTATTGTGGCATAGTTATAGTGTACAGAAATGGAGGAAAACAACAAAAGAGGGGAAATCAAGGGAACATTTAAAGCAAAAATGACCACGATAAGGGACAAAGACTGAAAGGAGTTAGCTGATGCAGAAGAGATTAAGAAAAGATGGCAAGAGTACACAGAGGAACTCTACAAAAAGGTCCTCAGCACTCTTGATAATAACAATGATGAGGAAAGTGAACTTACAGCCAGACATTGTGGAGAGTGAAGTCAGAAAGGCCCTAGAGAGCACTGCAAACAACAAGGCTATTGGATATGATGGTATCCCAGTTGAATTTTTCAAAGCTCTAAAAGATGATGGAGTCAAATTACTGCATTCAATATGCCAGCAGATTTGGAAAACAAAACAGTGGCCACAGGATTGGAAAAGAACAGTATATGTTCCAATCCCAAAAAAAGGCAATGCCAAAGAATGCTCAAATTATCAAACAATTGCGTTCATCCCACACACCAGCAAGGTGATGCTCAAGATAATACAGGATAGACTTCAGCAGCATGAGAAGAGAGAATTACCAGAGGTTTCAGAAGAGGCAGGGTGACCAGAGACCACATTGTCAACATACGTTGAATCATGGAGAAAACAAAGGAATACCAGAAACAAGTCTACTTTTGTTTTATTAACTACACCAAGGCTTTTGACTGTGTGGACCACAACAAGATGTGGCAAGTAATTAAAGAGATGTGAATACCAGAGCATCTCATATGCCTCCTGAGAAATCTGTAAATGAATCAAGAAGCAACAGTTAGAACAGAACACGGAATGACAGAGTGGTTTGGAATAGGAAAAGGGGTAAGACAAGGCTGCATTTTATCACCCTGATTATTCAACTTATACACAGAGCACATAATGCGCAATGCAGGAATGGAGGAATCACAATATGGGATCAAAATTGCTGGGAGAAACATCAACAATCTGAGATATGCAGACGATACCACCCTAATGGCAGAAAGTGAGGAAGACCTAAAGAATCTCTTGATTGGGTTGAAAGAAGAGAGTGCAAAAGCTGGCTTGAGACTCAACATCAAGAAAATTAAGATAGTGGCAACAGGCCCCATCAGTTCCTGGAAAATAGATGGGGAAGAAGTAGAAGCAGTGACAGATTTTACATTCTTAGGATCAAAGATCACTGCAGATGGGGATTGTAGTCATGAAATAAAAAGGCGACTGATTCTTGGGAGACAAGCTATGAGAAATTTGGGGAACATAGTGAAAAGCAGAGACATCACCTTGAAAACAAAAATTCGCATAGTCAAAGAAATGGTATTCCCAGTGGTAATGTATGGTTGTGAGAGCTGGACCATTAGGAAAGCTGAGCGCAGAAGAATAGACGCCTTTGAAATGTGGTGTTGGAAGAGAGTTTTGAGAGTCCCCTGCACAGCAAGGAGAACAAATAGGTCAATTTTAGAAGAAATCAACCCTGACTGCAGATTGGAAGGTCAAATAGTAAAGATGAAGCTGAAGTACTTTGGACATCAAATGAGAAGGGAGGATTCACTTGAGAAAGCCTTGATGCTGAGAAAGGTGGAGGGCAAAAGAAGGGGTGGCCGAAAATGAGATGGTTAGATGGGATTGTAGACACAATGGGCACAAAACTGGGTGGGCTGAGCGGGATGGTGGAGAACAGAGGTGCCTGGAGGACAATGGTCCATAGGGTCGCAAAGGGTCAGACTCAACTGTGCAACTGAACAACGAAATTGTGGCATATCATTTCTATCCATCGCTGGAAAGAGTTCCACAAGAATCCTGCTTGGTCACCTGCAAATTATCTCCGAAAGGGTCCTTCCAGAATCTCAATGTAGTTTCTGTATTTTGTGAGGCACAATGTACATGATCTTTTGTGCAAGAGAACTTCAGGAAAAATGCAAAGAACAACAGAATCCACTCTTTTTAGTATTTTATGATTTGGAAAAAGCTTTCAATTCTTTCCCAAGACCTGCTGTGTGGGCTGTGCTGAGACTCTTTGGTTGCCCTGAGCGTTTTGTAGATCTGGTCCAGACACTTCGTGATAGTATGTCTAGGAGGGTTCTCCATCAAAATAGCATATCAGATGCCTTCCCAATTACCCATGGATTGAAGCAGGGTTGTGTGCTTGCTCCAACCCTATTCCCTTTACTTGGCTGCCATGCAATATGAAGCATCTAATAACAACACAGGTGTAGAGATTAAATACCGTTTTGACGGAGAACTCTTTAATTTAGCTAGACTACACTCCCAAAGACTAACCAGTGTTAACAGGATAACAGAAATACAATATGCTGATGATAATGCATCACCTGCTCTCACACCTGAGGAGCTGCAAAGTCAGTCAACTGTTTTGGGAATGCATGTGATCGTTTTGGCCTCACCATAAATGCTCAGAAAACCAAGGTACTTGCACAACCTGCCCCAAGGACAGCCCTTCCAGAGTTCAGTATTACCATCTCAGATTCAACACTGGAACAGGTAGACCAGTTTTCTTACCTTTGTAGCATCCTGTCTAAAAACTGTACATGTGAACAGGATGTGGTACTGCCTACTCTGCCTTTAGTCATCTATTACCCTGGGTCTTCATGAACAAAGATCTAACCATTCATACAAAGCTCATGGTATACCAAGCTGTTGTTATCTCAACATTATTGTATGGCTGTGAAACATGGACCCTCTATTGACAAGACATGAAAAAGCTTGAGCATTTTCACCAACAGAAGCTAAAGTCCATCTTGAACATCAAGTAGGATGACTATGTCACCAACATTGCAGTTCTCAAGAAGGCACATGTAAATAGCATTGAAGCTTCCATCATAGGCCATCATCTTAGATAGATAGGGCATATCCGCCATGTTGATGGTTCCAGGTTTCCTCGTCAAATTCTTAATGGGGAGCTTAGCTCTGGTACAAGAGCTCATGGAGCTCCTTTGAAGCGTTATAAGGACTGGCTGGGAAAAAACATGAAGGTGTCAGGTATAAACCCACACACCTGGGAGGCAGCAACCGTAGATTGCCCACTTTGGCGCCAAACCATCTCTGCTGCTACCGATCACTTTGAAGGAAAACGCTGCAGACATGAAGAGGCTAAGCGACAAGCACAGAAGCTTTGTCAAACTCAACTACGCCCTCTACCATTCAGTGTAATGTGTGTGGTTGGATGTTTCATGCCAGGATCAGTTTAATGAGTCACCACAGACACATCCATCAGCTGAGAAAATGACTTCCAAGAAAAATGTATGCTCAGATACAAGTAGCAGCTGCCAAAGATGACGAGGAGATATATGAATGTTACTGTGTTGCCTATAGCACTCTTAGCAAGGACAGCAGTGGCAATGAAGGAAAAAAGTATCTCCCTATCTTGCTTCTCTTGATATACTGCTGCCTAAAAAAAGGACCAAGTGCAAAACTGCCATAAGGATGAAGATGCTCTTTTGCAGGCTTAGAATCATCTATGCTGCTGATGAGTGCTTTCTTTGAAGGAACTTGTGGCTGTTATGTGTTTTCTTTAGGGATATTTTGGTTGTATCTAGTATTTTTGTCCTAACTTGGTCACATGCTTCTACTAATATAATTCAATCTTGCTGGCTGAATGTTCCTCCCTTGCCACTAGTTACATCTAAGCTCTGGAGTGGCTAATACAGTGATACCACATACAACGATTTTAATCCGTTCCATGGGGCTCGTTGTTGTACGAAACAATTGCTATACGATGCATGCATTGTATAGCAATTTTTCCTATGGAATGCATTGTACAATGATTTTTTCGCTATGTGGTTCTTCCCATTGAAAAATTGGTGTACGATTTTTTCCATAGGGAAAATTGTTATACGGGACACCACTTTTCCCCAAAACCTAATTGTTATACGAGGCAATTGTTGTATGAGGTTCTACTGTAATTTTATTTTCTTTATCAGTCATTGTCATATGAGTACTTTTCAAATACCTCTTAATTATAGCCCAATCCTACTTCATGATAACTCACAGAATCTTGGGGGTAGGGGAAAGATCAATATTTATTCCTACTTCCTAGCAACACCAACAAAAATGTCTAACCAACATTAGTTAAGATCTTGGGAACTGTGGATAAACAGATTTCAGTAAAATATCCTTATGTTCAGGGTTTGCAGAGCATATAAAGAAATGCATGCAAACAGTAACTGCAGATAACCCTAAAAATTAAGTTAATTAAAGCAAATGAAATTCAGGTGGATCCTGTTTACTTCATCAAATTGTTTAGAATACATCTAACTTTTACAGACAGGTTCGAAGAATGATAGTCAACCTTCTACTACTTATCCATAGCACTCGATTCACCAAAATGGACTCCCTGTACATTCGGCTGTTATTTAGCCTGGATGAATGGGGTATTTTACCCTCCTTCCAGTTAATAAGGAAGCAGCTTGAGCAGGGGATGTTCCAGAATCCCCACTCAGTGGTCAGGGGTAGGTGGAGTGGGGTGGGGAGGGCATGAGAGGCCAGATTATAGGCCTATCCTTCGCTCTCCCAAGCCTCTTTTTCTTGAAGAGATGAACCCTTGTGACTAGAGTTTTTGGGTTGCCTCTGGTTGCCTTGAATGGTGAAGTCCAAAGGGAAAGGTGATGGTCCTAAAGTGGATTAAGTCCCATTTGAATCCCTCTTGATGGAGGGCAGCAGCTTCATCAATACTGGCCTGGGGCTGAGGAGGACTTAGCGAGCCAAAAGGACTCAGGACCAGAAAGTGACTCCCGGAACTGGATCAGTGGTATGGGGGTCCTGCTGCAATGTGGAAGGCAGATGAAAGGCCATTGCATTATATTCTCAGGACAGTCTTCATGGCTGACCGCCATGATGATCACCTATATTCAGATTTGGATACGGCAGAAGAAGAAGAAGGGGTCCAGTCCTTTAAACTGGTCATATTTAGGCTGATAGTGCTAGGTTAGGGTGATAGCGGTGAATCCCTCAGGGCATCTTTGGGTGAGGTGAAACCTAGGTTCCAGGCATGATCCAAGTGAATCAGTTGGGTACTCAGGAGACACCATGAGCCATCTCCATGGTACACCCAACATCCATTCACACAAACAGAGTTGGAAGCCCCCCCAGAGATGCTGTTCTGACTTAGTGAGCCTGGATAGTAGCTGTCAACGATATAGCACTCCCTGGAGGCAAGGGAATCACTTGACCGGAGAGGGGACAAGGAGTCTCCTGCTCTGGTATCAGGGTCAGCACTACCAGCCCCTCCACAGGTTGGGGGATTAAATTAATTAATTAATTAATGTGGCCCAATGCCTTTTACCACAGATCTGTCTCCTGCTTCTTTATTTGGTGGGTAACGGTTTAAGTCCAGTTCTACTGAACAATGAGTTTCATTAAAATTTCAGGCTGGTTGCAACAGTGAGCCACAGTCTCTACATGGTTCTACAATGCCCCTTGAAAGCTACCTGCACTCTCTTGGTAGCAAACTCCTTAACTTAGTTTAAGTAATCAAGTGTATGTTTTTCTGATATTCTTGGGTTCTCCATGCTACAAAAGGGGGAAAGCAGAACAAACAACTTGGAGTGTGCAGTTTTACCGTCTGAAGACACAAATGTAAATAGGAAACAATATGGCAGTGTAACTCCCAACTTGTACTGTTTATATTGCAAAATAAATGGCTCCATATACTTCCATCACAGTATACATTTCTTTATCTTGATAAATCATTCATCACAAATGAGGAGATAAATAGTTGTACAGTAGTTATAACAAACAGCCATCAAGCCAGAGATGGTAATAGAGTTGAATTTTTAGCCATTATACAGGCTGCTTATATTCTTAAAATATAATGTATTTATTTCCCTCCATTCTAGCTGTCTTAACTATTTCTCTTCTTATTAACACATTGACTGTTGCAATATACACCATGAGCAAAGGAATATGATGAAATCAGTGGGCTACATCATTTTTATGTTCATGAAACTAGGAAGACTTGCTCTCAACCACTGCAATGTAAATTAAATAGAAAAAAATGGGGTATGTTGAGAACTATGTGAAAAAGCATACTCTTATGAACACAGATTATTCATTTAGGGTGGGGTTTTTCCTTCAGAAGACTGGATCCAAAATTGTGAAATTGCCATGGCATCTACAACAAAGAAGCAAACTGTTGTCTTTACTAATCAGAGCCTCTAGTTATTTTAATGCCAAAAAGAAAAAGCAATGGCTTTTCATTGAGGGGAGGGAGGGTGGAGTAGATGAAACAAGAACAGGGAGAGTGCTTGTTCTATGTGAACAGAAAGCTGTGAACTGCAGTGCTTGGCTGAATATTTTATGATTGTGAACCACAGGGTATGGAGTTTAATTCTGAGAAGCTTAAATTGTTGTATGTTGCCTATATCATTAATGTCGTTTGCAATTGCTTCATGGGGGAAGAAAAATAAATAAGGTTAGGTCCAAATCAGGCATCTATTAGAAAGGAAATAGTTGGTCTTTTAAAGCCAATAAAATAACCAAATGCATGTGTGTGAAATAACTCAAGGTAGGAGAGGGGAAAGCTTTCTTGCTTTACAATTCAGAAATCAAGTTATTGCATGGCAGCAGTTTATACTGGAACAGAGCATTTGCTAAGTGACCCTAAGCATATGAACTGGCTGGATAGTTTGGCCTACTTTAGGATGTGGTGGGGGGTCCCATTCACTACTGGTTTCTAAACAATGGTTGAACAACTATCTGCCATCCTAGATAACATGACTCCAAACAAAGCTCCAACCACAGATTCAAATCCTGTTTTCTGGAATGTCACAGACTATTGTGCTTTTACAACCCAAGAAATCTTCTCTTAAGGTAGGTGAGCAAAGGGATAATAGAGAGGCGCAGCGCATTTGCAATCCAAAAAACCAAGTCAAAACCAAGTCGTTTGTTGGACCAGGAATGCAATGCCTAAACAATCAAAGTCAAACTACTGTCTCTGCAGCAGACACACAATTTCACTTAAGAATCTGAGCAAACACCACAATGGAAA
The DNA here is from genome assembly GCA_035047345.1 of Bradypodion ventrale. Classification (NCBI taxonomy): domain Eukaryota; kingdom Metazoa; phylum Chordata; class Lepidosauria; order Squamata; family Chamaeleonidae; genus Bradypodion; species Bradypodion ventrale. Next base: position 325,601,991 of record JAWDJE010000002.1, on the reverse strand, counting down.
GGACAGATAACACTGAAGAGACAGAGTGTCACATGAAGACCGACATGTGGAAGCCTATCTACCTATCCCTAATGCAGAAACTAGAAAAGTGCTCAGCAAAGACACCTCACAGAGTTTGAGTCTGCCATTTAAATTTGATCATAAAAGCTCATAGATTAGAGAAGAGGAAACATCTCTAATATAATTCTGTAAAACAAACCCAACTCCAAAATCTAGGCTATGAGAACACATACATATGGATGTAATTAAAAAACAAGTACTGTATAAATATCTTCTGTACACCTATATGAACATGGGTAGGCCACGTTCTATTTTGTGTGTGTGTGTGTGGCAAGAACACTGTACAGCTTTAGGATTGCCAGCAGATTTTCTCTGTAAAAGGAAATCATTTCAGTAGTGCATGTAACAGATGGTATCACAGGTCACATGATGGTTTATGTTTTGGAATTTAACAAGCTGTATGGCAGACTGTTACTGAATACAATTTTTGCTGGAATGGTAGAGCTTTTGTGCAGGGGGTGGGGAGTAATGTAGCATAATTCTAGGCAACGAGGGAAAATTTCAAAACCTGCCTCCACTACTATCTGGATCAGAAAACCTGAGACAGGACCAGACCATTGATGTGTTTAGCCCACTACTCTCAACTCTACTGGGTTTCAGGATTCCAGACAAGATTCTTTCCTGGCCCCAATTGGAGATTCTTGATGGCTTCCCATCCAAATCATAACCAGGCCCAACCTGCTTACCTTCTGAAATCTGATGAGATCACACACTTTCAGGGCAGTAGATGTAGAGACCCAGGGAAAGTATTTTTCCAATGCAATAATGGCAGACAATCCTTGGATCAAGAATGGCTGGCTCTTCTGACACACTTTTTCTCAACCATAAATCAACCACACATATTGCGCACCCACCCACCCACCCCCCAAATCGCCCAAAAGTTCTCCAAAGCATTTCCAACTTTTCAGTCTTAGCGAAAATGATGAACACATAAATTAACATTTCAAACGTAGAGTTCAAAATTGGTTGAAGAAAGAGTATGTTGGATCGCAATGTGCTGTGAGATGCTCAGAAGCAAGACTTCCTTCTAATGAAACAGAAGGCCAGGAAAAAAAATGAGAAACTGCTCTGCTGATTTCTAGCTCTCCCACGATAAACCAACAGATGAAACAAGCAAACAAAACAAAAACAGCCATTCACATATCATCCCTTTGCTTGAATGTACTCATTACAAATTCAAGAAGAAAATTGATCATTTCAGGAATGCATGCAAGATATTGAAGATAACTTGTAATTCAGTGTTATTCCTGTGGAAACAGAACCATTCAAAACAAGATAGACGAAGGAAGTCAGATTACCGCAATTGTTTTCCACCATCAGTTAACATTCAATTCCTTCACTTACTGTTTTCCAAGAATACCAGTCATATGAGTACATTGTGTTGTAGTGAAGTCTTTGAATACTGAATGCATGTGCAAGTTAATATAGCACCTCTTTTGAGGCATCTACAAGATGCATTTTAAAAGGTTTATTAAAACAATTCCAAACAATTGTCTAGAAAAACACAGCGGTCTTCTGTTGAGAAGAACTTACTACATGCACCAATTACTCTAGAAGCCAAGAGGGATGGAGGGGAAACAGTTTGTCAATAATTGGAGGGGAGCAGACTCACATATGACATATTTGGCTAAGTCACCAGCTTTCTTCAGCATACAGATTCTGAATGACATTCTTCCGTCATTCTGAAACGAACATATTTTAGCTTTCTTCCCTGAACACTAGGTTCCAGAAACCTAGCTTCTTTAGGCAACAGACAGTTAACTACGATGGCTGGTGTTCTTCATTGAAGCTGAAGGGAGGGAAAGGAGGGGAATTGGGGGGGGGGGGGAGCAGCACAATAGCGGGTAACACAAAAGGCCATCCTTTGCACCCTGCCTGTCTCTCCGGTTCCCCCAGCTGAGCTGTAGTTTTATTTGAACATTTTTCTTTTAAAAAAAATGTGATTGCATGCAAGAAGTGAGAGTGAAATAGCTGATGAACCAGAAATGGCAAATGCAATCTTTTTTTTAAAGAAAATGGGAGGAAGCAAATATTTCGTCTTGCTGGTTGTAGGTAAATAATTTAAATATTCTGCCCCATCGCTCACCATGGAAATAAATGAATCAACGAATGAATGAACAAAGAAATAAATATACCCCTCTATGCACACACATACACAATGTTAGCCCCCAGTAGAGCATTCTCTGTTCATCACTTTGGATGCTGCTGCAACAGCTATGCCCGTCAACAGACAGTGTGCATCCTTGCTTTCTCAGCGAGAGCCGACACAGTAGATAATCACATGAAAAACATGGCTGGCTGGTGCAGGGACAGATGCAAACAAGAACTTACCGACTGAGGCTTATTTAGAACACAGCCTTTACAGAAGAAGAGAAAACAACAGCAATGTGCTATGTCTTCATTTACAAACACAGCAAAGCATTAATGCAATTCGGGGGTGGGGGGGGGGGGGGTGGGGGTAGTCTTAATTTTGTATCCAAGAGGCAACTGAAATCTGGTAGAACTGTTTGCTTACTGTTAGTGGAACATGACACATCACAGCCTCATTCATCCGTCTTACAGTCAATCAAAACAATCAACAAGGGCAAAACTAGAGAGAGAGAGAGATCAGAAATCTTTTTACCTGATCCAACGTAACTTCACGGGTGAGTGAGAAGCAGAGATTCAGATGAAGAAAAATTCTAATAAGGTTCCCTCTCTCTCTTTTTTTAATTGCAGTCCACAGACTCATCGACATGCGACAGAGCAATCCGTTACTAGCAGCTGCTTCTTTATATTACCCCACAGGCAGAGCACATTAGTCCCCCTGACCAGTTCTCCAGCTCAGTGAGTGTGCAAGCTATTCACACACCAAGCTCTTGTGTGAAGCAAGTTCCTTCTGTCCCTCTCGGTCCCCTCCGGCAAGCAACCGCCCACCTCCACATGGCCTTTGGATAAACAAGACTTTCACATCACCCACAGAGCAAATCACATGACCTTTGCAAGAGAGAGAGAGAGGGGAATGGGTGGCAATCCATCTATCTACACAGTGGTTTTCTACTCGAAGGTAGTATATTACAAACTGGAAGCTTTTTGTTAGACTGCTAAGATCTGCAGGTCTCGTAACTCCTATGACACTTATCACCTGACCCACTTCAGACGCATTTATCCCCCCCCCCCCCATGAAATATCTTTAAAAATGGAGTACAGAAGCATGAGTTTGATGACAGATCTAAAAAGAAGGATGGGAGGAAGAAGATGAAAACATTTTGCTTTTCCAATATTCTGCCTATGCACTCCCAGGCAAATCAAGAGTTTAGGGATACCTTTTCTTACAAAACCAAATGAAACCTATTTTAATTTGTTATTAAAACAACCCTTTTTCCTCCCCCACTCCCTTACATGCAATGAGATAGTAAACAATGACTGAAATCCTTTTGAGCAAAATCCTCTGGCGTAACTGTTGATGATACCATCCATCATCTAGCAATGGAAATATTTAGTTTATCTTAAGTTTCCTATCCCCTCTTTAGGCTTCCAAGGCTCTCCCTAAGGATCTGTTTTATCATGGAGAGGCCTTGGGCTGCCTAAAGAGGGGCGGATATGCAGACATACATTTTGGGAGAGAATGAGGAGGGATACACTACAGAAATGTAGTGATAACGTAGAAATGGTAATAACGTTATTAAGTAATGAATTTCTAAGAGTGCAGGGTTTTTTTTTGAGAATGCACTGTATTTACAGGGACTGCAGTGGCTCAAGTGGCTAAGACACTGACTGGGAGGCAGAAGGTCAGCAGTTCGATTCCCAAGTACTGCAGGACGGAATGAGCACCCATCTTTGTCTCAGCTCCTGCCAACCTAGCAGTTTGAAAGCAAGAAATTGCCAGTAGATAAATAGGGACCACTTCGGTGGGAAGGTAACAGCGTTCTGTGCACTCTGGTGTCTAGTCATGCCTGCCACATGACCACAGAAACGTCTGCAGAAGCAGACAGTGCTGGCTCTTCGGCTTTGAAACAGAGATGAGCTCTGAACCCCAGTGTCAGATACAACCAGCTTTCGAGCAAGGGAAACCTTTACCTTTACTACTGTCTTTACAATGCAACACCTATTCTACAAGCATCATCGCGTCTATGGCTGACATAACTGCATTTATGCATGAACAGGTGTGTTTTACAGCTGTCATAAACATGTCTGCTAAGACTTCCGAGTGCGGTGGCGGCGGTCTGGATGGAATGGCATCTCGGGCCGGGTCCAGCCTGCAGACCATAGGTTGGGAACCCCTGGTTTAAAAAATTTCTAAACCAATACTCTTTAAAATCAATAATCAGAAAGACCTGATTTCTCTGACTTGAACATATACCCAGTTTAGGAACTGCAATTTTTTCACATGGTGTTTTCTAAACTAGAGACTAGATTGATTTCTTGGGGGAGAAACTAATACTAAACTATGTAATCCATACAGAATGCTGTACAAACCTCATAGAACTAAAACCCCGATTCAAGAATTGTTGGACCTTATTTACAGATTTTGTAAAAATAGATTACAGGTGAAATTCGGAAAATTAGAATATCGTGCAAATGTTCATTTATTTCACTTAAAAGGTGAAACAAATATATGAGATAGACTATGTCATGCCTTAATTCGTTATAATTGTGATGATCATGGCATACAGCGTACATGAGATTATGTGATGATTATGGGATATATGAGATTGGGGGGTTGGGGTTTTCATAAGCTGTAAGCTATAAGCATTAATATTATAACAAAGTAAGGCTTGAACTATCTCGCTTTGTGTGTAATGAGTCTATCTCATATATTTGTTTCGCCTTTTAAGTTGCATTACTGACCTGAATTAACATTTGCATGATATTCTTAATTTTCCGAGTTTCACCTGTATATTCTTACATTGTTTCATAATAAAGAATTAGAATGTGGAATTCCTATTCCATAATGAGATATTTGAGCTGTAACATATTTAACATTATTAGCATTTAACAACATCTTTAAAACAAGTTTAACACAAATTACCAAAACAAAATTTGACAAAACAATTAGAAAATTCAATTTCAAAATGTGAAAAAATCCACTTTCAATTTAAAAGTTTGATGTGTTTTGTTTTTAAACAATGACTGAAATCCTTTTGATTAATGATTATCCAGGCTGAAAAATATGTCCTAGATCTTGTGAATGAATCTTAACCTATAAATCCAAGGGTTAACCGTTGGAACTGGCTATAGGTTGCTATGCCTCGCCCTACTTGCCTGCACTCACCCTTCGTGCACACGGCCGATCTGGGTACGCAGGTCAACGAAGGATTGAGAAAACGGGCAGTGGGGCAACAGCCCCACAAACGCGAAGAAAGGGAAACAACTTCACTTCCCAACATTCCTTGCGCCTTGCGCCGCGGCGCCAGAGCCAATCAGGCTGAGAGGCTCTCGCACGGCACAGCGTTCGGAAACGCGCCGCAGCCAATCAAAAGAAAAGCATTTTAAAAAAACGCAGCACAAACACAAAGCACCAACCCATAACTACAAGCCCCAGCGTCCTGCGCGCCATGAGCGCGCAGAACGCTGAGGAAACCGGCGCCCGAAAAATTAAAAAGAAAAACAACTCACCGCCTCACAGCCAAGCAAACACCAGCCGGCTTTCTTTCCATCACCCACGGCGCCTGAAGGTCCCGACTGGAGTTTCCCCTTTAATATCAGTAGGTGGGGGGGTTGCGATCCCCCTCTCCGCTAGCTACCCTAGGGTTGGGAGGTTTGTGGGAACAAAAGGGGTATGTTGCCCAAACCCTTCTGGACCCAGGAGACCAGGGAGAGGGGATCGATCCCCCCCTCCTTAAAACAACTTCGTCTTTTCTTCTCTTTAAAAACGGAGTTGTTTTAAGGAGGGGGGGAATTGATCCACTCTCCCTGGTCTCCTGGGTCCAGAAGGGTTGGGGCAACATACCTCTTTTTTCCCCACAAACCTCCCAACCCCAGGGGAGCCAGCGGAGAGGGGGGTCGCAACCCCCCACCCACTGATATTAAAGAGGAAACCCTGATCTACTTTCACAACTCCACACAAACAAAGCACCATAACACAATAAAGGCCCCCTCCCTACCACCTAGCCCACCCTTCCTAACCCCCAACGACCACGACCCCCTCCCCACCACCTAGCCCACCCTTCCTAACCCCCAACGGCCATGCCCCCCTCCCCACCACCTAGCCCACCCTTCCTAACCCCCAACGACCATGCCCCCTCCCCACCACCTAGCCCACCCTTCCTAACCCCAACGACCATGCCCCTCTCCCCACCACCTAGCCCACCCTTCCTAACCCCCAATGAGCATGCCCCCCTCCCCACCACATAGCCCACCCTTCCTAACCCCCAACGACCACGACCCCCTCCCCACCACCTAGCCCACCCTTCCTAACCCCCAACGACCATGCCCCCTCCCCACCACCTAACCCACCCTTCCTAACCCCCAACGGCCATGCCCCTCTCCCCACCACCTAGCCCACCCTTCCTAACCCCGAATGACCACGTCCCTTCCCCACCACCAAATAAATAAATTTTTAAAAATTACTAAAAACAGTCAAACACATCAAAAATACACAAAAACACCAAAAACAATACGAAGTAAACAAAGACACAATCAAAAACAAAACAGACAAAAAATACAAATCCCAACACACACACCCCCCTGCCCACACACACACAAAAGAAAGAAAACAAGCAAATTTACCAAAAGATGTCCTACCTCCACCAGGACTGGAAAAGAAATGAATAAAGGAAGAGACTACTTACCAGAAGAAGCTCCACCCAGAGGCCAGGAGAGAAAAAACAGTCAAAATACAATAACCCCTACCAGCACCACCTACTCGCCACAATAGTAAAAACAATTCAAAAACACACAACAGCTCCAAATAAAAACAAACCAAAAACATAACACAAATTCACAATTTTACACAAAAGGTCACACCAATAAAAACAAGTCAAAAAATTTACACTAAAACACACTTTAACACAAATCACAAACATATGTCAATAAAATACAATAGAAACTTTTAAAAATCCTGTGCTGAGTTTTAACTCAAATTTAAACTCAAAACATCTAAACACATTTTAAAAACATTGAATGTAAAAAACATTTACTTTTACATTATTAAAATTATTAACTACGGTACAACTAATTTAAAAAATTCAAAAAACTAAAATATTATTCGCTTACATAAAACAATTTGAAAAAATTATATCATACTTTGTTCTTTTATTAATCCTCAAAAAAAACCAAAAAAGCAGATGACAGTTAATAACAGCCAAGCCAAAAAAAATTTGCATAAATAAACATTTAAAAAATTAAAATTACAGCCTAAGCAATTTTTAAAAAACATTAACACAAGTTAACCTTCCAACACAATTTAAAACAGCCCGGCAACGCCAGGCAACCTCTGCTAGTAATAAATACTAAAGGGATGGTGGTACAGGGAGAACAACATGTCCAAGCTAGGATCTTTGGTGTGGAGGTCAGAATGATTATGAAGTTAATTTTATTTATGTATCAGCCCAATATTGCCTATCCTAATTAATTACAGCACTCCATAGTCACAGGAAGAGATTCATCTCTATTTCTCTGATACTTCTAAGATGTGATGACAGGAACTGCACATGGAGACCTACACATGCAAAACAAAGGCTCTATCAATGAGCAACTAGCCTTTTCACAAGTATGTCTCTACTTAAATGTTGGAAGGTGTGAGAAAGATGTCAAGAATGCCACTATAGGTTACATGCCCCTAATACATCTTGTATCAGCAAGAGATAAAGGTTCAGAATTAAATCTACATGTTAGAAATACATCAAAGATGCCAGGCAAGTATTCAACTGATATTTAAATGGGATTTAGGTTACAAAAGTATCTCAAAATATGCTTGCTCTGCCTTTTTTCAACTAAGCTCTTCATTATGCAGTTTTTTCATTATGTGGACCAAATGGGCGATACCCCATATAATGGGGTGGAAGTACATTACACGGGGTTTACGTTAAGTGGGGTATTTATTTATTTATTATTAGTACAAATTTCTATTGCCACCCACTCGCCGTAACGACTCAGGGTGGTATACCCGTTAGCGAAAACCCCGTATAATGAAAAAAATCATTATGCGGGGTATCACACAGAGCACACGAACGCTTTGTTGTACGGATTTTTCATTATACGAAACATTTGCCATGCAGGGTACCACTGTATTCTTAAATGTGGGTTGCATTCAGTAATCCAAAATGTTCTGTTAATTGCTCATTCAAACATATCATTAGGCCAAGGTCTACAATGTCTATTTATTTTTCTACACAGATGTTGCCCTTCAGTATCCAACTTGGACAAAATGTAAGCATTATTGATGGGATCAGTGGCCAAGCAGCATAGAACATTTTAAAAACTTCAGTTCTCTAGACCTGCAGTTCTCCATACAGTTTTACTAACAGTTCGTTATACTTTTTGACAACATTTGTACATCACAGTATGTTATCTTCAGCCAGCTGCCATCTAGATGGAAGATTCACTGCTATGCTCTCACTTAGTTGAAAACAGCAACAGTATTACTCAACAACTAATGAATGTACACCTAAACATCTCTCATTAAAATCTCTACCAGAAGCTGAAATGATCTTGACAACTCTACTTAATGTGATTTTTAGACATAGTTCTCTTCAAGAGCAGACTCAGTTATGCCTTCCAGTGTGTACTCACAGAGACCACCAAGAAAGTTTATTAAAGATGTATGTAAGAACTTTCTTGATTTCAAAAGCATTATAGTCTGCAGTTAGACCAAACAATACTTTTGTGAGATATACTGCTACTATATAGCACGATGATAATTGTAAGATTGGGTTAATGTAACATGCTGAATTTGGGAATGCCCTTAAGCTTGATAAAGAAGCTATAATTAGGTAAAGAACCCAGTGGATAGTTGTTTATTTCCAATGGAGTGACTTGACACATTATACCTGTGCCAAAGCATTTACACCAATTATTTCTAATGGATGATTACATTAATTTATGGCAGAGATTCCAAAGCTACGGTCTGTGGGTCTAATCTGGCCCATGGAGCTCATTAATACGACCTGTGGCGGCCACCCTGGCACCTCCAGAATCTTCCACCACCACCGGAAGTCCCAATATGTCACTTACCATGGTGGTTGTGGTAATCGCGCCATTTTTGCAGCTTCTTGCACAGCCTCCACCACTTTCTAGGGTGGCAGGAGGCTTTTTGGAACATTTTCACTCCATTTTGGGATCTTTTCACTTGTTTCTCTGCTGTATTTTGACAGTTAAACCACTGTGGCTGGGAGCTTCCTATGCCAGATGGAGCTTATGTCAGTGCCTGGGTTCACAACATGGACCCAGGAAGTGCCCAACTGCCAAAATGGAACAGAGAAGTGGCAAAAATTATCCCAAAACAGAGCGAAAATGCTCCGAAATGAAAACAGAGCGAAAATGCTCCGAAAAGCCTGTCACTGCTCTGGGAAGCGGCGGAGGCTGTGAAAAAAGCTGTAAAATGGCATGATTACTGCTGCTGCTGCCAATGTAAGCAGTGGGAGCAACTATGCCTCCGGCCCCCACAGCTGAGTGCTAGAGATGGGTCTGGCCCTGGTGGGGTTGGAAACCCCTGCTTTATGGAATTGTTGCAACCAACTTTGTGTTGAGAACTGTTATAGTGTTAATAAATAATTAATTTCCCATTTTAACTACACAAAATTAAATTGAGTAACATCGACTTGCTTATAAATACACCATGCATGAGTGACAAAAATACAGACCTAAGTCAACACAAATAATAGTTTATAGAGATTGCTATTACAAGGAAGTTGTAATGGCCACAGGCCTAACTCAAGATGAGCAGTACTGCATCTGCTGTTAAAACAATTGTGTGGAAACCATGAATGGATGCTACCTTTATTTTTAAAGGCAAGTATAAATTTAATAAGCTAAACATGAATTTAAAAAACCGTAGATGGTTTTAAAGCATCTCTATGTTCAGAGGGCTATATGCCAAAAAGAATATGAATCCTCAACAACAGCAGGAGGAACAGCAACAGCAAAAAAGGTATTGCCTTCATGTTTTGCTTGTGACCTTGCTGAGTACAATTGACTGACAACTGTGCAAAAAGATACTGGACTAATTGAATCTTACTTAGTGTTGTGCAGGTTGGCTGATGACCAAAAGGACATAGACATGTTTTCTTTCTAAACAATTCTGAAAATCTATACAAATTTTTAGGATTTTACCTTGACATATTGGGCTTTCTGAGCCTTGCTATCCCATGTGTAACAGACAAGAAGAGAAAATGAGTTGTTCTTTATTCTGGTCACCCAGGTCTTCTGGTGCAGAAACTATTTGCAGCCAGGGAGACAGTCCTGACAAGTGCTTCATTTCTGTACCTCAAACTATTTTCTGAAAATATTCTGCACAATCAACACACTGTGTAGAACAGAATAATTTCAGGTTCTTCCTCCTGCTACACTGATTACTATCACCAAGTCAACATTATAATTTAAGATAGCAGCCAGAACCTGTCCACTGATATCAAAAGGTAAAACAGATAATTGCCCAGTGTTTTGACTGACATTTTGAAAATCTCTGCCAGAGGCACTTACAAACATGACATATAATAGAAGTATTTGGTTCACAGGTCACTAGGTGTTATTACTTCAAGAGGAATGGGAGCCTGTTCTTCATGTGCATATCTCAACTAATCTAACTGGTTTTGAAACAAGCCAACAGTTGAAAATTGCCTCACAGCTGCTGTGCGCTAGACTGTAGTCAATGACTCATGGATGCTTATAAAGGTTCAGAGATTTACAGATTTGTGTTTTTGTATTGCAATTTCAAGAATTCCCTAATAGCAGAGAAGGCAATTATAATACAAATTCATGCAAACCTCAACTTCTCGCACAAAGTTGTAACCAGTAGAAACCTAAATAGCTTGTCATAAGTATAAGCAACGATCCTAAAACAAATTCAACTCTTTTCTTTAGGCAAAACATTTTAAGCGGCAATCCATCTGTTGCATCTGTGAACTGAAACCATTTTCCCCATCAGACAACGTACAGTACCTCTTCAGAAGTTTCTGAAACAAATGTGAAACTTCTGAAGGGTTTAATCTACTAGACAGTAGATATATTATAGATTTTAATGTCACCAAAGTCAGAAGTAGTGCTGGATGTCTATATCTATTAGGGCTACAGGACCTAATAGTTTATTATACAACCTTCCAATCGGTTCCTTCTTTATATTTGGTTTTTAAAAAAAACAGCCCCAATAATGTTAGAGCATGGGTACCCAACTTTTCGAGCCATATGCCAGTCACATGGTTGAGTGTGCCGGACATGTGGTTCTGCCCACCAGAAGCGGGAGTAAAACATGCATGCACATGCACAGAACACACCCACATGTGTGCATAACACTGTCGTAAATGACCCACACATGTGACTGTTGTAAACATGTTTAACTTCCGCTTCAGGGAGCGGATTAATTGGCACTGGGGGCCCGATCCGGTCCATGGACCATAGTTTGGGCACCCCTGTGCTAGAGCATTAGGAAAAGAAATAGCAGGTGTGGTGTGAAAACCCTACCTTGACAGAATTATGTGGCTGAATATGGATATCTTCACCTGAAAGATGGGTGTGAAGCAGGTAGTTACACTGTAAAACCTTAAATGTGAAGAGCCAGCACCAGTGTAACACTATTTTAAAAAACTACCAAGAGAGTGGTAGACTAAGTCTGCAATGTGAAAAGAAAGGTGAAAGTAAAACAACTTCATCAGCATAATTATATAAAATTGGATTATTCTGATCCTTTTATTCAGTGTCCTTAAAATTATGTATACTTAAGACATGGGAACAGTGGCTGCATATTTAATTGGACTCAAACACATAATCTGCTTGTTTAAAGATGGTTACACATATACTGGATAGGTATTTTATTTTGTCTCCCATCACCAATAGGTTTTGTTGTTTGTTTCTGGGGCAAATATCAGTCAAAATAGGAGTTAATGTTTTGTACTTCACTGTCATAGGATAATCATGGAGTATAAAAGAAATTGGCCTTGTGACCTTCATCAAAAACAAACAGCCTTACTTGCATGAAATACCCCTAGAGACTGATTTTAAAAAATAAAGTCTTCTTTCGTCTGTAATATCAGCATCGAGATGTTAACACTTATTCATTCCTTTTTGGTTTGATTTTGTTTTGCATAACTGTGGGGCACTCAATACTTCCTACCAGCACAGAATACCGATAAGTCGCCATAGATCTGCAAGATGAATGACCTGTCACTATATTGCTTGGTTAGCTTTACAAATGGAAGGCTGTTCTTCAAGATGGAAATGAACACACTACCTACCTTCAAGCTGCCACTTGAATCTGGAAGGAAGAAAGTGCACAGATACATCTAGAAAGAAGATTTTTGCATACCCTGGTAACAGCAACCTAGTGTTGCCGGCTAATCTTTCTCACACTAGGTCAGGAGAAAGGAACTGCAGAATGAACTCACCAAAAGGTGCCTTCATTTTGTCAGTTCCACATCTAGCCTAGACACAGAAGAAGAAGACGAGTAAACTGTGTCTGCTTGATAATGTTCCCTTGTGCTTTGTAACACTGCTGAAAAGTTAGGACATGCTCAAAAACAGCCTCAAGAATATAGCTCTCTAGACTGGTAAGCCACTACTTTATAACCTTGCTAAAGTTTAATCTTACTTTTGGTTCATCAAATCATAAAGTTATCCTCCATCACATTACAAACAATTTGATTTTGTGCCTACCAATTTTCTTCATTGACCAGGCTTCCAGTAATGCAGAGCTATTGAACCAATTGCAAGCTGGTGAGCCAACACTGTTGTGCATCACATTAATTCAAAGGGTCTTCTATAATTGGGACAACCAATTGGACTAAGGCCTATCTGAAAGTCCCTAGCACAGAAAGTTTATGCCTCGCATACTGCTTTTTTGGAATAGGGCAAACACCTATGAGAAGCATGAGATGCATAGAAATGTAAACACATCTCATACTACCATTCTTTTTTGACATTAATAACATCTGGCCTATTTTGAGATTTAACTTATCTAATTACTACTTTAACGGATTCCTGTACAATTTTAGGAAAAGCAGCTTATACATTTTGAACAGAAAGTAATGGATGCAGGAACTGTAAGTCTACCAAATTCATATCCAGGTGCCAGACCGGCAATAGAAATCTGCAGAAAATGTGTGTCATGTAAACTTGACTGATCTGCTTTAAAGCCTCAGATTTTTAATAAAGAAAACTCTTGAGAAAAAAAGCAAATTAATGTTGCTAGATTCCTATTGCACGAGAACTTAGAAGCTTTATTTAACATAACAAAAAGAAGCCTGTTTTCTACACTTAAATTCTAGGATTTTATAACTCTATTATTTTGGTTGAGGTAACTAGAATTACAGGTAGAAAACCGATGTCTAAAAAATCTTGGTCCTCTTATCTTTTCAAGGAAGAAAAATCGAAAACTTTAGAATGGAAACTATTATCTTTGATTGCTTTTTTCCCCTTCTAGACAAAATTGAACAATGACACCTACTAATGTGAAAGATGGTATCTTCAGTATTTCTATTTGTCTACACTCCTGTCAGACCATAATTTTAACTTTCTGAGCTCCTGATTTCAATTTTCAGGCACCATATATTAATCTTCTCCCTTCATAATCATTCCAACAATGATATATCATGTCTTAATACAATAAATGCACGAGTCTCTGAATTTGAGATATTCACATATAGGCAGCGCCTAAAAAAAGCCAACAGTCATTGTAACCATGGCATCAAACTGATTGTGTATGACTAAAAGCATCTCTAACCATTCAGAAGTAGTATGTGATGCATTTTGGAGGAAATGGAAAGCTGACATGTTCACCAACAAATCCAAAGCTCAGCCCTTTCCTGGACATAGTAGTTTCCTACATATATGATACAGAGGAAGCATTCAAACCTTCAGTCTTTCCCTGTTTCAGTTTGAGCTGGTACAGTCCCTGGATAATTGTTAATACATGATTTTTCTGAGCATTTCAATCAGCTATGAGAAAAGTGAAGCTAGAAGCTCAGTCCATGTCCTCACAGGGCTCAATTAACAATAATAAAGTAACATCCGATTCTAGTCACCCCAGAATTCTTGTCATATCTTTCAGACAGAAATGTGGGTTTCCCAGGAGATGAGCAAGATACCTCACCCACGAAGAGTAATTATATCAGATTTGTTCAGTAGAGAAACCGTCACACACATTATAGCCGCCAAGGTCTTTCCTGCAGGTAAAAGTCAGAGCAAGTTGTACCCAATTATAGAGATAGTTTCCATCTACTGAGGGATTTTTAGTTCATTTAACAAAATGACCAAGGAGGCTTTACCGCAGACAGAACTGGTTATAAATCTTTGAGAAAAATCAAAATTGCAAACAGTTAAAAGAAACTACTGTATAACAAAGCAGCCTTAAGATCAGGCATTTCTCAAATTATGATAACACACATTCTGGTTTTATTTCTTTGTGTTTCTTTCTTTATTTCTTTTATTTCTTTATTTCTTTATTTCCCTGAGGACACTTTCCTAACACTACCTTGTGATGGCATTACTGAAAAAAGCTCCGGACATTTTCAGGCTTTGAGGCAAATTATAATGATACAGTCATTTCCACCACAGTTCTTATATGATTAGACACCATACCTTTCCAAAACAAACCACTGCTGCCATCTATTCTACTATAGGTTCCTAGGCACATTCAGGGTCAGACATATTTATTGTTGTCAGTCATGCATTGTAGAAATACTGATTTATAAATCATTTGCTATATACGTCATAAACAAAAGGTGAATACTGTACATATAAATGACCACTACATTTTGTATTAACAAAGAGGTAGTAGTGGCCAGAATCCTATGGGTGTTCATGTGAAATTTGCGTAATCTGATGCAGCTAATCACAAGTACACAATAAATTAGCTTAAGAGAACTTATCTAAATAACTACATGCATCTCCCAGCTAGACTCCTGCCGATAATACATGCAGGCATCTGAAAAAGAACCACCTCATATGATAACATAGGTTTTGATTGGAACGCAGTGGTCTTATCATAATCATGCTTCCTCCCAGTCTATTTAGGCCCAGTTCATGTTGGCGACCTTAATATTAAAACCTTAAATAGTATGGAATTCAAATTATGCCAGTCCCATCCTTTTGATTGGTATCTTATTCAGCTCCCCTACACAGTCTAAAGTAAGGCAGGAGGTTATCCAGTACCCAAAGGGATAGGGTCACCTGGACCACTGGGTAAAGCTATTTGACTAGATAGATAGATAAATTTTTATTGTCATTGTCCTGCACAGAACAATGAGATTGGGGGGAAAACACTTAAAAACCCAACAAAACCTGAACAAAATACAACTATACAGAATTATCAACATACTCCCACCCCACATATACACATTTAACCCCTAAAAGCTCAAAAACTCTAAAACCCTAAAAACTCTAAAAACTATATACAGAAGCTCCCTCATAGACTGCATTGCACTGTATCCTACTATTGATCTTTTCACCAACTAAAATAATCTCCTGCTTGATGATACAACCAGCTCTGATGATCCAGCTATCTCATTTCTCTTCAATTTTCTAGCTACCAAGGAAACTGTGTTTGTCAAATAATGGGCCCAGATTCCAATAATGTGAAAATGTTTCCTGATTTCAGCATCACAAAAGGCCTTCGGAGAGACCCAGGCATAACATGAAACCATCTGATAGAGCAGAGGTACTCAATCTTTTTAAAGCCGTGGGCCGGGTTACACTCCCTCCATCAGTTGAGCAGGCCAGACTGGTGGTTCCCCCACCACCACCACAAATGCTGCCACGACTGTCATAAATATGTTTATGGCTGTCTTCACCACTTTTGGCATCAGCATCAATGGGAGCTTGGGTGGAGATGTAAAATTTTGAAGCTCGGGAAAAAAACGGTTTTGTTTGGGGAGGGGATGGAATTGAAAATAATCTGATACCATACATATTTTTTTAGAAATGATTTATAAAATATTTAAACCCAGCCTTATCCTAAAATATTTTATTCATCATGTTAAAATAAAACATTCCATAATATACTTTTTATGTTTTCAATTTTTCCAAAAAAAAAAAATTTTTTTTTTTTTTGGGGGGGGGGGAACGACCAAAAAGGCTTCAGAAAAAAACCTGGTTTTTCCCCTGGCTTTTTTTTTTCTGTTTTTTCTCAGGCCTTCACATCTCTAGGTGGGCCACATGAAATAGCGCCGTGGGCCAGACGTAGGTTGAGAACCTGTGATAGAGCATAACTTCAATACTTCCACATTCCATCTTTATACTGTAACTAAATGCATTCTACAGTTTCAATATGTGCTACATGTCTTCTCTCTGATCTGTTGTTATTGTACCACTTGCTGTTGATACTATCTAGCCAGAGGAAAAGTTCTGGGGAACTGGAAAGTTTCCACACTACTTTGTGGATTGGAGTTGGCCTGACAGAGGTTTTGTCTTAAAATGTTATTTGTTTAAGTTTAAAATGGCTTTCCTAGATAGGCTTTAAGTGACTATTTCATTTATCTAGTAGTCCTTTTACAGTGTGAAGTCCCCATTTCCTATCCCCCAGTTACTACTTTAATTTTTTGCTGTTCTCTTTTATTTACTCTCAGATATGCTTGCACAAACTAACACAGCTACCACTTCAAACATTAGATACTTTAACTTGGGTATTATTTTCTTGACTACCTGATCTTTTCAAGCTTTATTGTATTTTGACTGAACTGGTATATGCTTTTAAAATGTCGTCAGAGCTGACATGGTTAAAAAAAAACAACTACTAAAAACTAATTTGTAAATAATTAAAATAAAATTATGTATATGGAATTGAATTAAAGCTAGAAATCAAATTCGCCTACGTATTTTAATCTATATATAACCATAACAATAAGAGTGAAAGTAATAGCCCTTTCTTCTACACAGTAAATTCAGAGGTCTCTGTTGCTATCTATAAGAACTAAGTAGACTGGCTCATGTACAACATAATGACATCAAAAATGAGGTAACTTTGATAGCAGAAGAAAAGATTTAGGCCACTGTAAAATAAGCTTTTCACAAAGTGGATGGTTTCAAATGATGAATTAGAGAGAAGAAAGAATGAATCATAAAAGTAACCAAAAAAAAAAGCCCAAGAGAATTACATCTAAAATTTGTCTCAGCTCTCCCTAGCATCAAATGTTTTGCTGTCACCCATTTTTAAAAAAATTGTGATAAAATCAATTAAATCTGCATAAATCTGCATATGAATAAACAATTTTATGAAGGAATGCATGTACAGTAAACCCCTGGTTAACGACGCTTCTTGGTTCCCAATATTGCATCGCTAACCGGGAAACGTCATTAACTGGGAAGCAGAAACCTGCAGCAGATGAAGGGGTTTACCCCGGGGTTTCTGCTTGGAGCAGCGTCGGAAAAGGTCTTTGGGGGTTGGAAACAGCTTGGATCGCCTCCCCCAAGCCTCCCAAGGGTGGCGGGGACCCAAAAATGGGCGGAAAAAACTCCGTCGCGATGGGATTTTTTCCCACCCATTTTCGGGTCCTCGCCACCCCTGCCACCTCTGGGAGGCTTGGGGGAGGCGATCAGCACCTCTACCCACCCCTACAACGAGATCTCCTACACAACAGCTGGTAATAGTTGCGGCCGCCATTTGGAAAACAAAAAACAAACAAAATGGCAGCCACAACTATTATCAGCTGTTACGCGGCACAGGAAGCACCTAGGAAGGCGGGAATAGTGCAGAATAGGTCCTCCAAGCCTCCCACACACTGCTGGGGAGACAGAGAACCGGAAACAGGGACACCCTCGACAGTGATTTTCCAGCTTGGAAAGTAGGAGATGAAACACGGTGCCTCAGTTAATGATGTCAGATCGTTAACCAAGAGATGACTTTTCACAAAAAGTCACGTTAACCGAAAATGACGTTGTCCGAATGCATCGTTAACCAGGGGTTTATTGTAAAATGTTTGACCTTTGGAAACAGGCAACTGTATTCCTTGTATTTATTTTCCTGCATGGCTAAATCAGCTTTTTCATATTTATTGTATGCTGGTTTCATATTTTCTTTTAAATTTGCAAATTGCAGTATGATATTTATAAATAGCAATATACAAGATAAATAAATTAATAAATGGTGGTATATAAACATTTTAAAATACAAACACTAAATACAAACAATTGATTTAATTTTTATGCAAATGTTTTAGGCCAGTGTTTCACAACCTTTGGTTTTTCGACTTCAATTCCCAGAAGCCTAAGTCAATGCCCCAAAGCATTGATCAACCAATGTACTGACTTAGGCTTCCGGGAATTAAAGTCCCCCTGTGGGGCGTGGCCCCCACATTGGGAACCAACAAAATGTTCTCTTAAAGAGAAGCTCAGTCATGATGGTTTTTGTAGTCATGCTTTCTGTATCAGAGCAAATATAGTGTTGCAGATAAAGTGTTAAATTGGGTCTTAAGAGATCTGGGTTCAAAAATATGTGCAGCCATGGACTCACAAAAGGGAGGGCTATGACACTCATTTCCCCTTGGATATCTTGTTGTTGTTGTTGTTCAGTCGCACAGTCGATTCCGACCCTTTGCAACCCCATGGACCATTTTCCTCCAGGCACCTCTGTCCTCCACCATTCTCCTCAGCCCACCAAGCTCTGTGCCCATTGAAATCTTATTAGAGTTGTCAGAATCAACTTGATGGCACATAACATCCACATAGGTTGTATGCTGCCATCACAAGTGGCCAGCTTGACTAAAGTATTCATACTATTTTGCAAAAGGCAGCTAAAGCAAGAAGTCTGCTAGTTGCCAGGAATGAGAGGTCCAACATAGGTAATGGCTACAGATATGTACCTTATTTACCCACATGAACCATCAAATGATTCAGGTAAAGGGGGTGGTTTGCATGGAAACCTTGATAAATACAAATACTGTATTTGCCAGCATATAAGATTCACTCCCCCCCCTTCAAAATACACCCCCCCCCCCACTGGTGCAGTTCAGCAGCTATGTGCCACTAACTGCTAGGAGCCAGGTGAATTGTGGCTTCCAAAGGAGCTCTCTTGCCCAGCCAATCCTGTCCTCCTCGCCGCCTGAAAGGATTCTTCTTTCTCCCTTCCCACTCTCCTTGGCTGGTGGTGGGATTGGGTGGAAATGGATTTAAACAATCCTTTTTTCCCCCATCCCACTAGCCGACAAGAGCCTTCTCCCCCACCCCACCCAAAAATGAGATGAGTGGGATGGGGGAAACAAACAGTCTTAAAGGATCCTTCTCTCACCCCCATCCCACCACCAAATGAGAGTGGGATAAGGGGGAGAAATGGGCTTAAAGGATGATTATTTTTCCCCCAACCCACCACCAAGTGAGGGGAGTGGGATGGGGGGGGGAGAAATGGGCTTCAAAAGAGCCCACCCACGCCACAGCCAACCCTCACTGGCTCGTGGAGTTAATTTTGGAAATTCATGAAAAAGGTAGAAATTTCTTTCCTTTAAAATATGTATAAAAATGGGGTGTGTCTTATACACTGGCAAATACGGTACTTACTTGACTACAAAGACATCACTCGAGTCAAAACATTAACAGCAGTAGCTTTAAAATGGCTAACTTGGAGATTGGCAGGAGATACAACCCCAACCAAGACAGGTTAGATGGTTAAAGCACCACCTGCATGGCCCTTCTAGCTCTCCTTTGTTTTATGTACCTTTACCTGACTGGTTTCCAGTTGCACAGCTCTTGCAAAACTCAATCAACTAGCTAAGAAGTCTCAACACTTCTGGAACATAAGGGCTGCATCAGAGTGTCCAATGCTTAAAGAGGACCACTCCTTAAATCAAACTGTAACAAAATTATTAACCTACCATTTTGGATCAAAAGTAAACATTTAGAAATCGATTATTAATTTTACTGGTATTTGAGCTCTGCTGACTAGCAAAGTACAGTAATACCTCGGATAACGTTTGTATCAGATAACGCTAAAACCTCATAACATTAAGCAATCTGAGAAAAAATTGCATCACATAACGTTAAAATCCTATGGGATGCATCGGATAACGTTCACTAAAGCCTGTGCCGGTTACAATGTATCTCTATGGCATTTTAATGTTATGCGATTCATCCCATAGGATTTTAACGTTATCCGATGCGTTATAATGGATAACGTTATAACTCTAAGACTTGTGGAAGCATATTTTAGCGTTATCCGGGGTTTTGCTGTACCTAGAATGGATAAAATGCTAGTACAGAGGATTAGACCAAGAGAGTTCCTATGCTAGTAAGGACAACTGAACAACATACAATATATATCAAGAGACACTGAGCTGCTATCTTTAAGATAGGAGCCTTCCTAATAAGGACAGTGCAGCAGGGCTAAATCTCTGCAGTGGGGTGCGGGGGGGGGGGGGGGGCAGATTAATTAAAGACAAGTCCCACTTTATCTCCAAGTATTATTTACTGGTGTACTAATTAAAGACCAACTAGGAACCCACATAGATTTTATGCAAAGATAGATAGATAAATCTTTATTGTCATTGCCCTGCACAGAATGAGATTGGGGGGAAAAACACTTATCAACCCAACAAAACCTAAACAAAATACAACATTTTATACAGACAAAAGATATCCAGACCTGCTATTATTCACTGCTTTCAATGAATAATGTTTTTATTCCAAACCTGATCTGGAGTCATATATTGTTAAAAGGTGATAATTAGCACTGTGCCGGCATCTTCCTAAGAAATGGGCCTAAGACTGGCTGCCTTCATAATTTGTGTTTTTTTATTTTATTTTAGGTTTTGACTTCTATACTTCAGTATATTTTTTTGAAATCCATAAAACACCAAACTTTGCTAGAATAATCAAAGTAGCAACATGTGAATTTCTGTTAAATGATATGAAAATACTTCAGTGCTTTATTACCAACAAATTGCAAAATCAACAACAAAGATATCCTGTTATTCTCATGAGAAAAACACACCAGTTTTTTTTCTGGAACACTAGCAGTAGCAATAACACTTATATACCGCCACATAGAGCTTAGTGCACTCTCAGGGCAGTTCACAGGGTAATTAGTATTTCCCCACAACATGATGGGTACTCATTTTACTGGCTTCAGTTCCATCAGGATCAAGCGCACATTTTTGTTGTAGTACAGCAGTTTAATCACTGCACCAGCAGGGGCTCTTATCTAATTATTAGTGGTTCTCAATCTTGGTTCCCCATATGTTTTTGGATTATCTGCCCCCCCATGCCCTCGTTACCACCGCCGGAAATGGTGTAAACAGTCATAAAACGTGCCCATGGCTGACATAAACACATTTATGACAGTCACAGACGCATTTATGGTTTGCATAAATGTATTTTTATGCATTTATGGCTGGTTTTAAACTTTTTAGGCATTTACAGTTGCTATAAATGTGTTTTTACACATTTACAGCCATAAATGCAACAGCGACTGTCAGAAACACATTTACAACAGTTGTGGATGCGCTTTACAGCAGTGCTTACAGTGGGGGGTACCACCAGTCCAGCCCCCTCAACTATCTGAGGGAGCGTGACCTGGCCCCCAACTTAAAAAGCTTGGCAACCGCTAACCTAAAACAAGAATGCCCTGTGAGCCCTTTTGAATCAAGCATCGAAATCTGAAGGTATTCAGATCACGGAGAATGCCTTCCACATATTTCCTATTAAGCCATCTTTAAACTAGTCCATTATACAGCTTTTATTACAGGTCTATAACATCCAAAGCTGATTACTCAACTGAATAACCTACAAATTAGTTGTTTCAGTCTCTTTCACTGCTTCCATTTGCCATACATTTTTCCTTACCTACTAAGAGGTTTTTATACAGACGTCAGCAAACAGAGCAATCATGCAGAGAAAAGGGAGAAAACCCCTTCCCCATGTGTTTCAAATTCTAGACCAGTGTTTCCCAACCTTTGGTATTTGGACTTTTTGGACTTGCAATCTGTAGGGGACTCATATTTGACTCCCAAAGTTTAATGTGCAATAATACTTGTCATCCTGGGCGGCGGAGGGGGGGGGGGGGAAATGAGACAGAGCTCTAATACCAAAGCATTTTTACTTACCTGTATCTTACCATAACAGATCTTTTAATGTGCACCAAAAGAAGTCTCCAAATTTATAGGATAGATTTTCAGTTTAGCATTTTAACAGTAACAATAAAAAATATCAAACTTGGCTGTTGTATTTTGCCCAGAGTTGACAACTCCTAGCAGATATATTAATTTCTGTTGCTAATTTCAAGAAAACTCAATTGCTGCTATAAGTGTTCTTTCAGTGCTGAAGTGCACAGACCGACTGAAACCAACTGGAGATTTGCCAGAACTTCACCCACTGACCTCACTGGAAAAAACCTCATTGACTTCACTAGTGGAAGAGTTATACAGAATGTATTTAGCAACCCCACCCTTGGTTTTCAGAAGAAGTTTGAATCAGAACTACTATTTAGTGATTATTGGGGAAATGAATTATTGAAAAAAGATGGGACTCCACTTTGTTCACACTATGTACTCATTAAACTGAGTATAGATAAATTGCAACACATCTGAAGAAAGGACTGCTAAGATTTAAGGATGTAGAAACTAGATCTTATGGGGGAAACAGCAGGAAGCATCTATGTTTATTTTGGAGAAGAATAAAACAAGCAGAGTCAGGATAAATGAATAGGATCTCACTCTTAAAGGCTATGATACAGCAGAGCAGAAATAGGCAAGACGGTGGAATCCAAAGTAGAAACAGCAAAATCCGTCTGAAAGTAAAGTTTATTGCAAAATTAATATCCTTATAGTCAGGTGGTACTTTACCACCTGACTATAAGGATATTAATTTTGCAATAAACTTTACTTTCGGACCGATTTTGCTGTTTCTACCTATGATACAGCAGAGGCACATGAGAAATGTGCTTTTCTGGATGAAATTATGTTCATTAAAACATGCAATACAGATCAACTGTAATTAATGAGTGTTGTCACCAACAGCTATATTGTGCACCATATTTTCACTAAATTTTATCCATAAGGAGCTCAGAGTAGTGATGCAAGATTATGTCATTGTATGATAGTGCTCTCCAGACATTTTCAATTAAAGATTTCATCAGTCACAACTGAAATGGACACCAGATAACTCTCAAGAAGTAATCTATTTTGCCCTTCCTCCACTACATGGCACTTCCTTGTGTGGTGGAGGCAGTGGGGGATCACATGAAATGGAGCCAAGGGCCGCATCCGGCCCATGGGCCACAGGTTGAAAATCCCTGCTATAATCCATAAAAACACATTGAAAATAACTGCAAAAAAAAAAAAACCTGCTAGTTTTGCCAAACAACTTGATACTTTCTACTTCCAATTTTGTTTCTGTCCTATTAGTATCCTATGTATAACATCAAGACTTCATGAAAGTGGCAACTAAAGTATAAACTGTCTTAGAAAACCAGCCTCAACATAGCTTTAACATTGTTACCAGACATATTGCCTAGTTAGGACCACTTGGAGTTTCTCAAATCTAATAAAATTCAACCTGCCCAGTTCCAGTCGTATCCTGTACTCTTCAAGACATGGGAGGCCAGATCCCTAGATTGAACAGGTGGGCAAACCCTATGAAGGCAGCTTTGGTTCACGGTCAGACAAGCCTAAATCTCCTACCAACTCACATAAACACTGCATGTTAAAGACACAAGTCTGAAGACAGGCTTCAAGAGGAGTTCAGATGAAAGGAAATGTCTTCCGAAGAAGGGGCTTTCTCAGGATGAGTCCTTGAGGGAAACCATTTTCTCCTCAAGAAACTACCTGGCCAACACATCTTCCATTTGCTGAAACCCTTGCGTGCTGACCTTGTTGTTCATTCTTTGAGTTGAATGAGATTTTGGATTGCTTGACTATATTTTGAACGATCACTCTTTGCATGCATGACTCTTAAGAGTGCCTTGACATGGACCATTTTGCAGACTGGGTCCAGATCTCCTGCACCTGGTTTATCCTACATCTTGGTCAGGAGCCCTCAACTTTTTAAAGCCTAGGGCCAGTTCACGCTCACTCAAACTGTTGAGGGGCTGGACTGGTAGTCCTGCCCCCATCCCTGCCAGCAGTTGGGATGGGGGTGGTCCCATCGCCACCACCTGCAGAGGCAGCACGACCATGAGCCCCCACCACTCCACCCCACCACCACCAGTGGTGGTGGGACCCACCCTGAGCCACCCACCACTCCACTCCACACTGCTTCTCTGCTTACCAGCTTGGAGAAGCTGTATGATGTGGGTGAAGGAGGAGTCCAGGCTGTCTTTCTTGCCCGCGCTCAGCCAGAACAGCCCCTGGGAAAGATGCTGGCAGCCACGTACGGCTGCCACTTCCACCGCCACTGCCTCAAACTTTGTCCCCTCCGCTTAGCTTGGCATGTACCTAATGGTGCTCTGTAGCAGGGAGGATGTTGTAAGCCTTACAACATCCACCCTGCTACAGAGCGCCAGCAGGCGCATGCCAAGCCAAGTGGAGGGGACAAGGACTGAGGTGACAGTGGTGGAAGCAGTGGCTGGAGCGAGGGTGCAGGCTGGATGATTTGGTTCTGTGAGATGTATCTGGCCCATGGGCCATAGGTTGAGGATCCCTGATCTTGGTAAACCTCCATTTGCAGTTCCTGGAAATAAACCCACATAGTCAAAGGACAAGAAGTGATTATTATTTTTCTATCCACCTTAGTTCACATAATGTGGTACTCAGAAAGAGGCTCCTCAAAGATTGTGGTATTTTTGAACCACAATCGGTTGTACTGCATTGCTGCCAAGACCCTCGTCCCTCACCTGCCCAGCCTGAGGAAGGAGAAACAGCCGGGGAGGCCTGGTGGCTGATTCAGGAGATGATGGTCCCTTGGCCACAGTCGTCGATGTATGTGTTGGTCTTTTACGTTTTATTGCACTGTTACATTTTATTGTATTGTTATATTTTATTGCATTGTTATTTTTATTGCATTGTTACATTTTATTGTATTGTTATATTTTGTTGTACTGTAATGTTTGATATGTTGTGATTTTTGTGAGCTGCCCTGAGTCGGCATATGCTGAGTGGATGGCATACAAATCGAATCAATCAATCAATCAACAGCCACTTTGTATTGACTAGTCTATCTCACACTATATATGTCAGGGAAAAGAAACTGTGTGTCGGGGAGGGGGGGGCGGAATCATCAAAAAGTGACTTTATTTTACAGTTTCATGTCTGGCCTAGACACAGAAAAAGTCACATAATCTGGTAATAAGTATATTTGCAAGAAAATACATTAAATGTGGAACTGTGTGTTATACAAAGAGGTGAAATTATGTACTGAACAAAGCCTTGGGAATAACTCTATTAGCAAGTGATTTACCAAAAAATCTCTCATTTCAAGCAATGACACAATCTACTTCCAATGACTAAAACACATGTATATATACAATCCATGTTGAAAAATGCCTAGAACCGTGATGGCGAACCTTAGCACTCTAGGTGTTCTTGGGCTTTAACTACCAGAAGCCCAAGTCAGCACTATTGCTGATCAGGGCTTTTGGGGTCTGAAGTTCAAGAACATCTGGAATGCCAAGGTTCACCATTATAGGCATTGAAGAACCTGGAAGTAATCGTAATCATCTGTCACAAAACTACAAATAAGTATAATTTTATCTCAATCAACTGATAACAGTTAAACCCAGAGAAGTAAATAAATACACCAAGATTATCCCACATACAGTAAAACCCCGGGTTACGATGGAGGTCCATTCCAACAGCCTCCATTGTAACCCGAAAAAAATTGTAATCCGAAACATCCATAGGGATGCATTGATTTTTTAAAAAAATGGTCCTGAATTGATAGTTGAAAACCGGAAAAAAATACATTAAAAATCTGTAAACCAGGAAAAGCATTTCCATAGGATTTGCCATTGTAAACCGGAGCAAACTTAAACCGAGGCGGTTTTAACCCAGGGTTTTACTGTACATTTTTATACCTGTGTGATCTTGTTTACAACTAAAATTTCAGAGACCCCCTTTCTTTTAGAAAACAATCCTGGAGAGACTGTAGTGAATACCTAAAAATCTGCCAATTCATGGAACACCCTCAAACCTACATAATGCAAGAAAGCAAAGTGAATAAAATCAATCTTCTTTAGAATCTGCAAGCATGTGTCTCAGCAAAAGTTCACAACTCTTTTCACCTCGGCTGTGATGGCAGGAAGAAGACAAGCATTAAAACCTAATGGCCATGAAAATGATGAGGCTAAAAACAAAGCTGCCAAGAACTTGCAATCACATTATCTAAACACCTCCAAGTCCCCCAAATAGACAAGTTGCTCTGACAAGCATCACTGATTTTATTTCATTTATTCCCTTGAAGTTCTTTTATGATTACTATTATTACTGCGATTAAAGGTATTAAATGAGCTAATTCTTCTAAATCTCAACACCTCACCAAATAACCACCACCGCATCTTCAAATTTGCTTTGACTCATGTTTTCCACCCTACCAGAATCAAAGTTCCTGACACTGTTTCATTGCACGTCTTCATTGCTGCCAAGGAAGCAAGTATTTGAGCCACAAATCTTGTATGCAGATCATTCATTTATTCATTGGCATGATTCTTGCCCAATAACCTACTTCAACATTTTATTCAACAGTTTTGTATTTTGTTATCATATTTTAATTTTATCATATGTGAATGCAGAGAAGAACAAACTATCTCTTATATGATACAATACACACAATTCCCCTCAAAGTGTCCTGAGAATAATCTTATGTTGGCAAGAGGAAATGCTGTTGATGTGGCCCAATATTGGCCAGATGTCATCTAGCCCTTTTAATACTCTTTTGTTTTAGATGTATTAATTTTGCCTTCATATGTGGTGTATCTGACACGAACAAAGAAAGAATCATATTTTAAAACACCTAGCGGTGAAACTGGCACTATGTTATTTTTCAGGAAAATAAGAGCAGACCAATTACAAATAACTAAAATAAAATATACATTATATCACTTCATTACTATAAAATTTCCTCTTTAAAAATGTTGCTCTCAAGGAAGCACAATACTGTATAGCTTTTCAGAAATATATGGTGAACTATCTCCCAATAAGAAATGTTACCAAATATGCATTAGATTTTATTATTTGTAAAAACCTAAGTCTTTAAACAGAGTTTCTTTCAAGTTCTTGTTCATTGGACAAACAAATAGGTAATGAGTCAGATCTTCAACTACATTAGTACCATTGGGAGAAATGGTACTAATGTATTTTGGTTGAAAAACTTTATTCTGGTTTATCAGGGAGCACATTTTGGCAATCACATAAAAATACAGTCAGCTCAAACATCATACTTTAAAATATGAAACTTCAAGTAATGTGCTGCCATCTTAACATTTAAATTAGAGTCCATTACATACCAATAATTTCTTGGTTCTATGATAATCCTGTGTCATTATTAAAATTCAACATCTCTCTAAAAGCAAACTAAATAATCTGATCATATCTTCCCTTTTTAGTTCCAACAAATATTTGATGGCTTGCTTGTGCACTATAGCCTGCACTGTATAAATGCCTGCTTCCAGCTGGAGAATAGAAGTCTTAGTTCCTGTGGGCAGGCTTAAAATAGCTTGTAAATATTTGTTCTGATGTATTTCTAAATGTATTTTCTAAGTGAACCCCCATATTTCAATACCATAACAGAATGGTGCTATAATCTTATATTAAAAAATTCCAAGGTCTGGTGAGATTTGCCTTAAACTTCTGCCTCGATAAAAACTAAATAGAGAGTTGACTGTATTGATGGTGATTTTTTTTACATTTGCAAATCATTTTTTTTAAAAAAAGTTTAGTCCTAAATATTTAAAAGGCTTCACTTGTTCTATGGGATGTCCATCAATGCAAGTTTTTAAACCTACTGGCAAACACAAGTATTTTATTGTTTTCATAGTTGATCTTTAATTTTGCTTGAACTGCTAGTTGATTAAAGGCTTTCAATAATCTCTTTAACCCTTGTTGTGTTAGTGACAGTAAAATGGTATCATCAGCTTAGTGGTTAAGGGACTGAGCTTTAGGCTGGAAGGGACAAGTTTCGATACCGGAGAGCTGCACTTGGGGACATGAAAGGAGTCTCATTCAGGCGTCCCCTAAAAATCCTTTCAACCCAGAGTAATCTCTGTAACAAAACACAAACAGCATATGTAAGTATTTTTATTTTGTTACAAATTTAGGAGGCATATAATTGTCATTATTGTTCAGATCACTCATTAGCGAATTAACATAAATATTGAACAGTGATGGGGTTAACAAACACTCTTGCCATTCATGTTGTGTAACTGGTATTAAATCTGATAGCAGACCTGAGGGATCCATTCTGACTTGAGTGAAGCTCTCATATCAGCATCCTCAATCTTTTATCGACACAGAATTTACTTAGTTAACTCCAAAGACGATCCCAGGCAATAGATTCAAAAGATGCTGAAAAATCAGTAAATACCACAAACAAACATCTGTTTCAGTTTGACACATGTATGCCAAATAAGAACAAAACAGTATCTACTGTTGAATGATTACACTGGATGCCCACATGTTCCTCTGCAACATTTCATTAGACCTAAGCCAATGATTTAAATTTTAACAGATATTTAGAATATATTTTGATGAAATATCCAGCAAATGGATAGAGCAAAAATTAGATGGTTTGTTTGGGTCACCTTTTATGAATACTGTATAGGGAACACTATACTGATACTCCATTGACAACTCTCATTGATTTCTGTTTATAAAGCATAAAGGATAGAGGACCATCAATTTGGTGCTGCTTTATATATTTCCACCATGATTCTATCCTCACCAGGTGCCTTCTCTTTTTCCTTTTTATTTCGGGTAGCAATTATTTCACAAATTTAACTGGGGGAGACAGGATTTGATGCTGGCAAATCATCTCCCTGTTCAGCAATAAGTCTGTTACTCTCTACAGGAGCTTCCAGGTGATTATTTTTTAGAGAAGGGTCTATTGATTATGTTTCAAAAATGGGCTTCCCATATACATGAAGAAATAATTGACCCATGCAATGAGTACCCACTGCAACTTGTTTTATTAATGAGTTTCCAGCATCACATAGAAATATTATTTTGGGCTGCCATCAGAAGTTCATTCCACTGAGAATGAACTTATAATGACTTTCATACTTTAATAATTTCTTATAACAACTTCATAATTGACAGTAATAGAAGATTAATCTGGGGACTTGTGTTTTATGAGCTATTCTTCCAACTGTTTACAACTTTGATTTAGCCAATTTGCATCCCATATCATAATACTCAGAACAGGTGAGTTTCTGTGATTATGGAGTTTTCTTTAAAAACAATGGTTCTATTACCTGTAACAAGGCAGGGAACTGCATAGTTAGATTTTTGTGTTCTCACTTTTAAAAAAAATTGCTGCAAAGTTAAAGAACTTTCTCATCATAGAATATCCCCAGCAATTGGTGTTTTACTTAAATGGGCCCATCTGATTTTTAAAGAGACTCCAAGGTAACAAAAGTTAAACTTACAGATGTTTGTAATATTTTCCTCCCATAGTAAATGTATCTTGGATGTCATTAAAAGTGATAAATGAATTGGAAAATGGTCACTTCCTGGGTAAGAAATTACTCCAAAATCATTTGTGTGTGGCATCAACTCAGAGATCACTATATAATCATAAGAACATAAGAACAGCCTTGCTGGAACAGGCCACAGCCCATCCAGTCCAGAATTTTGTCTCACACAGTGGCTCACCATTTGCTTCAGGGTATTATTCCCAAGCAGATGCCTTCACCTGCTTAGGATTCCCTGGAAATGGCATTGAGAGATATCCTGCCTCTCTCTCCAACCCGGAGGTTGTCCTTAATTATAGCCATTGATACCCTTGTCCTCTATGAACTTGTCTAATCCTTTCTTAAAGCTGTCAAGACTGACAGCTGTCACCACTTCTTCTGGCAGGGAGTTCCATAGACCAGTAATCCTCTGGGTGAAAAAGTACTTTCTCTTATTTGTTTGAGAACTAGTACCCAAAAGTTTCATGGAGTGTCCCCTAGTTCTAGTGTTGTGCGATAGAGAAAACAGTTTTTCCTTATCTCCTTTGTCCACATCGTGCATGATTTTATAAACTTCAATCAGGTCACCTCTTAGACGCCGTCGTTCAAGAGTGAAAAGGCCCAACCGTTGCAGCCTCAGATGGTAAGGAAGGTGTTCCAGTCCCCTAATCATTCTAGTTGCCCTCCTCTGCACTTTTTCCAGCTCCATAATATCCTTCTGGAGGTATGGCGACCAGAACTGTACACAGTATTCCAGATGGGGCCTCACCATAGATTTATAAAGAGGCAAAATGACACTTGCTGACTTATTTTCTATACCCTTCCTAATGATCCCTAGCATTGAGTTTGCTTTTTTCACTGCTGAGGCACACTGGGTTGACACCTTCATTGAGTTGTCCACCAGGACACCAAGGTCCCTTTCCTGGTTTGTCGCAGAGAGTTCAGACCCCATCAGTTTATAAATGTAATTGGGGTTCTTTGCCCCAACATGCATCACTCTGCACTTACTGATGTTGAAGCTCATTTGCCACTGTTTTGCCCACTCCCCCAGTGTCAAGAGATCCCTCTGGAGCTCTTCACAATCTCTCAGTTTTCACTACCCTGTATAATTTAGTGTCGTCAGCAAATTTGGCTACCTTGCTTTTTACTCCTACCTCTAGATCATTTATGAAGAGGTTGAAAAGCAGGGGTCCCAGTACTGAACCTTGGGGGACCCCACTCTTTACTTCCCTCCACTTGGAGAAGTGTCCATTTAGTGCTACCCTCTGTTTCCTGTCCCTTAGCCAGTTGCTGATCCAGGACAAGACCTGTCCCTTTATTCCATGACTGGTAAGTTTATTCAAGAGCCTTTGGTGTGGGACCTTGTCAAATGCCTTCTGAAAGTCCAGATAAACAATGTCAACTGGATCGCCCTTATCCACATGCTTGCTGACACTCTCAAAAAATTCCAACAGATTAGTGAGGCATGATTTGCCCTTGTAAAAGCCATGTTGGCTCTCCTTTAGCAGCGCCTTCTCTTCTATGTACCTATTAATTCTATCTGTTAGGATGGTTTCCATCACTTTACCTGGGACACATGTCAAACTGACAGGTCGGTAATTTCCTGGATCACCCCTGGATCCTTTTTTGAAAATTGGTGTTACATTCGCTACCTTCCAGTCATCAGGCACAAAGCCTGATTTGAGGGAAATATTATATATTTTGGTTAGGAGATCAGCAATTTCATCTTTAAGTTCCCTGAGAACTCGTGGATGGATGCCATCTGGTCCTGGTGATTTGTTAGTGTTTAGCTTAACAAGACATGCAAGGACCTCCTCCCTGGTTATTTCTATCTTGCTTAATTCTTCGGTTTCCCTCCCTACGAAGATAGGCTCTGTTTTGGGCATGTGGTCTCTGTCTTCTTCAGTGAATACTGAAGCAAAGAATTCATTGAGTCTCTCTGCAATCTGTTTCCTCTTTAATAACCCCTTGCCTTCCATTGTCATCTAATGGTCCAATGGCCTTCCTAGTTGGGTTCTTACTTCTAATGTACTTAAAGAAGTCTTTGTTATTTCTCTGAGTATTTTTAGCTATACGCTCCTCAAAGTCTTGCTTTGCTTTCCTGATTGTTGCCTTGCATTTGTTCTGCCAGAATTTATGTTTCTGCCTGCTGTCCTCATTTGGACAAGCCTTCCATCTTCTAAATGAGCTTTTTTTGCTCTTGATCACTTCCCGAACAGCTCCTGTAAGCCACATTGGAGTCCTCTTGGACCTGGCAGTGCCCTTTTTCCTTTTGGGTATGCATTCCAATTGGGCCTCTGTTATTGTTTTTGTAAACAACCTCCATGCCTCTTGGAGTGTTTGGACTCTCTCAATTTTCCCTTTCAGCTTCTTTTTTACTAGTTTCCTCATCTTTGGGAAATTTCCTTTTTGAAAATTTAAGGTCTCTGTGTTTGATTTTATCAGTGACTTGCGGTCTATGATCAAGTTAAACATAATTGAGTTGTGGTCACTGTTCCCTATTGGATCAGTCACATTAACATCTTTCACCAGATCCTGAGTATTACTCAGGATCAAGTCAAGGATTTTTGTACCTCTAGTTGGGTCTTCAACCATCTGTCCCAGGGAACAATCATTGAGCATATCTAGGAACTTTATCTCTTTATCATGTGCTGAACAACAGTTCACCCAGTCTATGTGAGGGTAATTGAAGTCCCCCATTATAACCAGGCTTCCCTTCTTGGATGCCTCCTTTACAACATTCTCCAACTGCCAGTCTCTCCCTCAAGAGTTTGGGTCGGAGGCCGATAGTATATGCCTACTGTTAGACCATCCTTGTGGCCTGGTACTCTTACCCACAGAGCTTCTAATGGTGACTCTAAATCACCTAGATATTCCAATTCATACGATTTTATCACTTCTTTGACATACAATCGACAACACTTCTTCCTCAACTAACTAATGATGTTATGTTACTAGGTCTATAGTTAGGATTGTTACCATTAAAGGATGTAGAATTATATTTCTTAATTATGGTATTAAAAGCTCTACCAGAATAATTGATCACACTGTCATTTGATTCCCTACCTGTGTTTAAAGGTGAGAACTCAGATTGCAAATGTGCATGTCGAGATTACTCATGTGACATTCCTCATTTGAGCCAATATAGCCATTTAAGTCTCCCATTAAAATTATAGATGTGCCATGATTTGTAAGTATCAGCTGTTAAATAAATTTGTCCAATTCTTCCCAGGCATTACAATGATTATATTTAGAATTCTTGAATTACCACATATTTTTATAAGTACAGGAGGCCAAGTTGTATACTGTATAATAAAAATAAAAGTTGGTGCTAGCTACACCAACATGTTTGGTTATACTTGGTTGGTTGATACATAGATAATCAAGCCTCCACTATCCTTTACTAATTTACGAGCAGGTTTCAGACAGTACTCTAGTTATAACCTTCAAAACTAAAATCATGTTGCTTAGAACAAATCCACTTGCTTAATTTTCTTTCTGATTATATACCAGAGTAGTTGTCCTATTCTCTGATCTTTTTAATCTATTTGGGGGGATTATTATTATTATTATTATTATTATTATTATTATTATTATTATTATTATTATTATTATTATTATTATTATTAATTCTGGTATTACATTATCTATCTTATAAAACATCGTTGCTATGTTCCACTGCAAAAATTCTTTCAATTTAAAGTAATCTGAATGCTATTAAAGTGCATCACCCCAGATTTCTCCATTTCTGTAAATGAGAGAAATATGGCTGAACATGAAAGAAGATCAGAGAGCAGGCATCACAAGGCAGTCTCTGTCCCTCATTATGAAAACACCCATGGGAATTGTCAGATCAAAGTGATCCTATATAAAGATTTTTTTGTCATAATGGGGATATCTTGTTTAGGCTTCAGTAAAGACAGGCTTTTTGAAAACTATGAGACTCAACAGACAGCTATTTAATCGGGGGGAATCATGAAGTTACTGAAAGAATAGGTCAGCAGGTAATTCAATGGGCGTAGGTTACTTTCAAATACACATTATCATAGAGACCATGGGATTCTCATTTTCCAACATGTCCTCCAGGATGATATAATGATACAACTTTAAAAAGACAGAAACTACTTAAAAAGTTGTTGCTGGTTTTAGATGGAGTATCTAAATCAGTATTTCCCAACCTTTGCTTTTTGGACTTCAATTCCCAAAAGCCTACGTCAATTCTCCAAAGTACTGACTTAGGTTTCTGGGATTTGAAGTCCCCTAGTGGTCTAGATCCATCTCAATCAGGCTTCAGGACTGGCTATGGTATAAATACAGTAGGTCCTTTCGTATAATGAAAAATTCATAAACCGAAATGTTTCCAAAATTAATCTGTTCCACAGGTCCTTTCGTTTAATGAAAAATTCATAAACTGAAATGTGTTTTCCCATAGAAATGCATTGAAAACCAATTAATCTAGACAGAGGTAACAGAGAATTGAGTGGTTTGAATGGTGAGAATTTCAGTGTTGTTTCTGTCAGTGCAACTAATATTATGTTGTGGCAACATAACAAAAATTGCACTCCCATATTGGTCAAGCGATAAATAGGTAAGGAATATAGTTACTAACGATAAACTAACATGTAATATCAAAGTTAGGAAGGGATTATTAAGGGAGAGTTGCTTTACAGGTATTTGGGGAGAATTTATTGATTATGTATTAGTAATGGGGAAGGGATGTGCTAACTTCAGAAGTACATGCTGACTGCTCAAGGGAATTAAAAACCGGGTTACGGGATGAAGAGGGTGCATCCTAGAAAGAGATCTAACTGGGTAGTCAGAATTTGACACACAATCATGCCATACTATAACATTTCGTAGCAACTGATGCTTCTCAAAAATAATGCCAAAATTTGAAAAACTCAAAAATTTGCTGTATGACATTGATCATATCCAACTAGGAATTTTGAGACTACAAATTATGTGCCCCTCAGGAGATTATAAACTTGATTTCCCTTAACAGTGCAATGACCCACTCCAAAGGACACAACAAACAGCCTCTGAAACTGAGAAGAGTTCAAAAGCAGTGTATAATGGGACATGGAGGTCAGCTGCTCAAAGGAAAATGAAAACAAAACAAAAAGTCGGAAAATTTCTACCCATTATGCAAAATACCTTGGCACTGCCTGAACCATTACACTGCAGCACCAAAACAACATCCCAAAATAGTTAATCTGTGAATTTTGATGGTGAATTTTCACTACTTATCCTCTGAAGGATCAAAATCGTCACCAAATATTTGATCAGCATTTTAGCAATTGGCATTTTAATATTTGACTGATAACAGAGTAATATACTTGACAGTATTTTACTGTTGACATACAATACTATCCACCATTTTTATAGTTGACAGTTTACAACATTTTGCACTTCTCATCTGCCAAAATCAAAACAACCGACAAATGCCAGAAACTGTAAAGCAACTGAATG
This sequence comes from Bradypodion ventrale, assembly GCA_035047345.1. Classification (NCBI taxonomy): domain Eukaryota; kingdom Metazoa; phylum Chordata; class Lepidosauria; order Squamata; family Chamaeleonidae; genus Bradypodion; species Bradypodion ventrale. Next base: position 325,566,809 of record JAWDJE010000002.1, on the reverse strand, counting down.
TTGAAATAAAATCCCATTTAAATTTTAAATTGCTACCCAGAATAAATTGGGCGGGGTGTGTGTGTGTGTGTGTGTGTGTGTGTGTGTGTGTGTGTGTGTGTGTGTGTGTGTGTGTGTGTGTGTGTGTGTTTGCAGTTGTTCCAAAGTCAAATTATAGCATCTCTAAAAAGATTGCATATGGATGAAACTCATAATTGGTTTAATGAAACTCACATATGACCACATATACCTCTAGTAGAGAGTTCCGTGTGCTCCGGTGCCTAGTCATGCCTGCCACATGGCCACGGAAGCATCTGCAGAAGCAGACAGCACTGGCTCTTTGGCTATGAAACAGAGATGAGCACTGAACCCTAGAGTCGGATATGACTGGTTTTCGAGCAAGAGAAACCTTTACCTTTACCTTACCTCTAGTAGAGACAAAGAGGGAGAGCCAATCCTTTCACTAAAAGCTTCCAGAGGCGTCTGGAAATTGAATGCTGTGTTAGACAGAACTTTGCCCGAGCCAGCAAAACGACATCTCTTATTAATATAAGCTAAAAAAATTCCATTTTACCCTTCAGAAGCTAGGGAGGATAGAAATTAACAGACAAACTCAGCCACTATATAGCCTCAATAAGTAAAATAGGTTTTGAGCTAATATAGAAATGATTACTGTCTCAGCATCAGTTATAACTCCTCGAGGATGGCATTCCATAGTCAGGACATCACAAAAAAATATGGCTTTCCATCTTGTTAATACACCACATACATTAGTTGCTTGGACCTGCAGAAGATGCTTGTCTCTAGGCATCCTGTCAACTAAGACCAGCATGAACATTCATGTCTTTAAAGACCTTAAAAACAAACACCTTATACTCAAAGGAAGAGGGCATTGTGTGGACATTGCATTTATTATTATTATTATTTACTAGATACATTTTTAGACCACTCATCTGGAGGAACTTCTCACTCTGGGCAGCTTAGAGCAGGATAAAAAGAAATACATATAACACACTTGGTGGCAGCATGCAGAAAATAACAATTAAAAGGGTGGGGGGGGAGCTCCCATTAGAATTGAGAGTCCCCAAATTAATGGTACATAAAATCAAGTGACCGTGTTGTTGTGTGACACTCCAGCCTCATTTAAGCAGCAAACAAACACCCATAAACACAATCTGCCCTCTCAGCCATGGTCAGAGGTTGCACTTCTTTCAGAAAAGCAGTAGAGTAAAACCACGCTTTATGGAATTAATTTGTTCCATGTGGTTTTCCTAAATACAAAAATTCCTTATCGCAAAGTGCCCATAGGAATGCATTGTGCAGTTTCCTACAGGAATGCATTGAAAACAAAAAATCCTTATCATTAAGTGCGGTTTCTCATAGGAATGCACTGAAAACCAATTAATCTGTTTGTTTTTTTAAATCCATAAACCGAGGCATTCTTCTCAATGGATTCCTCTCCGTGTGGTGAGTTTTTGGTGTGCGAGGTGTTCATAAAGAGGGGTTTTACTATATAGCAGAGACACAACAGGGAAAGAGACTAGCCATGACTGCAGACTTTAGTGAACTGTTAAAACGAACCATAATTTGTGGGCCATTGCATAAAACCTGCTCCTGTATTTGCCATGCTAATGTCCCAGAGACAAGAAGGAAACATGCATACCGCTACTTGATGGAACATCACTTTTTACTTAACTTTTGAAGCTGTAGCCATGCTAGTCTGTTCAGGCATATCAGATAAGAAACAGGTTAAAATGAAAAAGTAAAAATAAAGACAAAAACATGGTGCCACCTTAAAGACTAACTGCTATATTTTAATGTGAGCATTTGTGAATCATGGCCACTTCATCAGATACTTGCTTAACTGCACCCATATTTAACCATACCAGTCAAAATGCACCTGGGAACCAAGAGATCTCAAAGGTAGACTACTAATCATTACCCATATTTTAGACCAGTGCTTCCCAACCTTTGGTTTTTGGACTTCAATTCCCAGAAACCTAAGTCAATTTACCAAAGCACTGATCAGTCAACATACTGACTGAGGCTTCTGAAAATTGAAGTCCCTTGTGGGGACTGCTTTAGACAGTAGACTAGAGCATGACGGCATTTTGGCAAAGGAGTGGCAAAGATAATGGGATGTGGAAGACATGAGATGGGAAATCTATTCCTCCTCCCTAGAGTTCCTCAAATGCTGAAACAGGAAACTGAATGCAATGCAATGTTCTATAATTTTAAAAGGATTTGCAGCTGATTAGTAAGACAAAGGCTAGAACCTGCTCCTCCCTTGCGCTAGATAGTGAAGCAGTGAACTGTGTCAGAGTAGCAAGGGCAAAAATCTAACTACATTTTATAAAATCTGCATTTGATTAGCTAAACAAAAGGCTGACATACAGCATTGCACAGCATCAGAGACTAAGCATAACAAGAGATTCTGAAGTTATCATTTGAGCCAGCATGTTTTGGGATAAATAAACAGATTTACAAAGATGGCCGTGAGGGTAGGGAAAGATATACACAATTCTTCTCATCCATGACAGTTTCTCGACAAAACCTTCTTAAAAGGCTAGGATACTCAGACTCTGAAAACATCAAAGTCACTGAACTAATAAAAATGTAAAAACACAAAGAATTATTAGAGAGATAAATGGAAAAGAATTATAATAAAGACCCTCCCAATCAAATAACTGCTACAAAGTAAAGATAAAATGAAATGAAAAATTATTTGCTCTGCCACAATAATAATTCAAATAAGAACTTTAAAAAAAACTTCACGGAAATTAAAAAGCCAACATTCATCTTTTCTTTTAAATGACATTTCAATAAGAAACCCACTTTTTCTAATTTGGTAACCAGATGATTCTGGGCTCCCAAGAGGTTTGTGAACTGCTTGCTAACACAGCTATGCCTAAGTACCCCCAATGACGTTCTTAGAAATTTAACTAGTATATTTTAATTGTATTATATTAATACAGCACGTAAACTAACAATTGTCTAATCCTGTACAAAAGTAGCAAAGACAGTTCAAGACCCCAGTGCTGTATGACAGAGTGAGCCTCCATCTGTCTCAGCTCCTGCCAACCTAGCAGTTTGAAAGCAAGAGATTGCATGTAGATAACGAGGTACTGCTTTAGTCAGAAGGTAACAGCATTCTATGCCCTCCAGTGTCTAGTTGTGCCTGCCACATGACCACAGAAATATTTGAAGATGCATGCAAATAAACAGAGTTGAGCACCGCACTCCAGAGTTGGATACGACTGGCTATTGAGCAAGGGTAGCCTATATATAAGCCCAGCTTGAGGGAGAAAACCCCAGAAGAGGCTTCAGTGATAATGTTGATAATGTCATACATATGGCACAATCCTAACTCCAAGTTAAGAATGACTGAGATGTGTATCAATGGGGCAGAAGCCTCCTGCGTTGGCATAGGCTGTTACCAGTTGCTTGGTAGCTGTCAACTCAACTTCCAGGGTAATTGTGCTGGGCTTGTGTTTTTCCCCCCTTGTGATATTTTCCCCTTAGGAAAGCTGAAGTCCACCTCTTCCTGAGCTGTAAGGGGTTTGGGTAAAACATAGCTTCAAGCTTAAGCCTTCTCAGACAATCTAAAATCAGCCTAGCTAGTTAGGAACGTGCCCATAAATTCCTAGCAATCTGTGGGATTTTCTCTATTTTGATTGTTTGGTTAGTTGGTTGGTTGAACAAATGGATGAATGAACAAGCGTATATATACCACTCTTCTGGCCCAGGGCAGTGAACATTAAACAACATTTTTTGTGTGAAATAAAAGGTACCAGATAAAAGCCAATATACAAGTATAAAATAGTACAAAAAATACAGAAATGCTAAAATGCATGAAAAACAGCAGACAGGCAAGGTGAACCAGCGTCAAACACAAGAAGCAAGGAGAGGCAGAAGGTCCTGAAAAGTCTATCTGAAGAGTTCAGTCTTAACTGTCGCGGACTCTCACAATAGTGACTGCATGGTTTCTAATAAATTCTGATTCTAATCAATCCACCTTAAACAAATGCATGCCAATGGCATTTCCCCTGCTTCAGGAAAAAATGCATTCTCGGATACAAGTTACAGCCGATGGTGGTTTCCTATGAGTACCATACTCTGGGACCATGTAGCTTGTCCAAGACCACTCACACTAGCTCTTCTCTCAGGAGAGACAGTGGAGAATCGAACTTAAGAATCCTGGTTCCACTAATAGGTGCTGCAAACTCAGCAACCAGCTCACGTTTTGATCCAATAATTGTTCAAAATGCAATGATGGAAGAAAAAAACAGGCTATTATCTTAGCAGTAAATATAGAGAAATTTCCATCCGATTATAGATACATAAACCACAGAATATAATCTATTGCCAACTGATCACCATTTTTTTTTCCATTTTGGAGAAAATCATCAAACATAATTTAAAAGACTGCCAGGAAGCATGCCTGAATGCCAGGAAAGGATGTCAGAAATCAAAACACACAATCAAAGAAGAAAACTGGTAACAGCCTATGCCAACGCAGGAGGCTTCTGCCCCATTGATACACATGCTCACTAGCAATAAGGTTTATTTGCAACACTTTAAAACACAAGATATCAAACAAGTCCTCAAAAGACATGAGGGAGAGAGAATTAAGTTAACGTCCAAACAATTATTTTACAGAAATGTAAATTTGAACATGTAGTCACAAAAATGCTTGTTGCACCATACAGAGGCTATGCAAAGAAAGAGATTATGCCTATTATGACGTTACAGAAAACACTTCTCTTTTGTAGAGTTTGTCTACTTCTGTAAAGAGGCAACATTTATTATACCATCGTTTCTTGTGAGCTGTTTGTTGCAAATGAATTTTAGAGAGAGCGGTTTTTATTCTGCAACTTCATAACCATGGCAAAAGCTAATCACAGTAGGAAATCTATGTACAAATCTTCTAATGAAATAGTTCCACCTACATATTTGGTTAATCAATCTCTACCATACAATTGCAATTAAGGTAAAAACCATATTGTCTCTCAGTAGCAGCATGGTAATTACTATTATGCAGCCTAATTTCCACTTGCAACCATAAATGTAACACATCTGTGTACATACAGTCAACTTCAAATTTCAGCAATGTGCAATAAGACAGGAAACTCCGAAGACTTTGAATTAGCAATAAATGAAACTGGCATCAGATTTTATAGTCTTGGAAATGTTCCTGAACACAATCTTTTGGCGTAATATCAGTTTACAACATTACTTTTAGAACAATTTATTTAAAAGCTTGAAAACTAATTAAACTGACACATATTATGCGAGAATAACAGACCAGACAATTAATAATAAATCATCCATTGCAGATGTGAGGCCAAAAGGAAGAAATGATCGTTTCAGGAAGATGTACAAGTACAGAGAGGGAAAGCCCTCATTGGACTTTGAAAAATCCTCATACAAGGCACTGGAAAATCCACATTTAACCCCTTACTGATAAATATAATAATGGACAGCTAAAGCTGTCACCTCTAGCCAACCCTATGTTCCTTGGCAGAAGTCTCATTTGCACCTACTGAAGTGGGTCATAAGCAGGAGAAGGTGAGAGGTGGTCATGTTCCTCTTGCCTTCAAGAGGTTCTTGAACTTCAACTTCCAGAAGGCCTGATTAGCAGGAGTGCTGACTTGGGCTCCTGGTAATTGAAGTCCAAGAATATCTGGAGCGCCAAGGTTCACCATCACTGATCTAGGGTACCAAACTGAACTCAGACCAAGATTATGCTTAGTTTTAAGAAGGCATGAGAAAGAATAATTATTTAGAACAGGGGTTCACAACCTACAGCCCGCTGCCCTCACGCCCACCACCGCCACTTCTGGAAGTGACAAAAACAGCTGAAAATGCACTGCCCTCCTCCTGCTGCTCCCACCACCAGAAGCAGCAAAAACAGCAAAAAAAACCACTGCCATAAATGCACCCGTGGCTGTCATAAACAATTTTATGGTGGGAGGAACCATATGTCCGGCCGGCGAAACTGTCTGAGGGGACGTGGTCCAGCCCGCATAGGGCTGCCATAATTCTATCCCGCTGAACCAGGACTGCCATGTGACATCATTGCAAACTCTAAGACCAGGGCAGGCAGCCTCCGTCAATTTAAAATAAACTGTAGTCAAGAGGCTGTTCCTTTATTTTTGAATAAACATTTCTTGGGCCACTCTTGAAATTGCCCATCCTCTCCCTGAGGTCACCCCTTCACCCACCCCCCCCCCCCACTGAGTTGGACTCACCTTCAAACTCCACACGAGGATCCCTTGGAAGAAAGCTCTAAAAAGAGGTCTGGAACGGGAATACAGCCCTTGGAGTCCCCATTTCCCTCCAGAAGGAGAAAAGGAAGGGACTAGTTTTGGAAGAGGTCCTTTGTGAGAGACAACTCTTTGCTTCCTATCACAGTGTTCCCTTCCTCTCTACGAATGCTGACTCTATGCATTTAACCCTTTGCGGTGATGTGAAGAAGGAATCCTCCGTAGACATGGACATTTCTTGCACCCTCTCGGAACTTTTCCATGTTTTTCCTTGAACCAGACGGGACAGCTTGAATCCGGGAAAATCCCAGAAAACCAGGATTTATGGCAACCCTAAGCCCGAAGCACGAAAAGGTTGAGAACCCCATTGCATCTGGGAGTCCAATGCTGATGCCCACATGACCGCCGGAGCCAAGAGACAATGGCCAGCTGATGCATGCGCCCGCACGACCACCGACGTGAGACCGAAATCCAGTGCCCGGTGTGGGCATTGCATCCGGGAGCCCAATGCTGACGCCCACGCAACCTCATACGCAGGACCAAGCGGGTTGGTGTGCGTGCGTGCATTAGCACGCTCGCGCCACCACAATGTGGCCAGCGCTGATCGCACCCACGCGCCCGAAGCCTCACCATGACTGAAGAACCACCCCCGGCCAGGTAGGCAACGCGGGGGGCTCCACCAACGAAGCCGGGCAAAAAGGCTAGTTAATCATATAATCACCTGTTTATTTTTCTCCATCACAGAAGATTGCATTCTCAAACAGTATTAACATGCAGGGCAACAAAAGTATTAACTTATTTCCTATAACACTTTATACTGACTTCCTCTTGACAAAAACGATTCAGAGAAAGAATAGGCTTTTTCCTTTCCTTTCCTTTTTTTTTTTTTTTTAGGAATAATGAAGAATCAGGATTTCCAACATCAACTTTGTAAGCCAGGTGGGAATTAGAAAAAGATGACATTCTCTCTCTTTTTTTTTTACTGCACCAAACACCTACTGATAAGGAAGTTCCCTTAAACCAGGAGTTTCCAGCCTTTTAAAGCAGGAGGACCGGTCACGCTCCCTCAGACAGCCTCACTGGCTAGACAGCCATTTTGCCCTTCCTCCACCACATGGCACTTCCTGGCGTGATGGAGGCAGCGGGGGCCACATGAAATGGTGTCATGGGCCACATCCGGCCCATGGGCTGCAGGTAGAGAATCCCTGCCCTAAACACACACAACTAACCAGTGAAATATTTGAACAAATATTAATTACAACATACAAGATCTCCAGAAAGGAAACTGCAATTAAGTTACACCTCTTGGCATGAGCAATTATACTAGGCTATCTCTGAGGACTAGAAATTTACATCCAAAAGACTTGATACTAGGACACATCTTTTAGATCTTAATAAGCAAAGTAGGAAAGGATTCTACACCGCTTCTTAGATTTATGATAATTTCCAGTTGGATAACTTTGTTGGGTTTGTTCCAACAACAAAAAAAGGCTTTTAATATCTTGAATATTAACTCGTGTTGTCATGACTGACTGTTTCATGTACAATGTCCACTTCAGCAGATACATGCGACTAGTCTTGAAGGTACATGTCTCTCTACAGATTTATAAGACGGTGATGTAACAGGATATTTATATGCATTGTGCACCACTTATTAAGATGGCAAGTAAAAGACGTGATTCCAGAGGTGAGAAGGCTGGCAGGGAATAGGAATCTGCAGATGAAAAGAGACTGTGAGAAAAGAAACAGGAAGGGGAAGAATATTGAAAATGATAGGATGTGAGACAGTTGGCTGAAGGACAGTCCATCAGTCAGGTAGGAGATTGGGATAGAGAATGCTAGGGAAAAGAAAGAAATGGAGGTCAGCATGAGTTTTGTGTTGACTGATAACTGCCACAGAGAATAGCATAGCAATGGCCAACCTTGGCACTCAAGGTGTTCTTGAACTTCAATCCCCAGAAGCCCTGATCAGCATGAGTGCTGACTTGGGTTTCTGGGTAATTGAAGTCCAAGAACACTAGGAGTGCCATGGTTGGTCATCACTGGCATAGACCATAGGTTAGCAAACTTGGCACACTAGATGTTCTTGGACTTCAATTCCCAGAAACCCTAATCAGCAGGTGAACTGACTTGGGCCTCTGGTAATTGAAGACCAAGAACACTTAGAGAGCCAGGTTTGCTGACCCCTGGCATAGACTAAATTTTGCAATTTAAAATGGAAAAACAGTATATTGTAAATGCTGCTATGTCAAAATAGACTGAAACTTAACATCTGTATCAAAGGTTGAAAAGAGTCCTTTGTTTTTATTGATCTCTTAATTTTGTATTAGCAGCTACACTTATATACCATCCCAAAGTGCTTAGTGCATTCTCTGGATGGTTGACAAGGTAATTAGCATTTTACCCCCAACATGCTGGGTACTCATTTTACTGACCTCCGTAGGATGGAAGGCTGAGCCAACTTTGATCCCCATCAGGATGGAATTCACAATGTCAACAGCAGTTTTGGCTGCAGTACAGCAGTTTATTACAGTGGAACCTCACTTAACAAACGTCTCAGTTAACACAAAAATCGCATAACAAAAGAAAATCCATAGAAAATAGTGGCTCGGATCACAATTTTCCCCCAGAACAGATTAATTGGTTTTCAATGCATTCTTATGGGAAACCTTCTTTCGGTTAACAAATTTTGGTTTTCAATGCATTCCTATGGGAAATTGCATTCAATGCATTCCTATGGGAAATTTGCTTTACAATTTTTTTATAGTACAAAAGGTACCAGAGAACACATTAAATCTGTTAATCGAGGTTCCACTGTATTATAATTTGGAATTATTTGCTTTTTATCAGCCTTACCTACATGTTCACCATCAATTGGAACGTATACAGTGGTACCTCATACAACGATTTTAATCCATTCCACAGGGCTTGTTGTTGGACGAAACAATTGCTATACGATGCATCGTATAGCGATTTTCCCTATGGGATGCATCGTACAACGATTTTTTTGCTAAGTGATTTTTCCCATTGAATAATTGTTGTACGATTTTTTCCCGTAGGGGAAATAGTTATGCAGGATGCCATTTCCCCCCAAAACCTAATTATTATGCAATTTTGTCGCTATATGGGGAGATTGTTGTATGAGGTTCAACTGTATACTGTAATTTAATCCATCAGAACAAAGCAAATAGTGTTGTGCATTTTAATGATCTCTTTGAGAATAACTTGTATTGATAAAACAAAATAATCTTGTTACAGAGTTATACTGAAAGAGAAAGGAATTAGGTGTAGTCACAGAGAAAGGAGAAATTATATGACATGAAAATCAGATTTCTCAGATTATTTCAGAAGGATAAAAGATACCCAGCTATATGTATGAGTATGTCAGAATTATTATAGGCATTGTATGCCGCTATTGGTGTTTACACAATTTATCTGACATCTGTGAGTTCTTCCATAGCAGAGATCCTACATATTCTTTGCCAAAGTGAAGAAAGCCAGCAGAGATATGGAGAGCATACCTATGCTCAGTGGCAGAGCACATAATTTGCATGATTATAACTCTCTGGGAAAAAAATCAATCTTCCGCATATCCATTTAAATGTTCCAATTATCAGGTGGCAATGGGAAAGACATTTCTGACCAATCTAAAGATCTACTATATATGTAAGTAAGCAATATGGGGCCAGACTTTATAGAGCAGGTTCTTATCCCATAAAATCTTGCTCTAAAAGTTTATATTTCTCATCCCATTTTTTCCTGGTTCTCGCCTTCATCTTCTAGCCTGGTTGAACCCTGGCTATTTGCTGCTTATATCACTGAATATTTTGATTAGTTGCCTATGAAACAGAATGAATTAGAAATGTATAGGAGTACTGCACTTCTTTTACAGCTGAATTGTGACCTACAATCCAACATGCTTTTGAAGGTTTGCTTCAAATTCAAATCATAAGCTGAATTTTGTCACCATACTATATGCAAATTTACACAGACAACTGCATTCTAATAATGCTCTTCTTTCAATCAAACTTAATTCCAACAATATGATAATCCTTGCTACTGTGTAACTGTGTATGAAATTAGCACACTTGACAACCAAAATCAAAGCTGTGGATGAAATTCTGGTTGTATAATTCCAATCAAGATTTTTAGATAGCTTTGGTAAACTTCCAATGTCATACCAAACTCTGTTTCCTAAAAGAGTATTTGACCAATAAAACAAAATAATAATTATCTTCTAGGACACCTTTCCATCTATTATGATGGCACTCAATGTGCTAGCTAATGAAATACAAAAGTATTAATTAAAGGCAAAAAAGGAGGATTATTTACATACAAAATGACAGCCTCCTAAAAATCTAGAACAGGGGTTGTCAACGTAAAGCCCACAGGCCCCCCGCTCCAACCTCTGCCGCCGCCACCACCAACACCACCACAAGCAGATGTGGATGCATTTACGGCAGCTGAGGATATGTTTATTGCTGCCACAAATGCGTTTAGGATAGCATTTTAGGGGGGGCACCCGTCTGGCCCCCCTCAACTGTCTGACTTTAAAAGGTTGCCGACCCCTTATCAAGAAGATACTAAAAATGGGATTGACTCATTCTTATATGCAAATGACAGAAACTCGGGATTAGCTGCAGACAGGAAATCTATGTAGGATTAACACAGTGAACCAATCATCCTGCCTACTAGAATATTCAATAGCAGCATAAATGCATAGGATTTTCAGGCGAAAATTTGAGTGACAAAGAAATGGCAAATTCTTGACAGAATCACATCCAATTCTCTTTTGTCAAGGACACAGAATTTTATATATGTTATTTCCCCAAGCATTTATGGCATAAAATTATTTTACAAGCTCAGTGGCGAGCAGCAATGGAAGGCTTGACAGCAAGACATCAGCATAGGATCTTCAAAGTGAAAGCATGAGCATACCTACATTACCAGTAAGTGTTGTTTTAAAAATAATAAGATCAAGAATAATCATTTCTAGTGTCAGGCAAAGGACTAGAGCCTTCAACAGCTTGCATTGCTGAGTGCCTAATACTATCACTTCCACATCCCTCATAAAGTCTTTTCCCAGGAGCTCTGAATACTATGACAAGTCTGCTTTTACCACTACAGGCCATTTAAATCCAGTAAAATATATAGCTAACGCTAATTTATATTCTGGACATTCCTTTGAGTAGTATACATTTTTAAATCAATGGATGTGGCAGAACACCGATGCCGAGGCTCGGAGGCCCTGCAGAGCTCGCCCGGCAACCGGCCGGTGGAGGTGGGGAGGCAAGAACTGGCCGCACCTGGGGCTTGCTTTTCCACGGCCTCAAAAGCGGCTCTCCTGCCGCCAACACCGATGCCTGGCAACTTCACTCACCTGGCGACCTCGCTGCCTCTCCCCGGAGCCCCATGTCACCGGCTGGGGATTCGAGGCACCTATCGCTGTAGACGACATCTTTCTCCCTCGCAGCCTTGTTCGCGGGAAGGTTCAAAAGGATGCCTGCAACCATGGGCCGAAGGACTCCATCCAGGTTCCATGGACTTAGTGGGTGGGTTAAGGTTGAGATGCTTTATATGATGTGATTTTGTAATTTGTTTGGGGGTTTTGTTGGAATATTTTGAAATGTTTTTTTCTGCAATCTGATGTTCTGTGATTGTAAGTGCGACATATTGTAAGCCGCCCAGGACGCTTCCATCGAGTGGGGCGGCATATAAGTCGAACAATTAATTGTATTACTGCTATACCTTACTGTGACTTTTGAATTTTTTTGTAAAATATTTCGTGACTCGCATTATTATTGTATTTTGCACTGTATTTTTGTATGTTTGTTGTATTTCCCCCTCCCCTTCCCCCTCCCCCTGTACTTATGTTTTGCTTTGTATTCATTTAATTGTTTTGTAAACCGCTCTGAGTTGTCAGTAGACAAGAAAAGCGGTATATAAACACACTAAATAATAAAGAAAATAAACTTGGAGCCGCATAGTATTAAGAGTATGGATAGTATGTGGGTGATGGGCACAGTGAGAAGGAGTGCCAGTTCTCAGCACAAAGAATAATTACAGTTTAGGGTGCCTCTAGATTAAACTTTGATTTAGTTCTGATATGTCCCATTCATTGAACTTTGCAGGATGGTCTACCCTGAAACTTCAATTTGTAACCTTCATGGGATTTTCCTCTGTGTGTGTCATCTATTATGTTACCAGCAGAAACCTGTTTGACAAAAAGGAAAGCATGCTGCCTTTAAGAACAGAAGGGCTTCACTGTCTGGAAGCACCAATAATTCTTTCAGTTTTGTTAAAAGGAGTCCCAAATATCAGCTGCAGAAGTCTACAGTGGTATTAATAAACTGCGAATTATACTCTTTCCAATATATTCGGAATGAAAGACATTTGGATTTAAATAAAACCACATGACCTAAAGGTTCTCAATGATTCAGCACATCATTGCTTTAAATGTTTTCCTTTGATATTTTATTTACTTACTTATTTATTTATTTATAATTAAAATTTCTATGCTGCCCAATCAGGCAAACCCGACTCGGGGCGGCTCACAACAGGATTAAAACATACATATTAAAAACAATTAAAACCCCAACATACCCACCCACCCACCTATTAAAAACTGACCACATTAAAACTGGCCGCATTAAAAAGATGGGGGCTTCATTTTATAAGCCAGCAGGCGGGGGCCACTCTTCCATCCGGGCCCCACACCTGCCCCGCCAACCAGGTTTTTAATTCTTTTTTGAAAGGCAGCAGTTCCGTCTGCTCTACTGGCAGGAGGTTCCACAAGGCCGGTGCGGACACGGAAAAGGCCCTCCTTCGTGTGCCAGAGAAACGAGTCCCTCTGGCAGATGGAACAATTAGGGAGCCCCTCCGGTCCGCTCTGGTTGGATGGACAGACACTCTTGGGACGATGCGGTCTCTTAGATATTCAGAGTAGCAAAACAAATATCTGTCCAAACATATGTTATTTTATCAATAAAGATTCCAGAACCATCCTTGAGGATGAGATCTGTTCATAAACCATGCCAATAATTTCTATTCTTTCTGACAGGTAGGTTCCAGAAAATCTCGAGCCTCTCTTACAAACTAGCTTAGCATAGTCACTTCCTCCTAAAATCAACTAAAGAGTGTTTGTAGTCAGTCATAAGATTAACTATAAGAAGTTCAATGGGAAACATCCTGAACTTTCTACATATATCAAGTTGTAAAATATCAGCTCTTATCCCTTTTGATAAGAAAACTTCTGGCTCCTCCTGAGAGAGACTCTATATATAAATCTTAATCTCACACTCACACACTGACAAGAAGCCAGTAAACCAACACAATCCCCACACTATTCCTAGCTTCTACATGCAGGCATTCCGGACCTGAACATGGATGAGAGTCTGTTATTTTTTTTTAATAGACCCCCATCCACCTCCCCCAACCTGCCCTGATGCTCAATAGAGAAGCCTGGTGGGCACATAAGGGACAGGACAGGACAGGATCACCCACCCACCCAGGTCTAGGTGATACAGGCCAGATTGGCTTTAGAATCCAAGATCAAGTCCTGGATGACTCCGAATAATGATCCATCCGAATAACGTCGAATCCGAATAATGATGCGTTATTTTTTTGAAATGTCATGCCCCGGACAATGATGTGACGTCGTTATACAAATGGATCATATTTGGGTTCTCAGCCAGCGCAGGTGCCTCTCTGACGCTCAGGGGAGCAAGTTGGGGCTTTTTCCGACAACCCCCCCCCCCCGGTCTGGACGCTGCTGCAAGCCAAAAACTGCAGCCGACGAAGGAGTTTTCCCCAGTTTTGCCTTCCAGCAGTCCGCCAAAGCTTCCTGTAAAAATGCATGTGGTGGCCATTTTCTTGTACAGGAAGCTTTGGCTTTCTGGGAATTGAAGTCCAAAAAACCAGAAATCAAGACGGCCGCCACAACTTTTATCAGCTGTTGCACGGGCCGGGAGAGATTTTTTCCTCCACAACCAGCGTGAACAGGTAGGAAACCATGTCGTCCTGTTTCGGGTGGGGTGGGCAGACGCACCCCGGGTGCCTCTCTGAGGCTAAGGGGAGCCGATCGGGGCTTTTTCCAACCCCCCCCCCCACCTGCCCAGATTGCTGGAAGGCAAAACAGTGGGGAAAACCCCTTCATTGGCTGCAGTTTTTGGCTTGCAGCAGCATCCAAGGGGGCGGAAAAAGCCCCGACCGACTACCCTGAGCCTCCTGGAGGTGGCAGAGACCCCAAAATGGGTGACAAAAAATTCCGCCTGAACAACGATGAAATCCGAATAACGACGCGATTTGGGGAACCAAGTTTTGTTGTTATTTGGAGTTCCACTATGCAGAAGTATCATGGACAAACTAGAGGAAATCTGACCAGAAAGCATGTATATTGTTCTTGATGTGGAAATTGCAACAGGTTCAGAATGCTGTAGCCAGCTTGATCCCTGATGTGAAAATAAATTGACCAGATCACTCCATGGCCCAGCTACACTGGCTCCATGTTGCATACTGTACCAGGTACAAAGTGTTAACTTTAACAAACAAAGCCCTTAAAGGTTTGAAAGTTGGCAGGTCAGCAGTTTGAGACCCAAGTAATGCATGATGGAGTGAGCTCCCATCTCTGTCCCAGCTCCTGTCAACCTAGCAGTTTGAAAGCAAGAAATTGCAAGTAGATAAATAGGTACCACTTCAGTGGGAAGGTAAACAGTGCTCTTTCAGTTAAAATTTGCCACCATTAAATAAAGAATTCCATGATTATCAACTGTTAGTGCAGTCAGCCAACAGATTGTCTATTTCTTTTTTGTTCCGTGCACTCCGGTGTTTAGTCATGCCTGCCACATGTCAATGAAAATGTCTGCACTGACTCTTTGGCTATAAACAGAGATGAGCACTGAACCCTAGAGTCGGATGTGACTGGCTTTCAAGCTAGGGCGACCTTTACCTAGCTGGCAGAACATTTCTCCCAAAGATCTGCTTCACCCAGTCCTCTCTCATAGCTCCAGGTGTCAACACAAGAATGGCAAAAAAAAGTTGCAAATAAAAAAAGGTTTCTTGATGGTGGCGCCTACCTTATGAAATAGCTTACTTGACAATGCTTATCCAGGGGAAACCATGGTCTGTTTTCTGACCATGTTAGTGGAAGGATTTCACATTTACAAACCAGCTTAAAAGTACAGTAATTCTAGAAGTGGTGGCTGTGTTAGTCTGTGCAAGCATATCCACAAAAAGGTCACATTTAAATACAGAAGTTAGTAATTAAGGTGCCACATTTTTTTACTTGTTTTGTTTACTCTCTGATACGCTAAAGTAATTCTAGGATTTGGTGAACATTTAAAGCTATAAAGTACAAAACTACAAAGACCTACAAAGTAGGTCTACCATCTTCAGTAATTTCTTCCTCATCAGTAATGTCCTTTCACAATCTGCAGGATGGGTAAAAAATGTTAACTCTGTACAGTATGCTCTTACTTGAATGTGTCCCTACTTTCCTCTGGTTTCACGTTTCAACAGTGAAACTCTTCAAAGACTGATTTCAAAGAATCTGTCAGCAAGACACTTTTCTCCCTGATTTTTCACTGCTAAGTCACAGTTGGGTCCAACTAACCTGCAATCATCATTCCTATATGGGCTAAGTTGAGAACATCAGGAGCACTGCATCAAACTGAGGGCCAATCTAGTCCTTACAGTAGGCAACCAGATGTCTACAGGCAACTTCAGGTCTCTACAGTTCATGAGTGAAATAACAGCCTCCATTTCCCATTCTTCAACAATGGATACACTGCATATTGCCTGTTACACGAGGTGATAAACAACTACATGAGTTACTAGACATTATTCATGCTTCATAAATGTGATTAATATCCTTTTAAAACCAATTAAGCTGGCAACCATTGCTACATCTCGTAGCAGTGAATCCCACAGCTTAAATGTACGACTTAGTAACACTTTTTATACTCATCTGAAATTGCCACTGTCCACCTTCTGATTGTAGTATTATGAGAAAGAGATAAAAGTTTCTAAGAAACCTTCAACTGTAGTATGGCAGAGAGATGAGGCCACAGCTGGGAAGAGGCCTTACAGCAAATCACAGCACAGTGACACCTATTTCTTGACTGCTATCAAAAGAATGACTATTTTGTATCACCTAAATCCAATTGCTAGAGGAGACCCACTAAATCAATTGCTGAATGGTTCTCAATAATTATCTAATCCCTTTTTAATGGCACAGGGTCAACATAATTTTAAAGATCTAATGGCATGAGCAACTGATAGGGAGGGTATACATTTACTTGGTAAGTACAGACAGAACTCTTCAATTTGTGCAAAAAAAAAAATCCCTTGATAAATCTGCCTGTTGCAGACTGTAGCATGAATTGATTTAATCAGTGGTTCTCTTTGTAACATTATTCATTAGAGTTTAGTTGAATCTTTCAACCCTGTTAAACTGTTTAAATATCTATTTAAAAGTGCATATTTTGAAAGAAAATTCATTTAGAAAAGGGAAAGTGATTTTAAAATACTGGCTGAAATACTTTTGCACTGTTCTACTTATGCAACAGGAACAATGTCATTGGTTGTGACAGACTACCTTTAATTAAATGTTTCATTTTGCAATTTTAGAGGTTGCAGTTCGAAAGCAATAAATTGGAAGTAGATAAATAGGGACCACTTCAGTGGGAAGGTAACAGCGCTCCGTGTGCTCCAGTGTCTAGTCATGCCTGCCACATGACCACGGAAACGTCTGCAGAAGCAGACAGCGCGCTGGCTCTTCGGCTTAGAAACAGAGATGAGCACTGCACCCTAGAGTCGGATACGACTGGCTTTCGAGCAAGGGAAACCTTTACCTTTACCTATGGCTTGTACACATGGACCAAAGTTGCTTGCTCCCCAAAACTGCAGAAAGAAGTTTTTAGTCAGCAGCAATTCACCACACCTTATGATATCATTCCTGTTATCAGGCATACCCCAGCTAACAGGATTTCAGCTATTATGTAAATGCACATCACCATTTGAAGGAAAACCAGAAGTCTTGCAGCACTTTGAAGACTAAGCAGTTAATCTTAAAGGTGATACAAGACTTCTAGTTTCTACTGTATTACTATAGTAGATTCCATTTTCATATGACATTTCTTTGTTAAACACATGCTAAACCAACATTCTCCTGCCAACCTAGCAGTTCGAAAGCAAGAAATTGCAAGTAGATAAATAGTTCAGTGGGAAGGTAACAGCATTCCGTGCGCTCCAGTGTCTAGTCATGCCTGCCACATGACCATGGAAATGTCTGCAAAAACACAGCGCTGGCTCTTTGGCTTTGAAACAGAGATGAGCACTGAACACTAGAGTTGGATACGACTGGCTTTCGAGCAAGGAAAACCTTTATCTTAAACCAACATTAAGTGGGAACAGATTTCTCCATCTATCCTTAACAAAAAAAACTGCATCTACTAGACAGCACATTAAAGCAGTTGATGAGATACTGTTATAGCCTTCCCTTCATATCTGCATTTATGATCTACTTTAACTACTTAACCAAAGTACAGTCCATACAAAGCCAGGAGTTGATTAACCTTGAGAAGCTGTTGCCATTTGTGTCAACATTAAAAATACATTACACTTGGAAATATTGTCTGCTTCCACACACAAACTGGCATCTACATAGCTCAGCAGGATGGCAAATACATAACAGTAGATGACATTTTGTGAGGTGTGCATGGTTTGGATACAATCTCATCTTGCTTGACTGCGCTCAAAACTAATGTCACCTATTTTGGCAGGTGATCACCACCTTCTGCTTGGATCGTGCTTTTGCCTTCAATCTTCTTCCTCACAGCTAAACTGTACAGTCAAAGCACAGAATTTATTAGCAGAAATTGAAATGGCAGCTATCGACTTGGCTGGCCTCATAAAGAGATCTGAATGATAAGGCTACCCACCCATGGCTACTAGTCTAGCCATCATGGCCACAGATTGCCTCCAGGATCTAAAGCAGTATGTTCTGAATATCAGTTGCTAAGCAACACAAATGGAAGGGCCCGACTGTACTCACACCCCGTTTGTGGGGCTTTGAGAGGCCTTTGGGTGGCTACTATGGAAAATGAATGCTGAGCAAGATAGGCCTTTAGTTTGATCTGGCATGGCTGTCAAATTCTTACCATACACAATAAGGGGGAAGGGAAACACACCTACATTCCTGATGATTTCAATGCTATCCAGTGAGGAAATGCTCTGACCACAACTGCACTCACTTTTCAATTAATCAACCATGCATTCATGCAAAGCGTTACCAGTGTTTCATTCATGGCTACAAATATTCACTATAATTTTCACACAACACACTTTATATTGAAAAATCTACCAAACAGTAATTCCCTGATATATAAGGATTTAGTCACCATAGGAATTGTCACCGTAGGTACTGGCTTAGATAGATAGATAGATAGATAGATAGATAGATAGATAGATAGATAGATAGATAGATAGATAGATAGATAGATAGATAGATTCTTTTAAAAATCTACAAATTCTGGGAGAGAATATGCTATAGGATTTATAAGAATAATCAACGATGATCTGCATTTCTCCCCAGAGAAGCAGCAGAATAACTTGATGCACAAAACATCTCATACTGGTAAATACATTTTCTGAAACAGAGATAAGACATCAAAAAAGGCGGGGGGGAGGCGATACCTTTTATAGGTCACTATAAAAATAAGATAAGACATGTCAACAAAACAATAACTGCATCTTCCTTTCTCTTCTCTGATCACCCATCATAAAACTGGCTAACGTGGCTGTAACTACTTAGGGTATAGAAGGAAACCGCACACTACTCACACAGAAAAGTCTTGAACAGGTAACAAAATACATTTAATATTAATTTCACATTTTTATGAGTTCTAGACATGCAGTGTCTAGCTTGTAAAAGAGCAACGGGTGGCATGTTTTTTTTTTTAAAAAAAGATCAAGGGGAGGAGAGCCATCTTAATTATTTGACCAATCAAGAGATCGTACACTACCTTCGTCTTTTTCATATGTCCAGTCTCTTTCCAGAAAAACAACAAGACCTACAACCCTTCCACAGATTAATCCCTCCAATTCTATCATACACCCAATGCCACATTCTATATCATTAGTCTTTTACCGATGAACTGTCCCTTTAACGAAGCATCCAGCCTCTTCCCGCTTCAGTCATTTGCTGGCCAAAATCAGGGCGCCCAAAACCCCAGGAGATGAGTGTGTAGCAGCTCACAGCTGTCTTTCTCACAGACCAACCAAGCTGCTTGCTGTAAGCACAACTACCTCTTCTCCTGCATCTGTGTGCGCATGCACACACTTCCGTACCTACAGCATGGAGATGTGGATAATAAAATTGTGTGTGTGTGTCTTCCTATTCCCAGTTAAAGCAAGTGTGGATGCCTTAAAAAAAAAAGAATCTGCATTTTTCAAAAGCTCCAACTGAATTCCTTCACATGCAAGGATTCCCCTACACACACACACACACACACACACACACACACACGCACGCACGCGCGCACACACACACTCCATTTCCAACACACCCATTTTGCCTTCAGGCGGAGGGCAGAATGGAAGAAACACACTTTTTTTCCCTCCAACACCTGCTGAGCCTCCATTAATATGCACAGGGGTGCATTGGAGGATCCCTTGAGCTCTCCTTCCCCCACCAACACTGAGACAGCATTGTTCTGCCACTATAGGCTCCATCATCAGCTGCTGCTGCTGCTGCTTGGCTTCCCTCCCTCCCTCCCTCCTCCTCTTCCAACACCCTGCCTGCACTCACTCACTCACACACACACACACACACACACCCTCTCTCTCCATCCAAGCCCCTTTCGGCATTTTCATTCTTCCTCCCCTCCCCAGCCAAAGGAAAGGAGGGTGGGTTTGAGAAAGAGGAAGAAGGGAGAAAAGAAAAAACCACCACACTGACGACCACATTTCGGAATGCACTTCATGAAAACATCGATGCCCGCCTTTTTCCCCCCAACCTGCAATGCGGAGGCAAGACAAAGCCAGCGCCACGCTTCCCCTGGCCTCGGGGGCTCAAAAGCCCCATTGTTCGGCACGGCATCTGGTCCAGATCGCCACCTATTCGTGCCCAATGACCCTCACCCCCACCACACTACACCCCGCTTTTCACAGCGCACACCCGTTGCACCAAAGGGGCCTCACGTAAAGCTTGCTTGATGGGGGATATTTTTTTAATAAAAGCACCACTCGCCATCTGTTGTCCTCCTCCCCGGTTCAACAGGGAAGGGGGGGGAGTCGCAGACCCTTCCCCCACTCCCCAATGCCGGGGGCCCTTTCTCTGCGCCCCCCAACCCAATCTCACCCACCCAGTCCCTCTTTCTAGCCCAGGGATTCTCAACCTGCGGGCCACGGCACCATTTCATGTGCCCCCCCCCCTGTCTCCACCACACCAGGAAGTCCATATGGTGGAGGAAGGGCAAAATGGCCAGCCGGCCCCCAAAGCTGTCTGAGGGAATGTGACCCCCCCCCCCGGCTTTAAAAGGTTGAGAACTCCTGTTCTAGCCTCTCTTCACTCACGGCGAGGCGAGCCCCCCCTCATGCTATCCCCATTTATCGCCTCCCCCCCATCGCCAAAGAGAGGATTTCCCCACTGATTCCCAGCACCAGCCTCCGGCGTGTGTGTGCCACTGGGCGGGCCGGGCGGGGGCGCGCCGAGCCGCCGACACACACACACACACTTGGCACGCAAGCACGCACACATAAACACACACAGAGAGACACACACACAGCCTAAGCGCCGTTGCCACTTGCCTGCGTCCCTCGAGCTCTGCAGCTCAACCCAGAGGATTAAATGCTTCCCTCCCTTGCCAAGTCTTAAACTAGTCCCGCTCAACGCAAGGATCCTGGGAGCCCAGTCAAGAAAGGGGGAAAAAAGGGTGTGTGTGTGTGTGTTTATAAATAAATAAATAAAATACATTAAAAAAATTTTAAATAAAAAGGGGGGTTGCAAATCTCACCGCCATAAAAAGTGTGGTTGTGGTTTTTTTTTTTTTTGCAAAGCTCACCACCATGAAAAAAGGGTGGTCAGGACTTTGTCTTACCGTTTCTGCCACATGACACGATAAATAAAATAAAATAAATAAGGGGTGTGTGTGTGTGCTAGAACCTGGGGAATATAATGAAAAGCAGAGACATCACCTTGAAAACAAAAATCCGCATAGTCAAAGCAATGGTATTCCCGGTGGCAATGTATGGGTGTGAGAGCTGGACCATTAGGAAAGCTGAACGCAGAAGAATAGATGCCTTTGAAATGTGGTGTTGGAGGAGAGTTTTGAGAGTCCCCTGGACAGCGAGGAGAACAAATAGGTCGATCTTAGAAGAAATCATTGGAGGGACAAATAGTGAATATGAAGCTCAAATACATTGGACATCAAATGAGAAGGGAGGACTCACTTGAGAAGGCCTTGATGCTGGGAAAGGTGGAGGGCAAGAGAAGAAGAGGGTGTTCAAACATGAGATGGCTAGATGGTATTGTAGACGCAATGGGCACAGAGCTGGGCAGGCTGAGGAGGATGGTGGAGGACAGGGGTGCCTGGAGGAAAATGGTCCATGGGGTCACAAAGGGTCGGAATCGACTGTGCAACTGAACAGCAACAGAAGCCAAGAGTTATAAACTGGCGGCAGCCAACAGACAAGGGGGAAAGAGGAAACAGCCCTACGCTTCATATTATTGGAAACGTAGGGGGACCTTTCTATCACATGACTGACAACCACTTCCATCTGTGCTTAAAAGCCGGGCGTGTGAGAAAAGGCGCATTATTACCTCACTCACGGTGCCTTCCGTCGCTGGACTGGAGGAGGTGCAAGGGGGGGGAGGCTAGAAGGACGAAAAGAGCACCTGTGCCTGTGGAAAAGGGGGGGGGAGAGAATTGCCAGCCGGCAGGCCGCTGGCTGGGCTCCTTTTTCCGCCTCCCTTTTTTCCCCCTCTGCTCCATGCGCCTTTGTCTGACGAGAACGCACTGGAAATGGTCTTGCCCTCATTGGCGAGGAGACAGACAACCCCCCACCCACCGCACCTCCTATACATAGATGCATATGCACAGCGTATATGTGCATCTGTGGGAAATTCAAAAGTTCAGGGTTGTTGGGTGGTTTTAGTTTCTGCTGCTGCTGCTGCTGCTGCTGTTGTTGTTATGGCATGTATTTTAAGTCCTCAGACTCTCTCCTTTTAGCCCAATTTTCTCTTCCTCTGATGTTGCTTTTTATGATTTTCAAACCATAAAAATACATAATATAAACATAGCAACCCTAAAAAACATGTAAAGAAGAATGGCAAACAATAAAAAGTAACAAAAATATAATTACATCAACAAATATGCTCACCCTCCCCCAATGGGACATTATGCCTTCCACTTAGGGGCCATTCAACAATTACGCGATCCATTTTTGGGGGGAAATTGACCCCTCCCATGTAATCTGACCGCAATTTTCGCTTGAACTCCCCCTCCCTTTAAAATTACATAATCCAGAGATTTTGTATCAAAACTCTAATTTTTAGAGCTTTTCATTATTGGTGCCTAATGCAGAACGTATCGGTGAGGATTTAGTAAATTGGATCAAAATTCCCAGAGATCATTTTTAAACTTTAAAAAGTGCCATGCTTCGAAACCACAACAGCTCCAAATGGATTATGTAATCTTTGACCTGACCCCACGTAATTTTCCGTAATCCCCCCTTGAGGGGGGGGGGGCTTATTATCTGAGCACAATATTCTTATCCCCTATTTTTTAAAAAATAAAGCTCTATATACTTGTCCTGGTTTTACTCCTTTAGCTTTACGTAAAGGTAAAGGTCACCCTTCCTCGAAAGCCAATCATATCCAACTCTAGGGTTCAGTACTCATTTCTGTTTCACAGACAGCCAGCGGTGTCTGCTTCTGCAGACATTTCTGTGGACATGTGGCAGGCATGCCTAGACACCGAAGTGTACAGAACGCTGTTTACCTTCCCACCAAAGTGGTTCCTATTTATCTACTTGCAATTTCTTGCTTTCGAACTGCTAGGTTGGCAGGAGCTGGGACAGAGACAGGCGCTCATTGCGTCATGCAGTACTTAGATTTGAACTGCTGACCTCCCGCCTCCTAGTCAACGTCTTAATCACTTGAGCCACTGCAGTCCATAAAAAGTAACAAAAATATAATTACATCAACAAACATGTGCACCCTCCCCCAATGGGACATTATATGCTTTCCATTTACTAGCTGAGCACAACATTCGTATCCCCTATTTTTTTATTTAAAAAAGTTCTATATACTTGTCCTGGTTTTACACCTTTAGCTTTACCTAAAATACATGGTTAACAAACTCTACCCATATCTTAAAAATGTTCAGATGTTTCTTTCTTCTTCTAAAATATATGGACACAGTCCCTCCCATTTCCCAATAGACTAGTATTTACAAAAAAAGCAAGCATGCAGCTGTAGATAAATGATGCTGGTGAAAGAGCTGGGCTTTTTGTTTTTTCTGCTGGCTGGGGTTGGAGTTGTTGAGGCATTAAGCAGTCATCAGCACATAGGACGCTTTTCCAGCCTTTTCTCCTACAGGCTATGTTTTGGCAAGGTGATAGAATTTATTTCAAGATTTATTTATTTTATTTATTTTGATGAGCAGAGAACAACTAATTGAAGATGATGAGAGGAAAGCAACTAATCGTCGTTCACAGGCTGCTTCACTAGATTGGGTTTGCAGGAGAAATATCTAGGTGCAACTAACCATCCCCCCAAGTGCTGGATGTGTTAATAGAAATAATGGAAAAGCAAACAGCGTTGCTCCACTGCTGAATGGGCACACACTCCGTGCAGAGCAAATCCTGAAATACCAATGCAAGATGCCAAGCATACTAGACTGTGGCATTGTGTATAAAAAAGTTTTTGCAAAAAGTCACCCTCCATTTGATTTCAACGATGCCCAAATTACTTTGCTTATCTGTGTACAGATGAATGCCACAGGCATGCTTCAGAACTGTAGTAGTTTCCAACCATCCACTCATACCTATTTTAAAAAAAAATCCATTACATAGTAATTTCCAGACTACAAGGATTTAGTCACCAAAAGGAATTGTCACCATAGGGAGATAAAAAGTAAAGGTCACCCTTGCTCAAAATCCAGTCGTATCTAACTCTGTTTATAGCCAAAGACCCTGTTTCCATGGACGTGTGGCAGGCATGACTAAACACTGAAGTGCACAAAATGCTGTTTATCTTCCCACCAAAGTGGCACCTATTTATCTACTTGCAATTTCTTGCTTTCGAACTGCTAGGTTGGCAGGAGCTGGGACAGAGATGGAAGCTCACTCCATCATGCTGCCCTACCAGCAGTCTCAAACTGCTGCCCTACCAACCTTCCAGTCATGAAGTTCAGCATCTTAACAACTAAGCCACCGCAGTCCATGTCACCATAGGCGCTGGCCAATAAAAGAAGGATTTCATCTTCAAAAGATCTACAAAATCCTGGAAAGAATACGCTATTGGATTTACAGACAACAATCAACAATGCCCTTTTGTTAATTCTGCTCTTTGCCAGAGAGGCAGTGGAATGCAACTTGATGCACAAAGCAGTTCACAATAGTAAATGTAGTTTATGAAACAAAGCCAAGACATGCCAACACACATCAACTACATCTCCATTCTTCTTCTCTGGTTACCCTTTGTAAAACTGGCTCACATAGCTGTTACTACTCAGGATACAGAAGGAAATCACACTCCTCCACCCCAGACAGAAAGGTTCTAAGCTGGAAAGCAAAATGAAAATTTTCATTTAATATAATTTTCACTATTTTATACATTCTAAACAGCACAGCATACAGCTTCTGAAAAAGCAATGTGCTGTGTTTCTCAAAAGCAGCATGCAAACAGCACACCCATAGTAACATCAAATGCTTGCTTGTTACCTTTTTATTCTCCCTCTCTTGCAACCCCTTATGCGTCCTTTGTCCTAATGCTTCCCCTATTACATTTGAAGGCCTGAAAAATGGTAAAATTTCTGGCAAATGGCAAAATGGGTCCTAACAACAAGCTGTAAAATAGGGAATCTGAAATGATCCTAAAATTGTTAAGGCTTCTGGCATAGAAAGCCTTCCCTCTCCTCGTACAACTTGTCAGCAGGTACACTGTCAATATAGCTTAATTTATTTTTTTTAGCTTTCATACAGTCCATAAAAAAGGCTATATCCGCCATTGTATATCTCTGCCTGTGGTGATCCCAGTGATGCAGTCAAGGTCCTGACCAGTTGCCTGGAGGCACTTAGGGTCTGGATGGGGGACAATGGACTACAGCTGAATCCTGGCAAGACTGAGTGGTTGTGGGTGAGGGGACCCGGTCCTTATAAGGAGTTGTCTCCGCTGGTTTGGGATTGGGCATTGTTGCCCCAATCCGACCAGGTGCACAACCTGGGGATCCTCCTGGACTCGCGGTTTCTGCTCCAGGAGCAGGTTACGGCCGTGGCCAGGAGGACCTTTGGACAAGTGCATAGTATTCTTAAATTGTGCCCACTCCTGGACAAGGAGGCCTTGCTCACGGTCACCCATACCCTGGTCACCTTCTGTTTGGACTATTATAATGCGCTCTATTATGGGGCTACCTTTGATGACCATCCGGAGACTGCAATTGGTCCAGAATGTGGCAGCCCGTGCAGTGGTGGGGTGTAGTTGTTTCACCCACACCTCGCCACAGCTACAGGAGCTGCATTGGCTGCCTATATGTCTCTGGGTGCAATTCAAGGTTCTGGTTGTCACCTTTAAAGCCCTTCATGGTAGAGGACCAGGATACCTCAGGGACTGCATTATCCCTAGAACATCATCCCATCCCACGAGAGCAAACTGAGTGGGTACACTTCAGGTACCATCTGTTGGGGTGGTTCACCTAGCCAGCATGAGGAAAAGGGCCTTCTCGGACGTAGCCCCCACATTACAGAACCTCCTCCCAGTAGAATTACACCTCCAGGCCCAGTTGCTACCATTTAGGAAAGAACTGAAGACATGGTTGTCAAAATAGGTCTGGGGCATAGCTGTCAAGTATCCTGTATTGCCTGGGAAAACCCCGTAATTTAGACCTTCTTCCCACTGCCATGTATTTTTTATAATCTCCAATATTTTAAAAAAAAATCCAGGGGGCATATAAATATTCTGTATATTATTGTATTATTATAATAATATCTTTATTTATGCAGTATGTTCCTCATACCAGAGTCAGAGAGGAGTGTTGGGCTCCCCCTGGTGGAGGAGGAAAGCACCCCCAAGGCACTCCCCTTAGCACAACTTCTTCCCCTCAAGAACAAGGAAGAAGGCCAGCCTTACTGTAATAATTCTATTTTAAATCTTTTTCCTCATTCTCTGCTGCAACAGCATTTCATATTATGGTGATTTTTCATGGAACTGTTTTTTACACTTTAATCACTTAATTGTCTACTGTCTTAGCCTTGTGTACCTCAATTTCATTTTTTTAAAACTCTGTGTTTAAGGCAGGACCACGGAAATATCCTCTTTATGTTGTATGCAAATATACTTGAAGCCAATTGGCTCATTGTCTGTTCTCTCTCCTGGGAAAGAGGGTGTTAAAGGGAAGAGACAATGAACCAATCTAAACATGCCCTCTTCTTTCAGTCTTTCCTCATAGAGCTTGGTTTCTACTCCCCTAATCATCCTGTATGCCTTCCTCTGAACTTGTTCTGGATTGTTGGCATCCTTCTTAAATTGTGGTGTCCAGAACTAGACAGAGTACTCCAGATGAGGTCTAACAAGTGTTGAATAGAGGGGAACAAGTACTTTGTGGGTTTTGGAGATTATTCTTTTGTTAATGCAACCTAAAATAAAATTGGCCTTTTCTGCAGGCACATCATATGGTTGGCTCATATTCAGCTCATGATTTACAACAATTCCTTCTCACCTATAGTATTACTGAGCCAAGTATTCCCCATCTTGTATCTGTGCATTTTAACACACACACACACACACACACACACACACACACACACACACACACACACACACACACACACACACACACACACACACACACGTGTATAACTTTGAATTTATCCTTGTTACATTTCAATCTGTTGTTTACAGCCTTGTACCTATACCAAAAGACAAAATGATACCCTCCTTCATTCCATGTACAAAAGGTAAAAACAGGCTGAATCTTACTTCAGCTTCAGCAATAGCAATTCTCTAAGGCAAAAAGCTAGACTGGGGAATGTAGAATAGGATTTGTAGAACAAACAGCTGGACTTTGAAGGAAAACCTGGGGAGCCGCCATTGCTGCCTCTTGCATCTATCACGTGGTAAGAGTTGCATTTCTCTGCCTAATAATAGAGCTGGCACTGATAAGTGACAATTTCCTCTGCATGGCAATTGTTACATGTAGCAAATGTATTTGAAGAAACAGCGTCATCGGAATGTGGATGTGCCACACGAATTTTATAGCCAGTAAAGTACTTCAGCTCTCACAGTGACCCAACCTAAACAGGAAACAAGATTCACTAACAAATCTAGCTCCCTAATATATTTTATAATGTAAAAAAGTTATACATTGCAGGTCTAAGCATGGGAGCTCATAGAAATCTGCAGGTAAAAGCATTTGAGACTCTCTCATGAGAAGAGTAGGAAATTTTGCAACAACTGTAGAAATAAATAAGTGCAAGAAAAAATTAACCATGCATAGGTAAATGTTGACAAACTGAAATGACCTCTGACCATTCAGTTTCATTTTGAGCATTAATTGACAATGTAAGATACAAAGTTTGGAAGAAAAATAAAATACTGTACAAACATAAGTTAGGCCATGTCTAGCTTTTTTTTCCTTCTATACTTACATATAGTTCAGAAAACAAGTTCCAGGATAGAAATTTTATGAATACATTCTTACTTAAATCCATTAAATTTAGAGACCTTCACCAAGAACATTCAATTTTAATGCTTTTGTTCTTAGGCTAAAGCAAATGCCTGCGTCACTATGTATTGGAACCGATTCACTTAGCATGTGGGAATACCAAATGGAGAAACAAACTGTGAATTCACATTAACGGAAAACTCAGCAAAATGTGGAAATCAAACACAGATGGTTCACTTCAGATTAAAGGGTCAGTATTTTGTCTTCTCTTTTCACTTTCTATTATCTCGAATAACATTTGATAATCACCTTCCTTTTATTCATTTCTGACAGAGTAATATTTAAAAATCATCAAGGAAATACTACAGTGAGCTTCCACACTATTAATATCTGGTACAGTATCTAAAGAATTCATAGTGCATCCTTCACTTGATGTCATAGGAATGGGATGAAGGAATTTGCCTTGCAAAGGAGTCACAGGGGATTTAGCCCCTCCCTTCATGTTCATCTACAGAAAGCATCATTCTTTGCTATATATACCCCAATGTAGTTGGAGGAGGGTAATGAGCATGTCAGGGGAAACTTAGAGCAGTACCATCAGGAGATTACACTCTGTTGTAAGTCTAGGCTGCTGTCAGGATCACCCAGGGCAGAAAGGTCCAAGGTAAATTTACCAGATCAAGATGCATCCATCCGCTTTAGAAAGTAAAATTTGCATCAAGATAACATTATGGATAACTCCAGCAATGACTGGGAGAAAGAAAGAGTGAAATATAACTATAAAGCAACTCAGTTAACACTGAAGGATCATCTAGAAGCAAATAGAAAGCCTAACCCTCATTACGTGGTTAACTAGAACATGGAATTGCAAGAAATATGAGTTAGTGTAAGCTCAAAATTGTAAAACAAGAAATAGAATATTTAAAAAACCTGCAAACCCATAGAAAAAAATGAATTTTTACTTAACTCGAAACAAACCCATAGGAAAATGATATTTATGTAAATCGAAGCAACTCCATAGGAAAAATGAAGTTTTTACTTAACTCGAAGCAAACCCATAGGAAATTGTGTTATGTAAATTGGGACATTTATGTAAATTGGGATATGGTTTTAGTGCAAAAATCATTATGTAAGTCGAATTTTATGTAACTCAAGGTATATGTAAGTCGGGGTTTTACTGTACATGCTTCAAGCAACTAAACAGATGATTGCACAAATAAATGTTCTCAGAGGGCCAAGGTGGAAATCAAATACTGTAGACTGTATCATTTCAAGCAAAAGATGGAGAAACTCTTATCTCTGCAAGATTGGATAATGACAACAACTATGAACTGCTACTGTTATTACAGTTGTACTGAAAAAAATATAATTTAAGTAACATTAGTAATGATCTAAAGCAGGAATTCTCAACCTGAGGCCCATGGCACCATTTCATATGCCCCCCCCCACCGCTTCCACCACACCAGGAAGTGCCATGTGATGGAGGAAGGGCAAAATGGCCATCTGGCCCCCGAATCTGTCCGAGAGAGTGTGACCCAGCCCCTGGCTTTAAAAGGTTGAGAACTCCTGATCTAAAGGTTCAGCTCACTTTCATGTCAGAGATTACTCTGGGTTGAAAGGATTTCTGCAGGGGACACCTAAATGAGAGTCCTTTCATGTCCCCCATCGTGCTCTCGGGAATCGAACTTGTCAGGCCTTCACCAAGTAGCTAATATAGGAAATCTAATGGACTATGTTAGGGGTGGCCAACCTTTTTCCATCACGGGCCTGACCATGCTCCCGGACAGCATCGTGGGATGGAACATGCCCCCCAGAAGCAGAAGCGGGCACATTTATGGCTGATGTAAACACACCTACTTGCATGTTTACACCAGCCGCATTTGCACATGTGCATTTTACAGATGACTTATACACACTCACTTCCACTTCCGGATGTGGCGAAGGCAGTGATGAGCCAGATGGGATGGCATCAGGGGCCAGCCCACAGGCCATAGGTTGGGAACCCCAGAACACAGAAGATAGAGAAACTATATCTTCTTTGCCAAAGCAAGACCAGGAGTAGATTGTGGTATTGATAATGAACTGTTAATATCCCACATTAGAGGAAAACTGAGCACTATATAGTGGTATAGTGGTACCTCGTATAACGAAAATAATAAGTTCTGCAAGGCTTTTCGCTATGTGGTTGTTGTTGGGATGCTTCATATAACAAAAATCTCCATAGGGATGCATTGAAAGCCACCCTGGGAGATAAGTTGTTTCGTATAACAAAATTTTCACTATACGAGGCAACATTTTTCTTCAAATTCCTTTCGTTATACGAGATTTTTGTTATAAGAGACCTTTGTTATACAGGGTTTTACTGTACTATGAAAATATAGTTTTAATAACATTCCTGAGGAATTTAAAATCCATGAATCAGAACAGTGGACAGAAACCATAGATATTATTAGGAAAGAATGCAAAAAGACAATCCCTGTAATCAAAATAAAAGAAAAACCTAAATGGATGGTGGGAGAAAAATTTAAAATTGTGAAGGACAGACAAGCAAAAGTAAAAGATGAAAGAAATACAATCATAACCCTGAATGCAGATTTTTAATTACAGTACTAGCATGTAGAGACAAAGAGAACTATTACGATAAACTGCAAATAAGCAATGGAGAACAACAAAAGAGGGAAAACAACAGATCTCTTACAAAAGATCCAAGAAATCAAAGGGAAATTCAGTCTAGATTAGAAAAGTAGAATGATCAACAGGGAAACATACTAAGAAAAAATAAATAGAAGATAGCAACAATATACTGAAGACCTATATAGAAGAGATAAAATAATGACTCATTTGAAGAGGAATCCTAGGATGAAGAATTGTAGTTCTAGAATGGGAAGTAAAAGCTTTTTTAAAAAAGTATTGGGGAAAAATACATCACCAAGGGTAGATGGATTAAAACCATTTAAAGTCACAGAGGCTGAGGCTGTCAAAATCCTGAAAGGAATATGCTAATAAATGTGGAATTTAGCCATTTAGGCTAGAAACATTCAATACAAATTCCAGTCTTCAAGAAAGGATGTGCCAAGGAGGGTAGAAACTACAGAACCAATTTCCCATGCAAGGAACATTATGCTCAAGTATTTTACCTTATAAAGAGCAGGAAATGTCTGATATTCAAGCTGGATTCTAAAAAGGATGACACACTCAATATCCTCTGGCTACTGGATTATATGAAAGAATTTCAGAAGAAGATCAGCTTGTGATTTACAGATTACAGTAAACCCTTTGACTGTGTGGGTCATGAGAAACTATGAATTGTTATGAAAGAAACAGGTTTGTCTCAGCATTTGATTGTCCTGATGCTAACCTGTAGTGTGTATAAGAAGAAGCAACCATTAGGACAGAATATGGAGAGCCATGTTTCTATAGGCAAAAGTGTCAGACAAGGGTGCATTTTATCTCCTTATTTGTTCAATCTTTATGCAGAACATATCATACAGAAAGCCGGGCTAGATTTAGATGAAGCAGGAATGAAAATTGGTGGAGGAAATATCAATAATTAAATAAATGCAGATGACACTATCTTATTGGCAGAAAGTAGCAATGACTTGAAATGACTTTTAGTGAAAACGAAAGAAGAAACTGCCAAGGCAGGACTGTTGTTGAACAATAAGAAGTAAAAGAAAGTTCGGTTTCACTTACCAGTGATAACTTTCGTTCTTCGAGTATATAGTTTGTGAATACACACTCATGGGGTTATGCGCCTGCGCAGAACGGAGATCGGAGGCTTGAAAAGCTATTGGTCTAAAGTTTTGGCGGTAAGACCGCCCACCGTACCGCCCACCCTGAGGCGCCCGCGCGCCATTTTATCTCAGTTCCATACTTAAGCCAAGCACAGGATAAACCAATTGATCTCATCCGTGCAGCTCAAGAGGGGAGGCAGGGTGGGTAGTGTGTATTCACAAACTATATACTCGAAGAACGAAAGTTATCACTGGTAAGTGAAACCGAACTTTCTCCTTCGTATAGTTTGTGAATCCCCACTCATGGGAGATTAGCAAGCTCACACTCACTTGGTCGGTGGGCAGTCGGATGAGATGTTCCCACGATGAGATGAAGATGCCGTAGGTTGACCCGTCAGGGGCGATGAGTCCGGAGCCCTCTGGCGAGGACGACACGGCCAAGCCTGGCGTCCGCAGTGGCTCTGGTGTCCACCCTGTAGTGCTGGACAAATGTAGAAGGTCTGGACCATGTGGCAGCCTTACATATGTCCTCAAGCGGTGTGCCCTCCAGGAAAGCAGTGGATGTGGCAACCGCCCTGGTGGAATGCGCCCTGACATGAGGTGGAGGTGGCAGTGATGCTGACTCGTAGGCTAGGTAAATGGTAGAGGTGATCCATTTGGAGAACCTTTGAGCAGAAATGGGTTCACCCTTGGACTTTCCCCCATAAGCCACAAAGAGGCGTTGTGACTTCCTGAACTCTCTTGTCCTGCTGGTGTAAAACAATAACGCTCGTTTCACATCCAGCGTGTGCCAAGTCCTTTCTTGGGCGTTAGAGGGGTTCTGGAAGAAAACTGGCAAGGAGATAGTCTGTGCCATGTGAAACTGGGAGACCACCTTGGGCAGGAAGGTGATGTCCGCTTGTAGGACGACGCGGTCGTTGAAGAATTGGAGAAATGGTGCATCTGCTCGCAGGGCGACCAGTTCTCCTGCTCGTCGTGCAGACGTGATAGCCACAAGAAATGCCGTTTTCCATGTGAGGAGGCGAACATCGCTGGTGGCCATGGGCTCGAAAGGGGTCCTGGTGAGCGCGTTGAGCACGGTAGACAGTGACCATTGAGCCGTAGGAGTCCTGACCGGAGGGAAAGCGTTCCGTAGTCCCTTGAGAAAACGCTTCACCGTTTGGTCACGGAAAGCCCCAGAAGCGAGCGAACCAGCAGGGGAGTGCGCCACCACTGCTGCGAGATGCACTCGAATGGAGGTGATGCTGAGGCCAGCTTCCGCCAGCTGGAGGAGGTAGGTTAAAATGTCCTGCAGTCCCACCTGCGTGGGGAGTGTCTGTCGGGAGGCCAGGAAAGCACAAAAACGCCTGTATTTGGAAGCGTAGGACTTCCTTGTGGAAGGGCGCCGTGCTAGTTCAAGAATCCTGGACAGTCTGGGGTTATCCTCCACGCGGTGAGGTGGAGGCTGGGCAGGTCCGAATGGTGCAGCTGGCCTTGCTCCATTTGGAGGAGTGTCGGTGATTCCGGCAGTGTGCGATACTGCGACGACATGCGCAACAGTAGCGGAAACCAGGGTTGGCGCGGCCACGCCGGTGCCACCAGAATTGCATTGGCTCTGTGTTGGTGCATCCTGGTGAGTACCTTCTGGACCAGAGGAAACGGAGGAAAGGCATAGAGATAGTCCTGATCCCACCGTTTCATGAAGGCATCTCCCTCGGAGTCCAGTCCGATGCCTGCTC
The DNA here is from genome assembly GCA_035047345.1 of Bradypodion ventrale. Lineage (NCBI taxonomy): Eukaryota > Metazoa > Chordata > Lepidosauria > Squamata > Chamaeleonidae > Bradypodion > Bradypodion ventrale. The sequence goes on along the minus strand of JAWDJE010000002.1, from coordinate 325,533,228 downwards.
TGGAGCAGTACCTGTTGAGTTTCCTGTTGGACTCCGATGCAAAGAGGTCGATGCTCGGCGTCCCCCAAACCTCGCACAGGGACTGGAACACTCCGTTGTCCAGTTCCCATTCGTGGGTCGTGGAGGTGAGGCGGCTCAGGTGGTCTGCCAAAACATTCAGCGTGCCCTGAATGTGCACTCCAATTGGGTAAATGTGCCTCTCCAGACACCATTCCCACAACTGCACTGCAAGGTACAGGAGGGTGGTGGACCGTGTTCCTCCCTGCTTGTTGAGGTACGCCACCGCCGTGGTATTGTCCGAGGCCACCTGAACCGCCTTGCCGGTGAGCAGAGTCTCGAAGGAACGCAGAGCCTTCCAAATGGCCAGCAGTTCCAAGTAATTTATGTGGTACACCGTTTCGTGCGGTGTCCAGGTGTCGTTGACCGTGAGAGTCCCGCAAGCAGCGCCCCAGCCGAGGTTGCTCGCGTCGGTCAGTATCTGCGACGAGGGTTGCGGGGGGTAGAAACTCTTCCCCGTGGCCACGTTGAGTGGTGTGGACCACCACAGCAGTTGGTCCCTCAGTTCTGGAGATGGTGTCAACCGTTTCGATTGGCTCTCCCGAAGTGCGTCGAACTCGTGAAGGAGCCACGATTGAAGGGACCTGAATTTCAACTTGGCATGGGGGATCACTGCCGTCGTTGAGGCCATCAGGCCTAGAAGTCTCTGAGCCTTCTTCGCCCGGATGCACGGTCTCGTGCGCAGTTCGTTCACCCCCTGCGCAATGTCCCGTAAGCGTTTCTGGGGGGCGTAGGCTCTCGTAGTGAGCGAGTCGAGTACCGCTCCAATGTACTCGACGCGCTGGGAGGGAGTCAACTTCGACTTGGTGGAGTTGATCCTGAGGCCGAGACTCTCCATGAGGTGAACCGTGTATTGTGTGTCCCGAACGGACGACGGTTTGGTGGAGGAGACGATCAACCAATCGTCGATGTATGGGAAGACCCTGATGCCCCGTTGGCGGAGGAACGCTGCCACCGGAGCCATGCATTTGGTGAAGACCCGCGGTGCCGTGGCCAGTCCGAACGGTAGGCACCGGTATTGGTACACGGAATTGTCGATGTGGAAGCGGAGAAACCGCCTGTGTTCCTCGAGGATGGAGACGTGGAAGTAGGCATCCTTGAGGTCTATGATTGTGAACCAGTCCCCTTTGTTGATGAGGGGGAGGACGGTCTGTAGGGTCACCATCCGGAACTTCCTGGTGTGGATGCATTTGTTCAGGCGGCGTAGGTCCAGGATAGGGCGAAGGCCTCCGTCCTTCTTCTGGACCACGAAGTACCTCGAGTAGAAGCCGTTGTCCCAGTCGGACGGTGCTACCCGCTCGATGGCTCCCTTGGAGAGAAGGGTTGATATTTCTTCCTCCAAATGGGGGGACGAGGTGGTGAGACGATGTTTTCCTACTCGAGGCACCCGCACGAACTCGATGGCGTAGCCAGAGGACAAGATCTTTAAGACCCACTGGTCGTCCGTGATGCCCGACCATGCCTGGAGGAAGTTCCGGAGGGGGAGGTACGGGATGTGGAGCGGGAGAGACTCGGCCGTCGCAGCTTCAAACGCGGGGCTTGGCCCTCGCGGTCGAGCGCTTGTCCTGTCCGTAGGGCCGGTAGCGGGGTTTGTGTTGTCGCCGCTGTCTGTAGGAGCTGGATCTAGGCTGCTCCGTCGGTCCCTGCTGCTGAGGGTTGCCCTGGAACCGGCGTGTGAAGGGCTGGAACCTCGGCCTGGTGGAGGTAGCCGGCGTGGTGAGCCCCAGGAACTTCGCCGTGGAACTGGTCTGGCGCATCTCATTCAGGACCTTATCTGTGTCCTGACCGAAGAGGCCCTGACCGTCGAAGGGAAACTCCTCGATGAGCTTTTTCATAGCGTCATCGAGGGAGGTGTCCCTGAGCCAAGCATGGCGACGGAGGTAGATTGCGGAGGCCATATCTTTTGCCGCATAATCATTGATGTGCCGGGCAGTGCGCATCAGTTGCTCGGCGACGAAATCCCCCTCGGTGGCCAGTGCGTCAATCCTCTTCTGGGCATCGGCGGGCAGTTTAGCCGTCTCAACCTTCACCTGCTCCCAGAGGTGAGATTGGTACAGGCCCATGGCGGCCGAATAGTTGGCGGCCCGAAAGAATAGGGAGCCGGTGGCATAAAACTTACGCCCCACCGCGTCCAGTTTCTTTCCTTCCGGCGTTGACGGGACCGGGAATCCGCTGGTGGCCGTCCTATGCTGGAAGGCCTTGACCACCAGGGAATTCGGCAGGGGATGTGCCTGCAGAAACTCGACGTTCTCGTCCAGGACCCGGTACATGCTGTCGAGCCTGGACGAGACGGAGTGCGCCGCCAAGGGTTTCTTCCACGTCGCCCTCGCCGTGGTCATCATGGAGGGGAGCATGGTTATGTGGACCGGCCGCACAGCACGCCTGTCGAGCTTCGCGGTCATCTGATCCTCACCCTCCAACGGCGGTTGGTCGACCTTCAGGTTGAGGGCGGTGCCGAGCCTCGTGAGCATGGCGGTCAGTGAGCGCTGGTCCTCACCACGCGGTGGGTCCACTGAGCCGATGGCCTGTTCCGGCGTGCGCTCGGCGTCGACGTCTCCCTCGTCCTCCTCCGACGACGAGCTGGACTCATCGGAGGACGAGGGAGGCAGTCTGTCGTCCACGTCCGGACCGCGCCAGTACGGCCTGGGCGGGCCGGCGGGATGGGCGTCCACCGCATCAACGTCCGGACCACACCATGACGGGTTGGGTGGGCCGGCGGAGCGGGCACTCGACCCACGGGAGGTCGGTGGGGCCGCGGCAGAGCCGGGCTGCCCGGGGCTTGCGGTGGTCGGAACCGGAGCCGCAGAGGCCGCAGGCGTGGAAGTCTGGAGCCTGGTCGCAAACGACGCCATGACCTGAAACATCTCTCGGACGATGGCCATCTGGGACGCGTCCGAGTCCGCTGGTGGTGGAGCTCCGATGGCCGGAGGGATGGTCCACGAAACGGTGGGAGCCGAAACGGTGGCCGGCGTCGGTGTCGGCGAAACGGTCGCCGGAACGGTGGAGACCGCGTCGTCCGTCGGCGTCCTGGGCCGTGGAGAGACGGAGGCCTGCCTCGGCGAGGGATTTCTGCCCCGAGGAGGAGAGGGGAGCACCTGAAGTGGGCGAGCTGGAGCCCCAGCCCTGCGTCCTTTCTCAGGTGACCCGGAAGACGACCGTCCTCCCCAGATGGAGGATCCCGGAGAAGGGCATCGGGCAGTCGAGAACGGTGGAGAAGGCCCGGGGGAGGCGGGTGTGCGTGGAGTGGGGGGGAGCGACCGTCTCTTCTCCGACCCACGCTTGCGCCTCTTCTCACCGTTCTTGTCCTTCTTCTTCTTCTTCCTCATCGGCGGCACGGAGGAAGAGGTCGACGGTGGTTGAGCGGCAGCGGCGGCCGTGGAGCCGGAAGCGGCGGGAGCCAGAGCGAGCTCCATCAGGTGAGCCTTGAGGCGATTGCTTCGGTTCTGCACCGCGAGGCGCGTGAACTTCTTGCAATGCGGGCAAGACTGGCTCTGATGCGACTCTCCCAAACAAAAAAGGCACAGGCTGTGTCCGTCGGAAGCCGGAAACTTCTTAAGGCAAGCCGTGCACTGTTTAAACGCTGCAGCCATCAACCGCGGAAAAAATTCTTCCAGTGGAAGTTTCTGGAGACTAGTACCCCGAAGGGCCGACCAGCCGCCACCCCCTTGAGGGGGGAGACGGTGATCGATGCGAAAAAATTGACTACTGAATCCACTCACGAGCAGAGACAGAGCCGGGGTGGTGATCCTGCCCGGAGGACAAGATCACCGAGAAAAATTGCTAAATTTGCCAAAAAGACTTTCCCTCAGAAGGGCGAAAAAATTGAGGAAGCTCTCAACGATCGTCCTGCTGCTACGGCGGAAAGAAGAGAACTGAGGTAAAATGGCGCGCGGGCGCCTCAGGGTGGGCGGTACGGTGGGCGGTCTTACCGCCAAAACTTTAGACCAATAGCTTTTCAAGCCTCCGATCTCCGTTCTGCGCAGGCGCATAACCCCATGAGTGGGGATTCACAAACTATACGAAGGAGAACATAAGAACTAAACAACTTTACTATTGACAATGAAGAAATGGAAACAGTGAAATATTTTCTGTACTGTATCTTGTTTCAATTATTATTCCAAAAGGAGACTGTAGCCAAGAAATTAGAAGATGACTGAGATTTGGAAGGACAGTAATAAAGGAATTAGAAAAGATCATAAAGAATAAGGATATGTGATTTGAAAGCAAGACAAAGATCACCCACACTCTTGTACAGTGGAACCCTGCTTTACGGACACCTCATGTAATTGAAAGCTCACTATGCAGAAGGAAATCTAAAGAAAATGGCATCTTAGCTTACAGTTTGTTTCCGCCATATGAAATTTTTTTTTTGGGCCTTCTAACACTTACCACCATGGTGGGAGGGGTTTTGGAGCATGTCCGCTCCATTTTTACAATTTTTTGTTGAGTTCTGGTACAACCAGAAGCACTCCCCACAACCAGGAAATGCGGGAAATTCCTCCACCTGTTCAACAGCTGATCGGCGGGTCCTTTCCTGCAATTACCAGAAGTGGCTGCTAGATGGTGCTGTCAGAAATGTGTGAAATACTATATGCACTGAAAACAATTGAAAGTCATGCATTGGCTTTGGAATGGATTCTTTTGGTTTTCAAAGCATTCCTATGGGAAACCGCACTTTGCTTTAAGGAATTTTCACTATAAGGAAAGCCCTGTGGAATGGATTAATTCCATAAAGCGGGATTTTACTGTACTGTATTCCCAATCACCATATATGAGTGTGGACGCTGAGCAGTAGAGAAAGCTGACATAATAAAAGCAAACTCATTTTCAATATGGTGGTGGTTAGGTGTTTCGTGGATACCCTGGACTGACAGAGAGATAAGCAAATGGGTCCAAGAACAAATCAAGCCTGAACGAACTTTCTAGACAAAAAATATGATGAAATTGAGGCTGTCATGCTTTGGGCATATCTGAGAAGGCAAAACTCTCTGGAAAAAAAACAATAATGCTGCAAAAGTTGAAGGCAGCAGGAAGAGGAACCCCTTTGCATTGTGGGGTTGCATTAATATACTGTATTCAACAAAAACTTCCTCTCTTCTCTCCTTTACTGTCACTGTTCTGCAGATGGAAAATTAACCAACTTTAATCCTAACTATAAAGAAAGCAAGAAAGAAATCAAAATACTGAAGTGTTTTCTATACCTTAGTCCAAACATCAATCTGGATGGAGAGAACAGCCAAACAATCAGTAGAAGATGGAGCCATAGAACTAGAAAATTTCCCTTAAGTGTAGGAATAATGGTGATGGGTTCCAAAGCTGAGATCATCTATAATAAAGGACTTCTGAGGGCTTTGTATGGTTGTGAAAGTAGGACAAAGAATAAAGCCAGCAAGGAAAAAAAATTAGTGACTCCTTCAAAAAGCGGGATTGAAGGAAAGTCTTACGAATACCATGCCAGAAAAACAATTATAAAACTAAACCTGAGCTTTCACTTGACACTAAAATAACTGAACTCAGACTATCAACTTTGGCTGTACTGTATCATTGGGGGGGGGGAGAGAGACTCACTGCAAAAGACGCTTGGAAATGTGCAAATCAGTAGTAAAGGTAAAGGTTTCCCTTGCTCGAAAGCCACTCGTATCTGACTCTAGGGTTCAGTGCTCATCTCTGTTTCAAAGCCGAAGAGCCAGCGTTTCCGTGGTCATGTGGCAGGTATGACTAAACACCGGAGTGCATGGAACGCTGTTTCCTTCCCACCGAAGTGGTCCCTGTCTTGCTTTCGAACGGCTAGGTTGGCAGGAGCTGGGACAAAGACGGGAGCTCATTCCGTCCTGCAGTACTCGGGAATTGAACTGCTGACCTTCCGCCTCCCAGTCAGCGTCTTAGCCACTTTAGCCACTGCAGCCCAATAATAATAATAAATTAACATGAGATGGATTGACTGAATAGAAGACACCGTTTTTAGCATGCAAGATTTGAGCAGGCCTGTACATGATGGGACCTTATGGAGGTCTTGATCCACAGAATTATGGAATTCTGAAGCTGCCTGACTGTCCATAACTTAAGAAGGACATGCACAGTGATAATTAATTATATTTGCAAAGTAGCTTCCTTCTCCAAACCATAATAACCACACTTAGTCCAGTTTGGACTAATAAAAATGAAAGAAACGCTTCCAATTTCATCTGCAGAACAATACCAGTGAAGGAGAAAGGAGAGGAAATGTCTGAGACCAAAGACTAAGCCCGTGATGGTGAACCTTGCCACTCCAGGTGTTCTTGCTGATCAAGGCTTGTGGGAATTCAAGTTCAAGAACAGCTGGAGTGCCAAGGTTCACCATCACTAGACTAGTACAAGTTACACTGAAACAAGTCAATACCTACCTGATCATTTTATAATGCATGTCTCATTTTCAAGATCTTCAAGGGCCATGTATCTTTGCTTAAATAATAATAATTTCGACAATCCTTAGCAAAACAGCTGCGTCTGCTCTTAAATCACTAATAAGGTCTACCATGGGACATTACAAAATCTTTTAAAAGGCTGTCAGAGTGAGGAGACCTCCTCTGGCACCTTCCCAACATTCTTGTCTTCATCACTCAAAACTGTAATTATTCAAGGAGGACCGCCTTAGATTATGTATATATCCAGAGTGCTATGACCTCACCAGAGAGATTTATTTTCTCCCATATAGGAAGAGACCTTAAAATATTTGCATTATGTGTCAACTGATTTTTGGCAATTGAATCTCTTCTGACACTCTGCATACAATGACACTATTGTCTCGAGTCACAGAACAACCAGGATTCATACCTCCCTGTAGTTTTGATACTTACTATATGAAACATATGAAAGTGTTGATGATAAAGCTGAAGGCATTTGTAATATATAGGGACTACGGTAATGGAGGAAAGGTTGATATTCACATTATTGAAGTGGTAGGAACATGTGAAAAAATATACAAGAATCATTGTACAACATGACAAGGGATTCTGTTTTCTGCTTTCTAACTTGGGATTGTCTTACTTGGTATTGGCAGAGCTTTAGTGCCCATTTCATTGTCCTGTTACTATAGAATTGTTTGGCAACTCTAAAGATGTTATGTGCCATCAAGTCACTTCTGATCTGTGATGGCTATCTGAATTAATATCTTCCAAATTATCCTATAATTAACAGCTCTGCTCAGATCTTGCAAACCAGCAGCACCTCATGTTAGTTTCTTCTCTCTTCCTATAGCCTCCACTACCCTACTTCCTAACAATATTGTCTCATCCAGTATGTTTCGCGCATGCCTTGCAAGCTAATAACTGTGATTTAATTTATTGAGTCAACCCATTTCCTGATAGGTCTTCTTCTTTTTTCACCCACCCAAACATCTTTCTAACAAAATTCTCTTTTCCGGTCAGTCCTGAAGTTTCATATTTTTGTGCCTCGCAAGTTAGTACAATAGGAGCCACCAGAGGGGAAGTGGAGATAGTGAAGACTGTGCAAAACTTGGTGTCTGACATTGAAAGAGGACCTGTGGACAGTGGCCATCAGATGAGAAGATGCCAAAGAAGCTGTCTCAGACTGGAGTCATTCGCAGAAGCTTGCTGCCCCGTGCACACCATACCTGTTCAAGTTTTGGATTTGAAAATAAGGGAAATTTTGGCCACACCCCTCTGTGGGCACGGCCAAATCTGTGAGCATGGCCAAATATAGCCATGTGACTTGCTGGGCTCTAGTCATGCCTGCCACATGGCCATGAAAATGTCTGCAAACACAGACAGCACTGGCTCTTTGGCTGTAAATGGAGAAGAGCACTGCACCCTAGCAGATTTTACTTTCTTAGGATCAAAGATCTCTGCAGATGGTGATTGCAGCCGTGAAATAAAAAGGCGACTGATGCTTGGGAAACAAGCTATGAGAAACCTGGGGAACATAGTTAAAAGTAGAGGCATCACCTTGCAAACAAAAAATTGCATAGTCAAAGCAATGGTATTCCCGGTGGTAATATATGGGTGTGAGAGCTGGACCATTAGGAAAGCTGAGTGCAGAAAAATAGATGCCTTTGAAATGTGGTGTTAGAAATAGGTCGATCCTAGAAGAAATCAACCACGACTGCTCATTAAAGGTCAAATAGTAAAAATGACACTAAAGTACTTTGGACATCAAATGAGAAGAGAGGATTCACTTGAGAAAACCTTGATGCTGGGAAAGGTGGAGGTCAAAAGAAGGGGGTGGCCAAAAATAAGATGGCTAGATGGTATTGTAGATGCAATGGGTACAAAGCTGTGTGGGCCAAAGAACCCTTTCCCCATCTTCTTGGGGGACTTTTGTTTTGTTTTCTTTCTTGTTTACTCATTTTTAATTTTAAAAAAATTCTGGGAAGCAAAGAGCAGAATAGTAAACCAGTCCCCTAGGGTGAACTAGCCCTGCATTTGGCTAGACACCCACCCACCCTACAATTAGGGTGGAGGAGCAAGGGATTAATTCTCCCAAATTAACCAATCTATTTGTTCCTCACTGCAACCAATTGAAGCACCAACACCTGAGAATGTCGGATCCAGCTTAAGGAAGGGAATTAGTAAAGTAAAAAGCAACTTCTGTAGTTTCCAAGTCTCCCAGCAGCTGAGGAGTTAATCTCCATATATGAAATATCGCTCACCTAGAGTAGACTCCCGTCCCATGGTGGCTCCGACCAGCAGCAGCAAAAACGAAGCCTCCATGACCATGTGGCAGGGAAGGGAAAGAGAAACAAACTACAGAAGGCCCCCACCACCACCTTCTCTCTCTCCTTCCACAAGCGAAAAGCCACAGCGGCCTCTGGTGGCAGGAAAAACATAATGCAGCTTCGCCTGTGAAGGCTCCGGTCAGGGTGTTGTTGTTTTTTAAGGGATATTACGGGGAAATTAATAAAACGGGAGGGGGCAGGAAGAGGGGTAAAAATAAGGGGTTTTCCTGGGGGAAATGGGATACTTGACAGGTATGGTGCACACTATGACGACAAAGTTATCCTCAATTTATTATTGTTACTCTGTAGTGCCAGTTCAGGCTTGACTTGGTTGTACTTATACAGTAATACCTCATACAAAGTCCGCTTCGTAAACATCGAAATCATACAACATCGCCTAATTCCTTGAAAAAAGTTGCCTCATACAAAGTCACTGCGACTTTGTATGAGGCATTAGGATTTTTCCCAGGTTGCATTGTGCCTGGGCAGTATAAAAGGCAGGATGCATGCGTGCATTGCTCTTGTGGGTTTTGCACGAGGCGAAGAGTGTTTAGGAGTGGTTTTGAGCGCGATTTTGGATTTTTTTTCGAATTTTTTCATCAGAATTTTTGGAAGCATTCCTGGGATTTTTGCAGCATTCTTCAGCTTCTTGGATGATTCTTTGGCACAGTGGATGATGGGACATGTTGGAATCCATTTTGTCCTTGCTTCCATCCAGTAATTGTTTACAGTAGCATGTACAAAATGGATGATCGGCCGCATGGCTGCAGATTAATACTGTGCTGCATGATGGAATATGTTAACTTTTAAACCTGCACTTCATAAAGTTTTCAAAAGTTAAAAACTTGTTGTATGGTTTGTCCCCTAAAATCAGGGTTGTTTGACATGTTTTTGTAATGTATTTAGCCTTTAGACAAGGATTTCTTAAAGTTCTGTCAGTTTCCTGTCTGTTTCCTTGATTTTGCCCTCAAGTCTGTGCTGTTACAGTACAATGTATCTGTATGGAAACGATGTTGTACGAGGCATCGCGGCAAGGATTTTGACGTTGTATGAGGCATCGTGGCAAGGATTTTGACGTTGTATGAGGCATTGCGGCTAGGATTTTGCAAGCCTCATACAAATTCCAAATCCGTATAAAGTCCAAACTTGTGGAACCAAGTTTGGACGTTGTATGAGGTATCACTGAAGACTAAGGAATTAAAAGTGGTGCAAGGTAACAGAAGGCAAGAGTCACAGAAGGCAATAGGCAGTAATGTTGGAAACCAGGTTGCGTTGCATACAAGTTATGGTAATGTTCATCATCAGCTGCTGTTCTCCATTGTTCTCTTTGCACTTCTGTAACTTTGAGACTGCTGCAGAACTCCAGCTCAGACAAGAGCTCCATCTCCCCGAGCTACTGGAAGGAGTTTAAATGCTCCTGGTTAAGCCATTTCAACATTCCCTTGATGGTACTGATTCTTATTAGAAAGGAGAAAAGTGCAGCCACTCATTCAACCCCAGAGACTTGCACAGACCTTTAATACTTCTTGCATTACAAAGAACACTAATAACTCTCAATTGAATAGAAATTTCTCCTCTCTTGTTTAGTGGCTTTCAGTCTTAATACCTTTCAGACCCACTTGAATACTCACTGCTGCTGCCTCACAATAAGGCAACAAAGTCATCTTCCAAACCCCTTTTGCATTTAACCATTATGGGAGCAAACTGAAGAGTACTGTACTGAGAATTAATAAAGAAACAAAGATGCCTAAACCATCCGCTCCCTTCCCACACCATTTACTGGGAAGCTTCTTGGCAAACATCTCAGAAAGCCCTTATGAGCTGAACTGCAGAAAAGGTTCGCTCTGATTTTGTTGTATTCTTTTAATCGCCAGCCAATTTTAAGCTAGAGCAGCTCTTTAATGATGCTGGCAAGCGGATGGAAAGAGACTTCGCTTTCTCTCAGTCTTAACAATAAAACAAAACTTTCAAGGATGTGAAGAATGTATGGTGCATTTGTTCAGGTGAAACGTCCACAACATATTGAAAATGCAAGAAAAGCACAGAAAATAGACTGGTCGTAAACCAGTTTCCAATCTTTTAGAAATAGATAACTACAGTACTGTATTGCATATCTAGTAAAGGTAAAAGTAAAGGTTTCCCTTGCTCAAAAGCCAGTCGTATCTGACTCTAGGGTTCAGTGCTCGTCTCTGTTTCAAAGCCAAAGAGCCAGCGCTGACTGCTTCTGCAGATGTTTCCGTGGTCATGTGGCAGGCATGACTAGACACCGGAGTACACGGAACGCTGTTACCTTCCCACCAAAGTGGTCCCTATTTATCTACTTGCAATTTCTTGCTATCAAACTGCTAGGTTATCTAAAACTCATCTATTCCTACTTCAGTGCTGTAACATGCACACAAACACACACAAACCTTTGTTCAGGGTAGCCCCAGGAAAAAGGGAAGCAGAATCATAGTGCTTAATAGCCAGCTCCAGATTTGTCACATATGAGAACAAGCAAGGAACAGTGCAGACTGAAAAGTGCCACCACAACTGGAAGTCAGAAGCCTGAAATATTGACAGAACGTTAGAGAGCTGAAAAGGAAATAACAGCCATCTGGGGAAAAAAACTACTTGGACAACTGCCAGGTCCACCAGCATTATATTAGGTCTAGGTCAGCGGTTCCCAATGTGGGGCCCACGCCCCACAGGGGGACATCAATTCCCAGAAGCCTAAGGATCAGCGCTTTGTGGTTTTGACTTGGGCTTCTGGGAATTGAAATCCAAAAACCAAACGTTGGGAAACACAGGCCTAGGTCTTGATGAGATAGTAAGCCTAGATTCTCAGTTGTGCCAAATCAGACTTCATAAGAAGATAAGAACAGCCTTGCTGGAACAGGCCACAGAAGCCCATCCAGTCCAGCATTTTGTCTCCCACAGTGGCTCACCATTTGCTTCAGGGTATTATTCCCAAGCAGATGCCTTCACCTGCTTAGGATTCCCTGGAAATGGCATTGAGAGATATCCTGCCTATCTCTCCAACCCCAAGGTTGTCCTTAGGTATCCATAATTATAGCCATTGATACCCTTGTCCTCCATGAACTTGTCTAATCCTTTCTTAAAGCTGTGAAGACTGACAGCTGTCACCACTTCTTCTGGCAGGGAGTTCCATAGACCAGTAATCCTCTGGGTGAAAAAGTACTTCAGAATAACAATAGCAATTACATTTAGCACAACTTTCCACCTTCCGTGCTCCAACTACTAAAGTATAGTTGGAAGTGCTTATTACCTATGGATACTGTATTGAGATAATTTTTCACCTTATGTAATTGAAAAAACTGGGCACACATTATTCTGGCTTTTAAATGAACTGGATACTTACAGATGGTTGCAGAGCAAATAAAGATCAAATATGGTGGATAGTCAATGTTGGAAACTTTCACTCTTGTACATGTCATTGACTCCAACCTCCATAATCCTTTATAGTTCACTTTATAGTTGGGGCTTCTAAGAATTAAATACCATATATCCAGATATTTAGACCTACAGCATTCAGAAAATAAAGAGGGCATGGTTCCACCAGCCATGAACTTTCTTGAGAGAAATAGGGTATTATGAGCATATATCTATTTTAACCGATGAAATAGCAGGTGGCATCATGCGCAGACATGCAACCAGCTATCACCTGTCCTAGGCCACACACAAAATCATTCTTTATTACAGGTAAAGTAAAATAACAAAAACTTTACGTTCCTAAAGCACCTTTGCTATGAGAGTGTGAAAAAAGGCCCTCCATTTCAGTTATTCATCTTTTTTCTTTTATTCTTTCCCCAAACTACCACAGTTGAAAGCATCCTTCTGCTAAAGATCTTTTCACAAACTGGACTGTCTTTTCACACTAATGATAACATTAACAGTACCTGAAGAAGCATAGAAACAAAACATTTCATCTAAATGCGGCTGCCTGAAATTTCTTCACACAGAAAATATGCTAATCTTTTAATGAATCTTGTCACTGATATTTAGGAACAAAAAGAAATTGCAGCTGTCAGTCATGACTTTTCTTTTATAAAATTAACGGCTAAAAATAGCAAAGTAGAAATGGAAGAAGAAGAAGAATCTTATTATTCTTGTTGTTCTGCTAGGCAAAAGGTGTAATATTTGGAGGCAAACTACCTTAAATTAAGCATTTGTAGACTTTATCTCCTGTATGCTGAGTCAGAGGATTCAGTGTGCAACATGTCAGTGGAGATTTCTTAATTTGAGGCCATTTGCCTCTAAATTACACCTTTCGTATAGCAATGCAACAGGGATTTAGCCACCAAAAGATAGCATAAACCCTGGAACAGGATTGAATATATATTATGACTACAGTGCTGGCTCTTTGGCTTTGAAACAGAGATGAGCACTGAACCCTAGAGTTAGATACAACTGGCTTTCGAGCAAGGGAAACCTTTGCCTTTACCTTTACTTTTAACATTAAATTACTATATCTTTACATCTGAAAAAGCAAGAACAAATGAATCTATCATTATCAGCAATTTACTTCCAGTGAGCTTTCGTCCACTTGTCTGGCCAGGTTATCCTGCTATGGTAATAAGAGTACTGTACACCATACTGCCAGCAACTCAATGCCGAGTGTCAGACAGTGGTTAACTAACCTGACAACCCTAAGGCAGGAGTTCTCACCCTTTTAAAGCTGGGGGCCAGGTCACACTCCCTCAGACAGCTTCAGGGGCCGGGTGGCCAGTTTGCACTTCCTCCACCACATGGCACTTCCTGGTGTGGTGGAGATGGTGGGAGGGGCACATGAAATGGCACCACGGACCACAGGTTGAGAATCCCGCCTTAAGGACTAATGGCCTTAGGTGCCAAAGTCCACAGGGAAGGGTGATGGTCCCCAGGTGGATTAAATCCCACTTGAATCCATCCTGATGGAGGGCCGAAGCTTCATCAATACTGGCCTGGAGCTGAGGACTTTGCATGCCAAAAATGACCAGAAAGTGACTCGCGGAACTGGATCAGTGGTACAGGTGTCATACTGCAATGCGGAAGGCAGATGAAAGGCCACTGCACTATATTCTCAGGACAGTCTTCATGGCTGATCGCCTTGATGATCGCCAACATTCGGATATGTATATTGAAGAAGAACCTTCATGCAAATTTTTATGACCACGAACTGATAATAAGAGCATCGGATTAATTTTATAGGCACTCTCCCCACACACACACACCTTTTGAGGCTTCGATTTACTGCGATTGAAAGATATATTGCACAGACACAAAAGGACCTTTATTGCACTCAGTCCACCTTTTTCTCATTGTTTCTGCTTTTTTAATTTTCCAATGGACAAAAAGTAGCCAAAAACTCTAGAGGGAGAGGCATGGTTGAATATGCCCTTCTGTCTGAGCTCATTATAACATCACAACAATGCAGAGCAGACGATGCAGAACTTTGTCTGTGATTTAATAATAAATGCTGTTGCTAGATATGTTTTATATTTAAAACCTGTTATGCAACTGGCCTGGCAAGAAATTCTCACCAATTTTCACATGCGATCAGAGTATGTTAAGATAAGCATTGATGTCTTTTCCCTCACATGTAAAGACACAAATTAATTGGATTGTTTATTTATAGAGTCAAACTCCTGACTAGATAGCTCAGTGGTTTAGGTAGAGCCAGAGGGTGAAAATTCGATTCCTGCATTCAGGAAGAAGAGTCAGCCTGTGTAGTCATGAGCAAGCTGCATAGTCCAGGGCACCCCCAAAATGAAGGGACTGATAAACCATTCCTGAGTGCTGCCCACCTAAAAATGCCTGGATCAAGTTGCCTTAAGTTGGGATCACCTTTGAAAGGGAAAGGTAAAGGTTTCCCTTGCTCGAAAGCCAGTCGTATCCAACTCTAGGGTGCAGTGCTCATCTCTGTTTCTAAGCCAAAGAGCCAGCACTGTATGGTTCTGCAGATGTTTCCGTGGTCATGTGGCAGGCATGACTAGACATCGGAGCGTGCAGAACGTTGTTACCTTCCCACCAAAGTGGCCCCTATTTATCTACTTGGAATTTCTTGCTTTCGAACTGCTAGGTTGGCAGGAGCTGGGACGAAGACGGGAGCTCATTTCCGTCCTGCAGTACTCGGGAATCGAACCTTTGAAAGAGTGTAATAAATAATACACAGAGTTGTGCTCTGTGTATTATTATGGCGAGGAATGTGTTATCTTTCAGATATTGTTCAACTAGATCAGGAGTTCACAACCTTTTAAAGCTGGGGGCTGAGTCACGCTCCCTCAGATAGCTTTGGGGCTCGGACGGCTATTTTGCCCTTCCTCCACCACATGGCACTTTCCTGGTGTGGTGGAGGTAGTGGGGGGGGGACACATGAAATGGTGCTGTGGGCCGCATTCGGTCCACAGGCTGCAGTTTGAGAATCCTTGAACTAGATCCTCAGTTCACTGTAGCCAGAAAAAAGAGCTAGAGTATTGTGTCATTTTGTCCACCCCTTCTTTCTAATTCCTACCTACCTAGCAGTTCGAAGACAAGAAATTGCAAGTAGATAAACAGGTATAACTTGGAAACCATCATACTGGGCCCAACAGCAAAATGAGTGGAGGAGGAACCATTTTACTACTCTGATTCCTAATGAGAGCCAACATGACTTTTACAAGGGCAAATCATGCCTCACTAATCTGTTGGAATTTTTTGAAAGTGTCAACAAGCATGTGGATAAGGGGGATCCATTTGACATTGTTTATCTGGACTTTCAGAAGGCTTTTGACAAGGTCCCACACCAAAAGCTCTTGAATAAACTTACCAGTCATGGAATAAAGGGACAGGTCTTGTTCTGGATCAACAACTGGCTAAGGGACAGGAAACAGAGGGTAGCACTGAATGGACACTTCTACAAGTGGAGGGAAGTAAAGAGTGGGGTCCCCCAATGTTCAGTACTGGGACCCCTGCTTTTCAACCTCTTCATAAATGATCTAGAGATAGGAGTAAAAAGTAAGGTAGCCAAGTTTGCTGACGACACTAAATTATACAGGGTAGTGAAAACTGTGAGATTGTGAGGAGCTCCAGAGGGATCTCTTGACACTGGGGGAGTGGGCAAAACAGTGGCAAATGAGCTTCAACATCAGTAAGTGCAGAGTGATGCATGTTGGGGCAAAAAACCCCAATTACATTTATAAACTGATGGGGTCTGAACTCTCTGCGACAAACCAGGAAAGGGACCTTGGTGTCCTGGTGGACAGCTCAATGAAGGTGTCAACCCAGTGTGCCTCAGCAGTGAAAAAAGCAAACTCAATGCTAGGGATCATTAGGAAGGGTATAGAAAATAAGTCAGCAAGTGTCATTTTGCCTCTTTATAAATCTATGGTGAGGCCCCATCTGGAATACTGTGTACAGTTCTGGTCGCCATACCTCCAGAAGGATATTATGGAGTTGGAAAAAGTGCAGAGGAGGGCAGCCAGAATGATTAGGGGACTGGAACACCTTCCTTACCATCTGAGGCTGCAACGGTTGGGCCTCTTCACTCTTGAACAACTGCGTCTAAGAGGTGACCTGATTGAAGTTTATAAAATCATGCACGGTGTGGACAAAGTAGATAAGGAAAAACTGTTTTCCCTATCGCACAACACTAGAACTAGGGGGCACTCCATGAAACTTTGGGGTACTAGTTCTCAAACAAATAAGAGAAAGTACTTTTTCACCCAGAGGATTACTGGTCTATGGAACTCCCTGCCAGAAGAAGTGGTGACAGCTGTCAGTCTTGACAGCTTTAAGAAAGGATTAGACAAGTTCATGGAGGACAAGGGGATCAATGGCTATAATTATGGATACTTAAGGACAACCTCCGGGTTGGAGAGATAGGCAGGATATCTCTCAATGCCATTTCCAGGGAATCCTAAGCAGGTGAAGGCGTCTTCTTGGGAATACCCTGAAGCAAATGGTGAGCCACTGTGTGAGACAGAATGCTGGACTGGATGGGCTGTGGCCTGTTCCAGCAAGGCTGTTCTTATGTTCTTATGTATGATCATGGAGGCAGAAGAGGCCATGCCAGATAGACTGGCTCTGAAGGCACATCTTGATAGTATCCTCAAGGCTGTGGCAGTCCATTGCAGTCCTGGTGTTAGATCCTGAATGTCTCATTCCATATGTACCCCAGGAGATGGCTCCGAGATCATAGTGTATAGGTCACGTCATGGCAAGTTGGGATCCACTTTAAAGAAATTCACGGCAGTGGCATTTTTCCTGCTTGCCTTGGAGGGCGACGGCAGCCCAGAACCATGCGGCCTCCAAGATCAGGCCTCCCAGGACCCTGGGGCAGGGAAAAACATATACTCGGATCAAGTTGCAGCCGACAATGATTTTGGTAGGGTAACCATGTTCCGTGCACTCTGGTCTCTAGTCATGCCTGCCACATGACCACGGAAACAACTGCAGATGCAGACATCCTGGCCCTTTGGCTGTAAATGGGGAGGAGCACTGCCCCCTAGACTGATTTTCATGCAAGGGAGACTTGGACCTTTACTTTGTAAATTCTGTTGTAAATTCTAAGATATATAGCTGTTAAATTGCCCAGTCCAATATTCAAATAAAGTAATTGCTGTTTGATCCCAGCTGTTTGTTTTGAATATAGTAGTTCACTTTACTTTCGCAATGACAGCAAATGCACGGTGTGAACTATTGACTACTATAAGAGCAGCAGTGTGTTGGTCAAATCCCTCCCATGCTTCTTTATTACACATATATTTTTATGACACTTATTCTGGAGTTGCAATACAATGGCCAGAATCCTTTTTACTTTACTTTTCTGTTATTCATGTCAGATGCACCACCAGCATATAATAACATAGAGTACAAAGCTAGAATCACCACATCTAAAACAAAATAGAAATTAAAAGGGCTAGATGACATCCACCCAATATCAGGCCACATCAACAGCATTTCCTCTTGCCAACATAAGGTCCTCCTCAGAGCATGTTGAGGGGCATTGTGTGCATTCCATCATATGGGAAATAGTTCGTACTACTTCTTTTTTTCCAACTTAAATTTTTATTGATTAAAAACAATAACAAACAATATAATAAAAGAGAAGAGAAGAAGAAAAAGATATACAATGTTAAATCTCTAATTATATCTGATTATATCATTCATAATAATACGATTACAAATGAACTGGTGCAACCACACCCATGATTGCGGGGATGTCTACGCTATTTCATTGATTACTATATACCCCATACTTATTAACTCTTTACTTTCCAAAAAGACGTCGCTTCTTGGGGAGGTCTACTACCCTTGTTATCAACAAATACATATTCCGATTTGTACTTCTCCACGTTCACACAGGCTGTCATCTACAGGGAAACCCCACTTTCTTAGATTAGCCCTTGATCTTCCTACCCCGGCAATGCAGTCTATTTAAAGCTTTCCACATAGGCCATGGTTGTTCTTGGCCAGGTGGTAGAGAGCCATGTGGTTCTGCCCAGTAATCTGGTAGCTCCTTGCTTGATGTGATTGTCTCCCCAATCCTAGCATTGCAGCATGCTTTCCTTTGCACGTGCATCTTTGCACAGATTGTGAGAAGGGGAACCCACTGAAGGAGGAGGAAATGGTGGGCGACTGCATTTCTGTGCACAGCTGACACAGCAATTATGCAACTGAATTATTTGGGCCTGAACTACAAGGATCTCCAAATGAATTATGCAGGAAAGAACCTGTTTGATGTATTCCAGGACATTAATCATCAGTTCAGCACGTCCACTGGTTACAGCAATCACAATCAGGCAACGGTCGAGGCATGCTCTGTGTAAGTGACCTTGTGAGCCTTTTTGCATGTTTACCACATAATCAGCAGGAAATTCCATTTTCAAAATATAAGACTTCATAATCCATTAGCAAAAGAGATTGGCCAGGCCACGGATTTTCTGGTCACGTGTGGCAAATATTTTTTTTAAAATGAGCATGCAGCCAGATTAATCTTCAGCTGTGGAAAAGCTTCCTTCCCTCCCTGTCTCTCTTTGACTCCATCCTCCCAGCATCTTCAAACAGCCATACATAGTGTAGCTTTGTTCAGTTTCATGCCTGGGCATCTTTATCACATCCAGAAGCTGCCGGAAAGCTTCTTTGCAGAAAACATGGGGTGAGGGATAAGGGATATGATTCAACAGACAGCTCACGAAAGGTAGCATTGCATAACTACCAACTCCCCATCCCAGGCTTGTCGGTCGATTATATAATTGAGGCACAAATGCACATATTCATATTAATGTGCGAACATGTCTTTTCTTCAGAGGTAGCGCTCCATTTAAAAAATAAAATAAAAGACCCAAAGTCATTTTCTCCCTCACCAACACCCACGCCTACATAAATCCAATTCTATATTCAAGGCCTTTGGTAAGATTAAAAACCAACCGAAGTATTTTAGCTCACAGTCAAGTCCAATAAAATCAAAGAGAAAAAAAACCAAGTCTTGAGCATTTCAAAATGTAACCCTGGCAACAGAGAAAAATGCTCCAACAAAACTTAAGCTCATTTGTCTTCATGCACCATTTTTGAAACTGGAATGATAAAAAAAGAAGATACACACCCCTCCCCTAAATGAAAGGCCAAAGGTTTGCAGATTTATAGTATACAAATAGCAGCATGGACAGTCACCTGAAGGGGCAATTGCTTAATTGTAAGAGTTACAGTACAGTACTGTACAGTATCTTCTCTCAGAATCCTAAATTTTATTATCTAGAAATAGATTTTCTGTGCTGTAATGGGGTGTCCCCAAGCAGCTTTGTCACATACAAACTCACAAAACCTTGCAGATAGTCCTGTGTGGCACATCATCCTATTATGCTACGGGGTAAAGAATGCTCACTAAATTCTTCCTTCCTTCTGATTCAAGCTGTGGCAAACCCAGTGAGAGATGCTGACCAAAAATTGTCAAGCCTGATAAAACTGCATGCATCCAGGCAACAGCAAGACAAGCGACAGCATCTTCTTTCTTTTTAAGTACTCCATAGGAGGCACAAAAACAACCAGTAGATTCTTAAGAAAGATGCAAGTAACTGTTCCAATGATTCTAAGCTTTAAAAGGCCAAGCAACAAAGCAACAGCCACCAGTATTTTGTACAATTTGCAACATAAAATACTCATTTGTAGACTAAGAATAATTTTCAAATTCCTCACCATTGTACACAAGGATAAGTGAAGATACTAGCTTCAACACACATGTTTCACTGACTCCCCAAAGCCAGACATTTGGTAAACCAGTACAGATATAACTGAACAAATAAAAATAATTTCATACATTCATTAAGGAAACAACCTGCAATACTTAAAGACTAAACATTTTGGTAATACGATCATTTTGCATTACGATCAGTAGTGTGCTGGCCCACAGGGATACAGGGACTCATCCCTGTGTGCCCCAGTGGCTGGTGCCCCCCAGAGGCAGGCAGAGGTAATGGGAATGTATGGATTTTCTCCCCCACAACCACCCGATAGGCGCCCCATCACTTCCTGTCCACCGCCCACCCAAGGTGCCCAGCACACCCATGATTACAATCCTCTACACAAGTGGTTCTTTTTCTATCTCAGAGGTTCTACAAGATGTGTTTTTGCACAAACATTAGCTCTGCTGTTTCCAAGATATGATCTCTCAGCTTGTTCAATGGTGAACCAGAGATTTTTGAACACCGCAGATGGAATGTTACACTTTACTTAAACCGCAACTGGATTCTAGCCTAATCTTCAGCACACAGACTCATAGATTAACTGCATTGGAAGGACACTATGAGATCATTGAGCCCAACCGGCTGATCAATGCAGGAATCCAAATCAAAGCAGATCTGACAGATGGTTGTCCAAGTTTCTCTTGAATGCCTCCATTGTCAGAGCACTCACCATCTCCTGAGATAGTTGGTTCCATTGATGTACTGCTCTAACAGTTAAGAAATATTTTCTGATATTCAGCATATACAGTAAAACTCCGGTTTACAATCTTGGTCCGTTCGCTTTCGTCGTAAACCAAAAAAATCGTAAACCTAAGCATGTTTTCCCATAGGAACGCATTGAATTTTTTTAAAAACACGGTCGTGACCGAACCAAAAATAATTTTAAAAAATACAAAAAAAATCTTTTAAAATGCTAGACACGATCATCCCCCATCCCTCGATCAATTCCACCAGCTGCTGAAGGGCTGGGGTGGAGAAAAGGGGTGTTCTACCCCCTCCCCCCCCCAGCTGACCCCCCAACAGTGGAGATCGATTGAAAAAAAGGATACACTGTACAGTAAAGGAAAAAGCAATCTCCCTACCTTATGCATGCTGTTTCTTTCTCAGCATTTTGTCCAGGCGCCGGGGGAGCCCACGCCGCGGCAGTGGCATTTTTTGTGTGGTATCCACAGCGTCTGCCACTTCTACCAGCAGCAGCAGACTCTGGGGACCATAACTGCTCCATTCTTCGTCTGAGGTCCCCCCATGGTGCTACCACCGGGTACGCCTGTCTCGGCACCCAGTGCATAACCAGGATGTTCCAGAAAGGCACACACACCCGGCTGTAGCACCGCAGACAAAGACTGAAATGGAGCAGATACGGTCCCCAGAGTCTGCTGCTGTCAGTAGAGGCGGTGGACACTGTGGGAACCAAACAAAAAACACCTCTGCTGCCTCCGCAGTGGTAAGTGACAAATCATGACTTCCAGCTGTAGGGGTGGGGGGGGTGCCATTTTAGACTCTAAAATGCCACGGGGCCACCATTTTAGACTCTAAAATGGCACAGGTGGTGTAATTCCTGGTCGTAAAGTGGAAAAATCATAAACTGGGACATAATTTAACAAAGAAAGAAAGAATGAATGAATGAATGAACAAAAGAAAGAGAGAGAGAAAGAAAGAGAGAAAGAGAGAGAGAACTGGGTTTTGATATATTGGAATGTGTAGAAGTACCATGATTATGATGAGAATGATTATGATAATGTGTCGCCTGTGCTCCCACAGAAAAGAAGGAACGTGCTTGTGAGTAAACAGTAGAAAAATATAATCAAATGTATTAGCTGGCTAGGCTAGGCCAGGAAATATAGCTAGAGATGCCTTTTTATGTTTTCTTCAGAGAAAGGGGAAAAGTAAAAATGTTCCTTTTTAATTTGGTACCTACTTTTTAGTAATTTTGAACCTTGAACTTATTTTTCTTTTAAATGAACGCTATCTTGAAACAGAAGACATTGTACTCATTATAGTGCATAAACTGGTGGGAGATTTCCAGTTATTTTATTTTGTTTATTGGCAATGCTACATTTTGCTAATTCACACTGCATGTCCTACCTGATTTGGCTGGTTTGTAAGCATAAATAGTCAGTGATTGAAACCTATCATAGATTTATCTAGTGTGGAGCAGGAACACAGGTACAGTAAAACCTTAAGTTATGAACAGCTCTACTTATGAAAAACTTGTGATACGAAAGGAAATCTCAGAAAACTTTGCTTCAAGATACGAATTTTTTGAGATACGGATATTTGGGGGGGGTGTTTGGAGGATTTCCACTCCATTTTTGGAATTTTCCATCAGGAAGTGCTGGAAATCCCCCCTTCCCCTCAACAGCTAACTGGTGGGTACCTTTTCTGCAATGACCAGAGATAGCCACTAAATGATGCTGTCGGAAATGTGCCAAATAGGCATTAAAAACCAAAATACACTTCCAGAGCTCAGAAAAGAGCCAAATAAACATCTTTTATCTGTTCAAATCTGTTTTATCTTTATAAAATGGCCAAAACACAGTGGAAAATTCCAAAGTGCATTTTATGAAGAGTTTTGAACAGAAAAATACATTTTGTTGGGGTTTTTTCCCTGAGTTCCGGAAAGGATTTTTTGCTTTTCAATACATTCCTATGGGAAATCACATTTTGAGATACGAATTTTTCAAGATACGAAAAACCTCAAGGAACGGGTTAATTTCATAGCTTGAGGTTTTATTGTACTCTGAAGCAGCACTAAGATGGTGTTGGCTTCCTGAAATGATGCAGATTTCTGGAAGATGGAACAAGTACTATGATAGTGGGATAACATGGGCATGTTATCTTTACACTGGGTTAAGAAGAAGAGAAAGGCAGGGAGGTGATTTGTGGTAATGAGTGTGGAGTATTTCAGCAGTAGGGTGGTGAAATTACAAATCCTGAAGTAGTTCAATCCAGAATATCCTGCTTTTCTGAGAGAATGAGAGCAGGCAAAGAGTGGCAGCTGAAGTGCACGCAAGCCAAGGGAGAACACAACTTCCTAGATATGGAACAAACCATGTTCCGAGCATGACCTCTTCCCCCACGTTCCTGTCTTCTGCCTTCAACATTCAAATCATGAATTCTACACCTTTTTTTGCCTATCAAACAACCACACAATGCATCTAAATAGTAAGAAAGCAAATCCAACATTTTCTCAATTGTCACTGAAAACAATCATCGTCCGATGAAAACTAGGCCTCCATACAGCAGTCTCACTGGCAGACATGAAAAGGTTACAACTGAAGGGGGATTGAGTTTTATTACGACAAATCCACTAGATAATTTGTTAATTACTTACAAGGCACAGCGTGGCGATAGAGGTTATCTCTAATTGTCTGCTGCAGCTCGTGATCTGGAGATCCTTTCTGAAACCTCTGGTTGAGATAATGTCTCAGATCTTTGTTCAGTCGACTTCCTACAGGAAAAAAGAAAAGAAAGCCACAGTTGAGCATGAGAGATTAACATTTCCAGTACTAGCATGTATTAGACTTTTAATTTGCATGTCCTCTGTATTATGGAAGGTTGTTTTAATACATTTCTTGCGTCAATGGCTCATTCCCAGAACCAACTTGCTCTGAAATACAAGGTCTCCCTAGGGTTATAGCCTATGTTACTTCTTCCTGCTGCTTAAGAAATGGTCATTCTCCACTACCATCAGGTCACATGATCTTTTGAATGCAGAGAAAGGTCATGGATAAAAGGGGCATTCTTCTTCTGCGTGCTACTAGAGAACAAACTGGGGGAAAGGCAACATGGTCAAACAATTCAATAGGCTGGCACAGATGCGAGGAAGTAAGGGAAAGAAAAATCATGTCAGGCCTATACATTCCCCTGCCTCAACACCAATTTTGACACATCAGTCCTGGGATCAAACTCTAGCCAAACCAACAGTAGCAATAGCAATTACACTTATATACCACCCCATAGCACAGTGTACTCTCTGGGCAGTTCACAAGTTAATTAGCATTTTGCCCCCCAACATGCTGGGTCATCATTTTACCGACCTCAGAAGGATGGAACCCCGAGTCAACCTTGATCTCTGGTCAGGATTGAACTCACAACCTTCTGGCTGCAGTACAGCAGTTTAACCACTGCACCACCAGGGTGCCTAAGAAAGAATCCCCGATTTGTGACATAAATGAGAACCCGATTTTAAACAAACCAGGATTGATTTGATTAAACAAAGCCAGATTACAAAAAAAGAAGAGAGGAGACAGTGTAAAAGTCAGTCATGACTAACATCTGAGCAGCTATAACCGGAAATTAGAAACATTATTTTTGGGTATCATGATTCTCAGAATCCCACACTTGATTCTAGGAACTGTTGTTACGTCAAATAAATGTTTCTAAATTCTGGCAATAGTGAGTTGATGGCAATAGTGAGTTGAAATACTACTGCTCCTGGTGAAAGTTTGAGAAATAGCAAGCCTATTAGTGGTTTCTTTCCAACAGCTGCCACATGAATTAACAACAGCCTATAAACAGGAAGATTGTTGGGAGAAATATCAACGCAGATGACTCTACTTGAATGGCAGAAAGTGAAGAAGATCTAAAGAACCTCATGACGAGGGTGAAAGAGGAGAGCACAAAAGCTGGCTTTAAACTCAACATCAAAACCCACCGAAGGTCATGGCATCTGGACCTATCACTCCCTGGAAAATTCAAGGGGAAGAAAATGAAACAGTGACAGATACTGCAGCTGAAACTCAAGTACTTTGGCCACCAAATGAGAAGAGAGGACTCGCTGGAGAAGACCCTGGCGCTGGGAAAGATCGAAGACAAAAGGAGAAGGGGGCGGCAGATGATGAGATGGCTAGATGGCATCATTGATGCAGTAGGCATAGATCTGGGCGGACGACAGAGGAATGGTGGATGGCAGAGGAGCCTGGCATGCTGTGGTCCATGAGTCGCAAAGGGTCAGACTTGACTGTGTGACTGAACAACAACAATAAGTAGTAATGATGGTTCAACAAAACACACATCCTTCTTTAAAAATTCTTCAGGCAGACGGTTCCTTCCCCGTTACAATTGAGGGATGACAATTTGCAGGAATGGGAAGACCTTGAGCACAGTGTACCTCCTTGGGCATATGTAAGCCTCATTTGTTTCAGTTGGTCCCACTTGGCTTGCACTCTAGCAAACCAGACAGGGCATGAAGAAACCCCAAGTCTCCTTAGCATGTTGTGCTTGGGAGCCATGGGATTCTGCCCTAAAACTAAAAACACTACTCACTTTTCCTGGAGTTCAAGCGGGATGCACAGTAAGTGAAATTTATTACAGAGTAGTGGAGTATTTGTACAAGTAGGTGATATACTAAAAGAGAATATTGTGCAGTATCAGTTTATAAGATGTATACAGAGTACAGTATAAATCATGCACGGCTTCTTCTGTGTTCATAACCATATACAGTACATCAAAAACGTATTCATTAGTTATTTGGTCACAGACCAGCAGGGACTTAATGTGCTCTTATTCAAAATGTGATTTCAAAGCATTTAATTAAAAAATAATAATCATGAATCTTCCAAGATTATATATAGGAACGGTTCTCCATTAGAGACTTCCTGGACTAATCATTGCTTTGGGATTTGAGAAAGAGCAATTTTTATACGAGTCCTGTTGAATTCATACTAATTAGCAGGGCAGTGGATCAACCAGCATTTTTTTCTTGGGGGAAAAAGGGAACAATTAAGCAACACTTCTCTGTGTCACACTCATCTATTTTTATACTCCCCACAGTACCTCAAGGGCTCAAAGAATTTATTCTCCAGGCATGTGAAATGTTTCAGCTGAAATGAAATTATTCCATTAACACAAATTCCCGTTGGGTTCAAGACACCCTCCCAAATCCCTCTGCCATCCCATTTAAGTTTAATTGCACATCACCTAGCACTCTCACAGGGAAAAGAGGTGCTATTGTTTTGTATTATATTGCATGTGATTACTTTTCTTGGACTACAATTCCAAGAATCTTCCTCAGCAGCATTTCAATTGTATTCACTGTCAAGATCTTGCCATTTAGGCCTCATTTTCAGGCTTTGCTAGGCCAAAACAGGTCAAGCAAACTCGGCTCCTCCCTTTCCCCTATCTCTGCACACAACACTCTGACCCCTTACTTCACCTACTTAGGAGTGGGAATGAGTAGTTCACTTTCATTGGTTTTTCTTATCCATGATCCAATTTAATTGGATTCTCTTATCAGTGCCAAATCCCTAAGGGAGGAGAGAAGTGAATATCTCTTCCTATTTAAAGGGTTGTCTGGAGCCTATTCTTTGGGCTCCCCAGCTCAAGACCACCTGGTTTCACTGGCATGACGCCCCCCCCCCCCCCCGATCTCTGAGAAGAGATAAAACATCTACAGAGCTAGCCATGCCAGAGGCTATGCCGGAGGGAGAACCTAACTAACTGTTTTTCTTGTATTCTGTCTTTGTTCTTTTTCAGATGCTTTGCTTAATAAATTACTGCTTGAGTATTTATTGAGTCTTGGTGGATTTAAACAGGTGAACCCAGGTTTCCTTGCTCTCTGCTTTGTATGCTACCACATTGAAAGATCACATACTCTCGGTTTAAGCAGGAGGTGAATCCGCTGAGCAGGTGATGGTTCTGGATTGATGAGGTGACAGGAGAGGCTGCAGTCGAGAGTGTGCGCATTTAAGGAAGTTGGAGCAGCCCACTGATCATTACACGCCTCCCTCTCCTATGTCCTGGCCATGCTCAAGTGCGATATTCACAACTCATGCCACATTAATAGATAAGTAGCAACAGACACTGAGAGAACTAAGCAAGAAAATGACCCTTGACATCCTCTGAATGGATATGAGTCTCAAGTCCGCCGACTCAGATCCAGGAAGAGCTTTATGGCAAGAAAAACATTCTTGAAGGTAGGCAAGAGTAAAGTCAAATTAGAAAATGGAGGCAGGAGCTCACTGGACAAGGCATAACATTAAAGGGGGATACGGCTGAGTAATTCAACCTTCCCTACATCAGTTGGAGGACCCTGAATAGGCTGAGGGTCGGAGTCCCTAAATGCAAGACCAATATACTCAAGTGGGGGCTGCTGGAGGACATTAGTACTGTATATTTTGTGAATGTGAAGAGATACAGAACCTGGCTCATTTACTAATCTGCCGATTACTACCAGAAACATATACCAATGAGAATTTAAGTTTGGCCAACAACAAAGCCATTTTGGCAGTTTAAAGTTCGGCTTGGACACAAAAGAAGGCGGCAACTCAAGCCAAAACGGATGGAGCTGACATTCATTAAGAGCTAGCTGGCTGTGTGGGCAACTTCTTTTCCTCCCTTAAAGTAACCCTACTCAAGGGAGGCTTGCATGATAATAGTGCAGATGTGATGGCAAGTCAGACAATGGGAGTCCTGAGGTCCTCTATCCAAGATAAGACCAAAAATGACTGCATTATTCACACACAGATCCCACATACACAGAACAGCATTAATGTGGCTATGTGTGAAGAACATTAGAAACGCTCAGATTAGAAATTAAATTGTTGCTAATACCATGTTGCTTTTGAGACACATCTAGTTGGACAATCCACCCTACACTTTTGACAGAAAGATGACATGGACATCTTGTTCCTTTAGTAAGAATCAATATAAAAGACACCATCACTAGTGGAACAGAAGTGTACAGTTACAGTAAACCTTATATTTAAAAAACGAACTACCGGTAAAGCAAAACTTCTGATAGCAGTACATGGTGTCAGCATATTCTGTAATGAGCATAAAAAAGCACATGGAGCATGAAGAAGCTAGATGGAAAATAGCTACAATGTGTAAGGTTTACATTTTCAAGTTAGATTACAACCCCTGGGTTAATGAATACACATCAAAATTTATACTACGTTTCCACCAGAAAAGTGTAAATCCAACTTCGTTGCAATTTATCTCAGTTCAAATGCATTCTTCTAAATATTTCAAATAAAAAATATATCATCATCATAGAAGTAAAGGCTACTGAAGCTGAGAAGTACAAATACTTATAACTGAGGCTCTATAAATTCAATATTTGTTTGCTTGTTTTTGTGGCTGGGTGAACTGAAAAGAAATTTGTATTCAATAGACTTGAACCTTCAAAGCAATTCCTATGGGTGCCTAGAGCTTTGCTCAGCCTCTTTTGTTAATACCCTGAGCAAGCACCAATAATCAGGGTCACCAAATATACTCTGAAGAAAAGGAAGAATGATGCTTGGACAGAGAGAGGTCAGAGCTCCTGTGACCTCGACAAACAAACAGTGCTTTGCCTTTCTTCTCCTTCTTCTCTGGATGTATGAAAAGTTTACATACCTTGTCTAAAAAAGTAAATTGCACAGCTTTTAAGAGCTGGCTTGGCATAGTAAAGTTGGATTTTGCCAGTGTGATTTTTACGAAAAGCTGCACCTGCCATCTGTGGATTTCAGGACCTTTTACCATCAAATGCTTTCTTAGAATGATGTAGGAAAGACACTTCTTTTATTGTGTCTCCAGCCCCAGTTTAGGAAAGCTGTCTCAGTTTGGAACTGTATTATTAACAAACAATATGTTATTTTCAAAGCATATGTAGTGGGGTGGAGATGGTCGAATTTTTTAGACCTAGCCACTTTCATTTTTTAAAAAAAGATAGGCAAAACTTAGCAAACCGATTCAATAAAACAAAACAAACCTAATAAAGAGCAGCGCACCAAACATCTCAGAAAGTGACAGAAATTTCAGAAAATTTGAAAATCTCTTTTTAAATCAATAAGTGAGAGTCCAAACCTTTAAATATCTAAAATCTTATGAGAGTTATTTTAAAAATGGCTGACTACAGACAACTGTAAAACATAATCCCAGGGAAGTAGTTTGTATTTTGGGATGATTTTACACAGAAAGAGCCTCCTAAAAGGTTGTGGTATTTTTGAACCACAATCAGGCATACCCTGGGCAATGGCAACCTTGTGTTGCCGGCTAATCTTTCTCACACTGGTTCATGGGTGAAAGAAACTGCAGAATGAACTCACCGAAGGGTGCCTTCATTTTGGCAGTTTCACATCTGGCCTAGACATGGAATAAGAAGACTGCAAGTAGATAAATAGGTAAATAAAGGGGTGTGGACAAGAGCTTTACGTAGCTCCTGGGAATACAAAGAATGGGGTTTTAAGATTTAAACTGAAAGAATTAAATACAGAGGTTAAGGAGGGAAGAGACTCTTCAGTAGTGGTGGCCTGCAAGGCAATGTTTGTCTTTGTGCCTGGGAACAACACAGCATACACATTTAGTGTAAAATAGTATTTATTTATTTATTTATTTATTTATAATTTAAACTTGTATGCTGCCCCCTCGCCCAAGGGCAACTCCAGGCGGTTCACAACAATCTTAAAGCCATTTTTAAAAGCCCATTAAAAACATCCCTCCCAAAACCCTGTCACCCACCCTTCAGTAATAGGGATGAAGTGTCTAAAGAAGTCAACAGGCGGGGGCTAGTCCAGCCAGGTCTTGAGCCCTTTCCTGAAGGGCAGCAAATGTGTCTGCAGGCGTAGTTCTATTGGCAGGAGGTTCCCAAGGGCTGGAGCGGACACAGAGAAGACCCTCCTCCTTGTGCTAGAGAGGCAAGCCCCTCTAGCAGATGGCACAATTAGAGAGCCCCTCCAGTCCGCTCTCGTTGGATGGGCTAAAACTCTTGGAGTGACGCGGTCCCTTAGGTATCCTGGCCCACTCCCATATAGGGCTTTAAAGGTCATCACCAACACCTTGAATTGCACCCGGAGGCAGACTGGCAACCAGTGCAGCTCCCGTAGCAGAGGCGAGGCGTGGACATAATGCCCGTGCCCCTTCACTACCCAGGCAGCTGCATTCTGGACCAGCTGCAGCCTCCGAATGGTCGTCAAGGGCAGCCCCACGTAGAGCGCATTGCAGTAGTCTAGTCTGGAGGTGACTAGGGCATGAGTGACCATGAGCAAGGAGTCCCGGTCCAGGAGTGGGCGCATCTGGCAAATCAACCAAAGATGGGCGAAAGCCCTCTTGGCCACGGCTGCCACCTATTCTTCTAGTAGCAGCAGCGAGTCCAGGAGGACCCCCAAGTTGCGCACCGGATCTGTCTGGGGTAAAACTACCCCATCCAGAACCAAAGATGGTAGCTCCTGGGTTAGCGCAGGGCCCCTTATCCATACCATAGTAACACTCTTGGAAGAGAAAGTGAAAGAACTAGAGAAGCGAGTTGCCACACTTAAGATTATAAGAGTAGATGAGGAATAAATAGACAGAACTTTTGAGCTGCAGCAACCAAGGAAGAGACTAGAGCAGAGATTCTCAACCTGTGGTCCAAGGGCTGGATGTGGCTCATGGGAACATTTCATTTGCCCCCCCCCCCCCCCCCAACTGCCTCCACCACCCCAAAGCTGTCTGAGGGAGAGTGACCTGGCCCCTGGCTAGAGGTGGAAGAACAACAAGGGAAATGAATGCTGATGAGAGAACAAACGCAGTGGACAAAGTACTGTACCATGGATCAATGTACTGTACAGTACCATGGATGAAGTGACACGATTAGGAACAAAAGGAGAAGAGACTCTTCACTAGTGAAACTGCAAAACGGCTTTCAGATTCTTGAAGAGGAGTCTAGTGGGCAGCATGCAGATGAAAACAAACAAGGAAGGAAATGAGAGAGCCTGAAACTCAGGAAACCATAGATGTGGAACCAACACACCCAACAAAAAGAAGAGAACAGGGGTTGTAGTAGGAGACTCCCTACATGTCAGATTGAAAGAAAAAATATGTTGGGAAGATCCTTGGAACCATCAGGTATGCTGTCTCCCTGGAGCACAGATAAGGAATGTGACAGAAGAATTGCCATCACCCAAAGATTTCTTCTCTATCCACATGGGAACAAATGGTACTGCCAAGAGGAATTATGATGAAATTACATCGGGCTTTGAAGCTCTGGGGAAAGGACTCAGGGACCACTGGAAGTGTTCAAGAGAGAATTGGACAACCACAATCTGTCAGATAAGCTATGACTTGGATCCTGCATTGAGGAGGGGCTTGGAGTCGATGGCCTAAAAAGCCCTTCCAACTCAGTGATTCTCTGATTAATGTATTGTAGTGCACTTATCAATAGGCTACAAAAATAGGTAAATATTTTCTGATTACACCTGATGCATATTCTATTATTGTACCTTATCAGAGAATAAACAAAAGAAAAGAAAAAGGCTGTAGCAATTTAAAGACTGTTATATTTCAATGTGAGCTTTCGTGGATCAAGTCAACTTCCACGATCCACGAAAGCTCACAGTGAAATATACAGTTAGTTTTTAAAGTGCTACAGTGTTTTTGTTTTGTTTATTCTCTAATATGCTAAGCAACTATACTATTTGTTATCTAGTTTACTTCCAAGCTCTATTCATGACTGATAGTCTTAAAAGGTTCACATAAAATTTGCCAGAATGCTTCTAAAATACCATTTTGTATGTAATGTTTTAAAGAATATGTTGCACCAAAAAGTTATTCTCTAGCTATGCAGAACAGTCAGCTGACACTCGAGAAGACTAGAAAACATTATGTGCTCTATTTAAGAGTTCCCAGAGGATTAATCTTTAATCATACAATAAAATTCACTTAGACTTCCATCTTACCATGAAGTCTTCTGATACTTTTTTTTAAAGTTCCTGGCAACAATCTACAGCTTTAATACTAATTTTAATATGAAATTTTGTAATGATGAAAAATAAAATTAATTCAAAAGAATTTCTTTTTAAAAAGTTAATTGGACCATTAAAACAAGACTTGTGCATATAAAGCTGATCTCATATCCTTTAAAAACTATGCACATTTTTGTCAAACCTGTAGAAGTTTTAATAAAATACAAGAGTTAGTCTTTAAGGTGCCACAACATTTTTGTCTTTTTATTTTGTTTTGTTCACTCTCTGATATGGTTGCACAGACTAACACAGCTATCACTTCAGAAATTTCCACAAGGTGTAATGTGTGAGGATGTTCACAGCACGTCGCTGTGTCTATTGGCAAACCATGGTCATAAATCGTGGGTGATCGTTCTCCTGCCTTATCTGTTTATGCCGAAACTTAGATGCCTGGTGCCTAGGCCTGGGCCCCCAGCTTGGGCCTCTGATACCATGACTCAAGGCTGTCAAGCCCTCCCTACTATACCCAGGGATGTCATGTAGTTACCTAACCAACACGCAGCTGCTTAACCAATCAGTAAGGTGTGCACGAGGCAAGCACGCTGATATTTAGCCAATTATGTAACCTTATGTTATCGCAGGTAACCAATAAGGATATATTGCATACTCTTCTCTGGAATGTCTTTGTCCTGTTATTCCTAATAAACTCCGTCCGGGCTATCTTTGCCCTATGCCTCTTCATGAATCAAGCCTCCGTTGTCTCCTTGATCCCCAAACACATCAGTAATGCATCACAGAACTGAGCAATATTCACACCCTGAAAAGCAATGCTCAAGGATGGTTCAAGAAAAACAATACATTCAGTTCCTACCAGCACTAATGACACCCTCTAGAAATATCATTACTGGGTAGAAATCTGTTTGTTGAGAAGAAAATGCTTCTTGGGAAAAGTGAAGAATTTCAGATTAGCACTTTAGATACATAAACAGGCGGCATCTCAGACAAATTCGCCATATACAGAACAGCAGCACAGCTGCTCAGCAGAACTGTGAAAACGATTTGGGATGTATGTGTTTTGTTTTATTTTGCTTTGCTTTCAAACATGGAAGAACCACCATCTGAACTACCATTTCTAGAATACACCTAATCCCAGGAGCTGTTACACAAACAGCTTCATTGTACGCTATATTATTTTATTCCGTTCCATCGAGGCCTTTCAGCTGCTGACCAAAAGTGATTATAAGTAATAGGGCTATAAAAGCCATTCAATAATTAGAACACTCAGTGGCCATATGCCAGCAGTGACAAGAGAGAGTGATTTATGTAAGTCTGGCCTGTTACATCTGCCATTGCCTAGCCTGCCTAGTACTGAGGCTTTCAGGTCAAAGCTTAATGCTGCTCACAATGGGAGGGGGAGAAATAAACAGTAATGAATGAACTGCTGTTTGTCATGGCTGTTTCTTTTTTTAAAAAAAATTAAGAAAGGAAACCTCTTGGAAATACTGTGTTGGGCAAAGCCTATTGGTTTGACTGTTGTGAACACATTTCTCCTTGGAGTAGACCATGCTGGGTGGTTTGAATCATGGTTGATTGGGTTGGGGATTAGCTTATTCTGAACTGCTGTGAAGGTAAAGTACTCTTAGGAGATGCTTTGTATCTTATTCTATCATTAAAGGTTGAGAGAAATAAAAATAATTCCACACAGTGGTGGCAAGAATCCTATTGCTGATTTACTGTATAAGGGAAATCAAGCTTGTGAGGTGCTGCTAGAATTCTGGAAAACACATGCAGTTGTGTGTACTGATATATGCTCAAGAATGCAACCAGTATCTTGTTGATCAGCAACCTGCCTTTTAGACTTTCAGTTTCCCCTATGCAGGCATAAATTGGGAACAAGATACTAATCATTCATTTTTATTCATTCTCACAAAAAAGAACTTCAATATAGGGCAATATTACTTCTATCTTTTACAGCAGGAGTTCCCAACCTACAGCCCGTGGCCCTAATCTGGCCCGTGATGCTAATTAATCCGGCCTGGGGTGGGAACCCAGGCACCATTGAAATCTCTCCCCGCCACCGGAAGTGCAAAAATGTGGCGGTGGGTGCAATTGCACCCTGCTTTCAGCTTCATTTGCATGGCGTTGGGGGACGGAGGCGGGCATTTTTGCCATGTTTTGGCCATTTTTCTCCATGTTTTCACTGCAGTTTTGTAGACAAAATGTGGCATTTTACGCACTTCTGGGTTTGGTGGCGGCTGTGGGCACAACTGTGCTATTTTTGGCTCAATTTGCAGCCTCTGCCACTTCCCATGGTGGCAGGGGGATGGGGGGACATTTCCACCATGTTTTGGCAATTTTTCGCCATGTTTTCACTGTGGTTTTGTAGCCAAAATGCAGCATTTTGGACACTTTCGGGTTTGGTGCCAGCTACTGCGGGTGCAATTGTGCCATTGTTCAGCTGCTTTGGCAGCCTCCGCCACTTACTACAGCAGTGGGAGGGTTTTTGGAGCATTTTTGCTCTGTTTTTGGGATTTTTTGCTGCATTTCTGCTGTGTTTTGGCAGCTAAAACAAGGCAGTTTTGCAGCCAAAATGCAGTGTTTTGGACACTTCTGGGTGATGTGCACTTCTGGGTGGCAGCTGCTGTGGACACAATTGTGCCATTTTTTCAGCTGCGTTGGCAGCCTCTGCCACTTACTACAGCAGGGGGCGTGGGGGTTCGGAGCATTTTTGCTCAGTTTCTGGAATTTTTTGCCGCAATTCTGCTATGTTTCATCAGCTAAAACACGGCATTTTTGCACTTCCAGTGGTGGTAGGAGCTTCTGGCAGTGCCCGGATTCCCACCATGGAACACAGAAGTGCCAAACCACTGCCTTTTAGCTGCCGAAACACAGAGGAAATGCGGCAAAGAATTCAAAAAATGGACCAAATTGATCCAAAAACCTTCCCACCACCATGGGAAGTGGAGAAGGCTGCCCAAGCAGCAAAAAAAAAAAAAAGGCGCGGTTGCACGAGAAGCAAACCCCGCTCCAGCCCTCAAGCTGAGTGTCAGGGTTGGATCTGACCCATGGCAGAAAAACATTGGGAACCCGTTTTACAGGAAAGAAACGAAACTCAGTACAACACTGTGGCTCACAGATGTTGCAGTGGACCAAATCATAGCAAAGCAAAACAACTCAAAGTGATGCTAAAAAAAATTAACAACACAGAAACCACAATGCTTTTGTTCCACTTTGTCTCTGCTAGTATTAGTTTCAGCACTGCATTGTGTGTAAACTTCCAATGAAATCCCAGCACCATAAGTGCAAGGGAAATTCAAGAAATCCTGAATGTGGATGGACTCTAATTAATGATTGATTTTCTTTGTGCCATTTTGGCTGTTGACTTTTGGAACTATAGGTATAATGTTTCTATACTGCTGAACATAAATAAAAAATAGTCACAACGAAACCAAAAATAATTTTTAAAATACAAAAAAATCACCAACCCCCCCCCCCCAAAGCCAGACGTGATCATCCCCAACCCCCACAAAAGCAACAAATTGATCTCCCTACCTTTTCCAAACCATTTGGGGACCTTATCTGCTCTCTTCTGACCTGGGGGAGGCACGCATTGAGACCATTTCCCACCCTTGCTGGCACAAGGAGAGTCTGGGGACCTTGTCTGCTCGGTTCCCACCTTCCTCCAAGCTCCCTGGGCAGCACTACAGCCAAAAACGTGCACCTCCCCCAGGCACTGAGACTATGGGTGAAGGGGTGGCCATTTTAAACTCTAAAATGGAGGGAGCCGCCATTTTAGTTTAAAATAACACAATTTTCGGCTCTAAACCAAAAATCAGTCGTAACCCGGGGAATTTTTTAAATTAAATGTGCAGTCGTTACCCGTGGCAAACATAACCCAGGGCAGTCGTATGCTGGGGTTTTACTGAATACCAAAAACAAAAACTTGAATACTAGTCATATTTGTCATCTACAGTTACAAGAGGTACTCAAAGTGGTTACCATCAGCGTTCAGACATTACTGTTTTCGATGAACTACTACTGCTTGAGCAACATCGACCAAAGTGTCTACTTGTTTAGCTGTGCATGCAGCATTTTGCGGTTTACGTATGTATTGTATGCTTGTTTTACTAACTCCTGTGTCATGTGCACATTGTTTGGTAGACTTCTATGGTGAGTGTGAGACCTCCCGGATCTTCCCTTGTGCACATCACACATAGTACCATGTGTCTCACACTTATCACAAATGTGTGCAATTGTTAGGTGTGTTGGAGGTTCTGTTGCATACTCACGCCTCCATTGTCGTTGTACTTCTACAACATTCTTGAATTTCAAATATCACTTCAAAATGGTTTTGTACTCCTAGAACGACAACTGTGCTTCTGCCATTTTATTTGACTGTCCTGCCCATCACATGATGACATTAGTAGTAATTATTTTGCATGAACATCATACCACATTGCTACCATAATTCAATTCAATTTGTCTTAAAATATGTATAAATTTTGGCACCTTCTGTATTTTGTTAGCAGAGAACAGTTAACTGCAATCTCTTTGCCTCCAAGTGCACTTGTCTGCTATCACCAAAGACTGAGGAATGAAAAGTATTTGCTTTTGATTCTCCTCTGTCCACCTTTTCTCTCTGAAGTATACTCATCAAGCACAGACCAACTCAGAAATAGATAATCTCTCTGACATTAAAATCACACAGTAAAAGTGACAAGAGATAAAAACATCCACAGGATTGCGTACAGGAAGGCCGTTTCCCAATTGAAATGAAAACATCTAGGTCAAGTTAAAAATTGGAGTGGTTCATAAGTACAGTACATCAATAAAATGCATGGGGAAACAGTTGGGGGAAATCTGCACTGGAGAATGGCCGGGACTGGAGAAAGAAGACTACTAGAGGTTTTTTTTTTATTGTGTCAGAAGCACAAAGGTGCTTTCTGGTACATACAAAATTATTCTTCAAACTGTTTTAGGTATTGCAGGAGAAGTTTGATTGGGCCAAACTTTGTTGGAGTTTAGCCTCTGCTGCTTATGGATCAATAAATGAGTCCAGCAGGCCAGCTGGATGGAAAACAACAGGGTCTAAAACGGTGGTTCCCAACATTTTTTTGGCCATGCCCCAGCTAAGCGTCTCTAAAATCCTGATGCTGCCCCCCTGTGACATATAATTCTTATTATTCAAAAAGTGAACTCCTATTCAAGTGAAGGATGCCTAAAAGACCATTAACTGTTAATAACTCATTCTCGAATTGCCCACCTTAAAAAGAAATGACACACACACACCCCTTGGGGCATATGCCCCACATTGGGAACCACAGGTCTAAATCCAACTGATACCACCAGTTAGAGTTATCATTGTCGACTGCAACTCGTATCCGAGAATGCATTTTTCCTGAAGCAGGAAAAATGTAATTGGCATGAATTTGTTTAAGGTGGATCCCAGATTGCCATGAAGTGACCCACACACTATGATCTCCTGCCGCACACATGAAATGAGACATGCAGGATTTAACACCACGACTGTGATGGACTGCCACAGCCTTGAGGATATGGACAAGGTGCACCTTCACAGCCAACCCATCTGGCATGGCCTCTTCCGCCTACATGACTATTGGGAATCAGAGTTCCTCCTCTGCTCATTTTGCCGTTTGGCCCAATGTGATGGTTTCCAGTGGCATTTCCTCCACTGAGGCAACCATTACCCCACCAAAAGGCACTCATCTGCCCATAGCCGTTGGCCCCTTTAGGGAGTCAGGTTAGTTAACCACCACCTGACACTCAGTGTTGAGTTGCTGGCTGTATGGTCTGCTCCATTACTGTAGTGGGATGTCCGGCCAGACATAGCCAGTTAGAGTAACCAATTACTAAATCATACAACATTTGTACAAATTCCACTGAATCAATGGGGCTCTTCTAGCTCGGATTACTAACGATGTTCATTCCTAGGATTTGAGAAATCAATCCCAAATGGTTCAGGAGAGGAAAGGAAGTACCTCTTCATACAATGTGAATTTGTAACTCAGGTATTCAATGTCAAAAGATATACAGCTGGTCGATAGGGAAAGTTCTACCATTTAACACTCTCTAGCACAAGGAGGAGGGCATTCTCCGTGTCCACACCGGCCCTCTGGAACCTACTGTCAACAGAGCTACATCTCCAGATGGAACTGCTGTCCTTCAGGAAAGCACTCAATACCTGGCTGGCAGGCCAAGTATGGGGTGCAGGTGGAAGGGTTGCCTCCGTGGGGTGGTTGGTTTAGTGGAAAACCTCCCCCTTCGGTACCTTCGGTCCCTGCACCCTTTTTTAAGGGGGTGGGTGGTTTTTAATTAGTTTTAACTATGTCATTTTTATATATGATTGTAAACCGCCCTGAGTCGGCCTTGGTCGAGTGGGCGATGAAGAAATCTAACTAATAATAAATAAATAAATCATATACATGATGAAAGGAAGCAAAAAGTAGGGCTTGTCTTTTCCTTATGAAGAACATATGGCACAATGAAAATCCATAAGAAAAATGACGGGGAAAAGGCAAATGCCCAAAATAACACATGGGCTACATCAACAAGAAGATGTATTAATGAATGAATGATTGTTTTCCCATGTACAGTACTGTGCAAATGCCTAAAGCCACCATCAGCTGTTTTAGGGGAAATTCAAAGAGTGATTGGGGGAGGGGATATAATTCAGACACCCTGACTCTAAACTTCACCAAACCTGGAAAACATTGAGAGAAGACTCATCAATTTTGGTGTATCTAGGTGGCTTGGGGGGGTCTCATGTTATGCCCCCCAAATCACTCTTTTGGACAGTACTGTATGTAAGCACATACCACTTTTGTTAATACAGAAGCTTAATCACCAACAACATTCCAAGATAAAATGATAGGGCATGAAAAGGTTTTGATGTTGAATTATTTTTAAAAGTTACAAGTGCAATGTAAATTTTTTCCCTTTAAAAAGTTATGATTGTTACTAGTCATGACTTTCTGCGGATATTATCGATTAGAAATCTGAAATGAACACAATAGTGAAGGAACAGAAGTAGCTGTTTGCAAATAACAGATATAAATCAGCATACACCATTCTACGTGCAAAGGGGTGGTGGAAAACAGTTGACAAGAGATTAATGGATAAGTAGCAACAGGAGTTACAGAATCGAAATACCCGGAAATACTGCAGTGAATTTTAATGCGCATCATTACTACAAGCCCTGTGCTTACCTTCCAGGTCAAGTATTTACCATCCAGGCATGGATAATGGTATGTACAGCTATAGCAGGGATTCTCAACCTGCAACCCATAGGCGGGATGCGGCCCACGATGCCATTTCATGTGCCCCCACCCCCACCTCCACCACACCAGGAAGTGCTACATGGTGGAGGAAGGGCAAAATGGCTAACCAGCCCCCGGAGCAGTCTGAGGGAGCATGACCCAGGCCCTGGCTTAAAAAGGTTGAGAACTCTTCTTGCATGCCCAAGACATGTTCATCTACTATGTCTCCTGCTCCACACTGACTACAACTCTTTGCCAACATGCAACTGACAGTTTCTTTTGGATCATTTCCTCAGTTCTCCTGTGCCCCCATTAGGGAGCTTCTGTGTATAGTTTTTAGAGGTTTTAGAGTTTTAGAGCTTTTTAGGGGGTAAATGTGTATATGTGTGGTGGGAGTATGTTGATAATTTTTGTATAGTTGTATTTTGTTTAGGTTTTGTTGTGTTGATAAGTGTCCCCCCCCCCAATCTCGTTCTGTGCAGGACAATGACAATAAAGATTTATCTATCTATTTATCTAGGATTCTGACTGTTCTCAACCAGACAAGAGAATGGCAAGTTCTTGGTAGTAATGAAGTTCAAGGTATTGCATGGTAGGAAAAAATAATAATCGTAATTGCACTTATGCCTGAATTAGTTCTCAATTGGGTGCAGCCATGTAGGAATTATTTTCTGGGTGACAGCACAAAGCTCAGTTTTAAAACGAAAGGTACATTATTTGAAACTATTAAAACAGCAAGCACTGTAACAGTGAACACATTTGGAATAGTGTGTGATCTTTCCTTCGCCCTC
This sequence comes from Bradypodion ventrale, assembly GCA_035047345.1. Taxonomy (NCBI): domain Eukaryota; kingdom Metazoa; phylum Chordata; class Lepidosauria; order Squamata; family Chamaeleonidae; genus Bradypodion; species Bradypodion ventrale. The sequence continues at coordinate 325,493,544 of JAWDJE010000002.1, read as the reverse complement.
CTATAAACGGAAACAGCAGATGAATCATCACTATTCAGAAGAAAGTCTTAAATAGCTCAAGCTTGTAGCTTTCAGAATGAATGACTGAATTGGGACATAATAGGTTCACAAAGTATGAGCAAATGTAGAAAATAATTTGTAGCAAAGTTAAACACTTCATAAAATGCATTAATCTATGCAATCGTGGAAATGCACACTCACACAACTGAAAATTTATTGTAACATTGTAGAAAGGATTTGTCCATCACTGTCTCCAAAACATTTTAGCCGAAAAATGATACTGCATTTATCCTGTCTCCGACACGCACTAGGGATGAATGAGAGGATTTGCATAAACTTGACATGAGGCTGCAGGTGGCATTAAAAAAGTAAATGGATGCTCACAACTACAACATCAACTTCCACATCCTTGGCCAGAAAAGTGAACTTACTGGCAAAGTGAGAATTTTAAGTAACTGTGGTGTTGTTTTGATTAGACGACGTGGCTCAAGTCGCTAAGACGCTGACTGGGAAGCGGAAGGTCAGCAGTTCGATTCCCGAGTACTGCAGGACGGAAATGAGCTCCCGTCTTCATCCCAGCTCCTGCCAACCTAGCAGTTCGAAAGCAAGAAATTGCAAGTAGATAAATAGGGACCACTTTGGTGGGAAGGTAACAGCGTTCCGTGCACTCCGGTGTCTAGTCATGCCTGCCACATGACCACGGAAACGTCTGCAGAAGCAGACAGCGCTGGCTCTTCGACTTAGAAACAGAGATGAGCACTGCACCCTAGAGTCGGATACGACTGGCTTTCGAGCAAGGGAAACCTTTACCTTTACCTTACCAAATATATGGTCTGCCCAATCTGATTGAAATGCATATATTTATTTGTATTTTCCCTCTTCTTTCTTTCCTGATTTCAGATTTTACTTTTGAAAAATATTAAATAATGTCTCATAAAATAAATAGGAACATTAACCTCACACTCCAACAACACCGTCTATCCTCCACCAATACAAAAATTAGGCTTTTTTCTTCTTCTAACCCAACTATAGGAGATTAATCTGTATTATTGTATTTTATTTGAACTTGAAAGAATGTCTTATATTTGCATTTACAGTGAAAAGAAATCAAATCAGAGTAGATTTGCTGCTCACATTTGAAGCATTTAAAGATATTAAAACATTCATCATATTTAATCACCGTCTAGATATCCATGACTGGATGTGCTGACAGTAAATGCAGACCTGTCAACATCCAGCTCATAGAAGGTGGATAAATACGCTAAGAAAAATTGTATCTTGTTGTTCCGTCGCACAGTCGAGTCTGACCCTTTGTGACCCTATGGGCTACCATACACCAGGCTTCTCTATCCTCCACCATCCTCCGCAGCCCGCTCAGCTCTATGCCTATTGCATCAACAATTGCATTTAGCCATCTCATCTTCTGCTGCCCCTTCTCCTTTTGCCTTTGATCTTTCCCAGCATCAAGGCCTTCTCAAGGGAGTCCTTTCTTATCATCTGGTGGCCAAAGTACTTGAGCTTCAGCTTCAGTATTTGTCCTTCCAAGGAGCATTCAGAGTTGATTTCCTTCAATATGGCTTTTTACAGCTGGCAGTAGCAGATGATCTCTGGCTGTTATTCCTATTAGCTCTAAATGTTCCCCTTTCTAATTGCAAAAGTGGAAAGCTACAAAACAAACACCATTGAACATTTGCTAACGAGTTTAACCTTTGTGTAACTGTGTGTGAGCACATCCTTTGTTCTGTGAGACCACTAATCTGAATAAGGCAATTACGCCTTTTTTTTTCTTTTGCATTTTGAATTTTTTGCCATGTTTCTGCTGTGTTTTGGCAGCTAAAACGTGGTGTTTTTGCATTTCTGGGTTTCACAGTGGGAACTCAGGCACCGCCAGAAGCTCCCCCCTCCACCAGAAGTGCCAAAACACCATGTTTTAGCTACCAAAATGCAGCGGAAATGTGGCAAAAAAAATCGTGGGAACTGGTGGAGGCTGCCCTAGCAGCCGGAAAAAAATGGTGCACCCACCACTGCCACAAATGTAAGCACTGGGAGCAACTACATCTCCGGCACACATAACTGAGTGTCAGGGGCGACTCCGGCTAATGGTGGGAAAATTTTGTAAAACCCTGTTTTATACTAAGGTGTGTGTGAACCAAATACACAGTTACAAGATAGAGGATACTTGGCTCAGTCATACTATGAGCAAGAAGGGGGAAACTACCAGACGCTATCACTTCACTGAATGGGAAGTTTGGGACAAATGTTTGGAACAAAGTAAAGGAAGACAACACTCATTAAAAATTTATTGGGACTTTCCCTTTTTAATTTCACTTGTTTCTTGTTTACTTAGAAGCAAAACAAAACACTTACTCATACAGTACCTAGCACAGGGTGCCAACATTGTGAATCTGCCTATGTGTAAACAAAATATGACTCTGGGAATAAACATTATGCCAAGAAGTGGAAAACAAACTACATCACCGTGACTTTTTCATGTTTTCTGTGTAAGAAAGAAAAGGTGGAACCCTTCACATTCATGGTACTTCTTGTCATTTAGTGTCCACTGTGATGACTTGCCATTTTTCAAGCTTTTTAAAAAAGACCAAATACCACCTTCCAAGTAAATTGTTTATTTTCTTACCAGGCCTGTAGGCCTGACATTTAGAGTCACAAAGTATTGATACATAGCAAATGCCATGCACCCTTGTTAATGGGAGATGAAACAGTCTGTAGCAGAGACAAATCATTCTGTTTGGTAGTTTAGGCATTCACTGCCCATACACACTGAACAAGGCTTGTACAGAGTCAGTGGGAAATAGAAGATGGTGATAATGATAAAAGGATGATGAATGACCTTTGAAGACAGTTCCTTCCTTTTATAACATTAAGGATAGGTGGCTCTCCAAGTCTTAAAATTAAGCTGTCAGTTAAGATTTTTAAGACTTCTGCAAAGATTTCTTTGAACCATTTTATCCAGTCTACATAACAACTTTTTACATGTGTATACAAAAGACACAGCTCAAGCAGCTGCCAGAGTTGGATTACATCCAAGAAATTTATGGAATCCTGTTAAAAATATATTAAACCAAACTTGTAAAAAAGCTCATAAAAGTTATAAGTCTCCAAAAAAAAATTACTAACCAGCTGAAGGTTGACAGAGAAGGATGAACACTTTTGCCCTTTATCTAGAAGTCCACTATAACAAAAGAGCATTTACTGGATTAGTGCTATTCTTTTTTACTGATGAATTTTTAAAACTGGCTATTGATAATGGTCCTATTGCACTACTGCAGGGGTGACCAAACTATGGCCTGGGGGCCAGATCCGGCCCCTGAAACCAATTAATCTGGCCCATGAAACCCTTGTCACTCCCAGAAGCGGAAGTAAAACGTGCCCGTACGGGTACTTTTTACTTCCGCTTCCAGGAGTGATGAGGGCTTTGCGTGCTGGATGAATTGGCATTGGGGGCCGGATCTGGCCCCCGGGCCACAAGAAACATGTGACTGGCCTGCAGCCCGAAAACTTTGAGCACCACTGCACTATTGTGTTTTAACGTGACCACATTTTTGCTTGCTTCTCTCTGCACTTGTCTTTAATCCTGCTATAAATTGTGCCAAGACTCAATTCTGGAAGGAAAGTAGGAAATAATTCAGTCCATCCACCCACGGAAATAAACAAACAAGCCATGATTATAATAAGCATGGAAATGAAGCTTCCTTATCCTAGAAGCAAAATTGGTTTCTTTACTAGAAGCACAGGAAAGCTGGAGTATTGCAAACCATACTCCCATTTGCCTTCCTGTTCTCTTGTCACTGGGAATGTGGTGGCTTAGTGGTTAAGATGCTGAGCTTGAGAAAGTTGGGTTTCACTTACCAGTGATAACTTTCGTTCTTCGAGTATATAGTTTGTGAATTCACACTCATGGGTTATGCGCCTGCGCAGAACGTCCATCGGAGGCTTTAAAGCTGATTGGCTAAAAGTTTTGGCGATAGGACCGCCCACCATGCCACCCACCCTTTGGCGCCATTTCACCATTTTACCTCAGTTCCATACTTAAGCCAAGCATAGGATAAACCAAATGATCTCATCCGTGCCGCCTAAGAGGGGAGGAAGTGTGGGTAGTGTGAATTCACAAACTATATACTCAAAGAATGAAAGTTATCACTGGTAAGTGAAACTCAACTTTCTCCTTCGTATAGTTTGTGAATCCACACTCATGGGAGATTAGCAAGCTCACACTTACTTGGTCGGTGGGCAGTCGGATGAGATGATCTGCGAAGACAACACGTCAGTCCAGTAGGATGGATCCTCAAGGGTGAGGCGCCTGAAGCCCTCTGGCAAGGACGACACGACCAAGTCTGGCATCCACAGTGGCTCTGGTGTCCATCCTGTAGTGTTGGACAAGCGTAGAGGGTCTGGACCAAGTGGCAGCCTTACAAATGTCCTCGAGCAGGGTGCCCTCCCAAAAGGCTGTGGATATGGCAATCGCCCTGGTGGAATGCGCCCTGACATGTGGTGGAGGGGGCATCGAGGCAGACTCATAGGCCAGGTAGATAGTCGATGTGATCCACTTGGAGAACCTTTGAGCAGAGATGGGTTCACCCTTGGACCTTCCCCCGTAGGCAACAAACAGGCGTTGTGTCTTCCTGAACTCCCATGTTCTGTTGGTGTAAAACAATAAGGCTCGTTTCACATCTAATGTATGCCACGACCTTTCCTGGGCATTGCTGGGGTTCTGGAAGAAAGTCGGCAAGGAGATGGTCTGTGCCAAATGGAATTTGGAGACAACCTTTGGTAGAAAGGTGATGTCAGCGTGGAGTACCACGCGGTCGTTATAGAACTTTAGAAAGGGTGCATCTGCACGCAGAGCAACCAGTTCTCCAGCTCGTCTGGCCGAGGTGATGGCTACCAGAAAGGCAGGCTTCCAAGTCAGGAGACGGATGTCCGTGGTAGCCAGTGGTTCAAATGGTGCCCTAGTGAGGGCGTTTAACACTGTAGACAGCGACCATTGAGCTGTCAGGGGCTTGACCGGGGGAAAAAGCATTCCATAGTCCTTTCAGGAAGCACTTTACCGAATGGTCCCGAAAATGGTCGGATCCCCAGCCCTCTGACCCTTTGTTGGGGAACTGGAGGATGACCTACCGCCCCACGGAGAGGAACCCGGCGATGGGCATCTGGTGGAGAAGGGAGGAGAGGGCCTCCTTGGCACGTGTTGGCGGGGCGTCGGAGGCAAGGACCGACGCTCCTCCGGTCTGTGCCATCTCTTCTTCTCCCCACTTTTCTCCTTTCTCTTTTTCTTCCTTATGGTGAGGGAAGATGAGGGGTCGCTGGTCTTGGATGGAAAAGTCGTTGCCATGCCCGAGGTCGAAGGTCCGGAGCCCGGGCAAGTGCAAGCTCCATTAAGTGCGCTTTTAACCGGTTTGTACAGTTTTGTACGGTCAACTGGGTGAAATTTCGGCAATGCGGGCAAGACTGAGTCTGATGAGCTTCCCCTAGGCAGAAGAGGCACAGGTCGTGTCCGTCCAAAGCGGGGAACTTCTTTGAACAGGCAGTGCACTGTTTGAATGCAGCCGCCATGAAAAATGTTCCTCTCCGGGACGAGAAATTAGAAGATCCTAGCAACCCCGAAGGGCCAGCCAGCTGCCACCCCCTTGAGGGGGGTACCGGTGACCCAAGTAGACGATGGAGACTGGTTCCCTAGTGGAAGGAGTCCCAAGGGGAAATCCTGGCGAAAGCCAAGATCGCCCTAGAAAACATTTTCTGAAGAAAGGCTAGTCTTTCCCGAAGGATCGACGGCCAAGAAAAAACTGAATTTTGCGAGCTCTCTGAGAACGTTCCTGCTGCTAAGGCGGAAAGAAGAGAACTGGGGTAAAATGGCGAAATGGCGCCAAAGGGTGGGCGGTGCAGTGGGCGGTCCTACCGCCAAAACTTTTAGCCAATCAGCTTTAAAGCCTCCGATGGACGTTCTGCGCAGGTGCATAACCCATGAGTGGGGATTCACAAACTATACGAAGGAGAACTGGAAGGTTGGCAGGTCAACATTTTAAGACCCGAGTGCTGTGTAATGGAGTAAACGGCCGTCATCTATCCCAGCTCCTGCCAACCTAGCAGTTCAAAAGCAAGAAGTTGCAAGTAGATAAATAGGTACTACTTCGATGGGAAGGTAAACAGTGTTCCATGCACTCCAGTGTCTAGCCATGCCTGCCACATAACAATGGAAACATCTGCAGACACAGACAGCATTGGCTCTTTGGCTATAAGCAGAAATGAGCACTGAACCATAGAGTTGGCTATGACTGGCTTTTGAGAAAGGGAGACATTGACCTTTTATGTACCTGCACTTTATTTTGCACACTTTTTATATTGTACTAGCATATTTTGCCCAGCGGTGCCGGGCTTTGTAAAATTGTGTTGGATAGTAAAGGGTTTCGGTTTTTTTTTTCTTGAACCAATGGTGCTGGGCTGTTTTAAATGATGTTGAAAGGTTTTGTGATTTTGTGGCTTTGAGGCACTGCGTCCGCCTGCGGCGGACTTGCGCTCCCAGTATGTGTTTTATTTTTATTTTTTGCACGCCGGCTTCCTCAGTGCCGGGCTCTTTAAATTGTTTTTGGAAGGTTTTTGTTTTATGTTTATGCAACTTTTATTTTATTTTAATTTATTTAAAGTAAACTAATTTTTTAAATTTTAAATTTAATTTTGGTTTTTTAAATCTTCATTTGTACGCATTTTTTATTTTTTGTTTTGGTTATTTGGTTTTTTTGAGTAAAAAGGGATTTCTGGGTTTTTTTGGTATTTTTTGAGATTAGTGTGAATATTTTTGAACGTTTTGATAACTTTTTGGATTAATTTGGGAATTAATCTTAATAGTTTCAATATTTTTGAATGTTTTTTCTCTTGTGGCCTCTGGGTTGGGGTGGTGAGCTTTTCTTCCTCTCTACAATTTTTCTTTTCTGTCCTCTGGGTGTCGCTTCCGGTGAGTATTCTCTTCATTTTCTCAGTTGAGTTCCGAGTGTCATGGAATGAAGACATCTCTTGGTAAGCTCCCTGTTGTTGTTGTTGTTGTTGTTGTTATTTTTGGGGGGGGTTGTGCTGGGGTTTTTTTTGGGGGGGGGTCTTTGTGATGTTTTTGTGGTAATTTTGTTGAATGTTTTTGTGTTTCGTTTTGACTGTTTTTGTGACTGCTTTTGACTGTTTTGGTGTGTACTTTTTTTTGGGGGGGGTCTTTTTTTTTCCACGGGCCAGGCTCGATCCCTGGCCCGTGGAAAGAAAAAAGCAGGGGGGGGGTGTCTTTTTTTCCCCGCGGGCCTTGTAGTTTTGCCTGCGTGTGTTTGGTTACTGCAGCGGTTTTTTTCCTGTGGACCGGGTTCGGGCGAGTGAACGGAGGCCCATTACGGGCTAGTGGGGCCTGGTGCAATATCCTTTGTCACATTCCAACGGTTAACGCACCATTTTATAGGTATAGATACTTTATTTTGCAGCACAAATATACATTATCTAAACAACATTCATGCATTTAATGTGAAAACAGCTTCTGTTAAGAACTGCTTGATTTTTTTTATTAAATATATATTCATAAAGTACATAATTAAAAAAATAACCATCCATGCTTGTCAGGTATAATCTTAAGGAAAGCAAAACAATGAACTGTCCATGTTCACAGATATGTCTTTTGAGCCTGCACTAAGCTGAGTAAGCTTAGCACAACCAATTTAGTTCTCAAGTCCTCTGACGCTGTTGGGCCCAGTAAAGGTTAGCATATAACCCCTCCTAGCTGGGTTTCATTTGGAGTTTAGAGGTACAGTATCATCTTGCACTTATTTGTACCAGCATCTTGCCTGGGTTATAAGCTTTCATTTGGAAAAAAAAGTAAATCTCTACCTCTTATGGAACTGGAAATATTAGGCAAAGTCTGTAGTCTCTCCATTGACCAACTGTTTGTGATAAACAAGCCTTTCTCTGTGATTAGCCAATGAGTGAAGCCATCCATAGCTTGAATGACTTTCACAGAGATATAACTCATGAGAAATATTCAAATTTTGGGGGCATCTTGTCTCTCTGCAAAGAACAGAAATCTTTTTGTAGAAATCTTTTTTTTTCTTTCAGACACAGCCCTACTGTTTTTCTACAAACGATGAATAGAAAAGAAGTAACCCAAGATTATGGGAGCCGTCATTCATTCAAAAATTAATTTTCAAATCTCTGACGTTATACATTTCACTGCATTCTGTGCTTTCAGTTGGTTCTCGAAGCTCTACACTCTTAAAGGCCATCCAGAAATGTTAAATTCAATGTTACTTCCCAAAGGCTTCTAAAGCAAATATTCCTCTAATGCATACCTGTCAAGTTTCGGGAAATTTCTGTCAAACCCCTGTATTTTACACTCTTTCCCGCCGTCATCCTGTATTGGTTAGACTGCAATTATATTGGAGTTAGACTGGAGGCCAGCACAGGATAAGCACAGCTGTCCAGTTTCCTGTTTTGGCCGGGAAATTTCCCTTATTTGACAGAAATTTCCCGAAACTTGACAGGTATGCTCTGATGTTCAGGCATACAGTATATAGTATTAAAAAAAGCAATGCTTCCTAAACTTCTGGATACTGGTTTCAAACAATGAAAAGGAAACTGTAATGTCCTTTTCCATTTACTAATTCTACAGGTGAATTTCTTGGTAAGTCTCTCAACTGGTTACTGAGATATACTCACTCTAGGTTAATTGCTCTTTGCACCAGAAATTGATACATTAGGAAGGAGAGATAGGCAGACTTGCTTTCTTCGACTAGAAATCTCAGAATAACTGATTTTAAGTGAATCTGACTGAAGAATTCCAACTGGCGTCGTCCCAAAAGTAGATGTTCAAGCTGTTTTCTTAATCTTATCCCCAGTATGGCATAAGCAGGGAAAGAAACATAGCCAAGGAGAGTTGGGGTTAAGAAGCACAAAGTATGCTATACTGGCACTTGTTTTACATGTTTGTATGTGACAGAAAGAGAAAGATTGAGTGGGAGAAGAAAAATATGGCAAAGAAATTCAATCTCTTCTTTCTGATTTTCAGTTGTAATAAAACGTTTAGTCTTCATATTTGAAGGAAATGACACTTTCTTGTTTTTCCTGATTTCTGCTGTTTGTCCTGCTTTTTCTCACCTTGGCACTCCAAATGTGCCAGTTCCAGTGCCATTCCTGTGATAATTCTCATGAATACATGATGAGGATTGCCAGCAGTACAACCTGATAGCAAAAAAGTAATAGTCATCTTATAATACAGTAAACCCTTGAGATATGAAATCAATTCATTCCTTGAGGGTGTTCGTATCTCGAAAATTTCCTATGTCAAACCACGATTTCCCATAAGAATGCATTGAAAACAAAAAAAACCGTTCTGAAGGTGAGGAAAAAATGTCAAAAAACCATTTTTTATCTTTTATCCCCCAAACATCAGCTGGGGAGATCGATAGAGGTGAGGGAGAGAAAAGAGGATTCTCTAAAAACACCCACTCCTCTCCCCTCCAGCCGACCACAGCTGGAGAGATTGATCAAGGTGAGGGAGAGAAAAGGGAATTCTCTAAGAACACTTAGTCACTTCGGCGAGGGGGCGGCGGAAGAAATTTGATTAAATAAATAAACACCCCCTCTCCTCCAGTCGACCACCAGCTGGGGAGATCGATCAACCTAAGGCCCGTGGACCGGATCTGGCCTGTTGTGCCAACTCATGTGGCTTCCTCACCTCTCCAAGGGCATTTGGGAAACAAAATGACCACCCCGTTGAAGCTGTTGGGGAAAAATTGCCACCCCCATCGTGCAGGCAACACAAAATGGCCTCCAGCCCTCGAAGCTGACTGAGAGAGTGTGAGCCAGCCTCAGGTTTGAAAAGGTTGGGAACCCCTGGGCTAGAGTCATGCATGGCTAGCTTTTGAGCAAGGGAGACCTTTACCTTTACTAATTAGCATATTGTACAAATGTGCCTATCTAATATACAAAATGTGCTAATCATGCTTTCTGGGTGTGGATAAACAGAATAAGGCAATCCTAGGCTCAGTCAATCAACTGCTATGAGCATTTCATTTTCTCTAGTATTTGGCAACTTGTCACTTTTCTTGTCTTTTCTCTGCCCTTCTAGGACTGCAGGGCATCTGTGCATTGGAAATTCAGAATACTAAATCACAACAAATTGCAAAACACTCAAAAGTTGCAATTAATGTGAATGTATATAAATTATAAAGTGACTCATGAGCTAATTTAATAATAATGCTATTTATTAAGATGCATTAGTCAAGGTAGTGTGACCTTCAGCAGTAAAAGGGAACGGCTGGCATACATTACTGTCCATCAGTAGCAACCCTCTGAGCCACAGAACACCACCTAAGACCAACAAGATGTACACAACACTTAGGCACACATTAATTTATTCCTCTTCCTAAAGTGAATCCTACAGAGAATGAGTGAGAGGGGAAAATTACAGGGAAGATGCACAGAACAAACCCTAGAAGAGAAAGAAGAAAATTATGCCCTCCTGCGGGGTGGGGGCAGACGACATGTAGAGAAAAAACAAGGAGCCCCGACAGATTTACTCTAGGCTGGTATATTTCTTCTCCATGCTTTTTACGTCATTCAGCAGCCTTCTTCTCATGCTGTACACACTTCTCTCAGGCAGCTAAATTTGCTCTCCATGCATCCTCTTCTGTACCTCTTCAACTGCTTACTTAATGCTTATTTCCGATCCCAGATAATTTCCCCTTTGCTCTCAGTAGTGCTGCAGATCCACCTGCTACATGCTGTGACTAGAAATAACAAATCACTTCCTAATATGTTATACTAATTTATTAAAGTTCCTACTAATGGTGGGAAAATACACCATCAAACCTAAGGATTAGTAGAATCAGGATTCAATTTGTTAATTATAACTGTAAATGCGACCTTTGAAATCAACATTTTTTTAAAATGCCCCATACAGTCAACTATGGAGGAAACCGCATTTCTTCATCTTACGTTGTGAGGCATATGAAAAAAGTAAGAGAAAATTATCTGTAGTGCTATACTAAGGGTCTCCCTTGCTCAAAAGCCAGTCATATCTGACTCTAGGGTTCGATGTTCATCTCCGTTTACAGCCAAATGTCTGCATCTGAAAACTTTGCCATGGCCATGTGGCTGGCATGACTAGACACTAGAGTGCACGGGACGCTGTTTACCTTCCCTCCGAAATGGTACCTATTTATCCTACTTGCAAGTTCTTTCTTTCAAACTGCTAGGTTGGCAGGAGTTGGGACAGACAATCACTCACTCTTTCCTGCAGCAACCGGGTTTCGAACAGCTGGCCTGCTGATTTTCCAGTCAACAAGCTCAGTGAGTTTTGTCAGGTATGCACATGGTAGAAGTTTCCTGGGTTTGATATAATTTTGAAGTGGTTGCACTATAATAATAATTTCTTGTCAGAGATTACTCTGGGTTGAAAGGATTTTTGCTGGAGAAACTCCACTCAGAGGACGCCCGAATGAGGCTCCTTTCATGTACAAGTGCAGCCCTCAGGTATTGAAACCCGACCTTCCAGTCTCCAGCTCAGCTTCTTAACCACTAAGCCAACTGAGGGAACTGCGGGTTGCACTATTAGAACCTGCAACCTCTGTCATTGTATCCTACTTCACATGGTTATGAAGACAAAGCAAAGTCAACCACAGACTTATGACACCTCACCTTATGGTGCTCCATGTTTACAACCACCCCCATGTTATTTAGTGCCCCCCATTTGCATCCCAAACTCGGTTCTACAATCTTCAAACCATTATGTTTTACAACATCTAAATCTGTCAGCTTGACAGTCTCTTTACTTGCATCCAGGAAAGGATGGCACCACGCCACATGTTTTGACGGAGGCAGATGGGCCATCAGACCTTAAGAAAGCCCCTTTGGGTTCAGACATTTTAACTGTATTAAGTATGAAAACAGAAAAGGACCCATTTGTTACAAGTACACCATATGAGCAAGAAATGGTGACAATACGTAGGTTGTTCCACTTTACCTTTCACAAATGTTTGCACTTTTGGCAGAACAAAGTCCAACACTGATCTAAAGTATTGTGGGGTTCTTCCTTACTTTGAGTATTGTTTGTTTGTTTGTTGTTTTTATTAAAGGGGGAAATCACTCATATCATTTTATTTATTTCATTTCATTTATTAGATTTGTATGCCGCCCTACTCGACGATGTGACTCAGAGCAGCTAACATACAATGAAGCAACAAATATTACAATATTGCAATATCAAATATGAATACAACAGAATACAATACAATCGATACAGTTGATAAATCTAACATAAAAATAAAAATACAATATAGTCAGGTGGCTCTTTATCCCTTCCCAGCCAGGGAAGGGCGGGCCTGGAGCAGCTGCGGTGGCAGTGGCGGTGGTCTTCGGCCAGCGGCAGGCCCGGCAGTTTTTATCGCTTCCCGGCCAGGGAAGGGTGGGGCACAGAACAGCTGTGGCAGCAGCAGTCTTCGGTTAGTCGCAAGTCCAGCAGTTCTTATCCCTTCCCTGCCAGGGAAGGACGGGGCCTGGAGCAGCTACGGCAGCGGTCTTCGGCGGGCCGCAGGCCCGGCAGTTCTTATCCCTTCCAGGCCAGTGAAGGGCGGGCCTGGAGCAGCATTGATCTCTTAACAGGTTTAAAATCAAAGGTGACTGAATTAATACAAGAACCACTATGATGCGTCATATAAAATTATATTCCAGCCTCTCTCAACCATGGTTCTCAGACAACAGCATCCATCCTTTAACCAAAACAGTCAAAGATGAGTGAAGCTTTAGTCTAATACTGACTGTGGATTGGAGATTGGGAAATCATGATTTCTCTGGTCCAATATTTTATTTTCAAAGCAGTTGATGGCAGGAAAAGCCATAACTAGGATACCCATCTGCTTTTATATCAAGCTCTTCTCCAGTAGGAACCAGTCACCAGCTGTACTCAACAACATTGTCTTTTGGGAAATGTAATAGATTTTGCACACAAAATAAAATACAGGTAAAATAAAGTCACACACACATACAATGTATGTCTAACTGATTAAGTAAAAGTCAATGTTCTTAGAATATGCTTTTTGGTGAATAACTCTTTCAACCAATGGCAATTAACATTACTTCGTCTGGAACCTTTCTGTTAATTATTCTGCTGGTATTTAAGTAACAGAGGCTGGTGGTCGTTTGCTAAGTGAAATGCTTTGGGGGAAAAGGCATCTGGAACAAAAAAAAAGAAGCAATTAATTGTAGCCTCTGCTAAGCTTCTGTAAGGAAGTCTGTACTATATGCTCTGATTAGTTTGATGACCAGTCCTCCAAAACTGAAAAATAGCTTTAAAGAGGGACTTTGAATAATAATACAAGGTTGAATTCCTGACTGGTACTGAGGCTACATTTTAAACTCCTGCTTTTATCATTTAGTTTTCAACATTTGCTCATTAAACAGTGCAGCCATTAAATTCAAGTTATAACTCCTACAAAATAATGGGTCAATGTTTCATTGGGATTTTCTCCCCCTCTTTTGGATAGATTAGCTTTTTAACTGCAAGAGTTCAAAGAATTGAAGCAATTTACGACTGAGCAGCAAACTACAGTAAAACCCCGACTTACATATGCCTTGAGTTACCTAAAATTCAACTTACATAATGATTTTGTGCTAAAACCATGTCCCGGTTTACACGATTTCCTATGGGTTTGCTTCAAGTTACATAAAGATTCTTTTTCCTATGGGTTTGCTTCGAGTTAGGTAAAAATTCCTTTCCCTATGGGTTTGCTTTGATTTAAATAGAAATTTCCTTTTTCCTATGGGTTCGCTTCGAGTTACGTAAAAAAATTCATGTGGGTTTGCTTCGAGTTACATAAAAAAACTGATTTAAGCAAAAGCCTATGGAACTGACTTTTTTTCGTAAGTAGGGGTTTTACTGTATTAAATTATGGGAGGGGAGTAATATTACAGCTTGACAAACTCAGGCCTGGAGCAATTTGGGAAAGATCCTGCTTTCATCAAGTATAGCAACTACTGTATGGTAAAATGTTTGAAGTGGTAGTTGTGTTAGTCTTCAAGGTGCCACAACGGTTCCTTGTCTTTTTGTTCTGTTTATGTATGCTCGGATCAAGTTGTGGCTGACGATGATGACAACTTTCTGATATGGTAAAATGGTATGATAACATTTGGATTCCATTTATTATGTCTCGACAACAGGTTTTTACAGATGCTTTGGTTTTTGGCTAAAATTGTTCAGTATTTGCAATATAATACCAATCTATGTTTTTATAATACAGTGATACCTCATACAACGTCCAAACTTGGTTCCACAAGTTTGGACTTTATACGGATTTGGACTTTGTATGAGGCATGCAAAATCCTAGCCGCAATGCCTCATACAACGTCCAAATCCTTGCCGCAATGCCTCATACAATGTTCTTTCCATAGAGATACATTGTACTGTAACAGCACAGACTTCAGGGCAAAGTCAAGAAAACAGACAAGAAACTGACAGAACTTTAAGAAATCATTGTCTAAAGGCTAAAAACATTACAAAAACATGTCAAACAACCCAGATTGTCCAAAAACCTGAAGAATGCTGCATTACTGTATTGTTTGACAAGTGGGGGATGCTGGTGGAGAGATACAGAATCCTACATATTTACTGGTCTCTCGATTACTGCCAGAAACATGCACCAATGAGGACTTAGGTTTAGTCAATGACAAAGCCAAGAAAGTGGCTTCATTTTCGCAGTTGTTCAGGAAAGTGTTTTGATCGTTCTAACAACAACAATAGAACTGCAGAGCTAGAAAGGTGCCATGGATAATCAAGTCTAGCCCATCAAAGAGGCAAAGGGAGAGAATCAAACTCCGACCTAGCCTGACACCTAAACCACCGAGCTATCCAGCAGTTCTTTTTTCTCATTTCCCTGTCATTTGACAAACAGTGAAACTTCATCAATTAGACAGGTAAAGGTCTCCTTTGCTCAAAAGCCAGTCTGCATTTGTAGACATTTCCCTGGTCATGTAGCAGGCATGACTAGTCACCGGAGTACACAAAATGTTATCTTTCATGCTGGAATGGTGCGAACTAAGGTAAAAGTAAAGGTCACCCTTGCTCAAAAGCCAGTTGTATCCGACTCTAGGGTTCAGTGCTCCTTTCTGTTTACAGCCAAAGAGCCAGCGCTCTCTATGTTTGCAGATGTTTCTGTGGACATGTGACAGACATGACTAAGACACCTGAGTGAACAGAACACTGTTTACCTTCCCACCAAGTGGTACCTATTTATCTACTTGCAATTTCTTGCGTCCGAACTGCTAGGTTGGCAAGAGCTGGGACAGAGGCAGGATGGGAGCTCACTCCATTGTGCAGCACCTGGGTCTTAAAATGTTGACCTGCTGACCTTCCAGTTGTCAAGCTCAGCATCTTAACCACAAATCAGGGCTTCTGGAAATTGAAGTTCCAGAACACCTGGAGTGCCAAGGTTAGCCATCACGGATCTACTTCCCGGGGCTGATATTTCATAATCTCGCTGAAAATTTCTAATCAAAGGTGCCTGTCCTGTCCCACAGCTCATGTAAGGGTAAAATGACAAGTAGACTAATAAGATATGCTCACTTCCCTCCTCCCACCAACCCCCCCTTTTTTCATGGTACTTCCTAAAGGCTAAAACAAGGCTTTTAAACATAATCTTTAAAAGAAACTGCTACCACAAGTTTAACAAAACAGACATGCCTTTCTTTCTCTCAAAAAACAAAGAGGAGATAGGATCAAGCCAACCTTAAAGGTAAAGGTTCCCCTTGCTCGAAAGCCAGTCTTATCCGACTCTAGAGTTCAGTGCTCATCTCTGTTTCAAAGCTAAAGAGCCAGCACTGTCTGCTTCTGCAGACGTTTCCGTGGTCATGTGGCAGGCATGACTAGACACCGGAGCGCACAGAGCGCTGTTACCTTCCCACCAAAGTGGTCCCTGTTTATCTACTTGTAATTTCTTGCTTTTGAACTGCTAGGTTCACAGGAGCTGGGACAAAGACCTTACTGAGGAGGATATTACAGAAATTTGGCATAATGAAGGAACTCTTGCTTCAAGTGCCTACTGGATGGATGTCCTCCAAAAATGGATGAGAAGGGTGTTGCTCTCCAACTATGGTTGGATGGCAGTTCCTTACTCTTGGCCATCTTCTTTCATTACCCATCAACAGGGCAGTCCAACAATATCTGGAGAATGCCCACCTTAAAATGTAGAATAAGATTCTTTAAGTCAGAAGTGTCTTGTTGGCATTTAACAGCCATTCTCTTTTATGCTATAGGATACTACCACAGGAAGACATATACATACATGGGAATACAGGAGAAAGATTGACCTGGAAATGAACTCGGTCAGTCTGTTACATTGCTGTGTAGTTTGTTACATTGCTGATTGGATATTGGTATTTGCCTCCATCTTCTAATTTATTATAATAATTATTCTGAAATAATTCACGATATCAGACCAGATCTAAGTTGTCTTGCACTCTTTTTCACACAGTGACCAAACACATGCTTCTGGAAAGCTTCCAAACAGGATTTGAAAACAACAGCCCCCACCAAAAAAAAAAACTTTCAAGCAACCAATATTAAGAGTATACCACTCTGAAACTTAAAACTGAGTACATACTGTAGGTTACATAGACAAGTAGTCACCGACTTAGGTTGTTTTCATGGCCATGTGAAATTCTCCTTTAAAGTCATCTACACTAACTAGTGACCTTCTTACATGTTGTGACATGTAATATATACAATTAATTTGTGAGTTGAATCACAGAGCACTTTCTTTTGTGTTTCCCTTGTCTTTTTGCCAATTAATCTCCCTTAGCTGATCGGAGGTTTTGGTGCAATTTGTTCACTATAGCCATCTTTCCTGCTCATAATCCTAATTGGGAACAAGCAGTCGGATTTGTAACTCTGTTCCAAACTCTGAAGTTTGTAAAAACAAACCCCAACCATGGAAGTGTTCAGAATAGCATGTTTCGTGATGTTGTTGAGCTGCATAACTCGAAAATATGTTGAGTTGTCAGGTGAAAGATTTCCGACACACAAAAGCACAAAAGCGCCACATCAGGGGTGGCCAAACTTTTCGAGCTGCGGGCGTGTAAAGCACTCCCATGCATACACAAATGCTGCTGTAAAACAAGTCTGTGGCTGTCGTAAATGTACTTATGGCAGCATCTGCACATGCACGGGGAGCATCTGTTTCTGGTAGTGGCGAGGGTGGCACAGCCCGGATAATTTGGCACCATGGGCCAAACCCGGCCCAAGGGCCATAATTTGGCCACCCCTGCTCTACATTGCAAATAGAGAGCCAAACTGTCTCTGTCTCTTCTGGGTGGTCTGACTCCACACAACTTGACAGGCCCACATTAGAGAACTCGAAGTCCCTGTAATCAGTGG
This sequence comes from Bradypodion ventrale, assembly GCA_035047345.1. NCBI lineage: Eukaryota > Metazoa > Chordata > Lepidosauria > Squamata > Chamaeleonidae > Bradypodion > Bradypodion ventrale. Next base: position 325,476,134 of record JAWDJE010000002.1, on the reverse strand, counting down.
CTGGCACAGGAAAGCATGGGGCATTTTTTTTTGCAGCAATTATCACTTTCTCATTTCAACAGTCAGATGAATGTGGCTTTTTCAAAGCTGCCTGTGTGTTCTTAAATATTTATGTAGACATAAAATATGTGTCTGGTGAGGGGAATATTGTATGACTCTTGGCCTCTATCCTCACTTTTGATAAAGTGATACACCTGAGGTAAACTTTATATCTTTCTCACAGAAAACATTGTTACACCAAGTGTCTTCAGCAACAACAAATACTTTTTGTAAATTGTTAAGATGCATTCCAAAAGGACGGCTGTCTTCAGGAGCTCAAAATCCTTTCTTGGTATGGCTTCTCTGATCTCTTTTAAGGAGAATGGGACGCATTAATGCAGGTTTTTTTTAAAAAAAATAAAGCTTTGTGGCCTATACTTCAAAATGCCCAATGATACAGTAATACCTCAGATAACGCTAAAACTTGGTTCCACAAGTCTTAGTGTTATCCGGATTTTAACGTTGTGTGATACATTGATTGCACAAAGTTTTTAAAAAGCCTGGTTCCCTTTAGGAAGAGTAAAGGGAACAGGGGGTCGATCCACCTGACTCTTTTGAAAAGGGCAGCGGGGATTCCATGTGTGGTATCCCCTCTGCCCTTTCCAAAGAGGCAGGTGGATCGAGCCAAGCCCCAAAGTTGGTAGGACTGGTCTCCGACTTTGGGGCTTGGCTCTCCGGCGGTCTGAGCATTGGAGTGCCAGTTTGCTTGGGGTGAGGGCACACACGCGTGGATTCCCCCCAAGGAAAAACAGCACTCTGATGCTCAGAGCACCAGTTTGCTTTGGGTGAGGGTGCACGCTCATGGTCTCCCCCCAAAAAACCCCGGCACTCTGAGCATCGGTTTGCTTGAGGTGAGGGTGCGCGCACCTAGTCTCCCCCCCCCCCAGGAAACTCGTGCTCTGAGCGTCAGAGTGCTGGTTTGCTTGGGGTGAGGGCATGCACGCCAGGTCTCTCCCCCACGCTCAGAGTGTCGGTTTTCTTGTGGGGAGATTGGGCATGTGCACCCTCACCTCAAGCAAACCGGTGCTCCGATGCTCAAAGCGCAGGTTTCCTTGTGAGGACAGCAGGGGGCACCCTCACCCCAAGGAAACCGGCACTCCAACGCTTAGACCACTGGTTTCCTTGGGGTGAGGGCACGCACGGGTGGTCTCCTCCCAAGGAAACCAGAGGTCTGAGTGTCCGATCGTTGGTTTCCTTGGGGTGAGAGCATGCATGCTCTCTCACTCAGAGGAAACCAGTGATCCGACGCTTGGGTCTACGGAGGCCCCCTTGGCTCCCCCAGCAAGGGGCCCCCCAAAGATCTCTGCACCAAAGCCTGCAGGGCTGGTCTCCCTGCGGGCTTTGCGGCAAAGATAAATGTCGAGACTTTTGCATCGCACAACGTTATCTTAATGTTGTGCAGTGCAAAAATTTTCCTCAAATTCCCCAACGTTATGCGGTTTTAACGCTGTGTGATGCACACGTTAACAGGGGTATTACTGTATCTTTCTTTTAAAATCTTACCATATGAAAACAGTACCCAGCAGGAGTTAACTCTCTCAAAAAATGAGTGTTTCTAATCTCTCCTGGCAATTTTTAAAATCAAATTTTAATCAGAAAATTCATCCTTCCCAAAGAACAGGTTGCCTGCTGAAACATCTTTAGACCATATCATTTTGTCACAAGTGTTGTCCTCTCTGGTGTCACCATCAATGTAAGCCAGTCAACAGAGCAAAAATGTTCACAACAGAAAGAAAATTATGTACACATTTATCCATAAATTTGATAATTTATGCCGGCTATGACTAGGTACAATACAGTCTTCCCACAGAGGCTTGTTTAATTTCTATTAAAATATACAAGTAGCATCTCTGCCATGACATCAGCTTGATATCTAACAACCAGGGTAATTGTCTACGTACACAGACAAGGTAAAGGTCACCCTTGCTCAAAAGCCAGTCGTATCCGACTCTAGAGTTTGGTACCCATCTCCATTTATAGCCAAAGAGCCCTGGTCAAGTGGCCTGTCATACCTAGACATCAGAGTGCATGGAATGCTGTTACCTTTCCACCAAAATGGTACCTATTCATCTTCAATACTTTCAATTTCTTGCTTTTGAACTGCTAGGTTGGCAGGCGCTTGGACATATGACAGGAGCCCATACCTGTCAACCGCGGCTCCGGAAAATACGGGACCTGCGCAAAATGGTTCTGCGCAGATCGCCTTCTACGCATGCATAGAAGGCTTTTACACTTGCGTAGAACCCTTCTACGCTCGCGTAGCACCCTTCTATGCATGCATAGAAGGCTTCTACGACCCCCTTCTGTGCAGATCACCTTCTACACATGCGTAGAAGGGTTCTACGCAAGCATAGAAGGGTTCTACGCAAGTGTAAAAGCGGAGAAGGGATGTGCAGTACTTCTTTTCCCCCTGCTGCCAATTCCGGGGTTTTGGCAGCTGCGGGCAGGAAATGGCGCAAATCGGCGCCGAAAATCGGGAAATCCCGGCCAATCCAGGAAGGTTGACAGGTATGCAGGAGCCAGCTCCATCATGCAGTACTCAGGTCTCAAACTGCTGACCTGCCAACCTTCCAGTTATCAAGTTCAGCATCTTAATCACTAAGCCACCACAGTCCCATAGACAAATACTGAAACTGGGCTAGAATCACAGCTGAAATGCCACTAAACTGACCAATAACTTCTGTTCACTGAAGGTATTTCATATAGCTACATCTATCTGTACAAACGAACACACATCTCAAGTGGGGCAAGTAACATTTTCCACTGCTGAATTCTTTGCAGAATTACTTTACCTCTCTCTCTCTCTCCCTCTCTCTCATATACCATATCTTCCTTACTGATAGAATCAGATTTTATTTAATCCCTTGTCCCTTTTCTCTGCTTCTCTGACCTCCCCCAAACTTTTATTACCTTTTATTAGAGGTGAGAAATGATCTGTGGCCTTCCAGGTTACCACAAGGCACATGATGCATTCTAATCTCCCAGGTCTTGTTCACAAAGATGTTTTTCTTCCTCCTGCTTCCTAAGCAGAAGCCCCAGGTCATCAAAGTAAAAAAAGAAGGCATGATGAGATGCAAATTAATTTCTCAATGCACTGAAGACAGGAGAGAGGGAGCCACTAACAATGCTTGGATCCCTTTGTATTCAAAGAGGCCTCTTTAATCCAGACAGGAGTAAAGAAATAATACAGTATATATTATTTTTGCTAGCAAGGTGAGGATCATTTCTATATACAGTACAGTACAGTATATATATAGGCTCCAAAGAAAGATTTCTGCCAGGACTAACTTCAGCTTGGAGTGGAGATCCCATAATACTGTGAAGGCTAATCCTTTTTTTCTTGGCTATTAACTGGCCACATAATTTACATCCATTCATACTCATACCCACACTGCCTCTCAATGATGCTAAAGGAAGGAGTAATTCTCAAGCTTAATTACTGGAAGAAAGAGAGTACCAGAAGCACCACGATACCATTCTGAACACATTAATCTTTTCTGATTCTGGAAGCTAGGCAGAGCCAGTCCTGGTGAGTGGCTTTTGCCTTGTTAGCTGGAAGGCTGGAAAGTCAGCAGTTCGAGACCTGGGTACTGCATGACGGATTGATCACCTATCATCTGTCCCAGCTCTCGGGGACATGAAAGGAGCCTCATTTGGGTGTTTATTTATTTTATTTATTTATAGTCGCATTTGTATATGCCGCCCACTCAGGCAGAACCCGACTCAGGGCGGCATTACAACAATTCTAAAAACACATAAAACACTATAAAAACCCACATCCCACCCACTTTAAAAACAAACCCATATCCCGCCCACCCATCCCACCTACTATACAAAAAAAAAGAAGAGAGAGTTCCCAGTCCTTACAAAAGCCAGCAGGCGGGAACCGTAGTCCCATTTGGGCCCCACACCTGCCCTGCCAGCCAGGTCTTCACTCCTTTCCTGAAGGGCAGCAGTTCACTTTGAAGTCTTAGATCTATTGGCAGGAGGTTCCAGAGAGTTGGTGCGGACACGGAGAAGGCCCTCCTTCGGGTGCTAGACAGATGTGCACCCCTGGTTGATGGCACTATTAGAGAGCCCCTCCGGTCCGCTCTGGTTGGACGGGCAGACACTCTTGGGTTCCCTGAGCGGAGTTTCTTCTGCAAAAATCCTTTCAACCCATAATAATTTATGACATGAAATTATTATTATTAGTCCTGGTGAGCACTTGAATGGAATACTGTCAGGACTGACCAGCAAACTCCAGGTAGGATCAAGTGATGAATCCTGCTTGAAATCTTGGACACTGTCAGTCAGAGTAATGAACCAAAAGTCTGCCTCAGTATAAAGTCTGAGGCTTCAAGCCAGATGTTCCTCACTGTTATTTTAGCCTAACCTCTGGTGACTTAGAAAGGAGAGGTGAATGTCCAGTTTATTGTTCCAACATCCTTCAACAAAACATCTGTTGAGTTTATGGGCAGCTGAGTCCCAGAGAAGGCTTTCTGATGCATAGGCGAGTTGGACAGCATCCAAAGCTCTGGCACAAGCAGGGCACATCTCCCAGAATGATTTTTAGCACGCAAAAATAAAGTCTTGCAACAGGAGAGAACTGGATAGTCATTTTACTGCATCACATAGAAAATACAGACAACTACCTTACAAACTTGCCACTGCTTGTAATGTCATAAATATTATTAGAAAATTACTGGCTGCCTTTCTAATGATATTATCGTAGCTAAACTTAGGTCAGGAAATAAAATGAATGCCAATAGAGTTTTTTCAACTGCAAGCTTTGGAACATTATGCGCTTTCGCAATCAAGGCCTGGCATTCATCTGCAGAGATTGTATTCAGTCACTGTAGAGTAGCACAATTTGCCAAAGAAACAACAATATTAAGCCAACTCTCTCAGGCTGTCCACTGCCCTGAAGTCTCATTCATGCAAATAGGCAACTGCCGGCTATATCAGAAAAACTGAGGAGCAGAGCAAGTTAATATTGATTATTGCAATAAAGCCTGGGCTCCTTATTGCTAGGAAACCAGAGAGTAAACAAAATAAAACAACAACAGCAACAACGTTGTGGTACTTTAAAGACTAACTGCTATATTTTAATGTTAGCTTTTATGGATCAGGTCCACTTCATCATAAGAACATAAGAACAGCCTTGCTGGACCAGGCCACAGGTGCCCATCCAGTCCAGCATTCTGTCTCACACAGTGGCTCACCATTTCCTTCAGGCTATTCCCAAGGAGATGCCTTCACCTGCTTAGGATTCCCTGGAAATGGCATTGAGAGATATCCTGCCTATCTCTCCAACCCGGAGGTTGTCCTTAGGTAGCCATAATTATAGCCATTGATACCCTTGTCCTCCATGAACTTGTCTAATCCTTTCTTAAACCTGTCAAGACTGACAGCTGTCACCACTTCTTCTGGCAGGGAGTTCCATAGACCAGTAATCCTCTGGGTGAAAAAGTACTTTCTCTTATTTGTTTGAGAACTAGTACCCAAAAGTTTCATCGAGTGATGCTAACCATTTTGAATCTCTGTACCTGAGCTGTATAAATTGATGCCATGAAGCCTCACTCCCATGTTTGATGAAGTGGAGTTGATCCACGAAAGCTAACATTAAAATACAGCAATTAGTCTTTAAAGTGCCACAACATTGTTTTTTGTTTTCTTTACTCTCTAATATGTTTGAAACACAGGCTAACACAACTACTATTCTAAAAAAAACAATTATTGCTAGGACTAACACAAGCCTTGTTTCTATGCAGAAAATAAAATATTTTCAGTTACTTCCACAGGCTTACACACAAGCAAATACAAACACTGCTGACTCTTATGGCTTTAAATGATACAAGGCAAAGAGCCAAGTATGGAACCTTCACAGCCTCATTCTGTGCAATATTTTGTGCAACAGCATTATAGTATCACTCCAGTGATTTAAGTACCATATATAAACGAATATAAGCTGACCCGAATATAAGCCGAGGTACCTAATTTTGACCTTGAAACCCAGGAAAATAGATTGACCTGAATATAAGCCGAGAGTGGGAAATGCAGCAGCTGCTAGTGAGTTTCAGTAATTAAAATACATTAAAATACAGTAATATTAATTATTTTAGTGATTTTTAAAAACTGTACTTTCATCACCCACCAGTGGTGGCGCTGCAGGTAAAATGGGTGGGCAGGTCAATTGCATTGAGGCAGGAAGTGTTGCTCTAGCCTAGCCTCTTGCTCCCTCTGTAAGGAAGAAGAATGGCTTCCTCCCTACATCTTGGACACATGAAGCAGGGACAAAGGCACGAATATACGGTAAGTAAATTCCTTTCTTTTTCCACACCAGTTTGGAAGGGGAGCACGATTGCATTGTAGAGCTTCTTTCTTCATTTGCAGTTTTCCATAGGAATTAATTGAAAATAAATCAGAATAGTAGAACTTGATTTTCAATGTATTCTAATGGAAAATCAGAATTTGCACCATCTTCTGGCCAGTTGTGTAATCGCGCCTCATATTCTTTTGCCACGGAAGTCCTGAAACTTACTTTTAAAGTGTCGAATAACTTTTTTAAAACCCATATTTTTAGACCTCATGGTTGTTGAGGCATGTATAGGCCGTCCCCTTTTTTGAGGTTAAAAAACTTGGTTTATACTCGAGTATATACAGTATGCCTCGTTATGAGATTTCTAAAAATTAGATGGCAACAAGCTAAGCTGCAGAGACTTGTAACGTCTTAAAGGCCAACCAATATATTGTGGTGTAAATCTTTGCATATACTGTGCATTGTATCATGTGCTTTAAGTGCTGACAGGTTGTTATATACATTCAGCACTGTCAAAATCCATTTTTAAGAGGTGGGGGAAAGGGTGATTCAATGATAAGAGGAGGGTGGAAGAGCAGTGATTCCACATGAGATTCGCAGCAATCTGAGGTGTGGTGCGAAGTCCTCCTGCAAAAATGTCTCTTAAAATTGTCTGTGTGTGATTTAAGTGCTAAAGGAAATTTCAAATCCACCTGAATCAACCAGGGACAGTCTCCCTGTCCAGTTGTATTCTCAGTTGGGTAGAAAATTATCTATTGATGGATATTTAGTCAATAGCTTAACTTCAGATGAGGAATAATTGCCACTGATAGAAGGCAAATGCTAAACCAAGAGAGACAATTTCAAGGCCTCTGTGCGTCTGAACTAAGCATTTTACATTTTGACAAAAGCCATTTATTTTGCAGTAATAAGTCTTGGTATTAGAGATAGGTGATAAGGTCTGCTTTGTAATAATGGCTCTTTATGAAAGTGTTTCTCAAGCACAGTTTCCTTACAGTAGAACTAGATAAATTTTTTCTTGCTTATTAATCAAGTGAGTGAACATTTATTTTATGTCTGCAGAAGGTTGGGGGCAGAAATCCACATTTTACTACACCCTACATCAGTGATGGCAAATCTTGGCACTCCAGCTGTTCTTGGACTTCAATTCCCAGAAGCCCAAGTCCCATACATGCAGTAAACCCATTTGTGTGGATTCACAGGGACTTGGACTTCTGGGAATTGAATATTGTGCAAATGTTCGTTCATTTCACTTAAAAGGTGAAACAAATATATGAGATAGACTCACTATATGCAAAGCGAGAGATGACATGCCTTAATTCGTTATAATTGTGATGATCATGACATACAGAGTACATGAGATTATGTGATGATTATCCACCAGACTATCCACCAGAATATCTGGTGGAGAAAATCACTCGGATTCGCTCCGGGTTCAATTCTGGCGTGGATGGGGAGAGTCGGGAGGGGACCAGAGCTCAGTCTGGGTGTGTTATCTGGGATCAATTCAATTCAGTTGTCCCTGAGGAAGTGGACAGGCTTCTTGCAGCTGTTCGCACCACCTCCTGCCCTTTAGATCCCTGTCCCACCTGGTTGGTGAAAGCCTCTAAGGTGGTGACAGGAGGCTGGGTCGGGGCTATAATCAATGCACCGCTACAGGAGGGGGTGTTTCCTGCACCTTTAAAACATCTTTGGTGCACCCCCTCCTGAAGAAACTATCCCTCGACCCAGCAGTTCCAGCTAACTTCCCCTTTTTGGGGAAGGTATTGGAGAAGGTGTTGGCGCGATAGCTGCAGGGGGTCCTGGATGAAGCGGATTATCTGGATCCCTTTCAATCAGGTTTCAGGCCTGGATATGGTACAGAGACGGCATTGGTCGCACTGGTAGATGATCTCTGGTGGGAGCGGGACGGTGGCCATCCGTCCGTCCTTGCCCTTCTTGCCCTCTCAGCAGCCTTCGATACTGTCGACCACGGTATCCTTCTGGAACAGCTCAAAGGATTGGGGATCCAGGGTACTGTGTTATCCTGGTTTTTCTCATTTCTGGAGGGCCGGACCCAGTCGGTGTGGTTGGAGAGTGAGAGGTCCAGCCTTAGCCCCCAACGTTATGGGGTGCCTCAGGTCTTGGTGCTCTCTCCTCTCCTATTCAACATCTACATGAAGCCGCTGGGCAAGATTATCCGTTCCTATGGGATGAGGTATCATCAGTATGCTGATGATACCCAGCTGTACATCTCAGCCCGTGGGGACCCCAGTGATGTGGTCAATGTCCTATCCAGATGTCTGGAAGCTGTTGGGGTCTGGATGGAGGACAACGGGCTACAATTGAATCCCTCCAAGACTGAGTGGCTATGGATAGCTCCCCCCCCCCCCGCATTATCCAGGGAGCTGCCAACTTTGGTCTTGGATAGGGCTGCTTTGCCCCAGACAGACCCGGTACGCAATTTAGTGGTCCTCCTGGATTCGGAACTGCTACTTGTAGATCAGGTGGCGGCCATGGCCAGAAGGGCTTTCGCTCAGCTTTGCGTCATCCGTCAGTTGCGTTTGCTCCTGGACCGGGACTCCCTGCTCATGGTCACACATGCTCTGGTGATCTCCAGGCTAGATTATTGCAATGCACTCTACATGGGGCTGCCCTTGATGACCATTCGGAGGCTACAGCTGGTGCAGAATATGGCAGCCCGGGTGATGATGGGGTGCAGGCGTTATGCTTGCGCCTCAACATTGTTTCGGGAGCTGCACTGGTTACAGTTTGTCTCCGGGTGCAATTCAAGGTGCTGGTTTTGACCTTTAAAGCCCTACATGGTAGTGGGCCAGGATACCTAAGAGACCACATCGTCCCAAGAGTGTCTGTCCATCCAACCAGAGCAGACTGGAGGGGCTCTCTAATTGTTCCATCTGCCAGAGGGGCTCGCCTCTCTGGCACACAAAGGAGGGCCTTTACCGTGTCCGCACCGGCCTTGTGGAACCTCCTGCCAGTAGAGTTGCGGGAGCAGACGGAGCTGCTGCCTTTCAGAAAAGAATTAAAAACCTGGTTTGGCGGGGCAGGTGTGGGGCCCAGATGGAAGAGTGGCCCCCGCCTGTTGGCTTATAAAATGAAGCCTCCCCATCTTTTTAATGCGAGCAGTTTTAATGTGTTTAGTTTTTAATAGGTGGGTGGGTATGTTGGGGTTTTAATTGTTTTTAATATGTATGTTTTAATCCTGTTGTGAGCCGCCCTGAGTCGGGTTCGCCTGATTGGGCAGCATAGAAAATTGAGTTATAAATAAAATAAATAAAAATAAATGATTATAGGGTTACATGAGATTGGGGGATTTCATAAGATGTAAGCCATAAGTATCAATATTATAACAAAGTAAGGCTTGAACTACAGTATCTCGCTTTGCATGTAATGAGTCTATCTCATATATTTGTTTCACCTTTTAAGTTGCATTATTGAATTGAATGAACATTTGCATGATATTCTAATTTTTCGAGTTTCACCTGTATGTGTAACTACATTACTCTATGGAAAAGGAAGAAAAATCCAAATTGCAAATATAGTGAGATGACGATGAGATGTCATTGATTTTGAAGAGCTGCTTGCTTAGTTAGAGATAGACTTCCTTCTAGATATACTTTCCACATTTTTTAATATATGTAAAACATTTAAACAGGGAAGGTTCTACCTCCATAAAACAAAGTATAGTAAGTTATTTTATACATATCTGGACCAGATCTATATTTGTAACAGGTTACTGGCAGAGAATTGCATACACGTGTAATCATATGCCTTACTAGTGTTCAAGTTGCAATGACTGACAGAGAAGTGGCACCCATTTCTATAACAAATCATGCAGTAATAAAGTGAGATTATTTCCTGCTCTTATAACTGCAGTAACAGAAAGCAGTGCTCACAGAGTGTTCCTACTTTTAAAGTTTGTTCACTTGTACAAATCATTAATACTTCATAGATAGATTCCACAATAATATAACCTAGAATATAACTGTCAGCAGACAACAGTACATTTATTATATAATTATTTCAAAGGTTTATTTAACTCCTCTGAGTCAGACCTTGCTGAACTACAACTCCTGTCATCCTTCAGAACTGTCTATGTGAGTTTGGGCTGACAGGTGTTTCAGTCTAACAACATAACAACAGCCACAAGTTCCCCACCCATGCTCTAGTCTGGATCATGTTTCTTCTAACTAGCTGTTTAGTAACAATGGTGACATACAATTTAGCCACTGTGTAACCAATCAATAGGATGGTGAAACTCAGCACATTGTGCCTGAGCAAAGGCATATCTGTAGTTTAATCAATACTTGCTCTGGGAAGAGACTGAGATAGAAGCTAGCTGGGTTCGGGTCATTTGAGAACACGGTCATAAGGAAAAAATACAATTCTCTTTTCTCCGCCCAAGAAAGAAACTTGCAGTTCATCTGCAGGGGGGTATTATACATGCACCTGGTTTTCCCGTGCTTGTGGTATGGGAGAGATATCAGCTCCACCCTGCTATCTTTTCCAACTCAGCTCTAAGAAACTAAGCCTGGCACAAACATCTTGTCATGAACTCTTGTTGATAATTTTCCTACAGCATCCACAAGAAATAGGTGCATGAAAGCTCATATAATGGTTGATAATTTTTTTAGTGATCCAATAAAGGTTCTGTATCATCTTTTTCTTGCATTTGTATTGTTTAAGGATCACACAGCTGTCTTTGTTTCTTTGTGGTATTCTTTTTATTTAGTAAAGACTTTGTTTTAGTAAACACCTACAATCCCTTCCCATGGGACTGAAAAAAGAGGTCATTGCTATAAAGAGAATTAAATTCCTGCCACAGCAGAACTACTACAGTATTTTCCATAATTCTAATTGATAGATTTAAACTCAATCAAAGAAACTTCTATAGCAACAGAAGAATACAGTGGAGCCCCAACATACAAACGGCTCGACTTACAAAAAATTTGACATACAAATAGAAATCCTGGTTATAAAAAATTTTGACATACAATTTTTTAATAGGGAAAATTCAACATACAAAAAGTACAGTGACATCTAGTGGCCTCTTCTGGTAATCCAATGTGTTTTTGACATTTTTTTTTTTTTACATACAAATAACCTTGTGGAATGGGGAAAATCATATATAGAGGTTTTACTGTATATTCTACTTTGGAAAACAGAAAGCAATTAGACAGATACCCTCCTACTTCCATCAATTCACAGCAGGGGTTCAAAGATTCCATAACAGATGAAAACAATTTTGTCAGAATTCTATTCCAGTTTGTAATAGATAAGGCTGCCTTAGATTTTGGATAAACAAGTATTTTTTTGTTGATTTCAGTGTCACAGTAAGGACACATGCAGCTCGATACCAGTATTCAGAGCTGGCCACTGAGTCATGAATTTCATCCTTCTAAAATCTCCCCAGGTAAACTCCCTACATCACCTTTGGCCATGAATTATATCTACACATCCTTTGCCATGGCTAATAGGTAAAACAGGAGACTGGAAACTAACTACTGGTGACTTGCTGCTAGCATCACCTTTGTTGTCCACAACCCTCCAGATGATATTCTTCTCCATAGTCCTTTTCTACAAGCCTTCAGCTGGGGATGGAATTGGTGCTGTTGTTTTTGCAAAGCTCTTCCTTGACTTCAACTTTGATGGATGCTGTTGAAGTTCAAACATTGGGTGTCTTGGGTCTGTTTCTTGCCCTTTCTTCTCCACTTCTGCTGCTACTTATCTTCTAACATCTGGAGGTGCTATATCCATGAGTGAGAAGATTTTATTAACAGGTGTATGTTGTAAACAACCTGTGACTATACTGCCCATTTCATAAAGGCCACAGTAACTTGACTAGCATGTACAGAGTTTCTCCATATTGGAGCAGCATACTGTGCCGCAGAGAAACATGAGGCAGGGGCAGATGTATGGAGAACATTGGGCTGCACTCACATGCAAGATCCAATGGAAAAATTATTTTCTGCACCCCCTTCAGGAAATAATGACTTGAAACTGGGCATGTTCATCATATAAAGCTACTAGTGTCTGAACACTAGCTATTACTCAGCATGTAAATTATATTTGCTCACAGTTTCATTATATAAAATCAAGCTATTAAATACAAGGTTTTTGAGTGAGCACTTTGTATATAAATTTTGAATAGATTTATGAACAAGCCATTAGTACCAACTAATTTAGATCAAGTTGGACAACATAACCACATGTAACTTGGGGGGGGGGAATCCATATCTTCATAAATGATTGAGTGGTTTTGATATTACATGGAATCATAAGACTAACACATATCAAGAATTAATAGTAAATGCCTTTGCTTTGTCTAATGTAAAGATCATGGGGGGAAATAATATTTGCCTTTTTATGGCACTATCTCCACATCAGAAGCAATTTGAGAAAATTAATAAGAGAAAGACGTATCTGAGAGAAAATTATAAATTGATAGCTTGTAGTTTTCTCATGCTTACGTGCAAGGGGGAAAGAACCCATTTTAGGAACAAACGAGTTGTGCTGGAACCAGAAAGAGGAATATTGCTATGGAACTTGGTAGAGGAGTTTATCTTGAACTACAAACAGCTCTACTAGATTAGACAAAGCCCTAGTTCCCGTATTATTCTGGTCACACAATGGCTAATCTATGACAGGCCTGAAAAATATGAGCACAAATTCTCTCTTATCCTACAAATGGAGTACAGCTGACAAAAAGCCTTGATTCCTTGAAAGCTGGAAATGCTGATTTCACTCCTATGATGCTTTAAGTAAGACTTAGCCTCTTTACAGTTCTGCAGATATGAGAACTATGGGGTGACTCTCCAATGGTAATGAGATATCCTTTCTGGAGATAAGAAATCAGGAGTAACTATCTCTTGATAATCCTCAATTAAAATGTTCAGAGAAGAATTTTATTTTTAAGATGTTAGCTTACAAAATAATGAGATAGTGAATTTTTTAAAAAAGTTCTATCAATGCATGCTTTTAAAAAATTCTTTCCTCACATAATGTCAAATTGTAATAATATCCCAACACGAACTATTCTGTTAAATCCTAGACTTCTATAATGCTGTTTTCCTCTCTTTAATTTTTTTCCCAATCAATATAAAAAGATATGAACCTAACCTTTTCATGGTCATCTAAGCTGTTCTGTGTTGCTACATAGCATGCTTATTAGGTGCCAATTAAAAGGTAAAATATATGGGTTTTAACTTCAGTCAGTATTTAAGGTAAACTTCTAGGAATTAGAAACACTCCTACTTGCACAACCATTTTATTCCTAAATACATCAGTAACACAGTTTAGCTTTTTAAAGGCAGTAAAATTATGAAGTATGTCACATTTTCTATTTAATTTGCATTCATTAATAGCTTTTTACTTCTTGGTAAACCTACCTAGAGAGAAGATAACACATCAAATAATCACATTTTGTAAACTTCTTATAATCTACCTCTTCAGATGCACTGACTACATTATTCAAGACAGAGGTTTATGTGTAAGTGGTCATGGTTACTGAATGTGACAGTTATATTTTTAGAAACACTGGTTATAAATTTTCAAAAATCTGATCAGGGTAAATGTTCTGGCAATACTAAATTTCATGCACAAGGTCAGCTAGATTGCAAGATTTTTCTGATTTTGAAAAGATGTTTGCCAAATCAAGGAGTGACTTCTTGTTCATCACAATCCTTTCAGAAAATTCATATATGTTACACACAATGCTACTGTAACCCCCCATCCTGTCTATTGATACACACTGTAGGCTAAGAAGTCATTACCGTATCTTAATTCCAACCATGGGTTGTTGGCTGGGATTTATTTTATTCCCTGCCCCAATTGGTGCATGCACTACTCTGGGCAGCTAACAATATTTAGCAATCAACATAAACAAATCAAATAGAAATATAATATAAACATTATAAAGAATCAACCAACAATGTACATCAATAAATAATACAACTACACATAAAATAAAAATACCCACCCCGATAGAATTCATAAGTCAACAAATATAGCCAAAACAAAATGCTTCATTGTAGTTAAATGATCAGATAGGAATACAGTACTTGTTTCTGAAAATCCATTAAAGTGAAAGCAGATTTAATTTCCACAGGCGGCTCGTTCCACATTAATGGAGCCCCACCAGAGAATGTTCTTGACCTAGCCACTGCCAGTTTTATTTCTTTGGAAAGACAATATGCAATTTGAGCATCTGGGAGTTCCAGGTAAAATTTCTCAGGAGTAGGTGCTCCCACAGATAGCATGGTCCTAAACCAGTGATGGCAAACCTTGGCTCTCCAGTTCTTCTTGAACTTCAATTCCCAGGAGCCCTGATCAGCAGGAGTGTTGACTTGGGCTTCTGGTAGTTGAAGTCCAAGAACCTGGAGTGCCAAGGTTCGCCATCAGGGTCCTAAACTATTAAGGGCTTTGTTTTTAGCATTAACACCTCAACATAAATTCTCTTTAAATAAATCTCCACTCCTCCTCTTCCTCCTCCATCTTTGCCTCTTGAGTTATGGCTCACTAATGGAGCCATTTTGATCCATTCATCTATGGAAGGAAATTTTTGAAAATATCTACAGTATATTTAATCGTTTTGTGGAAGCTAAATGGAACCCGCACACTAAGCAAAGGTTCACCAGGCCTAAGTAAATGCTTTTTCCTCCTTACTTCAAAGTGAAGCTAATTTAATAGCTGAAACCTTTGCTCTATTATGTTAAATTACATTTCATGCATCTTCAAGTGCAAAATGGATCTGATTCACCTCACCCATATGACATCTCAGTTTTCTTGTGTCAAAAAAAGCGTGTTCAGTATTTCCAATATGCGTTGCTTCAAACTTCAGGGTCTGTTTGTTTTTAATGCTTCTCAATCTATCTCCCCTCTCTACCCATTTTGGTTGAACTGTTGAGTACTGGAATTTCTTCAACTGGCAGAAAAATTAACTAGTGATTCCCAGAGTGGGGAGCTGTGTACAACAGTCAGGTGACTGATAAATAAATTTTAGTTTTGTGTCAATTTTGATGGGGAAGAGGGTAGAAGAATGGGAGAGTGGGCAGACTATAGGCCATTTGGCCTGAGCCTCACCTTACAGGAAAATCTTAATTAGCCTGGTGCTCCACCATAAGCCTTTGGCTATGATTCATGACATAAGTTGAATCTAGTACTTTTACAATATGCTTTGATTTTAGGCTGAAGTCCACACTATGAGGGTGCCTCACAGTCTTTTTATCCCAAAAAATATGTGTTCTACAGTTAGTATTCTTAAATCCATGTCCTTATACTACAACCCATGATATTTAGATACTGAATGGAAGTGATGTGGTGAAGTGGTGGGCAAATATGAAGTACACTGTCTTTTATTTTAAAGCGACTCTTGACTCTGACATGTTTCAGGAACCACTTCTGAGACACATTATCTGGTACGTGGTGAATATGTCTGATTGTCCACATGCCATTTTCTAAGCTGGCTAGGGTTGATGGGAGTTTGAGGTTAATAACATCTGGAGAGCTATACATTCTCCTTCGATCAGTATTCCACAGTATTGAGATTATCTAGTAAATTCAAGTTTGGTAAGATAATACAAAAAGCATAAAACTTAGGGCCCATTCTGAGGGGGGGCAGCATTGTATTTCCCTCGTACCTTTTTCCTCACGGGACTAATTGTAAATCTATTAACTGTAAAGTAAAGTAATGGAAATATGTTAAATGTGAATTTTAAAAACTGCTTACTGATCAAAATTTTCTTAAACTTTGGAATGAGTGAAATTTAATTTCTACTATTGTGTTGATATAATGTGATATAATTCAGAGCTAAGGAAAGCATGACATTTGTTAGGAAACAGAGAATTGGAAGACTTCAAAGAAGGCCTGGCATCAATACCTAGTATGATGGGCCAATTTCACACTGAGATTGATGCCAGGATTTAATTATTTCCACTCAAAATTATAACAGCCCATAAAAATCATGAAACCACAGTGGTCACTATGTTGTTCCTTCTGTCATGGCCATGACTACATTGTGGACTCAAAACAGCCATCGTACCTCTGCTGGAAATGGGCAAGATATTCTGCCCTGCCAAAATAAAATAAAACTACACAAATCCGTCTAATCAAAAATCTTAAGAATCATAATTCAATACTCAACAACAACTATGAAGATCTACAAAGTCTGCCCAAATACTGTACAATGTTTCAAAATCACTATAAGGCATTGCTATACATATTTTCATCATGCATCAAGTTCAACCAATCCCATCATAAACACCACTAAAATCAACTGAATGCATCAAAATAATTAAAATAATAAGCACAGAAGACAGGTTAAACCTCGTATGCCAGTCTTATTGAAATTAGTGGAAACTGATTGCAAACTCTATAGCCACATAGGAGAAGGCCCTTTCCTGTGTTCATGGTAGATGGGCCTCAGGAACTATAGGTGTTCTTAAGATGGTTTCTCCTGACAATTTTAATGTCTGGACAGACTCATTATGAGATACGCAGCACCTTAAATAATATCAAGAAAACCAAGATAATAGCAACAAGTCCGATCAGTCCTTGGAAAATAGATGGGGAAGAAGTAGAAGCAGTGACAGATTTTACTTTCCTGGGATCTAAGATCACTGCAGATGGTGACTGTAGCCATGAAATAAAAAGACGACTGATTATGGGGAGACAAGCTATGAGAAACCTGGGGAATATAGTGAAAAGCAGAGACATAACCTTGAAAACAAAAATTCACATAGTCAAAGCAATGGTATTCACAGTGGTAATGTATGGGTGTGAGAGCTGGACCATTAGGAAGGCTGAGCGCAGAAGAATAGATGCCTTTGAGACGTGGTGTTGGAGGAGAGTCCTGAGAGTCCCTTGGACAGCAATGAGAACAAATAGGTCAATACTGGAAGAAATCAACCCTGACTGTTCATTGGAGGAACAAATAGTGAAGATGAAGCTAAAGTACTTTGGACATCAAATAAGAAGGGAGGACTCACTTGAGAAGGCCTTGATACTGGGTGGAGGGCAAGAGAAGAAGGAGGTGTCCAAAGATGAGATGGATAGATGGTATTGTGGACACAATGGGCACAGAGCTTGGCGGGCTGAGGAGAATGGTGGATGACAGAGGTGCCTGGAGGAAAATGGTCCATGGGGTCGCAAAGGGTCGGAATCAACTGTACGACTGAACAACAACAACAACAAGCAACTGGTAACCAATGCAAGTACCGTACATCAATACTGGAGTTATATTATCATGATATTGTGTACTGCAGCTTCAAGCAACTAAAGAAATATCTCTAGCCCTCTTCATAAAGTGTATTCTTTAGTCAAGCCATGATGTAAATAAAGCATGGATGACTGTTGATAAGTCAGGTTGATTCAGAAAATGTCATAACTGGAGAATTAAGAAGAGCTGTGCAAAGGTATTCCTCATCATCCCTGTGACCTGGAAATCCATGGTAGAATCAAAAAGTACTTTAGCACAGTTGTGTGAAAAGGCTAGACCAGTGATGGGCAGTCTTGGCCCTCCAGCTGTTCTTGAACTTCAATTCCCAGAAGCCCAAAACAACACACCAGCTGGTCAGGGTTTCTGGGAATTGAAGTTCAAGAACAGCTGGAGGGCCAAGACTGCCCATCACTGGGCTAGACCGAGGCTATGAAGATGTGAGCAGTGTTTATTCTCAGTTTCCGATTCTTAGTGAAATTATCAGTTATTGGGAGAGTGAGTGAGTGAATCTCTCTTCTTCCACAGAATCACCTATTGTCACAAAGCAGATCTGCTTTGATTTGAATTCCTGGACTGAGCAGAGGATTGGACTCGATGGCCTCATAAGAACTTTCCAATTCAATTATTCTATGATTCTTTGATTCATATGGAAGAAAATAGAATAACAGACCTGAAGATGCTCGTATTTTGGGGAGGAAATGAGCCATTCCTTTAGTGTTCATCCCAGTTTGACTTTCACTAGGATCTCATGAGAGTTTCACCCTGCAAGGTTCCTTAGAATATGCAATCTCTCCTTCTGTGAATCATTCAGCCAACATACAGTAATTCTGTATGTTGGTACACTATCCTAATATGGTAGGAATTAAAATGGCCATGTCCAAGTAATCCATAAAATAAATGCCCAATCAAAATAAAGGGTTCTTCTGCACATAATTAAAAAATAGCCAAATGTCCATGAATATAAGCAAAATACATGCTGATAGTTACTGCAGTGTATTAAGTCCAGTACCTGAGGATTTAATTTTAGAGCATACATCTCTGTGTGTGCATGTGCACACACACATCTACTTTTGGCAGAGTGATAATAAATTAATGTATTTAAGTGCCATTTAAAAAGGAAACCAGAACATTCACCCATTCAACAGGAAAGTGGTATTACATAATGTATTGCATAGTACTGATGACCGCTGTTAAATGTACGGTGCAAAGAGAGGCACAGACATAAGCAGCACAAGCAAGACCAAAATTCCAAAGAAAAGCAATTTAAAAAGTAAGAGCCTGAAAATCAAGATGGACAAAGGGGAGAGGGGCATGGTCCACCATTTTTATAATACTTCCAAACTCCAAGTCATCTTCACCAATAACCCTGTAGAATATGGCAATACTACTTTCTACTTTCCAGATGGGAGCTGGGCAATAGAGGATTAGTTCAAGCTATTGACTCTAGATCAGTGGCACTCCAGCTATTCTTGAACTTCAATTACCAGAAACCCAAGTCAGTATACCTGCTTATCAGGGCTTCTGGGAAATGAAGTCTGAGAACAGCTGGAGTGCCAGGGTTAGCCACCACTGCTTGAGATTATGTTTTTATTGTAAATTAGCCATAGTAATTTCAGGTTACTAGCCAGCTGTGTCATCATATTTAAAATGGCTAAAGGAGCATAGAAATCATGGGCTTCAGTCCCCCGTGCACCATCAGACTCTGCTACGGTAGCGTTAAGACCTCCCAATGGCGAGAGCCCTTTAAAATCTTGTGGGAGACGATGCTTCGATCTGCCATGTCAAACTAGACGTGTGAAGTACGGATTAACTAAGTAAGCAACTCTCAGGTTTACACAATTCTCTTCTTCCTTTGCATGAGGTATTTCTGTTGTTATGAACTGTCAAGTGGAAACTGATTTATAACACCCATAAATGAGCTTTCAAGGTAAGGTATTTACGGAGTGATTTTATCAGTTTTACCTTGGCATGTATTTCCATGAACCTGGGTCTCCTGAGTCCTAGTCCATCATTCTATCCACTACACCACACAGATTCTTATGTAATATTCTATCCTGGCTCATATTTCAGACGTGCTTCCCCCACAAAAGTTTAGACTTCAAGACTGTATATTCAGCAGCGCAGGGATATAAACAGTATGGCCAGTTAATAATAAATCAGGTAGCTGCCTGCTTCTTACATTTACTTATGTAACGTAAAAACCTGCTTCCTTTTCAAGCAGGGTTTGGCTCAAGGGGATGGACTGAGGGTCAATGCACACAAAGATAAGCAGAATATTTGCTGTAATTTCTCCCCGGCCCCATTGATCCATGACCTTTCTCTTTAAAGGATTTCCATCATTTCTCTCTGTAAGAGAGCTTATAGGAAGGAAACGGAGGGAAGCTTAATGGAGGCCGCTCTTCAGGTAGCTGCCTGCTTCTTTCAGCTCCAGTTTTAATGAACCAACTCTCTCTTCCCTTCTGCACAAGCATCAAAGCTGCAGGGATCACCATGGAAACTGCCTTCAGAATAATAATGGGAGAGAGAGAACAAGAATCAAAGGAACTCTTTTCAAAGCTAGTAGAGTGCCACCCACAGGGTGCTTGGATAACAGTAGTCTCAAACCACAAAAAAGAACATGTTTGGAAAGAAGGGGGAAAGCCTAAAAATACTAGAAATTCATGGCTCTGTTATTATTCAGCAAATAATAAATAAATTCATTTCTGTTAAGCCAGGGGTTCCCCACCTAAGGCCTGTGCGCCAGACCTGTTCCCCGGTGCCATTTCATGTGGCCCCCACCCCTCCAAAGGCATTCAAGAAACAAAATGGTCACCCCTTTGTAGCCATTCGGACAAAATGGCCACCCCCATCGTGCAGGCAGGGCAAAATGGTCATCCGGCCCTCAAAGCTGACTGAGAGAGCACGGCTCTGGCCCTGGCTCGAAAAGGTTGGAAACCCCTGTGTTAAACACACATTTCTTCTAGCCAAATCACACGTGCTTCTTCTGTGCATAGATACAGAGAAGCAGCCTGTTCGGGCTAGGCAAAATGGGTTAATAACTACATCAAAACAAAGATAAGTATGTTTAGGGCATGATATCTATATGGATAAATCACTGTTTGCTAATGGCATGAAAATAATAACGGGAGGCCATAGTTTGATGGAACTTGAAAGCAGCAGTAGTTTGTGCCCACAAATAGTTTGTGCCCACAAAACCAGAGACGGATTCATATGACAGAAAATGGGACTCTGACCAAAGAATAAGGAAAAGCTGATTGACAATGTGCAGTGGACGACATCTGAAGGTGGCGGAATATCCTTCACTGGATATTTTCAAGCATGTGTTGGATGGCCATCTCTTAGCAATGCTTTACCAATACAATGCTAGAGGGATGCAATGAAGGGCAGTCTAAAGGGATGGTCTAAACCATCATCATCCACTAGATTGCTTAGGATCAGACCTTTATTCTTTTTAGGAGTTTATGACCCAACCCTTCTTGTAGTTCAAATAGCTATTAGAAAAACAAACATTAGAATAACAAACAGGGATGGGAAAGGGAGGAAGAGGAAATGGCTGGATAATGATTTTTATTTGTTTTTGTGTGATATACATGACTATAAACACCTCACCTCTCTCTCTTGGACCTAATGGGTTTCTAAATTGGGTGGTTGTTATTTCAATGATCTGTGAAATCCAAAACTTCATTATAGGGAACCCCTTTAGTTGTGGTGAGGCAACAAAGAGGTTTTGCTTGCAAAATAACCCACAGAAGTATTCAGGGTGGACAAATGCTAAGCAAATAGCTTTAACACTCCTGCTGTTTATTATTACATATTTCTAATGCTTTGTTCTATGAGCATTAGGGTAACAAATGGAGTCCAATGTTGTAGATGTAGTTAGCTTGAATCCTACCTTCTCACGGTCTGCAGTGCCTTCTAATTAATGGAGCAAAGTAAATCCAATTGAAACACTCCATGAGAGGTAATAGAGGGGAAAACAACAATGCATATACAGTGGTACCTCATACAACGATTTTAATCCGTTCCACGGGGCTCGCTGTTGTACAAAACAATTGCTATACAGTACATGCATTGTATAGCGATTTTCCCTATGGGACGCATTGTACAATAGGGTTGTTGTTGTTTTTTTGCTAAGTGGTTTTTCCCATTGAAAAATTGTTGTACGATTTTTTTCTATAGGGAAAATTGTTATGCGGGATGCCATCCCCCCCCCCCAACCTAATTGTTATGCGACTTCATTGCTATACGGGGCAATTGTTGTACGAGGTTCCACTGTAGATCTTGTAAATAAATATTGTATAGATAGAACATAATACCACCAAGAAATGTGATGTGGAATCATCTTCCACTTTAATAATTTGGGCAGTATTACACAGTGTTGTTGAGGGTTGTTATACAAATGGGCAGATATGGAAAGCTACTCAAAGTTTTCTGACGGAAGGACAAGATCAAAACAATTAAACTAAATTCAACTCTGCTGTTTTTCCCCAATCTTCAAGCCATAAGACTGCAACAGCTACCTTAACAAAATAATTAAAAGATCCCTGAGCACATAATGGAAGGAAATCAAGTTATACTATTTAAACTAGGGGTGGCTAACCTTGGTGCCCCAAGTGTCCTTGAACTTTAATTCCAGAAGCCCAAGTAACCATACCTGCTGATAAGGGCTTCTGGGAATTGAAGTCCAAAAACAACTGGGGTACCAAGATTGGCTACTCCTGGCTTATTGTAACTAATGTCTGCTATACCAATCTTTGGATAAAAGAGAACATTTTAAAAATAGAGCAATATGCCAAAAATCAAAGTCGACAAGAGCAAACAAACTCCACTGTTGGTCTGACTAATCTCTACAAACACAGCACAAGCCAAACTAAACAACTCACAAGGCAAGAGACTTGCTTTGGGGCTAGGAGAAATCACTGAAGATTAGGCATAACAAGGTCACTGTGAAAAATTAAAATTACATCCATGATACTGTATATCAGGAAAAGATGTGCCCACTAAATCCAATGTATAACTTAAAAGTCATAGTATATATTAATATATCCCATCTGATGCATTAAGATGCTGTGGCTTTCCCACCTTTTATCCAGGCCTGTGCGGGGGAGTGAACTTCCTGGGACGGGCGGCCGTGCGCCTGTGCTCAAAACCCATTCCTTAAAGGGAAACACCACTGTGGCAGTTTTCGCTTAGGCCAGGCTCCGCTCTGTGAGAGAAAGTCAGAAGCACTTTGGCAGCTTCGGGAGAAGGTATGGGTTTTTGAGCACAGGTGCGCAGCCTTTTGTGTTGCTGATATACAACAATTACACAGATGCAGAGGAATTGTGTTTCAATATCTTGAGATATCATTGAGATAATCTGACAATGAAGTCAGGCATTATATTTCAGTCTTTCAATGTCTGGCCTTGAAGACTGCAAAAAAGCTTAAGCATTCCCTTCTCCTCCTAGCAAGTAACCCCAGCCTTCTATTTACCTAAACTAGAGATTATTCAAAGCACATTGTGACAGCTTCATTATCAGGAAGATTTGAGGAAAGGAAGAGGGTTTCTGATGAAACAGGGTAGCAAGGAGAACGAAGCACTTGAGCTAGTCTATCATTCCCAGTTCTCCATCACTACCTGCATTTAACCTAAAGTGATTCAAGCTTTCAAGCACTAGGCAAGCATGGGTAACCAGAAAAGGTCCTGCATTGGAAAATCTTGGTGCACATGGATAGAACGGCTGGATAAACCCCAATCCACCTTGGTGTGTGTGTGTGTGTGTGTGTGTGTGTGTGTGTGTGTGTGTGTGTGTGTGTGTGTTTTGCTTAATCAGATTGTCCATGACATCATCCACATTACTGTTGTTGAAGAGGCCCTCTCCATCGAATGGGCGATCCTCAATTCTAGGGCACATATCATTGGAGAGACCCGCCAACCAGAGGTAAGTATACCAGCACAACATGACAGCCGAGGAAAGGTTCTTTTAGGTGGAGTTCAATGTTTCAGCCCCTCTTGTCACAGGTGAACGAATTGGGCTCTCGCTTCCTCACAATTGGAATCAAGGACTGGATGGGCCTTTTCCCACAGCTAGCACTTGATAAACTCCAATGGCTGATAGATAATCCACAATCTGGATTCTCAGAAAGGCTGTGGTGCAAACCCTGCAACCACTCTGGTCCATTTCCCCGCCTTTCTTGGAGATCAGTGTAGAGAGATCTCGCTCCTTGATCTGGTCTGGGATGCCTCAGCAATGACTTGAATTGGAAGAGGGGTGCTTCAGTTGGAAAGCCACCTCTAGTCGAATACTTTGTAGAGGGCTTCTACTCTCTGTGAGGAAGAGAAAAGTCTTTGCCAGGAGTCCTTCACCTGATCAAGGAGGAACGACAGCATCCCAATGAAGGCTGGTCTGGGGGCATCCCTGTTAATGTGGTTGAAGATGTGGTCTGATTGAGAGGGTAGGCAGTTGCTGTAGTTCCAGGTTGAGGGATTGAGCAAGCCTGCTAATCAGCTGTGTGTAAGATCGGAGATTGTTGGGAAGGTGGTTGAGTACCACAAATATTGGACTTCGGTATGGTGACCAGGACATAGTCATGTTCATCCTTGGCATCAGCATCTGAGTCAAGAAGTGAAGGTGCCAGTGGAGTCACCTGATATAAATTGAATGTGTGCAGACTAGAGTCTTCAGACATGGTGGATGTCCTCCTGGATTTTGATCTCGATTTATGGAGGCTGCTGGAAACTCAGAAGGATGGTGATGACGGCAGGAAGAGTTCTGTTGACTTTCTAGAATGGAGCTGGATGAGGGAGCTGAAACCGGTTGGGTCAGACCTGTCATTTCATAGTGGTGGGTTGGGTTGTTAGGGCTTCTTGGGCTGACTTGCTGGATCGGTAGTGAGCAATGAACAGGCCTCATGAGGCTTTCCCGGTAGCTTAGTGGTTAAGATGCTAGGCTTGGAGACTGGAAAGATGAGTTCAATTCCCAAGAGCTGCATGATGGGAGACATTAGGGCACCCCCTGTAAACATCCTTTCAACCCAGAGTAATCTCTGACACGAAACGAACAAACAACAACATGACATGGGGGAGAACCAGAGCATCTCCCAAAACATCAGCACTCGTTTATTTATATTTATTTATTTATTGGTCACATTTGTATTGCTGCCCGATCAATAAGTGACTCTGGGTGGCATACAACACTTCCATCATAAAATGCATAAAAACACCCACCTTAAAACTATAAGAACCCTTTAAAGAACCTTAAAAACTAAAACTACTCCCCATCCCTTCTTGCGGTCCAAGGGTACATACTGCAAGTGATAGGGAGGAAAAGCACTCCTATGTGGTCTCGTGAAGGAGGTAGCATGCTCCTGTTTGAGGGCTCCCAATGTTTGCACTTGTGAAATCTCCTCCTGGGTGAAGTGGGGTGGGGCATAACCTTGAATGGATCGACTCTGGTGACTTGCTATGTCTAGTTGCAGTGATGATGCCAGTGGTGGAGAGTGTTGTGTCATTTGTGGTCATGTGGTGAATAGCTGACCTGTGTAGAGGTTCCTCTGGGTGGAGAAACATGGCGGTCAGGCAATGATCTGAGGCACACCAAGGCACCCCCATCCAGAGACTGCACAGCCAAGCCCAGAGGGCATGACCTAACCGATTTCGAGCTGAGTCCCAATTTTGAGTCGGCGTCAAGGTGCTTGGATGCCTTTTCCAATTTCTTGTAGGGGGCTGGATCCACGGAGTCCTTGTGTTTGCATTTCTTAACCTTGGAAGAAGTCACCTTGGATGAGGAGTGGAATCTCGGTGTTGGAAACACATCCAAAGTTTGAGATCCATCGAAGCACATGGCTGTGAGGAGTCCAATGGAAGTTTCCATAGCTGCGGCTGCTGACAATGATTTCTCTGAAAGATAGTAAAGCCTCAACTGGTGGTTTTAGATGGACAATTCATTAAACATTATGCAGTAAGGCCAGTTTTGGATCTGGTGCGATTGCCCCCCAAAAAAGAAAAGGCTCTTGGAGCGACCTTCTGTGAGGGGGATTTTGCCACTGCATGCCACATGCTTCTTTAATAGACCTGTAGGGGCCATAAACAAGAAAGGAAATTGTCCTAGGTGGGAAGGATAAGGTCCATAACATGGAAAGAAACAGCAAAGGAGGGGACAATGAGGAATAAGGTATGCTGGGAGATTATGAAGGAGAGTTCTGCACTCGCGCGCGCACATGCACATGCACACACACACACACACACACACACACACACACACACACACACGCGCACACACACACACGCACACACACACAGATTGATAGAGACAAAGAACCATGTGTTGTTATTATGAGTTCAGTGAAGGCAGAACTAAGAGTACTAATATCCCACAGTAGGACCACAAATGATGGCAAAACTATACTTATTCTTTATAAAGCATCAAACTGCTTTGAGCTGCAAAGAAAGGACATTCACTAAATTGTTATGAAAGAAAACAATATTCACTACAGAAAGTAGCTAGCATAAAGGATGCTTCTTGTACCAGTAGAAAAATGGTTTAATGGCAAAATATGTTTAACAAGGCAACCTTATCATAGGAATGAAATGGAATAAAGGATAAGTTTTGTTATTAATTTGAGATTGCAGTTCATGTATAAAATAAGACTCATACTACTTAAGCTCATCTTACTTTCCAAGTTTCCATATATATTTTAATATGTTTCATGGGGCTCGTTGTTGCACGAAACAATTGCTATATGATGTATGCATCATATAGCGATTTTCCCTATGGGATGCATTGTACAACGTTGTTGTTTGCTAAGTGGTTTTCCCATTGAAAAATTGTTTCACGATTTTTTCCATAGGGAAAATTGTTATGCGAGATGCCACCCCCCAAAATAAAACAAAAAAAACCACCTAATTGTTATGCAATTTCGTTGCTATATGGGGCGATTGTTGTATGAGGTTCCACTGTACTTGAGTACAATGATCACTGCCAACTTTAGGACAGTTTGTTAATCTTACATCATCAGGAAAAACAGAAGGGAATGAGGACAACATAGACTCTTATATCAAAAACCAAAGCAAAAAGACAGCCACTTAAGAATACAGTATATAAAAAAGGCCTTGAAATCCCATTTTTTTTTAAAACTACTTGCTTAAAAACTGATGATTGGAAACACATTGTCCTACAGATAATACACAACTAAATCACTATGTGATTCACTAGTTTCCTGTCAATAAGATTACAAGAAGCAATAATAATGTTTTAAAAAACTTCGCAGTGTTACTCTTTTAAACAGAATCTGGCTCCATTTGTATGTTATAATAGGCTCTTGAAGAGACAAACAGCCTGACATTTGGCATCAATGATATTCTTTCATTAAAAAGTTTTCTCCAATGGAATCAGTGCACAATTTACACCTCTCCAAACTGATTGGCAGCCAAGTAAGCTAGTTTTCTAATTTTACTTTCACTGCTTTCACAGTTATTCCACTCAGAATACAGAAAATTATCCCAGTTAAACTTTTTTTAAAAATTTGTTGGATTCATGAAGATACCATTGAGACACGATTCCATTGCTTTACTGATGTGGTAATTCAATGTGTGTAACCTTGATTTAAAAAAAAAAACTCCCAGAGTTGTTGGTTTAATGAAGATATCACTGAGATACAATTTTCCAGATTTATTGAAGTGGTGATTGAATGTGTTTATTAAAAATTTCATAATGCCTTGTTTAAAATAGTTGTGTGAAGAATATGTATAAATGTAAATTCAACTTATGGTCAAGGCTTTCTTTCTTTTATTTTATTTTAACAAAGCAACTTGGTATGGGCTCACAAACTAACAATAATTCTGTGTCAGAATTTATTCTGGGTTGAAAGGATTTTTGCTGGCGAAACTCTACTCAGGGGACGCCCGAATGAGGCTCCTTTCATGTTCCCCAAGATCTTTTCCCACCAAAGAGGCCCCTATTTATCTACTTGCAATTTCTTGCTTTCGATCTGCTAGGTTGGCAGGAGCTGGGACAGAGACAGGTGCTCATTCCATCATGCAGTACTCAGGTCTTGAATTGCCAACTTTCCAGCTAACAAGGTGAGCTTATTAAACACAGAGCCACCACAGTCCCACAAACTAATGGATGTTACATTTACAAAAAGCCTTTAGATTGAAACATGTCTCCAGCAGTATTTGTTTGACCAGTAAAACCAGAAATAACCTTTAAAGTACAGTCATAATCTACAGTTTTAGTAAATGTGACTTTTTAAAAACCCAACCCATCTATATGGATCATGGATATTCTTTACCATTAGTGTTTGAAATCCTGTTGATTGGCCTTTCTTTCACTGTGTAAAGCTGATAATATAATCAGAAGTAACAATTTCTTAGAAATTAAACATTTCCAACTATTGTCACAATGCTACTCTGTAATACCTTTCATCAGCTGGACATCTTTCATTAACAAAAAAAAATCACCATTTCTGGTTTGACATCACCAGCTGCAATCATCTTCCTAGAAAGCTGCTGAGAATCAAAATAGAAAACATTGAATTGTAGGGAGTTGATCAAATTTGAAGAAATGGTAATACAGAGGGAGAAAGATGAAAATAAGATATTGAAAGGAATAATTTAAAAATTCATAGGATATTAATAGAGGTAGAGGACAATCAGGAGGCTATTATATTTGAGATAGACAATACAGATGTGAGGGGAAATATTTGGGATAAAAGGTTTTTAAAGAGTATTCTGTAAGAATAATTCTGAGATGGCGCTTAATGTCATTAAAAAGGAATTGCATAGATTCTAATTATTCTGCATTATGTTGGAGAAATGGTCATTATTTTGTGATAGGAATGTGCTTTTGGAAGCTAATTTTAATGAAATTAAAGAAACACTAAATATAAATATAGAATCTTGCTGTAAAATAGAACTTTTATCTATTTTTATAATGATGAGTAGAGATGATCAAAAAGAGAACTGTACATTTATTAATTGCAGTAAGATTAATGATAGCAAAAATATGTACTATAAAATATGTTTTTTTAGTTGTCTGATTAGTATAACAAAGTTTGGATTATTGCTATAATGATAAATTGACATGTTAATGAGCGATTGTTGGACGATATTTGGGAATACTTTATAGAATACTAGCATATTTTGCCCGGCGGTGCTGGGCTTTTTAAAATTGTGTTGGATAGTAAAGAGTTTCGGTTTTTTTTCTTGAACCAATGGTGCTGGTCTGTTTTAAATGGTGTTGTAAGGTTTTGTGATTTTGTGGCTTCAAGGCGCTGCGTCCGCCTGCGGCGGACTTGCGCTCCCAGTTTTTTTTTGTTTTCTGCATGCTGGGCTCTTTATATTGGTTTTTGAAGGTTTTTGTTTTATGTTTATGCAAATTTTATTTTATTTTATTTTATTTTATTTTATTTTATTTAGTTTAAAATTTAATTTTGGTTTTTTAAATCTTTATTTTTATGCATTTTTTATTTTTTGTTTTGGTTTTTTTGAGTGAAAAGTGATTTCTGTTTGGTTTTTTTTTTTGGTTTTTCTCGAGATTAGTGTGATTATTTTTGAATGTTTTTATAACTTATTTGATTAATTTTGGAATTAATCTTATTAGTTTCAATATTTTTGAATGTGTTTTCTCTTTTGGCCTCTGGGTGGGGGTGGTGAGCTTTTCGTCCTCTCTATAATTGTTCTCTTCTGTCCTCTGGGTGTCACTTCCGGTAAGTTTTTTCTTTATTTTCTCATTTGAGTTCCGGTCCTCATGGATAGAAGACTCTTTTGGTAAGCTCTATGGGGTTGTTTTTTTTGGGGGGGGTGGATTTGGGGGGGGTCTGTGTGTTTTTTCTTGTTTGTTTTTGGCTGTTTTGTGTTTCCTTTTTGGATTTTTGACTGTTTTTTATTGTTTTTGTTTTGTGTTTTTGTGTTTACTTTTTCAGGGGGGGTGGCTTTCTTTCCCGCGGGCCATGCTGGCTGGCCCGTGGGAAGGAAGGGCAATGGCGGGGGGTGCTTTCTTTGCTTTCTTCTCCACGGGCCATGCTGGCTGGCCCGTGGGAAGGAAGGGCAATGGCGGGGGATGCTTTCTTTGCTTTCTTCTCCACGGGCCATGCTGGCTGGCCCGAGGGAAGGAAGGGCAATGGCAGGGGGTGCTTTCTTTGCTTTCTTCTCCACGGGCCATGCTGGCTGGCCCGTGGGGAAGAAGGGCAGCAGCGGCGGGGGGTTCCTTTATTTTCCCCGCGGGCCATGCTGGCTGGCCCGTGGGGAAGAAGGGCAGCGGCGGCGGGGGTTTTTTTTACTTTTATTTTTCTTGCACTGGCTGGCCCATCGAAAGGAAGGGCAGCGGTGGCGGGGGGTTTCTTTTTTCCCCCACGGGCCATGCAGGCTGGCCCGTGGGGAAGAAGGGCAGCAGCGGCGGGCATTTTTTTTACTTTTATTTTTCGTGTGCAGGCCACCTCAGCGTTCGGCACGCTAATGGTGTGCAGGACGCTAGGGCTTGTAGTTTTGCCTGTGCGTGTTTGCTTACTGTAGCGGTTTTTTCCTGCGGCTTTTTTTTATTGGCCGCGGTGCGTTTCCGAACGTTCCTTTTGCCGCGCAGGTCAGTCTGATTGGCTCTGGTGCGGCGCGGTGCAAGGAACGTTGGGATTTGAAGTTCCCTTTTTTGTTTGCGACTGGGGGGCTCCTGCCCCCGGGTCGAAAATTTCAACCCGACAGTTACCTGCGAACCGGGTTCAGGCGAGTGAACGGAGGCCCATTACGGGCTAGTGGGGCCTGGTGCAACATTCTTTGTCACATTCCAACGGTTAACGCACCATTTTATAGGTATAGATGCATTAAAGAGAATGGTCTTTTCCCTAAACAAGAAACATTGCAATTTTGGAAGAGATATAGAGCTCCAAAATAAGTGATTAGATCAGCATATGCTGACTCTTCTTTTGCCCTCCCCAGCATCAAGGCTTTCTCAAGTGAGTCCTCTCTTCTCGTTTGATGTCCAATGTACTTTAGCTTCATCTTTACTATCCTTCTAAGGAGCAGTCAAGGTTGATTTCTTCTAAGATCAACCTATTTGTCCTTCTCGCTGTCCAGGTTACTCTCAAAACTCTCCTCCAACACTACATCTCAAAGGCATCTATTCTTCTGCGCTCGGGTTTCCTAATGGTCCAGCTCTCACAACCATACATTACCACCGGGAATACCATTGCTTTGACTTTGTGAATTTTTGTTTGCAAGGTGATGTCTCTACTTTTCACTATGTTCCCTAGGTTTCTCATAGCTTGTCTCCCAAGAATCTTAAAAAATCATGAACTTGAATCACAAGTAGAGATTGGAAGCAACTAGTCAGAATCAATGTAGTTTTCTATAACCAGTTAATTTTTGTACCAAGTATAGTAACTAAATTATAGTACAGTATTTTTAAGCACAATGAATAACCTTTCATTTTTAAGAGCAGGAACGTTTTAGAGACATTTTGAAAGTTTTTTCCAAGTGTTACACCAGTACTATGTGGCAAGGTAAGTCTTCTTTAATTTTGCCTTGCCTTTTTAAATAACTACTTTCACATTCAAATATTAAGACCTTTACCTATAAGGAGGGACATTAACCATTGGACTCCGGCATACACGCCCGCACCCGTCCATAGTATCCTGTACTGAGCCACCTGCACTCGCCTTAACCCGGCCTGCAGAGCACCGCAATGGTCCCGCAGTTGGCAGTGGGGCAACAGCCCCGCGAACGGAAACAAAGCAAAACAACTTCAATTCCCAACGTGCACCACGCCACCCCTCAGCCAATTAGGCTGACCGGCGAGAGCAAAGAGAACGTTGAGAAACGCGGCGTGCCCAATACAAACTGAGCCACAGGGAAAAAAAGCCACCACACGAACGCCAACAAAATAAACTAAACTCCAAGCCACAGCGTTCTCTGAGCCGTGACCACTTCATCCAATCAGGCTGAAGGGCATGAGCGCGCACAATACTAAAAAAGCCGGCGCACAAAAAATAAAATAAAAAATGCCTCACGCAATGGGAGCACAAGGCCGCCGCAGGCTGACGCAGTGCCTCACGGCCTAACAAACAAAAAAACCCACAAAAAACCATGATGAGACAAGTGCCGCCCTTCTTTCCCAGAACAACAGGGAGAAGAGGGACTCCCTTTCCTCCCCGCTACCCCGCCAAAGACATGGCGAGACCACCGCCGGCCTCAAGGTAAGTTGAGCCGGGGTGGGGGAAAAAACAGCAGTTAGCAATTCGTCAGGGGAAGCACCCTCCCTGGCGGATGGCTGGATTCTGCCTTTCTACTACCCACACCGCTATTTCAAGAACTAGCACAAAACAGTGGTGGAGCTAATAGAAAAGCAGCAGCCAGCAATCTGCAAGGAAGAGCACCACCCTTTACGGATTGTTGCCTGCCGATCCCCCCATTAGGTAAGCCAGGGGAAAAAGGAGGCTCATAGAAGAGAACTATCATCAAGCAGATAGCTCTTCTCTGCCTCCTTTTCACCCGACCTACCTAACGAACATTACCGGTCAAAGAGCGAGCTGACTGCCGGCTCTTCCTTTTCCACATCGCTGCATCGAAACCAACCTAATTACAAAGCAGCAATGTGAAAAAAGAAGAAATGACAGACAGGCCATTTTTTACACAACAAAACCAAATAGTAAACCAGAACGCAAAGCACCAAAATTAATAAAACACAAATAAATAACCAAATAATTAAAATAAACCCATTAAACAACAAAACAATAAACAACAAAACCAACAAAAAACACCCGAAATACCAAAGGCTAATGCAAAACCATAAAAATACACTAAAAACACCAATATACAACACGAAAATACCTAACTCAACAAACAATAAGCTCACAAATTAAAGAAATAAATATGAAAAAATTAAAAATAAATAACAACCATAAATTCCGAAAACAAACAAACACATCTAAAATCCTAAATAAAAACCAACAAACAAGCCAAAACACTTTGGGTGGTTTAAGTAGAAACTCTCTACTTAAACCACCCAACTCCACAAAATCAAAACAAAAGAACTTACCGGACACGTCCTCCCTCCATTGGGCCCGGAACTAAACTGAACAAAGAGAAGGGAAAGTTGCAAAAAACTTAATAATAGCCCCACCTAGAGGCCGGAAAAGTAAAAAGTCAAAAAATGAAAATAATCAAAATTAAAATGACAAATATAAAAATATTAAATTAAATAAAATCACAAACCACAAATGCAAAACACCCCCCACCCAAACCACCCCAACAAAAAAAAACAACACAAATAAAAACTGCCCAGCAAGGCTGGGCAAACTATGCTAGTCAGTCATAAGAACAAATTAAAGAGTATTTCTGTGTATTCTTCCATACTATTGGTAATGGCAATGCAGTTTGTAAGTAACATACCAGGCTATAAGATTACTTTTGTCAGTGCAACAATAGCAACACTGCTGTTGAGCGGTAATGTGTAACACAATGAGTTCCTTTAAAAATGTATCAGCTTTAAAATAAAAAATTATCTGCCTAAAGATCAGATCAAACGTCCTTCAATAATTTTGACTTCCAGATGTTACAATATGCCAGTAAACAGAAAGATGTTCTATAAATATCTTTTCTGATTCCATCTTCTTGTACTCGTTAAGTATTCAATACCATACTAAATGATCACAACAGACCTTGTCTTTCCATCCTACTAATATTTGTGCTATCAATCAATCAATCAATCATATCTTTATTACAATCCAAGAACAGCATAGAACAGCAAAAGGAACAGAAGTTAAATGGGGGTACTAAAGTATATCGAGAGATTTATGTGCTATCAAATCCATTCTGATTTTCAGCGATGGTTTTCAGGTATACAGTCCTCAGTAGAAGTTTAATATTCTCTTTTTCAGTAGATACTCTGGATCTTCCCCAAGAGACACAGTGGAGAATCGAACCCCCAGCCTTTGGTTCAATAGTCAGGTACTCAATTCAATTATCTGTCCACCAGCTATTCACCCAATCAAATATATAGCTTTCACATTCACACTGCATGTGTGGAAAGCAGATTTGACTTTTTATCCTCCAGCAAAAAATCTCAAACAAGTCTATACAAAACCAAAGCTACTTTGTCTTCATTGGGGATTGTTTCAAGGTATAAGACTGAAACCTCAACCTTATAGCTTTTGAAGTATCTTGTTATGCCTAATTTGTCAATTGGAAAAAAATTAATCTAGCCCATGGCAAACATCCTGCTTTGATGTAGAATTTTATCACATTGTGAATTAAGCAATACTTGTTTAATTATTTCTCTTAGCTATCATTTAAAAATCCCTTATAGTTAAGATTTTCCCATCAGAATGGAGCAAATCTAAAACTAAACAGTTAAATGTTTTACATATGCACATACATATGCTTTGCAACAATAATTCAATCTCTGTATACATGCTCTACTTCCAGCATGGCTGAAGTCTGTCCATTAGATTTCATGTTTATGCAAAAATATTTGATTTATTAACATTCAGAGGGTTCTGTCGCTGCCAAATATTTTTGGCCATCTGTTCCAATGACAGCTTGCCTGAATCTGTTGATACACTGGCTAAGAATTTTTCTAAAAGTATTGACTAAGTCAATGTCTGCGGAAAAAAATCTAGGCCCTAGCTGCAAATGTCAAATTGGGAGGAAAAACTTCACCAAACTAGATGATTAGCTCTTTTTTTTTTAATAAGAAGTAGGTTTGAGGATATGCCAGCCGGTAGATTTGAGGATATGCCAATGCTATTTGCATAGTTTTACCTTTCATCTCAAAATATATGTATTCTATATCTAAGAGACTGTACTCTGTCTGTGTGTGTGTGAAAGAGAAGGAACTAAGAAGGCCCAGGTAATTGGGAGGGCCCATATTCTTGCCAATATGTTGCCCCCCACACCCACACACACACAGAGAGCTGGGTTACAGAGACAGATGGAAATTAAGCATAGTTTGCCTGCATCTGAGACTGGGTTCATCATGCAAACTACTGGGAAAATCAAACTCTTATCAAACAAGACTAAAAAGATACTGGGCACAATAAAAAGAGACCCCTTTTCTTGTAGGTGATGCCTTTGCTAAAAAATAAATAAATACTGAAAGAAATGTCTAATATAGTACAAAGTAAAAAGCATACAGACAGAGAAGGAGAAGGGCAAGAAAGAGAACATCTCTCTATGGTTAGCCCAATGATGCCATGGTAGTCTTAGATTTATTTAAATTGAACACCCCCATGAAGGCCTATCTTTTAGAGCTGTTACTACTGGTACTTCAACAGATTATCTTGAAGTCACATACGAACCTTCTTCTTCTTTCATTTTCTAATCAAACCCTGGACTGCCAAAATGAAGCCACTTTCTTGGCTTTGTCGTTGGCCACACTTAAGTCCTCATCGGTGCATGTTTCTGGCTGTAATTGGAAGACCAGTAAATGAGCCAGGTTCTGTATCCAGAAAGAGCCTCCTCAAAGACTGAATATAATTGGGCATACCCTGGACAACAACCTTGCTGGCTAATCTAAAGGAACTATCAGGGTTGTAGCCGGGGGCAGCCAGGGTGGGCTATATATATAAAAGACATTGTTGCCATCCTGAAAAAATATTTGCCCACCCATATCTATAATCCTGGCTATGGCCCTGCAAACTATCTACAGAGCTGTTTGTATGCATGAGTTTCCCTTACAATCACAGTTCACAGAGGACTCTGTGTGTGGAGCCCCTAAGATACCCAGCCTCATGTATCTCCAAATGAAATTCAAATATATTTTAAACATACGCCCTCAATACATGGCCTGTATTGTTCACAGATGATTAGGAGAAGGGAAGCAATATAAAACCTTGCTGTGATTTATATGAAGATACTGTGAGCAAAGAAGAACAAGAAAAGAGTGCATGCTTTTGTAAGGATGGCTGAGTTTTTCAGGTCATTTCAGTTTCTGGTTCCATCTCAAAAAAACGTTGAATCAGATTATCATTTCTATAGTAGTGGCTATTTTAAAACTCATCAGATAATAAGCACAATCTCAAGGGGAAGATGCAGTTCACAATGCAAATCAGTACCTTAAAGGGAATGGACAAATGGTAACAGGCATCAATGACCTCATCCCAATGGAGAAACCTGATATAATTCACTATACCATGTAGTGAGCAATATTTCACGGAGTGAAAAGTTTGGGAACCCCTGATGTAGAAGGTCACTGCCAATGTCAAACTTTTGATGTAGCTAGTTACCATCCTGGTATTGATGGTACTGCAGTCATCCATTATGTTACAAGTAGCCAAAACTATTCCCTTGGATGCCTGACATATAATGTTCCTTCACCTACTTGAGAGAAAGGAGTTATAAGGGCCTAGTGTACCTTATAAGTGTATCAAGCTCCCCACAACCCAACAATTTCCATCCCAGAGTTGACAGATTTCATTGTGACTGCTGCATTGAGATCCCCTGAGATAGTGATCCAGAGCAGCTGTAGACTTCATGGAAGCTGTGACAACCATAGGGCTATCCCTGCATGTCATTGGCCCCACCCATGCCTGGTCTCTTTGAACCTTGTTTTCTTAGTGGGACAGAGAAGTCATCCTTTCTACCCTACTGTCATTGTTACATCACTATCTGCTCCAATTTAAGGTGCAGATGGTATCCTGCACTCATGGGGAGCAAGGGTGATAGTCTTCCCTTGCAGGTTGATGGATCCAGCTGGCTTCAAGAAGGCCTTGGAAGGGTTTTTGACAAATATGCCAAATTCACTTGCAAAAAGATGATGATGGCAATAGCGGGCCATGGTTTTGTTTTGTAATTAAATACTTCCTACTTCCCATTTCTGCTTCACTGCTTTTTAAATTCCCTTTTAATCTTTTTTTTGTGTGTGAAAGCTGTGTAACAGAAGGAAGAGGTCTTTAGATATTAAAAACCACTGCCACTGGAGATAATTGCCTGTAGAGAGCTTTACATTCCATGGATCTCATAGCTTTCATGGATCCCACATGAACAGAGGTACATTGGATAGAAGTAGGAACTATTTAATTACCCAGTATCATCACCAATCAGTAATGTTATCACCTTCTGCAGGTATGAGTTAACAGGATTTCTGCTTTTGTCTTCTTCAGCTAGATCTGTTTTTCCAGTCAATGTTTTATGTCACATTGAGTCCTGCAAATTTACTTTTATAAAGTTAATTTATAAAAAAAAAGTTGTTATTTTATAAAATAAATGGGTAATTTACAAGATGCTCTGCTTTTAAAAAAATATTCACTCGTCCTTGTGGGGATTTTTATATACACTCAAAAGGCACAGGGAACAAAAATCATAGACTGTACGAAGAAATGACCTGACCAGAAAACATAATGAGTTCTCAATCAGAAATTATGTTACAAATAGGCATGATGTTTTCAGATAGTTTTTTCACTGTAGCTACCACAATTTGCCAAACGTCTGGCAGCTGTAGCCCAGAAATCCAAGTTTCAGCACAAACACCTGAGGCCAAGCATACCACCTACACAGA
Organism: Bradypodion ventrale; assembly: GCA_035047345.1. Lineage (NCBI taxonomy): Eukaryota > Metazoa > Chordata > Lepidosauria > Squamata > Chamaeleonidae > Bradypodion > Bradypodion ventrale. The sequence continues at coordinate 325,439,111 of JAWDJE010000002.1, read as the reverse complement.
AGAGGGACGTATCAAGAGATATGAAGTAACCTCGTTTTTCACATTACAAAAACTTTATTTCCAAAAAAAAAAAAAAAAACTTTGTCCTCTCCAGAATCCCATAATAATTCATTGGGCTGGAAAAGTGACTGGGGTGTGTGTGTCCTAAGACCTGAAAGAAAGATGAAATAGAACAAAGTGGCTAAAAAACAACAACCTTTTGTTGCAGGGCCTTGTATTAAACATAGTATGGATTTTTCCTGTAAGAAGAAACCACACTAATTATTCAACTACGAATACATCATTTCTCCATGCTACCTTTTCCACAGAAATAGTTCACTCATCATAAATTTCAGCAGTTGAAACATGGCACAGTCTTGTTCACCCTGTGCTGTCAATCTTCTCACAGCTTATACTTTACCGAACACTATCTAACAATTAACAGCTGTTTTCTGGTCCTGAGAGAAAACAGTAAGAGAAAACTGTATTGCACAGGAAACCACAGAACTCCCTTCCCAGTCATGGGCCTCCACGTGTCACTGTCTCCCAATGGGCAATCTCCCTGAGGTTGATGTGGCGCTGCAATTCAGCAACTGGGGATCCAGAGTTAGAAGAGCTGCTAGAGAGGTTTAGCAGAAAGAGATGAAAATGAGGAACCCAAGACATAATGGCTGACCCTCGTCAGTAGGCAGCCCCCCACCACCACCACCACCACCACTTTCCAGTTTTTGTTTGCATCAATCTCGTTAAAAACTCTATCCTTCCGAGGTCAGAAAAATGAGTACCCAGCATGTTGGGGGCAAAATGCTAATTAACTTGTGACCCGCTATAAGAGTGCACTAAGCGCTGTGGGGTGATATATAGGTGTGGTTGTTATTGCTCTTCTCTTGCTTTAATTGTGGCTGTAAATTGCCGTGGGATTTTCACACTAAAAAGCAAGATCAAACTCGAATGGCGGCAGGAAAGTAGAGTTTGCAGCGCTGAATTATGGGAAATCCCAGCCAATCCGGGATACTTGACAGGTATGATCCGGCCCCCAATTCCAATTCATCTGGCCCACGAAGCCCTCATTGCTCCTGGAAGTGGAAGTAAAATGCACCCATACATGCATGTCTTACTACCACTTCCGAGAGCAACGAGAGCTTCGTAGGCTGGATGAATTGACATCAGGGGCCGGATCATACCTGTCAAGTAGCCCGGATTGGCCAGGATTTCCCATAATTCAGCGCTGCAAACTCTACTTTCCCGCCACCATTCGCCACCATCCCATAATTTGACGGCGGGGGAAAGTAGTTTCTGCGCATTCCCTTCAGTGCAGAACCCTTCTACGCATGCGTAGACAGGTATGGGCTGGATCTGGCCCATGGGCCATAGTAACTGAGCCCGGGGGGCCCTAAACCACATGACCGACCCACAGCCCAAAAAGTTTGGGCACCCCTGTCTCAAGGGCTTGGTCAGCAGTTCAAAATCATGTCATCCAGTCATCTATCCACTTCTACAAATTATTTCTTTTCCATCACGAGAAGGATTTGGTTGTGTGTTGGTTTTTTAAAGAAATACTCACATGCAAAGGTCCCTAATTTCACAAGCAAGAACATTTTTGCATGATTTGGCAGCTTACAAATGAGATTACAGAAGAAGCATCTGTCAAGTCCCAAAGGCAGCCCCGCCTCAGTGGAATGCAATTTCTTACCTGAAAAACACAAGAGAAAAAATGTGCACATTTACATTCTGTTCTGCAAAAATTAATATCATATCTACAATCTTAAAACATATGCAAAAATCATCAGCCCTTTCTGCCAACTTTGCAAAAGGTGTGTGTAGCAACCATCTAAGACAGCATTTAAAATCCACACACACCTCCCAATTAAAACAACTTTAGAAGCATTTATATCTAGCCAGGCAGGGTAGGAGGGAGAGAATGAATAATCAATACATTTCCACTAGATACTTAGCTCTGCTCCACCACCAGATGCCAGGTACTTAAAAGATTGCTACATTTTTCACACCTCCATTTTTCACATTTACAAAATAACGGGATTAATATATTCATCCAACTTGCTCATAAGAGCCTAAAATAAAATGGAATAAAAATGTGAAATTCTTTGCAATGGCATTTTCTGAACACAGGCTTGCTTCTCAGGAAATTATTTACTCCATTAACCCTTTAAAAACTCAAACTAAAGTTTAAAAGAAGGGACTCCGTTTTGGTGTTGGAAGATCATGGCAACAAGACAGTCATAATCATAGAATAAACCCTTTGAAATTGATGGACTCATCATCAATGAAATAGCAAATACAATTGAATTGCATTTGCTATTTCATTGTTCATTCCTTCCACTTTAAAGGTAATTTCTAACATAATAAGTTACAGTTAAAACCATGCTCAAGATAGTCAGTTACCATTGTAGTTATAATTAAAAACTAAATGGCTATACTGTATTCCCAACCTATTTTTAAATCTGAATTTTGCAAGCAAGTGGCATCTAGAATGAAACATACGTTTCACCAAGTTCGCCTGATTGTTATGTCAATACCCACAACAGAGATGAAGCAGTAACAAAAGAAAAAACACAGACCTGTGGGACTTAAATTAATGGCAACAAGCCACAGTGAGTCTATTGGACGTAGGACTAATGACAGATTTAGAGCCATATTTGGAAGCTCTGGTAAAGCAGCAAAGCAGAAGTGTAGGAAGCATTACCAAAAGGAGAAATAGAAGAGTGATAGTTTGTTTGTGTGCCAAAAGCAGGGGCTGGATCATACCTGTCAAGTATCCCGGATTGGCTGGGATTTCCCATAATTCAGCGCTGCAAACTCTACTTTCCTGCCAGTACTACCAGTACTGCCGTATAGGGCCCGGAGCTTACAGGGGGCTTGCCACCACCGGCCATAACTGTGACATTACTATGGCATGTGTGTGGGGGGGAGGGGCAATAGGATTGCTCAGTATGTGGTCCAGAAATTTCTGATGGCGGCCCTGGCCAAAAGGGTCCATTGCACACAAGGCTTCTTGTTTCCCCTACTTTACTTGTGTGGGGAGATGGAGTTAGAGGTTACACACTTCTGGCAGGGTCTGAGTGTCATCAGTGAGAGCTGTGAAAAGTCCTTTGCAGAAGAGCCCAGCTGTCCAAGGAACCAAGCCATTAAAACAGAACCCAAGTTGAATTATCATGTTCTAAGAAAGCAAAGATCCATAACCTGGAACTAGAAGGAGTCAATAACCAGTCCAGATCAAGCAGAAACTGACCACTCAACATTCAACAAGTATGCATTGCTGGCATTAGAGACGACAGTCAGGAGTAAAAAAAAAAACGTGTAAGTGTACCAATCAACTAAAGATAAGAAGGAACAAAAAGGAACACATCTACAACATCACAAACCTACAGGCACAAACTTAAGTTGACAGGATATAAGGAAAGGTAGAACAGATTGTGATTGCAACTACTATTTCCAACAGCCTGGATTTAATTGGGACTGTGGTATTTATCCACCTCGGCTTGAAAGTCCTTCCTTCTTCAGCTGGCCCTAATTAGTTACTTGCAACTATTGTCTCACTTTGAGAACATGCAAACTGTCTTTTTTGTTTTCTCCATTCAAACACCAAGAACTACCAGCATTCCCCTTAAGTGTGGAAGTTCCTCATTTGGAAAGCTGTTCCCATTTCCTGGATGGACACAATTCGTCTTGGTTCCCCACCCCGGTATGGACAGGCACCTTGTCAGTCCCCTGTGCGTTTGCCACCCTGGGTCTCAAGATCTTCTCTGATCCTGCTCTTTCTCTGCTGAAAAAGGTTGTCATTGTCCTCAACCTCTGGAGAGGATTTAGCTAGGTAACGCGTGTCAGCAATAAAACAATAGTCAGAGCTCCATGGTTTAATTTGTTGATATTTCATTAAGTTAACTTGTTTCAAGAAATCTAATAATGTAAAAATGGGTCAAATAGCTAATCAAATTGTAGTCCTTCTTTTGGAGCCAGTGTGGTATACTTGTCAGAGTTGCTGGATCAGGACCCAGCAGACATGGGTTCAAATCTCCACTTTGACATGAATCTCTCTGGATAATCACTCATTTCTTCTCAGTGTGATTGACTTCACCGGATTACTGTAGGGATGTCTTTGTTGTGTGAAATTCGGAGCCATCTTGAATTGTCTAAAAATTTCATACCATCCTACTTACATAGTATCCCTCTTTCCTCTAGTAAAAAGCTTCCCATTAAGTCATTTGCAGTATAAATCCAGACAACTTTATGAGCCTGGAATGATTCCAAGCAATCATTGAGCAGTCATGAGCCAATAACTGTGTTGCTAAGCTTCCAACGACACAAGCGGATCTGGCAATTAAGTTCATAAATTTTTATTAATCTTGTAAAGTTCCCATTGTGCCAGGTAGCAAACATATTAAATGACTAATAAATACCACAGACAAAGGGGATCAATAGCTTGTCATTAATGCCTTAGCAGGAAATGAAACATCAGTCAATAGGATACCAGCAACAGTTAGGCTAAGAACATGCTAAGCAGATATGGTAAGATACTCCATAAATTCCAAAAGTCTGGTATTGAAATGTGCAACTATTGATATTTATTATAGTTGCAGACTTTCAACTGCATTTAAAAAAAGACCTTGGGACATTTACTGATCAATGTAATTTCTGACATAAAGAATTGAACCAAAAGTCACCAAAAGTATTCAGGACTAGTGCACACCTGTCATGGTTACCTTCTAAATGCCTTTCTAAACATGTAAATGGGCTTTCCCCTGTTTATAGGTTTCTGTTGGAGGATTCACCTCATGACGACTGAAATGGTGATACAGGTTCCCCCTCTCAATATCCATAGGTGATACGTTCCAAAACTTTCCATGGAAAACTGAAATAATTGATAAGTGAACCATCTATTTAACACACACACACACACACACACACACACACACACACACACACATATATATATATATATATATATATATATATATATATATATATATATATATATATATATATATATATATATATATATATATATATATATATATATATATGAGCCATAGAAATGAGGGAGGGGTTTAAAATGTCTCCTTTGTTCTACACCAGACCTACCAAAACGTCTGCTTACATCCCCTGTAAACATTGCATTGCAGACAGTGGCCTCTAGTGCCCAATTCTCATAATGTAGCATCCAAATACTGTATATATTATATAGTCCAAGAAATTTTATTGAATATTTTTAAGATGTGTGTATAACTGAAACCATGGAAACAGAACCTGACGATGAGTGCCTGATAGAGTGCCAAGGTTAGCCATCACTGTCCTACAACATTTGCAACAACATATAAAATAACCAAGAGTGCTTCCACTATACACAATGTGATGATGTCTATACACAAGGCAATAATGCCATGAACCTTAGAACCACAGGGAACTTCCCCTTGACTTAGGCACAAGATCATGCCAATGTCTAAAAAAGCGAACATTTAGCAACAGGCATGTAACCTATCTGATGTTCTCCTTTGAAAAATGTGAGGCACAACAGAGAGCAATGGAGAATTGCCCTATTAAGGTTAATGAGGCCCCCTTGTGGAATATCAGGATGGGAAGAAGCAGGCACCCAACCCAGTCCCCATCTTGATAAAGACCAGTTCAAATAGCAGTGAGAGTCTAGACATCATGGAGCCCGTGGTCAAGGGTTGGCGTGTGCATACATATGTGCATACCTGAATACTTGGGGGGGGGGTCCTCTTTTCTTACAATGCACATGTGTTTAGCCTGTTTCGTGGTGATTTACAAGCACTATTGGTAGGTCTGATTGTGTTTTTCAGCATTAATGGTTTGTAGGGAGTATTTCACACCAAAACTAAATTAAAACAATTTTATACTATTGTGTTTCTGTAATGGAGTCAGTTCTTTGAAGTTTATTTATTTATTTATTTGTTATGTTTATACCCCGCACCCAGCTAGGAGATTTTCCTACTCTTGCTAAGGCTATCAGGCACAGTTCCAGGGGTGGGTTAAGTTAAGCATTTAATTCTTAAGTTTACTTCTGGATTTTCAAACCAACTTTTCATCAACTACCCAGATTTTTTGGGGTGGATGGGTTGTCAAACACACCATAATCATCATCATAGTTATAATTATTTATTTATTAATTATTCAAATTTCTATGCCACCCAATCAGGCGAACCCGACTCCTTGAACTGTAAAGTATAATGCTGGCAAAGATTAAGAACTAAATACAGTTATTAGTCCCAAGTAGAGAAGAACCACTGAACTAAAGGTTAACTTCTCAACCCAACAGTTATGAAAGTTTCATTCATTTAAGCAATCTATTCTAGCAGAAGTGAAAATTTGGTTTTTAGTCTAAGAGACAATATCCTAACTATGACCACATAATACTTGTAAAGCAATCCCTCTGCCACTGTCACAACAAACACACACACACACACACACACACACACACACACACACACACACACACACACACACACACACACACATCTTTGCCTCCAGAGACCAAAATATTTCAAGTACAGTAGCTTGATCAAAAGAAAAATGAGGGGGAAAGCATTTGTCTTTTTGTTCTACTAGGAAGAAAAGTTCCAGATATTTTAATAAAAATAACCAATGGAAAAATTGTATAAAAATCCTGCCGATTCCTGACCACAATTATATGAGTCGATTAAAGGTCAGTTTCCATATTTTAAGTTCTCAAACTGTTTGAGACCTTTCTCTCAAAAAATGAAAAATAGCCTTACCCTCAACCACCCAGCAAGGACAATGTGTTTAGAAAAGCAGTTCACTATCCGATTTCTACCAGGAGCTGTCATACAAACACAAGGACAGACTCCATTACCCAATAACCTTTTGTCATGCAAAACTGAGATGAGGTGACCACCTTCACACAAAGGCAAGTACAAGAGGAGGAAACATGTCACTTTTAAGTCTACATGCTTTGACGTGCTTGAGCAAAATGTCCTTAATCTACCTGTGATGTCTATTTCTAATCACCCTTTTCTATTTAAGAATATGAAATATGTAAATTGCAGTTAAGAGCATTACTTACAACAAAGCAATCAGTTTCTGAGTGTTCTAATTAGAGGAGTAACCTTTTCATTTTAAATTGCTTCACAAAACTCTGTTGCATTCTTCCCTATCATTATCATTGACTATGTTACCCTCTGAAATTATTTTTTCATCCTTACCACATGAAACTTGGGACAAACCACCAGTTCATAGATCTTCCATGACATTCACTTAACTTTTCTGACAGAAGCTTATGTTGGTTCCATGTGATGCGTAACAATATTTTGGCAAGCAGCTGTACCTAAAATGCAACTTTTTTATCATCCAACAGCTATTTCTAGCAGTGATAAAGGAAGGGTAAGAATTGTTCCTGTGTTTTCGAGAGGTGACCATCTGGTAGACAGCATGACCACAGTTCTTCATTTTAAGTCCCAATGATTTGAACAAGAACAATTTAAATATGTTCTTAAATTTCCCTTCAACCACACAGAATTTCTAACTGTATAACATCATAGCACTGACCAGGTGTATCAAATGACTATATGGTATAATAAGCTTAAGTACCTGGTGTTGTGACCTCAAAGTCTAATAAAAGTGGACATCACATGGCCAGTTATATAGCATTTAAAATTGGAAACCTGTTGATATGATTGTTAAACATGACAATCATCTCAACAGGTTTCAAATTTTAAATGATAGGAGACTTTCTAAATCCAAAGAAATAACGAACGAAAGAAAGAGAGAAACTTTCATAGCAGAATATCAAGAACTATTTTGGTGCATCCATCTGGGCTAGAGAAGAAAAAATATGGCTGTAATCTATATCTATAAAACAGAAGTCTGTTTTTATACGTGCTCGAAAGGCTCTGACACTCCTGGGCCAATCTCGCTGAAAATTGGCACACACCTATCTTGGGCTTGCGAGATCAACACTGTGGGGGTCCCCAAAGCCCATTTAGGGGTTTATGGCCCCCAAATTGAGACACAAAGGGGACACCCCCACCAACAGGAGAAAAAGCAACTGGATGGCAGAACTGCACGCGTGCAGCAGAGACAACCATTAGGTGGCAGCAGAGGTATGAATTGAGCCATAGAACCCGGATGGTGGAAGGGGCACTTCCTTCCGGCTCTGTGCCATGTTTTGTTTTGTTGGAGTGTGCTAAGAAATGCAACGGGGGGGGGGGGAGCCTTATGTCTTTAAAAAGGAAAAACGTGCATAGGTCAAAAGCCTAGGCAAAAGGAAAATCTTTTTACTGCAGCCTGAGTGTAAGCGGCGGGGAAGGAAAGGGGGAATCACATCATGTCCCTACTCCCCACCACCACCAGGCTCCGAGCTATGAGGGAAACAGGCTGAGGGAATGGAAAAACTTTTTTTCAGCATGTTTGAGAGGAAGCAGGGGGCAAACTGCTTCCTCACTTCTCCCGCATTCTGTTCTATGCGGGGAAAGGCATGGAGGGAATGGGTTTCTGGTTTGTGGGGGAGGCCTCTGGTGTGTGTGTGTGCTTATGCATACGTAGATATATTAATAAAGTTCATTAAAATCAACATAAAAGTTCATGGTGTCCATTTCTTATCTATCACCACAATGACCTATGCAATTTAACTTACACATATACAGATCGCCTACAGGATTCTAGCCAGTAAGACTTCAGAGGTCTTATTTGTGGCCTGTACTAGAAGCTCCCGGGCAAAGTCACCATCGCCCAAGGCGGCATCCTGCCCAACATCCAGGCCGCCCTGCTGCCCAAGAAGACCAAGAGCCACAAGGCCAAAGGTAAGTGATGCGACGGCGAGCAGTTTCCTCCCATCATACTAACCACACCAACGGCTCTTTAAATTAAAAAAACCTGAGCAAGGTTGGGGTAATCGACTATTAACATATAAAGACGGCTGTAGCTGTCACAATTTATCTTCATTAGCCACTGAGCATTTTTGAAATACAGTACTGAATTCTTCCACACTAATTAAAAAGTTAAAGACAGACTCGTACTGGCTATGATCAAATCTGTAGCAGAAGCAAGTTTTTCAGTGAACCATTAGGAGTCCAGCCAATTTAGAGGAGACAGATTTGCTAAAGACCACAAATCCAAGAACAAAACACTGAGCAAACTGGGACAGATGGAACCGGGTACTCTGGAATGTAGTAACCTAATGACAAAGAGTGGAATGGGAGAGCTGCAGAAGCAGAGGATCAAAATATTGCTTTGGTATGTCACTATTTTCCTGAAGCTCAACAGCAAAACACAAATACAGTAAGCTCAATACCATATGACAGATTCGTGCATTACTTTTAATGAGTGTCATACAACCTTCTCAGTAACAGAAAACATATGTCTTAATGTCATCCTAGAGAAATACTGTACCAAGATCCTGCCATTCATTTTTCAGTCTCTAAACTTTCACTTGAGCACTAAAAAACATAGTACACCAATGCATTTAATAAAATTTTATTTCTCTGGCACACAATATCTTACAGAAATTTTATGCACACACCTACATGTGTACACATACTGGAACTAATTTTATCTACCATTTTCATATCTTTGCTGAAATAAGCAGCTCTAATTTTCCTGCGGTGGCTCAAGTAGCTAAGATGCTGACTGGGAGGTGGAAGGTCAGCAGTTCGATTCCCAAGTACTGCAGGGCAGAATGAGCTCCCGTCTTTGACCCAGCTCCTGCCAACCTAGCAGTTCGAAAGCAAGAAATTGCAAATAGATAAATAAGGACCACTTTGGTGGGAAAGTAACAGTTCTGTGCACTCCAGTGTCTAGTCATGCCTGCCACATGACCACGGAAACGTCTGCAAAAGCAGACAGCGCTGGCTCTTCGACTTTGAAACAGAGATGAGCACTGAACCCCAGTGTTGGATACGACTGGCTTTCTAGCAAGGGAAACCTTTACCTTTAATTTTCCTAGAAAAATACTATTATAGCCTTCTATATTAGCACATCAGTCGAGACAACTTAAATAACTTTTAATTGCATAAGGTGATAATTTAAACAAAACTTACACAATTTCTTGTGTGATTAATTAAAAGTAGTCATCATTTATCTCTTTTGCTAGACTGTTCGCCTTTTGTTAAAAGCATGAATGTTGCTCATTCACATGTATTCTTAGAAACCGAAATGAGAATACATATAGCTTCTCCGACAAAAGGGAAGACACTGGAAATAATCTCAGAACGATGAGATTCCTGTCCAGTTATTCATTCTAGATCTAGACTCTACAAACTCATTTTACATTTTTCACATGAGGTCACTAAAATGTGCAACCCGCTTTCATACAGACTTGACCCCTTTGTTTTCCATGTTGTTTAGATTTCTTCTTACACTTTAGTTTAGTTCAGACAGGAACTATCAGCTTCTCTGCTCCCCCCTCTTTACAATGTTTCTGTTAATGGTTCCGAACAAAACACAACAGCAGCTGAGGGCAGGGTTGCCATAAGTCCTGTGTTTCTGTGATTTTCACGAATTCAAGCTGTCCCTTCCGGTTCAAGAAAAAAACATGTAAAAATCCCGGTTCAAATTAGAATTTGTAAAATGTTACGGAGGACTTCTTCAGATGACTGCAAAGGGTTAAATGCATAGTCAGCATTCCTAGAGAGGAAGGGAACACTGTTGTCTCTCACTTCCTATCCAGTGTTCCCTCCCTCTCTAGGAATGCTGACTCTATGCATTTAGCCCTTTGCAGTCATGTGAAGAAGGAATCCTCCGTAGCTATGCATTTAACAAAGAATCTCTTCCAACCAAAACAAGTCCCTTCCTTTTCTCCTTCTGGGGTCTGCATTTCCGTTCCAGACCTCTTTTCTTCCAAGTGATCCTTGTGTGGTGTTTGAAGGTGAGTCCAACTCAAGGGTGTGTGTGTGTGTGTGTGTGTGTGTGTGTGTGTGTGTGTGTGTGTGTGTGTGTGTGTGTGTGTGTGTGTGTGTGTGTGTAGGGTAGGGTAGGGTAGGGTAGGGTAGGGTAGGGTAGGGTAGGGGTGACCTCAGGACAATTTCAAGAATAAGGGAACTGCCTGTTGACTGCAGTTTATTTTAAAATGGCGGAGGCTACCTGCCCCCCCTGCGGGGTCTTGGAGTTTGCGGTGTCTAGCCATGCCTGCCACATGACCACGGAAACGTCTGCAGAAGCAGACAACGCTGGCTCTTCGGCTTTGAAACAGAGATGAGCACTGAACCCTAGAGTCGGATACGACGGGCTTCCAAGCAAGGGAAACCTTTACCTTTACACACGGCAGTCCCGGTTTGGGGGGATAGAAATATGCTAACCCTAGATGAGGGCCAAGAGTCTCTCATCTCTGCATTTTATGTTCCAGCATCTATTATTACAGATATGACCTCGTTTCTTACGAGATGGCGACATAGGAGCCATTATTATGACTGTTTTTGCAACCCAGATGTTTTTGTAACACAGCAAACCAGTTGCCATTCCTACTTCAAAGTCAGTACCAATTAGGCTTTGAAAAGGTTTAGGCTTACACACAAAAGGTCAAAAAGTACATTTTATGTCAGTTGGCTAAAGACCGAGATGGACAATGCATTACATTACACAAGGAATGTCTGTAGCTAAAGTCTGTGTCTCAATCATTGCTCATGTTGCTGAACAGATTGTCTTCAAATGTACTGTTCTGAAACAGGGGAGGTCATGGTATAGGGTTATTTCAAAGTTTACAAGCAGTACTTTTGATACAGCAGACATAGGCCTGGTTTGAACTAAATGAGTGGTAAGGGTTTATTATATGCACAAACATGGTGCCTATGTGCTCCTCTATAGTGGAAGAACTACAAATGGTTGTGCAACTACAAAGGGTGATTAGGAGCTTTTGCTTCCTATTTCAATTTCTAATTTAAACATGGTACCTGTACCCCCAAACTGCAAATGACATTGGCTATGATTTCCTGAAGCAAGCCAGCTTCATAAACTGTGAATCTGACTTATATCAATGAACAGTAGGCTGCCCACATTCAGTATTAGACTGTTAATCTAAAATAGAAGGAAAATTTCCAGTACAGCCGAACCTCGGTTAACAAACAGCTCGGTTAACATAAAAATTGCATAATTTAATTTAATTTAATATATTTATATGCCGCCCTATCCAATGGACTCTGGGCGGTGTACACAAGTTAAAACCAATATAAAACAATTAAAAACCCTTAAAAACATAGCAATATTAACCCCTCCCCCGCTGTGCCATTTACTATCTAAAAACAAATATAAAATCTACTAAACCTTAACATTAAAAAATTACAAAAAGAAAATCCATAAGAAAAATAGTGGCTCAGTTTACAGATTTTTTTCCCCTGGAATTAATTAATTGGCTTTCAATGCTTTCCTATGGTAAACCACATTTCAGCTAATGTATTTTTGTTTTCAATGCATTCCTATGGGAAATTAAATTCAATGCATTCATATGGGAAACTCGCTTAAAGTAATTTTCGCTGTAACAAACGTCCCAGTGAATGCATTAATTGAGGTGCCACTGTACTTGCGAAAGAGAAAAGAGGAAAAACATGTAGGTCATTTCAGTAGCAACAAACCATAGTTTGTCATTATGGTTAAAACCATGTTGTTTAGCATAGGAAATAAAACTAATGTTGGCCTAATGACTCTGGGAATTTGGTAACTCAATTCTTCTGGAGTTTTCATCAATTTTAATGGGTCTACTCTAGCTGTGACTTATTTTAGTGTGGTAAGTAACAACTAGAGTAGGCCCATTTGAAGCAATGGGCCATCCAGATGAATTAACTCACTAAATACTCACTGATTCAGTGATCCCACTATAGCACAATGTATGTTAAGCATTATTTCAGTCTATATCTCAATATGCTACCTGCCCCAAATGCTCTTCATATTGCCCATTATTGGGCAAAAATTACCTGGTATATTTATTGATTGTACTATGGTGCTTCAGACAGGAGCAAAGGTAAGAAAACATACTAGGGACTGCTAAATCAATTTTGCAGATGTTTCTCTATGCTACAAGAGAGTTTTTTTAAAAAACATATGGCATGAAAAGCTTGTCAACCATTGTTTCAATTTATTAGGTGGTCCTATAGGAGAGAGGCAGGACAATTTGTACCACAGTGCACTCAGAAGGTATGCTCATCTAAACCAGGGATTCCCAACCTGCAGCGCATGGGCCAGATGCAGCCTGTAGCACCATTTCATGTGGCCCCCACCTTCTCCACCACACCAGGAAGCGCGATGTGGTGGAGGACGGGCAAAATGGCCGTCCAGCCCCGAAGCTGTCTGAGGGAGCGTGACCTGGCCCCCGGCTTTAAAACGTTGAGAACTCCTGATCTAAACCTTTTGGATAGATTTATACAGGTACCTTCCTCATTAGAGGGCTGCCTCTAATCAAATTCAGTACAGGTGAATAAGTTAACACACTGGCTTTCATGGCGTCAGCTGACATAAGTAAATGTAAAATGTGTCATCAATTTCCGGCCACATATTATCTTAAATGTCAACTTATCTAAAAATCTGTCTTTGCCAAGTGCTTCTCTGCTAATCTCATCAATGTTCTGAAGCTAGGGCACAATATATTATAGAAGATGCTAATGCTTCACTTTGTTCATAATGACTAGACTTTATGGGGATGGCTTTTGAAATGCAACTTCTATGCAGCTTCTGTTTTTCAAAATGTATAAAACCACCAAGAACTAGTTAGCATTTTGTATTTTGAGGCATACTTCCTTAGCATGCACAACATATACAACCCCATGGCTTCAGGAATTTTGCTATGACTTAGTCCAGTGATGGCAAACTTTTGCACTCCAGGTGTTCGTGGACTTCGATTACCAGAAGCCTACTGATCAGGGCTTCTGGGAATTGAAGTTCAAGAACATCTGGAGTGCCGAGGCTTGCTAATTCACCAGTAAGAAGCAAACAAACTCTTCCACATTTCTACCTAGTACAGTATATGAATCAGTTCCTACTCTTAACAGGAAACCAGGTGAGTTGATACTAAAATGCCTTTGAATTGCAACATAAATACCCATAATTGCAACATCACAACCAGCAAAATGTGGAAGGGACAGCTGAGTAGGCAATAGTTTTGGAGGAATCTGGATCACACAAAACCATTTGTTTCTAAATCTATATCTTTACAGTAGTCTGCCCTCCTTCCTAATGCAATTAACGTAAGGAAACTATCTCAAATTGTTCTGACTGCTATTTTCTAAAAAAAAAAAAAAAAAAACTTCTGAGGCCCTCAGTTGAAACCTCTTTAAATCCAAGCCCCGATAACAAAGCTCCCGTAACATGAGTCCTCTGTTTCCACTATAAGCCTGCCAGAAACAGCTCCATGATTTAAGGCCTAGGCCAGCGTCCTTCAAGCTACATGAAGTCATAAAGGTTATGCCTGCCTGGTTGACAAAATGTATGTAGCCATGCTGTCCATGATTATGGCAATTGCATCAGAAGGATGTCAGGTTTTTAAAAATTCATCTAGGCTATAGTACAAGCCTTGATCATTATATTTACTAATTCATGTCTAAGCAGGTGTAAGCTGTGGTGACAATCTGTGCTAAGACTTTGAATAGCAGACATGAAGAGTTGACAGTAGTGATAAAAGAGCTTTGCTCTACAAAGACACTTTTGAACTTTCGGGGGGGGGGGGATGGACACAGCACCCTTCTTAACTAATATAGAAAACAAGTTTCATATAGTGGACTGGAATACCAAAACTGCTGCCTTATCTATCTATCTATCTATAATAAAAGATCTAGAACACAGAAAATGAATTGTCTCAAATGGTAGCAAATTAATTATGAATATATTTGGTACATACTGTATACAAATTAGACATTACTGCTACTTCATTGGTTTATTTATTTCTTTCCATTTCTGTGCTCCTCCATTCACACAATTAATGTTGCCACTTTCTGTGCAGTTACTTTATGAGTAAGAAGAGATGATCAGACTTTTCAGAATATCCCTCTGCTGTGCCATTGTACAGAATCACCTTCTCATCAGAAACAAGTTTCGCTAAGTTAAATGACATCTGAATTTTTAGAAAAATATGTGCAAGATTGCAGCATAAAAACAAAATAGAAAACCTCAATAAATTGTGGGTGTTGTGTTTCTACACCTGTAAAGCTTAAAGCCTGAATCCTGTTGCATTTTCTAATTGAGAAAGGGCAATCACACAAGCTTCAGACCACCTCCTGGTTGTATATCTGACCACACAAACAAATGTTCAGTGGACAACCAGCAAACTGCAAAAAAAATATGACATGATAAAACCACCTTTACATCTGCAATGTGATGCAGTAGGTTTTCTTGAATAAGAAACAATGGTTGAAAATTTCAGTAGTAAGAATCTTCAAAAATTCAATGTGAAAATTACGGAAGAAACTTCAGCTTCTCCCTATAATTTGTATTTGACTATGAAATCCTGATAGGCAAGCTTTTTTAAAAAATATTTTTTTAAACTATTAGTACAGGAAACACAATGAACATCTTCCCTTAAAAGACTTAAAAGAGTCACAGTCGTGCAACCGACAAATGCGCTAATTTATTTACTTTCTAAGACAGTAGAAGGTTGCAGCAGTGTGAAACACCCAGGCAGAGGAGAAGGATGAAAAAACACAAGTAAGGCAAACTAAATAGAGTTTGCAGTAATTTTTTTAAAAGAGACCTACACCAATGTTGGCTGCAGAGGGAGCTACTAGCTCATATTTATCAGCACTGCTTCGCCAGGCTAGAAGGAGAAAAGCAGCAAAAATCTTAATACTGTACAGGTTTTATTAGGCTGGAGTTGTGAATAGGTGAAGATGTCCCTTCCCTGATGGCTGTCATCCAGGTGTCTTGGAATTGATATCCCATCATCTCCAATCATGGGATAGTGAGCATTGTACTCAAATACTTCTAGAAGCCATCAGGATGCAAAAAGCTGCTGTAAGGCTTTCTTTCATTCATGACATTTCCTTCAATCTTATTCCACAGGATACACGTTTTGCTCTGCCTTAAAAAAATTATGTTTCAATTCATAATTGCTAGTTGTTGTTCAGTAGCACAGTCGAGTCCAACCCTTTGTAATGCCATTGACCCTTGCACACCAGGCTCCTCTGTCATCTTCCATCCTCTATAGTCCACCCAGATCCACATCCACTGCATCAATGATGCTGTCCAACCATCTTATCCTCTGCCACCCAATTCTCCTTTAGCCTTCGATCATTCCCAGCATCAGGGCCTTCTCCAATGAGTCCTCTCTTCACCTTTGGTGGTGAAAGTACTTGAGCTTCAGCTTCAGTATTTGGCCTTCCAAGGATCAGTTCAGGGTTGATTTCCTTTAGGATTGACTGATTTGATCTCTTTGCTAGTACCACACCAAAAAATTACATTTTTGCAGTCACCTCAGCATGGCTATTTACAATGCCTTTAATTTGTACAAAGGTTGTACAGCATAGAAACATACCTGTCAACCATCCTGTTTTACCTGGGAAAACCCCTTATTTTTACCCCCTCCCCGCCCCCCTGCCCCCCATTTTATTAATTTCCGTGTATTTTCCCTTATTTCCCTCCGTCCGGAGCCGGGCGGGGGCCGCCCGGACTAAAGACCACCACCCCCAGCCGGGGGTGAGGAGGAGGAGGAGCAGCTGAGCAGCGGGAAGGCCAGCTACCGCCGCCGCTGCAGGGCCTCCAGAGCTGGGGGCCGCTCAGCTGGTCCTCCTCTTCCTCACCCCCGGCTGGGGGTGGTGGTCTCCGGTCCAGGCGGCCCCCACCCAGCTTCTGAGTTGTCCCCCCAACCCTCACGGACCCACGGGACCCAGGAGAGGGGGTAAAATCCACCCCACCCCCTGATATTAAAAGGGAAAAGCCGATCGGGGTTTCCCCTTTAATATCAGTGGGTGGGGGGGTGCGATCCCCTCTCCACTGGCTCCCCTGAGGCCAGAAGGGTTGGGGGGACAGACTCCTTTTGTCCCCCCAACCCTCACGGACCCATGGGACCCAGGAGAGGGGGTAAAATCCACCCCACCCCCGATATTAAAAGGGAAAAGCCGATCGGGGTTTCCCCTTTAATATCAGTGGGTGGGGGGGTGCGATCCCCTCTCCACTGGCTCCCCTGAGGCCAGAAGGGTTGGGGGGACAGACTCCTTTTGTCCCCCCAACCCTCACGGACCCATGGGACCCAGGAGAGGGGGTAAAATCCACCCCACCCCCGATATTAAAAGAGAAAAGTCGATCGGGGTTTCCCCTTTAATATCAGTGGGTGGGGGGGTGCGATCCCCTCTCCACTGGCTCCCCTGAGGCCAGAAGGGTTGGGGGGACAGACCCCTTTTGTCCCCCCAACCCTCATGGACCCACAGGACCCAGGAGAAGGGGTCGAATCCACCCCAGCCCCTGATATTAAAAGGGAAAAACCGATTGGGGTTTCCCCTTTAATATCAGTGGGTGGAGGGGTTGCCATCCCCCTCTCCGCTGGCTCCCCTGGGGTTGGGAGGGTTGGGGGGGGACAAAAGGGGTCTGTCTCCCCAACCCTCCTGAACCCAGGGGACCCAGCGGAGAGGGTGGTAGGTTCAGGAGGGTTGGGGAGACAGACCCCCTTTGTCCCCCAACTCTCCCAGACACAGGAGACCCGGGAGAAGGGAATGAATCCACCACCACCCCCAAACTCCGTTGTTAAAGAGAAGAAACCGCTTGGTTTCTTCTGTTTAATAACGGGGTGTCCTGTGGGGGGATCCCCTCTCTGCTGGCTCCCCTAGCTCTGGAAGAGTTTGAGGGACAGACCCCTTTTGTCCCCACAACCCCCTGAACCCAGGGGACCCAGGAGAGGGGATCGATTCCACCACCACCCCAACACTCCGTTTTTAAAGAGAAGAAACCACCTGGTTTCTTCTCTTTAATAACGGGGTGTCCTTTGGGGGGGGTATCCCCTCTCTGACGGTTCCCCTAGCTCTGGAAGGGTTGGAGGGATTTGGCCACGCCCACCAATTTGGCCACACCCACCTATTTGGCCATGCCCACCAATTTGGCCACGCCCACAAAATTTCCCTTATTTTCAAAGCCAAAAGTTGACAGGTATGCATAGAAACATGTTTACAATATTATAAAGTGTATAGTAAAGGTTTCCCTTGCTTGAAAGTATCCCTAGAGTATCCGACTCTAGGGTTCAGTGCTCATCTCTGTTTCAAGGCTGAAGAGCCAATGCTGTCTGCTTCTGCAGATATTACCATGGTCATGTGGCAGGCATGACTAGACACCAGAGTGCACGGAGCACTGTTTACCTTCCCACCAAAGTGGTACCTATTTGCCTACTTGCAATTTCTTGCTTTCAAACTGCTAGGTTGGAAAGAACTGGGTCAGAGACAGATGCTCACTCCGTCATGCAGCACTTGGGTCTCGAACTGCTGACCTGCCGACCTTCCAGTGATCAAGTTCAGCTCCTTAACCGCTAAGCCACTGCAGTCCTATCACCATTCTAACTAACTGCTATTAATAGACTAGTTTGCCATGATCTTCCCTATTACCTTTTTAAATCCACCTAAACTGGTGGGTTTTCAACAGAAGCTGAATGCTAACTTCTCTGTCAGAATTTTTTTTAGCTATGGATTTTCTGCCTCAATTGGGGACAGCCCATTAATGAGCTACATACACAATGCTATTTATATCTTGTTGTTACTTGTGAAAATGCAAAAGCATAATGGAAGCATTTTATAACAGCAAATCACTATCTCGGACAACATGGGTGTTACATTTGCATTGGAAACCCAACTGATCCAAGGTGAATCTCAGAGGCCCCAATTTATATTCCATTAAGATCGTCTGCTAACTTTGGCATGTTTCCAATTGTGTACAGACCATCTCCATGGCCATCATTTTCAATTCTACATTTTAAGATCCGAATGGCTGCTACTGATTCATCCACTTGGTCTGGTGATTTAAAAGGATTGTAAAATGTTTTAAATGATAAATATGCTCATGACTGCTGGGACAACAATGATTGAAACTTGGATTAAAGCAAATGTGAACATTA
Organism: Bradypodion ventrale; assembly: GCA_035047345.1. Lineage (NCBI taxonomy): Eukaryota > Metazoa > Chordata > Lepidosauria > Squamata > Chamaeleonidae > Bradypodion > Bradypodion ventrale. Next base: position 325,420,132 of record JAWDJE010000002.1, on the reverse strand, counting down.
CAGCCTGGTTCAGTTCAAGTGTTGCCGACCTTACCCCAATTTATCTTTAGCTTCTCTTTTAAAAACTATATCTAGCACAGAAATTAATCTGAACCCTCTGCTGAAATGATTGTCGCAACATCTTTCCTGGAGGAAGAGTCAAAGCTCATGCGAGGTCCCAAATGCACAGCACCTGAAACACACTCGTATCGATTCCAATGAAGAAAAAGTATAGCAATTAATACATTCTCGCCTGTCCCTTGGAGCACAACAGAAAAAGCATCTTCCAATACACAGGGAATAAACCTAGAAGGCTATAAGCAAAACTGAATCAGAACTTGAGAACAAAGCTCTGGTGGCATAGTCGTTAAACTGCTGTACTTCAGCTAAAACGTTGGGAGTTTGATCCTGATTGGATTCAAAGTTGATTGAGCGTACCGTCATTCAGAGATCGGTGAAATGAATACCCAGCATGTTGAGGGCAAAAATGCTAATTAAATTGTAAATATTTATTTATTTACTAGCAGGGGTGCCTGGCTTTGCCTGGGTGGAGTTTTTTGGGGGGTCGTGCAGCCCCCGCCCCCGCGAATGCCACAATCTGCCCTGCCCATGCTGGCGCGCACCCAGCAGCATGTCCTGCGTTGCCAGGCAACAGCTGCGCTGCCAGGTGGTGGCTGCCGCTTCACTGTTGCGGATGCCCGTAGCAGAGAAGCGGCAGCCATCGCCTGGCAATGCAGCCATTGCCTAGCAATGCAGGACATGCTTCTGGATGCGCAACAGCATGGACAGGACAGACTGCGCAGGGGGCCGGGGGCCGCAGACTCACCCAACAGTTCCTTACCTGTCCGTTGCCCTCTGCCACATCCCCGCTTCTCCCAGCAGCAATCCTGCGCCGCCATGCAACAGCCACTGCCTGCTCCACCCCCAGCTGCCGTGAGCGCCACAGTCTGTCCTGTGGGTGCTGAAACACGCCTGGCAGTGTGTCCTGCATTGCCTGGCAACAGCTGTGTTGCCAGACAATGGCTACCACTTCTCGGTTGCAGTCACCCACCCGCCCGCCCGCCATCCCGCCCTGTGCCTCGAAGGGCATGTGTGGCATTGGTTGGGTGGCGCTTCTTATGTGGGCATGGCACCCGCAACCCCAGTTCATGGTTCCCAGCTGCTACGGCTCCTGGCGGCTCTACTCCCATGTGTCACTGCCCCAGAGGCCGGCCGATATGCCGGCTCTTCCAGGTTGTGCATGCAGGCTTGTGGGTGGTCTGGGTCGCGCAAGTGCAGTCCCGCCTTCCCTTGCTGGCCTCGCTGGGGAGGCCGGCTGACACGCCAGATCTTCCGGGTTGTGCGCACAGGTCGCACATGCACAGCCCCATCTTTCCCTGCTGGCCTCACTGGCGGGTGGGGTGCCCCCTTTGCGCCCACTTTTCGGGGTGAAGGAAGCCAAAGGGTACTGCTGGTTCCCTGCGCCAGACACACCAGACGTTTAAGGTAGGCGTGCACGCAGGTTCCAGCGCGCTGGGTGCAGGGGTGTTGGCGTGTATGAGTAACATACAGCACAACACCTCAATTTTATATATTAAAAAGATTAGTCACATTTGTATTGCCGCCCACTTGGCAAGCGACTCTGGGCAGCATACAACAATTACATCATGAACTACATAAATCCCACTAGAGAACTATAAAAAAACTTAAAACCAGTAAAAACCAATAAAAATACAATAAAAAATTAGCTCAACAACTAAAAAGAGCGAGGGAGCAATATTACTATATCAGCCAGCAGGTGGGGGTCTCCGAATCTACAGTGCCTCACATCTGCTTTGCCAGCCAGGTTTTTAGTTTTTTTCTGAAGGGCAGCATCTCCGTCTGGAGTCGTAGCTCAATTTGCAGGAGGTTCCAAAGGGCCGGAGCAGACACAAAGAAGGCCCTCTTTCTGGTTCAATAAGAGAGCCTGTCCGGTCCACTCTGGTGGGACAGACAGATGTTCTCAGGGTGACGCAGTCTCTTAGGTATCCTGGCCCACTACCATGTAGGGCTTTAAAGGTCATTACCAGCACCTTGAATTGCACCCGGACGCACACTGGCAACCAGTGCAGCTCCCGAAGCAGTGGCGAGGCACGAGTGTAACGTCCGCACCCCATCACAACCCGGGCAGCTGCATTCTAGATCAGTTGCAGCCTCCGAATGGTCATCAAGGGCAGCCCCATGTAGAGCGCATTACAAACAGTTCAGAGAGCGCACTAAGCACTATGGGGTGGGGTATATAAGTGTAATTGCTATTGCTATGTGCATTTATAACAGGGGTGGCCAAACTACAGCCCACAGCACCATTCCATGTGGCCCACCATCACCCTCACCACTACCAGAAGCGGGCTTGTTTACAACAACCATAAAACGCACCCACACATGCGTAAATGCACCCGTGCCTGCCGTAAACACTGCTGTAAATGCACCCATGGCTGTCATAAACATGTTTACGTCAGCCACGGACACATTTTATGGCATGGTTTACTGCAGAAGGAATAATGTGACCGGCCCATGGCACAAAAAGTTTAGCCACCTCGATTTAAAGTAATGCAAAATGTTCTTTAGTCCACTTAACTGGCTCAGGATGTGCAAGGGTGTGGAAATTTGTTCCAGACACGTTTCTCTCTATCACGATGGGCCAGGAATGGCTGCCAAAAGACAAACACAACTCTGCATTTTACTCACACCAAACAGTAGTAAGAGACTGAGCACAGAAGATCACATTCACTCATGCAATCTTTGTTCGCAGAAGGAAGACAGAGCCTCCGGCTTTGAGTACAGGGAAGCAGTTGCATTCCTCAGTTGATAACGCAACATGAGTAAGTCCCACAGAGAGAAGGAAGCATGCTGATCGTTTTCTCAGGTAAATTAGAAGCAGATAGAAAAAACAGAGGGACTGCAGTGGCTTAATTGGCTAAGATGCTGACTGGAAGGCGGCAGTTCAGCAGTTTGATACCTGAATACTGCAGGACGGAATGAGCTCCCGTCTTTGTCCCAGCTCCTGCCAACCTAGCAGTTCGAAAGCAAGAAATTGCAAGTAGATAAATAGGGACCACTTCGGTGAGAAGGTAAACAGTGTTCCGTGCACTCCGGTGTCTAGTCATGCCTGCCACATGACCATGGAAATGTCTGCAGAAGCAGACAGTGCTGGCTTTTCGGCTTTGAAACAGAGGTGAGCACTGAACCCTAGTTGGATACGACTGGCTTTCTAGCAAGGGACACCTTTACCTTTACTAGAATGAATGGGGAGTGGGAAATGCATATTTTAAAGTTGCAACACATATTTGAAGGGTATTAAAACTGTGTCAAACAAAACACTATCTCCTTGAAGGATCTCTCTTGCTTTGGACATGGATGAAGATTAATTATTCCTCATTCTAATCTGTTAAAGGTGGAGCCTTGAATTACTTAAAAAATAATGTACTGTATATTTCTACGCAAACACACATTCCTTTAGGCATCAAAAGCTGTTTCTACTTTATCCCACCACTCCCCAATAGAGAACAGGCATTTCCCCCAACAACTCTATTAGATCAAGATCGTTGGCGGATGAAAAATTGTTTGGACACAATTTTCACTCATTAAGAAGCAAACATTTTTATATGAAAGGGAAGAAAGCCAACTAGAATGTAAATTCTTTCCACTACCACCCAGATTCAACCCCACACAAAGAATCTCTCCTCCCTCTCCCTTTACTTCCCCTAGACCAAAAGAAAAGAAATAATAAGCTTTTGACATTGTATTGCTTTGCTCAATTACAGTGTTGACATTATTTGCAGTTGAGTTTGGGAATGACTGTAGCACAGCTGTGTATGTGCATGTGCTGATATTGGAATGTATGTGTAGCAAAACGTCAGCTGAAGAACATACTTGATTTTAGGCTCTGTTGGCCTTCAACTTACTCTGTGAACTCTCCCTGTTCAGGAGCTTCAAGGCTGTTTCTTCTAGTTGTTCAGTCGCTACTCCTTGGCTTTCAGGTTTAAATGCCTCTCAAGACACCCTATTCTCCAAACCATTTTGAATCAATGAGATATTGGGTGCATACTAACCAAAATAAGTTACCCAAGTAACGTGAGTCAGCATTTTACCAAAACCGGGTGGATTATCTGGTTTGAATAGCATACATGAAGCATTTTAGCGTAGCTATTCAAGGACCTAAATAGAAATACCGATGGTAAGAACCAACATTTCATCTTACAAATAAGCTGTTAGCCGCACGTTGCTATAGGAATATCTTTTCTGCCAGCAAGGCACAGATTTTGGGGGCTCACAAAATGTGGTTCAAAATGACTTCCTCTCAGCCCTGCCTCTTCAACTTCTCTCTCTTTCTCTTGGTGATATATTCATCGATAGATCTATGACATCCTCATCAGGGCTGGAAAAAACCTTTCGGAATTCTGCTAAGACTTTTGTAGCAATACTGTATTACTGTGTAAACTGTATACACAGCCCACTATCAACCTCAACCAGTCTATGGAACATGCACTGATCCATGACATCGATAGATCCATGACATCCTTGATAGATCCATGAAATCCTCATCAGGACTGGAAAAATCCTTGTGGAATTCTGCTAAGACTTTTGTAGCAATACTGTATACAGTACACAGCCCACTATCAACCTCAACCAGTCCATGGAACATGCACAGATCCATGACATCGATAGATTCATGACATCCTCGCTAGATCCATGAAATCCTCATCAGGACTGGAAAAATCCTTGCGGAATTCTCCTAAGACTTTTGTAGAAATACTGTATACAGTACACAGCCCACTATCAACCTCAACCAGTCCATGGAACATGCACAGATCCATGACATCGATAGATTCATGACATCCTCGATAGATCCATGAAATCCTCATCAGGACTGGAAAAATCCTTGCGGAATTCTCCTAAGACTTTTGTAGAAATACTGTATACAGTACACAGCCCACTATCAACCTCAACCAGTCCATGGAACATGCACAGAAAAATCTCTACATACGATTTTTTCTTTCCCACAAGGTTCTTTGCATGTTGGAAAAAATTGTATATCGAAAACATATTGGATTACCAGAAGAGTCCACTAGATGTCACCATATATTTTTTGTATGTCAATTTTTTCCTATTAAAAATGTCTACAGTACAGTATGTCGCATGTTTTTTAGCCAGGATTTCTATTTATATGTCAGATTTTTTGTAAGTCGAACCGTTTGTATGTCGGGGTTCCACTGTACATGTATATATATTTGCACTCTCTTCTGAAACTGAGACAGACACGTAAAAATCACCCCTGAGTTCTAACAGTATTGACAGATTTTTTGATATTTAATTGTTTTATGCCATGCATACATATATGCACACAAGCTAATAAAACACACTTTAAATTGGGGGTGGCAACTCTAGATCAATTATCCTGTCAACTGAGGGCAACGCATCATAAAACCAGGAGCCCTGGTGGTGCAGTAGTTTAACTGTTGTACTGCAACCAAAAGTTGCAGTTTGATCCTGGCCAGGAATTAAGGTTGGCTCAGCATTCCTTCATTCAGACGTCAGTAAAATGAATATCCAGCATGCTGGGTGTGTGTGTGTATGTGCTAATTACTCTGTGAATGGTCTGGAGAATGCACCAAGCACTATGGGGTGGTATATGCTGTAAGTGAAATTGCAATACAGTGGAACCTTGTAAAACAAATGCATCATAAAACGAAAAAATCGTACAGTGAAGAGAATTTTGGAACAAATGGGTGCATCGCACAATGAAAATCTCTATGGGAAAAACCGTACAACGAAAATTTTCTTTGTATGGTTTTTCCTATAGAGATTTTGTTGTACATTTTTCCCATAGGGATTTTCGTTGTACGATTTTTCCTTTAGAGATTTTTGTTGTACGATGCAGGCATCGTACAATGAAAAAAATTGTGTAACAAAGTGCCTTGTGGAACCAATTATTTTTGTTATACGAGGTTCTACTGTAATTGCAATAAATCTGTCACAGTGCTTCATGCTTTCTACACTCAAGTTATTGCTACCAAATTTCTGCCAATGCTTTCCAAGTGGCAACCCTGCTTAGAATGCTGCCCTGTCATTCAGCTCTTGAAAGAACAGAAAGAAAGAAAGAAAGGCAGATGCTTCTGAGGCAAGTTCAAAGGGGCCTTGAGTTGTGCAGCCAGCCCTCAACCATGTGCACCAAATAGAAACCAGAGAGTCTCCTGGCAGAGACGACACACAAGCCTTCAATTCTCTAAAGCCACAAAGCCTCAGAGGCTGTTCCAGACGGCTTTGTGCCTAGAATAAGTTTTGATTCCTCTCTGATTCAACACAGCTGTGAAAGAGCAGGCTCAACAGGACTTGGCGTCAACCACTGCCAGCTGTACCGAAGGACAGCCAGGGCGCTTTGAGTGGGCGAGAGGGGTACTGTCCGGCTGCATTTACTTGGATGTTTCTTGACCCTAGGGACTGCAGTCGCTCAAGTGGTTAAGATGCTGAACTTGGCAACTGGAAGGTCGGCAGGCCAGCAGTTCGAGACCCAAGTACTGCATGACAGAATGAGCTCCCATCTCTGTCCCAGCTCTTACCAAACTGGCAGTTTGAAAGCAAGAAATTGCAAGTAGGTAAATAGGGACCACTTCAGTGGGAAGGTAAACAGTGTTCCGTGCACTCCGGGGTGCCTAGTCATGCCTGTCACATGTCCATGGAAGCGTCTGCCGACACAGACAGTGCTGGCTCTTTGGCTGTAAACAGAGATGAGCACTGAACCCTAGAGTCAGATACGACTGGCTTTCGAGCAAGGACAAACTTTACCTTCCTGACCCTACATCCAGCCCATGAAATGTTCAAGGAGCCAAATGTGGCAGTGAAAAATAGAACACACAAAACATTATTAAGATCCGTAGGTGACAGTGCTGTGATAGAAAGTCTTCAAATCAAACAATCGAGTAGATGTGCTACAGCTGTAACTAGTCAGAATTTTTCTTCTTTATTCATGTCAGAAGCTCACACAGCACCAATTTTTGCCTAATAACAGGCAACAACATTCAGGGGCTAGGTTTTTATGAGGTCCCATCCGTTTTAAAAGATGAGTAGCTCTTTCCTTCCTTGGTATTCTTTGCCATTTCTTCAAGATTGAGAGATGTTCTGCAAAACCTTTTTCATTGACTTCAATCTGGGAGGACCAGAATGGCAGCCAAAGAGTGGATATGCATTTCAGGCAGATACTTTGAGCCTTTAACTATTTTTCTTTGTACATCATTGGGCAGAAAGCTTGCCAGACAATTGATTTTACCAATAAAGGTTGGCTTCAGGCATCCAGGAGTGATTCTATAGGCATTCATTGAGTGCTATATCTATCTATTTTGCACGCATGTGCCAGAAATTATTCTGGGTTGAAAGGATTTTTGCTGGAGAAACTCTGCTCAGGGGATGCCCAAATGAGGCTCTTTTCATGTTCCCAAGATCTTTTCCCACCGAAGTGGTTCCTATTTATCTACAGTAAACCCTTGCTTAACAAGTATAATGCATTCCATGGTATAATGCATTCGCTCTTTAAGTAAGTTGCTCTTTAAGTGAAATGCATTTTCCCATAGGAATGCATTGAAAACCAAATATTCCATTCCGGACCTGTGGAAAAAAAACACCCAAAAAAACATTTTTAAATGTTCAAAATTCTTTATAAAGTGCACTTTAACTGCATAAATCCTGTGCAGTAACATGGTAAATCAAGCAATAACATTTCAAACAACAAACCACAACTTTTAAAACACTACACATCAAAAATAAAGGGTTTTTTAAAAGAGTCTTTTACTGGGTACCTGTTCAAAACTCATTAATAAAGTGGTCTTTAAAAGCATACAGTACAATCAACATAAAACATAATTCAACAGGGGAACATGACAAACTGCAACTGTCCAACATTTAAAAAACTGTGCACACACATTTAAACACTGTTTTTAACTGGAGGAGGAAGAGGAGGAGGGCAACTGTGCAGCACTAGAACAATCAGGTTCTTCCTCATTTCTTGTTTTTTTAAAGAACCTGTCACTAAATCAGCAGAACATAAAACAAATGCTTAATAACCACACCACGGCTCTCCATTCCAAGAGCACCAGGTCTATCCACACAAGCTAATGAAAATCCCAAAAATCTGTCCACATAGTAAACTCTGTCCACACCAGGCAGAAAACACATGTCATGCACAGATGCACATGTACACAGGCCATGTGCCAACATAGGAACCAAATAAAAAAACCAAATACAGAGTAAAATACATTCCAAGGGCAGGTAGAAACCAACATAGAACACACACACACACACACACACACACACACACACACACAAAGCATAATGGTGATTAAAAGCCATGTAAAAATGCTAGATATACAAATGACCCTCCAAAATTTCAAACTAAAAACGTTCCAAGAACAAACAGAAAATGGCTCCCACACTCCATTTTAATACAGTAATCCCCCCAAACTCAATTTTAAAAACATCCAACCCCCCCCCCCTCAAATCCCCACAAACATCAAATCAAATACTCCCTACATTTTCACTGCTTGAGAAATCCAAAACTGCTCCAAAAAACCCCAGTAATGGAACTCCAAAAATCGCTTCAAAAAGATCCTCCTCCACACTCTCTGCTGTGTGCAACTCACAGACTCAGCTCCCAGACACAATGCAGCATGGGAGAGACAAGTTCCCATCACTGTAATTTTTAGTCACCACACGAGGGTGCTATTTCTTAAGAATTCTCAGTCGCTAAGTGAGTTAGTCACTCTATGAGCTGCTCGTTCAACGAGGGTTTACTGTACTTGCAATTTCTTGCTTTCAAAATGCTAGGTTGGCAGGAGCTGGGACAGAGATGAGCACTCATTCCGTCATGCAGTACCCAGGACTCAGGCTGCTGACTTGCCAGCCTTCCAGCTAACAAGGTGAGCTTCTTAACCACTAAGCCACCTCAGCCCATGCAATGCACTGAACTAAACATCACAGGACTGGCTTATTTGTCAGAAGAGTAGCAGAGAGCAGAGGTTATAGGTCTATACACAAACAAAGATAGCCGTGTGATCCATATGCAAAACAAATGTAGGAGGACGACGATACCTTTATTGGATCTTAGGCTATAGTTGTTAGTATTTGTGGTTGTGTGCCCCAATTGGTTCCCAATAGCTATCAAAGCATATAGTTTCTTGTGAGGACCCTTTACTTTGGCAATACAGTATGAGTAAAACATTACAACCATGACAAAAAGAAGCCATTTCTTGTTACACAGAGAACTTGTTTAATCATATGATGGCAAGAAATGCCTAAGGCTAAAAAGCAGGTAATTCATCCCAATAGCACCTGCTGCTCACTACAGCGGGACCCCGGTCTTTCCCAATCCAACAGCCAGAGTCTCTAGCCATAGACTCAATGAATGAAAAGCATGCACTCTGCTTTTGATCTGCTGGCCTGGATGTCATTCAGATTCTCATCAGCTGCTACCAGTAAGGTACTATCAATGACCCTCTTTCCTAAACCAAGCACTACAGCAGGAGTTCTCAATCTTTTAAAGCCGGGGGCTGTGTCACGCTCCCTCAGACAGCTTCGGGGGCTGGATGGCCATTTTGCCCTTCCTCCACCGCATGGCACTTTCTGGTGTGGTGGAGGCGGGGGAGACGGGACACACGTGAAATGGGGCCATGGGCCACATCCAGCCTGCAGGCTGCAGGTTGAGAATCCCTGCACTACAGGATAAGATCCACATTTAGTACTATTTACTTTCTCCTTTTAATGTGTTTTGATATCAGTGACCCAAGAAGCTAGGAAAGAGTGGCTATTACATAAAATATTTCTGGTCCACAAGAACTTTTCATAGTTGACAAGATGCACATGCTTAGCTCCAGAGAGCACAGTTAAACCTGGCATTTGCTACCAGAAAGATGGTGATCAAATTTGGTCAGCTTTAAAGAAAAGACCAAATAAATACACAGAGGATGAGGCTACAAGTTTATCCTCATAGGACAGAAAATTATTCCCTTCAGTAACACAGTCTCTACATGCGAGTTTTTGGGGACCAAGACCACAGAAAGGAGGATGCCACTTTATCCGTGACCAGGTGTATAATCCTTCCTACTTTAGGCTACAAAGCCCAAATAGGGCATGCATGTTGTTATATTAAGTTGAGAGAGAGAGAGATGGTAGGCTATACGTAGGTCCTGTAGGCTACACGTTAATTATTCTTAAAGCCTTTCAAGGTATTAAACAATGGCAAAAGGCAACAAACCCTAATAACATACAGTTATAGGTACAGTTACGACATAACTTACAGTTATAGGTTCAGTAAAGTACCTATTCTAGTTGGAGCTCCAACATCGCTCTGGGAGATTGGGGGTACTTGCGACTGTTGTGCAGTCGCAATCTATGGACTTTTGTCTTGTGCTCCTCTGGCCTGTCTATGTATTTTACATTGATTTTTTAGCTGTATTTTTCTTGTTGACTATTGTACTATTATTGCAGTTTGTGCCAATATTGTATTCCTGTACTCTGTTTTATTGTCTATTTCACTGTTTGTCAACCGCCTTGAATTCTCCGTTGGAGAAGAAAGGCGGTATAGAAATGATGATGATGATGTACCATTTTGGCCACATAACTTCGCGGAACACATTTTAAGTGGCTTTTTTGGAACAGTAGACGTGTTAGTCAGTGTTTCAGGCATATCAGAACACAAACACAAAAACATTTTAAGTGCCGTTTCAAGCTTTCTGTGGAACAGTCTATGTGTTGCAGCTTAGGACACCTCTGGGAAATAAGCAGTTGCAGCTATGTAAGACAGATACTCAGAACAACAGGAGCAGAAGGTAAATTAAAACTGCATGTACCTCCCTGTTACTTCCTCCCATGCAATTCATACATAATAACTGCCAAAAATTTCTATGGGAGGCTTAGCACTGTACTCAGATTCCTCAGTCAATAAAATCCTTGCTTATCGTGTATCAGCTGAATTAAGTCATGCATGCAGCCCATTTGTTACCACTTGGTTCTTCCTGCTAACAAGAGTGCTAAAATGAAGAGATAGATCCTTCAGCACAAGGATAGAAAGCTTCTTATCCACCACCATAAGTAGTCAGTACAGACAGTGTCTAGTCATGCCTGCCACATGACCACGGAAACGTCTGCAGAAGCAGACAGTGCTGGCTCTTTGGCTTTGAAACAGAGATGAGCACTGCACCGTAAAGTCAGATATGACTGGCTTTCAAGCAAGGGAAACCTTTACCTTTACCTTTGCTTTTACAGTGGTGGGATTAAAAAAAAATTACTACCGATTCTATGGGTGTGGTATGGTGGGCATGGCCAGGGGGAAAGCCCTGCGTTGCACCCGAATTAGGACTACTTTGTTTCAAACCTTGGATGGGCGGGGCCAGCCAGAATTTCTGCTACCGGTTCTGGCGAACTGGGGTGAACCTGCTGAATCCCACCACTGAGTCAGTAACACCATAACACAACTAATGGATAGGGAGAATGTTATGTATGATAACTGTGCTTAAAAACATGTCGAACATTCAAACCGCCGATATCCTGCGCAAAACTCTGTCAAACAGCGTCGCTGTTTGACAGCCACGAGATCTCAGTATCGCGAGATTTCAAGCGCGCAAAATTCAAATGCCGAGAGGCGCGCTCCTGAACTGTCAAAATGTATATACTATGTAGCATGTATTCAGATCACCCAATTGTATTTGTTCCCGCTCAAATGTATCTAGTTTATTGTGCTGCCTGCTTCTGCAGACGTTTCCGTAGTCATGTGGCAGGCATCACTAGACACCGGAGTGTATGGAACACTGTTTACTTTGAGGCAAATAATCTCACAGAAGCTTGATAATGCCTTATTTATTTGTCCATGTCCGAAGCACTAAAATTTAAAACCAACATGTTTTTAAAAGCACTCCTCCTCTAAATATGTATGCATACATAAACTACATATTTACATATTCACACTCTACTTTCCCCAATATTCAGCAGTTTGAGTAGCCCTGTCATCTGCTTCAAACAAGTCCTCGATATCATATGATTCAGGCAAATTGCCACAGATTAGCAGATGTTCAAAGTCTCCTCTCTCATCGCATTCACATTGTTCATCATCATCAATGTGTTTGGTATCGCATCACCCCAGTTCTCAGCCTAGATATTAGATGTCTGCATGCCAATTAATACCAGTTTTTGATCGTATTTGCACGGCATATAGAATACAGATTTACAGCTACAGAAATTCTTTGTACACTGAACAAAGGGCATCGCTCTTTTCAGAAAGGAGATCAGAGCATAGTGGACAAGAAGAACTACTAAGAGTTCCCAGATGCTAAGGCTTTGGTGGACAGTAGGTGGCTGTTGTTGCTGTTTTCCCATCATGAAAGCAAGAATCTTAAGCTTCTGACAGTTCATACAGAGCAACATCTGGCAAGTCTGCACATACAATCACATTATAGTTACCACTAGATCTGAACAGAGAGAACGCAGGGCTAAAGAAGCATTTTCATAGATGGCTCTTTCCTTTTTATTTATTTATTTATTGGGGGGGGGGGGATGAAAAACAATCCAGAACAGCTGCAAGGTTTAAAAGGTTGCACTTAATGGTGATAGCAGGGTGTCATTTCTAAAACACTGTCCTAAAAAAATCCAGAAGACACCTTATGATGCATGAGATTATGGAGGTCAATAAAGAATTGCTTTTTTTCCCCTTTCAATTTAAAAGCAGATTATCTACTTGACACTTTGGGGCAATTATTTCATTCAAACATGACAAATTCAGTCGCTCTTTCACAACCCAGAGAGTTCTGAAACTCTGGAAGAAGATACAAAAGGCTTTTTGCTTGTACAGTAACTTCTCCCCAAGCAAGAGGCTAGGTGGGCAGATGGGTATAAAACAAAGGGGGCAGCCAAACGGGTGAGTGTTGTTGCTGTTCTTTGCCACTGCAGTGCAGTTAAAGGGCAATGCTTGGTCTTGAAAAGTAGCAATGCAAGTAGTATTACGGTGTTAGTAATGATTAGTAAAAAAACAACCTTTCAGTCCCATGGGTGAGCTTGAACTGTACATCTTCCAAGGGCTCAGTTGACACCCTTTTTCCAGAGCCACTCCACCTCTACAGCACATCACAAACTGTAAACTTGCTCTGCCTACCCGGTTAGGTTTGGGTTTGAGACTTCCCTATCAGCAGATTGCTGCCATTTCCATGACACGACGCACACAGAATGCTGTTACCTTCCCACCGAAGCGATACCTATTTATCTACATGCAATTTCTTGCTTTCAAACTGCTAGGTTGGCAGGAGCTGGGGCAGAGATGGGAGGCTCATTCCTCACTCAGGTCTTGAACTGCTGACGAGCCAACCTTCCAGTCGTCAAGTTCAGTGTCTTAACCACTAAGCCACTGCAGTCTCTACTAGGTGCAGTCCATAAATTGCTACGTGCTTGATCTATTTCCTATTTCTAAAAACCCTCATGGCTTTGTACCCTAAACCCCACTAGATCTGCTGTCTGTTTCTCTTCTACTTTTCTTGCAACTTGGCTTATTTAACCAAAGATGGAACATGAGGATGTCGACATGAAAGTTCAGGCCGTGTCACTGAGCTACGATCTCTTACTTCACAAAAGTGAACCGAAACATAATACTGCCAACCACTTTTATATCAATAAGTAAATATAATGACAAGTGTGTGCTTCCAAGTCAATGGAGCAGGGGGCCTGATCACACCCCCAAAACAGCTGAGTGGGCCAGACCATGACCCTGGAACAGGGTGTGTTTGTGCATGCATGTCCATATTCACTTCCTGGTTTGGTTCAGATGCTTCTGCGCATGTATGAGTATATCTGTGCCAAACCAGGAAGTGAATACAGACGCTTCTGCGCATGTGCGAGGACGTCCACGCTGAATAAGGAACTAAATACGGATGCATCCACACATGCGAAGAAGTGTCCGTATTCACTTCTGATTTGGCGAGGGCATTTGTGGGCCTGATGGAATGGATTTGGGGACCGTATATGGCCCAAGGGCCATAGTTTGGGCATGCCTGGTATAGAGTATAATCAGAAGAGGTTTACCATTTCCTTCTTTTGGGGCTATCCTAGGATTCTAAGCCATAGTGGCTTAGTGGTTAAGACACTGAATTTGACAGCGAGAAGGTTGGCATATCAGCAGTTTGAGACCCGAGCACTGCATGATGGAGTGAGTGTCCATTGTCTATCCAAGCTTCTGCCATCCTAGCAATTTGAAAGCAAGAAATTGCAAGTAGATTCATTTCATTTCATTCATTTATTTGATTTGTATGCCGCCCACTCAGCATATGCCGACTCAGGGCGGCTCACAGCATATCAAACAATGATACAATACAGAAAAAATAAAGTACACAATATAATAGGATACAGTCATACAAAATACAATTCAAAATACAGTATCACCGAATAGAAAACACATATTAATACAGTTACAAAATACAAGTTACAGTTCAAATCATGAACTAAAAAATTAAATACAAAGTGCTAAATACAGGCCCCGGGAAGCGACCCCTTCCAGCGGTGCTCTAACTTCCCCGCGGCCCAATGCCAGACCGGGGAGGGACCTCAGGAAATAAATAGGTACCACTTCTGTGGGAAGGTAAACAGCATTCCATGCACTCCAGTGTCTTGTCATGCCTGCCACATGATCACAGAAATGTCTGCAGATGCAGACAGCACTGGCTCTTTGGCTATAAACAGAGATGAGCACCACCGTCTAGAGTCAGATATGACTAGCTTTTGAGCAAGTAAGACCTTTACCTTTACTAGGACTCTACAGTTTGCCCAAGGCTACATAGGCTGGCTATTCTGGAATGCATAGTGAGAAACTGAACACAAAGCCTCTGGCTTTGCAGCCAGATACCTAAAGCTCTGGGCTATCCAGCAGAATTGTAACCTTTTTAAAATACAGTGATACCTCATACAACGTCCAAACTTGGTTCCACAAGTTTGGACTTTATACCGATTTGGACTTTGTATGAGGCATGAAAAACCCTAGCCATGAAGCCTCATACAATGTCCAAATCCTTGCTGCGATGCCTCATACAACGTCGTTTCCATAGAAATACATTGTACTGTAACAGCACAGACTTCAGGGCAAAGTCAAGGAAACAGACAGGAAACTGACAAAACTTTAAGAAATCATTGCCTAAAGGCTAAATACATTACAAAAACATGTCAGACAACCCTGATTGTCCAAGAACCTGAAAGATGCTGCAAAAATCCCAGGAATGCTTCTAAAAAGTCTGATGAAAAATTTTAAAAAATCCAAAATCACGCTCAAAACCACTCCTAAACACTCTTTGCCTTGTGCAAAACCCACAAGAGCAATGCACGCATGTGTCCTGTCTTTTATACTGCCCAGGCACAATGCAACTTGGGGAAAACTGAATGCCTCATACAAAGACTTTGTATGAGGTAACTTTTTTCAAGAAATTAGGCGATGTTGTATGAATTCGATGTTTTATGAAGCGGACTTTGTATGAGGTATTACTGTACAGGCTTACACAAAAAATAAACCATCAAAACAGCACATGATATGTATATACAGTGGTACCTCATACAATGATTTTAATTTGTTCCACGGGGCTTGTTGTTGTACAAAACAATTGCTATACGATGCATGCATCTTATAATGATTTTTCCTATTGGATGCATCGTACAACGATTTTTTTAAATTATTATGCGGGATGTCATTTCCCCCCAAAACCTAATTATTATGCGATTTTGTTGCGATACAGGGTGATTATTGTATGAGGTTCCACAGTACAGTATATTTTTAAAAAAATACTAACATAAAAGACAAATTCACTCAAGTATTCCCCAATTTCACCTCCCAGAAATCAATAATCACATCCACATTAAAAGAGAAAAGGCTGAGCCAGACAGAGTTTTGTGACGCATTAATTAACATAATTTCTGTCTGTGATGATTAACAGACCATCTGCTACTTTGGCAAGAAGAGTCAACTTTGCAATTTAGGTAGTGCATGGTTGGGTTTCATCTGAAGATTTAAATGAAGAGTTTCTTTTCCCTGTTCTGCATCAGTTCCTCATCCACTAAGCCCACTTTGACAGCCTGGTTTTGAACAGCTCCTCACTTCTTCATGTGACAACCACAGGCAGACAATCCAAAGTAATGTCTATGTTAGAGTACACCACTTGATACAATTATGACTAACCGCAGTTTTGCCTTGGTTTTTTTTTTCTTGTTTGTCTGTTTTTGGTTTCTTAAAACACTTGTTCACGGTGATATAATGGTAAACCTGAAAGTGCGGGTTCTCATCATGATATCCCCCGCTGCCAGCCTCCACCTCAAGAAGAGAGCCCAAAATGGATAGATTCATATCAATAACTGAGAAACAAGTCTTCTCTACCTGTAATTAATGTTTTTAAATTACCCTTTCAACATCAAACCATTCTCAAATGCTCTATGTTTAGAGATGTAAAATTTCCGGAAATTTTGAAGCTCGGGAAAAAAACCGGGTTTTTTCGGGGGGGAAACGGAAAATTTCGGAAAATTTGAAAATAATCTGATACCATACATATTTGTTTAGAAATGATTTATAAAATATATGAACCCGGCCTAATCTTAAAATATTTTATTCATCTTGTTAAAATAAAACATTCCACAATATATTTTTTATTTTTTCAATTTTTCCAATTTTTCAGGGAAAAACAAACAAGGCTACAGAAAAAAATGGGGGAAAAGTGGGTTTCCCCCAAATTTTTTCTGGGTTTTTTCCGGGCCTTCACATCTCTATCTATGTTACAACAATATTCTACTTCTTTTTCTATCAATCATTATGAAGATTGCAGCTAAGATGAGAGGGAACAGAAGCCTGAGGATTGTGGATGATGTCCTACTACTCAGAAAGTCACAGAGCACTGTGAGCCCTGGCCACACTGCACCACTGCCTGCTCCTTTGACCACTATTTGACCACCATTACAAAATAATAATCCTCCTTGTTCCTGCTAATATCCAGCAATGAATTATTCAGTTGATTTGATATTTTAATAATAATTTTGTGTCAGAAATTATTCTGAGTTGAAAGGATTTTTGCTAGAGAAACTCCGCACAGCAGATGCCCGAATGTTTTGCTACTGATGTTAGTCCATTGTGAATTTTTGTGACTATGAATTTTTTTCTGATTGTCTCATGAGGCTGAATTGTTTTTGGTTGTTGCTTTGTACTATCTTGTTATGGACTGCTCCACCCCTTTTTTTCCCAAAAGAGCATCCCGCAAACGGAAAACTTAGTAATTAATTTGTTTAGTAAGTCCTTTTCTCCTCGTACTATGAAATTGTTGTCTTTGGGTCTTGGTTTTGTTCCCACACCTTATTACAATCCCTTTGGCACCAGAGTGAATCTCTTTAAATTAATCCGGTTGCTTCATTTGAAATGTTTCTTTAAAGATAGGGCCACGGGTCCAGTTGAGCCGTTCAGACCTAAATCCACATTCTCTCCACCCATAGATGACCCATCTATTGAAGTTTTCTATAGATTGGTTTTGCGAGATTTAGAACAATGTGAAAAAGAGAGGGCTAATTGGAGGCGCAATTTATCTAAAACGGACATCAAATTGTTAAAAGATTTAGCACGAGATCAGGAGGTTATTGTTAAGCAGACTGACAAGGGAAGGGGGATTGTAATTTTGGATATGGCAGACTATATTAAGGAGGCATCAAAGCAATTAAATAACGAGTGTCTATAAGGTTTTGAGAGCAGACCCCACTGACAGAGTCCTGGGTCTCATTCGAAATACTCTTTATGAGGGAGTAGCCATGGGCTATATCGAAGAAAGGACACATGACTTCTTGTGGAATAGTCATCCCAAAGTACCCCTCTTCCATCTTTTACCCAAGATTCACAAGGAACGTACTCTGGATGGACTTACGCCTGGGAGACCTATTGTGGTTTCGATTGGTTCCGCCTTGGAACCAATGACGCAATACTTAAACCATTACAGCAACCCATTTACTCAGTACACATCCTCCTTTATCAAAAACACTACAGATTTTATATCCAAAGTTGAGGGTATCCATGTTCCCAGCAAAGGTGGTTTTGTAACATTAGATGTTCAGGCGCTTTATACAAACATTCCGTTGGAAGACATCAAATCCATAGCACATAAATACTTAGACTCACAACAGGCACTACATCCACCAACACACTTTTTGTTGGATTTATTAGATTTAGTTCTAGACAATAATTTTTTAGGTTTGGTCACACCTTTTACTTACAAGTAAGCGGAGTGGCAATGGGGAGTTCTGTCGCGCCAAGTTGGGCCAATTTATTTATGATTTGTTTTGAGGAAGAATTTATTTTAGATCCAGACAGGAATCCATACCACTCTCATATTATTTTATACAAACGGTTTATTGATTACCTCTGTTTTGTTTTGGATGATTTGACTTTCGCACCCTCATTCATAGCATGGATAAATCAATTAAATGTTCATTTGAAATTTATCCACAACACCAATAATACAGTGATTCCATTCTTAGATGTGGTAACTTACTTATCCTCTGAGCGTAAGATTTTGGTGAAACTCTACAGGAAGTCCACTGATAGAAACGCCTACTTGAACTTTATGTCATTTCATCCGCACCATCTGAAACATAACTTACCTTATGAGATGTTCCTGTGAGCTAAACGGAATTCTTCTACCAATGATGAATTTTTATCAGCAGCCAATACTATTAGTTCCTTTCTCCACAACAACGGCTATCCAGAGCAGGTCATTTTTCACAATTTGAACAAGGCGATAGCTTTGCCAAGAGATCAGTTATTCAAAGAGAAAGAAAGGAGGATAGGAGGCAAACTATTTTGCTCCTTTCAGTTTTCTCCTTTAGCAACAAGAATTAAGACCATCATTACGAAACATTGGCACATTGTCCGTCATCTACCGGACTGCTCTGATGGCCCCATGATAGGTCTCAGAAAATCTAAATCAATAAGACAAATTGTGACTAGTTCCGACCGTGAATCTCACTACTCTCCCAAAAGTCCCACCATTCGGGGAAATTTCCGATGTGGTGACTGCATCCAATGCCCCCTCTCATGGCAGACTAAAATCATTTCTATTTCGAGCAGCAGTTTCTCTTTAAGGATTAACCACTTTTCAAATTGCAAAAGTTCTTACTGTGTATATATGTTGGTCTGTAAATGTGATTTAGGTTATGTGGGGGTGACCACTTGGAATATCAAAACCAGGGTGGGGGAGCATCGGTCTAAGATAAGAACTGGCAATATATCGGGGGCCCTGGTGAGCCACTTTACTGAGGCAAAACACACTGATCGGGATTTTAAATTTGTTATATTAGAATGTCACAAACAGGATCCTTTTTCTAAACAGAATATTGAGTCAACACTAAGACAAAGGGAATGCTACTACATTTTTCGTTTCAACACCTTGTTTCCACATGGCCTCAATATGGAGATGGATTACACCTGTTTCCTGTAGACCCGGTCCCGTGACACAGCTGTTCTGGTTTCATATGCTTATAAGGTATCTTGGATTAGCACTTTTTTGACGTCCGTCGACACTAAATGAGTATACTACAAGAGGTCTAGGACGCGGAGAACATTTATAATAAGATATAAGAATTTATATACTAGAACCATTGTGGATGACAGGTAATCTTTGAATATTATATGAATCCAAGATCCAATGTTATTATGTATATATTGTATATAGTTGTATATAGTTTAGAGCTGTGATTGATTATTAGCTTTCTGTTTGTATAGATCCCTGAAGAAGAAACAATATTGAAAATTCCGTTATGGAAAGGAATTCAGATCTTCCACAGTACATATTTTGAATTTGAAATAAATCGTTTTGACTTTATTGCCTTTGCAAACGGTTGCTTCTTTCTGCTCTCCATTAAAATGGACAACCATGTGTCTTATCTGTTTTGTTTTGGGTTCCTGCATTAAGCAGGGGATTGGATTCAGTAGTCTCATAGGACCCTTCCAACTCAGATATTCTATGATTCTTTGATTATGAATATGGGAAACCACTAGGCAAGTATGGTGGCAATGTGATCTTACGGATCAATACTAGTAACTACTAAGGATGCACAGTGCTACAGCCAAATCCTCGAATCAGGGCAAGTAGGAAGTCATTGAGGGTGTGTGCTTAAATACTGAAGCACTTTTCTTTTTTTTAAAAAAAAAAAATCAACTTTCATTTGAAAAGCAAAAACTTCAACCTTTTCTCTCTTTTTGGAGATTCAAGACAAAGAATTCAAAAAGTGTTTTTTATAAATAATTCTGCTCTGATTTTTCAGTATTGTGATTTATACTTAAACTGATTAAAGTAAAGCCTGGTAAAGGTTTCCCTTGCTCGAAAGCCAGTCGTATCCGACTCTAGGGTGCAGTGCTCATCTCAGTTTCAAAGCTGAAGAGCCAGCGCTGTCTGCTGCTGCAGACGTTCCCGTGGTCATGTGGCAGGCATGACTAGAAACCGAAGCGCACAGAATGCTATTACCTTCACACCAAAGTGGTCACTATTTATCTACTTGCAATTTCTTGCTTTCAAACTGCTAGGGTGGCAGGAGCTGGGACAAAGGCAGGAGCTCATTCCGCCTTGCAGTACTCGGGAATCGAACTGCTGACCTTCCGCCTCCCAGTCAGCGTCTTAGGCACTTGAGCCACTGCAGTCCCTTTAAACTGATACTGGAGCACAAAACACAATAAGCACTTGTTATAAAAACAGATAATCATTACTGATATTTCAATATCAACATATTATGTATCTGCACGTGCACAATCACTGTCCTGCTATTATGCCCCACCCTTTAGAGCAGGGCTTCACAGCCTATGGCCCATGGGCTGGATTCGGCCCATGGCACCAGATAATCCAGCCCCTGACCTCACTCCAGCCATCCCCACCACAGGAATCGACATGTAAATGAGTCCACGACCATCGTAAATGCATTTACTACAGCCGTAAATGAGTCCACAGCCATTGTAAACACATTTACGATGGCCGTGGTTATATTTTATGACACCAGTCTGGCCCACTCAGCTGTCTGAGGGTGTGTGGTCTGACTTGCGGCTGGAAAACGTTGAGAACCCCTGCCTTAAGAGTCTTAGGGCCTTGTTCTCAAATTCAATTCAGATATTGTGTCCAATAGTTTTCAACTGTTGCTCTTGTTGCATGGAGCTGCTGCAACATGGAAATGTATGAAGCTGCTTACATCAGAAAAGAGAAGAAACCAGGCCAAGACAACACAAATAACTAAAAAAGGAAGAATTGTATACTAAAGAAAGTACTGCATATTTAAGATACATTCTGCAGCTTGCCAACAGCAGGATATCTTCCATATACTTCTCCCCAGTAATGACAAAGCAAAATAATAATGGCCAGACTCCTATTGTAAATTATATGTGCATAAGGGAAATCATGTTAAGTATGGGCAGCAAATTGCTGCTTGTTAATGGCTGCATTCCTGGGCACATTCCTAGATGTGCAACTGGGAACATGTCCAAAAACATAATCAGTAGTTCACTAATGAAGGACAATCATTTCCCTCAGGTAGGAGTTGCCATCATGTCTTGAAGGAGAATCTATCGCACTGTATATGGATATCATTGTGTAGAAAGTGACAAGTTTCTGGTGGACCCACAATTTTTGCTATCGTAAAATGTGGGTGCGGCTGTCGTACATGCATTTTTTATGCATGTACGACAGCTGTAAACGCATTTACAACAGCCGTAAATGCATAAATATGCATTTACAACAGCCGCGTCCACATTTACAGTTGTCATAAATACATTTTTACACATTTACGGCTGTCATAAGCGTTTACGACAGCCATGGATGGGTTTACGGTTGATTCCGAAAGGGTGGCAGGCCACATGAAATGGTACCATGGGCCACATCCAGCCCACGGGCCGGAGGTTGAGAACCCCTGCTGTTACCTTTCCCACCAAAGTAGTACCAATTTATCTACTTACAATTTCTTGCTTTCTAACTGCTAAGTTGGCAGGAGCTGGAACAAATGACGAGATCTCACTTTGTTGCACTGCACTTGAGTCTCAAACTGCTGACTTGCCGACCTTCCAGTCATCAAGCTCAGCGACTTAACCACTAAGCACTGCAGCCCTATGTGACCAATAAAAAGTACAGTAGAACCCCATATAGCGATTTTAATCCATTCCACAGAGCTGATCACTATCCGGTTTTTGACGTTTTACAATCCGTACAACGGGAAAAACCGTACAACAATGTTTGGCGCTAAGTGGTTTTTCCCACTGGAAAATTGTTGTACGGATTTTCCCATAGGAACGATCACTATGCGGAATGGCTCCCCCGCTATGCGATTTCATCGCTATACAGGGCAATCGCTATACGGGGTTCTACTGTACTAATTGGGCCTCCAAATAAGAAAGTGCATAGTTATAGGACCCCTTACAGACAATCTTCTTACACAGACATTTGAATTCCTTCCAGAGAAGCAGCAGCAGCATTGATGCTCCTGTCTAATAAAAGTGCTGTCCCATCTTGGTAAATTATAACAGACAGCATATCTTTAAAAGAGAATCCTCACAGAACCAATTAAATAGGTGGAACTATGCTGAGCAAGCAACTTTTTCATAGGATGTTGGAGTGAAAACATCAATATTCCAGTACAGTACCTCTATGAGAATGTAAGGATCTACAAATGGAATACAGGGTTCCGTAAGACGACTTACAGTAGTATCTGCAGTCATTGCTGACTACTGGCATACCATATGGGACTTCCTAGCAAGACTATTTGGAGGAAGTAGCAAAAACTAGAACCAACCACTTCTTCAGTATCAACACATCAGAGGCTGTAGGCAATAGACACTTGGGTATAATGAAAACTGTGGGGTGGGGTGGTTTGTCCAGATGAGTATTAGCATCTTTCTAAATGAGGTACAAATCATTAGGATCTATATGGACATTTATCACATGGGCATCTCCTATAGGACAGTCATTTTAGCTACTCTCTGTGTGTACTAAGTACTGTGCGAGTAATACAAGTCGCTCCATGTATCCTCAGAGATATGTTTCAAAGCCTACCAATTACCTGAAACTGCAAATAAAAGCAAACTTTACATTGCATACAGTAGGGTCTATTGGCCAGCACTGGTAATTCAACATAGAGATATCTATTTCAGGGATTTGTTTAATATTTTTAGACCTGGGGATAACTGAAACTGCGGATACTGAATCCATGGATAGACTTCTAAAGTTCCACCTCTCATTTTGTGCTTAAACATACAATAAGTGGATTCACATTTTAAATGTAGAAGCAAAAATTACATTACAGACAAATATCCCTGCACACAAATAACTGCAGTCCCATTTGCCCCCTCCTGTTATTTGGATTGTTTTAGCCTGCAGACTATTTAAAGGGATATGCCCTGCCATTATGACATCTAAATAATTTGCTGTCAGTCTGAACACAACAGCACCTGCACTCGCCATCACCTCTCCCTGGGGACTTCCATTAATCTCCATTTGGTTTTGATTGCCTTAATTAAATGATGCCATTGGTATAGAACACTGATATTAGCTGATTTTAAAAAGAACATCGTTCAAAGTGAATATGCTCTCAGATATGTTTTGACACAAGAACAATTACCATTCCACACATAAGAACCATTTCAAATCAAGGAACCACCCGGCCCCCACCTGACCCCAGGCAACAGAGAATGGAGAGGGGAAAGAATCTCCAAAACATTGTGGAAAGAATGCAAAACATAATAGAAAAGACCCAAGCAGATATTTCTTCTTTTAGTACCATATTTATTCAATTATTGGAAATAACACATTTGCAATGACCAAATAGAGACATCTAAACCTCTAAGTACTGTGATTCCTTCTCAAGGCATTCTACTGAAGGGAGGATTATCATAAAACACATATGATTTTATTTATTTAAAGTAGTTATACATTCAATGATATACAATAAAATCACAATACTGTATAAAAACTAAACAGATTATGTATTAAAAACACTATCAGAACACAATGATTTTCTTGACTGCACTATCAAGGAACCGTGTTTGGATCACAGTTACAAGTTCTCAGAATTGCACATTACCTGTCCCTTGTCTCACTAATTTCAAGAGCATCCCATGTATAGACTCATTCAAGTTTTCGGACAATCAGATATCTTTGGAACCTGACAATAAGAACACTTTAATCCCCGAAATTCCCTCTTTTAATCTGTTTCTCTCTGCAACCCCTTTAGAAGAGCAAGCTGGTACTGTAATTCTTTATCCTATACACAAGCAGATCTGCTTCCATAGCATTCACATCCTTAAATCACTCTTCCATCTGTTTCTCATTTAAAACCCACTACCCCTTGGCTCATACATGTACCAGCAAAATTTATACATACCAGTTTTAATAAGTGGAAGTGCTCTAAAGATAGCTATATCCTCAATGTGCCCAAACGTGGTTCAAATCCAGAAAGAAAATAGATCCAGGTGGCTCGAGTGAAATACTTGCTATCATTACCCAAAATATTGGCTGGAATCCTACTGCTTGCATTAATAAATCACACTAGAGTAGGCCCACTGAATCAACAAATATTTGGCATGTCGATGGTTGCATATGTTTCATTCATCCAAAGGCCTATTCTTGTTGCAACCTACATCACCGTAGTAAAGTCACAACTAGAGTAGACCAATATGAGTTGACAGAATTTATGGAGGAGTTGATGTGCCAAATCCCCATGGATTCACTGGCCCAACTCTAGCATGGCCAGAGCAACAGGATTTCAGCCACTGTCATGCTACTGAAATCACCTGAATATTACTGGGATGCTAACAGCATTTACAAGTTTCACAAATGATAACACAGTTAGATTGACTAGTTAGGTATCCTACTGCACTTCTGCTAAACACCAGGTTCCACTAGCAGGGTGGTGCAGGATCATGCCACCTGTGTATGCCTTGTTTTCTTGTGCAATGGCAACTCTTGCGCAACCAGTGCGGTCCCTTGTTATTAAACTGGGGGTGAGGGTTTCTGCTCATATACAATTACAGTAAAACCCCGTATAACGAATTTAATTCATTCCGTGGGGCTAGTCATTGTACTATTTTATAGCTATATGATGCATGCATTGTGTAATGAATTTCTCTATGGGATGCATTGTACAATGAATATTTCTATAGGAAAAATCGTACAAAGAAAAATATCTGTTGTACGATTTTTTCCACAGAGAAATTCGTTGTACGATGCATCCCATAGGGAAGCATTGCATCACACAATGACAAAAATCGTTGTACGGTGCAACTTTTTTTGTTTTTTGAAATTCCAGTCGTTGTACGATTTATTTGTTGTTTAATGCAATCGTTATACGAGGTTCCCCTGTATTTGAATACAATTTACTTTAGTTTTTATTTCTTTTTATTTCTAGGCCACCATTCCTCCAATTAAAAGATCCCTGGCAGCTTACAAGTTATTAAATCAAATGAACCCAGTAAAACCACAATAAATTATGACACTACAAAACATTAAACATACAACAGTATTAAAACTCATTAGTTAAAACTGTCAAAATGCCTTAAAAATTCTCTCCTATAAACAAACAAAACCAACTCAAGAGAGCACAGTCTATTTCCATACAGCGTTGATGTGCTGACACAACTAAGCAGAAGCCTCTCATGATATACTTTCCTTAGTTAGCTGTACTACAGGTGAAACTCAGAAAATTAGAATATCGTGCAAATGTTCATTCATTTCACTTAAAAGGTGAAACGAATATATGAGATAGACTACATGTAAAACGAGAGATGTCATGCCTTAATTCGTTATAATTGTGATGATCATGGCATACAGCATACATTAGATTATGTGATGATTATGGGGTACATGAGATGTTGGGGTTTTCATAAATTGTAAGCCATAAGCATCAATATTATAACAAAGTAAGGCTTGAACTATCTCGCTTTGCATGCAATGAGTCTGTCTCATATATTTGTTTCACCTTTTAAGTTGCATTAGTGAAATGAATGAACATTTGCACGATATTCTAATTTTCCGAGTTTCACCTGTATAACAAAGTTGGGAACTGTTGTGTATGTAAATATATTGTTTGCTGTAATGTTGTGTAATATTATTAGGATCAGCACGATCCTCCATTTTGTCTCCTTCTTCTTGGTCATGAAGTATCGCGGGACTTGCGTTCCCGCCTTAACTATTGAGTCATGTTAAGTCTTCACTCCGGTCCGATGACCTCCCAGTCACCCCACTCCTCTCCTAACCAATCCTGTAGTTTCCCGCCTAAATGTATCCATTCCCGATTGTATATATTTAACAGTGTTGCGTCATTACTCTCCATGTTCTGACTGCCTAATAAAGTTGTGTTTGGCCCTGTTATGCTGGCTGCTTTGCATTTTTACCAGAACATCAAAGGAACCAAAGTTGCTCTCCCATATAAAACATCACCCTGTGCACAGAGAGCAAGGCATTATGATCTTGGATCAGGCAAAGATAACCTTTTGTGCCGGGGCAGATGGAGAAGCATTCAGTATCTTCATATCTGAATTGCAATATGAAATGGTCTCATTTACATTGGGATTCTGTTTGCCTATTTGTGTTAACCAATGTGTTTCTGGTCTCTTCTGACCTCAAACAAACATGGTGTTTCACTGTGGCAGACAATTGTTCTGATGAAGCGGCTCCGTTGTGTGTGATAGGGCAAGTTTGTATTGCTCAAAGAGGGACACTGAGGTTTCCGAGGCAAGAGTACGACTATCCTGCCAATTCCATGGAGTCTGTGACCCAGACATAATTTACAACAGCAACAGACAGTGAGATTTAGAGCAGCATGCAGAGTGAAGGCATTTGTAGGGCTGGATGGGAATTTTAGGCCCAGATTCCCCAATTGCAATACTGAACAAAAGGGCCCCAGGTGATTTTTTTCCCACCTAACCCATTCTGATTCCTACAGGAGACAAGGTATAAATCAGGCTGGTGCTGTGTTGAATGGGACAAAATGTGGCAGGTAGTGCTGGGAGAACTAGTCTTGTGTGCCATTGGGTGTTATGAATGGATACTACAAGGGATGGTCCTCTGAGGCTATGCCCAGCCTCAAATCATGAGACTCAAGCTAGAGACAGACTTGGCTATATCTCCCCAATTTAGCTGGCCAGAACAAGCCTGGCAAGATACAGCAAGTCTAGGCCATCCAGTTTAGACTAGAGAGGGCCCTGGACAGCCCACCATTGCACTAGAGTAGGCCCGACTACATGTGTCCCGAGTTTGAAACCTATCTCTTGTATCTCATCTTTTGATTTACTGGTGGTGGTGGGAAATGGAAATACTTTAAAATCCCACTTCTGCATTCTAGCAGCCAAAAACTTTATTCAGATTTTTTTTATTTAAAAAAGGTGTACTTAGGGACTCTAAAGCCCCTAGGGAAGTACAACATTAGAGGATGATTTCCAAGGAAGAAGAGCATCATAAATAAAAAACCAGGGGTCGAGAGGTAGCCCACAGGCTACATATAATCCATGAAGCTACATGGCCGATGAGTGAGCTGCTTTGGTAGTTCACAGTGTTTACATGTTTTCTTGCCTTAGTACAGTAAAACCCCGGGTTACAACGGAGGTCCGTTCCAACAGCCTCCACCGTAACCCGAAAAAATTGTAAACCGAAACATACATAAGGATGCATTGAAAAATTTAAAAAAGGTCCTCTGAGGACGCCGCCGCCGTGAGCCGCTGTGCTCTCCCTGCCCCTTCCACCGGCGGGGAGATAAAGGGAGTCTCCCTCAGCCGGGAGACTCCGAAGATGCCGCTGCCGTGAGCCGCTGCGCTCTCCCCACCCCTTCCACTGGCGGGGAGATAAAGGGAGTCTCCCTTGGCCTGGGAGACTCCGAGGCCGCTGCCGCCGTGAGCCACTGCTCTCTCCCTGCCCCTTCCACCGGCGGGGAGATAAAGGAAATCTTCCGGCTGAGGAGACGTTGCGCCTCCTGGCCCCTTTGTCGTCCAGGAGGTTGGCAAGGACGGGTGTAACTGTAACTTTTGTGGCAGTTTCCCCTGCGCCGGGGCACCTGGGGATTATGAATACTGGGATACTGCTTCTTTGTGACTGTATCATTTTTATGATGTATCTGTTTTATATTATTGTAACTGTATTTCTATTAATTTTGCTGTTTGATGATATTGTATTTTAATATGTTGTAAGCCGCTTCGAGTGGCATTTGTGCCAGGAAAGCGGAATATAAATTGAACTTAATAATAATAATAATAATAATAATAATAATAATAATAATAATAATAATAATAATAATAATAATAATAATAATAATAATAATAATAATAATAATAATAATAGATTGTTGTAAACTAAAAAAAATAGATTAACATTTGGTAAACCAGGATGGCATTTCCATAGGATTTGCCATTATGAACCGCAGCAAACTGAAACCAAGGCGGTTGTAACCCGGGGCTTTACTGTATACAGAAAACGATTGCCAGGCATCTTTGCCTAACAAGAGAGCAGAAGAGTTCCAGGTGCACCCATCCATCTTGTCAGAAAGGATTAGAAATTTCTTGGCAACATCCAGGGGGCACTTTTGGAAGTACAACATGAAAGGATGGTTTCTAAGGAAGTGCAGCCTAACCAGACAAGTAATATCATACACAGAAATCATCCTGTGACTTTGAAGCTGCTCAGTCAGTCCATTGTCTCCCCCTGGACAATTATTCTGGACCAATGAAACACAAATAACTCTTCCAGATATTACTGACTGCAAAAGACAAGCCAGAAATCTCTGAGGGTGGAAGGAATTCTGCTACTGATCAAAAGAGGAAGCATGTGATGGTAATCAGTGACTACATACAGAGAGGTTGGGTAAGAGTATTGGGAGGGTGTTTATCAAAAATGTACAGACTGCATTGAACTGTACAGGGTGACTAATGTTTTATGGGAGAGAATTCAGTGGTTGAAATCATGTTGTGCAGTTTACCCAAACAGTGTAAATTTTACACACATTAAGTTAAGATATCTCCAAGGGCATTATCTACTGCACACTCTGTCACTCTACTAAGTGCAACAGATGATATCTATGACAACTTGCTTTCAATGTTTGCTCAACTGCACAACTAGATTGTACCCAACATGTTCTTAACTAGTGAGTCAAACTCTTACATGAATTATGAGAAAGACAAAACTAAATTTGTCAAACAATTCCTTCTGCAGCTATCCTGAATTTTTTAGATGTCACACATTTCTTTTCTTGCTGCTTGCAGTTGCACTTTTCGTACCTTGTTTTCGGAACTGGAACTTATCAAGAATTTCCATTCTATTAATTAACCATGGCTTTAATTATGATAATAAGTTTCCATCCCAAGTTAAGTTTGTAAAGCTAGAATATGTGTGTTATATTTACAGCAGGGATTCTAGACCAGGCCCACGACAACATTTCATCTGGCCTGTTGCTACTGCACCCAGAAATGGAAGCAGGCGCGTTTACGTCAGCTGTAAAATGTGTCCGTGCATGCGCAAATGCGCCCGCGGGTGTCGTAAATGCAGAAGTGGGTGCATTTACAACAGCCATAAATGCGCCCACTTCTGCTTCTGGGGGACGTGGTCAGGGCCGCTCAGCTGTCAGGGGGCGTGGTCAGGCCCACAGCACAAAAGTTGGCCACCCCTGATTTACAGATACTGTATTATGAATGGTCACTTTGCCTATTCTGCACCCATATAACCTTCAACATAAATGTAATTTTCACTGTTCGTATACCGTTTCTTTACATTCCCTATTTGCCCTCATTGATCACTTTTTTAAACTTCTCCGTACATTTGTACATATACTGCTTAGCTCCTTCCTCTGTTCCCTGGAAGAGAATATATAATGTAAATAAACTGCAAATTTCCTCCTGGAAAATTGAAGTTACCACATGTCACCCACTCAGCCCCTCTTGCATTTTGTTACTAAAAGAGAAATATATTACCAGCTGCCAGTTCCAATCAGTAACCTGGTTGCTATATCAGATTGCTTTCATAAGCAGCCCTTAGTAAAACACACTAGAGTGACCAAGTCTGATAAATGAAAAAAGATGCTCAAAACCTTGCCAATCAAATATTTACTCTTTTTCAGATGCTCTTCTTCTTTCATGTTTAGGTCAGACGTTAAACTGCCAAAATGAACCACCCTTGGTGAATCCATTCCGTAGTTCCTTTCATCCCACCTAGTGTGAGAAAGATTACCCAGCACAAAAAAGTGGTTATTTCCCAGGGTACACCCAATTGTGGTTTTAAAATACCACAATCTTCAAGTAGGCTCTTTCTGTATTAAAATGAATCTAGCTTTCTTAAAACCCTTAGAGATGGATATCCAGGCACAACTCTTTGTCATTACTTTCTTCATGTGATGAGAGTGGAGCCTGATGAGGAGAAAAATACAATTCTTGTGTATACTCTCTATGTGCAAAACAGGAACTCTGAATAAATCAGGTTCTTGCTCATGCACACTGTGTACACAAGGAACTCTAACCTTTCAGTCATCCATCATGGCATTAAGGAAGTGATGGCAGAGACACAGACCACATTCTCTCCTCTAAATGTGAGTTAGATGTACTAAGACCTGAATAGAGCTATTGTGTGAACCTTTGCACTCCAGCTCTTCTTGAACTTCAATTCCCAGAAGACCTGATCAGCAGGAATGCTGCCTTGGGCTTCTCATAATTGAAGTCCAAGAACACCTGGAGTGCCAAGGTTCGCCATCACTGCTGTAATCAATCTATGCTTGGATAGACCTAAGCCAAAGGCTATGACTACACTGGCAAGGCAATTTTGAACAATTTGGCTTTGCTACAGCTTGAGTCACAGCTTGTTTTACACTTCTATTCAGATCAGATTATCACATGGAATCTGTGGATTGTTTCAATGCCAGTGTTCACATTTGCTCCTCAATATGAAGCAGTCTCCCTTTTGCTGACCCTGCTCTCTGCTAATATCCAGATCTTCTTATACAGTAATACCTCATACAACGTCCGCTTCATAGAACGTCGGATCCATACAACGTCGCCCAATTCTGGGGGGAAAGATGCCTCATACACCATTGCCGGACATTGTATGAGGCATTAGGAGCCGGGTGGGAGCGAAACTGGCCCCAGCTGTGAGGCGGCCAGAGAAGCGACCGTGGGGGAATCCCCCAAAATATCCAAGCGGCCCCGAGCACCCTCGCCCGAGGACAGGAGGAATGGGGCGAGGAGGAGGAATGGCGCTTCCAGGGCGGCGGCGGGAGACCCAACGAGTCTCCTCCTCTTCGGGCACTGGTTGCTTCTCTTGCTCCCGCCGGCGAGTCTCGCTCCCACCTACCCGCTCTCAACCAAGGGTCGCTTCCCTGGTGAGAGCGGGGAAGGGAAGCGAGAGGCAGCGTGGCGCATAAGAAGACCAGCCACGCCGGAGTCTCGCTTTTCTTCCCCGCTCTCAACCAAGGGACGCTTCCCTGGCGAGAGCGGGGAAGCGATTGAGACTCTGGCGTGCCTGGTCTTCTTATGCACCACGCTGCCCACCTCACAGCTGAAGCCAGTCTCCAAGGGACGCTTCCCTGGCTTGGCTGTTATTAACTGTGATCTGCTTTTTTTGGGTTTTTTGAGGATTAATAAAAGAACAAAGTATGATATAATTTTTTCAAATTGTTTTATGTAAGTGAATAATGTTTTAGTTTTTTGAATTTTTTTAATTAGTTGTAGGTAATAATTTTAATAATGTAAAAATAAATGTTTTTACATTCAATGTTTTTAAAATGTGTTTAGATGTTTTGGGTTTTAATTTGAGTTAAAACTCAACACAGGATTTTTAAAAGTTTCTATTGCATTTTATTGACCTATGTTTGTGATTTGTGTTAAAGTGTGTGTTAGTGTAATTTTTTTGACTTGTTTTTATTGGTGTGACCTTTTGTGTAAAATTGTGAATTTGTGTTATGTTTTTGATTTGTTCTTACTCTTGTGGCCTTTTGTTTGGGGCTGTTGTGTGTTTTTGAATTGTTTTTACCATTGTGGCCAGCAGGTGGTGCTGGTAGGGGTTAATGAATTTTGACTGTTTTTTCTCTCCTGGCCTCTGGGTGGAGCTTCTTCTGGTAAGTAGTCTCTTTCTTTATTCATTTCTTTTCCGGTCCTCGGGAGGTTGGACATCTTTTGGTAAGTTTGCTTGTTTTCTTTCTTTTGAGTGTGTGTGTGTGTGGGGGGGGGGGGGTTGCTTGGAATTTGTATTTTTGTCTGTTTGTTTTGTTTTTGATTGTGTTTTTGTTTACTTCATATTGTTTTTGGTGTTTTTGTTTGTTTTTGTGTATTTTTGGATGTTTTTGACTGTGTTTTTAGTAATTTTTTAAAATTTATTTATTTGGTGGTGGGGAGGGGGCATGGTCGTTGGGGGTTAGGAAGGGTGGGCTAGGTGGTGGGGAGGGGGGCATGGTTGTTGGGGGTTAGGAAGGGTGGGCTAGGTGGTGGGGAGGGGGCGTGGTCGTTGGGGGTTAGGAAGGGTGGGCTAGGTGGTGGGGAGGGGGGCATGGCTGTTGGGGGTTAGGAAGGGTGGGCTAGGTGGTGGGGAGGGGGCGTGGTCAGTGGGGTTAGGAAGGGTGGGCTAGGTGGTGGGGAGGGGGGCTTTATTGTGTTATGGTGCTTTGATTGTATGGAGTCGTGAAAGTAGATTGGGGTTTCCCTTTTGATATCAGTGGGTGGGGGTTGCGACCCCCCTCTCCGCTGGCTCCCCTGGGGTTGGGAGGTTTGGGGGGACAAAAGGGGTCCGATCGATTCCCCCCCTCCTTAAAACAACTCCGTTTTTAAAGAGAAGAAACCACTTGGTTTCTTCTCTTTAAAGATGGAGTTTTTTTAGGAGGTCTCCTGGATCCAGAAGGGTTGGGGGGGCATACTCCTTTTGTCCCCACAAACCTCCCAACCCTAGGGTAGCCAGCGGAGAGGGGGATCGCAACCCCCCACCCACTGATATTAAAGGGGAAACTCCAGTCGGGACCTTCAGGCGCCGTTGGTGAGGGAAAGAAAGCCGGCTGGTGTTTGCTTGGCTGTGAGGCGGTGAGTTGTTTTTCTTTTTAATTTTTCGGGCGCCGGTTTCTTCAGCGTTCTGTGCGCTTATGTCGCGCAGGACTCTGGGGCTTATAGTTATGGATTTGTGATTTGTGGTTGTGGTGCGTTTTTTTAATGCAGCTCGATTTTGATTGGCCGCGGCACATTTTTCAATGTTCTTCGTGGTCGCGCCTCTCAGCCTGATTGGCTGTGGTGCGGCGCGGCGCAAAGAACATTGGGAAATGAAGTTGTTTCCCTTTTTTTGCATTTGTGGGGCTCTTGCCCCACTGGCGCATTTCTCAATCTTGCGTTTACCTGCGTACCCAGTTCGGGCATGTGCACAAATGGTGAGTGCAGGCTAGTAGGGCCTGGCTAAGGAGCCTGTGCAAAGTTCTAATGGTTAACCCTCGATTTTATAGGTTAAGATACAAGAGTGCCTTGTTTATCAAGCACCCATAACTCAATATTGTTCCTTTGCCCAGCAATGGACACAACTCTAGGAAGCACACAGTTGACTGGGCAGGACACCAAAACTGCCTGACAGTGATACATTATATAAATGTATATCCGATCACCATGCAATGTATTTTACCCTGTCACACAGAGGACCTAGAATTGAAAGGCTGATAGGGATACTGTAGTTCCAATACCCAACTAGGCAAAAATTAGCTGCAGTCTAACATGGACAAGGAAGAGCCCTATTTATTCCAACTGTTTTGAAAGATCACATCAACTGTACCAGGCTTGCTAATGATGCCAGACTCACCTTTTCTCCTCGGCACCAAGCTCTTCTCCCTCGCTTTTAACTTATCTTCCACAAACAAAGTTTAGCCCCAGCAGAACATTGGTTTTTTTAGTAATGGCTGAGCCACATCAGCACATGTGTGGCAGGCAAACCAAAACTCATTCCTTTTGCATTAGCAAACTTGTTAATGAAAATGGAAAAGAAAGTACAGTAATACATCGCAAAATGAACGCATCGCATAGCAAAAATTTCGCACAATGAAGCGTTCGTAAGGCAAGGGTGATACCTTGTGTAACCAGGGGGGTGTCATTATCTAGGGTTTTTGGTATGGGAGCCCCGGATAACGAACATTTTTGTTCGTTATCTGGGGTATCTCCCCTTAGCTTCGTATAAAACAACAACAACCGCATAGAGAAACAACTCGTAGAACGCAGTTTTTTCATTATGTGAGGTATTACTGTACTCCAAAGCGGAATGTGGCTAGGTGCTTATTTAAGAAACACTTAGGTCCTCAGTGGCAAAGCACTTTTAAAGCAACATACAAAGCTTCATATCCACCTTTCTTTCTGCAAGTCACCTTTTCTCAATGCCACTGTATCATCAAGCTTTAAAAATCTGAAATTAGTTCTTCAGATTGGACAAACTGGAAATGCTGTTGTTCTGTATACCTTCTAGAAAGCAATTCTTTAAGGATGTTATTCATTCATAGCAAAAAGGGACCTTTCTTGCACAATGATCTGAGAATGTGTTTCCCAGTGAAATGCATTGGGAATTCCAACTCTAATACAAGGAAAAGCCTCATATGCATCAGTTTATTGATCTGAGCTGAGAATATTTAATTTTAAAGAGCCAGGAGTACAGTAAAACCCATACGTAAAAAGTCTATCCCGTAGGCTTTTATGTAAATTGGTTTTTTACTTAACTTGAAGCAAACCTATAGGAATTTTTTATATAACTCAAAGCAAACCCATAGGAAAATTATATTTATGTAAATCGAAGCAACTACATACTGTAGGAAAAATGAATTTTTACGTAACTCAAAGCAAACCCATAGGAAAAACATTTTTTTTTATGTAACTCAAGTAAACCCATAGGAAATTGTGTTATGTAAATTGGGACATTTATGTAAATCGGGACATGGTTTTAGTGCAAAAATCATTATGTAAGTCGAATTTTATGTAAATCGAGGCAAATGTCAGTTGGGATTTTATTCTATGTTCAAGAAGCTGCCATGTGCTTGCACAAAACTCCCATTCTTCTTCAGCCATATCACAGAAGGTGCGAACGCTGAGCTGCCAATCATATATTTTGCCACGTTAGATAAGATTTTGAAATATCCATCATCAAAGTGTGTTTACAAATGTCATCAGGGAAACAGTAGCAGAAAGGAACACAGTACCAAATTGAGACGCCAACTCTCCGACACTTATATGCAATCACGAGATTATTATTAGCCTGTTTGGAGAGGAGATGAAAGGATAATGGAAAGGGCTTTGTGCAATCTCAATATCAATGAAACACATTACACTTAGGTTTCTTTTAAAACAAAACCTTTCCTAATATGGAGCTCCACACTTTATTTCACCCTGTGCCACTGAGGCTGGCAAGAAACTTGATGACACAACCATCTTGCATCTTTGGTTTCCAAGGCATCAATCATGCTGTGACTATGAATTCCACCTGAAGAACCAGACTCCTCAATTTGACATGTCCTGAAAGATGAATGCTATTGGTGGATGTTAGCTAAAGATCAGCACACCTTTGCTGAATGTGAAGCTTAATTTGTGATTTCCCACCCACCCCCCTGCATTGTATCGCAGGTGCATCCACTGCAGAAGACACTCAAAAAGATTTTGGTAGATTAGTGTAATTTCGCCAAGTTTGATAAAGATTTATACCACCCCTATGTTCAGACGCCTCTGCCATTAACACCGTAGAGCCATGATGGCAAACCTTGGCACTGCAGGTGTTCTTGGACTTCAATTACCAGAAACCCAAGTCAGCACTCCTGCTGATCAGGGCTGCTGGGAATTGAAGTCCAAGAACAGCTGGAGTGCCAAGGTTCAACATCATTGCTTTCAAGCATACTTGTGCACTCTTTCCTGTCACATTCCCATTCTCTGTACATATAACTTGACACACAAGTTATGTGCCAGTACAAGATGACAGGGGCTGTTTTACCTTTGGGCAGACTGAGCTGTCTACAGCAAAATCTTCTACAGGTTTTAGTTCAAACTTTGTGGAAGCTCTTAAAAGTGTTGAACTCTTTCTCAAATGCAGGTTCAGCACTTTTGACAGAACCTGAAAAATTTGGACAAAACCTCCCCAACAATATCTGCGCATTACACAGACTGATTAAAGTAGCCTGTTCCCCTCAGTCACAGGTGGAGGTTCTCATCACATTACCAGGAAGGGATGGGATTTTTTGATTTCTCAGACTAGAAATCCCATAATTCTTCATTCTGTGAGCATTATCAGGTAACTTAGGTAAGGGTACAGGTCTCCTTTGCTCAAAAGCCAGTC
Source organism: Bradypodion ventrale (assembly GCA_035047345.1). NCBI lineage: Eukaryota > Metazoa > Chordata > Lepidosauria > Squamata > Chamaeleonidae > Bradypodion > Bradypodion ventrale. The sequence goes on along the minus strand of JAWDJE010000002.1, from coordinate 325,383,836 downwards.
ATGTCCGATTCTAGGGAGCAGTGCCCATCTCCATTTACAACCAAAAATCCAGCACAGTCTGCATCTGCAGATGCTTCCATGGTCATTTGGCAGACATGACTAGATGCTGGAATGCATTTAATGCTGTTACCTTTCCCACCGAAGTGGTACCTCTTTATCTACTTGCAATTTCTTGCTTTCAAACTGCTAGGTTGGCAGCACTTGGGTCTTGAACTCCTGACCTTCCAGTTGTCAAGCTTAGTGTCTTAACAACTTTGTTGTTCAGTTGCAGTCGATTCCGACCCTTTGCGACTCTATGGACCATTGTCCTCCAGGCACCTCTGTCCTCCACCATCCTCCTCAACCCGCCCAGCTCTGCGGCCATTGCATCCACAATACCATCTAGCCATCTCATCTTTGGTCACCCCCTTCTTCTTTTGCCCTCCTCCTTCCCCAGCATCACGACTTTCTCAAGTGAATCCTCTCTTCTCATTTGATGACCAAATGCTTCATCTTTATTATTTGGCCTTCCAAGGAACAGTCAGGTCTAATTTCTTCTAAGATTGACTTGTTTGTTCTCCTCGCTGTCCAGGGCACTCTCAAAACTCTCCTCCAACACCACATCTCAAAGGCATCAACAACAAATGTTAACAACTTACAGATACCTAAAAGTGGCTCACCCGGGGGGAAAACTGCAACTAGAAAGCCTTGCAGTTTAGCTAAACCCAACTCCACCTAGACCCCTAGGACGCTTGGGTGCAGCTAGGCCTAGTTAAGCCTCCAGGCTTCCAGCTAAGGCCTTTCTCCGGGACAATCCAAATTAAGGTGTCAGTAAGTTAAGTTGCTAAGACGCTGACTAGGAAGCGGAAGGTCAGCAGTTCGATTCCCGAGTACTGCAGGACGGAAATGAGCTCCCGTCTTCGTCCCAGCTCCTGCCAACCTAGCAGTTCGAAAGCAAGAAATTGCAAGTAGATAAATAGGGACCACTTCGGTGGGAAGGTAACAGCGTTCCGTGCGCTCCGGTGTCTAGTCATGCCTGCCACATGACCACGGAAACGTCTGCAGAAGCAGACAGCGCTGGCTCTTCGGCTTAGAAATAGAGATGAGCACTGCACCCTAGAGTCGGATACGACTGGCTTTCGAGCAAGGGAAACCTTTACCTTTACTAAGTTATCTGCCTGCCAGATATAGCTCCCAGAATAGAGAATCATGGGATATTTAGTCTGAAAAATCAAAAAATCCCATTCTCATGTAATACTATGTCTGTCACTGGTAGAGCATACAGTTGGGTGAACAACCAGCTCAGGAACATACAGTTCTGTGAAATCCATTACACTGTCTTATATTTTTAATTCTGTCTTTCCTGATCTAATATTTAGACTGAGTTAAGGTCCAATGAAAGAGTAGGAAGAAGCTATGAAGAAGTGGTTCAACAAGAGTTCAGTTTCCCCCTCAAGGCAGAGCTAAAAACTCTCCCTCCATTTATTACAACCATTCTCTTCCTGCTCTCTATGAACTACAAACAAGGTCACTGTTTATCAAGAGATCTTGCTAATATATGCAAATATGTTACAGATCTAGTGTTAGGGAGAATATAACATTAATGACGGAAGTGCTTTCTGTTTTAATTTCTGATAAACAGAGGAAGCCCGTCTGCTAATTTAACTCCCTCATGAGCATACTTACCATGCCACTGTTACATTCTGTCTCCATTACAGTTCACAATATAAACAGCAGAATACATAATACAGTATCTGGAATCATATTTGTGTACACATATAGTATTAATAATCTGACATATCAAATTGCAGGCAATTACTGATGTACCGGGACACACTTAATTACACAACTGGGCCATGACTAGACTCGCCACACATATAGTCTGAGTATACGTAGACTCTGAAGTCATCTTATCCTATTTCAATTGTTATATTGTACTGTATTGTACTGTTTTAATTAGTGTTTTTGCAGGTTTTTTTCTAAATTATGGGGTGTGCCTTATTTGAGTTGATATAGCAACCGAGAAATTTCGTTGTTTCCCGCAAGGGGACAATGACAATAAAGATTTATTCTATTAGATAGATAGATAGATAAATCTTTATTGTCATTGTCCTGCACAGAACGAGATTGGGGGGAAAAACACTTAACAACCCAACAAAACCTAAACAAAATACAACTATACAAAATTATCAACATACATATACACATTTAACCCCTAAAATGCTCTAAAACTCTAAAAATTCTAAAACTCTAAAAACTATATACAGAAGCTCCCTCATAGACTGCATTGCACTGTATTCAAAGCCAGAACCGCTTTTGGGTAGAAACTATTTCTCAAGCGGCTGGTCCTGGTCTTTATGACCCTATACCTTCTAGAAGGCAAAAGCTGAAAGAGATCATTTCCGGGGTGCGCAATCTCTACAGCTTTCTTATAACACCTGGTGGCATAGATTTGATCTAGAGTGGGAAGAGTACGCCCGATTATCCCCTCCGCAGTCTTTACGACCCTGGACATCATTGTTATTTCCCTAGCTGTACAACTCCCAAACCATATACACAGACCATAGGTTAACACACTCTCTATGGTACAGTGGTAGAATACCAACAGCAGGTCCTTTGAAAGGTTTTTCTTCCTGAGGATTCTCAAGAAGTATAACCTCTGCTGTGCTCTCTTCGTCAGATCTTTGGTGTTTGCTCCCCATGTTAGATCATCCCTCAGCTCCATTCCCAGAAATCGAAACACCGAGACCTGTTCCACACAATTCCCTTCAATAATAAGTGGCTGGATGTTCAATTTGCATTTTCTAAAGTCCACAATGATCTCTTTTGTCTTTTTTACATTGAGGAATAAATTGTTTTCCTTACACCGCTCGTCAGCATCTCAACCTCCTTCCTGTAAGCCGACTCCCCCTCCCCAGCAGTAATCAGACCCACCACCGTTGTGTCGTCTGCAAACTTGATGATCTTATTGCTGGGGTAACTGGGAACACAATCATGTGTGTAAAGCATTACAGAAGCGGGCTCAGCACACACCCCTGCGGCGTCCCCATACTTATACTGAGATCCGCAGAGACATGAGAGCCCATCCTGACCCGTTGGAACGATCTGATAGAAAATCTAGTATCCACCTGCATAAGCATGGCGGAAGCCCCAGATCTAATAATTTGGGCACCAGTCTATGTGGAAGGATAGTACTAAAAGCAGAACTAAAATCTACAAATAACAGTTCCTTGTTTCTCCAAATGGGTCAGAACAGCATGTAGGGCCATAGCCACAGCATCCTCCGTGGATCTCTTTCTCTTATATTCTAACCTAACATAGCTAATTGTGGGCAATTACTGATATACCAGGACACACTTAATTGCACAACTGGGCCATGACCAGACACACCACTAACATGTACCCCCGACATCTCATCAATTAGCTAGTTTTATACACCCTAAGATTCAGGCCAATTTGTTTAAAACTCCAGCAAGCAGACAAAATAATTTTTAATGTAATAAATCCCATTTCAGTGAGAAATTCTCATACTATACTATACACCCCCTTCTCAGTCTTGTTACTTTCTTTTGAATTCCCAGGATATCTAAGAGACCGCATCATCCCAAGGTTTTCAACCCATCCTACGAGGGCGGACCGTAGGGGCTCGCTGGTGGTCCCATCAGCCAGGGACGCACATCTTACCGGGACCAGGAGGAGAGCCTTCTCAGTGTCGGCCCCAACTCTTTGGAACCTCCTGCCACCAGAGCTTCGTCTCCAGCCAGAACTGTATCCCTTCAAGAAGGCTCTGAAAACCTGGCTCTGCCAGCAGGCATGGGATGCATCTGGCAGCACATCTCAGCCTTGCTGGCTCATTTAGCCCTGTGAGGTTTTAATTAAGGGGTTATTTTTTTTACAGATTTTATTTTTTTATCAGTTTTATCAGTGGGTTTTTTAATTGTATAAGTTGTTTTATTTTATGTAAGCCACCTTGGGTCGCTGAGGCGAAGAAGGCGGCCTATAAATTGAATAAATAAATAAATAAATGTTGGACTGAATTTAAGATATTCAACATCAAGGCAAGGGAGTAATTTTGTCCCTGTACTGGGCTTGTTAAGAGGGAGGGAGGGAGCTTGTTAGGAACTATTATAATTATTTGTTGCAACAGCTACAACGAATGAAGTTTTTTCCCCATCTCCCCTTTTTGGATTTCAATCCAGCCTTGGCAGCCAGCCACAGGCCTGAGCTGCCAACAAGAGATACAACATTTACAGAATGCAGTTAAAGGAGCCTGCCAAATGTAAGTGTTCAAAGATCATGAGCCAACCAACATATATTTATAAAATTGCTTTGAAACGAAAAGTAGTCCAATGAGATAAAAACAAAAGCAAATTCTTTTCATCTGTTTGGTTTTTTTCTTTTTGCATGCATACATAGTTGAGCTCTTAAGGCTAACTTAAAAACCACACTTTGTTTTTAACCTTCCCCCATCCCTAGGATAATTCTTATGTTATTGGAAAAGACTTTTCTTGGCTCTTTTCATTATTTTAATTACAAAAAAAATGCAAAGAATGCAGGAGCAAGTCGATACCTTTTTTGGATCACTCAAAAATTTAAATGTTGCTTTCGAGATTCAAAATCTCATTACTGTATTTCATTATTAGTTCATTATTCTAGTTCCTCAGGGACTGCTTGTTTAGATATGGATCCACTTAAACTAGTTTGGTTAATCTAGGTACTTACTTATCTGTGCCACTTTTCTGCCAAACAAATACACATGATTTACATTTTATAATAATAACCTGACAAATGTAAGAGACAGGAAATAAGCAAATTCAGAGAACTGTTCCATGCTGTCATATAAACAAAGGTACACTGTTCAGGGAATGGTCACTGCAGAAAAGACTTGTGAAAGGGAAGAAACTGGGTGGGTAACTACACACAACTAGGCTGACAGGAGGGTCCTCTTTGTCTCTGCTCAGTACCAAAGGCAACCACAATTTAAATCACACAATGGCACTCTGAATTCTGCCCCTACCCACCAATTTATCAGGACTATTTATGCCTAAAATACCTAGCAGCTTTTCTTAAACTTCTCCATGGAGGGGAGGTTCTATGTTATGAATTCTACCAGCACCCAGTCATTAACCAGCCAAATTCCTAATAAAGATATATTCTGGCCAAATCCTCTTGCACACTTATGCAGCATAAGGCAAATGGCATCACCAACAGTGGTTCAACCCAGAATCCAAGTGGGGTTTTATTAACAGCTGCCACCTAGTCCTTGTTGCAATCATTCCATAATTACTTCTGAAAAGTATTTTGTTAGATAACTTGTTTAAGACCTAAGATCCTACCTAGTTGTCACTGTTGTTCCAAAATTAATTTAGTAATTCACCATATTACTTGTCTTCTATGATTTCCCTTTTTGGTGATGTTGGGAAGGAAAAAAGTCTAAAGAAGAAAGTCAAGTCAAAATGTTTGTTGCTCAAATCAAGTCAAAATGTTTATTGCTATTTCAGATCATTGAAATAGAGAAGAAAATAGCCCACATTTTGAAAAATTCATCTCAAAATATTTCCCCAAGTAAATTCAGTTCAACAGGACAGCAAGAAAATAAACATATATTACCAATTAAAAGAGGTAGTGGTATTAACAATGATAGGATCTTCTTCGCAAAAACTAATGCTATGCACTCCTATTAAACCATATAATTTACACAGTGTGACTTAAGATGTTACTTGAAATGCATAACTTCCAGGCTGCCCAGGTTGTGTGCAATAACATAATCCACTCCTTTTTTTCTTACCTTTCTTCTTAAATAAGAAAATGCACACGCATAGCACGTACATCCACACGCATGCACACAAATAAGCTACAAAAAAATTAAGGAAACTGAAAGAAAAGTTCACAGATCACTATTTTTAAACCAACATACTATGTTGCAGCCAAGATTATCCACTGCCTCCAGGAACTAAATCCATGGATTTTTTATTTGAATTTATAGGTTAATGAAATGTTCTTAACTGAAACATTTCACTCCATACATATGGATTGCAAACCATAGTTTGCACTTTTCTCTGCTGATTTACTGCTCAGTTAAAAAAAGTTGGAGCATGAGAGCTATTTGCTAATGGTCTAATTAATAAAAATCCCTCTTGATCATCAATTATAAATACCCATGGACTTTTTCAAGCATTATTCACAATGACATTTTCTCACTGGCATCCTTTTTTCAGAATTGTGCAGACCTTCAATGAATAAGGAAATGGATAGGGAAAGAGGAAATCAAAGAATACCACTTTAGAAGCAGACCTTCCTTCTTCCAACACAACCCCCCACCCCACCCTCAAATGATCGTGCAGCATGCATGGTTCATCACAAACAATTGCTGATCCAACAGAGTTTTAGTATCAGAACTAAAATGTTCCACAAAGGTTTTGACATTGGTTTCATGCTATGATTTACAAGTGAAACTCGGAAAATTAGAATACTGTATTGTGCAAATGTCCATTCATTTCACTTAAAAGGTGAAACAGATATATGAGGTAGATTCACTACATGCAAAGCGAGATATTTTTGTTGTTGTTCAGTCGCACAGTCGGTTCCAACTCTTTGTGACCCCATGGACCATTGCTCTCCAGGCACCCCTGTCCTCCACCATCCTCCTCAGTCCACACAGCTCCGTGCCCATTGTGTCTACAATACCATCCAGGCATCTCATTTTTGGCCGTCCCCTTTTTCTTTTGCCCTCCACCTTCCCCAGCATCAAGGCCTTCTCAAGTGAATCCTCTCTTCTCATTTGATGTCCAAAATACTTTAGCTTCATCTTTGTTATTTGTCCTTCTAAGGAGCAGTCAGGGCTAATCTATACCTATAAATCCAAGCGTTAACCGTTGGAATGTGACAAAGGCTCCCGCACCTGTCCACACTATCCCGTACCGAGCCTCCTGCACTCGCCCAAACCCGGTACGGAGATCACCAAATGTTTGAGAAATGCGCCAGTGTGGCAAGAGCCCCACGAACAATTTCAATTCCCAACATTCTCTGTGCCGCGCCGCGCCACAGCCAATCAGGCTGAGATGCGTGAGCAAAAAGGACGTTGGGAAACGTGGCGTAGCCAATTAAAATTGAGCCACAGGAAAAAAGCGCCGCACGAAAGCAAACCACAAACGCAAAACTACAAGTCCCAGCGTCCTGCGTGCCGTGAGCGCGCAGAACGCTGAGAAAGCCGGCGCATGAAAAATAAACTTACAAAACGCAACGGGAGCGCAAGTCCCCAGCAGGCAGACTCAGCACCTCACAGCCACGCAAAACAAAAAGCCACAAAACGCCACCGCAAAACACCCGCCGTCCTTCTTTCCCAAAGCAATGGGGAGAAGAGGGACACCCTTTCCTCCACACTACCCCGCCGAAGACACGGCGAGACCACCACCAGCCTCAAGTAGTTGAGCTGCAGAGGAAAAAAAATCCAAAAACAGGCAGCAGTTCATCAGGGGAAGCACCCTCCCTGGTGGATGACTGGCTGATGCCTTTGTACTTCCAAATGCAAAAGCAACAGCCAGCAATCTGCAAGTAATCTGCAAGTAAGAGCCCCACACATTATGGATCGCTGCCTGCCGATCTCTGGTTAGGTAAGCCGGGAGAAAAAGGAGACAGAGAGGAGATGACCATCTTTAGGCACAGACAGCTCTTCTCTGCCTCCTCCTTCTCACCCGACCTACCTAATGAACCTTCCCGGGAGAACAATGGGCTGACTGCCTCCTCCTCCTTTCCCCCATTGCTGCATCGAAACCAAAATTCGAAGCACCAATGGGGAAAAGAAGAACCGACAGGCAGCCCGTTCTTCACGCTAAAGTAACCACCAAAAACAAACACCAAAATTATTTAAAAAATAATAAAACAAAAATAAATCAATAATTTTAAAAAACTATTAATAAACAAAAATAAACCACAAAATACACAAACAAAAACATCCACAATAACACAAAACCACATACAAAACACCTAACTACAACACAAAAAAAACTCAAATTACACAAACAAACAACAACTAATTACACAAATAACAACAAAATAAGAAAATTTAAAGACAATCAGAAATAACCAAACCAATTAAACAAACCTAAAACTCAACCAAAACAAAAAAGAACAAACAGAAACACCTCCCAGCCCACTACCAGAAAAGCAAAACAAAGAAAAAACCCAGAAGAAAGAAAACCAAAGAACTCACCAGCACGTCCTCCCTCCACGACGACCGGAACAGAAATGAAGAAACAAAGACGATTTACCGGAAGAAGCCCCACCCAGAGGCCAGGAGAGAAAAAACAGTGAAACTAAAACAAAACCAATAGCAGTCCCACCTGCAGGGCAGAATAGTAAAAACAACTCAAAAAGACACAACAGCCCCACCTAGAGGCCACAAGAGTAAAAACAAGTCAAAAACATAAAAATCAAAAGTTTACACAAATCACAAACATATGTCAAAAAAATAAAATAAAAAGATTTATAACATCCTGTGTTGAGTTTTAACTCAAATAAAACCCCAAAACACCTAAACACAGTTTAAAAACACTGAATGTAAAAAACAGAGGTACAACAACTGGGGGTTCCTCTCAAAAACATCAGTTTCAGTTATGTAAACCAGGAGTTCTCAACCTTTTAAAGCCAGGGGCCGGGTCACACTTCCTCAGACAGCTTCGGGGGTCAGATGGCCATTTTGCCCTTCCTCCACCACATGCCACTTCCTGGTGTGGTGGAGGTGAGCCACATGAAATGGTGCCATGGGCCACATCTGGCCCATGGGCCGCAGGTTGAGAATCCTTGATGGAAACTACTGTATTAGAACTAATTCTGCATATTACGACAGGGCTTCTTAGAACTTCCAATACTACATCACAATAAGAGAGAACACACACTCCATGAATAACTTCATTGGACCAAAAAAATAAGGCTGTTCAAGTCTGTTATATTCCATATCCATATATTTCAATTTATAAAAATTTCTGGAAAAAGAAATCCAGTGATAAGAGAAATAGAAAATCAACCTAAATAATCTTACATGTTAGCCTACAGAACCCTTAGAATTGGGCCCCCAATTGTTCGACTATATTTCCAGAACTATTCATATGAACCATTTCATATGAATACATTATCTGATAACATAACAATTAGAATTTATAATCCATATTCCATCATGAGAATTATCATCTCACAGGATTTAAACAATAAATCTGATTTTTTAAAATAAAAACTTTTAGCAACTGTTAAGTTGAGAAGTAAAACATGAGAACACCAACTTGTGTCTCACTGATGCATGTACAATTGTATCATTCAAATCTACATAAGATCATCACCCTGTACATCGAACCATAGTTAAGATGAGGATAAAAAGATTATAGTTTGCCACATTTCAGATCCCAGGTGAAGGGCTATCATTTTTAATACTCTCCTGGGAAGAAGGGTTTGACAGCCTTAAAGTAGTAACTCTACAGGACAGTGAAATACAAAATCTTACTTTGCAGTACTTATATTAATTTACTACTACACACTGTTTTTCCTCCATGTGGTTGGCCACTCTGTTCAAAGAGATAACCACACCACCTGCAGGTTGAAATAGCATATTACAGAAGTCTGAAAACTAATATAACACAGTAGACACATTGCAGCTAGGTTTTGAACATTACTAGAAAGACTGTGGATTATTTCATTGGACTTTGTTTTCTCTTCACCAATTTACTCTATGATTCTGATTTCTACTTGAAAAATCAAAAGGATCTCCAAACACAAAGAATCCTCTAACTATCAAGTGTACTACGACAAGCACATATTATCTCATCTGATTTCAAAAGCTAAGCAGGATTGGACCTAGTTAGGACTGCGATGGGTGACCACCAGAAAATATGAGGGATTTCCAGGAAGGCTGGGAAAGAAACCTGCATGCAAGTCTGGAGAGCTGTTATCAATCAGAGATGACCATTATTGTCTATGAAGGCCACAAACAAAGTCCTACTGTATGTTATAATACAAGACTAGATGATCTTAGCATAAGGCAGTGATGGCGAACATTTTAGAAACCGAGTGCCCAAACTGCAACCCAAAACCCACTTATTTATCACAAAGTGCCACCACACTTTGGGGTGGAAAGCAATGTTCCCATTGGGCTGCTGGGTATAGGAGCAGGGTGAACTCTGTGCTGGGGGAAGGGAGGAGGTACTCCCATTGGGCTGCTAGACAGGGTCGGGGCAATCTGTACTGGGGTGACTACACAAGTACCCACAGAGAGAGCTCCGAGTGCCACCTCTAGCACGCATGCCATAGGTTCACCACTACTGGCATAAGGCATCTTCCCACAAGAAGAACAAAAAGAAAGAGGAGGAGGAGGAGGAAAAGAAAGAGGAGAATGTGGAGGAGGAGAGAAGGAGGAGGAACAGTAGTTCGTCAATATTTAGATGACCAGAAATTCCCCAAATGTATTTTATATTTACAGTGGCTGAAATCCTATAGCACAGTTATACAGATAAATTTTTTAAAACAAGAACTGTCATAACTTAATAATTCTCCATAGGTATCATGTGACTCAGCATGCAATAAACAATGCATACATTTTTTTAACTTTTGGCAATTTGTGTCTTATGCCACTTGCATAACACTGCAACAAGATGTCACCCAGTGTATGTGCATAAGAATACCTCTGCTTTTACATTGATCTCATGTTTCCTAGTACAGTAGAACCCTGCATAACGAAAAAACTCCAATCCATGGAGCTCTTCGCTATGCATTTTTTTCATTATGTGGTTCCCTATGGGAGATGCCCCACATAACCGGGGGGGTGGGGGATGTTCATTAACCGGGGTTCCCATTAAGCAGGTATACCCTGGTTACCAAAACCCCGCATAACAAAAAAATTGTTATTCAGGGTATCGCCATTGCATAACGAACGCTTCGTTGTGCAAATTTTTCACTATACGATGTGTTCGTTATGCGAGGTACCACTGTATAAATAAGGACATGAGATTTGAGGACATGAGGAAAAGTTATTTCCTACTGGACTGCAGGGACTCAAGTGGCTAAGATGCTGACTAGAAGGCGGAAGGTCAGCAGTTCGATTCCCGAGTACTGCAGGATAGAATGAGCTCCCGTCTTTGTCCCAGCTCCTGCCAACCTAGCAGTTCGAAAGCAAAAAATTGCAAGTAGATAAATAGGGACCACTTCAGTGGGAAGGTAAACAGCATTCTGTGTGCTCCGGTGTCTAGACATGCCTGACACATGACCACGGAAACGTCTGCAAAAGCAGACAGCTCTGGCTTTTCGGCTTTGACACAGAGATGAGCACTGAACCCTAGAGTTGGATACGACTGGATTTCGAGCAAAGGAAACTTTTACCTTTACTGTTATAAAGACAATACACACAGACAATACAATGATTGGGACAGACTTAGATCAGGAAATAGGAAGGTGGAGGGGAGTCTTTAAGATTTGCTCGTGATGGGCCTTTTGTAACCAAGGAAATGAAATAAAATAAAGAGAACAGCATTTAGATTGGATTTATAGTTTTTCACTACCAAGTTCCTCTTTTGATTGCTTAATCTAAATTTTATGCACTTTTTAGAATGCCAAGTGTGCAGCTCAGAACCAAAATCAAAATGGAATAAATTAGCTTGTTAATATTTCATCAGGATTGCTGCCAAAATTGCCCTTAGAACAAATTTGAAATCATATTTACTATGCTGGTAGTGTAACATGCTTTGCTCTCTCCTCCCCCCCCAAAAAAAACAACAACACAACAACAACAAAGTTACAAAGAAATATACAGCCTGCAATGCTCTAGTGACCAACTAGTTCAGTAGTTCCCAACCTTTTAAAGCTGGGGGCCGGGTCACGCTTTCTCAGACAGCTTCAGGGGCCGGACAGCTATTTTGCCCTTTCTCCACCACATGGCACTTCCTGGTGTGGTGGAGGTGGGGGCACATGAAATGGTGTCATGGGCCGCATCCGGCCCACGGGACACAGGTTGAGAATCCCTAATTTAGTTCTTACTTTGTTCATATCACATCATTGGACAGTCAGATTATTTTTTTACCAGAAGCAAGCCCTTAATTTTATACATGCTGGTGCACACATTGCATGCACATAAATACTGCATCGACTGAATTTCTCTAAATTCACAGAAAATGTGTCCCGGATCCAAGTACTGTATCTCAATTTCACTAGATTACTCTCTGAACTTCCTACTTAACTTTGGAGTCTATTGAGTGATTTCCAGAGGGTCCAGCCAAAAATATTCTACTGGGGGGGAGGGGGGACACTCTTCAACAGTCATCCATTCTGCAGGGTGTGTTACTCTTCCTATCCATAAATTTAGCCTAGCCTCTTTTGGCTTAATATTTAGAGCAGGGATTCTCAACCTGCGGCCTGTGGACCGGATGTGGCCCATGGCACCATTTCATGTGACCCACTACCTCCACCACACCAGGAAGCGTCATGTGGTGTAGGAAGGGCAGAATGGCCACCCAGCCCCCGAAGTTGTCTGGGGGAGCATGACCTGGCCCCTGGCTTAAAAAGCTTGAGAACTCCTGGTTGAGAGTCTGAGAGATGTGCAGAAAACTTTTCCTTGATTTTAGCGACTGTCTAGGCAGGGTTGGTATCCATGAAATAGTTTGTTGCTGTTACACCTTATTTTCCTCATTATTTGATGGTGCTTCTCAACATACTTCTGAAGAAGCAATGCCATCCATATGGCAATCTTTTTCTGTGGGTGTAGGCTTCAGGCAGCCAGTAATAATGCTGCACAGTTTACTAAGAACAACATCCACTTGTCTGGCATGTGCTGATTTCTACCATATGGATATTAGCCTATTCTCCTGTGTAGACAAAACACAGGGACAAAGCTGCTATTCTTACTGTTTGTGATGTCCATTCCAGTCTGAACCAGCCAGTACATATGTTATCTCTAGTGGCGACTTTCTGTTTGGTGTTAGGCAGTGCATTTTGTAGGACAAGATTCGATCCAGAGCATCACCCAAGTACTTTGGAGAAGGGCAATGTTCCAAAATCTTGCCTTATCAGCTAACATGGAACTTCCTCTCCGCTTCTGTTTTTTAACTGGAAGGCACAAACCTTTTGTTTACAAAGGGTTTGGTTTCAACTGGTTGTTTTTATATGTAACGGATGATCTTCTCACACAGACATTAGCTGCTGCTCAATGGAATGAAAGGTTTCCCCCCTTAACTGTCACGAGAAAAAAAATCATCAGCATAGATGAAACAACTGAAGTATGGGAACACTGACTGATCATATATGTAAATGTTAAAAAATAAGGATGCCAGGATACTACCCAGGAGCAGACTGTTCCTTTAAGTCAGGGGTTCTCAACCAAAGGCCTGTGGGTTGGATCCAGCCCACAGCACCATTTCATGTGGGCCACCACCCCTCCAAAGGCATTCAAGATACAAAATGGTTGCCCCTTTGAAGCTGCTGGGACAAAATGGTAAAAAAAAACCCAATCATGCAGGGAGGGCAAAATGGCTGACTGAGAGAGTGTGACCCAGCCCCCGGCTTAAAAAGGTTGGGAACCCCTGAATTAAGTTCTTTGAAGGGGACATAGAAGGAGGCTTCTTGGAGAGTAGAAAGCATTGTAAGTACAGTATATTATAATTATAATGCTGTATCTGAGAACATAGTGAGGCTACTTTATGTATGGTATAATCTTAATAAATAAGTGGTAGTGTGTTGTGGTGACCAGAGTATCTGGTTACAACCAAAAGACCTGGATTCAAATCAAAGTAATCTTCCATTTTTTAATGTGTGGGGTTTTTAGCGGGGTATTTGTTTGAATGGGGTTGTTCTTGTTTTAAAGGTTTTAAGATTGTATGCTGCCCAGAGTCTTTGTGAGTTGGGCGGCTATATAAATATGAATATAAATAAATAAATAAATAAATAAATAAATTTGCCATTAAACTTACTGTGTAACTTTGGGGGAGTCACACTCTGACTTGTGTCACAGAATTGCTGTAAAGATAAAGTAAGGGGAGTACAGTAATGCCATTTATGCTGCTTCAGGGTTACTGAAAGGTGGCACATAAACACATAAAGCACAAAATTGAAACCTGACAGGTTAAAGTAAACTTGCCTTTTGAGAAAGATGTGTGATTTAAGTTTCATAAGAGTGGCAAAAACTGGCATTAATATTCAGCGATTAACATCCAGCCAAGCTTTAAAAGGGACATTTCATATCAATTTCTATAATCATCCATTTATGCAACACATGAGCACATCTTATTTCCCCCTGCAAACTGAAACATCTTCTGTTCCTCCAAGCACTCAAATATGCTTTTAGCATAGTCAAGATTTTTGAAAAACAAGACACCACTCTTAGAGTCCAGCTGCCTTCTTCATCAGCAAATGTATTTCAGCTATAACACACTTAGAGCATTAGGACATAAATCACAGGTTTAGTGGATGTGTCACAGCCTTCAGACCGCAAAAGTCATATAACACCACTATAACAAAGTTTTCAATATAGTTAATAGCATACGCCCACATTCTTCTCTACGTTTGCCTCCCCCTCCTCATTTCCCCCACACAATCCTGTTCTTTGGAAGCAGAGATCGGTCTAACACTGGCATCCATCACTGATTATTTTTTTAGGCGGGAGCTAAGGCTTGCTTTCATTCCAGCAGGATTCCCTCTTTATGGAACCAATTTTAGTTTTGCTTTTCTGATGGTCCTTGATTTTATCTGAGCCTCCTTGAAAAGTGAAAAGCATTGTAAGTATATTCGGTTGTTTCCTGGGGCAAAGGCATAATGCTGGCTTTCTCTAGTTGGCACTTCACGTCTTATAAATTACTGTGGCAGCTCTTTTGAGGGAAGACTAGCAAAATGTGAAGTCTGAAATCACAAACAGACTGGCTAAGCAAAGGCAGATGATGGAACATTTCAGATGGGTATTGCTGGCGGTTTTGAATGCTCTTAACCCAGGCACAAGCTTCCTAAACTTCTGTTGTCAGCAAAAACAAACCGCTTGCCTATGATTTGCAATAGTCTTAGCCAAGCTTGTCTTCATTCATATGAATATTGTACCAATTCACATTAAGCTTGCAAGAAAAAATGTTGGAGCATGTATATTTCATGCCTCTCAAAACGGGTTCGACATGATGCAGCAACTGCCAATTTGTTGAGATGTCTTCAATTATATGTTGCTCTTGCCACTTTTAGTGTACATGTTTTCATAGACAGATAAAACGATGGACAACAGCAAATTCCTTCCCTTGTTAAATGCTGAAAGTTTCAGAGGGGACCCGTTGTGTCCAAGTGCTTTATTTCTTAATTACTTCAGTATGTGGTTAATTGCTGCAATTGCTGTAAATGTGCGCCTTTTCTTCTAGGCGCGGAATTCATATTGCTGCCTTTGTAATCTGATTAGTTAACACACAGTTTCCCGCTCTTTTAGAAGTCCAGGTATATGTATCATTCTGTAACTGCCTTTCTGCCTGTATATAAGTTGGTCTCCTTTCCCCCATTCCCCAGTCCGAAACAATCCAAGTTATGAGCTGCCAATAAATCACTTGTGTTTGACCCAATCCTGCTGGTCAGAGTACTTCCTTTGTTCGGACTCAACAGGACCATAGAGCTTACACAGAAATGTCCTTATGCTAAATGAGACTGATCCTGCATTTCATGCAGTACTCTCTGCTTTGATCACAAGCAACGAACCCTCCAAACAGAGATTCCGAAATCTGAACTTGGAACTGTCTCTATAGCCTGTAAGCATTATCTTTTGGAAACTATGGCAGCCAGTATTCTCAAGCCAAAATAGGCAAAATACCCAACAGACGAATAATTTCATTAAAGCCAACAAAAAAATTAAAGCAACCTTTGTAGAACAGACCTACAGGTTGGATGCTATCTTAAACAAACAGAGCAACAGGGAATAGTAGGAATGCAGTAGAGCTGGGGTTACCAACATTTTCCCGCCAAGGACCAGTTCCCAACACTGCGCTCAGCTGTGGGGGCTGGAGGCATGGCTGCGCCCACTATTTGCATTTTCGTTGTCGTTGTCATCAGTGGCGGGAATCGCACCATTTTAACAGGTTCTTGGACAGGCTCCGCCGCTTCCCAGGGCAGCAGGAGGCTTTTTGAAGCAGGTTCACTCCAGTTTGGGATTTTTGCATCGCTTCTCAGCTGTGCTTCAGCAACTAGAGTGTGACCATGGCCAACTTCCTGGTTCTGCGCTGGGATCTCACGCGCTGATGTAAGCGCAGTCTGGCACCAGAAGTCGCCCACTGTCATGCTCCAGCTTCCAAAGCGACATGAAAGGGACATGAAAGGAACCTCATTTGGGTGTTCCCGCAGTGGAGTTTTTTCCACAAAAATCCTTTCAACCCAGAATAATTTCTGAGACAAAATTATTATTATTATTATTATTATTATTATTATTATTATTATTATTATTATTATTATTATTATTATTATTATTATTATTATTATTATCTAGTTCAGTTTGCATAAGTAACCAAGAAGCTTAAAATGTACAGTTCATCCCAAAGAGAATGCCCTGACAGTATTTCTTTGAAGGATCACAAGTGATCAGCCTTTCAAAAGAAATATCTTTATTACTCTTGAATGGTCAAAGAAAGGAGTGCAGAGGGAAATTCTTTTTAATCTACTCTATGAAAAATCAGAACGTCACTTTTGTAAAAACAAAAAGCAGAAAAAATATAAATCATTAATCATTCAAAATGCAGCACTCAGCACCACTTAGCTATTTAAATAATTGTTTCCCCGGGAAAAATGTTTGCAGCATCAGCAATTATTGCAGACGATATACAGCAATCTCTCTCTCTCACACACACACACACACACACTCTTACTCTCACACACACTCATTCACATTGAACCACATTTCTATAACTGAGCAGCCTGTACTGGAAATATTCCTGAAGGGAACACATTCCTGTGGTGTTTTTTCCCTTCCTTCTTATCACTCCTAATCATCAACAACCCCCAAGGGCTCAAGGAAGATGTAACTGTAACACACTGGGATTACAGACTTTTAGGGTTTTGAGTTTCAAGAGGGGGAAGGGAGAAGAGTGAGGAAGTGGATATTTGCTTTACTGGTGTACAGGTTATCCTGCTACAGTAACGGAGTAGACCATACTACCAGCGACTCAACACCAAATGTCAGGCGGCAACTAGTGACCTTGGCGAAGTCCACAGGGAAGGGTGATGGTCCCCAAATGGATTAAATCCCACTTAAATCCATCTTGATGGAGGATAACAGCTTCACAATAGTGGCCTGGGGCTTAGGAGGACTTTACGTGCCAAAAGGGCTCAGGACCAGAAAGTGACTCACAGAACTGGATCAGTGGTATGGGTGTCACGCTGCGATGCAGAAGGCAGATAAAAGGCCACTTCATTATATTCTCAGGACAGTCCTCATGGCTGATCGCCATGAAGATCACCTATATTTGGAATTGGATAAAACAGAAGAAGACAAAGAAGAAGACAAAGAAGAAGATGCCTCCAACTGAAATATTATATTTGCTATCATTTAAGGTGAGTGAGAAAGGTAATCCAAACTAGACTGAACAACAACACTTTCACCTTGCTTGGAGTGAGCTTTAATTCATTACTATAACTAGTCCATTTTCAAATCCAGACACTTTCTAGAACTTCCAAAGATGACATGAAATAACTGCATGGCTTCAGCTTTCTCTCTCTCCCTGCCCACCTGCCCACCTATCTCATTTATCTTTACTCTGGAAGTGTCACCAAATCAGTACACAATAAAAGGTATGAAAAACAGATGCATTTTTTAAAAAATTGAAGCCAACTTACAAAATGAAAGTCAAGAAGAATTCTATTGACTATGGGAGATTCAAGAAGAATAAAGCCATCCTGATTCCTCTTGAAAAGGAATTCCAGAACTGAGATATTAATAATTTTGTGTCAGAAATTATTCTGGGTTGAAAGGATTTGTGCGGAAGAAACTCCACTCAAGGAATGCCCATATGAGGTTTCTTTCATTTCCCCAAGAGCTGGGACAGAGATGGGTGCTCAATCCATCATGCAGTACCCGGGTGTTAAACTGCCGACTTGCCAGCCTTCCAGCTAACAAGGCGAGCGTCTTAACCACTGAGCCACAGCAACACTGTGAACTAGAACCACACGGATTAAGGCCCTAAAGGACACATAATGCAGGCTTCTAAATGGGCCACTGTTTTTAAAGGTAAACAATTAAGAACTTTTGAAAGTACAGTAAAACCTCAACAAATCCATTATGTGGCCTTTTACATAAATTTGTTTTTTATGTAAATCGAAGCAAACCCACAGGGAAAAAAATGAAATTTTTACATTAATCAAAGCAAACCCACAGGAAATGTATGTAAATGTTATGTAAATCAGGACACCATTTTAGCGAAAAATCCTTACTTAAGTTGAATTTTACGTAACTCGAGGCATACGCAAGTCGGGTTTTACTGTATACTTTTTAACACCATAACTGCTCTGTTCCGCTCCACAGCTACAAAGATAACCACTTGACAGCTCAAGTTTTATTGCAGTCCATCCAATTACAAAAACATTATGAATATTTTAAACTCCAAAATGATAAAATCTCATCTTAGATGCACAGCAATTGGACCACATAAATAGCTTAAACACAGAGAAATGTATATCTTAGTGACTGTAGGTTCTAACATGCTCTATTTTTCTCTTTGCATACACAATTTAGATGTCTAGGTAAAGGTAAAAGTTTCCCTTGCTCAAAAGCCAGTCGTATCCGACTCTTGGGTTCAGTGCTCATATCTGTTTCAAAGGTGAAGAGCAAGCGCTGTCTGCTCCTGCAGATGTTTCTGTGGTCACGTGGCAGGCATGACTAGACACCGGAGTGCACGGAGCGCTGTTACCTTCCCACCGAAGTGATCCCTATTTATCTACTTGCAATTTCTTACTTTTGAACTGCTAGGTTGGCAGGAGCTGGGACAAAGACAGGAGCTCATTCCGTCCTGCAGTACTCAGGAATTGAACTGATGACCTTCTGCCTCCCAGTCAGCATTTTAGCCTTTAAATATTCATACTCAATACAGCCATGGCCCCGCATCAGCTAAAGTTTGCATGTTATTATGATTTTGTTTTATTTACATTGTTAACAAATAAATGAAAGCAAGTCAGAATCCAAGTATCTTCCCTGTTGAAAAGAAATAAAGCAGGCTTCAGGTTTTATTTCTGCCAGGAAAACCAGTGGGGATAGTAAATGCTGTATGCATGCCACTGACAATAAATGGATGTAACAATAATCAAAAGGATGGTGGGCCCTATTGAGTATGCTTTAAGAGCCCTGGTGGCACAGTGTTTAAAACGGCTGTATTGCCGCCAAAACTTTGTGAGTTCAATCCTGACAGGGATCAAGGCTGACTCAGCTTTCCATCCTTTTGAGGTCGGTAAAATGAGTACCCAGCGAGTTAGGAGCAAAATGCTGATTAACTTGTGAACTGCTCAGAGTGCACCATGTGCTATAGGGTGGTATGTAAGTGTAATTGTGATTGCTACTTTGTTAAAGAACTGGAGCTCTAACAGTGGCTCAGTCATATTGAGGTTGTATTCTAAAGCCCATCATTCAGCTGCCAAAGGCCTCCACATGAGCCAGGAGGACGTGCAGACAAACCTATTTGAAAAGCCTCCCCAGAAACAAAACACTGCAACTGTCCTCAAGATGGCTTCCTGACATAAACAGTCAGTGCAATTTCAGTCAAAGAGCAACATCCACATACATTCTCAAATGAGTTTAATTATTTCCTTCACAGCACATCTGTGCAAAAGGAGCACTCCCAAGGGGGGGGGGGGATCCCTTGCACGTGCTCAGAAATCTTGTGGGACAATTAATGAAAAGCTTCTTACCTGTTTCCTCTGCAGGCTTAGGATCTACAACTAAAGCCTGGTCAAAATTATTTAAAACAAACCAAGTAACAAAATGCAGAGCTGTGTTCCCCTTGTTTTCCGTCTGCCTTCTGGAGGAGATACTCCCTGAGCAAGCCCCAAATTGCCATTACAATTCAGCGTCTGGAAGATGGAGGGAGGAGGGGTTATGAACCCCTCAGAGGTGTGTTCACAGACTTTTCATTAAAAACTCCTATGCTTCATAATACTAAGAGTTTAGACTGAATATTTTCCCACAGCTTCCACAATGCTATGCTAACACTCTCAACCTGGTGGTGCATGACAGAATTAACATCATTCCTGGCACTCCATCATGTTTTACAGGTATTTCCTACTTGTCCATTCTTGTCTCGAACCGTGACTACAAGTTAATACTGTTCCACTGAAATCTCACAACACAGTGTAATGTTTAGGATTGCTTCCTTAAAAGTAAAATGTGATATAGCACCACTCACTAATATGGGTTAGGATTCCCAACTCCCATTTCCCCATTCCTCTGCATTCAAATTGTTTATACACTTTCCATTTTCCTTTGAATTTCTCAGAGTGGTCCGATATTTTGACCACAAGACCTCAGAGATACTGGAAGAAAACACATTCACAATTTTACATAGAAACAAATTTGTACTGTGTGATTTCTACCTAAGGACAAAATGGTTGAAATACTACTTGCCTAATCCTCTCAGTAGCCATGCATAAGAAAAAAGGTTAAGACTTAATCAGATATAATATACAGCTGAAACTAAGATTTCATTCATTCATTCATTCATTTATTTATTTGGATTTATATCCTGCCCTCTTGCCCTAGGGCAACTCAGGGTGGCACAATTACACCTAAAAACTGTAAAATCCCCTTTAAAAACTTCCATAAAAACAAACCATGACCCTCTCAAAGTTAAAAGACCCTCCCTTCCCACCCAACAATAAAAAGGGGCCACTGCTTCTAGCAGAGCCAACGGGCAGGAGTCATCACCCCGTCGGCCCCCCATACTTGCCCTGCCAACCAGGTTAGATTAATTATAAGGAAATACTGTACTTAGACCAGGGTTCCTCACCCTTTTTTAAGCCATGGACCGGTTCACACCCCCTCAGATAGTTTGCGGGCCAGACTGGTGTTCTCCCCGCTGCTGCCACCATCACCACCAGTAGGAGGCCCCCCCCCAAGACCCCCCACTCCCCCCAAAAAAAAATGCTTCCCTGCTTACTGGCCTGGAGGAGCTGCATGGCATGAGGGGTCCAGGCTGTACTTTTCACCGGCACTCAGCCAAAGCGGTTCCCAGGAAAGACGCAGGCACCTGCATGCATCTGCTGCTTTCACTTCCACCACCTCAATCCTTGCCCCCTCCATTTGGATTGGCGCTCCCTAACGGTGCTCTGTAATAGGGCGGATGTTGTAAGGCTTAGAACATTCGCCCTGCCATGGAGCACTGTTAGGGACACACCAAGCCAAGCGTAGGGGACAAGAATTGAGGCGGCAGTAGCAGAAGCAGAAGCAGTGAGTGGAGCCAGGGTGCAGACTGGATAAAATGGTGCTGCTGGCCAGATCTGGCCCACATGCCGTAAGTTGAGACCCTGACTTAGACTATAGATATTGCTCTCTCTTCTTCTATTTGAATGACAGAATTGTACACCTGGAAGGGAATCCAAGCGACATCAAGCCCAAATAACCAACTATTCAGGAAGACCACTGCTAAAACGTCCCTGATAATGTCCCTGATAATATTCAATCGTTCAACCAAATTTTCGAGCAAACCGACAGTTCCCTTATACATTGGTTTCAAGATCGTTTTACTAAAGGACGTTATACCCCTGAATCATGACATTAACGTCTAGAAGTATAATAAAACATCAATGATGTCAGAAACAGCATAAATATTTTAAATACATTAAATATCAAATATCAAATTTAGTGTGCAGTATTTTATCAACTAAAATGCAATTACTGTATTTGCTGGTGTATAACACACATCGGAGTATTAGACTCACCCCATTATTACTAAAATAGCCCACTACAGGCCATTATATACAGTACAAGCTGGACTACATTTTTCCAGTGCATTTTTTTTTTGGGGGGGGGGGGAGTGGGTCTTATATGCCAGCAAATATGGTACAGTATATCAAAAGTAGTTGTAAAAGCTCAGAAATAACAAAAAAAATCAAATTCAAATTAAAGAGATATTATCTAGCAATGTTCTGATATCTTCTCTTCATAAAATTTATAAATGAGCCTAAAATGTTCCTATCCATTTGTTTTCCCCCGACCCTAGCGGATGCAGCCGACGGGGCAGCGGCAACAGCCACGGGGACATTTTTTACAATGTCCCCAAGGCTGTTTGTGCCGCTGCCCCATCCGCCGCGTCCACCAGGATCGGGGGAAAGATCCCCTTGGTCCCCACCATTCTGCAAAGCCCAGAGCTTTTGCTGCAGCTGGAAAAGTCATCCTGATGTTCTGGTCGCCATGAAGGCTCTGGGCTTTGGAGAATGGCGGGGACCGAGGGGATCTTTTTCCCAGAGCCTTCCAGAGGCAGATATAGTGGCGGACACGCCAGACTCTGCAACACAAATGGCCACGAGGATGTGCCACTGTGACTGGCATGTCTGCCACCCCCTCCACCACCAGAAGGCTCTGGAAAAGGGATCCCCTCGGTCCCCGCCATTCTCCGAAGCCACGATCGCCGGCACTTCATCCACCGCCTCCACCACCGCCAAGGTAAGTGATTTTTTAGAGTTTCGGAAGGGTGATGTGGTGTGGATTTTCAGTGCTAAAAATGGTGGTGCCACCCTTTTGAGCACTAAAAATGTGATTTTTTTAGAGAGCAAAATGGCAGCAGCACCATTTTGTTCTGTAAAGATCTAAACACAAACCCCTTTCATAAGTCGGGTTATTTGTGTAAATCAGAACACTGATTTACACAAATAACCCTGTCGTAACTCACGTTTTTCGTATCTCGAGGCATTCGTAAATCAGGATTTTACTGTACTCTTAAATCCATCTAAGCTGGCAGTACTATCAAGCTACTTTTTACCAACTTTGCTTAGTACATCAACTCTGTTCTTTCACAGAAAACATAGCCACACCTGTTTGATTTAATACCCGATAACTTTAAAACATTCTATGTGAGGCAAGCTATGAGAAACCTAGGCAGCGTAATAAAAAGTAGAAACATCACCTTGCCAACAAAAGTCTGCATAGTTAAAGCAATGGTCTTCCCCAGTAGTATTGTACGGCTGTGAGAGCTCAACCATAAGGAAGACTGAGTACTGAACAATAGATGCCTTTGAACTGTGGTGCTGGAGAAGACTCTTGAGAGTCCCCTAGACTGCAAGGAGATCAAATCAGTCAATCCTGAAGGAAAGCAAATCTGACTGCTCTTTGGAAGGACAAGCACTTTGGCCACCAAATGAGAAGAGAGGACTCACTTGAGAAGGCCCTGGACAGATCGAAGTCCTATTTTTTGGGGAGACTATTCTCCATTTGAAGTGCTGCAAGAGAACTGTTTTCCTTTTCAAAATTGTCTTCCGTTTGAAGAGGTCCCCCTCCCAAACCTAATTTAAAAGTAAAATAAAACCAGACCAAAACCAAAACAGAACCAATAAAGGTTGTGGCAGCTTTTCAAATGACAAATTTATTTCAGTGAGAGCTTTCAAGGATATAGTTCTCCTTCACTAATATATATATGTCTTAAAGATGACACCCTATTTTTAGGTTTGTTTTTGATGTTGCTGAAACAGACTAATTAAACTTATGTCTGTGAGTACCATAATGAAAGAGACTGCCAATGCCTCTCCACATTAAGCCCTTGGAAACCACATTCTGTGGTCACCTGGTCACAATCGTGCCCAATGCATTGATGTGCACTGTAATTCTGTTTAAACTATAAAAAATAATTTCCTTTTCTTTTTCCTTTCTGGCAACTGGCAGTAGCCATCCTATGCTCAATTCAAACTAGTAGTTGGAATTTTTAAAATACTGGATGTCTTGGTACAGAAAGCCTTACATATCATCTTTTATGAGGGACTGAAAAGTTCAGATTCTGTTCCTCAGGCTTTCTTTTCATGTTCCCCAACCCACCTCCATTGACGTCCTGTGGAGGAAAAGCATAAAAAATATGACCTTTCACACCATTGTGCTCAAAGCATTAAATAGCATCAAGTATAAGAGATTTATCTGACCCTTTCACTGTCATCTCCAAGAGAACAGAAGCTGTTTTACTGCTGCTGGCACGTTAAGGTGATTGATGGTTGACTTTTAAATTGATTTTAACTTGGTAGTTTGGCATTTTAGCTCACTGGATAGCTCCATGGTTAAGGAATCTGGCCATGGAGCCAGAGGTTGGGAGTTTGCAAAGTCCCAGGGCTCCTTCAAAATAAGGGAATGGTAAACCACTTCGGTGTATTATCTACTTAGAAAACCTTGGAAAAGTCACCATAGGTCAGAACTGATTTGACAGCATGCAATTATTTATTAGTTTGGCATTAAATTGGTCTCTTAATGCAACTAGATTTATATATATTATTTCACTCAAGAATGGGATTGTGTGTTCCAGTTGAACTGTAACTTGCCTCAGGCAGCATAGCCAATAGTGAAGGTTGTGTGGAATTTTAATCCAACAACATCTAGAAGGACACACATTGAAGATCAGTATTATAAAACTGTAAAACAAGCTTGATTACAATTGTCAGTATAAAAAAGCAGAGTGGAAATACTGGTAAAAATACAAATTGTAAATCCTGTCAAGAAGGATAACTGTGGTTTTGGTTTTCTCTCACCTTATCTTAGTCTTTACTAGAGAAGAAAAAGAAGAAAATTGTTGTTCGGTACAAGTCATTAATTCAGCTGAATAGTAGCATTATAGCAGTGATTCTCAACCTGCAGCCCACGAGCCGGATGCAGCCCACAGCACCGTTTCATGTGGCCACCCCACCGCCTCCACCACATCAGGAAGTGCCATGTGGTGGAGGAAGGGCAAAATGGCCATCTAGCCCCTGAAGCTGTCTGAGGGAGCGTGATATGGGCCCCAGCTTTAAAAGGTTGAGAACTCCTCCATTATAATAATGGCACAATTTCAGCAACGATCAGATTTCTGTGTTCATAACCTAAAATTTCATGCCTGCTGTATTACGTAGGGGGGAAATGTATTTATTCTTTTCTACATCATAACGTAGCTCAAAGCTCTCTGGTATGTCCTCACATCAACTTTCCCCCATCTCATTAAGATATTCACTTGCAACGACTAAGAGTCTCCCTGCCAATCCAGTCAAGGCTTAATGCTTAGCGACAGACAGACACAGATGTTTGTTTCGACGGGAAAGCAAACCAAAACAGATCATGGTCTAAAAGGATCCGACAGCTCCTGATTCAAGATTAGGTAATTTGTCTGCCAGGCACAATAAGAATTACCAATTTCCTTTGCAGGAAATACAGACTGTTACATTGCCAGTAAAGCGAGCAATACAGATTCAAAGCCTACAGTCTTTTCTTTTCTTTTCTTGCTTACCACTACTATTCTTACTGTTACTTAACCATTTCTTCCTATCATCATTCCCCATAGGAGGTACCCATCAAGATGTTTGTATATGCTGGAAGAAACCATTCTGCACTAACACCAGCGGCCAGAAACAAGTAGCGAGCCAAATTCGTTCTTACAACCAAGCAGGTATTGCCGGGTTGTGGGTGGCGATCATTGTGTGGAAACACATGACCACTAGCCATGTGTCACTGACCCAGTGCCAAAACTGTCTCTGTAGGTTCTGGCCTATGCAATAATCCAGCTCATAATGACAGTTGTAACGTAAGTTTCCATGAATTTCCAAGGATACAGCATATGGAAACATTTATTAGTTCAGGGGTACACAGTAAGAGCCTCCTTGAAGATTGTGGTATTTTTTAACCACAATCGGGAGTAACTTTGTGTTGCCGGCTAATCTTTCTCTCACTAGGTCAGCCAAAAGGAACTGCAGAAAGAACTCACCAAAAGGTGCCTTCATTTTGACAGTTTTACATCTGGTCTAGATATGGAAGAAGAAGAAGAAGGGTGACCAAAATGCCACTCCTTAAAGGAGTCTTTTTTTTTTTCAGGGAACCTTTAGACCCCACAATGGCACCCCTCAATTTCCAGAAATTAAAAAGAGCTATTTTTTTTCACAACTAGGGTTCCAAGAACAGAATATTGGTGTCTGGATCTCTGAATTTGCCAGCCGCCAGTGCCCTTCCTTCCCACGGGCCACCCAGCATGGCCCGTGGGAACGAAAGGCCCCCCCCCCCCTAAAAAACGGACGCACAAAAACACGAACCAAAAACAATCAAAACCAGTCAAAAACAAAAATCTAACATTAAAAAAATAACCCAGCCTAAGTTAATCAGAGCAATAAGCAATGGGAACCTAATTAAATTTAAGTTAAGACACATTAGACTGAGTGAGAAGATAGCCAGCTCCCAATCTCTCTTCCTTCTTTGTTAAAGAGCTAGGAATCCCATCTTCCACCTCCCTTGTCACACAAGAAGGAATACATGCCCAATGATTTTTTACTCAGCATTTGGAGTGAAAGCATGTCAACAACAACAATAACATCTCAGCTTCCTACTGCTCAACTGGAAGGCCTTTCCTCATGTTCCTCCATCACTAACCTGTAGCAAAATTGGTAATGTCTGTGTAGAGCCTCACACCTGGTCCAATGGCGCATTTTTCCTCATCAATCTAGTTAAATGTGTGTAGACACACAAGCTATGAGAAATTTGGGGAACATAGTTAAAAGTAGAGACATCACCTTGCAAACAAAAATCCGCATGGTCAAAGCAATCGTATTTCTGGTAGTAATGTATGGTTGTGAGAGCTGGACCATTTGAAAAGCTGAGCGCAGAAGAATAGGTGCCTTTGAAATGTGGTGTTGGAGGAGAATTTTGAGAGTACCCTGGACAGCAAAGAGAACAAATAGGTTGATCTTAAAAGAAATAAACCCGACTGCTCCTTGGAAGGTCAAATAGTGAAGATGAAGTTAAAGTTCTTTGGACGAGAAGAGAGGATTCACTTGAGAAAGCCTTGATGCTTGGAAAGGTTGAGGGCAAAAGAAAAAGGGGGCGGCAGAGAATGAGATGGCTAGATGACATTGTTGACACAATGGGCACAAAGCTGGGCGGGTTGAGGAAGATGGTGGAGGATAGGGGTGCCTGGTACGCGGTGGTCCATGGGGTCGTGAAGGGTCTGAATCGACTGTATGACTGAACAACAACAACAACAAACAAACAACAGACATGCTGAAACACATGCATAGAATGCATGGATCCTGTCTTTCTACTCCCTCAACCATCTCCTTGATCTGAGCCAAACATACTTATCCAGCACTTTTACAAAAACATATGTACCTTCCTAGCTACCAATCCAATCTATCCTTTTCACTCTCTTGAAAGAAACTAAATTTCCCAGCAGTCGTGTTAAAATATTATAGAAATGCAAACTGTAATATCAGTTGCAAAATCAGCCTACTAAACATTTCAACTCTTCAAAAATAAATAGACCTAGGGTGAGTTCACAGGATTGTTTAGCTCAGTGCTATTCAATCTGGTGGGAAGCAGGATTTCCCCAATCTTATTTCGAGATGTGATGGCCTGAATATGAGATTTTCTATGTGCAAAGTACTAAAAACTACAGCCCCTTTGCAAAAGAAATCACACTTGAACATTGTGCGAATAAACTACATTGAATGAAATTTCAAATTGAGACAGTAAGAGGCTCTCCATCATTCCCTAGGGTTCCCTTATGATGTTAATGAAACTATGCAATTGATGAAAACTTAATTGCTGATGTGGTTGTAATTATCTCAGAATTCATTTGATTTGGACAACAACAACAAAAATCAGTTACCTCTGCACAGAATTACGTTCCTCCAGCACAAAATCTAAAAATAAAGACCATAGAAACAATGTGTGATTGCTGATGTGAGATTTTTAATCTGTGTTCACAAACTCTAGGATGAAACACTGTGCTTAAAGTCATTATATATGTGCATGGTTTATATCAGCCAATATTGATACAACCAGCTGTTAGAAACAGGCCTTTCTATCTCACTTCTCTCTTTCCTGGACACTGCAAATCAGATAATGAAAGTATTGATTAAACTGATCTAAGGACAAGACTAATTAAGAGAAAATGTCCAGAGGCAAGGAAAATCCTCAAACAGAAATTTGCAGTAGGATTTAGTCCCTAGGAAAAAGCCAAGCAAACTCAGTTCTATTTTGTTTTGATTTTCCTTCAGTCGTTCCTCTTTTCTAAAATGACCCTCCACATCTCTGTCAGACCATTTCAGCTCCTTAAAGGCAATTAAAAACCCTGCCCTACTTGTTACTTCTCATGTGTATAGTCAACAAGAACTCTAAGGAGATTTTAAACGAGCGGTGTCCAATCATACCTGTCAACCACGGCTCCGGGACCAACACAAAACGGTTCTGCGCAAGTCGCCTTCTACGCAAGCGTAGAAGGGTTCTACGCAAGCGTAAAAGCCTTCTACGCATACGTAAAAGCATTCTACGCATGCATAGAAGGCGACTTGCACAGAATGGATGCGCAGTACCTCTTTCCCCCCGCTGCCAATTCCGGGGTTTTGGCAGCTGTGGTCGGGAAATGGCGCAAATCGGTGCCGAAAATCAGGAAATCCCAGCCAATCAGGGAAGGTTGACAGGTATGTGTCTAACTAAAGTAAAGTTCAACATGAAAAGGACAAAAGTTTTATTATATTAACTTAAAGAGAAACACCTATAAGTCAAGACAGAAAGATAAACTGCAAGTGGACGAACCAACTTGATACAGTTCAACTGTTTTAAAATTCCTGGGGAATAGCTCCTGAAAATATACAAACACAGACATACAGTATATATGTGCAGAAAAGAAATGTGTGATAAAAAGACCTTGGCAACAAAAGTAGATAAATTAGCAACTGAAGTGGAAAGCCTAAAATTAGTCATGTACTCATCCCTAAAGCTAGCACCCTTTGACCCTTAGCTTCTTCAGCCTCAGGTTTGTTGACACAACCCAGAACTTGGGAGAGAACAGCCACAGCATTAGAACGCTCTCTTCTGAATAAAACATGCAGCCATTAGCTCACTTCAGACATTTGATGAAAGCAAAAATTAATCTGGTAGATAACCAAACATCCAAGCAGGGAGCTCCAAAATGTGGGTACCATCATCAAAATACGTTCATTCATTTGTCGCAATCCAGACATTGTTATAACATGAATGGAAATCATTTCTAAGAACACCACAATGAGATCCACAAAATGCTTGGCCAATTCAGCCAATACACTTATTATTATTTTTTAAAAGAGGTGGAAGAAAAGGAGATAAAAAGTAAGAGGACTGGAAACTATCTTACACCATAGTATTATCATCAGTGCTGACAGGCAATAAATAGCCTGCCAGAATTTTAGGTAGGGCTTTCCCCCAGCCTTACATGAATTCATTAGGTCTTCAACGCAGGGCATTCTGCTGACAAAGCAGATGTTCTGTCACAAAGATACAGCCCTTTCTGTTCAGATCTCCTGGCTTAACCCAGCGACTGTACTTAAAATTTCTTTAAGGAGGTTCATTCTGTTTCATAATTTGGAGGGGGCAGCGGGGTAACTTTAGCAATAGTCAGCACAGCATGAAAAGTGACAAAAAAATGAATGCAGGCTAGGAAATAGTAACAAAAGTAAGTTTAAAAACATAATTTTTTTAAAGTGCTTGCATGTTGGTCTGTGCAAGCATATCAAAGAAAAAACAAAACAAAACAAAAAAACATTTTGGCACCTTAAAGACTAAGTCCTGTATTTTAATGTTAGCTTTCGTAGATCAGGTCCACTTTGTCAGACATAATAGTGAGATTTCATGGCATTAATTTATGCAAACTCTAGGGGGATGGTTCCCAGGTCACTTCACCAAACAGGGTGGGTAATTCGTCTCTAGCTAGGTCACTCACACCATCATCAGTTAACTCATTAGCAGATGTTATACTGTACTACACATTGCTACCATAATTCAGTTCAACTTTGACAAAGTTTATTTTGCATGTATCTACAGTACTACCATTTACAACTCAACAGAATCAAACATCACAAATCTAACCTCAATCAGGAATCTTATGTTACTGGTTGTAAGTCACAATGATTTGTAAACATATCTGATACACTAGCCAACCATTCATACCTGTCAAGTATCCCGTATTGGCCGGGATTTCCCGTTTTTCAGTGCTCATTCCTCCCCTTTCCCGCCGCCGTCCCGTATTTGAACAGCGGGGAAAGGGGTTACTGCGCATGCGTGTCCACGATGTGCATGCGTAAACGGGTTACTGTGCATGTGCACCCACAGTGCACATGCGCAAATGGGTTACTGCCCATGCATGCGCAGTAATTTCCCGTATTTTGCGGAGCCATACTTGACGGGTATGCAACCATTGTGTACCTCTGTACCTGATAATGTAAATTAATACCATGAAGTCTCACTCTTATGTCTGACCAAGTGGACTTGATCCATGAAAGTTAACATTAAAATACAGGAATTAGTCTTTAAAGTGCCACAACATTTTGTGTCTTTGTTTTGCTTTGTTTAGTCTTTAAAACAGAAAAATCTCAACAGCTTTGCAAGAGGAATAATGGGGGCAGGCAGAGGTGTCCTCTATTTTCTGTTTTGGAATGCCAAGGTGGCCCTTGCTCGAAAGCCAGTCATGTCTGACTCTAGGGTTCAGTATTCATCTCCATTTATAGCAAAAAAAAAAAAAAAGCCAGAGCTGTCTGCGTCTGCAGATGTTTCTGTGGACATGTGGCAGGCATGCCTAGAGCACACGGAACACTGTTTACATTCACACCAAAATGGTACCCATTTATCTCCTTGCTATTTCTTGCTTTCAAACTGCTAGGTCAGCAGGAGTTGGGACAGAGACAGAAGTTCACTCCGTCAGGTCTCGAACTGCCGACCGTCCAGTCGTCAAGTTCCGCGTCTTAATCACTAAGCCACAAGAAACCCATAAAACACAAATTAATAGGTACAGCTGCCATGAAAAACAGCTACACCTATTGTAA
Source organism: Bradypodion ventrale (assembly GCA_035047345.1). NCBI lineage: Eukaryota > Metazoa > Chordata > Lepidosauria > Squamata > Chamaeleonidae > Bradypodion > Bradypodion ventrale. Next base: position 325,352,888 of record JAWDJE010000002.1, on the reverse strand, counting down.
ACTCCTGGGGTGGGGAAAACCTGTCATATCCCTATAAGAATGACCACTGTGACTGGATCTTTTCAGCCAAGCAGGTTTTATTACAGGCTGTGAATAAGCTCTATGAACTGATATTATTTCTCTCTCAATCTGCCACTTTTTAGTAAATCTCAGATCAATCTTCCACTTTGCACCTCTTCTGTCAATGATGCTAACCAAAGCCATAAAATTGTTCCATTACATTGTTCCAAATTCATGTTTGCTTTATTCTTCTGCTATATTCTTCTGCTACGGCAAACCTTGTTTAGTAGCTGAAGAGCTCTGAATTTCCCTCAGATAATTCTTCTTCCTACCACTAGAGGGTGTAGGCAGAACTCTGTTGAAAATGGAAGTATTCTAGGTTAATAAATAATGCTTATAATTAAATGAGCCACAAAAATAGCCAAACATCCATTAAGTATGACAAGGAATAAAAGCAGTGACAGATCCAAATCTCCCCTTCCAAATGCTTTATCCATGATTCGGGGGCACCTGTGTATTCTAGCACCTTGGAGGTGGGGGTGGGTGGGGGTGGGGGGTTGCACACAAAACAGTACAGAATTAAGTCAAAATAGAAGAAACAAACTTTCCTTGATAAGGAAAAAGCAACTTTTAAAAAAAGAAAAAGAAAAATGTGAATTAGCATGGTAAAAGGAAATGTATTTATTCTCTTAAACCAGAAGTTTCACGCTCCCTCAGACAGTTTCAGGGGCCGGACGGCCATTTTGCCTTCCTCCACCACATACTTCCTTGTGTGGTGGAGGTAGTGGGAGGCCGCATGAAATGGTGTCACGGGCCACATCTGTCCCACAAGCCGCAGGTTTAGAATCCCTATCTTAAACCAATCATTTTAAACATTTTGAGAGAGGTAAGTATGTTGATCTATTTCAGGTATAACCGCAGGGTACACAGAAACAGCCTCCTCAAAGATTGTAGTATTTTTGAGCCACAATTGCCCAGGCAATGGCAACAGTGTTGTGCCAGCTAACCTTTCTCACGGTAGGTCATGAGAAAGGAACTATGAAATTAATTCACCAAAAGATGGTTTCCTTTTGGCAGTTTAAAGTCTGACTTAGACACAAAAGAAGAAGAATCTGCATGCAGGGCAAATGGATACACCACTAAACTCTTTAAATACCCAGTATATAAATAAAGGTGGCTGTTTAACCAAAGGTAATTTTAAACATTTTTTTAATGACAGATAATTCAGGCTTATTTATGTTTCTATGTACCTGGAGAAGGGCGTGTGGCATTTATCATGCTGAAAGTACCACCGAGGTCAAGCAAATAATTCCAGTAAGCATGTTAACTGGTTTATCGTATTATGCTGGGAACATGTATATTACTGATGCCCTAAATTAAGGACAAAACAAATAAATGAAGAAATAATACAATTTCCTGGCTCTGGAGTCTGATTTTTCCCCCTAACTGATGTTGAATGAGCTTACTCATTTATGTTTTGTGCATGAGAGACTTGTGTGGTTTAATGCCGGTTAATCATGAAAAATGAACTGGCACTACAAAATCTGTTTAAAATCTGTTTTTAAAACTATATGTTTAAAATAACCTAATGCAACTATGCAACTCCAAAATTCTTTTTACTGGAGCATGAGGCCAAAGGAAAAAATTCAAAAGAGCTTGTTAATAATGTCTCCTTGAAAAACTCTGTTTGTAATGTTGTTTAAACTTTGGAGACATTAACAGGGGATCAAATTTATGCAAAATGGAACATACTCAGAGTAGTACAAAGTGCACACTAATTTCTCTGAAGTTTGGGGGTAATATTATGTTTCAGGATAATAGTTCTCAAGTTCTCCAAGGACTAGTCCAGGAGTGGATTTCCATGAAAAAGTGACTTGTTCGCCATATACCTATTTGCTCCTTGTTGTTCAGTCACACAGTCGGGTCCAAACCTTTGTGACCCCATGGACCACCACATGCCAGGCTCCTCTGTCGTCCACCATAATCCGTAGCCAACCCAGATCTACACCCACTGCGTCAACAGTGCCGTCTAGCCATCTCAGCCTCTGCCACCCCGTTCTCCTTTTGCCTTCTATCTTTCCTAACATAAGGGCCTTCTCCAGTGAGCCTTCTCTTCTCTTTGGCTGGCCAAAGTACTTGAACTTCAGTATTTATCCTTCCAAGTAGCATTCAGAGCTAATTTCCTTTCAGATTGACTGATTTCATCATCATCATCATCATCATCATCATCATCATCATCATCATCGGTTTATTTATATCCCGCTTCCCTCAGCCCGAAGGCGACTCGAAGCGGCAGAACAACAATATCAAAACAACAATAGAACTGATTTGATCTCCTTGCTGTCCTGGGGACTCTCAAAACGCTTTTCCGGCACCACAGTTCAAAGGCGCCTATTCTTCTACGCCCAGCCTTCCTTATGGTTCAGCTCTCATAGCCATACGTTACTACTGGGAAAACTATCGCTTTAACTATATGGATTTTGTTGGCAGGGTGATGTCTCTACTTTTATTATGCTGCCTAGGTTTCTCATAGCTTGCCTCCCAAGAGTAAGCATCTTTTTATTTCATGGGTGCAGTCACCATCTGCAGTGATCTACTCTTAATCTCATCATTATTTGTGCCCTACCACCCATTCCTTCATTCTGCGCTTAATGATGAACAGTATATGATCAACACATCACAGGGGTGGACAACATGTGGGCCTCAAGATGCTAATAATAAAATTATTAGCATCTGGAATTATTCTGAGTTGAAAGGATTTTTGCTGGAGAAACTCTGCTCAGGGGACGTCTGAATGAGGCTCCTTTGATGTCCCCAAGATCCTTTCCCACCAAAGTGGTCCCTATTTATGTACTTGCAATTTCTTGCTTTCGAACTGCTAGGTTGGCAGGAACTAGGACGCTAAATCCGTCATGCAGTACCCAGGTCTCGAACTGTCAACTTGCCAGCCTTCCCACTAACAAGATGAGCTTCTTAACCACTGATCCACCACAGCCCCCAGATGCTATGGGACCACAAACTCCCATCATCCTGTACCACAGTTTGAGGCTGAGGGGAAGAGAAGGGTGCTACAATTAGCACCTGCACTTCTGTATCACCACCAGCTTGTTCTTACCAAATACAAAAGCATTATTTTTACACATCTAAAAAGCAAATAAGTTCTTGAAGGCTTGTTTGCGGCTTGTGTTGCTACTCATCAGAAGCCACCATTTTCCATTAAATGTACAAATCCTGCAATTTGTGGTTAAATATAGAGGGGCACATACCACAGGTATTTTAACCACACATCAAAACTGTACTGAAATAAGCCCAACACAGAAACTTAAGCAACATAAAAAGGCAGCAAATGTGGTAGAAGGGTTGGGCACAGTCGTACTGTGGTCTGTTGCAGACTATGAACAGGAAGTCTGATGCCCTCCAAATCTTTTGAACTTCAACTCCTGACATGTAGTGGAACCTCGGTTAGCGGAATTAATGTATTCTCTGGGAAATTTCATACAATGAGAATTGCTTTAGCCGAATTTCCCATAGGAATGCATTTTATTTATTTATTTGTTTGTTTGTTTGTTTTTATATACAGCTAACACAAGGATAACTCAAAGCGGTTTCCAACATAATATCATACAAGTACAAGCATAAAGAAATACAAATTAAATGCAATATCATCAATGCAAAAATTCATAAATAGGGGAACAGTACAATTTCAGGGTACAATATCATAAATAGATGAATTTAACAAGTTACAAGTCAACAAGGAGGGGGAGGAGTTCGGAGCCAAGGCTCAACGGCCTTAAACAGGACTTAACAAGCTCTGGGCTCAACGACACATCGGAGCCCAGCTTCAAGTCCTCAACAACGTCAGCCACCACGGCAGAAGCCAGACCGGGGAAGAAGGCTCAGATGAGCTGTAGCTCATTCCCACAGGAATGACTGAAAACCAAAATACTTTAACCGAAACACGGTTTCCCAAAGGAATGCATTGAAAACCAATTAATCCATTCTGGGAGGAAATTCCGTAAACTGAGACACTATTTTCTATGGATTTCCTTTCGTTGTGTGATTTTTACGTTACTGAAGTCATTCGCTAAATGAGGTTCCACTGTAAAAGTAAAAAAGTGGAGGATAAAGAATACTGTAATGACTTTTCTTGGATATGGGGAGGTTTTATTGACTGTCTTTAAAAAATCTAAAGGTTGCCAACCTGGTCAAGAAAGTATTAGCTTTTGGAAATAGGGATAGACACATTAGGTACATTAAATTCGAAATTTTAAAACTGAGAATTGTGGAATAGAAGAAAAGGTCCCAAGGGTGGAGGGTGCACGTGTCAATGGTCAATGTTGTTATTGTTTGTTTTTATTACAAACAACAATGAAAATTAATATAGATTTTGTATTAAGCAAATAGATATATTTTGTATTAGATAGATAGATATAGATAGATAGATAGATAAATAGATTTGTTGTTGTTCAGTCACATAGTCGATTCTGACCCTTTGCGACCCTATAGACCATTGTTCTCCAGGCGCCTCTGTCCTCCACCATCCCCCTCAGCACTCCCAGTTCTGTACCCATTGTGTCTACAATCCCATCTAGCCATCTCATCTTTGGCCTCCCCCTTCTTCTTTTGCCCTCCACCTTTCCCAACAACAAGGCCTTCTCAAGCGAATCCTCCCTTCTCATTTGATGTCCAAAGTACTTCAGCTTTGTCTTTACTATTAGACCTTCCAATGAGCAGTCAGGGTTGATTTCTTCTAAGATTGACCTATTTGTTCTCCTCGCTGTCCAGGGTACCCTCAAAACTCTCCTCCAACACCACAGTTCAAAGGCATCTATTCTTCTGCGTTCAGCTTTCCTTATTGTCCAGCTCTCACATCCATACATTACTACTGGGAAAACCATTGCTTTGACTATTCTAATTTTTGTTTGCAATGTGATATCTCTGCTTTTCACTATGTTCCCCAGGTTTCTCATGGCTTGTCTCCCAAGAATCAGTCGCCTTTTTATTTCATAGCTACAATCCCCATCTGCAGTGATCTTTGATCCTAGGAATGTAAAATCTGTCACTGCTTCTACTTCTTCCCCATCTATTTTCCAGGAACTGATGGGGCCTGTTGCCATTATCTTGGTTTTCTTGATATTGAGTCTCAGGCCAGCTTTTGCACTCTCCTCCTTCAATCCAATCAAGAGGTTCTTTAGATCTTCCTCACTTTCTGCCATTAGGGTGCTATCGTCTGCATATCTCAGATTGTTGATGTTTCTCCCAGCAATTTTAACCCCATATTGTGATTCTTCCATCCCTGCATTGCGCATTATGTGCTCTGTGTATAGGTTGAATAAGCATGGTGACAAAATGCAGCCTTGTCTTACTCCTTTTCCTATTCCAAACCACTCTGTCATTCCGTGTTCTGTCCTAACTGTTGCTTCTTGGTTCATGTACAGATTTCTCAGGAGACATATGAGGTGCTCTGGTATTCCCATCTCTTTAATTACTTGCCACATCTTGTTGTGGTCCACACAGTCAAATGCCTTAGTGTAGTCAATAAAACAAAAGTAAACTTGTTTCTGGTATTCCTTTGTTTTCTCCATGATCCAACGTATGTTGGCAATATGGTCTCTAGTTCCCCTACCTCTTCTGAAACCGGCCTGCACCTCTGGTAGTTCTCTCTCCACATGTTGCTGAAGTCTATCCTGTATTATCTTGAGCATCACCTTGCTGGCGTGTGGGATGAGTGCAATTGTTCGATAATTTGAGCATTCTTTGGCATTGCCCTTTTTTGGGATTGGGACGTATACTGATCTTTTCCAATCCTGTGGCCACTGTTTTGTTTTCCAAATCTGCTGGCATATTGAATGTAGTAATTTGACGCCATCATCTTTTAGAGCTTTGAAAAATTCCACTGGGATACCATCATCTCCACTAGCTTTGTTGTTTGCAGTGCTCTTTAGGGCCTTTATAACTTCGCTCTCCAGAATGTCTGGCTCAAGTTCAATTTTTTCATCATTGTGGTTATCAGGGGTATTGAGGTCCTTTTTGTAGAGTTCCTCTGTGTACTCTTTCCATCTTTTCTTAATCTCTTCTGCATCAGCTAGCTCTTTTCCGTCTTTGTCCCTTATCATGGTCATTTTTGCTTTAAATGTTCCCTTTATTTCCCCAATTTTTCTGAAGAGATCTCTAGTCCTGCCTCTTTTGTTGTTTTCCTCCATTTCTTTGCACTGTTCTTTTAGATAGTTTTCCTTATCTCTCCTTGCTTTTCTTTGAAATTTTGTGTTCAAAAGATTGTACTTTTTCCTTTCTCTTTTGACTTTTGCATTCCTTCTTTCCTCTGCTATTTTAAGAGCCTCATCAGACAACCATTTTGCTTTCTTATGCTTCTTTTCTTTTGGTATGGTTTTCTTTGCTGCTTCCTGCATGATGTCCCTTATCTCTGTCCATAATTCTTCTGGCACTCTGTCTATTGAGTCTAGGCCATTATATCTGTTCATCACCTCCACCGTGTATTTTTTAGGGATACTTTCTAGGTGATATCTGTCTGGTCTCCTTGTTTTCCCTATTTTCTTTAGTCTTAACCTGAATTTTGCGATCAGTAGGTTGTGATCTGAGCCACAGTCTGCTCCGGGTCTTGTTTTTTCTGACTGTATGGAGGTTCTCCATCTTTGGCTGCAGAGTATGTAGTCAATTTGGTTTCGGTGTTGGCCATCTGGTGATGTCCATGTGTAAAGTCGCCTCTTGTGTTGCTGGAAGAGAGTGTTTGCTATGACCAGTGCATTCTCTTGGCAGAACTCTATCAATCTTTGCCCTGCTTCATTCTGTGTTCCAAGACCAAATTTGCCTGTTATTCCCTCCACTTTTTGATTTCCTACTTTGGCATTCCAGTCTCCTAATATAATTTGGACATCATTTCTTGGTGTCTGTTCTATGAGGTGTTGTAAGTCCTCATAGAACTGGTCCATTGTGGCTTCATCTGCACCAGTGGTTGGTGCGTATATTTGAATCACAGTGACATTGAAGGTTTTGCCTTGAATTCTGACTGACATCATTCTGTCATTTTTGAGATTGTATCCCATTACTGCTTTTCTCACTCTTTTATTGATAATTATGGCTACTCCATGTCTTCTAAGGTTTTCTTGTCCACAATAGTAGATATGATGGTTTCCAGAGCTGAATTCACCCATCCCTGTCCATTTTAGCTCACTGATGCCCAAGATGTCAATGCTTATTCTTTCCACCTCATTTTTTACCACTTCCAGTTTACCTTGGTTCATTGATCTCACATTCCATGTCCCTATGCAGTATTGTTCCTTGCAACATTGCATTTCTCTCCCCCCCCCTTTCCTGTCCCTCCCCTTCCTCCACTCTGTGGTGCTAAGCATCCTGCATCACCTAGCCTGCTCCTTTGTTTTGCCTTTTGTTTTGGTCAATAGGGTTCTCTTGGCAAGCTTTGTGGCGTGGTTTGCCGGTTTCTACGCCATTTTCCCCCCTCATACAGTTCATCACAGTTTTAAAAAGTGTAGAACATTCTAAACAACATATTATCATGCATATTATTACACTTTAAACACAGTCTCTATGTCAGTTGCTATATTAAGTCGGCATAAAGTCTTTAGGTGAGTTATTATATTAAGTCATCAAAATTTTTCATATCAGCCACTTATCCTTTGCATGGGGCTCTGAGTCTCGCCCCCTGGTTTTCCTCCTCTGCCTTCCCCTGTCAATTGGTCCTCTCCCTCGGCGCTCGGTTGGTGCTAGGAGGCTGGAGATGGTGGCTCCCGGGCTCGGAAGGGCTCGCGGTGGGGTGAACGGCTGGCCTCCCCCTGCCCGGCTGGTCCTCCTCCTCTTCCCTGGCCCGGCTGGAGATAGTGGCTCCCGGGCTCGGAAGGGCTCGCGGTGGGGCAAATGGCTGGCCTCCCAGATAGATAGATAGATAGATAGATAGATAGATAGATAGATAGATAGATAGATAGATAGATAGATAGATAGATAGATAGATAGATAGATAGATAGATAGATAGAACTTCAATGCCCATAACCCCCAAACATGGGCCATACTGTCTGAAGCTTAGGAGGATCACAATCCAAAGTGTCTGGAGAGAATCTAATTGCCTACTTCTACTTAAATAATGTTCATCCCTACTCATCGAAAAACCAAAGCCAGAGGGTTAATGAAGAAACAAAAGCAAAAACAAAAAACAACAATAAAAAACAGCAATCTTGCCTTTTCTTTCTCTTAAAACTTTCACCTATACTGAAATGTTGGAAACAAACACAAGAACAGTCATGTTACCAAACATAAATTCCAAAATCCACTTTAAGGTGATAACCTTTATTAATCAAATAATTACTTCAAGATAATACAGCTATCTCAAAATAGTGATCTGCATAATAAAGGTTCTCTGCTTTTGTTTGTGACCTTGCATTAGCCATGGGCCACTGGGACCAACATGGGAGGAGGTTTACACCACTGGAGACTAGACTCTCACTGAGCAAACCAGGTAAAGCGACGAATTCTGGCTACTTTGGCTTCCTTTATATATTCCTTTTTTAAAAAGTATCTCCAGCATGGACAACATAAAGCAGGAGTTCACAACCTTTTAAAGCCGGGGCCCGGGTCATGCTCCCTCAGACAGCTTTGGAATGCAACAGATAATAGCGATTTCTTCAGGCAATTTGCATTGAACCGTTACACTGTTTAATTTAATTTTAATTTAATTGTCACATTTATATACCGCTCACTCGGCCAAAGCCAACTCAGGGCGGTTCACAATAAAAATTAAAAAAACACATGTTAAAAACAGTTAAAACTACCCACCCCCTAAAAACAAGGGCTGCAGGATCCAAAGGCACCATGGGGAAGAGTTCTTCTACACCAACCACCCAATGGAGGTTACCCTTCCACCTGCACCCCACACTTGACCCGCCAGCCAGGTTTTAAGTTCTTTTCTGAAAGGCAGCAATTCCGTCCGGAGACGTAGCTCTGTTGGCAGGAGGTTCCAGAGGGCCGGTGCAGACACGGAGAAGGCTCTCCTCCTTGTGCCAGAGAGTCGAGCCCCTCTGGCTGATGGAACAATTAGAGAGCCTCTCCGGTCCACTCTGGTTGGACGGACAGACGTCCTCAGGGCGATGCGGTCTCTTAGGTAACCCGGCCCACTACCATATAGGGCTTTAAAGGTCAAAACCAGCACCTTGAATTGCACCCGGAGACAAACTGGCAACCAGTGCAGCTCCCGGAGCAGTGGCAAAGCACGGGCATAACGCCCACACCCCATCACCACCCTGGCTGCCGCATTCTGGACCAGCTGTAGCCTCCGAATGGTCGTCAAGGGCAGCCCCATGTAGAGCGCATTGCAATAACACTGTTTGTGTTAGGTACAGCATAAGTAGGCTAGAGCAGTGGTGGCGAACCTATGGCACCCATGCAGTCACCCCAGCACAGAGTTTGCCCCCCCCTCTGCCCAGCAGCCTAATGGGAGTGCTTCCTCCCTCCCCCAGCACAGAGTTCACCCCACCCCTCTGCCCAGCAGCCCAATAGGGTTATTAAAAAATAGAGTTTTCAGAATCCCATGCCCACCAAGCATGCTGTCATGTAGGAGCAAGGAGAATCAGTCCTTTCTTTGTTTTATAAGAAAACTGTTTTCATCTTGTATCGGTAAACAGAAGCTTTCCTAAAGTTACTGAGTTGTGTAAAGATTATGTCATCTGAGCTTCATCAGGAAGGATACATGGGGAATCAATTCCTAACCCACAGGGCACAAGGCTAAGAGAAGGAAACCCTCTGGTCTTCCAAGCACTGTTGGGCTACAGCTCTCATTACCCTTTAGCACTGGTCATTCTAGTTGGGACTAATGAATGATGGAATTAAACAAACTTTGGAGTGGTGTGAAGTCCCTGTCTGGCAGGGAAGGATTTTGCTACTGGTTGCCTTGCATTTATGAATAGAAATATACTGTCTGTTATTGGTCAGTTTATACTCATCAATGGGAAGGACACTTAAGAGCAGCTATCGCCAGCCAACCTACATGCAAGAGGAAAGGGACAAACAAAAATGGCCAATGCTGTTTTAGGCTGCATTTACAGAAAGTATAGTCTCCAAAACTCATGAGGTACTAGTCCCTCCCCCTATTCAGCACTAGTTAGGTCACAACTAAAGTACTGTGTCCAATTCTGGGCTCCATGCTTTAAGAAGAAAACAAACTAGAGCAGATACAGAGAAGGGTAACCAGGATAATCAGAAGACTCGAAACCAAGCCATATGACAGTGATGGCAAACCTTTTAGAGACCAAGTGCCCAAAATGCAACCCAAAACCCGATTATTTATCGCAAAGTGCCAACACAGCAACAGGTGATGACGGAAACACTCCCATTGGGCAGAGGGGCAGGGCAAACTCTGTGTTGGGGGGGAATGTAGGAAGCACTCCCATTGGGCTGCTGGGCAGAGGGGTGGGGAGAACTCTATGCTGGGAAGAGGGAGGAAATGCTTCCATTGGGCTGCTGGGCAGAGCAAACTCTGTGCTGGGGTGACTGCACAGGTGCCCACAGGGAGGGCTCTGAGTGCTACCTCTGACACCCATGCCATAGGTTCGCCACCACTGCAATATGAGGAAAAACTGAAGGAACTGGGCATTTTTAGCCTTGAGAAAAAGAGACTGAGAGGGGATATGATAGCACTCTTCAAATACCTGAAAGATAATCATAAAGAGGAAGGGCAAGATCTGTTCTTGAGCATCCCAGAATGCAGGATGCATAAGAACAGATCAAACTAATGGAAGCCAGATATAGGCTGAATATCAGGGGGAAAGTCTTAACCATTTGAGCAGTACAATACAGGAACCAACTAACTTGTGAGGTGGTGAAACCCTCCAACACTGAAAGCATTCAAGAGAGAATTGGACAACCATATTTGCTTTGATTCGGATTCCTACATTGAGTAAGGGGGTTGGGCTGGATGGCCTAAAAGACCCCTTCAAACTCAGTTATTTTATGATTCTATGCAAATTGCTAGCACACATTGGTGTGTCCAAAAGCACTTCACCATTTGAACATAACTCAATAGCAGGAGAAGCAGGTATAATTTTTGAAGTTCATTGAAGCGGGTAAAAGAACAGAGGTGTTACTTATTATATTGAGTGGATTGAGGTGCAGAGGCTACAAATTCATGGCTTCGGCTTTTGCAGAAAGGATTTGGGATGCCTGGCCATGTGACTGTCTCTTTTGCTCAATATGTGCATTTGTAAACAAATTGTTATAGCAGAAGTACCAGGAATACCCAACACCCAGTCATCTAGAAGAAAATTAAATTTTGCAGTTACACTTCTGGAATTTCTCAATGCTCACAGAAGGAGGGTGCATTTTACAGACTTTTTGAAGACTTTTACAGTCTTTTTGAAGAGACTGCAAACATTTGCATGTACATAAACAAAAGGGATGGAGCAATACAGGTGCATCCTGCCATTTAACAGTGCTTCCTTTTGGGAAGCAACCACATTGTTAGTAATCAAAATTCTGCAGTAATGGTACCCCTGCCAATTATGAAACACGTAGGGCCATTTTCTATATCATTAGGATGTGATGAATTCAAGTGTTCATTTTTATAGGCCACTTTTAGGTGTCTTATACAAAATAATAAGAACATACAACACTAGTCACTATGCTAGAACAGGACTTACAACACACAATACCCCAGCAGCTAAAATTCCAAAAACACACCAGTAACCAATGCAAATAGGACAAAATGGTTAACATGCTCTCTAGCCACTTGGCCCAACAAACGTTCTGTAATTGCCAGAACTTATGAAATATCTTTTACACGCTCTCCCACAAACAGCATATTGCAACATTCTCATTGAGAATGCACATGGACCCAAAAGAATGGCACAAAAGACAGGCGGAGTCCGTCTGGTGCTGGTTGTCTGGTTTCCTCACATCACTACACCTAGTTGAATCACGACAGACCCAAGCTACCTTCAGTAAAGTGCTTGGTGTGCAATACAGACCTATCACTCATCCCTTGTGCCACACAGAGAGGGCTGACATGTGTATTTTGCATGTCTGTGCAGACACCACCTGGCACATCAATGCACGTGTATAAGACATTATTAAGAAAATTATACAGAGGATGCCAAAAATGTATGCACATTTTAAGAGATGTTATCTATATAGTAAAACCCCTACTTACGAGGGGGGGGGGAGTCCATTCCATAGGCTTTTTGCTTAAATTGTTTTTTTTATATAACTCGAAGCAAACCCATAGGAAAAAATAATTTTTTTACATAACTCGAAGCAAATCCATAGGAAAAATGAAATGTTTATGTAAATCGAAGCAAACCCATAGGAAAAAGAATCTTTATGTAACTCAAAGCAAACCCATAGGAAATTGCGTAAATTGGGACATGGTTTTAGCACAAAATCATTATGTAAGTCAAATTTTATGTAACTCGGGGCATATGTAAGTCGGGGTTTTACTGTATCTTACTTTTTGAAGTTGAATTGAATTATGGTAGCAATGTGTAGTATAACATGCTCTTAAAAGAATAGATGTTAGTGTCACTATGCAACAGGCAAGACAAAATGGCAGAAGCACGGTTGTTATTCAAAGAGCACAAGACCATTGAAGTGGGATTTGAAATTCAAGAATGTTGTGGAAGTACAATAACAATGGTGGCATGAGTATGCAACAGAACCTGCAACACAAATAAAAATTGCATTCATTCATGATAAGTCTGAAACACATGATACTGTGTGTGATGTGCACAAGGGAAGATCCAGGAGGCCTCACACATCAACAAGTCCTACTTCTTCTGCTATGGTGTTGGGACAGTTTACATGCTCACCACACCTAAGTCTGCCAAACAATGTGCACGTTAGACAAGAGTTAGCAGAACTTCCAACAAGATGGCTCCCCACCACACTTCCACCCAGATGTGAGAGCTTACTTTGATGAAAATGTGCTAGGATAATGGATGGGATGAAGAAGTGCAGCTGAGTTTCCCCCATGTTCTCCTGACTTCACACCACATGACTTCTATCTATGGCAGGGCTTCTCAACCTTTCCAAGCCAAGGGCCGGGTCATGCTCTTTCAGACAGCTTCGGGGGCCGGACAGCCATTTTGTCCAGCCTGCCGCACAAGGCACTTCCGGGTGTGGTGGAGGCAGTGGGGAACCACATGAAATGATGCCGCAGGCCGCATCCAATCCATGGGCCGTAGACGCATGTGCAGCGATACTTTGGATACTTTGGTCACACGGCTCAAGCAGTAGTTCGCCATAATCAGAAGAGCACTTGTATTAATCTTTTGTTATCACTATATATTATTACAATTTTAATACTGTTTTATTCCTTTCTTAAAATGTGTACACTTTTCTTGACACCCTCTGTATATAATGCAATATATGTTGATATCTAAATCCTTTTCACAGAACTTAATTTTCCTTCATTCAAACACTATGGAATGCTACTCAATTTGCTTCTACTGCCTGTTTTAAAATGCAAGTGCAATGCTCAAAATTCATGGCCAGATTTGTCAATATATCTTTGTTCTCTGTCTATCAAATAAAACCTGGAATGTTGTTATAAGTTGGAAGCAACTTATAACAATAATAACAAGAGTTTCAAGGTAAGTGAGATATTTAAGGATTGGTTTAACCAGTTCCACACTCACAAAGGATTTCCATGGCTGAGTGAGGATTTGAAGTCCATCACTTTATGCACTATACCACACTGGGTATCTAAACTGATATACAATAAAGGTCTCCCTTGCTTGAAAGCTAGGGTTCAGTGCTTATTTCTGTTTCATAGCCGAAGAGCCAGCACTGTCTGCTTCTGCAGACGTTTCCGTGGTCATGTGGCAGGCATGACTAGACACCGGAGCGCACAGAACACTGTTTACTTTCCCACCGAAGTGGCCCCTATTTATCTACTTGCAATTTCTTGCTTTCGAACTGCTAGGTTTGCAGGAGCTGGGACAAAGACGGGAGCTCACTCTGTCCTGCAGTACTCGGGGATCGAACTGCTGACCTCCCGCCTTCCAGTCAGCATCTTAGCCACTTGAGCCACTACAGTCCCAGTACACTCTTGTAAAAGCAAGCACATTTAATAACAAGAGAGAGAATCCACCATTATACATTTTGTTGCACCAGTGTCAACTATTCTGCTATTCTGTTACACAGTCTTGTAAGAATTAGACTCACTGAATGGATGTTGAGTTTGTATTAACAGGTAGCCAGTCATTCTGTGCTTTGTATGTTAAATGAGAAAGGACACTGATTTGCTAGAGAGGCAAACTGCAGGGATGCTTGGAAGAAGTTTTCCTTACTTCTCTTTTACCTGTAGATCAGGACTCTCAGGGGCTTCAAGGTGCAGTGGTTAAACTGCTATACTGCAACCCAAAGGTTGTGAGTTTGATCCTGACCAGGGACCAAGGTTGACTCAGGCTACCATCCTTCTGAGGTCAGTAAAGTGAGTACCCAAGCATGTTGAGGGCAAAATGCTAATTAACTTGTGAACTGCCCAGAGAGTGCACTAAGCACTATGGGGTGGTATATACGTGTGATTGCTTTGCTTTTTGCTTCATTCTTCCTTAAAATGTGTTATCAAGGAACAAATCAATAAGAAAAAAGAATTTTTGCATCTCTGTCAGCAACAATACTTTAGCTATTGTTAGGTCATGAGTCTTCACCTAACCAGTTGGGCAGGATAATATATCAGGCTTAGTCCTTTAAGTGTACTGAGTTCATGCTAGAGCAGGTTATGTGTGTTATCTTGTTAACGCTCTGGATAAAAGGAGGTTTGTAGCTATAGTCCCTTTAGCTTTGATGCTCAATACATCTAGTAGCTGAATACTGCCTGATGCCAGACTGCTGCCTGAAGTCCATCTGCTACTGAACAGCTGCTTGGAGCTGGACAACTGATCGCCTCTCATCTCATCGCTTTGCTACTTTTGCTATTAGACTGTTTGTCTTCTATTTGTATTGTACTGTTTTCCCCATGTTTTCTATGGACTGGTAAAAGTGAAACACCATTGTAAGTGACCAATTGTGACTTCTGGTGGGAGAGGAAATTGTGAACCCCGATTTAGTTGTTAAGCGAGTTTTTAGTTGGTTTTAGTTGGTTTTAGTTGTTAAGCGAGGCGACCATTCAGAGAAAATTCTGCTCTTTAAGCGAGTTAGTCTCTAAGCAAGGCACTCTTTATGTGAGGTTTTACTGTACCTTTATTCCCGCTATTTTTTAAATTAAATTGCATGTAGCATAAGTCAGAGAGTGGAGAGCTAGCTGTTTATTAGTTTGAAACACCATTCTGCTGTTTCCTACTATTGTGTTTTGTTTGTAAGAGACTTTGCCTTTGAACTTTTACTTTCAACATTTGCTTTGCCACTAATAAACAACTCTTTTGCACACTACAGTATCTGTTTGATTTTTTGCTGTACTCTCAGCTCCTTTTGCTGCCACACCCTTGCTAACCCAAGGGCTACTCTCTTCAACCTAACAGCTATAACATGAATGCCACAAGACATCCAACCTACTAAGCCTAACTATATGCATCTTAGCATGACATAAGCTTTCTCTCTCCTGTTGTTTTTTTTTTTTTTTGTAATGTCTTGCCTGATGAAGAGATTAATCAATTTGAATGTTACCTCTCTATCTGGTGCATTTCAGGTTGGTCCTAATAAAGTTAATGACTGACTGCAGATGTTGCAACAGCCATGAATACAGCCTATTGTAAATGTGGAAGAACAAGACACCACTGCAGACTCGTTTATGTTGTAGAAGACTTGGCCAGATCGCCAATGGGATAAACCATCACAGCAGAGTATCATTGTGACTGTTACGTGGAGTAACAGACACATGAACTGAATGTATATACAAGCATAAAAGACAACCCAAAAGGACACAGTGCCCGTTAAGCCATAGTGCAAAACAGAAATTATAAAAATAAACAGTTATCTAGTATTGGATGACTAGCTGCTATTGACATTTAAATCCTAACTTAAAACAGAAATATTTACTCACTGGATCTCTCTAGTGAAAAGGACTATAGCAATAGAGGACCCTGCGCTGAGATTATCAAATACTGTACAAGGTTGACCAAGAAAGTCTGGCACAACACAGATAAAAACCACAGTGGATGGTTCAAATATAGTTTAGACTCTAGATCAGTGTTTACTAATCGTTGGTTTCTAGACTTCAGTTCCCAAAAGCCTAAGTCAATTCCCCAAAGTACTAATCAGCCAATGTACTGACTTAGGTTTCTGGGAATTAAAGTTCCCCTGTGGGGCATGTGACACTATGAGAAGCACACCAAGCACCATTCTGAACCTTATCTGCACATGTTTGCTTAAAACTTTAAAAAGTAATTCAAACTGTATTGTGGTTTGAATTTGAAAATGGAGATTACCTCCTCACCTTTCCTAATCCTTCCCATAGTTCCATTTCCGGGAGTAGGCATACAGTACTTGCATCTCAACTAGAAGCCAGAAACTATAAATTAAAATCTAAATATACAAAAGAGGGCATAGATTCTGAACTATTACAAGCACAAAACATGTCAGGGTTATTGTCAGTATAAGCTACATTTGGACGCACAGTTGTGTGCTGTTTCACAATAAATTGGAAAACGGAAAGCCGTCTCGGGCAAAAATAGTATAGGTAGAGTATTAAGTAACTTCAGAAATGATAATATTCTTTTCCAATTATTTAATAATTCTTAAATGGTTGTTAAAAATATAACTGAGGAGAGTTCATTCACTATATCTTCAAAGTATAGTCTTGTATGTCTCAAATATTTCAAAGGTTCAAATTTACAAATAAATCAAAGTAGATATGATAATGTTTCTTTAAATAATTCAAAGCTGTTTCCTGGATAATGCAGCTTTTCATATAGAAAATTTTTCTTCAGGAATATAAATCTAAAAAGAAACAGAACAGTATCATAATATACAGCTAAAATGAGCTTATTATACAATCTTTATAAATAAAAGTTAATGAATAAAGATACCTTTTCTATGCGTCAACAGCCACAATGTGTGTTTTCTTTTTGTGCTCTGATGTTAACACATACCTTAGAAAGCAACGTTATATACAGTCAAAGGAGACTAATTGATCAATGCTAACATATGTGAATGTATCAGCTCATTAGATTCTGGCAAAATACAATTCTTATCTTAGTGTTCACAGATAACAGGAAAGATCAAGCTCACTATTAAGCCCATTCGGTTCTTAAATAATTGGAAAAGAATATTATCATTTCTGAAGTTACTTAATACTCTACCTATACTACTATTTTTGCCTCAGATGGCTTTCCATTTTCCACTTTATTCACCGTCTGGCCACTTATTCCTCGTTTCACAATAAATGACACCAAGACTTTCCATGTGCATTGCCAGACAACACTCTCTGAAGAGCCACTTTTCACAATTGCCAATTCACCCCAATAGATCTTTCTCTGTTTATACAGTGGGGAGAAACAAGCATTCCAGCAAGAAGCATGGCCTTCGACAAAAGGCTGCAGGAGGAATCGTGATTTTGCATGCATGCCAGTCCCAGATTTTTCCCTTCCTTGATTAATAAAAGTTTGAACAGCATCAGAAATGTTTCCCCACAGGCTATGTGTTTCCCTGAGGACCAAAAGAGCATTTCTCACTCTACAGACACTACATTATCTCAACCTCGTGACGTTAAAAAACAGATCATCAATATATCTTTTGTAACATAAAATATCTGTCAAATACGGGTTCACTACAGAGTCAAAGATGAAAGTTTTATCAAAATCACACATGAAGATGTTTGCAACGGAAGGGGCAAAATTGGAGCCCATGGAGACTCCTTGAATCTGTAAATAATAACAGTTTTCGAATCTAAAAAAATTGTGCTCAAAACATATATCTAATAAGTCTAAAAGAAAATCGGTCGGAGGAAAACCATTTTGTCTGGATTCTAAATGATGTGCAATAAGTGTTCTAGCTTCAGGCAGCGGTATATTCGTATATAACGAGCTGACGTCCATGGTAAGAAGAACTGCATCGGACGGAACTGCAAGATTCTCTACTAACTGTATAAAATGTGTGGAGTCTTTGATACAGCAGCTGATAAAATCTCCGTGACCCTAAGAAACAGAGGTTACCCCACCAATATCATCGAAGCAGCACGAAACAAGGTCAATATTCGCCCAAGGCATACCTTGCTTAAAGAGAATGTCAGAGCACCGCAGAATAATTCCAGGTTATTCTGGTCTCTCGATTACACCCCGCTTGCCAACAAAATTAAAAACATCGTATTAAAACACTGGCATATTTTGGATACAACACCAGGGTGTCAACAGCCTCTGACTATCGGCTTCCGCAAAACCAGTTCCATCGCTAATTATGTATCTCGAGCGGACATTTCTCCCCGCTCTGTCAGCTCCAGTACCCCCATAGGACATTTTGCAAGCAGACACTGTAAGTACTGCACTTACATGTGGCAGACTAACTGCGTACAGCTACCCTCCAGTAATTTCTCGTTGGACTTAAAATCATTTTCTAGTTGCAGTACAAGGGAGTCCATATATATGATTATATGTGCATGTCAGTTAGCCTACATCGGGCAATCCAGAAGACCGATCAGGGTGCGTTTGGGTGAACACATTTCTCGCATCAAGAATTGCATCCCAAACGCACCAATGGTCAATCATTTTATAGAAAGAAAACACACTCACAAAGACTTGAAACTGGTGGTACTTGAAACTTACTCCCCGACCAAACATCAGGTAGTCGACATCGAACGTTTCCTTCTACAGAGGGAAGCGTTTTACATCCATCATTTCAAAACGCTGTCTCCCCTTGGGCTCAACACGGATTGGGACCTATCCGCTTTCCTGTGAGTTTTTTTGTGTAAGGATTCTTTTAGCATGAGGATTTTTGTGAGGCTTCCACGAGTTCTCTGCACTATATAAGTAGATCCGTTAGTGCTATTTGTACTCTTCGCCTTTAATAATTGCATGTGTAATTACTCAGCTGAGGAACATTATGCAGTATGAGCCTTCCGTCCAAGGTATTTAAACCAGTACCTCAGTAGTGTAGTCCAACGCGAGAACACAATAGGAATCAACCAAAGAGGTTTACGCGCTAAATAATCAACACTAGTAGGTACATCCCCGTCCGTTCTTCTTTTAGTATCCTTATAATTACATGTCTCTATATGTGTTTAGGTGATTGTTGTGATGTTTACATGTGGTAAGATATTGGTTGTGAATATTGGATGTGTGTTCTTTCTGTCATTGCATGCTTTAGACTCTGAGGAAGTCTTCGAAATGTCATCTTACCGGAGGGACATCAGAACTCAGTGAACATCGTACTCTCTTGTCCTGGGTTGAGTCACTTCGATACCACCTTAAATAATTAATTCATGGTCCAGTCCGCGCAACAGCTGAGCCTTCGAGGACTTTACACTTACTCGCTGCGGCATATCACCCTCATGGACGGGTGTCTCTGCTCATAGGCGCTGGACACACGTGGATACCTATCATTGTTTATGAACTTGTTTATGAACTTTTTCGGCTCACTCAGGAACTTTTGGGAGAGGGAGGGTGGTCCCCTTCGTTACGGATATTCACGCTATACACTTTACGTGTCTTTGTATATATAATGATATTATCAGACCCCTCAGTTAGTAGTTCAGCGAACCAGTAGTAGAATTTCACGTGTACTGTTAGCAAGCAGATGGTTCCAAGGTTAATCCATGCCATGTCTAGTAACATTAATGAGAAAAACCTTCTCTCCTACTTCAATTCATTTTAATTGTTCACTGCCCTTTGGGGCCACATCCCAAAAATCCAAATAATGTCATCTGGCTGCTTCATATACACACGATTATCAGTGCAACACCATCTCATAGCAAGATGTGGCTAGTGATTTATAAGCCAGGCTTCCCCCAGCACCATTATAGCTCACCTAAGATGTGGTGCTGGAGGAGAATTTTGAGAATACCTTGGACAGCAAGGATAATAAATAAGTCAATCTTAAAGGAAATCAACCCTGAATACTCCTTGGAAGGACAAATATTGAACATGAAGCTAAAATACTTTGGACACGAAATGAGAAGTGAGGATTCGCTTGAGAAAGCCTTGATGCTGGGAAAGGCATGCAGTGGTCCATGGGGTCGCAAAGGGTCGGACTCAACTGTGCGACTGAACAACAACAAAAATCAATTGGCCTGTGCAGGAACATGGTGGGGGTTCTACTAAATCCATGAACGGCCCAGGACTGGTAATGCCCCGGTGGTGTGCACCTCTGCTCTATGTCAACACTGCAATTTTAAATGAGGGGGGACATATGCCTAATACCCTACAAACAGAACAGGAGGCAAGCAAAATGAAAACACAGTGTCTATTTTATATATACTGTAATTTCGAATCTAACAATGCCAGATTCAACTCAGAATAGAATTTCTTGAAACCTGCTTCCAATTTCAGTTTTTATAACTATGTAACCAAGAACATAAGATACAATCAAAACAATTAACAATCAAACTGTTCCAGTACAGTCTCTCTCATCTACTTTTGCCTTATAAAACCTGACCTGCATGCTCTGGTTAATGCCATTAAAGCTCTTCTCAGAATCCTGACATCCTTATTAGAAAGCAAAATAATAATTATAACCGCCACCTCTCTTGCCGCAAACTCATCAACTAATGCCTTGTTTAACAAGTCAACAAGATATTTTTCTCTAATACCTCCCTACTAGAGGACAATAAACAGATTAAATGAAGAGTGCACCCTCAATCCTTCTGATCCACCATGGCAAGCGTGCCACTGATAATTTTATCCTAGCCAGTCTAAGATCAAGAAAAAGGTAAGATGTTAACTTACACATGGCAAGAGATTGTTCCTTCCTTAAGCGTTTTATCAAGTTTTGACAGAACACTCTACTGGGTCTGGAATATATTTAAGCAAACTCTATCAAAAAAGATAGTTTTTCAGACTGGAGGGAGAGTAAAGCTTCTTGCAACCAGAAGCGGGTGGGGAACACACCACAATTTGTAACTGAATTCCTTCTCAGCTAAAACACATGAAGTGTTTTCTTCTCTCTCTCTCTCTTTTATTTTTATTTTTTCGTGTCCTGAAGCTCTCACCATTCAGTTCCACAGAGTTAACCCAAAGTTTAGAATTATGAGAAGATGAAAGGGAGGGCAACTCTCCTTAATTACTGTGTCTACACGATACATAACCTAATGTGCCTTTCTCATTTTCCCCTCATCACTATTTTTGCCAGTTGAACAGCCTAAAACAGGGGTGGCCAAACTATGGCCCGTGGGCCGGATCCACGCCACTCCCAGAAGCAGAAGTAAAACACACCCGCCCATGTGCAAAACGCTGCCATAAATGCATCCACAGCTATCGTAAGTGCATTTTACTTTTACTTCCAGTGTGAAGAACCATGTGACCGGCCCACGGCATGAAAGGTTGGGAAACCCTGGCCTAAAAGGTTGTAACCTCTTCTCACAATGAACTCCTTCAGGCCATTGCTCTTTTAGTTACCCCTTTCTGCACCTCTCCAAACAACAACGGGGCAGTTTCCGAGGTGGGTGACCAGACAGTACACAATATTCCAAATATGGTACACCATCTTTCCGTACACAGACAGCATGAGAGTGGCAGCTTTATTTTCAGTTTCTTCCCACAGCTTCCCACGTCCCTATCACACCGCTGAACATCTGCCAAAATGCCCTAAGATGGTTATTCAAAATAAAAATGGAGAACTACTACCAAAAGAGGAGTATAAAAAGTATTTTTTAAAACCATGGGTTCTTCTTGTGTCTGGCCGCAGTTTGCCAAATCAATTGGAGCTAAAGGCAGACATAAAGCTAAGTAAGGTGGAACGCAAATTTGAGGACATAAGATGCAAAAATAGTCACACACAAAAAGGTCAGCCAACTCTTCTCTCTGTGTGGGAATGTTCCCAAGCCCAAAGCAAAGTGAGTGCGCACACTCATAAGTATATGTGTAAAAGGTATGTGCCATGTGTAGTTGTGTATTCTTTATGAGGGTGTGAAGTCTCCCACCCTTAGTTCCTTCAAACCAATGGCCTAGCTATTAATATAATGAAGGTGGGCCCCAATCTTCTACCTGCTCTAAGGCAAAGAGTACATTGGGGCTCTAAAAGACCCACAGACACATGGTAGCAACAAGAGGCAAAATGCTAAGGATAAACTCTTTTCCTTTCTTTTCTCATACCTTCCTGCCACCCTCCCACAAAATTTGAATTCAGCTTCATTAGCAGTTGGGTGAGTGGGTGGGAGTCATTAATCTATTTGATAAACAACTGTCATCACACTGAAAAGGAAGTAATACTTTCAGGCCTCATGGAAAAATGCCAGGAGACTTGAGAACTGTTTTTTCCTTAAGAATGTAGCTCAGAAGGTAACAGGCCTGCGAAGACAAAGAGGGCTAAGCCTTTAATCACATCAAACACAGCTTTGAAAATTGTCAAACATAGTATTTGAAACTTTATTGTCCTTTAAAAAAAAGTGGTGCACATATGAACTTTTAAGTCAGTGCCTCACTCTTTTAATAAAATATGGTGAATTTTGATACACTCTAATCTCTCTTAAAGCTGCAACAAATATTTTAGTTGCAGCCATATTAACTTTGTCATTCTGCTGTATTAAACCACTGCTTTCATGGAGTAACATAAGACCACAGTCAGTGTTTAAAACAAAAAAAAGTGTGACAAAATTAAACGTTTCAGTTTTTAAAAGCACCAATTCTTTTTATATATTTGGTCTTCTTTTGCCCCTTTTATCATTTACTCAGTTTCTCCTACCAGCCAAGGTATGTTCTGAAGGCATTTCTGTTTAGATGCTCTCAAATTTTTTAAGACAGACAGACAGAGATACAGAGCTGTGGAGCTGAGGAAGTCTGTCGCAACCACCCAGGTGGTAAACGTCATTAGCTGGGCGAGTCAACAAGCGTAGTGAGTCAAAAGGATGAGAAGACAATTGAAATTTGGGACCTTGATGTGCTAACTACAATAGAGGAAGTTTGTGAAGCTCTTGGCAAGGAGTTGGAGGTAGCCATCAAAGCAAAGACTATCAAGTCCATCAGAAAGGCGTATAAGAGCACGCAAACTGCTGTGGTCCGTCTACCAACAGACCTAGCCAGGAAGGCGATGGTTATGCATCGGTTGGGCGATCTGCCAAGTTAGAGAGAAGGTTGATGTGCACATCTGTAAGGTAGTGGACAGGTCCAAGTATTGTCTCCGATGTGGTAAAGGTGGCCACACCCATGAGGCATGTAAGAGAGGGGGTGAAGTGTGTACTGTGTGAGGCTCAGAGGAACCACCCAACAGGGAGTTTCAGGTGTGCAGCCTACCAAGCAGTGGTGAAGGCAGTGGTAGATAGGAGATGAAGATCCTCCAGCTAAACCTTAATCATTGTGAGACAGCGCAGGACTTGCTGAAGCAAACTGTGTGGGACCTGGATAGGCGTTGCTATTTTGTCGGAGCAGTACAGGGACGTTGAAAGTTCACGAGCCTGGATCGCTGACGCGTCTGGACATGCAGCTATCTGGGTATGTGGGCAGAACAGAATTCACTTGGGTCAAAGTGGATGGCATCTATATATACAGTGTTTACGCCCCACTAAGTGCCTCACAGGATGAATTCGAGGCTATGTTAGGGAATGTAAGTCTTCGCCTCACACCCTAACTGGTTGCAATGCATATTGTGTCTGTGATGCCTTTAAGACCCTACTGTAGGGGCACACAGATGCTGGGACTTTTCCCTGGTGTGCTCCATAGGCCAGTGTATTTAGGTCACAGCAGGAGTGCAGACTTCCAGCTACAATGCTCATCTTGCCTGAGCTTTAATGCTCACCTTTCTCTGCTGACAGTCTGGACTAATTTTATATTTATTTATTTATTTATTTATGGTTCAAATTTCTATGCCGCCCAATCAGGCGAACCCAACTCAGGGCAGCTCACAACAAAATTAAAACATACATATTAAACCCCAACATACCCACCCACCTATTAAAACTAACCACGAAGATTCCTGCATCCTCCAGAACCTGCTACAATGACTGAATATTTGCACTGATCCTGATGATGGCTTTTGCCTGATATGCCATCTGTGCCTGCTGGACAAAGAAGGACTATTTAGGGGTAAGCCTCCACCAGGAGGACAGAAGCTGTAGAACTCTTTGCCTTTGTCTATAATTACAGCTTGCATTTACTCTGCTGGACTGAACTGCTACCGAACTGTATGGACTTGTATATAGCACAACTGAACTGTCTCAGTGAGGTCAACTGAACAGCTTGAGAGAATATATCTGTTTTGGGGGGTTTTTTGTTTTGTTTTTTAATTTTAATAGCTTTTATTAAGAACTGAAATAATACAAAAACAAATAATGCAAATAATACAGTAACAAATTTATACATTATTTAAAAAAATAAAGCAATAAAACAGTATAACCCGACCACCTGTGCTCTGCCGGGAGATGTTGGCGGGGGTTTCTTGACCATTTGCCTTCAATTCTATTTCCAAAATTGGATCGTGTCAGGGCTTGGGTTAAACTTGTTATCACCTAATAAAGCGAAGTTGACAAAGGAACCCCAAATCTCCCAAAATGGTGTCTTTATTGGTAATCCCTTTTTCTGGTGGACTTGGAAAGTTAATTTCTCATTGAGAGCCAATTGCCAAACATCTGCGTACCATCTGGCTTTACTAATGTTAGTTCCACTCTTCCATTCCTTGGCAATTAGCTGTCTGGCTACCATCAATAAAGATAACAATAATTCTTTTTTATTATTTTCCAGATGTAAATCATCCACTTCACCCAATAATACTATCTTTGGACTTAGCACTATTGTTATTTTTAATATTTTATTCAATTCCTCTACTATAACATCCCAGAAATTCCTCATTTTACCACACAGCCACCACATATGAATGTAAGTCCCTTTTTTTATTACATCTCCAGCATAAATCAGAGTTCTTATTATTTTTAAATGTAATTTGGCTGGAGTGAGATACCACCTCCAGAGTACTTTACAATTATGTTCTTTTTCCTTTATTGAAAGTGATTTCATACTTCTATGGGTCCATTTCTTTTTCCAGTTCTCATCTTTTATTATAATTCCCAAATCATCCTCCCAAGTTTTTTTAAGCCAATGCTGAGTATCTTCACTAGAATTTAACAACTGATAAATCTTACCCACTAAACCTTTTAAATTCTTTTTACCATTCCTTACTTCAAGAGTCAGATTTTCGAAGGGGGTTGATGCCCGATTTATTGTACTGTTTTCCCTCATCTTTCTGTTCCACGCCTCCATCTGGAGTTCTTGCAGCCAATTTTAGCCTAACTCCACATAAATACTTTTTCTTTGGAAGATGGCATTACAATTATCAATCCAATCCGTAATTAATATTTTTTGCGTAATTAAAATTTCTCTTGTACTTATTCCATTATGGGCGAAGAATTTGGAGATAATATTGGTTTTAATCCTTTCCATATTCTAAATATGTTCTTTAAAGAAAAATTACAAAATTGGGGATTAGTTCTTATCTCACCTAAAAATAATTCGCCCTTCCAATTTCTAAACTCTATATAATCTAATTTATACTTTTGCGCACAATTAAGACTTAATAGTTTAGTAATTCTCTTCAAATTGAAAGCTCTGTAATAGAGTTTAACATTCGGGACATTTAGCCCGCCCAATTTGGTTTTTAAATACCATAAACTTTTATTGATTCTTGGCTTTTTTCCATTATTACAGATTTCATTTATCAGTTTCTGCCAGATTTTAAGCTCTGTTTCTTTTATTTGTATTGGTAAATTTTCAAATAGAAAGTTTAGTTTTGGCATAATTTTCATCCTGCACAAATTTATCATCCCAAACCATGATATTTTCAATGATTTCCATTGATCCTTAATTCTTTTTATTTCCTCTTTTAACTTATTAAAGTTGATTTTATACAAATCCTTAACTTCGTCTGACACCATTATTCCCAATAACTCATTCTATCTTATTTTAAATTTATATTTCTCCATTACTTTCTTCTTTTCCTCCTCCGATAGATTACAAGTAATAGCTTCTGTTTTATTCCAATTTATTTTTAATCCTGTAGCTTGCTCGAATAACTTCAAGTGATGTTGAATTTTATTAATATTTAGAAGAGGATCCTTGACCACTAGCAAGGTGTCATCTGCAAATAAACTATTTTTTTTGTTTTTAACACCTGTAAAACCTTCATCTTGTCGAATACTTCTTGCTAACAACTCCATTGCTAGAATGAAAAGTGATGGGGAGAGCGGACAGCCTTGTCGAGTACCAGCCTTAATCTCGATTTCCCCACTTAACCTATTATTCATTTTTATTCTTGTCACCGAATCATTATATAATTGATCAATTGCATGTTTAAATTTAGAACCAAACTCTAATCTGCAACATATTTCTTTAATAGTAGACCACTGAATAGAGTCAAATGCTTTGTAGATATCTAGTGCCAAAATACAAACTTTTCACTTACTCTTTTTAATCAAATCTATAATATTGACTAACCTACTTATTAGTCCCTCCATCTGTCTGCCCTTCAAAAAAACAGCTTGGGTCCTCACCTATATAAAAGCTTAAAAAGCTATTAAGTCTGTTATTCAATAAAGAGGTGAATATCTTAGCGTCCTGATTTAATAAGGAGATAGGGCGGTAGGCATCAATTTTTCCCTGTCTTTACCCGGTTTTGGGATCAATACCATAATTGAACGACTCCAGGATTTTGGCATATTACCCCCCTCTATTATATAATTATACAGTTCTTTAATTTGGGAATCATTACTTCCTGACATTGTTTATATATTTCCGACGGAAAACCATCTTCACCTGGTGCTTTGTCATTTTTTAAGTTTTTAATCACTATTTCAATTTCTTTATCTTGAATTTCTTGCTCCATATAATCTGAGTGTTCTTTTTTTAATTTTATATTTAAATTTTGATCTAAAAAAGTTCCTAAATTTGTCACATTAACAGACTTTTCTTTGTATAAATACGCAAAGAACTTTTCTGCAATATGGAGTTTCCCCTCTAGTTTATGTACTATGAGACCATCCTCATCTGCCAGAGCTTCTATTTGTCTCTTGATCTTCTTATTTTTTGCTCTTTTTGCTAAAATTTTCATATCCTTACTATTAAATTCAAAGTCATTTCTCTTTAGATATACCAAATCTTTTCTTGCTTTATCAATTTCTAAACCTATTACTTCTTTTCTTAAAGACTGAAGTTTATTCCAATTCCTCTCATTACCATCCTCTGCATGTCTTCTTTCTAATTCTTTTAATTCTTGTTCTCTTTTAACTATTTTCCTATTTAATTCTCTATCAATAATGATTTTTTCCTGAATGCAGTCTCCCCTTAATACCGCTTTCATGGCATCCCATAAAATATGTGGCGCCACTTCACCCGTATTGTTGATCTCCCATTTTTCTATCCATTTGACCATCAGTCTTTTCTTTATCACTTCATTATTTAGGAGTTTTGTGTCAAACCTCCATATATTACTTTTTGAAACATCCTTTCCTAAATTAATTTCCAAAGTGATTGGGATATGATCTAACAACTTAAATGTGCCTATTTTAAATTCTTCTAAATTGTGTGAAAGGTTCTCTGATACCATAAAATAATCTAATCTGGAATATGTTCTTGACATTGAGAAGGTAAATCCCTTTTCCTTTCCTTTCATATATCTCCAAGTATCTGTAAGATTTAGCTTCTTCATCCACCTATCAAGTATATTAAATTGACCTTTCCTATAGTTAGAATCATTGGAAACATCAGTCACAGCTCTTGTTAAATTAAAGTCTCCACCTACTATCAAGTTTGGTGATCTTTCTTTTTTTATAATTGGTAAAATCTTATCTAAAAAGAAATCTTGATTTTTGTTTGGAGCATAAATATTTACCAAGGTATATTCTTCATTTTCAATCTTACCCTTAATTAGCTGAAACCTTCCCTCTTTATCACATATATTCTTGGACATTATAAACCCCAGCTTATTCGCTATTATGGTAGCTATACCTCTAGAATTTGAGGTTCCCAAACATTTTTCATATATATCGGTTCCCTTTACATAAAGATTATTTTTATTTACATTTTTGGGTGAGTCTCTTGAAGAAATATAACATCTGCTTTTTCTCTGTTCAAAATTACCTCTAGTCTTTTTCTCTTAATTTGATTCCCCAGGCCTTTAACATTGTATGATATAATTTTTAATCTCCTTGACATGAGGGAGTATTGGTCTTATTACCCTCACCGACAGTTCCCCAACATTGAAAAAAGAAAAAAAGAAAAATAGTGATTTTTTTAAAAAAAACTACAAAAAAAGTTCTTTTTCATCAATTTTAATTTACTTCTATCAACCTTTGAATTCCATGCGCAAAGAAAAACTTAACAATAACAAAAGTGAGAAAAAATTCTCGAAACACCCCCCCACACACACACACACTTTCCTAGTTGTAAAGCAACCTTTGACATCCAAAGTTGGGGGGGGGGGCGCGTTAAGCAAAAAAATAACATTCTGACATACAACCGTTGCATGTTCAATATCTATTTTTACAAACTTAAAGATTAATATATTTTGAATAGACCATTTAATAAAATGAATGACCAAACCATTTAGTTACCTCCCTCCGCCCTCAGCACTTCTTCGTCTTCCACCTCATCTTCCTGCTCCTTCATCTTTGAAGTTAGTGACTCCTTTAGAGATTGCCAGTCCTTTGAACCCTTCTCTATGATATTTGCACTTGTAAGTATGTCCAACATTTGAGGAGTTTCCCTTAATACAAAATTTTTCCCTTGCTTCATGAATGTTAATTGTTTGGATGGTCTCCAATTATATTTAATGCGCTTATCTCTTAATATTCTAGTCACTGGTTTTAAACGCAACCTCCAGACCCGTTATTCCAATGATATGTCATTGTATACCTCTACTGTTATGGATTCCATTTTTAGGGCTTCTTGACCTAAAGATTTAATTCGATTCATCAATTTTAATTTTAAGACCAAATTAACAAATTTCACCAGGACATTTCGCACTCCACCTCCATTATTTTTTGGGGGCCTAATCTATATATGCTCACTATTTCTTCCGGACCCACATTCTCCCCTAAATTTAATCCATTCCGCCAATTTAAAAATCTCTGTCGTAAATCATCTGGATTACCCTCCGGGATATGTCTGATCACCACATTATTTTTTCTCAATTGATCTTCCAGATAACCCAACCTTTTTTCCTAATCTGACCACTTGTCCTCTGTAGAATTCACTCTTACCTTCATTGCTTTCATATCATGATGTAATTCCCACACTTCCTTACCAATGGCATTTACCCCTTCTTTCAAATCCTCTATCTCCTTAATCAAATTTGTATATTCAACTTTAGTTGATTTGATTACTTTTGAAATAGTGTCTTTAATCTCCATTTGAAATCTTTTATTGTTTAACAATGTTCTTCCATATCTTGAAGCTTTGTTTGTAATGCCTGCCCCAACTTATCAAATCTAGACTCTAAGTTTCCCTTTAGATCTTTCATATTGGAAGTTGAAGCCTTATCCATCTCTGCCCCCTCCTCTACATCTGAATCCTTATTTTGGACACATGGTAGGTCCATTAGAGTAGCCTGTGATTTTAAAGTTCCTGCCCTACTCATTCCTTCTAAATCCCCACACACACACCCTCCTGCTGCTTTTCCTGAATCTCTTGTTCCAATTGTTTACTCCTTCTTTCTTCCACTTTCTTTTTTAATTGTTCCAAATCAAATATCTCATCAAGTTCTTCCCTCAATGATCTTCTTCTGCTCTCTTCTTGCTCCCTTCTTATTAATCTTTTATCTCTCACCCAAGATGGATCCTGATTTGGTGCCTTTACCCTCTTACTCATTAAACAATCTTCAACCACGCTTATATAAAAGGAAAAAGAAAGAGAAAATCAGCATAAATAGGTAAAAATGTCAACACCAATAATGCTTAAGGGTATATGCCAAAATACAGCAGATAAGGGGTTAAGAGAAGGGGGAGGTAATGCAAATGTAACCCAGAGTGCAGAAAGACCATTAATATGGATTGTCTTGAAAGTACACAAAATATATAAACAGGAGTTTATGTCCCTTTTTCAACTTATTTTCCTTTCCTTCTTACACTTTAAGTGCTATATAGAAATGGGAAAAAATGTCAAAGTACAATTTGTCGTCTGCTCCGATAGCACTCTGTTTTGTGTTACAGTTGTTGCACTGTATATACTTGCACCTTTTTACTTCCTGAATAAACCTTGTTCTCCGTCAGGATTGGAATCACAACATTTTGACTGCAGTACAGAAATTTAACTACTGCCCAACCGGTTCTGGGGGGAGGATAAAGGGTCATGGGCTGACTAGTGTATTGTTATTACTGCCTGTTCAGATATTGTATTGCTGAATTTTGTTTTTGATTGTACTGTGTTTATTGATATTTTGATATATTTGTTTTTTTATTCTTGCTAAACTGATTGTATTGTACTATGATATGTTGTTTAGCCGCCCTGAGTCGGTGCAAGCTGAGAAGGGTGGGGTATAAATTAAATAAATAAATAAATTCCCACTTTGGAAGCTTTTGGAAGCACTGAGCTTTTTCACATCACCTTTGTTGGTCTCTTGTTGACCAGGCCCCCAAAAAAGCATCAAAGTGACCCAGTCCAGCTCAACTGTCCTTGTACTCTTTACAAAGAGAGAGGACTTAGAAACTGCTCCCCAAACTATGGCCCATGGGCTTGGTTTGGCCCATGTGACATCACAATCCAGCATGTGGGCTGCATTGCCACCAACACTGGAAATTGTGCAGAAATGCTCCCCCAATGCTCCCTCCTCCAAGGGAAGCATTGGAGGAGAGAAAAACGGTCAGAAATCGGTGTGATTTCATGCGCTGCTGCCACACCTTTGGGAGGAACCATATGACTGGCCCACACAGCTGAAAGAGGGCGGTCAGGACCCTAGCAGGAAAAGTTTTAGAACTGGATAACACCTGGATAGTCATAGGTTTCCTGGCTCTGAATTATAGCTTTTAACATATTTAACTGGTGTGCAAGTCTATCTCAGTATTTTCAGGCAGAAAGAATGAGAAATTAATGTTCACTGTCACATGAACTGATGTGCATATATATCATTTCCAGTATTCTTGTCCTTACTGGAGAGGGAGTAAAATTGAACCATTTTTTAACATAAGCCAAATAGGGAACTGCTTTATAGTGTACTGGATTCAAAGGATTAATCAGTGTTGAGACACACCAGGATCAACAATATGGGTGGAGATAAGAGGTGCTTTGGATCCATTTTCAAAACACAACCTTTGACTTCTATGA
This sequence comes from Bradypodion ventrale, assembly GCA_035047345.1. NCBI lineage: Eukaryota > Metazoa > Chordata > Lepidosauria > Squamata > Chamaeleonidae > Bradypodion > Bradypodion ventrale. The sequence continues at coordinate 325,321,541 of JAWDJE010000002.1, read as the reverse complement.
GTAACTGTGGCCATATTTCATACTTTAACCTTGGGTGAACAGCAGCATGAGCACATACTTTCTGCTTGCCATATTTACAGCTCACCTATTAATGTAGCGATAAAGATCCATTTACAGTTTAACTGGACTTTGTTCAAGTCACTTTATTAAACAGATGATTCTGTTTCAGAAAACCAGATGACGCACAGCAACGGTATGTTTTTCCATTGTGAAGCAAGACTGGCACATTCCTGAATTGAACTCGGGGCCAATTTCTAAAAAGACCTTTCACCTGGCAGAACACATGGATTAAAAACCATCAAAAGGGTTGGAAGTTATAGAAAGAGGAGCAGTAAGATTATGGAAGAAATATTTCTGCAGCTACTATGCAGTGCAGAAATAACAATGACCACTTTATTACCGTCAAAAAGTGTTGACATTTGAACTAAGTAGCAATTTTGGGTATGGCTTCCAAAACACTAAGTAGGGTTTGAACTGGTTTTATCATCATCACCATCACGATTCCTGTTATTCTTGTTGCTATTTTTGGTCAGTCCACAGGTGGCACAAATATTTGAGGTTAGAAGTGCAACATTAACGGACCACAATATGTTGAATTGGTTCAAACTTTTCCAACCTTGGTGGGGGCGAGGGTAAAGGGGACACCAGGATTGTATTACTGCCGACTGTTCTCAGGATCTCTTCTGCTTCTTTTGCTTCCAAAACATACTAATACAAATGGACAACCTCTAATTATAAAGAAACCCAAAAGATATATCTGGGCAATATTATTGCCTGGAGCAACTAAAATATCCAAAAATAATGTGACTTTTGAGGATTCCAGAATTTCTGTTCAGAAATGAACATGAAGCAAAACAACCGGGGAATGGAAAATTTTGGGATTCCATCTCTCAACATATCACACACCCTCATTTTCAACTAAATACAGCTCCTGTAGGTATATTGCAACATTGCCACTAAACTCAGGAATCACAATGGAACACAAGAAACTACATTTGGAACATAATTTACCGATAGAAGACCTAACAACTACAGGATGTTGAGGCTTTCATCTCCATTCTGACAACAAAGCTTTCTAGGATCCTAAACAACTTTGCTGACTATGGGACAGTAGCAATTACAACAGTCAATCAATATAGAAAAGTCCCACAGATTCACATAGCGTCTAAGAACAAGTAACTGGTACTATCATTCTAAAAGTTTGCTTACAAAACTGAAAAAATGCTTGATATAAGCCCAGTCAAACAAAACAAACTTTTCCAATTATAAGTAAAAGTAAACGTCTCCCTTGCCAGTCACCAAAGCGCATGGAATGCTGTTACCTTTCCCGTCAAAGCAGTACCTATTTATCAAGTTGCAATTCCTTGCTTTCGAACTGCTAGGTTAGCAGGTGTTGGGACAGATGAAAGGAGCTCACTGGGGATCCTAAAAGTCAAAAAGAATTAACTTGATATTTTATGGTGTTAAATTGATGGTCTATGGCAGTGATGGCAAACGTTGGCACTCCAGGTGTTCTTGGACTTCAATTACCAGAAGTGCATCTTATACACTGGCAAATACAGTAAAAAAATTTACACAACAAAAGGACTGTATTTTGCTTTTGTTCTGTATTTTTTTGCTTCCGTTTTTGTGTCAAGATATTTTGACGCCGACGCCGAAGCCCGCCGAGGCTCTGTGCTCCTCCTCCCGATCTGGCAAACCAGGAGGAGTGGAGCATTTGTGATGGCCCCTGTGGGGGGATAAAAGGACTTGCCTGACCACCGCCTCCCGCTGCCGACACCGAAGCCCGCCGAGGCTCTGTGCTCCTCCTCCCGGTCTGGCAAACCAGGAGGAGTGGAGCACCTGCGACGGCCCCTGCAGGGGAATAAAAGAACCTGCTCGGCCACTGCCTCCCACCGCCAAAGCCTGCCGAGGCTCTGTGCTCTTCCTCCCAGTCTGGCAAACCGAGAGAAGTGGAGCATTTGTGACGGCCCTTGCGGGGGAATAAAAAGACCTGCCTGACCACCGCCTCCCGCCGCTGAAGCGTGGAGCTTCTTCTTTTTTCCCGGTCCACCGAGACTGTTGAGTCCTGGCATCTGTAGGGACAGCAGAGATGCAATTTTGTCATGGGACTGTGTCATTGTGCTGTTTTTGTAGTAGACTTCCTGTATATTGTATTATTGAATATTTATTCTGTGTCATGTTGCTTGTTAGTTTGAATTTTTTTGGATATTGTAAGATGCTGTCTTTTGTAAATGTGTTTTATAGTTGAACCCATATTTTGTATGTGTTGTGATCTGTAACTGTATTTTTAATTGCCTGTGAACCGCCTTGAGTCGCCCATTGGGGTTGAGTAGGCGGTATACAAATAAAATTTACAATTTACAAGAGAGAAATGAAAATCCTTCAATGGGATATGAAACGATTCTGCAAAAGTCAATCCCATCAAGTATCACTCTTTTCAACTTTTCAATTGAGGAAAGTTTGCCTATAAAATCTAGAATAAACTTGCTCCAACAACGACAGGTGCCAAGGAGAATTCTGAACTGATGGGGATCATTGCTTTGACTCACTGACGAAATGAGACTGCAGGTGGCAAGGATGGGGAGATGGTACTGTGATCTGATAGACTCAAAACTGAGATGACAGCAATATAAAATTCAGGTCTATCTTCAAAACCAGGGATTCGCAACCTATGGCCTACATGCCTGATGCGGCCAACAGCACCATTTCATGTGGGGGCCCCACCGCCTCCACCACACCAGGAAGTGCCATGTGGTGGAAGAATGGCAAAATGGCCAGCCGGCCCCTGAAGCTGTTTGAGGTAGTGTGACCCGGCCCACAACTTTAAAAGGTTGAGAACTCCTGTTCAAAACAGGATTAAAATCTTGCAAACTGTTGACTTTGGAAAATAATATTGCACAGAGCAGCTGACATCTTCAGGAAAAAAATACATGCTTACAACGCAGGCAAATTATTCCAGAAGATGGAATAGGCGACATTCTCCCTAATTTAATAATGGGACTACAAAAGGGAAAACAAATCCCATTAGGGAAGATTTCATTAGTTTTTCTTCTCAATAAAGTTCCTCACAGTACATCACATTTTACTGCAATAGTGGAGCTCGCAGATGCCTTTGATTTGCCTTTTTCTCAGCCAGACTTACCTCTTCTTCTTCTGCTGTATCTGAATCCGAATACTGGCGATCATCATGGTGATCAGCCATGAACACTGCACTGAGAATATAATGCAGTGTCCTGCCTTCCACATCACAGCATGACCCCCGTACCACTGATCCAGTTCTGTGAGTCACTTCCTGGTCCTGAGCCCTTTTGACACACAAAGTCCTCATCAGCCTCAGGCCAGTATTGGTGGAGCTGCTGCCTTCAATCAACATGGATTCCAGTGAGATTTAATCAACTTGGGGACCATCACCCTTCCCTGTGGACTTCGCCACTCAAGGCTGACTTAACTCTGCCTGCCAACAAGAAATGCTGAACTTCCTCGGTTCAATGCAAACATTGAGGCTCAATTCAGCTATTCTATCCACTGCTGGACTCTAGTCTAAAAAACCAGTTGGTTCCCATGCTGGCAAAACTATATATTGTTAAGTTGTTTTAGTAGCAGCACAGCAAAATGAGGCAGGTTTTAAGCAATTTTATGTTTGAATGCAGGTCTCCCAATTCTCCCCTTTTCAGCCCTGCTAATAAACACACTTAGGACTAAATACCTGAAAGAAAAATAACATTTACTCACAAAATGGGGCCAGAATATACATGTGCTCAGAAGTCATGGTAAAGTTGGTTTAGAAATAAGTCTTTCTTTCAGCCATGTGGCCCGGAAGATTAGATAGCTCAAAAAGACATCTTTCTTCTTCCAAAGCAGAAATCAAGAGAGAGAAGGCCAGAACAAAACCAAGGCATTAACACATGCAAAGAGGGTCAGAAGATCTCTGAGGCAGGAAAGAACCTTTCTAATTGTAATTACAGACAAACAATGCAAAACAACTTCCTTTAGGTGAGGCTAGTCTTTCCTGTCTCTCTGGTCACTTTATGCTTGGGTTGAACTAGAATACTCAACATATATAAGGCATTGCAGTTTGAAGAAAGAGAAGAACACGGTCTCTTGGAGAGGAAGTCTAATAAAGTTCTGAAAAGCCAAAGAAAATACTTATTAACCAGCTAGGTGATTTGATAGAGCTCAAGCGTCAGAAAATCTGAGCCTTCAAAGGTGCTTCCAGACAGACAGTTTCCACTACTGGTCAAAATACACTATACAACTATGCCATCTTTTCCTCCTTGAGATGGAAAGGGACATTAAAATGCTCAAAAAACACAACAGGGCTGCAGGCAAAAGACCAGAGCCTTATTCAGCTCTTTGAATTCCCAATTATGTGAACATATTTAGCAGGGAGCACCCACTATCTTCCTCTACACGATGCTGGAGAACTCTGCCGAGGCTCCTGCTCCGTTGTAGCTCTTGTAGCTGTGCACAAGAACTGAAATTTTCCAGAAATGAACCAAAGCTCCTCTGTCATTGCACAAAGTGATGATGGAGGGGAAGCCCAGCTGTTCCTCTCTGGGTGTAATGGGAAAGGAGGATTTCTATCAACGAAGGCTAATATCCGGCTTCCTATTAAAAATTGTGAATGAGACTCCCAAGCTCCTCGTAGGTTTTCTCCTGAGCACAGCTCAAGTATGCTGTTTATTTACACAGCACACATGTCAGATAAAAACTGGGAAAACACCTGAATACCCCAATTCTATTGTTTTGATTAATATCAAAGTGATCAATTTCCTCTTCTAGGGACTGTGGTGGCCTAGTGGTTAAGACGCTGAACTTGATGACTAGAAGTTTGGCAGGTCAGCAATTCGAGACCCAAGTGCTGCACGATATAGTGAGTTCTCAGCTCTGTCCCAGCTCCTGCCAATCTAGCAGTTCGAAACCAAGAAATTGCAAGTAGATAAATGGGTACGTCTTTGGAGGGAAAGGTAACAGGGTTCCATGCACTCCAGTGCCTAGTCATGCCTGCCACATGACCATGGAAACGTCTGCAGATGCAGAGAGCACTGGCTCTAATATGGTGTTCTTCTGCCTTCTAAAACAATTAGGTGCATTTACAACTCTAACACGTTCCTCAACACCTGAATTCTAAGAAATCCAGTGCAATTTTTAAAAGCATGATTTTGCATAGGCTTTTTCAAACTGTATAAATCTTTCCTGAAATCCTGCTATATTCTCATTTGTGAGGAATTCGTCTCTGGTTGGAAATCATCTCCGGTAATGTCAACCTTGTGTTGCTGGATAAACTTTCTCATACTAGGTTATGCGAAAAGAACAGCAGAATAAACTCACCAAAAGGCAGTTTCATGTCTGGTCTAGACACGAAAGATGAAGAAGACCCCAATAGTGCAATACAAAGTTAAAGTGGAGTCTTCACCTGCCTAGCCTTGATCTTTATGGATCTGCCTTGCCTATTCTCCTTTACTGCTCAAGTGGGCAGTCAAATGTCCACTACCATGCAGGCCAGCAAACAATAGTTTCACAACCAGCTGGGGTATGCTGGTCACCATGGGAGGGCACTGGGCAGGGGTGAAGGGTGGCAAGCAAGGGATAGGGGGGAAGGTTCCCCTCGGGATCCGCTTGGCCACTGCCCCTTGCTTTGTCTGCCTGGCCGGTGGCACTTTAGAATAAGCCATTGCTCAAAGCTGAAGGAGGGAGCTTGGAGCAATGGCTTAATCTAAAGTGCAACACGCCAGGCAAATAAAATAATAATAAAATTATTATTTGCGCCCCAAGACGCCAGAGGCGAGGGCGCACTGGGATGAATCCCCCTGTCCCAGTGGCCCAGCCCATGCATGACAACCAGCACCTTTTACTTTCACCATTTTTCTCCTACCAAAGGAAGAAACAACCTATTGTGTGACATCCTGCACAGCCTGTCCCTTCTTCCTTAACTGCTGTTTGAGCATTTGCCTGGTTTCAAGCACTTGTCCCTGAACGGCAATGAAACAAACAGCAGGAGACATCCTGACCACAACCAGAAAGGGGCTGCAGGGCTGAATTCAACCCCAAAGCAGCTCTCTCTGCTCAGGGAAACCAAACCGAAATGTATAACTGTACAACGGTGAATAAGTCCATTTACTCTTTAGTAAACTCTGCAAGGCAGAAATCTATATTCTCACTGAACTGAGCAGTTCCCACGAGAAGCAATTAGATTTGAAATGCTGTGGAAACCTGGAAGCACTGCTTGTTAAATAAATCTCCCTCACGCCCATTAGCTTTGTTCTTTCTCTTCATTCTGATATCTGGAAGATGCAACGGCTAAATTACGGATCACATGGACAATGGCCTCAATTTGCATGCTGGACCAAAAAAAGACACAGAAAAGAAGAGAAAAACATGCTTCATTTCACATATAAGCCAAGAAAGGTTACTTGAAGTGCTCCGGCGGGCATCAACTCAAACCCACGTGTGAAACCCTTGCCTAATAATGGGAATGCTCATGGCTAACTTCCAACTTCTTAGCTTCAATGTCCCATACATTATGTGGAAAAATAGTAGCTTACAAAATAAGATTTTTGATTCTTCTTCTTTGGTGTCCTGATCAAACCTTGGACTGCCAAAACGAAGCCACTTTCTTGGCTTTGTCGTTGGCCAAACGTAACTCCTCATTGGTGCATCTTTCTGGCAGTAAGTAAATGAGCCGGATTCTGTATCTCTCCACATTCACTCAGCATATTGTTGTCCACCAGCAGCCTCCACTTAGGGACTCCAACCCTTAGCCAATTCAGGGTCCTCCAAGAGACATGGGAGGTTGAGTTCCTCAGCTATATGTGTAGCCCGCATAGTTCTTCAAACCAAAGGAACTGAAGAATGAGATTCTTGGTGAGAAAAAATACAGTAAAAGTATTTTTAAAATGCTATGCTTAACAATCCGCTTGTGAATGCTGCACGGCACCAGAATAAGATAATAAATGAATTATACTCCGAGATCCAATGCTTGGTGAATCCAACCTATTCTTTATATGGTTATCAAGATCCAAAGCTTTTTTCCAGATAATTATATAGCTTTTCTGGGAACAACCCTTTCCTGAGGGATCTTAGAGCGATATAGTGACTATTGAAGTGGTAATTTTTTGAATTAGTAATTTTTTCAAAATAAATTTTTTTCCAGCATCCAGCCTTGTGGCGAAATCTGCTTATTGTGCTGTAGACGTCTACAGATGATCATAAATCTATGAAACTGAAGAAATATTCCTATTTCATCAATGTAACAACTGTTTCTCAGTATCTCTGAATCATTTAGGACTGCCGCCTACATTTACGTTCTATCACAAACCTGATTCTTATTCTCAAGCACACAGATGGGCTTAGTTCTGCCCTACACATTCACCACAATTCACTATAGGGAGCATGGAAGCAATACAGTAGATCAGAAGGTCATTAAATTTTGTCCAATGAGCTTGGGATAGCAGCCTACCCACTGTTTCCTCACTCCTGCTTTATATTCACAACTGTACTTCAGGGCGTATGAATGAGAGTACATAAGCAAGTGAAACTAGGTAGAGATCACCAGTGGGTGAGTTCTCTGGCTAAGCAGGGATTTATATGCACCAAGGTGATTCAAGGCTTAGAATAACCCACCAGTACGCAGTTACAGCAATTTGATAACACTTTAACTGTTGTGTCTGCCCCTTTGCTGAGTGACATACTTGGAATGTTCTGCTAGAAAGTTTTAGTACATTTCTGTGTGTTATAGAAGAGAATTCCCAGACTTCTATAGGATGAAACCACAACAGTGTGCTATCAAACTGCTATCACTATTTGATCCAGCTGCAGTTCAGGTTTTCAGTACTATAACCACTGAAAGCACACTAGCTTCTTCTAGGCAATATTTTCTAGTCTTCATCTTCCTTGCAATGATCTTATGTTTCATCCCAACTATCCACCCAACATTTAGTGTACACAACCCAACCTATAATAAAGACTCGGTTACATACTGACTAGCGTTAGAAAACAAAACAAAAAACGCGCCAGCTCCTGAAGATAGAACATTAAGTAAACTGCAATTTTAAAATTAAACCATTTGGGGATCTAAGGGCATCACAAAGAAGTCAACTCCCTGTATCTGCATAACAAACATAGAAAGGAGATTAAAAAAAAAGACTGAGCATGTAGGGAATATATATTAGTGAGTCCAAAATCTAAACTGATGCATTACCAATCTGGTTATAAAAATTCTCTTGGAATTCTATACCGTACAAGAGGAGAAGAACAAAGACCAGGAGGCGGCTTTCACTTTCTTCTTGTTGTTCTATTATTAGCATTATATACAACCATTTTTGTTTAAAGGCTATATTTATTGAGATACTGTACAATAAATGTAAATAAGGATCTTCTTCTTTGCTTCATCTTTTGCCCCTTTGGGTGTCAAGGGCGAAACAAGGTTCTTGCTTTGGCAGTTCTAGTAGCCTCCACCAGTGTTATTTGGTGTTCTTGTAATATTTATTTGATGTGTTCTCTCCACCTTCCTGTGGGTCTGTCTCGTGTTCTTTGTCTTTCTCCTCTTTCCACATATGCCTTGTATGATAAAATCTCCCATGACATTCTCTCCAAATGGGCAAACCACTTAATTTCTTGTCTGTATATAATTTAAGATTGGTTTTATTCCAACTCCAACAGTCTTCCTCAGTCATCTCATTTCCGTGATGACCAACTTTTATTTATGTTCTGTTGTAAGTGTCCAAGTTTGGCACTAGTAACATAAGGTGGGAATAACTATGCTTTGTGTGAGGTGTTTCTTTGTGCTGGTCGGTATTGCCTTATGTTGTAAGAGCAGAATTAACTGTCCCAATATTTGGTTTATCTTACCACAACCATCTCTTCATCCATTTTGTCATCTTCAGTAAATGTTGTTCCTAGGTATCTGAACTTTGCCACTTGTTTATAAAATAAATAAAGCTATTAAAGCAAAAAATAAATACATAAAGTATGTTCTTCCTACATTAGCTGGTATCCAGTAGTAAACTGCAACCAGAATAATAATTTTAAAAGAACCAAAACAAAAACCAACCTCTCATAATATGTTAGTAATTCCTAATTGCTATCACAACTTAAAAGTCCTAAATACATTTTTTCATGGCCTTTAGATTCTGAATGACTGAACCAGGTGTCCTTGTGTTATGTTTTGGGCCGGTTAATCGTATTTGGGGAAACAGCAGGCCAGGTGCACTTACAAGCCTTTTTGAAAATGCATGTTTGTAAGGGAAACATCATTGCTTATTAATAACAGTGGCCTTGAGTAAGACAAGCCCAGCCCCAGAGCCTTTCCTGTCTCCAGGTGGTCTATCATTCACGTGCTGCTTTCTCCTTCTGCAGGCAAGGTCCTTCCTTCTCACTTGGAAGCTATGACTCAATTCCTGTTTTCCAAACAACATGAACATATTGAAAGGACACCCGTGGCCCTCCTCTCATCTGTCTGTTTAGCTATATGCAAATAACAGGAAAGACAGGAAGAATCACACATTAGGAGAGGAGGCATGAACAAAGACTTCTGTTGGGGGTACTGACCAGCCAAAGGCCTTTATTTTAACCGGATCCTTTTCCATTCCATTCCATTCCATTTCCCACTTTATCTGGAGTGCACCGGGTCCATCAAATATGGCATATTGGAGCAATATTATCACATGTATTCAGAATACCATTCAGAGGCAAAAGTTCAAACTCCAACGTCAGCCCTGCCCTCAAAATTCAACAAATCCCATACAACACAGGGATCCCAGTATGAAATGTGGTATCATTTATTTACCTTTTTATAGCTTCTTAGGGCATAAGTCTTCGCTCCCTGACTTGATTGTATGACACAATGTATTGTACTGTTACTTTAAGTTGCTGTATCCAGGGAGCACAGGTGATGGCTATTCTCCCAGTAAGCCAGGAGCCTTCTGTATAAGTAAGACATTAGCCAATGCTCCTCCAGCTCTCTATGCTCACAAGCGGCTCTATGCTCAGAAGCCTTCTGCTCACAGGCTTCACGCTGGAAGCCATGGTTCCTGCTGATTCTGCTGAACACAGGATCGTGCTGGTGACTCCACTGTTTGACTGCTGCCTTGGACACCATCAGCAACATTGGACACACTCAGAACTGACTGTGGGGTAAGACCCTTACAGAAGAGAGAAGAGCAACTTTACCTCTTTACTACCATGCTCATTCAAGTGCTGAGTAATGAACTTGTACATAATGGACTAGAAGCAACAGTGAATCTAACTGTGTGTTTCCAAGAGACTTTATCTGATTTATGTTATTATTCTGCTGTATATATTTGAAGCCTTCCTTCACTCAGTTAGTTAACTCTTTTGTTTTGCACTTAAGGAGTTTTGTCATGCCTGCATTATTCCAGGAGCCTTGCACATGCATACTTGGTGTATCCTCTGCCAGGGCACTCTGCTTGCCTGCATCAATATAGCTTGAAATTTTCCCAATGTCTGTGATTATCAACCTTTAGCATTCAAGACAGTGTTGGAATACAATTTCCAGATGGCACAGCCACCACAGGAAAGTGCCAGGGATTCTGGTAGTTGTAAGTCTCAAATACTGATGGGCCTTCTATTTTTCCAAGATACTTCGCCACGCTGCTGCTTGGCCAAATTCTGTGCATGGCCAAAATGCTGCTGTCCTGCAACCAAAAGGTTGGAAGTTCGATTCTGACAAGAGCTCAAAGTTGACTCAGCCTTCTATCCTTCCAAAGTCTGTAAAATGAGTACCCAGCATGTTGGGGGCAACATGCTAATTAACTTGTGAACCACTAAGAGCTATTGGGCGGTATATAAGTGTGATTGCTTTGCTATGGTATAAAAAACTCTGTTCCCATTAGAATTTATAGCTATGCACATGCTCCTACAGGCATGGATGCTGAGCTCTTTCACTGCTGAGTGAGTGGAACACGTTTTTTGCTTAGTAGTATGGAAATCAGGGGAGTTTCCCATACAGTAACACTGTGTTCCAGCTAAGCTTCTTTGGTTACTTCTGATTCTTATTCATTTACCTAACAGCCACAGATTTATTTTTAAAATCTGTAACTAAAAACCAGAGGTGCAAGTTAGACTAATCTAACTGGGCTTGTGTATAAGATATATACAAGATGTCTCTTTCAGTATTTCCCCCATCCTTGAGTCTCAGTTAGTGTGGAAGAGTACTCTTCCAAAAAATAAAATAAAATGGGGAGATATTGCAAAACATGGTACACACAGAGAAGCCCTGCTTGGTCAAGAAAACACACCTAAGCCATCTAATGCCTGTGCTTTTTTGGGGGGCAGGGGCGGGGGAGAGAATCCATGAAAGATTTTGTGCAAAAAGAAGTCTTATAATTTTCACAAAAACCAGCCTCACCATCACAAAAAACTAAGATCAATGAAGAAGAAACCTGTCTTACAAGTAAGAAGGAAAATCCTGAGGCTCTTGATCTCATGCTTAAGAATGAGCCAAACCAGAGTGTACCTGTAAACCAGGGATTCTCAACCTGCAGCCCACAGCACTACTTCATGTGGCCCCCCACTGCTTCCACCACACCCGGAAGTGCCATGTGGTGGAGGAAGGGGGGAATGGCTGTTCAGCCCCCAAAGCTGTCTGAGGGAGCATGACCCGGGCCCCGGCTTTAAAAGGTTGAGAATTCCTGCTGTAAACTAACTAACTCGCAAGCTGAATGAATGAATGAATGAATGAGCAGCCAATGAATTAGATATCAGAAAGAGTAGTTAGGATAGCCCTCACTAACATGCAAAAAGGTATACAGTACAGAAAATTTTCTTTCTTTCCATTCTGCTTACATTATCAAAACTGCAGTCTCCTTTCTAAAGACTCAAGCCATATAGCCTGGAAAACGGCTCTACAACTCTATAGATTTTCCAAAATACTTTGTTCAGCTGTCAGGTCATGATGAATGAAGCAGCTTTTGTAGGTAAAGGTAAAGGTTTCCCTTGCTCGAAAGCCAGTCGTATCTGACTCTAGGGTGCAGTGCTCATCTGTTTCTAAGCCGAAGAGCCAGCGCTGTCTGCTTCTGCAGACGTTTCCGTGGTCATGTGGCAGGCATGACTAGACACCGGAGCGCACGGAATGCTGTTACCTTCCCACCGAAGTGGTCCCTATTTATCTACTTGCAATTTCTTGCTTTCGAACTGCTAGGTTGGCAGGAGCTGGGATGAAGACGGGAGCTCATTTCCGTCCTGCAGTACTCAGGAATCGAACTGCTGACCTTCCGCTTCCCAGTCAGCGTCTTAGCGACTTGAGACAATGTAAAGTTGTAGGAACAATGCAGACAAACACAACTGTTTCTTCACAGCACTGAACCAGGAAAGGTAAGCAGGTTTCTTCTCTGTTAACACCTAAACTCTCCTCTTGCCAGGCAAGAATTTTAGACAAAATCCAATTGTAAATCTGCAGTGGATAAGATGCTGACTGAGAGGCGGAAGGTCAGCAGTTCGATTCCCGAGTATTGCAGGACGGAATGAGCTCCCGTCTTTGTCCCAGCTCCTGCCAACCTAGCAGTTCGAAAGCAAGAAATTGCAAGTAGATAAATAGGGACCACTTTGGTGAGAAGGTAACAGCATTCCGTGTGCTCCGGTGTCTAGTCATGCCTGCCACATGACCATGGAAAGGTCTGCAAAAGCAGACAGCTTTGAAACAGAGATGAGCACTGCACCCTAGAGTCGGACACGACTGGCTTTCGAGCAAGGGAAACCTTTATAAATCTATATAAATCAATTAAATTAAATTAAATGTGACCTATCCAAGAATATTTGAGGAAGCAAAAGACCAAGAGCCATCCAGAGAGTTCCAAGATGCTGACAATATCTTGTCTTTTGCATTCCTAATTTCCCTCTAAACACCTGAATCGACAGCAGGGGTGTGTTGGGCACTGTGGAAGGGCGCTGGACAGGGTGAGGGGAGGCGACCAAGGGACGGGGGAGAAGGCTGCCCCGGGAACGGCTTGGTCACCACCCCTTGCTTACTCTGCGCAGCGCATGGCACTTTAGAATAAACCATTGCTCCAAGCTGAAGGAGAGAGCTTGGAGAAATGGCTTAATCTAAAGTGCAGCGCACCAGGCAGGTAAATAATAAACTTATTATTTGCACCCCAGGGCCCAAAAGGCGAGGGCACACCGGGATGAATCCCCCTGTCCCGGTGGCCCAGCCCATACCTTATCTACAGCTCTATAAATGTCAGCCTGCAACCAGATTTCTTCTTATCTGAGCTGTAGCTGAAGGAGGGATTTAACAGTCACATTGTTTGGATCCTGCAAAGCCTAATCTTGTAGGTGGCAAGGTTTAAAAAGCAACAACAGGACCCAAATTTTTATATTTTATTTTATTTTTATTTTTTTCAGAGAACAGCAACAACCAAAAGGGAGAGTAAAGTCCATCAAGATTTCTTCCTCCTAACCTCCATAACCAGATCTGACCTCCTGACCATAAAATGACCTCTAGTGAGAACCAAACCCGCCCAGACAGGGACAATCTTGGCTTTGAGCCTGGGTTCAGCAATCACAAACAAAGCCTCATTACTACCAGACAGCCTTCAACAGATGCTGGGAAGGCCTAGAAAGCAGACAACAGGAGACAAAAGGTATAAAGTGGTAGATTTCATCTGGCTAGGCTGGATGAAGACAGCTATTTCAATTCCGCTAGCAAGGAAAACACAGAATGTTTCATTTCAAAAGGCAGTAATACATGCCCAGGGCTCTCATGAGATAAGAAAGCACACAACATCAGTTTCCAGGAGAGAGGAAGGGGGAGGTGGTTGACCTGAATGTGTTCAAAAGCCCTGATTCACAGCCTTTGTAAAAAATGAAGATAAGAGGTACAACCTAGTACCATTCTTAGTTTGTTGCGTAACCAACTAGCTTACTCCAGCAGTCTTTCAGTACTTTTTGCCAATAAGTGGAACCACTTTCTTCTGGAGAAAGAACATTCATTTTGGTCCTTCCAAATGGAAAAGTACATCAGACCACAATGCCAGCGAACGCTGAGTATCAGGCGGCAGTTAACTAACCTGACAACCCTGAGGACTAATGTCCTTGGGTGTCGAAGTCCACAGGGAAGGATGATGGTCCCCAAGTGGATTAAATCCCACTTGAATCCATCTTGATGGAGGGCAGCAGCTTCATCAATACTGGCTTGAGGTCGATTAAGACTTTGCATGCCAAAAGGGCTCAGGACCAGAAACTGAGAACTGGATCAGTGCATACCTGTCAAGTTTTGGATTTGGAAATAAGGGAAATTTCCTGGCAAATATGGGATACTTGACAGCTATGCTTATCCTGTGCTGCCCTCCAATGGCAGCAATAGGGCATTGCAGTCTAATAAGGGATGACGGCGGTAAAGAGGGTAAAATAAGGGGTTTTCCTGGCCAATAAGGGATACTTGACAGCTATGGATCAGTGGCACAGGGGTCATGCTGAGGTTCGGAAGGCAGATGAAAGGCCACTGCATTGAGTTCTCACGTCAGACTTCATGGCTGATTATCATGAGGATTGCCAATATTCAGGTTTGGATATGGCAGGTGGAGGAGGAGAAGGAGACGGAGAAGACGGAGAAGGAGAAATGAATTGCACCCTCCTAAAAACAAAAACCTGGTTTGTGGTGGAGTGTGCGTATATGTTTAAACTCCCAAGACAGTAGCAACCAAGATGCTTCATGATCTTTCTAATTAACTTCTTGGTTTACAGCTTTTTCTCCCATCTCAGTTTGGAAACATGTAAAAAAATCACAGTGCTGATTTATTCACATTAAATCCCTTTATTATCTGCACGTTGCAGGAGTTGGGCCTGGATCTAAGAGACAGATGGTTTGTGCCAACAGGACAAAAGAAGGAAGAACTCCCAGGATGAACTGCTAGATTGTGCAGGTTTTTAAATATCGTGGAATGTGGAGAAAAACATCTGTGTACATAAACACAAAGGAAACACTGTACACAGGTTTATGGCAACTAGAGACCCGCTGAACGCTTGTTTTTCAAAGGCCTACTCATGTTGTCTAACTGCTTATAAAAGGCTGGAAACATTATCCAATTACTGTACGTTAAAAAGGAAGAGCAAAAGAATTTAGGGTTAGGTAACAGTTTCATAGTGAGGGAAGATCTCCCACTTTTTAAAAAACCTATGTGTATATATTAACAAATGATAAACATATATCAAGGTAGGATCCAATTACATAACCCAGTTCAGTGTATCAGGCAGAATGATAGAGTGTAGGAGACCTGGGTTCAAATCCCTACTAGATGATGGAATCTCACTGGGGCTATGGAGCAATTAAGACCACTCCTTAAATGTTCCACATATATTAAAAACCCTGTAAGAATCATTATAAGTAGAATGTGACTTGATGGCACATAATAACGAAATCCATGGGCAGTTACTTCTTGGGTGTATGTGTTCAAGTGCTGTAAGAATTAGACGGGTTGCAAGCCCTGTATCCTCCACACTGACTTAAAACTGGATTCACAGACCTCATTCTGTACAGAATGTATGCATAAATGTATACGTAAATACATATATACAGCCCACCTTTCTGCTACAAAGATTGCTCAAGACAGCTTTAAAAACTTTATTTTTAAAAAAGCACAAAAAGCCACAAGTGGGAAAAAAATTCACCACAAAATTATTCCACGGAAATAAAGCCAATCCTGCCATAAAAGCCACTAAGTGTAGGAACAAGAAAACACACCACAGAAGATGATACATTACATTACAACTTTCCAGAATTCCAAAACCATTTGAAAGTAAAGTAAGCTTTCCTGGCAATGCTAGAATTTAAGCAGACAAAAGGTCCAGCAGAGCTCTTTAAAAGAAGACGTATCACTTGAGCGCTGTGGAACTGTTTAATTAAAGATAAACCTGCCAACCAAATATGGATTAACCAATGTACTGTAGTTGAATGAGTGAGCTGCAAGTTAACTTGTTCTATAAAAGTTTTTTTAAAAACCAGAGAGCCAGAGCGGGGGAAGGAGTGGGTGTGAAAAGTGACGGAGAAAAGAAAAACAATAAAGCCAAGCAACATGTCCTTTTTATCTTATTGCACAAACCTTTTAGAGTCACTGTGCTGTAGCTCATTTAGATACCTAAGTATGTTAGATGTTCTGCACATATATTTTTCTTCTAAGGGAGGGGTCCCTAACCACTGGGCCGTGGACTGGTACTGGGCCACGGGCTGTCCTGAACTAGGCCACAAGGGTGGGTGGCATTGGGAGCCCCAGTGGCAGCTTTCTGCCCTCAACGTGCTCCGTCAGGTCTGCCTGATGAATGGAGCTAGGAGCATGGACTTCAGACACAGCAGGTGGCCAGGGCCCTCCTCCATGTTGTTTAACTATGGCAGGGCTCTACCCCCTGCCTGTGTGCAATCTATTCAATCCCACCACTCCCACTTACCATGGAAAAATGGTTCAGCATGAAACCAGTCTGTAGTACATAAAAGGTTGGGGACCTCTGTTTAACGGTGTGCTTGTGGTGAGGTGAGGAAGCTATTCCCAGTCAGCCGGGAATCAAGACAGTTCAAAGTACTTTTGCCTAGAGACACTTAAGCTGAACAATGTTTTATTGGATGCCTTTTATGATGAGCAAATAGGTATGATAAAGGAAGGAAAAGAATACAGGCCATTAATTGCCCTCTCTGGGACTTTCAAAGTTGGAATCTGTTGATAACTAAGATTACAGTTAGCATGGAAATATGCATTAGAAAGACCATTGGTTCTGACTCCTTTTGCTCTCTTTAATTTATCTAGGAACTGGATACTAGCAGCAGGATCTCACACTTAACAGGTTCCAAGATCCCCAGCTTGTCTTGATTAAGTAAGATCCTCCTATCTAGGTCCAAGCCAGCCATATGTATCAAAAGGAGGGCAGTTCCCAAGGCTGGCTGTTTCTATGCAGTGTTTGATTCACGTGATGTTTACATGGTGTTGCCAAGGCTGAAAGATTTCTCAACACCCATTTTTAACCCAGGTTGGAGACACAGCTCAGTCCCAGCTGACACTTGTCAAACCAGTTCATCCAGGAAATCAGGTGCATCACAAAAGCAGCAGGTTAAAAAAGCACAGACAAGCCAGCGTGCACTGAAAGTCAGACAAGGGCCATACACATCAAATAAGAACAGCTGAATTAATCAATTCTGTAATAACTATGAGGCAGCAAGTTAATTCTGGTTTACAGTGACCCTTTCCACGATTTGTCTTTATTTATGTGGCATTTTTCTCCCAATGAGGGGACTTAAGGTAGCTCATGTTATAAATAAATAAACAAACACAATAAATCACAGGTTGTCCCTCAAACCCATGAATTCAGTATCTGCAGTATCAGTTATCCCTAGGTCTAAAATATTCAATAAAAAATTCTCTGAAATACATAGATATGTATTTCTATGTCACATTAGCAGAGCTGACCACTAGAGGTCACTGTCTGCAATGTAAAATATATGGTTCGCTACTATCTGCAGTTTCAGGCATCTGTAGGAGATCTCATCATACCTGTCAAGTTTTGGATTTGGAAATAAGGGAAATTTCCTGGCAAATAAGGAATACTTGACAGCTATGCTTATCCTGTGCTGCCCTCCAATGGCAGCAATAGGGCATTGCAGTCTAATTAATAAGGGATGATGGCAGGAAAGAGGGTAAAATAAGGGTTTTTCCTGGCCAATAAGGGATACTTGACAGCTATGGATCTCATAAGGCAGTGATGGTGAACCTTGGCACTCCAGGTGTTCTTGGACTGCAAATACTAGAAACCCAAGTCAGCACTCCTGCTGATTAGGGCTTCGGGGAACTGAAGTTCCAGAACACCTGGAGCGCCAAGGTTCACCATTACTGTCATATTGTATCTCCCACAGATATGGAGTGGGGAGCTGTATACATTTAAAATAATTAAACTATAATAGTAATTAACAATTGGCACTCACGAGTCTATGACTGAAAAATAATCTAGTAACTCAAAGAGAAGAAGATTTATTGGATAAATTCAACAGGAAAGTTAAAAATTGCTTTGATAGTCCCTGCTTTTGGGAACACACTGCTAAGAGGGCAGAGACTTCTCCTACTAGGATGACTTCTTGAATACGTGAAAGGGTGCAATGACGGGTCAGAGATTGTAGCAGCAACTTTAGCCCTGTACAACAGCATTGGAAGCACAACTGAAAGTATCAAGGGTGGAACCACGTTTGGTAGGACCCTCAGCATCCTTGGGATGACCCTGAGGGAAGCAGGCACAGCTAAAGCTCCTTCTTCATCATCATCTCACCTGATGCACCATTTCCCTCTCTCACAGCACTGCTCTGGAGTATCCCTCCACAGGGAGGCCTCAGAGTGATAAAATAACACTGCAAAGCCAAGCACTCTCAGACATTCTAAGCAAAAACAGGCCACTCAGCATGATAAAAGTCTCCACATGATAAAGCTCCAAAAATGAATTATTGGGGGAGTAGGAACCAAGTGTGAGGTAATGGCCACCACCAAAAGTAACATTGCCACCTCAAAACTTCCCGCTCTCTTGGACAGGAGGAAAGTTGTGTCACCAATTTAGTACCCTTACCTTACCCCATCAACAGTGTCCTTTTAGCACTCCATTAAAATTGCAAGAAGGCCATTTGACATCAATTTCAACCCCAGTATGGTTGAAATTTTCTCATTTGTCATGCTATAAATAAGCTGTCACAGTGACTTCCTTATCAAGTTGAACCTGCATCTAAATTAGGCTGAAGAACCTCCAATCTCAAGTGATCACTTTTGCACTCCAATTCTCATCCGCCACGGCTAGCATGGTAATGGTGAAGAATAAATTTAAATTTAATAATAATATAAATATAAATAAAGAGTGGATTGGTTCAAAAACATCTGGAGGGCAAGAGGTTCCTCAGGCTTGATCTCAAAAAATTAAATCCAGGAAACAGAAACAAGCAGCTAAATTATATTTAACTTTGAAAATAGTCACGTTTGAATAAAATTGAGTTAGCACAGAGGCCAAATCAAGGGGATTCTATTGAAACCATGAGAAAAAGGCTTAATTTACAACTCTACACTTCTGTTCTGATGTTTCTGCTCATTTGATTGCTCAAAGTGCAGGAGTTATCAACCTTTTAAAGCCGGGGGCCAGGCCACGCTCCCTCAGACAGCTTCGGAGGCCAGTTGGCCATTTTGCCCTTCCTCCACCACATAGCACGTCCGGGTGTGGTGGAGGCAGTGGGGGCCACATGAAATGGCACAAGGGGCCGCATTCGGTCCGTGGGCCGCTGGTTGAGAATCCCTGCTCAAGAGCATTTGCCAAATATTCAGGCTTGCAAAAAGGTCAAGACTGACAGTTTGGATTTTACCCAGCTTAAGCAGCCTTCAGGAAATCCCTCCAGCTGAGGGGCAAAAATTCAAGTGTACATTTGTTATATTTTTGTTATGAAATGCTTTCATTGGCACAGACCAACATTTGCTGAACTTTACACTATTTTATTATCACTTTCAAACCTTCTGATGTCACTCAAGAGTTTATTCTGTGGGAAAGTCAAGCTTTCACAGTAAAAGCAACCCACAGTTTCAACGTCTGCAAATTTTCAGCTACTAGAGATTTCTTAACCGAAAAAAAGAAGTTTAATGAAATACCTGTTTGATGAATTCTACTGCTGCCCTTCATCAGAATAGATACTCCTCTCAACATTCCACAACTTTTCAGATTTTTAATTTAATTTTAATTTAATTGTCAAATTTATATACCGCCCACTTGGCCAAAGCCGACTCAGGGCGGTTCACAATGACAATTTAAAAAACATGTTAAAAACAGTTAAAACTACCCACCCCCTAAAACAAGGGGTGCAGGATCCAAAGGCACCATGGGGAGGAGTTCTTCTACACCAGCCACCCAATGGAGGTTACCCTTCCACTTGCACCCCACACTTGACCCGCCAGCCAGGTATTAAGTTCTTTTCTGAAAGGCAGCAATTCCATCCGGAGATGTAACTCTGTTGGCAGGAGGTTCCAGAGGGCCGGTGCAGACACGGAGAAGGCTCTCCTCCTTGTGCCAGAGAGGCGAGCCCCTCTGGCTGATGGAACGATTAGAGAGCCCCTCCGGTCTGCTCTAGTTGGACGGACAGACGTCCCCAGGGTGATGCGGTCTCTTAGGTAACCCGGCCCACTACCATATAGGGCTTTAAAGGTCAAAACCAGCACCTTGAATTGCACCCGGAGACAAACTGGCAACCAGTGCAGCTCCCGGAGCAGTGGCAAAGCATGGGCATAACGCCCAAACCCCATCACCATCCGGGCTGCCACATTCTGGACCAGATGTAGCCTCCGAATGGTCGTCAAGGGCAGCCCCATGTAGAGCGCATTGCAATAATCTAGTGTAATAATTGGGTTAAAATCAACACTCCAAAAAAGAAATTACCAGTTTTTTAAAAACAAACCAAAAACCTGAATGTGATTCAACAAGCAAAAGCCTGAAACTATTTAAAGCCAAAGAAAGAAGAAATGGTAGTTAATCATCCTTTGTGTTACACTTGTGAGTATTCTTCTCCCTCTGTATAAATCAGTTTTTGATGTTATTTGATTTTCCACCCTTAAAGTTTGCTGATCCTACAGATGATAAAAAAGCAGCACACTAGTATTACATTAAGAGCTCCTAATCCATTACAACATTATTTTAAAGCAGACACTCCACTGTTCAGAAAGAAAATGAAGTGCTAGGAGTTTTCTTTGCAGTTTCAGATTATCTTGCATGGGGTGATGGTGAGAAGATACTGTGCCCTTAACAAGGTGGAAACAAATCAAGAACTAGTTGTTGTACAACATCCATTCTATTCTAGGGCCTTTGTTAATGTGTTTAGGAGTATGAAAAAGGAGGCTGAAGATAATTCACCTCTCTATGCTAGTAGGGGAAAATGGAATGGAGGGGGGGGGACCCCAAAAGGGATGTGATCCATCTTTTGTGTTACCTTTTCGCAGACCATATTTCTCTTCATCAGAGACCTGGGTATTATCCAAATTTGGCAGATCAACAGTTCAAGCTAAACTCTGAATCACGGACTTAACTCCCAGAGTTCCTCTGACCAAAATGTCTACGAGATTCTGAGAAACGTGCAATTAATTTTTCCCCACAACTCTGACTTAATGAGGTTTCCTGAATGTCTTATCTGAAAGGATAAAGATCAGAATGGAACAGAGTATAATAATCCCATATTTTAGCAGCCTGGAAAATCATGTTGCCACTCTCCCATTTCCTTCCTCACTTCTGGCAAATATAAATTTCCAATTTCCATGCAGTGTACTAGGCAAAAAGCTGAGGCATTGCTCCCTACATCTTTCCACCCTTTCTCTAAGCAGGATCCCCCACATTCAATGTAGTAATAACCCAATGAAACAGGTTAGGTTGAGAGACCATGATTTCCCCAAATTGACATGACCTGATCTCCCTACTCGTAGTCCAGTGATGGCGAACCTTGGCACTCCAGGTGTTCTTGGACTTCAATTACCAGAAGCCCAAGTCAGCACTCCTGCTGATCAGGGCTTCTGGGGATTGAAGTTCAAGAACAGCTGGAGAGCCAAGGTTTGCCATCACTGTCCTAGTGTAACATTTTTACCACTGTGGAAACCTTCACCATCTTGGTGCTCTCCAGGGGATGATAAGAACTGTAGTCTCATACGTTTAGACAGAGCAGTGTTTCCCAACCTTTGGTTTTTGGGCTTCATTTCCCAGAAGCCTAAGTCAATACAGTGGCTGATCAGTGCTCTGAGAGATTGACTTAGTCTTCTGGGAATTGAAGTCGAAAAACCAAAGTTTGGGAAACACTAGTCTAGAGGGCAGCAGAATGGCAACGGCTACACTACAATATACCCGGTTGGTAGAATACTCGTGGGAAAATGACCTACTGTGTGGTTTTAATTGCTCAACATTCACTCAGGTCAGGCAGAATGTGAGACATGGCTTAGCAGTTTTGCACTACACATCCAGTTTTGGACTACACATCCAGTATTCAATTCTTGGTGCAGAAGACACGGCGATGTTACTTTTCATTCATTTTAAAAATAACACAGAAACCTGTAATTTACATTGCTATAGAGAAATGAAAGAGACTGAGCCTATATCTGAAGCCCCCAGGAGAAGGCTTTGTTCTTTCCATCCAAGGATAGGGAACATGCGGTTCTTCAGATGTTGCTGGGTTGCAAAACTCCATCAACCCGGAAAATGAGCTATGAGCCTCGGGCTGCCAAGAATTTCAGCCCAACGTCATCTGGTGGGCCACGCATTTCCAACCCTACATTATTCTTAAATAATCACCTTCTCCAGTGTCCTGGGACCAAGACCACTTTATACTGAAAGATGGTAACAGCAACAGGATTTTTTCATTGCAATTCAAAGACAATCATTCATGCATGCCTAAATACACAACATCAAGTGCCAATTCTAAAGGTTGGGAACCCCTCTTCCAGCCTTTCTTGGAGATCAGTGCTTATTCCAGGGGTGCCCAAACTGCTGCCCACGCCGTTTCCCATGGAAGAGGGAACATTTTCACACCATTTTTTTGAATTTTTGTCATGTTTTCACCATGTTTAGATATGTTTTTGGTGTGCTTTCTGCACTTCCAGTGGTGGAATCCAGCCATACCCATCAAGCTTAGCCAGAGAAAATACGGGAACTGCTCTGGGCCGGTTGCGCATGCGCAGCAAAAAAAAACTTTGTGCATGCACAGAATGGGCATGCATGTGCAGTAACCCATTTCCTCTTCAAGTTGGCTGTTAAAAATGAGTGCAAGAAAAGTCTGACATGATTAATATCACTGGAATCTTAAGAGTAAAAAAAACCTATTTGTCCTCCTCACTTATATAGCAATGAAAGTTCAAACTCTTTCTTTATTCTCATGCATTTCAGAGGCACCAATTATGGTTTCTGTTTTTCCTTGATTAAGAAAGGAAAAGAGAAGTCCCATATACAGTATATTCAGGACACAATCAAAATCTCTATACAGTAATTTCAAAGGCATTTTTTCCCTTCTTAAATAAATCCCCAGCAAAATGTAAAACAACTGCTTAAATGGAAGGAAGAGGTAAAAACCCCAAAGAGCTAAACAAAAGAGCAAAAAAAAAACCCCAAAGAGCTAAACATACTGAGCTACAGATCTGATCAGAGAGAGGTTCTGGCCTCTAGTTTCAAACAAAAGGACCCTTAAAATTAACAGTGAAGCTCCAGTTACCTAGTCTCTCACTCCTTCAGCCATAAGACCACCCATTGGTTAGAAACCTTTGTAAAAAGTCTTTGCACAGCAGGATATGTTAACAATCACTCCAGACAGGATATGTGGCTGAAATTAAATACACAGAATGCATACACCCAAAGCTCCATACTCTGCTTTTTTCCCCTCAGAAAACTAGAGATTCACATGAAACTTGGTGAAATGTTGAGCTAGCTGATGTTTCAGGATGAAGTGAAGGAGGTATATCTGAAATGCTGTTTAAAAAACTAAGGGCACGGGGAAGGGCACCCCCATTCAAGGAGTCAATTTCTTCATATTTCCACAGATGTCAGTGTGTTCGCTACACGCTGAGAACAGTTTCTCCTCAAGTTAACATGCATTACTTATGGAAGACTTAGTCTTTGTCAATGAGATTTCTTCAGGCCACTGTACCTGGGGCAATTTGCTGGAGTCTTCTGCTTTGAAATTAACTTATTTGCATCAATAGCTTTCTTACATAACATCCCCAAACAGAATTAAATTAAAAAATGGGTAATTCACTCATGGGACTGCCTGCTATGCTTAGTGACTTAGGTATCTTGCTTCGGAGTCAGAGGTCAGAAGTTCTAGTCCTTCAGTAATCATCCTGGGACTACTGCCGGCCTATGTAGTCTTGGGCAAATTGGACAGCCCCTGGGCACCCCCAGAAGAAGGGTAACAGCAAGCCACTCTGAACACTCTACCTAGAAAACCTTGGAAAGGATCGCCATAGATCAGAATCAACTTGAAAGCATGTAACTATTAATTCGTGAGCTCATTTTGCCTTAAAACAGGTGGCAGATGGTACATAGAATGCTGTGTCTAGTCTAGGCAGCAGTGGGTTCATATTGGTACTCAGCCACAAAGATTTTGTGGTGACCCTGGGCAAGTATCATCTTTCAATGTAAACTATCTAAAGCAGGGGTTCCCAACCTTTTTATGCCACGGGCCGGACCATGCCCTCTCAGAAAGCAGAGTGGGCCAGACTGGTGGTTCACCCCACTGTAAACGATGCTGTAAAACACGTCCATGGCTGTTGTAAACATGTTTATAACAGCCACATTTACAGCTGTTGTAAATGCATCCACATCTGGCGTGGACCACATGAAATGGTGCCATGGGCTGGGCCGTAAGTTGAGAATCCCTGAGCTAAATGGTTTCTTTGGAGTACAAAATGGATGGGGGCCCTAGTTTGGTTTAAAACAGTGGTTCCCAATGTTTTGGGACCACGCCCCACCTAAGCATCTCTAAAATCCTGATGCCCCCACACACACCGTGCCATATAATTCTTATTAAAGTGAACTCCTATTCATGTGAAGGAAGTCCAAAAGCCCACTAACTGTTAATAATTCATTCTTGAATTGCCCCCCCCCCCAATTAAAAAAACAACCCCCAACCCACCACGGTTGGGAACCACAGGTTTAGAAGATCCTATTTCTGCTTAAAGCCCAATATCACTTTAGATAAAATATTGGGGGACACATTCCTGTGGTGGTCACAGCTAAAAGCAAAATGGTGGGTCCCAAATATCAGCAATTATGGGAGGGGAAAAGCCCATATTATACACAGAACAATGACATCAAAGGGAAGGGTGATGGGGGATATAGCCATTTTGTGAATCCTGAGGTCCAGACTAAGATTCCAGAAGAACCAGATTTATTCCTCAGGTTAGATGTCCCCCAGCTTTGGCCCAAACTATTGGTCTCTGAGACTGAATTATAAAATGTGGCAACAGCCATAGATGTAGTTTTAGACTTCATAGCAAAAAATTATAGCGCAAATCTCATCTTTTTCCAGATGTGGCCTGAAGGCAATAGGCATGAGACTTTCATATTCCCTGAACTCCAGTCCTTATCAGGCATTCCATTTTGATGAGGAAGACAGAAGAAATGTGGTTTGTGGAGTCTTCATACACCACTTGTGTGTAAATGAAAAGTCCTGCCAGTATGTATTTGATTTCTTGACTAAAGCCCCCAGAATGCTGGCTAGAGGAATTCCTAGTGAACATCTCATGGAATTCCTCAAGGCACAAGTCCAAGAAATATAAAGCTCTCATGCTTAGGCAATAAACATCCCAATGCTGTTTTTCTTCAAATTTATTACTCAAAGTTAAACTTATTCTAGAAGCAGAAGTTCCATTATCAGTTGTGGTGGGGTCATAAAGTAAAGTAAAGGTAAAGGTTTCCCTTGCTCAAAAGCCAGTCGTATCCAACTCTAGGGTTCAGTGTTCATCTCTGTTTCTAAGCCGAAGAGCCAGCGCTGTCTGCCTCTGCAGACGTTTCCATGGTCATGTGGCAGGCATGACAAGACACCAGAGTGCACGGAGCACTGTTACCTTCCCACCGAAGTGGTCTCTATTTATCTACTTGCAATTTCTTGCTTTCAAACTGCTAGGTTGGCAGGAGCTGGGACAAAGACGGGAGCTCATTTCCATCCTGCAGTACTCGGGAATCGAACTGCTGACGTTCCGCTTCCCAACTTTTGCAGAAGAGAAAACATGATATAGTTATTTGCTAATCACGGTGCTGTATTTATGACTTTAAAATGCAAACCAACCAACCAGTGTTTTGCAAGCATCTTCCATTGAAATGACTTTTCCCCCCCGAGTTAGGAGAACAATCAGATGAGAAAATGTCTAGTTTTAATAGCAAATCTAGTTTGGACAATTAGACAAAAGTGTTCTATATGAAGATGCAGCTGTAATTTATAGGCCATTTACACTCTTCCACAAAGAGGCCTGTGAAATAAGTAAGTGACAGGATAGCAACCTAATAAGCAAATCCAGACATTGTTTGAGTCTCTTTCTCATTCTGTGAATTACTTTTAATCCTCTTGCATTCTATTATAACTATATTCTGTCAGGTTTCAATAGCCAGTAAGGTGGGAGGTAGAATACGACAAAGAAAATTATCCGTTTATTATGGAGAAGGCAGATTCTAAACATATTCACTTGGGAGTTACATTTCTATGAAAACATTAGGACCTGCTTATCAAGTTTGTCAAGTGAATCATTAAATAATTTACAAATAAATTATGTTTCTGGTGCCTTTGCATGTTCTATCAACCCTCTTTTTCAAATGGTACCCGGCAAATCCATAAGATTAAGACATATTGTTCTGTTCCTTCCTGAGCTTCTGAAGACTATCTGATGTTTGCCCAATCATAATCCAGGGCAAATTGATCCAATAATCTCCCAGCTGGGTTATAAACTCTTAAAAGAGAGGCAAAACAAAATCTATTAAACTATAAAACATCATGCAACAATAACAATCACATCATGCATATTCGTATATCACTCTGACCTCTTGTAGCCATGATAACTAACCAACATGTGTTAGCTTTCAAATTCATATGAAGGACTTAAAACTTAAATATGCTACTACACTATTTTATTTTATTTTCGTCAAACCTGTTTGCTTTTGGTCTTTCCCTAAATTTATTTTGAAGTATTAGTGTTCTAGATTTTACATACACTTGGGAGATTGCTTCAGATTAATTTCCAATAATTGTTTTAAATTCTCCATAAAGTCCTAGCCTGCTAACTAATAATGGCGTGGAGGTGTTTTTTATCATGTCAAAAGCACACAAAGGTGCTTTCTGGGTTGAAAGGGTTTTTGCTGGAGGAACCATCCGTTCAGGGGATGCCCGAATGAGGCTCCATTCATGTCCCCAAGATCTTTTCCTACTGAAGTGGACCTTATTTATCTACTTGCAATTTCTTGCTTTCAAACTGATTTGCCAACCTGGCATGGAGATAACCCTGGGCCCTCTGGAGCTATGCCAGCAAAGCACAAGCTCTAGCACTGTCTACCAAGTTGATATGATTTTGAGAATAGCCTGAGTAAACTGGCCTAGCTCTAAGGGTAAAGTCCCTCATCCGAATGTCAACCACCAATTGTCAACTGGTCAACATAAACTGCAAAAGCAACCAAGTGTTTGAAGAGGTATGTTGCTAGTGATGAAAAATTATGGCAAACAAACCTTCTTAGTTTTTCTAGAATGCTACATTGCCATTGTTTTTGCTGTTGCAAACCCATAAACCAGCATGAAATACTGTAACTGCAATCAACATTGCAATTATTTCACAATTGGTCATGCAACCCAGTATACAATAGATAATGTCTATGGAGATTGTGGCAGTTAAACACTGATGATATGTACACATGGGCTAAAATCCTGTTGTGCTGTTATACAAATGGACTAACTTTTAGACATGAACTGCCATAATCTGAAACATGACCAATCATACAACAGATAAATTGTGACCGTGTTTAAATCTGTTTAACTGTGCAACAGAATTTCAGCCAGTATCACTTATAAACACTAATATCTCATTCACCCTTCCACTTTTGCAAGACATAGCAAAAGGCTCAAAAAATAACCTCAATTGGGTTTTACTGTCATTTTGAAAAGAAGAAGGAAAATAAGCCCATTGACTTGAAGATCAAATTAGCCCTAATTTATCATGATTTGATCAGAACAAAAACAAAAGGAATCTGCATGGGACACATGGGGACTGGTTTTGCATCCCAAAGGAACATATTAATGGGTCTGAACTGCATGGAGCTATAATCTTTTGACATTTCTTTATTGATGCAGAAAAACCTAATCTGACATTTCCTCAAGCCATATGATGCTATGATCTTGGAGATTTTAGCAAGACAAAACACACAAAGCAGGGAATAGTCAATCAGAAATGGGAAGGGAAAAGGTTCCTTTCTTTAAAAGGGAATTTCTTTATACAGTAGAAGAACCCCACATAGTGAAAAAGCTCCATTCCACGTCTTCGCTATGCGTTTCCTCCCGCTATGCGGATCCAATGGGAGATCCCCTACATAACGAAACAAATGTTAACTGGGGTATACCCCGCTTAGTGGAAACCCCATATAACAAAAAAAATTGTTATGCGAGGTATCACCTTTACATAGCCAACACTTCGTTGTACAAATCTTTCGTTAAACGGAGCGTTCGTTATGCAGGGTTCCATTGTATACTCATTTGCCCTTTTCTTGGCATTTACTGACTGTTTCTCCTCATTATTTGTAGAAAAGAACAGCATTCTCTCCAGCCATCCTGCCACTAAACAACATCTCATGGTCAATGTGACATATTTTCCCATTAGATCAGGGATTCTCAACCTGCAGCCTGTGGGCCGGACGTGTCCCATGGCACCATTTCATGTGGGGAGGCCCACCACATCCACCACACCAGAAAGTGTCATGTGGTGGAGGAAGGGCAAAATGGCCATCTGGCCCCCAAAGCTGTTTAAAAAGGTTGAGAACTCCAGCATTAGATAGTTAAACATTTGCCAAGATGCTAATTTTGTTTCTATTTCCAGAACTATTTGCAGAGTAAGAGGAGACCAAGACATCTTTTCAGGCCTATCATGAGTCTCAAAAGCCCTGGTCTGCCATTTCCCCCACACACAGGTGTCTGGTTATGAATAAAAAGTCACTTTTGATTCTTTCCCCAACAAGGTTAGCACAGTCAGACTGATACCCATTGTTCAGCAGGAGAGAAAATACCCTGGATACCTCCAAGTCATTATTCATCGAGGAGACCTTATATGAGTAGCCATCTCTGTGACAACATTCTGTACAACTTTTGTCCATAACGATCTGTCCCGGGCAGTTCTTCTCCATGTTGTTCCAACATTTTTCTTGAGTAAATCTTCCCATCTGCAAGGTGGTCTTTCCCTGGGTCTTCTGCAATCTCTCGGATACCAATTCATTGTTCTGGTGCTCCATCTATTGTTACTTGTGCATACAACACAGCCAGCCCACCTTAATTTGTTCATCAGGTATCTGTTACTATGGCTTTTAGCAGTGCTCTTCGCCTGATATCCTCATTTTTTTACTTTGTTGCAAAGTGAGATTCGAGCATTGATCTCTCCATTGCTCACTGTTTTACTCAACCATATGCAAATGGGAAAGAAAATACAGGGAGATAAATGTGCAAATCATCTCAATTAAACTTCTTACAAGTCGAAGACTAGTATGTGGTGTGATGGTCCCCCTCAGTGGAGGAAATGCCACTGGAAACAATCATATTCGGCCCAACAGCAAAATGAGCGGAGGAGGATCTCTGATTCCCAACAGTCATGGAGGCAGAAGAGGCCATGCCAGATGGGACTGGCTGTGAAGGCACACCTTGATAATAGCCTCAAGGCTGCGGCAGTCCATCGTAGTCCCGGTGTTAAATCCTGCCTGTCTCATTTCATGTGTGCCACAGGAGATGGCTCCGAGATCATAATGTATGGGTCACTTCATTGCAAGCTGGGATCCACCTTAAACAAATTCACACCAATGGCATTTTCCCTTCTTCAGGGGAAAAAAGCATTCTCAGATACGAGTTGCAGTCGACGACGAAGACGATTTTGATCCTTTTCAATTATAAATCATACTGATGTCTAAATGTAATTTCTAAATAAATTAAAGGCAAACCAGAGAGTGTGGGCAGCTGAGCCAAACAAGAAACACAAATGACAACCTCAGGATAAATCCTTCTCTTCTTCCTGACAGGGTGGGCATCACCTGGAGGCCAAGGTATGTCTTCCATCACAGATGCTAGGTTGCAAGACCAAGAGGAAGAATCTACTTATGGCACCCACTTACAGCCATGGAAGCAAGGCTCAAAAGAGGGGAGGGGGCTCCTTGGACATCTTGCCGTGGCCAAACTGTCCTGATCCAAGCATGAAACATACAAATAAAGCCAGCATATTTTCATGAATGTGCTTCTGAGGCACTCAGTCTCTGTTGACAGCCTTTGCAGGTTTTACCACCCAAGCAAAAATGGCCCTGGAAAGTGACACACTTGACCTTCAGTAGTTAGAACTGCAGGTAATCCTTTCACATAGCCCAACAAATGGGTATACAGCCTGCAGGTGAAAGCCAGGTCATCATCTTGTCATATGCAATGTCTTCCTCTTAGACAGTTCATTAAAAACATTGTTCTGTAGAGCCCCCACCCATCCCCGTTGCTGTCCTCCTGCTGCAAAGTCCTCTGATTATATGAGCGCTCATTAGTTCCATTACAAACATGTACCGGAGAGATCTCCCTGATATATAACCATTGTTTTCTATGTTCTCCAGCCTTCCAACTTCTCCTTTTACCCGTAATGACAAAATCTGTCATCTCACAGTCAGAGTGTGCGCCAGACACAAGTATTTCCAAGCAAGACGAAAATATGAGAGCCACATTGACACGGCACCTGTACGTTTGCGAGCACCCTTTTCACCAAAAGTGAACTAGTGTATTTTCAAATGTAAACCCTGGCAAGCTGGCAGTATGGTAGTAGAGAGATTTCTCTTTACTCTTGCCAAAACTGATGTCAGTCTGCCAACATGTGCACAGAAACTTGAAGGACTAAACTAGTCCTCATAGTAAAACAAAGACCATACGACTCTTCTACTAATGTTTGTTTTCAAGAGCTAGCCCATCCACACATAACTTGAAACTATAGCATATTACCACTCCTAAAGTAATGCATCTGAAATCCCTTTGCAGATTTTTAATTACTACTATATTAATCTTCTTGGCAACTGAGAGTGAACTTTTAAGATTAGTAGTTCACACCATTCCTTCTTGCAGAAGGAAATCTGGAAGCAAATTCATTTTCTTTGTGATGGATGGATTTAATTAGACTTCATTCTATTTGAAGTACTGGATTCATCTGCAATAATTCAGGTTCCTTTAAACTATTTCACCTTGACACACATACCTTGCAAGGAGCTGGCGCTAGATTCCCCCTCCCCCCCCCCAAAAAAAGACAACAGTCTTACTACTTAAACTATACATGCACACATATTTTGGGTTCAATCAAAATTTGGCAATGCTAAAATTGAGTCCAGCTGACCTATGATTAGAAGGAAGTGGTTCTCAGTCAGATGGCTACTGGATACAAGCCAATGCATACCCAATATCATACATGGCAAGTTTCCACAACTCATTTAGTCTTAACCACTGACTGATTTCTTCATCAGTCTTTGTTAAAACATTTACAGGACTTTTCCTGTACTCAATCTGCCCAAGTAACTTCACAGAAATACTAAATTTCTGCTCATATCCACCACCTCCATTTGGAGGGGAAATTGCCTGACATATGCTGAGGCAGGACCCTATCCAAGAACTGTTGAACTCTATTTACAAATATTTTCTGGAAAGATTAAACAAACACATTG
This sequence comes from Bradypodion ventrale, assembly GCA_035047345.1. Classification (NCBI taxonomy): domain Eukaryota; kingdom Metazoa; phylum Chordata; class Lepidosauria; order Squamata; family Chamaeleonidae; genus Bradypodion; species Bradypodion ventrale. Next base: position 325,290,146 of record JAWDJE010000002.1, on the reverse strand, counting down.
ACTCGTAATAGGAAATTAGAATTCATAATCACTATTTCAGAGTGAAATCTTTGAACTATAACCTCTTTTAAACTAAATTTATCACCATGCAGGATTATTATTAAAGTAAGAAGGCTTTTAACAGTATTACTTTAAAATCTGATTTAAATTTTAAAAATAGAAGGGAAATGATTTATTTTAATCCATTCTGCTGGCATTTCTCTCCACAGGATGCATCCTATTTTATTCCTGTTCTATGTGCATTTTCTGTTGTTCTTATTCCTTCCACTAATCCTCTGCGCTTACATTCAAGTAATGATGGCCAAGAATGCAGAAGAGGATATGGTTTTTTTAAGCACAGTAGAACCCTGTATAACCATATAGCAATTAAATCGTACAACGAGGATTTGAAAAAACATAGTGCCCCGTATAACAACTAAAATTGTTATACGATGCAATGCATTTCTATGGGGAAAATCATACAACAACAAACATTCGTCGTACGATTCGAACAACGATCCCCATGGAACGGATTAAAATTGTTGTACGAGGTACCACTGTATTTTTTTTTAATGGTAGGGACATCACAGCAAGTCTTCCAGTCCCCTCCGCTGATATAATGCAACCCTCCACCTCATTGCCATTAGTGCACAGCTCTCTTGTGTAGCCAGAAAGGCCCTTTAGCAAAACCTCTCCCACTCCATGAACAGTTTGACTTGAAAATCTATCATTCAGAGTCCACTGAAAAATAACCAGCACACAGATCCAAAGGAATGAACTACTCATGCTGCAGAAGCCAATTCCATCTATTCTCAAAGGCATTTAAGGAATATTACCAGGTGAGGGAGCCACACCTCAAATCTTCTTAAGATGTTTTCAGGGAAATAAGAATGGATTATCATCAACCGAATATTTAATTGTTTAGGGAGCAGCAGAATTAAAAATTGACTTGGAAAACAAGCAATACAACAAAAAGTAGCCTTTCCTATACTTTAGGTATCAGCACATCCTGAAGAGATTCCATTTACAACAGTACCCTATAAAACACAACAATGAATGAAGGTAAAATCCATAACATAAATAAGTGAACAGCTTTCTTTGGTAAATCCCCCCCAAACAAACCTTCATCTCAACCATACTATGGCTTTTTATAAGAAAGGATAGGAATCTGCTTCAGTGCCTACCTACTTTGCCTCCTTGCAACCTTCTTGTTGAAGGGGACATTGAAATTTACAAGACATCTTTCCCAGGGGAACACGGAGGGGTGACATTTGCCACCTTAGATTCAGGGAGAGCTAAAAATCTAATTTCAATTGCAGAACCACAAGCTTAAACTCATTCATACATGATCATACACAAGATAAATATAACAAAATGTTGAACTGAAAATGTATATAGACTGCAGAATTTTCCCTTCCTTGTTCAATGCAGAATTAGATTTGTAGAATCTATGGCTCTGCAGTCCATTTCCACTTTCTGCTGAACTTACTCAATCAGAAGAAGGACTAAGAGAGACAATGTTTTCTCTCTTCAAAAGTGGCCTTTAACAGAAGCAATCAGTTACAGATGTCCATCAAATGTATTCATTTCAGAAACAATGGCCTTACAGAAAAGGCAATATGCATTTGGACTATCTCCATACCTTTTGCTACCTAGGATATAAAATGCTGGGGCAGAAGAGCTTTTTGAAATAGCTCCTCTAACTATATTGCCTCAAACTAGAGTCGGCGCGGAGAAGGGCAACAAGGATGATCAGAGGACTGGAAACCAAAGAATATGCGGAAAGACTGACGTAACTGTGCATGTTTAGCCTTGAGAAAAGAAGACTGACAGGTGATATGATAGCACTCTGCAAATAGCTGAAAGATAGTCATCAAGAGGAAGGGAAGGCTCTGTTCTCAGTCATCCCAGAGTGCAGGGATGCAATAACAATGGGTTCAAACTAAAGGAAGCCAGATAGGCTGAATATCAGGAAAAACTTCTTAACGGTTAGAGCAGTACAACAGTATGACAATGGTCTTGAAAGGTGGTGATGCTCCAACACTGGAGGCTTTCAAGAGAGAATTGGGGAACCATCTGTCACATCTGCTTTGAGTTGGATTCCTGCATTGAACAAAGGTTTGGACTTAATGGTCTAAAAAGCTCCTTCCAACTCAGTTATTCAAAGATTCTATTATTCTATGTGATCAACAAGCATGCCTGGATAGGTTTTACCAGGTGATGATGGGAAGGACTACATTGACAAGTAGAGAACAGGATGCATCCCATCTCATTTCAATTTTCTGTGTCTCTTCTCTCATTTGCTGCCCCTCTCCTTGAATTACCACTTTGCACTTTAGCAAGCAGTGTTGAATATACCCCCTTCTGACCAGCCCATAGATATACCTACATTTCTCCCTTAAATCAGTATGAGTCCATATGAACTCCTGGAATCTATGGTTTGGTGAGGTGCTCAAACATTCTCCACTGCTGGCAGCAGAGAATGCAAGCATCTCACATTGAACTGTTCATAGTAGGACCCCATGAAAGAAAACCACAACAGACCAGATGCTATCAAGCTGCTACAATTTTCTAATACCACAATGTTTGTCTTGCATCCATCAACTAACCATTTGCAACTCAACAGGGCCAAACTTCACACCAAATCTGAATAACAATTCAGGATCCTCTGCTATTACCAGTTGTAAAAAGCCACATTGATTTGTATACTTATCTGTTATGCTAGCCAACCATTGTGTGCCTCTGTACCTGATGTGTATAAATTGATGGCATGAACTCTTCCTCTTATGTCTGATGAAGTGGACTTGATACACAAAAGCTTACATTAAAATACAGCAGTTAGTCTGGCATCACAACATTTTTGTCACTTTGCTTAGTTTACTCTCTTATATACTTGAAACACAGACTAACACAGCTACCATTTCAAAAATTACGACTTTGTAGTTGCAGATAAATTCCGTATGACAGGAATAGTTCTAAACAAACATTTTATTTTCACTGAAGCATCCCAATGGTTCAGTCAAGCCAGATTCAGAATGGCAGGATCCAGCATTGTGTTCCACATAATCTTCACCAGGGTTCAGCATCAAATTCTTTTAAAGTGATGTTGCAATTTCAACAACAGCATGTGGTAGAAGACACGGTTTCGATGTTGAAAGAGGGTAAAGGAGCAAACAATGAGATCAACAAGTTGAGAATCAAACATGGGCATGTTTAGTTGCACCATTGAATTCTGGCTGGCACATCCTATTATCTTAACAGGAGAGGAAACATTTCATGACCCCCGTGGGTCCCACCCTCCTCCACTTAAGCTAACATGAAAAATCTCTTGTGTTTGAAGGAAACACAGCACAACTCAGTAACAAGGCATTATATTGTTCTCAAGCTAAATGACCCGGATGGGCAGAAGAACAAACACGGGGAGGGGGAATGCCAACAACCACAAGGAGTTCAATAGCAGATGGAAAATTGGTGCCTTTATTCAGTCATGTTATTCTATTTGAGAAATAATCCTTTAGGAATAGGTTAGCAGAAGTTAATGACTGGTTTGTTATTTGCAAGGCTTAAAGTAAGCCATTCAATAGTTTAAGGTCTGACACACACTGCGATAATAAGAAAATATAAGGGGATTACAATCGTTATAACCTAATCATGGGTGCATTTTATATATATTAATTAGTATCTGCTGCTGCACAGTTTCAGGCATTAGACTTTTTGCCAACCCATTCTAGCTGCTCACTGAGAAATGTAAATCAATTAAGCGATCAGAGTTAAACACTCTCCACCTCTGATAGACAAAAGAGCATAGGAAAGTAAATAGAGGGTACTCCTCCTTGCTGCTCTTCAACAACTATGGTCAGTATCTCTGAATTTAATCTGTTTCAGGGGTGCACAACCCAAGTGGTGCAGAAAGCTATTTTTTCAAATCAGCTAGGAGTCCATATTCCAAAGGCAGAACAACTAAACAGGATGGGTGTAAACAAAGAGGCTAATTTGAATATTAAAAACCCAATGGTTGTATAGTATAATGTTGTTACTATGGGGCTTTGTTTCCTTGAAAATAGAGTAGACCATACTGCCAGGGACTCAATGCTGGGTGTCAGCTAACATGACAAGCCTGAAGACTAATGGCCTCAGGTGCTGAAGTCCACAAGGAAGGGTGATGGTCCCCAAGTGGATTAAATCCCATTTGAATCCATCTTGATGGAGGACAGCAGCTTCATCAATACTGCCCTGGGGCTGATGAGGACTTAGTGTGCCAAAAGGGCTCAGGACCAGAAAGTGACTCATGGAACTAGATCAGTGGGAGGGGTGTTATGCTGCAATGCAGAAGGCAGATGAAAGGCCCACTGCATTAAATTCTCAGGACAGCCTTCATGGCTGATCACCAAGAGGCTCGCTTATATTTGGATTCAGATGCAGGAGGGAGAGGAGGAGGATGTGGTGATGGTGGTTAGGGTTTGGCCCTAGGGAAATTAGATGGCCTAAAATGAAGGCGGTAATGAAGAGCTCCTGTAGCCCCCGCCCCCCCGAGTTTTGATGAGCTTTCTGAGAAGTTACATCATTATACTTTTCTGCTGGAGGTCCTGGAGGCTCCATAAAGCCCTCCCTCTTGATTTGCAAGTCCCTTTTCACTTAAAATGGAGTAGACATTTTTAAATGAATCAAGACTCACATGTTAATGCATAACCTTAGTCACTCTTATACTGCATAATCTGTGCTGTGTTGTACGTGGGACATCCTTTTCCAAACCAGAAGGGCTCTTTATTGCCCTGCTTAACACTTCTCCCAAACCACATGAATGTTTCCTAAGAAGCCTTCTGATGGCTGATGTAAACAGTTTAGCTTTTTAAACAACTTGTTTATAACTTTTGTTTATAACTTGCAGAGCCATAAATAGAGGGGGCTTCTTAAAAGGGATATTTGCTACACGGATCAAAGCAAAAACAACACAGAGTTTGGAACAGTCGCAACTCATGACAGCAACCGAAGTCCAAAAATTTAACTTCCCAAAGCTCTGGGTTCTTATACCACCAGGTTACCTTAGAGACCGCATCTCCCCAAGGGGTCAGACCTGTCCTACAAGGGCAGACCAGAGGGGCTCGGTTATGGTCCCTTCAGCAACAGAAGCCCATCTTGCAGGGACCAGAGGAGGGCCTTCTCCGTGTCAGCCCTGGCCCTCTGGAACCTCTTACCACTCGAACTACGCCTCCAGATGGAGCTGCTCCCATTTAGGAAACAACTGAAAACATGGCTATGCCAGCAGGTATGGGGCATGGATGCATCAACTTCCCAGTCCCGCTGGCTTATTTAGCCAATATTGGGTTTTGTCTTATTTGTTTTTTTAAAAAAAACAGTGTTGGGTGGGTGGGGATCTTTTAGATGGTTTTAAATGGGATTTTAATATGGGCATGTTAAACTGTTTTTATTGTCTTTGTTTTTATCTTATGTTGTTGAGCCGTTTCGGGTCACTTTCGAGTGAGGGAAGCGGGATAGAAATGTTTTAAATAAATAAATAAAATCACCCCAAGCTTCATAAACAGTGAAATGCTTTTATTATCCATATTGGATTAAACTGTTTTGCTCTAAATTTGGGGAAGCTGCATCACAGGATCTCAGTTCAATGGAGTCCCAAGGAACTAATATGACAATCTTGTTTTATTCATCTCAACCATGAAATGTGGACACATCCACATCCATGGGCACATGGGCACAACTGCAGAGATAGAATGATGGAGCATTTCAGGGCATCAAAAGTCCATACATGCATCCACCATGCGCACATCACCCTTCATGTATAATATTTGTGCTACAGGAGGGAAGATCATGAAGACAGACCATTTGAAGTCCCATGGAACTCCTCATGTATTCTGAATCAAACCCAGCTAAGGGCATCAACATTTCTGTAGTTTGTGGGAATCATTCCATGAAGCTGTAGAGCCGGAGTTCTCAACCTTTTAAAGCCGGGGGCTGGGTCACACCATTTTGTCCTTCCTCCACCACATAGCACTTCCTGGTGTTGTGGAGGAAGTGAGAGGGCCACATGAAAATATGCCATGGATAACATCCGGCCCACAGACTGCAGGTTGAGAATCCCTGCTGTAGAGGCCTTACATAAAAGCATTAACTATTTTGCCTAACAGTCAAGAGGGGAAGAGTTGCTTTCATCAACACATTATCCATTTTTAACTAAGCTGATCACTGTTGACCCTGGACACCTGCCAAAATGTGCCTGCCAAAATGTTCCTCTGTAGCCTCAGCTTATCCATATTTGGCAGAAGGCTGTTTTCCCCATCAGAAGAAGCTAGCAGTCTCAACTGAAGCACTGAGCACATATTCAAAGGCACTATACGCAGATCCTCCTTTCTGTTGGGACAAAATTATGGTAGGAAAACATCATCCCAGAATCTTCCCCAGCCATCCCTTCCCACACCGAAACTGCAAACCATGAAGCATGAGGACACAGTCTAGTGAATCCCCCCCCCCTTCCTCTGTGAACCAATGACACGTGGAGCACAAAACTCACTGTGCCATGATACCACTTAATTACTAAAGGTTTTAGTGAGAAAGAGACAAAGGTTGCCCCAAGCAACTCTCAAAGGCTGGATGGAGTCCAATTGCTACTTTCAACCTGAGTAAACTGTGAATCAATTCTATTTACACAAATGTTGACTCATCATTCAATGGGTCTACTTTCGTGGGAATTAGCATCTGAATGTAGGCCATAACACACAGGGTTGGGCAATGTCCTGAACATCATAATCACTATTAGACTCACAACAATTCTAATACTTAACATATGAAAATGTATGTGATTTGCATCACCATTTCCAAGCTACAAAGAAGAAATCTGCTTCGAATGTCCTGTAACATCTGAACTGAAAAAAATGCAGGGGCAAGAGGTTACACCTATCTGTACAAGCACTTCTAAGAGGCATCCCAGTCTTTTGTGGATTGTCTGGAATGTTTTTCTATTACCACAGGAACACCCACAAGTCAACGCAATCAAGTTCAAATGGGGAAAACATTTCCCCTTGAAAATGGCATTGCTCTAATGTTTCTTGTTAGCTATTAGATCCACAAAACTAATATCAGGTCTTAACCAGTTGGTGATTCTATAGTATATTATAACTCATTGTTCTACAGCATCCATCATTCACGATGCCAACAAAACCATGCCTGTGTCTAGAGCAGCGGTTCCCAACCTTTTGTTGTTGTTTTTTGTGTTGTTGTTGTTGTTTTTTGGGGGGGGGCATGTCACACCTAAGCATCTCTAAAATCCTGATGCCCCTACCCCAGGTGACATTTAATTCTTATTATTCAAAAAGTGAACTATTCATGTGGAGGAAGCCTAAAAGGCCATTAACTTGGTCTAACTCACTCGCAAAATGCCCCCCTTACAAATCAAATTGCCCTCCTGTGGGGCATGTGCCCCACATTGAAAACCACAGGTCTAGAGTAATCTGAACATTGTTTATTTGAAATGAATTCCTTTAAAAATACAATATATTCCATGATAGAATTGTATCTTCACTGCCACATGTCCACGGAAACGTCTGCAGACATAGACAGTACTGGCTCTTTGGCTATAAACAGAGATGAACACTTAACCGTAGAGTCAGATACAAATGGCTTTTGAGCAAGGGCGACCTTTACCTTTATCTTTATGATACATAAAATGCATCAAACCAAACTACATATTTCTGGGCATCAAAAGAAATTTGGAGCTATGAAAGTTGAGAGTTTGCAATATCAATGCAGGTAGCTTCTTTGATTTTAAAAATTACAAAAGTAAAAACCACGTAAATCAATATACAAACAGGAGCATGTCTTTTGTGTCCTCATGTCACCCCTTCCTCCTTGGTACATGGCAATGATCACTGGTGTCTATAAACCATTATCTACTCAAATTAAACATTTTGTTGCAGAATCAATGTAGAACATTTTATAATATCTTCTGTGCAACTGTAAACAACACGTGAAATTTCAGACAAACCATGCATTATTGGAAGCTATACCCTCTTGATGTAAAGGTTTACTTATCACAGGAGAACAGACTGGGTGTAAGATTGTTCAGGAAATTGACTAATAGAAACTCATATTTAGAGTATACATCACATCATCCATACCATTTGAAGAATAACATCCCGTATGGGCTGTTCTCTCGGGCAAAAAGAAATTCTACTACTCATGCAGACTTTTTGGATTCTGCTGATACAATCAGTCATTTTTTAACTCAGAGGGGGTACCCAGACCATGTTATTCAATGTTCCTTTGACAGGATAAGGGACGTTCCTAGACCAGCTTTACTCACCAGGAAACAAAGGGGAGGAAGTTCGAAAGTGAACTGCTCATTTGTATTTTCACCTCTAATTAGACAAATTAAAAGCATTATCTATAGACATTGGCATGTTGTAGAGGACTTACCTGGTTGTAAAAATTGACCTCTAATAGGATTAAGAAAAACTAAATCTTTAGGTAATATTTTAACCAGAACTGATTATGAACTCTGTCAGAGTCCTCACACTAAGTTCATCTCAGGTCATTAGAAGTGTGGCAGCTGCGTTCAATGTAAGTTCACCTGGGAGACCAAAGAGGTTTCTATACCAAATAGGGACTTCAGCCTTAAATTACAGGGGTTCACAAACTGCCATACAAAAAAATTGTGTATATTTAATAATCTGTGCCTGTGGAAAAGGATACATTGGAATGACCACTAGAGAAATTAAGATCTGTATAGCAGAACATCATTCCAAAATTCTCTCACAGAATACACAAGCTCCTTTAACAGCTCACTTCATTAAGCATAGACACACAAAGGATGATTTGAAATTTGTCTTGGAAACGGTTCGGTCGACACAGTTTGAGAGGGTGAATATTGAGAAAAAACTCTTACAACGTGAAGCGGATTACATTCACAGATTCCATTTATTACATCCACGAGGTCTCAATTCAGAATTAGAACTATTGTGTTTTCTCTGATTGATGCAATACTTGCATAGGTACTAAGTTTTGCGGTCAAGTTCAGGATGAAAGATGTTGATGCAGGCTGTTCCAGTATAAATTTGCTTACTGTTGGCAGATAATTAACGTCCATTAGCATGGGAGAGAAAATGCTAGGACGCGAGAAAAGAGTATTACTATCACAGGTACATGTTTTTCTTAAATCTTAAATATTGAGATTCTTGTGTTTTTCATTATCATGTTTAAATATTGTATATACATAGGTTATTAGTATGATATATATCAAATTAAATAAGATTTTTGTTAATATTATAGATCCCTGATGAAGGAGATAATCTGAAAAGTCACAAACATTTACCGGAATGACTTTGGATTGTATGATTTTTGAAGAATATGATTTTGAAGAATATAACTTTGAAAAATTAAATGAACTACATTTTTAGGAATATTATCTCAAGAACTTTATTGGATATTTTGAACGGTTGATTCTTCTCACTTTCTACGTACATTCATCGTTCTGCCCTATTTGCTTTTGGAAGACAAAAACAAAACCTTGTTCCAACAAATTAATTGCTTTGTGTATACAAGGATAAATGTTAGATTAACTTGGGGGGGGGATGTTGGGGGGGCAAGTCAAAGTTAGGAAACTAGAGTCACTGGCTTTGGAATAAGTCAAGAGGCTGAGTCATATTAAAATTATGGTCAAGGTCCTGGCTCATTCTAAAGTACTAATATATACACAATTTTATTAATTAAAAATTAAGCATACTGTATTAGGTTTAGGGTAAAAATAATAGCTCAAACTTCTAGAGGTAATTGTGGCATACTGGGAAGAGATGGTGGAAAGAATTAGATATGAAAACCCAGTTTATGATTTATGTTACAATCCATCAGTGTCATTCAGACAATGTAAACATGCTGATTTTTCCAACAGCTTCCTAACTTTAAGATACACCCAGAAGATATCCTAACTTACATTTTTCTACAGAATCCTTAGCCAAGTAAAGCAAGGATGTCTTAAAGTAATAATTTATTTTATTCACTGCAAAAAGCTTGGAAGCTCATAAATCTGCAGCAGTAAACCTTAAAAGAAGTCTATTTCACTGCATTACTGCTGGTGCAGTTCCATCATCTGATACAAGTAATGGAGTTTTTACAGTTCACTTACAGAGTGTACTTATAGTCATCTTGTTTCCAAATACAGAAGCATGTATCAAAACATGCACCCATCATAAATTTTATATACACCTTTCAATTCAGAAGAACACACAATGGCCTAAATAAAACTGCTCAGTTATTCTGAAAGAACCAGATGCTGTAAATTTCAACATAGGAACACATTTCCTTTCTGAATCAAATGCAAAGTCCTTGTTCACGACCTGATCCTACTATCTTTCCAGTATTTACTCTCTCTCTCTCTCTCTCTCTCTCTCTCACACACACACACACACACACACACACACACACACACACACACACACAAAACAAGCTATCCAATCAATTCTGACTAATTGCAACCCTTTCTAGGGTTTTTTAGAATATACAGAAACGCCTGCTATTCCTTTCTTCTGGAGCACCCTGGGAGTAGCTTGCCAAAAGGTACAGAGGTTGGCTCTTCTCCAGGAGGCATAGTGGGGAACTGAACTCCCAAACTCTGGTTCCACAGCCAGATATTTAAACCACTGAGCTATCCAGCCAATTTCCCAACTTTAAATAGAAAAGAGATAGGTCAAAGCCTCAATGAAATGCTGGAATAGATTTTTATTAGCCCTGCATCCACACAAGCTATACAAGAACCAAAGTAAAACCCCAGCTTACATATGCCTTAAGTTACATAAAATTTGACTTACATAATGATTTTTGCACTAAAACCATGTCCCTATTTACATAAATGTCCCAATTTACATAACATAATTTCCTATGGGTTTGCTTCAAGTTACGTAAAAATGCTTTTCTATGGGGTTGCTTTGATTTACATAAATATAATTTTCTTATGGGTTTGGTTCGAGTTAAGTAAAAAAGTCATTTTTCCTATGGGTTTGCTTTGAGTTATGTAAAAATTCATTTTTCCTATGGGTTTGCTTTGAGTTAAGTAAAAAACCGATTTACATAAAAGCCTACGGAACAGACTTTTTACGTAAGTAGGGGTTTTACTGTATATCACCTTTACTACAGGGATCCCAATCTCCTAAACCAGGGGTTCCCAACCTACAGCCTGGGGGTCGGATGTGGCTCACAACACCATTTCATGTGGCCCCCAACACCTCCGCCACACCAGGAAGTGCCATGTGTGGCAGGCAGGGAAAAATGGCTGTCCGCCCCCTGAAGCTGTCTGAGGGAGCGTGACTCGTGACCCGGCCTTCAGCTTGAAAAGGTTGAGAACCCCTGTACTAAGCCCCAAATTTTGTACTTGGTATTCACCAGTTCAAAGTACACCACCCACCTATAAATCCTAGGAGCCCATGGCATGCAGCCATGTGGTTTCAAACTCCTATAACTCTGAAGTACAGATGTACTCCAAATGGTTGGGATCAAATGGAGCCAGACAATTTAAATGAATCCAGTTTCTCCTAGTTCGTTTCATGTAATGGTGAGACAGCTCATGCACCACAAGATTAAGAATCCAACCTTTGGCCTGCCAGATGTTCCCAAAGCTGTGCTCCAAAACATCTGGAGGGCCAGAAGCTAAGAACTTGCACTAAAAAGAACGAATGTGAGTTACAATCAACAGAAGTGTGGGGATACTCGGGCAGCAAACAAAAGCTTATGAGGAATGACTTAAAGAAGTAAACAAAGTCTAAGGAGACACTTGGCTGAGATGCTGTGGTTCAAAAGTTTCTGTGCTGAGCAAGGAGTAAGATCTGATGACCTCCAAGGTCTTTATCAACTCAAAATTCCATGAAATATATTCACACCCAACTATAACACTAACATAGTGACCTTGAAACAGTATTTTGGAGCCTTGTCAAAGATGTTGTGAGGATAAAATATGCTGTACGAAGTAAATCAGAGAGTAAACAAAACAAAAACATTGCAGCATTTTAAAGACTAACTGCGGCATTTTTTTGTTTTTGTTTTGTTTACTCTCTGATATGCTAACATGGCTACTATTCCAAAAAATTCAACTATGAAGTGTATTGAGTAGCCTACTGGATAGACTTCACCCAGTAGATAGCCTTCTGCTGCTGCTGTATATGAAGTTGAATATAGGCGATCCTCATGGCGATCAGCCATGAAGACTGTCATGTGAATATAATGCAGTGGACTTTCATCTGCCTTCCGCATTGCAGCATGACACCTGTACCACTGATCCAGATCTGTGAGTCATTTTCTGGTCCTGAGCCCTTTGGGCACCTAAAGTCCTCATCAGTCTCAAGCCAGTATTGATGAAGCTGCTGCCCTCCATCAAGATGGGATTTAATCCATCACCCTTCCCATTAAAGTTTTCAAGTTAGTTAACCGCCACGTGTCACTCGGTGTTGAGTCACTGGCAGTATGGTCTACTCTATTACCATAGCAGGATAACCTGGCCAGTCCTGCATGCGAGATAGCCTTAGAAGGTTATTATCTCTCATTCTCAATCCTCCGATCAGCAGTTTGGGCATAAAACTCATCTGATTTACCAGCGTGCTTTAAAAGTTACAGCAGCAAGATAAAAGTTATGTTTTGTGTCATTTCTTCTTACACTGTAAAATGAGCTAGAGGCAAGAGCTGTCCAAGTCATGCACATTTTTGTAAGTCACTCTGGGAGCCTTTTCTGCGTGGAAAAAAAATGCTTCAAGACTATTTCAAAGAAATTGGCTGAAGACGCTGTTGCATACCAACATGTGTATCCACAGTAGCTACATTGGCACTGAGGTGGAAGTGCTCTCAAAAAGAATTCTCACAGCACCTGTAGTCAATGGAAGCTGGGAAAACCACTACACAATCCAACTATATAATCTGCTCTGCCTGGGCATAATGCACAACAAAGTTATGCCAACGTAACTTTATTTTACACTGTGTCAAACTGGATGCCTGGCAATGACTAAAATTTTGAGTATATAAAAAGATAGCATAAATATTGAGTACAGTATTATAATTAGATATTAAATTCATTACCTGGAAGTGTGAGCTGCTCTAGGTTAAAATAGTCTTAGTCTTACTGAATCAACTGGACTTTGATAAATAAAGGTAAAGGTATAGGTCGCCCATGCTAGTCATATCCGACTCTAGGGTTCAGTGCTCATCCTGTTTACAGCCAAAGAGCCAGCACTCTCTGCATTTGCAGATGTTTCCATAGACATGTGACAGCCATTACTAGACACCAGTGCACAGAATGCTGTTACCTTCCCTCCGAAGTGGTATCTATTTATCGACTTCTAATTTCTTGCTTTCGAACGGCTAAGTTGGCAGGAGCTGGGACAAAGATGGGAGCTCACTCCATCATGCAGCACTTGGGTCTCAAACTGCTGACCTTCCAGTTGTCACATTACGTTGTCTTAAGCACCAAGCTACCAGTCCCTTTATAAATAAACACACCTGTAAATGCCAATGATTCAATGGGTACGTACTCTAGTAAAGTTTAAAATTAGATATAGTCCTTTAGATATATCTAACCATCAGCAAAACAAATAGATAAACTATCAAGAAGTTCCCTTTGTGCACAAGCCCTATAAAATTAATAAAATGCAAATAAATCTAGAAAGAATAACTTTTTGAGATAAAATACAACATCTTCAATTGAGTTGAGAAAAATTCAAACCATATGCATAGTTCTGTGCTCCCTCCAAAATCAATCTTTAAAAAGCAGTTTTATTAGTGCAGGGGTGCCCAAACTATAGCTTGCGGGATGAATCTGGCCCATGGTATTAAATCATCCAGGCCCTTGCTGCCCGCACCACTCTCAGAAATGGAAGTAAAACATGCCCACGCATGAGCAAAAGGCTTCCATAAAAGCCCCATGGGTGTTCCGCTTTCAGTGGGAGGAACCATGTGACCGGCCCACTCAGCCACGTAACCGGCCCGTGTCCAGAAAAGTTTGGGCAACCCTGTATTAGTGTATCAGACTTCACTTTAAGGATATTTCCCCTCAGGAGGAGAGGAAATTACTTTGACCTGGGAGTGAAATTAAAATCACTTTACTTTTTTTTTACTTTTTAAAAGTAAGATAAAGATAAATATTGCCAAATGTTCTTAAGGGTTTTTAATTGTTTTTATACTGGTTTTAACTTGCTTCATTGTATGGTCAGTGAGGTGCTCGCTGGCCTGTGTACACTGCCCAGAATCCACCAGATTAGGGCGGTATATAAATCTATCAAATAAATAAATAAATAAATAAATGTTGCCCTTACTCAAAAGCCAGCCGTATCTGACTCTTCAGTGCTCATCTTGGGTTCAGTGCTCATCAGTTTATAGCCAAAACATCAGTGCTGTCATTGTCTGCAGACATTTCTGTGGGCATGTGACAGGCATGACTTGACATGGAACGTTGTTTACCTTCCAACTTTTGAACTGCTAGGTTGGCAGAAGCTGGGACAGAGATGGGACCTCACTCTGTCATGCAGCACTCGGGTCTTGAACTGCTGACCTGTTGACCTTCTGGTCATCAGGTTCAGTGTCTTAACTGCTAAGCCACCATAGTCTCTTACTCTCTTAAAAGTAAACACTGTTGTAAACATGCACATTTCCAAATCTCTTTGTCTGTATGCAAAACAGACTAGGATGTGTGTTGCTGAGAATAAGACCCAAATCAAAAAGAGACAGGCCAACAGAAGGGGGAAAGGAAGCCAATTTCCAGGCTGTTGTGTAAGAAGGACAAAGATTTCATAATTGTCAACTTCAGATTATTCAATCTAATTTTTATAACCAGAGATAAACAGTCAAAGAGAGGGTTTATGTGCAATTGTCTAATCCTTTCACAAGTCCTGTTAAACCGAATGAATAGAACTGGATGTTTTATCTATCTATGTGAGGAAATAAAACATCCAATTCTATTGAGTTTAGCGGAACTTGCAAAAGGATTAGGAAAGCCAATAAAAGGCACCATGATTTATGCACATGAAGGCATTAGGAAAACATCAAGGCTCTTAATGAGGGAAGCATAAATTCTTTCTGTTCACACCAAAAATGCAATATTTACCTTTAGGTTTACCACAACAGGGATTTTGCCCAGATGGAGAAACACTACAAAGTTCCCCAATATCATTGTGAATGAACTGTTTTGGCAAAAGCAGTCAAGGACAAGTTATTGTTAGCAAAGATAGTGCCTCTCATCCTCATATTATCTAATATATGACCTCTGACTTATCCAATGCAGATATAATATTGATATTGCTAGCAGACCAAATAGAATTGCTGTATTCTTGATTAAAGTGCTGAAATATTTATTGTAAATAAGCTGCCAATATAAAGTATTATAGCTGTAATTACGCTTACTTTATTTCTTTTTCTGTACCACAAAATACAACGTATTGGACAATTTTAGGGATTCTCAACCTGTGGGCCGTGGGCCGGATGCAGCCCATGGCACCATTTCATGTGGCCTCCCACCACCTCCACCACACCAGGAAGTGCCATATGGTGGAGGAAGGGCAAAATGGTCGTCCGGCCCCTGAAGCTGTCTGATGGAGTGTGATCCGGGCCCCAGTTTTAAAAGATTGAGAACTCCTGGACAATACAATACACAACTAAATCTCTATGGTTATAAGTATATGGTTTTAAATAATAATAATTTTGTGTCAGAGGTTTCTCTGGGTTGAAATGATTTTTTTAAAGGGGGTGCCTGAATGAGGCTCCTTTCATGTCCCCAAACGCAGCTCTCAGATCAGATATCAAACCCCGACCATCCAGTCTCCAGCTCAGCATTTAACCACTAAACCACTTGGTCACACAAGGCATGTTTTGCTAGTGGTCAGGATCCTGCATGATAGAAAAAACCTTCCTTTAAAATGCATTGTAAGGTACACAGATGCAAGGAACTGACAATTTCACTGCTACAGCTATGCAAATTGAATGACTGAATGAATGAATGCAATAATAATAATAATAATAATAATAATAATAATAATAATAATAATAATAATAATAATAATAATAATAATAATAATAATAATAATAATAATAATAATAATAATGTTTTTATTTATATCCCACTTCCCTCAAACCAATGGACGACTCAAAGCGGCTTACAAAGAATATAAAATACAATATTGAAATACAGATTACAGAAAATACAGTATATCAACAATAACAACAATGTAATCAGAAAAAACAATATAAAGTTACAAAATTCTGAGCGACAAGGTCCACAAGTAACGGAACCACCAACTCAACAGTTTTACTGATGGCCCCGACAGCCAATGGCCCTCTATCCCTCCTGGCAAGACCGGGGGAGGGAGAGGCGGGGCCCTCCCCAGCTGCGGCGGCGCTCCGGGTGGCGGTCTTCGGCCTCGCCCTGGCGGCCCGCAGCCCTCTATCCCTCCTAGCAAGAGTACATACATACATTTTTTTGTTGTTGTTGTTCAGTCGCACAGTCGATTCTGATCCTTTGCGACCCCATGGACCATTTTCCTCCAGGTACCTCTGTCCTCCACCATCCTCCTCAACCCGCCCAGCTCTGTGCCAATTGCGTCCACAATACCATCTATCCATCTCATGTTTGAACACCCCCTTCTTCTCTTGCCCTCCACCTTTCCCAGCATCAAGGCCTTCTCAAGTGAGTCCTCCCTTCTCATTGATGTCCAAAGTACTTTAGCTTCATCTTCACTATTTGTCCTTCCAATGAACAGTCTGGGTTGATTTCTTCTAATATTGACCTATTTGTTCTCCTTGCTGATCACGGGAATCTCAGGACTATCCTCCAACACCACATTTCAAAGCCATCTATTCTTCTGCGCTCAGCTTTCCTAATGGTCCAGCTCTCACACCCATACATTGCCACCAGGAATACCATTGCTTTGACTATGCAATTTTTTGTTTTCAAGGTGATGTCTCTGCTTTTCACTATATTCCCCAGGTTTCTCATAGCTTGTCTCCCCACAATCAGCCGTCTTTTTATTTTATGGCTACAGTCGCCATCTGCGGTGATCTTAGATCCTAGAAAAGTAAAATCTGTCACTGCTTCTACTTCTTCCCCATCTATTTTCCAGGGACTGATCGGACCTGTTGCCATTATCTTGGTTTTCTTGATATTAAGTCTCAAGCCAGCTTTTGCACTCTCCTCCTTCAGCCCAATCAAGAGGTTCTTTAGGTCTTCCTCACTTTCTGCCATTAGGGTGGTATCGTCTGCATATCTCAAATTGTTGATATTTCTCCCAGCAATTTTGACCCCATATTGTGATTCCTCCATCCCTGCATTGCGCATTATATGCTCTGTGTATAGATTGAATAAGCAGGGTGATAAAATGCAGCCTTGTCTTACTCCTTTTCCTATTCCAAACCACTCTGTCATTCCGTGTTCTGCCCTAACTGTTGCTTCTTGGTTCGTGTACAGATTTCTCATAAGGCATATAAGGTGTTCTGGTATTCCCATCTCTTTAATACATACATACGTACATACATAAATACGCACATACGTACATACATACATACATACATACATACATACATACATACATACAGCTGATGGGATACTCCATGTCTGAATGCTCCCTTACACAAGCATACCTATTAACACATACAAAATGCTGACATAAAGAGCAAAATATCAAGACATGCTCTCTTGTAGCTATACTCTGAAATGGAATAGTGACACCCAAGGAGCTTCAGATATGAGGTCTCAGATCTCTAGCTCTGCACACAGTCAGAGGACTTGAAGCCTCCACTACTGTAGTAAGAGGAGTAACCCATAGTTCATGTGAAACTCAGGAAGGGAAACTTCTGGTTTCCTTTCTCCATGCAGAATGGACAAGATGAGGTGTCCTGTTCATGAATATCCCTATCTCAATTTAAAGATCATATGAAATTGGCCTGTCTGCCTGACATACAGTATATTGAATAGGCAAATCCTTCAGGATGCCTAATATGGTTTGAAAAAGATAAGCCACTGTTCAAATCTCAACACCATGATGCCAACCAGTTAGGTAAAATGACTCTAATATTGCTTGTGCCGTCCTAAAATACCTGTCTTCTGGCTAAACTCTCCCTGTTTACCACCAGCAATCCCTGCACATCAATGGGATTGCATAAATGCACATTTTTACTCTGTGTTGGGAAGGATACTACCAGTGGTGGGCATCAACAGGTTCGCACCAGTTCGCCAGAACCAGTAGCAGAAATTCTGGCTGGTCCCACCCATCCAGGTTTTGAAATAAAGTAGTCTAATTCGGGTGCAAAGCAGGGCTTTCCCTCTGGCTACGCCCACCATAGCACACCCACAGTGTGGTAGTAAAAAAAATTGTAGTCCACCACTGGATACTAATAACCCATTTTGGCAGTTTCACATCTGGCCTAGACACAGAAGAAGAATAGGCATTAGGGAAAAAGAAACTAAAACATCAGATCCTTCTCAACAAGTAGAAGTATCCTTTGTCAGAGAACGCTCAAAACCACTTCTGTTGGTGGGCGAGAAGAGTAATCCAAACCTTCAAGAACTGTCTTTCACTCTGCAAGATATCACTTCTACATATTCAGGGATTTTTATTCCAAACTAAAGCTACTATGTTTTGCCACTCTTTCTGTTAACGTACTGTTTTGCAATATTCACTCTGGCAATGGTTCAGAACATTTGGCTTTCTAGATGTTTTGGATGTCTTCTCCAAGAAGCCTCAGCTAATATGGCCATTGTTCAGGAGCTGACATCCAAAACATCTACAGGGTCAAAACCAGAACCATCCACCCCAAATCTTTCCTATTTATATAGGATGAATGCACATTGTAAAAGCCACCTTACTATCTCAGTAAAACATGGGAGGAAGAGAGGCAGAGTTCAAGATAACTGATCACTAAGGCTCTTTGCCTCTTACACCAAAGAATGTCCTACCTGGAGTAATATAGATGTTAAATGAGCTTAAGAAAGCATGTACAGTACAGTATACATTTCCAGCTAGCAAGGGGGAAATGCAAGCAAAAGTATATCAAACAAGCGTAGCCCATCCAGCAATTGCTAAAGATGGTGAAGAGAGAAGAACTGGTAAAAATAGAAATGCCAGGCAACAACATGCCTTTGAGTTATAGCAAAGGCATCTGGAATGTCCTTAGATCACCTTGGCACTGCCAACCACGATGCTTCTTGTTAAGCAGCAACGTTTCCTCAAGCAGAGCAATAGGGCAAGACCTATTTTATTGCGGGCTTATGTCATGTGGAAGAATGAACCTCACAGCCTCATCCTCTGAGAACCTAAGGCACTGCCCGGGTCCTGCAATTTTCAAACTAGCTTTCTCTCTAGCAAAACACCCTTGGCCACTATACAGTGAATTGACCAAAACTGAGGACACAACTCCGTAATAACATGTTGGTTTTAGGGAAACGTAGCACCACAATATTGCAGTACCACAAGCAGAATTGCACTAAATGAAATGCAAGTCACAATCACATACAAACTGCCTTTCTCGATTCAAAGAAAGTCTCTGCTCTGATTCATGGACAACCCCCCCCCCCCCCCCCCGGTGGTTGTGCTTCAGGTTTGGAATGTGATTCCATTCTGCTTAAGCTATTTCTCAAGGAGATTCAAAACCTTGCATACCTTCTGTAAAACTCAAAACCCATTAATTCACCATCCTCCCCTCTCCCTCCCCTTAAATCAAAGCCACCAGGCTCCATTCAGCACAAAGATCTGACCATTCAGAAAGTATAGCTGACTATGACATACCTGTCAACCGCGGCTCCGGACAATCCGGGACCTGAGCAGAACAGTTCTGTGCAAGTCGCCTTCTACGCATGCATAGAAAGCTTTTACACTTGCGTAGAACCCTTCTACGCATGCGTAGACTTCTACGCATGCGTAGAAGGGTTCTACGCATGCGTAGAAGGGTTCTACACAAGCATAAAATGGTTTTACGCAGGCGTTAAAGGGTTCTACGCATGCGTAGAAGGTAACTTGCGCAGAAGGGATGTGCAGTACCTCTTTTCCCCGGCTGCCAATTCCGGGGTTTTGGCAGCTGCAGCCGGGAAATGGCGCAAATCGGCACCAAAAATCAGGAAATCCCAGCCAATCCGGGAAGGTTGACAGGTATGGACTATGACTATGCTACAATCAAATCAGGTACTGGATCCTCCCAGCTCACTGTTAACTTGAGTGTACTTTAGAAAGCATACAACTCTGATCTTGAACCAAACCACACTGCTTTCAAATGTCCTTCCACACTCAGTTCAAGATCCTGCTTTATGATCTGCAAAAGCTTGGGGTCAGGTTGTCCCGCTATGTGTCCCACCATTGCAAGGAGCAGGTTTGGAGAGTTCACAGGCCAGCACTTCAGCAATGGAAATTTCTAATTCCACAATTAGGCTGGCTACATGGAAAGCCTTAATTCCTTAAACCAGGGGTGCCCAAACTACGGCCCACAGACCAGATAAAGCCCCCCAATCCCAATTTATCCAGCCTGCACTGCCTTTGTTGCTCCCGGAAGCAGAAGTAAAATGCATGGGTGTGTTTTACTTCCACTTCCGGGAGTGACAAGGGCAGCACAGGCCAGATGAATCTATGTCAGGGCTGGATCTGGCCCATGGGCCATAGTTTGGGCACCCCTAGTTTAAGCAGAGAAAATGGCAACCTAAAATCTATCTCATCCTGTTGCAAAACAGATTGCAAGGCATATTTTACTTTCGCTTCTGGTGGGAGGAACCACATGACCGGCCCACTGAACCATGTGACCGGCCCACAGCCCAAAAAGTTTGGGCACCCCTGTCTTAAATCCTGTGTTGATCTTCCATTAATCAACTCAAACATTACTGCTTTCAAAGGTCTTTGGACTTTTAACATGGATTTTAGAACAAGCTTTTACACAATTGCTAAAATCCTGCTGCACAAGCTTGCACGACAATGATGTCAGCAGTGATAGTATATCACCGCTGATCAAAGACTTCCTTTGGTGGTTTCAGAGTGCATATATCAGAGGAAGATGATATACATAAATATGTATATTATTAAGCAACAGCCATAATCCTGTCAGAGTTTCCACGAGGGTTATGCAACTGACAAGCACTAACTGCAACTAGCCAGCATGCACTAAAGCAGAGAGTCCCAACCTTTTCAAGCCCGGGGCCAGGTCACGCTCTTTCAGTCAGCTTTGAGGGCCAGATGGCCATTTTGCCCTGGCTGCACAATGGGGGTGGTGATTTTGTTCCAGCAGCTTCAAAGGGGGTGACCATTTTGTTTCTTAAATGCCCTTGGGTGGCTGAAGGGCCACATGAAATGGCACCACGTGCTAGATCTGGCCCACAGGCCTTAGGTTGGGAAACTCTGCACTCCAGGCATGTTTTGCATTCACTGGGGAGCACGCCTGACCATGTGCTTAGTCAAATGCCCAGCTGTGCAACCTAGATGTGCCCAAGCTGTTAGCTGCAATTAGCCATTAGAAGTTACTCACATCTCATGGTTATCAAGGTGGTAGCCATGTTAATCTATATGCAAGCATATCAGATAAGAAATTTTTTTAAAAAAATAAAGATGACAAAACATATTATAGCACCTTAAAGACTAACTGATACTGGAAGCTGATAAAACTCATCAGTGGCACCCCTCACAGTCCTATCTATATTTTAATAATACTAAATTGTTTCATATTTAAAGCTTTGCCACTTATGTATGCAATTTTAATATGTATTAATTTTACTGTGTCAATTTTAATTGTTGACTCCACATTATATCTTAGTTTTTATTGGTTTTACTTATTATATTTTGCCATGGTCAATGACTGGTGCAATAAACTATATTCTGATATTCTGATTCTGACTAACTGCTATATTTTAACGTCTGCTTTCAGGTGGATAGAGGCAAAGGTAAAAGTCTTCCTTGCTCGAATGCCAGTCATATACAACTCTAGGGTGGTATCTCTATTTACAGCCCAAGAACCAGCGCTGTCTGCATCTGCAGACATTTGCGTGGGTCATGTGGCAGGCATAACTAGAAGCCGGGGTGCACGGAATGCAGTGTATACTACCTCCACTGGAATAATTCAGTTTAGACTGGTCGGAAACTAGTGTTAAAAACTTTAAATGCAAGACAGAACTTATAGAAATTTGAATGAGCCATATGATGGTGGGAGTTATTTTCTCTCACATAGAGCCCGAGCAGAACATTAATTATAGTCAACTCTCTGTTAATATTATCCTATAGAAACCACAAAACATAAGCTTTAGGGCAGAGACATCAACCTCAAATGCACAAATGCTTTCCAAATGCCCCAGACTGCAGATGAGAGAGTAAAAGATTTTAATAATTGAAATAGTATTAACAAGCATACCACTCTGAGCAATTTGTCAATTTAGATAGGCCTGTCCAACTAAGACATGTTCAACCACCATTGGCTGCAAATGCTGCTACCTATCTGATCCATTTATAGTCATAAACTACAAAAGGCTTTCAACCATAATTTAAAGTTTAATACAGGTAATTTGGGGAAACATAGTGCATGGAAGAAGAAAAAGCAAGAGGGCCAAATTTCAAGTTACAGCTCCCTTCCTAGACCAAAGAGAGCCAAGAAATTGGGAGTGGCATCAAGCAAGAAAAGGGGAGGAAACAGAAGAAGAGAAACAAGTTCTGCATAACGAGACAGGAAGCTCAGGCAGGAGACCACAATTTAAGCTGCAACCATTTTTATTTTCATATAATTTTTAAGGAGAGAAAGAATGAGCAAGACATGGGATAATAGAATATCTTGCTACAATCACAGGCCGAGTGAACTATATTGCCCGTGACTCAACGCCAATCGTCAGTCAGTGGTTAACTAAACTGACAACACTGAGGACTAACAGCCTTGGGTGGTGAAGTCCACAGGGAACGGTGATGGCCCACAAGCGGATTAAATCCCACTTGAGTCCATCTTGTTGCAGGACAGCAGCTTCATCAATACTAGCCTTGGGCTGGTGAGGACTTTATGTACCCAAAGGGTTCAGAGCCAGAAAGTGACTTGTGGAACTGGATCAGTGATACAGGTGTCACACTGTGATGCAGAAGACAAATGGAAGGCCACTGCATTATATTCTCAGGACAATCTTGATGGCTGATCACCATGATGATAGCCAATATTCTGAATAGGATTCAGAACTTGAAGAAAAAGAACAATCCCATAGGGGTCTGAATCCAACAGTGCTCCATTTATGATGTGTTCATTCCCTCACTATCAAGTAGATGTGACCCACAGTATTAAAGATGGAGCAAAACAGTGTTATTCTGGTACTTGGGCCAAGTTCATACAAATCATTTAAAATTTCTACATTTCAAACAAATCTTGTACTTAGGTCCTAAAGACCAATCATAAAGCTACCGGTAATTTGCAAATTACTTGAACCCTGCTGTGTACTCAAGTTAAAGAATTCCATCTTCTAGTCACAGATACCAGACTGGCCAGATTTCATCTATGTGGGATTTATCTACCTTGGACGTTTTTCAAAACTAAAACTCTGAACCTACTGACCAATGGGGGGAAAGAGCAAGACAGGATGAGTAATTATGGATCCTTAAAATGTAACACACATTAGTTTCATTTATAGCTCTTTTTCGCTCTGATGAGCTTGAGGCAGTGCATGTGCTTTCCATATGGTAAATGAACCCCACA
Source organism: Bradypodion ventrale (assembly GCA_035047345.1). Lineage (NCBI taxonomy): Eukaryota > Metazoa > Chordata > Lepidosauria > Squamata > Chamaeleonidae > Bradypodion > Bradypodion ventrale. The sequence goes on along the minus strand of JAWDJE010000002.1, from coordinate 325,266,506 downwards.
TCAAAAAAAGAAAAAGACACTCAGAGTAGATGGCTGTCACAGGCCAAGAGGCTGATAACATTCAGGGTTGGGACTACCCCTTTAACATTTCAACAGCAATGGCACTTAAATATGCCTGATTGCTGCATGTTCGTGTAATACAGAAATACACGGAGCCTCTACCAATCTGTAACCCTGAAAATGTCAATCAGCGCTGTGATGTCAGCCATTAGATAAATATCCTGAAAAACAGCAGCAGGCTCATTTCCAACACACACAAAAACAAGCAAAACAATGGCTGCTTGTTTTGGCTCCTATCACAGCTTCTACAGGCTCTTTGGCTATAAACAGAGATGAGCACTGAACCCTAGGGTTGGATACGACTGGCTTTCCAGCAAGGGTGACCGGACAGAAGAACATCAGAAAACATGAAACTTTGTGAGAGAACACCCACCCCCTTTGCATGCAGATGTTCCCTGGCTCAATTAATTTAATTTAATTTTTATAATTTAATATTTCAACTTGTTTGCAGCCCACTCTGGCAAGCCTGACTCAGGGCGGCTTACATAATTAAAAACCCCATACAGTAAAAGCAGTTAAAAAAAACCCACCCACATTAATAAACCCACCCACCCCGAGAAGCAGAGAGAGGGTACATCTCATGTTAAAAGCCAGTGAGCACGAGCCACATTGCCCTCAGGGCTCCACACCTGCCACCCCAGCCAGGTCTTAAGTCCTTTCCTGAAGGGCAGCAGCTCCGTCTGTAACCGTAGCTCTACTGGCAGGGGGTTCCAAAGGGCCAGAGCGGACATGGAAAAGGCCCTTTTCCTTGTGCCAGAGAGGTGGGACCTCCTGGCTGATGGAACAATTTGGGAACCCCTCCGGTCCGCTCTGGTTGGACAGACAGATGTTATTAGGGTGATGCGGTCTCTTAGGTATCCTGGCCCACTACCATGTAGGGTTTTAAAGGTCATAACCAGCACCTTGAATTGCACTCGGAGGCAAACTGGTAACCAGTGCAGCTCCTGGAGCAGGGGCAAGGCCCGGGCATAACACCCACACCCCATCACTACCCGGCCCGCCGCATTCTGGACCAGCTGCAGCCTCCGAATGGTCGTCAAGGGCAGCCCCATGTAGAGCGCATTGCAGTGGTCTAGTCTGGAGGTGACCAGAGCATGTGTGACCGTAAGCAAGGAGTCCCTATCCAGGAGTGAGCACAACTGGCATATCACACGGAGTTGTGCAAAGGCCCTCCTGGCCACGACCGCTACCTGTTCTTCTAGCAGCAGTCGAGAGTCCAGTAGGACCCCCAAGTTGCGCACTGGGTCTGTCTGGGGCAGAGCAGCCCCATCCAAGACCAAGGATGGCAGCTCCCAGAATAACGCAGAACCCTGAACCCACAGCCACTCAGTCTTGCTGGGATTCAATTGTAACCCGTTGGCCCCCATCCAGACCCCCACAGCCTCCAGACATACCAGATAGGATTAGACACATGGGGTGGGCTTTAGAGTTGTAAAGGTACCCAGTGTAGTATAGTGGACTGAATGATAGATCAGGAATCATGCAATCTGGGGTTGAATCCCCTTGGGGGAAAAAAATCACTGGACGTTGGGGGAGATGGAGCAAGAAAAATTCTCTTTCTGCCTCCTCACTGTCATCATTAGCTTTGTCACCTGACAACAGACAACTATCTTCATTTTGTAAGAGAGCATTACTAAGATGTAGGTAACACTCAGTCAGCCAAGTTACAGGACAAAACTACGTACATTGATCAAGAAAGCTCCCTCTTTTCATCAGCACAACCCGTGCAAAATTATGGCAATTCCAGTTTGTTTTGAATTGTACAGTACCTTTATTTCATACATCCATAATTTTAAATTGTGCAACACTCTGATCCAAATAAAGGAAAGACTTCTCTGGCTCTGTTTTGTCAGAAATTTTTCATACAAATGTTGAATCAAGGTTAATTTACACCATGAGGCCCTACACATGAAATGAAAAAGAAGTGACTACTTGTTGCAAAACATACAGTTAATGTTAACTCCGGTGAGCGTGAAAGTTCAGGATGTTATTCTGCTTTGTGAGTTCCATTATGTCTGACCCTCCTTTAAAACTATTTAACCTTTCTTCTAGAGAGCACTTATTATTAGCTTTCTGGCGCACTCGTATCAAACAAAGACTTACAAAATGAAGATAGTTGTCTGTTGTCTGGTGACAAAGCTAATGATGACAGTGAGGAGGCAGAAAGAGATAATGCCTGGATCTAGCCACACCAGAACTTCATACAACACTTCTAAAATGACTACACAATAAATGCTTGTACCATCCCCAGAAATTACCAAATCGCACCAGACTGAATCTGAGCAAGTTTACACATTATTATTATGCTTCCAGGTCTAGGCCAAATGTGAAACTGCTAAAATGAACGCACCTTTTAGTGAGTTCATTCTGCCATTCCCTTTGCCTGGCTTAAGGCAAAAAAAGCAAGGTTGCCATTACCAGGGTACGCCCAATCATGGTTCAAAAATATTGCATTCTTCAAGGAGGCTCTTTCTGTTCTTTATGCATTCAATGGTTCTTGTTGGCATGGGAAGTGTGACCAGTCAATCTCACTACCAAGACAACCTCCTACTCAATCCACTGAAAACAAGATGAAAGTATAGAGGCAGGAAAGCACTGACGACAGAGACACATATAGTTTTTAAAGTTAGTAATTTTCCAAATAAGACTGCAGTTTTATTATGCAACATCTTTCAACCTCTGATACCGAGCAGACTCCTCAAGAATGTCAAGCACTGCAGGAATGACAATTGCACCCATCCTGCTAAATATCTGTGAACTCTAAAAATCCCTCAGTCCAATCCTTCTGCCAGTTTCCAAGGCTGCCTGCCAAGGATTTATCAAGAGATCACAATCTTTGACAAGTTTTAAGCCTTGGTACAATCCAGCCTAACACACTGAACCATGTTGTCAGTTTATATCTTCATTCAAGACCTGGTTATTTAAAATAAAATAAAAACCTTTGGTTCTGTATCTGAAAAGGAACGGCCAGACTCTCAGTGCTGTGACAAGGAGATCTTCAGGCCAATTAATTAATAACTGCACCCCTATTCTGACTTACCAGTCCCTTCTTCTGGAGTTGGCCTGGGATGGTGCAGCTTGCCTAAAATAAGTTGCGACGGCTCAGGTGTAGAGTAACAAGAATGCGGCGGATCCACCCGAAAAAAGGGGAGCACAGGAAAAAAAATACTGTATAAAATGATATTTAATTTTTAATATGTCATGAATAGCAAGAAGAGTTAGTGAAGGTACCCCTAGGAAATCATGCAGAATAATGGGAAAAGTCTAGGAAACACATTCGAGTGGTATTTAAAGTTTTTGTATGGATTGAGACTAATATTACTTCTACATATGCACGGGCCGTTTTCTAAGCATTATATTTTACAAGATTCATAGGTGTAGCCTACAGGTTCGTCATACCTTTACAAAGAATTTAAATACCACTCGAATGTGTTTCCTAGACTTTTCCCATTATTCTACATGATTTCCTAGGGGTACCTTCACTAACTCTTCTTGCTCTTCATGACATATTAAAAATTAAAAATCATTTTATACAGTATTTTTTTTCCTGTGCTCCCCTTTTTTCGGGTGGATCCGCCGCATTCTTGCAGCTTGCCTAAAGCCACATAGGCTGGCTCTTTTTGAGCGCACAGTAGGGATCCCAACTGGCTCCCAACTCCTAAGTCACTGGCTCCACAAAATAGTGCCCATAATAGGTAACTGTCCAAAAATACATCTCCAACATCTCACAATTTGCTATGAGTTGCTGGGCCTGACAGAAGAACCTCAGAAGACATGAAACTTTGTGAGAGAACACCCACCCCCTTTGCATGCAGACGTTCCCTGGCTCAATCTAGACACATGGGGTGGGCTTTAGGAGTTGTAAAGGTACCCAGTGTAGTATAGTGGGCTGAATGATAGACCAGGAATCATGTAATCTGGATTTGAATCCCCATGGGGAAAAATTGCTGGAGGTTGGGGTGAGATGGAACAAGAATAACACTCCTTAATTATCTCACTTACTTTGAAAGCCCTATTAGGATTGCTGTACTCCAGCTCCAACTGGATGGCACATTAAGGCACATACACCAAAAAGATTTGCACATTCTGCTCTTTAACAAGGGGGGGGGGGGGTTCCTGGGAGGCAGTTCAACAGAACTTTGTTTGGTAACGTTTTCTATGTGAGAATCCACCAAAACAAAGGAGGGAGATTGAATGTGATACGAGGAACACATCATTCATAACCAAGAAGAGGGTTTTAAAACCTGCCACCAGTAGCACAGTACGGTAGTTTATTAATTTGCAGCTATGTCAAACGGAAGATACAAATATTATATCTGAATTAGGTAAAGGTAAAGGTCACCCTTGCTCAAAAGCCAGTCATATCTAACTCTAGGGTTTGGTGCTCATCTTCATTTATAGTAGTCAAGTTCAGTCCCGATATCGGAATTAGTAAAGGTTTCCCTTGTTCGAAAGCCAGTCGTATCCAACCTCTAGGGTTCATTGATCATCTCTGTTTCAAAGCCAAAGAGCCAGCGCTCTCTGCTTCTGCAGACGTTTCCGTGGTCATGTGGCAGGCATGACTAGACACCGGAGCGCACGGAGCGCTGTTACCTTCCACCGAAGTTGTCCCTATTTATCTACTCGCAATTTCTTGCTTTTGAACTGCTAGGTTGGCAGGAGCAGGGACAAAGACGGGAGCTCATTCCGTCCTGCAGTACTCAGGAATGTTACTGCTGACCTCCCGCCTCCCAGTCAGCATCTTAGCCACTTGAGCCACTGCTGTTGGAATTAAGAAATACCAAATAGAGTAAAACCACGCATAATGAGCGCCTTGCTTAGAGACTAACTCGCTTAATCAAATAAGTTATCAAAACATTCAAAAATATTCACACTAATCTCAAAAAATACCAAAAAAAAACACAGAAAGCACTTTTCACTCAAAAAAAACCAAAAAACAAAAACAAAAAATAAAAAATTCGTAAAAATAAAGATTTAAAAAACCAAAATTAAATTTTAAATTAAAAAATAATAATTTACATTAAATAAATTAAAATAAAATTTGCATAAACATAAAACAAAAACCTTCCAAAACCAATTTAAAGAGCCCGGCACTGAGGAAGCCGGCGCACAAAAAATAAAAATAAAACACACACTGGGAGCACAAGTCCGCCGCAGGCAGACGCAGCACCTCGAAGCCACAAAATCACAAAACCTTTCAACACCATTTAAAACAGCCCAGCACCACTGGTTCAAGAAAAAAGAACCGAAACCCTTTACTATCCAACACAATTTTACAAAGCCCAGCACCGCTGCGCAAAATATGCTAGTGATTTATATAATATTTGAACCCGGCCTTGATTTAAAATATTTTATTCATCATGTTAAAATAAAACATTCCATAATATATTTTTTGTTTTTTCAATTTTTCAATTTTTTTGGGGAAAAACACAAAAAAAGGCTTCAGAAAAAAACAGGGGGGAAACGGGTGGGTTTTGTTTGTTTTTTGGGGGGGTTTTCCGGGCTTTCACATCTCTACTTATAACATTAATATAGCATCAACCTTACCACTGCAGCTTCATAACAACCTAGTAGGAGTAGACACGAAATCAGCCCCACAATTAGTGGAGAGTTTGACTCCCACCACATTGTAAACCAAGGATTCTCATGGGCCAGATGCGGCCCGTGGCACCATTTCATGTGGAGCCCCCACCGCCTCCACCACACCAGGAAGTGCCATGTAGTGGAGAAAGGGCAAAATAGCTCTGTCTGAGGGAGAAAGACCCGGCCCCTTGCTTAAAAAGATTAAGAACTCCTGCTGTAAACCAACAGGACTAGACCTGCAAAAAGGTTTGTTGTCGTTGTTGTTTTGGGGGGAAGGAACCATATCACAATAATGTCTCCAACTTTAGGATATTCAAAGCTATAGCCTTAAGAGTTAAACAACACTAGAAACCAGCTACCTTTGATTTCTCATCTGAAAATATACTTAAGGTAGTCATAGGTAAAAGAAACCACTTGAGCTGGGACACAGGTTTCTACCTTTTCAAGAACTGGTTTTTACTCTCCCTTTAAACAGTTGCTAAGGCGCTGACTGGAAGGCGGGAAGTCAGCAGTTTGATTCCCGAGTACTGCAGGACAGAATGAGCTCCCGTCTTTGTCCCAGCTCCTGCCAACCTAGCTGTTCAAAAGCAAGAAATTGCAAGTACTGTAGATAAATAGGGACCACATTGGTGGGAAGGTAAACAGCGTTCTGTGTGCTCCAGTGTCTAGTCATGCCTGCCACATGACCACGGAAACATCTGCAGAAGCAGACAGCGCTGGCTCTTCGGCTTTGAAACAGAGATGAGCAGTGAACCATAGAGTCAGATACAACTGGCTTTCGAGCAAGGGAAACCTTTACCTTAAACTGCTACCCCCACTACTATACTCCCTGCCTACCATACACATACCCCAGAAGTAGTAATTCCCAAGTCAAAATGACAACAGTAATTTTTTAACATTTGTTTAGTGTCTTTCAAGTGTCTGAAGTGCTTCACATGCATCACTCCAGTGTAATCCTTAGAACACTCCTGTAAAGACATGATTATGTCATTCTGCAGATTACAGGACTCAAAACTAAAACCTGCCTGAGGCCACTAAACTGAATTCAAATCAGAGGCATTCAGATTAGCCCTGCAACTACTCAATCACCATGCTCTTTGTTGGCTTGTCATGTTAACCGGAGGCTGCAGCTCTCATAATAACTCTTCCTACAAAATCCAATCTCTTTTGCCATAGCTGTGACCAAAAGTGTATAAATGTGGTTTTCTGGACTGCAACTCCCAGAATTCCCCTGGTGGCATTGCCACTATGTCTGCATACTTCCACAGACCAAAGTGCTGAGGTACTCTTTTCATGCACCACCACAGGTTTGTGAAACATTACCCACCGGCGTGCACACTGTACCATTTCATGAGCAGCTCATTGCAAGATCATGTTTCAATTAAATTAAGTTAAGCCCACTACAAGTGCATGCCAACATTTCCTTGTCAGTACATCCATCAGCCTCTTCCTTCACATAGCAACATTCAATCAACAGCAATGGTCCATCTCTCCAAAGTGTGATTCTCCTTCAGAAGAGCATTTCTTCTGCCAACCTTTCTCAACTTAGTGCTGTCCAGAGAAGCTGGGTTACAAATACTCTTAGACACATCAAGGGCCAGCCTGAATGTATATAACAGACACATATAATAACATGTTAGGAGATAGGTGGTTGGTTGAGACTTGTACTAATTTGGCTTGTGCTTCCAAAGAGCCAGTTCCATCACCCGTTTAAAATTTAATTTAAGACTGCAATCATACGCCATCTTTTCTGGAGGGCAACTTCATGAAACACTTTAGCTTATGATAGCACTGTAAAAATAAGATCAAGAGATAAAAACCTGGCTTTAATACTCATATGCATGAAGCTGCAGCACTTAGCTTATCTGTTTGGAACTGAGCCCCACAGAACTTGGATCAGGGTGTTGTCAATAATTTTAGAAGAATTTACATACAACTACTCAATCCTAGTAACTGAAGAGAAGAAAGTTTTGAAGTAGTAGCCAAGTTAGTCTATGTAAGCACATCAGAAGAGAAATAAAACAAAGAAAGTGTTTTGGGTTTTTTTCTTTGTTTTGCTTTATTTCCTTTCCAAAGAGAAGAAGAAGAAATTCTGAAAAAAGGATATGGAAAACTGGAAGAATGACTCTTTGTTGAAAATAGAAGATTGGTATAAAGAAATGTAGGTAAAAGGTAAAGGTTTCCCTTGCTCGAAAGCCAGTCGTATCCGACTCTAGGGTGCAGTGCTCATCTCTGTTTCTAAGCCGAAGAGCCAGCGCTGTCTGCTTCTGCAGACGTTTCCGTGGTCATGTGGCAGGCATGACGACACCGGAGCGCACGGAACGCTGTTACCTTCCCACCGAAGTGGTCCCTATTTATCTACTTGCAATTTCTTGCTTTCGAACTGCTAGGTTGGCAGGAGCTGGGATAAAGACGGGAGCTCATTTCCGTCCTACAGTACTCGGGAATCGAACTGCTGACCTTCCGCTTCCCAGTCAGCGTCTTAGCGACTTGAGCCACTGCTCATTATCATTAAATTAACTTATCATTAAATGATAAGTTAACATGGTAATTAAATTATAAAAAGGGTTTAATTAGTGAAAACAGTTTTGGGAATATATGGAGACCCTTTTTGAATTATACATTGACTGAAGATAAAGATGGCAGGCCAGCACCAGATCAACTGAGATTTTGTATATAATATCAGAAGGCTGTGGAGGACTGCAATCACCAAGGCATTGTAAATACCACAGTGTTGTTGTTGTTGTCGCCGCCGCCGCCGCCATTGTCATCATCTCTTTTTTCTTTCTTTTTTCTTTTGCGTTCAAGATAGTATTAACTTCATGGAATGATAAAGAGTGTAGTTTATAGATAATAGAAAGTTTGTTACAAATATAATAAACATGAATTGAAACACACACACACACACACACACACACACACACACACACACACACACACAACATTTTATGAAGTTTAAATTAGAAGAATAAGTTACGAAAATGAGAATATAATTTTATTTATTTATTGTTTATTTATTTCAATTTTTATGCCACCCACTCAGGTAAAAACCCGACTCAGGGCGGCGTACAACCATAAAAAATACATTAAAACAAGTTAAAACCCCAATCACCCATTATCCACCCACCCTTCCACTTCCCCTTTAAAAAGCTAAAAGGGGGGGGGGGGCAAGGGGGAATACATAAATACAAAAAGAGGGGCATTGACTGAACTCAGTTTAGCTGAAAATGTTATTGTTACTATTATTGTTATCAGTATTATTGTCTTTTGTATTTTTTGGTTTTTTTGTCATTTATATAATTTTCTTTTCTTTTTTGTTTTAGTATCGTATGTTAAATGTTTTTCTTTTGATTATTATTTTGTTGTTTATTGTAAAATCAATAAAAATAATTTAAAAAGAAAGAAAGGATATGGAAAAGGAAGAGAGGAAGTAAGGGGCGCCACACACTTTTGCCTTCCACTCTTATGAAATTCTTTCTACAAAGAATTTAGCCACATGCTAATTTACATTTTTCAAAGGCTTTTCCCCCTAGGACCTTGAGATAACGTACACCACTGCCTTCCATCTTACTTTAGCACATTATGACCACCCAAGGAGGTTCACCAGGTTGACAGATAGCCCAGTACTGTTTTCCTGCCACAGTGAAGGAAATTTTTTTAAGGACTTTTCAAGTTTTTGGAGTCTGACTTCCAAAGGATGGTGGTGGTGGTGGTGGTGGTGGTGGTGGAGGTGGAGGAGGAGGCTTTTCAAAGAGGCTGCTCCTAAAGGCTTTGAGGAGCAGAAAAATGACAGTGAGAAGCATTTTTCCAGCTCAAAGGGTCAGGAGATCTGTGGCTCCAGGTCCTTAGCAAGGCCTCAGGGCAAAAGCAGCCTGCCTGCAGGCCATGTTTTGCCCACCCCAGTTTTGTATTACAACAATGAACCACAGAAAGCTTCAAGCTCTCATCCTCCTCCTTTTCTTTCACGGCACAGCTGTGAGATGAAAGCTCACATTCCTGATTTCTGGCTGATTTTGAACCTTGTCTGTGAGCCGCCCAGCGTGATACTTGCACCAATTGGGCAGGATATAAGTTAAATAAACTGCAGTTAGTTTAAAAAAACATGAGCTCAGTTCATAAACCATAGTTGGATGTTGGCTGGTTTCCACTCATCATAATTAAGATTAACAGCACGTTGTTTAGGCAAGATCTTCACAGCAGGTTGTAATCAGGTGATTACAGCACTCTCCAAATTTCCAACTTTGGTGTTTTATGAGTTTTTGAACTCTCGAATAGTATACTAATTGTAAGATGTAGTCTGTCCAGTTTTACAGCTAGGGAATTTTGCCTGAGATAACACTAGTTTGCTCAACAGACACCAAGCGCCACATGCTGAGGCAGAAATATAAAGCTACGCCTAAAGTTTCTCCAGACTTCAATTACATCCGTCTCTAATTCACCCTCTGGTCATGGACATCCTGAGTCTCTTCTACAAGCATTAGTTCGTAGCAGAAATATGCATGCAATCAATTTATGCCAAGTATAAAGCTTGCGTTGTAATTTACATAATATGTTCCAGTCACTAAATGTGTCTCTCCTGGTGACAGAATGTTGATTTCTATGGAATAAATGTCTAGAGGTGTCAATACTACAGTAACTAAAACTGTGACAGAAGGCTATTTTGTCAAACAAATGACTAACTAAACCAGGGGTGCCCAAACTTTTCAGGCCATGGGCCAGTCACGTGGTTGAGCGTGCCGGTCACGTGGCTCCTCCCACTGGAAGTGGCAAGGGCAGCACAGGCTGGATGAATTGGCGTCAGGGGCTGGATCCGGCCTGCGGGCTGTAGTTTGGGCATAACACTAATGCCCATTCTTCTCTTTGGGGATTATGTGTTATTGAGACAAGAACTATTGACAAATGCATTTTGCTAACGCTAGATTAGCCCCAGAACTAATTAAGTCACTTAATTGCATTAAGAATATAAACTTTAAAGAAAAGAGCTCAGAGTTCACCTTTAATCTGTGACAAATTGTCTTTAATCAATGGTGATTTGCTCATTATGATCATGCTCTCTCTGTTACATGCACAGAACTGTGCAATAGAATTTCAGCCATTGTTTGGTATTTGTGTGTTATGAATTAAGGGACATTAAGCTTTGAGCATTGCCAGATGACCAGAAACAACAACGTAGTTTGGCTTTCTGTCTTTAACAGACTTGTTAAAATCAGTGATTTTCTCCCCTAGCATGAAGATATGCATAGCTTCTAATGCCTGCAAATTAAGCTGTTGCGGGCAGAGCTTATGAGAATAAGTAAGACTACTTCTCAACACCACAGGGGAATAACAATGGCCAACCTCAAGAGTTTGCTCAAAGATTATAGATTTGATCATGACTGACACGTGACCTCAGTGAACGCTAAACATTAAAATGGAACTATGTTTACCATTAATTATTGGGTATTACAATTCTGTCCTGCTTTTCTACTAATAGAATGGAAGGTGGCAGGTCACCAGTTCGATTCCTGAGTACTGCTGGATGGAATGAGCTCCCACCTTTGTCCCAGTTCCTACCAACCTAGCAGTTCGAAAGCAAGAAATTGCAAGTAGATAAATAGGGACCACTTCAGTGGGAAGGTAAACAGCGTTCCGTGCACTCCAGTGTCTAGTCATGCCTGCCACATGACCATGGAAATGTCTGCAGAAGCAGACAGTACTGGCTCTTCGGCTTTGAAACAGATGTATATAAAATATTCACATATACAAAAAGATAATAAACATCTTTTATGGGCTTACAGCTTATGAAAACCCCAACCCCCCCAACCTCATGTACCCCATAATCATCACATAATCTCATGTATGCTGTACGCCATGATCATCATAATTATAATGAATTAAGGCATGACATCTCTCGCTTTGCATGTAATGAGTCTATCTCATATATTTGTTTCGCCTTTTAAGTGAAATGAATGAACATTTGCACAATAGTCTCATTTTCCGAGTTTCACCTGTATATCTATGTTTGCTTAATACAAAATCTATATTAATTTCTCATCATTGTTTATAATAAAACACAATTAAACAATAACTACATCTACCATTGACACATGCTCCCTCTACCCTCCACCCCCTTTTCTTCTATTCCATAGGGCTCAGTTTCCCATTTTAAACTTAATATACCTATCCCTAGTTCCAAAAACTAATATTTTCTTGACCAGGTTGGAAAACTTTCAATTATTTTTTAAAAATCATCTCAAGGTTTTGTTGCTTCCCCAAACACTCCTGGACAGAAGCAGAGAGAAGGGAACAAAACTGAGTGTCCAGGTGATTCCGCAGAGAAACAGTTTTCTTGCCACTCCCCAAGTTTGCTTTGGGAGAATTTGCACATTTACTCATTTAATTTACACCTCTGTCCCATGATCGTTAAAATTAAATGTAAATCATCAGGATTAGTTTGAAAGTTGGGAGAGAATCTTCTGACAGAGCAAAGGAACGGGTTATTCGGCTACCCATCCCAGCATAGCTTCTTAATAATGAATAGCACCCTTTTACTGCTAGGATGTAGGAGCAGATACATAAGTAATGAGAACAAAGTCTTTACCAGGAGAGATGCTACCAACTCTTAAATTCTTAAAGGACTTGCATTCTTAAAATTACTCCATCCATCACAAAAGATGCTCTTCCCCCCCCCCCCCCAAATTCCTTGCTGCCTTCCTCCCCTCTGGCCCCCAGTTAGTCAGCTCGGCCAGATATTTGAGGAAAGAAAGTTTTCCACTGGAAAAGTAGCATCCAGACTTACCATTTCCACTCCATGCAAACTTCGAATTTTGGTACACAAGGCACATAAAAAGTTTGGGAAAGATTTTCTTAATAGACTGAATAATTATGTATACATCTTTGTCAATAGTAGCGACAACCATTATTTCTAAATTTAATTAATGTGCCTTCCTTTGCCAAGTTGCTAGGGCTTAGGGCAGACTTGAAAGAACTATTCTTTTATCTTATATCCACACAATCCTATGAACCAAACTATTTACCCAAGATATCAATGGGACTCCCAGGGTCAAACCAGAGCAAGTTCAGGAGGAAAAATATTTTGAGTTCCTCAAACATTTTGCTTCCATGTTGTACAAGAGCCCATATGGAGACATACTCTTTGAGCCTAAACCATATACAGTAAAACCCTAGGGTTACAACAGAGGTCTATTCCAACAGCCTCTGTTTTAATCCGAATTTTTTTCCAAACCGAAACATCCATAAGGATGCAATGAAAAATTGGTTCTGAATTGTTCATTGTAAACCAGAATAAAACATTAACAATTTGTAAACCGGGATGGCATTTCCATAGGATTTGCCATTGTAAACCGAAGCAGACTTAAACTGAGGCAGTTGTAACCCAGGGTTTTACTGTATGTTCAAAGGGATGGGCACACATTACTTTTGACACCAAAGTGTGCATGCTTTCATAACAGAAGATACAACCACGCTGGAAATGCTCAAAACTTAATTGCAAAAAACAGTAAAGATTTGCACAGTGGTAACCTAATCCTCCTTCTACGTCTTCTCAAAGTATCGGTACCATTATTTCAAAGCACAGCATATCTTCTAAGAGTTTAATCTTTGTAGACATCCATTATGTTTACATTCCCTTAAAGAATCTGCAGGCAGCATTTTGATAAATACACCTCACCTTCTTGGTTGGGTTCTAATGAGAAGTATCAACTAGTTTTTCCTCTCACGTTCTGAAAACCAAACCAAAAGCGCTTTAAAGCACATGTCAATTATTTCCACTTATGTAGTTTCCCTTGGATTTGTATTTCACCTCCTCTAGTCTTTGGCATTCTGGACACTACATCTGATTGGAATTTTAACATGGTTCAGATAAATGGGATCCGCGCAAATATCACCTCCAGCAGATTTCCAAGCATACAATGGAAAATTGCTCACCCCCATGTTCCCATCACCTCAAATTTTCTCCAGAGGTTCTCCCAGTCCGTTGAAGCAGATTTCTGAAAGGTGTGAATGGGGAGGGACCCATTCCAGCAGCAGTGGTTTTTTCCAACAGTAGAAGACACCAGTTGACACAACCCAATAAGTTTAGGTCTGTGAAAAATGTTTACAGAGTATTGCAGAGCAGGGGGAAAAGCAGCAGGCAGAAACATACCCTATTATCCCATTAAAAGGTCCCATCTTCATTCCACAAGTTAAAAAGCACCTGAGACAATGAAGCTATGACCAGTAAGTGAACAGCTACTTCCAATAAAGGGTAGTAAGTAGAGGCCTAGAGGCTAAATAAAGCGACCCCTCATTTACAACTAAGTTTTACTGAGGCTATAAGGCAGCCTAATAAAATGTCCAGGTCACCCTTTAATGGGAGGAAGGCAGAAAAAAGCTAGTTTTCCATCTATAGTATGTAATTTCCACACTGCTTTACAACTGTAAAATTCTATTCAATTATTAATAGAAAAACTAACTGGTCTGAAAAGCTTTTCCGAAAGAAACTTCTCCGTTGATTTCTTGTCTTTCTTCACTTAAACTCCAGATGGGTTAAAAGAGGATCATCAATATATCTCTGCATGAATAACTGTTTTCTGCCTTCTGGAGAGGCAACAATGGTCGTATTCTTTGCTACATCACAGAATAAGAATTTAAATCCCTTTTTAAAAACAAGCCTAAATCTAACTTTTAAGTCCAACCAGAGCAGAGCAAATCAAAAGGTATTTGACAAGGCAACCATAAGTTCTATTGATTCCACAGCTGAACTCCTGCTACTTAGTTGCAAAAAGAGTCATAAATTGTTGCTTCAAGTTAAGAAATCTCTGTAGACGTTATACTGTAGTTGGTTACACATTTATTTATTTATTTATTGTTGCATTTTTATAGCTGCCCTTCACGCCTGGGCAACCCAAGTTATGCAACTTGGTATGCAACAAGTAATGTCTCTGAAGATTTCTTAACTTGAAACAAGTCACCTCTGAAAGTCACATTTTTTGTACAACTAATGAGTGAGATTTCAGCTAATGGACCCACCCTAGTTGGGACTGTAAAACTAAATACGGTGTAAGCCTTCACAAACTGTAGAAGAATACATCAGATGATGTGAACTTCAATCTACAAAACTATGTCCTAAGAAATTGCAAGTAGATAATTAGGACCACTTCGGTGGGAAGGTAAACAGTGATCTGTGCACTCCGGTGTCTAGTCATGACTGCCACATGACCACGGAAATGTCTTCAGAAGCACAATACTACAGCGCTGTCTGCAGAAACAGCGTTGGCTCTTCGGCTTTGAAACAGAGATGAGCAATGAACCATAGAATCGGATACGACTGGCTTCCGAGCAAGGAAACCTTTACAATAAATCCATTTGATGATAGGGAGCCTCTCTTGTTTCTGCTACAGGCCTGCCTCTTTTCAATTAAGATGGCTTAGTGGTTAAGATGCCAAACTTAACAACTGGAAGGTTGGCAGGTGTTGTGTATTGAGGCACTATTGCAAGTAGCCCAGGGAGCGCTCTTGCAATAGGAAAATGGCAGTTTCCCGCCAACCTAATTAGAAGCCTTAAGTGGCGCGAAATCCCCTGTAAAAGAGTGTGCTAGTTATGCTAATCCAAGTCCCATCATTGGTTACAGTTTTGAATCCTGCTCTCCATTGGTTACCTTCATATATCCCCTGTACTGATTGGTTAGTTATGTTTGTCTGGCAGGTCGCTACCTTGTATCCAAAAACCTCTGCCGGAAAGACACTATATAAGCCCCACGGACAAACAAGGGTGGGGCCGGACCAGATCTATACTTCCTCCACTGCACAGGTAGCCTGGGTAGCGCTAAGCCTGGGTCCTTCTATTATGCTACAATTCTCGGTAGCTAGTTATTGCCCATTGCCGGGTAAGGTCCGGCGGGACTGACTCCGTTAGGATTGTATAGCCATCTCGGGATCCAGAAAACCTTGTCAGCTAATCCCTACTGACTGTTATAATTAATAAAGCCTGTTGCTGTTCTTTCATCGGTTTTCTTGGACTCGTGCTTATAAGCGCCGGATCTAACAGCAGGTCAGCAGTTTGAGACCCGAGTGCTGTGCGATGGAATGAGCTCCTGTGGTCTGTCCCAGCTCCTGCCAACCTAGCAGTTTGAAAGCAAGAAATTGCAAGTAGATAAATAGGTACACCTTTTGGCGGAAAAGGTAACAGTGGTCTGTCTGGTCATGCCTGCCACATGAGCACAGAAATGTACACAGACAGTGTTGGCTCTTTGGCTGTAAAAAGAGATGAACACCATCCCCTACAGTCGGACATGGCCAGCTTTCAAGCAAGAGATATCTTTACCTTTACTATAGTTATTTAACATCATATATGATAAAAATGTGTTTGTGATTAACACAGCAGTTTGTAAGTTAATTGTACTATAAACCAACAGATCCTTAAAATTAGAGTCTGTGATATTATTTTGTAATTAAATTGACTTAGCCTCACAGTGTAAAACATATAAACCAATGTTACTCCATTAGAGGATCACATTAATACCAGAAAAATTGTAAACAGGCATACTATTGAAACTAAAACCAGTCAGTACAAGGCAAGAATGTTAAATTGTCCTTTGTAGTGGAGAACATAAAACCATGTGCATCAGTCCATTACTAATAATTTAACCACAAAGAGGAACATCTGTAACATTCCAAGTTCTTGTATGCGCTTTCTAGTATTCTGAGAATCCAATACGCAAATGTATTAAGTTTCACATCACAGACTAGAGCAACGTGGAGTGCAATGAGTGATTCACACAAGCATTTAACAATTGATTTTCGGTTCTTAAATCAACATGCCATTTCTGGATTAAAGGTTTTGGTGTTTAACGGCAGTTCAGCTTCTCATGAAGTCTAATCAATGAGTGCACTATAGCAAATTAAACAGTACCTGTATTGTACATTATCTTATTGCTATGTGTCTTCAAGTTGTCTCTGACAAACAGCAACCCTAGGAATGAGTGGTTCCTCAAATGTCCTGTCCTTGCTCAGCTCATATAAACTGAAGCCTGTAGCTTCCTTCAGAGAGTCAATCTTTCTCTTATTTGTCCTTCCTTGTTTCCTGTCATATTCAACTTTTCCTAGCAATATTGTGGTCCCCCCCCCCCCATGAGTCTTATCATGTCATGATATGTCCTGCATAGGTCAGCCTCAATTTTGTTACTTCTGCTTCAGGAGGGGGTACCAGCTGGATCTCACAAATGAACCCCTTTTTAGTGTTACTGATGGTCCAGGCATTGATGGCGAACCTTGGCACTCCAGCTGTTCTTGAACTTCAATTCCCAGAAGCCCTGATTAGCAGGAGTGCTGACTTGGGCTTCTGGGAATTGAAGTACAAGAACACCGGGAGTGCCAAGGTTCACCATCATGGGTCCAGGGTATTTGCAAAGCTCTCCTGAGGAACCATCTTTCAAATGAATCTTTTTTCCCCATCAGCTTTGTACATTATACAGTATTGCTTAAATATTACACAAATACACTGTATTATTATAAATCTACAGATCAGCTGTTGTCAACTGGTAAGTTAGGAAACATCAGACGGCGACAGGTGAACTGACAGCAGTATCAAATGTTGGGGAGAAAAGCACTCTTACATTCTACTCATACCACACTGGCTCCCAGTCATAATCCTAGCTGGGGAAAGTGTTAATTATGTCAGTTTACTTAGGATGAGTAGCACAATTGCAGAAAAAGCCAGAAGAAAACAAGGTAGGCTGGAAACCGGGAAAATGAGGCAAAATATCCAGATCAGTGAGGCATGAACTCCTATTATAACATTTCCAAAGGATGCCTCGGGTGGGTTGTAATATGCCCTCCCCCATTTTCTAAAAATTTAGACCTTGACTTCTGTCAAGAAATTACCAACAGTGGCCATCCATCCAATGTGAAAGCCACACAGAAGAAGCTATTGTTACCAGAAGCAATCCAAAAATATAAAACAGAAAAGTAGCAAAAAAATGTTTTAACAAGAACAAGCATTTTAAAAAAAAAACCAAGAAAAACAAAAGTCCAGAACTGCTATACTACAATATTGATCTTTGAGTCTTCCATCTAGTTAGCAAAAAGAGGGGGGGGAACTGTTCACAGGCTGAAATAAGCCATTAATCTTCAGCTGATCAGAATATACAGCCACTGTTTCAAAAATAGCCAGTGCAACCTCTTACCATATACACATCTGTTCAGATCTGGTAGTTGGGCATTTTGAACATGAAGCAACATAGCTGATCTCTGAGACCATATCAATCTGAGGATAAGTGTTTAAAAGAACTAACTTCACCCACGATGTGCAAGAAAGCGCATCCCTGAAATTCCAGGGACATCACATTTAAATATACAGATGTCAGTGACATGTGACATGCTAAAATATAATGGAATAAAAGGGAAATTAACATTTTATAACAGGAGTCCTCAACCTTTTTCAGCTGGTCACACTCCCTCAGACAGCTTCAGGGGCCGGACAACCATTTTGCCCTTCCTCCACCACATGGCACTTCCTGGGGTGGTGGAGGCGAGGGGGCGGCACATAAAATGGTGCTGTGGGCTGCATCCAGTCCGTGGGCCACAGGTTGAGAATCCCTACTTTATAACCTCATTTGTACCTAGAAATGGAGCACCTTTAGAAATACAGCACAGATATAATGCATCGCTTTCTCTCCATTCTGAAGTTATGCATCACTGCCACAGCAAACAATTATGTTTATAAACTACAGTACTTATCAAATGATGTTTTTAGTTATCTAGTAACAAAGCTGACAAACAAACCCTGCTGAACTCATACAAAAAATCACAGTCTTTGATATTTACGCCTCTCTCCTGCCCCATTAACCCCTCAGGAGTGTTTTATAAGGCAGTGGAAGAAGGAGAGAGAAATACAGACCAAGGAAGCCACCACATCCCTCCCAGACACCCTGGGGGACAGATGTCAGAATAAGTGCTTAGGCAAATAACTTTTAAAGAGCCTGTTTCATTCACGTTGGTAAATGTAATTGAGCCTAACATTCCACCGCTGGCTGAGGTAATTAATGCCAGTCCTGACAGACATCTACCATTACATTGCTCCACTTTCAAATTCATCTCAGGGTAAAATTAATGTTGTCAAAGCACCACATATGACAGCAAACAGTAAATAGAACCACTGTTTTATTCATACACTGGGTTTTGTTTCTTCTCTTTCTCTCCCTTTCTTTTTCAAGGAATCCAAAAATAATCCAAATCACTCAGATAAACTAATCTTTGCCACTTGTAACTGGAGATTTGACAGAGTCACACAGCAAATTCTTAAAATATAATCGTGGTTTTTTTTTAAAAAATGCATTAAAAGGAGCTAAGACAAACATCTGGATTTTAAGTGACAAGCAGAATACAAGAGTCGAAAAATATCATCGCATATCATTTACTTTTTCCTCTCATTGGAGGGAAAAAATGCTCCAAAATACCAGCTAAAATGTGCAGTCCTCCATGAGATGTCACTTTTAAAAGTGTTTTAGTAACCACATGGATTTTTCAGAATTATTCGGTACTGTACTGTAGATTTTGAAGAAACAGGAGCAAGTGAGTAGAGATTCCAGGTAAGGCCAACCATGGTTGCATAGCTAAAGAATCACTGTAATTAACCTCCAGAACTTGAAATCTTTCTCTTTTGAACCACAATTCTCATGCTTCCCTAGGCAGAGTGACCAATGCTCAAGATCTGGTAGCCACTGGCCAAAAAAAAAAAAAAGGGGGGGGGGACATTTCCAAATTCTGAGACTTGCTAGATTAATTACAACTACACTACGTCAAAACAGGAGTCTGCAATTGTGCGGGTCACAAATAAGAAGCTTCCTCTCAAAACTACTTGGGTTTTCCTCACTATGGAACTAAAAGTAAGCTCAACAAAGCTTAAACTGGCTTCTATTCCAATTTTTTTTAAAAAATAAAAACAATTCTTGTCCTCTTACATTTTTCCACTTAAGAATTTCAAAATTTTTAGCCCTTGATCTTCAGTCAATTCATTATGAATACTTATGAAACATAGATAACATTTAAAATAAATTAAATATTAAAATAATTAGACTATTTTTGACCAGAAATGGGCTACTTCAACAGAGTTATCGCTTTACTAAATCTTATATTGTTTACATGACGGTGCATAAATTGCATGCATATGAATGCTGCGTTGATTCTATTGTTCCATGTTTACAGAAAAATTGTCCTGTCCTTGATTATTCTCTGTTCTTTCTTATTGGGCTTCACCATCTCTTCACTGATTTCCAGATGATCCAGACAGAATCTCTTCTTGTTGGGAGATACCGTATTTTCTGGCATATAAAACCCACTTTTCCCCTTTCAATACACTTCAAAAATGGAGTACGTCATGTACTGTATATAGTGCCCTATAGTGGGCTATTTTGGTAATAACGGGGTGTGTCTTATACTCCAATGTGTCTTATATGCCAGCAAATACTGTATGGTACTTTTCGGCATTTATCCATTCAGCAAGATGTGTTGTTTTTTGTCTAAACTGGGTACAATTTGGCATTAACCTAGAAACTCAAGACTAGATCTAGAATTCAGATGCACAGCAAGCATAACCAGAGTATGTAAAGATGGACTTTAATCCCATTTTCAGGTTTTCCCCTTTGATCCATACTCAATTCATCTGATTATTAGTTTCACCACAAGGTTGTAAAGGTTTCAATCTCTGTACTAAAAACAAAGACAGGGAGTTCCCTAACCATCCTGACAGTTGGCATATAAAGTATCCCATTGTACCTGTTTTTAGAAGTGGATAATGATTTTTTTGCAGTTAAAACTTACATTTCAAGATGGCACTGTAAACTAAAGAAGCCAACTTGAGGAGCAGTGGTAGTATCAAGTTTCTTGGAAACTTAAAGTAATGTCTCACTCTACCTCTAAAGACAAAAGGATGTCAGTCATTCCACAAATATTTTATTCTTCCTTAGGTAAAGGTCACCCTTGTTCGAATGCCAGTCATATCTGACTCTAGAGTTCAGTGCTCATGTTCATTTATAGTCAAAGAGCCAGCACTGCCTGCATCTGCAGACATTTCCACGGACAAGTGGCATGGAACACTGTTTACCTTCCCACCAAAGTAGTACCCTATTTATCTACTTGCAATCTCTTGTTTTTGAACTGCTAGGTTGGCAGAAGCTGGGACAGAGATTGTAGCTCACTCTTGTTATGCAACATCGGGTCTCAAACTGTTGACCTGTCGACCTTCCAGTTGTCAAATTCAGCATCTTAACCACTAAGGCACTGCAGTCTTATTATAAATTCTGTAGCATCAACACCTAACCAGAATGATTTGGGACTTTTTTGTCGTCGTCCCCACCCCCCTCCTCCACTGTAAGCTCTGGAGGGTCCAGCCTAATTACAAGTCCTGCAAAACCTGAAACCTCACCTAGTTAAGATATTTTAGAGGTCAAAATAAAGGTGTTTTTTTTAAAAAAAAATTATTGAATTTTTCAAAGACATACAAAAAGAAAAGAAAACAATGACTAACAATACAATACATAAACAAATCCATAGTATCATCTTAACAGACATTACTGAATGTTAGCACATAACAGTGTCTAGACTCATTAATTACTATATCACCACAAAATATTAAGAAAAAACCCATTGTTTCAAAATCCAAAATAGTAAGAACTTTCTGTGCTACCATTAATCTTTAGATAAATAATAAACACCCTGTGAATATATACAATGCCCGGAGAGTTTATTTGCTGCTCAACTCCAGAAACTTCTTTGAGATGGTACTGGTCCTGAACTATCATTTGCCGTACAAGAATGGTCCACAAATGGTTTCCATATATTCCAAAATCTGTTTTCTTTTAAGTTATCCCTTTTCACTTTAATCTCCCATGTCAGTTTATCATTCAGTGCTAAACTCCACATTTCTTTGTACCACTCTCCAATCTGTATTTCTATATAATTTTTCCAGTTTCTAGCTATACATTGTCTACCCGTTGTCAATACAATTTCCAATAATTCTTTTTCATCTTTGTTTAAACCCAAACCTTCCACATTCGTTAAAAGAATGATACTTGACACCAACTTAACACTTCTACCCATTATTTCAGCAAGCTCACCTTCTATTCTTCCCCAAAAATCCCTTATTTTTTACAGCTCC
Source organism: Bradypodion ventrale (assembly GCA_035047345.1). Lineage (NCBI taxonomy): Eukaryota > Metazoa > Chordata > Lepidosauria > Squamata > Chamaeleonidae > Bradypodion > Bradypodion ventrale. Next base: position 325,244,729 of record JAWDJE010000002.1, on the reverse strand, counting down.
ACCACATATGTTCATATGTTCCATCAAATTCTCTACATCTCCAACATAACTTATCTCTCTTATTATCCATCTGGTAAAGTCTTAATGGCGTCAAGTACCATTGCCATAACATTTTAAAATTATGTTCTTTAATTCTTACAGACATTGTTCTCATAATCCTCTTTTTCCATTTATTTTTCCACTCATTCTCCCCAATTATTACATTCAAATTTTGTTCCCACTTCCGTTTCAAATCCTCCTGTGGATCTGCACCTCTATTCAGTATGTTGTAAAGCTTACTTACAAGACCTTTAATACTACTTTCCCCTTTTCTAATCTTCCTTACCAACTCCTCAAATTCTGTATATGTTCTATCTAACCCTACTTCTTTTTTATATTTTTTGTTCCAGTTGTCCACCTTTAACAAAAAATAATAATAAAGGTATTTAAATAAAGTTAGGTAAATAAGAAAAGAAACAAAGAAAGGGGTAGGTAGAACATACTGACTAATGAACCAAGAAGACTGGTTGGGACACAACTCAGCAATAAATTGTAATAAACTACAGATCAAGCAATACAGTTAGGTTGGAAATATCATCCCAGATGAAATAAAACTAGAAATAGAAATCAAAACAAGATTGCAATATACACGTAACTTTGCAAGTACTGTACACTGCCTTTGTGTTGCTATGACTGTGAACAAAGCTAATTCATTCATCAGATTATCGAACTATAAGAAAAGTATGAGTGAATCAGGACAGCAAGCACACACCATTGAGATAAGGTTGAGTAAGGTCAGGCCCTTGAGATTGCCCTTGGTCCAACACTTGCTTAAGAGACATATGTATGATGATGTAAGCAATTTTCATACCAATTGACCAAGCAAAAAAATAAAAACAGGTGGAGAAGGAAATGTGAAAGAAGTAATTTTTCTCCCTTCTTCCCCCTCCCTCCCCTCTCATAGTAGGCATAAAAACACGTGCACCAATTCTTAAATTTTGCAAGTTTGTGACTTAAGGACTCCCCTCTGCCATTTTCAGAATACAAGCCAACAAGTGGATAAGCCTTTCCCTTGTGGCGATGCCCCAAATCCAAAGGCTGTTGCTTAAAACTTTCTGGCACCCGTTCATCTAAAGGAGGGGTTCCCAACCTATGACCCATGGGCCAGACACGGCCCACGACACCATCACATCTTGCCCATTGCTGCCTCTGCTGCACCCTGAAGTGGAAGCGGGTGCATTTATATTAGGTGTAAAACACGCCTATGGCTGTCGTGAATGCGGAAGCGGGTGCATTTACGACAGCCGTAAATGTGCCCACTTCTGCTTCCGGGGCATGGTCCGGCCCACTCAGCTGTCCAGGGGCATGGTCAGGCCTGCAATGTAAAAAGGTTGGCCTTGATGGCTTCATAAGCGGCGACTAGGGTTGCAACTTTATTTCAGTTCTGCTATAGAGAGAAAAAGTTATTGCAAGGTGTTTTAAAGTTAAACTTTAAAGCCATACAGCACAAAAGCTCCAGCACCTACAGGTTTGCAATTTCAAAAGAGTAATCCACAATAGGCACCAACCAGAGATAGAGCTGAACACCCTTCCTTAGTATACTTACTCCTTCTCTAATCCCACCACAGTCAGCCAGTCCAAAGCCACTCCTGGGCAGGAGCAGTTGATACTAAGTCAGAACAGAGAAACTGAAAGAATTTTTTCTGGGCTGATGTGTATATTTAAAAGTGACTATCTGTTGCTGCAAAACATCTCTAGACCCAGGAAAGTTTTATCCAAGTCTAAATCCTGACTTGAGACATACAGCTCAGTGAGTTGGAGCATCTGGAGCCAGGGGTCAGGCATTTAAATCCCCACTGTGGGGAGAGAAGAGCCAGCCAGTATCAATTACTGTACAGTATACCATAGGTGGTTAAGAGTATAAATACCCTGCCATTTATGTGGCTAATGCAAGCTGAGAAGTCCCAGCATGTCACCAGAAGGAGCAACTGGTAAAACCATTTCTGTCCATTTATATAAAGAAAGTTCTGAGATGGTTGCCATAAATAAGAATCAGCTTTGTGGCATGTTGTTATGATTACCATTAAATCCTTGCTCATGTGTCAGTTCAACACCATTACCTATGAAAGTCTACCTTAAAATAGCTCTGCCCCAGACAAATGTGGTTTTTGGCAGATTCTTGTACAGGACCTGATTATGGTACAAACTGCTGAAGAAAGAAACTATAGACATTTACTGCAAGTGAAAAGAATACAGACTATCATAGAAAAAAGCCATGTTGTTCTGGTACACAATCCAAAGACAATGGTGGGTGATTTCTTTATTAATAATAACTGTATGCTAACAATTCTAATCTATGGTTACGCTTTCTACGGTTTTCTAGGTAGAGTGTACACAGACATGGTTTATCATTCCCTTCTTCTGGTGGCACTCTGTGACTGTGCAGTTTGTCCAAGATCACACAAGGCTGCCTCTTCTCCTGGGAGGCACAGTGGGGAATTGAACTCTTGATCTCTGGCTCTGCAGGTAGAGACCTAGACCACTGAGCTATCCACCGAGCATTTCCTTATTAGACTACTGAAACAACCACAAATACCCTTCAAACCTTGATGAAGAGCTCTATAGGGTTGAAAGCTAGATTGTTATGATTTTTATGATCTAATAAAGGCATCACCCATCCTTGCTTTTGAAAGCCATGCTACTGAAGGGAGGGGGTGTCGCACCAGCACTAAATCAAGAGCTAGTTACTCAACCATTATGGGAAAGCATAGCAAAATATGCTACACACATGAAGCTGGGCAAAAATAAATATCTTTATTTGTATGATGTATATTCTTCACTTCCTGCCTCAAGGGAAACACTAAATGCAGATTTTGTTCTTCAGCAAACATTACTTTTTGACACAAAGTCCCTCTGGAAAAAAAAAATTCTTCCAGGAGGAAAAACTCATCCTTCTATAAGACCAGGATGAGTCAATAGTGAGACGTTTAAGTTACCATTAGCATAGCCCCAAAACTCCCCAAAGTAAACATAGGATAATGTAAAGCCAATTTTCTTGGCAGCATTTATTCAAGTTCACAGCAAAATACCAGGAGTAAAAAAAAGGACACAAGCAAGAGCAAATGGACCCCCCAGCAAGTTTAAGCAAATAGTGGGAGACCTTTGGCTCTCCAGATGTATCGAACATCAGCTTTCAGAATAGCCAACATGGTCAATGCTGATGGATGGTGGGAATTGTAGTCCAAAACAGAGGGCAGCTGAATCTTTTTTTCCAATTCCAGACTGAGAGCAAATCTAAAATGTAGATTTCCTGGAACCCCTCATTGGACAGATGAACACTAGGTCAGAAGAAAAAAACCAGCCTGCTGGATTAGCCCCACAATCCAGCTCTTGTATCACAGAGGCTCCCAGACAAGCAGGGGAGGACACATAAAGCTGTGCTGCCTCTGAATAAGGAGATCTGATTTAATGAGTGCTGATCTTAGCATGAGCAAGCCATAGGCTGAATCATCCTACTTATAGATAACAGTCCACTTGGCCTAGAAAAAAGCTTGTCAGATATGGAGGGAACCCCGGAGAAGGAAACGCCTAGGGCTGTTTCTGCTGATCCCTAGCACTGAAGCCAAAGGGCGGGATAGAGGTAAGGCCACCCCAAGACATTCTGTAGCCTGAGGCAGGGGAGCAAATGGCACCTCCCACAACAAAATCAAACTGCAAGATTAACTAAAGCTAGCCATGTTATTTTGATAGGTGAGAAAGAAAATTGTGTTATGTTTCAAATCTGACTAGGAAACCACAACAATAACAAAGTAAACTGTGAGCAAACTCCCCCGCTCTTTTCCAGCGCTCATAAATCTGCCACCTAAAGTGGCCACTTTGCTCTCTACCTAAGGATTGACACTTTCGCTGGACAAGGAAGAGCCAGCTTGCTTTGCTTGGACACCAAGTCGGGGAGAAACCAGCCACTGGCTAGTAGTGGATCTGAAATAGCCAAGCCGACGGGGACCCTTGAGGAATGGTCCCGAAAAGGAAACAGTGAGTTTCCCCAGGCAGCCTGCCAGGGATCCCGAAGCATCCTGTTGCTAGGGAAGTCGATGCAGAAACACTTGGGATTTCAATAAAGCAGAAAAATAAACCATTCCTCCCAGGCAGCGGGAGGTGAAAGGAAGGGTGGAGGGAAAATAATCCATTCCCCAGGCAGAATCTATGCCAACCTTTCGACACAAAATAAAGGAGGCAGCTGGCAATCACATGCTTACACTTACAACACACACACAGAGACATATTAGTCATCCTTCAGCAGAGCTACCAAATGTTCCAATGTGAAGAGATATCTCGCCATGGGAGGAGTCCCCCCCCCCCCATCTCATCCCTCCGGAAATTCCTCTAGGTCCAGTCAAATGAAATATCTGTTGGCCTCCTAATCGAGTTTGCCACTAAACCTCAAGGACTCACCCGTTGACATGACAAAGAGGCGAAAACCCTTCTCCAAACCAGCTGTGGCCAGAGGCCCTGATGCAATTTAGAAAGGGGGGTGGACATTTTAATCAAATTCCTCCAAGACTCAAGGAATGAGCACACAAGTGCTTACCATCTGAGGCTGCAACGGTTGGGCCTTTTCACTCTTGAACGATGGCGTCTAAGAGGTGACCTGATTGAAGTTTATAAAATCATGCACGGTGTGGACAAGGTAGATAAGGAAAAACTGTTTTCCCTATCGCATAACACTAGAACTAGGGGACACTCCATGAAACTTTTGGGTACTAGTTCTCAAACAAATAAGAGAAAGTACTTTTTCACCCAGAGGATCACTGGTCTATGGAACTCCCTGCCAGAAGAAGTGGTGACAGCTGTCAGACTTGACAGCTTTAAGAAAGGATTAGACAAGTTCATGGAGGACAAGGGTATCAATGGCTATAATTATGGATACCTAAGGACAACCTCCGGGTTGGAGAGATAGGCAGGATATCTCTCAATGCCATTTCCAGGGAATCCTAAGCAGGTGAAGGCATCTCCTTGGGAATACCCTGAAGGAAATGGTGAGCCACTGTGTGAGACAGAATGCTGGACTGGATGGGCTGTGGCCTGGTCCAGCAAGGCTGTTCTTATGTTCTTATGTTCTTAAGTGGTTACACTCAAAACTAAGCCCCTGTGTGCGCGTGTGCGCGCGCGCACGTTTGAAATACTGTGTGTAGGGGGCTCAGATTACCAGGTGAATCCATTACTGCTTCAAAACAAACCCAGATTGGCCTTCCTTCTTTCTCTTAGGGTCACTTGGTTACTTTCAAACAAAGTAAAGAACTAGCGGAGGGGAAGTGGGGAGAGAGAAAGCAAACTAATTTGCAGCAGTGTTACATTACAAGGAAGGAACAGCAATTTAAAGAGGAATTTCCTAAAGTTTGCAACTTTTCAGCCAATAGTAAAGGTAAAGGTCGCACTTGCTCAGTATCTGACTCTAGGGTTCAGTGCTCATCTCTGTTTACAGCCAAAGAGCCAGCGCTTTCTGCGTCTGCAGACGTTTTTGTGGACATGTAGCAGGTATGCCTCATGGAACCTTCCCACCAAAGTGGTACCTGTTTATCTACTTGCAATTTCTTGCTTTCAAACTGCTAGGTTGGCAGAAGCTGTGACAGAGACGGGAGCTCACTCTGTCATGCAGCACTCAGGTCTTGAACTGCAGACCTTTCAGTCGTCAAGTTCAGCATCTTAACCACTTGAGCCACCATAGTCCCTTTCAGCCAATACAGATCAAATAAAAAAGGGGAATAAGACAAATCTTTCACCCTAGGGACGAGAACGCATATAAACCTCTGGAAATAAGCAAAACACTAGGAAGTGTTTATGGAGCAGTGTGAGTTCACCCACATCGCCTAATGATTGACGTTACCCTTTTACCTCCCCAATTGTGTGTAATCTTTAGAATATGGATAAAATCCTAGTTGAGAAACTGATACGCATCTGAAAACACACCTTACTCTGCAATTTCCTTCTGAGCGAAACCACCCTCCCACTTGACAAACACATCACGTGGGGAAGGAGGAAACACACCTTCTCAAACTGGGCTGAGCCAAAGGAAAAGAAAACTTGCCTGGTTTGCCAAAGTGTCAAATGGAAGTCCCAGCTGACGTAGCTCAAAAGCTGACGGGGAAATGCAAACCCAGCCCCCTCCAGGAAGGAAGCAGCCAAGCCTTCTCCCAGGAAAGGAGAGGGATGAACCTGCTCATATGTTCCTAACACACATTTGGGAAACGGAGGCTCCAATCCAGCAGGCTTGTCAGCCTCAAAGCACCACTGGTCTCTTCTGCAGCAAAGAAGACAATTACAACTAGACAAAACAGAACAAAGCAAACGTTCCCTACAACAGTTGGGTTTTCTGAGCTTAGCAGCTCCTTTGAGGAAGAACTTTTTGCTTCAAAATGAGACTCTCTCAACTTATAGAATGGACACAAGTAGCATTTAAGATTTTATTTTTAAAGAAAACAGAAAGGGAGCTTTTAAAAGGGTTTAGAGGTTGCGTTCCGTGCGCTACGGGGTCTAGTCATGCCTGCCACATGACCATGGAAACGTTTGCCGAAGCAGACAGCCCTGGCTTTTCGGCTTTGAAACAGAGATGAGCACTAAACCCTAGAGTCGTGTACGACTGGCTTTCGAGCAAGGGAAACCTTTACCTAGGTGTGTGATTTCTGGGTATTTTTCCGCTTAAGTTTCACTCCTGGGTTTGGGTTAAAAGTTTCGAAATTAAAAACCGCCCTCAGCCAACTAATGGAGCAGACAGGGAGTTAAAACACTTTTAATTAATCCACACGTGCCAAGTCCCTTACAAGCCACTGGCAATGTTGAATGCAGCTCTCCCGACTCTAGGAATTCACTGGAGAGTCATAGAATCACTGAGTTGGAAGGGGCCTTTTGGGATATCGAGTCCACCACCACCACCCCCACTTGCTCAAATGCAGGAATCTGACTCAAAGCAGATTCATTTTTCCAGGGGGGAGAAGCAACTGGGATCAATCCACCATGAAGCTCCCCATAGGTAGGTAGGTAGGTAGGTAAGTATAATAATAATAATAATAATAATAATAATAATAATAATAATAATAATAATAATAATAATAATAATAATAATAATAATAATAATAATAATAATAATAATAATAATAGCTAGCACATCCCTGAGGGAAGGGGGGAAGGAGTTGAGGGATCTCCCGCAGGCCAACGCGATCGAGCCTTCTAATCACCCCCGCTAGGGGCCTGGCGGGCGGGAAACCGTGCCTCTGAGCATGTCTGAAATGCAGCCACTGAAACTCCCACCCACAACTAACTGCGCCTCGGTTGAAGAGAAGCGAGCAGAGTTCCGAAGCCAGTGAAAAACAAACATCATCCGGCTTCCCTTCTCCTCCCAACCAGGCCAGCAGCCAAGACACTGCGAAACACTTCACCACCACAACCACCAGAAGTCCCCATCAAAGTCCGCATGCGGGGCGAAAGGGGGCGGGGGGTGGGGGACTGAGGATTACAACGCTTCGGCCAAACAGCCTTCGGGATCGCCCCAAAGGCTCATGATCTCGCCCCACAAACTCACTCCCCCCTCCCCTCCCCAAGGGCGCATCTCGGAGCTAAGAACCTGCCGCGCCTCCGGCCAAGCCAAGGGGATCTGCAGACCAAACTCTCTCCTCGTCCCCCCGACGTTAGCCCCGATCAAGCTATAGGAGAAGCGGGAAGGGGTGGAAATCATCCAACCCACGGGGTACCAACCTTGCCCTCTTTTTGTTTGTTTGTTTACCTTGTCTGACGGCTTTGATGACCAGGGGGTCCTTGCAGCTCCGGATCACGCCCAGCACGTCGTAGCGGGGCAAGCCCGAGACGGGGACGCCCTGCACCTCCAGCAAGAGCTCCCCTTCGCCCAGTTGAGCCTCCGCCGTCGCTGTCCCTTCGCCCTGGCCGCCCGCCGTGGTGGGCCCGATGTAAGGGAACTCGCCGTACTCCGCTCCCCCCAGGATGGGGAGCCCGAGCTGGCCTTCGCCATTGCGGCTCACCGCGCACTGGTGCACTTTGGCCGTCCAGTGGTGCTTCTTTTGGATCACTTTCGACATGGCGCCTCCGCGGGGGGGGGGGTCCCCGGGGAGTCGAGGGGGGGGGACACCCCGCCTTGGCTCGTGTTGGGTGTTGAACCGGGGGAAAAACGAAACTCGGGAGTCCGGAAACACGGACGGACGCCGTCGGTGGCCCCACAGCAAAAAGGGGGGGGGGGGTCGGGAACAGAGACCCGTCTTCCCTCCTTGCAACTTTCCGGCCGCTCCTCCTCAAGCCATCACGGCGCAAACTTTGCCCGCCGTTTGCCCGCCGTCGGCGCCCACGTTGCGCACATCGCCCCCGACGGTCCGATGCGCCGCCGCTTTGGCGCAAACAAACTCCTTTCCTTCTTCGTCCTCTCTCCTAAAAGTAATCTTCCTCGCCGCCGAAGTTGCCCCGGCCCGGTGTCACGCCTGCCGTCGGTCCCACGGTGGACAGGAGTCGCCCCCACCCGTAATCAAACACACACACCCCACCGGTTTCGCGGTTCCCCACTTTTGGTCCTTCCCGGCCACTTGGTGCTGCGGCCCCTTTAAGCAAATACAAAGCCGCCGCTTGTTTGGTTACAGAGGGCGCCCTCGTCGCTTTCCACCCAAGCCAGGGAGAGCCGCGATAGGAAGGGCTGGCGCAGGCGCCCCGCTGACGCCACGCCCCTCGCCGCCGACGCTGCCCCTCGGGAGCGACGCTAGAGGGCGCACTTCCTCGCCTCGCGGTCTCTCCTCTTCTTCCCCCGGGCGCGCAGCAAGCCCTGGCGGCGGCAAGTGGAACTGCTGCTGCTCTCCGGGCAATCAGCCCGCCCGGGGAACAGAGGCTGGCCAGATGTTTCTTGTTTGTTCAGGGCCCTCCCCTTTGTTTTCCCAAGGCCGGCCTTTTGTTCCAGAGTCTGTCACAAGGCCACAGCTTTGGGGTGTCCATATAAATCAGTGATTCTCGGCCTGCGGCCCGCGGGCCCAATGCGGCCCGCGATACCATTTCAGTTGGCCCACATTTTTGCTGTATTTTTGCTGTATTATATCATTGTGTTACTGATTGTATGAATCTATCTATCTATATCTATATCTATCTATCTATCTATCTATCTATCTATCTATCTATCTATCTATATATATATATATATATATATATATATATATATATATATATAGATATATAGATAGATAGATAGATAGATAGATAGATAGATAGATAGATAGATATAGCCATCACGGCGCAAACTGTGTGTGTGTGTGTGTGTGTGTGTGTGTGTGTGTGTGTGTGTGTGTGTATTTGTATTACCTGTGTAAACCGCTTTGTGTTACCCACTGGGTAGAGTAAAGCGGTATATAAATTAAACATGAAATGAAATGAAACCTCCACCACACCACATGTGGTGGAGGAAGGGCAAAATGGCTGTCTGAATCCCAAAGCTGTCTGAGGGAGTGTGACCCAGCCCCCGGCTTAAAAAGGTTGCGAACTCCTGAAATAAATCACAGTGCACAACCTTTCCTGCATCAGTGTAGGGGAAATAAAATAAAAAAGCAGGTCTTTGGTTTTACTCACACTGATTTTGGGGGCATGAACCAACAGATCCTGGGTTTTTAGCAATTAGCAAGCAATACTGTGGTGGCTTAGTGGTTAAGACGCTGAACTTGAGGACTGGAAGGTCGGCAGATCAGCAGTTTGAGACCCAAGTGCTGCATGACGTTCCAGTCTCTGTCCCAACTCCTGCCAACCTGGCAGTTGGAAAGCAAGAAATTGCAAGTGGATAAACAGGTACCGCTTCAGTGGGAAGGTAACGGCGTTCCGAGGGCTCTGGTGTTCCAAGGGCTCTAGACAGTAATGCCTGCCACATGACCACAGAAATGTCTGCAAACACAGACGGTACTGGCTCTTTGGCTGTAAACAGAGATAAGCACCATACCGTAGAACAGGAGTTCTCAACCTCTTTAAGACGGGGGCCGGGTCACGCTCCCTCAGACAGCTTCTGGGGGGTGGGCGGACCGCTGCTTGTGGACAACAACACGCTGTGTGTATGTGGCTACAGGCATAGAAATAAGCAATGAAGAGTGGAGAAGAGTATAGAATAAAAGGATTTTTAAAAGCACGTCTGTAAGCATTAAGGAGAATTGCTACAAGATTATTATATATGGCTGATTGTTGAGTATGAAAAATGTTGCAGTGGGTTTGCCAGTTCAATAACTTGCTCTACTCCTATTTTACTCCTTCAGTTATTTACACCTAGTGTATCCCCCTTCCCTGGCAAATGAATTCATCTGTTAGTCAAAACAAGGGCTCTTGTCTGCTATGTCCATTGTTTGCCTCCCTGTACTTTACAAGACCGGTCTTTTGCTATCCCAGTAAAAGCAATAGAAATTTCCATTATAATTTTTTTTGGCTGTATATCAAACCCCATAACTTACTACAGTGGCAAAAGCCAGTTGTTTACAGTTGAAGGGAAATGTAAACATCTGAAATCATTATAAATATAGGAAGTCAAGGAATGGACATACCACAACACAAGGCAACATGGCATGCTACCAACAACACAGATCCTGATTTAGATCCCTATTAGGCTGCAATTGGTCCAGAATGCAGCTGCCCAGGTGGTGATGGGGTGCGGGTGTTATGGCCGTGCCTCCCCACTCCTTCAGGAGCTGCACTGGCTACCGGTGTGCCTGCGGGTGCAATTCAAAGTGCTGGTAATTACATTTAAAGCCCTACATGGTAGTGTGCCAGGATACTTAAGAGACCGTGTCACTCTAAGAACATCTGTCTGTCCCACCAGAGCGGACTGGAGGGGCTCTCTTATTGTGCCATCTGCTAGAGAGGCTTGCCTCTCGCACCAGAAGGAGGGCCTTTTCTGTGTCTGCTCCGGCCCTTTGGAACCTCCTGCCAATTGAGTTACAAGTCCAGACGGAGTTGCTGCCCTTCAGGAAAGAACTAAAAACCTGGCTGGTGAGGCACCGGTGATGTGATGACCCGTGCCTGCTAGATGATAAAATAATAACAATATCGCTCCCTCGCTCTTTTTAATCTTCATTCTTTTAACCTTTGTAGCTTTTTAAAATTGGGATTTTTATGGGTTTTTAATGTTCTGGACTGCTGTGCTGTTTTTAATGTTGTGAGCCGCCCAGAGTAATTTGGAGTTGGGCGGCTATACAAATTGGAAAAATAAATAAACACCAAAGAGCATTAGGCATAATGCAGCAGTAGCAGTAGTGGCAACAGACAATGACAATGGGTATTTTCCTCCTTCAAACTGGCTTTGCAGAGTGAGCATTTGGAATGGTTTTCTGTGTGTTCTTATAATATACTTAAAGGCTAAAGACATAATGCTTTTTGCTTTTAAATAAGATGTCTTGGAGATGTATCCTTTGCTTCTTCCATATGCCTTTCTAAGCTAATAAGATCTTGCATTTTTAGAATGCAATTAAAGCATTCTTTTTGATATCTTTTTTATACTTGTTATGCTCCTGTATTTTGGATTCAAATCTGACATAGGTTATTTGCCTGCAAGTTAATTTTAGTTTTCATATATTTTCAAGCATTTGTGCCTTTAGTTTTCCCATAGCTGTAAGAATTCTGGATGTTTTCAATAACTTTAAAGTAATTTTTTCCATATGGTACATAAACACAATATAGATAAATAAAGTTTGAAGTATTAGACAAGCTGAATTTGCCTGGAATGTTTGCAACAATGAAAAGATTTTTACCTGGATACCCAGATGTATTTTGACAGGCTTGGAAATGATTGTCTGATTTCAATCTAGAATTAATCCTTTATTGGGATAAATGCTAGCTATGATGAACACAGACCTCTGATTCATCCCCCCCCCCTGCACCCCGCACCCACACAATCAATGAAGCTGGGAAATATTCAGCCATTATACTCTCTGATTTGCCAATCTTTTCCTAGGGTTTTCTAGGTACAGAATGTTTGAAAGTGGTTTACTTTTACCCTCTTCTAGGAGTGCTGTGTGGTCTTGTAGCTTGCCCAATGGAGGCCACACAGCTTGCACTCCTTCAAGGCACAGAGGGGAACTATGAACTTCTGCATAGTTAAGGCTAACTTACGTAAAGGTAAAGTTGTATCTGACTCTAGGTGGCAGTATTCATCTCCATTTACAGCCAAAGAGCCAGCGCTGTCTGCATTTTTGTGTTCATGTGGAAGGCATGACTAGATTACCGAAATGGATGGAAGCATGGAAATGTATGGAAGTTGCTCTGTTGCACATTCGAGTCTGACCCTTTGTGACCCCATGGACCACTGCATGCCAGGCTCCTCTCTCATCTGCCATCCTCCGTAGTCCGCCCAGATCTCACTGTCAATGGTGCCATCTAGCCATCTCATCCTCTGCCGCCCACTTCTCCTTTCGCCTTCGATCTTTCCCAGCATCAGGGCCTTCTTCAGTGACTCCTCTCTTCTCATTTGGTGGCCAAAGCTTCAGCTTTGAGCTTCAGCTTCAGTAGTTGTCCTTCCAAGGAGCAGTCAGGGTTGATTTCCTTTAGGATGGATTGATTTGATCTCCTTGCAGTCCACGGGATCTCAAGCGTCTCCTCCAGCACCACAGTTCAAAGGCGTCTATTCTTTTGCACTCAGCCTTCCTTATGGTCCAGCTCTCAGAGCCTTACATTACTACTGGGAAGACCATTGCTTTAACTATGTGGACTTTTGTTGGCAGGGTGATGTCTGTTAGGGGATGTAAGTCTTCGCCTCACACCCTAACTGGTTGCAAGGCATATTGTGTCTGAGACCCTACTGCAGGGGTACACAGTGCTCCATGGGCCAGTGGATTTAGGTCAGAGCAGGATTGCAGACTTCCAGCTACAATGCTCAACTTGCCTGAGCTTTAATGCTCACCTTCCTCTGCTGACAGTCTGGACGAAGATTCCTGCATCCTCCAGAACCTGCTAGGAGGACTGAATCTTTGCACTGATCCCGATAATGGCTTTTGCCTGATATGCCATCTGTGATTGTTGGACAAAGGACTACTTGGGGGAAAGCCTCCACCAGGAGGACAGAAACTGTAGAACTCTTTGGCTTTGTCTGTAATTACAGCTTGCATTTACCCTGCTGGATTGAACTGCTACTGAACTGTATGGACTTGTATATAGCACAACTGAACTGTCTCAGTGAGGTCAACTGAGCAGCCCAAGAGAATACATCTGTTTTGTGTTACAGTTGTTGCACTGTATATACTTGCACCTTTTTACTTCCTGAGTAAACCTACTTTGAGTTTTCTTCTGCACCAAGATCTGTCTGCCTGTTTTTCTCACAAGGGACCACCTTGCCAGGTGCGAACCTCTTGCTGGCCACTGCATAGCACTCTGCTAACCATTTACACCAACAATGTCTCTACTTTTTATTATGCTGCCTAGGCTTCTCATAGTTTGCCTCCCAAGATCTAAGCACATATTTATTTCATGGCTGCAGTCACCATCTGCAGTTATCTTAGTTCCCAAGAAAGTGAATGTCACTTCTTCCATTTCTTCCCCTTCTATTTGCCAGGAGGTGATGGGGCTGGATGCCTTGATCTTGGGGTTGTTTTTTTTATGTTGAGTTTCAGGCCAGCTTTTGCACTCTCCTCTTTCACCCTAATCAAGAGGCTCTTTAGCTCTTCTTCACTTTCTGCCATTAGGATAGCATCATCTGCATATCTCAGGTTGTTGATTTTTCTCCCAGCAATCTTAATTCCGGGTTGTGCTTCTTCCAGCCCTGCATTATGCATGATGCACTCTGCATATAATTTAAATAAGCAGGGTGACAATATACAGCCTTGTCATACTCCTTTTCCTAAACAATCAGTTGTTCCATATTCTGTCCTAACTGTTGCTTCTTGACCAACATACAGATATCTCAGAAGACAAGTGAGGTGGTCTGGTACTTAAGGACTTGCTACAGTTTATTGCGACCCACACAATCAAAGGCTTTGGTGTAGTCAATGAAACAGAAGTAGATGCTTTTCTGGTACTCCCTTGCTTTCTCCCTGATCCAGCAAATGTTGTCAATTTGGTCTCTAGTTCCCCTTCCTCTTTGGAACCCAGCTTGTACCTGTATTTCTGGAAGTTCTTGTTCCACATACTGCTGAAGCCTAGCTTGTAAGATATTGAACATGATCGTGCTAGCGTGTGAGATGAGTGCAATTGTACGATAATTTGAACATGCTTTGGCATTGCCTTTCTTTGGAATAGGAACGTAGACTGACTTTTTCCAATCCTGTGGCCACTGCTGCTTTTTCCAAATCTGCTGTCATATTGAGTACAACACTTTAATTGCATTTTTTTAGGGCTTTAAATAGCTCAACTGGCATACCATCATCTCAACTAGCTTTGTTGTTAGTAATACTTTCTAGGGCCCATTTGACTTCACTCTCCAGGATTTCTGGCTCGGGTTCAAGGGTCACACAATTGTGATTGTCACGGACACTAAGGTCCTTTTTAAAAAGTTCTTCTGTGTATTCTTTCACAGTACCTATTTATCTACTTGCAATTTCCTGCTTTCAAACTGCTAGGTTGGCAGTCAGGACAGATGGTGAGAACTCACTCCGTTGTGCAGCACTTGGGTCTTGAACTGCTGACCTGCCAACCTTCTGGTCATCAAGCTCAGCTTTAACCACTAAGTCACTGCAGCCCCTCAGGCTAATTTACAATACAGAAAAATCCTGCTGCCCCTGTAGCAGATCTGAAACAGGTCGAGATTCTTGAAGCTGCTAAGTTCATAGAGCTTCAAAAAGTTTTTGTTTTAAAGTGTACCTTCTCATGGACTGAAAAATACTGGGAGCTGAGGGTTTTGTTTTTTAACTTTTCTAAGCTTTGGTCCTAGTGGGTTATGCTTGGCCTAAGCAAATGTCCCTCTATATTATATGCTCAAGCTCATTGGTATAGTAATAAATTTGGAAGGACAGGAGATCTGGTTATATACTCTCAATAATCATCTTCACCATAACAAGAGTTCAGACACACAACTCGATCAACCCAGCTCAACAGTTCTGCAGGAGGACATTTGTGAAGTGATTTGCCCATTCAAACTACCTTCCTCAGGTCACCTTTGAAGAACTTCTCCACTCTCTGGCTAAAATAAATAAGATTACTGTATATACATTGTTGACTAAGTCAGACCTAGCTTCTTCATTGAGGCTGCATGAGATGCAGGAATATGATTGGAATATTAAAATTGATGAACAGAAATGGTAGAAGAACTTTACAAAATTTCTGTTTAAAAAGGGTTTCTGTTATTTCTAGGGAGACTGCATTGAAAAGTCTCCAAAAAATGAGTAGAGAGAACTCACTCAAGAAGGCCTTGATGCTGGGACAGATCAAAGGCAAAAGGAGAAGGGGGCAGCAGAGGATGAGATGGCTAGATGACATTGTTGATGCAATGGGTGTAGAGCTGAGTGGGCTGCGGAAGATGGTGGAGGATAGGGATGCCTGGCGTGTGATGGTCCATGGGGTCGCAAAGGGTCAGACTCAGCTGTGCAACTAAACAACAATAACAAAAAACCCAATTCAGCTCTCACGTATCTTATGTTATGTAATTTGCACAAGCCAGTCCTTTGAAGCACATGCTCATTGGTAATGCAATCAAAATTCTGAATCTTTAAAATTCTCATGGCTATTAGAGAAATAAGCTAAAGGTAAAGATTTCCCTTGCTCGAAAGCCAGTCGTATCTGACTCTAGGGTTCAGGGCTCATCTCTGTTTCAAAGCCGAAGAGCCAGTGCTGTCTGCCTCTGCAGACATTTCCATGGTCATGTGGCAGGCATGACTAGACACCGGAGCGCACAAAACGCTGTTACCTTCCCACCGAAGTGGTCCCTATTTATCTACTTGCAATTTCTTGCTTTCAAATTGCTAAGTTGGGTGGAGCTGGGATAAAGACGGAAGCTCATTCCGTCCTGCAGTATTCGGGAATTGAATTGCTGACCTTCCACCTCCCAGTCAGCATCTTAGCCACTTGAGCCACTGCAGTCCCATCAGAGCAATATATATTCTAAAAAAATTATTTAGACTATATATCAGAGCAATATATAGTCTAAATAATTTTTAAAAACTCACAAAGGTTTGTCATGCTCAAAGTAAACATGCATCGGGAGCAGCAGGCAACACTTACTCCATCCACTCTACTTTTTCTAGGGTTTCTTAGCAGGACTTATCCTGAAGAGGAAATTTCTTTCACCAAAAATGTAAAAAGAAAAAGAATCGTAGGATATCTAGAGGTTTGGCAAAGCCACATTCTCATCTAGAGATGGGCTGCAGTGGCTCGGTGGTTAAGAAGCTCGCCTTGTTAGTTGGAAGGCTGGCAAGTCGGCAGTTTGAGACCTGGGTACTGCATGACGGATTGAGCACCTGTCACTGTCCCAGCTCTTGAGGACATGAACGGAGCCTCATTTGGGTGTTCCCTGAGCGGAGTTTCTTCCGCAAAAATCCTTTCAATCCAGAATAATTTCTGACATGAAATTATTATTATCTAGAAAGGAGGGGTACACAGAAAGATCCTCCTCGAAGATTGTGGTATTCTTTTACCACAAGCGGGCGTACCCAGGTAACAGCAACCTTGTGTTGCTGGCTAATCTTTCTCACACAAGGTCAGGCAAAGACAGCTGCAGAATGAACTCACCAAGAAGAGCCTTCATTTTGGCAATTCATTTTGACCTCTAGAGAGGAGAGAGATGGGAGCTTTGCCACTGCACCCCTCTTTTCATCTCAGAAACTTTCAGAAGTAGGAAAACCCCCAGGGAAAGCTACCTTCTTCTGAGCATACACCATCCCCACATCTTGCCCAGCATCTTCTTTTTTTAAACTGCATTCAAGCTGCAGCTGGCACAGATTCGCTGCTTCGTTATTTATTGATTTATTGTTTAGAGGCCAAGTGGTGGTTAATTACATTGTGAAATGATTGTCCCCAGAGACAAGGTTTAGCAAATGGTTCTTTAATAGAAATCTGTGTAGGAACCGTGGATTGTGCTTTCCCCCCAGTCTCTGGCTTACATGCATTGTATATATGCTTGCATGTACATATACATATACATGGGCAGCTAGACTCAGAGGAGAAGCATCTAAAGCAGTGTTTCCCAACCTTTGTTTTTTTTGGACTTCAATTCCCAGAAGCCTAAGTCAATTCCCCAAAGCACTGATCGGCCAATGTACTGATTTAGGGGCCATTCAACAATTACGTGATCCTTGAAGGAGGGGAGGGGGTCTGCCATCTGAATTATGAAAAAGTTATGCATGGGTCATGGGGGTGTGTGTGTCAGGTCAAAGATTACATAATCCATTTGAAGCTGTTGTGCATTAGGCACCAATAGTGAAAAGGTCTAAAAATTAGAGTTTCGATACAAAAGCTCTGGATTATGTAATTTTAAGGGGGGGGGGCAAAGCTAAAATTACAGTCGGATTACATAGGGTGGAGGGGGTCAATTTCCCCCAAAAAATGGATCACATAATTGTTGAATGACCCCTTAAGCTGCTAGGAATCGAAGGCACTCCTGTAAGGCGTGGGCCCCACATTGGGAACCACTGATCTAAAGCAGGCTTTCTCAACCTTTTTGAGGTGGGAACTGGATCACTGCCCTCAGAATGTCTATGCGGGCCGGTCACGTGTTTCCACGCAGGTTCTTGTATGAAAATATGAGATTTTGGTGAGATATTGTATGATCTCCATGAGATTTCAGTGAGATTACACAAAATCGCATGAGATTTCATGCAAGAACTCTCCAAAAACGTGCATTTTTGCCAGTTTTCGTCTGTGCTTCCAGGCGGCAGCGGTGGGAACGAGGAGGATGTTGGGGGTCAGATGAAAAGACTTTGGGGAAATGGGTTTGGCCCACAGGCCATAGGCTGAGAATGACAGGTCTAAAGGGTTGTTTCTGTTAAACGACCTCCCTTTGAAAGTCCAGAACATCCGGCCATGAACTGAGATGGGGTCAAGTGAAATGAGAAGACCCAAGGGCTGAAAGCAGCCAGAAGCGGAATGCTGAGTTCAGATGTTTAAATACATTTCTGATTATATTTGTTGCTATTTATCATGATGTTAATGATTTGAACAGCTATAAAGCCTGAGGGGAAGTGTTTCTTCATGCAGCAGAATTTCCTTCCAGAGATGGGGACAGATCAGGCACATCAATATTCCCAGGCCACAACTGTGTGATACTTTGCTGCCCTCCTTCAATTTTACAACATACTGAACATAGCTTGTACTCGATATATATCGAAAAGGCCTGGAGATCACTCAATGTGGCCTTAAGTAAAGGTAAAGGCCGTCCTTGCTTGAAAGCCAGTCATATCTGACTCTAGGGTTCAGCACTCATCTCTGTTTATAACCGGAGTGCACAGAATGCTGTTTACCTTCCCACCGAAGCGATACCTATTTATCTACTTGCAATTTCTTGCTTTGGAACTGCTAGGTGGGCAGGAGCTGAGACAGAGACAGAAGCTCACCCCATCATGCAGCACCCAGGTCTCAAACTGCTGACCTGCTGACCTTCCAGTCATCAAGTTCAGCATCTTAACCAGTAAGCCACCACAGTCCCTATGTGACCTTAGCTTGAGAATTTCCCTCCCCTCCCCGAATTTCTTTTGACAAGAACTAGCAAAATTTCCTAATTCTCTGGAAAAACAGTAAAAAAAAAGGGCCAATGTTTTCAAGACGTGGGCTATAACGTATGAAGTTCCATGCAGTAATAAACTTCTTAGCCTTTCAGGCAATGTTGATGGAAGGACAAGAGAAGGGGTAGTGGATGTAGCTGATTCTGACTTTATAGGGAGTGTGTGTGAACCCACATGAAGTTTTCATTTGAATTTTATCAGACTTATTCAAGATGTCATGCCTTATTTCAGGGGTTCTGTTGTGTTCTATGACTGTACCTTTTACAATGTATTCATTCACGTGTATCCAATGTAACCATGCTTGTGTAACATTATAACCAGCAGCTGCTTAATTGTAGCCCTTGCAATAGGACGCGAGCTAATGACCACCTGGTGGCAACAGCGAGCGTTCAAGCTCTCCTGGCCCAGACTCACCAGCAAACAACAGCGCGGGAAGATTCCCGCCATCACCTACACCTGCACAAGAAGGGCGTGACCGTCCGTGACGTCACGCGGACAGTAACCAATAGACTGTCGAGGAGCCACATTCAAATGTATAGCCACTGTATATATTGAGCTACCCATCCGCCATTACCTCATGTTCCCCCTGGATCATCATGCAATAAACCTGTGTTAAGCCAACCCTTCGGCTGTTCGTTGTCTTTGGTCCCATACACTAAATTGGCGATGAAGGTGGGATATGGCTGCCCACGGGACCAAGACATGCGCCGGTTTCGAAATCAGGAGACCGGCAGACTGGGACATCTTCGAGATGGACTTCCAGGGAGCCCTGGTGGAATCCGAAGTCACGGATGAGGCAAAGAAAAGGGCCATTTTCACCCGGATGCTGGGGCCGGACACCAAGAGGGTCTTGGTGGACCTGATCGCGCCGAGGAGGGCGAGCGAATTCAAGGTGAAAGAGCTCATGCACATGCTGCGCGAGTACTTCCGGCCCTCGACGGCGATGTTCCCCGCTCGGAGCGCGTTTTGGAGGCGAGTCCAAGCGCCCAGGGAGACGGTCGCCGACTTCGCAGCGGCCCTGCGACTGGCGGCCGGCCCATGCAAATGGGAGAACGTAGAAATCACACTAAGAGACTGCGTGCTGTGCGGCCTGAGCGATGCCAAAACTCAGCGCACATTGATGAACCGCGAGCCACCCCCCACGTTGCAGGAGGTCCTAAAGGAGGCACAAGCCGCGGAAGCTACGAAGGCCGGGGTCCAGGAGCTCCAGGACTGGCGGCCAAAGACGGGCAAGGCAGAGGCTTCGGTGCACATTTCGGTGCACGCGGCCCGGCGAGTTTCGAAGTCGCCCGCGGAGAGCAGCGACGACGAGGACGTCCGGAAGGTACGGAAAGAAGGGCGGCATTGCGACGGCTGCGGAGCGAACCACGACCGCGCCAAATGCCCCTTCAGAAAGGCCGAGTGTCACAACTGCGGCCGCCGCGGGCACATCGCCAAGGTCTGCAGGAAACGGCGAGAGGCCCGGAAGAGCTCGAGAGACCGCGCGGCGGGACCCAAGGACGGTGCCCAAGCCACGAGGAAGCGGGACGGCATGGGCCGCATCGCCGACGACAGCGAGGACGACGCACCGGTGTTCAGCGTGTCCGCGGGACACCCCCGTTACTTTGTTGAGGTACTAGTACAAGGGGCCCCCATTAGGATGGAGATTGACTCGGGGTCCTCATACTCCATCATTCCCCAGAAGGAATTTCTGAGGATTGCCCCCCACGTGCGGCCCAAACTCAAAGCTTTGAGGTCCACGCTACGGGACGTGCAAGGGAACTGCATTCCGGTGTTGGGGGTTGGAAGGTTTCAGGTCCAATTCAAGAAACACACCGCAACTCTTCCCCTAGTTGTTCTTAAAGGGGGGAATTGCAGCCTCCTCGGGACTCAATGGTTCCAACCCCTGGGTTTGTTCATGGGGGGGTGCATGCCGTTGTCGTGGGGACTGACCCGATCCAGGAGGTGTGCGACGCACACCCCGAAGTCTTCAAAAAGGGACTTGGGAAATTTAAGGGACCCCCAGTAGCCTTCGACCTAGACCCTGAGGTCCGCCCAATAAGACTCAAACGGCACCGGGTGCCTTTCGTGCTCAAGGACAAAATAGAGGCGGAACTGGACAAATTGGTGGGCCAGGGGGTTCTTGTTCCTGTTGATTCTGCGGAGTGGGAAACTCCAATTGTAACAGCACTAAAGGCCAACGGAGAGGTGCGCATATGCGCTGATTACAAGTGCACCATCAACAAGGCAATTCGCCCTAATGCATATCCGGTGCTGGTAGTCAGCCATTTGCTGGCCAGGTTACATGGGGGGAAGTGTTTCGCTAAGCTCGACTTAGCACAAGCCTACCAGCAGCTCTCGGTGACCCCAGCCGCCGCTGCTGCCCAAACTATAGTCACCCATAAGGGGGCGTTCCAGGTGACGCGCCTTCAATTCGGCGTAAACTCGGCGCCTGGAATTTTCCAGTCACTCGTGGAACGCCTCCTGAAGGGGCTCGAGGGGGTGTTACCTTATTTTGATGACATATTGATAACGGGGGGGAGTCGGGCCGAATTGGCAAAGAGGTTGGGCAAGGTCCTGGCGACTTTCGAAAAGGCGGGGTTGAGACTGCGAAAAGACAAATGCGTCTTCTTCGCGACCGAGGTCGAATTCCTAGGGTTCCGTGTCACTCCCGAGGGAATAAGGCCGTCCAAGTCTAAGGTAGCCGCCATCAAACAAGCCCCTCGCCCCACCTCCAAGCCCGAGTTGCAGTCGTTCCTAGGGCTGCTGAACTTTTACCACTCCTTCCTTCCCCGGAAAGCAGCCGTGGCCGAGCCGTTGCATAGGCTGCTCAAAAAGGACGAGGCATGGAAGTGGGGCGACCAGCAAGAGAGGGCATTTAATGAGCTAAAGCAACTTCTGGTGTCTGACGCCATCCTCACCCATTTCAACCCCAAGCGGCCAGTGGTCCTGATCTGTGATGCATCCCCGGTGGGGGTGGGGGCGGTGCTGTGCCACATGCTGGAAAATGGAAGGGAGGCCCCGATAGCGTTCTATTCCAGGTCCCTGTCCCAAGCGGAGAGAAACTACGCCCAGACAGACAGGGAAGCATTAGCGATAATTGCGGGAACAAAAAAGTTCCACGACTTTCTGTATGGCCGCCCCTTCACAATCGTGACCGATCACAAGCCCCTGCTAGGCATTTTTACCGCAGATAAGCACACGACACAGATCCTGTCCCCTAGGATGCTTAGGTGGGCCATTTTTCTCAACGCATATCAGCACGCGTTAGTGTACAGGCCCGGGAGGGAGATCAGCCATGCGGACGCTCTATCGAGGTCCCCCCTTCCCCAAGAGAACAGCCACGCGGGTGGGCAGGAGCCAGACCATCAGGTACTGATGATAGAAGTCCTCGACTCGCCCCCAATACTGCCCGCCGACATCGCCAAGGCGACCGGAAAGGACAACATTTTAGCAAGGGTTAGCTCCTGGGTGCAGAAAGGGTGGCCAGCGTCCTCCCCGGCAGCGGAGTTCGACCCATTTTTCTGAAAGAAGTTAGAGTTGTCCCTTGAGAGGGGGTGCCTTCTGTGGGGCCAGCGAGTTGTGATCCCGGCGTCCTTGCGGCCGAGGGTACTCAAACTCCTGCACGTCAGTCACCCGGGGATTGTGCGCTCCAAAGCCCTGGCACGGAGCTATTTCTGGTGGCCCCAGCTAGACGCCGACATCGAGCACATGGTCGGCACTTGTGAACCCTGCCAAAGTTCCAGACCAGAAGAAGCCCGCCTGCCTCACAGGGAGTGGGACGCAGCGAAGGGGCCGTGGTCCAGAGTTCATGTAGACTTTGCTGGCCCGTTTCGTGGGACGCTTTTTCTCCTTGTGGTGGATGCCTTCTCCAAGTGGTTGGAGGTCATTCCGGTTACAAGCACGTCCACGGCCACCACCATAAAGCATTTGCGGAGGGTTTTTTCCACGTTCGGTTTACCCGACACCCTCGTAAGCGACAACGCAAGTTGCTTCACGTCCTCGGAATTCAGGGCATTCACAGAAATCAACGCCATTCGACACATCACCTCCGCTCCCTTTCACCCTGCCACAAACGGCCAAGTAGAACGCCTTGTGCGCACCACCAAGGACGCGCTGCGGCGTATGGGGCCCGGGGACCTAAACCACCAAGTGTGCCAGTTTCTGCTAGGCTACCGAGTGACTCCCCTAGCGTCAGGATACTCCCGCACGGAGCTGCTGATGCGCAGGAAGCTGACCACCATACTAACTAGGCTAGACCCCACGAGAGTAGAGGAAAAGGGGAGGAACATTGGGATAGAGGGCACAAAGAGTTTCGACGTGGGTGCCCCTGTGTATTGCAGAAACTATGCCAGCGCGGGTCCGGCCTGGGTACCGGGCGTCATCCTGGAGCAGACCGGCCCCGTCTCGTACCGCGTCGAGACCGCACAGGTCTACTCTGGAGGCGGCACGCAGACCAGCTCCGGCGCAGGATCCCCGGCGAACAGGGCACGAACCGCGGGACACAAGACTCAGCGTTAGGGTTCTCCCCCACCCGTTCAGCCCAAGGGGGAGGAAAGGGGGGCCATGGGTCCCCACCAAGGGGGGAGGAAAGGGAATTTGTCCTCATAGATACCTTGCGGGATCGGTCAGCAGAGAGAAGGGAAACCGATCCCATAGATATCCCCCGTGGTCTCCCCACAAATACGGATACCCCAGCAGAGTTAGATTTTGATTTCCAGAACCGGGGAAGCCCAGCAGAGTTAGATTTTGATTTCCAGAACCGGGGAAGTTTTGCGGAGTGGTCCCCCACCCGTCCAAGCGAGAAGTGGGGTTTTTCGTTAGCCCCGAGTGTCTCCGGTCTGTCCACAATGGAGTTTTTCCCTTCCCCCAAAACCGCCAAACCACGGCAAGCCTCTAACAAGTCTCCCTCTCCCGTTTCAGGACAAGGGACCAGGGAACGAGGAAGCAGTAGCGCCCCTGGGGGGGGCCAGCCCACATCGCGGCCCAAACGCGTTTGCAATAAGCCATCTTGGCTGAGGGACTTCGTCCCATCCTAGGGGGGAGGGATGTTGTGTTCTATGACTGTACCTTTTACAATGTATTCATTCACGTGTATCCAATGTAACCATGCTTGTGTAACATTATAACCAGCAGCTGCTTAATTGTAGCCCTTGCAATAGGACGCGAGCTAATGACCACCTGGTGGCAACAGCGAGCGTTCAAGCTCTCCTGGCCCAGACTCACCAGCAAACAACAGCGCAGGAAGATTCCCGCCATCACCTACACCTGGACAAGAAGGGCGTGACCGTCCGTGACGTCACGCGGACAGTAACCAATAGACTGTCGAGGAGCCACATTCAAATGTATAGCCACTGTATATATTGAGCTACCCATCCGCCATTACCTCATGTTTCCCCTGGATCATCATGCAATAAACCTGTGTTAAGCCAACCCTTCGGCTGTTTGTTGTCTTTGGTCCCATACACTAAAGGTTCCCAAACTACGGCCTGCGGGCTGAACCCGGCCTGTGGTGCCAAATCATCCAGCCTCTGCCATCCTCACCGCTACCAGAAGAGGAAGTAAAACATGCCTGTGCAAGTGCATAACACACCCGTGCATGTGCATAATGCTGTCATAAATGCACCCACATTTATGACAGCCGCAAATGCATTTTATGGCAGGAGGAACCACATGACCAGGCCACTCAACCATGTGACCAGCCCACGGCACAAAAAGTTTAAAGTTTGGAGTACACCTGAGAAAGTGTCACAGCGACTTAGCAGTTAAGACACTGAACTTGAGAACCAGAAGGTTGGCAGGTCAGCAGTTACAGACCTGGGTACTGTGGTCCCACCACCTGTCCCAGCTCCTGCCACTGGCAGCTTGAAAGCAAGAAATTGCAAGTAGATAAATAGGTACCACTTCAGTGGGAAAGGTAACAGCATTCTGTGCACTCCGGTGTCTAGTCATGCTTGCCACATGACCATGGAAACATCTGCAGATGCAGACTACTCTGGCTCTTTGGCTATAAACAAAGATGAGCACCGCTCCCTAGAGTTGGACACGATTAACTTTCAAGCAAGGAAGAAACCATTGGCCACAAGATTTTAGAGGCCCACACGATAACCTCCTGGAGAAACATTGCTACTTTGGTCTAGAACCACTTGAGATAGTGAGGTGGTTTTGAAGTGTCCCATTGAAGGAAAATAATTCTGTGGGACAGCCCTGGTGAATTGTGATTAAGACCCAACCCTCATTGGTGATGGTGTGCCAGGTGTTGATGTATAGTGCTAGGTGAAGTGGTAATTTTTTTATATAGTGTAATTTTTGATGCGATTAACTGATGTTTATATACTATCTTATAATTGTGATTTTGTATTTTGTTTGAATTTGATTTGTATACTGTTTTTGTATTTTGGATTGTATTTTTTTTAATTTCACATGCTGTAAACTGCTTTGAGTTCCCTTAGGGGAAGTAAAGCGGTATAATAATAATAATAATAATAATAATAATAATAATAATAATAATAATAATAATAATAATAATAATAATAATAATAATAATAATAATAATAATAATAATAATAATATCCTTTACCTTACAACCAGGAAAGGATTCACTGCTCCGTGAAATTGGAGACCTCAGCTTCTTCTGTTATATCTAGCAATGTAAAGACGCTAAGACGCTGACTGGGAGGCGGAAGGTCAGCAGTTCGATTCCTGAGTACTGCAGGATGGAATGAGCTCCCGTCTATGTCCCAGATCCTGCCAACCTAGCAGTTTGAAAGCAAGAAATTACTGTGTTCCGTGTGCTCCGGTGTCTAGTCATGCCTGCCACATTACCACAGAAATGTCTGCAGAATCAGACAGCGCTGGCTCTTCAGCTTTGAAACAGGGATGAGCACTGAACCCTAGAGTCAGATACGACTGTCTTTCAAGCAAGGGAAACCTTTACCTATACTAAAGAGAAATACTAGGACTGATACCCGTAGAGTTCCAAAACAAGGAACACATTGTAAGGCCAGAAGAGCCTGCTACCTTGACCTCAATGTTCCTGAAATTAATCCATATGGAACACAATGGGACTTACCTCACTTACATTATATCGGATTGCACTATACAGTAATAGTGATTTAATTGTCAACAAAAACAAACACCCAGGTACAATCTGTGTCTCTAATTATGAAAGGAAATCTATTGTTCAGTAAAATAAACCAGGAAATTTAGGAATAAGAAAAAGATGATAAATCTGAAAACGACCTCTTTCTAGTGCAGGGGTGCCCAAACTACAGCCTTCAGGCCAGATTCGGCACCCGATGCCAATTCATCTGGACCACACTGCCCTCATCGCTCCTGGAAGTGGAAGTAAAACATGCCCATACCACTTTTGTGGCCCATGGGCCGTAGTTTGGGCACCCCTGGTTTAAGCAGAGAAAATGGCAGCTTAAAACCTATCCCATCCCATTGCAAAACAGGTTGCAAGGCACGTCTTACTTCCGCTTCCACTGGGAGGAACCAAGTGACCAGCCCACTGAACCATGTGACCGGCCCGCTGAACCATGTGACCGGCCCACGGCCTACAATGTTTGGGTACCCCTGTTATAGTGTTTGTAATTGTAGATTCTTCCTGTGGTATTCCGTTATCAATAATTAACTTGCACATAGCACCAATGTTTATTTATTTACTACTGAAAAAATATCAGGACAGGCAGGAAATAGACATAGAATCATTTTGAAAATGCAAATAAGCTCCTTAATAAAATTTTACACTGTATTCCTCAGACATAACCTGTTCTTGACAGCCTCAAGATGAGAAATAATACCTGGTAAATCCAGCTTGAGCACCTGTGACTTCTTCCCCACATACACATGGGTTTACTCATTGCAACATCCAGTTTTCCTCCTCTCCCCTTCCATTTCTCCCCTGCCTAACCTTTTCTGTAACAGGGACCTTGATGTCTTGAAAATTTTCCTAGAGGATATTGTGCATTTTTACCTGGCCTGTTAAAGAATTGGCTAGGAGGATAGTTCAGTACACTGGAACACCTGACTGCAAAGTCAGGGACCCGGAGTTTGTTTCCCCATTGTGCCTCCCCAGAGAAAAGATAGCATAGTTTACCTTGGTCAAGGTAACAAGCACTCAGGATCTGCCCAAAGGGCACATTCTATGTGCTTGATACCTAAGAAATCTTTGGAAAGGTCGACATAATTCAGAAGTAACTTCTCAGTAGATAATTATTATGCTGGCACTATAGTTCAGTGAGTGGGGTATATAGAAAGAGCCTTCTTGAAGATTGTGGTATTTTCAAACCACAATCGAGCGTACCCTGGTAACAGCAACCATGTGTTGCCGGCTAATCTTTCTTACACTAGGTCAGGCGGTAGAAACTGCGGAATGAACTGACAAAAAGGTGGCTTCATTTTGGCAGTTTCATGTCTGGACAAGAAGAAGAAGCAGTTCCTCACTGAGTTGAGGTATGTGTAGTCTTG
The DNA here is from genome assembly GCA_035047345.1 of Bradypodion ventrale. NCBI lineage: Eukaryota > Metazoa > Chordata > Lepidosauria > Squamata > Chamaeleonidae > Bradypodion > Bradypodion ventrale. The sequence goes on along the minus strand of JAWDJE010000002.1, from coordinate 325,217,646 downwards.
AGGACATTGTGGAGTCTAAAGAGTACCACAAGAATGAGAGATGGATAAACCACATCTGAGTGTTTTATCCTAATAACAGTCTCCATAAATTGAGATCAACATGATAACCCATACTTTTTAAATTAAATTATCCCAACAGCATGGGTTTTTGCCATTGGTCACACAGCCAACTTTTCTACCCCAGCATTTAAGATGAGCATTATTACCACCTCATCATCTCCTCCTTCCTCCCCTCAATAGAAACAGGCTCAGAGGTTACTGGAATGCAAGAAATAAGTTTTAAAATGGAACTCTAGAATACTGTAGCTGCCACTTCATGAAGTGAATTCAGTTCTAATTACAGACTAATCTCCTAGATAGCATCACTATCCACCTGTGACAGTACATTTCCCCCATTCCATTAGCTGTTTGCAGCACCCAGTGAGGGAACATTTTTGCTATTTTTAACAAAATGGCATATAGAACAGGAACTGATACACAGAGAGTGAGATCATAAACTCACTTACCTGCCACTGACAGAAATAGGACATTGTTAATAACTTAACCATTATGTGGTTAAGTGTGTTGTTACAGGCAGAACCTCTTTGCTTTCTCATGCTTGTGCTGTGTTATTTTGTTTTGTTAACCTGAACATGAGTAGGTGGAAGGTGAATGTGCGTGGGAGGATGTTCATTACACAGACAAGTGGCTGTGGATCTTCCAGATGTGGTTGGAATGAAACTCCAAGCTTAGCTCAGAAAGAGGACTCATGGGACCAACAACCATTCAACAACATCTGGAGGGCATCAAATTGCACATCTCTGATTGATATATATAGATATATATAGGTAAAGGTCATCCTTGCTTGAAAGCCAGTCATATCTGACTCTAGGGTTCAGTGCTCATCTCTGTTTATAACCGAAGAGCCAGCGCTGTCTGTGTTTGCAGACATTTCTGTGGACATGTGGCAGGCATGCCTAGACACCAAAGTACATGGGATGCTGTTTACCTTCCTACCGAAGTGGTACCTATTTATCTTCTTGTAATTTCTTGCTTTCGATCTTCTAGGTTGGCAGGAGCTGGGGCAGAGACGGGCGCTCATTCCGTCATGTAGTACTCAGGTTTTGAACCTCTGCCTCCCAGTCAGCGTCTTAACCACTTGAATATGTCTGTACTAAAGAGGAATAAGTGAGACCCTTCAGTTAATGCAAATCATTGAACAAATGGTAAATCCCACTGTTGTCTGTTGCTTATAATAGTTACACCTGTTGAACTAATAAATGAAAGCAGCAGTTGTGATCTACTAAATAAGGTGTCCAAATGTAACAATTTTCAAAGTGATCTGATAGACATTATTGGAGCTGTGGCAAGTTTAAAAGTGCTGAAAATAGAGATCGTGTTACTTTTATATCCCTTGGGGGAAGGCGTATCTTATATTTTGATCAAATTAGCAATAGCAAATACTGTACACTTATGCATTGCCCCGTAGCATTTAAAGCATTCTCTGGGCAGTTTACAAAGTTGTTAGCATTTTGCTCCCAACAAGGGTGGGGTACTCATTTTACTGGCCTCGGAAGGATAGAAGAGTCAACCTGGAGCCTGTCAGTATAAAATGCAAATTATGAGCAGAGTTTCGGGTGCAGTAGCAGCATAAATACTGTGATGGCTGTAATTTTTTTGCTGTGTTATTAGGTGGCTTAGTAGCCCATTATTTTACAGGATTATGCCCACCAAATATCAGGCGCAGAGACATCGTTTTGGTTTGTGGAGACAGTATCTACCTTCAAATAGATAATTGCCTGTATTGTTTTTAAAATAATTTCAAATTTCTTGGAAGAATTGGACAAAATTTCCAGGTATACTTGCTTCTTCTAAGCAAAATAAATCTGCCAGATTTCAGAAGGCTGTGACCAGGCTAACTAATGCAAGAGGAACATATTTATTCCCATCTACAAAAGAGCAAGGAACCCAGAAAAGATTTTTTTTAAATGAACAATTGTTATGGAAATGACACCCAGTATAGAGCCAGCCCTGCTTTTAAAATCCACAAAAATCCAGAAGACAGGTGCAGTGCAGGTTGGGGAGTGTAATTTATTTGCTCTTACCCTCCCCCTTCTCCAGTATCCTGCCAGGTATTTTAAAGGACAAACAGGCACTTATCAACTCACAGCAGACTTATCTGACCTCTACAGTAAGGCACAGGTGTTTCATAAATCCACAAAAGACCAAAAGAAGATGGGTGGGGCAGTTTTGGGCCCCCCAGGAACTCCATCTCTCCATCTGGTGCTGTGGCTAAAAAAAAAAAAAACCTCACACCCAAATCAGAGGGTTGACACATGGAGGATGATTCATAAGCAAGCATCACGTTTGACATTCAACCACATCATTGCTGACCCATCCGGCACATCTGTTAAGGTATCAGCTTTAGCATTCAATTTCCTGGCTTTGTTGGGCTTGAGCCAACTCAAGATAGTATCATCTCGGGTCTTAACCTGGAAAGCACACACCCGCATGCACAGAAATATACACGCACATGCACGTAAACCCACACAGACATGGATATTTAAAAATGTTAACTCAGGGTAGGAATGGGGATCAACTTTTAGGTCATTCTTCCATTACTCATAATTTGAAATCAACTTTTAATTCCATTTTAACAAACTGTTCCTTGAAATGAAGAGACCTTGTGACTGACAGAATGAGAGTCTGCAGTCAAAAGAACAGTGAGGGAGGGGAAAATGAGAAAGAAAGGTACACTGTACAACATTGTTCAGCTGACTTATTGACCTTCTGCACTGCCAGCCCTTTTCCAATTATAAAAGAAAACACTGGTGTGTTCAGTAGATAAAGGTGCTTGAAAACCAGTTGTGTCAGGCTCTAGGAGGCATTTACAGCTAATGAGTCAGCGCTGTCTACATCTGCAGACGTTTCTGAGGTCATGTGGCACAGTGGCAGGCATGACTAGGCACCGGAGCATGTGGAACACTGTTACCTTCTCACTGAAGAGGTACCTATTTATCGACTTGCTTTCAAACTGCTAGGTTGGCAGGAGGTGTGACAGACAACCAGTTCTCACTCCATCATGCAGCACTTTGGTCTCAAACTGCTGACCTTCTGGTCATCAAGCTCAGCATCTTAACCACTAAGCCCCTGTGGGCCCAGTTGTGTGTTCAGTACATTTCATTATATTCACATCCCCTGCACAAACATTGCTACTTTCACTCCAAACTATCTGCCAGGGTGGAGAACCCATGGCCTTTCAAATGTCATCGGAATGACAGTCCCCACTGACCCTGATCATGGCAATGGCGGCTGCAGGGCTCCATGTTCCACAACCCTGATATATATCCCAGCGTGTCTTATGGGGAGAAAGAAGCCACTTTGCACTTAAGCCACTTTAATGTCAGCTTAAAGCATCTGCAAATGCACTCATATGTTCAAGACACGCGATGGCTGTCTGGAATATCCACCATCCAGTTCTCTGTCACTAAAATGGGACAATAAATCATTTGTGCTCCAAATGTATGATGAGCGGGAATCTTGGGGCATACAAGGCAGTCAAGGGAGGGATTTCCCCACTGGCCTGGTAGGCCAGGAGACTTTGTTTACTTCTCCTCCTTCTTAATCTTTCCCCTGAAATCCTCTCCTCTCCACCCCCCACCCCTCGGGTTTTTGTTTTTGCTTTGTGCTTTATTTTAATCCTTAATTACAAAGGCTCTGTGGCTGCTGTGGGTTTGATCTCTGTACCCGTGATACAGGAATGGCTTCTCCCGCCCGCCCTCTCTAAGCACCCACTGTGGTCTCTGGCAGATGCTGAGCGGCTTTAAGAGCAGCTCTGCCATTGGCCTGTCAGTCTTAAAAGGTCTCCATTCTTGATGTGGAATGATAGCAGGAGGGGAACTGGAGTGACAGGGGAGGACAACAGCTGCTGTCGCTGCCACCACCTGTGTGATAGGAGGAAAACGGGACATAGTTTATAGCCCTCTGCCCTGCAGAAAATAGTCAGAAATATGGAAAGAGACAAGCAGCCGTCTGAATGAGGACAAGGCGGAGGAAAGAGACAGAGAGAGAGCTGCCGCTCTCTTGCTTAGAGAACAGCCTGCGTAACACCCTTGGGGGGGGGGCAGCAAAGCGGGCATGTGAATGTCTCACAGCCTTCCTTGCCCACCAGAAGGCACATCTTTAGCTGCTCCTCGGAAGTTTGAAAAGAAGGGCATATTTTGGGTGGGGAGGGGCCATTATTCACATACCTGTTTCCTGTACAGTGCTACCTTGCTTAAAGACCATAATGCGTTCCACGGGATTGCTCTTTAAGTGAGTGCGCTCTTTAAGTGAAACACCATTGTAAGTGACCAATTGTGACCTGGCGGGGGGAGGGGGTTGCGAACCCCGATTTAATTGTTAAATGAGTTTTTGGTTAGTTTTGGTTGTTAAGTGAGGCCACCATTCAGAGAAAATTCTGCTGTTTAAGCAAGTTAGTCTCTAAGCGAGGCACTCTTTATGTGAGGTTTTACTGTATTTGTGAAGTGGGGAAATGAAATCCAACCAACATCTCTACCACAATGTATCCTACAAAAAAAAGATGGTTTGTCCGAAGTTAGTCTACAACCAAGGGGTACACAGAAAGAGCCTCCTTGAAGAGTGTGGTATTTTTGAACCGCATTGGGCATACCCTGGGCAATGGCAACCAGTGGCAACTAATTTTCTCACACTAGGTTGGGCGAAAGGAACTGCGGAATGAATTAATCAAAAGGTGGCTTCATTTTGGTAGTTTGCAGTCTGACCTAGACACGAAAGAAGTAGTCTACAAACCAATGGCCATAGTGGTTATGGTCAATGAAGCTGGTTGTCTCCCATCCATCTGAAGGACACCAAGGTGGAGAAAACTTCTAAGCTCACTTCTAAGAAATGGGATGTATTATCTGCCATGAATATTTGGGACTGTGTTTTATAACATTCCTGCACTATCCACAAGAAAATTGGTACGTGACTGCAGAAATGATCTTGAATCACGAAAACTTGTACTGTATGTGATGGAATGGGTCACAAGTTATTCAACATAGAGTCTCTTTGGTTTTTAAACTGTCTTAGAATGTAGCTTTGCTTCTTTGCAAAGGCCTCATATTTCTTTCTGCTGTGCTTATCTAGCAGATGTAGAAGCTTCTCAAAGCTTCAGTCCTATGTTTTGTCTTCTTCCCCAGGTCTGGAACATACCTGTCAACCATCCAGTTTTACCCGGGAAAACCCCTTATTTTTACCCATCTTCCCACCCCTCCCATTTTATTAATTTCCCTGAATTTTCCCTTATTTTTTTTTTAAAAAAAATCTTGACCAAAGTTGCAGGTTTTTTTCCAGCCACCAGAGGTTGCTGTGTGGCAGGCTTTTCGCCTCAGATCCCGCTGGGGCTGGCTTGGCGCCTCAGCTCATCCTCAGCCTCCTCCTCCCCGCCCCTGAGTCTACAAACGGGAGCCCACGCCACCGGCCCCGTTGGGGAGAGACAGGTGGGAGCCATTGCCGCCGCCGATGCAGCTGCCCTCGCTCTCCGGGACGGCCCACCCGGAGAGCAGAAAAGGATGACACCCGCCGCCTCAAGCAGCTCCCTGTCTCTCCCCGGGAGCCCACGCCACCGGCCCCGTTGGGGAGAGACAGGTGGGAGCCATTGTCGCCGCCGACACAGCTGCCCTCGCTCTCCGGGACGGCCCGCCTGGAGAGCAGAAAAAGGATGATGACGCCCGTCGCCTCGAGCAGCTCCCTGTCTCGCCCCGGGAGCCCATGCCACCGGCCCCGTTGGGAAGAGACAGGTGGGAGCCATTGCCGCCGCCGACACAGCTGCCCTTGCTCTCCGGGACGGCCCGCCTGGAGAGCAGAAAAGGACGACACCCGCCGCTTCAAGCAGCTCCCTGTCTCGCCCCGGGAGCCCACGCCACTGGCCCCGTTGGGGAGAGACAGGTGGGAGCCACTGCCGCCGCCGACGCAGCTGCCTCACAGACGTTGAACTATAGGGTGCCTTTGTGGCTGCTGGGTGGTTGAGGTTGATTTTTTTGTGTAATTTCTCATTGTGATATTGCTTAATTATTTATATTTTGTATTGTATTTTTGCATATTCTGATGTTTTGATTGTATTAATTGTATATTGCCTTTTGTATTTTATTGTGTATTTTGCTCTGTTGTATTTATATACGTTGTAAGCCGCTTTGAGTGGCACTTGTGTCAGGAAAGCGGGATAGAAATTAAACTTTATAATAATAATAATAATAATAATAATAATAATAATAATAATAATAATAATAATAATAATAATAATAATAATAATAATAATAATAATAATTATTATTATTATTATTATTATTATTTCAGTCCCAGCCAGGCGGATGGGGAGAGGAGGGTGGTAGTGGATCAGCGGCGTAATCTAAGCTGCGGCGGAAGAAGGTAGCCTGCGCCAGCCCCACTGCCACCAAGAAGAAGTGGTGGACAGGAGGCACGTTGCCCTAGAGACGGACTGGCTCTCCGCACCCCTCCCCGCTCCTTTTTCCTTCTTCCATGGCTCCCCACACTCCCCTCCTCCTCCTCCTCCTCTCACGACTGGGCAGCAGGCAGGCGGAGCCGTCAGGGCTGGCCCGGGGATGGGATCCTCCTCCTGCCGCCCTCCTGCGCGTGGCTCAGATATCAGGAAGCGCCCGAGCGAGCGAGCGGGCAGGAGGAGGAGGCAGCTGCGCCCATCTGCGCCGAGTGGGTGGGTGGTGACCCGAGTTTGTGCAATGGTCCATGAGGTCGCAAAGGTTTGGAATCGACTGTGCAACTGAACAACAACGACACATGTAGTTTTCTCTCTCAGAGGCATCTGAGGGGCATATTGAGAGGGAGAAGGTCTTCTATGGGGCAAGAGCCAGTGACATTGCTTGGGTCTCCTCTCTGGCAGGTGACAGCCTCAAAGGGCCTTGAAGAAGTTGAGGGGAAATGCCCTCAAGTTCTCTCTCATTGGGACAGAGGCATGCATGTTGTCACACAAACACACACACACACACACACACACACCACACCACCAAGGCGCCAGCGATTGCGTCGTGGGCAGGAGGCGTCCCTCACTCGCCCTCAGTAAGAAGAAATCACAGAAAAGCCAGAAAGCACAAACCCAGAGCCCGCGCCGCCCCCTCCCCGAGAGAAACCCGCGGGCTCTGGGGTTTGGTGAAGGAAAGGGAGCCCTGTGTAACTAGTCAGCCTGGCCGATCGAGGAGCGAGAGATTGAGCGAGAGAGAAAGAGAGCGAGAAAACACGGAAGGGAAGGGAAGGGAAAGGGGGGGGGGTTGGGCTGCTGCTCCTCCTCCTCCCCCCTCCCGGTTTGTTCTCCTCACTGTCCAGGGGACTCTCAAAACTCTCCTCCAACACCACATTTCAAAGGCATCTATTCTTCTGCGCTCAGCTTTCCTTATGGTCCAGCTCTCACACCCATACATTACCACCGGGAATACCATTGCTTTGACTATGCAATTTTTTGTTTGCAAGGTGATGCCTCTACTTTTAACTATGTTCCCCAGGTTTCTCGTAGCTTGTTTCCCAAGCATCAGTCGCCTTTTTATTTTACAGCTGCAATCACCATCTGCAGAGATCTTTGATCCTAAGAAAGTAAAATCTGCCAGTTGTATCCAACTCTAGGGTGCAGTGCTCATCTCCATTTACAGCCAAAGAGCCAGTGCTGTCTGTGTTTGCAGACATTTTCATGGTCGTGTGGCAGGCATGACTAGAGCCCAGCAAGTCACATGGCTATATTTGGCCATGCCCACAGATTTGGCCACACCCACAGAGGGGTGTGGTCAAAAATCTCCCTTATTTTCAAATCAAAAAGTTGACAGGTATGGTCTGGAATGTCTGTTTATGTCAACATCCAGAGCCTGAGAACACCAGACAATTGTTATGGGAACCAGTGGTTGTTTATACAATCCCTGGGCTCTAATTGGCTGTATGCTAATTAGGAGGGCCAAGCTTATGTCTTTCCTATGGGTTTGGGAGTTAGTGAAAGTTCTAGTTCTAGTTGGAGTTCGAGTTTGGGGATTTTTGGGTGCTACTCCAGAATCCCTAGTCCTACCCAAGATGATTACCTAGATTAGTCAGGTTTTCCTCTTGTTTCTGGGGAAGGCCTGAGTCTGGAATTCCCTATCTTTTTTGATTAGTATTTTTGTATGCTGTAATTCTGTATCCTGAACCAATGAGTGAACTGTTATTTCTACACTATGCTTCGAGAGCAATAAACTTTTTTACTTCATCAACAACGCCTGTTCTTTGGAAGAGGGGGTAAGACTAGAGTTAAGCCATAAGCCACACACTACCACATCTAACACAATACTCTCCATAATACTTGCTGGGCTCTGCTAATACAGGTAAGCGTGAGTGACCCTAACCCTAACCCTAACCCTAAACCCTAACCCTAAACCCTAACCCTAACCCTAACCCTACCCTAACCTAACCCTAACCCTAACCGAACCTCTAACCCTTTTTAGAGGGACAGCATTTAGGCCTCCTGGGCTCTTTGGGAGTCTTTGGGGATGTTCCATAGGGCAGGCGGATAAAAGTTACTTGCCATGAACGGGAGAGCCCCAAAGGCAAGGGCCAGGTCAAAGCCTATCTGTCACATCGTCGCGCTGATGGATGATCTCTGGCGAGAGCGGGATAACGGTCATCCATCCGTCCTTGCTCTTCTTGACATCTCAGCGGCCTTCGATACCGTTGACCACGGTATCCTTCTGGAACGGCTCCAAGGATTGGGGATCCAGGGCACTGTGTGGTCCTGGTTTTCCTTATTTCTGAGGAGCCGGACCCAGTCGGTGTGGTTGGAGAGTGGGAGATCCAGTCCTAGGCCCCTAAAATATGGGGTGCCTCAGGGCTCGGTACTCTCTCCTCTCCTATTTAACATCTACATGAAGCCACTGGGTGAGATCATCCGTTCCCACGGGGTGCGATACCACCAGTACGCGGATGACACACAGTTGTACATCTCGGCCCGTGGGGACCCCAGTGATGCAGTCGAAGTTCTTTCCAGATGTCTGGAGGCTGTTGGGGTCTGGATGGGGGCGAATGGGCTGCAACTGAATCCTAGCAAGACTGAGTGGCTATGGATAGGGGGTCCTGCTCTATTCTGGGAGCTACCATCTTTGGTTTTGGATGGTGCCATTTTGCCCCAGACTGACCTGGTGTGCAACTTGGGGGTCCTCCTGGATTCACAGCTGCTGCTTAAAGAACAGGTGGTGGCTGTGGCCAGGAGGGCCTTCGCCCAACTTCAGGTGATTCGCCAGTTGCGCCCTCTCCTGGACCGGGACTCCTTGCTCATGGTCACTCACGCTCTGGTGACCTCCAGACTAGATTATTGTAATGCGCTCTACATGGGGCTGCCCCTGATGACCATTCGGAGGCTGCAGCTGGTCCAGAATGCTGCGGCCCGGGTGGTGATGGGGTGTGGGTGTTATGCCCATGCTTCACCATTGCTTCGGGAGTTGCACTGGTTACCAGTTTGCCTCTGGGTGCAATTCAAGGTGCTGGTTTTGACCTTTAAAGCCCTATATGGTAGTGGGCCAGGTTACCTAAGAGACCGCATCACTCTAAGGATGTCTGTCCGTCCAACCAGAGCGGACCGGAGGGGCTCTCTAATTGTTCCATCAGCCAGGGGGGCTCGCCTCTCTGGCACAAGGAGGAGGGCCTTCTCTGTGTCCACACCGGCGCTTTGGTAAAACTGAGTAGAACTGAGCCTCCAGACGGAGTTGTTGCCCTTTAGGAAAGAACTAAAAACCTGGCTGGTGGGCCACGTTTGGGGTGCAGGTAGAGGGATAGCTTCCGTTGGGTGGTTGATATAGAGGAGTATGTCTTCCCCCACGGTTCCATCGGTATATGCACCCTTTTTAGGGGGTGGGTTTTTAGTTCTGTATGTTTTTATCTGTTTTATCTATGATTGTGAACCCCCCTGAGTCAGCCTTGGTCGAGTGGGCGTTATAGAAATTTAACAAAATAAATAAATAAATAAATAAATAAATAATCGTATAATGTTTGATTTTTTTAAAAAGTGATCCAATAAAGGCTTTGCTTGCTCTAGCATGTGTAAGAATTGCAAAGATCTTTGTATATTATCCATGGGAAAGGCCAAGAAATCACGGCTGTAGTTATTTTGAGCAATGCAATTACTCGCAAACATTCAACAGCGAATATTCTGTCCTCAGGCAAGACTGAGACCCAGAGCCTTGGTTTAATGCTACAGTTTAACCCTAGAAAATTAGAAGTAGAGGAGATAATGTCTTTGACAATGTACATGGACACCCGAAAGTTGTGTACTATCTTTATATCTGGCATTAAAAGCCATAGTTTCTGTTTGTGATGTGGCTTCTTCCAGACATCTCTGTATTGCACCTAGAAGGTGGAAAATGTATTTTTGTGAACCATTATTGCCAAGATTTTCCTGCTAAGGTTTCCCTTGCTCGAAAGCCAGTCGTATCCGACTCTAGGGTGCAGTGCTCATCTCTGTTTCTAAGCCGAAGAGCCAGCGTTGTCTGCTTCTGCAGACATTTCCGTGGTCATGTGGCAGGCATGACTAGACACCGGAGCGCACGGAACGCTGTTACCTTCCCACCGAAGTGGTCCCTATTTATCTACTTGCAATTTCTTGCTTTCGAACTGCTAGGTTGGCAGGAGCTGGGACGAAGACGGGAGCTCATTTCCGTCCTGCAGTACTCGGGAATCGAACTGCTGACCTTCTGCTTTCCAGTCAGCGTCTTAGCAACTTGAGCCACTGCAGTCCTGCTAGCATGGCCAAAACCATGGGGATTCGAGTAGTAAACAAAACAAAAATAACTTTTCTAAGCAATGGCTGTTCTTCAAGCATTAACGAAGGACAAGGTTAATGTTAGAATATAAAAGACAAAAAGCTTGTTCAGCTCCCACATTTTGTAGCCTCATGCTTATTTTATTAACCCAGGGTGCCCAAACTTTTCGGGCTGCGGGCCAGTCACGTGGTTGAGCGTGCCAGTCATTTGGTTCCTCCCACTAGAAATGGAAGTAAACATGCATGCACTGCCATAAATGACCCGTGGCTGTTGTAAATGCATTTACAACAGCAACAGGTCATTTGCAGCAGAGTTATGAACATGCACAGGCACATTACATGCATGCACATGGGCATTTTACCATCACTTCCAGTATGGGCAGCATGGGCCAGATGAAATGGCGCCATGGGCCAGATGCAGCCCATGTGCCATACTTTGGGCACCTCTGAATTAACCTATAGTAAAGGTAAAGGTTTCCCTTGCTCGAAAGCCAGTCGTATCCAACTCTAGGGTTCAGTGCTCATCTCTGTTTCGAAGCCGAAGAGCCGGCGCTGTTTCCTTCTGCAGATGTTTCCGTGGTCATGTGGCAGGCATGACTAGACACCGGAGTGTATGGAATGCTGTTAACCTATACCATCACCAATATGTGTTATTTTGGGAGCATCGTTGTTAATTGTCTTTACCCATATTTTTATCCGGTTGCTTTATTGTTTATGTTTAATTTTATATTGTTGCTGTAAAAACTTTTTAATTTGTTGTACCCTGCCCAGAGTGGTAGAATATCCCAGATGGGCGGGATATAAATGTAATAAATAAATATAAGTATTTGATATCCTGGAATATGGTAGTTATGAACATACCATATAGGTTGGCTACTTAACTGATTTTCTTACAACTGAAGTCCATTTGCTATTTAGTATCCCTGTGTGATCATTTCTGCATGAAGATACTTAGGTAAAGGTCACCCTTGTGTCATGAAGAATCCATTATGATAAGTTACCTTGATTTATATTTTGCCTAGGTTACATTGTATTAGGGCCTAGTTTTGTAGTTTGATAGAAATCACTTTCTTAGATTGAGAATCGCAGCACATTCCAAAAGTTGGCATAAGCATACACTACTGTGCCCGGCAGTAACCTGTAAGGGTTTTTTCAAAGTCAAACTTTTCAACCCAGATCCACTGGTTGGGAGTAAGGATGCCTTATGTCCCAGTTTTCCAGGATTTTTTCGGATTCAAGCTGTCCTGACCAGTTCAAGAAAAAACATGTAAAAGTCCCGGTTTTTTAAAATTTGAACACAAGAAGCAAGATCACCCCTCACCAAGGGATTTTTGCAAAGAGTTAATTCACTGCCTTACTGCCTTTCTTTCAATTATCCTGCTTGAAAGCAGTGAAGGCAAAATAGCACCCTGAGAAGCCCGCCGGGGAGAGGAGACACTTGCAAGCGAGATAATTGAAAGAAAGGCACAGAGGCAGTGAAATAACTCTTTGCAATTATCCCTTGGCTCACCTTAAAGTTTGGGGGACAAGGAGTCATCCTCAGCTCTTTTCCTTGAAAGCCAGGAGGGAGCAAGAAATACCCATATCTAACAAGCCAAACCTCAACCATACACTGGGACGGAGGATTCCTTCTTCACATGACCACAAAGGGTTAATTGCATAGGGTCAGTATTCCCTGTCTGCCCTGGACAGGGATTCTGTGGGGTCTTGGAGCTGTGGTCTCCCTGACAGCCCCCTCCAATGCATGCACAGTTTGAAGAATGCAATGCCTGTCTCAGTTTGGCGGGAGAGAATTATGGCAACCCTAATTGGGAAGGGCAAGAGAGCGATGTATGTATGACTTCATCCACCCGATGAGGGGGGGGGGGGGAGAGGGAGAGCAGACTTCAATTTATACTTGCACTAGGAATGACCAGAACATCAATACATTCACATAATATAGAAGTACCATAGTTGGCAAGGATTGGCATAGAAATGCCTATATACTGTACATAATCTATAACACCAAGTGTAGGTTTAATGACGCACTTGCCTTGCCAAAAACCTTATAGAAAAGGAAGGGAATCAAAGGAGAGATTAGATCATCTTGAGGAATCATCCTCGTTGAGGAACACACACACACACTCACACAGGGAGAAACCTTAGAGATTTCATGCTATGCTGTAGTGCCAACCCTACACAGCTCTATGGGCGCGAACCAAGCCCATCCAGCGACAAATAGCCAGAGAGAAAAAGGTAGCTATGAAATCTGATTTATTATTTTCCTTTCTTGCACTCAGTTAATACTTAGAGAAGTAAAATAAGATTTTAAGAAGCAATTTATATATTTTTCAAATGCCTATTTTTATGGAAAAAGTACTTTGCTAATAAATGAACCCATGCTGCTGAAACTGGAGTGTTTTCTTCAAGCAATAGGAATTGGGAGTAGGAAGATGAGATAAGAAATTAGCAACTCTAAACAAAGAGACTATTCCTTTAATCTCCAATATCTTGGAAACCGAGGTTGTTAAAGGGGAGGGTAGTGGCACAACCTTCACCCTGAGTCATAAGGGAACAAGTTGAATGAGGGGAAAAACTTCAAAGAAGGCACATTGCCACAACTTAGCACCCAATTATCTCAAAAGGACAAATACACTCACTTTCTACTCTTCCCAGTGCAGCCAGGAGGGAGGAAGATGACTTTATTTACAGTCAGGGCACTGACTTCATTTAAGCCACCCTTACCCAGCTAATAAAGAGAAGCAGGGGTGCCGTTTCTCTCACCAATTACTTACTACAGGCCAGAGCAGCTTCTACATAGCAAGGCCAAAGCACTGGGCATTATAAACCGCCACAGTCCCCCTTTTGATGAGACCCCGGGGTGGCTACCAGAAAATTAATAGGGTTAATCAGAAGGTGGGACTCGAGTTGGGGTGGCGACACCTTGCTCAAAAGCCAGTTGTATCCGATTCTAGGGTTCAGTGCTCATCTCTGTTTCAAAGCTGAAGAGCCAGCGCTGTTTCTGCAGGCGTTTCCGTGGTCATGTGGCCGGCATGAACACACCATTTGCACACCATTTGAACCCAGCTGAAACTGCTCCCTTCCCTTCTGTTGTTTTGGCTATTTTGGAAACATGGCCAAAATGGGCAGTAAATAAGTTTAATAAATAAAAATAAACATTATTTATATTTAGTAAAGGTAAAGGTTTCCCTTGCTTGAAAGCCAGTCGTATCCGACTCTAGGGTTCAGTGCTCATCTCTGTTTCAAAGCCAAAGAGCCAGCGTTGTCTGTTTCTGCAGATGTTTCCGTGATCATGTGGCAAGCATGAGTAGACAAAGGAGCGAACGGAACACTCTTTACCTTCCCACCAAAGTGGTCCCTATCTATCTATTTGCAATTTCTTGCTTTTGAACTGCTAGGTTGGCAGGAGCTGGGACAAAGACGGGAGCTCATTTTGTCCTGCAGTATTCGGGAATGGAACTGCTGACCTGCCGCCTTCCAGTCAGCATCTTAGCCAATTGAGCCACTGCAGTCCCTGTACATATCCGTATGGAACAAGGCATCTTGAGTAAACAGTTTGTTGTAACATTTTTTCTAATGGGAGGAGGAGGAAAGATCAGGTCAATCATGAAAATAGCATGTTTTCTGGCATGTTCCTCTGTTCCAGGACAGATATTTCTGCACTAGGTCATGTTTGCACCCAATTTATATTTTATGGTCCAGCTTCGTGGCAGTCTCTTTGCCTCCATAATATATTGTCTGGCTGGGAATGAGGGGGCAGGGGGGAAATGAGTTAATGGAGTCTAGCTTCTGGCTACTTTAGTGAGTAGACAGAGGTGCCAGGAATACCTTTTGTTGTGGAAATTTCAGGGAAATGATCAACAATGGTAAGGAAATAGCTGCAGGGTCTTTTGGAAGAGAAAAGCCATTCCCACCCCCTCCCTTCACCATCACTCAAGCTGAAGATGACATAAGAGACAGCCAGATAATTCACAGAAAACAAATACAACAGAAGAAGCCTTTTTGGAAAGGCAAACTGAGAAAAGGGCAAAGGGTTCTTTCTGAACTCTACGAAATGCCTTTGGGGATTTCTTGAGATCTGATGTGGAGCAGTGGATTTTGCTGTTTTTAGAAATTTAGCTGAGTCTTCACCTTTGTTTGACTTGTATACTTGTAAACAAACCAGAATATTACAGAAGTCTCTTGTGATTCCCTGTATCTAAAGAAAAGCTTGTTAAGTGCTATAGCGTTGTAAGCTTTGCCTGTGTTGCTCTACCACAATTTATTCGGCAAAAAAGGTGGTTTACCTGAAGTTAGTCTAAAACCAATGGCCATAGTGGTTAAGGGCAATGAAGCTGGACACCAAGATGGAGGATAACCATTTTAGATTGCCAGGAATTCTGGGAATCTGTCATTATCCATCTGCCGGCCTGCCTTTACCTGCCTATTGGGTTTTTAAGTCAGGGTTTATGTTGTGTATGCATGTCTTGTACTGTCAGAATGTAACAACCCCAATTACAATGTATTGCAGCTGTAAAGGAACGCGAGCAAGCAGCCCATAGAGGGCAGCTGCGAGCGTTCAATCTCACATGGTTCACATTGCTCAATCACGGACAGCCGCGGGAAAACCTTCCCCGCATTCAGCAGCAGGAAAGAAGAACTACGGAAGAGAGGCGTGCCTGGGCGAGGCCACGCAGGTAGCGGCCAATGAGCTACCGTGCTACAAGATTCAAATGTATAACCCTACTGTATATAAAGAGATGTATCACCGCCATTACCTCATGCTCCACCAGATCCCTATGCAATAAACCTGTGTTAAGCCAACCCTTCGGCTGTTCTGTTGTCTTTGGTCCCATACAGTAAATTGGCGACGAGGATGGGATCATGGCTGCCCACGGGACCAAGACATGCGCCGGCTACGAGATCAGGAAGCCGGGAGACTTGGAGCTGTTTGAGATAGACTTCAACGGAGCGCTGGTGGAGCTCGAAGTCTCAGATGAAGACAAGAAGAGGGCCATCTTCGTCCGCATGCTCGGACACGAGACAAAAAGGACTCTGGTGGACCTGATCGCGCCGAGGAGGGTGAGCGACTACAAAGCCAAAGAGCTTCTGGCTGTGTTGCGCGCCCACCTCCGGCCCGCGATAGCGATGTTCCCCGCTCGGAGCGCGTTCTGGAGGCGAGTCCAAGCGCCCGGGGAATCGGTCGCCGAGTTCGGCGCGGCCCTGCGGCTGGCCGCCGGCCCCTGCAAGTGGGAGACCCCAGAAGTCACCCTCCGCGACTGCCTGCTCTGCGGCCTGAGGGACACCGAGACCCAGCGCGCGCTGATGAAACAGGAGCCGCCTCCCACGTGGCAACAGGTCCTCGACACGGCGCAGGCCGCGGAAGCCACGACGGCCGGCGTGCAAGAGCTCCAGGACTGGCGACCAAAAACCGCCAAGGCAGAGAGCTCGGTGCGCGCGGCCCGGCGGGTTTCGAACTCGTCCACGGAGAGCGGCGACGACGAGGACGTCCGGCGGGTCCAGAAGGATGGCCGACGCTGCGACGGCTGCGGCGCCGCCCACGCCCGCGCCAAATGCCCGTTCCGCAAGGCCGAGTGCCACAACTGCGGCTGGCGCGGGCACATCGCCAAGGTCTGCCGGAAGCGGCGCGAGGCCAAGAGGAGATCCCCAGACCGCTCGGCGAGGCAGGATCGCACCACGAGGCCCAAGGACCACGGCACCCGGACCACGAGGAAGCGGGACGGCGTCGGACGCATCTCCGACGACAGCGAGGACGACGCTCCGGTTTTCAGCGTTTCCACGGAGCATCCCCGATACTTCGTCGAGGTAGTAATACAAGGGGCCCCTGTTAGGATGGAGGTGGACTCGGGTTCTTCTTACTCTATTATCTCTCAGGGAGAGTTCCTAAAGATACCCCCCCACGCGCGGCCCAAGCTCAAGGCGCTGAGGGCCACACTAAAGGACGTGCAAGGGAACCGCATCCCGGTACTGGGGGTTGGGAAGTTCCAGGTCCAGTTCAAAAAGCGCACTGCAACGCTTCCCCTAGTCGTCCTCAAAGGAGGTAAATGCAGCCTCCTCGGGACTCAATGGTTTCAGCCCCTGGGGTTGTTCATCGGGGGGGTGCACGCCGTGGGAATACACGCCGCCGGGACTGATCCAATACAGAGCGTGTGTGAGGCGCACCCCAAAGTTTTTAAAAAGGGACTCGGAAAATTCAAGGGCCCCCCAGTGACTTTCGACCTGGACCCTGGAGTGCGTCCAATCAGACTTAAACCGCGCAGAGTGCCTTTCGCCCTAAAAGACAAAATAGAGGCGGAGTTGGACAAATTGGTGGGCCAGGGGATTCTTGTTCCTGTTGATTCTGCGGAGTGGGAAACTCCAATTGTAACAGCACTCAAGGCCAACGGGGAGGTCCGCATATGCGCTGATTACAAGTGCACCATCAATAAGGCGATCCGCCCTAATGCGTATCCGGTGCCGGTAGTCAGCCACTTGTTGGCCAGGTTGCACGGGGGGAGGTGTTTTGCTAAACTCGACCTGGCCCAAGCCTACCAGCAGCTCCCGGTCACCCCCGCCGCGGCTGCTGCGCAGACAATAGTCACACACAAAGGGGCGTTCCAAGTATCGCGCCTCCAATTCGGCGTGAATTCGGCGCCCGGGATTTTCCAATCACTCGTGGAACGCCTCCTAAAGGGACTAGAGGGGGTGTTACCCTACTTTGATGACGTATTGATCACAGGGGGGAGCCGGGCAGAATTGGCAGAAAGGTTGGGAAGGGTCCTAGAAAAATTCGAAAAGGCGGGGTTGCGGTTGCGAAAGGACAAATGCGTCTTCTTCGCAACCGAGGTCGAGTTCCTAGGGTTCCGCATTACTCCCGAGGGAATAAGGCCATCCCAATCCAAGGTGGCCGCCATCAAAAAGGCCCCTCGCCCCACCTCCAAGCCCGAGCTGCAGTCGTTCCTTGGGCTGCTCAATTTCTACCACTCCTTCCTTCCTCGGAAGGCAGCCGTGGCGGAACCGCTACACAAATTGTTAAAAAAGGACGAGGCATGGAAGTGGGGCGACGACCACGAGAAGGCTTTCAATGACCTGAAGCGACTCCTGGCATCAGATGCTGTGCTGACCCACTTCAATCCCAAACGCCCAGTGGTCCTGATTTGCGATGCATCCCCGGTGGGGGTGGGGGCGGTGTTATGCCACGTGCTGGAGAACGGGAGGGAGGCCCCGATAGCGTTTTACTCTAGGTCCTTGTCCCAAGCGGAGAGAAACTACGCCCAGACAGACCGGGAAGCACTAGCGATAATTGCGGGGACCAAGAAATTTCATGATTTCGTGTATGGCCGCCCCTTCACCATAGTGACGGACCACAAGCCCTTGCTAGGCATTTTCACCGCAGATAAGCCCACACCCCAAATCCTGTCCCCGAGAATGCTCAGGTGGGCCATTTTTCTCAACGCGTATCAGCACGCGTTGGTATACCGGCCCGGAAAGGAGATCAGCCATGCGGATGCCCTGTCGAGGTCCCCCATTCCCCGGGATTGCTGCCACGTGGGCGAGGAAGAGAGAGACCACCAGGTTTTAATGATAGAGGTCCTAGACGCCCCTCCAGTAGTGCCGGCCGACATCGCCAAAGTGACCAGTAAGGACAAAACGTTAGCTACAGTTTGCTCCTGGGTACAGAAAGGGTGGCCCATGTCTTCCCCAGCAGCGGAATTCGACACATTTTTCAAAAAGAAATTAGAATTGTCCCTAGAGAGGGGTTGCCTTTTGTGGGGACAGCGGGTAGTGATCCCCACGTCCCTCCGGCCGAGGGTGCTTAAACTGCTGCACGTCAGCCACCCCGGAATCGTCCGCTCTAAGGCACTAGCCCGTAGCTACTTTTGGTGGCCCCAGCTAGATGCCGACATCGAGCACATGGTCGGCACTTGCGAAGCGTGCCAAAGCTCCAGGCCAGAAGAGGCTCGTCTGCCACATAGAGAGTGGGACGCAGCGAGGGGGCCCTGGTCCCGGGTACACGTAGACTTTGCAGGGCCGTTCAGGGGAACGCTTTTCCTCCTAGTGGTGGATGCGTTCTCAAAGTGGTTGGAGGTCATCCCAGTCTCGAGCACCTCCTCGGCCACCACAGTTAAACAGTTACGGAGGGTCTTTTCCACGTTCGGTTTACCCGACACCCTCGTCAGTGATAACGCTAGCTGTTTCACGTCCGCCGAGTTCAGGGAATTCATGGATCTCAACGCAATTCGGCACATCACCTCCGCCCCTTTCCACCCGGCCACCAACGGCCAAGTAGAGCGCCTCGTGCGCACCACTAAAGACGCGCTGCGGCGCATGGGCTCCGGAGATCTAGACCGACAACTATGCCAGTTCCTGCTAAGGTACAGGGTCACCCCACTAGCGTCAGGATACTCCCCCGCGGAGTTGCTAATGCGCAGGAAGCTGGCTACGGTAATCTCCAGGCTAGACCCCATCAGAGTAGAAGACAAAGGGCGAAATGTAGAGATGGATTCCTCAAAGAGTTTTAGCGTAGGCGCCCCCGTGCATTGCAGGAACTACGCCAGTGGGGGACCAGCCTGGGTGCCCGGCATTGTAATAGAACAAACCGGCCCCGTCTCATACCGCGTGGAGACCGATACAGGCCTCCTGTGGAGGCGGCACGCAGATCAACTCAGGGGGAGGGTGTCCGGAAAGCAGGACGAAAACGAGAGTAGCAACGAATCAGCGTTAGGGTACTCCCCCACCCGCTTAACCCAAGGGGGAGGGAAAGGGGAACATGGGTCCCCACCAAGGGGGGAGGAAAGGGAATCGATCCTCAGAAATCTTTTGCGGGAGTTTGCGGCGGAAAGGAAGAGCCCCGAACACACACACATCCCCCGAGAGCGTTCCCAAAATACAGAATCCCCAAAAAGTTTAGATTTTAATTTACAGTGCCAGGGGGAGTTAGCGGAGTGGTCCCCCACCCGTCCTAGCGAGAAGAGGGGTTTCAGTTCAGCCCCTGGTACTTCCAGTCCCAGAAGCCCCTGGGAATTAGAGTGCAACATAGCGCCAATGTCCCGGAGACCGACACCCCCAAGGCAGGAGGCGTCGGCGAGGCCGTCCGCCACAGGCTCAAGGTCCCCCGAGCGGGGGACAGAAGGGAGCAGAACCACAAGGGCATCCTCATCGGTCCCGCGGTTCACGATTGGAGGGTCCCCGGGGTCCGAGGGAGACAGACAGGGGTTCACGTCCCAGTTGTTCATCCCATTCCCTTCCCCCAGCGCAAGGCAGGCACAGACGCCCCACAGAGCCACTAATGAATCCCCGTTTCCCGTTGCAGGACAAGCACCCACGGAGTCAGGGATCACAGGCTCTCCGGTACTAGGGCAGGCGCAAGCACGCCCCAAGCGAATGTGCGGCAAGCCACATTGGTTGCGGGACTTCATCCCATCCTAGGGGGGAGGGATGTTGTGTATGCATGTCTTGTACTGTCAGAATGTAACAACCCCAATTACAATGTATTGCAGCTGTAAAGGAACGCGAGCAAGCAGCCCATAGAGGGCAGCTGCGAGCGTTCAATCTCACATGGTTCACATTGCTCAATCACGGACAGCCGCGGGAAAACCTTCCCCGCATTCAGCAGCAGGAAAGAAGAACTACGGAAGAGAGGCGTGCCTGGGCGAGGCCACGCAGGTAGCGGCCAATGAGCTACCGTGCTACAAGATTCAAATGTATAACCCTACTGTATATAAAGAGATGTATCACCGCCATTACCTCATGCTCCACCAGATCCCTATGCAATAAACCTGTGTTAAGCCAACCCTTCGGCTGTTCTGTTGTCTTTGGTCCCATACAGTAAAGTTTAGTCCTTAACAATCATCTCTCCTTCTATATTCAAAAGAAGTTTCTTTCACAGTCTATGTATTTGAGGCTTCCATCAGTGGTATTGTTACCCTTTCTCCCTGATTTCCTCATCAATAATGCAGTGGCTCAAGTCGCTAAGTTGCTGACTGGGAGGCGGAAGGTCAGCAGTTCAATTCCCGAGTACTGCAGGGTGGAATGAACTCCCATCTTTGTCCCAGCTCCTGCCAACCTAGCAGTTTGAAAGCAAGAAATTGCATTGTGCTCCTTTGTCTACTCATGCTTGCCACATGACCACGGAAACATCTGCAGAAACAGACAACGCTGGCTCTTTGGCTTTGAAACAGAGATGAGCACTGAACCCTAGAGTTGGATACAACTGGCTTTTAAGCAAGGGAAACCTTTACCTTTGCTAAATATAAATAATGTTTATTTTTATTTATTAAACTTATTTACTGCCCATTTTGGCCATGTTTCCAAAATAGCCAAAACAACAGAAGGGAAGGGAGCAGTCTCAGCTGGGTTCAAATGGTGAGAACATTACTGTATTTGGAGTGAACAGGGAGATAGCCAAGACCCAGTCAAAGACAACACAGTCTGCAGGGCTCAGGAAACCACATATTCTAGCCATTGTTATAATGTGGTCACACCTGGCACTAGTTAAGAGAGTGGTGTAACCTCATAGCCATGGTGAGCTGAAATTAAGAAATACATGGTGGTAGCTGGAGAACTAACTAGAAATACTTTTCTCTGAGTCAAAGATTAAGATTGTACTATGAACCTTCTCATTTATGTATGCCAGTTTCCTAAGGGCACAATGAGAATGGAAGCTGATATCATTCATTTCATGTCTCAGTGCAAACCTCTACCTGGAAACACACAACATACACACTTCAGCTGCGTTCTCTTCTTTCCATGTTGTTGTTGTTCGCACAGTTGATTCTGACCCTTCACAACCCCATGGACGACCGTACACCAGGCACCCCTATCCTCCACCATTCTCCTCAAACCACCCAGCTTTGTGCCCATTGTGTCAACAATGCCACCTAGCCATCTCATTCTCTGCTGCCCCCTTCTTATTTTGCCCATACAGTATGTGCTCCCAAACTCACCCCAGGTAACACTCCAAAAAGAATATCCATCACTTCTTATCCTCTTTATTAGCTACTCTTCTTCCATTCATAGATACTACCAGTGCTGGGCATCAGCCAGTCTACCCCGGTCCGACCGGACTAGCAGCAGACCTGGCTGACCATGCCCCCTCCCCACTCCGCCCACCTCTTCCCGGGAGAGCGGGCGACCTGACGGCATTGGCTCTTCCAATCCTTCTGCTCCAGAGCAGCTGCTGCTGCCTCCTTAATAGGCTGCGGGTGCCGCTGGGGTGGTGGCGGTGGCGGCGTGTGCATGCCTGGGCCTGGGGGAAGGGGAGGGGGAGCTGACATCACGCACCACCCAGAGGAGCTCGCCTGCCCACCCCGTGCACCCCCGCCGCCGCTCCTTGCCTCCTTCTAGCAGCAACAACAACTTTCGCGATGCCTGGAGCTAGTCCTGCAGGAAGAGAACTTCCTGCAGGATGTCTGTCTGGCCATTGCGAGAGGTGTCCAGGCAGCATGGCGCAAGCAGGGCAACTCTCGCAATGCCCAGAGTCAGACAGATAGACATCCTGCAGGAAGTTCTCTTTTTGCAGGACTAGCTCCAGGCATCACGAAAGTTGTGCTGCTGTTGCTAGAAGGAGGCAAGGGAAGCAGCAGTGGGGGTGCGCGGGGCGGGCATCCGAGCTGCTCTGGATGGCGTGACATCAGCTCCCCCTCCCTTTCCCCCAGGCGTGCACATGCCGCCACCTCCACCACCACCCAAGCGGCACCTGAAGCCTATTAAGAAGGCAGCAGCAGCAGCCGCTCTGGAGGAGATTGGAGAAGGAAGAGCCGTTGTCGCTCTCTTGGGAGGAAGTGGGTGGGATCGGGAAGCAGGCGCTGCACTGGACTCGCTGGAGGACTAGAGGAGGAGGGAAAGCCAAAGCCGTCACGTGAGCACTCCTTCCTCCCCACCCTGTGTCTTTTTGTTTTGTTTACTTCTGTGTGTGTGTGTGTGTGGGGGGGGGAGCAGAGGCTAAAGGGAGTTCCCAGGGGGGTGGCAGTGAGTCTTTAAGGTGATACAACATTTTTGTCTTTTTGTTTTGTTTACCTCCTGATCTGCTTGCACAGAATAAAACTTTAGAATTGGTGCCATTTTATTCTGTGCAAGCATATCAGAGAGTAAACAAAAAAATGTTGTGGCACCTTAAAGACTCACTGCTGCTTCGAGGTAGACTGCAGCTGGCCACTGAACCCTAGAGTTGGATATGACTGGCTTTCAAGCAAGGGATACCTTTACTTTGCTTGAAAGCCAGTCATATCCCATGCTAGGGTTCAGGTTGCTCATCTCTGTTTCAAAACCGAAGAGCCAGTGCTTTCTGCTTCTGCAGACATTTCCATGGTCATGTGGCAGGCATGGCTAGACACCGGAGTGCACAGAACACTGTTTACCTTCCCACCAAAGTGGTGCCTATTTATCTACGTGCAATTTCTTGCTTTTGAACTGCTAGGTTGGCAGGAACTGGGACAGAGATGGGAGCTCACTCCAATATCCAGCACTTGGGTCTCCAACTGCTGACCTGCCACTTTCCAGTCAGAGCCTTAGCCACTTGAGCTCAGTGGTTAAGAAGCTTGCCTTGTTAGCTGGAAGGGCGACATGACCGTTTGAGCTTTCGTCTCTGTCCCAGCTCCTGGCAACCACAAGTTGATAAACAGGAACCACTTCGGTGGGAAAGGTAACAACATTCTGGTGTCTAGTCATGCCTGCCACATGTCCACAGAAATGTCTGCAAACACAGATAGCGCTGGCTCTTCGGTTATAAACAGAGATGAGCACTAAACCCTAGAGTCAGATATGACTGGCAGCTTTGGATCTAACAATAGGTAAAGGTAAAGGTTGCCCTTGCTCAAAAGCCAGTCGTATCTGACTCTAGGGTGCAGTGCTCATCTCCATTTAAAGCCAAAGAGCCAGTGCTGTCTGTGTTTGCAGATGTTTTCATGTGCTATGTGACAGGCATAGCCTTGGCATTCTAGAAATGTCTGTCTTTCGAGCAAGGGAAACCTTTACCTTTAGCATATAGTGAGCAAGCACCATCCCCCACCCCACCCCACCCCACCCCTCCCAAGTTAACTCTAGAACTCTAGAAACGGAATCATCCAGCCAGGACAGAGGCAGGGGGCAGAAACAGCTCAATAAAGCATGAGAGTGAGCGAGAAGTCTCTGCCCCCAGACCAAGAGCTGATTTGCCCCTGCATATATGAAATATTGCTCATCTCTAGAGTAGACTCCCGTCCCTAGTCCCAGCATGAAACGAAGCCGCCATATTGGCCATGTGGCTGGCAGGAAAATGAAAGAGAAACTAACTATAGAATGCCCCCCCTTCTCTATCTCCCCTCACAAGCGAAAAGCCACACAGCGACCTCTGGTGGCCGGAAAAAATACTGCAGCTTCGCCTGTATATTTCAATATATTTCTTTTTTAAAAATAAGGGAAAATAAGAGTAAATTAATAAAACAGGAGGGGGCGGGAAGAGGGGTAAAAATAAGGTGTTTTCCCGGGTAAAATGGGATGGTTGACAGGTATGCTCATCCCTGCCTTCCTCCACTTGACTACCTCCTCCCATCTTTTGACTTGCTTCTTCCATGTGACATCAACTTGATCTGACTGATTTCTTTATCAGTCTTTTTCTATCTATTCATGGGACATTATCAAATTTGATACACAGCTTGTTATATGCTGCTATATATTTTGTATATTATATTTTCTTACTGTGTACCACCTTCATAACTTTCCTGTAAGATTCTCTTTCACAGCATGTCTCACAGAATGGAGGATGTGCTCACACAGTAACACAGAGGATAAACCCATTAGCATATGCTCAATGCCAGGCATTGGTTTTGTATTTTCCCACTATTTAAAATTGAAAAGGGGACATTTACTGCTAACCCGAATAACAGCCAGAGATCATCTGCCACTGCCAGCTGTAGGAAGCTGTATTGATTTGCATGCTTATCTGTCATTCTGATTTAATCACTCTATGCCTCTGTATCTGGTGTATATAAGCTTATGTCTTGCAGTTTCACTCCTATGTCTGATGAAGTCGACTTGAGCCACGAAAGCTCACATTAAAAAATATAGCAGTGAGTCTTTAAGGTGCTACAGTGTTTTTTTGTTTTTTGGGGTTTTTTTTTTTTTTGCTTTCTGATATGCCTTTATCAATTCTTCTTTAGCCTGAGGATGATCTGTGATATCACAAGGACCCAGGAGGGAACATGAATCTTAGAGTTGGCCTCTGGTAAGATTAACAGCAATCCCGCCAAATCAAGGACTTCACATTTGTCTTGGGTGACCACTTTAGGTAAGGAGTGAAAATATAATTAAAAAATTAGTACATGAGAACAAACATAAATTTTTTTTAGCTTTGGCTAAGAGAAAGCATCTCAGTTGATCTGTCTTGGAAAGACATTTTCTTTCTTTCTTTTTATGGCTGTCTACTTTCAAGTAGGTTCAGAAATGGCATCAGTGTGACCTCAACAGCCTTCATTACTGCTTATGCTTTGGGGAGGAGATTGGAGCTGCAACCCAAGCGCGGCTCTGGAAAATACGGGAACTGCTCCGGTCCAGGCATGCATGCGCAGCAAGAACTCCTTTGCACATGTGCAGAAACCCTTTGCGCATGCACAGAACCCCTTTGCGCATGCGCAGAACTTCTGATGGGTGCGCATGCGCAGTAACCCCTTTCCCCGCCGTTCAAAATATGGGGCGATGGCGGGAAAGGGGAGGAACGAGTGCTGAAATACGGGAAATCCCAACCAATACGGGATACTTGACAGGTATGCAACAGCATTAGGAGGGTCACAGGTTGCCCAGGCCTCGCTTAGTATTTTGGAGGAATGAGCTGACCTGGATTTTTGATGTTGTTGTTCAGTCGCACAGTTGATTCCAACCCTTTGTGACTCCATGGACCATTGCCCACCAGGCAACTCTATCATCCACCATTCTCCTCAACCCACCCAGGTCTGTGCCCATTGCGTCAACAATACCATCTAGCCATCTCATTTTCTGCCACACCCTTCTTCTCTTGCCCTCGACCTTTCCCAGCATCAAGGCTTTCTCAAGTGAACCCTCTCTTCTCATTTGCTGTCCAAAGTACTTCAGCTTGATCTTCACTATTTGACTTTCCAAGGAGCAGTCAGGATTAATTTTTTCTAAGATTGATCTATATGTTCTCCTTGCTGTCCAGGGTACTCTCAAAACTCTCCTCCAACATCACCCTTCCATGTGCCAAAATGTAGGGCAGGAAGACACATGAGTGAGTTCTGACTGGTTTTGTCAGCACTGTCCTCAGGCTGCAATCGGAGCTGCCGATAAACCTGGGGCCTCTAATGGGATGGATTTGCTATCCTAGAGAGGCTTGTTGTTTGTTGCCCTATGGGAGGTGCAAAATCCAAGAGCCCAGAGCCCCTTGAAAACAGCTCCTGATGTTATTGATGTCTATGCCTACTCACTGACTATTCCACATTTTCTTGCTATACCGCAGCAACAAAATCAGGATGGTCTAGCAAAGAAGCCCCTTCCATTGGCAACTAATGCAGCAGCAACAGTAGCAGGAAAGCTGATGCTCAAATTCTCTGAAGCACAAATGAGCATATGTCAAACAAGGATAAGTTTGAGGCTTTCCCGGTCCACCCCCACTATGTCCCCCAAAGCTAAGCAAGATATTCTTAGCATCCAACACATTCAAAGCCTCCCTGAGAAGGCTGTGGCTTGCTTTTAGCAATAAGTGGAAGCGGTGGTCTCACAAACTAGTTCCTCTGCTAACCATCACATTGCTAATAATAGCACTTTTTTTTACTACAAAGGGGTAACAGAGCACTTCAGAAACATTAATTAATTAAGCACCACGGCACATTTAGGGGATGGTTAAATGTGATCATCAGAGCAAGGAGATGCTCAGTGCTTTAGGGGGATAGACAGAGAGTTTTTCAAGAGATTTCATGACAGCCTTTTGTCTGGTAATCAGGGCCAGCCCCACAACTCGGCAAAGAATCAGAACCTTGAAGAACAAGAACTGAAAGGAAAAAGAACTGAAAGGAAAATGGGCCTTAAGAAGAAAACAACCTACTGTAGTCTTCTTTAACTGGAATCATTCTTGGTGTTGCCTTTCTCTGCAATTAAGTCCAATCATGTTTTAAGTTGAAGTCAAAGATCAATCTCATAATTATGTTAAGGTGTTCAAGGGAGTTCTTTATGAAGACATTAACACACTTCTTGAATGGTAGAAGTCAACTAGAGTATGAATTAATGGTTCAGTAAAATACAACCTGTAAGTCATCCCTTCTGGCCTAAATCACGGGTTCCCAACTTTTCCAAGCCAGGGGCCAGGTCATGTGCTCTCAGTCAACTTTGAGGGCCAGATGGCCATTTTGCCCTACCTGCACCATGGGAGGGCATTTTGTCCCAACAGCTTCAAAGGGGTGGCCATTTTGTTTCTCAATTGCCCTTGGAAGGGCCACATGAAATGGCACCATGGGCTAGATCCTGCCCACCAGCCTTAGGTTGGGAACCCCTGACCTAAATGATACACAATAAACAGCTTGCTGGGAAGTCAGTGTCAAGGACCAAAAAGGAAGTACAGTACAGTACACAGAAAAATCCCTTTCAGAATTTGCTGTGTTGAAAAACACTGTGTAATTGTGTATGATCAAGTTGGGTACCTCTCAACTGATCATCTGCTCCAGGAAGATGAATGTCATCTTGTATTCAAGGCATACCCCATCTGTGCAACCTGCACATCAACTTCCAGGCTCAGCATCTCACTTGCAAAATAGGAATAATAGGGATCAAAGTGTTTTCTGTAAGGATGGATAAAGCTAATGACTAAAAAAATAAACTTATCACAACAGAGTACAAAACTATGGAAAGAGGGAAATGGGGAGAGAAAGATTCTGAAATCCTCTGCCTATTGGATCTCTGTTTTGTTTTCCTCTACTGATTCAAGGCACCAGGAGCTTACACAACCACATCTAAGGAAGCAGGTGGCCCATGGAAAATTTATGCTGCAGTCATTTTCCCACTTGGGAGTACATGTTGAACTCAGTGGGAATTATTTCTGGGTAGGCACGCACAGCATAGCACTGTTAGTGCTTTGTGCCTACGTTCAAAACATAGACCCATGAGCCATCACAATCTTCATTCATGACATCACAGACATTCAACCATTGTCTATGTGAGGAGACTTATTTCAAAAGGATGTAAGACCTTCCAATTTTTGTCTCCAATCTTCCATGTCAAGTGGGCGGCATAAAAATCCAAACAACAACAACAACAACAACAAACTCCTCAGCCCATCCTTAAGAGTAAGTAAAAAGATTGAGAAGCAGTTGTCATCTCTGTTTAACTTCAGGCTTCAACTTTATGTTGTACAGTATTTGGTAAAAATATTAATTTGGGGCAAATTTTATGCTCTTTTGTTTAATTGGCTTTTATATTCTTTTAATTCAGTGAGTCAGATCAGTAGTCATATACAAAGGAAAAAGGATACAGATTTCACCAACTTTGTGCCATTAATGGTCGACCCATAGCATCTTTGGGTGGACATTTATTACTCTGCTCTGTCCAACTTTGCATACCACCACATCTTGAGATCTTGCTGCATTGCAGAAATGCTAAGTAGCAGCTGAACATTTCTGCTGGCATGGCCAAACTCTCCTGCATGAGATCTTGCAGAGTCATTAAATGTGCAATATTTTGTGCCACACATAACGTGGAGTCAAATACATTCTTAAATTCCACTTTCTCCTATACTTTCCTTACCTTTACTCTATTTAATCCTTACACAGTAAGATTAAAAAAATCTTGCACCAAGATTGGTTCCAGGGCATTTTCTAACCACATGGGATTTCCAATATACTGAGAGTTAGCAGAAAGTTTCGGGTTAGGGGTGAACTGAGGATCCTATATTTCTTGAACCTCTTGAGAATCCCAGTGTCCTTCCCTAAATGGATCTGACCTATTGTCAATCAGGATATGACATTTCTGCTTCCTGGCTTGATGGCTTGTCAAAAAAAAAAGGGCAGCATGTTCTGATCTGTTCTGTTATACTGTACTATGTTGGCTCAGACAAAAAAGTATTGCAATGCAAAAATGAAATTGATTTGATGGGACAACATTTGTGCCAGATGTTTTTTGCCCTTAAAACATTCATACATTGTAGCTGAAACTAGGGGAAGATTTATTTATTTATTTATTTATATCATCATCATCATCATCATCATCATCATCATCATCATCATCATCATTATTATTATTATTATTATTATTATTATTATTATTATTATTATTATTATTATTATTATTATTATTATTATTATTATTATTATTATTTACAAATCATCCATTTGGTTCACAGTTGAGGACTGGAATAAAATTAACAATTCAAGCCCTAACCAAGGACCTAAGAACTGTTTTTTTAAAAAAACTTGTTTTTTTTAAAAACAAATACAAATATAAAACAATGCAAATATAAAACAGTACATATAAAAATACAAAAATAAACATCCAAAAAAGAAAGAAAAATACAGTCTATCCTAATACACTTTTAAAGTATCTTTAGATTTAACAAATATAACTGCTAACATTACTAAATCATATACACTTTTATGTAATTCAATACTCTTTGTGGTGTAACTCCATAAAAATGAAAACAACATAATACTTAATTCATACCCAGTGCTTATTTACAATGCCCTGGAGAACTCAGAGTGATTCATATTTTATATCCAGAAACTTCTTTGTTCGGGTACAGGTCTGTTAGTTTCAACATCCATAAGTGAGTGATCCACAAAAAGTTTCCAAATATTCTAAAATCTATTCTCTCTCATAATGCCCTTTTTTTCTTTTATTTCCCATGTTAATTTATCATTCAATGCTAAATTCCACATTTCTTTATACCACTCCTCCGTCTGTATAATTATGTCATTTTTCCAATTTCTTGCAATACATTGTCTGCCCGCTGTAATCATTATTTCGAGTAATTCTTTCTCATCCCTATTTAAATTAATACATTCCACATTTGTTAACATGGTGGTATCTGAGTCCAGTTTAATCCCCCCCCCCATTATTTCACTAATCTCTTTTTCAATTCTTATCCAAAAATCCTTTATCACCTTACAACCCCACCACATGTGTTCATAAGTTCCTATTGTGTCTTTACATCTCCAACATAACTTATCCTTTTTATTATCAATCTGATGTAACCTCACTGGTGTCAGATACCACCTCCATAACATTTTATAATTATGCTCTTTAATTCTAACCGACATAGTTCTCATTATCCTCTTTTTCCATTTGTTTCTCCATGCATCTTTTTCTATCCTTATATTCAGATTCTGTTCCCACCTTTGTTTCAAATTCTCCTGTGGATCACCCTCCCTATTTATTAAACTATACAATTTGCTAACTAAACCCTTAATATTTCTATCACCTTTTCTAATTTTTAACACCAATTCTTCAAATTCCGTCTTCTCTCTATCTACATCAAATTCTCTCAAATATTTACCATTCCAATTATTAACCCTCAGTATCTGAAACCAATTCATTTTCAATTGTTCGAATAGCGTTTTCTTTCTACTTTCATTTCCACAGATCTGTAACCAGTCTTTCACCAGGAAAACTTCATTTTTATCCAATATTTCTATTATTTCTTTATCTATTTTCAATGGAAAACTTGCCATGTCTGCCAATTCCAAAATTGGAGAGATATTCGGGGCCAGATCCTTCTTTAATTTTTTCCACACATTCATCAATCCCCTCATCATTGTATTATTAGTAACTATTTTCCCCATTCTTCCTCCCAAAAAGATCATTTTATCTATGTTCCTATAATCTTTCATCTCAATCTCCTCCCAAATTACTTTTTCTCTTGCCAAGATCTTCACAACATTCTCAATTTGAAAAGCACGGTAATATGCCACTAAATTCGGCATTCCTAAACCTCCTTCTTTTTGAGGTAAATACCATAATTTTTTTGGTAGTCTGGACTCTCCCCCCCCATTACAAAAGTTATTAAACAACTTTTGAAACTCATTAATTTCCTTGTCCTTCAATTGAATTGCTAATGCATCAAATAAAAAATTAATTCTACGTAACAACATCATTTTGGTAAGTGCAATTCTCCCAAACCATGACAATTTCACCTTTTGAAAACTTTGTATTCTTGTCTTAATTTCCATTTTCAAACTATCATAATTCAATCTTTTAAGCTCTTCCAATCTATTTGATATAATTATACCCAGGTATTTCAACTTATCTTTAATTTGGATATTGCTCATTCCCTTTATCTTCCTCCTCTCCTCTTCTCCCGTGTTACATAACATCATTTCCAATTTATCCCAGTTAATCTTCAAACCCGTAATATCCTCAAAGTCCCTAAATTGTGTTCTAATTCTATTCATAACCCTCTCCAGATGTTTTGCAATTATCAATGTGTCATCTGCATACCTACTTATTTTGTTCCCCATTATCCCTTCTATTTTTCCATCCTCTTTTATAGCTTTTGCCAATATCTCCATTGCCATGATAAACAATATAGGGGACAAGGGACAACCCTGTCTAGTACCCGCCTCTAATTTTACCTCGTCTGTGAACTCATTGTTTACTCTAACACTAGCTATTCCTTTCTGATATAATAAATCTATTACCCTTCTAAATTTATCACCGAATCCGTAGCTTTTAATTATTTCCTTAATCGAAATCCATTGTAGGGAGTCATATGCCTTAAAAATGTCCAAAGATATTAATCCGACTTTTTCTTTTGTTTGATTCACGTTATCTATTAAGTCTAAAACTCTTCTAGTCAAATCTGCCATATATCTCCCTTTTAAAAATCCCACTTGATCTAAATGTATATAATCACCCATACATTTATTTAAACGATTAGCCAATATTGCTGTGAAGATCTTGGCATCCTGATTTATAAGAGAGATTGGTCTATAGGATTCCACTTTCTCTTAATTTCTTTCTGTAGACTCAATTCCAAATCCACTTTGGCATGATCTGATTCCTTAAAAATTCCAATTTAAATCTTTTCCATATTTTAAATCATATTTTCAGTTACAAATACATAGTCTATTCTAGAATAGGAGTTATGAACATGTGAAAAATAAGAGTAAGCCCTTTCTGACCCCTTAATCTCTCTCCAAGAATTCTTCAGGCCTAATACTGCCATCCAATTATCCAAAATCTTCCCTTTAATACCTGTTCCACACCTTGTTATATTTGTACAGTCCAAATTTGATCTTACTAAGTTAAAGTCGCCTGCCACTATCATCTTTACCGATTTTTCTATTACCACAATTTTACGGATTTTTTCTAAAAATTCCACTTGATGTTCGTTTGGAGCATATATATTCACCAAAGTTATTTCCTCATCATCTGTCTTCCCTTTCACTATCAAATATCTACCTTCTGGATCCAAGATACTTTTTGTTATCTCGAATCCCAATCTAGTAGAATTCAAAACTGCGACTCCTCTTGCTTTTGATGTACCAAATGCCTTTTCATAATGTTGCATCCAACCTAAGAAAATTTTGTTTGTATCCTGAGATTTTTGATGAATTTCCTGTAGAAAGACTATGTCCGGTCTGTCCTTCCTCAATGCTGATTCTATCCTCTTCCTCTTAAGCATAGATCCTGTACCTTTTACATTCCATGTTAAAACTTTAATACTTCTCATGATTTGATTTACCACCCTCATCTGCCTCTTCTGAGCTCTCCATTCGGCGTGCTACCTCTAACCCACAATAATTAAAATAAAACATCAAACAAAAAACACACAATATCAACCTCCCCACTTTCTTCATAAAAAAGCCGCCTTCGTCCTCCAAAGGGGGGGGGCATGCAAGATGTACATGGTAATTAATGCTCAAGTGCACCATCCCCATTATAAAAACAAATTTGTAAAAACATTATTTAATATAAAAATTCATACATGCAATCCTTTTTCTTTCTACCCTTGACTTGGCTCTTCCTCAACCACAATTAATGATAATTCCTCCTCTACTCCTCCTGACTGCCCTCCTCCTGTGGCACCACCCTCATCTGCTCCCTCATAATCTCTTCTTATAGCTCCCGAGTCCAGTAGTTCTTTTCTTAAAACTAACCACTCATTTGAACCCGCCTTGAACAGATCAAGTAAACTCAAATATTCCAGTGCATCAGTCCCTGCATCAATCACCTGCATTTTTTTTCCATAGAAGAATCTTAACTGTTGTGGAAATCGCCACTTGTATCTTACACCTTTTTTCATCAACAATTTAGTTACTGGTTTCATCTTATACCTCCAAACACATTCTTTAATAGAAATATCATTGTATACTTCCACATCAGACCCGTCAATTTTCAGAGCGCCAGAACCAGCTTGTTTTAGAAATGCCATTACTTTGAGCTTATCTCCCCAATTTGCAAATTTTACCAAAACGTTTCTTTGAGCATCTTTACCCCTTCTTGGACCCAATCTATATGCACTTACAATATCCTCCTGTACAAAATCCTTCCCCAATTTCAAATTGTTTAACCATTGAACAATTCTATCTCTTAGCTGGTCTGGAGTTCTTACCAGCATATGGCATATCACAATGTTTTGTTTTCTCATCAATTCTTCCATGACATCAATCCTTTTTTCATGCTCATCCACTTTCAACTTATTCTCCTTCATTTCCTCCTGTATCTCTTTTATTTCCCCTTTCATAGATTTCACCTCATTTTGCATCAACTTAACATTTCCCTTTATTTTTTGTAAGCTTAAATCTACTTTTTTGGAAAAATCCATAACCGTTGTAACCACTTTGTCCTGTTTTTTCAAAATTCCATTTTTATCCTTCACTCTTGCCTCTTCTATCTTCTCAAATTTCTGAAACAATTTACCAAATTCAACCATTATTTGAGTCTGATCATAAGGTTCAGGTGATGGTGATGATGATGGGGGAGCCTCCTCAACTGGTACTTTATCCTTCCTCTTAGATTTCACCACAGGCTCCTCCTCCTTCACTTTTCCCCTTCTAACCTTATCTGTGGTGACTTCAACCAGAAGCTTTAATGCTGCAACACTCTTAGCTCTTGCTGAACTCTTTCCTTGAAACTGCTCCAGCACTCCCACACTCTCGTACCACAATCTTTTGGAATTTCCAACCAATGTATATCCAAAACAAAGGTGATGAGATGGGAAAAAAGATCCCAAAAACCCAACTTCACTTTCCCAGGCTGACAATATTTTTTTTTTTTAAAAAAGTAGAAAGATGAAAAATTGTAATCCACAATGCAGCCAATGTGCCTTATAATCCACTCAAGCTCTTCTTCTTTATTATAATATCCAAGTTCCACGCAGCTTTATAATCCAAGGTTACTAGCCAGCCCCTTTGATGGAAACCACACACATCCAATTGTTATATTGTTTCAACACAGAGTTCCATTTACAATGTATCCAAATTCCCAGTATGAAGAAGGAGTACTGAAGCAAAATGAATGAGGGTGGAAAATCCACAAATCCACAATTAATAAACCAAAAATATTATAGGCCAGGAAATAGGTTTCTTCGAGCCCAAAGCTGCCAAAAAAAATAATAACCCAAAACTGTAATCCAGTTTGCCCCATGAAAAATTTCCAAACCTGCTGCACTGACCACAGTTCCAAATCAGCAATGGCGATATCCAAGTGAGGTCCTTCACTTTCTATGCCACCCTAAGTGACCGCTTTCCGTGTTTATGTTTTTTTATGTTTATGTTTATTGGATTTATACCCCGCTCCACTCAGCCCAAAAGGCCAACTCAGAGCGGCTTACAACACAATAATATAAGTACAATTACAACAAAAAATTAATATACATACAATTAATAAACATACAATTATAACAGTATAATACTACAAAAAATCCAAAAATACAATATAATCATAACAAATCAGATATAGACACAATATAACAGCATGAAAATACAATAGGAAAACAATAATAATACAATACAGTAAATTACACAATGAATTATACAATAGACATTTAATTACACAATCCCTCGGCTACTAATGTCCCCAAAACGGAATCCCATGGCCCGCACATTAATGATAACAACATATCAATTACAGTAAAACATAATGCATAATGCAGGAGGAATTATCATTTATGCAATGCCAACCGAGTTCAAATAGTTCTTAAGACCTTTCTAACTTTCCCTTTTTTATATAATTTACTGGTCACTCGATGGCCTCATTCCTCATTGTTCTCCATTTTCTTCACCATCCAAGCCACTTTTCCTCCCTGTTCTCCTAAGTTTTGATTTTAAAACTGACCCTCCACCATTGTTCCTTCTTCCCCCTCTCAGTTCGAAACCTCCGTACTCATTTACACTTTACAAACCACTGTTACGGGGGATCTCACCTCCGCCACCACTGCTCCGAAGTTTAAATCGAATCCTTGATTTCCTTGTGCTTATCCTCCGCTATTTCCAAGCACTGAGCTCCTGTCCGAATCCAAATCCGAAGCAGCTCGTTCAGCCTAACTTTCGCCGCGCCTCACTTACTGCCTCGTTTACCACTTAATTTTCAGACTTCGAGCCCGCGCTGCACCTCTTTGTTGTCCAAAGTATCTCGGAAATCTGGATTTTATATTTTTAAGACAGCCCATCAGATAGGTTCACTTTAAAATTCGCTTTTTCTCCCCATTTCTGCGTGAGCCGAGACGAAACACATCTTGCCCTCAGCACATCTTAGCCACGTCCTCTAAGAACTGTTAAGGTAACGTCTGAGTATATATGCAGTTCCCAGTAGAGATGTTTTTTGGAGGGTTAGGATGTTCAAGTCCAATAAGTCCAAAATTTCCAAATATCTGTGGAGTCCTTTGGGTATTGCTTCAAGGGTACAACAGGAGATTTGTTCCTCCATAGACGCTCAACTTTAATTTGCAAATCACAATACTTTGTGATTTTCCTCCAGTTGTTTGTCTTCAGTTCGTGCATCTCCTGGTACTGTATAGCAATGTCAATAAACCAGACCTTCTTCTTTTCCACAACAATTATATCAGGTGTGTTGTGAGACACGTTTATCTGTTTGAATTTTAAAGTCCCACAGGATCTTGAGACTCTTTTATTCTAAAACTTTCTCTACTTGATGTTCCCAATGATTTTGACTGCTTTCAAATCCAAATTTCTGGCAGAGTTTCCAATGGATAATTTATGCATCCTGTTATGATGTTGCAAATAATCAGTCTGTGAAATGTTGCAGGATCTGCTGATCAGATGATCTACTGTTTCTTTCTTTTAATTACAAAGCCAGTATTTGCTATTGTTGGATACATGCTTTTGTTGGCAAAATTTGTTCCTGAGCTGCCAATATAAATTCTTCCATTTCCTTCTTCAAAACTCCTGCTCTTAACCATCCCCAGGTCAGCTTTGAGTCAGCCGTGCCTTCTATGTTTTTCAAATATTGACCATGCATAGGCTTGTTTTCCTCATCCTCATGATTTGGACATAATGAATTATGCAAGTGAGAGCCCTTACCATCCTAACTCCAATAGCATAAACTTCCAGCAACCAATGCTATTAGTTGCTATTAGTTGGGAAGCTATTACTTATTCGATCACATAACAATCATATTTTGTGTGCAATAAGGAAATATATCACTCACATCTTAACTTAGTTTTTAAGGTGCCACAACATTTTTTGTCTTTTCTTTTTTTGCTGTTCTGTTTTGTTTACCCTCAGATATCTTAACTAGCAGAAATTCACCCTTAAAAGTGACAATGTTGGAGTGTATATGTAAGTATGCAACAGGATATACATAAGCATAAGTATGTAACGGGATTTAGACCTTTTAAAGACTGATACACACATGATTAGCAACATATTAACCACTGCAGAGTGTGCAGTAAGTAAGACATATTCCAGCCCTCAAATTAAAATACATATCCTAGCTCTTATCCTTTAAAGCTACAATAAAATATAACCCTGGGATTCTAAAATGTCATGACCACCTAGATGAGGGTAGCAGCTGCAATACACGTCTTTTAGATATAAGCATTTATATGTGGAAGATGACAGTAGGGTGATGGACTAACAATCAATAGAATTAAGTGGTAATTTCTAGTAGACTGACATTGCCTCTACAGTATTTCCCTACAGACTATACTCCAACAGCCTTGACTAAAGATCACTCTGTTCACTCTAATGGAAATGCTTGTAGAAATGGGAACATAAGATGAACTGTGCTGCATCAGAGCAAAAATTCAGCTAATCCAGGCTTCTGTCCCTTCAGTTATATGCCCAAGGAAAACCAACAAATAAGACAGTGTTTGAAGGCACGTTGCTTCAGGTGCTGGAGATAATACTTAGTCATAATGACCATGAGGAACACAGGTCATCCATCAAATGTGGTACATACATGTCCCAAGACAAAAGGCTCTAATCCAAGACCTATAGCTTTACATACATAGCAATAATCATGTGCTGTCAAGTTAATTCTCATTTATTGTAAATCTTTTCAGAGTTTTCTATGTAAAGAGTACTCAAAAGGGGCTTACCCTTTCTTGGGGAGGGGGGCATTTTAGGACTGTGCAGCTTGCCAAAAGCTACACAGGTTGGCTCTTCTGGGATGCACAGTGGGGAACTAAACTAAACTTCTGACTCTGCAGGCAGGTACCTACCGGTAACTCACAAAACTATCCAGCCATCTTTGCATGTATTTGTTGTTCAGTCGCACAGTCAATTCCGACCCTTTGCGACCAGATGAACCATTGTCCTCCAGGCACCTCTGTCCTACACCATCTTCCTCATCCTACCCAGTTCTGTGCCCATTGTGTCTACAATACCATCTAGTCATCTTATCTTTGGCCGCCCCCTTCTTCTTTTGCCCTCTACCTTTCCCAGCATCAAGGCCTTCTCAAGTGAATCCTAACTTCTCGTTTGATGTTGAAAGTACTTCAGCTTCATCTTTACTATTTGAACTTCCAATAGCAGTCAGGGTTGATTTCTTCTAAGATGCATGTATATGTCATACCTGTTAACCATCCCGATTTGGCCGGGAAAACCCCGCAATTTGACGTCGATTGACATCATAACCCGCCCCGCGCTGCCAAAACCCCGTAATTTGGCAGCGGGGGAAAACGCTTTCCGTGCATGCGTGGAAGTGCTACGCCACTTGCGCAGCCCCTATGCAAGTGGCGTAGTGCTTTCCGCGCATGTGTGAAAGGGTTTTACCCCTTCCGCACATGCGTGGAAGCGCTACGCCGCTTGCGTAGGGGCTGTGCAAGCGGCATAGCGCTTCCGCACATGCGTGGAAGGGATAAAACCCTTCCACGCATGTGTGGAAAGCAACCTGCGCACAAGCGATGTGCGCAGGTCCCGTTTTTCCGGAGCCATGGGTTGACAGGTATGGTATATGTAAAGGTAAATGTCACCCTTGCTCAAAAGCAAGTCATATCCAACTCTAGAGTTCAGTGTTCATCTCTGTTTACAGCCAAAGAACCAGGACTGTCTGCATCTGCAGATGTTTCCATGGACAGAATGCTGTTCACTTTCTCACCTAAGTGGTCCCTATTTATCTACTTGCAATTTCTTGCTTTTGAACAGCTAGGTTGGCAGGAGCTGGGACAGAGATGGGAGCTCATTCCATCATGCAGTACTAGGGTCTCAAACTGCTGACCAGTCAACCTTCCAGTCATCAAGTTCAGCATCTTAACCACTAAGCCACTCCAGTCCCTTTTGCACGTATAGCCCTTGCCATATTATTTTGAACAGATAACAATAATCTAATCTGGGTTAAATTGTGGGAGCAAACACAGGGCATTCCAGAATATTCATTAGCATGCTAGGACTAAATTTGATGGGAACATACATACACAGCATCCACCAGCTGATCTATCCCCATTCCCCCAAAAAAGAGTGACTATGTTGTAATGTAGAGCTGTCATGGTGACTTATGACTTCGTTTTATCTATAGCAATGCAACTGTCCCTTCAAGATGGTATTTCAATACATTTTAATAAATTTATAAACATCTATATGTTGAGTGATTTTGGTTTAGTCTCTGAAACACCAAGATTTAATAAATGTCAAGTATTAATCTGCCTACTGTTGGAAAAATATGGGTATTTTCTGGTATAGTGAACCTATCTGGTGCATATCTCATCCCTCATCTTGTTCCTAAAATAGCTACTCCTCATTGCCCCAACTGTGTTTTATCTTCAGTTTACACAAAGGCCTTTTCATAGGGCTACAATCTCTTCAGAACAGTATCCTCTAGATTTTATCTTGCAACTTTGCTCGACTACCCAAGTTAGTCCATGACTACCACCTCCAAGGACTGGCCAGCCTTGCACTGTACTCAGACGTAGCATACCCACTGCCTTTGGGGTAGGAATCAGTTTTGGGCCATGCTTATATTGGACTAGCATATTTTGCCTGGCGGTGCCGGGCTTTTTAAAATTGTGTTGGATAGTAAAGGGTTTCGGTTTTTTTCTTGAAGCAATGGTGCTAGGCTATTTTAATTGTTGTTGAAAGCTTTTGTGATTTTGTGGCTTCGAGGCACTACGTCCGCCTGTGGCGGACTTGAGCTCCCAGTGTATGTTTTATTTTTATGTTTTGCACGCTGGCTTCCTCAGTGCCGGGCTCTTTAAATTGGTTTTGGAAGGTTTTTGTTTTATGTTTATGCAAATTTTATTTTAATTTATTTAATGTACATTAATTTTTTTTATTTTGAAATTTAATTTTGTTTTTTTAAATCTTTATTTTTACGCATTTTTTTGTTTTGGGTTTTTGGGTTTTTTGAGTGAAAAGTGATTTCTGTTTTTTTGTGGTATTTTTTGAATGTTTTGATAACTTATTTGATCAATTTGGGAATTAATCTTATTAGTTTAAATATTTTTGAATGTTTTTTCTCTTGTGGCCTCTGGGTGGGGGTGGTGAGCTTTTCTTCCTCTCTACAATTGTTCTCTACTGTCCTCTGGGTGTCGCTTCCGGTAAGTATTTTCTTTATTTTCTTAGTTGAGTTCCGGTCGTCATGCAGGGAAGACGTCTCCTGGTAAGCTCTCTGGGTTGTTGTTTTTTTGGGGGGGGGGTTGTGTTGGGTTTGGGAGGGGTCTTCGTGATGTTTTTTTGGTTACTTTTTGGATGTTTTTGTGTTTCCTTTTTGTATTTTTGATTTTTGTTTTTGAGTGTTTTTGGTTTGTGTTTTTGTGTTTACTTTTTTTTAGGGGGGGGGTCTTTCTTTTCCACGGGCCAAGCTCAATGCCTGGCCCATGGAAAAGAAAGGGCAGGTGGGGAGCCTTTATTTTCCACGGGCCATGCTGCCTGGCCCGTGGGAAGGAAGGGCAATAGCTGGGGGAGGCTTTCTTTTCCACGGGCCATGCTGGCTGGCCTGTGGGAAGGAAGGGCAGCGGCAGCGGGAGGGGGCTTTCTTTTCCACGGGCCATGCTGGCTGGCCTGTGGGAAGGAAGGGCAGCGGCAGCGGGAGGGGGCTTTCTTTTCCACGGGCCATGCTGGCTGGCCCGTGGGAAGGGAGGGCAATGGCAGGGGGGCTTTCTTTTCCGTGGGCCATGCTGGCTGGCCCGTGGGAAGGAAGGGCAATGGCGGGGGGACTTTCTTTTCCATGGGCCATGCTGCCTGGCCCGTGGGAAGGAAGGGCAATAGCTGGGGGAGGCTTTCTTTTCCACGGGCCATGCTGGCTGGCCCGTGGGAAGGAAGGGCAATGGTGGGGGGGGGGGCCTTTCTTTTCCACGGGCCATGCTGGCTGGCCCGTGGGAAGGGAGGGCAATGGCAGGGGGGCTTTCTTTTCCATGGGCCATGCTGGCTGGCCCGTGGGAAGGAAGGGCAATGGCGGGGGGACTTTCTTTTCCATGGGCCATGCTGGCTGGCCTGTGGGAAGGAAGGGCAGTGGTGGCGGGGTTTTTTTTACTTTTATTTTTTGCGCACCGGCTGCCTCAGCATTTTGCGCACTAATGGCGTGCAGGACACTGGGGCTTGTAGTTTTGCCTGCACGTGTTTGGTTCCTGCAGCAGTTTTTTTTCCTGCGGCTTTTTTTTGATTGGCCATGGCGCGTTTCCGAACGTTCCTTTTGCCGCACCGCTCAGCCTGATTGGCTTGGGTGCGGCGCAAGGAATGTTGGGAATTGAAGTTCCCTTTTTTTGTTTGCGTCTGGGGGGGGCTCCTGCCCCCTGGCCGAAAATTTCAACCCGACAGTTACCTGCGAACCAGGTTCGGGCGAGTAAACAGAGGCCTATTATGGGCTAGTGGGGCCTGGTGCAACATCCTTTGTCACATTCCAACAGTTAATGCACCATTTTATAGGTATAGATTAAAAAAAAGGAGGATCTGGGTGTTCGTAAATCCCTATCTTCCTAAGAGTCAAGATGCTCTGAGGCAAAAGTGACTATTTTTTCTTGTTCTGAATGCATTATTGGCATTAGATGTTTCCCCCACCTGGATAGCTACTTGGTTGTCTTCAAGAGCTGATCTCTATCTATACCGATCTCATGGCCAATTGAGAAGCAAGTCATGTCAAAGTGTGTTAGCAAGTAAAACATCAGCCTTGTTAAATTGTCCAAAAATAAATTACATTTGAAAGAGTTCAGCAAACAGGGGATGATAGATTGACTTACTCTTCACTTATCCTGACCTCTAATAATTTATTAATCTAACCATTGACTTTATCATCATGCTTTACTTTCTTCCATACAATCTGAGCCAGACAAGTCAACATTCTTCTGGTGCAATAAATGTTCTTCTGAATGGATTTCACAAGGAAGGTTACTTATAAAGAGGGTGTGGAAGCTAAATGATCCAGAAAGAATCCCAAAATACTTGAAATGACAGCAGGTGTATTTGCAGAAGACTATATGGCCCGCTGGGGGCATTTTTCATGGGGCAATAGGCTCCCTACATCCTCTAGTCCAGGAGTTCCCAAGCTAAAGTCCATGGGATGGATCCAGCCTATGGTGTCATTTCATGTGGCCCCCACCCCTCCAATGGCATCCAAGAAACAAAATGGCCACACCTTTGAAGCTGTTGGGACAAAATGGCCACCCACATCTTGCAGGCAGAGCAAATTTTTGTCCGGCCTTTGAAGCTCACCGAGAGAGCATGACCCAGACCCCGGCTTGAAAAGGTTGGGTACCCCGCTCTAGTCAGTCCTTTGGGGTGGTAGTCAAAAACTCTGGTCCAGCCTGGAAGTCTAATATCTACACTGCAGCCATGTGGATGCTTCAATTTTATGGTCCCTTTTCTTCAATGAATCAATCAATCATGTACAAGAGTTATATGAGATAACCTGACCATTTGGCAGAGTTCACTCAGCTGCCTCCATTGGTGGATACTGGGATTTATGGTGGAGATCAGCTACAACTTGATGTCTCTGAACCCCTCTTACAAGAGGAATTGTCTTCTGCTGGATAACAGAACTGTGAGTGCTGCACAGCTTGCCCTGCAAACTTCAGGTAGCTGCATTCAGGTATAGTGAAGGAAATCCACATGAAAGTATCCAAAAACCTCAGCAGGGGAAAGTTTACAATATTTTAGCTGCTTTTCATGCCTACAAATCGCAGAGAAATGAGATAAATATTCCCTACCACTTAACTCAGTTTGGAATAAGAAAGGTAAGTGTCATGATCCATTTTACTTTCAGCCTCCATCTTAGGCTACTTGAAGTCAAGGACTGTGCAAAGGTGGGGAGCCAGGAGTACTTGGAAAGTCCCCAGGGCCCTAACCAATCAGGATACACTCCACCTTTACCTGACAGGAAGGGTAGGAGCAGATCTCTCTGAATGGAGTCTCTTATCAATGGTCAGATTTAATTGGATATCCTTATCTAATAGGAGGCTAAAACTGATTGGAAACTATTATCTGATATAGGTGTGGCTCATTTTCATAGGTTACACTTATCTAGACCAAACCTCCAAGGTGGAGCAACTTTCCTATTTAAGGAGCTGCATCAAGCCACTCAAATTGGGGCTCCTAGCTAGAGACTTTGAGTTTTGTTAGGACTTTTCCCCTATCCCTGAGAAGAGACTAAATATCTGAGATGCTAGTCCTGCCCAGGGCTATGCCAGAGTGAACCTTTGACTAACTCTGTATTTTCTATGTGTTCTGTACTTTGTCTTTTTCAGGGTACTTTGCTAAATAAAACTTTGCTGCTATATGGAAGGAGTGGAACTCAGTCTATCAGGCATTACGTTTTAATATCCCGCTCTGTCTCCATGCTACCAACCTAAAGCTGCATATTTCCTGGTTAAGGAATTCCACCCCGGGGCTTGTGGTGAGGTAGTGAGAGGCTTCAGTAAATGCTGCAGGAGGAAATGTGCGTACCAACTCAAACAGGGGCAGCGTACTGAACCAACCCAGCCTCCTTGCCACGGTCTCAGGTCACCGGCAGGTGCGATACTACGAGCTCCACAGAACATTGGCAAATGCTTTCTTCTTTCTCTGTATATTTAAGAGACCACTCATCTTTCCACCTCCCCTCTGTTATGATGCTATCAGAAGTAAGAGTGCAGCATGACAAAGGAGGTTCTGGCTATAGATGGATCAAGACCGAGGCAAAAGCATCCCCTGAAAATTTACCTAGCAAATCCTTTACAATATATTTCTTTGTAAGATGGGTGGCCCAGAACTATAGTCTAAAACTTTACCAAACTCTGATTTAGAAGTGAGGGCAAAATGATCTACCCTAAACAAATTGGCTCAGCCTTCCATCCTTCCAAGGTCATTAAATGAGTACCCAGCATGTTGGGGGCAAAATGCTAATTAACTTGCGAACCTGCCAGAGAGTGCACTGAACCTTATGGGGTGGTGTTGTGTTCTAAAGCATGTGCCTTTAAACAATGTATCTATCCATGCGTATCCAATGCAACCTATTCCATGTGTAACATTGTAACCTCAGCTGCATCACTGTAACCATAATAGGATGCGAGCTAGTGACCACTAGATGGCAATAGCGAGCATCCAAGCTCATTGGTCCAAGACTCACCTAAGAGCAACAGCGCGGGAGGATTCCCGCCACCACCTTCACCTGGACAAGAAGGGCGTGACCTGAAATGACGTCACGCGGACAGTAGCCAATGGACTGTCAAGGAGCCACATTCAAATGTATAGCCACTGTATATATTGAGCTGTTCGTCCGCCATTACCACATGTTCCCTCTGACCAGCATGTAATAAAGTTGTGTTAAGCCAGCTCTTCGGCTGTCCTGGTGTCTTTGGTCCCATACACTAAATTGGCGACGAAGGTGGGATAATGGCTGCCCACGGGACCAAGACATACGCCGGTTTCGACATCAAGAAACCGCAAGATTGGGAACTCTTCGAAATGGACTTCCAAGGCGCGCTGGTGGAGTTTGAGGTTATGGACGAGGCGAAGAAAAGAGCCATCCTCACCAGAATGCTCGGGCACGATGGCAAGAGGGTATTGATTGACCTCATCGCACCCAAAAAGGCGGCTGAATTCAAGGCAAAAGAGCTCCTGAAGGTGTTGCGAGACCATTTCCGGCCCTCGGTGGCGATGTTTCCCGCTCGGAGCGCGTTTTGGAGGCGAGTCCAAGCGCCTGAAGAGTCGGTCGCCGCCTTCGTAGCGGCCCTGCGTCTGGCTGCCGGCCCATGCAAATGGGAGAACTTGGAAGTCACCCTCAGGGACTGCGTGCATTGCGGCCTGAAGGACGCCGAGATCCAGCGCACGCTGATGAATAAGGAGCCGCCCCCCATGTTGCAGGAGGTCCTGAAAGCGGCACAGGCCGCGGAAGCCACGAAGGCCGGGGTGCAAGAGCTCCAGGACTGGCGGCCGGAGGCCGACAAACAGAGAGTTCGGTGCACGCAGCCCGGCGAACTTCGAAATCGTCCGCCGAAAGCAGCGACGACGAGGACGTCCGGAGGGTCCGGAAGGAGGGCCGGCGCTGCGACGGCTG
Source organism: Bradypodion ventrale (assembly GCA_035047345.1). Classification (NCBI taxonomy): domain Eukaryota; kingdom Metazoa; phylum Chordata; class Lepidosauria; order Squamata; family Chamaeleonidae; genus Bradypodion; species Bradypodion ventrale. Next base: position 325,173,047 of record JAWDJE010000002.1, on the reverse strand, counting down.
CGGGGCGGCTCATGACTGCGCCAGGTGTCCTTTCAGAAAAGCCGAGTGCCACAACTGTGGACAACGCGGGCACATCGCCAAAGTCTGCAGACAACGGCGCAAGGACCGGAGGAGCTCGCCCGAGCGCGCAGCGAGACCAGACCGCTCGACGAGACTCAAGGATGGCGCCCGGCCCACAAGGAAGCAGGAAGGCGTGGGCCGCATCTCTGACGACAGCGGCGGCGACGCCCCAGTTTTCAGCGTGTCCATGGGACACCCCCGTTACTTTGTTGAGGTACTGGTGCAAGGGGCCCCTGTTAGGATGGAGATTGACTCTGGCTCCTCATATTCTATCATTTCCCAAAGGGAGTTCTTGAGAATTGCCCCCCGCGTACGGCCCAAGCTCAAAGTGTTGAGGTCCACGCTTCGGGACGTGCAAGGGAACAGTATCCCGGTGTTGGGGGTTGGGAAATTCCAGGTCCAGTATAAGCGGCACGCCGCGGAACTCCCCCTAGTCGTTCTTAAGGGGGGTAATTGCAGCCTCCTCGGGACTCAATGGTTTCAGCCCCTGGGCCTGTTTATTGGGGGGGTGCACGCCGTTGGGTCTGACCCAATACAGGAGGTGTGCGACGCGCACCCCGAAGTCTTCAAAAAGGGACTTGGGAAATTCAATGGACCCCCAGTAACTTTCGACCTGGACCGGGAGGTCCGCCCAATAAGACTCAAACCACGCAGAGTGCCTTTTGCACTAAAGGACAAAATAGAGGCGGAACTGGACAAATTAGTGGGCCAGGGGATTCTTGTTCCTGTTGATTCTGCGGAGTGGGAAACTCCAATTGTCACGGCATTGAAGGCCAATGGGGAGGTTCACATTTGCGCCGATTATAAGTACACCATTAATAAGGCAATCCGTCCTAATGCATATCCGGTGCCGGTGGTCAGCCATTTGCTAGCCAGGTTACATGGGGGAAAGAGTTTCGCTAAACTCGACCTGGCACAGGCCTATCAGCAACTCATGGTAACCCCTGCCGCAGCTGCTGCACAGACCATAGTCACGCATAAGGGGGCGTTCCAGGTGACGCGCCTCCAATTCGGCGTGAACTCGGCACCTGGGATTTTCCAGTCGCTCGTGGAACGCCTCCTCAAAGGGCTGGACGGCGTTTTGCCATATTTTGATGATGTATTGATAACGGGGGGGGGGAGGGAGGTTGAGTTGGCTGAAAGGCTAAACAAGGTCCTGGCGGCATTCGAACAGGCGGGGTTGAGGTTGCGAAAAGACAAATGCGTCTTCTTCGCGAAGGAGGTTGAGTTCTTAGGGTTCCGAGTAACACCCGAGGGGATCAAACCGTCCAAATCCAAGGTGGCCGCCATCAAGAAAGCCCCTCGCCCCACATCCAAGCCCGAGTTGCAGTCGTTCCTAGGGCTCCTAAATTTCTACCACTCCTTCCTTCCACGGAAGGCTGCGGTGGCTGAGCCGCTTCACAAGTTGCTCAAGAAAGATGTGGCATAGAAGTGGGGCGATGACCAGGAGAGGGCATTCACGGAACTGAAACAACTCCTGGCGTCTGACGCCATTCTGACCCATTTCGACCCCAAATGGCCGGTAGTACTGATCTGTGATGCATCCCCAGTGGGGGTGGGGGCAGTGTTATGCCACGTATTGGAAAACGGGAGGGAGGCCCCAATAGCGTTTTACTCCAGGTCCCTGTCCCAAGCGGAGAGGAATTACGCCCAGACAGACAGGGAAGCGCTGGCGATAATTGCAGGGACCAAAAATTTTCACGATTTTCTTTATGGCCGCCCTTTCACCATCGTGACTGACCACAAGCCCCTGCTAGGCATTTTTACCGCAGATAAGCCCACGCCACAGATCCTGTCCCCGAGGATGCTTAGGTGGGCCATTTTTCTCAACGCCTACCAGCACGCGTTGGTGTACCAGCCCGGGAGGGAAATCAGCCATGCGGACGCCCTGTCGAGGTCCCCCCTCCCCCAGACACACAGCCACGTGGGCGGGGAGGAGCCGGACCGCCAGGTGCTCATGATAGAAGTCTTAGATTCGCCCCCCATAGTACCCGCCGATATCGCTAAAGTGACAAGCAGAGACAGGACGTTGGCGGCGGTTAGCTCCTGGGTACAGAAAGGGTGGCCAGCGTCTGCCCCAGCGGAAGAATTCACCCCCTTTTTCAGGAAAAAGTTGGAGCTGTCCCTAGAGAGGGGGTGTCTCTTGTGGGGGCAACGGGTGGTGATTCCCACATCCCTTCGGCCGCGGGTGCTTAAACTGCTGCACGTCAGCCACCCCGGAATTGTGCGCTCCAAGGCGCTGGCCCGTAGTTACTTTTGGTGGCCCCAGTTAGACGCCGACATTGAGCACATGGTCGGCACTTGTGAGAGTTGCCAATGCTCCAGACCGGAAGAGGCCCGTCTTCCCCACAGGGAGTGGGACGCGGCTAAGGGGCCGTGGTCCCGGATACACATAGATTTCGCGGGCCCGTTCCAAGGAACTCTGTTTCTCCTTGTTGTGGACGCTTTCTCCAAGTGGTTGGAAGTCATCCCAGTCACGAGCACCTCCTCGTCCGCGACAATAAAGCATTTGCGGAGAATTTTTTCCACGTTCGGCATTCCCGACACTCTAATTAGCGATAACGCTAGTTGCTTCACGTCCGCTGAGTTCAGGGCATTCACAGAGATTAACGCCATCCGGCACATCACCTCCGCCCCTTTCCATTCGGCCACCAATGGCCAAGTGGAGCGCCTCGTCCGCACCACGAAGGACGCGCTGCGGCGCATGGGCCCCGGGGACCTTAACTTGCAAGTGTGTCAGTTTCTGCTAGGGTACAGGGTGACCCCGTTGGCGTCAGGATACTCCCCCGCGGAGCTCTTAATGCGCAGGAAAATGGCCACCATTCTCACTAGGCTAGACCCCACGAGAGTAGAAGACAAGGGGAGGAACATCGGGCTAGAGGCCACAAAGAGTTTTAGCGTAGGCGCCCCCGTGCACTGCAGGAACTACGCCAGCGCGGGGCCAGCCTGGGTACCGGGGGTGGTCGTGGAGCAGACCGGTCCCGTGTCGTACTGCGTGGAGACCAACACAGGTCTACTCTGGCAGCGGCACGCGGACCAGCTACGGAACCGGGTCCCGGGAAAGCAGGGCGCTGAAAGCGCGGAGCCGAATTCAGCGTTAGGGTTCTCCCCCACCCGTTTAGCCCAAGGGGGAGGAGAGGGGGGCCCAGAGTCCCCACCAAGGGGGGAGGAGAAGGAATTTGTCCTCGTAGATATCCCGCGGGATCCCCCAGCAGAATTTAATTTTGAGTTACAGAACCGGGGGGGGGGTTTCGGAGTGGTCCCCCACCCATCCAAGCGAGAAGAGGGGTTTTACGTTAACCCCTGGTGCCCCCGGTTCGCCCACAACGGAATCTACCCTTTCCCCTAAAGCTGCAAAACCGCGGCAAGCCACTAACGAGTCTCCCTCTCCCATTACAGGACAAGGGTCCAGGGAACAAGGAAGCGGGAGCGGCCCCCGGGGGGGCCAACCCACATCGCGGCCCAAACGCGAGTGCAAGAAACCATCTTGGTTAAGAGACTTCGTCTCATCCTAGGGGGGAGGGATGTTGTGTTCTAAAGCATGTGCCTTTAAACAATGTATCTATCCATGCGTATCCAATGCAACCTATTCCATGTGTAACATTGTAACCTCAGCTGCATCACTGTAACCATAATAGGACGCGAGCTAGTGACCACTAGATGGCAATAGCGAGCGTCCAAGCTCATTGGTCCAAGACTCACCTAAGAGCAACAGCGCGGGAGGATTCCCGCCACCACCTTCACCTGGACAAGAAGGGCGTGACCTGAAATGATGTCACGCGGACAGTAGCCAATGGACTGTCAAGGAGCCACATTCAAATGTATAGCCACTGTATATATTGAGCTGTTCGTCCGCCATTACCACATGTTCCCTCTGACCAGCATGTAATAAAGTTGTGTTAAGCCAGCTCTTCGGCTGTCCTGGTGTCTTTGGTCCCATACACTAAAGGTGGCATATAAGTGTGATTGCTTTGCTTTGCTCCCCAAACTTTCTTGGCCTAAAATTCCCAGAAACCTTCACAATTGGCTATGCTGGCTAAGGTTTCTGGGAGCTGTAGTCCAAGAGCATTTAGGATTTAAGATTCAGAATCTTTGCCCTCAACACACACTTTCCCTCTCCCTTCCCTCCACCTACCCATACACATCTCAGTAGGTGTCCTTTCTCCAGCAATCTTCAGTGAGAAATATTTTTCATCTGTAAGAAATAATTTTTCATATATTTCTCATCTGTAAGAAATAATTTTTCAATTTTCTTTGCACAGATGATAGCCCAATATTTCCTGCGGCTCACATAATGCTAGGCTGAAAACAGCATAACAGTATTAAATTGGCACAAAAAAAACCACTTTAAAACATCTGCATTTTAAAAACATCTGTGATGTGTTTTGTTGCTGCTGTGCATTGCTCCAGTTTATAGCTATGCAAGATCTACTCATAACTTAATGAACTCTGCTATATGCTGATTGTGGGTATATCTTGTGAAGTTAATATTTGCTTGTAGCTGTCTCTCTCTTTTGACATTTCTTTCTCCTCCACAGACCCTTTTTGTATATCTATAAAAGTTTTGTCCTAAGATATAAAGGTCCTTAAAATAAGATAGGGATTTGCTCTTTCAAAATAATGCAACGTTGCATTTTCATTCTCCTACCAGCTAAACTGGAAAAGCCTTCTTAGCTCATCAGGCCGTTCTATCTGCTTGTACAGCCAAGAAATTATTATATTTGATCTCTGCATATTGTGACAGAAAAGGGAAGGCGATCAGGTTTACAGTATGTTTCAAGAACATGACCATTGCCCATGTTAGCACTTCACATGAGTTTCCTTTCGGTTTTACAGAGAGGCCGAGTTAAAAACACATTTAGCCAATAATAGTGCCTCTTGGTAACATCCCTCAAAGCTTGTTGTTTAGGAGAGAACACTTACAGAAATTTGGAGCTGGCTTTACTATTAAGCTTAAGCATTAACTACTAAGCTTGGTAAGCTGATGAGTGGGGGAAGCATTAGTTGAGAGGTGCTGGAAGCCAGAGGTCTCTATACCATTGCAGTGATGGCGAATCTTGGCACTCCAGGTGTTCTTGGACTTCAATTACCAGAAGCTCAAATCAGTACTCCTGCTGATCAGGGCTTCTGGAAATTAAAGTTCAAGAACATCTGGAGTACCAAGGTTCATCATCATTGCCATATAGCCTCCCCTGCTGCCTTCAGGGTTGGGGCGGAGAGGATGCAGCTTTGTGTTGAACCAAGATTCAATTGAAAAGCCACTTGGCTTCTGCACAAAACTGAGGTGGGTGTATTACATTCCTATTCACCTCAGGCAGAAACATATCTTAGGCCAGCCCCATAGAAGTCTGCTTAGCTTCTCAACACAATTCTGTGTATCAGCACTTCTATCCATTTTGCTATAGTCTCTCTTGCTTGAAAGCCATTTGTGTCCACCTCTAGGGGGCAGTGCTCATCTTCATTTACAGCCAAAGAGCCACCACTCTCTGTGTCTGCAAACATTTCTGTGATGATGTGGCAGGCATGACTAGCTGCAGGAGTGCACGGAACACTGTTACCTTTTACGCCAAAGCAGTACCTATTTATCTACTTGCAATCTCTTCCTTTCAAAGTGATAGTTTGGCAGGAGGTAGGACAGACAATGGGTGCTCATTCCATCACGCTGCACTCAGGTCTCAAACTACTGACCTGCCAACCTCCTGGTCGTCAAGCTAAGCAACTTAACCACTAAGCCACTTCGGCCCTCTGATTTTGCAATAGCAAAGACTAAAATTACACTAAAACCCTGACTTACAAATGCCCCGAGTTACATAAAATTCGACTTACATAATGATTTTGTGCTAAAACCATGTCCCAACTTACATAAATGTCCCGATTTACATAAATGTCCTGATTTACATAAATTTAGGTACCATGATTTCCTATGGGTTTGCTTTGAGTTACATAAAAAAATCATTTTTCCTATGGGTTTGCTTTGAGTTATGTAAAAATTAATTTTCCTATGGGTTTGGTTTGAGTTACATAAAAAAATGATTTAAGCAAAAGCCTACGGAATGGACTTTTTGCGTAAGTAGGGGTTTTACTGTACAATCGAATTATTCCCTGGTTGCCTCCAGACCCTTAAAGACATATTTTCAGATCAAGACCTGTTTTGGACTGGATTTCTTTATCAAATATTTATTTTGTGCTTTAGCACATGAACTTTGCAGAATGCATGATAAAAACCACAACACAAAACAATGTAAGAACATTTGAATTAAATGTCTGTTCAGGTTTAAAAATTCTAAGATCTAAAATGCAGCACACTAAGCTAAACATAACCATTAACACATTTAGTAAATTTAACTATAAAATAGTGACAAAAGACCCTGTATAGCAATAATGGAACTGTCAGCTTGCCATCTGAAATGTGACCAACTTGTCCTTATCTAAAAGAGTAACATCCTAAGTTTGTCTTGGTTAGATCTTCCAGGGAATTGTTCCAAAATAGACTTCAGTAGGTTTGCACAATCTGCCACGAAGAAGGGACAGTAACGTATAGCACGTACCAAATTCTCAACTGATTTTTGATCACAGAAGCAGACTCTTTTCATTATTTGGAATTATTTTGTATCAGCCTTCTTAGACAGCCAGTCTCTATCTAGACATGTAAGGACTGAGATCATAACAGATTTCTCTTTCTGCTATTGCTATCAAAACCACTGCATTTCTCAGAATCAGCTAATGCTGCCACTATCAATGGTGGATACAGATCTGGGAGTTGCAGTCCACAAAAGTAACTTTTCCAAGTTACCTTCAGATTGGCATCTGAAAAAACATTTTTATTTTATGCAACATTTTGATTCAGATCGCACATTGACCAATTGTTTCCACATACACTTCAGGCCACATTTTGTAAACTACCTTCTCTAGGATCTAAAATGGTAAATTCAGCCCCTTGCCTCCAGGACTGCAAGGAGATCAAAGCAACCAATCCTAAAGGAAATCAACACTGACTGCTCCTTGGAAGGATAAATGCTGTAGATGAATAATATTTTCACGTCAGAAATTATTCTGGGTTGAAAGGATTTTTGCTGGAGAAACTTCACTCAGGGGATGCCCGAATGAGGCTCCTTTCATGTCCACAAATTTTTTCCCCACTGAAGTGGTCCCTATTTATCTACTTGCAATTTCTTGCTTTCGAACCGCTAGGTTGGTAGGAGCAGGTTGGTAGGAACAGGGACAGAGACAGGCACTCAAACCGTCATGCAGTACCTGGGTCTCAAACTGCTAATTTGTCGGCCTTCCAGCTAACAAGGTGAGCTTCTTAATCCTGAGACACCGCAGCCCCGCTCAAGATGAAGCTCAAATACTTTGGCCACCAAATGAGAAGAAAAGACTCACTGTAGAAAACCCGAATGTTAAAAAAGATTGAAGGCAAAAAATATTACAATTGCTATAACATATCTGTGGGTGCAAAATGTCTGTAAAACAGCTTTTTTTAATTTACTTCTTGAAAATTGTGATTTTATACTATTTTCTATTTTTCTGTACTAGTGTAATTCATAGATGCAGACTGATGCCTCTGAAAAGCATTGTGGGGTCAGGCAACACCAGAAGGACTAATTCTACATTCAAATTTAATTCAGGTAAGAATTAATGAAATTCAAAATCACAGCAAAGCAGGATGCAGGGAGCATTTCAGGATTCACGATTAGGAATCCTCAAATTCTCTCTCAGTTCCATCTTCACCTTCAGAAAGAATATTGCCAGGTTGAATTTGTGAAGCATGTTGGAATCATTGCATCCAGATGGAGCCCATGTTTACGAGACATGCCTTCGGCTGGATGTGAAAACCACCCGTTAATAAAATAAGGGATTAAGACATTCTGGATATTGTTCCCATGGAGGAAGTTTTGTTACAAAGGGACAGCCAAAATGTGGATTTAATTGAAGTCTGGTATTCTTGTGTGACTAATGGACATAAAACCTCTACAATGAGAAACCTATGTAATTCACAGTTGCAGTAAATCTATATATAATTTTGTAGAAGCAAATCCTTCGTCTTCTTCTGTTGTATCTGAATCTGAATATTGGCGATCCTCATGGCGATTAGTCATGAAGACTGTCCTGAGAATATAATGCAGTGGCCTTTCATCTGCCTTCCACATTGCAGCAGGGCACCCGTACCACTGATCCAGTTCCGTGAGTCACTTTCTGATCCTGAGCCCTTTTGGCATGCAAAGTCCTCCTCAGCCCCAGGCCAGTATTGATGAAGCTGCTGCCTTCCATCAAGATGGATTCAATCCTCTTGAGGACCATCACCCTTTCCTGTGGACTTTGCTACCCAAGGTCATTAGTCCTCAGGATTGTCAGGTTAGTTAACCACCGCCTGACAATTGATGTTGAGTCACTGGCAGTAGGGTCTACTATATTACCATAGCAGAATAACCTGGGCAGATTTTTTTTTAAAATCTTAGAGTTCTTCAAGCAAAGTTACAAACAAAACAGGCAGCCTACAGCCTAAAGCAGGAGTTCTCAACTTTTTAAAGGTGGGGGTTGGGTCATGCCCCCTCAGACAGCTTTGGGGCCCGGATGGCCATTTTGCCCTTCCTCCATCATATGTCACTTCCTAGTGTGGTGGAGGCGGTTGGGGGGGGAGATTGGGGGGGGGGATATGAAATGGTGCCGTGGGCTGCATTCAGCCTGTGGGCCACAGGTTGAGAATCCCTGGCCTAAAGACTACTAGTTTAGGTATCATTTCTCAGTCATGTTTGATCTCCCTCTCCGTGGTTGACCTGCCTCCCTTTTCAGCCAAATGGAGTTGCTTTTTTTCAATTCTAAAATAGCCAGGATTGATTTTTCTAAGCTGCCAGTGATGTTGCAGACACAGAGGTAGGGAAAGAGGCTAAGATCACTGTGAGCAAGAAATAGATAGCAACAGTAATTTGGATGGGAGCCACGCCCACACCAACAGGTAATCCCGAGGGCCACTGACACAGTTGTTTTTCATAGAAGCTGGTTCACATTAAATATTCCATGTGGCAGATGATGAGCAAGCAGCTACCCAAGTATGCAAACAATCAGTAATGACCACAGAAGAATTGTTTTTCACTCTTTCAAGAGAAAAAAAGTTACTTAATGGAGGATGTTGTTGCCAAATTCCACCTGAATCCATTCTCCTGTGTGGTTGAGTGGGAGAAAGCTTTTTGGAATGAAACCCCAACCCTTGACAGGGAAAAGGTTAAATGTTTTTGCCTAGCCCTTACATTCATTTATCTAGCCGTAACACAATGTTGCAGGGACTGTGGTAACGTAATGGTTAAGACACTGAACTTGATGACTGGAAGGTTGGCAGTTCAGCAGTTCAAGACCCAAGTGCTGCATGACGGAGTGAGCTTCTGTCTCTGTCCCAGCTCCTGCCAACCTAGCAGTTCGAAAGCAAGAAATTGCAAGTAGATAAACAGGTACTACCAATGGTGGGATTCAGCCTACATTGTTAGACTCCTCTTGGTGTTGCTGTGGTGATTGTCATGAAGACAATATGTGCCTCAAATATGCTACTAAGCCACTAGTGGGGAATCTCACTAGTAATGGTGTCATCTGAGGAATTATCCTTGAATCACCTTTCAAAAGGAGGAGTTCCATGGATGGATGATGTCTGGCTCTATCTGGTCCTCTTCACCCACCTACATTCTTCTACTCCACAATCCATCCTATTCAGGAATGACATCATACTTTTTGTTTAGCATTTGGAGATTGTCAAAACCAGGGACATGCTAATCCAGACAATTCCCTATTGTCACTGCAAGACAGAATGCCACCTTGGGGGAAAGTTGTACAACAGACTAAAAATGCTACTTTCAGGCAATGACCTGGTGGTTAAACTGCTGTCCTGCAGCCAAAAGGTTGTGAGTTTGACTCGGCCTTCCATCCTTCCAAGGTCAGTAAAATGAGTACCCAGCATGTTGGGGACAAAATGCTAATTAACTTATGATCTGCCCAGAGAGTGTACTAAGTGTTATGAGGTGGTATAGAAGTGTGATGGCTTTCTTTGCTTTGAAACGTATTGTTTCAGTTTAACCCATAATGAATAAAACTATACTCACAATGAGCTATAGTACGTAGCAAATCATTACTTTGCTTTACTACTCTCGTTACTCAAACTGCTGTTCTTGAGATCAATAGCCTCTAATTTGCACCCTCCCTTTCCCCCCAGAGATCAGTCACTTGGAAGTCCTTCAATATATATCCTTGTCTCCTTGTGCTTGGAATTTGGATTGCCACAGTGTTTGCTGCTGTGACACATGGCTCGATAAAAGCGATTAACATTTGTTGATTGTAGCTGTGATTGAGGCAAATTGAGAAATACTTTCACTAATATAACTTGTGTCTTTAGAAGGTGGAATCGTTTATGGTTTAATGCATCAATGCAGCCAAAAGTAAGATTTCCCCACCTGCAACAACATCTCTCTCTCTTTCTCTCTGCTAGGAGGGGAAAATGTAATTTTGAATTGCTGGCTGAAAAAGTTTTCTGGTAGGTTTATTTCAGTGCACAGAAAATATAATCACACAGGCATCAGAAACACAACCAACTGGATGCTGGAGTTCTATTTCTCTTTGAAAAATCCCCAAAGTTCCAGCGTATTACTGTTCTGCAGCAAAAAGACAATTTTCTGATGAAGCAAGGGACTCTGTCTGTACTGCTGATACAAATCTCTGCAGAGAACAGAGACTCACATCTGAGACTATTAATGGGGATCAAAATCCCCATCCACAGGAGTCTACTCATCGTGTACACGAGCCTTGGCTCCTGTTTCAGCCTGCCTCCTTGCTCCTCCGCTATGGGGATAAGCAAGAAGTAGATCAAAGATTGCCGGCATGGGGAGTATCTCTTATCCAGCCTGGTTTGTAGGCCATTGTAAACCTTATCTCTATTCCTGGAAGAGTTTCTTCAGCTCATCAGGACCAATCTATCTGCTGCTGAGAGCCAGGCTGTTTTCTTTTGGTCAGCTGGCAAAGTTAGGTAAGGGTTAGGTAAAGTTAGGTAAGCATTGAAGAGGCTTGCAATTTCACCCCACATATGGAGCATTTACTGCTCCTGCCCTTCTTGTTGCTGTGACACTTGTGGAACATACTGGAAGAAATGGATGAAGTGAAACTATTCAGTTAGAATTATAGAGTGATTAGATGGTACTTGAGTAACAAAACAGAGGAACCACAGGCTTCCAGTGGTTGCTCCCATAACAGTAATAATAGGCCTGATGGGAGGTGGGCTCCAAAAACAACTGGAGAGCCACACATTTCCCACTTGTGAAGAGATCCTGAACATCCTTGGTAGTAACAGGTTTGTGTGGTGTGTAGCCATGGATGGGTGACTGATACACATAAGCAAGCTGGTTGCTAGAATGATTGGCAGATGGGTGATGGTATGTTGGATGCAGGGCTGGATGCTGATTGGCTGGTGTGTTTGAAATGTAAAGGAATGTTACGTAGAGTGGTAGTTGGTCTGTTTTGGGAGAGGCAAGAGTGAGGAGTCTGTCTGAGGCGTTTAAGGCATAGCGTCTGAATGAACAGTTGCTTTGAGTTTAGAAGCAGGAGAGGTGTCTGTGGTGAACAATATGTGAATATTGTACATCAGGGGTTCCCAACCTATGGCCGGCAGTGCCATTTTATGTGTCTCTGCTGCACCTGGAAGTGCCGTGTGCAGTTCCTTTTTAATGTACAGACCATTCCCATCATGCAGGCAGGGCAAAATGGCCATCCGGCCCCTGAAGCTGTCTGAGGGAGCATAACCCGGCCCTTGGCTTGAAAAGGTGGGGAACCCCTGCTGTACATGGACATAAAATTACAGTGTTCTTTCCCTTCATGTGAAACAGCTAGTAAATTCCCTCTCTCTGTTCCCTTTTACTAATAAACTCCTCTGGTCTGTTCCAAATAAAACTCTCCTTGCTATTTATTTTAACTATTGCTTTAATAAAATATATTTAGGAGTCGGGTAATACAGAGTATAACACCCACTGGTCTCCTGGCTATGCAGAAGAAGAAGAACCCAGAGTTTTCACTAAGAGGAAACTGTGTGGTGCAGCTGAAGGGGCAACTCCAAATTCTCAGTTGTTCCTGAGCAAACGTCAGAGTTAGCCCACAAATAAATTGATGGCTGGATTTGAGGCCACGTGACTGTGACTACTGGGGACTGCAAATGTCTCAGTAGTGTGGTAATCAGGAGTAGTGACATCTCCTTGAATATGTTGCACCTTTTCCTTTCCACTAGCTTTTTGATGCCCTACGTTGTGCAGTACAACACAAGCATTCACACTGAGGCAACCTTGGTACTAGCTGAATGGAGATGGTGTCCAGGCTGTAACTGTGCCTCAAAAATTTTAAATCAATCAAACTCCCTCAACAGCTGAAGAGGTAAAAGAGGAAGCAAAGAAGACCGGCCGACCAAAATTATTTGTCTTCCAGTGTTGTATGCATTGAGATTTGTCTTCTTAAGTCCTAGAGATATTTAGAAGTATAGTTCTTCCTTGAGACTTCAGCCAGGCACTCTTAACCATTACCTAGGATTTCCCTGACAACTTTGTTTTCTGCATGAAATGGTGGGGGAATAGGATGATGAGATATACATCACGAAAGAGGACAAAAAAAGGTCACTGATAAAATCATTTGTCCTAATACACATGTTACTGATCTGTGCGGCCAAGTTGCATCCACCTTACAATAATTCTTATGAATTGATTGCCTTCAATTAATTAATGGCATATAAAATGAATGCATTTGTATGTATAGATGCAAAATTGGAAATTATTTTTATAGTTGAAATAAATTTTAGTGTCAGATGATTGGGAAAAACTGTGACTTGTGAACATATCAAGTCAAAGAGTCCAACAAGTCATTGCTCAAAGAGCCCCACATAATTTTACACACCTTTGCATAAAAATCAGAAACCTGTGTTTTATACCACAGACATTTACCCCAATAAAGTGTTAAATCCAGAATCAAATCAGACAACCATTTCCCAATCGTATAAAAATTTATCTGGGTATCAATGGGAGAGTCTTGTTGGTGAGAGCCTTGTTCGGACATGCGGGTATGTTAGGCCAGGACTAAAACTCAAAAAGCATCCCTTCTTCTTCATCTTCTTCTGCCGGATCCGGATCCGAATATTGGCTATCCACATGGCGATCAGCCATGAAAACTGTCCTGAGAATATAATGCCGTGGCCTTTCATCTGCCTTCAGCATTGCAGCATGACTGCCATACCACTCATCCAGTTCCTTGAGTCACTTTCTGGTCCTGAGCCCTTTTGGCACACAAAGTCTTCATCGGCCCAGGCCAGTATTGATGAAGCTGCTGCCCTCCATCAAGATGGATTCAAGTGGGCTTTAATCCACTTGGAGACCATCCCCCTTCCCTGTGGATATCTCCACCCAAGCTGTTAGTCCTCAGGGTTGTCAGGTTACTGGAGTTAACCACTGCCTGACACTCGGTGTTGAGTCCCTGGCAGTATGGTCTACTCTATTACCATAGCAGCATAACCTGGCCAGACAGACTTGGTTCCCTTGGGCAAGGTGAAAACAGAGGGCACACATCATGGTCCGCCTAGCCAGCAGGTGACATGATATCCAAATGGCTAAAAACTGCATGCAAATGGACTTGGTTTTTAAGTCCATTTGCAAGTGTGGAATGTTATTGTGGAGACATCTACCAATGCATCATGTGGACTCTTTACTGAATAATGATTCCAAGGTATCCAAGGTATCAAGATATAAGTCTTTTCAGTGTTGCAATAATTCCAAGCAACATCAGCTTGCTTATTTCTACCAGCTTTGCTTATCTACATTGTTTCCATGTTTCATAAGCCCAAAAGTTGTGAAAACATCCAAATGTCTTACAGCTATGAAATACTGCAAGCATAAATACTTAAAAATAAATGAAAGTGAAACTTATGCTTCAGTCAAATCTTAAATCAGAATTTAATCCAAAATACAGGAGCCTGAAAAGTACAATAAGAATGTTTCAATTACTTTCTACAAATCCAAGTACTTATAGCCTGGAAAATACAGTAACACATTCAAAAGGATCAAATACACCTTTATAATGCATCTTTGTTCTTAAAAGTAAGAAGCATTATAGCTTTACGTAACCTTTAGTCTTATTCCTAATAAAATAAAAATACAAAAAAAAAATTCTAATTCTTCACCTAGTCTACATCTACATGAATCTATGGAAGAAAATCCATATCTCCCTTTGCTGCTGCTGCTGTTGCTATATGTCTCTCGTGTGTGTGTGTGTGTGTGTGTGTGTGTGTAAGACATAACTTCATATGAGTTAAGTCACATAGGAGCCCCTGTTAAGTCATTGCTGTTACTGTAAGTTTCAGTACTGTTGTGATTTCATGATGGGCTCGAGATTCACTCAGCCTTCCATGGCTGGTAAAATGAGGACCCAGCATGTTGGTGGCAAAATTCTAATTAACTTGTGAACTGCCCAGAAAGTGTTCCAAGCAGTACTGGGTGGCATATAAGCATAATTGCAATTGCTATTGATAATGCCATGTATGTGTCTTCTAACTCCTAACACTTATCTTTCTCCCGGATGTTTTTATTCTTATTTCAGCTGTAAACACTCTCACCTTCCGAATGCTGGTGATCCAGAGATCTGAAGCTTCAAGGAAATCTTTTAATATAAAATTCTATTGCATCTCCTCTTAGTACAAGGGATTGGAACATTAAATCTGGCAGGTTGCCTCTATGCTGATATCATTTTTGTGACTGGAATTTGCATACCTTAGAAGGCTAATACTCCATAGCAATAAACCTTTGATGTACCAGGACTCTATAACTCCAAGGGCCCAAAATATTGTAGCTATATTGTTGTGTGCTGCCAAATCGTCTCTGACTTATGGCGATCCTATGAATGAGAGCTCTCCAAAATTGTAGCTGTAAGGCCTGTAAACTCTACTTCTATTTTTTTTAACATTGCAACACAAACACATTCAGTTTCAATTCTTTACTTTGTTTACTTCCATACTGAGCTGTCAGGAATGTTATTGTAGAATGACCTTGCTTTAGACTTGACTGGAAGATGTGTTGATTATTTCACTGTAAACTGTTAGTAAATTGAGTTCACTCCTCATTTTAAAATGCAATGTACATGTTCATGATTGCCTTTTCTTAATTATTTTAACATTCTGTATACACATAATACCACATGTTGACAACTGCTGTCCAGGTACTCATTGTGGGCGGGCAATTTTCCAAACCCACTTTCTCGAGGTTTTTTATTTTTAAATCAGACATGGACAGATGGTCTTTGACAGGAAGGATACTCTCTATAGATAAATACCTGGAGGAACCTTTCTTGGGGTTGGGGAATAAAGCTGCATGGTGATGTGTTCACCTTAACTCATGTGCACAGCACATGCCATTATAACACAATCACTCTGTCACTCTCTGTAAATTAAAATAATAAATAAAATGGGATTATAGACATGCACCTCCTATGGGGGCCATGTGAAGTGCGTGCCTATAATCCCATGTTTGTTTACTCTTTTAATTTACAGAGAGAGACAGAGGGATTGTGTTATAATGGCATGTGCTATGCACATGAGTTATGTCCCCATGGATAATCATGCTTCAGTACAGGAACTGTCCACTGGAGGGCTTCAAATGAAGGACTGACTTCCATAGAAGAGCCTATGTCAGTGATGATGAACCTTTTAGAGACTGTATGCCCAAAAAGAGGGGCGGGGTGAACTCTGTGCGGGAGGAAGCACTCCCATCGGGCTGCTGGGCAGAGGGGAGGGGCGAACTCTGTGCTGGGAGGCGGGAGGAAGCACTCCCATCGGGCTGCTGGGCAGAGGGGAGGGGCGAACTCTGTGCTGGGGATTAAGGAAGCATTCCCATGATTGGACTGCTGGGCAGAGGGGAGGGGTGAACTCTGTTCTAAGGATGAAAGAAGCACTCCCATTGGACTGCTGAGCAGAGGGGAAGGGTAAATTCTGTGCTGGGAGGAGGGAGGAAGCACTCCCATTAGGCTGCTGGGCAGAGGGGCGGGGCAAACTCTGTGCTGGGGCAATGGCGCACGTGCCCACAGAGAGGGCTCTGAGTGCCCCCACTGGCACGCATGCCATAGGTTCATCACCACTGGCCTATGTAGCTACCCAGAATGGCAAGGAGTATAAAGAAGTGTTAATATAAAATTCTACCTCTCCAAGCACATACACTTTCTTTTTGTACTCCTCTCTGAAACCATTGAGTGACTGAATTTTAGAAGGTCTCTAAGCTTTTTGCCTTTTATTACTATTGTTACTTTCTTTCAAAGCATAAGCAATAGCAAGAAGAAATATTTTTCAAAGTTGTTTCCTGAGATAAATTGTATTCATTATACCCAGTTATTTTTTAATGTTTTCTCTGTTCCAATAGTCCTTCTTTAACTTTAATGGATGTGCCTAATGTAAAGAGAGGCAGTGATAACTTTTTCATTACCAGAGGAAAAGTCAATAAAATGTTACTGTAAGAACAGCAAAAATAGTAAAATAGAAATTGAACCCATTACCATGTATACTAAATCCATTAAATAAACAGTCCTTCTATAGGGGTAAGCAATTAGGGAATGCCTTGAGCATTAATGGCTCTGATCTCTTAGCAGAAACATACTCTCCAGAATATAAAACTGAAGACCACATTTTAGAAAAAATGAGCACGAGTCAATGACTATCCAAAATTTTAACGTGTTATTTAAAAGTTTTAAAAGCTACTCATTTTCAAAATAATTAGATTTGGAATGTGTATGGGCAAAACTAATGATGGAAAGTGGTGACAGAGGGTGTGGCCTAAGGCTAGTACCAAAAAAGGGAGGTCCATTGAACCAATTAAATTTAAATAAGCATTGTTTTACCACTCAGCTATTGATTCAAAGGTTGTCTGAATAGCTCAGTTATTTAGAGCAAGCATTCTCAACTTAAGGCTTGCGGACCAGTACCAGCACCAAAGCCATTTCATCTGGCCTGATGCCCTTATTCTCGCTGCTGCCCAGAAGTGCTGAAAAAACAGCAAAAATGCACGGTTTCACATGAGAACTCGCCAAAAATGCAGGAGAATTTGCTGGAAATGTAAATTTTCACATAAGAACATGCCAAAAATGCACATTTTCATGCAAGAATACATGCAAGAATATGTGTGGAACCATGTGACTGGCCCATTCAACCATCTGAGGGGGAGTGATCCAGCCCGCACCTGGAAAAGGTTGAGAAAGCCTGATTTAGGGGGTGGGAGTTCAGCCCCTCGCTGTACCACCAGGGATAAAAAAACAAAAATAAAAAATAAAAAAAAGCAATCATACTTCTTATACCACCTTTGGTGTTCAAGGAATTATAATGACTCACATTAAGAAGTGAAATACAGCTCTTTATTGGTAGGGTTTGAACACTGTTTGGATGGGGCAAAACTCAGACTTATACACAATACAAAAGGTTACAGTAACAATAAAGAACAATGCCAATTGGTCAACAAGGTGTGCACACATTTCAATCCCCTTATTTACATACAAGAGATACATTGCGCGCCTGTCAGAATTCATATCGCACGCCTCCCGAAATCTCGCGAGACTACACTGTCTGGCGAGATTTTGCAGCTATCAAGCAGGGACACTGTTTGACAGCTAGAAAGTACGGGAACATGGTGGTTTAAATGGTTTTGACAGTTACAACACAGTTATCATACATAACATTCCTCCCCCCAGGTAAAAACAAAATCCTTTAACCAGGATGGTGGTCTAGTTTCTCTTTTTGGTCGGACACTCGGTTGAACCGGCTCAGGGGCTCGTAGGACGGGCAATCCGGCTGAAGTGAGGGATTGACTGGAGGAAGAGGACTGAAAACCCAAATCAAAGCCCCGTTTGTCAGATGGAGGAGCAGGGGATCGCTCAAAATTAAAGTTTAATGCTTGGGGTGAAAACGACAACTGAGGGTCCCTCCTATGTGTGCTAAGAGTGGAGGGCGACTCTAAACAATAGTGGTCATTATTAACAGAGGAGTCCAGTGTGCTAGGCTGAGGCAGTGTGGGGGTACTTTCAGCCTGAGTGGGGGGAGCATTCCACAATTTCTCCCTGAAAACGGTCCCTAGAACACACTTCTGGCTCAATGTTAGCTGGTTGCTGACTATTACCTCTGCCCCCTGGGTTTAAATGGGTGGGGGCCAACCCTAACTTAGAGTATCTGTATTCGTCCAGTGGATCCAGTATTCTGGGTATCAACTGGTCCACGTGCCTCCTCCAGATCAGACCAGTGGCTATTTCGATTCTGTAAGAAACAGGACCAGTTTGATCGATCACAAAACCAAGCATGGACATAGGATCACCGGCTGCATAATTGCGGCAATGGACATGGTCCCTGGGCGAGAAACCCTTCTGGTGTTGGATCGCTATATTTGTGCCCTTGTCCTCCATTCTAGAGGGATCCAATCTATCCAGCAAGGAATTCAGCAGGGGATAGCCCTGAGGCAAGGGGGTGGGCCTATAAGTAAAAAGGAACTGACACAAAAGGGAGCTCCAAATCCCCTTCCCCCATGCGCCGAAGCACGTCCTTGGTTGTGCGCACCTGCCGCTCCACCTGGCCATTGGTGGCAGGGTGGAATGGGGTGGCAGTGATGTCCCTAATCGCATTCCTTTCCATGAAGGATTGGAATTCTGCAGATGTGAACATGGACGCGTTGTCAGACACCAGAACATTGGGGAGTCCAAACATTGCGATCAGCCTCCTTAGGTGCATTATTGTTGTGGCTGATGTGGTATTGGGCACTCTAATCACTTCCAGTCACTTGGAGAATGAATCCACAACCAACAGAAATAGTGCTCCCCTAAACAAACCTGCAAAATCTATGTATAACCTGGACCACGGGCCCCTGGCAGAGTCCCATTCCTGAGAGGGAAGATGGGATTGCTCTGGGTGAGAGCATTGACAGCTGGCACAAGTGCCGACCATCTGTTCTATGTCCTGGTCCAGTTGGGGCCACCAAAAGTAACTACGGGCGAGGGCTTTGGAACATACAATTCCCGGGTGACTCGTATGAAGTAGATTTGAAACCTTTTGGTGGAGGGTGACAGGAATGACCACCCGCTGGCCCCACAGAAGGCAACCCCATTCTACAGACAATTCTAAGCGTTTGTGGTGGAATGTTTTGAACTCGGCTGGAGGGGATATGGGCCAGCATTTTTGTACCCAAGAAATGACTTTAGCAAGTGCCACATCTTTGGTCGTGGCTTTGGATATGTCAGAAGGTATGACAGGGGGTGAGTCGAATGCCTCAATCATGAGGACCTGGTGATAGTTTTCGATCTTGCAATCCGGTTCCCCGACCCCAGGCAGTGGAGAACGTGACAGGGCATCAGCGTGGCTGATGTCTTTGCCAGGCCTGTGCACTAGAGTGAAATCGTATGCATTTAAGAAGATTGCCCAGCGCAACATCCGTGGGGACAGGATTTGCGGCGTGGGCTTCCTGTTTACAAAGATTCCAAGGAGGGGCTTGTGGTCAGTCACAATGGTAAAGGGCCTCCCGTAGAGGTAATCGTGGAATTTCTTAGTGCCTGCCACAATTGCCAATGCCTCCCTGTCAGTCTGAGCATAATTTTTCTCAGGCTTTGAGAGGGAACGGGAATAAAATGCTACGGGGGCTTCCCTCCCATCATTTAACATATGGCACAGCACAGCCCCGACTCCCACAGGGGATGCATCACACACAAGAACAACCTGTTTGTTGGGATCGAAGTGTGTTAACACTGCATCAGAAGACAGTAATCTTTTAAGGTCTTGGAATGCTTTCTCCTGGCAATGGCCCCAGTGCCAAACAGTGTCTTTTTAAAGAAGCCGGTGCAATGGTTCGGCAACTGAGGCTTTGCGATGGAGAAAAGCGTGATAGAAGTTTAACAGTCCCAAAAATGATTGCAATTCATTTTACATTTTGGCTTGGGTGCATTCCGCACGGCCGTCACCTAGGAGTCTGAGGGCATGATACCTTGGGGTGTAATCCTGTACCCCAGGAACTCCACTTCCCTTGCCAGAAACACACACTTGTCCTTTCGGAGATGCAGATCTGCCCACTCAAAACATGAATGCCAGATAGCCAGATCCCCAGGGGCTTAAATCACTGGATCCCAATCAGATTGTTAGTGCCCTGTTTGACCACAACCAAGGGCAAAGTGGTGCGTATGTTTTTAAAATGAACCAAAAAGTTACCCACCCCTCGGACCGGAATCTGGCAACCCTGCACATGAGGCGACGTTGAGCATCTTCGTCCCTCATGCCGGCCAGCAGACGGTCTCAGAGCGCTTCTTCGATGTTGTGCAACTTGCAAGGGGCAACAGCAAGGCGAAGTGTGGCGGCGTATTCGGCAATTGAGTCACCAGGGTGCTGCTCCCTTCGATGAAAGGCTACCCTGGCCAGGAAGATAGAGACCTCCGGTTGCAGGTGCTTCCTCAGTGCTGACAGGATCTCAGCGAGCGGCACCTCATCCACATCCTGAGGAAGAACGAGGTGGATGGTCAGCTCTAGCATTTCAGATCCGCACTGTGTGAGGAAACATGATCGCTTCTGGTCCTCATCGGTGATCTTCTGGGATGCCATACCATGGCGGAACTGACGTTCGTAGACCGCCCATTTGTCTGGATGGGCCGGGTTGAAGGGGCCAATGTTGCTGCCTTATGGGGATGCCATCCCATCCTCAACACCAATTTGGTGTTCAAGGAATTATGACGACTCACATTAAGAAGTGAAATACAGCTCTTTATTGGTAGGGTTTGAACACAGTTTGGATGGGGCAAAACTCGGACTTATATACAATACAAAAGGTTACAGTAACAATAAAGAACAATGCCAATTGGTCAAGAACGCGTGCACACATTTCAATCACCTTAATTGCATACAAGAGATACATTGTGCGCCGGTCAGAATTCAAATTGCACGCCTCCTGAAATCTCGTGAGTCTATGCTATCTGGCGAGATTTCACAGCTGTCAAACAGGGATGCTGTTTGACAGCTAGAAAGTGCGGGAACATGGCAGTTTAAATGGTTTTGACAGTTACAACACAGTTATCAGTCATAGAGAACAAGCGGGCAGAGCGGAGAACACACTGGAGAGAGAGAAAGAGAATCTGCTCATGGCTGGTGAAGAATATTAGCTGTATAATGATTGTCCATACTAAATGTAAAACTCTTGCCAAATAAGTCAACTGAGTCCAAGGCTTGGGTAATTTTTCTTCAATAATTTTATAGGTGCATACTTGAGAACAATATCTGAACAATTTCCAAAGCTTTTCCGGTATAATAATAAGCTTTTCTGGATATTATTTATTTATTTATTTATTTATTGTTTAGACTTCTATACCGCTTTCCTTCCCTTAACATTGTTTAGCATATTGTTTAATACACTGTTTTAAAATACTGTTTATAACACTGTTAATAATCTATACCTATAAAATGGTGCGTTAACTATTGTAATGTGACAAAGGATGTTGCACCAGGCCCCACTAGCCCCGTCCGAGCCTCCGTGCACTCGCCCGAATGGGGTTTGCAGGTAACTGTCGGGTTGAACTTCAATTCCCAACGTTCCTTGCACCGCGCTGCACCAGAGCCAATCAGGCTGAGCGGCGCGGCGCGACAAAAGGAACGTTCGGAAACGTGCCACGGCCAATCAAAAAAAAGCCGCAGGAAAAAAAACGCGGCCAATCAAAAAAAGCCACAGGGAAAAAACCGCTGCAGTAACCAAACACGCGCAGGCAAAACTACAAGCCCCAGTGTCCTGCACACCATTAGTGTACAGAATGCTGAGGCAGCCGGCGCGCAAAAAATAAAAGTAAAAAAAACCCCACCGCTGCTGCCCTTCCTTCCCACAGGCCAGCCAGCATGGCCCGCAGAAAAGAAAGCCCCCCTGCCACCACTGCCCTTCCTTCCCATGAGCGAGCCAGCATGGCCCACGGAAAGGAAAGCCCCCCCCCACTGCCCTTCCTTCCCACGGGCCAGCCAGCAAGGCCCGTGGAAAAGAAAGCCCCCCCCGCCACAGCTGCCCTTCCTTCCCATGGGCCAGCCAGCATGGCCCGCGGAA
Organism: Bradypodion ventrale; assembly: GCA_035047345.1. Taxonomy (NCBI): domain Eukaryota; kingdom Metazoa; phylum Chordata; class Lepidosauria; order Squamata; family Chamaeleonidae; genus Bradypodion; species Bradypodion ventrale. The sequence continues at coordinate 325,150,905 of JAWDJE010000002.1, read as the reverse complement.
AAGAAAGGGTCCCCCCGCCACCACTGCCCTTCCTTCTCACGGGCCAGCCATAGAGCCTGGCCCGTGAAAAAAAAGACCTCCCACCCGGCCTTTCCTTCCCATGGGCCAGCCTTCGAGCCTGGCTCATGAAAAAAAAAGACCCCCCACCCGGCCTTTCCTTTCCACGGGCCAGCCTTCGAGCCTGACCCATGAAAAAACAAGACCCCCCCACCCGCCCTTTCCTTTTCACGGGCCAGCCTTCGAGCCTGGCTCGTGAAAAAAAGACACCCCTCCTTGCCCCTGTCTTTCCCTTCCATGGGCCAGGCATTGAGGCTGGCCCACGGAAAAGAAAGACACCCCCCTAAAAAAGTAAACACAAAAACACAAACCAAAAACACTCAAAAGAACAAAAATACCTATTAAAATACTGTGATAATAATTTTGCATGTAAATATTGTATATATTACGTGTATCACTGTTACTGTCATTTTTAGCATTGCACTTTAGTATTCTATGTTTGCACTATATTGTTCCAACATAGGCTTATTCTAATTCAGTATTAATTAATTTTAGATTCCCTGATGAAAAGGTTAATACCCAAAAAAGCTTATTATTATACCGGAAAAGCTTTGGAAATTGTTCGGATATTGTTCTCAAGTATGCACCTATAAAATTATTGAAGAAAAATTACCCAAGCCTTGGACTCAGTTGACTTATTTGGCAAGAGTTTTACATTTAGTACGGACAATCATTATACAGCTAATATTCTTCGCCAGCCACGAGCGGATTCTCTTTCTCTCACAACACAGTTATCATACATAACACCACCCCATAGTGCTTAGTGCACTCTTGGGGCAGTTCACAAGTTAATTAGCATTTTGCCTCCAACATAATGGATACTAATTTTACCGACCTCGGAAGGATGGAAGGCTGAGTCAAGCTTGATTCCTGGTCAGGATCGAACTTACAACCTTTATGGTTGTAGCACAGCAGTTTAACCATTGTGCCACCAGGCCCCTAGGAGAAGACCCAGTCTGTGTAGTCACAGACACGCTGTACAGTCCCAGGACTCCCCCAAAAGAAGAAATGGTAAACCACTTCTGAGTACTTTCTACCTAGGAATTCTGAGTACTTTCTACCTAGGAAACCCAGGACAGGGTCATCCTAAAAGAATTGACTTGATGAAAGGTAATTGTTGATACAAAAGGTCTACTTTAGTCAGGACTAGGAATTGAGTTTAATCTTGTAGTAGTACATCACATTCTATTGCAGACGGCTTAATAACTGGCTGAAATTGTCAGGGAGTGGGGTGGGGTGAGGAAGAGGTTGCACCAAATATCATAAGAACCACAAGGAAGAAGAGAAAATATGTTTCACAACTTAAAGTCAAGAATGGGATTCTCCAAGATTACAGCTACAATGGCTGGTGGCTCATGGTCGAAGCGGGGGAAGAAACCCAGTTACTCAAACTACAGGAACTACTGGCTACAACCTAGCAGTTCAGAAGCAAAAAAATTCCAAGTAGACAAATAGGTGCCACTTTGGCGGGAAAGGTAATAGCGTTCCGTGTGCTCCAGTGTCTACTCATGCCTGCCACATGACAATGGAAATGTCTGCAGACGCAGACAGCGCGGGCTGTTTGGTTGTAAACGGTGATGAGCACCACCACCTAGAGTCAGATACAACTGGCTTTTGAGCAAGGGAGAAATTTACATTTTTACTGGCTACAATCCTGCACCTACCTTCCCATAAACCCCATAGAAATCTGTGGATTTTACTCCCAGAGAGATATAGGTTGGTGGATGGAGAACTCTTTTCTAAAAAAAGACTTAGTTTAAACCTGAAATGCTACATCTACAGTAAAACCCTGACTTACATATGCCTCGAGTTACATAAAATTCGACTTACATAATGATTTTTGTACTAAAACCATGTCCCAGTTTACATAAATGTCCCGATTTACATAACACAATTTCCGCAATAAAGTAAGTAGTAGTAAGAGTAATTTCCTATGGGTTTGCTTTGAGTTATGTAAAAAAATTCATTTTTCCTATGAGGTTGCTTCAATTTACATAAATATCATTTTCCTATGGGTTTGCTTCAAGTTATGTAAAAATTCATTGTTCCTATGGGTTTGCTTCGAGTTAAGTAAAAAACCGATTTAAATAAAAGCCTACATAACAGACTTTTTAGAGACTGCAGTGGCTCAAGTGGCTAAGACACTGACTGGGAGGTGGAAGGTCAGCAGTTTGATTCCCGAGGACTGCAGGACAGAATGAGCTCCTGTCTTTGTCCCAGCTCCTGCCAACCTAGCAGTTCAAAAGCAAGAAATTGCAAGTAGATAAATAGGGACCACTTCAGTGGGAAGGTAACAATGTTCTGTGCACTCCGGTGTCTAGTCATGCCTGCCATATGACCACAGAAGTGTCTGCAGAAGCAGACAGCGCTGGCTCTTCGGCTTTGAAACAGAGATGAGCACTGAACCCTAGAGTCAGATACGACTGGCTTTCGAGCAAGGGAAACCTTTACCTTTACCAGACTTTTTACGTAAGTAGGGGTTTTACTGTACTTCCTTGGGTTGGAGTAAGCCTAATTGAACTCAATAGAACATATACCGAATTGCACCATTAAGTACAAAAAATAAGACATACAGTACTAATTTTGACTTGATATCTTTATTTATCACTCAAGTACATTCCTTCTCCTTCAGTCTATCTGATGTCTGTGCACAGCTGCCATCTGTCTATGAAATTAAGATGTCATATATCAGGTTGACCCATCACAGGTGACAGCAAGCTAGAAATATGAGAAGAGTCCAGCTGGCACAGACAAAAGGCCTAACTAATCCAAAAATTTGCTCACACAGTGGGCAGCCAACTATCCACAGAGGATTAATTATCAAATGTTAAACAGTCTCAATCATGCCAATTATCTGTGCGCAAGAAGTCATTGAGAATGTTGATGTTCATTACATCTGCACCTGACCTCCCCTCCCCTCTATCTTGCTCACACTAATAATTTATCTAGGCCGTGCATCATACCCACCCAGGGAGATTTTTTGCTCATCTTATATCTAAATCAGCTTTCCTCATAACGCATGACAGCATTTGAAGCGACTGGACAAAGCTGGCCCCTGCTAGGTGAGAACCTTGTTGGGGCACGAGGGGCTTGAGCTGTCTAACTAGGTGGTTTTGCCTATATCTTGTCAATGATGTTGGGCCAGGACTGAAATTTACCAAAGCATCCTTCATGGGCAACATGAAAGCAGAGGGCAAATATCATGGTCCGCCTAGCCAGTGGATGATGCTGATACCCAAATGACTTAAAAAAGCATGCAAATGGACTTGATTTCTCAAGTCCATTTGCATGTGCAGAATGATGTTGTGGAGATGTCTATCCTTATCCTTGCTGAATAATGACTTCAAGGTATCCAAACACTTTCCCAGGATTCTTCAGCAGAGCTGGAAAGTTTTGTGGCTGAGAATCTTACCATAGCCTTCTCCAGCCTGAAAGTCTGGAGACGTATTGAACTAAAGATAATATCATTCACAGTTGTATGGCTCTGCTGACTGGGAATGATGGGAATTGTAGCTCAACATGGTCAGATTCACTAGTTTCAGGAGAGCGAAACCTGTAATACTAGATGAAACAGCAGGGTTGAACCTAACTAACTGGCTTGAGGAGTCAGTGAGCTAGGTGTCTGGCCACAGAATCAAAAGCTGAGAATTTGATTCCTTGCTCTGATTCACTGTATAGCCTTGGGCAAGCTGCACAGTCCCAGGGAATAGTAAACGACTTCCATAATCCTGTATATCTAGAAAATCCTGAAAATAGTCACCATAAATCAGAATTGATTTGACAGCATGTTATCTATTTGCTATAATTTTAGTGTTAAAAAGTTAAAGCACAGTAAATTAAACTATATGTTACAGTGGTACCTCGCTTAAAGAGCATAATGTGTTCCATGGGATTGCTCTTTAAGCAAGTTTGCTCTTTAAACGAAACACCATTGTAAGTGACCAGTTGTGACTTCTGGCGGGGGACTGCAAACTCCGATTTAGTCTTTAAGCAAGTTTTTGGTTGGTTTTAGTCATTAAGTGAGGCGACCATTCGGAGAAAATTCTGCTCTTTAAGCAAGTTAGTCTCTAAGCGAGGCACTCTTTATGTGAGGTTTTACTGTATATGATTAAAACATAATGAAAAACGTTAGAAACTTTAAAATGATGATGATGGTGTCAAATATTTTCCGGTGGCTCCATTGATGTACCTTTGACTATCAGAGAATAGGTTATATGTTGCCTAAAGTGAAATTGTCTCCTTCCTGGGTTTGGCAGATCAAAACCAAGTATGATATACAAGATTTTATATTGTTATTTGTAAAAACCTTTTAATTTGTTGCATGCCGCTGAGAGTGGGAGAATATCCCAGATGGGCAGAATATAAATGAAATAAATAAATAAAATAAGATTGGCAGCCTGCATGAGCACCCTTAAACAGATGTTCACACTTTTTGACACTTTGATGGAGTGGGGAGTTTCATTTCAACACTACTTCCCAATTTTTTGTGGGGGGAAATCCTCTGTGTTCCAATATTATGGAAGAAGGTAGACCCTCCTTGCTGTTCTTTCCCTTCCTCTTTAGCAGAAGAACTTGTTGAAATTAGAATCACAGGCAGCAAAGCATTTTCTCTCATCTTCTCACTTTCTTTACTCTCTGGATGGATCGATGAATGGTACAGAATTGAAAAGAAAATATGCAATGGCGTCACCTGCTGGTGGTTGGCATAAATAAAACATTCAGGCATTTACAGAGAAATCCCACTGCAATACAGTATTTTTAAAATGCATTTAGAAATAGAAGTGAAAGGTCAAGGTCGCCCTTGCTCAAAAGCCAGTCATATCCGACTCTAGGGTTCAGTGCTTATCTCTGTTTATAGCCAGCCAGCGCTGTATGTGTTTGTAGACGTTTCTGTGGACATGTGGCAGGCATGCCTAGACACCAGAGTGTACGGAATGCTGTTTATCTTTCCACTGAAGTGGTCCCTATTTATCTACTTGCAATTTCTTGCTTTCAAACTGCTAGGTTGTCAGGAGCTGGGACAGAGACAGGTGCTCATTCTGTCATGCAGTACTCGTGGAATCGAACTGCTGACCTGCCTACCTTTCAGTCGTCAAGTTCATTCTTTTAACCACTAAGCCACCTCAGTCCCTAGAGGTGGCCCCAAAAGCAGCTTCTAACCTTTCATTGGATATGGGCCGGGGCAAAGGAAGTAACTGTTATGTTCTACACTTTCTTATTTTGTGCACTGGCCTACCTCTCGAACCTGGGCAAGAAACATGCAGGTTTATAAAGCAAAACAATCTGGGCAAGAGAGAGCCAGCCAGCCAGCCACCTGTGCAAATTCCTTTTCCAGCAATGAAAATCAGAAGTGAATATGTTTGCAGTATTGCTCCTTCTGTTTCTGGATAATGTGTGTGTTCAGTCTGAGTAATCCTGGTGTTGTTTGAGTTCAGAACCCTAGGCATCCCCCTTTTTAACCCGCTCCCCAAGGCAGAGTGTTTAACTCCGTTTAATCTGCTGTTTAAATGACAAAAAATGAATGGCTAACTGGCATTCAACCTGAACTAAGTGTATCTATATGTGTTGCATTCCAGAGCTTTGCATGTGCAGCCTTGGTGTAAAACCACAAATGCTCCAATCAACTGCTGGCAGAGCACAAAAGCTGCAATCCAGAGAGCGGTGATGCTGGTCTTCAAACAATGGCTTCCTGAGGATCATGGGATTTATAGTCTAAATGAATAATTTTGGGGATCTGTGCTCCAACTACTCCCATAGCCTTCTGGAGAAGAGGTGATCAGTGCAATCACTGATTTCCTAATAAGCTTCCACAGGCCCATGGAGACAGGCCATTCCTGCTCAATATCCACATCATGGTAGGACTGCCCAATTTATTTTGCTGCCTGAGGCAGAAGCTCAAAAGCCTACTCATCTATTCCATCCACAGGAACAAAGCAGTCTTGCATTGGACCCAGTTTACCTTCCCACCGAAGTGGCCCCTATTTCTCTACTTGGAATTTCTTGCTTTCCCCTATCAATAAACCCTACTGACTGCTCATTGGAAGGTCAAATAGTAAAGATGAGGCTAAAGTACTTTGGGCATCAAATGAGAAGGGAGGATTCACTTGAGAAGGCCGTGATGTTGGGAAAGGTGGAGGGCAAAAGAAGAAGGGGGAGGCCAAGGATGAGATGGATAGATGGTATTGTAGACACAATGGGCACAGAGCTGGGAGGACTGAGGGGGATGGTGGAGGACAGAGGCGCCTGGAGAACGATGGTCCATAGGGTCGCAAAGGGTCGGAATCGACTGTGCGACTGAACAACAACAACAACAACATCAATAAACCCCCACTGATGCCTATTTTTTTTATTTTTATTTTTATTCCATGATGTATTTGGGCGGTTTTGGTGTTCTGGAATCAAGACGCTTGAAGCAGCTGTAGAATAGCTTAACACCATCTTTATTGCATGAAGTACAGAACGAACGCGAGGTAATGGCAGCGATGCAGCTCTTTAAATACAGTCACTATACATTTGAATGTGGTTACATGGTAGCCTATTGGCTCCTGTTGGCGTCACGTCATCCTGAGTCATGCCCTTCTTGTCCAGGTGTGTCTGTGTCAGGCAAGACTCCTGCGGCTGGAGGTGATTGGGGGAATTTGAACCATGTGAGCTGAATGCTCACTACTACCATCTCTGGTTGCAGTTCGCATTCTCATATAGCTGAATACAATGTATCATTACAATTGGTTTAAGTATACATTTCCTGTAGATCCGGTTACATTCAATCTTAAAGGCACAAGTATGTGGTTACATTCCATACACAACACCAGTATAGAAATCCAATAAATAAATAAAATTGGAGCTTTACTTCAATACTGGCAATACTGGATGGCATTCTCCATTCCATTTGAGTGGCATAGAATAGGTTAAAGGTGTAGCACACCTTAGCTCTGCACAGATGCCTCAGAGAGGAATGGCCAAGAGAATTCAAAAGGAATAGCTGTGGGTTATCAAGGCTGCCCTTCCCCCATGTGCTGCCTGAAGTAGTTGCCTTGCCCTGCCTAACTATGTGCACCCCTTGGCATAGCAACACCTGTCTGCCCATGCTGAAAAAAGCTGAAGGCAACAGAAAAAGAAGAAGAATGAATATGAGATGGATTGACTTAGTAAAGGAAGCCACAGCTTTGGATTTGCAAGAGCTGAGCAGGGCAGTTAATGAAAGTCACTAATTCATAGGGTTTCCGTAAGTTGGAAGCAACTTGACAAAACATATCATCAGTTTTCATCTGCTTAGGTATGTGTGGAGAAGTCTGTTTGCATGTACACATGTCTGCTAATAGAAAAAAATGCAGGGGAACCAGAGCTAGGAAGTACTGCAATTAGTTATAAAAGAGCAAATTGTCTCAATTAATTTTTTAACAGTAGCAAAGGCATAGTTGTGTTACATTATAACTGAACTTAGCACGGAATCACAATGCTCCTTTTGCAGTATACATTAGACTTCCCCCCCCCATTTTGTAATGTTCCATGGAGAAAATGGACTACTGCTTGTGGATGTAAAGAGCTTTGAACTATAACTGTAGCTAATTACTTTTCAAAGGAACTGTTACAGCTCTTACGAGAACCTGCCTTTGATTTAAAGAAGCCTCTTTCCTGATTTCTATTAGAGTAATATTATCAAGCTTCTTTTGTGGTTAGCCCATATCAGGTAAAGAAAGTTCCCTGGTTTTTATGTATCTTGCTTGTTAGAAGTGACTCACCAGAGAAATAAGAAGACATGACATCAAAGTTCTTGTTTCACTGAGGGCACTCTGCATGCCGCTGACAAGCCATCCACACCTCATCTCACAGTGTGGTAAGACTGCTCTGCATAAAATTATTCCTTATTTCATTAGTAAGCATTGCAGATGAAACAGCAAATCTTTCTTCTCAGCTGCCTGGCAGTCCTCTAACAGGGAGTTATGGCAGGCTTTGGACTTACACAACTCAAGGCCTGCCTATATCCATGATGGTGAACCTTGGCATTCGAGATGTTCTTGAACTTCAATCCCAGAAGGCCAAGCACCCTGTGAATCCACATGAATGGGTTTACTGAGATTCATCTGCCCGCGCTGCCCTCATCACTCCTGGATGCAGAAGTAAAATGCACCCGTATTTCGCCATCACAGGCCTATATGGTCAGAGGACAGGCATTTCCACTTGCACATTAAGCCCTCAGTTTGCTTGCTTAAAAGATCGAGCAGTAGACATTTTTCTAAAAAGAAGTTGTGCCAAGTTTCTTTTAAGTGTTTAAATTAAAAGTGACAAAAGGTTAAAAGCAAGTCGTGGTTCCTCTCCATCACTATACCATGTGCTTCATTTTTTATTGGTTTTGTCTTCAAGTGCTGTATCCAATTCTGAATATTGGCTGTCATCATGGCGATCAGCAATGAGGATTGTTCTGGGAACAATATAATACAGTGGCCTTCCATTTGCCTTCTGCTTCGCAGCATGACCCCCGTACCACTGATCCAGTTCCAGGAGTCACTTTCTGGCCCTGAACCTTTATGGCACACAAAACCCTCATTGGCCCCAGTGATGAAGCTGCTGCCCTCCATCAAGGTGGATTCAAGTGGGCTTTAATCCACTTGGGGACCATCACCCTTCCCTGTGGACTTCACCATCCAAGGCTGTTAGTCCTTAGGGTTGTCAGGTTAGTTAACTGCTGCCTGGCGATCAGCATTGAGTTGCTGGCAGTATGGTCTACTCTATTACCATAGCAGGATAACCTGGCCAAACTGGTTTTGTCTAGACCAGTGATGGGCAGTCTTGGCCCTCCAGCTGTTCTTGAACTTCAATTCCCAGAGGCCCTGATCAGCAGGAGTGCTGATTTGGGCTTCTGGGAATTGAAGTTCAAGAACAGCTGGAGGGCCAAGACTGCCCATCACTGGTCTAGACTGAACAATAGCAGTTAAGAGAAGCCAAAGGCAAGGAACAAGGTCCTGAGTAAAATAATAATAATCAAATAACACAGCAGGGTCAAACATTATTTTTGTAGAACAGTCCCAGCTCAAACAGAAAACTTTAAAGGGTCTTTCCAGAAAGACACAGTAGCCAACTAAGGTAGGGAGGACTACTCATGAACCATGAATACTCATGGTTCTGCCACTGCTGCACTTCTAATACAGTATTGTGCAAAAGTCTTAGGCCACCATCAGCTGGTGTGTGGAGAATGCAATGAGTTATTTGGGGTGCCATAACTCAGACACTCTGACTCCAAACTGCATCAAATGTGAAGAGGGTTGAAAGGTGAGCTAGCAGACGACTTCCTCTAGTTTTGGTATGTCTAGATCAGAGGTCAGCAAACATGGCTCTCCAGATGTTCTTGGACGTCAATTCCCAGACGCCCTGATCAGCAGGTGTACTGACTTGGGCTTCTGGTAATTGAAGTCCAAAAACACCTGGAGAGCCAAGTTTGCTGACCCCTCTAGATGATTCAGGGGCTGAGTTTGCCTCCAAAACATTGAATTCCCACCCCCCACCCCAAACCAGCTGGTGGTGGACTAAGACTTTTGCACAGTCCTGTAGCTCAAATTATGTGGCAGTCATATATAAAAAATATACATTCCTCATTCTAGTTTCATCAATTTCTGAACAGAGTTAACTACCAGGCAACCATACATTTCTCCTCTGCATCACTCAGCAGGAGAAACAGATGTTATAGAAACTCCATGAGATGAGCAGGGAATGGCCCACTTTTCTAATTACTGAAATTTCATTTTGCCGTAACTAGCTGGAACAAACTTTACTGTTTTGCCTGTAATGTCCACAGCTATAATGTAATTCTTTTTATTGGAGTAAGAATGAGATGGTTGTCTGGCATTAATTACTGGTGGAATGGTATGTATGTTTGGTCTAAGTAGTGAGAAGGGGGAAAGAGGAAGATATTAGAAGGGGGGCTCATTTTGTGCTACAGTTTTGCCTGCCTTTCTTTCTAGATAAGGTTTTTGCAGTAAAGAGTGATATACAAAGATGTTTTAGGTTTTTGTATTTTGACTTCGTCTTTCTTCTTGCGCCTGCTCTCATTTCTTTCCTTTCTGTCTCCTGAACTGTACTCCAAAGCAAATTAGCCCCTTTATTCATTATAGTGACTTACAGTTTACGTTCTAATGCTGGGACAAATTTTATGAAGAGCAATCGCATCATAGTGCTTTGGGAGAGAGATTGTAACTTTAACAGTTGCTTCCTCCTTCCTAACACTACTGCCACAACAAATCACTGTTTTAATAGCCTTAGTGTAGTTTTCAGGCAATGGTTCTGTAGTGGCTCAAGTGGTTAAGTCGCTGAACTCACTGACTGGAAGGTAAGAGTTTGATTCTCGGGTACTGCATGACAGAGTGAGCTCCCGTCTCTGTCCCAGCTCCTGCCAACCTAGCAGTATGAAAGCAAGAAATTGCAAGTAGATAAATAGGGACCACTGTGGTGGGAAGGTAAACAGTGTTCCGTGCACTTGAGTGTTGAGGCTTGCTTGCCACATGTCCATGGAAACATCTGCAGATGAAGACAGCACTGGCTTTTTGGCTATAAACAGAGATGAGCACTGAACCTTAGAGTCGAATACGACTGGCTTTTGAGCAAGGGCGACCTTTACCTTTACCTAGTTTTCAGGCATCCTAATTCACTAGCCTGTTCTCATATTCTTCTGAAATTTGACATACAGTAAAACCCTGACTTACAAATGTCTTGAGTTACAAAAAATTCGACTTACATAATGATTTTATGCTAAAACCATGTCCCTATTTACACGATTTCCTATGGTTTTGCTTTGAGTTACATAAAGATTCTTTTTCCTATGGGTTTGCTTCAAGTTACATAAAAATTCATTTCCCTATGGGTTTGCTTTGATTTACATAAAAATGTCATTTTTCCTATGGGTTTACTTCAAGTTACGTAAAAATATTTTTTCCTATGGGTTTGTTTTGAGTTACAAAAAAAATTGATTTAAGCAAAAGCCTACAGAATTGACTTTTTTTGTAACTAGGGTTTTTACTGTACTATGTTTCATATATCTTCTGACTCCCTTCTCTTTCCATCCTTGTTCAGTGATGAGTGCATTTTAGGGAAAGTATACTTCTGCTTTTAAAAGAGAGTGAAAAGCAAAAAGATGTCTTTTGTGCCATTCTACTAGTGGTCTTTCAGTAGAAGGATCATGACAAGGTTCTATATTTGGACAATGAGCCATTTTGTCTACTGTCTTGAGTATAATCTTTCTCTTATCAAGCTCCTTTGGTCAAAACAGTATGACTCAAGAAATCTGAGTAGAAACTGGAGGGCAAACAAAAGGAACAGAAGCACATCTCTTAGAACAGTGATGGGGGGGGTGTCAAGATGGAGAGCTGAGAGGAGCAAACTTTCTTCCGCTCAGAAAGGAGGGAAATGAAAGTGACTTTTAAAAGTGAAAATAGTTCCTGAAATTCGAAAAAAAATGGACTAGAACATTAATAAGAAAATACAGTTGTGGAAATCAGTTCGGATGGTTTAAAACTGTGCCGAGAAAAAGAAGAAAACGTGAGTTTCGATTTTGGAGAGAAAGGGGGGATGGGCGGCCCATAATGGCGACGTTGTACTAGCGATTTTAGCTAAAGAACGGACGGCTTAGAAAAAGGTGCAGCGATCGGCTTGTAGGCAAAACTCGAGAAACCACAGGCAAACGGATAAGCGGACGATTGGACAGAAAAGGGTAAGTCCGGTGGGGGTTCGAAAGGGGGAAGCTGAAGCGAGCCCCGCTCGGCCTCGCCGGCCCCTTTGGTCGGAGCTGCGCGGAGCCTAGCGGAGCCGGAAAATTGCTAAGCCGAGAAGCTGAGAAGCCTTGACGGAGAACAAATTTGTTAAAATAGAAGGGCGAAGCCAAAGCGAGCCTCGCTCGGCCTCGCCGGCTCCTTCGTTTGGAGCCGTCGGAGCCTAGCGGTGCCAGAAAATTATCAAGTGGAGAAGCCGAGAAGTCCTGCCGGTGAGCAAATTGGATAAAATAGACGAGGAAGGAAAGGGGAAAGGAGTTTTTTTTCTTCTTTTTCTTTCCCCCTTTCTTGTTGTAGCGTGAGTTTTGGACTTGGTTTTTGGGCTGAGAGATAAAGCGCTATCTCTTTTGAATTTTGGAGAGCAGAAGTTTGATCTCGTCTTTGGTTTTTGCTTTTGCTTTTTAAGTTGGACAGAGTTTGTAAGCTGCAGCAGGAATATAAAGCCAGTTGTTACAAGAGGAACAGATTATTAGCTCTCTTTTCCCTCTTTTCGCAGGACAATTATTGAGATTTTTTTTCTTTTTTACCTCCACGTTGTGATTTTTTATTCTAATTTTTTAATATTATTAATTTTTAATATTTTTTGTAGGAGCACTTTTTCTTTTCTTTTTTTTCTCTTTTCCCTTTTTCCTTTTTTTGTATTGTCCATTTTTTCTTTTCTTCCCCCTTTCCCTCCCCTTTTTTCCTTTTCCTTTTCCTTTTTTTATTTATTTATTTGGGGGTAAAACATTCAAACATTTAAAAAATTTAATACTTAAGAGGGAAATTAATTTGGTTTGAATTGGGATTGTTGACTTTATATATCAATTTTATGTTGACCAGGACCTTGGTGGACATACATTTGTATATGTGTGTGTACAGGTATATGTAAGTACACATACATATACCTGAAAGAGGAGGAGGGGGAGGGAGGTTAAAGGTCTAATATAGTATTTGGAAAATATTGGTTGAAGTCAAGATATAAGGTGAATTTAAATAATAAATTGTTTTTGTAAATTATTGAAATCAAGTAATTGGAAACACATTTGGATGAAACGGCAGGGGAGAGGGAGAGAGAAGGAGAAGAAATTGGCTTGGACAAGAGTGGAAAGACCAACCTCTTCAGATAGGAGTTTCAGAAGGCTTACAAGGCTGGAGGAGGAGGAGGAGGACGAGATGAAGAAAACAACGCAACAAGAGATGAAAGATTTGGAGGAGCAAGAGACAGTGAAGAAGATAGCACAACAAATACAACAGCAACAGAAGATAATGATATCTCCAACTATGGTTGCACCAACAGCTGTAAAAGCAATTGTAATAACAACAGCAAAAGTAACAACAGCAACAACCGCTACAACAACCGTAACAACTACAGCGGCAACGTCATTGACAATACCGACGACGATTGTAACCACAGCTACAACAACAACTCCAACAATATTGGCAATGAAGGGGGGCAAGGGCCTAAATCTGAATTTGAAAAATTTAATGAGAAAGTGGATAACCTGGAACACAAAATTGAGAACATGTTGGCACAAGATAAACAAGAACGAAAACAAGAAAGGCAAGACATGGTGGCAGATATTCTGAAGGGAATGGATGTTATAAAAAAAGAACAAGACAATCTTAAAAAAGAACAGGAAGTTATCAAAAAAGAACAGGCAACGATCAGGGAGGAGGTCATGGATTTGAGAAAGAGAGAAAAAGAAAGAGAAAATAAGGTTGGAGATCATGAAAAGAGATTGGAAAATGTAGAAGAACAGCTAAGACGAGCAAACGTTATAATTCGAAAATTGCCAGAGAACTCTCCAGATAAATTAAAAGAAAGAATAGTGAAATGGCTTGATGAAATTATGGAAGATGGTTTCACGCTGCAAGATGTTGTAAACGTATTTAGGCTGGGTTCAAGAAGGAGTAAAACAGGGTCAAGGAATGTCCTGTTAAAATTCGCCAACGTCTCAGATAAACTGCGTTTAATGGCACTTATACGGGAAAAAGGAGTAGAGGTGTTAAAAGTGGAAGGCCATAATATTGAAGTGTATAATGACATTCCAATTGAGGACCGTTTTTGGAGACAATCAATGAAACCAATCACAAAGCGACTTCAGGATAAAGGAATAAGGTACAATTGGAAATTCCCACGACAACTAAGTTTTTTCAATTTGGGAAGGCGCCATTTGATAAGTGAAGGCCCTAACGTCTTGGATGTAATGGTAGATGCAAAGATATTGGAAGCAGGAACTAAAGAGTGGTTTGATTTGAAGGAAGAATTGATTATATCCGGTGGATATAAAAGGCAGGAGAGTAATGGAAACGAGAACATGCCCAAAGGAGCTGAAGGAGGAATTGATCTGGGCGGAGAATAGGTTTAGACTTTTCTGGAGCTCTCACAGTCTGTCGCACCTCCCCCCTCCCCCTTTGTATTCCAGAGGCTATTTGTAGAAAAAATGGGGAGGGTTAGTAGTAGAATGTTTAGTGTGTTTTATTTAGTTGTTTTTTTACTTTTTTACTTTTTCTTTATTTCTTTGTATAAGGGAAAGCTAGTGTTATATGTTAATCACATGTCCGTAGGAGGAAGTGGGAGATGTAAAAAATTAGGGCAGGAAATTAATAGATGAGGAATATAAAAGTAATAACATGGAATGTGAAAGGTACTGGTTGTCAAGTGAAGAGAAGGAGATTAGAGGCAGCACTCAGAAAAGATAGACCGGATGTAATCTTTCTGCAGGAAACTCATCAGAAATCGGAAGATACCAACAAGCTATTTTTAGGGTGGACTCAAGTTTATGAAAAAGCATACGGTACCTCAAAGGCTAGAGGGGTTGCAACTTTGATATCAAACAGGTTGGGATTTGAGATGGTAAAAAGTATTTCAGATCCAGAAGGTAGGTATTTGATAATAAAGGGGAAAATAGACGAGGAGGAAATAATGCTGGTGAATCTATATGTGCCAAACGAACATCAAAACAGTTTCTTAGATAAGGTGCACCGAATACTGGAAAAAGAAAAAACAATAAAAATGATTGTAGCGGGAGATTTTAATCTAATAAAATCAAACATAGATAGTACAAACATAACAAGATGTGTGGGTGGAAACAAAATGCACGTGTTAAACAACTGGTTGAAATCTTTGGGGTTGAAGGATGCATGGAGGGAACTTAAAGGACTGGAAAGGGCGTACACATTTTTCTCACAAGTTTACAATACGTATTCCAGAATAGATTATATTTTTATTACGGATAATTTGATAAGAAATTTAGAAGATATAGAAACTGGAATTTTTAAAGAGTCTGACCATGCAAAAGTATTGTTGGAAATGAACATAGATGCTACGAAGATCAGGAAAAATTGGAGATATAATGCTAGATTGTTTAGAGATAAAAAAATCTAAGGATCAAATAGTAGAAAAATGGGAAGAAAATTGGAAGTGGAATGATTCAGGGGATGTTAGAATTGGTATTGTATGGGATACAATGAAAGCAATTTTTAGAGGTGAAAGCATTAGGTTGGCAAACATTAAAAATAAACAGTTAAAAAGTAAGCAAGAAGAAATTGAAAAAGAGATAAAAACGTTGCAGGAGAAACATGCAATAACTAAGGATAGAAAGGTTTATGAAAGAATGCAGGGTTTAAAGAGGGAATTAATAGGAAAAGATATTGAAAAGGTGAAAAGAGATTTGGCATATCTAAAAAGGGAATATTTCGAGTATAGTAATAAAAATTCAAAACTTTTAGCAAGAGCGGCCAAGGAAAAAAGAAGCAGAAGAGAAATTGGGACTTTAGTAGATAAGGAAGGTATAAGACATAATAAGATCAAAGATAAATGTATGGTGGTTAGAGAATTCTATCAAGATTTATACGCTAAAAAGAGGGTAAACATAGATAAACTGAAAGATAAATTGGGAATGCAAGTTAAAAATAAAATAAATCAGGAACATAAACAAAAAATGGAAGAACTAATAACTGAAAAAGAGATAAAAGAAGTAATAAATAAGCTGAAAGCAGATAAATCACCGGGAGAAGATGGATTACCTGCAGAATTCTATAAGGAGTTCAAGGATATAGTAATTCCAAAATTGTTAAAAGTGTATAACGCTATACTTAATGGGGAGCAGATACCACCATCTTGGTATAGAACAATAATTGTGTTATTACCAAAACCAGGAAAAGACCCAGAAAAGATAGAATCATATAGGCCCATTTCTTTAATAAATCAGGATGCCAAGATTTTTACGGCAATATTGGCGAACAGATTAAATAGCTTTATGGATAAATATATAAATAAAGATCAGGCTGGGTTTGTGAAAGGTAGGCACATGGCAGACTTAGTAAGGCGAGTTATAGATTTGATTGATGTTGCAGGACAAAATAAGGAGAAAGTTGGAATATTATCCCTAGACATTTTCATAGCATTCGATTCCTTGCAATGGATAACAATTAATGAGATAATTAGAAGTTACGGATTTGGTGATAGGTTTATAAAAACAATAGAACAATTATATCAACAAGGATATGCTAATATTAGGGTTAATGATGGTCTCACGGAGGAAGTGAGATTAGAGGCAGGGACAAGGCAAGGATGTCCCTTATCACCAATATTATTTATTATGGCGATGGAAATATTAGCAAATATAATAAGGGAAGATAAAAGTATAGAGGGAATATTGGAAAATAAAATTAGCCTATACGCGGATGACACTTTAATAATTATGAAACATCCCAGAAAAACTATAGAATGTATTCAGAAGCATTTAAAAGAATTTGAACAAATAACTGGTCTGAAGGTAAATTGGGATAAATCTGAAATGATTTTAAACAATATTGGAAAGGAAGAACAAGAGAAAATAAGAGGCGAATTTAAATTGCAGATTAAAGAGAGTTTGAAATATCTAGGGATAAATATCTCCAATAAATTGGATGATCTGAAAAGATTAAATTATGACAAACAAAAGAAAGAACTAAAAGAAAAAATTCTGCAATATCAAAAATTAAGGTTGTCTTGGTTCGGCAGAATAGCATTGACTAAGATGATGTTATTACCAAAATTAAATTTTCTGTTTGATGCCCTACCAATTCAACTGACAGATAAAGAAATTAAGGAATTTCAAAAATTATTGGATAATTACTGTAACGGGGGTCGTAGAGCTAGAATCCCAAAGAGAATGTGGTATTTATCTCAAAAAGAAGGGGGTCTAGGAATCCCTAATGTAAAGAACTATTATAAAGCATTTCATATAAAGAACGTAGTTAAAATTTTGACAAAGGAGCCGGTTATCTGGGAGGAAATTGAAATGAAGGAATTAAAGGAAGAGGGTAAGAGCCTCTTCTTAGATAAGGAAATACGGAAAGCACCAGTTAAAAATAGAATGTTGAGGTCAATGCTGGGTGTATGGAAGAAAGTTAAAATGAAATTGGTCCCAAATATCTCACCGATAATGGAAATAGAAGATCTGAAAAAGTTTCCAATAAGAATGGGTAATGAAATGAGAGAATTCTTGTTGATGAATGGGGTTTTCCTGCTGAAAGATTGGATACGAGTCTGCAGAGATAATGGGATGAAACGAGAGTTATATACCCAGATGAAGCTGAATTGGTTCCAGATAGCGATGGTGAACAGGTGGAATAATAAATATATGAGGGAGAATCTGGAAAGACATAGGACAGAATTTGAGGAATTAGTGTGGAAGATAAGGAGGAAAGAAATTGGAATCAAAGGAATGGTCAGTAAAATATATAAAATAATAAATACAGAAATTAATTCACAAGAAATATTAAGAAATACATGGGAACAGGACTTGAACATGAGGATAACAGAAAAGGAATGGCAAAATAAATGGAGAAAAAGAATTATGAGATCCCTGTCGGTCAGGGTAAAGGAACATAATTTTAAAATGTTATGGAAGTGGTATTTGACCCCTATGAGACTACATCAGATAGATAAAAAGAACAATAAAATGTGTTGGAGATGTAAAAATATATTGGGTACATATGTTCACATGTGGTATGAATGCAAGGTAGTAGAAAATTTTTGGGCAAAAATTGAGAACGAGATTGATTAAATTATGGGAATGCGTCTCAAATTGGGGCCAAATACTATTTTGCTGACGGATGTAGATAATATGAATTTGGATAATGATAAGAAAGAAATGTTGTCTATGATGCTGGTAATAGCTAGAATGTGTATCGCAAAAAACTGGAAAAATAATTTAATGTTAAAGGTGGAGGAATGGTATAAGCAGATGTGGGATCTTGCATTGAATGAAAAATTAACATGGGAGCTAAATCTTAAAAAAGGTATAATAAAAGAAAATAGATTTTGGAATATATGGCGAAAATTTGTTGACTATTCATTGACGAGAGAAGGAACAAATAAATTGACACCAGACCAAATGAAATTTTGGGTACAATAGAAATTAATGGGAATTCCCACATCCTCCAGGACAATGTACATAGCACAGGGTGATTTTGTACGTAATCTGATGTTTGAAATACAATAGAGTTTGGCAAGATAGAAGAGTTTAATAAAAGTATAGTATGGATATTAAAGTAGAGCTGATAAATGTGGATTAGATACGGAAGATAAAGTTTAATAATAAGATAAAAGTATAGTGTGTAAGTAAGAATACTTTATATTGAAACAGAATAGGTTATGATAGTTTCTTTTTGCCTTTTTCATTCCCATCTTGTATATGTATATTTTTTGTCTTCTCTTTTTATTATATGTAATTAGATGACTTGTTTTATTTTATTTTTTTCTGAATGTTGTTATTATGTCTTTAAATGTATGTTATATATTTTGAAAAATTAATAAAAAATTATAAAAAAAAAGAACAGTGATGGTGAACCTTGGCACTCCAGCTGTACTTGGACTTCAATTTTTAAACCGGTACTGTGAGCCGCTTTGGGTCACATAGGCAAGAAAGGCAGCCATACAAATCTAAAAATAAAATAAATAAATAAATTCCGAGAAACCCAAGAACACCTGGAGTGCCAAGGTTCACCACTACAGTCCTAGAACATTAAGCATGCATGTATTATAGATGGTCTTCTCAACCACTTCCTCTTCTTCTGCCACTTGGTCATCTGATTAGCAAACAAGAATTCTGAATTTCTCTTCCTCTTCCCCAACCTCCTTGTTAATTTTCCTCCTTCTCTTCCCAAGAGTCAAACCTTTAGTTAATACTGCTTCCTAAATTTAGAAAAACAACTCACTTTAGGGTTTTCTACCTTTGCACAGATATAAAAATCCTGTCTGTTTTTAAACTTTAGTCACTGCTTGTTATTGTTTCAACCAACCACTATGTGTTTCAAATTTATTCTCCTGGACTATGGAGTCAAATATCTTATCCAGAATTGTGCTTGTTTCATATATGTAAGTAGATTAAATCTAAAAAAAATATCCAGTTTATAAAAGTGCGATACTGTGCTTTGGTATCTGTAATTCGAAATGCCAGAAATGCACTAAGTTGCTGAACAATATTGTGCTTGCATTGCCATCAGGAAAAAGGATGTCAAGGTTTACATAGCAAAGGCCAGCCTGAACATTGACAACACCAATGACAGCAGGCAAGATGATCTGCAGGATACCATCTTGTGCTCACTACCATTCACACGTGTCAAAAAACAGCCATGACAGATGCAGATATTTGGTGAGCAGGAAGCATAGTGTAATTTCCTAGAAGATTATCAAAGGGAGTGTTTGTATGCAAATACATCTATATCATTTTAATCTATCTTGACCCACATAAAATGTTTGGGTGAGGAATGGTTGTTGTTGTTGTTGTTGTTGTTGTTGTTGTTGTTGTTGTTGTTGTTGTTGTTCAGTCGCATAGTCGATTCCGACCCTTTGCGACCCTATGGACCATTGTTCTCCAGGCGCCTCTGTCCTCCACCATCCCCCTCAGCAGTGGTTAACTGATGGGGAAAAAAGTCAGCTTCTGGGATTTTCCCTTACTTGGTGAATATCATTGTGAATATCTATGTGAATGGTACTACTGTATTCTCTTTGTGAATGTAGACCATCATGACTATTGCCATTGGTGTTAACAACATTCAGGCTTCCCTTTGCTATGTAAAGCCTGGCATTCTTTTTATCAGCTGGTAATGCAGACATGATGCTGTGCAGCAATATTGGACCATCTCCTGGTGTTTTGAATTAGGGTAAAGAAAAACAATAATCCACATTCTTCTTCCTCTTCCTCATGATCTTGGAATTTGCAGAACAGGAAAGGACCCTATGCATGATCAAGTCCAAAACCTGTTAAGGGCACAGTAGGAAACCGAACACCCAACCTTTGGCTCAGTAGCCAGATAGGTAAACCACTGAGCTATCCTTGAGGTTTTTCTGTTGAGTGAATTTCCTGGCTTATAGAAAAGAGGTTTAAGTATACATACATTACACACAAATTCTAAGAGAAACTTCTCTTATATAGAATTACCCACTGGTAGATGATCATATTTTTCTAAAATGTGGCAGATACGATCTCCCCCCCCCCTCCGCCCCCCAAGACTGCTAAATCTACTTTAACCAAGTTCTGACAAAGAAAACAAATGCAATATCCTTTTTAGTGGGAAGAAGAAATGAGATTTCCCATGTCAACTAAGTGGAAGATACAAATCTTTGGATTTCTGAATCTTAACTGGCAAAACCAGACTGGCTCTGAAATAGTCTGAACAGAAGTGATGCATTTTCCAAAGCACTCGGCTGGAACTCATACTGGATCTAGGGATCTGTGCAAATCCTTACTGATCCATATTTTAATTTAGAGTGTTCTATACAGACTGTTGTGACTGTGATACCTCTGCCTTATCCAGAAGTAAGTCAAAAACCTTGGACCCTTGGGTATTCTAATTCAGAGCCTGTCTATCATTGAGATCACTTTTTAATGACTACCGTATATGCTAGAATATAAGCTGAGTTTTTTAGCCCCCAAAAGAGGACACAGCTTATACTTGGGTGAACAACCACGAGGGTCCCAAGCCTGTGCCGGATTGAGATGCACCAACAATTTAATTAATTTTACCATATTTTCATGTATTTTGATTATTGAAACTCATTAGCAGCTACTGCATTTCCCACCCTTGGCTTATACTCAGGTCAATCTATTTTCCTGGGTTTTCAGGTCAGAATTAGGTACCTTGGCTTATATTTGGGTTGGCTTATATTCATTTATATACAGTATTTCAAAACAAAGGCATCACAGAATGATTAAATCTAAACCTCTTCCCGTCTAGCTATCATAAAGAAGCATTACTCTCTCAATCATAGAATTCATGCTGGGTATGTTTCTGCTACTACAAAAATATAGACAAGAATTATATTTGATTTCACATTCACTTTGCAGTCTGTATATAAAAAGCCACCGTCCCCATGCAGGCACTGTTTCAATTTAATGTAGTTTATATTCTGATACAATGCTGCAAGAAGCCAGCCATGTGGATTTGAATATGATTAAGGGCATGTTCTCCTGGGGTCTCTCTGAAGAGCACAAATGGCAAGTATGCAAAGGACTTGGCAAAGTGAATTGGAAAGTATCAAACCATGTAACTGCTAAATCAGAAGTGAAATCAACACCTTGTTCACAACAAGGAAATGAAAGGATCATAATCAATTCAACCTCGTCGTTGTCGGCTGCTACTCATAACCAAGCACACACTTTCCCCTGAAAATCCTTTTCATTTGATGGATGTGACAAACAGGAAAAATGAAATTGGCGTGAATTTGTTTAAGGTGGATCCCAGTTTGCCATGAAGTGACCCACACACTATGATAACGGAGCCATCTCCCATGGCACATATGAAATGAGACATGCAGAATTTAACACCAGGACTGCAATGGACTGCCACAGCCTTGAGGATATTAACAAAGTGTGCCTTCACAGCCAGTCCATCTGGCATGGCCTCTTCCACCTCCATGACCAGAGTTCCTCCTCTGCTGATCTTGCCATTGGGCCCAATATGATGGTTTCCAGGGACATTTCCTCCACTGAGGGGACCAATAAACAATACAACAATAAAATACAATAGGTTTCCAACATTCTGAAACTGAATACTTGAAGAGAGCATTGAATATAGAAACCTCAGGTCCAGTATCTCTCATCTCAAGAAGCTAGATTTATACATGTCCAAATCCTGAAGAAATGTGCAAGCTTGCTTCTGAATGGGCATGTAGATACTCAGTCTTTAGATTGGATCCAGAATGCATGCAAGTCTCAAACTCCCTTGTGTGTTTTAGGTGAAGAGCTTTTTCCATGCCACAAGACTCTTCATATATTTGTTCTAAAAGCTGGTGAAAATTGAGCCCTTTTAAGAAATGCTGGTTTAGAAACCATTCTTTCATCCAGAAATCCACTCATGAAAAATATATTTGTTGAAAGAGAGAAAATGATTGTGTTGTGAAGCATGCTTCATCTAATTTTTATGATTTATGTTTTTTGCCAAAGGCTATTATAGCATTATAAAATGGTTTTTATACTTTTAAAAAAGAAGAAGACAGTGTGTCTTCTTTTGCTTTACCATATTTCCTTTTTTCTTTTATTGATTATTAATCCTGCTTCTAATGTTTAGTCCTCAGTATTCTGCCCATGATTGGAAAATGTATGTCCATGTTCTGTTTGAACACAGTATTGTCCAAACCCTAATAATTCAGCTGGACAGCTCAGTGAGGGAGCCAGGAGTTGGGAGTTCAATTCCCCCTGTGGCTCCAGGGAGAAGAGCCAGGCTGTGAAGAGCACAAATGGCAACTATGCAAAGGACCTGTCAAGTATCCCGGATTGGCCAGGATTTCCTGTATTTCTGTGCCGCTTCCTCCACTTTCCCGCCGCCATCCCGTAATTTGACTGGTGGGGAAGTAGTTACTGCGCACGCACGCACGCACGTGCGCACGCACACACACACACACACATGTAGGTAGGTAGGTAGGTACTGTAGGTAGGTACTGTATGTTTGTAGGTAGATAGGTACTGTAGGTAGGTAGGTACTGTATGTATGTATGTAGATAGGTAGGCATTTCAGCTAATAAATTATGTTGTAGCAGTAGTTGGCACACCTAATGCAAGATAGTATGGACAATGTAGCAGTGATTGGCACACCTTATCTCTAAAGAAGGAACTCCATAGTTTATTTTCCAGTTACTGTATCCCCCACCCCCACCCCCAGGCAGGAAGTGATTGCTGTTCCATTAACCGAAGAAAAACCAGACATCTACAGATAACTGAAGCTTTATTGGGTGCTAGAGTTTCTACTGTCATTTTCCAAATAGTGGAAGCAAATCCACTACTTGTGGAGTTCACTACTTGTTCTGAGCTCTTATTTAAAATTGTTTCATTTTGAGTCCAGCCTTGTTAGAGTTCGCTGCTGTGTTGACTTTTTGTAGGAAATACAGGAATGTGAAGTTAATTGTGGTTCCAGTGTAATTTATTATGGGATAGAGAATTGTTATATTACTGAAAAGAACAGGAAATTAATTGAGGGTATCAGCTGCAGGTGGAAAGACATATTCCAGACACAAGGGAAACAATACAGAAATAAATCTAATAAAAATTTGTCAGAGACCAGGCCTATCTATCTTGGTAAACCTATTCCTTAAAATTATTAGAGCTTTTTTGTGTACAAGAACAACTCTTCCAAACAGCATTTGTAGAGTTCAACGTTCATGTCATGCAAGAGTTCTTTTAATTAGCAGATGTAAACACTGGCTGATAACAATCAGGGCCGTAGCCAGGGGAGCTGGGGGTGGGACCCTCCTGTGCTAACAGCCGCACCCCACCCATTGGTGCCAATGTTATATATGAGAGTGTGACATTGTTGCCCCTCCTGGATTTTTTTTGCCCCTCATGAAAAAAATTTCGACCCCCCTTGCTACGGCCCTGAGAACAATGTAGACAATAAAATGATAGTTTAGGTTACTACAAAACATTTAACCTTGATCATGTATTGCCATTTATCCTTTATCTACTCAAGATCTTCCCTATAGCCCCCAATGATTAATTCCCAAATGAAGGAAATACTAGAATATGGGTCAATTTTCTTCACAACGCTTGTGGACTCGTCAGGGTTATGATAAGGATTGTGATAAGGACGGTGGTGCCTGAAAATAATTATTATTTAAGTATCATTTTTAGATTTCTGGGTCTTTCTCCCATCTTCTTAAATTAAGTAAAGGTAAAGGCACCCCTTGCTTGAAAGCCAGTCATATCTGACTCTAGGGTTCAGTGCTCACCTCTGTTTATAACTAAAGAGCCCATGCAGTCAGTGTCTGCAGATGTTTCTGTGGACATATGGTGGCATGACAAAACACTGGAGTGCACGGAATGCTGTTTACCTTCCCACCGAAGTGGTACCTATTTATCTACTTGCAATTTCTTGCTTTTGAACTGTTAGGTTGGCAGAAGCTGCGACAGAGATGGGAGATCATTCTGTTATGCAGTACTTGGATCACAAACTGTTGACCTGCCAACCTTCCAGTCATCAAGTTCAGCATTTTAACCACTAAGCCACCACAGTCTCTTAAGCCACTGCAGTTACTTCTTTTTAAATTATGTACATTTTAATGTTCCTTGCTCTGTACAAACTGGCTGTAACTGACAATGCTCCTTGCATGATATGCAGTGTCTGAATTGTGTGATGCTCACAAGCTTATCAGTAACAGTTATAATTGCATTGCAAAAAGATGAACCTGTCTCTTGCTAAGTTTTAATGTATCATGTTTTCTTTGGGTTAATTGATCAAATTGGCTTACTAATTGAATCAGAATGAATTACAAATAATTAGTTAGATCCAAGCTCTGTTTTCACCTCTGCTCACAGCTGGGTGCATGTGAAATATTGATACGCAAATGGAATTACTACCCATTCATGATTTTATGCATGACAGTTATGTGATAGGTGACAAAATCAATCAATCTCAAATTTCTGAAATGTTACTTTTCACCTTGCTCTTTGAATTCATTTATTTCAAGCCTCATCCATTCTAGTTGTCTGTAGCCCTTTTCTTATTCCCCAAGTTCTAGGCATGGAACTTTTTTTTATACTAGAAATCCCTTAATTCTCCATTCTGAGAGTTCTACCTGTCAGACACACACCTCAATGTGATTCACCTGGAGAAAAGACCTAGCTGGGAAGCCTTTATGACCTATTATAGGTCTAGTTCTACTCTAGCTTCCTGTCCAAAAAGGAAGTTCCCAGCTAGCAATGATGTGGCTTCCTTTCTATACAGGTAGCTATGGAGGCGCTAGTCATAAAGCTTTCCCAGATAGACTTTTTCTCCAAGTGAGCCACAGTGAGGTGTGAGTCTGTCAGGTGGAAATTCTAGAATGGAAAATTATAAAGTTTGAAGTCCAAAAAGTCAAAACATTCCATGCTTATTGAGTTTAGAAGACTCTTGCATCCTGGCTTAGAATGTCAAGTTTAATTTTACAAGAGTATAAATACAGGTTAGTAACTGTAACAAGGCTTGCTTTGATGTTGTCAGCATACAGATTTAGTGCCATAAAAGTAATCAGTAGAAAGGAAAAGGGCTTGTGAGTTAACACTAACACAGTCTTGATAACACAGCTTGATTTATGAGCCCAGTTTTAACATCACCCTCCCAGTAATGCAGCTTTTCACAGCAGAGCAAAGTAGGAATAACCATTTTCTAATTTAGGTTTTAGGAACATCTGATTCACTTTTTAATGTCAGTGCTCACATGGTAAGAGGAGCTGCATTATTATGACCCACAGATGCCCTAGCTTTTTGGTTTTGGCAGTGGCAGGACAAAGGCAACTCAGTGTTCCCATAATAGAGGAATGTGAAATGTGTGGTGCTCTAGATAGTCTTGGTATGAAAATTCAAGTGATTTTTCACCACTGGATAGGTTTGTGAAGGCCACATGACCATGTTCCCTACAGCATGTGAAGAAGGCTTTCATTTCAGGATCTGAAGCCACAGCATGTACTGAATGAACTTATGTGATGACAGATAGGGATTCAGCCTTTGCAACACTACTAAATGTAGTGCCACTGCCGAAGCACTTCAGACTTTCTCCCACAGGGCTGAGGGGAGCCCTTGTGAGAGGAGCCGAAGCGGATACTGCCGAGGTGGCATGGTCCTTTAAATTATAGGTTCTCAGTAGAGGCATGTGGCTGCCAGCCCAAGTAATTTGGCAACCCAGCACGGGCCTGACCACCACCACCAAAAAAGAGAAGGAACTTGTTGTGTATGAAACTGTATCGCTTTAAGAATGAATGTAGCCACTGCAATGTCCAAATGTAACCTAACAATGATCACAATGTATCTCAGCTGTTAATAGAATGCGAGCTAGCTACCCATAGAGGGCAGCTGCGAGCGTTCAGCTCACATGGTACAAATTCCCCAATTACCATCAGCCGTGGGAACCTTCCCGTGCAAGGAACATCTGGAGAAGAAGGGCGTGACTCAGAATGACGTCATGCAGGTAGCAGCCAATACGCTACCGTGTAACCATGTTCAAATGTATTGTTGCAATATAAAAGGAGCTGTACCTCCGCCATTACCACATGTTCAGTCTACCGGTGTGCCAATAAAGATGTGTTAAGCCAGACTTCAGCTGCTTCTATTGTCTTGGTTCCCGTACACCAAATTGACGACGAAGGTGGGATAATGGCGTATCCCAAGATCAAGCCACACCAATTCGACATCAACAATCCTGAGCAATGGGAGCTGTGCGAGTGTGTGCCAGTTCCAGCACACGATGGATGCTGCAGGCATCGACGACAAAGGGAAGATGCGGTCACATTTCCTAGCCCAAGTCGGGCCAGCCACGCTGCGCATCCTGATGAATCTGCTAGCTCCCAGAAGGGTTGACGCAGTGGCCATTGACCGCATCCTCACAACGCTGAGGGAACACTTCCAGCCACCCATCTCCGTTTTTCCGGCCCGGGTCACATTCCACAGGCAAGACCAGCACCCGGGAGAATCCGTGTCTGCCTACGCGGCGGCCCTCAGGCTGGCAGCAGTCCACTGCCAATGGGAGGACTTGGACATTTCCCTTCAAGATCGCATGCTGTGCAGCCTAAGGGGTGAAGAGGTCTAGAGGAAATTGATGACCCGCTACCATCGCCTCACGTTCAACGAGGTACTGCGAGCGGCCCAGGCAGCTGAGGCAGCAAGGAGCGGGGTCAAAGTTTTCAAGTCTCAAGGGGCCGCCCTTGAGGGGGCCAAGTCACCAGTACAAGCGGCCCGGCGGACCTTGGCACAAGCGGCCTGGTGGGCCCCCGGTCGCCCACCAGCACTCCATCAATTTCCTAGGAATCGTCCACGACTGTGGGTTCCTGCTCCAGTGAGGACGACGACGTGCAGAGGGTCAAGAGGAAAGTAGAAAAGAGCCGAACCAGTGAGAAAAGGAACCACCGTTGTGATGGCTGCGGGGCATCTCATGACCGAAAGAGGTGCCCATTCCGAAAAGCTGAGTGCCACAACTGTGGGCGGAGAGGCCACATCACCAGGGTCTGCAGGCACTGGCAAATGGAGGACAACGGTTCGTCAAGACATCCTCAACCACCCCAAAGCAAGGCGGCTGGAATTGGCAAGGTCTCGCCTGCCGGCGACGCGGCGGCCGTGAACTGCGTGGTTCTGGAGCACTGGTGTTTCTTTGTAGAGGTACTGATACAAAGGGTCCCGGTTAGGATGAAAATAGACTCAGGGTCGTCCTACTCCATCCTTTCCCAGAAGGAGTTCCTGCGCATTCCCCCAAATGCGGGCCATGAAATCGAACTTATGGGATGTGCAGGGTTATGGGATCCCGGTGTTGGGGGTGGGAAACTTCACGGTGAAGTTTAAAAGGTTCACGGAAAAACTGCCCCTAGTAGTTCTCAAGGAGAGGTCTTGTTGCCTTTTGGGAACCCAGTGGTTTGCTCCCCTGGGAATCAAACTGTCCGGCATAAACGCCATCGAGACTGACCCAATACGGGATGTGTGTGATGCGCACCCGGTGGTTTTCAAAAAGGGGCTCGGGACATACAGAGGGCCCCCGGTGTTGTTTGACTTGGACCCAGAAATCCGGCCCATACGACTCAAGCCAAGAGTCCCCTTCGCCCTCAAGGACAAGATTGAGGCGGAATTGGACAAACTGGTGGGGCAGGGGATTTTGGTTCCAGTGGATTCTGCGGAGTGGGAAACGCCGATTGTTACAGCTTTAAAATCCAACGGGGAGGTTAGGATTTGCGCTGACTACAAATGTACAATTAACAAGGCCATTCAGCCAAATGCATATCCGGTGCCAGTAGTTAGCCACTTACTAGCCACTTTACACGGGGGTGTGTTTTGCAAAGTTAGACTTGGCGCAGGCGTACCAACAGCTCACTGTAACCCCAGCTGCTGCCGCTGCGCAAACTATCGTCACGCACAAGGGGGTATTCACGGTAATGCGCCTGCAGTTTGGTGTGAACTCGGCCCCCGGAATCTTCCAGTCCCTCATGGAACACCTTTTAAAGGGGTTTCCAGGCGTGCTCCCATATTTTGACGATGTTTTGATAACAGCGGGGAGCGAATCAGAACTAGCGAAAAGGCTGGACAAGGTCCATTCGGCACATTACCTCTGTCCCGTTTCACCCTGCGACAAATGGTCAGGTAGGGCGCCAAGTGCGAACTATGAAAGATGCACTACGGTGCATTGATCCCGGTGATTTGAACCTCCAGCTGTGCCAATTTCTCATTTGTTATAGGGCAACTCCCCTGGCTTCAGGACTTTCGCCGGCTGAGCTCCTCATGCGGAGGAAGCCGGTAACGCTTTTTGATCGGTTGGATCTGACCAAAGTGGAGGATGAGGGAAGAAATATAGAGATAGAGAGCTCCAAAAGTTTTGCGGTAGGGGACCTGGTTCATTGTAGGAATTACGCAACCTCGGGACCAACGTGGCTTCCAGGAGTGGTTATTGAACAAACGGGGCCAGTGTCATACAGGGTTGAAACCAGTACAGGTCTGCTGTGGAGATGGCACGCTGACCAACTCAGATGGCGAGTTACCAGTGAAAAAGAGTCAACGTTAGGGTTCTCCCTCACTCGTTTAGCCCAAGGGGGAGACACGGGGATTCCCCCAAATACAAATGCATATCCTAGATTCTCACACGGGGAGGAGGATACTTTGGAAGAGAGAAATGAGGAGTCATCTGATGAGTTTAATTTTATGTTGCCATACCAGGGGGGTGTTGCAGAGTGGTCCCCCACCCGTCCGAGTGAGAAGAGGGGTTTTAGTTCAGCCCCTGGTATTTCTAGTCCTCCCAGTCCTTTTGTTCTAGAATTCACCCCATCACCAAGACCCCCGTCTCAGGCAGCAGGGGGAAGTACAGGTTCGCCAGTTGCAGGCGCAAGAAACCAGGGCGAGGCAGCAAGAGTCTCCTCATCGGTTCCTAGATTCGTGCTGGGAGGGTCGCAAGGTGCCACTAGCAACAGGCAGGAATTCACATCCCAGTTATATCTCCCATTTCCCTCTCCAAATGCAAGGTTGCCACAGAGTCCCTGCCAGACGACTAATGAGTCCCCCCTTTCCGTTGCAGGATGAGAGTCTGCGGAACTCGGAGCCCCTAGTTCCCCTGAGCTCAGCCAAGCAGTAGTACGCCCCAAGCGCACATGCGGGAAGCCACAATGGTTGAGGGACTTCATCCCATCCTAGGGGGGAGGAGTGTTGTGTATGAAACTGTATCACTTTAAGAATGAATGTAGCCACTGCAATGTCCGAATGTAACCTAACAATGATCACAATGTATCTCAGCTGTTAATGGAACACGAGCTAGCTACCCATAGAGGGCAGCTGCGAACGTTCAGCTCACATGGTACAAATTCCCCAATTACCGTCAGCCGCGGGAACCTTACCGCGCAAGGAACATCTGGAGAAGAAGGGCATGACTCAGAATGACGTCACGCAGGTAGCAGCCAATACCCTACCGTGTAACCATGTTCAAATGTATTGTTGCAATATAAAAGGAGCTGTACCTCCGCCATTACCACATGTTCAGTCTACCGGTGTGCCAATAAAGATGTGTTAAGCCAGACTTCGGCTGCTTCTATTGTCTTGGTTCCCGTACACCAAAGAACTGCAAGAGAGAAAAATCATGGAATGCTGTTTTTCATGGTTCCTGCCATCTACACTCTCTTTCAGGATACTCAGTTATGGCCCCAACCACATTTTAAATAACGATGTTGCAGAAGAGATGAAATATATTTCTAGATGGCTGATCTACATGCTTGCAGGTTATAGAAAATACAACAATGTCAAATAGTGTGCCCTTTTGCAGTCTAGAAACTGAAAGACCTTGTGGTTCTTGTGCAGTCCAACTCACATTGAACAACAGGCTTCAGTCACTAATGCAAGATAGTGTGGACATTGAAGTCCAGTGGATGCATTTAGATAGGTCATTGTCAACAGCACCAATGTAACAGTTGGTGGATGTTGAGGTTCATGGGGAGAATGATGGATTCAAGACGGCATCTGGAAACAAATTGACAAATATAGGATTGAGAAACATCAGAGAGACCAGGCAAAGATTTTGCCCAAAGGAACAGCAGTGGAGGATGAACACAGAGAACTGGATTACCAGGTCAAGCAGAGTTGCAGGGACGATAAGCACATGTGGCTGAAATGCAAATGATATGAAGGCAATTATACCATATTGCTTTTGCTTACAAAGGAAGAACAAGAGGCAAAATGGGTGGATCATTTTAAAGAGACCTTGAATCAGCTGACATCTAGTATGACCTATGATTTCAGAAATGCAGATGTGTCATTGGTTGTTGAACTGAGCATGATTACAATCAATGAAGTTCGACATGCAATGCTGAAGAATAACAAAACCACTGGTTTAGACCAGATCCCAATGGAACTCTGGAAAGCTGGTGGAGATGATTTAGTAATGGAGCTAACTAAGTTGTTAAACATGTGTTGGTGCACACAATCCGTCTCTAACGAATGGCAGGAGGGTGTTATTGTAAAACATCTCAAGAAAGGGAATTTCAGCAATTGCAATAATTGGTGAGTTATCACTCTTGTATATCTGGAATTTTCAATCATTCTCCTTAGGTCTCTGCAAAGAGAGATTGATAAAATGTTATGGGAGGAACAGGCTGGGATTCGTCATGGCCACTCATGTGCAGAACAAATTTTCATGCTGCATAATATTTTTGAGCAGTTACATGGTGTTGAAAGAATGTGGAGCTTACTGGGTTTTATATCCAAATTTCTCTTTTAAAATCCACATTTTATCTCTCTGTAAGAAACCTATTTCCCTATACGATTTTATCTATACCTATAAATCTGTGCGTTAACCGTTGGAATGTGACAAAGGATGTTGCACCAGGCCCCACTAGCCCCGACCGAGCCTCCCTGCACTCACCCGAACCGGGTTCGCAGGTAACTGTCGGGTTGAGAAATGTGGCAGTGGGGCAGGAGCCCCCCGAACGTGAACAAAGAAAAAGGACTTCAATTCCCAGCGTCCTTTGCACTGTGCAACCCCTCAGCCAATCAGGCTGAGGGATAAGAGCACAGAGGAGGCTGGGAACACGCGCTGACTAAAAAAAAAAAACAACTGTGGGAGCCAGAGGGAAAGACTTTGAAAGACCCAGCTGGAGGGAGCCAGGAAAAGATAAGGGTTAGGTAAGGGTTAGGGGGTGGGTGAGGGAGGCAATGAAAGGTGCTGGGTCCAGAAGGGTTGGGGGGACAGACCCCTTTTGTCCCCACAACCCTACCAAACCCAGGGGACCAGGGAGAGGAGATCGAATACACCCCCCACACACACAGACACACACACTCCATTTTAAAAGAGAAGAAACCATTTGAGAAACCAAATTGAGTATTATTTTTTGGGGGGGAACGATCCCTTCTCTGCTGGGTCCCCTGGCTCTGGAAGGGTTGGGGGGACAGACCCCTTTTGTCCCCCCAACCCTACCAAACCTAGGGGACCAGGAAGAGGAGATCGAATACACCCCCCCTCCCAAACACTCTGTTTTAAAAGAGAAGAAAGAGCTTGGTTTCTTCTCTTTAATAACGGGGTGTCCTGCGGGGGGGGGGGAATGATACCCTCTCTGCAGGGTCCCCTGGCTCTGGAAGGGTTGGGGGGACAATACACACACACACACACACACACACACACACACACACACACACACACACACTGCTTCTCTTTCTCTCTCTCTCTCTCTCTCACACACACACACACACAACACTCCTGCCTTGCCAGGAATTTTTATGTGTGTGTTGGTGGTTGGAGTGGTATTGTATGGGTAGTGGTGGTTGTGCACACCCAAAACCACCCCTAACCACCAACACATCTCTTTTTTACATAAATTACCAAAAAAAAAAATCTCTTACAACACAATTTAAAACAGCCTGGCTCTTTACCAACATTAAGAAAAAAAACCTTCCAAAACCATTTAAAACAGCCCGGCACCGCCGGACAAAATCTGCTAGTAAATATATATTCCTAACTGAGTGTTTCTGAGTAGAAGCCTTACCCCACAATCAATTGCAAATGGGGACAACAAACTGCAATCCTGGTACAATTTGTTCCTAAAATTAACCAATGCTTTTAAAAAGATTCAAAAGGAACGGAAAATCACAAAGGAGAATTTTGTATGAACTGAGATAAGGAAAACATTAAATGGGTGGCAGGAATAATAACAATAACATCCATGAAGAATGTGGTTCCATCCATTTGCATTTGTGGTTGTTGAGAAGCTTCCCCTTACAGTATAAGGTCATGTCATGTGTTATGAGCTGTTATGGTGGTAATTAGTTGTTGTTTTTTTAATTGTGTGGATGTTGGTTTAATTGACTGACTCATTCATTAGCCAGAGCACTTCATTTATTGGGCATCCCTTTTCAAGAAGCACATGTATTTATGGCCAGCACTCTAATAGGGTCTCAAGGACTGTCTTTACCAAAGTCTCTCCCCTTACATGACAGGAGTTGGCTTGTATATTGGCCAGGTAACTTTGACATGCCAAAGGGACAAACTTTTGCCACTAGCCTGGAAATGGATAAATATCACAACCGTAAAAGGTTTCTCTTGAGTTGTTTTAGAGGTGGGGACCTGCTATCTCCTATATGTAAAAGACACCAATCTAGTGTGGGGAAGAAAGATTCCTTCCTAGGATGAAAGGCTTGATCAGGGGTCTGGAGGGGTCTTGGAGGACTCAGGCAGCCCAATCCTACCCAAGTATTTGTTTGGTTTTAGAATGATGAATACATTTTCCCACCACAGCCCATTCTGAAGAATTAAGGATTGATATGACTTAACAATATTCTTGCTGCCTTAAAATACCCTGCAGGCACATGTGGACCTTCTCCTTAACCTTAATCTGCTTGAGCTCTGTCAAGCAGACTCCGCTATTTACTATTTTATTTAGGCTTACAGAGTCTTGGGTGATTGGTTTCTTAGATAATAATCATAATTTCATGTCAGAAATTACTCTGGGTTGAAAGGATTTTTTTCCTAGAGAAACTCCACTCAGGGGACACTCAAATGATGCTCCTTTCATGTCCCTAAGTGCAGCTCTTGGGTATCAAAACCCGATCAGCTAGTCTCAAGCTCAGGGTCTTAAAAACTAAGCCACCAGAGGAGCTGCAATTTCTTAGATTAACTAAGATGGACAATTTTTAAAGTCCCCTTTTCCATGTAAACTTTCTCAACATATTGGATCACATTGCTCACAAGTAAAATGTTGTTTGTTCTTTTTTAAAAAAATTCTACGTCTTTCCCTTTTTTAAAAAAATCTGTTGTTGTTCAGTTGCACAGTCGATTCTGACCCTTTGTGACCCTACGGACCATTGTCCTCCAGGCACCTCTGTCCTCCACCATCCTTTTGACTCTGCATGTGCTCTTAAGCAGAGCTGCTGCTGAGGCGAGCCAAACAAAGGAAGTGAGCACTGGTAAGTTTTGCAGTTGGAGTAGAGCTGCTTTAGAGGCCTCTACTAATTTAAATTGATAATTTAAACTGCTGAGAGCCACCTCTGTTCAAACAGAGGAAGCAGTTTGAAGCTTCCAGAAGCAGGGGGGCAGAGCCACACCAGGCCCTTCCCTGAACTGTGACTCATAGGGGCGGAGCCACACTAGCCTTTAAAAGCTCTGAGCTCTTTCAGGGTCAGCCCTTTTGACTCTGCATGTGCTCTTAAGCAGAGCTGCTGCTGAGGAGAGCCAAACAAAGGAAGTGAGCACTGGTAAGTTTTGCAGTTGGAGTAGAGCTGCTTTAGAGGCCTCTACTAATTTAAATTGATAATTTAAACTGCTGAGAGCCACCTCTGTTCAAACAGAGGAAGCAGTTTGAAGCTTCCAGAAGCAGGGGGGCAGAGCCACACCAGGCCCTTCCCTGAACTGTGACTCATAGGGGCGGAGCCACACTAGCCTTTAAAAGCTCTGAGCTCTTTCAGGGTCAGCCCTTTTGACTCTGCATGTGCTCTTAAGCAGAGCTGCTGCTGAGGAGAGCCAAACAAAGGAAGTGAGCACTGGTAAGTTTTGCAGTTGGAGTAGAGCTGCTTTAGAGGCCCCTACTAATTTAAATTGATAATTTAAACTGCTGAGAGCCACCTCTGTTCAAACTAGTAACAAAAAGAAGAATATAGTCTTACTAGGTAGAAAGCTAGTAAACGTGTACATTTTTGAGGCCCAGAATACTGCACTTGTTAAAATGGATTCGGAGGGAACAGCTGTAGTTACCTGCAATTCTTGTGCCATGTTTGTCTTCTTGCCAAAGCATATGGAGAACTACACTTGCAGCAAGTGCAAGCTGGTTGCACTACTAGAAGGGAAGGTCCAGCAGCTAGAGGCCCGCATATCTAACCACCAACAAATTAAGGAGCTTGAGCTGTTCTTGGACAGAGCGGAGCAGACTATGCTGGACAAAGAAGGATCCAGGGGTGATCCAGGGGTGATCCAGGAAATTACCGACCTGTCAGTTTGACATGTGTCCCAGGTAAAGTGATGGAAACCATCCTAAAAGATAGAATTAATAGGTACATAGAAGAGAAGGCGCTGCTAAAGGAGAGCCAACATGGCTTTTACAAGGGCAAATCATGCCTCACTAATCTGTTGGAATTTTTTGAGAGTGTCAACAAGCATGTGGATAAGGGGGTTCCAGTTGACATTGTTTATCTGGACTTTCAGAAGGCTTTTGACAAGGTCCCACACCAAAGGCTCTTGAATAAACTTACCAGTCATGGAATAAAGGGACAGGTCTTGTCCTGGATCAGCAACTGGCTAAGGGACAGGAAACAGAGGGTAGCACTAAATGGACACTTCTCCAAGTGGAGGGAAGTAAAGAGTGGGGTCCCCCAAGGTTCAGTACTGGGACCCCTGCTTTTCAACCTCTTCATAAATGATCTAGAGGTAGGAGTAAAAAGCAAGGTAGCCAAATTTGCTGATGACACTAAATTATACAGGGTAGTGAAAACTGTGAGAGATTGTGAAGAGCTCCAGAGGGATCTCTTGACACTGGGGGAGTGGGCAAAACAGTGGCAAATGAGCTTCAACATCAGTAAGTGCAGAGTGATGCACGTTGGGGCAAAAAACCCCAATTACATTTATAAACTGATGGGGTCTGAACTCTCTGCGACAAACCAGGAAAGGGACCTTGGTGTCCTGGTGGACAGCTCAATGAAGATGTCAACCCAGTGTGCCTCAGCAGTGAAAAAAGCAAACTCAATGTTAGGGATCATTAGGAAGGGTATAGAAAATAAGTCAGCAAGTGTCATTTTGCCTCTTTATAAATCTATGGTGAGGCCCCATCTGGAATACTGTGTACAGTTGTGGTCGCCATACCTCCAGAAGGATATTATGGAGCTGGAGAAAGTACAGAGGAGGGCAACCAGAATGATTAGGGGACTGGAACACCTTCCTTACCATCTGAGGCTGCAACGTTTGGGCCTTTTCACTCTTGAACGACGGCGTCTAAGAGGTGACCTGATTGAAGTTTATAAAATCATGCACGGTGTGGACAAAGTAGATAAGGAAAAACTGTTTTCCCTATCGCACAACACTAGAACTAGGGGACACTCCATGAAACTTTTGGGTACTAGTTCTCAAACAAATAAGAGAAAGTACTTTTTCACCCAGAGGATTACTGGTCTATGGAACTCCCTGCCAGAAGAAGTGGTGACAGCTGTCAGACTTGACAGCTTTAAGAAAGGATTAGACAAGTTCATGGAGGACAAGTGTATCAATGGCTATAATTATGGCTACCTAAGGACAACCTCCGGGTTGGAGAGATAGGCAGGATATCTCTCAATGCCATTTCCAGGGAATCCTAAGCAGGTGAAGGCATCTCTTGGGAATACCCTGAAGGAAATGGTGAGCCACTGTGTGAGACAGAATGCTGGACTGGATGGGCTGTGGCCTGTTCCAGCAAGGCTGTTCTTATGTTCTTATGTTCCTCAACCCACCCAGCTCTGTGCCCATTGTATCTACAATACCATCTAGCCATCTCATCTTTGGCTGCCCCCTTTTTCTTTTGTCCTCCACCTTTCCCAGCATCAAGGCTTTCTCAAGTAAATCCTCTCTTCTCATTTGATGTCCAAAGTACTTCAGTTTCATCTTTACTACATATTTGATCTTCTAAGGAGCAGTCAGGGTTGATTTCTTCTAAGATTGATCTATTGGTCCTCCTCGCTGTCCAGGGGACTCTCAAAACTCTCCTCCAACACCACATTTCAAAGGCATCTATTCTTCTGCGCTCAGCTTTCCTAATGGTCCAACTCTCACAACCATACATTACTACCGGGAATACCATTGCTTTGACAATACGAATTTTTGTTTGCAAGGTGATGTCTCTACTGTTGACTATGTTCCTGTTATGTATGTACAATGTTGCTTTAAGAAATGTATGAATGTAACCTGACCACAATTACATTGTAACCCAGCTGTTAAAGGAACGCGAGTTAGCTGCCCATAGAGTGCAGCTGCGAGCGTTCAACTCACATGGTTCTCATTCCTCAAATCACCGGCAGCCGCGGGAACTCTCCCGCATGATCAAACAACTATAGAAGAGGGGCGTGACTTGGGACGACGTCACGCCGGTAGCAGCCAATGAGCTACCACGCAGCAAGATTCAAATGCATTGTGCTACAGTATATAATATGATGTATCTCCACCATTACCACATGTTCATCCTGATCATCAACCAATAAAGCTGTGTTAGTCCTTACTGCGACTCCTTCTTTGTCTTCCGTGCAAGACACTAAATTGGCGACGAGGATGGGATTGATGGCGAATCCCAAGGTCAAGCCGTACCAGTTCGATGTCAGCGAGCCCGAACAATGGGAGCTCTACGAGTGCCAGTTTCGGGACGCGATGGAAGCCGCGGGCATCGACGACGACGTGAAAATGCGCTCCCACTTCCTGGCCCAGGTGGGGCCGGCCACGCTGCGTATCCTGATGAACCTGGTGGCCCCCCGGAAGGTGGACGTGGTGCCCATCGACCGCATTAAGGAGTTGTTGGGTGAGCATTTCCAGCCTCCTGTGTCGTTCTTCCCGGCCCGGGTCGCATTCCACAGGCGAGACCAGTGACCGGGCGAATCCGTGTCCGCCTACGCGGCGGCCCTCAGGCTTGCAGCGGTGCACTGCCAGTGGGATGACCTGGACCAGGCCCTCCGAGACCGCATGCTGTGTGGCCTGAGGGACGAGGAGCTCCAGAGGAAGCTGATGACCCGCGACTACCACCTCACGTTCAACGAGGTACTGCGGGAGGCCCAAGCGGCCGAGGCGGCCAGGAGCGGGGTCAGGTTGTTCAAGTCCCGAGGGGCCACGTCCGAAAGGGCCAAGTCACCAGTGCAGGCGGCCCGGCGGACATCAGCGAAGACGGCCTGGCGGGCCCCCAAGCCGCCCGCCAGCACACCAACGTCGTCCGAGGAGTCATCCACGACGGCGGACCCCTGCTCCAGCGAGGACAACGATGTCCAGAGGATCAAGAAACGAGGAGAGAAGCGACAGACCCGCGAGCGGCAGGACCGCTGCTGCGACGGTTGTGGGGCGTCCCACGACCACACGAGGTGTCCGTTCCGAAAGTCCGAGTGTCACAACTGCGGCCGAAAAGAACACATCGCCCGAGTATGCAGGCGCGGGCGAGCTGAGGACAGGGGCAGTTCCAACCATCCCCAGACGCACCAACGGAAGGCGGCCGGCACCAGGAAGGTTTCAGCAAGCTCCAGCGAGGAAGGCGTGAACCGCGTGGGCCTGGAGCACCGGCGGTTTTTCGTAGAGGTACTGTTGCAGAGGTTCCCAGTGAGGATGGAGATAGACTCGGGGTCATCTTATTCCATCCTGTCCCAAAAAGAGTTCATGCGTATTCCCCCAGATAAGCGGCCCAAACTGCGGGCCATGAAGTCACACCTACGGGACATGCAGGGAAATGGGATCCCAGTGTTGGGGGTGGGGAACTTCAAGGTGAAGTTCAAGAACTACTCCGAGAAACTGCCCCTAGTGGTCCTCAAGGGGGGGAGGTGCTGCCTTTTGGGAACGCAGTGGTTTGCTCCCCTGGGAATCGAACTGTCTGGCATTAACGCCATCGAGACTGACCCAATGCGGGACGTGTGCGATGCACACCCGGACGTTTTCAAGAAGGGGCTCGGGAAATACAAGGGGCCCCCAGTTTCCTTTGAGCTGGACCCAGAAATCCGACCCATCCGCCTCAAACCAAGGAGAGTGCCCTTCGCCCTCAAGAACAAGATCGAGGCGGAACTGGACAAATTGGTGGGGCAGGGGATTTTGGTTCCAGTTGATTCGGCGGAGTGGGAAACGCCGATTGTTACAGCCCTTAAATCAAACGGGGAGGTCAGGATTTGTGCGGACTATAAATGTACGATCAATAAGGCCATTCGGCCAAATGCATATCCGGTGCCCGTGGTCAGCCACTTGCTGGCCACATTACATGGGGGGAGGTGTTTTGCCAAGCTGGATCTGGCGCAGGCATATCAGCAGCTCTCTGTAACCCCGGCTGCTGCCGCCGCGCAAACAATCATGACGCACAAGGGGGCATTTAAGGTAACGCGCCTTCAGTTTGGCGTGAATTCGGCCCCTGGAATTTTCCAGTCCCTCGTGGAACGCCTTTTAAAGGGGCTTCCAGGCGTCCTCCCATACTTCGACGATGTGTTGATAACGGCGGGGAGCGAATTAGAGTTAGCAAAAAGGCTAGATGGGGTCCTCTCAGTGTTCGAGAGGGCAGGACTCCGACTGAGGAGGGACAAATGTGTATTCTTTGCGA
Source organism: Bradypodion ventrale (assembly GCA_035047345.1). Lineage (NCBI taxonomy): Eukaryota > Metazoa > Chordata > Lepidosauria > Squamata > Chamaeleonidae > Bradypodion > Bradypodion ventrale. Next base: position 325,111,911 of record JAWDJE010000002.1, on the reverse strand, counting down.
GGGAGGTTGAGTTTCTAGGTTTTAAGGTAACCCCGGATGGAATCAAACCCTCTGAATCCAAGGTTGCGGCCGTGAGAAACGCCCCTCGCCCCACCGCGAAACCGGAGCTGCAGTCATTTCTAGGGCTCCTAAATTTCTATCATTCCTTCCTGCCTCGGAAGGCATCGGTCGCGGAGCCACTGCACGCGTTACTTAAAAAGGACGCAGCTTGGCGGTGGGGGGACAGGCAGGAGAAAGCGTTTAAGGAGCTTAAGTCACTCCTATCCTCGGACGCTGTACTGACCCACTTCGATCCCAAAAAGCCAGTGGTTTTAGTCTGTGATGCGTCCCCAGTGGGGGTGGGGGCGGTTCTGTGCCACGTGTTGGAGAGCGGGAGGGAAGCCCCGGTGGCGTACTATTCAAGGTCCCTCTCGAAGGCCGAGCGCAATTACGCGCAAACAGATAGGGAGGCCCTGGCCACAATCGCGGGAACGAAGAAGTTCCACGATTTCCTATACGGCCGCGAGTTTACGGTAGTGACGGATCACAAGCCACTTCTGGGGATCTTCACTACCGGCAAACCCACCCCACAGATTCTATCCCCCAGGATGCTGCATTGGGCCATCTTCCTCAACGCCTACCAGTATGAGCTGGTCTATCGCCCAGGGAAGGAGATCTCCCATGCGGACGCACTGTCCCGGTCTCCCCTCCCGAGTTTAGGGGATCCCACATGCGAGGTAGAGCAGGACCACCAAGTCCTGCTGATCGAGTCCCTCGACTCACCCCCCATTGTCCCGGCCGACCTTGCCAAGGCCACGGCGGCTGACAAGATGCTGGCCCTGGGTTCCTGGGTTAGGAAAGGGTGGCCCACTACTCCCCCCGAGGAACAGTTCAAGCCATTTTTCAGGCGTAGAGTGGAGCTTTCTCTGGAAAGGGGCTGCTTACTCTGGGGCCAGCGGGTAGTTATCCCAGACAAGCTAAGGGCCAAGGTACTGAAGCTACTGCATACCAGTCACCCCGGGATCGTGCGCTCCAAGGCTCTGGCCAGGAGCTTCTTTTGGTGGCCCCAGATAGACGCGGATATAGAACGTTTAGTGGGCATGTGTGAGAGCTGCCAGAGCTCTCGGCCTGAGGAGTCCCGGTTTCCCCATAGGGAATGGGACACGGCCCGCGGGCCATGGTCCCGGATTCATGTCGACTTCGCTGGCCCCTTCCGCGGGTTCATGTTTCTGCTGGTAGTCGACTCCTACTCCAAGTGGTTGGAGGTAATACCCATGAACAGCACTTCCTCTGCGGCAACCATTAAACAGTTGCGCAAGCTTTTTGCCTGTTTCGGCCTGCCAGACGTCCTCGTTAGCGATAACGCTAGTACCTTCACATCTGCAGAGTTCAAGACGTTTATTGAGAGAAATGCCATCAGGCACATTACCGCTGCCCCGTTTCACCCTGCCACAAACGGTCAGGTAGAGCGCCAAGTGCGCACTACGAAAGACGCACTGCGGCGCATGGGTCCCGGTGAGTTGAACCTTCACCTGTGTCAGTTCCTCATCTGCTATAGGACAACCCCCCTAGCTTCAGGATTTTCCCCAGCCGAACTCCTCATGAGGAGGCGTCCGGTAACACTTTTTGACCGGATGGATCCGTCCAGGGTGGAGGATGAAGGGAGAAATATAAGCATAGGGGGAGAGAGCTCCAAAAGTTTTTCGGTAGGGGACCCGGTTCACTGCAGGAACTACGCGGCCTCGGGGCCAGCGTGGGTACCAGGGACGATCATTGAGCAAACGGGGCCGGTATCCTACAGGGTCGAGACTAGCTCAGGTCTACTCTGGAGAAGGCACACCGACCAGCTCAGAAGGCGAGTCACCTGTGAGGGGGAATCAGCGTTAGGGTCCTCCCCCACCCGCATTACCCAAGGGGGAGACACGGCGGCACCCGCGGATACAAATGCATATCCTCGGTTCTCAGCCGCAGAGGAGGATACCTTGGAGGAGAGGGATGAATTTGATTATGAGTTGCAGTACCAGGGGGGTGTTGCGGAGTGGTCCCCCACCCGTCCTAGCGAGAAGAGGGGTTTCAGTTCAGCCCCTGGTACTTCCAGTCCCCCCAGTCCTTTTGTTTTAGAATATACCATAGCTCCAGCTCCCCGGAGACAAACACCCCCAAGACAGGCAACAGGGGGGAGTCCGCCCACCACAGTCTCTAGAACTCCCGGGCAGGTAACGGGGGGTGGCGAGGCCACGAGGGCCTCTTCGTCGGTCCCGAGATTCGTACTAGGGGGGACCCCAAACTCCTCAAACGGTAGACAGGGGTTCACGTCCCAACTGTTCATTCCATTCCCGTCCCCCAATGCAAGGTTACCGCAGAGTCCCCACCGAGCCACTAATGAGTCCCCCCTTTCCGTTGCAGGACAGGACTCCACGGAACCAGGAGCCTCCGGCTCCCCTGTGTTAAGTCAAGCGGCCGCACGCCCCAGGTGAACATGCAGCAAGCCACAATGGTTGAGGGACTTCGTCCCATCCTAGGGGGGAGGGATGTTATGTATGTACAATGTTGCTTTAAGAAATGTATGAATGTAACCTGACCACAATTACATTGTAACCCAGCTGTTAAAGGAACGCGAGTTAGCTGCCCATAGAGGGCAGCTGCGAGCGTTCAACTCACATGGTTCTCATTCCTCAAATCACCGGCAGCCGCGGGAACTCTCCCGCACGATCAAACAACTACAGAAGAGGGGCGTGACTTGGGACGACGTCACGCCGGTAGCAGCCAATGAGCTACCGTGCAGCAAGATTCAAATGCATTGTGCTACTGTATATAATGTGATGTATCTCCGCCATTACCACATGTTCATCCTGATCATCAACTAATAAAGCTGTGTTAGTCCTTACTGCGACTCCTTCTTTGTCTTCCGTGCAAGACACTAAAGTTCCCCAGGTTTCTCATAGCTTGTCTCCCAAGAATCAGTCGCCTTTTTATTTCATGGCTGCAATCACCATCTGCAGTGATCTTAGATCTTAAGAAAGTAAAATCTGTCACTGCTTCTACTTCTTCCCCATCTATTTTCTAGGGACTGATAGGGCCTGTTGCCATTATCTTGATTTTCTTGATATTGAGTCTCAAGCCAGCTTTTACACTCTCTTCTTTCAACCTAATCTAGCTTCCTGGAATACAAATACTACAGTTTCTCATCTGTGCTATTGAGAGAGACTGTGAAGACCCACTTATTGGCTGGACTTGATGAATGTCCATTTATAGTTGCCCTGGAAGGTATAAACCAGGGATTCTCAACCTGCGGCCCATGGGTTGGATCCAGCCCGCAGCACCATTTCATGTGGCCCACCACCACCTTCACCACACCAGGAACTGCCATGTGGTGGAAGAATGGCAAAATGGCCATCCAGCCCCCGAAGTTGTCTGAGAGAGCGTGACCCAGCCCCCGGCTTAAAAAGGTTGATAACTCCTAATACCAACCATTGATTAGGAACTCATAGTTCTGCAGACATTATTGGACTGAAAATTTGGTCAGCCCTTATGTAATGCCAAGCAGGCTGCCCAGGACCACTAAGCTTGGGTCCTTTTAGGATCTGGAGGCAATAAGCACTCAATGGTTGGTAAGAAGCAAAGCTTTATTGAGCAGATTTTTCCTACAAGCATACAGTTCTCATTGCAAGCATACAGTTAATATAGGACAAGAAGTAAAAACAAAATCGAGGCCTGCCCAACAAAACATGACAAGCAAGTTTCTCCAATCACCTGCCAGGAGTTCATTTGTCAGCAGAGAAGCCTCCAGGCCACCTGATCCATAGCACCTGGTATCTGGCCTATGGAGAACTCCAAAGCTGAAGATAGAGTTTGCCCCTGCTGAGCGTTAGGTATTTTATTCTGTCTCTCTCCTTCGCCAATAGGGTTTTTGTATTTTTTTAAAAGAGAAGGGGTTTTTAATATGTTTTTAATATGTGAGCTTTGTGTTGTTAGCCACCAAGAGTAGGAAAACCTCCTAGATGGGTGTGGTATAAGTTGAATAAATAAATACATAAATATAAGTCTAGATTATTAAAAATATTGAATTGGGAAAAGGCAAAACTGAAATATAAAGGAGTCAAAATGTTGTTTGTTCAATATATCAACTGAACAAACAAGACATATTGTTTGTGTGTGTCAAGATGATGCTTCAGTAGACTTTACAATAATTTGCCCCATGTCCAGTACCTACTGATCTCCTCCCATGCCTCATTTTTCTATATCTTTGCTCCTAGCATCATCCCTCTACAAATACCATTGCCCCACAAATAATGAGTCAGAATTAAGTGAAAGATGGGTTCTGTTTCACAAGACATTCGCCACATCATCTTACCTACTTATGCTGGCATAATGCAAATGACCTAACATTTGGAAACAAACTACCAATATTTAAGAAATCGTAACTTGTGACAATTCATTTCTGAAAGAAATTTTATTTGAACAGCTATGAAGCCAATGTGAGGCTACACATTTTCAGGGAAACAAGAGTACCCCTGCCATTACGACTCCTAGCATTCCCATTGTACTGCTTCCTCTACTCTTACAGGAAGATAAACAACATGGCAGCTAGAAGTACTTGTAATTTATACTACACAGTAAGAGTAGATTTGCACTACTTCAACCATCAAGACTTTAATTTACAGAAATCTAGATTTTGTAGTTTGGTGAGAGACGTTGAATTATTCAGTAGAGATCTTTAGAGAGTGTTCCCCTGAACTACAACACTAGAGCTCTGTAGAGAAAATTCTAAGTTTCTTCTCAAACTAGAGATCCAAAAGTTTCATAGGGTGGAATCACAGCAGTATTAAACTGTCATATTTATGTAATGCAGATGTCTTCTTGGAAGACAATCAGAAGCCACTTAGATGCTCCCTGTGGATTCTCATGAATATATACAAAGTTTAAGAGAGAAGCACATATAGACTGAGGTGGCTGATAGACTGGGATGAAGGGCTGTTTCACTCCAGAATTTCAGAGGGAGACTCCATAGTTATGAGCTTCTCAGAGTAGAGACACCAGGGTGAGAGATTCTGGAGGTGCGGCTACTATTAGGTGTGTGGTGGCGCTTGCTTTTGTCTCTTTTTTTGTTTTAATGAAGAATTGTAGTTTGTTTGACATGCCCTAACCTTCTCCAACAAAGTATATTGTAAAACTTGTTGGATACCAGTTACCAGACTTGATGAGGATACAGATATTACAGGGTTTCCCAGCTTTGGGCCCCCAGATGTTCATGGACTTCAAGGCTCATATATATTCTCTTCCCTCTGATCTTCCCTCTTGTTCTTTCAGATCTTGCATTTAGTGGGGTTTGTTCCATTTTATGGATTTTTGAAATAGTATTTCAATGTTTGAAAATATCTGAAGTATGTTTTACATAACTGTTTTGATAATTCAGTATCGTCAGCCAAAGAAAAATCCAGTCATCCCTGTGATTTCCTTTCCTATTATGTTGATTCAACCAGATCACCAGGATGGAAGAATAACTTTGGGAATAATTTTCCCTTAATGTTTCTCTCTCTGAAAACAAGGCTGTGCTCACCATTATTTCTGCTGCTATGCCTTGCTGCAAGTAAAATGAGAATTTATAAGGAATCTCGTGCCAACTTTAATATGTAATCACCATGGGGAGCATGATCTGAGATGGCCAGTGATATTTAACATGGTTGACTAGGATGTTCTTTTTACATTGCCAAGAAAAGACTTTAAAATCACTAGAAAGCCATTAATTTGCCAATGTGATCTATAGTTTTATGAAAGATCTGAAAACACCAGGCCAAAGCTAATTACTCCATGTAGTTCCAGACATAGCAGTTTGGCTCAAGTAAATGCCTATTAAAAATTATAGATTGCCCAAAGCAAACAAGATAAAGATTTATAGTATCAATTTAGGCCATGGAAAAGATATTTCCCTAAAATTTGCCTGCCAGCTGTCTTGCTTTCTGTCAAAGCTCCGTGTTTGTTCAGTGGGAAATAGAATATTCAGTCTATGGACTTGGCTCAGCCTCAGCTCTGGAATCAATCTGGCTGCATAAATGATCAATTTGGACCACCTGATTCAGCATCTAGATTTGCTCCATCCATCTGTTCACGCTGTATTTCACACAGTCATGGCATATTAAAAAAATAAAATCATCAGGTGGTTCTGAGTTTCTTATTGTGAAACAGTAAAACTAGATATTTTCATCTTCTGTGTTGTACTGATCATAGGTCAAGGAGGAAAACCAGAAATTGCAATACATATTTCAATATACTGTATTCAGATTAAAAGGGCTAGCTAATTCTTTGACCCTTTGATTCAAAATCTCTTTCTTTCTCCCTCATGCATACACAATGTACACCAATTTTTTTGACTCCTTGTTGTAATCCGCTCTGATTTATATTACTCCACAGTTCACAAGGTCATTAGCATCCCCACACACACACACACACACACAAGCTATGTGCTTATTTTACCAACCTCAGAAGGATGGAAGGTTGAGTAAACCGTGAGCCTGTTGGGATTGAAATTAAACCATGAACATAGTTTTGGCTGCAGTACTGTGACTTAACTGTTGGTGTTTAGCAAAGTGACCAGACAGTGCACACTGCACAACAGAAGTTGAGGGCACTGAGATCAACACAAGCACCAAAGCTGATTGTGTGTGCAAAAGGGTTCTTTTACTTGAGGTAAAAAACCAGACGGTCCAAATATTTACATCAACATAGATAACTGTAACACAAAGAGGATAACTTCTCCTGGGTCCCCCACAGTTCAGTTCACTGTGGCAAATTGTCTTGTAAGTTTGTGCAGCAAACACAAGTAACACAACCCTTTACGTACAAGTCTTGTTGCTCAGCAAAAGTAGTAGTCCTTTCTGGCTAAGCAAATAGTTCTACTCACAGTGCAAGTTGCAAAGTCTCTTCAGTATGATGACAAAGCATGAGTCAGCATACATATACAAAACAATGCAAAGTCTTTCAGCATATAAAGCAGTCAGCACAAAGGTGCTTGTAAAATATCAAATCTTATGCTCTCCTCTAGCAAGATGACAATTGGTGAAACAGCAGTTTCTTCATAAGGTTTGTTCCAGTATGAAACCTTTCTCCTTCAGAGCATAACGACCAGCAGAAGTCTTGAGCACACAGGCAGCATTGGGCACATAGGCTCTATTGAGCATGTAAACTAAAGAAGTGTGAACTGAGACCTTGCTTTACACAAAGTCTTGGAGTTACTGTACATAATCAATAAGTGGCACCTGTGCTGTTCTAATTGCAGAGCCCTTAAAGTGGTCCAGCAGTTTTACAATAGGGTATAATATCCTAGACAACCAGTTAGGCAAACAATTAGTGCCTAAAATTAACCACTGCATCATGGGGATTCTTCTGAGCACTCCATCTGAGATGGGTGGGGAGGTTCCCAGGGCTCAAATTGGGGTTGGGATGGGACGATATGGCGGGTACCGAGGGGCAGGCCGCACACAGGGAACATGGTTGGTATCTGTCCCTCATTCCACCCCCACCCCCAGGTACATCTCTGGGTCCTGAGCAGCTGATCCAGGGTGACCTCGCCCTTAGGCTGCTGCTGATGAATGCCAGGTCGGTCTGCAACAAGGCCCCCCGATTCAAGACTCTATTCAGGCGGGGTGGGCTGACCTGGCATGCATCACTGAAACTGCATCACAAGAACTGCGGGAGCATGCATCACTGAAACCTGGCTGAGACCAGAGGATGGTGTACCTCTGTCAGAAATGTGTCCAGCCAGTTTCGGTATCTGGCACCAGCCAAGGGATGAGGGAAGGGGTGGTGGCGTCGCCATTGTAGCCAGGGAGTCCTTGGGAGCCGCCAGGGCCACGGCTCCACAAGTCCCGGGTTGTGAGACCCTGCTCCTGCGGTTGGGCCCTAAGGGTCAGTTGGGAGTGTTACTCCTGTACCTGCCTCCTTGCAGGGTAAGAGACTCACTGCCTGAGCTCCTTGAGGCCATCTCCACGTTGGCGTTGGAGTTCCCTAGGCTGATGGTTCTGGGGGACTTCAATTTGCCTTTGCTGGGGACTGGTTCAGAGGTTGCACAGGAGTTCATGGCTTCCATGGCAGCCATGGACCTGACTCAGGTAATTCATGGCCCGACCAGGGGCAGTGGTCACACACCGGACCTAGTTTTTTTGTCGGAGCGGTGGCAGAGTGATCTGAGACTACAGAAATTAGACACTATACCTGTGCCATGGTCAGATCACTATCTGGTGACTCTGGACTTCCTGGGGGCGGCGGTTCACCACAGGGAGGCAGGGCCTATTAAATTGGCCCGCCCACAGTGACTGATGGATTCTGACGAATTCCAGAGAGAACTGGGGGATTTTCCTCTGGATCGGCTACGCGATTCATCCAAGGCACTCATTGACCTGTGGTACAGGATGACTACTGCTGCCTTAGATGAAATCGCACCACTACGGCCTCTCCAAGCCTGTAGGGATAGATCTTCCCCGTGGTTCACAGAACAACTGCGGGAGCTTAAATGGTCAAAGAGACGCCGAGAGCGCCGCTGGGTGAAGACCCAAAGTGATTCTGACTGGACACTGGCTAGGGCTGCTATTAAGACCTACCTGGTGGCGATGGGGGCGGTGAAGAAACAATACTGGAGAAGGTGGTGATGCGGCAGTTGCAGGGGGTCCTGGATGAACCGGATTATCTGGACCCCTATCAATTGTGTTTCAGGCCTTGATATGGTACTGAGACTGCATTGGTCGCACTGGTTGATGACCTCTTGCGGGAGCGGGACGGGGGTCATCCATCCATCCTGGCTCTTCTGGATCTCTCAGCGTCCTTCGATACCGTTGACTACGGTATCCTTCTAGAACGATTCAAAGGTTTGGGGATCCAGGGCACTGTGCTGTCCTAGTTTTCCTCATTTCTGGAGGGTCGTACCCAGTCAGTGTGGTTGGAGAGTGAGAGGTCCAGCGCTAGGCCCCTACAGTATGGGGTGCCTCAGGACTCAGCATTCTCTCTTCTCCTATTTAACATATACATGAAGGTGAGGTTATCCATTCCCATGGGGTAAAGTATCATCAGTATGCTGATGATACCCAGTTATATATCTCGGCCCATGGGGACCCCAGTGATGCAATCAATGTCCTTTCCAGATGTCTGGAAGCAGTTGGGGTCTGGATGGGGGACAACGGGCTACAATTGAATCCCTCCAAGACTCAGTGGCTTTGGGATATCCAGGGAGCTGCCAACTTTGGTCTTGGATGGGGCTGTTTTGCCCCAGACAGACCCGGTATGCAACTTAGGGATCCTCCTGGATTCAGGGCTGCTACTAGCAAGTCAGGTGGCAGCTGTGGACAGGAGGGCTTTCTCACAGCTTCGCGTCATCCATCAGTTGTGTTTGCTCCTGGACCGGGACTCCTTGCTCAGGGTCACGCATGCTCTGGTCACCTCCAGGCTAGATTATTGCAATGCGCTTTACATGGGGTTGCCCTTGTCAACCATTCAGAGGCTGCAGTTGGTCCAGAATTCAGCAGCCCAGGTGGTGATGGGGTGCGGGCGCTATGCTAGTGCCTCACCATTACTTCGGGAGCTGCGCTGGCTACCAGTTTGCCTCCGGGTGCAGTTCAAGGTGCTGGTTTTGACCTTTAAAGCCCTTCATGGTAGTGGGCCAGGATACCTTAGAGACCGCATTGTCCCAAGAGTGTCCGCCCATCCAACCAGAGTGGATCGGAGGGGTTCCCTAATTGTTCCATCTGCCAGAGGGGCCCGTCTCTCTGGTACACGAAGGAGGGCCTTGTGGAACCTCCTGCCTGTAGAGTTGCGGGAGCAGATAGAGCTGCTACCTTTCAGAAAAGACTTAAAAAACTGGTTGGCGGGGCAGGTGTGGGGCCCAGATGAAAGAGTGGCCCCCGCCTGTTGGCTTATAAATTAAGCCGCCCCCATTTCTTTTAATTGTCAATGAAGGCAGATTTTTAATGTGGGTTTTTAAGAAGAATGGGGTAGGTGGGTGGGTATGTTGGGTTTTAATTGGTTGTATTGTTTTATGTGTGTTTTAACTTGTTGTGAGCCACCCAGAGTCGGGTTTACCTAATTGGGCGGCATACAAATTTGAATAAAAATATAAATAAATAAATAAATAAATAAATAAATTATGGGGTGATGTGATTGCTTCCACATTATTCCATAAGTCAGATATTTAATGTACCTTTATTTCTCCTGCATTATCCCATAAAGTAAACATTATATATACTGCACCTTCCTTTTCTTCAGGGCACCAAAGAACCAATATACTTTTATTTGATTTACCCACCTTAAATTAGACACTGCCTTATTGCTCCTGCCATCCATTCCCATAGATACCTCTGCAAACCTTTGCATTATAGAAATGGAGCTATTACATTGATTATTATCATGTTAGCTTCAATGTATATACCTTCTGCTATAACTGGAATTGACAGCCAAGCCTAATAAAGCATCATTTTGAAAATCAATAATAATTAAGGGCCTGTTTAGTTGGCAGATTTGATAGTTCAAGAGTAAACTTAATGTTCTTTTCCTCCTCTTGAATCTCTTTGCTTTCTTTTAGAGCAGTGGTTATCAACCTTTTCCAGTCAGAGGCTGGATCATGCTCCCTCAAACAGTTAAGGGGGGCAGACTGGTTGTCTCCCCCCGGCCATTTACAGCTACTGTAAATGAGTCCTTTGCTGTCATAAACATGTTTATGACAGCCGCGGACTCATTTATGGCTGTCGGAAGTGCATTTACGATGGCTGCAGGCTCATTAATGGCTGTCGGAAACACATTTACGAAGGCCACTGACTCATTTACAGCTGTCAGAAACACGTTTACAATGGCCGTAAATCAGTCCGTGGCTGATTTTGGCGGTGGCGGCAGCAGCAGCAGCAGCAGTGGCTTGAGTGAGGGAGGGAGCAGAAATATTTGGCGCCACTGGCCGAATCTGGCCCACGGACCATAGGTTGAGAACTCCTGCTCTAGAGCTTAAAATGTATGGCTTGCCTCTATATGTAGCCAAACTTGACTGGGTAGGGTGAGAAACAATGTATACAGTGTATGACTGTAAACATATTGTTAGCAAACATTAATTGTTTCCCTTGAGTCTTCCTTCTGGTTTTTGTGGCCTACACATGCAATCCAGATGTGCAGTTTCTTCATTCCAGCTTTGTGCACAGATATTTTTATTTTATTTTTTAAAAAAAGACCACCACCAAATACCTCCAAGCTATATTATATTACAATAAATCACCAGAGTTTGGTGAATGTTGACATTCTTGCACAAATGCTAACAATCCCAGGCGAATTTCAGGAATGTCTGAAAGGAAAGACACTTCTTTTGACTTTTCAGAATCATACCAGTGAATGCTGGCAATGCATATATAACTTTATGAAATGACACAATCTGCAACATGAGCAAAGCTAGACAGCTAACAGGGTACAATTAGACTACCTCTCATGTGGTTGCATGTAGCAACCGCCCAGTCTGTGCTTGTTTGAACCGCGTGTGTAGGAGGCCTTGGCAGTCGCATGATGCTTCGGGGCCAGGCTGCATGTCACAGAGCTTGGGAAGTTGTTCATTTTAATTCATTAAAATATAATTCATTGATGATCACATATTCATACTTGATGCAAACATGATGGCAATTGAGGTTTTCTCACATTAATCATCATCATCACTGCTCTGGTCCAAGAGTATATCTCAAAACACTAAATGTTAGAGAGAGGCTGTTTTGTGTGTTTGCAAATATCAAATATCAAAGGGATCCTAAGCTTAACTCCTGAAGACTAGTTGCCAAAGGAAGCAAGCTAATTTTCATACTCGGGTGAGACAAACTCATGCCATGATACTCAGACATTTTCATTAGTTGCAGATTTCCCTCTTAGTCTTGGCTTATATGTAATGTCTGGCTTGCTCTGGGGCTGTTTGACGTGTTGGCTGAAATCCAGTTTTAACTCCCAACTAGAGTGCAACCATAGGCAAACTGGAAGTTATACAGGAGGTGACTAACCAGATCCTAACTGATTCAATGGATCTACTGTAGCTGAGGCTTACTGCTGGATTTCAGCCATTAATTCCTTTGGCATACAAATGATGGATGTGGAGGTTGCCTTATTTAATACAGCAGGGGGGTGGGGGATGTGCTGCAGCAGTTAGAGGTTGAAAAACCCAAGCAAAGGATAAAAATCTGATGCTTATTACAAACTATAACACTGCTGCATAATTGAGTCTTTTAAAAATAAAACCTATAGTGACTCTATAGTGGTGATGGCCAAACTTGGCACTCCAGGTGTTCTTGGACTTCAATTCCCAGAAGCCTAAGTCAACACACATGTTGATCATGGTTTCTGGGAATTGAAGTTTAAGAACATCTGGAGTGCCAAGGTTGGCCATCACTGCTCTATAGCCTTTGATGAGTTCACAGGCACATCACACCTGTTCCATTTTGCTACTACAGAGGAGAACCTGACAAATAAATTAGCAATAATTTAATTGAATGGGTTGTAAGATCCTGTGTTTTATGACAGCCAGCCTTGCCCTACCAGTCGAAGCTATGTGGATAAGTAGCAGAGGGAATTTCTTAAGTGCTCATAATGTGTGATTGTCATAACTTTTCCTTCCCACAATATATAAATTAGCTTGCTTTGTTTTGAAATTGGGCTGCAGAATATAAACATATTTTCATATGATTAATTTCTAGCGTGCAAAAGACTGCCTCAAAAGATGTCTTTGAGTACCAACGTAAGTTCACTGATGAATTGTCTCTGACATACAGTTTGCATTTCTAGTCACAGGAGGGAAGCACTTTTTAAAGTGATCTCACTCTTGCAATTGGAATAGTTGTGGTCTTCAACTTGAGATAACAATGTGGAAGGAGGAAATAGAGGGACAGTTCCTCCGTATGGTGGTTGGATATGTTCGAAGCATATATGATAGATAAGGAGGGAAACAGAATAATACATAGTCTTAAATATAAGTGTCTATGAATTTATTAAGCCGATTGTTAATTATTGAATTAAAAATTTTTGCATCCTGATTTAATAATGATATTGGTCTATATGCTTCTATATTCTATATTCTCTTTATCCTTTCCAGGTTTAGGAATTAGAGCCATTATCGAATTACTCCAAGACTTGGGGATCTCCCCTCCTTCCAATATATAATTATATAATTTTTTTTAACTTGGGAATTAATACCTCTCGGCATTCCTTATAAAATTCCGAAGGGATACCATCCTCTCCTGGCGTTTTATCCTTTTTTAAGTTGTTGGAGAAGACCAAGTAGGATTTGTTAAAGGAAGACAAATGGATAAATTAATAAATCGGTTAATTAATATTATTGATAAATTAAAAAATAATAAACAAAAAGTATGTATAGTGGCATTAGACATATATAAAGCATTTGATTCAATTCAATGGAAAACAATAAAAGGAATATGTGAGAAATTACAATTCGGCCCTAAATTTAATCATGTGATAGGACAATTGTATAAAGAAAGTAAATCTAAAATTAAAATGAATAATTGTCTGGGGAAAGAAATTGATATAAACGCGGGGACAAGACAAGGATGTCCACTGTCCCCATGTCTATTTATACTGGCAATGGAATTACTAGCAAATGATATAAGGCAAAATGAGAAATTAGTAGGAATAGAAAATAAAAAAATAAGTCTATTTGTGGATGATACTCTATTAGTTGTAAAAGATCCTTTAAATAATTTAAACAAAATACAAGAACATTTAAGAGCCTTTGAAGAAGTAACAGGATTAAAAATTAATTGGACGAAAACTGAGGCTATTACATGCAATTTAACCCAGGCGGAAAAGGAAAAAATTGGAGATAGATTTAGTATTACAATAAGAGATGAATTGAAATATTTGGGAATATTCGTGACGAACGAACCAAAAGATCTATATAATATTAACTTCAATAAATTAAGAAATAAATTGAAACCATTACTAGAACAGATAAAACGAGCAAAGACTTCATGGTTTGGAAGGATTAATATTTGCAAAATGAAAGTTATACCCAAATTGAATTTTTTGTTTGAAAACTTACTGATTAAAATCAAAGAGTCAGAACTAAATAAATGGCAAAAATTGATAAACGGAATTTGCAATAATAATAAAAGAGCAAGAATTAGTAAAGGATTATGGTACATGAAGAATAAACAGGGAGGGTTAAACATTCCAAACATTAAAGCGTATTTTCAAGCCTTTCGTATAAAGAAATTAATTAAATTATTAATTCAGCAAAATGAGGTAATAGGTGAAGGGGATCAAGAAGAATTTAAAAAATTAAAAGGTGAAATATTTCTTGCACAAGTAAATAATAAAACAGAGATTAACTGCTTTTCTATAAAGAATATTTATAACGTATGGAAAGGGGTTAAGAGGAAATTGGCACCAGACATAGTCTTAGAACTCAGAAAAGTTACATTTGGTACCTATGGCTTCCACAATCCACTAGCCAGCAAGATCACTGAGGAGGTTAACTGGACTTCTCAAGAACTGTCCTTTGTCATTGTCACCCTGTGTTTTAAAATGACATCTGCATTTTCTTCTCTCCAGCTGAGAGATTTAGACAAAAGACCCAACACCTGTTAGCCAATGCAGGCTGTAGAAAAAATATATGTGAAAGAAACATTCAGAAATCCTGCAGTTTCAGATTTCAAACTCAATCCTAGGTATCACAGCAACTACAGGAATCAAACTGATACCTACTCCTTTGATTAAACACACTTTCTTGGGAATATGCATCATATCATTGTAGAGTAGGAAAATGTATTTAAACATGAGTTAAACATGTATTTACCACCATATCCTAGAACTACTTAGCAATAAGACATGAAGAAATCAGTGCTAATTCTGAATAAATATGTATAAGAGTATACAGTAAATCTATTCCCTCAGAATAAAAACTGGTTACTACTGAGCTTAACTGAGCTCATTCTTTCTATTTCGAAGGGACACTTATAAATAATGAAGACAATACTGTAAATGATGCTATATGTATCTCTATGTGGATTACTGTAGGAACATTCTGCCATTTAAGAAACAAAATCTAAAGTTATTTTCAATAATATGAAATACTGACTAAAAAACAACATATGTATCTAGTAGTGAGCTTTTCAGCATTTCAGTATGGATAACATTGTCTTCCTGTCCAATGGCAACATGCTTTGGTATTGGATATATCAGATCCACTTTGTATTTTCTCTTATTTTGCTATCTGTCCCTTTTTCTAAAGGGTAAAGTGGAAATGTAGGCAACATGGTTGTTTTTAATGGAAACCAGAACATGTGTTTTTAAAAAATCCAGCTTCAATGTGGCCTCTGTAACAGAAGGATAATGTTTCACTGGAACAGAGTTTGGATGGTTTCATGTTGTAAAGTCTGCTCTTCTTGTCTCTCATGGATTCTTCATCCGCACACAACCCAATCCAAAATACACAACAAGACTGTAATTCACTACTGACTCTTGCATTCTTTCAATTGTGATAATGCTGGGATAATCTATGTAAAGTCTCCTTGAGATGATTAATTCTGCCTAGATTTCTGCAACTTTTATTAAAACATTTTTATTGCTGAGGTTCTTTTTTATCTAAGAAGAGAAAGGCAAGCAGGAATATTAATGATGCAGCAGTGGTTAAGACACTGAGCTGGAGACTGGAAGGTTGAGTTTCAATATCCAAAGGCTGCACTTGGGGACATGAAAGGAGCTTCATTTGGGCTTCCCCTGAGCGGAGTTTATCCAGAAAAAATCCTTTCAACCCAGAATAATCTCTGACACAAAATTATTATTATTACCACAGAGAGCATTAAGGAGAAAGGCTAGTGTCCCGTTGACCCAATATGGAGCAGAAGAGAAATTGCACATGATTCCATCTAGCTCAAGCAGGAGTTCAGTTGTGTGACAGGGTGTGCAGCGAAATGCATAATCAAAGTGAGAGCAACCACACAACAGGGATTGGTGGTTGTGGTGGTGGTGAGAAGATGGGGTGGTGGTGAGAAGATGCTTACCCTTTGGCTCTGAGCTCAGGGAACACAATGTTAGCCATAGGCTGAAGTTACAAGATAGGTGTGTTGTTGCTGTTGTTGAGATAAAGGCTGCCCAGATTCCTCACCAAATTCATGGAAGGGAAGTTAAGGACCAAAGGGCAAACAGATGTGGTTGGTAGGTCTAGAGCTCATAGAAGGAAGTATATGTGAAGATGTGGTCTTCATAGTCATGGAACAGAGATGTGAGTCTGCCCTGCTGCAAGAGTTTGATAATTTTGTGGTGTTTATAGAGAACCACAAAGAAGGCACACCAACCAAGACCACATTTAAGGGTTATACAAATTCACCTGAATGCAGAAACCTAGTGCAGTAATGGAATGGATTCAGCAGTGCAGAACATAATTCCTCTTTTGTAATACACTGAAATTGAAGCCAAGGATTAGTGACCCATCTTAATGCCATGTTGTCCTATCTTCCGAACTTTGCCTAGTCCATTAGGAAATGTATGCATTCCTGACTGTATGTTTCCAAAGAAACAAAACAACTAGGTGGGTTATGATAAGGCCAATGAGAATAGCCTACTGGGAATGATCCCTCTACCCTTCCACAATATATCTGACAGCAGAGCTTGCTCCACAGTATTGACATCTGAGGTTAGCAGTTAAGGAGGGAGAACCTTATGAATCTGCAAAGTCTCCTCAGGAGAGACCTTGTTCATTGCTAGTGGACTTCCTAGCAGCAGATGCACAGAAAGAGTAGATGCCCACTACTAATGAAAGTCAACCGAGGGGACCAGGAGAAGGGTTGGGAGGAGAAGAGGGTGAAGCCTAGGGGATAAAAGGAGAAGAGATATAGAGGGGAGGGATGGATATTGGAAGAAGGAGAGGAAGAGAAATGGTTAGATAAAAGAGGATGCATATTGAGATGTAGTTTCCCTAAAGGGTGATAATGTATGGCTTCTTCTTCCTCTTCTGTGTCTAGGCCAGGCATGAAACTGCCAAAATGAAGATACGCCCTGAGTGGTGCTTTGCAGGGGGTAGAAATCTAGAAAATAAATAAATAAATAAATAAATAAATAATTTACTTTCAACATTTGATTTTGATTATATGTGCCAATGCCTTGAAGGTGAAAGAGAATGGGCACTCTAGGATTGAAAAAAATTTCCAGAACTTTTTCAGTGACTGTCACTAGTTCAAATGCAGTGAGAGGTAGAGTAATGTAGGGTTCTATACACAAAAAATGAGCTACTGTAGTTGGATGTGCAGCACAAGACTTTCTTTGCAAATGCAGCTGATGAGCAAAACAAACACCCGGTCCACAAAGAGAACTACTTCTGGGTAGAAAGCAATCATTGGAAATGGCTGCCCATAGTGGTGAGTTTTCCGAGGAGTGTTCTCCTTATAATCATCTGTATTCCAGTTTTAAAGGGGTTAAAAGAAACTTGGGAAATAATTTTGCCTTTGTCCACATAAAAATACATGTATAGTCTGTGTGTACAGTATCTCTTTCTCAGTTTGTAAATGTAAATTGGCATTGTCACAAATTCACACTATAAGAATTTGCCAATGAGTCATGTCTGATGACAGTTTTGCCTCTGAACAATACAAAGAACCTGTACTACCTCAAAACCTCTCCATTCTCGCAGAGCGGGGGTGCAGAGACAAAGAAACAGCTATTGTAGAAAGAAACAGCTGTGTCTTCAACTTCCCATACATTTCAGCATATATGGTAATTTATATATTTTTAAAAGAATTGAATTTATTCTTAAGTCATGGTAAAAAATGATCAAAAAGCATCAATCACTATGAAACATGTGTAACAAAAGCAAAAATAAAAGAACTGTGACATTCTAAAGACTGATTTATCTTGGTGTTTTGTGGACTGCAAGCCACATGGAGCACATGCTTTGCATATCTGAGAAAGTGAATGGCAATCCATGAAAACTCACATTGAAATAAATCTGTTACAATCCAAGGTGACACAGTTCTTTGTTTTTATTTTTGTTACACAAGCTGAAACAGATTAACATAGCCTCCTCACAGAGAATCACTTTGAAACTATGGTTTTTAAAATCAGCTTTCAAAAAACTATGTTGTAGGAATATTCATAAGAATTGGCTTCCTCAAAGAATTTTGTCATGGAGCATGGGAAGCCTGTTGGAATTTTGTCACGGAGCATGGGAAGCCTGTTGGGCAATGTCTTAGCAAAGATAGAGAAAAGAACTTCCTCCATCTAGGCATGTCCAGATTGAGCATCTGGATAGCCCTTAAAGGCCTCAGCTGGATCCTCCTCAAGGGGAGGAGCAATGAGCCACTTGGCCTCCTCTTCCTGTCTGAACACTTCCTCTGATCATCTGTGAATGGTCAGGGGAAGTGAAATATTTTTTTAAAATTACATTTTAGATATCATTGCTAAAGTGAAGTATTGGTTTAAGTAAAAAAAAACACCTTTGTGTTTATGTGTATATCTGATTGAAACCTTGGTTTTGATCAGGAATGCATACATACACCCAGTGGTGGGCATCAGCAGGTTTGCACCAGTTCGCCAGGACCAGTAGCAGAAATTCTGGCTGGCCCCACCACCCATCCAAGTTTTGAAACAAAGTACAGTAAAAACCCTACTTATGAAAAAAAAAGTCTATTCCGTAGGCTTTTGCTTAAATCTGTTTTTTATGTAACTCAAAGTAAATCCATAGGGAAAAAATATATATTTTAACGTAACTCGAAGCAAACCCATAGGAAAAATGAAATTTTTAAGTAAATCGAAGCAAACCCATAGGAAATCGTGTAAATCGAGACATGGTTTTAGCACAAAATCATTATGTAAGTCAAATTTTATGTAACTCGACGCATATGTAGGTCGGGGTTTTACTGTATCCCTAATTTGGGTGCAATACAGGACTTTCCCCTGGCCTCGCCCACCATACCATGCCCACAGTGTGGAGGTAATTTTTTTTTAGAGCCCACCACTGCATACACCCTTCCCTTGATCATCTGTGAACAGTCAGTGAAACTGAAATATATATACCTGTATATAAATTATTTCAATTTCTCTGACTGCTCATAGATAATCTGAGGAAGGGTTCACTTTATGAAATTTACACAGGACACAGTCGTTGACACCAGTAGGGCTGACTGTTAACCCATTCTCAATAACCATACTCTCTCCCAAAGGCTAAAAATGAGGTGTCCCCTCCCCCAAAAAAGTAGAACCCCTTGATGGGTTCAAAAAGAGCACTTGGTGTGTGTGTGGAAGTTTGAAGCCTGCACAATGTGTGGACACCATAGCTAAAGTGCCTCCGAAAGCTCCAACAAACAGGCTATAAGCCTTTTCTGGACATACTCAACAGCTAACAATCTATTACCAAATAAAGACAGACAAAATAATTTTGTTTGTATAAGAGCACATTCGTTTTCACACCTTCAGTTTTACCCACAGTCATTTTCATCAATGTCATTGTTCTTCTTAAACTTATTCCCTTTTTTCACATCTCCCTTTCACATTATATTTCACGCATTGCTGCCCTCATATTTCCATTAAGTAGTTGTGATTGCATGAATGTTAAGTAGCAGCAGCAATGCTGTTAGAATATGTGAAACTAAATGAAGCAAGGTAGTGGGTGACCAATTTCCTTCTGGAGAGAAACCCAATTAAAAACATTGCCCCCCTTTCACAGAAAGCATTACTTTCAGAGAATGTAAACCTCTTTTATGCCCATAAGATCCTGATTTGTGAAGATTTTATCTGCGGATAAGT
This sequence comes from Bradypodion ventrale, assembly GCA_035047345.1. Taxonomy (NCBI): domain Eukaryota; kingdom Metazoa; phylum Chordata; class Lepidosauria; order Squamata; family Chamaeleonidae; genus Bradypodion; species Bradypodion ventrale. The sequence goes on along the minus strand of JAWDJE010000002.1, from coordinate 325,092,180 downwards.
ACTGAGTGCTCTTAACAGGCATGACCAGGTATCTGCATCTCAAAGTTTAAGGACATGTGTCTACCACTTATTTGCAACAAGAAGTTCCCAGCAGTATTTCCCCATTTCCAGAAACTTCAGCAGGTGTATAAAAAATAGTTGCCCAGATACTGAACAGGTCGACATATTTCTTCAGACATGGACATGGCTAATGAAAATGAACATCTCTCTGATATACATGTTATATGGGATGAATGGAGCTTAGATGTCAGGTAAGCAAAGAACCATACCATTAGTAAGCCATACTAGGTTATATGTCTAGACTTCCTAACAAGGCTACTCAAGGTGGAAAGATGAAAGCTATGACACTATACTAAGATATATCTATCAGTTCCACATCTAACCAATTGCAAACCTAACAGTCACATTAGGTAAAGGTAAAGGTCACCCTTGCTGGAAAGTCAGTCGCATCTGAGTCTAGGGTTCAGTGCTCATCTCTGTTTATAGCCAAAGAGCCAGCTCTGTCTGTGTTTGCAAACATTTCTGTGGACATGTGGCAGGCATGTCGAGAGGGGATGTTTCCTGCACTGCTGAAACATGCTCTTGTGCGCCCCCTCCTGAAGAAGCCATCCCTCGATCCAGCAATCCTAACCAACTACAGACCTGTCTCCAACCTTCCTTTTTTGGGGAAGGTTCTGGAGAAGGCAGTGGCACGTCAGCTGCAGGGGGTACTGGATGAAGCGGAATATCTGGACCCATTCCAGTCAGGATTCAGACCTGGATATGGTACTGAGACTGCATTGGTCACGCTGATGGATGATCTCTGGCGAGAGCGGGATGGCGGTCATCCGTCCGTCCTTGCTCTTCTTGACCTCTCAGCGGCTTCAATACCGTTGACCACGGTATCCTTCTGGAACGGCTCTGAGGTGTGGTCCTGGTTTTCCTCATTTCTGAGGGGCCGGACCCAGTCAGTGTGGTTGGAGAGTGAGAGGTCGAGTCCTAGGCCCCTAAAATATGGGGTGCCTCAGGGTTCGGTACTCTCTCCTCTCCTATTTAACATCTACATGAAGCCACTGGGTGAGATCATCCGTTCCCACGGGGTGCGGTACCATCAGTACACGGATGACACACAGTTGTACATCTCGGCCCGTGGGGACCCCAGTGATGCAGTCAAAGTCCTTTCCAGCTGTCTGGAGGCTGTTGGGGTCTGGATGGGGACAAATGGGCTACAGCTGAATCCTAGCAAAACTGAGTGGCTATGGATAGGGGGTCCTGCGTTATCCCGGGAGCTACCATCTTTGGTTTTGGATGGGGCTGTTTTGCCCCAGACCAACCCGGTGCACAACTTGGGGGTCCTCCTGGATTCGCTGCTGCTGCTAGAAGAACAGGTGGCGGCTATGGCCAGGAGGGCCTTCGCCCAACTTCGGGTGATTCGCCAGTTGCGCCCGCTCCTGGACCGGGACTCTTTGCTCATGGTCACTCACGCTCTGGTGACCTCCAGACTAGACTACTGTAATGCGCTCTACATGGGGCTGCCCTTGATGACCATTTGGAGGCTGCAGCTGGTCCAGAATGCCGCGGCCCAGGTGGTGATGGGGTGTGGATGTTATGCCCATGCCTCACCACTGCTTCGGAGGCTGCACTGGTTACCAGTTTATCTCCGGGTGCAATTCAAGATGCTGGTTTTGACCTTTAAAGCCCTACATGGTAGCTTGCCAGGGTATCTTAGAGACCGCATCATCCTAAGGACGTCTGTCCGTCCAACCAGAGCGGACCGGAGGGGCTCTCTAATTGTGCCATCAGCCAGGGGGGCTCGCCTCTCTGGCACAAGGAGGAGGGCCTTCTCCGTGTCCGCACCGGCCCTTTGGAACCTCCTGCCTGTGGAACTGCGTCTCCAGACGGAGTTGTTGCCCTTTAGGAAGGAACTAAAGACCTGGCTGGCGGGCCAAGTTTGGGGTGCGGGTGGGGATGGGGTGGTTGGGTGGTTGGTATAGAGAAGTGTGCCTTCCCCCAAGGTCCCTTCGGTTCTTGCGCACCTTTTAGGGGTGGTTTTTTTAACTTTTAACTTTGTTTTATCATGTGTCTTTTATGTATTTAATATACGCTATGTAAACCGCCCTGAGTTGGGTTGTACCTGAGTGGGCGGTATATAAGCGTGAAAAATAAATAAATAAATAAATAAATAAAATGACTAGACACATGCATGGAATGCTAGTTACATTCCCACCAAAGTGGTACCTATTTATATACTTGACCATAAGACGCACCCAGTTTTTAGAGCAGGAAAACAAGGGAAAAATTCTGAACCACATAGTACTGTATGTATTTGTACCACAAACCAGTGGTGGTGCTGCAGGGGAAATGGGCAGGCAGGCCAATTTCACTGAGGCAGGAAGTGATGCTCTAGCCTAGCCTCTTGCTCTCCCTGCAACCAGGGAGCAGGGACAAAGGAGCAAGGACACATGGAGCAGGAACAAGAAAGGTAAATGAAACCCTTTCTTTTTATGCACTGGTTTGGTTTCCCCAATTAAATGCATTGGGAACATACAAACAGAAAAGCTTTAGAATACAAGAAATTGATTTCCAATTCATTTAAATGGGAAATTGCGATTTGCACCTTCTTGTGGCCACCTGTGGTAATGGTCCACCGAACCTATGTTTTTCTTTTCCCTCTCCTGAAACCAAACTGCACCGGAATAGCTATGGCAGCGGCAGTGGAGGTCTTTGGCCAGCTGTGGCTGTTGTAAAATATCCTTTTACAACAGCCTTGCTAGACAGCATTTGGACTATAAGATGCACCCTCATTCCCCCCCTTTTTTTGGGGGGAGTGTGTCTTATGGTCTGGAAAATAGGACACAGAAGTAAGAAACACAGCAGGGGAAAAAATCACTGAAGAATTTGGCCTGAAGAACCAGTAGATTGCCTCTGTTTATTGCAAACATTTGTTTCAACCAACCTAACAAACAATTGTACATGTGTAACTGGATGGCCAATGCAGAAATCAAATAAATTAGTATTCCTTCCTCAGTTTCTTACATATATTTTTTCTTGAAAAACAAGACTGGGCGAAGATTATCATATAAAACTGAACTGATCATATTGAAAACTAGAGTAAAGCTGCAGAAAAACACTATCATTGTAAATAAATGATAAATAATGATAGTAGCAAAATCTAATTTAAAAAACATTCCTGAAGAAATTAAAACTGTTGGGGTGGGGGGACGACAGATTTTAACTACTAAACTGAGCAAAAACCAAATGAACTGGAGCAAGTCTAACTTCCCTGCAAAAAAAGAATCAGGCAAATTACGGTAAATATAAACCTAACCTAACCTATGCAAACCTAACTGGTACAAATAATTCTGGTAGTGTAGGATACAGAGACTGATACAACTTTCCAAGGTTCAAAGGTGAGCTTGTGTGCTCTTCTAGATCCCTGGGAGATTGCCCATACCTGCTTTGAGACAAAGCCAAATAAACCTCTCCTTCCACACAAAGGCAACATGGGGGTTTTCACAATAAGTCTACTTTTGTTAAACTGCCATTGGGTGTCAACCTTTATTAATGCACACCAGAACTCTTGGAATGTAGGTTTTTAATTTTTGTGTCCTTTTGGTCTAACATCTGGTTTTGTTTTTCTTTTTAAAAATTGTTATCCTAAGTCTTATTTTCAAGAAGGAAATAATTACATGCCTACTTGGCATGCTCTCACAAGAAACCCACAGATTTCAAATCTTAATATATATAGCCATGTGGAAAGATCCTATTTCACAAGAACTGGGTTGCTTCTTGTATTGTTCACAGGTGGGGCATAGGGTTTCATAACAAAGTGCAAGGAGTATAATCTCACAGGTTCACACCTGTGTTTGTTCAGCAGTACAACCATGTATTTGCGTGACATTACTGAACAGGACTCCCCTCAAAGTGAAATTTTCAACAGATAGGTGAGAGCCTTGTTGGGGTACGGTGGCTTGAGCAGTCTAACTAGGCAGTGTTGCCCATCTCTTGATGTTAGGCCAGGACTAAAACTCACCATAGTGTCCTCTGTCGGATCCCTTGGGTAAGGTGAAAGCAGAGGGCACAGGTCATGGTCTACCTATCCAGCAGGTGACATGATATCCAAATGGCTAAAAAACCATACACATGCAGATGGACTTGATTTGCATGTGCAGAATGTCATTGTGGAGATGTCCACCAATGTACTGACTCCTCACTGAATGATGACTCCAAGGTATTTAAGGTAAATAAAACATTACATTTTTGACCCACAATTGGGTGCACCATGGGCAACAGCAACTTTGTTTTACTGGCCAATCTTTCTCCAAATGGCTAAAAAAAACACATGCAAATGGACTTGATTTCTCAAGTCCATTTGCATATGTGGAAACCAACACATTTAATTTTTGCCACCCTAAAGTCTTTGTAGGCCTTTATGGGAGCAGTTGAGTGACCCATGTTTTATGGGTCAGAGATACAATACTTGAGCTGAAGAATTGATGTAAAAATAGGAAGAAAAATAAAATAAAATTGTAAAACAATATAGAAAAGTCAAGGCTCTTTCCTGTCTTAAACAAACATATCAAACATCAGGATGCAGAGGAAAGGGACAGAATAATTAGCAGTTCCCATAAAATAATATTTTAATGGGTGGAAAAAAGAGAGAGAGGACAACAGAAACAAAGATTCTTACAAAGCCGAAAGTTGCTCAATTCAGGCTTTGTGAGGAGCCCCATTTCTGTTGTCCTTTTCTCCTCAGCAAACTCAACTGAAGATCAGATCAGCTTGTTCATAATGCAGCTGTCCAATGGATGAAGCTCTCTAAAAGAAAGAAGCAAGGACTTTTGCATCTGGCACCAGCAGTTGTGAAGTGGAGTACATAGAAAGAGCCTCCTCAAAGATTGTGGCATTCTTGAACCACAATTGAGGGTACCCTAGTGGTGGCAACCTTGTGTTGCCGGCTAATCTTTCTCTCACTAGGTCAGGTGAAAGGAACAGCAGAATAAACTCACCAAAGGATGCCTTCATTTTGCCAGTTTCATGTCTTGTCTAGACACAGAATAAAAGGAAGTTACAAATTTGGTGATGTTTATTTATTTATTTATTTATTTATTGTTTAGATTTCTATACCGCTTTACTCCCCGAAAAGGGAACTCGAAGCGGTTTACAATAATAATGCTAAACAATACAAAATACGATACAAATAATACAAAGCAATATACAAATAAGATGCAAACTGTCAATGATACAACATATCATGTTCACTTTCAGCTACACAAACTGTATCATGGATGTATTTTTCTTATAATACAAAAGGAACATACATAAGAACAGCCTCGCTGGAATAGGCCACAGCCCATCCAGTCCAGTATTCTGTCTCACACAGAGGCTCACCATTTGCTTCAGGGTATTCCCAAGCAGATGCCTTCACCTGCTTAGGATTCCCTGGAAATGGCATTGAGAGATATCCTGCCTATCTCTCCAACCCGGAGGTTGTCCTTAGGTATCCATAATTATAGCCATTAATACCCTTGTCCTGCATTAACTTGTCTAATCCTTTCTTAAAGCTGTCAAGACTGACAGCTGTCACCACTTCTTCTGGCAGGGAGTTCCATAGACCAGTAATCCTCTGGGTGAAAAAGTACTTTCTCTTATTTGTTTGAGAACTAGTACCCAAAAGTTTCATGGACTGTCCCCTAGCTCTAGTGTTGTGCGATAGGGAAAACAGTTTTTCCTTATCTACTTTGTCCACACCGTGCATGATTTTATAAACTTCAATCAGGTCACCTCTTAGACGCCGTCGTTCAAGAGTGAAGAGGCCCAACCGTTGCAGCCTCAGATGGTAAGGAAGGTGTTCCAGTCCCTTAATCATTCTGGTTGCCCTCCTCTGCACTTTTTCCAGCTCCATAATATCCTTCTGGAGGTATGGCGACCAGAATTGTACACAGTATTCCAGATGGGACCTCACCATAGATTTATAAAGTGACAAAATGACACTTGCTGACTTATTTTCTATACCCTTCCTAATGATCCCTAGCATTGAGTTTGCTTTTTTCACTGCTGAGGCACACTGGGTTGACACCTTCATTGAGCTGTCCACCAGGACACCAAAGTCCCTTTCCTGGTTTGTCGCAGAGAGTTCAGACCCCATCAATTTATAAATGTAATTGGGGTTTTTTGCCACAACATGCATCACTCTGCACTTACTAATGTTGAAGCTCATTTGCCACTGTTTTGCCCACTCCCCCAGTGTCAAGAGATCCCTCTGGAGCTCCTCACAATCTCTCACAGTTTTCACTACCCTGTATAATTTAGTGTCATCAGCAAATATGGCTACCTTGCTATTTACTCCTACTTCTAGATCATTTATAAAGAGGTTGAAAAGAGATTGAGATCAGCCGGGAAAGCAGCTCAGATTCTTTCGGAATCTGGGAATGAGGGCACTACAAGTTTAGTGCTGATCAAAGGCATTTTCAAAATTGCATTAGGGAGGAATTACCTCAAAGTAGCAGCAGGAAGATGTCAAAGAGCACATGCGATTGTGGTTTTGCTAAATTGTTGCAATTAACTCTGTAGTGCCTCAGATTCAAGGAATAGGGTAGATGACACTAGGACTTGGAGGATCAGATCAGAAGTGCAGGAAACGGCATATTCCCTGCTACTAACATATTAATTAATTAATTAATTGGTCGATATTATTCAGTTCATTTATATACCACCCATCTAGGAGGAATTCCCACTCTGGGTGATTCATGACTATAAAACAGGTAGACATAGGAAAATACATACTATACAACAGAAGACGGCAACATTCTACAAATAAAAAATATATCTGAAACTTTCCAACAGTGGAACACATGAAAAATTAATGCTCATGGATGATTGACCACAGAAAGGATATCTTTGAATGGCTCTCTAAACAATGTTGTTTTGAGGTGTTTGTGTTTTAAATATCCAGAGAAGGAAGTTCACACGGTTCCTTGAGATAGGCAGTTCCATAATGTGATGCTACCACTGAGAAGGCTCTCTTCTTAATCATGGCATCTCTTGCCATTCTTGGTTTCGGCACCTAGAGCTGAGTACTTTGGAAGAATGGGTGATATGGAGAGAAAATCTTTAAGAGAGAGAGAGAGTGTGTGTGTGTGTGTGTGAGAGAGAGAGAGAGAGAGAGAGATGTTCTACAAAGTAGCATACTGAAATCCCAAACCAGGTTCTGAATGTTAACACCTTGTGCCTGATACAATATGCAACCGGATTCAGTTATGGGATTTTCTCACAGGTGCATACCACAGAAATCCAGGGTGCAATGAAAGTTCATGTTTACATTCCAATGACCAAAGACAAAGCACAACTAAATGCAAAATAAAATATATAAAACCATAGGACAGACATGATATATGTAATGCATCTGATTACACACACATACCGTATTTGTCGACATATAAGATGCACCGGAGTATAAGACGCACCCCATTATTACCAAAATAGCCCACTATAGGCCACTATATATAATACAAGATACATTCCATTTTTCCAGTATATTTCTAAGGAGGGGAAGTGGGTCTTATATGCCAGCAAATATGGTATATGCTTTTTTTCCTGGACAGTTAGCAATGTTAGTTGCAGCTTCATTTATAGAAATGCTGCTAACTCTGTAGAAGAGATGACATAAGTACCTCATATTGGAAGAAATCAGCCAACAATAACAGTGAGAGGAATAGTTCCACAGATAAACATCCTGAAGCACATCATCTTAATATGCTGAAGTGTGAAAAATCTATTTCGGAAAGATAAAGCCTAGTCTTCTCTCCCCTACAAATCACCCTAATCTTTTACCAATATACAGTATTACCTTTGCCAATAAGTTAGTTGTTTAGAGTTGAGCCTGCTTGCCTCAGACACCCTCAGATATTGTTTTTCTGTTGTTTGGTATTATTGTTTATGGTATTTAATTGTTTGTATACCACCCAGCATGAGAAATATCCCAGATGGTTGGGATAAAATTGTAAATAAATAAATAACTGGAGGTGAGATCACCAGATTCAAACTTGGAAGACCTCATACGTCTTTGAGTAGCAGAAGTTAAATTCCTTCTGGTGTGGGATTCTTCTTTTAGGCTGTCCGGGTGGGTGGACAAAAGGCAGCCAAATAAGTTGAATATCCGCTTCCAACTTAAAGACAAAAGAGCCTAATGAAGCAAGGATGGACGTCCTGTGGTTCTCCTTTAGTGACATTAGGAGGGCTATAGGTTCCCCAGCCTTAATCTAATTAAATTCCTATTTTTCCTGTCTATGACATGTAATAGATCATCATCATCATCATCATCATCATCATCATCATCATCATCATCATCATCATCATCATCATCTTCCATTTATATCCCGTCCATCTGGGGTTATCCCCACTCTGGACGGGTAACAACAACACATTAAAAACACAATAAAATCACATAAATCACCTAATAAAGTACAAATATCAAGCCTAATTAAAACTGGGGGACTGAATAAAAGCCTAACACTAGTCTGGAGAGTGTCCCTACTCAAATGCCTCCCTGAACAGTTTTCTGAATTTCAGCAAAGAAGTGATCTGGCGCAATTCCGCCAGAAGGGAATTCCATAGGGATAGAACACTGATAAAAAGGGAAACACAAAACAATGCAAAATCCATTATTGCAGGGAAACACTAAATACCTTCAGTGCACAGTACAGTACTCTGGGGGGAAATGCACTTTTGCCCTCTGCTGGTTGAAACCAAATGTACACAAATGTTTCTGATTAGCTTAATCTTCCCCCATCACACCAAACCATTCTACCCAGTGGAGGCTATACTTGGCATCTTTATTCCAACTGATTACACCCATCTTATAAAAATATTTTGCTTAGCTACTTTTTGCACCACTTATCTCTGAAGCAGCTTATTATATTTTTAAAAATAACATAAAGATTGAAAGGGAAAATGTAATATTGATGCGCAAACCAAAAGTATTTGGTAGTGTGGATGTAAAAAAAGAAACCAAAGAATGTGGGATTTGCTTATCTGGGCTTCACTTACTTTAAACACCATAAGAAATAAAATTTATTTTATTCCTTAGTTCCTTTGGCTTGAACTAGTAAAGATAAAGGTTTCCCTTGCTCGAAAGCCAGTCGTATCCGACTCGAAAAATTGGCCAGTAAAACAAGGTTACCGTTGACCATGGTACACCCAATTGTGGTTTAAAAATGTAATGTTTTATTTACCTTGGATACCTTGGAGTCGTGATTCAGCAAGGGGTCCGTGCATTGGTGGACGTTTCCGCGATGACATTCTTCACATACAAATGGACTTGAGAAATCAAGTCCATCTGCATGTAGTTTTTTTTTTGTTTTTTTTTTAGCCATTTGAATATCATGTCACCCGCTGACTAGGCGGACCAAGATGTGTGCCCTCTGCCTTCACCTGGGATCCAACAGAGGATGCTTTGGTGAGTTTTAGTCCTGGACTAACAACATTGACAAGGCATTCTGAAATTGTAATTGTATTTATTTATTTTTCTGTATAGTATTTTGAAATTGTAACTATGATATTGTAAGACATACCTGTCAACCGCGGCGCTGTCCAATCCGGGACCTGCGCAGAACGGGTCTGCGCAGGTCACCTTCCACTCATGCGTGGAAGGGTACGTCGCTTGCGTAGCATTCTACGCAGGCGGCGTAGCCTTCTGCGCATGCGTGGAAGGGGGCTAAGCAAATGTAGCACCCTTCCACGCATGCGTAGAAGGTGACTTATGCAGAAGGGCTCCTTTCCCCCACTGCCAAATTACGGGGTTTTGGGAAATGGCGCAAATCGGTGCCGAATTACGCGGTAATCCCAGCCAAATCAGGATGGTTGACAGGTATGTTGTAAGATACTGTATTTTATTTACCTTATTGTATTTTATACTGTATTTATTTCTGTATTGCTTTCTTGGAATTGCCTGTTATGTTATTGTATATTTTGTTGTTATTGCCGCCTTGAGTCACCCATGGGTAGAGAAAGGCGGGGTATAAATAAAACTTGATTTGAATTGAAATTGAAAAGAAATGGGCAACATTATCTCGTTAGACTGCTCAAGCCCACACGCCCCAACAAGGCTCTCACCTAGTGGGGGAATATTTTATTCATTTTTTAAAAATTTATAACATTTTTATACCACCCATCTGAGAGATTTCCCATTCTGGGCAGTGCACAGACAAATAAAACAACATAATAGAACAAACAGCCAAATAAAATAAACAACAGAATAAATACCTGGAAAAAAGTAAAAATAAAATACTTGGCATCTGAGAGCAAGCAGGGTCAACTGATCTGCTAATTTATTGTCAAATGTATAATATTCTTAAATGTTTCCTTGAATAGGAAGTTTTTAAGTTGTTGTTTTTTTTAAAAAGATATCCAGGAATGGAGACTGGTGTAGTTCTACCAGCAAAATAACAGTGCCACCACCGAGAAGGTTCTATTTCTAGTTATAAACTTTCTAGCCATCCTCAGGGTTAGCACCTGCAGCTGCGCAGATTGTGATGAATGGGTGATGCAGGAAGTTGTTCTGAGGGAGAGACGCTCTGACAGAATACAAGGTCCCAAACTGTATAGGGCAGTGGTTCCCAACATGGGGCCCATACCCCACAGAGGGGCTTCAGTTAGCAGAAGCTTAAGTGACTACATTGGCTGAGCAATGATTTGGGGAATTGACTTGGGCTTCTGGGAATTGAAGTCCAAAACCCAAAGGTTGGGAAACACTGATATAGGGCCTTATATGATAGCACTAACACCTTGTAACTGACACGGTAGGGAACAGGCAGCCAGTGCAAGCCTGCCAAGGCAGGGGAAATATGGTCGGATTTCTTCATCACCAGCCTGGCTGCTGCATTCTGAACCTGTTGCAATCTCCATATCAGACACAAGGGCAGCCCCACATAGAAAACATTATAGTAGTCAATCTGCAAGATTACAGATGAGACACAAGGGCAGCCCCACATAGAAAACATTATAGTAGTCAATCTGCAAGATTACAGATGAGTGGATCATGGTTATGAGAGAGAGCATCTGTCCAAGTAAGAACACAATTATGCAATCTAACAGAGCTGGGAAAAGGCAGCTTTAGACACCGTTGCTATTTGTTGTTCAAAGTAGAGTAATGGGTTCATAATGAACCCCAGGTTGCAAACCTGGTCCCAAGGGGTAAGAGTAATATGTGCCACAATGTTTGAGGAAGCTCTTTCTATGTACCCCCAATTTATTGATTTATTATTAATCTTTATATACCACCCTACTTAGAGCAAACATTATCTTAGGTGGTATTACAGCAACAACATCAATAAAACTCATAAGAAAATTAACCATAATCATCTTTTTTTGTTGTTCAGTCGCACAGTCGATTCCAACCCTTTGTGACCCTATGGACCATTGTTCTCCAGGCACCTCTATCCTCCACCATCCTCCTCAACCTGCCCAGCTCTGTGCCCATTGTGTCTACAATACCATCTAGCCATCTCATCTTTGGCTGCCCCCTTCTTCTTTTGCCCTTCACCTTTCCCAGCATCAAGGCTTTCTCAAATGAATCCTCTCTTCTAATTTGGTGTCCAAAGTACTTCATCTTCATCGTTACTATTTGACCTTCTAAGGAGCAGTCACGGTTAATTTTTTCTAAGATTGACCTATTTGTTCTCCTCGCTGTCCAGGGGACTCTCAAAACTCTCTTCCAACACCACATTTCAAAGGCATCTATTATTTTGCGCTCAGCTTGCCTAATGGTCCAGCTCTCACAGCCATACGTTACCACCGGGAATACTATTGCTTGGATTATACGAATTTTTGTTTGCAAGGTGATATCTCTGCTTTTAACTATGTTCCCCAGGTTTCTCATTGCTTGCCTCCCAAGAATGAGTTGCCTTTTTATTTCATGGCTGCAATTTCCATCTGCAGTGATCTTAGATCCTAAGAATGTAAAATCTGTCACTGCTTCTACTTCTTCCCCATCTATTTTCCAAGGACTGATCAGGCCTGTTGCCATTATTTGGCACCCCAAATCTAAGAGGCAGGGACAAAAATCGTGGAATTAATATCAGAATTAAAAATACATCAGTCACCTACCAGGGACTGCAGTGGCTCAGTGGTTAAGAAGCTCACTTTGTTAGCTGGAAGGCCAGCAAGTCGGCAGTTCAAGACCTGGGTACTGCATGATTGTTTGAGTGGCCATCTCTGTCCCAGCTCCTGCCAACCTAGCAGTTCTAAAGCAAGAAATTGCAAGTAGATGAATAGGGACCACTTCAGTGGGGAAAGATCTTGGGGGACATGAAAGGAGCCTCATTTGGGTGTCCCCTGAACGGAGTTTCTCCAGCAAAAATCCTTTCAACTCAGAATAATTTCTGACATGAAATTATTACTATTATATCCACCAGGGAAGAATATCCAGGAAGGTCTGTCTCTATAAAAGTGCTTTCAGTGGTTTTTTTTTTAAAAAATGGTTGAACTGAATGGGCCTGACGAATCTCCACAGGGAGACTGTTTCACAAGTGTGTGTGTGTGTGTGGGGGGGGGGGGGGGCCCTTCTGAGAAAATTCTTTTTGGTGACACTCCTTTCAGGTTATCTTGGGGTGGCGACTCTAATAATGTGGCCTGGGAGGTAGGATTTCGTTTTTTCTTTTCAATTTAAATTTGTATTGTTTTACAGAAATAGAACAAAATACATTTTAAAAAAACAAATATACATACATACATACATACATACATACATACATACATACATACATACATAGAAGAAACAACTTACATTGAGCACATTCAACCTCACCCAACCCGTCACCTCCCACAACCCACAAATAACATATAAGACATACCTATAACATATAAAAACATAAGGAGGTAGGATTTCTATGCATCCTTGCTGCGTTTTACTGACTGTCCTTGTTTCTATGGTACAGAAAAATAATTGGAATTTAAAGTGGCCATGTGGAAATAATGAATCAAAACTACATTCAAGTACTATTGATTTAAGTAGGAAGTCAGATAAATCTTAATTTGGTGTGCATTTGCGGAAAACAACTACAGAGTTCTCAAAGTTATTAATAGGAAATGGGGTGATTTATAACACAGGGAGGGGGTGGCAGAATCCTTCCTGTGGTTAATCTGAACCAGAGTTTACAAAAAGTAAGAACAGGGTTGGTTCTTCTTTCTAAAGAGAGCCAGTTCAGGGTTCCAGTACTGTATTTATAGAAGGACTCAGAAGATCGGGATTCCAATCGTTGCTCTGCTTTGAGATTCAGTGGGCAATTGTAGGACAGTGCCGCCGGAGCCTAGAATTCAGCTCAGGTTTGTTGGGCGTCCTGGCCGAAGATGGAGGAGGTGGGGAGAGACATCCGCGTACACCTGGGTCCACTTTGGTGGGCTCAAAAGACGCTTCCCCGCCACAACCATCGCCAGTGCTGCCGGAGCCCAGGCCTCAGAACTCAGCTCAGGTTTGTTGGGCATCCCAGTCGAGGATAGAGGAAGCGGGGAGAGACATCAGTGACACCTGGGTCCATTTTGGCAGGCTCAAAAGATGCTTCCCCGCCACAACCACCTTGGTCTCAGTGCAGAGCTCGCAGGACTCTGGACCTACATCTGCAGCTGTTTTAGGTGCCAATCCCTTTCCGGTTGGCCCCTCTCAGCTCCTTCTATGGCCCGGTCAGTCTTGGGAAGTGCGGGTGCAGCTGTTACTGATCTCACACGGAGGACAGGGGAGTCACCATCGATGCTAGTTCTGTTGCTCAGTTGTAGCCTGTAGCTTTGTGGTTTCTGGGAATGTATTGTTTTCATTATGTATTGTAAGTTATTATGCTCTGCATTCATATTGTTTATTATCACTGTATATTGCATATTGTTTTTTACTGTATTTTCATTATGTTGTTATATTGTATGAATGAATATGTTGTTGCCGCCTTGAGCCAGCTTCGGCCCGAGAAAGGCGGGGTATAAATTAAATTGGAAATACTTATTGTTGTGTTCTAATGGAGTAATCTTCTACATGGATAACAATGTATCTTAACCAATGTAACCTTGCCAACGGGTAACAATGTAACCTTCAGCTGTATCACATAAACCCTGTAATCGGACGCGAGCTAATGACCACCAGCTGGCAGCAGCGAGCGTCCAAGCTCTCTTGGTCCAAACTCATCAATGGCAACAGCGCGGGAAGTTTTCCCGCCACCACCTACACCTGGACAAGAAGGGCGTGACCAGCAATGACGTCACGCAGACAGTAGCCAATGGGCTATCAGGGAACCACGTTCAAATGTATCACTACTGTATATAAAGAGCGATTGATCCGCCATTACCTCATGTTCCCTCTGTCCACCATGCAATAAACCTGAGTTAACCCAGCCCGAGGCTGTGTCCTGTGTCTTAGTTCTCATACACTAAATTGGTGACGAAGGTGGGATTATGGATCCCCAAGGAGCCAGGGCACAGAACGGGTTCAACATCACCAAACCGCAAGACTGGGAGCTTTTTGAGATGGACTTCCAGGCGGCACTGGTGGAACTCAAAGTCAAAGAAGACGACGAGGAGAGGAAGAGGGCCATCCTCACCAGAATGCTTGGGATAGAAACCAAGCGAACGCTGGTGGGCATCATTGCACCGAAGAAGGTGAGCGATTTCAAAGCCGAGGACATTATGAAGCTGCTGCGTGAGCGTTTCCGACCCTCGAGGGCAATGTTTCCCGCTCGGAGCGCATTTTGGAGGCGAGTCCAAGCGCCGGACGAGTCGGTTGAGGCATTCGTAACAGCCATGAGAATAGCCGCCGTCCCCTGCAGATGGGACAACCTAGAGATGGCCCTCAGGGACGGAGTTCTGTGTGGCCTGAAGGACAAGGAGGTGCAGTGCAGCTTGATGAACAAGGAGCCACCACCCACGCTGGCAGAAGTTATAGAGGCCGCGGAAGCCGCGGAATCCACGAATGCTGGAGTGGACGAAATGCACCAGTGGCGGGAGTGGCGTCCTAGAGCCGGCAAAGCGGAAAATTCGGTGCACGGAAGGTCCGGACAGTCGGTGCACGCAACCCGACGAGCCTCGAAGTCGTCCACGGAAGGCAGCGACGGCGAGGAGGTCCAGAAGGTCCGAAAAGGAGGGCGCCGCTGCGATGGTTGCGGAGCGGCCCATGAGCGCGCGAGGTGCCCATTCAGAAAAGCCGAGTGTTACACCTGCGGTCGTCGGGGGCACATCGCCAAGGCATGCAGAAAGCGGAAGGAGGGCCGGAGGCAGTCACAAGACCGTTCGACCAGACCGGACCGTCCAGCGAGGTCCAAAGATGGCGCCCAGACTACGAGGAAGCAGGACGGCGTGGGCCGCATCTCGGACGCCAGCGAGGACGATGCCCCCGTGTTCAGCGTGTCCGCGGGACAGTCCCATTACTTCGTTGAGGTACTAGTACAAGGGGCCCCTATCATGATGGAAATTGACTCGGGGTCCTCCTACTCTATAATTCCCCAGAAAGAGTTCTTGAAAATCGACCCCCACGTGCGGCCCAAGCTTAAAACGCTGAGGTCCACGTTGCGAGACGTACAGGGGAACAGCATTCCGGTGTTGGGGGTCGGGAAATTTCGGGTCAGTTTTAAGAGACACTCTGCGGAACTGCCCCTAGTTGTCCTTAAGGGGGGACGTTGTAGCCTCCTAGGGACGCAGTGGTTTCAGCCCCTAGGGTTGTTCATAGGGGGAGTGCATACAGTGGGGGTGGATCCAATACAAGCGGTGTGCGACGCGCATCCCGCCGTTTTTGAAAAAGGACTGGGAAAGTTCAAGGGACCCCCTGTAGCCTTCGACCTAGACCCGGAGGTCCGCCCGATAAGACTCAAACCGCGCAGGGTGCCATTCGCATTAAAGGACAAAATAGAGGCGGAACTGGACAAACTGGTGAGCCAGGGGATTCTTATTCCTGTTGATTCCGCAGAGTGGGAAACTCCAATTGTGACCGCTCTGAAGGCTAACGGGGAGGTGCGCATTTGCGCTGATTATAAGTGTACAATTAATAAGGCGATCCGCCCTAATGCATACCCGGTGCCGGTGGTCAGCCACCTTCTGGCCAGGCTGAATGGGGGAAAGTGTTTCGCTAAACTCGATTTGGCACAAGCCTATCAGCAACTCCCTGTAACTCCCGCCACGGCCGCGGCACAAATGATAGTCACACACAAAGGGGCGTTCCAGGTGTCGCGTTTACAGTTCGGCGTGAACTCGGCACCCGGCCTTTTTCAGTCGCTTGTGGAACGCCTCCTGAAGGGGCTGGAGGGGGTGTTGCCTTATTTTGATGACGTGTTGATAACAGGGGGGAGTGAGGCTGAACTGGCAAAGAGATTGGATAAAGTACTGACTGTGTTCGAGAAAGCGGGGCTGCGACTGAGAAAAGACAAATGCGTCTTTTTCGAAACTGAGGTTGAGTTTTTAGGGTTTCGGGTCACGCCAGAGGGTATTAAGCCGTCCAAAACCAAAGTAGCCGCCATCAAGAACGCTCCTCGCCCCACATCCAAAACCGAGCTACAATCATTTCTGGGGCTCCTCAATTTTTACCATACCTTCCTTCCACGGAAGGCGTCCGTGGCCGAGCCGCTCCATCGGTTGCTAAAAAAGGAGGAAACATGGATGTGGGGTGACGAGCAAGAGAGGGCGTTTAAAGAGTTGAAGCAGCTCCTAACATCTGAGGCAATCCTGACGCATTTCGACCCCAAACGGCCAGTGGTCTTAGTCTGCGACGCATCCCCGGTGGGGGTGGGGGCGGTGCTTTGCCACGTGTTGGACGACGGAAGGGAGGCCCCGATAGCGTTTTATTCAAGGTCCCTGTCCCAAGCAGAGCGTAATTACGCACAGACCGACAGGGAGGCATTAGCGATAGTAGCGGGAACCAAAAAATTTCACGATTTTCTGTATGGTCGGCCGTTCAAAATCGTGACTGACCACAAGCCCCTGTTAGGAATTTTCACTGCAAATAAGCCCACGCCACAGATCCTGTCCCCAAGAATGCTGCGGTGGGCTATCTTTCTCAACGCATACCAACATGAGTTGGAGTACCGGCCCGGGAAGGAGATCAGCCATGCAGACGCACTCTCGAGGTCTCCTTTGCCCTTGTCGGGCGTCCAAAAGGAAAGGGCAGAGAGAGATCACCAGGTTTTGTTAATAGAGGTTTTAGACTCACCCCCAATAGTACCGGCCGACATTGCTAGGGCGACAGGCAAGGACAGAACGCTAGAGAAAGTTAGTTCATGGCTACAGAAGGGGTGGCCGGCGTCATCCCCAGGTACGGAATTCGACCCATTTTTTCGAAAAAAAATAGAGTTGTCCCTAGAGAGGGGGTGCCTCTTGTGGGGTCAACGGGTGGTGGTTCCTACGTCCCTGCGATCGAGGGTACTCGAACTGCTGCACGTCAGCCACCCGGGCATCGTCCGTTCCAAGGCGCTGGCCCGGAGTTACTTCTGGTGGCCACAGCTGGACGCGGACATTGAGCACATGGTCGGCACTTGTGAGGCATGCCAGGGCTCCCGACCGGAGGCGGCCCGTCTTCCGCATAGGGAATGGGACGCAGCAAGGGGGCCATGGTCCAGGGTGCACGTAGACTTCGCTGGCCCGTTCCGAGGAACCATGTTTCTCCTGGTGGTGGATGCGTTCTCCAAGTGGCTGGAGGTTATCCCAGTAAAGAGCACGTCCTCCGCCACTACAATTAGCCAGCTAAGGAGAGTCTTTTCCACGTTCGGTTTACCCGACACTTTGGTCAGCGATAACGCTAGTTGTTTCACCTCCGCTGAGTTCAGGGCATTCATGGAGGCAAACGCCATTCGGCATGTCACATCCGCGCCGTTTCACCCGGCCACGAATGGCCAAGTGGAACGGCTGGTGCGTACAACAAAGGATGCGCTGCGGCGCATGGGCCCGGGGGACCTAAATCACCAAGTATGTCAGTTTTTATTAGCGTATAGGGTGACCCCCTTAGCGTCAGGTTACTCGCCGGCAGAGCTGCTGATGCGGCGAAAACTGACCACAATCCTGTCCAGGCTAGACCCGACGAGAGTCGAGGACAAAGGAAAAAACATAGGGTTGGCAGTCTCGAAAGGTTTCGCCGTCGGCGATCCTGTTCACTGCAGGAACTATGCCAGCGCAGGTCCAGCCTGGGTACCAGGGACGGTTGTGGAACAGACGGGGCCAGTGTCGTACCGGGTCGAGACTAGCACCGGTCTCCTCTGGAGGAGGCACGCGGACCAACTTAGGCACCGAGTGAGTGGGGGGCCGGTCAGTGGGGCTCAGCAACAGGATTCAGCGTTAGGGTTCTCCCCCACCCGTTTAGCCCAAGGGGGAGACAGCAACGGACAACAGTCCCAAACAAGGGGGGAAAGCAGCGGCCCCGACTCATACCTTTTTGATACGCCAGCTCTATCAGGGGCCGGGGAAGGGGGAGAGGAGTTCGCGACCGCTGCCCCCGAATTTAATTCTGACTTTGATTTTGCGAGCCGGGGGGGGGGTTCGGGAGTGTTCCCCCACCCATCCAAGCGAGAAGAGGGGTTTTTCGTTAGCCCCCAGTGCCCCCGGTTCTTCCCTAATACAGCACACACCTCCCAACAACGCCGCGGAGCCGCGGCAAGTCACTAACGAGTCTCCCTCTCCAATTACAAGACAGGAAAACAGGGGACAAAGAGAAGGTAGCAAACCCGGGGAAAGGCAGCCCGCATCGAGACCCCAGCGTGTTCGAAATAAGCCATCTTGGCTGAGAGACTTTGTCTCATCCTAGGGGGGGGGGAGTGTTGAGTTCGAGACTTCGTCTCATCCTAGGGGGGAGGAGTGTTGTGTTCTAATGGAGTAATCTTCTACATGGATAACAATGTATCTTAACCAATGTAACCTTGCCAACGGGTAACAATGTAACCTTCAGCTGTATCACATAAACCCTGTAATCGGACGCGAGCTAATGACCACCAGCTGGCAGCAGCGAGCGTCCAAGCTCTCTTGGTCCAAACTCATCAATGGCAACAGCGCGGGAAGTTTTCCCGCCACCACCTACACCTGGACAAGAAGGGCGTGACCAGCAATGACGTCACGCAGACAGTAGCCAATGGGCTATCAGGGAACCACGTTCAAATGTATCACTACTGTATATAAAGAGCGATTGATCCGCCATTACCTCATGTTCCCTCTGTCCACCATGCAATAAACCTGAGTTAACCCAGCCCGAGGCTGTGTCCTGTGTCTTAGTTCTCATACACTAAACTTATCTCAAGTGAAAACTGTGAGAGATTGTGAGGAGCTCCAGAGGGATCTCTTGATACTGGGGGAGTGGGCAAAACAGTGGCAAATGAGCTTCAACATTAGTAAGTGCAGAGTGATGCATGTTGGGGCAAAAAAAACCAATTACATTTATAAACTGATGGGGTCTGAACTCTCTGCGACAAACCAGGAAAGGGACCTTGGTGTCCTGGTGGACAACTCAATGAAGATGTCAACCCAGTGTGCCTCAGCAGTGAAAAAAGCAAACTCAATGCTAGGGATCATTAGGAAGGGTATAGAAAATAAGTCAGCAAGTTTCATTTTGCTTCTTTATACATCTATGGTGAGGCCCCATCTGGAATACTGTGTACAGTTCTGGTCGCCATACCTCCAGAAGGATATTATGGAGTTGGAGAAAGTACAGAGGAGGGCAACCAGAATGATTAGGGGACTGGAACACCTTCCTTACCATCTGAGGCTGCAACGGTTGGGCCTCTTCACTCTTGAACGACGGCGTCTAAGAGGTGACCTGATTGAAGTTTATAAAATCATGCATGGTGTGGACAAAGTAGATAAGGAAAAACTGTTTTCCCTATCGCACAACACTAGAACTAGAGGGCACTCCATGAAACTTTTGGGTACTAGTTCTCAAACAAATAAGAGAAAGTACTTTTTCACCCAGAGGATCACTGGTCTATGGAACTCCCTGCCAGAAGAAGTGGTGACAGCTGTCAGTCTTGACAGCTTTAAGAAAGGATTAGACAAGTTCATTGAGGACAAGGGGATCAATGGCTATAATTATGGCTACCTAAGGACAACCTCCGTGTTGGAGAGATAGGCAGGATATCTCTCAATGCCATTTCCAGTGAATCCTAAGCAGGTGAAGGCATCTGCTTGGGAATAATACCCTGAAGCAAACAGTGAGCCACTGTATGAGACAGAATGCTGGACTGGATGGGCTTCTGTGGCCTGGTCCAGCAAGGCTGTTCATATGTTCTAACCTATTTTACAAGGTTGCTTTTTGTTGGGATACCAGGAAGAGGAAGAAAGCCTTGTATGCTGATTGAAAGAAACAAAGGTAATAAGTAAATAAACAAAAAAAAAACAGGCAGGCAGATTGATTGATTTTCTGGTGATGCAGGGATATAAAATGCAATTTGTTTTTTTGTTTTTCCCTGAAGTATTTCAGGATTCCCCACATTTGGGGATAAAAAGGGATTAGAACTTATCCTCTACTGAGCTTTATGATGTCTAAATGTGTTATCTTTTCAGTGTTTGACAAATTAAAGTCTCCCTTGCTAGTAATGTCTGACTTTAAAGGGGTGCTCTTCTCCATTTAAAGCCAAAGAGCCAGCGCTGTCTGTGTCCGAAGACATTTCCAAGGACATGTGGCTGGCATGACTAGATGCTGAAGGACATGGAACGCTGTTACCTTCTCTCTCCCCCCAAAGCAGTACCTAATTATCTACTTGCAATTTCTTGCTTTCAAGCTGCCAGGTTGGCATGAGCTGGGACAAACAATGGGAGCTCAGTCTGTCATGCAGCACTTGGGTCTCAAACTGCTGATCACTCCCTATGAGTCTCCTTGACTGTTAAGATTTTCTCAGGAGGCCCTTGTCTTAGACCATGGATTCTCAACCTATGGCGTGTGGGCTGGATGTGGCCTATAGCACCATTTCATGTGGCCACCATTGCCTCCACCACACCAGGAAGTGCCATGTGGTGGAGGAAGGGCAAATGGCCATCTGGCCCCCAAAGCTGTCCGAGGGAGCCAGGGCCAGCATCAGAAATTTCTGGGCCTGGTATGCGCCTCTCCCCCCCCCCCCCCCATTTTGGCCAGGCCCCTGTGGTTTCCTGCACCTGCATGGTTTGTTTACACATGTGTACATCAGTGGTTTTCCGGCGACGCCATGCCCCTGTGGTTTTCTACACATGCATGGTTTGTTTGTGCATGCGCACATCAGTGGTTTCCTGGTGCCGCCAGGCGCCCATCATCTCCAGGCCAGGACGGGAGTCCTGATGGTGGCCCTGGAGGGAGCATGACCTGATCCCTGGCTTTAAAAAGGTTGAGATCTCCAGTCTTAGACCCACCACCCTCACAGACTCTCATGACAGGAGTGAGAAGGGTTTTTCTCTCTCAGTGGCTGTTCACAGGCTGTGGGAAGTCTTTATTCAGGAAACTTTGCTGGCTCTCTCCTTTTTATCCATTCAGCCATAGTTAAAAACACGTCTTTTTGGCAGGCTTTTAACAACTACATTGGGCTATAGTTCAGCTTCAGGGGTGGATGGTATCTCTTCTGAAAGATTTGGGGTTGTCCTTAATGTGCTGTCAAGTCAAAACTGACTTATACTTACCCTAAAAGTGCTTTCAAGATAAGTGGGATATTTAAGGAGTGGTTTTACCAGTTTTACCCTACCAGTGAGTTTTGATGGTTGAGAGTGGATTCTTTGTTGCACAGAGAAACACATCAACCCTTCTTTTTTTTTCTGCAAGTAAGTCCTTGCTGCTTATTTCCCCACTATTTGTGATCTGTCCTTATTCTAGTATTCAGAAGGCTTATTAAGATACTTTTTATAGTTTACAGAAAGCTCGTTATGATTCTGTACTTAGATGTCTTCTAAAAGGGTAATTGATCCTTTGATAAATGGTTGCGCAGATTCTTCAGCAGTCAATTATTTGCTTAAAGAGACGATTTATTGCAACATGCACTACCTCTCACTGATAAGATCATTCCAGTGCTATACAAATCTTCTCACATTTGCAATGTAAGCCAAGCTGGCATGTATTGAAACCTTACATTGAAAACGGCTTTCCAGCAAAGCAAACATAATGTCGCTTGTCACAGCATTAAGCACACAGCAGTATGTGAGCAGCATTAACCTGTGGAATGAAAGTCAGAAGGACTTGCATGACTGTAGTCAATTTGTTCTTTCCTCTGTCTCTTGCTCCAGCCCAAACAGTGGTCAAGAACTGACACTGGCCAAAATGTGTTGTATTGCACATGTATGTATGTGTGGAAGTAAATATTCACACTCAAGCCAGTACTACTGAGGTGTGAAGATGGTTCTTGACACCAACTCCTGAATCTGCAAGGTCTTTTCTGTACACTTCAGTGGAGGCAGAAATTCTGAATGCATAATGAAACTCATCTAAAGGTCTTCTCTCTCCACTGAATAGTATGGGATATAGAAGTAAGAGTCATTAACGGAATGACAAGAGCAGGAACATTTCTTCCATTAACTTTCTTAGGTTGATTTATTTTCATATTCAAACCAGATTTCAGATAACGTTCTCATTCCTCAGTCATTCTTACTTACAAGCCACTTCATATCATTCCGAGTGGAATCTGGCCCTTGATGAAGGTTTCCCATGGTAAGGATTACTACAGGCTCCTTTCATGTCCCCAAGATCTTTTCCCACCAAAGTGGTCCCTAATTATCAAATTGCAATTTCTTGCTTTCTAAAGGTTAGGTTGGCAGGAGCTGGGATAGAGATGGGTGCTTAAACAATCATGCAGTACCTGGGTCTCAAACTGCCGACTAGCCAGCCTTCCACCTAATAAGGCAAGCTTCTTAACCACTAAGCCACCGCAGCCCCATCAGTATAGGTAAATCTAAAAGTTGCTTTTGCTCAAAAGCCAGTCGTATCTGACTCTAGGTTTCAGTGCTCATCTCTGTTTATAGCCAAAAAGCCAGTGCTTTCTGTGTTTGTAGACATTTCCATGGAAATCTGGGAGACATGACTAGATGGTGGTGGGTTTACGGCTGCCTAGGAGTTGACAATAGAACTCTGAGACGTTGACAATATCATTTTGGTGATCAATGTCCTTTATTCTTTCTTTTACCAATGATTTTGCCTTCACAAGCATTAATTGGCCCAAATATTCAGGAGAGAAGCCGACACTGCGAAGTTCTTGTACACAGGTACGATGCCAGCATGATTGGTAGCTGTCTGACAGCAGCAGGGGCATCAGACCTGTTGGGTCAAACATGGTTTTAAATCCTGAGATTAGAATTCTGGTCCAGACCTGTGTCTTTATACTTGGCACATCTGCTTCCAGCCTCAAAACCGCAATGGAAGTACATTTGGGGGTGCCAAACAAAGCCCTAAGGAAATTCAACTGGATAATTTCATAAGCCCTTAAGTATGAATATGGGCCTAGTTGTATCCCATAAAGGAGTTGAGCAACTGTTTTTGCCATAAACAGTTTAATTGCAGCTAGAATGTATTTTGTCCCCTGCTGTCTATAAAATTTTATGATTGCATGTGAACTTTTCTGGGCATTATAGGTGGCATGGTTTACCTGGGCTGTTGATTTCCTTGAAGCCTGAAATACTATGCCCAGGTATTTGAAACATTTGACTTGTTCTAATTTGTGGGAGTCAATTGTCCATTTATGTTCTTGCCTTTTATTAGAAAAAACTAAGACTTTAGAGTTCTCATAATTGATTATTAATTGCTCCTCGTTACAGTAGGAGGTCAGGATTCTTAATGCCCACTTCATTCTTGGGGACAGGGAGAGGAGAACTGTGTCATCTGCATAAAGGAGGATTGGGAGGTGTCTATCAGCCAGTTTGGGGGCATGAACATCAACTCTCTGAAGAGTTTTAATCAGAGAATTGATGTAGATATTAAAGAGCAGTGGGGCCAGAATACATCCCTGTTTCACCCCCTTTGCTGTTTGTATGAAATCAGAGAGATCCCCTACCCGGTTGCATCTCTCTCTGAGGCCAGTTTTATCATATAACTTGTAGATTAGGAGCAAAAGTCTTTTATGAATGGAGGATCTGTGCAGGATGTCCCAAAGTCTGACCCTTGATATACTGTCAAAAGCTGCCTTTAAATCAATAAAGGCTGCGTATAAATTCATACCTAAATGGTTGGTATATTTATCTGCCAGATATTGGAGCACCAAGCAATGGTCTATAGTGGAACGTCCAGGCTGGAACCCCACTGCTGACCTGCTGACCTTCCAGCCATCAAGTTCAGCATCTTAACCACTAAGCCACCACAGTCCTTATGCTATCAGTAAACCAATCCTTTTTTAAATAAAAACTTCTAACCTCTTTAAAATGTCTTTTGAGCTTAAACTACATAACTCTAATCAGGTTTGCTTACTTTGCTCACTGTGGTCATCCAAGGAGGCTTCTAAAGACCTAGGATGTTGACTGTCTTTTGGGAGGAAAGCTTCCAAACCTGTGGGGGAATAGGAAGGAATGCCTCCAGAAAAAGCACAGCTGGTGGGTTAAGTGAAAACCTGTGCTGAAACATTTTGTGGCAGTCTCGCTTTGCTGTAACAGCATCAGAGGCCTGGAGTAATGGCACTCTGCTATTGTCTGCTCTGGGTGTCACTGTGAGTGAAAACAGGCAATGAAATATATGACACCCCCATCTGTGATAATTCATTCTGACAACAAATGTGGAGATGAATATCAAGAATGAAACCCAGAAAAAGAAAATCCTTTTCCTTTTTAATAGCAAGAGAGGGATGTGGCATATTTATATGTCCTCGTGATGATGATTAGCATAAGAATGGCAACACACTAGGACAGCATCTCGGTTCAGTCTTGAGGTTGTAAATCTAACTTCCCCTTGGCAGTTGACAGGCAAGCAGCCTGTAAGAAGGGATGTTTAAAATTCATGGCCTTTGCTCCAAGCATTTATAACACCAGGAGATCACCTTGAAGAAAAACTGAGCCTGTAAAGTTGTACAAAATTGCTTTACAACTCATTCTATGCACCTGCTTTTCCTGTGTAGGATCATCCTCTGTGCCCTCCTCTTCATCTTCCCTCCTTTCCCTCAATGGACTCTTTGTTGAACATACATTTACTACAGTAGCTAGAAATGGGACAGTGTCCCACATGGTCCTGAGGGATATAGTTTTGCCCAGCGAATGTCATCCCCCGAACCCAAGTTTTGTCCAAAGGTTGGCAGTAAAAATGGCAGAGGCCTTAATAGCAATAGCAATTATACTTATGTAACACCCCATAGCACTTAGTGCACTCTCTGGTCAGTTCACAATTTAATTAGCATTTTGCCCCCAACATACTGGATACTCATTTTATCGACCTTTACTGTTGTATTTTTGCTTATATGTATTGTTTTTTTCTGTTGATATTATTAATAAAATTTATTTTTAAAAAATGATACAACCCCCCCTTCCCCCCTCTTCTTCTTTTGTGTCCTGATCAAACCCTGGACTTCCAAAATGAAACCACTTTCTTGGCTTTGTCATTGGCCAAGCTTAAGTCTTCATCGGTGCATGTTTATGGCAGTAATCGGCAGACCAGTAGGTGAGCTGGATTCTGAACCTCTCCCCATTCACACAGTGTGTTGTTGTCTGCCATCATCCTCCACTTTAACATGTTGGTCTTACATTTAGGGACTCCGACCCTCACATTAAGGGTCCTCCAAGTGGCATAGGGGAGGTTGAGATCCTCAGCTATATCCTCCTTTAATGATGTTCCTTGCCCAGTGAGCTCCTTCCTTCATCTTTTTATTTGGTTTTGCTCTTGTGTACCCTCAAGAATGTTTGTCCTTGCCATAAAGCTCTTTCTGGATCTGAGTCGGCAGACTTGAGGCTCATATCCATTCAGAGGGTGTTGAGGGTCATTGTCTGGCTACAGTGTTTTATGTACATGTTCCAGATTGCCTGATTTTCAACATCAGTGTAAAATTGCTGGAAAAGTCATGTGGAGATTTTGGCTGCAATGCAGTGGCATCTAGTTTTCTTCTTTTCTTTTGTTGGTTGATTTTCTTAACTAATGCTTAGGCAAGGTAATGTCCTGCATGTCCGTAAGAAATGGAGACAGTATCTGTTGTTGTTATTGTTCTTCTTCTTGTTGTTGTTGAGTTGCACAGTCGAGTCTGAAGCTTTGCGACCCCATTGACCACAGCACACCAGGCTCCTCTGTCATCTGCCATCCTCCGTAGCCTGCCTAGATCTACACCCACTCCATCAACGATGCCATCTAGCCATCTCATCCTCTGCCTCCCCCTCTCCCCAGTATATACCTGATGGATTGCGAGCATTCTATATGTTTGATGAAGGGGTACTGCACTCCGCTTTCAGAGTCAGGTTCCTCGATTTCATTGATTGATCATTAGGGTGCAGGTAGCCTCAATGGCTTGGCACACCATCTATTAACTCAGGTTATTATATTATCCCTGACATTTCACAGACACAAAAGACTTTGCTCTGGCTACCATTTGGTTGGACTACCACAAAGGGTTATACGTGGGTCTACCTTTGAAAACAGTCTGGAAATGTAGGGTGCAATGTGGCAGCATCATTATTCATTGGAATAATTCAATATGATAATATTGTGCAAATGCTTTGCCTTCTCCAGTCCATTTCTGGTCCTACTTGAAAGTGTTGAGTGTCTTATTTCAAGTTCTGAGCAGCTTCACGGGGCATATTTGTGTCCCATTAGGTCACTATCTGAGACCTTGGGGACATGAAAGGAGCCTCATCCGGGCAAAAATCTTCTCAACCCAGAATAATTTCTAACATGAAATTATTACATACAGTACTTACTTACTTACTTACTTACTTACTTACTTACTTACTTACTTACCCTACCCTACCCTACCCTACCCTACCCTACCCTACCCTACCCTACCCTACCCTGCCTGCCTGCCTGCCTACTAACTATTGGATAAAGTTCACTCAGGGCAATCAACAAGCATAAGTGGTCCCTATTTATATACAGTGGTCCCTATTTATACACAGTACTTGCAATGTATTGATTTCAAACTGCTAGGATGGCAGGAGCTGGGACAGAGATGGTCACTCATTCCATCATGCAGTACCTGGGTCTCAAACTGCCAATTTGCTGACCTTCCAGCTAACAAGGAGAGCTTCTCAACCACTGAGCCACCGCTGCCCCTAGAGATTACAGATTAGTAAATATAATTCTGATTATGGATAAATTAGAGGAAAGTACATATGCAGAGGCAGACAGTGCTGGCTCTCTGGCTGTAAACAGAAATGAGCACTGAATCCTACACTAAAAAACGACTGGCTTTTGAGCAAGGACGACCTTACTACTACCATAAATACAGAATTATCACTTGTGGTGACTACAGTAGAATTTTTGAGATATGTGAGAT
This sequence comes from Bradypodion ventrale, assembly GCA_035047345.1. Lineage (NCBI taxonomy): Eukaryota > Metazoa > Chordata > Lepidosauria > Squamata > Chamaeleonidae > Bradypodion > Bradypodion ventrale. The sequence goes on along the minus strand of JAWDJE010000002.1, from coordinate 325,064,857 downwards.
GTTCAAGAAGTGGTTTCAGTGACATTTCCTCGTGAGTTTTCATGGCCCAAGTGATGAAATCAACCCACCGCCCCTGAGTCCTGGTATGATAGGCTATCCACCAGATACCATACTGGTTGTACTCCCTATAAGTTATATCATCCCTGACCATGAATACTGGGTCTGAAGGCAATTGGAGTCCAATATTGTGGGGAGATACAATTTTTCTGCTTCTGTGGATAAAAAGAAAGAAAGAAAATGAAACACGCATTTCTCCCCAGAGCCCAAAAAGAGTTTTCTTTATCTACAGCTGATAAGGAGGTGAAAGTCTGTTGTGCTCTATGTCTCTGTTGCAGTTGACTGAGTTATGAATATTTCTTCATTTAGAATATATCTTCCAGCTTTATGTAAAGAGAGATGAACCTGACTGCAAACGAGCACTGACAAGCTGTGCTGAAGCAATTACCTCCTTCTCTCCCTGGCTATGATGACAAATCTAGCAGAAACACAGGATCCCTGGCAAAGAATACATCACCTTGCAACACGATGGGGTTCTCTCTCTTCCTACTGTCTTATAAAAAGGTTCATAAATAGCTATTAATGCAGGTTGGCCCAAGACATTTTGCTGCTTTAGACAAGGGACAAGATGGGGCCCACCCCATTCCATGCAGTAGCGATATCAATTACACTTATATACTGCCCCATAGCTTTTAGTGCACTCTCTGGGACTAGTTAATTAGCATTTTGCCCCCAACATGCTGAGGATTCATTTTTCCAACCTCAGAAGGAGGGAAGGCTGAGTCAACCTTGAATCCTGGTTAGGATCAAACTCACAACCTTTTGGCTGCCAACTGAATGGGAGCATCCTCCATACCAGCTGAGAGCTGGTATGGGGGATGGAACACAAAGATCAGGATGGAACACAAAGAGAAGAGAATGAGCCAAGCAGGGCTCATGTGGCACAGTGGTTAAAAGGGTTGTTGTGCAACCAAAACGTTGTGAGTTCAATCCTGAGGGGAGCCAAGGTTGAATCAGCTTTCCATTCTTCTGACGCCAGTAAAATGAGTACCCAACAAGTTTAGGGCAAAATGCTAATTAACTTGTGAACCACCCAGAGAGTGCATTGAGTGCTATGGGATGGTATATAAGTGTGATTGCTGTTACTCAGGACAAACAATCTGGCAACTGCTTCTGTGCTACTCTTCACTCCCCACCCCAGCCTCTTTTGTCTGAGAAGGTTGTTCACCCTGCCTACTGGTAGAGCTGGCTCTGTTGTTAAGTGCCAGGTCAATCCTAAAGGAAATCAACCCTGACTGCTGCTTGGAAGGGCAGATACTGAAGCTGAAGCTCAAGTACTTTGGCCACCAAATGAGAAGAGAGGTCTCACTGGAGAAGGCCCTGATGCTGGGAAAGATCGAAGGCAAAAGAAGGGGACAGCAGAGGATGAGATGGCTAAATGACACCATTGATGAAGTGGGCAAACAATAGATCTGGGCAGGCTATGGAGGATGGCAGATGATAGAGGAGCCTGGCGTGCGGTGGTCCATGGGGTCGCAAAGAGTCGGACTTGACTATGTGGCTGAACAACAACACTCAGTTATCTCAGAAATGTATACTATGATTCTAGGGTCCTGCAAACCTCTAGATTTCACTGGATGAGAGCTCCCATAATTTCTGGCTTGTTGAGGCTCCCACAACATCTGGAGAACTTCAGATTCCCTTGTGAGGCAGCAGTGGAGGGAGCTGTAGTCCACTCTCCTTCCACCCACAACTAAAGGCAGCCAAGAATTTCCTAGTAAATGTAGAGATGCCAGGAGACCACCTTGTTGGGAGACAGAAAAGAGCAGTAAAAGGAGAAAACAAATAGAAGGGGGAGTAAAAAAAATCATAAATAAATGAGGAGAAGTCAAGAGACAAAGGAGAAAAGAGAAGAAATGGAGGAATAGGTGAGTGAGGTAAAGGATGGCTGTGTATGTAGAAAAGGAGACTGATGACAGGCAGTCAAAGGAAAACACAAAAACAAGATGTGGAGGGAAGAGAAGCCAATTCAATGATGGAAATAATATGGGGACCGGAGAACCAAGAACTGAGAGGGCAGAGAGACAGAATAAGACGCTAAAATAATAGTGGGAGAACCAGACTAACAGTTCAGAAAACTCTCTATCAGAACTTGTCCTTCACTTGCCTGACACTGATATCTGAGCTGTTTGTCCAGGGGTGTGCAGAGTACCATGGGAGGGTGCTGGACAGGGGCGAGGGGCAGTGACCAAGGGACAGGGGAGAAGGCTGCTCCCGGGAACCGCTTGGTCACCGCCCCTTGCTTGCTCTGCCTGGCACACAGCACTTTAGAATAAACCATTGCTCCAAGCTGAAGGAGGGAGTTTGGAGCAATGGCTTAATCTAAAATGCAGCACACTGGATGGTTAAAATAATAATAAAATTATTATTTGTGCCCCAGGGCTCCTGGTAGCTCAGCACATGTCCATAGCCCCAGGCAACAACTATGGCAGTCAGGATGCTTCTATGCTACCAATAGCTGCAAGTCTGAGAAGGATTTCTGGGCACTAACTCTCCCAGGAAGCCCTGCTGGCTCTTGCATCAACACATCTGGTTTCTAAGGGTGCTGCAGGTAGAGCCTGCCACCATCTGGTCACCACTTGCTGTAACTGGTCCCTGGTACTAGTCTTGAAGGAACTCATTATGCCACCTGTCAGGACCTGGCAACCTCACCCCATGCCATAAGATCTGTGCCAGAAACCACCAGCTGGCTGGGAGAAAACAGCATAGTTTCAGGCCTCAAACAGATGTTAAAGGTGGGGAGTGGGAACCTCACTAGACCTATTTTTTTGAAACTTGTCAAGAATTATCAACTCCAAATGGACTAGTAAAGGTAAAGGTCTCCCCTGCTCAAAAGCCAGTCGTGTCCTACTTAAGGGGACGATGCTCATCTCTTTTTACAACCAAATGTCTGCAGACATTTCCATGGTCATGTGGCAGCCATTACTAGATGCCAGAGCACACGGAACACTGTGACCTTCCCACCAAAGTGGTACCTATTTATCTACTTGCAATTTCTTGGTTTTGAACTGCTAGGATGGCAGGAGTTGGGACAGAGACGGGCGCTCACTCTGTCAAACTGCTGACCTGCCGACCTTCTAGGCGTCAAGTTCAGTGTCTTAACAATTAAGCCACCACAGTCCCGTCCAAAGGGACTGCAATGCCCTCAATGTTATGCTGCTATTATTATGGACTGTCGAGTCATCTTCAACTTCGAATCTAGAATATTCTAAACGACCCTGCTCATCTGTTGCTGACTCACATCTGTGTGTTCCTTTATGGATTCCATCTACCACACATTTGGTTTTCCTCTTTTCCTATTGCATGTATGGGGGGGAAAGTCTGCGATTAGAGTGTTCGGCTAAACTAGCACTTCCTCTGCCTGGCAATGTGATTCATTTTTAAGCCAGAATGCTGCTGCTGAAAGTATGCAGGTATTATTGGGAATCAGCTCCAATAGGATCTTATGGAGCCCTCTCTTGGACCCGGTGCTCTATCTGTACCATACCTGTCAAGTATCCTGTATTGGCCGGGAAATCCCATATTTAACCCCTCTTTCCCGGTCCTTTCCGTGGCCATCCCGTAATTGAACGGCCAGAAAGGGGTTACTGCCCATCAGATAAAGCAGTGTACATGTGCGAAGGGGTTACTGTAGTGATGTGCATGCGCAAAGGGGTCACTGCACAGCGCAATAACCCCTTCGCACATGCACACCGCTGCAGTAACCCCTACACACATGCACGCCTGTTAGACGCAGTAGTTCTTCCCGTTTTTTCACCGCCACAACTTGACAGGTATGATCTGTACAGCAAGACAATGCGGGCTTCCCCTCTGTAAACTAATTTCAAAATTCCCCCCTGCTGTCTTGTCCTCAGCAATTATCTCACTGCTGTGAATCTATAAGTTTCCCTGTCCTAGATAATGCACTACAAAACTTTAGGAAGATTAGCTAGTAATACAAAAGAACATTTCTTTGTACATATCAGATATTCCAAGACTTTCTTTCTGAGGTGGGGGAAAAATAGCACAGCATAATTAATTAAGGTGCGCACAATGGAAGGGAAGCTAATCTCTACTGTTTACAGATAACACAGTGAAAGATAGCTTGTTTAGTGTATGGGACCAGAGACAATGAAACAGCCGAAGGGTTGGCTTAACACAGGTTTATTGCATGATGATCCAGGGGAACATGAGGTAATGGCGGATGGGTAGCTCAATATATACAGTGGCTATACATTTTGAATGTGGCTCCTCGACAGTCTATTGGTTACTGTTCGCGTGACGTCATGGACGGTCACGCCCTCCTTGTCCAGGTGTAGGTGATGGCGGGAATCTTCCCGCGCTGTTGTTTGCTGGTGAGTCTGGGCCAGGAGAGCTTGAACGCTCGCTATTGCCACCCAGTGGTCATTAGCTCGCGTCCTATTGTAAGGGCTACAGTTAAGCAGCTGCTGGTTATAATGTTACATAAGCATGGTTACATTGGATACACATGAATGGATACATTGTAAAAGGTACAGTAACAGAACACAACATCCCTCCCCCCTAGGATGGGACGAAGTCCCTCAGCCAAGATGGCTTATTGCAAACGCGTTTGGGCCGCGATGTGGACTGACCTGCCCCAGGGGCGCTACTGCTTCCTCGTTCCCTGGTCCCTTGTCCTGAAACGGGAGAGGGAGACTTGTTAGAGGCTTGCCGTGGTTTGGCGGTTTTGGGGGAAGGGAAAAACTCCATTGTGGGCAGACCGGAGACACTCGGGGCTAACGAAAAACCCCTCTTCTCGCTTGGACGGGTGGGGGACCACTCCGCAAAACTTCCCCGGTTCTGAAAATCAAAATCTAACTCTGTTGGGGTATCCGTATTAGTGGGGAGATCCCGCGGGATATCTATGATATCGGCTTCCCTTCTCTCTGCTGACCGATCCCGCAGGATGTCTACGAGGACAGATTCCCTTTCCTCCCCCCTTGGTGGGGACCCATGGCCCCCCTTTCCTCCCCCTTGGGCTGAACGGGTGGGGGAGAACCCTAACGCTGAATCCTGTTTCCCGCGGTCCGTGCCCTGCTCGTCGGGGACCCTGCGCCGGAGCTGGTCTGCGTGCCGCCTCCAGAGTAGACCTGTGCCGGTCTCGACGCGGTACGAGACGGGACCGGTCCGCTCTAAGATGACGCCCGGTACCCAGGCCGGACCCGCGCTGGCGTAATTCCTGCAATACACAGGGGCACCCACATCGAAACTCTTTGTGTCCTCTATCCAAATGTTCTTCCCCTTGTCCTCTACTCTCGTGGGGTCTAGCCTAGTTAGTATGGTGGTCAGTTTCCTGCGCATCAGCAGCTCCGCGGGGGAGTATCCTGACGCTAGGGGAGTCACTCTGTAACCTAGCAGAAACTGGCACACTTGATGGTTTAGGTCCCCGGGCCCCATGCGCCGCAGCGCGTCCTTGGTGGTACGCACAAGGCGCTCTACTTGGCCGTTTGTGGCAGGGTGAAAAGGAGCGGAGGTGATGTGCCGAATGGCGTTGATTTCTGTGAATGCCCTGAACTCAGAGGACGTGAAACAACTTGCGTTGTCGCTTACGAGGGTGTCGGGTAAACCGAACGTGGAAAAAACCCTCCGCAAGTGCTTTATGGTCGTGGACGTGCTTGTAACCGGAATGACCTCCAACCACTTGGAGAAGGCATCCACCACAAGGAGAAAAAGCGTCCCACGGAACGGGCCAGCAAAGTCTACATGAATCCGGGACCACGGCCCCTTCGCCGCGTCCCACTCCCTGTGAGGCAGGCGTGCTTCTTCTGGTCTGGAGCTTTGGCAAGGCTCACAAGTGCCGACCATGTGCTCGATGTCGGCGTCTAGCTGGGGCCACCAGAAATAACTCCGTGCCAGGGCTTTGGAGCACACAATTCCAGGGTGACTGATGTGCAGGAGTTTGAGTACCCGCGGTCGTAAGGACGTCGGGATCACTACTCGCTGGCCCCACAGAAGGCACCCCCTCTCAAGGGACAACTGTAACTTCTTTCGAAAAAATGGGTCGAACTCCGCTGCCGGGGAGGACGCTGGCCACCCTTTCTGCACCCAGGAGCTAACCTTTGCTAAAATGTTGTCCTTGCCGGTCGCCTTGGCGATGTCGGCGGGCAGTATTGGGGGCGAGTCGAAGACCTCTATCATCAGTACCTGGTGGTCTGGCTCCTCCCCGCCCACGTGGCTGTTATCCTGGGGAAGGGGGGACCTCGATAGAGCGTCCGCATGGCTGATCTCCCTCCCGGGCCTGTACACTAACGCGTGCTGATACGCGTTGAGGAAAATGGCCCACCTAAGCATCCTTGGGGACAGGATCTGTGGCGTGGGCTTGTCTGCGGTAAAAATGCCTAGCAGGGGCTTGTGATTGGTTACGATTGTGAAGGGGCGGCCGTACAGGAAGTCGTGGAACTTTTTGGTTCCCGCAATTATCGCTAATGCTTCCCTGTCTGTCTGGGCGTAGTTTCTCTCCGCTTGGGACAGGGACCTGGAATAGAACGCTATCGGGGCCTCCCTTCCGTTTTCCAGCACGTGGCACAGCACCGCCCCCACCCCCACCGGGGATGCATCACAGATCAGGACCACTGGGCGCTTGGGGTTGAAATGGGTGAGGATGGCATCAGACGCCAGAAGCTGCTTTAGCTCAGTAAATGCCCTCTCTTGCTCGTCGCCCCACTTCCATGCCTCGTCCCCTTTAAGCAATCTGTGGAACGGTTCGGCCACGGCTGCTTTCCAGGGAAGGAAGGAGTGGTAAAAATTCAGCAGCCCTAGGAACGACTGCAACTCGGGCTTGGAGGTGGGGCGAGGGGCTTTCTTGATGGCGGCTACCTTAGATGTGGATGGCCTTATTCCCTCAGGGGTGACACGGAACCCTAGGAATTCGACCTCGGTCGCGAAGAAGACGCATTTGTCTTTTCGCAGTCTCAACCCCGCCTTTTCGAATATCGCCAGAACCTTGCCCAACCTCTTTGCCAATTCGGCCCGACTCCCCCCGTTATCAAGACATCATCAAAATAAGGCAACACCCCCTCGAGCCCCTTCAGGAGGCGTTCCACGAGTGACTGGAAAATTCCAGGCGCCGAGTTTACGCCGAACTGAAGGCGCGTCACCTGGAACGCCCCCTTATGGGTGACTATGGTTTGGGCAGCCGCTGCGGCTGGGGTCATCGAGAGCTGCTGGTAGGCTTGTGCTAAGTCAAGTTTAGCGAAACACCTCCCCCCATGTAACCTGGCCAGCAAATGGCTGACTACCGGCACCGGATACGCATTAGGGCGAATGGCCTTGTTGATGGTGCACTTGTAATCAGCGCATATGCGCACCTCCCCGTTGGCCTTTAGTGCTGTTACAATTGGAGTTTCCCACTCCGCAGAATCAACAGGAACAAGGATCCCCTGGCCCACCAATTTGTCCAGTTCTGCCTCTATTTTGTCCTTGAGCGCGAATGGCACCCGGCGCGGTTTGAGTCTTATTGGGCGGACCTCGGGGTCTAGGTCGAAGGCTACTGGGGGTCCCTTAAATTTCCCCAGTCCCTTTTTGAAGACTTCGGGGTGCGCGTCGCACACCTCCTGTATCGGGTCAGTCCCAACGCCAACGGCGTGCACCCCCTCAATGAACAAACCCAGGGGCTGGAACCATTGAGTCCCGAGGAGGCTGCAATTCCCCCCTTTGAGAACAACTAGGGGGAGAGTCGCGGCGTGTTTCTTAAATTGGACCTGAAATTTTCCAACCCCCAACACTGGAATGCAGTTCCCTTGCACGTCCCGTAGCGTGGACCTCAAAGCTTTGAGTTTGGGCCGCACGTGGGGGGCAATTTTCAGAAACTCCTTCTGGGGAATGATGGAATATGAGGAACCCGAGTCAATTTCCATCCTAATGGGGGCCCCTTGTACTAGTACCTCAACAAAGTAACGGGGGTGTCCCGCGGACACGCTGAACACTGGTGCGTCATCCTCGCTGTCGTCAGCGATGCGGCCCACGCCGTCTCGCTTCCTTGTGGCCTGGGTGCCGTCCTTGGGTCTCGTCGCGCGGTCTCTCGAGCTCTTCCGGGCCTCGCGCCGTTTCCTGCAGACCTTGGCAATGTGTCCGCCGCGGCCGCAGTTGTGACACTCGGCCTTTCTGAAGGGGCATTTGGTGCGGTCGTGGTTCGCTCCGCAGCCGTCGCAACGCCGGCCTTCCTTCCGGACCTTCCGGACGTCCTCGTCGTCGCTGCTCTCCGCGGACGACTTCGAAACTCGCCGGGCCGCGTGCACCGAAACGTGCACCGACGTCTCTGCCTTGCCCGTTTTTGGCCGCCAGTCCTGGAGCTCCTGGACCCCGGCCTTCGTAGCTTCCGCGGCTTGTGCCTCCTTCAGGACCTCCTGCAACGTGGGGGGTGGCTCCCGGTTCATCAATGTGCGCTGAGTTTCGGCGTCACTCAGGCCGCACAGCACGCAGTCTCTTAGTGTGATTTCTGCGTTCTCCCATTTGCATGGGCCGGCCGCCAGTCGCAGGGCCGCTGCGAAGTCGGCGACCGTCTCCCCGGGCGCTTGGACTCGCCTCCAAAACGCGCTCCGAGCGGGGAACATCGCCGTCGAGGGCCGGAAGTACTCACGCAGCATGTGCATGAGCTCCTTCACCTTGAATTCACTCGCCCTCCTCGGCGCGATCAGGTCCACCAAGACCCTCTTGGTGTCTGGCCCCAGCATCCTGGTGAAGATGGCCCTTTTCTTTGCCTCATCCGTGACTTCGGATTCCACCAGGGCTCCCTGGAAGTCCATCTCGAAGATGTCCCAGTCTGCCGGTCTCCTGATTTCGAAACCGGCGCATGTCTTGGTCCCGTGGCCAGCCATAATCCCATCCTTGTCGCCAATTTAGTGTATGGGACCAGAGACAATGAAAGAGCCGAAGGGTTGGCTTAACACAGGTTTATTGCATGATGATCCAGGGGAACATGAGGTAATGGCGGATGGGTAGCTCAATATATACAGTGGCTATACATTTTGAATGTGGCTCCTCGACAGTCTATTGGTTACTGTCCGCGTGACGTCATGGACGGTCACGCCCTCCTTGTCCAGGTGTAGGTGATGGCGGGAATCTTCCCGCGCTGTTGTTTGCTGGTGAGTCTGGGCCAGGAGAGCTTGAACGCTCGCTATTGCCACCCAGTGGTCATTAGCTCGCGTCCTATTGTAAGGGCTACAGTTAAGCAGCTGCTGGTTATAATGTTACATAAGCATGGTTACATTGGATACACGTGAATGGATACATTGTAAAAGGTACAGTAACAGAACACAACAGCTTGAGAACTATTTCCTTTTGTTGTCATTTGTGAGAGGTAGAAAAACCCCATGCAAAGTCAATTTAATGATGGGCTGGGACTAGATAAAGCAAACTGAAGATCTACTCAAATGCATCACAAAGGTGGCTTCATTTTGGCAGTTTCATGTCTGGCCTAGACATGAAAGAGGTAAAGGTAAAAGTTGCCCTTGCTCGAAAACCAGTCATATCTGACTCTAGGGTTCAGTGCTCATCTCTGTTTATAACCAAAGAGCCTGCATTGTCTGTGTCTGCAGACGATTCGGTGGACATGTGGCAGGCATGACTAGACACCAGCGTGCACGGAATGCTGTTTACCTTCCCGCTGAAGTGGTACCTATTTAGCTACTTGCAATTTCTTGCTTTTGAACTGCTAGGTTGGCAGGAGCTGGGGCAGAGATGGAAGCTCACTCTGTCATGCAGCACTCGGGTCTCAAACTGCTGACCTGCCAACCTTCCAGTCATCAAATTTCACATCTTAACTACTAAGCCACTGCAGTCCCATAGACATAGAGGAAGAAGACTGCATATGTTCAGGTCCAAAACTCCATTGACCTTGCAAGCATATTTACGGAAGGATGGCTTCTCCTAAACTGCCTAATTAACTATGTAAATGTCTTGGCTCTGCAGTTGAATTCTCTTTCACAGGAAAGAAAATGATGAGTGAGGGAATGGGGGCCAATGAAATGATAAAAATAATCTCTGAGCCTTTTATCCCAAATATTATGAGTCTGGCTTTCTTATTTTTTGTTGTTATTCTAGTGGTGTCCAGGCTTGCAAGATATGGGGAATTAAACCACCCTGAGGCTATGATTGGCTTCAGTTTGTCTTTTCATTCTTTAATAGGATATTTCAAAAAATAATGGGAAAGCAGCCAAGCCCCACTATCCACTGTAAATCACCAATGCTACTTTGTAGACTTATGGGTAAATTTAGGTTTGTGCCTGCCTTAAGATGACCATGCTAAAACCTATTCTCCGTTGAGTACTTTCTTACTCCCACAAGTGAAAATAGTTTTTTTTTTAAAAAAATGAATTTGAGTTTTAACTTGATGCAAATTAGCTGGTGGAACACATTAATAAATATAGGGGCAACTGAATGTTTAATTACTGATGCTGAAAGTATTAAAATGTGATTAGAGTCTATGGCCAAAATCCTACTGCTGTTGTAAAAATAAATGGCATAACTTGTGGTGGAAGCAGCTGCGAACTATGAAGTCAACATAAGTATACCAAGTTGGACAGCTCAATATGCAAAACACAATGTTTACACTGACTTTGTGGTGGCCTAGTGGTTAAGACGCTGAGCTTGACAACCGGAAGTTTGGCAGGTCAGCAGTTCAAGACCCGAGTGCTGCATGGTAGAATGAGCACCTGTCATCTGTCCCAGCTCTTGCCAACCTAGCAATTCAAAGGAAAGAAATTGCAAGTAGATAAATAGATCCCACTTCACCAGGAAAGGTATGAGTGTTTTGTGTGTTCCACCGCCTAGACATGACCACGGAAACATCTGTGAATGCAGACAGCACTGGCTGTTTGGCTGTAAACAGAAATGAGCACCACACCCTAGAGTCGGACATGACTGGCTTTTAAACAAATGAGACCTTTACACTGACTTTGTAACTTGAGGTGATTTGGTGCCAAAAACTATGATGGTTGAATTACACCAGCAATAGGATCTTGGCCTATGTCAGGAGTTCTCAACTTTTTAAAGCCGGGGAACAGGTCACACTCCCTCAGACAGCTTCAGGGGCCGGATGGCCATTTTGCCCTTCCTCCACCACATGGCACTTCCTGGTGTGGTGGAGGCGGTGGGGGGCCACTTGAAATGGTGCAGCAGGCCACAGGTTGAGAATCCCTGACCTATGTCATCTAATGCACTGTGGTCTAGACTTGGTAGCTGAAATATGGAACAGAGAGAACTATTTTACACAAAGTACGAGTTGCTAAACCATAATCAGATCTTGCTTTTAATGAATACAGCTACTCCAGAGATAAGGACTAGAGGTGCATAGACTGGACCACAGATCTGTGGCTGGCTTGTGAACTGGAGCATCCTATCTATTAAATAGAATGAAAGAAATCCTTGTTTCCTAAACCGTGCAATTGACTATTTCTGGCTGGAAAATAAGGCAGAGGATTGTTCTCTATGGGTTGCCCACGTGAATAATTGGCCAAACCTTTCCCAAGGGGTTTGCCCGCCCTTCAACAGATCCGGGGACCAACCGGACTTTGCTGGAAAGGCAATTGGGGTACGGGCTAGTTAGCTAGTTTGGGGGGCAAATCATAAAGCCTTGGCTGATGGCTACGATAGAAACAGGGCAAAAACCAAAGATGATTACTCTAAAGGAAATACATAATTCTCCGCTTCTGGCTACAGATTAAGTTAGGCAAACAAGCCGCGCCAGACAGCAGAACAATTAGGTACCCGGAGTCAATACACATAGACTCCAAGATTAGGGCAGGAAGAATAGGTTTCGCCAGCCCAAGGTAATTAGGTGCGAGTTGTCCATTAACCCCAGGGTAACTTCCAAGAGCTGGCATTGTAGCTAGATCACCGGAAAACGCCATGTATACAAGCCTTCTGTATTAGGGAGTCATGCACATCCTACGTGTGCATCACCCCAAGGCAGGGTAATAAATACGTGCCACCCAACCCAGATTGGGGCTGGACTTCACCGCACGATTGTCTCGTGTGTCTTCCTTGTGGCCAGCCACTCCAACACCTGGGAGCCATTGCAACAGTTCTCAGACTGAACTTTTGATTAACAGAATGGGCAAAAAGATATGTTGTTGCTGTGGTGAAAAACCTTGACTGAGTTGAAATAGTGGAACAATATGGACATGATGCCGACTTAGGTAATGGAATAATTAAGGGGATGTAGAAAAAAAGCAACCCAAAATAGGTGTTGTATTGTAAAAAATGAGGCTTACAAAAATCACTGCAAAACAATTACCGGTAGCTAGCCTCAGCCAAGTCTAGAAGCAAGGTCAATGTACCAAAACTTACCTCATAGTTCAGCATGGAAGGAAACAAAGTAGATAGTGTATTGAATTATGTCAGCATTCACAATGCCTCAATATGACCACAGATGGCATTTGCAGGTCCTATAGCTTGTACCTTTTGTAGCTACTATACCCTGGTTTTATAGTACTTTATTGTTTTGCAAAAGGCACAATGCCAGTCATTGTTTGAAGAACCAACATGTTACAAGTGACAGGGTACTTATTAGACGGGGCATGAATTTCCAAAGTGTAGTATAGCCTTAGGAATCCTACTCCAAAATCTCCTGTGGGAATAGATGCTGTAACAGTATATGATGTCCAACCTTTCCTCTGCTGCTTTCCTGCACTTCCACCCAAATAGCTGAAGGAAAAGAAAGAATTTTGATCTCTTCGACCACCAGGCAGATGTTTTCACTTAAGTCATTCCATGCAGGCTTCAATCCAAGAGATGTGCTGGTTAGACTCTTTAATGAAGTGTGGGGCTTGGGTTTTCTGGGGGCTTGTTTGCAAATATTGTTATAGAATTCAACTTGCAAAGTTCCCAAACTTCTGTATTTTTTTTAAAATGTGAACAATATCCCCAATGGTTCATTTCTTTCCAAGAGGAAGTATTTTATGTCCTATACAGAGGGTGGTGTGGTGGTAGAGAGGATAGGGAAACACCACATAAATTGCCAGTGGAAGCAATTTCTTCCTTAGCTGTCTTTCTCCATCTTATCTATTCCTTATGGGACAGTATATAGAGATTCTAATCAGACCTGTCTGTTCGTGTTGGGCATTTCAACCAGGCCAGAGAGAAAAGAGGCTCTGCTTTCTTACATCTAGCACCTTGCATTCATACAAGGAACATTTCCTGAAGGGAAATTACCTTTGACTCTTTAGAATGAATTAGGGTGCAGGTGTGGATAGATGCAGTCTCTTGACCTGCATCTTTAAAAAGAATTAGAACATCGAGTTCATGACAGAAGATGCTGATATTCACCCAAGCGAGTGTTTCTCATTGTCTTTTTAAAAATTGTTTTAGCATTGCAAGCACATAACAATCTAAAAGGATGGCTTACAAACCAAAGCGATGAGAGTGGGAGAGGCAGGGTTTTGGCAAGTTCTGCAGAATGGATTCCCCAAAGCCTGAGGCCCTGTATGTTGTTGGCTTACCAACAGGTTTATGATTTAGTGTGGTCTTCTTCTTCTTCTGTGTCTAGGCCAGATGTGAAACTGCCAAAACGAAGCCACCTTTTGGTGAGTTCAGTCTGCAGTTCCCTTCATCTGACCTAGTGTGGGCAAGATTAGCCGGCAGCACAAGGTTGTCGTTACCAGAGTACACCAGAATACAAAAATACCACAATCTTTCATTTCATTTCATGTTTAATTCCTATACCACTTTACTCGACCCAGCGGGTGACTCAAAGCGGTGTACACAGTCACAATAAAATAGTACAGTAACATAAGTAAATATAACTCGATATATAACTCAATCTTTGAGGAGGATCTTTCTGTGGGGTACTTTTGGAGGTATGCTTCTTCCTTTGGACTGGCCTCAAATAGCCCTGTATCCTTGTTTACTACCATAGGAAAGGATGACAGGCCTCTGGGGTAAATATGGGAGTGAGGGGCTGTTACCAAGAAAGGTACTTGGGAAGGGACAGGTCTAACCATGACTTAGTAGACCAGGCCTCTAACCCAGACTCTTGCCTCCATTATTTTTGCATCTTGAATTGGGAAGTTAATTTAGGAATATATTATGTTTTACTTGCATCCAATTATATCAAGGGATCCAAGTTTGAGAACCATTGCTATCATGGACAGTGAGTCCCATGATCCCAACTCACATGGACCCAGCAGTAGAAGAGTCAGCAAGTAATAACTCCATGGGTTCCAACTTGGGTTTTCCACTCACAACAGCCTTTATTAAAGTATCAGAGTAAACTCCAATTGACCTTCCCCCATGTTCCTGGGGGTTGAGTTTCTAGTACTAGTCCATTGGGCGCAGACTGTCCATCTGGTGCATCTGTTAACTTTACTGGAGCTCCTAAGAGTCCATGTCCCAGCCTTACTCAGAATGGGCTGTGCAGAAAGCGGTGGCTCCACTCATCTTCTTGTAGAAGATGTTTCTCCCTATATATCTCTTTTTTTGACATGGGTGACAACAACCCCTATCCCTGCAACACCAACCCTCTTATTCTTGCCACTGCACTCTCCCCCAGCTAACACTGCCATAGGTGAAGGATGGGCAATTTACAGTTGTGTGACAGCTAACTAGGAGCCTGGGATATTCACTTTCTCCCACATTCCCCTGTAGAGTGGGGCCAGACAACCTGCAGGGGCACTTGGGGTGGCCCTCTCAGATGGATGTCTCTCGACATCTCCTTCCTGCCACAACAACCTTTATGATTGCAAAAAAAGATCTTAAGCACTGATTTGAAATCAGCCAATATATACACTCTTTCAGCTAGCATGATCTAAGAACCATTCATCCGTGTTAGCTGATTTCAAATTAGCACTGAAGTCCAAGAATGCTTGTTCATATTATACAACCAAGGACACTGACTGTTATAATCTCTTAAAGTGTTTGGCTGTGTTTACAGATGGATGAGTAAACATTAATTAGCAGATATGTGGGGTATCAGATGGACAGCCTGTTTCTATCCTTACATCATTCTACGACCTTGGGCAAGTCATTTTACTGTCCTGGGCCTAGTTTTCCCACCTATGAATTAACTGGCTGGTGCTTTCCATTCTAATTTTCTCTATGTTATCAAGCAAAATTAATTAAGTGGAAAAGACTATAAAATGGCGCTATGGGATTTTAGGAGATATTATTTCTCTTCTGCTTAGTGCCATGTCCTGGTGGTTTATTGAAAGTGTCTGAAGTTGTCAGCTAGCTACTGGGAATACATGACGTGTCCTTCTCCTTCTCCTTCCTTCTCCTCCTCCATGTCTAGGCCAGATGCAAAAATAAAGCCACCTTCTGGTGAATTCATTCTGGCATTCCTTTTGCCTAGCCTAGTGTAAGAAAGATTAGCCGGCAACACAAGGCTTCCATTACCAGGGTACGTCCGATTGTGGTTCAAAAATACCACAATCTCTGAAGAGGCTCTTTCTGAGTACCCCATCAAATGTCCTTAAGTCATTGTCGTCGACTACAACTCATATCCGAGAATGCACTTTTTTTCCTGAAGCAGGAAAAATGCCATTGGTGTGAATTTGTTTAAGGTGGGTCCCAGCTTGCCATGAAGCGACCCACACACTATGATCACGGAGCCATACATGTGGCATGTATGAAATGAAACATGCAGGATTTAACACTGGGACTGCAATGGACTGCTGTAGCCTTGAGGATATGGACAAGGTGCGCCTTCACAGCCAGTCCATCTGGCAAGGCCTCTTCCGCCTCTATGACCATTAGGAATCAGAGTTCCTCCTCCGCTCATTTTGCTGTTAAGTAGCATTTCCAGAAGTCGCTTTTTAAATCAAGGTCCCAGAATCCCCCAAATAGCATGTCCCCAGAGAAGTCATTGGTTTTTTTTTTTAAAAAAACTAGCTTTTACAAGCTTTTTACATTAGATGTTCTGTCATTGGAACCAAAGCTTGTAAAAGTTACTCTTTAGTTTGCAGCTCCCAATGGCCATACTGGTTGGAACATCCTGGGAGGAACTTTGGTTCCAGAATCTAATAAGTGACTCTGAGACTTATGTTCTCTCCAGAAGGAGGTTTAATTGTACCACCAGGGTCGCCATCAGAAATTTCTGGGCCCCATACTGAGCAATCCTAACCCCCCCCTCCCAAACACACACACACACACATACTTTTCTGTCGCCACACTCTTATGGCCCCCGGCGGCAGGGCCCCTGTCAGCTCCGGGCACTATACAGAAGTACTGGTAGTACTGCCCTGTTGGCGGCTCTGTGTACCACACATACACAAAAGTTTTCTACTTAATATTCAGCCGGCATGAATATGGTTTTTAAAAAAATATCCTACTCCACTCTCAAGATTTTTAAAGGATCTAAAACAGGGATTCTCAACCTGCGGCCCACAGGCCAGATGTGGAAGTGGATAATATTTAAAAATGCTTGTCTTTTGTGGAGGTAGGTTTCCTAGATCACATTCCTCTGTTTTGTTTTCAGATCTCAGAGGGAGATCATGCTCAAAATCATATTTCCATCTATTATAACTCCATGTCAACATTGCTTACACGGTCAAAATATTTTTCAGACAATCCTTCTATTGTGCAGTCAGCCTGCTTCATGTACGGAATTGCAGGTGATGTCCAGATGTGACCTCATCACACTGTAATGTTCCTGTATTTTCTCACTACTTCTTTGATCTTATCACTTATCAGGAGAAAAGCTCATTGTGGATAAATAAGTGTACTACATAATGGCTTTAGGCTGGTGATACTAACTATTCGTAAAGAAGCATCTCCACTCACTAACTTCTTGCCGCTTTTTCTGGTTTGCTTCCATTTTGAGCTCTACTGACATCTAGTGTCTTTAGGATAGGCCCTACGTATCAAATACTTTAAAATATAAGTCCTTCTCAATTCCCCTTTCTTTTCTCATAGTTGAACTACTGAACAAATACTTAGGCACAGCTTTAACAGAAGGAAAAAAGTAATGTTTACTTACAATCTTAACCTATAAATCCAAGGGTTAACCGTTGGAACTGGCTATAGGTTGCTATGCCTCGCCCTACTTGCCTGCACTCACCCTTCGTGCACACAGCCGATCTGGGTACGCAGGTCAACGAAGGATTGAGAAAACCGGCAGTGGGGCAACAGCCCCACAAACGCGAAGAAAGGGAAACAACTTCACTTCCCAACATTCCTTGCGCCGCGCCGCGCCAGAGCCAATCAGGCTGAGAGGCTCTGACACGGTGCAGCGTTCGGACACGCGCCGCAGCCAATCAAAAGAAAAGCATTTTAAAAAAACGCAGCACAAACACAAAGCACCAACCCATAACTACAAACCCCAGCGTCCTGTGCGCCATGAGCGTGCAGAACGCTGAGGAAGCCGGCACCCAAGAAATAAAGCAAAAACAAAAACCCCGGGAGAGCAAGTCCGCCAAGCCGCGGGAACCAAACCCCCCTCCCCAACAGCGCCTGAAGCTCCTAATCAGAGTTTCCCCTTTAATATCACTGGGTGGGTGCGGGGTGTTGTGCTCCCCCTCTCTACTGGCTCCCCTGGGGTTGAGAGGGTGGGGGGACAAAAGGAGTCTGTCTCCCCCACCCTCCTGACCTCAGGGGACCCGGCAGAGAGGGGATTCCCTCCCCCACACACACACACACGCCCCATGTTAAAGAGAAGTGGTTTCTTCTCTTTAAAAACGGAGTTGGGGGGGATTCCCCTCTCTACTGGCTCCCCTGGGGATGAGAGGGTGGGGGGGACAAAAGGAGTCTGTCTCCCCCACCCTCCTGACCCCAGGGGACCCGGCAGAGAGGGGATTCCCTCTCCCCCTCACACACACACGCCCCATATTAAAGAGAAGAAACCAAGTGGTTACTTCTCTTTAAAAACGGAGTTGGGGGGGGGAAATCCCCCTCTCTACTGGCTCCCCTGGGGTTCAGAGGGTGGGGGGGGACCAAAGGAGTCTGTCTGAGAGGGGATCCCCCCCAGGACACCAAAAAACACAAAAACAAACAATCAAAAACATTCAAAAATACACAAAAACAAACAAAAATAACACCAAAAAAGTAAACAACAACAAACATTTCCAAACACACCCAGCCCCCAGCCAAACACCACAAAATCCAACCACCACCACCACCCCAAATAAAGAAAAACAGCTAACTCACCACCACACGACCTCAGACCACAACAACTGGAAAAGAAATGAATAAAGAAAGAGACTACTTACTGGAAGAAGCTCCACCCAGAGGCCACGAGAGAAAAAACAGTCAAAATACAAGATAACCCCTACCAGCAGCACTTGCTGCCCACAATAACAAAAAAAAACACAAAAAGACACAATAGCCCCACACAAAAGGCCCCAAGAGTTTTTCGAAAAAGTATATCATCCTTTATTCTTTTTTCATCCACAAAACCAAAACACCAAACAAAACTCATCAGTTTAAAACAGGCCATCAAAAAAAATTTGTATAAATAAAAATTTTAAAAATTTCAAATATAGATTAACCTCTTCTTTACAAACATTAACAACAACAACAACAACAACAACAACAACAAAAACTTTCCAACACCATTTAAAACAGCCCGGCAACGCCGGGCAACCTTTTCTAGTTGTATATAAAACAATGATTTTTTTAAATTAGCAAGCTAACTTATGTGGGCTGGATGCAACAACTGTCAGATAGGTAAACAAGTGGTTACAGAATTGTACTCAGAGATTACTTATCAATGGCTCCTTCTTGAACTTGAAAGAGGTAACAACTGGGGTACCACAAGGTTCAGGCGTGGGCCTGGTGCTATTCAATATTCTTATTAATGACTTAGATGGTCATGTTTAGTCTTTATATATATATATATATATATATATATATATATATATATATATATATATATAGATAGATAGATAGATAGATAGATAGATAGATAGATAGATATAGATATAGATATAGATATAGATATAGATATAGATATAGATATATATATATATATTTCAAATGCATTAAAACCTCCCTTAAAAAAATAATCATTTAATTGTGACTTAGTAGTTAATTTCTAACCTTATTCGGGAACTCTTCCTAAAATTCTTTATTTATTAATACCACTAAATCCATTTCCCATTAAGCAATTCAATAATATTTTGAATTAGAAATAACTATCAAAAACAAAATTACACATACATTACACCCAGTGTTTATTTACATTGCCCTGGAAAACTCAGAATATCTCTTTATTTTACTTCCAAAAACTACTTTGATCCGGTACAGGTCTATTTCTTTCAGGACCCATAAGTGAGTGCTCCACAGGTCATGTTTAGTCTTGAGAGGGACTGCAGTGGCTCAAGTGGCTAAGACGCTGACTGGGAGGCAGAAGGTCAGCAGTTCAATTCCTGAGTACTGCAGGATGGAATGAGCTCCCGTCTTTGTCCCAGCTCCTGTCAACCTAGCAGTTCAAAAGCAAGAAATTGCAAGTAGATAGATAAGGACCACTTCGGTGGGAAGGTAACAGCATTCCGTGCGCTCAGGTGTCTAGTCATGCCTGCCACATTACCACAGAAATGTCTGCAGAAGCAGACAGCGCTGGCTCTTCGGCTTTGAAACAGAGATGAGCACTGAACCCTAGAGTCGGATATGACTGGCTTTCTAGCAAGGGAAACCTTACCTTTACTAGTCTTGAGAGAAGAAGACTGAGGCGAGAAATGATAGCAATTTTCAAATACCTGAAAGATAACCAGAGGAGGGTCTGGATCTGTTCTCAGTCATCTCAAATTGTAGCACATGTAATAGTGGGCTCAAATTACAGGAACCCATATTTCAGCTGAATATCAGAAAAAGTTCTTTAATGTTAGAGCAGCACAACAATGAAAACAATTACCTAAGGACAGTGATGCACTGAAGCAGGTCCTATCTTGTTTGGGAGAACCGGTAGCGGAAATTTCCCCAGGACACACCCACCTGACCAGCCACGCCCACCTCCACACACCCTTGTGTTGGGTCTGGCCACAGAGTTGGCCCCGCCCACAGAGGTAGTATTAATTTTTTTTTTTAGTGCATCACTGCTTAAGGACTAAGGAGATGGTGAGCGCTCCATTATTGGAGGCATTCAAGAGAAAATTGGACATCCATCTGTCACATCTGCTTTGACTTGGATTTCTGCACTGAGCAGGGGGTTGGCCTTGTATCCCCCTTCCAACTCAGTTATTCTATGATTCTGTGAGCCTGTGATTCTACTTGTCTTATGTTCAAGTAAAGTTGTCAGGTAGTTGGCCAAAAAATTACAGCAGTTTACTCCATCTTAGTTGCAAAAAACAGGAAGAAAAAATATTTTAAATAGTTGATGTTTGCAAGAGGATACTGTATTAGTAACTTTGTTAAAGTAATACTTTTTGAGTCGGAAAGAGACTGAGCTAGGCTAAACAACTGAACCACTGAGACAGACAGACTCAACTGTACCAGACTGAAAGAACTAAACTACACTACAGACACAGAGCTCAGAAAGGAAAGCAGTTACTTTTGAAGGGAGGAAACATTTAACTTGCTGATTGGCCGTTCGGGTTCAAAACCCAGGCAATGACCATGTTTGTTAAATACTGTCCCTTCCTATTTCCATGTTAGCTTGCAAAAGAAACACAGAGCATGATGAGATTGCCTGCTGTAAACTCAACAGGATTTAAGACTATGTGTTCTTTCATATCCCCCGCTAGATGACAGCCTTGTGGCACAGGGGCTTGAGCAGTCTTATTAGGCAGTGTTGCCTATCTCTTGTCAGTGATGTTAGACCAGGACTAAAACTCACCAAAGTGTCCTCCATCAGATCCCTTGGGCAAGGTGAAAGTTGAGGGCACACGTCATGGTCCACTTAGCCAGAGGTTGATGTCATTTCTCAGGCCCATTTACATGGACTTGATTTCTCAGGCACATTTGCGTGTGCAGAATGTCATCGCAGCGACATCTACCAATACGTGGACTCCTAGCTGAATAATGACTCCAAGGTAAAGTTCTTTCATAACTTAGATACTTTAGAAACTAAAGCCTAAAGGTATTCAGCCCTAGTCTAGTAGCACTCTAACTCCTGACTATTGCCCTGGCCACAGATGAATGAAATGGCCAGAGATACTTCAGAGAGCATTGCCTGATAACGCCAGCATCTACAGTGAATCCTCCTTGACTGAGTCTGCTAGCCATAGCCCATGTGAAGCAAAGAAGCATTGAGACAACCTGCAAAATATGTCAATATATAATCCTAAATCTCTATCTCATTCTTTTGAACATTCAACTTTATTTTCTGGGATTCTTACATAAGTGGTAGATTAGTATGAACCATTATAAATCTCTTGCTCTTCTGTTTTGCAATTATGCAATCCTTCATCCCTGATCAAATTGCATTATATGGGAAGCAAAGGGATTTGGGATGATTCACTCTTGGTAAATGGTGCCTTTTGGGGCTAATGATTTTAGCATGACTCAACTGCTTGCTGTGCATTAGGTGACAGGACACAGCTGCTACTTTTGACTTGAGCATCACCTGCTGGTTTATAACTGAACTAGCTACATTGGTTAGATACTGAAGTCTCTACAGTTCTGTTAAGAAAGTGCCGGGCTAGAAAGTGCTGGTCTTCTGTTTTCCAGATGAGTAGATACGAATAGTGGCTGGGAATTCATACATAATGTTTACATACTTTACAAGCATTTGCCATTGTTCTTCATGATCTTCTCTATGTTTCAGAATAACAGAAAGTGAGTCTCCCAGGCTACTAGCCAGTGAGGGGATATATCACCATAGGTTCTTCTGCATTTCAAAGTGGGCCAGTTTGCTTGCATGTTTTCACTTACCTAGACACTAAGGCAGGAGTTTTCAACCTTTTAAAGTCAGGGGCCGGATCATGCTCCCTTTAGTGTTCCAGAAATAATGAGCAGCAGCCAGCAATATGGGCCAAACACATAACTTTATTACAGGGTTAAGAACACAATTTTAACTGTGCCACAGTGACTTATATACAGGTGCCTAAAGATACATTTTGGCGGGCTTTGAGACTGCAGTGGCTCAAGTAGCTAAGACGCTGACTGGGAAGCGGAAGGTCAGCAGTTCGATTCCTGAGTACTGCAGGACGGAATGAGCTCCCGTCTTTGTCCCAGCTCCTGCCAACCTAGCAGTTCAAAAGCAAGAAATTGCAAGT
Organism: Bradypodion ventrale; assembly: GCA_035047345.1. Lineage (NCBI taxonomy): Eukaryota > Metazoa > Chordata > Lepidosauria > Squamata > Chamaeleonidae > Bradypodion > Bradypodion ventrale. The sequence goes on along the minus strand of JAWDJE010000002.1, from coordinate 325,042,715 downwards.
AGATAAATAGGGACCACTTTGGTGGGGAGGTAACAGCGTTCCGTGTGCTCCGGTGTCTAGTCATGCCTGCCACATGACCACAGAAATGTCTGCAGAAGCAGACAGCGCTGAGCACTGCACCCTAGAGTCGGATACGACTGGCTTTTGAGCAAGGGAAACCTTTACCTTTACCTTAACAGGATTGGTTGAAGGAGAGTGGAGTGATCGAGGACCTGATCTCAATCGCGCTTCTCGGAGTAAAATGGCATGAACCCCAATCTCGCGTTACTTAGAAACTGAGGAGAACATAAAATGGTGGACAATTTCATTCAATACACAACACTCCCTCAGACAACTTCGGGGGCCGGACATCCATCTTGCCCTTTCTCCACCACATGGCACTTCCTGGTTTGGTGGAGTTGGTGGTGGGCCACATGAAATGGTGTTGTGGGCCTCATCCGGCCTGTGGGCCACAGGTTGAGAATTCCTGCATTAAGGTCATAATCATCTCATCTGTAGCCTTAGAGATCTAGACAGAGAGACAAGGGCAGTGGATACTAGACAGAGTGCCTTTTCAGTGGTGAAACTGTCAGATGCCCTCAAGGAACAAACAAAAGCCCAACCAGTCCAACATTCTAGTCACAGTTGCCAGTTGCCCAGGGGGAGCTTATCATGGGTGTCAGCAGTTCCCGCTGACTTGTGTTCTTCTACAAATGATCTATGGATGCATGCTGCCTCTGATAGTAAAGATCCCACTTGCTCAAAAGCCAGTCGTGTCCAACTCTAAGGGATGGTGCTCATCTCAATTTACAACCAAAGACCCAGAGCTGTCTGTGTCTGCAGACGTTTCTGTGGTTGTGTGGCAGGCATGACTAGATGCCAGAGTGCATGGAATGCTGTTACCTTTCCTGCCCAAAGTGGTATCTATTTATCTACTTGTAATGTCTTGCTTTCGAACTGCTAGGTTGGCAGGAGCTGGGACAGAGCTCATACCATCGTCACACAGCACTAGGGTCTTGAACTGCTGACCTGCCAACCTGACCTTCCAGTTGTTATGCTCAGCATCTTAACCACTAATCCACCAGGGGCCCTACTGCCTCTGATACCTGAGGTGTAATATAACCATACCATCTAATAGCTTCCATGAATTTATTCAGTCCCCCTAGCACTGTGTGAAATTCTTCCTTTTGTCTGCCCAGGACCTTTTCAGAGGCTTGCCTGGGGCCCTGAGTTAGGCTCTTTTTAATGGCAGATGAAGGATCCCTCCCTTCTTGGTATTATATAGCTATTTGAAAAATCATTCTAGTACTTGTTGGATCTGGGCCGCGAAGCGGGTTGCGCAAGCTGGATCGGAACCGCAAAGCGGCTGTTGGGTCCCGGAGGAGACTGGTCAAGCAATGAGACACGAGGCAAGATGGAGCGAAGACCAGTGATTTAATGAAGGCAAATCATTAGTATTTATCATGTACAGGCTACATGTAAAAGCATTGCGATCTGCAGAACTCACACTCCGTGTTTACACTAGTTAATTGGGGAAGTCTACAGGGGAAGTTAATTAACTAACTTAATCAACGGCAGGGGAAATACATTGTTCCGTGCTATCCGGGGTAAACATGTGGCTGGTATTGGTTCTAGGGCTTAAGGTAATCCGCAGGCGCGAGATTGCCTATTACGCACCTAGCGAGTTAGTCATTAGCTTCCTATTGTCTGAGCAGTTTGTCAGATCAGCTATTGATGAATTAAACTCTATCTAATATTCCGCTCCCCCAATTTCTGTCCCTTCAGGAACCCCTGGTAACGATGGGATCACCTTTTACCAGGGTTCTGTCAGAGCCAGTATACCAATTGTGTGCGCGGATCCCACAAGTACTTTTAGATCTTGCAGTTCAATCTACCCCCAGGTGATTTTATCTCTTTTTTGTTATTGCACTTTGCTGCCGCTTATACAGTAAAACCTCACATAAAGAGCGCCTCACTTGGAGACTTACTCACTTAAAGAGCAGAATTTTCTCTGAATGGTCGCCTCGCTTAACAACTAAAACCAACCAAAAGCTCACTTAACAACTAAATTGGGGTTCACAATCCCCCTGCCAGAAGTCACAATTGGTCACTTACAATGGTGTTTCGCTTAAAGAGCAAACTCACTTAAAGAGCAATCCCGTGGAACGCATTATGCTGTTTAAGCAAGGTAACACTGTACAATACTTTGTGCTATTTAATTGTATCCTGTTCATGATTGTTTGATTCTTATTTTCTAGCTGAAATCCTGTTGCTTAGTATTAACATATAACAGGCCCATTTTAATTACAGTATTGGAATTTATGGAGCGGTTGACTCACCAGATCCCCAGTGGATCTATTCTAATTGCAACTTACTACACCAAGTAACAAGATTATTATAATATCTTATTCATATATTTTAGGCCCCTTTCACGCTCTGTTCCCCATTTTTAGGATGATACCGACTGGACAGCATGCAGTTGCCATGGTGACTAGTTGTGAGTTTGCATTGCTTGAAGGTGGAGCAGAGAGTGACATTTGAGGCTTCCAAAACGCTAAAACCGTTTACTGCAGAGAATCAAAACTATGTTACAAACTGCAAGGATGATTATTGTTGCTTATTCAGCAGGTTGAAAGCTCAAGGGATAGTATCCACATGGCAGACCAACAAATATTTGACAATAGCTATTGTGTTAGGTAAAGGTAAAGGTCAGTCATATCCGACTCTAGTGTACGGTGCTCATCTCCAGCACTGTCTGCATCTGCATATATTTCCCTGGTCTTGTGGCAGGCATGACTAGACACCGAAGTGCACAGAATGCGGTTACCTTTCACAATGAAGTGGTACCTACTTATCTACTTGCAATTTCTAGGTTTTGAACTGCTAGGTTGGCAGGAGCTGGGGCATACAAGAGGAGCTCTCTCTATCATGCAGCACTCGGGTTTTGAACTGCTGACTTACCAACCTTCTTGTCGTCAAGTTCAGTGTTTCAACCACTAAGCCACTGCAGTACTGGCTATTGCATTACCTGTAACTAGGGTTGCCATAATTCTCTCCCGCCAAACCAGGACAGCCACGTGACATCATTGCATTCTTAAAATTGCGCATGCGTCGGATGGAGCTGTCAGGGAGAGAGTAGCTCTAAGACCCCGTGGAATCCCCGTCCAGGCCGGACAGCTTTCATCAGTTTAAAATAAACTGTAGTCAAGAGGTTTCCCCCCGTGTGATTCTTCTTGCAAAAGACTATTCTTGATGGTTCTATTTTTATTTGTTTTTTAATAAAATTTCTTGGGACCACTCTTGAAACCACCCTTCCTCCCCCTGAGGTCACCCCACCCTCCCCTTTACACACACCCCACTGAAATAGACTCAACCTCAAACCCCACACAAGGATCCCTTGGAAGAAAGTTCTAAAGAGGAGCCCAGAACAGAAATGCGCCTCCATTTCCCCCCGGAAGGAGAAAAGCAGGAGACAGGAAGGGACTTATTTTGGAGGAGGACCTTTGCAATGGTGGACTCTTCACTTTCTGTCCACCCTGTTCCCTTCCTCTCTAGGAAAACTGACCCTATGCAATTAACCCTTTGCAGTCACGTGAAGAAGGAATGAATCCCCTGTCCCAGTGTATGGTGGAGGTTTGGCTTCTTAGATATGGATATTTCTTGCTCCCTTGCAGCTTTTGAGGAAAAGGGCTGAGGACGACTCCTTGTCCCCCAAACTTCAAGGTGAGACAAGGGAGTTATTTCACTGTCCCCGGTCCTTTCTTTCAATTATCTCACTTGCAAGTGTCTCCCCTCCCTGGCAGTCTTCTCGGGATGCTCTTTTGCCTTTGCCGCTTTCAAGCAGGATAATTGAAAGAAAGGCAGGGAGGTAGTGAATTAACTTTTTGCAAAAAAATCCCTTGGTGAGGGGTGATCTTGCTTCGTTTGTTCAAATTTAAAAATCCGTGACTTTTACATGTTTTTTCCTGAACCTGCCGGGACAGCTTGAATCCGGGAAAATCCTGGAAAACCAGGCAACCCTTCCTGTAACCAAATGCATAGTTATGAAACGGGATATTTGGCTCAATAGTACTATAAATGAGAAGGATTTTTGAATTGTTGTAGTTCACAAGCTGAATATGAACCAACAGTGTGACATGGCTGCAAAAGCAAAAGGCTAGTGTGTTTTAGGCTGCATTAACAGAAGTATAGTCTCCAAAACCATGAGATACTAGTTAGCCTATATTTTGCACTAGTTAGGCCTCATTTCAAGAGTACAGAGTGCAGTTCTGGAAACCAGACTTTAAGAAGGATGCTAACAAGCTGGAACAAGTTCAGAGGAGTTCCATAAGGATGGTTAGGGAACTGGAAACCAAGCCCTATGACAGTGCTGGCAAACGTATGGCAAGCGTGCCTGAGGGGGCACTCAGAGCCCTCTCTCTGTGGGCACATGCACTGTCGCCCTAGCATAGAGTTTGCCCTGCCCCTCTGCCAAGTGGCCCAATAGGAGTACTTCCTCCCTCCCCCAGCACAGAGTTGTCCTCCCCATGTTGGCACTTTGTAATAAACAAGTGGGTTTTGGGTTGCAGTTTGGGCACTCCTTCTCTAAAATATTCACCATCACTGCCCCCATGAGGAAAGACAGAAGGAACTGGACATGTTTAGCTTTGAGAAAAGGACTGTGTGTGTGTGTGTGTGGGGGGGGAATATAATAGCACTTTTCAAATATTTGAAGGGTAGTCAAGGTAGGTCAGGATCTGTTCTCAATCATCCCAGAGTGCACATAAAATAATAACGAGCTAAAGCTACAGGAAGCTAGATATAGGCTAAATATCAGGGGGGAAAGCATTTTAAATGTTAGAGCAGTACAACAATGGAACTAATTACTGCAGGAGTTGGTAAATGCTCCAATGCTGAATGAACGCTGCTTACCTTCTCCCCGAAGTGGTCCCTATTTATCTACTTGCAATTTCTTGCCTTCCAACTGCTAGGTTTGCAGGAGCTGGGACAAAGACGGGGAGCTGTTGCTGCTGCGACTTCAATACAGGCAGCAATAAAATGGTGCGTTTTTTTGGGGGGTTTTTTTTTTTGCTGTCTTCCTTAGCCACCAGGCTACTACTGCTGCACCACCTGGTTCAATAGAAGCGCAGCTCTATTGCAAGAAAAAAGTGAATTTTCTCTTCTTCAAACCCCCTTGGTCTGAAAAGCGGGAATTTTAAATGTTTTTTTAAACCGGGTCGGGACAGGTTCAATCCGTTCAATTCCTGGTTTTCCGTTACATATGGCATCCCTAGGTGGGGCTGGCATTCATGCTTTTCTGCCCTTTACCCGGGTTTAGGTTTCTCTTTTTACGTATTAACAAAGCTCTATTTACTACACCAAGGAAAACAAATTCTCAACTGTGTGCTGGCGCGTTTTTAGTGACGAGAATAAAGACAGTATAAAATTTGGACACGCTGGGATCTATTCCTCTTTCTGATAAATGTGCATAGCTGGGGAGTGCAGCAATTAGAAGCAATGAGATAAGTAGACATAAATGTCCAAATAGGAACATAAATCTCTCCTGAGCTTTCTAATGCCTCAAATCATTCTTGCTTAGGACAGGGTAATTATCTAGGTGCAATGCAGAAATACCAACCTTTAAGGAGGAGGCTGAAACATGAATTCCACCTGTCATCTAGTTAAAATATAATTTTTACTAGATGTCCACTGGAGACACAGGTGGACAATTGTCCCCCTCCAAAATTGTTTCACTAGTTTCCAACTGCCACAAAACACTGGTTTCTTAACCAGTCCTACATGTGTCATTGAACTTTCTCCCCCTTTACTGTCTTTCCATGCCATTTACTGTATTCTACTAGTGTCATGCCAGGGACTGCAGTGGCTCAAGTGATTAAGATCCTGACTGGAAGGCGGCAGATCAGCCGTTTGATACCCGAGCGCTGCACAATGGAATGTGCTCCTGTCTCTGTCCCAGCTCCTGTCAACCTAGCAGTTCGAAAGCAAGAAATTGCAAGTAGATAAATAGGGACCACTTCAGTGGGAAGGTAGACAGCGTTCCGTGCACTCTGGAAATGTCTGCAGATTGAAATGTCTGCAGACACAGACAGCATTGGCTCTTCAGCTATGAAACAGATGAGCACTGAACTCTAGAGTAGGATACGACTGGCTTTCGAGCAAGGGTGACCTTTACCTTTACCTAGTGTCATGCCTCTCTGTAAACATCTGCAGAACAGGTATACCGCAATGCAGTACAATATATTTTATAATAAGAAATATTAGAGCACTTTCAGGAAGATGAGTTAAAAACTTACCAGTAGTCTTTCAAAGAATAAGGTGAAATTAGTTGTTTTCTTTTTTTAAAAAAATTGGATCAGTGTCGAGCTACAGCCATGAAAGCTTCAGAGCTGGGTCAATCAAGTTCCTGAGATCACTGTCTTATCTTGTTTGCTATGTGTCAGCCAGATCTTGTGTTCCTCATTTCTGGTGTGACTAATCTGCTATGCCTGACCTTGGGTGGTTTATTGCTTTGCCCTGGGATTTTTCTTGTCTTGTTCTTGTCTTGCTCTGCTGGCTTAGTGGCACAGCGTTGTTTTAACTTTGACTTTAAAACTCTCAGCTGTGCATCGACTTACTTCAGGTCCTATCAGCCCTATCAGTCCCTGGAAAATAGATGGGGAAGAAGGAGAAGCATCAAGGCTTTCTCAAGTGAATCCTCCAACATCACATTTCAAAGACCTCTATTCTTCTGTGCTCAGCTTTCCTAATGGCCCAGCTCTCACAACCATATTTTACCACCGGGAATACCATTGCTTTGACTATGCAAATTTTTATTTGCAAGGTGATGTATCTTCTTTTCACTATGTTCCCCAGGTTTCTCATAGCTTGTCTCCCAAGAATCAGTTGCCTTTTTATTTCATGGCTTCAGTCACCATCAGCAGTGTTCTTGGATCCTAAGAAAGTAAATTCTGTCACTGCTTCTACTTTTCCCCCATCTATTTTCCAGGGCCTGATAGGGCCTGTTGCCATTATCTTGGTTTTCTTGATGTTGAGTCTCAAGGCAGCTTTTTCACTCTCTTCTTTCAACCTATGCAGGAGCTTCATTAGGTCTTTGTCGCTTTCTGCCATTAGAGTGGTATCATCTGCGTATCTCAAGTTGTTGATGTTTCTCCCAGCAATTTTGACCCCATATTGTGATTCCTCCATCCCTGCATTGCGTATTATGTGCTCTGTGTGTAAGTTGAATAAGCAGGGTGACAAAATACAGCCTTGTCTTACTCCTTTTCCTATTCCAAACCACTCCGTCATACCATATTCTGTCCTAACTGTTGCTTTTTGACTCATGTACAGATTTCTCATGAGGCATGTGAGGTGTTCTGGTATTTCCATCTCTTTAATTACTTGCCACATTTTGTTGTGGTCCACACAGTCAAAGGCCTTGGTGTAGTCAATGAAACAGAAGCACAGTACAGTAAAACCCCGACTTACAAATTCTTCGAGTTACACACAATTCGACTTACATAATGATTTTGTGCTAAAACCATGTCCCGATTTACACGCTTTCCTATGGGTTTGCTTTGAGTTACATAAAGATTCTTTTTCCTATGGGTTTGCTTTGAGTTACATGAAAATTCATTTCCCTATGGATTTGCTTCAATTTACATACAAAAAATCATTTTTCCTATGGGTTTGCTTCACGTTACGTAAAAAAATAATTTTTCCTATGGATTTGTTTCGAGTAACAAAAAAATTGATTTATTTCTGATATTCCTTTCTTTTCTCCATGGTCCAACGTATGTTGGCAATGTGGTCTCTTGTTCCCCTGCCTCTTTGGAATCCAGCCTGCACTTTTAGTAATTCTCTCTCCACGTGCTGCTGAAGTCTATCCTATTATTATCTTGAGCATAACCTTGCTAGCATGTGGGATAAGCGCAATTGTTCAATAATTTGAACATTCTTTGGCATTACCCTTTTTGGGGATTGGAACGTATACTGATCTTTTCCAATCCTGTGGCCACTGTTTTGTTTTCCAAATCTGCTGACATATAGAATGCAATAATTTGACACCATCTTCTTTTAGGGTTTTGAAAAATTCAACTGGGATACCATCATCTCCACCAGCTTTGTTGTTTGCAGTGATTTTTAGGGCCTTTCTGACTTCTCTCTCTAGGATGTCTGGCTCAAGTTCAATATGATTATCGGGGGGGGGGGGTCCTTTTTATAAAGTTCCTCTGTTTACTCTTACCATCTTTTCTTTATCTCTTCTGCATCAGCTAACTCATTGCCATTTTTGTCCCTTATCATGGTCTTTTTTGCTTTAAATGTTCCCTTGATTTCCCCAATTTTTTTGAAAAGATCTCTAGTCCTACCCTTTTTATTGTTTTCCTCTATTTTTTTGCACTGTTCATTTAGGTAGGTTTCCTTATCTCTCCTTGTTTTTCTTTGAAATTCTGTATTAAATTGATTGAATTTTTCCTTTCTCCTTTGCCTTTAGCGTTCCTTCTTTCCTCTGCTATTTTAAGAGCCTCATCAGACAACCACTTTGCTTTCTTATGCTTCTTTACTTTTGGTATAGTTTTCCTTGCTGCCTCCTGTATAATGTCCCGTGCCTCTGTCCATAATTCTTCTGGCACTCTGTCTATCGAGTCTAAGCCATTAAATCTGTTCCACACCTCCACTATGTATTCCTTAGGGATGTTGTCTGGGTCATACCTGTCTGACCTAATTGTTTTCCTTATTTTCTTTAGTCTAAGCCTGAATTTTGCAATCAGTAGATTATGATCTGAGCCACAGTCTGCTCCAGGTCTCATTTTTGCTGACTGTATGGAGGTTCTCTATCTTTGGCTGCAGAGTATGTAATCAATCTGGTTTCGATGTTGGCCATCTGGTGATGTCCATGTGTAAAGTCATCTCTTGTGTTTGCTATGACCAGTGCATTATCTTGGCAGAACTCTATCAATCTTTGCTTTGCTTCATTCTGTGTTCCAAGGCCAAACTTGTCATTTATTCCATTTACTTTTTGATTTCCTACTTTGGCATTCCAATCACCTATGATAATGCGGACATCATTTCTTGGTGTCTGTTCTATGAGGTGTTGTAGATCATCATAGAACTGGTCAACTGTGGCCTCATCTGCACCAGTGGTGTGCTGCTCCCGGTGCACCCTGGTGCGGGCGTACTAGTAGCAAAACCGGCTGGCAAGGGCAACCTTTACCTAATAACAGAAGATTCTCCAGATCACCACTTACAGGGCACTTCAAGTGCAATGATTGTGTTAATTGCCAATACGTGTGGGAGACTCCAGAGTTGGATTTCCCTGAAGTTAATTTTAAACGCACATTGAGAGAATTCTCAAACTGTAAAACTAAATTCTGTCTACATCTGGCAATGCCCATGTGGCCTCTTTTACATAGAAAAAAGTATGCATATGCTAAGGACGCGGATCAGCGAACATCAATCCAGGATTAAAAATAAAATCGAACAAGCACCCATGGTGTCCCATTACTTAGAGAAAGGACTGGTAATTTAGGTTTACCTTGCTAGAAGTAGTTCATTCTAAGTCTTTCGAAAGGATTGATGTAGAAAGAAAGTTACTTCAGAGGGAAGCATACTACATTTTCAGGTTAAACACGTTGCATCTGCATGGGCTTAATGTTGACCTCGATTTATCGTTACAGTATTTTTTGGATCATAAGACACACTTTTTCTCCCCCAAAAGTGGGGAGAAAATGAGGGTGCATCTTATAGTCCAAATGCTGGTCTTCAGCCAGCTGTGGCTGTTGTAAAAGGATATTTTACAAGAGCCGCAGCTGGCCGAAGACTAGCACTGCCGCCTCTCAGCTGTTCAGCTGTTGGGGCAGGGGGAAAAACATATGAAAAACAAGTGGCCACTAGTGGGAGAAAATTGCAATTTCCCATTTAAATACATTGGAAATAAATTTCTTGTATTCAAAAGTTTTCTGTTTGTATGTTCCCAATGCATTTAAGTGGGAAACCAAACCTGTGGTTAAAAAGAAAGGGTTTCATTTACCTTGATGCATTTGTCTCTACTCCACGTGGACAAAACGGAGGGGGAAAACATGCTTCCTGGTTGAAAGGCGAGCAAGAGGCTATGCTAGAGTATCACTTCCTTCCTCAGTGCAATTGGCCTGGCCTGCCCATTTCCCCTGCAGCGCCACCACTGGTTGCTGGTGCAAAATACAGTATTAATTTTTTTTTGTTTACCTGCTCTGAAAACTGTGTGCGTCTTATGGTCAGGTGCATCTTATGGTCCAAAAACTACGTTACCTTTAATTAGGATCCATTTAACTTTAACTTTAATTGTAATAGATTGGCTAACTCACACTTGTAAGAAACCTATATTTTCTCCACAACTTCCATTATGTTCTAACGTTCAGCAGCCACTTGAGACATACAATGTAAGGCAAAGAACGCGAAAAAGAATAAGAAATACATAAAGGTAAGGTTAAAATTGTATTTTATTTATTAGTTATAACATTTTAAGTAATATGTTATGAGAAGTATTCATAGCATTATGGGTCCGTGTTTAATAGGTTAGCAGTAATAGTGTTGTTAACAGCATAGATAATAGTGTATTATTTTTGTCTTTACAGAATACCTTAATTAAACATACAGACAATCTTATACAAAATACAATTTCTGAGGAAGGAAACTAATCCGAAAAGTTATAACACCGGCAAACTTTAAGTTACCTTTGAAGTTACCTTTGAAAAGTTATCTGTGAGTATTGAAGATTTAAATTATGTTAATGAACTCAGTATAGAGATATTTTATTTGTTCTTGAGAACTGAAGATTTAATTTCACAAAGGAACCTAGTATAAATAAAGAGATATTTGATGCTGCCTCAAATGGACTTTTAGTAACTCTCTGAATATAAAGTAAATACGATCTTCTAATAGCATACATGCAGTTCATTATCAGTGCCATAGTGAAAAACTTTATCCACTTGGAAATAACCTATTAGAACCATTACTGCATTACTGCCAGTCATGAGACTGTGATCATCTCTATACCTCAGGGGTTCCCAACCTAAGGCCCGTGGGCTGGACCCAGCCCCCTGTGCCATTTTATGTGCCCCACCTCCAAGGACATTCGAGAAACAAAATGGCCAACCCATCATGCAAGCAGGGCAAAATGGCCATCCAGCCCTTGAAGCTGACTGAGAGGGCTTGACCCGGCCCCTGGCCTGAAAATGTTGGGAACCCCTGCCATACTTCAATTAGAAACCACAGTAAGACATAGTAGAGGAATTAAAGTTCCAGTATTTGAATGGAAGTAATATTCAGGGAAGGGACTGCAGTGGCTCAAGTGGCTAAGATGCTGACTGGGAGGCGGAAGGTCAGCAGTTTGATTCCCGAGTACTGCAGGATGGAATGAGCTCCCGTCTTTGTCCCAGCTCCTGCCAATCTAGCAGTTCAAAAGCAAGGAATTGCAAGTAGATAAATAGGGACCACTTCAGTAGGAAGGTAACAGCATTCCGTATGCTCCGGCATCTAGTCATGCCTGCCAAATGACCATGGAAACGTCTGCAGAAGCAGACAGCGCTGGCTTTTCGGCTTTGAAACAGAGATAAGCACTGCACCCTAGAGTCAGATACGACTGGCTTTCGAGCAAGGGAAACCTTTACGTTTTTAATATTCAGGGGGTGGTAATACTGTACCTAGAATGTTAGTATTCTTTTCATATGTTCAGTGAGAGTAATAATAGGGAAGGATAAGGTTTAGCTCTAGTCAGTTACCCACATCATCCACAACTTAAGTCATTCTGCTTTCCCTTAAATGAGCCCCTTAGTCTTGCAAAAGTTCAGTCCTTCTTACAGCAGCATGACTTTACTTTGCCTTTTCCTTCTCATCTAGATGCAGAAAGTATGCAGGTCAGGGTTCTGTTGTTCACACATGGAGACTGTAGAACATTGCATTTCATACCTCCCAGACATTTTCTTTTTCCTTCTAACCTGATTTTGCTTTCATATTATACGGCTGCTGAGTCTTGAGACACCTGAGGGTTTTCATTATTTGAAGAGATATCCACACAATTGTCCTGTGCATCCCATTTATAATTACTGTACAGCAGACAGTTTATGCTGGTGGTGACTTCCAGGCATTTGTGTGATCTCAAGGGGTTAGCAGCTACTGTGCGGAAATACTAATCCTTGGTGCTTATATAGAACGTTGAGTTTGCAACGCAGAGCACATACATTATATCAGTACAATTCTGCAAGACTGCCAAGGCAAACCAAGATGATACCACCTTTGGTGTCTTGCACGGAAGACAAAGAAGGAGTCGCAGTAAGGACTAACACAGCTCTATTGGTTGATGATCAGGATGAACATGTGGTAATGGCGGAGATACATCACATTATATACAGTAGCACAATGCATTTGAATCTTGCTGCACGGTAGCTCATTGGCTGCTACCGGCGTGACGTCGTCCCAAGTCATGCCCCTCTTCTGTAGTTGTTTGATCGTGCGGGAGAGTTCCCGCGGCTGCCGGTGATTTGAGGAATGAGAACCATGTGAGTTGAACACTCGCAGCTGCCCTCTATGGGCAGCTAACTCGCGTTCCTTTAACAGCTGGGTTACAATGTAATTGTGGTCAGGTTACATTCATACATTTCTTAAAGCAACATTGTACATACATACATAACATCCCTCCTCCCTAGGATGGGACGAAGTCCCTCAACCATTGTGGCTTGCCGCATTTGCGCCTGGGGCGTGCGGCCGCTTGACCTAACACAGGGGAGCCGGAGGCTCCTGGTTCCGCGGAGGACCACTCTGCGACACCCCCCTGGTACTGCAACTCATAATCAAATTCATCCCTCTCCTCCAAGGTATCCTCCTCTGCGGCTGAGAACCGAGGATATGCATTTGTATCCGCGGGTGCCGCCGTGTCTCCCCCTTGGGTAACGCGGGTGGGGGAGGACCCTAACGCTGATTCCCCCTCACAGGTGACTCGCCTTCTGAGCTGTTCGGCATGCCTTCTCCAGAGTAGACCTGAGCTAGTCTCGACCCTGTAGGATGCCGGCCCCGTTTGCTCGATGATCGTCCCTGGTACCCACGCTGGCCCCGAGGCTGCGTAGTTCCTGCAGTGAACCGGGTCCCCTACCGCAAAACTTTTGGAGCTCTCTCCCCCTATGCTTATATTTCTCCCTTCATCCTCCACCCTGGACGGATCCATCCGGTCAAAAAGTGTTACCGGACGCCTCCTCATGAGGAGTTCGGCTGGGGAAAATCCTGAAGCTAGGGGGGTTGTCCTATAGCAGATGAGGAACTGACACAGGTGAAGGTTTAACTCACCGGGACCCATGCGCCGCAGTGCGTCTTTCGTAGTGCGCACTTGGCGCTCTACCTGACCGTTTGTGGCAGGGTGAAACGGGGCAGCGGTAATGTGCCTGATGGCGTTTCTCTCAATAAACGTCTTGAACTCTGCAGACGTGAAGGTACTAGCGTTATCGCTAACGAGGACGTCTGGCAGGCCGAAACAGGCAAAAAGCTTGCGCAACTGTTTAATGGTTGCCGCAGAGGAAGTGCTGTTCATGGGGATTACCTCCAACCACTTGGAGTAGGAGTCGACTACCAGCAGAAACATGGACCTGCGGAAGGGGCCAGCGAAGTCGACATGAATCCGGGACCATGGCCCGCGGGCCGTGTCCCATTCCCTATGGGGCAACCGGGACTCCTCGGGCCGAGAGCTCTGGCAGCTCTCACACGTACCCACTAAATGTTCTATATCCGCGTCTATCTGGGGCCACCAAAAGAAGCTCCTGGCCAGAGCCTTGGAGCGTACGATCCCGGGGTGACTGGTATGCAGTAGCATCAGTACCTTGGCCCTTAGCTTGTCTGGGATAACTACCCGCTGGCCCCAGAGTAAGCAGCCCCTTTCCAGAGAAAGCTCCACTCTACGCCTGAAAAATGGCTTGAACTGTTCCTCGGGGGGAGTAGTGGGCCACCCTTTCCTAACCCAGGAACTAACTTGGGCCAGCATCTTGTCGGCCACTGTGGCCTTGGCGAGGTCGGCTGGGACAATAGGGGGTGAGTCGAGGGACTCGATCAGCAGGACTTGGTGGTCCTGCTCTACCTCGCATGTGGGATCCCCTAAACTCGGGAGGGGAGACCGGGACAGTGCGTCCGCATGGGAGATCTCCTTCCCTGGGCGATAGACCAGCTCATACTGGTAGGCGTTGAGGAAGATGGCCCAACGCAGCATCCTGGGGGATAGAATCTGTGGGGTGGGTTTGCCGGTAGTGAAGATCCCCAGAAGTGGCTTGTGATCCGTCACTACCGTAAACTGGCGGCCGTATAGGAAATCGTGGAACTACTTCGTTCCCGCGATTATGGCCAGGGCCTCCCTATCTGTTTGCGCGTAATTGCGCTCGGCCTTCGAGAGGGACCTTAAATAGTACGCCACCGGGGCTTCCCTCCCGCTCTCCAACACGTGGCACAGAACCGCCCCCACCCCCACTGGGGACACATCACAGACTAAAACCACTGGCTTTTTTGGATCGAAGTGGGTCAGTACAGCGTCCGAGGATAGGAGTGACTTAAGCTCCTTGAACGCTTTCTCCTGCCTGTCCCCCCACCGCCTGGCTGTGTCCAGGTCCTCCCATTGGCAGTTTACCGCCGCAAGCCTGAGGGCCGCCGCGTAGGCGGACACGGACTCCCCCGGGTGCTGGTCCCGCCTGTAGAATGCGACCCTGGCCGGGAAAATCGAGACGGGAGGCTGGAAGTGCTCACTCAGTAGCGCCAGGATGCGGTCGATGGGCACCACGTCTACCTTCCGGGGGACCACCAGGTTCATCAGGATACGCAGCTTGGCCGGCCCCACCTGGGCCAGGAAGTGCGAGCGCATCTTTGCGTCATCGTCGATGCCTGCAGCATCCATCGCGTGCCGAAACTGGCACTCGTACAGCTCCCATTGTTCTGGATCGCTGATATCAAATTGATGAGGCTTGACTTTGGAATACGCCATGTATCCCATCCTCGTCGCCAATTTAGTGTCTTGCACGGAAGACAAAGAAGGAGCCGCAGTGGGGGCTAAAACACAGGTTTATTTCATGACGGTCAGGATGAACATGTGGTAATGGCGGAGGTACAGCTCATTTTATACTGCAGTAAATACATTTGAATATTGTTGCACGGTAGCTCATTGGCTGCTACCGGCGTAATGTCATTCTGAGTCACGCCCATCTTCTCCAGGTGATCCTCGCGCGGGAAAGGTTCCCGCGGCTGCCGGTGATTTGGGGAATGTGAACCATGTGAGCTGATCGCTCGCAGCTGCCCTCTATGGGCAACTTACTCGCGTTCCTTAAACAACTGGGTTACATTGTAATCGTTGTCAGGTTACATTCATACATTCTTAAAGTAATACTGTTACATACACAACACCATCCTTGGTCTAAGCCATAACTATATGATTAATAATCCAAACAGCGAACTAACTCTCCAGCAAAGCACTTCCAGTATATATATCTTGGCCCGCATTCAGGAACCCATCGGGCTGTGCTAGGCTGTCACTCACGTGATGGAAACCAATCAGGAATCCCATATGGAAACAAGGGGATGTTGTTTCAATGTGTCTCCCCTCCCATTTTTCTTAAGCTCCTTACCTCCCCCCTCCCCTCTCAGGGTTGTTGTGGGAGCAGCAGAGACTCTAGCCCAGAGACTCTAGCCCAGGGGTGGCCAAACTTTTTGCGCCATGGGCCAGTCACATGGTTGAGCAGGCCAGTCAGCTGGTTCCCCTTGCTGTAAGCACTGCTGTAAAACACCTTGTGGCTTCCGTAAATGCATTTATGACAGCCGCAAGTGCATTTGCGGCAGGTGTGTTTATGCGAGGGTGGCGGTGGGCCATATGAAATGGTGCCACAGGCCGGGTCCAGCCCACGGGCCATAGTTTGGCCACCCCTGCTCTACCTGGTGTTATGGAGAACAGCCACCTGAATGGATAACAGCTAGAGGCCCATTGCCCAGGGAAAACATGTTTTCTCCCTTGCAAGGACATGGTGCGGACCCAGACCTGTCTTCAGAGACAATGCATTTTCCCTCTTTTGCAAGCATGGTGGAATCCCATCCCCCCTTCCTTTCTCAGGAGAGAAAGACCAGACCAGATCCATTTTCTAGACTCACTCTGGCCTTACATGCAGCTAGGTCCATTGATGGATCCTAAACATTTCATAGAAGGATAACAAAGAATTCTGAAGTATGCCCATCTAGTTCCAAGTCTTCTGTAACAAGCAACTTGCCTTGTCAGTAGGACTCTGATATTAGTAAGGAAAATGCCTCATGTGGTAGGTTTTGTGTGTGTGTTATTGTTGTTGTTGTGGTTGTTGTTGTTTTTTGGGGGGGGCAGAAGCAGTTGTGGCCTGGATGATCTTTTTGAACATCACCTCCTGGCCATTTCCCTCTGTTGAAGACAGAGATATGTCTGCCATTTGCCAGCCACCTAAGAAATGGCCTGTTACCCTCTAGTTTGGGAAATAATATTGTTCCACTTCAGATTTTCAGATAAGATTCAACTGGTGGGCCCATCCGTTTATGAATATGCAGTGGGGTGGTGTTATGTATGTATGTACAATGTTGCTTTAAGAAATGTATGAATGTAACCTGACCACAATTACATTGTAACCCAGCTGTTAAAGGAACGCGAGTTAGCTGCCCATAGAGGGCAGCTGCGAGCGTTCAACTCACATGGTTCTCATTCCTCAAATCACCGGCAGCCGCAGGAACTCTCCCGCACGATCAAACAACTACAGAAGAGGGGCATGACTTGGGACGACGTCACGCCGGTAGCAGCCAATGAGCTACCGTGCAGCAAGATTCAAATGCATTGTGCTACTGTATATAATGTGATGTATCTCCGCCATTACCACATGTTCATCCTGATCATCAACCAATAAAGCTGTGTTAGTCCTTACTGCGACTCCTTCTTTGTCTTCCGTGCAAGACACCAAATTGGCGACGAAGGTGGGATCGATGGCGAATCCCAAGGTCAAGCCATACCAGTTCGATGTCAGCGAGCCCGAACAATGGGAGCTCTACGAGTGCCAGTTTCGGCACGCGATGGAAGCCGCGGGCGTCGACGACAACGCGAAAATGCGCTCCCACTTCCTGGCCCAGGTGGGACCGGCCACGCTGCGTATCCTGATGACCCTGGTGGCCCCCCGGAAGGTGGACGAGGTGCCCATCGACCGCATCCTGGAGAGGTTGGGCGAGCATTTCCAGCCCGGGTCGCGTTCCACAGGCGAGACCAGAAACCGGGCGAATCCGTGTCCGCCTACGCGGCGGCCCTCAGGCTTGCAGCGGTGCACTGCCAGTGGGATGACCTGGACCAGGCCTTCTGAGACCTCATGTTGTGAGACCATCGGAAAGGTCTCAGCCAACGATGGCGCGGAAGGCGTGAACCGCGTGGGCCTGGAGCACCGGCGCTTCTTTGTAGAGGTACTGTTACAGGGGGTTCCAGTGAGGATGGAAGTAGACTCGGAGTCGTCCTACTCCATCCTGTCCCAAAAAGAATTCATGCACATTCCCCCAAATGCGCGGCCCAAGCTGCGTGCCATGAAGTCACACTTACAGGACGTGCAGGGCTATGGGATCCCAGTGTTGGGGGTGGAGAATTTCACAGTGAAATTCAAAAACTACACAGAGAAACTGCCCTTAGTGGTTCTCAAGGGGGGAAGATGCTGCCTTTTGGGAACTCAGTGGTTTGCTCCCCTGGGAATCGAACTGTCCGGCGTTAACGCCATAGAGACTGACCCAATGCGGGACGTGTGCGATGCGCACCCGGACGTTTTCAAGAAGGGGCTTGGGACGTACAAGGGGCCCCTAGTCTTCTTTGAGTTGGACCCAGAAATCCGGCCCATACGTCTCAAGCCAAGAAGAGTGCCCTTTGCCCTCAAGGACAAGATTGAGGCGGAACTGGACAAATTGGTGGGGCAGGGGATTTTGGTTCCAGTTGATTCAGCGGAGTGGGAGACTCCGATTGTTACAGCCTTAAAATCAAACGGGGAGGTCAGGATTTGCGCTGACTACAAATGTACAATTAACAAGGCCATTCGGCCAAATGCATATCCGGTGCCAGTGGTTAGCCACTTACTGGCCACGTTGCATGGGGGGAGGTGTTTCGCCAAGCTAGACCTGGTGCAGGCGTATCAGCAGCTCACAGTAACCCCAGCTGCTGCCGCTGCGCAAACCATCATAATGCACAAGGGGGCATTTAAGGTAACGCGCCTACAGTTCGGCGTAAACTCGGCCCCCGGGATCTTCCAGTCCCTTGTGGAACGCCTTTTAAAGGGACTTCCAGGCATACTCCCATATTTTGACGATGTTTTGATAACAGCGGGGAGCGAATCGGAACTAGCGAGAAGACTAGACAGGGTCCTTTCAGTATTCGAGAAAGCGGGACTTCGACTGAGAAGGGACAAATGTGTATTCTTTGCGAGAGAGGTTGAGTTTCTTGGGTTCAAGATAACCCCGGAGGGCATCAAGCTGTCCGAGTCCAAGGTTGAGGCTGTGCAAAACGCCCCTCGTCCCACCGCGAAACCGGAGCTGTAGTCATTTCTAGGGCTCCTAAATTTTTACCACTCCTTCTTGCCAAGGAAGGCATCCGTTGCGGAGCCACTGCACGCGCTACTAAAGAAAGAGGCGGTTTGGCGGTGGGGGGATAGGCAAGAGAGAGCCTTCAAGGAGCTCAAAGCGCTTTTATCCTCGGATGCTGTCCTGGCCCATTTTGATCCGAGGAGACCAGTAGTTTTAGTCTGTGATGCGTCCCCAGTGGGGGTGGGGGCGGTGCTGTGCCATGTGTTGGAGAGTGGGCGGGAAGCCCCGGTTGCGTACTACTCCAGGTCCCTTTCAAAGGCGGAGCGCAACTACGCGCAAACTGATAGGGAGGCCCTGGCCATAATTGCGGGAACAAAGAAGTTCCACGATTTCCTATACGGCCACGAGTTTACGGTTGTGACTGATCACAAGCCCCTTCTGGGAATTTTTACTACAGGCAAACCCACCCCACAAATTCTATCCCCCAGGATGCTATGTTGGGCAATTTTCCTTAACGCCTACCAGTATGAACTGGTCTATCGCCCAGGGAAGGAGATCTCCCATGCGGACGCGCTGTCCCGGTCTCCCCTCCCTAGCTTAGGAGATCCCGCATGCGAGGTAGAGCAGGACCACCAAGTCCTGCTGATCAAGTCCCTCGACTCACCCCCCATAGTCCCGGCTGACCTCGACAAAGCCACGGCGGCCGACAAAATCCTGTCCCAAGTTAGTTCCTGGGTTAGGAAGGGGTGGCCCACAACTCCCCCCGAGGAGCATTTCAAGTCATTTTTCAGGCGCAGAGTAGAGCTTTCCCTCGAAAGGGGCTGCCTGCTCTGGGGCCAGCAGGTAGTCATCCCAGAGAAGTTAAGGGCGAAGGTGCTGAAACTGCTGCATACCAGCCACCCAGGAATAGTGCGCTCCAAGGTTCTGGCCAGGAGCTACTTCTGGTAGCCCCAAATAGACGCGGATATAGAACACTTAGTGGGCACGTGTGAGAGCTGCCAGAGCTCTTGGCCCGAGGAGTCCCGGCTACCCCATAGGGAATGGGACACGGCCCGCGGGCCATGGTCCCGAATACATGTCGACTTCGCTGGCCCTTTCCGTGGGTCCATGTTTCTGCTGATAGTCGACTCCTATTCCAAGTGGCTGGAAGTAATCCCCATGACTAGCACCTCATCTGCTGCAACCATTAAACACTTGCGCAGGGTGTTCAGTTGCTTCGGCCTGCCAGACATCCTTGTTAGTGATAATGCCAGTACCTTCACTTCTGTGGAATTCAAGGCGTTTATCGAGAGAAATGCCATCAGGCACATTACTGCTGCCCCGTTTCACCCCGCCACAAACGGTCAGGTAGAGCGCCAAGTGCGCACTACGAAAGACGCACTGCGGCGCATGGGTCCCGGTGAGTTGAACCTCCAACTGTGTCAGTTCCTCATCTGTTATAGGGCAACCCCCCTAGCTTCAGGACTTTCGCCGGCCGAACTCCTCATGAGGAGGCGGCCGGTAACCCTGTTTGATCGGTTGGATCCGACCAGGGTGGAGGATGAATGGAGAAATATAGTGGTAGAGAGTTCCAAAAGTTTTTCGGTAGAGGACCCGGTTCACTGCAGGAACTACGCGGCCTCGGGACCAACGTGGGTCCCAGGGACGATCATTGAACAAACAGGGCCAGTGTCCTATAGGGTCGAGACTAGCACAGGTCTACTCTGGAGAAGGCACGCTGACCAACTAAGAAGGCGAGTCACTAGTGAAGGGGAATCAGCGTTAGGGTCCTCCCCCACCCACGTAACCCAAGGTGGAGACACAGCGGCGTCCTCGGGTACAAATGCATACCCTGGATTCCCAGCCGAGGAGGAGGATACTTTGAAAGAGTGGAATGAGTTTGACTTTACGTTACCGTACCAGGGGGGTGTCGCGGAGTGGTCCCCCACCCGTCCTAGCGAGAAAAGGGGTTTCAGTTCAGCCCCTGGTACCTCCAGTCCCCCCAGCCCTTTTGCTTTAGAATACACCATATCTCCAAGCCCCCCGAGACAGGCAGCAGGGGGAAATTCGCTCTCCTCATCCCCTAGAACTCCGGGCCAGGCAGCAGGGGGTGGCGCAAGCACGCCGGCTGCCGGCGAAAGGAACCAGGGGGAGGCAACAAGGGTCTCCTCGTCGGTCCCGAGGTTCGTACTGGGGGGGGTCCCCAGGCGCCACAAGCAACAGGCAGGGGTTCACATCCCAGCTGTATGTTCCGTTCCCTTCTCCCAATGCAAGGTTGTCGCAGAGTCCCCGCCAAACGACTAACGAGTCCCCCCTTTCCATTGCAGGATGAGACTCTGCGGAACTCGGAGCCCCTAGTTCCCCTGTGCTAAACCAAGCAGCCGCACGCCCTAAGCGCACGTGCGGGAAGCCACAATGGTTGAGGGACTTCGTCCCATCCTAGGGGGGAGGAGTGTTGTGTATGTAACAGTATTACTTTAAGAATGTATGAATGTAACCTGACAACGATTACAATGTAACCCAGCTGTTTAAGGAACGCGAGTAAGCTGCCCATAGAGGGCAGCTGCGAGCGATCAGCTCACATGGTTCACATTCCCCAAATCACCGGCAGCCGCGGGAACCTTTCCCGTGCGAGGATCACCTGGAGAAGATGGGCGTGACTCAGAATGACGTCACGTCGGTAGCAGCCAATGAGCTACCGTGCAACAATATTCAAATGTATTTACTGCAGTATAAAATGAGCTGTACCTCCGCCATTACCACATGTTCATCCTGACCGTCATGAAATAAACCTGTGTTTTAGCCCCCACTGCGGCTCCTTCTTTGTCTTCCGTGCAAGACACTAAAGATGGGAAGCCCTTTCTGGCTTCCAAGTTAGATAGGTTTTTCTTATTTTCTGTGTGCTCTGGCTGATGCTGATCTATTTTGCCTTTGTAATGATCAATTTTTGCTGTTTGTGATCAATGAACCTGCTTTGAGAAACTGCAAGTAAAACAATAAATTGACTGGAGTTTTTCTTTTTCTTTCCACTACCTTCTTAACAGGCCTGTTTTAGGCTATGATCTGTAAGAGGGCTAGTTAAAATCCTGGAATGATTAGCCTCAGGGCGTCATCCCAGGTAAATTCCCACTCACCTGTTGACCAATGGGCAACTCAAGAGTAAAGGAATTCTTACGCTGCAAAAGAATAACTCAGTTGTCAGTGCAGACAGGTAACTAGTAGGATCAAGGAACAGGGGGCTTCTGAGCATATAGCCTCCGAGGGTATACTGCAGACGAAGGATTTGTTTTCAACATTCAAAGTGAATCTTCTTCCATCTAAAAGCACTGGTTTTCTCCAGAAGATGTCTTCATTTCAGCAGCTTAATCCAGAGGTGGAGCCTGCAATTAGTCAGCAACCCTTACAGATCACCCAGAGTCCTGCTGGTAAACTCCAATCTATATAGTTTGCAGTTGAGGGGACAAACAAGGGGGCTAAATGAGAATGTTATTATCTTTCCTAACAGAGAAAGGAATCGTTTTACTCCAGCTAAGGCCACCTACTGATGAAAGGACACAAGCAGTTTTTTTTTTAATGTTTAAACATACCACAACATGGAGGAAAAGTTCCTTTTTCTGGACTACAGTTCCCTGGAATCTCTAACAACTATAGATGCAGGTTTCTGGGAACTGTAGTACAGAAATAAATATTTCAAAGCTATAGAAGAGAGAACTGTTAAATCAGGGATTCTCAACCTGTGGCCTGTGGGCTGAATGCGGCCCATGGTGCCATTTCGTGTGGCCCCCCAAAGCCTCCACCACACCAGGAAGTGCCATGTGGTAGAGGAAGAGCAAAATGGCTGTCTGGCTCCCAAACCTATCTAGGGGAACATCACTCGGCCCCTGGCTGTAAAAGGTTGAGAACTGCTGTGTTAAATAAATATGTTCTTCCTTCCTTCCTCAGGTGCCATATCCATTCCAGATATTGGCTATCATCATGATGATAGTCTTCCTGTTCTTAACTCCTCAGAATAGTTCTTCCGAGGACATGACACACCACTCTCTCGGGTTCTTCAGCCATGAAGTCCGTCTATGTCCAGGGCCTCTCTTCCCAGGGATCTTTCCGTGCAGAACGATTTGGAGGATTCTATATTTCATGTTGTTCCTCATGATATGGCCAAGGTATTGAAGCTTTCTTTGCGTAATGATCTTAAACAGTTTCTTGTTTTTTATGCATCCAGCTGCTCCCAGGACAATCTTGATGATTGAAAGTCAAATAAATGTGTAATGTTGAAATAGCTGACAACTTGGATAACCTTCAGCTTTCTTGCTAATATTAGTTCAACCGTAGTTGCCTGTCCTTTCTAGGACCAGTTAGCACAACCACTCAAAGGAAGAAAGGCAAGGGAATTAATGGCAGCTCCTGCTGCTGCTGCTGCTGCTGCTTTTCCTTGGTGTCACTACAATGCTAGAGAAGACAGACAAAAGGCAGGCAGAATAACAAGAAAAAGCACCAATAAGGAATTCTAGAAACTGGCAGGTGTCCAACCATAACATGTTACCTTTTTGTTGTCCTCTTAGTCTTCAGCAACTCTAAGTAACTCTAACATTTTAACATTTAATAATCTAGCAAATTAATGGACCAACCAAAAAATTGCATCTCTTAATTTTCAATACAATAAATGGATGATTTCATATCAATGCATCAGCATTACCTGCTAATATTTTTAATATCATCACTCATCATCCATTAGTCCTACTTCTCCCAACTTCTGTGGCATTAATTGCTGAAAACCTAAACCTGATTATTAGCATAGTCAAAGCAATGGTATTCCCGGTGGTAATGTATGGATGTGAGAGCTGGACCATTAGGAAAGCTGAGCACAGAAGAATAGATGCTTTTGAGATGTGGTGCTGGAGGAGAGTTTTAAGAGTCCCCTGGACAGCAAGGAAAACAAATAGGTCAATCTTAGAAAAAATCAACCCTGACTTTGGACACCAAATGAGAAGGGAGGATTTACTTGAGAAATCCTTGATGCTGGAAAAGGTGGAGGACAAAAGAAGAAGGGGGTGGCCAAAGATGAGATGGCTAGATGGTATTGTAGACACAATGGTCACAGAGTTGGGTGGGTTGAGGAGGATGGTGAAGGATAGGGGTGCCTGGCATGCAATGGTCCATAGGGTCGCAAAGGGTCAAATCGACTGTGCGACTGAACAACAACAACAAAGTAGCCAGATCCAGACAATCAATACCTAATCTCAGAGGTCCCCCCACCCCCACAAAAAAAAGCAATTTTTCTATGTGTTTTGTAGGTACAGCATGCCTAAACTGATTTAGCTCCTGAAAGGGATTGGATTGTGAAAATCGCATCTAATACATTGTTCGGTGGAGTTCTGAAGGCTGGAATTAAGAGCAGCAAAATGTGCACATATGGGTGGGAAGTTCAGGGGGCAGAGCATTCCAGACATCCATCTTGTCCAGCTCATGCATTTAGTGCGGGAAACTCATACAATTAAACTATGGGCACAGAGCTGGGCGGGTTGAGGAGGATGGTGGAGGACAGAGGACGTGCCTGGAGGGCAATGGTCCATGGGGTCGCAAAAGGTCGGAATCCACTGTGCCACTGAACAACAAAAGTAAGCTGAGTGAACAAAACTCTGCATTGCACAAGAGAGCACATCACAAAGCACGAGCTGCATCTAGTGGCAGGGAAAGGGAATGCCTGACTGCATTGCTGATTGCAGACACTTCCTCTGGTATTTCCCATTGACATGACTATTATATTGAGTAAGTTCTGTTGCAGTAGAAGTGTGTCTGCAGACTAAATTATGACTATTTGTAACATATATCAATGATGAAGAAAAATCCCCATAGCTAAAATTACTATTTCGTAGCACATATGAGCGCCTTTGAATTGTGGTGCTGGACGAGACTCTAGAGAGTCACATGGACAGCGAGGAAAACAAATCACTAGATCCTGAAGGAAATCAACCCTGACTGCTCATTGGAAGGACAAATACTGAAGATGAAGCTCAAGTATTTTGGCCACCAAATGAGAAAAGAGGACTCTCTAGAGAAGGCATTGATGTTGGGAAAGATAGAAGGAAAAAGGAGAAGGGGACACCAGAAGATGAGGTGGATAGATGGCATTGTGGATGCAATGGGCGTAGATTTGAGTCGGCTGAGGAGGATGGTGGAAGATAGAGGAGCCTGGCACATGGTATGAAAATCAACTGGTGAAAATTCACATAGTTTCTCAACTAAAATCTTCAATCAGATTATCCTTTTATGAAATATTATTTATCCAGACAATTCTAGACTATAATTATATAAAGTTGTTTCCAGAAATATTACTTCTTTTTGTTTCTCCCAAGACCCACAGTGCTGTCTCTTTGGCTATAAATGGAGATAAGCACTGTACCCTAGAGTCAGATATGACTAGACCCACAAGAGGCAATGATACTGACTGGATTTGGAAACTCTACACTGTAAGGTTGTGTTCCTTTCAAACCAGTCATCCAGATGCTTCAGCCAATGTTAACAGAATTCCTGTTAGGGGTAAATAGGTAGTCAAAGAAAGAGCATACTACTCAAAGGAAATTGCCAGAACAGCAGCATCCTGTTCCTTGTCATGGGCGTCGGAAGTGGGGGGCAGGGAGGAACTAGGAAGTCTCCTCCTCTCACTACCCATTTCAGTCCGGGCCTTTTGGAAGGCTCCGCCTCACCCCTCCTCCCCATCCAATCTCAGTCCGGGCCTTTTGGAAGGCTCCGCCCCACCCCTCCTCCCCATCAGAGGTTCGCTATTTTACTGTATGGGACCAAAGACAAGAGAACAGCCGAAGGGTTGGCTTAACACAGGTTTATTGCATGATGTTCCGGTGGAGCATGAGGTAATGGCGGTGATACATCTCTATATATACAGTAGCATTATACATTTGAATCTTGTAGCACGGTAGCTCATTGGCTGCTACCGGCGTGGCCTCGCCCAGGCACGCCTCTCTTCAGTAGTTCTTTCTCCTGCTGCTGAATGCGGGGAAGGTTTTCCCGCGGCTGTCCGTGATTGAGCAATGTGAACCATGTGAGACTGAACGCTCGCAGCTGCCCTCTATGGGCTGCTTGCTCGCGTTCCTTTACAGCTGAGATACATTGTAATTGGAGTGGTTACATTCTTATCTTACAGTACAATGAGCATGCATACATAACATCCCTCCCCCCTAGGATGGGACGAAGTCCCGAAACCATTGTGGCTTGCCGCACGTGCGCTTGGGGCGTGCTTGCGCCTGACCTAGTACCGGAGAGCCTGTGATCCCTGACTCCGTGGGTGCTTGTCCTGCAACGGGAAACGGGGATTCGTTAGTGGCTCTGTGGGGCGTCCGTGCCTGCCTTGCGCTGGGGGATGGGAATGGAATGAACAGCTGGGACGTGAACCCCTGCCTGTTGCTCTCGGACCCCGGGGACCCTCCTATTGTGAACCGCGGGACCGATGAGGATGCCCTTGTGGTTCTGCTGCCTTCTGTTCCCCGCTCGGGGGACCTTGAGACTGTGGTGGGCGGACTTGCCGTTGCCTCCTGTCTTGGGGGTGTCGGTCTCCGGGAAATTGGTGCTATGTTGCATTCTAACTCACAGGGGCTACTGGGACTGGAAGTACCAGGGGCTGAACTGAAACCCCTCTTTTCGCTAGGACGGGTGGAGGACCACTCCGCTAACTCCCCCTGGTACTGTAAATCAAGGTCTAAACTTCTTGGGGAATCTGTGTTTTGGGGATGCTTCCGGGGGCTGTGTGTGAGATCGGGGCTCTTCCTTTCCGCCGCAAACTCCCGCAAAAGATCTCTGAGGATCGATTCCCTTTCCTCCCCCCTTGGTGGGGACCCATGTCCCCCTTTTTCTCCCCCTTGGGCTAAGCGGGTGGGGGAGTACCCTAACGCTGATTCGTGGCTATTTTCGTCTTCGTCCTGCTCTCCGGGGATCCTGCGCCTGAGTTGATCCGCGTGCCGCCTCCACAGGAGGCCTGTATTGGTCTCCACGCGGTATGAAACGGGGCCGGTTTGTTCTATTACAGTGCCCGGCACCCAGGCTGGCCCCGCGTTGGCGTAGTTCCTGCAATGCACCGGGGCGCCTACGCTGAAACTCTTTGCGGGTTCCACCCCTACGTTCCGCCCTTTGTCCTCTACTCTCGTGGGGTCTAGCTTGGAGATTACCGTGGCCAGCTTCCTGCGCATTAACAGCTCCGCGGGGGAGTACCCTGACGCCAATGGGGTGACCCTGTACCTTAGCAGGAATTGGCACAGTTGTAAGTTAAGATCTCCGGGGCCCATGCGCCGCAGCGCGTCCTTAGTGGTGCGCACGAGGCGCTCTACTTGGCCGTTGGTGGCCGGGTGGAAAGGGGCGGAGGTGATGTGCCGAATGGCGTTGAGATCCATGAATGCCCTGAACTCGGCGGACGTGAAACAGCTAGCGTTATCGCTGACG
Source organism: Bradypodion ventrale (assembly GCA_035047345.1). Lineage (NCBI taxonomy): Eukaryota > Metazoa > Chordata > Lepidosauria > Squamata > Chamaeleonidae > Bradypodion > Bradypodion ventrale. The sequence continues at coordinate 325,015,778 of JAWDJE010000002.1, read as the reverse complement.
AGGGTGTCGGGTAAACCGAACGTGGAAAAGACCCTCCGTAACTGTTTAATTGTTGTGGCCGAGGAGGTGCTCGAGACTGGAATGACCTCCAACCACTTGGAGAACGCGTCCACCACAAGGAGGAAAAGTGTTCCCCTGAACGGGCCAGCAAAGTCTACGTGAACCCGGGACCAGGGGCCCCTTGCTGCGTCCCACTCCCTATGTGGCAAGCGAGCCTCTTCTGGCCTGGAGCTTTGGCACGCTTCGCAAGTGCCGACCATATGCTCGATGTCGGCGTCTAGCTGGGGCCACCAAAAGTAACTGCGGGCTAGTGCCTTAGAGCGGACGATCCCGGGGTGGCTGACGTGCAGCAGTTTAAGCACCCTCGGCCGGAGGGACGTGGGGATCACTACCCGCTGTCCCCACAAAAGGCAACCCCTCTCTAGGGACAATTCTAATTTCTTTTTGAAAAATGTGCCGAATTCCGCTGCTGGGGAAGACACGGGCCACCCTTTCTGTACCCAGGAGCAAACTGTAGCTAACGTTTTGTCCTTACCGGTCGCTTTGGCGATGTCGGCCGGTACTACTGGGGGGGAGTCTAGGACCTCTATCATTAAGACCTGGTGGTCCCTCTCTTCCTCGCCCACGTGGCAGCAATCCCGGGGAATGGGGGACCTCGACAGGGCATCCGCATGGCTGATCTCCTTCCCGGGCCGGTACACCAACGCGTGCTGATACGCGTTGAGAAAAATGGCCCACCTGAGCATTCTCGGGGACAGGATTTGGGGTGTGGGCTTGTCTGCGGTGAAAATGCCTAGCAAGGGCTTATGGTCGGTCACTATGGTGAAGGGGCGGCCATACACAAAATCATGAAATTTCTTGGTCCCCGCAATTATCGCTAGTGCTTCCCTGTCTGTCTGGGCGTAGTTTCTCTCCGCTTGGGACAAGGACCTAGAGTAGAACGCTATCGGGGCCTCCCTCCCGTTCTCCAGCACGTGGCATAACACCGCCCCCACCCCCACCGGGGATGCATCGCATATCAGGACCACTGGGCGTTTGGGATTGAAGTGGGTCAGTACAGCATCTGATGCCAGGAGTCGCTTCAGGTCATTGAAAGCCTTCTCATGGTCGTCGCCCCACTTCCATGCCTCGTCCTTTTTTAACAATCTGTGTAGCGGTTCCGCCACGGCTGCCTTCCGAGGAAGGAAGGAGTGGTAGAAGTTGAGCAGCCCAAGGAACGACTGCAGCTCGGGCTTGGAGGTGGGGCGAGGGGCCTTCTTGATGGCGGCCACCTTGGATTGGGATGGCCTTATTCCCTCGGGAGTAACACGGAACCCTAGGAACTCAACCTCAGTTGCGAAGAAAACGCATTTGTCTTTCCGCAACCGCAACCCCGCCTTTTCGAATTTTGCCAGGACCTTTCCCAACCTTTCTGCTAATTCGGCCCGGCTCCCCCCTGTAATCAATACGTCATCAAAGTAGGGTAACACCTCCTCTAACCCCTTCAGGAGGCGTTCCACGAGTGACTGGAAGATCCCGGGCGCCGAATTCACGCCGAATTGGAGGCGCGTTACCTGGAACGCCCCTTTGTGGGTGACTATGGTCTGCGCAGCAGCTGCGGCGGGGGTCACCGGGAGTTGCTGGTAGGCTTGGGCCAGGTCGAGTTTAGCGAAACACCTCCCCCCGTGTAACCTGGCCAACAAGTGGCTGACTACCGGCACCGGATACGCATTAGGGCGGATCGCCTTGTTAATGGTGCACTTGTAGTCAGCGCATATGCGGACCTCCCCGTTGGCCTTGAGCGCTGTTACAATTGGAGTTTCCCACTCCGCAGAATCAACAGGAACAAGAATCCCCTGGCCCACCAATTTGTCCAACTCCGCCTCTATTTTGTCCTTTAGTGCGAAGGGCACTCTGCGCGGTTTAAGTCTGATTGGACGTACTCCAGGGTCCAGGTCGAAAGTCACTGGGGGGCCCTTGAATTTTCCGAGTCCCTTTTTGAAAACCTTGGGGTGCGCATCGCACACGCTCTGTATTGGATCAGTCCCGGCGGCGTGTACTCCCACGGCGTGCACCCCCCCAATGAACAACCCCAGGGGCTGGAACCATTGAGTCCCGAGGAGGCTGCATTTACCTCCCTTGAGGACGACTAGGGGAAGCGTTGCGGCGCGCTTTTTGAACTGGACCTGGAACTTCCCAACCCCCAACACCGGGATGCGGTTCCCTTGCACGTCCTTCAGCGTGGACCTCAGCGCTTTGAGCTTGGGCCGCACGTGGGGGGCTATTTTTAGGAACTCTCCCTGGGAAATGATAGAGTAAGAAGAACCCGAGTCCACCTCCATCCTAACAGGGGCCCCTTGTATTACTACCTCAACGAAGTATCGGGGGTGCTCTGTGGATACGCTGAAAACCGGAGCGTCGTCCTCACTGTCGTCGGAGATGCGCCCTACTCCGTCCCGCTTCCTCGTGGTCCGGGTGCCGTCCTTGGGCCTCGTGGTGCGGTCCTGCCTCGCCGAGCGGTCTGGGGAACTCCTCTTGGCCTTGCGCCGTTTTCGGCAGACCTTGGCGATGTGCCCGCGCCGGCCGCAGTTGTGGCACTCGGCCTTGCGGAACGGGCATCTGGCGCGGGCGTGGGCGGCGCCGCAGCCGTCGCAGCGCCGGCCTTCCTTCTGGACCTTCCGGACGTCCTCGTCGTCGCCGCTCTCCGCGGACGAGTTCGAAACTCGCCGAGCCGCGCGCACCGAGCTCTCTGCCTTGGCGGGTTTCGGGCGCCAGTCCTGGAGCTCTTGCACCCCGGCCGTCGTGGCTTCCGCGGCCTGTGCCGTGTCGAGGACTTGCTGCCACGTGGGAGGCGGCTCCTGTCTCATCAGCGCGCGCTGAGTCTCGGTGTCCCTCAGGCCGCAGAGCAGGCAGTCTCGGAGGGTGACTTCTGGGGTCTCCCACTTGCATGGGCCAGCGGCCAGCCGCAGGGCCGCGGCGAACTCAGCGACCGATTCCCCGGGCGCCTGGACTCGCCTCCAGAACGCGCTCCGAGCGGGGAACATCGCTATCACGGGCCGGAGGTGGGTGCGCAACACCGCCAGGAGCTCTTTGGCTTTGAAGTCGCTCACCCTCCTCGGCGCGATCAGGTCCACCAAGGTCCTCTTGGTCTCGTGTCCGAGCATGCGGACGAAGATGGCCCTCTTCTTGTCCTCATCTGAGACTTCGAGCTCCACCAGCGCTCCATTGAAGTCTATCTCAAACAGCTCCAAGTCTCCCGGCTTCCTGATCTCGTAGCCGGCGCATGTCTTGGTCCCGTGGGCAGCCATAATCCCACCTTCGTCGCCAGTTTACTGTATGGGACCAAAGACAAGAGAACAGCCGAAGGGTTGGCTTAACACAGGTTTATTGCATGATGTTCCGGTGGAGCATGAGGTAATGGCGGTGATACATCTCTATATATACAGTAGCATTATACATTTGAATCTTGTAGCACGGTAGCTCATTGGCTGCTACCGGCGTGGCCTCGCCCAGGCACGCCTCTCTTCAGTAGTTCTTTCTCCTGCTGCTGAATGCGGGGAAGGTTTTCCCGCGGCTGTCCGTGATTGAGCAATGTGAACCATGTGAGACTGAACGCTCGCAGCTGCCCTCTATGGGCTGCTTGCTCGCGTTCCTTTACAGCTGAGATACATTGTAATTGGAGTGGTTACATTCTTATCTTACAGTACAATGAGCATGCATACATAACAGCTATAGAGTGATGAAAATAGAAGAGGCTTCTATTTTCATAGCTCTATAGCGAAGAGCCCCCTCTGAAGCCATTTCCCCCTTCCTCCAAGGCTTTTCCAGGGCTGTGTTTCACCCCAAAGTGTCTCCCCAACCACTCCGGAGTGGCTGGGGATGCGCTTTGGGGTGAAACGGAGCCCAGGAAAAGCCTTTAATGAAGGGGAAATGGAGCCAAGCCCCTCTGAAGCCTTTTCTAGGAGGAAGAGGAGGTGGGCGGGGTGGGGAGATGGGTGGAGCCAGCCATTCGTACTGGTGTGAACCTGCTGATGCCCACACCACTTCAGCAGCCAGCTCATGAGAAGTTTCTTTCCTAGCCCTGTACTGTTGCTACTAAGGGCTAAGCAACAAGAAGCCTCAAGAGTTACACTCCCTACTTTGCTCCAGTGGGCATGATGATCCCAAATGTATACGCCCACCAGCTCTCTTCTGCTTTACTCTTATCATTCTGGTATGTTGGAGTTCAACAAGTGCAACACGTATTGAAACATCTTAGTGTTGAACGAGTAAACCCTGGCTCCAAAGCTATTTCCTACACACCAATAAATGCTTCCTCTCCAGCACTTCTCACCTGCAATTTGTCTGCACCCCTGGAGATTTGGGTAAAGCTGATGCATTGATATTTCATAATTCTATTTCACAACTTGAAAATGTTTTCCAATGGCAGAGCTAGCATCTGGGTGAGGGTCTGGAGGGTTGTATAAGCCCTCCTTGGAAGAGTCCAGGGGCACAGATTAGTACAAGGACTTTTGGTGGCTTTTTGTTTCCTATTCCAATTGACCAAAACAAAATGAACTGGGCAGTGATAGGCTCCCAAAAAAATTGCTACCACACTGTGGGCATGGTATGGTGGACGTGACCAGGGGGAAAGCCCTGTGTTGCACCCGAATTAGGACTACTTTATTTCAAAACATAGAATTTCTGCTACTGGTTCTGGAGAACTGGTACGAACCTGCTGATGCCTATCACTGGAACTGGGGTCTACAAAGATACTAATTTTGCAGGGAAGCCAGGAAAATTGCCTTCCTGAAGGCAAGATGAAACAAGAGCCATAAAGTCTACCTCCCTCCCAATAAAGTTGGGGTCTCTGGACACTTGTATAGGGAAGGGACATCTGCCTGCCCTTGACTCTTAAGTGTAGAAGATGGTTCTCACACTTATCCATAGTGATGGTGCTGTACAGTGGTGGGATTCAGCAGGTTCACCCCAGTTCACCAGAATCGGTAGCAGAAATTCTGGCTGGCCCCGCCCATTCAAGTTTTGAAATAAAGTACAGTAGTCCTAATTCGGGTGCAACACAGGGCTTTCCCCCTGACCACACCCAATATACCACACCCACAGAGTAGATAGTTTAAAAAAATGAATCCCACCATTGGTGCTGTAGCTCCACAAATATCCAGCCTGTAGCCCTTTTTTTCCTGGTAAGCTTCTAGTCAGAAATTAAGGGTATGATCGTAAAGGAAAGCAGATCACAATTCGGACTTCTTGTGGACAGGTCTGGTGCTATCTAATTCACAGCCATCGCAAGATATACAAGGAAATGTGCTCCAGATCTAGCTGTACAAACTACTACTTTTTGTTGTTGCTGCTGTTGTTGTTGTTCAGCCACACAGTTGAGTCCGACCCTTTGCGACCCCATGGACTGCTGCACGCAGGCTTTGGAGCAATGTCGTGGCCAACAGAAGGGCGGCTTTAAAGGAGAGCATTTCCCATTAAAGCAACCTTTCCAAAGCAACCTTTCCAATGTGATCAAGCCCATGCCTTTACAGCCCTCTGATCCTACCCTGGGACTTTGGAATCTTGCCTTCTTGTTTTCTTCCTTCTGCCCTACTCTTTTTAACGCAAAACTGCAGTCTGTCATTAAAACTGTAGATGGCAGCCACTGACAAGACAAATACGTTGGCTCAACAAACTCTTAACCACTTGCAGGAAAGAGGGCACCTTTACACACTTGATTTCTTTTGCACATGTGGCCAAATTCCAGACTCTGTGCAATAAGGTCACTTTGATTTTTTAAAAAGGCAGGGTCAAAAGGGAAGCTGTTTCACAGCTGCATCTTCCTCTTGGTTTTATTCTCTTTGCATTTGACAAGCATAGTACTGTAGTAAAACAGTGAATGCCAAAACATGGTTTTAAAAATAAGTGTTACTTGTGATTCTGAACTCAGTGGCAAGATCAAGCAGAGAGCAGCCCAGGTATTTCTGCTTGGTATATAGTAATCTCTACACCAGGAGTTCTCAACCTTTTAAAGCTAAGGGCCGGGTCACACTCCCTAAGACAGCTTCGGGGGGCAGGTGGCCATTTTGCCCTTCCTCCACTACATGGCACTTCCTGGTGTAGTTGAGGCGGTGAGGGCCACATGAAATGGTGCCGTGGGTTGCCTCCAGCCCATGGGCTGCAGGTTGAGAATCCCTGGTCTACACAATACCAGGTGAAGTGTGTGCGGGAGGGGGTGTTGTTTGGTGCTCATGGTGCAAGCAAACCATACAAGTAAAATCAAACATACTGGACCTTAAAGAGAATACAGTAAGTGTAAGAAAAGTATAAAGTCACATTAGGTTTTGTCAGCAACAGAATCTTGGTTTACTCTCCTTCATCTTCCCTGCTTAATTGGACATAGTACAGCCCATCTTGTATGCATGGCAAAATCAACCTTATTCTGTCTTTCACAAATAAAAGTATATTCCTGAGTTAGAAAAATGTGTTGGGTGATGATGTGGGTCTCACCTCTAATTTCTCTTTTGGTCTCACCTCTAATTTCACATGGGTACATCCAGTACGGTAGTTCTGTTGCCCATAAATTCATGCTTGAATGTGAGACAGGAATACAAAGAGCATAACACATGGAGTCTTCTTTGAATCGTAAGGACCAGAAATAAACAATTTCTGTGCTGAAAGACCTAGGTACAAAGCCTTCCTGTCTTCGGATGTCTAATCTAGTGAGCGCATGAAGATTTGGCAGTAGCCATAGGGCTGTGATGGTGAACCTTCAATTACCAAAAGTCCAAGCCAGGACTCCTGCTTTGGTGTATGAAAACCAAGACACAGGACACAGCCTCGGGCTGGGTTAACTCAGGTTTATTGCATGGTGGTCAGAGGGAACATGAGGTAATGGCGGATCAATAGCTCTTTATATACGGTAGTAACACATTTGAACGTGGTTCCATGATAGCCCATTGGCTACTGTCTGCGTGACGTCATTGCTGGTCACGCCCTTCTTGTCCAGGTGTAGGTGGTGGCGGGAAAACTTCCCGCGCTGTTGCCTTTGATGAGTTTGGACCAAGAGAGCTTGGACGCTCGCTGCTGCCAGCTGGTGGTCATTAGCTCGCGTCCCATTACAGGGTTTATGTGATACAGCTGAAGGTTACATTGTTGCCCATAGGCAAGGTTACATTGGTTCAGATACATTGTTATCCATGTGGAGGGTCAAACCATTAGGACACAACATCCCTCCCCCCTAGGATGAGACGAAGTCTCGAAACCACACTCCCCCCCCCCTAGGATGAGACGAAGTCTCTCAGCCAAGATGGCTTATTTCGAACACGCTGGGGTCTCGGAGCGGGCTGCCTTCCCCCTGGTTTGCTACCTTCTCTTTGTCCCCTGGTTTCCTGCCCTGTAATTGGAGAGGGAGACTCGTTAGTGACTTGCCGCGGCTCCGCGGCGTTGTTGGGAGGTGTGTGCTTTATTGGGGAAGAACCGGGGGCACTGGGGGCTAACAAAAAACCCCTCTTCTCGCTTGGACGGGTGGGGGAACACTCCCGAAAACCCCCCCGGCTCTCAAAATCAAAATCAGAATTAAATTCGGGGGCAGCGGTCGCGAACTCCTCTCCCCCTTCCCCAGCCTCTGATAGAGCTGGCGTATCAAAAGGGTATGAGTCGGGGCCGCTGCTTTCCCCCCTTGCTTGGGACCGTTGTCCGTTGCTGTCCCCCCCTTGGGCTAAACGGGTGGGGGAGAACCCTAACGCTGAGTCCTGTCGCTGAGCTCCACTGACCGGCCCCCCACTCACTCGGTGCCTAAGTTGGTCCGCGTGCCTCCTCCAGAGGAGACCTGTGCTAGTCTCGACCCGGTACGACACTGGCCCCGTCCTTTCCACAACCGTCCCTGGTACCCAGGCTGGACCTGCGCTGGCGTAGTTCCTGCAGTGAACAGGATCGCCGGCGGCGAAACCTTTCGAGACTGCCAGCCCTATGTTTTTTCCTTTGTCCTCGACTCTCGTCGGGTCTAGCCTGGACAGGATCGTGGTCAGTTTTCGCCGCATCAGCAGCTCTGCCGGCGAGTAACCTGACGCTAAGGGGGTCACCCTATACGCTAACAAAAACTGACATACTTGGTGATTTAGGTCCCCCGGGCCCATGCGCCGCAGCGCATCCTTTGTCGTTCGCACCAGCCGTTCCACTTGGCCATTCGTGGCGGGGTGAAACGGCGCGGACGTGACATGCCGAATGGCGTTTGCCTCCATGAATGCCTTGAATTCAGCGGAGGTGAAACAACTAGCGTTATCGCTGACTAAAGTGTCGGGTAAACCGAACGTGGAAAAGACTCTCCTTAGCTGGCTAATTGTAGTGGCGGAGGACGTACTCTTTACTGGGATAACCTCCAACCACTTGGAGAATGCATCCACCACCAGGAGAAACATTGTTCCTCGGAATGGGCCAGCGAAGTCTACGTGCACCCTGGACCATGGCCCCCTTGCTGTGTCCCATTCCCTATGCGGAAGACGGGCCGCCTCTGGCCGGGAGCCCTGGCATGCCTCACAAGTGCCGACCATGTGCTCAATGTCCGCGTCCAGCTGTGGCCACCAGAAGTAACTCCGGGCCAGCGCCTTGGACCGGACGATGCCGGGGTGGCTGACGTGCAGCAGTTCGAGTACCCTCGGTCGCAGGGACGTAGGAACCACCACCCGTTGGCCCCACAAAAGGCAGCCCCTCTCTAGGGACAACTCTATTTTTTTTCGAAAAAATGGGTCGAATTCCGTACCTGGGGATGATGTCGGCCACCCCTTCTGTACCCATGAGCTAACTTTCTCTAGCGTTCTGTCCTTTCCTGTGGCCCTGGCAATGTCGGCTGGTACTATTGGGGGTGAGTCTAAAACCTCTATTAACAAAACCTGGCGATCTCTTTCTGCCCTTTCCTTTTGGACGCCCGACAAGGGCAAAGGAGACCTCGAGAGTGCGTCGGCATGGCTGATCTCCTTCCCGGGCCGGTATTCCAGCTCATGCTGGTATGCGTTGAGAAAAATAGCCCACCGCAGCATTCTTGGGGACAGGATCTGTGGTGTGGGCTTACTTGCAGTGAAAATTCCTAATAGGGGCTTGTGGTCAGTCACGATTTTGAACGGCCGACCATACAGAAAATCGTGAAATTTTTTGGTTCCCGCTACTATCGCTAGTGCCTCCCTGTCGGTCTGTGTGTAATTACGCTCTGCTTGGGACAGGGACCTTGAATAAAACGCTATCGGGGCTTCCCTTCCGTCGTCCAACACGTGGCAAAGCACCGCCCCCACCCCCACCGGGGATGCGTCACAGACTAAGACCACTGGCCGTTTGGGATCGAAATGCGTTAGGATTGCCTCGGATGTTAGGAGTTGCTTCAACTCTTTGAACGCCCTCTCTTGCTCATCACCCCACACCCATGTTTCCTCCTTTTTTTAGCAACCGATGGAGTGGCTCGGCCACGGACGCCTTCCGTGGAAGGAAGGTATGGTAAAAATTGAGGAGCCCCAGAAATGACTGTAGCTCGGTTTTGGATGTGGGGCGAGGGGCATTCTTGATGGCGGCTACTTTGGATTTGGATGGCTTAATACCCTCTGGCGTGACTCGAAACCCTAGAAACTCAACCTCAGTTTCGAAGAAGACACATTTGTCTTTTCTCAGTCGTAGCCCCGCTTTCTCGAAGACAGTCAGAACTTTATCCAATCTCTTTGCCAGTTCGGCCTCACTCCCCCCTGTTATCAACACGTCATCAAAATAAGGCAACACCCCCTCCAGCCCCTTCAGGAGGCGTTCCACAAGCGACTGAAAGAGGCCGGGTGCCGAGTTCACGCCGAACTGTAAACGCGACACCTGGAACGCTCCTTTATGTGTGACTATCGTTTGTGCCGCGGCCGTGGCGGGAGTTACCGGGAGTTGCTGATAAGCTTGAGCCAAATCGAGTTTAGCGAAACACTTTCCCCCATTCAGCCTGGCCAGGAGGTGGCTGACCACCGGCACCGGGTATGCATTAGGGCGGATCGCCTTGTTAATTGTACACTTATAATCAGCGCAAATGCGCACCTCCCCGTTAGCCTTCAGAGCGGTTACAATTGGAGTTTCCCACTCCGCGGAATCAACAGGAATAAGAATCCCCTGGCCCACCAGTTTGTCCAGTTCCGCCTCTATTTTGTCCATTAGTGCGAATGGCACCCTGCGCGGTTTGAGTCTTATCGGGCGGACCTCCGGGTCTAGGTCGAAAGCTACAGGGGGTCCCTTGAACTTTCCGAGTCCTTTTTTAAAAACGGCGGAATGCGCGTCGCACACCGCTTGTATTGGGTCCACCCCCACGGTATGCACTCCCCCTATGAACAAACCTAAGGGCTGAAACCACTGCGTCCCTAGGAGGCTACAACTACCCCCCTTAAGGACAACTAGGGGCAGCTCCGCAGAATGTCTCTTAAAACTGACCCGAAATTTCCCGACCCCCAATACTGGAATGCTGTTCCCCTGTACATCTCGTAGCGTGGACCTCAACGTTTTAAGTTTGGGTCGCACGTGGGGGTCGATTTTCAAGAACTCTTTCTGGGAAATTATAGAATAGGAGGACCCCGAGTCAATTTCCATCCTGATAGGGGCCCCTTGTACTAGTACCTCAACGAAGTAATGGGACTGTCCCGCGGACACGCTGAACACCGGAGCGTCGTCCTCGCTGTCGTCCGAGATGCGGCCCACGCCGTCCTGCTTCCTCGTGGTCTGGGCGCCATCTTTGGACCTTGCTGGACGGTCCGGTCTGGTTGATCGGTCTTGTGACTGCCTCCGGCCCTCCTTCCGTTTTCTGCACGCCTTGGCGATGTGCCCCCGACGGCCGCAGGTGTAACACTCGGCTTTCCTGAATGGGCACCTTGCGCGCTCATGGGCCGCTCCGCAACCATTGCAGCGGCGCCCCCCTTTTCGGACCCTTTGGACCTCCTCGCCGTCGCTGCCTTCCGTAGACGACTTTGAGGCCCTTCGGGTTGCGTGCACCGACTGTCCGGACTTTCCGTGCACCGAATTCTCCGCTTTGCCGGCTCTAGGACGCCACTCACGCCACTGGTGCATTTCGTCCACTCCAGCATTCGTGGACTCCGCGGCTTCCGCGGCCTCTACAACCTCCGCCAGCGTGGGTGGTGGCTCCTTGTTCATCAAGCTGCGCTGCACCTCCTTGTCCTTCAGGCCACACAGCACTCCGTCCCTGAGGGCCGTCTCTAGGTCGTCCCATCTGCAGGGGCCGGCGGCTATCCTCATGGCTGTTACGAATGCCTCAACCGACTCGTCCGGCGCTTGGACTCGCCTCCAAAACGCGCTCCGAGCGGGAAACATTGCCCTCGAGGGACGGAAACGCTCACGCAGCAGCTTCATGATGTCGTCTGCTTTGAATTCGCTCACCTTCTTCGGTGCAATGATGCCCACCAGCGTTCGCTTGGTTTCTATCCCAAGTATTCTGGTGAGGATGGCCCTCTTCCTCTCCTCATCGTCTTCTTTGACTTTGAGTTCCACCAGCGCCGCCTGGAAGTCCATCTCAAAAAGCTCCCAGTCTTGCGGCTTGGTGATGTTGAACCCGCTCGGTGCCCTGGCTGCTCCTTGGGGATCCATTAATCCCACCTTCGTCGCCAATTTGGTGTATGAAAACCAAGACACAGGACACAGCCTCGGGCTGGGTTAACTCAGGTTTATTGCATGGTGGTCAGAGGGAACATGAGGTAATGGCGGATCAATAGCTCTTTATATATGGTAGTAACACATTTGAACGTGGTTCCATGATAGCCCATTGGCTACTGTCTGCGTGACGTCATTGCTGGTCACGCCCTTCTTGTCCAGGTGTAGGTGGTGGCGGGAAAACTTCCCGCGCTGTTGCCTTTGATGAGTTTGGACCAAGAGAGCTTGGACGCTCGCTGCTGCCAGCTGGTGGTCATTAGCTCGCATCCCATTACAGGGTTTATGTGATACAGCTGAAGGTTACATTGTTGCCCATAGGCAAGGTTACATTGGTTCAGATACATTGTTATCCATGTGGAGGGTCAAACCATTAGGACACAACACCTGCTGATTAGGGCTTCTGGAAATTGAAGTTCCAGAACAGCTGGAGTGCCAAGGTTAGCTATCACGGCAATAGGGCATGGGGGCAGGATTGAAAACATAAGCTCACCTTCTTTTCAATGTGCTTGGTCCTTTCATGGGGCTAATTCATAAAGTAGGCTTTAGAGATGTTTGCTGAATGGCATCTAAATGTTGTACAGGCTCTATGTATAACTGTGATACTCTGAACAGACTATCTGCTCTTTCAGTGTTCCACAACTGGACTCCAGGCATGAACAACCTTCATCCTTTGTGGGGTGACCTATTCTGCTATGTAAGCTTTGTCAGTAGACCTTGTTTCCTCACTCCCCAGGAAAAGCTCTTATATGGGAGGATTTCAACAGCTGGCCGAAGATAATTGCTGCTCCTTGTAGAAAACCTTTCTTTGTGTTTAGCAGGAATAAGCTCTTTTCTGTGATCTGCTACTGACCAGAGAGAAGAACTGCTGAGTAATTTAGAGCTGTTATGTTGCTTCTCTTACTTGGTTCTGAGCTGAGATACAAAGAGTTTTCCTTGCCCACTTGTTAGTAGAGTACAGTACTTGGGTTTAGTAAGGGAGATTTGGGTTAGTTGACTAGGTTTCTTTTTTTCTTTGGGGGTGGGGTGGGTGTTGAGGCCACGCCCACAGATAGCCATCTAGACACTGGAGCGCACGACACACTGTTTACCTTCCCACTGAAGTGGTCCCTATTTATCTACTTACAATTTCTTGCTTTCGAACTGCTAGGTTGGCAGGAGCTTGGACAAAGACGGGAGCTCATTCCATCCTGAAGTACTCGGGAATTGAACTGCTGACCTCGCGCCTTCCAGTCAGCATCTTAGCCACTTGAGCCACTGCAGTCCCTGGTTACATGCATAGCTAATGGCATTACATGCATAGCTAATGCCATTGTGGTTAAACCTCCAAATCTACACCATGAGACTCTATGACTTCCGTTTCATGGAATCATAAACCCAGCATTTATCAACTTGCTTTGTGGTTTCATCATCATTTTGGAAAATTCAGACATAGAATGAGAGGTAGGTAAATGCTAGAGACATCATCCTGCCAACAAAAGTCTGCATAGCCAAAGCAATGGTCTTCCCAGTAGTAATGTATGGCTGTGAGAGCTGGACCATAAGACTGAGCGCAAAAGAATAGACATCTTTGAACTGTGGTGCTCGAGGAGACTCTTGAGAGCCCCATGGATTGCAAGGAGATCAAATCAATCAATCCTAAAGGAAATCAACCTTGATTGTTCCTTAGAAGGACAAATACTGAAGCTGAAGCTCAAGTACTTGGCCACCAAATGAGAAGAGAGGACTCACTGGAGAAGGCCCTGATGCTGGGAAAGATCGAAGGCAAAAGGAGAAGGGGGTGGCAGAGGATGAGATAGCTAGATGGCATTGTTGATACAGTGGATGTAGATCTGGGTGGGCTGAGAAGGATGGCAGATGACAGCAGAGTGTGGCATGCGGTGGTCCATGGGGTCGTAAAGGATTGGACTCAACTGTGCCACTGAACAACAACAACAACGAAAATGCTAAACTTTATTTGAACATTTGTTTTAAGTAAGCAGTTAAGCAGATCTTTCATCTGAAAACAAATCATTTGAATTCTTGCAGAGTGAACGGGAACAAAATACAAAGAGAAATCAGAAGTACATTTGTAACAACTTGGTCATTTCATAGTTTCAACAAATTGTGAACTATTATTGATTTCTATACATAAGCAAGGGGAAAAAAAGAGAATTTAAAAACTTTCCTGGAGACTGAAAGCCTATATCGACCAGTCTGCAATGACATTTAGGAGAATGATGCTTAGCTGATGAAAATAAATAGTATAATAGATTCTCAGTTGTAATTATTATCTAATATTGCGTCAGCTCGGTAGGCCTTTTGTCACCAGATGCATCATTGCTGACTGGGGAAACATTAAGCACAAACAAAGGATGGCATACCCTTGTTCTCAGCCTTGGGAGGAAGCTTACATCAATGTATAATTTTGTTTTCTGATCAAAATTCAAAAAGAATTAGGGTGTATTTTATAATGGTTTTGTGTAATTGATTCTGTCTTTTGAAACTTCTGATAAATACGGGGAAATGTGGAAGGGGAAAAAAAAAAGAAACTACAGGAAATTTGCTCCAGAAAATTACATTATGCAGAAGTTTTAAAAAATGAAATAAATATTAGGTAAAAGTAAAGCTTTGCCCTTGATCAAAAGCCAGTCGTAGTATCTGACTATAGGGTTCAGTGCTCATCTCTGTTTATAGTCCTACTCTCAAAAAACTGCTTAAGGCTAAATTGTATGTAAATTCATATCATATGAAATAATCCAAACTCAGTCTTATATGGTGCTTCAAAAATCTTGTTCAGTTTTACAGACAAAATAAATTTCTTCAAAACTTCAGTAGTCAACAATCTTGATTCTTGCAACAAAGAATTCTTCTGTACATACAAATATATATACACAATTAATTCACTTCGTAGATCCTTATAAAAACCAGGTTCTCAATTTCCAAAATCTAACCAGTTTAAAGATTTTTCAATTTCTCTTCCTCAGGAAAATATAACTCTGTATAAAATACAAATCATAATATGTTTAGTACTTACAACTAGCATGCACACATCATCTAGCAACATAGTGATAAAATTCTTACCAATCTTCGTGTTCTAAATGGCCTCTAGTGTAATTCTTTTAGTGCCAGAACGTTATTTGACCACCAAACCCTGGTGTTAATATACTCCCTAAACTCTAATACTAAACACCTGTGCTACTTAGTCTTTTTTCAGTCTTTTTTGGGGTCCTAATCCTGTTCATAACTTGGGCTAGGTAAACTGTAGATAGACTTTATTTGGTGCCTTGAGACTGCTGATAGTATACTTTGAAGTGGTCCATTCTATAAAAAGTATCTATATATCTATCTCTTGATTCAAACCCTTTGGTGAGAGAGTCTGAAATCTGTGTATATAAAACGACTCTCTTTGGAGAAGTAAGCGATCCAAATCTACTCTGTTGTATTGTTCCTGTTGTGTTCAATGGTGTAACCTCCTACATGGGATAACAATGTATCTTAACCAATGTAACCTTGCCTACGGGTAACAATGTAACCTTCAGTTGTATCACTATAGACCCTGTAATAGGACGCGAGCTAATGACCACCAGCTGGCAGCAGCGAGCGTCCAAGCTCTCTTGGTCCAAACTCATCAAAGAGCCACAGCGCGGGAAGTTTCCCGCCACCACCTACACCTGGACAAGAAGGGCGTGACCAGCAATGACGTCACGCAGACAGTAGCCAATGGGCTATCGTGGAACCACGTTCAAATGTATTACTACTGTATTTAAAGAGCTATTGATCCGCCATTACCTCATGTTCCCTCTGTCCACCATGCAATAAACCTGAGTTAACCCAGCCCGAGGCTGTGTCCTGTGTCTTAGTTCTCATACACTAAATTGGCGACGAAGGTGGGATCATGGATTCCCAAGGAGCCAGGGCACAGAGCGGGTTCAACATCACCAAACCGCAAGACTGGGAGCTTTTTGAAATGGACTTCCAGGCGGCACTGGTGGAACTCAAAGTCAAAGAAGACGACGAGGAAAGGAAGAGGGCCATCCTCACCCGAATGCTTGGGATGGAAACCAAGCGAACGCTGGTGGGCATCATTGCACCGAAGAAGGTGAGCGATTTCAAAGCCGATGACATCATGAAACTGCTGCGTGAGCGTTTCCGACCCTCGAGGGCAATGTTTCCCGCTCGGAGCGCGTTTTGGAGGCGAGTCCAAGCGCCGGACGAGTCGGTTGAGGCTTTCGTAACAGCCTTGAGAATAGCCGCCGCCCCCTGCAGATGGGACAATCTAGAGATGGCCCTCAGGGATGGAGTTCTGTGCGGCTTGAAGGACAAGGAGGTGCAGCGCAGCCTGATGAACAAGGAGCCACCACCCACGCTGACAGAGGTTGTAGAGGCCGCGGAAGCCGCGGAATCCACGAATGCTGGAGTAGACGAGATGCACCAGTGGCGTGAGTGGCGTCCGAGGGCCGGCAAAGCGGAGAATTCGGTGCACGGAAAGTCCGGACAGTCGGTGCACGCAACCCGACGGGCCTCGAAGTCGTCTACGGAAGGCAGCGACGGCGAGGAGGTCCAGAAAGTTAGAAAGGGAGGGCGCCGCTGCGATGGTTGTGGAGCGGCCCATGAGCGCGCGAGGTGCCCATTCAGGAAAACCGAGTGCTACACCTGCGGCCGTCGGGGGCACATCGCCAGGGCGTGCAGGAAGCGGAAAGAGGGCCGGAGGCATTCACAAGACCGTTCGGCCAGACCGGACCGTCCAGCGAGGTCCAAAGATGGCGCCCGGACCACGAGGAAGCAGGACGGCGTGGGCCGCATCTCGGACGACAGCGAGGACGACGCTCCTGTGTTCAGCGTGTCCGCGGGACAGCCCCATTATTTCGTTGAGGTACTAGTACAAGGGGCCCCTATTAGGATGGAAATTGACTCGGGGTCCTCCTATTCTATAATTCCCCAGAGAGAGTTCTTGAAAATCGACCCCCAAGTGCGGCCCAAACTTAAAACGTTGAGGTCCACGCTACGAGACGTACAGGGGAACAACATTCCAGTGTTGGGGGTCGGGAAATTTCGGGTCCGTTTTAAGAGACATTCTGCGGAACTTCCCCTAGTTGTCCTCAAAGGGGGAAGTTGTAGCCTCCTAGGGACACAGTGGTTTCAGCCTTTAGTTTTGTTCATAGGGGGGGTGCATGCCGTGGGGGTAGATTCAATACAAGCGGTATTGGACGCGCACCCCGCCGTTTTTAAAAAAGGACTGGGAAAGTTCAAGGGACCCCCCGTAGCCTTCGACCTAGACCCGGAGGTCCGCCCGATAAGACTCAAACCGCGCAGGGTACCGTTCGCACTAAAGGACAAAATAGAGGCGGAACTGGACAAGCTGGTGGGCCAGGGGATTCTTGTGCCTGTTGATTCCGTGGAGTGGGAAACTCCAATTGTAACAGCGCTAAAGGCTAACGGGGAGGTGCGCATTTGTGCTGATTATAAGTGTACAATTAACAAGGCGATCCGCCCCAATGCATACCCGGTGCCGGTGGTCAGCCACCTTCTGGCCAGGCTGAATGGGGGAAAGTGTTTCGCTAAACTCGATTTAGCACAAGCCTATCAGCAACTCCCTGTAACGCCTGCCACGGCAGCGGCACAAACAATAGTCACACATAAAGGGGCGTTCCAGGTGTCGCGTTTACAGTTCGGCGTGAACTCGGCACCCGGCCTTTTTCAGTCGCTTGTGGAACGCCTCCTGAAGGGGCTGGAGGGGGTGTTGCCTTATTTTGATGACGTGTTGATTACAGGGGGGAGTGAGGCCGAACTGGCAAAGAGATTGGATAAAGTACTGACTGTGTTCGAGAAAGCGGGGCTGCGACTGAGAAAAGACAAATGCGTTTTTTTCGAAACAGAGGTTGAGTTTTTGGGGTTCAGAGTCACACCCGAGGGAATTAAGCCGTCCAAATCCAAAGCAGCCGCCATAAAGAAGGCTCCTCGCCCCACATCCAAAACCGAGCTGCAGTCATTCCTGGGGCTCCTCAATTTTTACCACACCTTCCTTCCACGGAAGGCGTCGGTGGCCGAACCGCTCCATCGGTTGCTAAAAAAAGAGGAAACATGGGTGTGGGGTGACGAGCAAGAGAGGGCGTTCAAAGAGTTGAAGCAACTCCTAACATCCGAGGCAATCCTAACGCATTTCGATCCCAAACGGCCAGTGGTTTTAGTCTGTGACGCATCCCCGGTGGGGGTGGGGGCGGTGCTTTGCCACGTGTTGGACGACGGAAAAGAGGCCCCGATAGCGTTTTATTCAAGGTCCCTGTCCCAAGCAGAGCGGAATTACGCACAGACCGACAGGGAGGCATTAGCGATAGTAGCGGGAACCAAAAAATTTCACGATTTTCTGTATGGTCGCCCGTTCAAAATCGTGACCGATCACAAGCCCCTGTTAGGAATTTTCACTGCAAATAAGCCCACGCCACAGATCCTGTCCCCGAGGATGCTGCGGTGGGCTATCTTTCTCAACGCATACCAACATGAGTTGGAATACCGGCCCGGGAAGGAGATCAGCCATGCAGACGCACTCTCAAGGTCTCCTTTGCCCTTGTCGGGCGACCAAAAGGCACGGGTAGAGAGAGACCACCAGGTATTGCTAATAGAGGTCTTAGATTCACCCCCAATAGTACCAGCCGACATTGCCAGGGCGACAGGCAAGGATAGAACGCTGGAGAAAGTTAGCTCATGGGTACAGAAGGGGTGGCCGGCGTCATCCCCAGGTACGGAATTCGACCCATTTTTTAGGAAAAAGATAGAGTTGTCCCTAGAGAGGGGGTGCCTTTTGTGGGGCCAACGGGTGGTGGTCCCTACGTCCCTACGACCGAGGGTGCTCAGACTGCTGCACGTCAGCCACCCGGGCATCGTCCGTTCCAAGGCGCTGGCCCGGAGCTACTTCTGGTGGCCACAGCTGGACGCAGACATAGAGCACATGGTTGGCACTTGCGAGGCTTGCCAGGGCTCCCGACCGGAGGCGGCCCGTCTCCCGCATAGGGAATGGGACGCAGCACGGGGGCCATGGTCCAGAGTGCACGTAGATTTCGCTGGCCCGTTCCGAGGAACCATTTTCCTCTTGGTGGTGGATGCGTTCTCAAAGTGGCTGGAGGTTATCCCAGTAAAGAGCACGTCCTCCGCCACTACAATTAGCCAGCTAAGGAGAGTCTTTTCCACGTTCGGTTTACCCGACACTCTGGTCAGCGATAACGCTAGTTGTTTCACGTCCGCTGAGTTCAGGGCATTCATGGAGGCAAACGCCATTCGGCATGTCACATCCGCGCCGTTTCACCCGGCCACGAATGGCCAAGTGGAACGGCTGGTGCGTACAACAAAGGATGCGCTGCGGCGCATGGGCCCGGGGGACCTAAATCACCAAGTATGCCAGTTTTTATTAGCGTATAGGGTGACCCCCTTAGCATCAGGTTACTCGCCGGCAGAGCTGCTGATGCGGCGGAAACTGACCACGATCCTGTCCAGGTTAGACCCGACGAGGGTCGAGGACAAAGGGAAGAACATAGGGTTAGCGGTCTCGAAAGGTTTCGCCGTCGGCGATCCCGTACACTGCAGGAACTACGCCAACGCTGGTCCAGCCTGGGTACCAGGGACGGTTATGGAACAGACGGGACCAGTATCTTACCGGGTAGAGACTAACACCGGTCTCCTCTGGAGGAGGCACGCGGACCAACTTAGGCATCGAGTGAGTGAGGGGCCGGTCAGTGGGGCTCAGCTACAGAATTCAGCGTTAGGGTCCTCCCCCACCCGTTTAGCCCAAGGGGGAGACAACGACGGACAACTGTCCCAAACAAGGGGGGAAAGCAGCGGCGGCCCCGACTCATATCCTTTGGATACGCCAGCTCTATCAGAGCCTGGGGAAGGGGGAGAGGAGTTTGCGACCGCTGTCCCCGAACTTGATTCCGATTTTGATTTTGCGAGCCGGGGGGGTTTTTGGGAGTGTTCCCCCACCCATCCAAGCGAGAAGAGGGGTTTTTCGTTAGCCCCCGGTCCTTCCCAAATAAAGCACACACCTCCCAACAACGCCGCAGAGCCGCGGCAAGTCACTAACAAGTCTCCCTCTCCAATTACAGGACAGGAAACCAGGGGACAAAGAGAAGGTAGCAAACCAGGGGAAAGGCAGCCCGCATCGAGACCCCAGCGTGTTCGAAATAAGCCATCTTGGCTGAGAGACTTCGTCTCATCCTAGGGGGGAGGAGTGTTGAGTTCGAGACTTCGTCTCATCCTAGGGGGGAGGAGTGTTGTGTTCAATGGTGTAACCTCCTACATGGGATAACAATGTATCTTAACCAATGTAACCTTGCCTACGGGTAACAATGTAACCTTCAGTTGTATCACTATAGACCCTGTAATAGGACGCGAGCTAATGACCACCAGCTGGCAGCAGCGAGCGTCCAAGCTCTCTTGGTCCAAACTCATCAAAGAGCCACAGCGCGGGAAGTTTCCCGCCACCACCTACACCTGGACAAGAAGGGCGTGACCAGCAATGACGTCACGCAGACAGTAGCCAATGGGCTATCGTGGAACCACGTTCAAATGTATTACTACTGTATTTAAAGAGCTATTGATCCGCCATTACCTCATGTTCCCTCTGTCCACCATGCAATAAACCTGAGTTAACCCAGCCCGAGGCTGTGTCCTGTGTCTTAGTTCTCATACACTAAAGTTCCGCTTTTACTGTTCCAATGATCGCAAATCTAAAGTCATTGTCTGAGTGGTTTTTTTCGACATAATGCTGCACCAGAGGGGCGAACAAATTGCGATTCCTAATTCTACTTTTATGTTCAGCTAGCCTGTTTCTGATTGGTTGAGAAGTCTTTCCCACATAGAACAGGCCACACCCACATATCCATAGATATACGCAGTAAGCTGTCTTACAATTGGAGAAAGATCGCAAAGTATGGATTATCTCTACATGTGAAACATTAACCTCTTTTTTTCCCCCAAGAAAATTTATAATAAGAGCAATCCTGACATTTATAGTGCCCTACAATTAAATCTGTTGATGAAACCTTAGCTAAACTGTCACTCCGTGTCACCATATTGCCTATGGTACGTGTCTTTCTAAAGCCTATAGTCGGATATAGCTCACAGCCTGGAATGTCCGCGATGAGATGCCAATGTTTTCTAATCACTTTTTAAATCTCATTCGCCAATGGTGTATACTCCACTGACCAAAAAAACCTTCTATTCTCTTCCGGCTTGTATCTTTCAAAAAAATCACTCCTGGGAGTATGTTCTACTTTTCGTCTTGCCTGTTTAATCACATTTCCAGGATAACCCGTAGCAACCAATTTGTTTTCTATATCGACAGCAGCTGTTACATAATCTGTATTCAACATAGAATTCCTTTTGGCCCTAGCAAACAAGCTAAATGGTATATTTCTTCTTAAATGGTCCGGATGGAAAGATCTGAATTCTAAATACGCATTTCGATCTGTTGGTTTGTTGTATAATCGCATATTAATTTTCCGTTCACTATTTACAAAGACCAATAAATCCAAAAATGGAAGAGCTCTTCTATCTGATTGTAAAGTGAATTTCAAATGTTGATTTAATCCCCCCCAACCATAGTACAAAGTCTGAAATTATTCCAAAATCACTCACTACAAAGAATAAGTTGTTGATGAACCTCCTATAAATCACTATATATTTATAGAATGGATTCACTGCTGGATTTAAAATGGTGTCAATCTCAAATTCTGACATGAATATGTTGGCCACAGATGGCGCTATTGGACTGCCCATCGCGACTCCACTGATCTGTAGATAGAACTCTTGTTCAAATCTAAAAAATTTTTTTCAAGACATAAGTCTTCCAACAAAAAGTGAGTCGGCGGCTTCTGCACTGTTCTATTCTCCAAGACCTTCTCTACTACCCTCCTGGCTTCCTCGACAGGAATATTTGAATACAAATACTCCACATCCAAGGTGATAAGGTCCCCTCGTTCTGGTACTCTCATACCCTCCACCTGTTTTATAAAATCCGTAGAGTCACGGATATATGATGGCATCAGTCTCGAATATTGATTGATATGGTAATCTACAAATTTGGCTACGGGCTCTAAAATTGATTTGATCCCGGCTATGATAGGTCTTCCACGTGGAATCTGTCCAGGCAATCTAGGTTTATGAATTTTTGGCAGGATGTGGAATAATGGCACCTTTGGGTGCATGTTATACAAATAATCAAAGGTTGTTTTTTTGTTATATAATTCAGTGATACCCCTTCATACAGAACGGTCCGAATAACTGCTAAATAATGCATGGTGGGATCTCCAGGAAGTTTTTGATAGTAATTATTATCATTAAGTTGTCTCAATACCTCCATACTAGAATCCTTTTTATCCATGATAACAATTCCCCCACCCTTATCCGCCTTTTTAATTATTATTGCATCATCCTTACCCAAATTCTCCAGAGTCAATCTATCCTTCCTAGTTAGGTTATGTGGTTTTCCCCTCCCCCGCATCTCCAAATTCTCTATGTCCTTCAAGATGAGTTTATAGAAAACCTCTATACTCGGTTCTGTAATGTTGGGACAGAAGGTGGAGGATTACTGTCTCTCACATCAGGGAAGTCCTCAAAAAAACTTTCAATTTCAGTAATCTTATGAGTTTTTATATGTCAACTCTGGTACTGAAAGAATGATATAATGGAGTTACCACAAAATTCAAACCTAAACTTAGGCGCCTGGTCTCTTGTTCCATCTGCCGCCTGGAAGACAAATTAAACACTAAGTTTTCTTTTGGTGCCGTTGTCGTTGTGCCTGTCCTAAAAAAGAGGAAGACGTAGGAGTAGCACGGTAGCGTTCCTTTTGTGGTCGAAAGTTGTACTCTTTAGATAAACGCTCGTCGCCTGAGGAAGCCAAAGGATCATTATCAGAAGATTCGGCGTCTGATTGTGCCACCGGGACCTGCCAAGTTACCCGTTTCTTAATTCTATTATTGTCATATTTCCAATGGTAAACTTTATCTCTGGCATAATCATTAGCGTCCCGATCATATTTCTTCCGTTTGAACTCAAGTAATGATGTTTTAAAGTCCTGAATCTTCTTATCCAATTCCTCATAATTCTTCTCGAAAATATCCTTGGATTGCTCATTCTTAAGTATTTCCGTGATTTCCTGACTCTTCTTGTCTATCACTTCCAGTTCACTGTAACATTTTTCTACAATCAAGAGAATAAGGTCCATAGAACATTTATTTAAAATGGCTGTCCATTTTCCCTCAAAATCCAAATCGTTATTGAACAGGGTCGGACTCTTTTGAATCCTCAATCCCCAAGGTATGATAGAATCCCTAAAATAATCTGCTAGACATGCGGCATGCAGCTCATATCTGATACGTTTTTTTTCTTACGTGCTCCAGCTTTACGAAGTCTCCTTTATCCATATTTGTAGAACTCTTAATGGATGAAGCATTTTTCAAAATTCTTAATGAGTCTTCTTCAGAATATGAAAAGGCAAACCCTTGCTCACTAGTCGCCATGCCCGTCAAGGATGAAACAAAGAAACACAATGGCAAAGCAGTGTCAAAGTCCAAAGCAGTGTGGTTATGAGGCAGGCATGGCTAGACACTGGAGTGCACAGAGCGCTGTTACCTTTCCTGGCAAAGTAGTACATATTTATCTACTTGCAATTCTTCCTTTTGACCCGCTACATTGGCAGGAACAGAGACAAGGTCTCACTCCATTGCACAGCACTCAGGCACTGCTGACATGCTGACCTTCCAGTTGCCATGTCCAGAGTCTTGACCTCTAGCCCAGTCCCTAAACATTAAAATTAAAAATTAGTTGAATGCTAAACAAAGCTTACTTTGATGTTGTCCCTCTTAAAGCAGAAACTTATTTTTTGTGCACACCAACTTATTCAGCATGCAGTGATATATATCTGTTGATTAAATCCAAATCCTTTTTGGTCTCTCTTTCTTTGAAATGGCATTTTGCCTTCATAAAATCCCACATACGGTTAATACATGGAAAATCCCAATACTGTATATACTTCATCTATCAAAAGGGAAAGAAAGCAGAAAGAGATCTCCCCCTCCCTGGCCCTGCTCATTTGCTTTCCAAGTGTCAAATTAATTTCCCTCATGGGGATAATAAAACATCATGACTATATATTTTTGTAAACACTCTGATTTAGAGAGCCATGATTTCTCTTAACAATCAAAACTTGAATAGGGTACAGGCTGGTGTTAAGAAGCCACTGAGCAACACAATTTAAGAAGCCATTAAGGCGTGTAATTGAGTTAGTCAGGGTAATTGTATTTGGGGATAGATAGCATTTATAGCATTTTTAAAAACTTTTTAAAATTGCTAATGAGTCTTATATTGAGGGTGCTGATTAATTATATTACAGGAATTAATTAGATGGAAAGGGGAGCTGTGTGTTATAGATTATGTCTAAATTATTGTAAACACTGACTCTAACTCCACTCTACTAATTCTGTGTAAGGAAGGGGGAGACGGGGTATTTGTGTGTGATTCGAATTTATCAATTAAGAGGGTTCTCTGGTGCTGAAGGAGATGAGTTCTGGCTAGTGACCTACAGTACTGAAAAAACAGCTTTGGGGCATATCCAGCTCCAGGGTCATGCTTTGTTACTTGTGATTTAAAGGCAAAATGCAGCATTAAAAAAGACAATAATAACAATAGCAATATGCTGTGAAGTCGATTCTGATTAATGAAAACTCCCTTTTGTATTTTTTTAGTGAACAGTGTATGCAGAAGTGGTTTATCATTCCTTTCTCTGGCAGCACTGATTTGGATGGCTCATGGTCTAAACAGAAGCGACATCTCTTCCAAAAATGTTGGGGACAAAGCCCTCTCGCAGTTGGACCATGAGTCACTGTGGACCACTGCTAGTCGATGTACCCAGTGCTAAGATAGAGCCTAGACCAGGGGTGCCCAAACTTTTTTGCACCTGGGCCTGACCACACCCCTGGAACAGCTGAGCGGGCCTGATCAAGCCCCCAGAAGTGGATGCATTTGCGTGTGCATGTCCGGAACCACTCCCAGGAGTGATTCCAGATGTCCCCACGCATGTGCAAAGGCATCCACGCCACTCCTGGAAGTAGTTCCAGATGAGCATGCACATTGGCGGGCACATCCCCCATCCACTCCCGGGAGTGGCGAGGGTGTTGTGGGCCAGATGAATTGGCATGGGGACAGGATCGGGCCCACAAGCCATAGTTTGGACACCCTGCAGTGTCATTTCATCCAGCCCATGCCACCCGCATCGCTACCAGAAGTGGAAGTAAAATGCACCCATACATTTGCAAACACTGCCATAAATGCACCCGTGGCTGTCGTAAACGCAGTGTTTGCACATGCACGGCCACATTTTACTTCCACTTCCAGTTGGAGGAACCACGTGACTGGCACACTGTGTGAAAAGTTTGGCAACTCCTGCTCTAGATCAGGAGTTCTCAACCTTTTAAAGCCAGGGGCCAGGTCACAGTCCCTCAGACAGCTTTGGGGGCCAGATGGTCATTTTGCCCTTCCTCCACCCACACAACACTTCCTGGTGTGGTGGAAGGCCACATGAAATGGTGCCATGGGCCATATCCGGCCCATAGGCCACAGGTTGAAAATCCCTGCTCTAAATAGATGAGTAATATCTGAACCCTAGTGGTGTAGTGGTTAAACTGCTGTACTGCAGTCAAAACAGCTGATGATGTGAGTTTGATCTTGATGAGGCTCAAGGTAGACCCAGCCTTCCACCTTTTCGAGGTTGGTAAAATTAGTACCCAGCATGTTTGGGGCAAAATGCTAATTATCTTGTGAACCACCCAGAGAATGCACTATGCACTATGGGCAGTATATAAGTGTAATTGCTATTGTTATATCTTGGCATAGTATAGTTTCCGGAGATTAAGAACTTCAAATCATTTTAAAACTCTGAAGCAAGAAAATTGTCATACTAAATCTATTAACCATATTGTAGGCAAATATATGGACCTTTTATTATGATGAATGGGAAATAACAGACAGATACATTACCTTTAAGCTAAGACGATAAAATAAAATATTTGCAGGTCATTCGTGTTCATTTCAAGGGAATGCAGCTATGTATATGCACCTTGGTATTATAATTTTAACCCTTGGTTGCCTAGACATCCAAGGAAGGACTGCAGTCCTAGATGAAGGCAGGATAATAACAACCTACAGGCTTTATGTCTTTCGATTATTATTACAAAAAATATCAACATCTTCATTAACCATTTTTTCTTCATGAATTCTGAAACAGGTGGTTCTACTGTTACATACTATGTGAAGCCATTAACTCTCTGTCTGGCTGTCCTCTTTTCCATCTGTTTGGACTGTGTTTCCAGTAATTAGCAAGTTAGCCAAATCACTCTCATTTTCTCTCTCTCATCACCTCCAAAAATGAGTAACTACCAGCTTTCTTTGAAAAGAGGTTTTCCTGACCAGCAGTGATTTTTAGATATGAATCTACTGATTCATAACATCTAGAGCTATCTATGTTGCATTTATGTGTGGCATAGACATGGATGTCTGCATTCCGGATATTTGTAGCATGTGAAGCTAGTTTAGACTTATTTTTATGTTAAACTGTAGAACCAAGAACTGCAGAGAAATGACCAGATTTGAGGAAGACAAGGAGAAGAGAGAAAACACCCCGAAAGAGGGAATAAACTACAAAATGTATTTAATAGATGAAAATGCGAGTAAAAGGACACACAATGACCGGAAAAACAGTGGAAATACAATATAAGTAGGCACACACCACAAGGAAACCCACACAAACGAGAGAGGCTATAACAATAGTATGTCCGAAAAAGCTAGTATATCAGCAGGGTGGAGCCTGGTAATAAGGTAAGAATGTCCGTCAACAGTTTCAAGTTGCAGAATACTAGTTCAGAACATGGGTCCCGTGGAGGTCCGTGTATGCATATACAGAGTTCACTGACAAAACCAAGTATGAACAATGCAATAACAGCCAGGGGGGCTATATTAACATCCAAGCATACAGGAAGGAACGTGATGGCTACGAAAGCTGATGATAACAGCCAGGAGGGCTGTGTCAACGTAGGAGGGTAGCGTGGTGGCTAGGAGCATTAGTCAAAGTTAATGTCCATAATCCATCAAAGGTCAGGTAGTCCGGTCACAAACGTGCATGAAGGAAATACAATATAACAGCCAGAAGGGCTAAGCAATTGTCACCAAACAGGTACGAGGGAAGAGCAGATACAGGTCGATATTCTTCCGGTAGAGAATATTTCGTACTCTTTATCAAGATCTGTAACAACGCGTTAACAACACCTCTATGTAGTAACTGATGTTGGGTGGAAGCGCATAGAGGTGTTTAATAGATGAAAATGCGAGCCTGGCCCATGGAAAAAAACCCCACCCTTTCCTTTCCATGGGCCAGGCATCGAGCCTGGCCTGCGGAAAAGAAAGATCCCCCCACCCCTAAAAAAGTAAACACAAAAACATCCAAAAACACAATCCAAAAACAGTCAAAAATACTCAAAACCAAAAATAAAAAATACAAAAAGCTAACACTAAAACATCCAAAAACAAACAAGAAAAAACACACAGACCCCCCCAAACCCCAAACACCCCCAAAAAAAATAAAAATAAAATAAAAATAAAACCAGAGAGCTTACCAGGAGACGTCTTCACTCCATGATGACCGGAACTAAACTGAGAAAAGAAAGAGAATACTTACCGGAAGAAGAAGCGACACCCAGAGGACAGTAGAGAAAAATAGTAGAATACAAGAAAAGCTCACCAGCCCCACCCAGAGGCCACAAGAAAAAAACATTCAAAAATATTCAAAATAATAAATACTTCCCAAATTACTGAAATAAGTTATCAAATCATTCAAAAATATTTGCACTAATCACAAAAAATTCAAAAAAAAATAAGTTTTCACTCAAAAAACAAAACATCTAAGCACAGTATGGAAACATTGATAAAAAAAACATATTCTTACACATTTTAAAAATTATTATCCAAGGCACAACTATTTAAAACAAATTCACATAGTAATACATTATTTGGTTAAATACAATAATTATAAAAAAATATATCATCCTTTCCTCTTTTGAAAAACCAAAAAACCAAAACAAAAAATAAAAAATCACAGTTTCTAACAGCCCATGCATAAAAATAAAAATTTAAAAAACCACAATTAAAAACTAACCTCATTTGCATAAAAATAAAACAAAACCCTTCCAAAACCATTTTAAAGAGCCTGGCACTGAGGAAGCCAGCGTGCAAAAAAATAAAATAAATAAACAACATACTGGGAGCGCAAGTCCTCCTCAGGCAGACGCAGCGCCTCAAAGCCACAAATTCACAAAACCTTTCAACACTATTTAAAACAGCCCGGCACCATTTGTTCAAGAAAAAAAACCAAACCCTTTACTATCCAACACAATTTTAAAAAGCCTGGCACCGCCGGGCAAAATTTGCTAGTACTGTATAAGGCAAGAGTTCTCAACCTTTTAAAGCCAGGGGCTCGGTCACGCTCAGACAGCTTCGGGGGCCGGATGGCTATTTTGTCCTTCCTCCACTACATGTTTGAGGCTTGAATATGTAGTAATAAGTAATATAATATAATGTTTTATTCTTAAGTAGTATATAGTATTAATCTTGTAGTTAATATATTCAGAATCTTCCAGAAGAGCAATACAACAAGTCCAATACATTGTGAAAGTCAACCGGTATGCAGACTCTTTCGGGAGAATTTCCCTTTATCAGACAACTTGACTTGCTAACTTTCCAATATCTGAAAATACATACAATATATATAAAAAATTAATTCTGAACTGGAATATTGCTACTGAGCTTAGTATAAAAGAGAAACCCACCTGGATATATAACATTTTCAGATATTGGAAAGTTAGCAAGTCAAGTTGTCTGATGAAGGGAAATTCTCCCATACTAATAATTATCCAGTGGTTAGTTAGTAGATTTTATACACAGGATAAAATGTAACAGTGTTAGGTCCTTTTGTGGTTTAAAAACAGGGTCCCTTTTGTTATATGAAAGTTATTCCTCTCAGTGATCAGCTTGGCTTCAATAACGACTCTGACAAGATTTTAAAAGTTGAATAATGTAACAAAGCTTACCATGAAAAAACTTGTAGATATGCACATGTGTTCAAAAATATGTTTAGTTATAGTATTTTAGTTATTTCTATTTGTTACATGGTTTCAGTTATTTAGAAATATCTCCTCAAAGTTTAAATAACATTCAACAAAACTGACTAACTAACAAAACCAACCAAATTAGACTAACAGGCAAAAAGAGACTGGGTGAGGACAGGTGACCTACCTATTGTGTGAAGAGGTCTATTGGAGGAACACAAAAATTATCCTGGGGCTGCATGTTGACCATCCCGTTAGATATGTAGATGACACCATCTTACTGGCAGAAAGCAACAATGACTTGAACCAATTTTTAATCAAGGTGCAAGAAGAAAGTGTCAAAGCGGGTGAACATTAAGACTAAATTCATGAATACAAAAGAAGAACCTCACAACTGTAATGCTGACAATGAAAAAACCAAAATAGTGAAATATTTGGTATGCCTAGGTTCAATCATCCATCTAAATGGAGACTGCAGCCAAGAAGAATAAAACTTGGAAGGGTTGCAATGAAGGAATGAGAAAAGATTATCAAGTGAAAGCATACTTCACTGAAAATCAAGACCATCCAAAATCTTGTATTCCCAACGACCATTTATGGGCCTGAAAGCTGGACAGTCAAGACAACTGACAGGGGGAAATATTATATTATTCAATTGAAGAATGGTGTTGGAGGAGAACTTTGCGGACCCCCTGGACTGCTAGAAAGATAAACAAGTGAGTCCTAGAGCAAATCAAGCCTGAACTACCTCTGGAGGCAAAAAATGAAGAAACTGAGACTGTCATAATTGAGGTACACATATGATGCCACCCTAATGGCAGAAAGTGAGGAAGACCTAAAGAAGCTCCTGCTTAGGTTGAAAGAAGAGAGTGCAAAAGCTGGCTTGAGACTCAATATCAAGAAAACCAAGATAATGGCAACAGGCCCCATCAGTCCCTGGAAAATAGATGGGAAAGAAGAAGAAGCAGTGACAGAATTTAGTTTCTTAGGATCAAAGATCACTGCAGATTGTTGTGTATGGAATAGCATGGAATGTAACTGCTACTTTATGCCTTTAAGTTAAATGTAACCGGTTCTACAGGAAATGTATACTCAAGCCATTTGTAAAGAACACATTGTATTCAGCTGCTATTGGAATGCGAGCTTGCTACCAGAGATGGGAGCAGCGAGCATTCAACTCACATGGTACAAATTCCCCAATCATGCCCAGCCGCGGGAAACCTTCCCGCCACGGATACACCTGGACAAGAAGGGCGGGACTCCAGATGACGTCACACCGACAGTAGCCAATAGGCTACTGTGCACCCCTATTCAAATGTATAGTGACTGTATAAAAGCTGTATTGCCACCATTACAGTGTGTTCGAACTGTACTTCATGCAATAAAGTTGTGTTAGCCAGAATACGGCTGCTTCTATCATCTTGCTTCCCTGAACACTAAATTGGCGATGAAGGTGGGATATGGCTTTCCACGGGAACAAGACGCAACCAATCTTCGACATAAACCAGCCGGACCAATGGGAATGGTTCAAAATGCATTTCCGCAGCACGCTGGCGATAGCCTAAATCACCAACGAGGGAAAAAAGCGCGCCCAGCTCATCACGATGTTGGGGTACCACACCATGAAGCTCCTGGTGGCACCGAGGAAGGTGGAAGAGGTCCCGGTCAAGCACCTCCTAGCAGCACTGCGGGGGCACTTCCAGCCGACCGTGTCCATTTTCACGGCCAGAGCTGCCTTTGGGAGACGGGACTAGCGCCCGGGTGAGTCTGTGGCTGATTTTGCGGCAGCCCTCAGCGTGGTGGCAACCCCATGTGAGTGGGCAGACCTGGAAACCACCCTCAGGGACCATTTGCTCTGCGGTCTGCGGGACGAGGAGACCCAACGATAGCTGATGACCCGTGGCCACGACCTGACGTTCCAAGAGGTCCTTAAAGGCAGCCAAAGTCACGAGGGCTGGAGTCAAGCTGTTCAACGCAAGGGCCCCACCAACCGATGGGGCATCGACTCCAGTACAAGCGGCCTGGTGGGACCATCAATCCCAAGCATCACCCTCCTCCTCCTCCTCCTCGGAGGCCAGCGAGGATGAGGGCATCCGAAAGGTGCGGAAGGCGGCGACTGAGAAGCGTGGCAAGGAAAGTCGCCATTGCGATGGCTGCAGGGTGTCCCATGACCGAAGCAACTGCCCGTTCCGGAAAGCCGAGTGGCACAATTGTGGATGGAGGGGCCACATCGCCAAAGTATGCAGACGATGGTGAGGAGTGTACAAGGGCCCAGCGGAACGTCCCCCGAAGAGACTGGACGGCGTCAGCTGAGTTTCCGATGACAGCGACCCAGAAGTGCATCGCGTGTACCGGCGGGTTTGTGGTGACAGCAGTACGGCTGTTCACAGCGTGTCCTTGGGGCACCCCTGTTTTTTGTTGAGGTACTGTTGCAAGGGGTCCCAGTTAGGATGGAAATAGACTCGGGGTCTTCCTACTCCATTGGGGGGAATATGCAGGAACTCCAGCGGGAGTTCCTGTGCATTCCCCCCAATGAGCGACCCAATCTCAAGGCCTTAAAGACTCATTTGCGGGACGTTCAAGGGGTCGGAATCCCAGTGTTGGGGGTGGGGGAATTCAAGGTACAATTTAAACACCATAGGGAGAAGCTGCCCTTAGTAGTCCTGAAAGAGGGGGGTTGCTGTCTCCTGGGAACGCAGTGGTTCAAGCCCATGGGAATTTCAATAGAGGGTATCCATGCCATCGGGTCCGACCCCATCCAGGATGCTTGCAATGCACACCCGGCGGTATTTGAGAAGGGGCTTGGGAAATTCAAGGGCCCCCCGGTTTCATTTGATCTGGACCTGGAAATCCAGCCCATTTGGCTCAAGCCAAGGAGGGTCCCATTCGCCCTCAAGGACAAAATAGAGGCGGAACTGGACAAACTGGTGGGCCAGGGGATTTTGGTTCCGGTGGACTCTGCGGAGTGGGAAACTCCTATTGTGACTGCTTTGAAACCTAACGGGGAGGTTAGGATTTGTGCAGATTATAAATGTACGATAAATAAGGCAATCCACC
This sequence comes from Bradypodion ventrale, assembly GCA_035047345.1. Lineage (NCBI taxonomy): Eukaryota > Metazoa > Chordata > Lepidosauria > Squamata > Chamaeleonidae > Bradypodion > Bradypodion ventrale. The sequence goes on along the minus strand of JAWDJE010000002.1, from coordinate 324,983,967 downwards.
CAAATGCATACCCGGTGCCGGATGTTAGCCACCTATTAGCAACGTTGCACGGGGGAAAGTTTTTTGCTAAATTGGATTTGGTGCAGGCGTACCAACAGCTGACCATAACTCCAGCTGCTGCCGCTGCGCAGACAATTGTAACCCACAAAGGGGCTTTTAAGGTCACACGCCTGCAGTTCGGCGTAAACTCGGCCCCCGGGATTTTCCAGTCCCTCGTGGAATGGTTGCTAAAAGGGCTCCCTGGGGTTCTTCCATATTTTGATGACGTACTGATAACAGGAGGGAGTGTGTCGGAATTGGCTAAGAGGTTGGACAAAGTTCTGTCGATTTTCAAAAAAGCGGGGTTGAGGTTAAAAAAGAACAAGTGTGTGTTTCTACCAAGGGAGGTTGAGTTCCTTGGGTTTAAAATAACCCCCAATGGACTAAAGCCTTCCGAATCGAAGGCTACGGCTATCCAAAATGCCCCTCGCCCCACCGCGAAACCGGAGTTGCAGTCATTTCTTGGGCTCCTAAATTTCTACCATTCCTTCTTGCCAAGGAAGGCGTCTGTTGCGGAGCCACTGCATAAGTTACTTAAGAAGGATGCAGTTTGGTGGTGGGGGGACAGTCAGGAAAAGGCGTTTAAGGAATTAAAGTGACTTCTATCCTCAGAAGCGGTCCTGACCCACTTTGACCCCAGAAAGCCCGTAGTTCTAGTCTGTGATGCCTCACTGGTAGGGGTGGGGGCAGTGCTGTGCCACGTGTTGGACAATGGGCAGGAAGCCCCAGTTGCATTCTACTCCATATCACTTTCAAAGGCGGAGCGCAACTACATGCAAACAGACAGGGAGGCTCTCGACATAGTCACTGGTACAAAGAAGTTCCACGACTTCTTGTATAGTCGACCGTTCACTGTTGTGACTGACCACAAACCCCTACTAGGCATTTTCACCACAGGCAAGCCCACACCACAGATTCTGTCCCCCAGAATGCTCTGATGGTCCATCTTTCTCAATGCATACCAGCACACGCTGGTCCACCACCCGGGGAAAGACATTAGCCATGCAGATGCTCTTTCCAGGTCGCCCCTGCCACAGTTAGGAGACCCTGAGTGCCAGGTGGAGCGAGATCATCAAGTGCTTCTGATCTAAGCCCTTGATTCACCCCCAATAGTTCCCGCAGACCTCGCTAAGGCCACGGCGAAGGACAAGACCCTTTCCCTAGTGAGCTTCTGGGTTCAGAAAGGGTGGCCAATGACTTCCCCTAGGGAGGATTTCATGGCTTATGTTAGAAAAAGGGATGAGCTTTCTACAGAAAGGGGCTGCCTCCTAGGAGGCCAGCGGGTGGTCATTCCTGAGTCATTGAGGTTGAGAGTGCTCAAGCTACTGCACATCAGCCACCCTGGGATCGTATGCTCTAAAGCTCTGGCCAGAAGCTACTTCTGGTGGCCCCAAATGGATGCTGTCATAGAGCACATGGTCGGCAAGTGCGAGAATTGCCAAAGTTCTCGACCTGAAGAGTCCCGACTTCCCCATAGAGAATGGGACACTGCCCGAGGACCGTGGTCTCTGGTGCATATAGATTTCGCGGGTCCCTTCAGGGGAACCCTTTTCCTGCTAATAGTAGATGCTTACTCCAAGTGGTTGGAGGTGATTCCGATGTCCAGCACCTCGTCAGCCGCAACCGCAAAGCAATTGTGCAGGGTGTTTAGTTGTTTCGGGCTACCAGACGTGCTTGTGAGCGACAACACCAGTACCTTCACGTCTGTGGAATTTCAGGCATTCATTGAGAAAAATGCCATTCGGCATATCACCTCTGCCCCTTTCCACCCTGCAACAAATGGCCAGGTAGAACGCCAGGTGTGAACTACAAAAGAGGCATTGTGGCGCATGGGCCCCGGGGACCTGAACCTGCAACTGTGCCAGTTCCTGCTGTGTTATAGGGTGATGCCGCTCGTGTCGGGGCTCTCGCCTGCAGAGCTCCTCATGCACAGGAAACCTGTAATGCTTCTAACTAGGTTGGACCCTACAAGGGTGGAGGATAAAGGGAGAAACATAGAAATAGGAAACACCAAAAGTTTCGGGATAGGAGAGCCTCTATATTGAAGGAATAACATGGCCGCAGGGCCGGCCTGGGTCCTGGGAGTAGTCATTGAGCAAACGGGGCCAGTTTCGTACTGTGTAGAGACCAGCACAGGTCTACTCTGGAGAAGGCACGCCGATCAACTCAGGCGTAGGGTTACCGATAGGCAGGACACAGACATGCAGCCACAGGATTCAGCGTTAGGGTCCTCCCCCACCTGCTTATCCCAAGGGGGAGACACAGGGTACCCCTCGGGTATAAATGCGGATTGTCGATCCTCACCTAGGGGGAGGGGGTTGATATGAATCCATATCCCTTGGACACCAGAGATACTTTGGAAGAGAGGAACGAATATGACGGGGAGGAAGAGTTTGATTTTGATTTTCGGAACCAGTTTTTTTTTTTGGAGTGGTCCTCCATCCGTCTGAGGGAAGAGCGTGATTTTTCGTTAGTCCCAGGAGCCCCCGGTTTCTCGACATTAGAGTTCACCCCTCCCCCACGTTTTCAGTCAGGGGCTCCTCAGTCAGGGCCAGCGCAAACGCGAAACCCCAGTTCCTCATGTTTTCAGTCAGGGGCTGCAGGGCAAGAACCAAGAGAGCAGAGAAACGCGAGGGCCCCCGAACCAAGCACAGCAGCCGCACGCCCCAAATGCACATGCGGGCAACCACATTGGTTGAGGGATTTCGTCCCATCCTAGGGGCGAGGGGTGTTGTGTATGGAATAGTATGGAATGTAACTGCTACATTATGCCTTTAAGTTAAATGTAACCGGTTCTACAGGAAATGTATACTCAAGCCATTTGTAAAGAACACATTGTATCCAGCTGCTATTGGAATGCGAGCTTACTACCAGAGATGGGAGCAGCGAGCATTCAACTCACATGGTACAAATTCCCCAATCATGCCCAGCCGCGGGAAACCTTCCCGCCACGGATACACCTGGACAAGAAGGGCGGGACTCTGGATGACGTCACGCCGACAGTAGCCAATAGGCTATCGTGCACCCATATTCAAATGTATAGTGACTGTATAAAAGGAGTTGTATTGCCACCATTACAGTGTGTTCGAACTGTACTTCATGCAATAAAGTTGTGTTAGCCAGAATACGGCTGCTTCTATCGTCTTGCTTCCCTTAACACCAAACAGATGGAGATTGCAGCCATGAAATAAAAAGGCGACTGATGCTAGGGAGACAAGCTATGAGAAACCTGGGGGACATAGTTAAAAGTAGAGACATCACATTGCAAACAAAAATGTGCACAGTGAAAGCAATGGTATTCCCAGTGGTAATGTATGGTTATGAGAGCTGGACCATTAGGAAAGCTGAGCGCAGAAGAATAGATGCCTTTGAAATGTGGTGTTGGAGGAGAGTTTTGAGAGTCCCCTGGACAGCAAGGAAAATAAATAGATCAATCTTAGAAGAAATTAACCCTGACTGCTCCTTAGAAGGTCAAATAGTAAAGATGAAGCTAAAGTACATTGGACGTTTTAGTGTCTTGCACAGGAGACAAAGAAGGAGTCGCAGGAAGGACTAACACAGGTTTATTCATTGATGGTCAGCATGAACATGAGGTAATGGCGGAGGTACATCTCATTATATACAGTACATAATACATTTGAATCTGGTTGCACGGTAGCTCATTGGCTGCTACCGGCGTGGCCTCGCCCAGGTCACGCCTCTCTTCTTGTAGTTGTTTTCTGTAGTCCTTTGTCATGCGGGGAATCTCCCGCGGCTGTTCGTGATTTGGGGAATGTGGACCATGTGAGACTGAACGCTCGCAGCTGCCCTCTATGGGCAGCTTGCTCGCGTTCCTTAGCAGCTGAGATACATTGTGATTGTGGCTGGTTACATTCATACATTTAAAAAGACATTGTACATGCATACATAACATCCCTCCCCCCTAGGATGGGACGAAGTCCCTCAACCATTGTGGCTTGCCGCAAGTGCGCCTGGGGCGTGCGGCCGCCTGACCTAATACAGGGGAGCCTGTGACTCCTGGCTCTGTGGAGTCTCGTCCTGCAACGGAAAATGGAGACTCGTTAGTGGTTCTGTGGGGAGCTTGCGATGCCCTTGTCTTGGGGGACGGGAATGGAATGAACAGCTGGGAAGTGAACCCCTGCCTATTTCCTGAGGAGCCCGGGGACCCTCCCAGCACGAAACTCGGGACCGACGAGGATGCCCTCGCGGTCCCGCCACCTCCTGCTGTCTGTTCGGGAGTTCGGGAGATTGTGGCGGGGGCGGGTGAGCTCCCGCCGGCTGCCTGTCTTTTAGGAGCCGGAGCTATGGTGTACTCTAGGATGCAGGAACCGGGGGGGCTGGAGGTACCAGGGGCTGAACTGAAACCCCTCTTCTTGCTAGGACGGGTGGGGGACCACTCCGCTAACTCCCCCTGGTACGGAAAATCAAAATCATTACTAAACTGATCCCTCTCTTTCAAAGTATCCTCCTCTGTGGATGGGAACCCAGGATACGCGTTTGTATCCGCGGGTTCCGCCGTGTCTCCCCCTTGGGTAATGCGGGTGGGGGAGGACCCTAACGCTGATGCCCCCTCCCCTGTAACTCGCCTTCTGAGTTGGTCGGCGTGCCTTCTCCAAAGTAGACCTGAATTGGTTTCGACCCTGTAGGATACCGGCCCCGTTTGCTCCACAATTGTGCCCGGTACCCACGCTGGTCCCGAGGCCGCGTAGTTTCTGCAGTGAACCGGGTCCCCTATCGCAAAACTTTTGGAGCTCCCTCCCCCCATGCTTATATTCCTCCCTTCATCCTCCACCCTGGACGGATCCATCCGGTCAAAAAGTGTTACTGGACGCCTCCTCATGAGGAGTTCGGCTGGGGAAAAACCTGAGGCTAAGGGGGTTGTCCTGTAGCAGATGAGGAACTGGCACAGATGCAGGTTCAACTCACCGGGACCCATGCGCCGCAGTGCGTCTTTCGTAGTGCGCACTTGGCGCTCTACCTGACCGTTTGTGGCGGGGTGGAACGGGGCAGCTGTGATGTGCCTAATTGCGTTTCTTTCCATGAACGTTTTGAACTCTGCAGACGTGAAGGTACTCGCGTTATCGCTCACGAGAACGTCTGGCAGGCCGAAGCAGGCAAAGAGCTTGCGCAACTGCCTAATGGTTGCCGCGGAGGAGGTGCTGCTCATAGGGATTACCTCCAACCACTTGGAGTAGGAGTCGACTACCAGTAGGAACGTGGCCCCCCGGAAAGGGCCAGCGAAGTCGACATGAATCCTGGACCATGGCCCACGGGCCGTGTCCCATTCCCTGTGGGGTAGCTTGGATTCCTCGGGCCGAGAGCTCTGGCAGCTCTCGCACGTGCCCACTAACCGTTCTATATCTGCGTCTATCTTGGGCCACCAAACGAAACTCCTGGCTAGGGCCTTGGAGCGCACGATTCCCGGGTGACTGGTGTGCAGTAGCTTTAGCACCCTGGCCCTCAACTTTTCGGGAATGACTACCCGCTGTCCCCAGAGTAAGCAACCCCTTTCCAGGGAGAGCTCCACTCTGCGTCTGCAAAACGGCTGGAATTCCTCACCCGGGGAAGTAGTGGGCCACCCTTTTCTAACCCAGGAGCTGACTTGGGCTAGGGTCTTGTCGGCCGCCGTCGCCTTGGCGAGGTCGGCCGGAACAATGGGGGGTGAGTCGAGGGCCTCGATCAGCAGGACTTGGTGGTCCTGCTCCACCTCGCATGTGGGGTCTCCTAGGCTAGGGAGAGGGGATCGGGATAGTGCGTCTGCATGGGAGATCTCCTTCCCTGGGCGGTAAATCAGCTCGTACTGGTAAGCGTTGAGGAATATAGCCCAACGCAGCATCCTGGGGGATAAAATTTGGGGGGTCGGTTTGCCGGTAGTGAAGATCCCCAGCAACGGCTTGTGATCAGTCACCACCGTAAACTCGCAGCCATACAAAAAGTCATGGAACTTTTTCGTTCCCGCAATTATGGCTAGGGCCTCCCTATCCGTTTGCGCGTAATTGCGCTCAGCCTTTGACAGGGACCTTGAATAGTACGCCACCGGGGCCTCCCGCCCGCTCTCTAGCATGTGGCACAGGACCGCCCCCACCCCCACCGGGGACGCATCACATACTAGAACCACTGGTTTTCTCGGATCGAAGTGGGTCAGGACAGCATTCGAGGAAAGGAGTGACTTTAGCTCTTTAAATGCCTTCTCCTGCCTGTCCCCCCACCGCCAAGCCGCGTCCTTTTTTAGTAGGGCGTGCAGTGGCTCCGCGACCGATGCCTTCCTTGGCAGAAATGAGTGATAAAAATTGAGGAGCCCTAGGAAAGACTGCAACTCTGGCTTTGCAGTGGGGCGGGGGGCATTCTTTATGGCCGCGACCTTGGACTCCGAGGGGCGAATTCCCTCTGGGGTTACCTTAAACCCGAGGAATTCGACCTCTCTTGCGAAAAATATGCATTTGTCTTTTCGAAGGCGAAGCCCCGCTTTTTCGAAAACTGAGAGGACCCCATCTAACCTCGTGGCTAGCTCTGCCTCGCTCCCCACTGTTATCAGGGCATCGTCGAAGTAGGGGAGAACACCTGGGAGTCCCTTTAATAGGCGTTCCACGAGGGCTTGGAAAATCCCGGGGGCCGAATTCACGCCAAACTGGAGGCGCGTCACTTTAAAGGCTCCCTTGTGGGTTACAATCGTCTGTGCGGCGGCGGCAGCTGGGGTTACCGAGAGCTGCTGATATGCCTGCGCTAAGTCTAGCTTGGCGAAACACCTCCCCCCATGTAACGTAGCCAGTAGGTGGCTGACCACAGGCACCGGGTATGCATTTGGCCGAATGGCCTTATTAATCGTACATTTATAATCCGCACAAATCCTGACCTCCCCGTTTGATTTAAGGGCCGTAACAATCGGCGTTTCCCATTCCGCCGAATCAACTGGAACCAAAATCCCCTGCCCCACCAGTTTGTCCAGTTCCGCCTCGATCTTGTCCTTTAGGGCGAACGGCACTCTCCTTGGCTTGAGGCGGATGGGCCGGATCTCTGGGTCCAGTTCAAAGGAGACTGGGGAGCCCCTGTACGTTCCGAGCCCCTTTTTGAAAACGTCCGGGTGCGCATTGCACACATCCCGCATTGGGTCAGACTCGATGGCGTTAATGCCGGACAGTTCGATTCCCAGGGGAGCAAACTACTGTGTTCCCAGAAGGCAGCATCTCCCCCCCTTGAGGACGACTAGGGGCAGTCTCTCGGAATAGTTCTTGAATTTTACTTTGAACTTTCCCACCCCCAACACTGGGATCCCATTTCCCTGCACGTCCCGCAAGTTTGACCTTAAGGCCCGCAGTTTGGGCCGCGCCTCTGGGGGAATGCGCATGTACTCTCTCTGGGATAGGATAGAATAGGATGACCCCGAGTCTATCTCCATTCTCACTGGGAGCCCCTGTAACTGTACCTCAACGAAAAAACGTCGGTGCTCCAGTCCCACGCGGTTGACGCCTTCCTCGTCGAAGCCGGTTGAGACCTTCCTCGTGCCGGTCGCCTTACGCTGGTGTCCCCGGGGGTGACTTGGGCCGCTCCTGTCCTCGGTCCGTCCGCGCCTGCAAACTCTGGCGATGTGCCCTTTCCGGCCACAGTTGTGGCACTCGGCCTTGCGAAACGGGCACCTCGTGCGGTCGTGGGGCGCCCCACAACCGTCGCAACGGCAGTCTTGCCTGTCGCGGGTCTCACGCTTCTCCCCGCGCTTCCGTATCCGCTGGACGTCGTCGTCCTCGCTGGAACAGGGGTCTGCCGTCGTAGACGACTCCTCGGATATCGCTGGTGAGCCGGCGGGCGGCTTGGGGGCCCGCCAGGCAGTCTTTGTTGGTGTCCGCCGGGCCGCTTGCACTGGCGACTTGGCCCTCTCGGCCGCGGCCCCTCGGGACTTAAACAGCCTGACCCCGCTCCTGGCCTCCTCGGCTGCTTGGGCCTCCCGCAGTACCTCGTTGAACGTGAGGCGGCTGTCGCGGGTCATCAGGCGCCTCTGCAGCTCCTCGTCCCTCAAACCGCACAACATGCGGTCTCGGAGGGCCTGGTCCAGGTCGTCCCATTGGTAGTGCACCGCTGCCAGCTGGAGGGCCGCCGCGTAGGCGGACACGGATTCGCCTGGGCGCTGGTCTCGCCGGTGGAACGTGACCCGGGCTGGGAAGATTGAGACCGGCGGTTGGAAGTGCTCACGAAGCTTCTCCAAGATGCGGTCGATGGGCACTTCGTCCACCTTCCGGGGGGGCCACGAGGGTCATCAAGATCCGCATCGCGGCCGGTCCCACCTGGGACAGGAAATGCGAGCGCATTTTCGCGTCGTCGTCGACGCCGGCGGCCTCCATCGTGTGCCGAAACTGGCACTCGTAGAGCTCCCACTGCTCGGGTCCGCTGACATCGAACTGGTATGGCTTGACTTTGGGATTCGCCATCGATCCCACCTTCGTCGCCAATTTAGTGCCTTGCACAGGAGACAAAGAAGGAGTCGCAGGAAGGACTAACACAGGTTTATTCATTGATGGTCAGCATGAACATGAGGTAATGGCGGAGGTACATCTCATTATATACAGTACATAATACATTTGAATCTGGTTGCACGGTAGCTCATTGGCTGCTACCGGCGTGGCCTCGCCCAGGTCATGCCTCTCTTCTTGTAGTTGTTTTCTGTAGTCCTTTGTCATGCGGGGAATCTCCCGCGGCTGTTCGTGATTTGGGGAATGTGGACCATGTGAGACTGAACGCTCGCAGCTGCCCTCTATGGGCAGCTTGCTCGCGTTCCTTAGCAGCTGAGATACATTGTGATTGTGGCTGGTTACATTCATACATTTAAAAAGACATTGTACATGCATACATAACAGACGTCAAATGAGAAGAGAGGATTCACTTGAGGAATCCTTGATGCTGGGAAAGGTGGAGGGCAAAAGAAGAAGGGGCGGCCAAAATTGAGATGGCTAGATGGTATTGTAGACACAATGGGCACAGAGCTGGGCGGGTTGAGGAAGATGGTGGAGGGCAGGGGTGCCTGGAGGGCAATGGTCCATGGGGTCGCAAAGGGTTGGAACTCAGAATCTACTGTGCGACTGAACAACAACATAATTGAGGCATACCACGAAGAGGCAAGATTCTCTGTAAAAGACAATAACGTTGGAAAAGGTTGAAAGAGCACGAAAAGAGGAAGACCAAATACAAAATACTGTACAAAATACAAGACTCCCTTAAAAGAAGCCTCAGGTTTGATTTTACAAGAACAGACCTAATAAAGACAGGACATTCTGGACATCTCTAATACATAGCGTTAACTATAGGTCGGAGGTAACTTAATTTCACGTCAACAAATACCATAACATCAAGTAGCACAAAAAAAGGTGAACACATCTTCCTTCAAGGATTGCAAGCAATAACTGTTGGATGCTCATGTTTCCTTATAAAAATAAATTATCCTAACTCCCCAAAAAATTTCAGACAGCAATTATTTTTCAGTCTTTTATTATAGTCCCTGTTTGATTATTATTTTTTGCACATTATTTTTTCTTCGTTGTGGTTGTTGTTCTCACAGACTTGAGAGGAACCCATGCTAAGAATCGAAGCAGTGACAAATATGCACCGAAGGCAAAGAGTGAGGGAAAAAGACATCGGGCTTAGCTTCGCTTCTCAGCACTGCGCACGCGCCGGCTTTCGCGGTTTCTCAGTGGGAGCTGGTGAGGAACATGGAGGTATAAGCCTCAGTCATGTGACAGGTCAAGGAGGCGGGGCTACCGGTTGCAATATGGCTGCCCCCATGAGTAGGTGGCATTTGATACGTTTGTCGTGTGCAGTTGGAATCGGGCATGGATCGCGGGGATTTCCTCGTGTCCCTGACGGTGAGCACGTGGGGACGCAAGGACACGGGTTTCTTGAGTGGGTGGAGAGAGACTGAAAAAGGAAGATCTTTGACTTTAAAAAAAAATGACCTTAGGATAAGTTTCGTAAAGTAATGTTTTCTTAAGGATTTCTTAGTTTTCCTTGCTCGAAAGCTAGTCGTATCCGACTCTAGGGTGCAGTGCTCATCTCTGTTTTAAAGCCGAAGAGCCAGCGCTGTCTGCTTCTGCAGACGTTTCCGTGGTCATGTGGCAGGCACGCTGTTACCTTCCCACCGAAGTGGTCCCTATTTATCTACTTGCAATTTCTTGCTTTCGGAATTCAGGGTTTTCCTTTTAGATTTGCATAGCGACATCCATGCCAAATTGTTTTTGGAGACGCTGGAGGATAGATTAGCAGTATTATTTTCTACATCTCGGAAGTAATTTCCTGTTGACGTTGAAGTTGCATTGTTGAAGAAAAAGAGTAATAGTTTGTGGATTAAAGCAGGGGTTTACTTTTAATTGGGCTTTCCAAAGGGTGAAGTGTGCGACTTGCAACGGAGACGTGCAAGAACGTAGTTTCACTTTCGCTAAAGACCGGATGAAAAGGGAATATTTTTGTCAAGAAGATTTGGGACAAGGGAAGGCTTGTTTCCAGTTTACTGTGTTACAACTTCGTGCTAAACATACTGCTGCTAAAAATCCTTATTACAGTCAATTGATGTTCAGTTGAGTTTTGTCAAAATACTAGTAAAGGTAAAGGTTTCCCTTGCTCGAAAGCCAGTCGTATCTGACTCTAGGGTTCAGTGCTCATCTCTGTTTACTTTGTTCAAATGTTTCTCTGGAATTTTGAAGTTTTGTTGTTGTTCAGTCACACAGTTGATTCTGATCCTTTGCGACCTTATGGACCATTGTCCTCTAGGCACCTCTGTCCTCCACCATCCTCCTCTGCCCACCCAGCTCTGTGCCCACGGCGTCCACGATCTCATCTAGTCATCTCATCTTTGGTCGCCCTCTTTTTCTTTTGCCCTACACCTTTCCCAGCATCAAGCCCTTCTCATTTGATGTCCAAAGTACTTCATCTTCATCTTTACTATCTGACCTTCTAAGGAGCAGTCAGGGTTGATTTCCTCTAAGATTGACCTATTTGTTCTCCTCGCTGTCCGGGGAACTCTCAAAACTCCTCCAACACCACATTTCAAAGGCCTCTATTTTTCTGCGCTCAGCTTTCCTAATGGTCCAGCTCTCACACCCATACATTACCACCGGGAATACCATTGCTTTGACTATACAACTTTTTGTTTGCAATGTGATGTCTCTGCTTTTCACTACGTTCCCCAGGTTTCTGACTTGCAGATGTTTAATTTATCCATGTTTACTCAGAATCTCATTGGAGACAATTTAAGGGGATTTGCAATGTAGGAGAAGACTATGATGTTATCCATCTTGAAAGTTCCATAAGGATTAAGAGAATGTAGTTTGAGCAGATGACAATTTTATGAAATAGGAGCTTCTTAAACATTTTGACTTGTATATCTCATAGTGAATCATGTCTCAGATTTCTTTTCAACATTTGTACTAATTTAGGCTAACTTCCTCTGTAGAACCGGCTTTAATATTTTTGTTATGTGCCATCAAGTTGCTTCTGATTTATAGTGACTATGAGTTAACAATCATTATAAGATCCTGTCATTAATGACCTCTATAAAATCCTATCGTTAACAACTCAACTGAAGCTTCTTTTATTAAACCAGCCCAGGCATCTTAGATCTTTGTTTTTCCTAATACTTCTGCTTTTCCCAGCTTTGTTTTTTCCAGTGAGTCTTGTCATCTTGTGATATGTTCTAAGTACAATGACTGGGATACACAGAAAGATCCTCAGAGAAGCTGCTTGTCCCCTTTAAAGAATGCTATCTTATTAGAGGTGCTATCTTATTATATATAAAGCCTTGTGAAATTTTACGTTTGCAAGTAGGCTGCCTTCTCGCAGATTGTGGTATTTTTGAACCACAATCAGGCATACCCCAGGGAATGGCAATCTTGTGCCGGCTAATCTTTCTCACACTAGGTCAGGTGAAAAGAACTATGGGATTATTTCACCAAAAGGTGGCTTCATTTTGGCAGTTTAAGGTCTGGCCTAGACACAAAAGAAGAAGAAGTACATTGGCCTCAATATTATCATTTTAGGTTATAGTAAAAGTTTAGGCTTGATTAGGTCCAGAATTTACATATTTCTCTTTATAACAGACCGTGGCTTTCGCAAAACTTTGGCTTTAGCTAATAAGGTTAAAGCTAGGCATGCATAAACCTACCTAACTGGTTAGTTGGGCAGTTATGCTGTTTGTTAGTTTTGAGAGCCTCATCATTTTAGAGAAATGTACTTTTCCCCTTATCATTTTAGAGGCATCTGCTGCTTGCTGAATTTAAATAATACAGTAGAACCTCAGATAACGTCCAAACTCCGTTCCACGGAGTTGGTCGCTATGCGATTTTGTACGTTATGCGGTTCTTATGGGGAGATGCCTCGGACGCATAAAGTCCAAAAATGGTCGAAAATGGACATTATCCGAGGTTCCTATACCAATACCTCGGATAACGTCCGTTTTTTGAGCAATTTGGACGTTATGCGAGGCATCATGTGTGCATAAAAACTGTGACGATACGCGAATATGACGTTACCCGATGCGGACTTTATGTGAGGTATTACTGTATACTGTATAGTTGAAGTTACATTTAGATGTATAGCTGTGTTAGTCCACAGTCTGTTACAGCAAGACCACCAAAGAGGCATGTAAACTTTTTTTGTAGTATAGCCCACTTCTTCGGATCGGTATCAATACGAAGAAGTGGACTACAGTTCACAAATACCAAAGAAAACCTGTAAGTCTTTTAAGTTGGCAATGTGTATGTTGTGAACTTCCTCTTTCCCCCCAGCACAGAGTTCGCCCCACCCCTCTTCCCAGCAGCCCAATGTGTGCTTCCTTCCTTCCCTGTCTGGGGTAAGGCGGGCGGCTCATATGTGGTGTGGGGGATGCGGTGCAAACGGCAGTTTGGGCACTTGGTCTCTAAAAGGTTCACCATCCCTGTGCTATCCACTATACTAGGAGTTCTCAACCTTTTAAAGCCGTGGGCAGGGTCACACTCCCTCAGACAGCTTCGAGGGCTGGATGGCCATTTTGCCCTTCCTCCATCACATGACACTTCCTGGTGTGGTGGTGGTGAGTCACATGAAATGGTGCCATGGGCTGCATCTGGCCCATGGGCCACAGGTTGAGAATCCCTGCACTGTACCGCCCTGAGTCGGGTTTGTTCGAGTGGGCAGGATAAAAATTGAATTAAATTAAATTTAAATACCATATTCATATGATTAGAAAATATCTTTTGATATTGCTGTGGTTTTGAAAACAACAATTGCTATCATTAAGTTTTTCATTTATGAGGGGTGAATGTGTACTCATGAAACTGCCATATACTTGGCCTACTGATTTTTGCCAGTCTAACACCTTGAGCTCTTATTATGTGTTTAATACTTATAAGAACAGCCTTGCTCGAACAGGCCACAGGAGCCCATCCAGTCCAGCATTCTGTCTCACACAGTGGCTCGCCATTTGCTTCAGGGTATTATTCCCAAGCAGATGCCTTCACCTGCTTACGATTCCCTGGAAATGGCACTGAGAGATATCCTGCCTATCTCTCCAACCCGGAGGTTGTCCTTAGGTATCCATAATTATAGCCATTGATACCCTTGTCCTCCATGAACTTGTCTAATCCTTTCTTGAAGCTGTCAACACTGACAGCTGTCACCACTTCTTCTGGCAGGGAGTTCCATAGACCAGTGATCCTCTGGGTGAAAAAGTACTTTCTCTTATTTGTTTGAGAACTAGCACCCAAAAGTTTCATGGAGTGTCCCCTAGTTCTAGTGTTATGCGATAGGGAAAACAGTGTTTCCGTATCTACTTTGTCCACAGTGTGCATGATTTTATAAACTTCAATCAGGTCACCTCTTAGATGCCATCGTTTTGGAGGTCACTAATGCCTGAGGTTGCCATAAGACAGAAGAAACCTGATTGCCAATAAATAATTTTTCCAAGTTTTGATATTCTTATTACAATTGCCTGCTTTAGCAGGAGGGTTGGATTCAGTGGCAATTAGAGCTCTACAATTCTAGGAGTCTGTGATTTTGTGACATCTCAGAACATTCAAGAGTGAAGAGGCCCAACCGTTGCAGCCTCAGATGGTAAGGAAAGTGGACTTATTGGACAAAATCCTCTTTAGGTAAAGTCAAGTGTGCAAACTGAATTGGGTGCCAGAAAAAAATAATTTAAATTGATTGAAAACTTTTTGCCCCCACCCTCACCACCCTTTCAGGCTTGGGCTCCCTTTTGTTCTGGAGAAGCCTTTTGGGAGTTTTGTGATGCAGTGTTGATTTTGGGCTATTAAAGCCTTCTCCCCCATCTTGATGCACTTAGAGCAAAAAAAAGAGCCCCAGGGAGCCTCAGAAATGTGTGGGGTAGGAAGCTTTGAGTTAATTTTGATTAAATATTTCCAGCACTGGGTCTGGTTTATGCTGGCACAAGTTTATGCCACAATATTTTATTTATTATTTATTTGTAGAGATAGCAGGCACATCTCCTTGCCCAGCACAGCCCAAAAGACAGGTATGAATTTGGGTCACTGGCAGAAAATATTTGACTCAAGCTGCCCAAGATGAGCAAAGGCCGCTGTGTGCAAAGGTTTCTGTTTACCAGCTTTACAGTGCTAGGTGAGGTGGGGTGTCTTAAGTCCGCTTGCTGTCTGAAGAAAACAGAACAAAATCGTTGCTGGTTTTCACAGATGGAATAGATAGCTAGGTATTTGCCACTCTCTGGCACTTTTCTGGCAGATGCCACTCTATGAATATAAATTACGTGTAAGATATAGAAGTTTGAAATCTAAAGAAGCAATTAGTAACTTTTGATTCATGCTGTTGCTAGACGGCTAGATTAAAATCAGATCAATTTTCCTTTTCTTTTTAATCACTTGCCGCAAATAAGAATTCTGATGGAGAAGGTATTCGAAGGCTATGAAGTGGGGTGGGGTGGTGGCGGCAAAATCAATGCATGCATAATAGTCAAGCAGATTAAAAGAGTAATTAACTTATTGATTAAAACTTTAACTGTAGCCAGTGAGCACCTCCAGAACGGGATAGAAAAGAGCGTGTGAGCTCAAATTAACTATCATCTGCTTGGTTTTCAAAACTAATGAAAATTTGATGCATTGCTTAAGTGTGAGCACTCACTGATTGGTTCTCTTGCTGCTTATTTTGAAGCAGTAGCATTTAATTTTATAATGTGATTTGCAAGTTTTTCTGGCTTTCAAAAATATATTAACCAAACATTCACCAACTCAAAAGCTCATTCACCAAAATTACACTTTGGCACTCAAGTTCCCTCTTTAGTGATAATAATCAAAATAAAGATGATTACTTCTTGGGAGGCAAGCTATGACAAACCTAGGCAGCATAATAAAAAGTAGAGACATCATCCTGCCAACAAAAGTACGCATAGTCAAATCAATGGTCTTCCAAGTAGTAATGTATGGCTGTGAGAGGAAGGAAGGCTGAGTGCGGAAGAATAGACGCCTTTGAACTGTGGTGCTAGGAGACTCTTGAGAGTCCCCTGGATCACAAGGAAAACAAAGCCATCAATCCTGAAGGAAATCAACCCTGACTGCTCATTGGACAAATACTGAAGATGAAGCTCAAGTACTTTGGACACCAAATGAGAAGAGATGACTCACTTGAGAAGGCCCCGATGCTGGGAAAGATTGAAGGCAAAAGGAGAAGGGGGCGGCAGAGGATGAGGTGGATGGATGGAATCATTGATGTGATGGGCATAGATCTGGCTGGGCTGCGGAGGATGGCAGAGGACAGAGGATCCTGGCGTGCAGTAGTCAATGGGGCCGCAAAGGGTCGGACTCAACTGTGCAACTGAACAACAACTCAAAACCAGCCTCTGAATTTGGCCAGCAGTGCTGTCAGTTGACCAATCCTGAACATAATAAAGCCTGGTAAAGAATGGGTGACTGCAGTTGCTCAAGTGGCTAAGATGCTGACTGGAAGGCAGCAGGTCAGCAGTTCAATACCTAAATACTGCATGATGGAATGACCTCCTGTCTTTGTCCCAGCTCCTGCCAACCTAGCAGTTCGAAAGCAAGAAACTGCAAGTAGATAAATAGGGGCCACTTTGGTGGGAAGGTAAACAGTGTTCTGTGCACTCCGGTATCTATTCATGCCTGCCACATGACCATGGAAACATCTGCAGAAGCAGACAGAGCTGGCTCTTTGGCTATGAAATAGAGATGAGCACTGAACCCTAAAGTCAGATAAGACTGGCTTTCGACTGGCTTTACCTTTTTTAAATGTTTGTAAGCACTCTGGAATCTTTTCTGTTGAGAAGAAGAAGAAGTTAAATTTAAATATTATTAGCCACACTTTAGTATCCAAGAGGTGTTGGCCCGCTTCAAGTCACAGAGCAGCGTATGGGACGCAGTTAAGGACATCAAATATCTTCCGTAGGAACTGTGGTCTGACAGATTGGTAGCCCATACAACAGTTGGGGACACACTTTGGCATTAAATACCCTCAGTGCAGCTGGAATATATTGGCCTCCTCTGTTAAAAAAGAACCAGGCTATAGCAAAGGCAGAGTTCATTGCTTCATTAGTCACAAACCTGCGGTGAGTATACCAGCTAGCCTTATAGTGAAAATGGACATCAAGATATTTTATACTTTTAACCTGCTCAATGATGATGTTGCCATTGATGTTCTAATGCAATGGTTTCTAAGATTTAGCAAAAAACAAGACTTTCAATGTGAGTCTATTCATTGAAAAATAGTCCTGACATCGATTCAGAAGGCCATTGTGGGAGGAACCTTGGGTTCATCTTGTGCATTTTTATTGTCACCTGCTAGTATTCTTGTTCTTCTGTTCACATGATTAATCTCTCTCTCCCCCTCCATTTTCTTTTGTCTGTCTCTATTTTTATAAAGGCTGGCGGGCTTGCTGGAGTGTCTGTTGACCTGATATTGTTCCCTTTGGATACTGTCAAGACTAGACTACAGAGTCCTCAAGGGCTTAAGAAGGCTGGTGGCTTCCGTGGTATCTATGCTGGTGTCCCTTCTGCTGCTATAGGCTCGTTTCCGAATGGTAAGGTTTAGCTCAGGGATTCTCAACCCCCGTCCTGTGGGTCAAATGCGGCCTGCGGCACCGTTTCATGTGGGCCACCATTGCCTCCACCACACCAGGAAGTGCCATGTGGTGGAGGAAGGGCAAAATAGCCATCCGGCCCCCGAAGCTGTCTGAGGAAGCGTAACCCAGCCCCTGGCTTAAAAAGGTTGAGAATTCCTGGGTTAGTTCTTTAAACACATGGTGTTTTTATCTTATACTAGTATATTTTGCCCGGCCCTGCCGGGCATTTTTAATGTGTGTGTTGGTGGTTGGGGTGGTTTTGGTTCTGCACAACCACCACTCCTACGTAAAACACCACTCCAACCACCAACACACACATTAAATTTTTTTTATTATGGCAGGAGTGTTGTGTGTGTGTGTGTGTGTGTTTGTGTTTGTGTGTATGTCTGTGTCTCTCTGTGTGCGAATGTAATCCACCAGAGGGTGCTATTTTTAGTTAATATTTTTAGTTAACTAAAAATAGCACCCTCTGGTGGACTACATTCAATAACGTTCAGTGCGGAGTAGGCGTTCGTGGAGGTAGGACATCTTTTCTGTTGTTCCCTGTAGGTGAGTTTTTTGTGGTTTTTTGTTGTGGGTGGGAGGGTTTTATGTTTGTGTGAGTGTGTGTGTTAGTGTGAGTGTGAGTGTGTGTATGGGGGGGGGGTTGGGAGGGTTTAACGTGGCCTTGCTTTGCTGGCCAGGCCACGTTAAATCCTTGTGTTGGGGGAGGGGGTATTTATGTATGTATGTATGTATTTATTTGTACAGGGGGCCAGCCGGTGCCTTGCTGTAGCCTGGGTTGGGGGGGGAAGAGGGGGGTATCCTCTCCCCCCATGCTACAGTGGAGGCTTATGCTGTCCTCCAAGGCTTTTGGGGAATTTTTTTCCCTGCTTTATTTGCGAAGCCTGCGGGGGGGGGGGGGGGAAGAGGGGGTGTCCCCCCCCACACACACACACATGCTATTTTAAAAGGTGTTTATAAGGTGTTTGTCTTCCTTGGAAGACGGGGCCCGAATCTTTTGACCTCCGTCCTCCTAGGAAGATGAACCACTTCCCTCAGGGAACCGGGGCCCGAGAACGGTGCTCTGTTCTCGGCCTCCATCTCCTGTAGGGAAGCGTAACAGTTTCTCTCAGGGGACGGAGAATTGAAAACGGAGTGCTTTTCTGGGTCTCTATTTTCCTGAGGGAAGCTTTTCGCTGGGTTTGTGGAGAGAAGAGGGTCTCCCTCTTTTCTCTGCAAACCCGCCAAAGTTGCAGCGGGGCCGGCGCCGGCCATCGCTGCTGGTCTGGGAAGCAGTCACGTCGCTGTGGCGATTTGTTTAATTTCCGCACGCTGTGCTTTCCCGGCCTTTGTGGTCATGTCTCTCAGCCTGATTGGCTGAGAGGTGGCATGGCGTGAAGGATGTTGGGGCTTAATGTTTTTTCCTTTTGGTCGTGTTCATGGGGCTGCTGCCCCATTGGTGACTACCAGAACCCCGCGGCCTTGGGAAGGCGGGGGTTACGGTAAGTGCAGAGGGCTCGGTCAGGGATGGTTGGGCCAGGTGCGGGAGCCTTTGTCCAAACCCAACGGTTAAGGGTACTTTTTATAGGTATAGATTTAAGGACCTCTTGTGGTGCGGTGTTTAAACTGTAGTACTGTAGCCAAAACTGTTCATGATCTGAGTTGAGTCCTGAAGGGGCTCAAGGTTGGCTCAGCCTTCCATCCTTCCAAAGTTGGTAAAATGACTACCTAGCATGTTGGGGCAAAATGCAAATTACCTTGTGAACTGCCCAGCACTAAGTGCTATAGAACTAAGTGCTATAGGGCGGTATATCAGTGTACTGTAATTGCTATTGCACTCTTCTTTGTTAATTAGGGGCATGAAAATTTGCCTTGGAATGCAAATAACAGCTATGTTCTCATTACATTCTTTGTATCAGGTTGCATTATGATTTTTAAAAAACTTTCCAATCTAGAAATTTATGCAGATTTTGCAGACCTAGCCTTTCTTACTCTGTGTTCTTGTTATGTAGATTTTTGCATTGTACGTGTTTTCCCTCACTGACTGTGCTTTGTATGTGTATGTTTTTCCAACAGTATGTGTTTTTAGTTGTTTGCATTTTTGAAACGTATGTAAAGCTTTGTGTATTTTTCTCTCAAATACATTTCAAACGATATCCAAAGCAAGTTTTGCTTTGTCTCATGAGGTGAAGTGGACAATTTTCACAGGACTTTTGCAAGTCTAACAAAACTCTGTCCTGTCTGTGTTGCTCTCCACATATAAGTGACCAAAAGGGCATGTGCATGATTTAGCTTCAGGCCTAACCCTTGCTAAAATCACCAAGTGAGATTGTAAGCATTAAATCACCTAAACTCAGGTCTGTTTTCGATGTAGTATGTTATTACCACAATCGGATGTGCACTGGTAATGACAACCTTGTGTTGCCAGCTAAGCTTTCTCATACTAGGTCAGGCGAAAGGGACTGCAGAATAAACTCACCAAAGGTGGCTTCATTTTGGCAGTTTCACGTCTGGCCTAGACGTGGAAGGAGAAGGAAAGGATGATGACGAAGAAGATGAGGAAGAAGATGAGGATGATGAAAGGGCTAAAAACCTGGCTGGGAAAGCAGGTGTGGGGCACCAGCGATATAGTGACTCTTGCCTGCTGGCTGATTTAGTAAGAACTCTCTCTCCCTCTTTTAATCTGTAGGGGTCGGAGTAATTTTTGGTGGCAGCTTTAATTCAGTTTTTATTGGTTTTAAAAATATGATTGGTTTTATTTTCTGTGAGCCGCCCAAAGTCTTGGGAGTTGGGTGGCAATATAAACCAGAAAGATAGATAGATAGATAGATAGATAGATAGATAGATAGATAGATAGATAGATAGATAGATAAGACAATGACGAAACAAAGAAGAAGATGATGAAGATGACGACAATTAAGAAGATGAAGATGACAAAAAAGAAGAAGAAAACAAATGATAGTACAAAACACTCAATGCTGTTTGGATGGCTTTATGCGATGTCAGAGGCCATCACCCTCTCCTTTCTGCAGCAAATTTTAAGAAAATCTTGATCCATGGTTTTATGGCTATGCCAATATCCCGTTGCTCATCGTAACAAGAATAGACCCAGTGACTCAGTGTAATGTATGTTAATGTTGACTTACCCTCCACCAATTGATTAGGTGGCTGAAATTCTGTTGCTTAGTGTAGTAAGTTGCAACTAGCGTAGCACCACTGAATCAGTGGGGATTTGTTGAGTCACCTCTATGAGTTCCATTGATTCAAAATGCCATTTTCTAGGTGTCACCTACACTACTAAGCAATAGGATTTCAGCCGGTAGATCTACTCTTAGCTTAGGAAACTAACTGCAGTCTGGATGAAATAACAAGCAATGAGTTCCAGAGATCCCAGAAATTGATTTTGAAGTTTCGGAGCACACAGGAAGTGAGATATAACCCTGAGGGTTGCCGTTGCTTCTGCCTGTAACATCAAAACATTGTTTTATATTATATCTGAAATAAGTTGCTGTAAATTTAGTAAAAATAGTGTCAACTTGCTAACAAGTACTTTTCCTTTTCAATGTTTTTTCATCTTGCCTTCTTTCAGCGGACGTTAATGAAAGTCCTCAGGCACCTTCAGCTCTTTCTAAGCCCTTCCTAAAATGATATATGATTTTTCTCCCTGTTCTTTATCTTCTCTGCTCTTATCTTCTTTGGAAGCAGATAAGCATCTTTTGATTAGCAACCGAGGGCAATAGATCCAGCCCTGTAACACAGTTAAAAAAAAAAAACCTTCCTCCTGGCAACTTGGCTGTCTGTCCTTTGCACTGTTTGCGTTTTAAAATTCTGGGTCTTGCTTTCAGGAATGTGAGTTACATATTTTGAGATTATTTTGAGTGACAACAATATTTAGTATGCTTAGGTTTGAGCTGACTGAGGGGGCGTGGTCAGGCCCCTGGCAGGAAAAGGTTGGGAACCCCTGATTTGTTGGCTGTATGTAGCACTGTCTTAGCTATTTTTGAAACTTGCTTTAATTTTATGTCCAATTTACTGCATTAAATATGATAATAGAAATTATTTCTGGTGCATCTATTAATCCCAGCTCCACATACATTTACCTCTAAGCAACTCCTCTGATAAATTCATAGATTGCCTTTTTAAATTCTGGAGAATTTGGAGGATAGTTTGCAGTTTCACTGAGTGGAGTAGCTAAAAGAACTAAAGTAATTAACTTGTGTAGTGGTGAGAAGTCAGAGTCTGTTTGGACAATAAATCTGTCCAATTCTGCAACGAGTAGGAAGCTGGACTCAATAGTGAGCCTTATCAACACCATTGCTCTATGATTCCATGATTTTTGCTAATAGGATTTTGGCCACTGTTGGATATAATTTCTACTGCTGTACCTACGGGTAAAACACACATTTAGTGTTGAGAATAAATGATAGGGAAGGGGTTTTAAGATTTCTTGGACTACAGATCCTATAATTCTCATTTTTGGACATTCTACCTGACTTACACACACTTTACAGACACATAAATGTGACTCACCTGGAAGAAAAAGCCTAAACTGGAAAGCTTGGGGTCAGCTAGGCCTATCCTCCACCCAAGCTTCCTGACCTAGTGCAAGCTGAGAGTTTCCTTACTGGAAAAGCTAGACAAAGGTAGTCTTACCTAAGCCTCAAATTCTTCCAGTTTAGGCCTTTTCTCACAGATGAGACCTATTTATGTGTCTGTAAAATGTGTGCAAGCCATGTAGAGCTCCTAGAATGGGGAATTGTGGGATGCATAGTTGAAGAAATAAAAAAACCTAATCTCTAATCCCTAATAAATGTTATTGCTGTAACTAAATTGTAAACAAATTAAGAATAATGTTTCTAGTAATAGCTAAAAATCAAAGTACAGTACTCCATTTGACATTTCTGGCTCTCTCGACTACTTGTGCCTCTGGCTGAGAATTGCTGGTTTAATAGACATTCTGATTTGTCTTTCAGCTGCTGCCTTTTTTGTCACTTATGAGTATACAAAAGCATTGTTACACACTGGTGTATCTCCGTATTTGAGTCCTGTAACACACATGCTGGCTGCCTCTTTTGGAGAAATGGTAAGTGGATATTTAACTTGTTTTTATTAAGAGGAAAGGTTCTAGGAGATGAGAGGAGGTCTAGTGCAGAAGTGGCCAAACCTTTTCCATCGCAGGCCTGACCATACCCCTGGACAGCGTGCAGGCTGGACTACGCCCCTGGAAGCAGAAGTGAGTGCTTTTACGGCTGACGTAAATGTGCCCACTTTGGTGTTTTACTCCAGCTGTGGGTGCGTTTGTGTGGGCACGTTTTATGGATGACTAGCATAGTTTGCCCGGCGATGCCGGGCTGTTATAAACTGTGATCAGCTTTTTTTTTTTGTGGATTAAAAAAAGAACAAAGGATGATCTAATTTTTTCAAATTGTTTTTATTTTTCAAATTGTTTTAGTTTGTGGTGGTTTTTAATAGTTGTACCGTAGGTAATATTTTTTAAAATGTGAAAGTACATGTTTTTTACATTCAATGTTTTTAAACTGTGTTTAAATGTTTTGGGTTTTTATTTGAGTTAAAACTCAACGCAGGATGTTATAAATCTTTTTTTAAATTTTTTTGACATGTTTGTGATTTGTGTAAAATTGTGATTTGTTGTTATGTTTTTGACTTGTTTTTACTCTTGTGGCCTCTAGCTGGGGCTGTTGTGTCTTTTTGAGTTGTTTTTACTATTCTGCCCTGCAGTTGGGGCTGCTAGTGGTTCTGTTTTAGTTTCACTTTTTTTTCTCTCCTGGCCTCTCGGTGGGGCTTCTTCCGGTAAGTACTGTATTTTCTGGCGTATAAGACTACTTTTTAACCCCGAAAAATCTGTGCCAAAGTCGGGGGTCGTCTTATAGGACAAGTACTTAACTGCAGCTGACAAGTATATTCCAAACTCTATATTTTAACTGGAAAAGTTGGGGGTCGTCTTATACGCCCAGTCGTCTTATACGCCGGAAAATACGGTAGTCTCTTTGTTTCTTCATTTCTGTTCCGGTCGTCGTGGAGGGAGGACGTGCTGGTGAGTTGTCTGGTTTTCTTTCCTCTGGGGTTTTTCTTTGTTTTGCTTTTGTGGTGGTGGGCTGGGAGGTGTTTCTGTTTGTTCTTGTTTGTTTTGGTTGAGTTTAATTGGTTTGGTTATTTCTGATTTTGTTTATTTTTTCCTTATTTCGTTGTTGTTTATTTGTGTAATTAGTTGTTTGTGTAATTTGTGGGTTTTTTGTGTTGTAGTTAGGTGTTTTATATGTGGTTTTGTGTTATTGTGGATATTTTTGTTTGTGTATTTTGTGTTTTTTGTTTATTAATGGGTTTTTTTAATTATTGATTTTTTTTATTTTATTATTTTTTATTATTTTTGGTGTTTGTTTTTAGTGGTTACTTTAGCTTGAAGAACGGGTTGCCTGTGGGTTTCTCTTTTCCCCATTGCTGCTTTGAATTTTGTTTTTGATGCAGCAATGGGGGAAATGAGGGAGGAGGCAGTCAGCCCGTTCTTCTCTCGGGAAGGTTCGTTAGGTAGGTCGGGGGAGGAGGAGGCGGCAGAGAAGAGCTTTCTCTGCTTAACTATTGTTCTTTCCTCTCTGTCTCCTTTTTCTCCTGGCTTACCTAACCGGAGATGGGCAGGCAGTGATCCGTAAGGGGTGGAGCTCTTCCTTGCGGATTGCTGGCTGCTGCTTTTGTATTCGGAAGTACAAAGGCATCAGCCAGTCATCCACCAGGGAGGGTGTTTCCCCTGACGAACTGCTGCCTGTTTTTGAGGTTTTTTTCCCCACCCCGGCTCAACTTTCCTTGAGGCTGGTGGTGGTCTCGCCGTGTCAAGTGGAGGAGAGGGAGTCCCTCTTCTCCCAGTTGCTCTGGGAAAGAAGGACAGCAGGTGTCTTGCGGTGGCTTTTTGTGGCTTTTTGTTTTACGTGGCTGTGAGGCGCTGAGTCTGCCTGCTGGGGACTTGCGCTCCCGTTGCGTTTTGTAAGATTATTTTTCACGCGCTGGCTTTCTCAGCGTTCTTCACGTTCACGGCGCGTAGGACACTGGGACTTGTAGTTTTGTGTTTGTGGTTTGCTTTCATGCGGCGGTTTTTTTCTTGCGGCTCGATTTTGATTGGCCGCGCCATGTTTCCCAACGTTCTTTTTGCTCGTGCCTCTCAGCCTGATTTGCTGTGGTCCAGCGCGGCGCAGAGAACGTTGGGAATTGAAGTTGTTTCCCTTTGTTCGCGTTCGTGGGGCTCTTTCCCCCACTGGCGCATTTCTCAACCCTACAGTTACCTCCGTACCAGGTTCAGGCGAGTGCAGGAGGCTTGGTACGGGATAGTGTGGACGGGTGCGGGAGCCTTTGTCAAATTCCAACCGTTAACGCTTGGATTTATAGGTATAGATGGAAATGTGCCCGCTTCCACTTCCAGGTGCAGCAGAGGCAGTGACGGGCCGGATGGGATGGCATTGGGGGCGGCCCATGGACCGTAGGTTGGGAACCCCTAGTCTAGTGGATAGAACACTGTTCTGAGCTATGGAATTTGCTTGGGTGGCTGTGGTTCAGTTACTCATTCTCAGTCTGACCTTCCTCATACCCTAGTTGTGAGAATAAAGAAGAGAGAAGGCATGCCATGCACTGAGCTTGGACCTCACTGGAAAGAACAGTAGGATAAAAATGTAGTAGAAAAATAATACCTTTAAAGAAATGAGTAACTTGAGCAAGGACTGTGCTGTGGGATACTGTACTTTTGTTCTCAGAATCTACTTGCCACCCTTAAAGAATGCTATCCAATGTATATTTGACTTTGGGAAGTTTAATGCTTACAAGTAGGCTTGCTTGGGGTACACAGAAAGAGCCTTCTCGCAGGTTGTGGTATTTTTGAACCACAACTGGGCTTACCCTGGGCAATGGCAAACTTGTTGTGCCGGCTAATTTTTCTCACACGAGGTCCAGCGAAAGGAACTGCAGAATGAATTCAACAAAAGGTGGCTTCGTTCTGGCAGTTTCATGTCTGACCTATACTTGAAAAAAGAAGTAGGCTTGCCTTATGCTCAGCTTGTTGAGTTATCCAGTTCTGAAGCATGAATAACTCGGTTCAATCAGTCCTACTCACTTAGATTTCTTTAATTTTTATTATTTTAAAAGATTGGTTTGTTGGTTTTTTTTGTTGTTGTTCTGTGAAGAGAAACTTTAGTGCATCAAATAATAAGTTGAATTTCTTATAGCCAACTCATAATAGTGCTAGGAGACATGTCTACCAAAGAAAGCAATGCCTCAGGCAGGGAAAATGTTCTTAATAGTGGCTTCCTCCTTTTCCTTGCCTTTTCTTTAAAACATAATCAAGTCAAACGTTTTGTGATCGGGGACAACATTGTTCAGAGTTGACAGAAATGGGTGGGATTGCTTTCTCTCACACCACTCTTGTGCCACCTTTGATTTGTTTTTCCCCTTTCTATTCCAAATTTTCCACAGAAGCCTGAAAGTTGTAATTACAGTTTTATTGATTAGTCATTAGAGTTTAATCAAGCCATAACCTAGAGAGACAGGCCATTACTTTGTAAGTAAGCTTCAGTCTTCACCACTCACCCCTCACCCCCCACCCCATACCAGTCATTTAATGGCATGGTCATAACAAATAGCTTGTGTATGGCTGTGTTAGTATGCTCATAGTAAAGGTAAAAGTCTCCCTTGCTCATCATCTCCCTTTTCAGCCAAAGAGCCAGCACTGTCTGCATCTGCAGACATTTCCATGGTCATGTAGCAGGCATGATTTAGACACGGAATGTTGTTACCTTTCCCACCAAAGTGGTACCTGTTTATCTCCTTACAATTTCTTGCTTTTGAACGGCTTGGTTGGCAGGAGTAGGGGTAGATGACAGGAACTCACTCAATTGTGCAGCACTTGGGCCTTGAACTGACCTGCTAGCCTTCAGGTCGTCAAGCTCAGCATCTTAACCACCAACTAAGCCACTGCGGCCCCTATCAGGATGCTCATACTTCTATGCAAAGTTGTTCCAGCACTGCTAAGAAGCCTTCCTTCTGCTTTCAAGCTGGCTGTTGTATTAAGAAAAGAATACAGTAAAACCTCACATAAAGAGCGCCTCGCTTAGAGACTAACTCACTTAAAGAGCAGAATTTTCTCTGAATGGTCGCCTCACTTAACAACTAAAGCCAACAATAAACTCGCTTAACAACTAAATTGGGGTTCACAATCCCCCCCCGCCAGAAGTCACAATTGGTCACTTACAATGGTGTTTTGCTTAAAGAGCAAATTCGCTTAAAGAGCAATCCCGTGGAACGCAACGCATTATGCTCTTTAAGCGAGGTACCACTGTACTGTCCTGCTACATATTGTATCAGTGGGCTGAGCGTGGCGTTCTTGGGTTGACTCTTGCTTCTGGAGTCTCAGGTGATGTAAGGGAACAGTCTTTATCTTTTTTTGGAATAGTAGCTGTGTTAGTCTGTGTTTCAAGTATATCAGAGAATAAACAAAACAAAAACACAGTGGCACTTTGAAGACTAACTGTTATATTTTAATGTTAGCTTTTGTGAATCAAGTTCACCAAAGCTAACATTAAAATATAACAGGTAGTCTTCAAAATGCCACAGCATTTTTGTTTTGTTTATTCTCTAATATGAATCTTTATCTTGTGGCTATGTTTGGAGCAGGGACTGTTGCTTTGATCCTTCCACAAAGCTCCTTTATCAAAATGAATTAATTGGAGGGTTGTCATCTGCACACTTAACTGCCATGATTAAACCTGAACACAGCGGAGATAGTCCTGATAATTAGTTGTAAGATTTCACTCCATGTATCTAAAAGAGGAGTCATGAGATTCAGTTGATGCCGCATAATAACCATAGTGAGGGAATGCAGGGTTAAGATGGATCTGGAGAAAGTTGAATTCCTTCCTGGGTGCAGATTAAGGATTTTAAATCTAGAAATCTTCTGGTGCTTTGTTCCCATGTTGGGAAATTTATTTATTTATTTATTTATGATTCACATTTGTATATGCCGCCCACTCAGGCAGAACCCGACTCAGGGCGGCATTACAACAAATCTAAAAAATACATAAAAACATTTATAAAACCTTATAAAAAACCCACATCCACCCCAATTAAAAAACCCATATCCCACCCACCCATCACCACCCATCACACCCACCATACAAAAAGGGAAGAAGAGAGAGTTCCTATAAAAGCCAACCGGCGGGGACCATAGTCCCGTTCGGGCCCCACACCTGCCCTGCCAGCCAGGTCTTTACTCCTTTCCTGAACTGTTTGGCTTCTAAAAGCATGAATTTTACATGACACTGTGGCATAATAGGTTGCCATGTTAATAAATGAGCCCTATTTCCTTTTGTTGAAATAGGAAATATGTACAAGAAGTTGCTGAAAAGGAGAAATGAAACAAGAAATAGTGCTCTCATTCATTTTTCTTAACTCGAGTTGGTCTCAGTACAGTAGAACCCCGTATAGCGATCGCCCCATACAGTGGTGAAATATCATAGTGGATGAGGCTTGGAGGGGGGAAAAGCCATTCCGCATAGCGATCGTTCCTATGGGAAAATCCATACAATGATTTTCCAGTGGGAAAAACTGCTTAGCACCAAACATCGTTGTACGGTTTTCCCATAGGAAAAATCGTTGTACGGATTTTCCCATAAGGAAGATCGTACAACGACAAAAACCGCATAGCGATCAGCTCTGTGGAACGGATTAAAATCGCTTTACGGGGTTCTAATGTATCTTCTCCATGCTTGGGCAATGGCCTCTTGCTTGCAGATGTGCCAGAAGTCTACCTGTTGCCGTGTTTGGAACCATTCAAGAACTGACCCAAGGGTTCAGGAAAAAAACACATGTCCTTCCAGAAGCCTTACCACTTACGAGTGCAGATGGGGATATTCTTTGCTTAAAGCAAAGTGGCCATCCAAGTGTTGCAGGATTGTATCTATCATCAGCACCAGCCAGCACAGCCATTGGTGAGGATACTGTGAATTGCATCCCGCAACATCACCCACAAGGCCTCACAGTGCGCATTATGGTCTTTGATATGCCTGGTGTCACATGGTTCTGGCAGTTTGAAAGCTGAGATGCCAGTGTGAAAGATTCTTTGCTTGCCCTGTTCCTTATTTGCCAGCTTTCCACACTGTTCTCTCTTTTATAAATGTTCATTTATTTCTGATAGTGGCTCAAGTAGCTAAGACACTGACTGGGAAGCGGAAGGTCAGCAGTTTGATTCCTGAATACTGCAGGACAGACCGCTAGTCCTCAAGGTTGTCAGGTTAGTTAACCGCCGCCTGACACTCGGCGTTGAGCCACTGGCAGTATGTCTACTCTATTACCATAACATGATAATCTGGCCAGACCCGGGGGGGGGGGGGGAAGTATCTGATGTCAGGGTTTTGGTGGCATGGAATAACCTTTCTTTGCAAAGCAGGGCGGGTAAAAGTTCCACCATCCATATAATGCTGGACTGCAGCATGCAAAATTCCTCACCGTTGGTTAGGCTGGCTAGGGAGGATGTGTGTTACAGTTCAATAATATCTAATAGCATGAGCTTCCCCTTTCCCAGCTGTAAGGTTTGGGCAGTACTGCCAGACTCTGGGTCTTGGCTGAGCCTCTCGCATTGGCAGCTGATCTTTTAACAGGGCAGTGTTTGAGGTGGCAGGTGGGTTTGCACCTTGTGCAAGTTAAGTAATTGCACATGCTGTAAATGCGTGCTGATTGCAAAGGATTATCGTGCCATGTGAAAGCATTTGGCCACAAATCTTCCATGTCCCCAGCAGGTCATAGACCCCAGTTTCAGGCGGAAATCTGCATTGCCTTTTGAATGAATAGTGTTGCTTAATAAATATTTCAGCACCAAACTGAGATTGTGACACAGTTTGCTGGGTCCTCTGACAAAGCTCCATATAGGAAAACAGTTGAACACACTGTTGGAAGGGTTGCAGAGAAAATGCCTTTTGCTGTCATTAGGATCTGGTGAAGAGCCTACAGAAGAAGGGTGGCTATATTGAGAGGAAACACAAATGAAGGCTGAAGCTGGAAATGGCCTGCAAATAAAGATGAATGGAGACAGAGAACTACAGACAGTGCCAGCAGATTCATCACACAATTAAAGGCTGAAACCTGCAAATTGGAACTGTCAGACACCTAACCAGCTGCCCACACTTTGTCACTCATAGGTTTTTATGCATGCATTCCCTTTCTGGGTTATCCCTCTTTGATATGCCATTTTTGTGGATTTGCTGTGTATGAACTTTGTCCTTTCTCAGGATTAGAAGATGAGTCTGCAGCCCACAGGAGTGTAGGATGGTAAAGAGTTTTATATAAAAGAGAATTGTTGCAGTGCTAGTATTTTCAGGGTAAGCATTCTTAAAGAATGGGGGATTCTGAAGAAGGCAAGGTGCATAGAACGCAACAAAAATACAACAAACGTAGAAGTAATATATGCAATATAATCCTTGTTAGATAATACTAACAAAGAGAGTGGGTATTTTACGCAGCATATTTAAAGATGGGATTGTTGTTGTTTTACTGCGGTGTTTAAGATGCTGAACTTGACGACTGGAACATTGACAGGTCAGCAGTTCGAGACCCGAGTACTGCATGATGGAGTGAGCTCCCATCTCTGTCCCATCTCCTGCCAACCTAGCAGTTCGAAAGCAAGAAATTGCAAGTAGATAAATAGGGACCACTTTGGTAGGAAGGTAAACAGCATTCTGTGCACTCCGGTGTCTAGTCATACATTTTAAACTTGATTATCTTTTCTGAAAAATAATAATTATTGATGCCCTTCTAAGTCTCAGTCTTCTGATTTGACTGAAGTCTCCATTTAGATTGATGATTGAACCAAGGTGTACAAAATATTCACTATTTCATTTCTTCATTGTCATCATTAAAGTTGTGCAGTACTTCTGTACCCATAACTTTGTCCTAATGTTTACCCGCAGTTTCATTTTGGCACTTTCTTCTTTAACTTTGACTAAAAGTTGTCTCTAGTCATTGTTGCTCTCTGCCAGCAAGGTGGTATCATCTGCATATCTTAAATTATTGCTGTTTCTTCTGCCAATTTTCACTCCTTCATCTGAATCTAGTTTGGCTTTCATATGATACGTCCTCGTGCAGATTGCACAGATAAGAGGATAAAATGCATCCTTGTCTGACACCTTTGCTTGTAGGAAACCATCTTGTCTCTCTCTATTGTCTTAATGCTAGGTTATTATCCACAAAACAGATCATGCATCAGGACAATAAGTGCTGAGGCACCACCATTTATTTCAGAACAATCCATAGTTATTCATGATCCACAAAGTCATAGGCTTTTTTGTATTCTATAAAGCACGCACTGATTGTCTTCTGAAATTCTCTGGTGTTGTCCAATAACCAGTGGATATTTGCAATGGCTCTTTTTTTTTTTTTGAATCCAGCTTGAACACCAGACATTTCTCAAGGTAAAAGCCTTGCAGGACATTGAGCATCACTTTGCTTACATGGGAAATTACAGCAGTGGTTATGTATTTACTGCACTCCTTGTCATCTCCTTCCCATTGGGATTGGAGTACATATTGAATGCTTCCAGTCTGTGGGACATTGTCTTGTTTTCCATATTTGATGTCCCATCCTTGTTAGGATTTTAAAAGATTCAGTCTCTGGCTGGCTTGAAATAGTTCCATTAGTATTCCGTCTAACCCTGGTGATTTATTTATTCACCATGCTTTTAGAGCAGCTTTCACTGCTTTTGTAGAACTGCAGGTTCTTCATCTTAGGATTCCTCTTCAAAATAGTCTGTCTTCTTTTTATCACTTCTCCATAGATCTTCAGTATGCTGTTTCCATCTTCCCTTTATTTTCTCTTGATCAGGTAGTATGAGTCTCTTTTGATCATTCAACATTCTTAATTTGGCTTCAATTTACCTTTGATTCTTGGATCTTCCAGAAGAAATCAATTCCCCTCATCTTGTTCTTTATTTCTTTATACAGTACTTGTTATTGTAATAGTTCTCTTTTGTCTCTGTGTGACAGTCACTGAAAAACTGCGTTCACGGTTCCTGGTAGGAGTCCAGACTCCTAATGGAGTCTGACCTGTTGACAACATTGGTCTCAATCTCACTGACACGCTGAAACACCGTCACCACATTAAGGTGTGCATTGAAAAAGGGAAAATCTGGGTTTACTAGTCACAAAAAACATTAACAACCTACCAGCATGATAAAGGAATATGGAGGTGAGACTAAATTTAAAATCTTCAGTGTTGTCTTGGGCCTTGAATTGTTAAAATAAACCTGCAAGGGATATGTGTTTGGCATTTTATATATTTTTGTCTAGGGCATGAAGTTGCTGGTGTAACAGGGTGGTCGTTTCAGATTATTCTTTCTCATCACATCCCAACATGCCTCCTCTGATTTAGTGATAGCAGATGTGATTTTAAAAAAAGAGTGATTGATGAGATCAGTTCTGTGATAACAAGTTCATGCACAATAAGTTAAAATGATAAAATCTGGCTGTCAGAATGGGAGGAAGAGATACAATTTTTGAAATACACTTGGTTTTGAAGGTTTCTTGGGAATTTTGCTGGAAGGCCCACCATTTTATGAGCCTGAGTGAGTTTTAATGATGATCAAAGCTTCTCGTTTCCTACCTCTTACCCCCTCCTGCTCATTGACAAGTAGGAAGATTCAGATGTTTGATTTATGGTTTCTAACAGCATTCTTGCGTGAAAATGTCCATCTGTTTGCCTCTTGTACACAAGTTATAGAAAGATACCCGCCTGCAGGTGAAAGCAATGGATCTGTTCCTTCATTTCCCCTCCCCGGCCTGGCGTAGCAAAAGGATAAGATATGCTGGGATGTAATGGTGCTCTGTTTTGCTCTGATCTGCTTGATTTGTTTTAGACAGAGACTCGGCGTTTTCACGTAGCAGCTTTGCACCCTAAATTGGTAGAGATATTGTGTGATAACAGTAGAACCCCGCATAACGAAAAAAGTCCGTTCTGCGAGGTGCTTCTCTATACATTTTTTCCACTATACAAAGCGCTAACTGCGATACACCGCATTATGATTTTTTTTTTTGTTATACGGGGTATACCTCGTATAACGAAACCCCCGTATAACAAAAATCTCCATGGGATGCATTGTACAACGAAAATCTCTAAATATTTTGTTGTACGATGCATCCCATAGAGATTTTTGTTATATGGGTTTTTGTTATGTGAGGTATACCGTGTATAACGAAAAAATTCGTAATGCGGGGTATCACGGTTAGCGCAAAAACACTTTGTTATGCGCATTTTTCATTATGCGTGGCATTTGTTATACGGGGTTCCACTGACTATATAAAAAGATTCTGGGAGGATGTGGACGTATATTGTGGAACCAGAGCACTGTTGAGTTGGACTGTAAAGAATGCATACAAAATTACTAATTCTTGTTGGGACAGACCATCTTAGTATATTGAGAACACTTTTAAAGAAATAGATGCCTCCAGGAAGGTCCTTCTCATTCAGTCTGAGAACAGATGGGGAGGTTCTCTTTTATTGGTGTTTCCACAAGAGCACAGACTTTATGGGGTACAACTAGTCTCATTTTCTTTTATGAAGCAAAGAACACAGAATGCACAGTGTCCTCACTAGCCTACTATTCTACTCCATAAAGGAATCTGTGACCTTGAGTTTGCACGAGTCAAGGGGGGCTTTTGACAGTAGGACTTTTTACAATAAGTAGAAAGCTAATGGCAGGAACACAAGAAATTGAAAGAGTGGATAAGATTGTCTATTTAGGGAGTACAGTACAACCCCGTATAACGAATGCCTCACACAGAGAAAAAAAAATCGTGTAACAAAGAGGATTTGAAAAAATGCCCAGTATAACAAATTTTTTTGTTATGCGATGCAATGCATCTCTATGGGGAAAATCGTACAATGTAGATCTGTATGGGAAAAATCGTTCAATGATTCCCCCCCCCCCCCCGGTACAACGAAAATCTATACAATACAATACAATTTTAATTTATACCCCACCTTTCTCGGCCAAGTCTGACTCAAGGCGGCAACAACATATAAATATCAATACAATACAGTACAATATAACAACTTAATAAAACACATCACATATAAAATATCAAATGGGAAAATCATACAACAAATACGCGTTTTCTGTTTCTGGGAGTGATGAGGGCGGCGTGGGCCAGATGAATCGCAGTAAACCCATTCGTGTGGATTTACAGGGGCTTGGGCTTCTGGGAATTGAAGTCCAAGAACATCTGGAGTGCCAAGTTTCGCCATCACGGGTATAGGTGCTAGCTAACTTTAAGACCATTTTGTTTTGGTTGAATTGCAATTTAACACTAGATGGCAGTACTGATACATAAATGGAAGAATTCCCATTTCATGAGAAGGATGGATCCTAAATAAGCTCAGCTTGCAAGGTGCTCATACATATGTGCTCATTTAGATGTTGCTTTGTCTAGCCTCTCTAGGTAAAGGTTACCCTTGTTTGAAAGCAGTCATATCCAACCCTAGGGTTCAGTGCCCATCTCTGTTTATAGCCAAAGAGCCAGCGCTGACTGCTTCTGCAGATGCTTCTGTGGTCATGTGGCAGGCATAACTAGACACCGGAGCGCACGACACACTGTTTACCTTCCCACCAAAGTGGTCCCTATTTATCTACTTGCGATTTCTTGCTTTCGAACTGCTAGGTTGGCAGGAGCTGAGACAAAGATGGGAGCTCATTCCGTCCTGCAGTACTCGGGAATCGAACTGCTGACCTTCCGCCTCCCAGTCAGCGTCTTAGCCGCTTCAGCCACTGCAATCCTACACTGTGATTAAATCTAAGTTTGTTTTGCAGTGTGGGAAAGGAAACAACCTTCATGTTAATTGGCTTCCTTTACTAAGCAATGGGTAAGACTGTACATTGTGAATCTGTTTTGTTTTGTTTTATTTTTATATCACCCATCTGACTCAACTGTCACTCTGGGCAACATTTGTCCCGCTCCAGACATACTGCTAAACATTGGTTAGCTTAGTGTTACATCTGAGCTGTGCCGAAGAAAGATTTGAGCACTGTTCTCATCGATCATTTATATATGTCATGTCTCATTGACAGGATGACCCTTGAAGGAAAATAAGCAATCTGTGAGACATTCCATTCTATTAAAGTAAATATACTTTATTGAAATAATTGCATTTTCAGTCTTGTCTTTGTTCAGTCTGAATGATTTCAGTATGTGTGTTCTGAGCCATCAAAAAAAATTGCACAGATGTCTGTAACCATAAATGCCAGCTGTCCATATTTCTAATAGAACTTCAGTTGCAAGTTAGAAATTAAATGGGGTGGACACAGTAACTTGGATTGTGCATAGTTGTAAACACACCCAGAGAAGTCTATCTTTGTTTTAGGAAAAACTTGCTTTGTAGACCCCTTTCAGTGGTTAACATTACTGGGAAGCTATGGCAGGGAATTCTTGAAATAGATAAGATCACGTCCTGCATTAGGATCTCAGTGATATTTTTTTCTTGCTATTATGTCACTGTTTCCATTGTGGAATTAGAAAAACCTTGCCTGCTTCACTGTGTAGTAGTTGATTAGTTTTAGCTGTGTGGATACATACATTATTGCACAGAGATCAGCTGCTGAGAGACTCAGCAATACTTTAGCCTTTTATTGCATTTTATTTGACTCAGTTGTTAAGAAGCTCACCTTGTTAGCTGGAACGTCAGCAAGTTGGCAGTTCGAGACCCGAGTACTGCATGATGGTTTGAGTGCCTGTCTCTGTCCCAGCTCCTGCCAACCTAGCAGTTCAAAATCAAGAAATTGCATGTAGATATATAGGGACCTCTTTGGTGGGAAAAGATCTTGGCGACATGAAAGGAGCCTCATTCGAGCATCTCCTGAGTGGAGTTTCTCCAGCAAAAATCCTTTCAATCCAAAATAATTTCTGACACGAAATTATTATTATTTACCAGTGTAGGAAGCTACTACTAACTGACTGTGGCCATGACTGTGGGTAGCCTAGAGGACACCGGGAAACTCATTTTGGCACATGCAATCCTGCCCCTTTCATATCCCTTAGCCTTACTTCCCTGGAAGGGATTTCAAATCCACCTATCAGATGGCAAAAAATAGTTTGAAAAAACTAAAAGGGTTATGTGTGCTTCCCAAATACCCAAGTGCTCCAGTCTGTTAAGAAAAAAAAATCATTTTTAAATTAATCAAACAGAAAAAATACAATAATATACAAAAAGAAGATATTGTAAAATATAAAAAAGGAGAAGAAAAAAGAAAGAAAAAAGAGTGAAAACTTATATAACTACTAAATGCAGCCGCCACCTTAGTGGGACATTATGCATCCTCTTATAATTATCCTATATATAACATTTCATTTATATATTTATATTTGTCCCATCTTTCTAGAATATTAAATATTCTGGTCCAGGCCTTACTCCTTTCCTCTTCACTAAAACATCTTAACCTATAAATCCAAGGGTTAACCGTTGGAACTGGCTATAGGTTGCTATGCCTCGCCCTACTTACCTGCACTCACCCTTCGTGCACACGGCCAATCTGGGTACGCAGGTCAACGAAGGATTGAGAAAACCGGCAGTGGGGCAACAGCCCCACAAACGTGAAGAAAGGGAAACAACTTCCTTTCCCAACATTCCTTGCGGCGCGCCAGAGCCAATCAGGCTGAGAGGCTCTTGCACGGTGCAGCGTTCGGACACGCGCCGCAGCCAATCAAAAGAAAAGCATTTTAAAAAAACGCAGCACAAACACAAAGCACCAACCCATAACTACAAGCCCCAGCGTTCTGCGCGCTATGAGCGCGCAGAACGCTGAGGAAGCCGGCACCCAAGAAATAAAACAAAAACAAAAAACCCGGGAGAGCAAGTCCGCCAAGCCACGGGAACAAAAGCCCTCCTCCCCAACAGCGCCTGAAGCTCCTAATCGGAGTTTCCCCTTTAATATCACTGGGTGGGTGGGGGGTGTTGTGCTCCCCCTCTCTACTGGCTCCCCTGGGGTTGAGAGGGTGGGGGGGACAAAAGGAGTCTGTCTCCCCCACCCTCCTGACCTCAGGGGACCCGGCAGAGAGGGGATTCCCTCCCCCACACACACACCCGCCCCATGTTAAAGAGAAGTGGTTTCTTCTCTTTAAAAATGGAGTTGGAGGGGGAAATCCCCCTCTACTGGCTCCCCTGGGGTTGAGAGGGTGGGGGGGACAAAAGGAGTCTGTCTCCCCCACCCTCCTGACCTCAGGGGACCCGGCAGAGAGGGGATTCCCTCCCCCCCACACGCCCCATGTTAAAGAGAAGTGGTTTCTTCTCTTTAAAAACGGAGTTTGGGGGGGGGGGAAATCCCCCTCTCTACTGGCTCCCCTGGGGTTGAGAGGGTGGGGGGACAAAAGGAGTCTGTCTCCCCCACCCTCCTGACCTCAGGGGACCCGGCAGAGAGGGGATTCCCTCCCCCACACACACACACACACGCCCCATATTAAAGAGAAGAAACCAAGTGGTTTCTTCTCTTTAAAAACGGAGTTGGGGGGGGGATCCCCCTCTCTACTGGCTCCCCTGGGGTTGAGAGGGTGGAAGGGACAAAAGGAGTCTGTCTCCCCCACCCTCCTCACCCCAGTGGACCCGGCAGAGAGGGGATTCCCTCCTCCCCCCCCACACACGCCCCATATTAAAGAGAAGAAACCAAGTGGTTACTTCTCTTTAAAAACGGAGTTGGGGGGGGAAATCCCCCTCTCTACTGGCTCCCCTGGGGTTCAGAGGGTGGGGGGGGACCAAAGGAGTCTGTCTGAGAGGGGATCCCCCCCCCAAGGACACCAAAAAACACAAAAACAATCAAAAACATTCAAAAATACACAAAAACAAACAAAAATAACACCAAAAAGTAAACAACAACAAACATTTCCAAACACACCCAGCCCCCAGCCAAACACCACAAAATCCAACCACCACCCCAAATAAAGAAAAACAGCTAACTCACCACCACGCGACCTCATACCACAACGACTGGAAAAGAAATGAATAAAGAAAGAGACTACTTACTGGAAGAAGCTCCACCCAGAGGCCACGAGAGAAAAAACAGTCAAAATACAAGATAACCCCTACCAGCAGCACTTGCTGCCCACAATAACAAAAAAAATTCAAAAAGACACAAAAGCCCCACACAAAAGGTCCCAAGAGTATTTCGAAAAAGTATATCATCCTTTTAAAAATTTCAAATATAGATTAACCTCTTCTTTACAAACATTAACAACAACAAAAACTTTCCAACACCATTTAAAACAGCCCGGCCACGCCGGGCAACCTTTGCTAGTATTCAATAAATTCACCCCATCTCTCTCTAAAATCAGACTTTTAAAAAATATCCCTTTTTTAGTCTTAATTCACAAATCAGTTTATCATTAATTGCCATATTCCACATTTTTATTTATTTATTTATTTTTATATTCAGATTTATTTGCCGCCCAATCAGGTAAACCCGACTCTGGGTAGCTCACAACAAGTTAAAACACACATAAAACAGTACAACCAATTAAAACCCAACATACCCACCCACCTACCCCATTCCTCTTAAAACCCACATAAACCCACATTAAAAAAAGACAATTAAAAGAAGTGGGGGCTTAATTTATAAGCCAACAGGCGGGGGCCACTCTTCCATCTGGGCCCCACACCTGCCCTGCCAACCAGGTTTTTAGGTCTTTTCTGAAAGGTAGCAGCTCCATCTGCTCCCGCAGATCTCCTTATACCATTCATCCATTTCAAATTGACAAATCATTTTCACAAATCAATTCATATAATTTATTTATTTTTTTCTTTTTATGCATAAGAAACATGAGAAGAGTGTCCTGCAGTGACTTACTTTGTTTTTACTAAAAACAATTGAGAAACTTATTTTTTCCTCCTGAAAAAGTTACAAGTGAGTCTGGCCATGTTATCCTGCTATGGTAATAAAGTAGACTATACTGCCAGCAACTGAATGCCGAGTTTCAGGCAGCGGTTAATTAACTTAACCACCCTGAGGACTAATGGCCTTGGATGCCGAAGTCCACAGGGAAGGGTGATGGTCCCCAAATGGATTAAATCCATCTTGATAGAGGGCAGCAGCTTCATCCATACTGGCCTGGGGCTGAGGAAGACTTTGGGTACCAAAAGGATTCAGGAACAGAAAGTGATCCGTGGAACTGGATCAGAGGTATGGGTGTCACGCTGTGATGTGGAAGGCAGATGAAAGGCCACTGCATTATATTTTCAGGACAGTCTTCGTGGTTGATCGCCATGAGGATTGCCAATATTCAGATTCGGATCTGGATACGGCAGAAGAAGAAGAAGGTACAACAAGGAAAAGGGGAAGGTCTATTCTGTGGGTTATGAGACCCACCTGTAGAATGAATGTTTCAGGTTCAATGTTCAGATCAGGAGGAAAAATGTCAGACTAGCACCTGGAATGGAGCCTCTATAGAAACTGGTGAGCAGAGTGTAGCTTACACACAACCAGCTCGACAACAGACCTTTGGAATGACTTTAACTTTCATAGTACTAGGATGTGTTGCTCTTTGTTGTTGTTGCTCTTGTGCAGTGAAATCTTCCCTTACACTTTAAATTCATATCCGATAGACATCAAAGCCTAATATGAAACAAAATGGAAGACACCGCAAGTGCCTGGGAGAAAATAGAGTGAGACGCTTTACTTTGTAGCTTCTTTTCTCATGCCAAAATTGCAGCGCCACCAAAGTCAGGAAGTCACAGTGGGGGCTTTGGATCCCCTTTGGCAGGTTAGATTGTTTTTCATCCAGTCTGCCTAAAGTTTCCCTCCAGGATTAAAGAATAATATTACAAAAAGAGGCCTTAATATAAGGACATTGGGTGATATGAAGCATGATGTTCTATAAATATTTATGCCAGCCTACAAAAAAGAGAAGTGGACGGTTCTTATTTTCTTAGCTGTATTGGGGTCATTTCGCTGTGTTTGACCACGAGATTGAAGAGCGCACACGGGTTTGTACCTTTTCAGAATGACATTTGGATATTGACACCTCTCTCTTCTTGATGAGTTTATACACTGATTTCATTTGACAGTCACTTGTAAAACTTTTCAGGAAAGTTATCCAAACAAATATGATGCTTTACTCCTTAGTGGCCATAATGTAATTCTAGCTTCTACGGGGGATATCTGAAACATTATGGTCATTGCAATCAATCTGGTGTGAAACAGTTCTTGTGTATGTAAATATGCATTAGGTTTGCACTGACGATAGAGTGGGTCTCTGGTTCTAGTACAGTACTGTGATTACTACAGGCCAAAGATAGGCAGGAAATGTCATATTGCAACTCTTGTTTGGCTTAGCTAGCAGTGCTGATGGTGAAGAATCACAGTAGTTACAGTTCAGCCTTATCCATAGGTCTCTGGTGAATCGTATCAAGTGAAATGGTGGCCTTTTTTTCCCCAACAGTGTAAAGGTTATGTGTAGGGGTATATACTTTGGAATTTAGTTACTGTATTTGCCGGTGTATAAGATGCACAGGAATATAAGACACATCCTGTTGTTATCAAAGTAGCCCACTATATAAGGCACAAAATGCAGTCTATTTTTCCAGTGTATTTTAGGGAGGGGAAAGTGGGTCTTATATGCCAGCAAACATGGTATTTCCTCTTGTTTAGCAGAGTATAAAGCACTAAACAACATTTGTACAGAGAAAAGCATAATAAGAGTTGCACAAATGTTTGATATTGCCAAATCCTCTTTTACAATAATTAGCACTTTATAAGCAGACTCACTCTAGAAGCAGCTCAAGTTAAAAATAAGACAACTTTAGTTACAATCAGCTTCAGCAGTTAAAACAAAATAAAAACATTTTAAAGATTAAAAACGAAGTCTACCAATGTAGAGAGATGTTCCATGCAGTCGCTAAATGCTGCATCTTAGCAGGTGCAGAAGCCGATTCAGACAGCAGGCAGGTACAGGCAGAGAGCTTACATATGATAGAGAAGAGAAGCAGAACAAACTGGAAGAGGAGCTGTGGTTTGCCTCAAATTATTGGGAAAGAAGAATATCTCTAGGTCCTAAAACACTTCCGCCACTGATAATCTCACTCTCCCCGGAGCCCCTCCATCGCTCTGGGGATGGGAGCCACCTGTGTCTGCCGCCCCTCCCCTCCCGAGCCACACCCAGATGGAGGGGTGAAAAGCCGCTGCCGAAGCATGGGAGGACTCTCGCTTTCCCCAGAGCCCCTCCATCGCTCCGGGGATGGGAGCCACCTGCGCCCGCTGCTGCCGCCGCTGCCCGCTCCAAGCCACGCCTGGCTGGAGGAGTGAAAAGCCGCCACCGCCACACAGGAGGACTCTCACTGTCCCCGGAGCCCTACCATCGCTCCGAGGATGGGAGCCACTTGCGACTGCTGTTGCAGTCGCAATTGAGGTCTTTTGTCTTGTGCCCTTCTGGGCTTGCTGTATGTATCTTGTATTGATTTTTAACTACATTTTTTTCTTGTTTGATTCTTTTAATTGTGTTTACTGTATTCTTTTGTATATTGAATTATATGTTTCATGTTTGCTTTTTGCTGCCGTCTGCTGTGCAGACGGCATGCACCAATGTAAACCGCTTTGAGTTGCCTTCGGGCTGAATAAAGCAGGATACAAATAAAAGTGAAATGAAATGAATGAAATAATCCAGTATTAGAAATGCAAACATGCAGAGATCTTCAGGTAGGGTTAAGAGAAATATGCTGGTATAATATTATGTGTTTGCTAGCAGTTGTCATATACCCAGTGAGGTAGGGTGGAAAGAGTGATGTCTAAAACCTGGGAGATCTATGTTCAAATTTCCACTTGGCTATGAATACCCATTGAGGATGAGTGGGGTGGAACTGGTAAAATCACGCTTTAAATATCTTGCTTACTTTGAAAGCCCTATTAGGGTCACTATGAGTTGATTCTGACTGGATGGCACATCTTAACCTATAAAACCAAGTGTTCACCGTTGGAATGGGCTATGGGCTGCTATACGTCGCCTTACTTACCCGTTCCCTCCCTTCGAGAGCACGGGCTAAGTGCCTACGCAGGTCAACGAATGGTTTAAAAAATCGCGATTGGGGCATCAGCCCCACCATTTGAAAGAAAGGGAAACAACTTCATTACCCGAAATCCATTGCGTTTCTGCGTGTTTCTCCCTGTGTCAGCCAATCACGATGTAAAAAACAACGGAATCATTCTTTCATTTACGAGCCGCAACCAATCAAAAGTAGCGTAACAAAATCTTGCCGAGCGACGGACGGCAGAAACTAATCACAAAATACATATCCCAGCATCCTTTACACTGTTACATCATGGAAGGTTTTGCGCTGCAGCCAATGAAATGCTTTGGACTGCATGCATCATCATTAACGTAATCAACCACGCTTGAGCATGGAGGAGGCTGGGAAAGCCAATGCGCCAAAAACTTCCCTCCAGGAGGCACTTCGTCTCCCGGAGGGAAGCCATCCCCAGCTCATCACGGTGGGCGGCTGGCCATGTCGGTTCCTGGACTGCCTGCTTTTGGCGGCCCCCACCCAACCGGCGAAGACCTCGGCACCAGCGGAGAGGGAGAAAAGGCTGCGCCACAGAGGCATGGAAGGTGAGGCCCGGCACAGAAGGCTGCACTGGGGAGACGTAGAGTACGAAAGGCCCAACTGGCAACGGGTAAGTGGGGCGGGGGAGAGGAATTGAGGAGGGGAACGGGCCTGGGGAGCACGCCACCCACACAGGTCATAGAGAAGAAAGGGGGAGAACGAACCCACCTCCTTCCCCCCAGTCTCAGTCCCCTGCCCCACTTACCTGTTGGCAGCTGGGCAATTCGTACTCTGCGCCTCCCCAGAGCGGCCTTCTGTGCTGGACCACTCACCTTCCATGCCTCCATGGTGTGGCCTTTCCTCCCTCAATGGAGGGCCTTCATCGGTGGGGTGTGGGCCACCAAAATCAAGCAGCCCAGCCGGCAAACGATGCTCCCGCCCGCCCAGCAAAGGCCTCCTGGGTGTCCTCACCAAGGCTTGCGGGGAGGAGGAAGAGCTCCTCCTCCCCCTGCAAAGCTTCAGCGTGTGTGTGTGTGTGTGTGTGTGTGTGTGTGTGTGTGTGTGTGTGTGCTCACCAAGGCTTCGGGGGGGGGGGGAAGAGCCCGTCCTCTCCCCATAGACCTATGGCATGTGTGTGTGTATTGTGTGTCGGTGTGTTTGTGTTGTGTGTGTGGGTGTGTTGTGTGGGTGGTTGTGTTGTTTGTGTGGATGTGTTGTGTGTAGTTGTGTGGTTTGTGTGGTTGTGTTGTGTGTATGTATTGAGTGTGTGTGTGTGGGTGTGTTGTGTGTGCTGTGTGTATTGTGTGTGTTGTTGAGTGTGTATTGAGTGAGTGTGTGGTTGTGTTGTGTGTGTGTGGTTGTGTGTGTGATTGTTTTGTATTTGTGCACTGAATGAGTGTGTGGTGATATTGTGTGTGCTGTATGCGTGTATTGAATGAGTGTGGTTGTGTTGTGTGTGCTGTGTGTGTGTTTTGTGTGTGTGTATGTGTTTTGTGTGTGTGTATTGTGTGCGCATGTGTGGTTGTGTTGCATGTATGCTTATATAGTGTGTATGTCTACCCCTCAAAACCACCCCAACCACAAGCACACATGTTATACCTGCCCGGCAGGGCAAAAAATGCTGATCTTAACCTATAAAACCAACCTATAACACTTTAAAAAGTTAAAAAAATAAAAAATTTACAAAAAACAACAAAGCATTCATTGTTTTATATAAAGCACAGGGGGGAAAAAGCCCGGCAACGCCGGGCAAACTATGCTAGTAACATATAAAATTTAACTCACAAGCGCTAGATGGATAGTTTCTGTTATATAAACTTGAAAATATCCCATCCTTCCTTATTGTTACCCTAACCGCAAAACATTCATAAAATATATAAGCTATACAGCAAGGATGGCAGTCTTTTGGGTCTAGGCTTCTTAAATTTAAAAACTACCTGATTGACTGGACTTTAAATTTTTCAAACATTGTTTAGTATTGTAGCTCTGATAATGCTAAGAATTATATTTGCTTACGTACTGAATAGTCTAATGCAGGGGTTCCCAAGCTACGGCCCGCATCGTGTGCTGGACATGGCCCGCGGCACCATTCCATCTGTCCCGTTGCCGCCGCACCCAGAAGTGGAAGCGAATGCATTTACATCAGTTGTAAAACACGCCCGCACATGCGTAAACCTGCCTGCAGCTGTTGCAAATGTGACTTCTTCCGGTGTGGGGGGCATGGTCAGGCCCGCTCAGCTGTCCACAACATAAAAAGGTTGGCTACCCCTGGTCCAATGGTATGATCCCTTGATGTAGAACTTGGAGTCTTAAGACAAGAATCCTGTGTATATTAACTTGAGAGCAAACCCTGCTGGAGTAACACATACTTCTAATTAGACATTTCCATGATACGTTTGTTCATCAGAATGTAAAACAGAAGTGTCAGGAAGGAATTACAAGTTATACATTCTGGTTTTCCTAGTAATAGTTGTTGGGTAAAAGGAAGCCTGTTTTCTTGTGAGCATCCACCAGTGATATTGTAACTGGTGCCTATCCACCATGCTTGAATACTGCTGTCATGCAATCTGAAACACAAAAGATTGTGTATCTGGACAGAGATCATGCTTGTAAGGACCCATTGGAATAAAGCATGTCTTGTCTAATGTATGTGCATTGATTAAAATGAGTCAAAACTTAGTTTAATTGTCTAGAAAGATCCAATTCAGCGAACATATGATGGGAAGTAGGATAAGTGTATTTCCCTGCAGTGGAAGTTTTCTTGACAATCATATAGCGTTCAGGGCTATTTAGCAGAAGTCAGTTAATCTAGTATTAATTCGGTAGGCCTCACATTTTGGTACAGTGTCCTCCATAGTATTGTTCTTAAGCATGAGGGCTGTTACAGGACAATTTCAAGAAGACAAAGCATATGTTATTCTAAAATGCCTTTAATTTTTTAAAACTGGTTTCTAAATTGTATTAATTTTGTTTGAAAAAAATATACTTTAATCTGTTTTTGTTATACATTGCTCTTAGTTAGCAGAAAAATTAAGAAACAAATGAATAATACTATTTTTGTATTTTTATGGAGCTTTGTTCAGTTGCAGTATTTATCTGGAACAGAGTGTACACATTTTGAATTCTCCTTCATATAATGTTGGTGGGTTGAGGATGATGGTGGAGGACAGAGGTGCCTGGCGGGCAATGGTCCATGGGGTCGCAAAGGGTTGGAATCGACTGTGACTGAACAACAAAATGCTGTTGGCACATTTGATAGACTCTATACTGGTCAGTAGATGGCGATGCCTATCTATCTTGCTTTTTGAGATGTGTGGGGAAAAAACATTTTGTCTGAGCTTACCACGGATGTGCTAGCAATGGAAGGACACATCTTTTTTCTTACTTAAGAGGGAAAAAAATACAAAAACTCCTGTATCCAAATCAACTTTTGCCTTCTAATTAAACAGCTAGAGAGAAAGTTACAAATGTAGACCTTCTTCATACATTGATTTAAAAAACAAACAAACAGATGTTTTGCTTCAAACATGCTCAAGATTCTGCTGGTTTTGCAGGTTGCCTGTCTAATTCGGGTTCCTTCTGAGGTTGTGAAACAGAGGGCACAAGTCTCTTCCGCTTCCAGTACCTTTAGGATCCTTTCTAGCACTGTGCGTGAAGAGGTAAGAAATGAAATAGAGGCGTCCTCTTTCTTTGTGTCCCACTATCTCCATTTCTGACAGTTTCATCTGTTTTAATTCCCTATATTGAAACTTTGTTTCATCCTAGGCCAGGGATTCTCAACCTGTGGCCC
Source organism: Bradypodion ventrale (assembly GCA_035047345.1). Lineage (NCBI taxonomy): Eukaryota > Metazoa > Chordata > Lepidosauria > Squamata > Chamaeleonidae > Bradypodion > Bradypodion ventrale. Next base: position 324,939,049 of record JAWDJE010000002.1, on the reverse strand, counting down.
GCAGGCCAGATGTGGCCTGCAGCACCATTTCATGTGCCCCCCCTGCCTCCACCACACCAGGAAGTGCCATGTGGTGGAGGAAGGGCAAAATGGCCATCCGGCCCCTGAAGTCTGAGGGAGCGTGACCTGTTCTCTGGCTTAAAACGTTGAAAACTCCTGTCCTAGGCCTTTCCTCCCTGTAGAATTTTCTGCATCTCTTTTCTTCCTTCCTATTTGTGGGGTGGGCCTCCTCCCTACACCTTCCCCCTCCTTTTCAAGATAAACCCCCACCCACCCTGTTGGTATGGGGAACAGTCCAACTGTATCATATGAACTGTCATTAGTGAAGTCTCAGGGCGGTTCACATGGTAAGTAGCATTTTGCACCCAACATGCTAGGTATTCACTTTACCAACCTCGGAAGGTTAGATAGCTGAATCAACCTTGATCCAGGTCAGGATCGAATTCACAATGTCAGCAGTTTTCGCTGCAGTACTGCAGTTTAACCAATGTGCCACAAGGGCTCATATTATACTTTAATTACATATCAGTTTATTTATACCTATAAAATCACGCGTTAACCGTTGGAACTTCACATAGGATCCTAAGCCAGGCCCTACTAGCCCGCACCGACCATTCGTGCACATGCCCGAACTTGGTCCGCAGGTCAACAAAGGATTGAGAAATGCGCCAGTGGGGCAATAGCCCCACAAACGCGAAAAAAGGGAAACAACTTCATTTCCCAACATTCCAGAGCCAATCAGGCTGAGAGGCGCGAGCAAAAGGAACGTTCAGAAACGCGCCGCGGCCAATCAAAAGAAAACCGCAGAAAAAAACGACACACAAGCCGAAAACGCAAACGCCAAACTACAAGCCCCAGCGTCCTGCACGCCATGAGCGCGCAGAACACTGAGGAAGCTGGCGAGCGAAAAATAAAAATAAAAAACACACCAGGAGCGCAAGTCCACCACAGCCGGACACAGCGCCTCACAGAAAAACAAAAACAAAAACGGGGTGTGTGTCAAGGGGGAAAAAAGCACTGCCCCCCCCTTTGAAAGTGAACCCATTCCCAGGTAAGCAAAGCCATCGGACGGCGCTCCGTCCGCTGACTTTACTTACCGGCGCTCCGTCCGCTGACTTTACTTACCGCAAAAGGGTTTCGCTTTCAGTGAGGCCAAGCCGCGGGAACCAAAGCCCCCCTCCCCAACGGCGCCTGAAGCTCCCAATCAGAGTTTCCCCTTTAATATCACTGGGTGGGGGGGGTTGCGCTCCCCCTCTCTACTGGCTCCCCTGGGGTTGGGAGGGTTGGGGGGGGGACAAAAGGGGTCTGTCTCCCCAACCCTCCTGACCCCAGGTGACCCGGCAGAGAGGGGATTCCCCTCCACACACACACACACACACACACACACACACACACACACACACACACACACACACACACACACACACCATATTAAAGAGAAGAAACCAAGCGGTTACTTCTCTTTAAAAATGGAGTTTTATTGGGGGGGATCCCCCTCTCCAATGGCTGTCCAAGGCCGGCCCGCGGAAAGGAACCCCCCCAATGCCACAACAACAAACAAAACTTTTAAAAATAAATAAATAATTTAAATAAAAATGCCTTTAAACAAAAAAAAATCAAAAACATACAAAAATACACAAAAACAACCAAAAATAACACCAAAAAACAATACAAAGTAAACAAAAACAAAAAAACCTTCCAACACCATTTAAAACAGCCCAGCAATGCCGGACAACCTCTTCTAGTTACATATAAATCTGCTCTTCCTCCCTCTTGACCTTGTTTGCAATCCTCACAGTAGGTTGCAACAGCAGGTTGGATGTTAAGTAAAACTAATGGCTATATTGGCTTTGTTGACATGGATCAACATAGTGGCCTGCATTTTTGCCCTGTCCCTGAGGTTAGGGCTGGGTGGACTGTCTTCATGAGTGTCACTGCTTTGATACTTACAACTGCCCAACTATTCTTAATGGTGGGGGAGAAAAACCACACCACACCACACCACATTGTGTGAGATCAGTAGAATGCGCACAGAAGCCTTTTAAAATGTTCTGCCCAGATTCTGAAATTAGTGAAGCTTGACCTTGGTTAAAAGGGCTCCAAACTTTTACCGTTAAAAATGAAGTGTATGTCTGTGGGTGGATTTTAATTGTCCAATGGTCTCAGAAAGCCTTCTTCAGTGCTTATATGCGCTTTGTGTAAATAATGGTTTTATATACTAGCTATGGGGCTCTGGTGGCGTAGTGGTTAAGATGCTGAGCTTGATGACTGGAAGGTTGGCAAGTCAGCAGTTTGAGAGCCAAGTGCTGTGTGGCAGAGGGGGCTCCCGTTATCTGCCCCAGCACCTGCCTGCCAACCTAACAGTTTGAAAGCAAAAAATTGGAAGTAGATAATTAGTTACTGCTTCGGTGGGAAAGGTAACAGCGTTCCATATGTTCTGACAATCTAGTCATATCTGCCACATGACCATGGAAACGTCTGCAGCCACAGACAGTACTTGCTGGCTCTTTGGCTGTAAATGAAGATGAGCACCGCCTCCTAAAGTCGAACACAACTGGCTTTTGACCGAGGGAGACCTTTACCTTTGCATAGTTACAGTGAATTTGTGAGGTTCTGTGCTTTTCTGTTCTTCTAACTCAGGGGTTCCCAACCTACAACCCACGGCACCATTTTATGTGGCCCACACCACCGCACCTGGAAGTGTACATGCTTATGTCAGCCGTAAAACGCGCCTGTGCATATGTGAATGTGCCCGTGACTGTTGTAAACATCCTTGTGCATGTGTAAATGCTTCTGGGAGTGTGGGCCAATCCACTCAGATGTCCCAGCCCTAACCTCAGGGCATGGTCAGGCCCACAGCGTAAAAAGGTTGGAAACCCCTGTTCTAACTTAATGACTTGATGTATTGTCTCTTCCATGAGTAACTGTAACCTATTTTTAGTAGTCATTAAACAAGTTTGGATACCGGAGTAACTGCTGAAGCTAGAAAGACAATGTACAGTGGTACCTCATACAACGATTTGAATCTGTTTCACGGGCTTGTTGTTGTACGAAACAATTGCTAAACGATGCATGCATCGTTAGTGATTTTCCCTATGGGATGCATCGCACATTTTTTTTCTAAGTGGTTTTTCCCATTGAAAAATTGTACATTTTTTCCATAGGGAAAATTGTTATGTGGGATGCCATTCCCCCACACTCAAAAAAACCCCTAATTGTTATGCGATTTCGTTGCAATACAGAGTGATTGTTGTATGAGGTTCTACTGTACTGTATAGTGAGTTTAATCAATACTGTCAATTTTCTGGAAGACTGAGTATTAGGCTCAGTAAAGCTGTTATACCTACCATGTAATGATCAGTAAAATGCTGCCTTTGGTAACATAATTCCCAATAACTGACAGATTCTGTTGTTGATTTGCAGGGTATTCTAGGACTCTACCGAGGTTACAAAAGCACAATATTAAGAGAGGTAACACATTTGTTTTTTATGGCTTCTGTTTTTTATTTTTATTTCCTGGAATGATATATATTTTTGTTGTTTAGATTTATTTCCCCAAAACGATTTATGATGGTATTCTTATATGGTACATTGCTTCCCTAGCCCACGTTGATGGTACCCCCATTAAAAGCATATATTTATTTGTTTTCAAATCTTTAATTATCATTCTTATCATAATTACATTTAAGATCTTAAATTTAAACTATACTTTTAAAAGGAGCCCACAGCCCTTTTTGCAACACTTAAGATTCTACATGGACAGTATCAACTCCCACAGTAAGGGTTGCTTTCATTTTTGTTTAACTTGTTTAACTAATATGTGGTATGACCAGAATCACAAAAACAGCATTCATCCAGATTATATTCCTCCGCAAAGAAGTCTTAACTGTTCCAGTTCCTTCATCTTTGAGTGTCAGGTAAATTCTTAGTTTTGTCTTTTCTCTTACCTTGCTGTACACCAGGGATTCTCAACATGCCGCCCATGGGCCGGATGCAGCCCACAACACCATTTCATGTGGGGCCCCACTGTCTCCACCACACCAGGAAGTGCCATGTGGTGGAGGAGGGCTTCTGAAAATGTCTTAATGTTTTGTTTGCATTAAATATTTTTTTTTGAAAAAAGAAACTTTCTGAGGGAGCGTGACCCGGCCCCTGGCTTTAAAAGGTTGAGAACTGCTAAATACCTTTCAATTTCCTTAAATTCTTAGCCAGTCATACCTAAAATAGACCCAGCGAAATGAAGTGGATTTGTTTATTACTTCTATTTTAAACTGCTTTAATTAGGTCTGCTGTATATAGGACTGATGTTGAATTTATCTCTTAGATGTTTTTCACCCGTATATTTGTATTAGGTTCTTTTTTAAAATCTTTGAGAGACTCTGACTTTTCCTATTTCAATTTTGGGTATTTTAATTCAGTTTGTGATTGGTCCCACAGTTTAAATTATGGTTAATTGGATGTTGCAGTGTTTTAATTTGCACTGATAACAACAGCAACACAGAGGTCACATTTCTTTGACAGGTACAGTGTTTGTATTGTTTGAAATATGAATTTTATTCTCTCTCAAAAATGTGTTTTGACATTTGTCAGAATGGTAATTAATTTTCCGATGGAGCTCTTCCCATAGAATTTAATGCAGCTGAGAGAACATTGTTTACTTAAAATAGCAACACTAATGAAAATCTCTCTGGGACCTTCATATATTTGTAAAAATTCTTTCAGAATCAGTTTCACTTGAATTATTGCTACTTTGTCTTTTTATGTATTTTTTAAGAGAAGGAATGAGTAACAAATTGTACCTAAAATGAAACATGGCTTTGCTTCAGTTGTGAATCCATTTTGTTTTTTTCCATACATGTCATGCATTTTGCTCTATGTTAAAAAGTTGTTTTATGATGCTAAGTACCAGGAGGTTTTGTAGGACAGTATTTATTTAATTGTTTAATTGTTAATTTTTATACAGCTGTGAAGCTTAGAGCAATGTAAAACTCTATATTTGTATTTGTCGTCGACTGCGACTTGTATCCGAGAATGCATTTTTCCCCTGAAGCAGGAAAAATGTCATTGGCATAAATTTGTTTAAGGTGATCCCAGCTTGCCATAAAGTGATCCCCACACTATGATCACAGAGCCATCCCCTGCTGCACACACAAAATGAGGCATGCAGGATTCAACACCAGGACTGCAATGGACTGCTGCAGCCTTGAGGATATTGACAAGGTGCGCCTTCACAGCCAGTCCATCTGATATGGCCTCTTCCACCTCCATGACCATTGGGAATCAGAGTTCCTCCTCCACTCATTTTGCCTTTGGGCCCAATAGGATGGTTTCCAGTGGCATTTCAAACACCCAATCTTTTTCTTTACATGGGCAGCATTTCCATATTGGGTGGCAAATCCCACCTTACTTGCTGGATTCCCCCCCTCCTCCCCCCGTGTTCTTATTTTTGCTTGTTCTGGAACAAAATATGATGAAAACCATGTCTGACACCTCTTTATATTGTCCTTGGCATGGTGTAGAAAAATAAAATGTGACTTGATGGCACTGTGGTCCAGTTTATCCCACCTGGAGCAAATGACAGCCAACAAAGTAGATGAGGAGTGAGACAGTATTGGAATGAGCTGCTCTCAAATATGATGATCTCTAGTTGTAGATGTAGCTAGAAGAGGAGGAGGAAGCTGTCTTTGGCAAGAGCTATGCTGTTTCTGTTGCATCTAATTCAGTGTTCCCCAACCTTTGGTTTTTTGACTTCGATTCCCAGAAACCTAAGCCAATTCCCCAAAGCAGTGATCAGCCAATGTACTGACTTAGGCTTCTTGGCATTGAAGTCCCCCTGTGGGGTGTGGGCCCCACCTTTGGAACCACTGATTTAATTATACATAATCAGTATTTTTGGTCTGTGATGCTGGTGGTACTTGTTTATTGTTCCCTAAGCAAGTCTAGGCTAGACATGAAGCTTCCAAAATGAAGGCATCTTTGGGTCAGTTCATTCTGCAGTTCCTTTCGCCCGACCTACTGTGAGAAAAATTTGCCAGCAACCCGAGGTTTCTGTTACCAGGGTATCAAAAATACAGTAAAACCCCGATTTATGTAAAAAGTCCATTCCATAGCTTTTTACATAAATAGGGGTTTTACATAAATTGATGCATCTCCATAGGGATGCATTGGGAAAAAACAGGCTTGAAATTGGTTTTCAGTGCATCCCTATGGAGAATTGTGCTTTGCACCCTAGTGGCCATCTCTGTAATGACATGCAATTCATCCCCCCCCCCCCCACACACACAGACACTTTTAAAGCTCTTTTCCGAGGCAGAGACAAACATCCATTTTCCCTCCGAAGCATGTTGTAAGTCAAACCGCTGCCTCCCTCTGTTTGTTCAAGCCTTCTCTGGGTCGCAGTTTCCCTCCAGAGTGCATTGCAAGTCAAACTGTGACCCAGAGAAGGTTTGGACAAACAGAAGGAGGCAGCGGTTTGGCTTGGAACATGCTGGGCCCTGGAGAAGGCTCGGACAAACAGCTGCACACTCACCTAGTCCCCATATAAACAGCAAAAGTGCTGCCATCCCCGCTGCTGCTTCCACCGTTGCTGCCAAGGTCAGTGATTTCTTGCAACTTCCAGAGGTGGGGGCGGGTGGCACGGGGTGGAATTTGTAATTCTAAGATGACAGCACTGCCATCTTAGAATTACAAGACAGTGAAACCGCTTATGTAAGTCAATTTTTTGGCGTAAATCGGGACGCCAATTTATGCAAAATACCCTTACATAAGTCGATTTTTACGTAAGTAGAGGCATACGTAAATTGGGGTTTTACTGTACCACAATCTTCGAGGAGGCTCTTTCTGTGTAAGAAAATGAACTTGATATTGTGTTCTACCAGTATTTGTATGGGTGAATGGTCAAGCAAGCAGCCAGACGCACACTGGGAATCTTATTGAATGAAACTGAACTGAAGAATCACAGAATAATTGAGTTGGAAGGGGCCTATGTGGCCATTGAGTCCAAACTCCTGCGCAGTGCAGGAAATACAAATTGAAGCATATCTGAGAGATGCTGGTCCAATTTTCTCTTGAATGCTTCCAGGACCTCTCAACCACCACCACCACCACCACCCCAAGGTAATTGGTTCTATTGTCAAAATTTTGACATTGCTTGTTTTCAGATCAAGGAAAACAAGAGAGGTATTTTTGAGCCACAGAAAGGGAAGTCTTCCCTATGGTTTTTGTCACCATTTTTTCCAAACTGTGATTATACTGTTAAGGCCAGTTGTATGGGGAATTGTGCATTCTTGGTCTCATAGTTTAGTGATGAGCTGGTGACATCTATAGTTCCTCTGCTGAAAGTTTATCCTAGTAAGCTGAGACAGGCCTTTCAGTTTCTGTAGAATTCATTTTATTAACTATGACCAAGGAGAACATCTGTTAAAATTCCATTACATTTAGTTCATGGGAAAAAAGAGGGTAGAAAGGAGGGAATCCCTCCCCAGATCTTCAGTTCTCTTTAGCATTTAAAAAAACTAACAGTTTTTTAGCAGATGTCTAAAATGAAAATTAAAATAAATGAGGATGTAGCATTAGAAAAAATAATAATCCAACCCTTTATTGAATGGCAATTATTTCTAGAGTATAATGCGTCATGATATACTTTGTATACATATAATGTTATTAAGACTGACAATTCCTTTCCCTTGTAAATTGTTGCTATAGTGTTGTAAATCTGTAAGGGTTAGTCTGTTTCATAAAAAAGATTTATATTGCTCCTAAGAGTTTTATCTAGCCAGAAATACAGTGAAGAAGGAAGACTATCTCATCCTCAAACATCAGCTGTTGTCTTGTTTTAGTAGTGCCTCTAGTGCAGTGGTTCCCAATGTGGGGCCCATGCCCCACTGGGTGACTTCAATTCCAAGAAGCCTAAGTTAGTACATTGAATGATCAACGCTTTGGGAAATTGACTTAGGCTTCTGGGAATTCATGTCCAAAAACCAACTTTTGGGAAACACTGCTCTAATACAACTGTATTATTTTTCTCAGCTAGGCTGCATAGTTACGTTTACTGCCGCTGTTTTGCCTAATACAAAGGGCTGAATCACTTGTGGACCTCCACAGTTCAGTGCTTAAATGTCTTATCAATGCTGAGCTCTGCTCCAATTGTAGCATTTTCTGTAGTGAGGTTTTGGTGTGATTCCAAAATTTATATCTGCATGGGGAAAATGAATGTTACAATGGATAATCTGTGTAATTTTTCTTTGGAATGATGTATCTAGGCCCTGCTTTTACAGTTTTTTAAAGTAGTCTGCTAGGTAGATGGCCTTTTTAAAACAGCTATAGGAAATGGTTGCGTTGTTATGCAATACTATAAGAAAAACTTGTTTCGGTGTATATTGTTTGAATCTAAACTCACAAAAAATGAATTCTGACATGAATCAAATGTGCTGCCAGCAAAATGTTGGGTTTCTAGAATGTTCATCTCCCTATAGGAGTCTAGATTTTGGAGATCTGATATCGCGAATTATGTGCCAAACCTTCTCAACAGTTAATATCCATAATTTCTTTCCAGCAAATTGAGAAATTAGAAATTTTAAAAATAGACATGAACATAAGTTGCTTCCTTTTCCATTGAAAGCATCCAGGAACTTGTGTTTCAGAAATGAGATGCATGAATGTGATAGAGCCATTGATCACCCACAAAATCTTTTTTTGGGCCCTGTTTATTTTGGCTGAGAAAGGAACAAGAGGTACTTTCAGTTATTAAAAAGAGTTCCCAATTCTTAATAAAATGTTTATAATTTATTTTCATATAATCTTCTGTTGTGCTGGCAAGCAAATTATGGACTCGAATCGGCAGAGTTCTGTTTCTGGAGCACTGTTCTCACTTGTGGTATTTCACTGGTCCGAGAATGGATTTTATTTATTTATTTATTCAATTTGTATAGTCACCCCAATCGACATGCGACTCTGGGCGGGGTACATAAAATCTTGCAGGCAGTGGTGGGTAACTTTCCTGTAGCAAGAAGGGAACAACATCGAACCTCTTCGAAACTATGGAGGGCTGCTTTGGCAACAGTGCTGAAAATCAGTTGACATCATTGGAGTTTGTATGGAGAATTTAACAAATAGTCAACATTTCTGTTGTGTAGAAATCATTCTCAACGACAAAATAAGTGTGTCTTGAGTGGAGGCGACGGCTGAGAAAATGATCAGTTGCTGTGAGATTTTCACCCCTGCATTAACAACCAACCAAAGTCAGATATGTGGGCCTTACAAGAGTAGGTGATACCTTCTGGATTAAATAAAGGTATACCTGCCCTTCTTGGCTTAGTGGTTAAGGTGCTGAACTTGATGACTGGAAGGTCAGCAGGTCAGCAGTTTGAGGCCTGAGTGAGATCCCATCTCTGTCCCAGCTCCTGCCAACCTACAGTTCGAAAGCAAGAAATTGCAAGTAGATAAAAAGGGAAAATTACGGTATATGAGCCTGCAAGATGTTAAATTTGTAGGGTGACTTTCTTTGGGTTATCCCTCAAAATTATTAATGCTATGAAACATAATGTTACATTTTAAAAATGTGGATGTTGATAACATTGTTAACCAGAAAGTGGTTTGTTACAGGCAATACATTACTCCCAAGCTCTGCATCTAACCTTATACAGTTTACATCTAACCAGTAGCAATGGTCCAGCATCTAGAAGAGTTCCCAGCTCTGTTCAGTTGGTGATTCTGTAAACATCACATTTATTATGATTTGCATTATTATTGGCTCGTGTCTCCTTGCCCATCGTCCTAGGTCCCCAGTGCCGAGTTCCTAAAATAGCTACTTCAACTTGTCTTTTAAAGTTGCTCTATTCTTTGCTCTTCTCACTTCAACTGGAGGCATTTCTCAACAAGCGAGATGCCTGGCTTGATAGTAATCTGGAAATAAAGCACAATTTCTCTCCACTCCCCTTCCATTTTGTACAAAGTAGAATGAGGAATAAGAAGCCCATTTGAATGTTTCTTTAGTAGGGATTCTCAGTATTCTTCTTGAATCAAGGCTTGTTCAGTTCTGAGTTCTGTGGCAGTCTGGTACCAGGGCACTAGAGGGTGCTTAAGGCTTATGTTTTTAGCTCTTCAGCTACAAGCTAATTCAGCTATCTTGGTTTACACCTTACTTTGAAAGACCATTTCGAATGTGATCCAAAGTCATACACTTGGGAAGCTTCAGACATAGTAGTTTTCCTAAGCCCCTAGAAGCCTATGTTTTAGCAAAACATGCCTTGCATCCAGGTGCACACTCAGCTTTGTTTTACAGTATACAGAGATTGTGCTAGGCTGCATGTCTTGCCTTTTCTCACCTTTGACTATACTGGCTAAGGCGAATTGGAGCAGTGTACCAGCAACCCTTGAAGGACCACACTTTGCCAATCCCTGTAGAGTAATCTGTGAAAGCTTACATTTAAATACATGATTTACTTTATTTGCCAACGTATAAGATGCACCAGGGTATAAGACGCACTCCATTTTTCTGGTGTACTTTAAGAGGGGGAAGTGCATCTTATAAGCTGGCAAATATGGTAGTCTTTAAGGTGTCTTTTTTGTTTTATTTTATTTGCTCTCCCTTTTTCTTTTAATTTGTTTTCTCCTACTCCCACAATTCTGCTTGGAGGATTCTAGGTGAATTCTGGGTGAATTCTTTTATAGCAGTCCCTGAGGAATACTGCTTGTTGTCCTGGATATAATGTACAGCCATCATGACTCTTCACCATGAATTTGTGTAATTTGTTTGTTCTTATTAATATTTACCATCTAATTTTCTCAGTGAATTCAGGGAAAGAGCCTCCTCGAAGATTGTGGTATTTTTGAACCTCAATTGGGCATACCCTGGTAACAGCAACCTTGCGTTGCCGGCTAATCTTTCTCACACTAGGTCAGGTGATAGGAACTGCAGAATGAACTCACCAAAAGGTGCCTTCATTTTGGCAGTTCCACATTTGGCCTAGACATGGAAGAAGTACTGAACCCCAAGTACGGAAGAAGTACTGAACCCCAAGGTTCAGTACTGGGACCCCTGCTTTTCAACCTCTTCATAAATGATCTAGAAGTAGGAGTAAATAGCAAGGTAGCCAAATTTGCTGATGACACTAAATTATACTGGGTAGTGAAAACTGTGAGAGATTGTGAGGAGCTCCAGAGGGATCTTTTGATATTGGGGGAGTGGGCAAAACAGTGGCAAATGAGCTTCAACACTAGTAAGTGCAGAGTGATGCACGTTGGGGCAACCCCCCCCCCCAAATTACATTTATAAACTGATGGGATCTGAACTCTCTGCGACAAACCAGGAAAGGGACCTTGGTATCCTGGTGTACAGCTCAATGAAGGTGTCAACCCAGTGATAGATAAATCTTTATTGTCATTGTCCTGCACAGAACAACGAGATTGGTGTGCCTCAGCAGTGAAAAAAGCAAACTCAATGCTAGGGATCATTAGGAAGGGTATAGATAATAAGTCAGCAAGTGTCATTTTGCCTCTTTTTAAATCTATAGTGAGGCCCCATCTGGAATACTGTGTACAGTTCTGGTCGCCATACCTCCAGAAGGATATTATGGAGCTGGAAAAAGTGCAGAGGAGGGCAACCAGAATGATTAGGGGACTGGAACACCTTCCTTACCATCTGAGGCTGCAACGGTTGGGCCCTTTCACTCTTGAACGACGACGTCTAAGAGGTGACCTGATTGAAGTTTACAAAATCATGCACGGTGTGGACAAAGTAGATAAGGAAAAACTGTTTTCCCTATCGCACAACACTAGAACTAGGGGGCACTCCATGAAACTTTTGGGTACTAGTTCTGAAACAAATAAGAGAAAGTACTTTTCCACCCAGAGGATTACTGGTCTATGGAACTCCCTGCCAGAAGAAGTGGTGACAGCTGTCAGTCTTGACAGCTTTAAGAAAGGATTAGACAAGTTCATGGAGGACAAGGTGGGGCAATTTGTTTTAATGGGGTTCTTGTTTTAAGGGTTTTAAGATTGTATGCCGCTCAGAGTCTTTGTTAGTTGGGCGGCTATATAAATATGAATATAATAAATAAATAAAAATCAATGGCTATAATTATGGATACCTAAGGACAACCTCCGGGTTGGAGATATAGGCAAGATATCTGTCAATGCCATTTCCAGGGAATCCTAAACAGATGAAGGCATCTGCTTGGGAATAATACCCTGAAGCAAATTGTTGAGTCACTGTGGTGAGACACAATGCTGAACTGGATGGGCTGTGGCCTGTTCCAGCAAGGCTGTTCTTATGTTCCTATGTAAGAAGTAGTGAATGCAGGGTAACATACTTAGCTCTCCTCCTCCTTGCCTTTATCATCACAACAATTCTCTGAGATATCACACTAAGTCTCATGGTTCAGTGGCGACCTAACTGTGTATTGTCTGGTTTCAGTACTCTTAATTCCTAGATCACATCGGCTCCATTTTTTAATGCCACTGTGGGGCCAACACAGTTTAACTGAGTGTTGTGGGAAAAGCATTTCCTTTTATCTAAACTTTTATTTCTTCCATTGATTTGATGACTCTTATTTCTGTTCTGGAAAAAGTTACTATGTGGACTGCATTTTCCAAATTCCCATCCAGCATTCAGGCTGGCATATTCTTGGAGAGGCAGTAAAATAAGTACCGTATTTATTCGAGTATAACGCGCACTCGTGTATAACGTGCACCCCTAATTTTCCATGAAAACTCGGTATAAACTCGTGCAGGTGAGCGGCGGCGGCAGCGGGACCTGGGCGCCTGCCGCCGCCTGGGAGGAGGGCCGCGGCGTGCTCCGTGCCTACCCGGCGCCGGCTTCTTGAGTCGCGCGGCCCGGGTAGCGCGGAGCACGCCGCGGCCCTCCCCCGGAGGGTTCCCTTCTTCTCGACCCGGCGGGTGCGTGCAGGTGAGCGGCGGCGGCGGCAGCGGGACCTGGGCGCCTGCCGCCGCCTGGGAGGAGGGCCGCGGCGTGCTCCGTGCCTACCCGGCGCCGGCTTCTTGAGTCGCGTGGCCCGGGTAGCGCGGAGCACGCCGCGGCCCTCCCCCGGAGGGTTCCCTTCTTCTCGACCCGGCGGGTGCGTGCAGGTGAGCGGTGGCGGCAGCGGGACCTGGGCGCCTGCCGCCGCCTGGGAGGAGGGCCGCGGCGTGCTCCGTGCCTATCCGGCGTCGGCTTCTTGAGTCGCGCGGCCCGGGTAGCGCGGAGCACGCCGCGGCCCTCCCCCGGAGGGTTCCCTTCTTCTCGACCCGGCGGGTGCGTGCAGGTGAGCGGCGGCGGCAGCGGGACCTGGGCGCCTGCCGCCGCCTGGGAGGAGGGCCGCGGCGTGCTCCGTGCCTACCCGGCGCCGGCTTCTTGAGTCGCGCGGCCCGGGTAGCGCGGAGCACGCCGCGGCCCTCCCCCGGAGGGTTCCCTTCTTCTCGACCCGGCGCACCCAGTCCTCGTGTATAACGCGCACCCAAACTTTGAGTCCTTTTTTGGGTATAAAATTTTGCGCGTTATACTCGAATAAATACGGTAATCATTCTAAATGCTGGATTCAATCTTATGAGACTGGAAGGAAATCCAGTTTGCTTGCCACCAGTATAATATCAGTTCTAAACATATGTCTGAAGTCTAATTGTGAAACTAAGACCTCCCTCTTAGCTAGTGTAGCTGTTGCTTAAACAGGTTTCTCTAAACATAAATTTCTGTGAGTAGTGACCTCTGTTAGGGCTAAATGGAAGAGTAATCTGCTAATGCTTTATAATTTTCTATAAAAAATGAGACCATTCTGATGTTTTGTCAGAATAATTGTATGCATTTTTTGCCTGTTTGTGTATGTGGTAATATCCTTGCATGCATATTTTTGTGTGACCCCATCACAAATGATTACACTTCACCATCTTTTCTTCCTTTCTATTCATTCCTTTTCTTACCCTGCAAGAAAGGATCCCAGCCATCAAAATTGGCAAGCGTTAAGTATGATAATTAGTTCAATACACTGACCAATTCTCTGAATTACAAGTTCAAAGAAACATATGGACGTGGATGAAATCAGATTTTGGCATTTCTCACTCTTGATTGTTCCAGGACACTTGGTGCTTCTTTGATCTCTAAATAACTGATGGGTTTTAATGCTTGGCTCAAAATACTTCAAATACATTTTGCAAAGTTTTTGTTTTTAGTCTTAGAGCTAATTTTATATTACAGCTTTGAACCATATTAATGAAATTATTCATGTTTTTGTGATATCAAGAAACACTTATATTTCCCTCTCTTAATTAAGAAGCATTTTGCTCTTGGTTATTATGGAAGAGCCAGTATGCCATGGGGCTCTGTACTGTGCTGCAATAGAGACATTTGATTAAGGTAGCAAAAAACATGGATAATAAATGCAGCAGAACGTTTACATCTTTTACTGCTTATTGTATTTTTATCCAACCTGCTCTCCACAGAGCTCAAAATGGAACTAAAAGTTTTTTTCTTTGTCTCTACAACAAATCTATGAGGTACGTAGGAAAGAGATTGATCCAGTGTGTTTAATGGTAAAAAGGCAATATGAGCCCAGGTTTCCTTTATCATAATAAACCAGGGATTCTCAACCTGAAGGCCTGTGGGCTGGTTGTGGCCCACAACACCATCTCATGTGACCCCCCCCACACACACACACACTGTCTCCACCACACCAGGAAGTGCCGTGTGGTGGAGGAAGGGCAAAATGGCTGTCCGGCCCACAAAGCTGTCTGAGGGAGAGTATGACACAGCACCCGGCTTAAAAAGGTTGAGAACTCCTGTAATAAACCATGTTCTCACTTCCTCCATGTTTTCATTTCCCAATCCTCTTCAGTGAATAACATGGTGTGCCTGCCTTTATCTTCTGTATTTTCAGCAGAACTAGTGAAGATGGCTGTACACAGAGACAGCAATATCTTGCTTGCACTATCTTACTTAGTTACTTGGGCCGTATTTTGCACATCTAGTTTGAAATGGCAGATTAAAGCATCATCTCCCATGAGATTTTAACAGCTCTCACCATCGGAAGGTCCTACTACTACCATAGCAAGCTCCAATGGTGCGCTGGGAACTGAAGCCCGTGTTTTTGGTGCTCCTTTTAGCCATCTTAAATATGACGACACAGCTGGCTGGGCTCATGTCAAAGTCATGTTAGAGCAATGGACTGGTTACATTTACTGAGTACCCAACCCCACTTAGCTGACCTGCGGTTCCAGAGCGGAGGACCGTTTTGGACCGCTAGTTGATACCTTTGTGGCATGGTTGAATCTGCAAGGGGAATACACCCCCGCCACCATAGCTGTCGGACAGCCATGATCACCGCTGCGCCACATTGAGGCATGAGATGGGATTTGCAATGGGCACTACCTTACTGTCTTAAATAAATCAAATCTCATTGGATTTCAGAAGATGAGCAGAGATGGTATTGTTTAGAACTTCAATGGAAGACCACCAAGGAATATGAGAGAATCTTCCAGTTGGAGCTAGGATGGAATTCTAACTGAGATTTTGAAGACCCAAAAGTCAGCCTGTTGACAATACCAGTGGTGGGCTCCAAAAAAAATTACTACCACACTGTGGGCGTGGTATGGTGGACGTGGCCAGGGGGAAAGCTCTGCATTACAATGTAGGACTACATTGGAACTCTGGATAATGTCCAAACTTGGTTCCACAAGTCTGGTCGTTAACCGGATTTGGTCGTTATGCGGTCCCAATGGGAGATGCTCCAGATAACGACACAAAAATGTCCAAAAACCATTGTTATCCAGGATCTCTTATGGGAGATGCTCCGCATAATGAAGGCTTTTAGCCTTTTTGTGTCGTTATCCGGAGCATCATATGGTGCATAACGAACGCATCGTTATGCGGATTTGACGTTATCAGGTACTGACGTTATCCGGAGTTCTACTGTACTTTATTTCAAAACTTGGATGGGCAGGGCCAGGCAGGATTTCTGCTACTGGTTCTGGTGAACTGGTGCGAACTTGCTGATACCCACCACTGGACAATACAGTCCAGCTCATTTTAAGTCCTATATCTTTATGTTCCTTTTCATATGTTCTTTCAGCAGATTTGTAGTCAGTAATAAAAAGAGTTGTATGGCATTTACCATCCTAGTATCATCCAGAGGTTTTGGATTATAGTTACTGTAAATCCTGATCTTTTTGCCAAGCATCTTGTGCTGATTGGAGTGGTAGGTTAAATATCTGGGAGAGGGGCACCATGTTGGACAAAGGAGGACTAATGAAATACCCTGATCATAGTGCCATCTAGGGTATTACTGTTGCCTTGGTTAAAAAAATTAATTTTATTGCAGTTGCATTTCAGTGGTAGACCATTCAAGGGGCATTGTGATGGCTAGAGCATGGGGCTGTGTTTAGGAGATCTGTATTGGTGTCCCAGTTCAGTTACTTCTGGTGCTTTTGAGGAATTCATTCAGCTTACCTTCGACCAATCTATAGGGTGGCTGTAGCCTCCTTCCTATATTTTTTTTAAAAAAATATCTTGCCATTTTATGTGCACTGTTTAGGTAAATTCCAAAAATATATAGATCTAAAAATGTCTGGTGGCTTTTTCATGAGCAGAAAAGCCACGAGATTACTTGGGGCTTTTCTTCATACTTATAGAGTCTCCTTTGCCAAGCCACAATTTCACATAGCCCTTAACATCTGTTTTTCATTAACTCACAGCAGGAAGGGGCAACTTATTCCCTGTGTCACAGTTCTCTGTTCCTAGAACATTCCTGACAGAACTGCACCTTACTTAATGAACATGTAAAGTAGGGGTGAAGAAACCATGGCCTTCCAGATGTTGTTGGCTGCAACCTCTATCATCCCTTACAGCTGTTCATGTTGGCAGAGTTTGTGAGAGTTGGAATCTGTTGTCATCTAGAGGGCCACCAGGTAGGCCAGATGGAAGAGATTCAGGTTGCTCTCTATAGCTACTTTCCCATTTTGAGGAAGAGTTCCTTACCATCCAACCTGAATGTCTGCCATGGAAAAGACCAGAATATTCCTTTCCAGCAAGGATCAGCATATTACCCTGTTTCTAGTACAGTAAAACCCCAGGTTACGAGTGCCCTCGGTTACGTTTGCAATGGTTTACGACAGCAAATTTAATTAAAATAATTCCCCGGTTTACAACCTTTTTCCAGTTTACGGTGGCAAATTGTGCTATTTTAAACTCTAAAATGGCTGCCACCACCATGACTAAGAAATTCTCTCAAAAAAGGTGAGAAACTAGTGTTTTTCTACACACCAAAAAACAGAAAGAATAATCAACATTGAAATAACTTGAACAATTAAATCTTAGATTAATAACCCATACTGTGCACAAACATGGTGCCTACACACCTCTCCTTTGGTGTCACTTTGGACCTCCTTTTGCACATGCAAAAGAAGAATGCGGGAAATGATAATTAAGTGAAGCTTTCCATTACATACCAATCAGAAACAATTGCTAATGGTTTCTGAACAAGCCACAAATCTTGTAGTTTAAAGCATATAAAATACTGTAAATCTTGCCATTTTATATGCAGGGTTTTTTTAGGGGGGAAGATACTGATTGCGTCCTTTAACAATAATTGATTTGAATTGTTAATTATTTTGAATCATTAACTTATCTTCCTATACAACATTAGTCTTATTTTGTTATAACATTATTTTCATCGTTGGCTGCTACTCATATCCAAGCATACATTTTTCCTGGAAGTCTTTTTCTCACCTGATGGATGTGTCTCTGATGAATCCATAAACCAATCCTGGCATGAAACATGCAACACACACAGTACACTGAATAGATGGTGGGGGGCGTAGTTAAGTTTGACGAAGATTTTGTGTTTGCTGCTTAGCCTTTTCATGTTTGCGGCATTCTCCTTCAAAGTGTTCGGTAGAAGGAGAGATGATTTGGCACCAGAGTGGGTGATCTTCGGCCGCTGTCCCAAGTTTGTGGGTTTATACCTGACACCTTCATGGTTTGTTTCAGCTGGTTTGAAACATTATTTTAATATTTTACAATATATGCACCATATATTCAATACATATATGTATTTGAATCAGCAAACCAAAACAGACATAATTTATTTTATAATTATTATTTTTTTGAAATGTGATTCTTTGTAGAGAAAGTGGTATGAGTGTGTATAGTATTTTCATTTTAAAAGCAACAGTAATTTTTAAGGTTTTTTTTTTAAAAAAAACAAAAGTCATTTGAAGGGTGATTTACCAAATAAAATGAAGTAAAACTGTTAAATGGCAGTGAACAGGCTTGCTATTTTTGTGATACTGAATTGCCTGCAATTGTATCTTAACACTTTAAGATGTGTGCGAAAGGTAGAAAGTGAGATAATTTGTATGTGAAGGAATAACAGAAGAGTTTCGTTGAACCTTTAAACACTGGTGCCACTTGTGTATAAAAGCTGATAGTAGAAAGCATACCAGAGAATAAACAAAACAAAAAGACAAAAATCGTTGTGGCACTGTAAAGACTAACTCCTATGTTTCAATGTTAGCTTTCGTGGATCAAGTCCACTTTGTCAGACATTAGAGTGAAGCTTCATGGCATCAATATATACACAACCGGTTCAGAGGTACAGAATGGTTAGCATAACAGATAAGTACAAAGTCATTGTAAGGGGATTGCTCTGTCTTCTTAGGAATTTTGTGAATATTCAGACTCAGTGCCTTACAATCTGCTTCTCTACGGAATAAAAAAAATCTTCAAGCCTGTTAATTTAGTTGTTTAGGTCTATTCTTTACATACACCACGGGGCCATCAGCTAAGGCCAATTGTGCCTTTGCCTTGAGGAGAGTCATTTGCTACACTAGTCTTTGATGCTTGCTGTATCCGCTGTTTTCCCTTCTTGTGTTTATAGTACAGCTAGGTAGAGGTTCTTTTCATCCATTCATGCTGATAATTCATTTGAATTGCAGCATTCAAGAATTTAACTGTTCATTTCTTGTCATCTGAAAGGAGTGGTGGGATATTTGCTGTAGATGAGAGGTATCCATCAAGGAAATCTGGACATCTATCCTAAAACCTAAGCATACATAAATCATATTGACAAGGGTATGCTATTGATTTCCTACTTCAATAGGTGGTTTAATAAGTTAGTTATGTTGGTGTGAATTTGCCTTTTCATTGGAAAGGTGTGATAGAATCCTATAGTGTCCCTTGAGCCTCTCCGAGGTGGCAGGGGTGGTGGAGATACCCGAAATGGGCAAAAAAATTCTGTTATTTATTTCAAACCTCTTGGTTGTACAGGTGTAACTTAGATTTTTGCATGTGTCACTTTGCATAGCTTATTTTATTAATTACCAGGTGAAGATAGCAGTTTTAAAAACTTGTAAATGTAAAATGCCCTCTCGAATTTAACTGCTGCTGACCAACTGCGTATTATATGTTGATTTTTTCTCTGTTCACACATTACTGTCAGAAACATGCACCGATGAGGACTTAAGTTTTGCCAACGACAAAGCCAAGTAAGTGGCTTCATTTTGGCAGTCCAGGGTTTGATTGGGACATGAAAGAAGAAGAATGACCAGTTCTATTCTATATGTATTTCTTATAATAAGAGATTTTTTTGGCAGCTATTGGGTTTTCTTCAGTATGATTGAGTTTTGAGGTCTATTTACTTCTTCTTTCAGAGGGTTTGCTAGGTTGATTTTGATCCCATGGTTATGTTTCCAGCAAGGGAAAGCAAATATTAAATATAATGTGTCAAAAAACATGCATGTCCTTAACTTCCAGTTGAGTTAATTATTTCCTTTGCTTAGCACTGGATGCAAATACAGTGGAACTTTGCTTAACAAATTTAATGCATTCTTTTGGGCCATTTGTACTACAAAAATGTGTAAAGCAAATTTCCCATAGGAATGCATTGAATACAGTTTCCCATAAGAATGCATTGAAAACCAAAATTTGTTAACCGAAATGCGGTTTCCCATAGAAATGCATTGAAAACCAATTCATCCGTTCCGGGGGGGGGGGGGGGGATTGTTAACCGAGCCACTATTTTCTATGGATTTTCTTTTGTTATATGAGTTTTGTGTTAATTGAGCCATTTGTTAAGCGAGGTTCCACTGTTCTAACTTTTACCACTAAGTTTGTCACTTAGCAAATCTAAATCTTTATGAGACAGACACTAAACATGTCTGAAAAGCTGGAAGGTTTTAAGCCTGTTTGCTTTGTCTTTCTGTGTCTCTGAATAATTGCTTTCAAAGTAGACAGAAAGGGGTTATGTCTTTCTTCATTCAGTGCCAACACTATAAAATGTGTTCAAAGAGATTTTATAATGGGAAGAATTCTGTTTGATGAAGATTACTCAAAGACGTGTAGGTGAATGGAAAAGAAGTAAAATCCCCAAAACTAGAAGCCCAAATTGTATTGAAAATTTATTTGAAAAAATCTGATTTGCAATGAATTTTGTGAGGTGGTTAAAATTCTATGTATTTTTAAAAAATCTTTATAGAGTCCTTCCCTCCTACCCAAGGAGCAGACTTGTTATACAGTATACTGCATGCGGCTTTCTTGTGCCCACAAAGTAGTTAAAATATCCTTTTAACTAACAGCTTAAAGTCAATATAAAAGATACATTTGTGGTTTTTGGACTGATTGTTTTCAGGAGGTCTGTAAGTTTTTAAAATTTAAAGAGCAATTATATACAAAATGCATAGCGTAGAAAAGGAAAACCATAACCAAATCGAAAACAAGTGTGACATGGGTAGGCGGCAGAGTTTGGACAGTTACAGAAAGCAAAAAGGCAAATTTATATTTAAAAAATGGAAACCAACAGAGTAGCCAATCTAAGGAAACAAATATTCTTTTGTGGAATTACAGTACTGAGAAATCTATAATTATAGAAATGTGTGCATTTCAAACAGGGGTTTAAAATATGTGTAAATTTAAAGAATGTGGCCCTCAGTAATGCAAGCATTTTCAACTCAGATGTTTCCTTCCATTGTTTGCAGAAATGCCTGGGTGGATATTGTGTGCAGCACAGTGGGAGAAATCCTGTTGCATAAAGTTAGGTTGACCTTGCTTGAAAGCCAGTCATGTCCAACTCTAGGGGGAGTCATCTCCATTTACAGCCAAAAAGCCAGCACTGTCTGCAGATGTTTTCATGGTCATGTGGCAGGCATGACTAGATGCTGGAGTGCACAGAACTCTCTTACCTTTCCTGCCGAGGTGGTACCTATTTACCTACAGTACTTGCAATTTCTTGCTAGAGTCTGGCCAGGTTATCCTGCTATGGTAATAGAGTAGACCATAGTACCAGAGACTCAAAGCTGACCGTCAGGCAGCTGTTAACTAACCTAACCACCCTGAGGACTAATGGCTTTGGGTGCCAAAGTCCACAGGGAAGGGTGATGGCCCCCAAGTGGATTAAATCCCACTTGAATCCATCTTGATGGAGGGTAGCAGCTTCATCAATACTAGCCTGAGGCTGATGAGGATTTTGTGTGCCAAAGGGCTCAGGACCAGAAAATGACTCGCAGAATTAAACCAGTGGTATGGGTGTCACATTGCGATGCAGAAAGCAGATGACAGGCCACTCCGTTATATTCTCAGGACAGTCTTCATGGCTCATCACCATGATGATCGCCAATATTCAGATTCGGATAAGGCAGAAGAAGAAGAATTTCTATTAAACTTACCTGATACCATAAATAAACTAATTGAAAATGTCTTACCTTTTTCAGGTTCTTCGACTTCCTAAAGGCTTCCTTACACCCCTGGAAGCCTTTAGAAGCTGTAGAACTGGGGTGTGGTGGGCGGTGTCTTAAATCATAAGAAAAAAAATCACTGCTAGTAGACCTGATCCTAGCAGGGGCGATCCTGCAGCATTTTTTCTGCAAATGTCTCAAAACTCCCCCCAAGTGAAAGGGAGCCCTAGGGAGTTGTGAAAGCTAAAAGGAAGGGAGGATACAATAATTCTAATTAGTTTATATGAATTATTTCATCCACTCAGTTTATATGAATCACCTCCACTCAGACTTTTGCGTTATGCTACACTCATAATTGTTTGTGCTACATCTTAGTCATTCAGATCCATACAGTTTCTATTCCTCAAGTAAAAGATGTTGGAAGTACCTGTTTGAAAATATCCTATTCCAGCCAACTTTAATTTGCTCATCCGAACTATTCCAGTGTTTAAATATTCCATTTTTTGTTTGATGATTTCAAGGTTGCCTAAATAATAATAATTTTGTGTCAGAGATTACTCTGGGTTTAAAGGATTTTTTTGCTAGAGAAACTCCTCTCAGGGGGTGCCTGAATGAGGCTCCTTTCATGTCCCCAAGTGCAGCTCTCGGGTATCGAAACCCGACCCAGTCTGCAGCTCAGCTTCTTAACCACGAAGCCACAGGAGGATCTGCAAGGTTGCCTTGATTCATACTTTTCATATTTCATTTCCTGATTATGTGTGCCATGCAGCATAAAACTTTACCTGTACCTTAGTACCATAAGCAACTAAGTATCTGTTCATCTTCAATCCAGTTGCTTCATTACTGACAGCTGTATGCATACCTGTAAGCAGCAATAGTTTGTGCTTACAAATAGTAAGAGCTCACAAAACAAGAGAAGGATTCATAATTTGAGATGGATTTTTCAAGTTCAATGCCATTCTTGCCAATTCTAAGTTATTGTTTAAGTAACAAAGTATCAAAAAAGAATGACGAAAACAAGGAAGAGAAAATGTAATTAGCCATTTTGTATTACCAATAATTCTGTTTCTGGGGAAGGTGTTGGAGAGGGCGGTGGTGCGTCAACTGCAGGGGGTCCTGGATGAAGCAGATTATCTGGACCCCTTTCAGTCTGGTTTCAGGCCTGGTCATGGTACAGAGACAGCATTGGTCGCACTTGTGGATGATCTTTGCCTCAGACAGACCCAGTGCGCATCTTGGGGGTCCTCCTGGAGGCGTGACTGCTGCTAGAAGAACAGGTGGTGTCCGTGGCCAGGAGGGCCTTTGCACAACTTCGTGTAATTTGCCAGTTGCGCCCGCTCCTGGATAGGGATTCCTTGCTCATGATCACACATGCGCTGGTTACCTCCAGACTTGATTATTGTAATGCGCTCAACATGGGGCTGCCCTTGATGACCATTCGGAGGCTGCAGCTGGTTCAGAATGCAGCAGCTCGGGTAGTGATGGGGTGCGGGCGCTATGCTCATGCCTTACCTCTGCTCCGGGAGCTGCACTGGTTACCAGTTTGTCTCCGGGTGCAATTCAAGGTGCTGGTAATTACCTTTAAAGCCCTTCATGGTAGTGGGCCAGGTTACCTAAGAGACCGCATCGCCCTAAGGGAGTCCGCCCGTCCTACCAGGGCGGACTGGAGAGGGTCCCTCAGTGTTCCATTGGCTAGAGGGGCTCGCCTCTCTAGCACAAGGAGGAGGGCCTTCTCTGTGTCCGCCCCAACTCTTTGGAACCTCCTGCTGGCAGACTTAAGGCTTCAGTCAGAATTGCTGCCCTTTCGGAAAGGGTTAAAAACCTGGCTGGCAGGGCAAGTTTGTGGGGCTGACGGGGTATTGACTCCTGCACGTTGGCTCAGTTGATGCCACATGTCCTTTTAATGATTGTGGGAAGGGGTGGGTCTTTTTAGACATGGGGTGGTTTTATAAAGAGTTTTTATTGTAGTTTTTATGGGGTTTTATATTGTAATGTTTTTATATGTTGTATGCCGCCCTGAGTTGCCCTGGAGCAAGAGGGCAGGATATAAATCTAAATAAATAAAATTGTACCAATACTTCTGTTTCATTGACTATACCAAGGCCTTTCACTGTGTGGACCACAACAAAATGTGGCAAGTAATTAAAGAGATGAGAATACCAGAACACCTTATATGCCTCATGAGAAATCTGTACATGAGTCAAGAAGCAACAGTTAGGACAGAATATGGAATGACGGAGCTGTTTGGAATAGGAAAAGGAGTAAGACAAGGCTGCATTTTGTCACCCTGCTTATTCAACTTATACACAGAGCACATAATGTGCAATGCAAGGATGGAGGAATCACAATTTTGGATCATAATTGCTGGGAGAAACATCAACAACTTGAGATAAGCAGATGACACTACCCTAATGGCAGAAAGTGAGGAAGACCTAAAGAAGCTTCTGCTTAGGTTGAAAGAAGAGAGTGCAAATGCTGGCTTGAGATTCAACATCAAGAAAAACAAGATAATGGCAACAGGTCCGATCAGTTCCTGGAAAATAGATGGGGAAGAAGTAGAAGCAGTGACAGATTTCACATTCTTAGGATCAAAGATCACCGCAGATGGTGATTGCAGCCATGAAATAAAAAGGCGACTGATGATTGGGAGACAAGCTATGAGAAATCTGGAGAACATAGTCAAAAGTAGAGACATCACCTTGCAAACAAAAATTCGCATAGTCAAAGCAATGGTATTCCTATTGGTAATGTACGGTTGTGAGAGCTAGACCATAAGGAAAGCTGAGTGCCTTTGAAACGTGGTGTTGGAGGAGAGTTTTGAGAGTCCCCTGGACAGTGAGGAGGACAAATAAGTTGATCCTAGAAGAAATCAACCTTGACTGTTCCTTAAAAGGTCAAATAGTAACGATGAAGCTAAAGTACTTTGGATATCAAATGAGAAGAGAGGATTCACTTGAGAAAGTCTTGATGCTGGGGAAGGTGGAGGGCAAAAGAAGAAGGGGGTGGCCAAAAATGAGATGGCTAGATGGTATTGAAGATGCAATGGACACAAAGCTGGGCGGGCTGAGGAGGATGGTGGAAGTCAGAGTTGCCTGGCAGGCAATGGTCCTTAGGGTCGCAAAGGATCGGAATCGACTGTGCGACTGAACAACAACAATGGAAAAAAAAAACATGCATTGACTTGTGCGGGGAAGCTACAAGAATTGGGCTGGATTGTTGAGCACATCACATTTTGGAGATCTCTCATTCATAGGGTTGCATAAGTTGGAGATGACATGATGGCATTTAACAACAACAGTATTTTGAGGCCTTTTAACATGTTTTAAATAATTGGTGATTATTGCCATTCATCCTCAAAAAGGATAGAATGCTGAAGTAGGTTTTTTTAACCCCACCCCCCACCCCCACCAAACAGCACACACTTTCCACCTTTTCCCAGTACAGCTAAAAATAAATTTTGTGTCAGAAATTACTCTGGGTTGAAATGATTTTTGCTGGAGAAACTCCAGTTAGGGGACACCGGAATGAGGCTCCTTTCATGTCTCAATGATCCGTCGTACAGCACTTGGGTATCGAACCCCGACCTTCCAGTCTTGAAGCTTAGCGTCTTAACCACTAAGCCAGCACAGTGCTGCTAGTACACAATTACTAGCATCCTACTCATGGCTCTTCATGATTCAAGGAGTGGCTTCCCTTGGGTTTTCAGTTGTGGTGCGAGCCCCCTTTTATATTCCTCATCATTTCATGGGGCTGCTTATTTGTTTCCCACAGTTTTCTGCATGTTTGCCGGAAATGAACCGTGAAATGATTCTGTGCCAGCATATGTTTTCAATAACCAGGGAATGTGGGCATATAGAAGAATAAGGAATGTTCACTTTTTTGTTTAAAGTGCAATAACATGGGTTAAAACTGTCAGGATTTTTCTGTGCCTCTCTTGGGTATGGATAGTCAATTATTGTAAGATCATGTAATGTCCTACAGGAGCCATCTGCAACTTTTTGCATTAAAGGAATTAAAAACAAAGTTTATAATAGGAGCCCCTTTAAAAGGGAGTTTCCTGGATTACCCGAACAAATTCATAGGTATTTTTTTTAAAAACATCAAACTCTGTAAAGGTTCCTGTGACGCTTCTATAAAACCAGATACAGTACATTTTCTTTTGATGCGAGCCTACAAAAGCTCACATTTAAATACAGGAGTTAGTCTTTTAAGTTACCACAACATTTTTGTCTATTTTTGTTGTTCTGTTTTGTTTACTCTTGGACATGCTTGCGCAGACTAACACGGCTACCACTTCAAACATTACAAAAGAACAGAATCATGGAATAGTACGCCGAGGCAGTACAAATATTGTGCTGTTTCATGTGGTGAATAGAAGACAATATTTGTTTTAGACTTAACTTACATCAAAAATATAAGATGCTTGTAAACACAACACTGGCTTGTCAAGAGGTAAGAGTGATGTTGGCCACTCTCAAGTGTGGCAAAAGACAATACAGTATGGTTGTTTCATTGTTGAAGTCGTACTGAGATATCTTGTCTTCTGTGTGTGGAATGGGGAGAGGCATCCTTTTGCCCTCAAAACATTATCTCTTGAAATGGCTGCAGTTTCGTACAATAAACTAGGATATTGTAGGAACTCTGTGTTATTAGTCACAAGCTGCGTTAGCAGCTAAACAAACTAAACTTACATTGCACCATGGTTAGTTTATTGCTTCATTTGGTAACCAAAAGTCTTGTCTAATTTCTTTCTCATATGGCCAACAATCGAAGAATTCATGGTTTGTTTTAGATCATATTCCATAGTTGTTTGGGAGAGAAGCAAACCAGAGAGGAATTTGTGTCCATGTTCAAGTGATATATCAAATCTCTGAGTGAATCTGTTGATTTTGCTTAGTTGGTCCTGGCATAAGTGAATAGATCATAGCTGGAAAACCATGGTCCCTGAGCTTCCTTAACTAATTGTGTTGTCCAAATCTACCCATTGTCATGACTAGCCATGTTGAACAGGCAATAGCTCTGTGCTAGGAGAAGAATCCCAGTCAGTTATGATCCATACCGTTCAATTTCTTCAAGAACTTCTTATGTTGTGCCTTACAAAGCATTTTGGAATTTGGTCACCTCGCTTTGTTCAAACTTTATTTTTCCAGTAGTGCTAAAAATGTTGCTGAAGTGTACCTCTTCACCTGCCTAGACAATGCTGCAACTGTGCGTGGGGAGGGCAATGGTTCTTCTGTTCTCCATTTCTGTTTGATAACTCTGGAACAGGTATGCTGTGTGAATCCTCTTTTCTAACTATCACTCCTGTGTCCACTTCTAAATTCTGTATAACTTTTTTCAGGCCATTCACATTGTTTTGTATTTCAGGATCCAAAAAATCTCCATTTAAGACAGGAAAGCAATCCCTTACAAGTTTATGAATAACCCAAAAGCATGGAAACTATATCCTCCATAGCTTGTTTATCCCTGTATTTTCTCTCCCTCCTCCTTTATTCTTGTGCAGTATCTGATTCTGGATATTCACAATCATCATGGCGATCAGTCATGAAGATTGTCCTGATGATGATGATGATAATAATAATAATAATATTTAATTTATATCCTGCACTTTCTCAGCCAAAGCTGACTCAAGGCAGCAATACACCATTGCATGCTATCTGCACAGCAGACAGCAGCAAAAAAAGCAAAATACTGTACAATAATTATAGAATAAAGAAAGGAAATAAGTACATAATACAAAATTTACAACAGAACGATCAATACAGCACAAAAATACAATAGAGTCAATAGAAAGTTTCGAAAAGTCCAAGCAACAAATACAAGCCCGCGCTCACATCAAGCCCGAAATCGGACAGGCAAAGTCCTCAGGAGCATTGGCAAGCAGCACGCACAGGTGGCTCCCATCCCCGGAGTGATGGCGTGGCTCCAGGGAGAGCTTGGGACCATGGTGCGGCGGCAGCGACTTTTTCACCCCTTCCAGCCAGGCGTGGCTTAGAAGAGGGCAGTGGTGGGCACAGGTGGCTCCCATCCCCGGAGTGATGGTGTGGGTCCGGGGAGAGCTTGGGACCTCTGTGCGGCGGCTGTGGCTTTTTCACCCCTTCCAGCCAGGCGTGGCTCAGAAGAGGGCGGTGGCAGGCACAGGTGGCTCCCATCCTTGGAGCGATGGTGTGGCTCTCAGGAGAGCTTGGGACCTCCGTGCAGTGGCAGTGGCTTTTTCACCCCTTTCAGCCAGGCATGGCTCAGAAGGGGGGTAGCAGTTGCAAGCACAGGTGGCTTCCATCCCCGGAGTGATGGCATGGCTCCGGGGAGAGCTTGGGACCTCGGTGCGGTGGCAGCGGCTTTTTCACCCCTTCCAACCAGGCGTGGCTCAGAAGAGGGCGGTGGTGGGCACAGGTGGCTCCCATCCCCGGAGTGATGGCGTGGCTCCAGGGAGAGCTTGGGACCTCTGTGCGGCGGTGCCGGCTTTTTCACCTCTTCCAGTCAGGCGTGGCTCGGAAGAGGGCAGCGGCAAGCACAAGTGGCTCCCATCCCCGGAGCGATGGTGTGGCTCCAGGGAGAGCAGTGGCCTTCCATTTGCCTTCTGCATCATAGCATGACACCTATACCACTGATCCAGTTATGCGAGTCACTTTCTGGCCCTGAACCCTATTGGCACACAAAGTCCTCCTCAGCCCCAGGCCAGTTTTGATGAAGCTGCTGCCCTCCATCAAGATGGATTCAAGTGGGATTTAATCCATTTGGGGACCATCACTCTTCCCTGTGGACTTCGGCATCCAAGTCTGTTAGTCCTCAGAGTTATCAGGACAGTAAACCTCGGCCTGACGATTGGCATTGAGTCTGGTAGTATGGTCTACTCTAGTACCACAAACAAGGGGGCCAAACGGTGAATCCAAAGGCAAACAGAGAACCGTAGGAAGCCAACGAGTCTATTAAATCAATAAAGCTGTTTTATTCACAGGTCAAAATTCAAAATATTCCAAAACAGATCTGAATCCCTTCCAGTATATCGGGAAATTTTCAGTACACCTTTCATCAGGGATCTGTATAATCTGAGTATTATTAAGGTAAGTTGATTATAAGGTATTACTTGTCTTGTAATTTTGAGATGCGTCCTAAGCCTCACACGTGCATTCTTTCGGTGCTGACGGACACTACTCTAGTACCACAACAGGATAACCTGACTGTACTTGTTCCTATATACCACAGACAAATGTCAAATAAAATAAGCAATGACAAACTCCTGTGACTCAAGCAAAACAGGACATAAAGAAGAAATGGTTGTAATACCACTGCTGGTTGTAATACCACTTTGTCATAGGATGATCTATTTCTACTACTATTCCTCAGGGTTGTCAGGTTAGTTAATTGCCACCTGATGATTGACATTGAATCGTTGTCAGTATGGTAAACTGAGTCTATTAGCATAGCAGGATAACCTGGCCAGACAGGATTATTTCTTTATAATTAATATCGTCGTCATTGGCAGCTACTCATGTCTGAGCATACTTTTTTTCGTGAAAGTCATTATTTTCTCCATTGATGGATGTGTCTCAATAAGCCAATCTTGGCATGAAGCATGTGGCCACACACATTACACTGAATAGATGATAGAGGACGTAGTTGAGTTTGACGAAACTTCCATGCTTGTCGCTTAGCCTCTTCAACTCTGCGGCATTCTCCTTCGAAGTGATCGGTAGCAGAAGAGATGGTTTTGTGCCAAAGTGGGTGATCTTCGTCCGCTGCCTCCCAAGTTTGTGGTTTTATGCCTGACACCTCATGGTTTGTTTCAGCTGGTCCTTATAGCGCTTCAAAGGAGCTCCATGAGGTCTTGTACCGGTGCTAAGTTCCCCATAAAGAATTTGGCGAGAAACCAAATCTAAACAGCACTGAAGCTTCCATCATAGGCCATCATCTTAGATGAATCGGGCATGGATAATTAATATATATTAATGCTAATGTCCGGAACATTTTGAACATGACTTAAATAACAAGTATAAATTGCTGCACCGCTTAACTTTAAAAAACCCAATATACATGATGTATGACTAACATTCCTCTAGTGACAAGTGAGCTGATGCTTATTATGTCCCTCACTTAGGTGGGTCAAGTTGAGTCTTTCTTCTTTCTGCACCACAAGCTGGCTCCTTAAATGGAGAAAACTGGAGCAGCCATAGTTTCACAACTGCTAAAGCAGCTGCTGCCTTACAAATAAAGTTGTTTTAAAATTTCAAGTAATGTTTATATTCACTTCAAGAGACCCATAATAGTTAAAATGTATAGCTGTATTTAACTCACGTGTATGTTTAAATTTTGTTTGGAATACACCACACTTTATGTGGTTTTTCAGGCCTTGATACTGAGAGAAAATGAGATGCAATAAGATGATATATGGGAATAAAACAACAGTTACTTGGCTGCTATGAAAATTCTGGGAAAGTGATGTTGATTTACATATTACTCAGCTTTCTTGGCCTAAAGAGGAGGCTTAAAATTCAAATCCTAGCCTTCCTGAAAAGGTGACAAAGGAGGTGTAATACATTTTCAGTTTAAATATTTTGTCTCTACTTCTCCCTCTAGCCTTACATGGATTTCTTCTGTCAGTTTTGCTTTAGGAAAGCTTCAAAGTCTTACCATGGAGTGATTCTACCACTGTGGGATTATCAAAGTACTTTAGGGTAGATATTGAGTTTTCATATGTTTCTATGAATTAGTTCTACATTTGTTGCCTCTAGTCCAGTGGTTCCCAATGTGGGGCCCATGCCCCACAGGGGGACTTCCAATTCCTAGGCGCCTAAATCAGTACATTGGCTGATCAGTGCTTTGGGGAATTGACTTAGGCTTCTAGGAATTGAAGTCCAAAAACTGTGAAACACTGCTGTAATCTATCATGGATAACCGACAGGTATATGTGATATTTGGTCAGAATTAGTATGTTATTGGACTGCAGTGGCTCAAGTGGCTAAGACGCTGACTGGGAGGCGGAAGGTCAGCAGTTCGATTCCCATGTACTGCAGGATGGAATGAGCTCCTGTCTTTGTCCCAGCTCCTGCCAACCTAGCAGTTCGAAAGCAAGAAATTGCAAGTAGATAAATAGGGACCACTTCAGTGGGAAGGTAACAGCGTTCCGTGCGCTCCGGTGTCTAGTCATGTCTGCCACATGACCACGGAAACGTCTGCAGAAGGCAAAGCAGACAGCGCTGGCTCTTTGGCTTTGAAACAGATGAGTACTGAATCCTAGAGTCAGATACGACTGGCTTTCGAGCAAGGGAAACCTTTACCTTTTAGTATGTTATTAGTAACTTTGGACATTTGGTATTTTCCCTTAATATCTTCCTCTCTTTCCCCCTCTCTTTCCCGACAATCTATATCGTTTGTAATTGCAATAAAAGTACAGTTTGTACATAACGTTAGTAATTTTTCAACTGCTCTAATGAAATTGTTGATTTTTTTTGTTTTGTTTTTACTTTAACACTTTCCTATTGATTCAGTATGCTGAGATCTAATTGGAGGTCAAACACCTGTATCTGTATGATATATTTTCATTTTGGTTTTCCCCTGGAATTGAAGAAAATTAATTTTTAAACCTAAGTAAGATGCTGTATATTGCTTTTTCTACCTCTGGGGATACATCAGATAACCATTATGTGGTGTGGTTTTTCTTAACTTATTGCAATAGATCTATAATTGGTCATCCATTACTATAATGTACATCACTCCTTCTTCCCTTTGATGATAGAGTACGAGCAAGTTTATAAGCACCAATGTTCACCCCTTGCCTTCAAGGGGTGGTAATTGCACACATGGTATTACTTTTCTTTTTATATGTATAACATAGGAACCTTCTCAAATGGCTGGCATCTTATTAGATTTGACAGGAAGCAAACTCAACATTTTCTTCATTCTGAGAACCTTAGTTTGGGATTGGGAAAATACTTCAAATTGATTGACATGTGACTCTACTTCTGAAGGAAGAAAGAGATACTTGTCTGTGTTGGCCAACCCTATGCTGCAGGGAAAACATAATGTTTCACATATTGTCTGATTTAGGGTAAATACCTGAACCATATAAGTAAGGATGGATGGGATAAAAATGTTTTGCCAATCTTCATGAGTTATTGAAATCAATGTTCATTAACACATAGTTCTGTTTCAACATTACATTGTAGGTAGTGGTCTCTAATGGTTAGGTTTAGTAGTGCATCAAGATTTTTACTGAATATTTTCAGCCTGCGGATAAATGAAACCATGGATATAGGACTCACAGATGTGTGAAGGTGATCTGTATATATGGACATAAAACACTCTCCTCCACCCACCCACCCACCCTCTATGCTGGGCCCCTTACTCTGCACTTACTGCTTTTGTTCTAGATGACACTCCTAATTTATCAAAGGTGTCAGCATCATCCCATGGAAATAGCACAGGAAGGAAATGGCAGCACAACAGTAGAAAGAGGAAGATGCAAGAAAAGGAGAGAGAGGGAGAAAGGTGTGCTGTGGTGGCAGCCGCAGTGGGATGAGTATATCCAGAGTATATCCTCTAAGAGGAAGAGGAGAAAAGGATAGCCATATCCCTTTCAACCCCTGACTTTGGCCAACTCTCTGGAGCCATCACTTTCTTCAATCAGTGCTGAAGAAATAGAAGGTATGCACTGATATATTAGTATTGGTTATATATGAAGTATAGTGATACCTCATACAACGTCCAAACTTGGTTCCACAAGTTTGGACTTTATACAGATTTAGACTTTGTATGAGGCATGCAAAATCCTAGCCACGATGCCTCATACAATGTCCAAATCCTAGCCGCGATGCCTCATACAACGTCCAAATCCTTGCCGCGATGCCTCATACAACGTCGTTTCCATAGAGATACATTGTACTGTAACAGCACAGACTTCAGGGCAAAATCAAGGAAACAGACAGGAAACTGACAGAACTTTAAGAAATCATTGTCTAAAGGCTAAATACATTACAAAAAACATGTCAAACAACCTGATTGTCCAAGAACCTGAAGAATGCTGCAAAAATCCCAGGAATGCTTCTAAAAATTCTGACGAAAAAATTCAAAAAAATCCAAAATCACGCTCAAAACTACTCTTAAACACTCTTCGCCTCATGCAAAACCCACAAGAGCAATGCATGCATGTGTCCTGCCTTTTATACTGCCCAGGCACAATGCAACCTGGGAAAAACCCCAATGCCTCATACAAAGTCGTAGCGACTTTGTATGAGGCAATTTGTTTCAAGAAATTAGGCGATGTTGTATGAATTTGATGTTGTACGATGCGGACTTTGTATGAGGTATTACTGTAGTGACATGGCATGCCTAACTCACATGCACCCATAAAAAGATGAGGAGGAAGAAACAGGCAATAGCTTGCACCAGGGGTGCCATCCTGTTGCAAAAGAGATTGCAAGGCATGTTTTACTTCTGCTTCCGGTGGGATGAAGCATGTAACCGGCCCACTGAACCATATGACCTGCCCTTGGCCTGAAAAGTTTGGGCATCGATGGCTTACACCTCAAGCTCCCTGCCAAAGACTTAGAAGCACCACTTTCTTCACTCAGAGAAAAATTGTTGCTCTTTCATGTCCATATCCAAACTTTGGACTGCCAAAATGTAGACAACCTCTTGGCTTTATCATTGGCAGTAATTAAATCTTTGTTGGTACATGTTTCTGGTATTAATTGGCAGACCAGTAAATGAGCTGGATTCTGTATCTCCACATTTGCACCGCATATTGTTGTCTGCCAGTAGCCCCCACCTGAGCATGTTGGGACTCCAACCTTCAGCCTGTTCAGGGTCATCCAAGTGACGTAGGGGAGGTCAAATTCCTCAATTACTTTCCTTTAATGTTAACCTTTGTCCAGTGAGCTCCTTCCTCTATCTTCTAATTTCCTTTTGCTCTTGTATACCCTCAAGAACAGGGGTGACCAACCTTTTTGTGCTGTGGGTCTGACCACAGCCGGAACAACTGAGTGGGCCAGATCATGCCCGCGGAAGCAGTGGCTCACAGCTGGTGTTAATGCGCCCATCTCCGTGAAAGCAGGAAAGCAGAGCACAGAAGAATAGGGTAGATACCTTTGAACTGTGGTGCTGGAGAAGATTCCTGAGAGTCCCCCGGACTGCAAAGAGATCAAATCAGTCAATTCTAAAGGAAATCAACCCTGACCATTCCTTGGAAGGACAAATACTGAAGCTGAAGCTCAAGTACTTTGGCCACCAAATAAGAAGAGAGGACTCACTGGAGAAGGCCCTGATGCTAGGAAAGGTTGAAGGCAAAAGGGGAAAAGGATGGCAGAGGATGAGATGGTTAGATGGTATTGTTGATGCAGTGGAGGTGGATCTGGACAGACTCTGGAGTATGGGGGATGACAGAGGAGCTTGGTGTGCTGTAGTCCATGGGGTTGCAAAGGTCAGATTCGACCGTGTGACTGAACAACAACAACAAATGACTCCAATTTGAGCAACACATAAGTGCTACAAGGTGATGTGGGAAACTCATTATGGCATAGAAGTCAAATAATTATCTCCAATAAAAAGGCATTGTTAAAACCAAGATGGTGAGTTGGTTAAAAATGACCAGGTAGCAAAAGTGTGCTGGAAATAATGTGATAAAACCAGTGGTGGGCTTCAAAAAAAATTACTACCACACTATGGGCATGGCCAACTCTTTGGGTGTGGCCAGGCGACTAGGTGGGCACGGTTAAACTGCTGTATTGTAATGTGAGCTTTCGTGGATCAAGTCCACTTCATCAGACCATTAGTTAGCAATTACACCTCGATGCTCTAATTTTCCTTTAAAGAGTAACTGCTGCGGAGTAACTGCTGGCTCAGCCTCACCCCACTCCAGGCACCCGCACCCAGTAGCAAGGATGTTGGAGTCACATCTGGAGTGGGGTGAGAGGAGGAGGGGAAGGTGGGTGGGGCAGGGAGAGGCAGTGGGCGGGCCCAGACCATTTTGCTACCGGTTCTCCCGGACCTGTCCAAACCTGCTGGAGCCCACCACTGGATATAACTCAGTTTACACTTAAGGGGACACATGTGTTTCTATGGAAATGATTAGAGAGGAACAGAACATCCATTAGGAATGAAAGCTGAAAGGCTTCATGAGATGGGTAGTTCTTTGAGAGGCTCATTCTATAAGAGCCTAATGGACAGTCAGCTAATGTAATTGCTTCAAGAGAGTGAAAAAGCTTCACAATGAAATTTAAGGGATGCATTAAGAAAACCAAAATGCATATTCTTTCTTTTTCTTTTTCTTAATTACTACTTTCATTTGTGTATCTTTATCTTTGGAGCTAGTCACTTCAATTTGCCCATATGCAAGAAAAGGTCTTGGAAGAAACTAACTGTCCTCCCTTTGCCTCTTTATAACAGCTTAATTGATGTTGTGTGGGTAAAATATCACAGAATGCTTCCCAAAATAGATTAGTTTCATTTTTCTCTGTCTTCCGAGACACATCAGACTAGTTCTCTATCTCAACAAAATACATGTATGTTACGCAGCACCTTAATTTTATTCAAGAAATGGTGACTGGCTCTTTTTGTGCCTCTTATTTTAAATGTTCAAAATTATGTGTTTAGTGGGCATGTCAGCTTGGAAAAGTAGGGGAGGTTTTGATGCTTTCTCCCCTGCACGACTATTCTTAAATGAATCCAAATTTGGCAGACAAATCTCCATTTTGAGGTTGAATAACTGTTGCTAGTTCCATGGAGTACCAGGAGATAATGCTTCCCTCTTCTTATTTTCTCTGGCCATAGAGTTGGCAAAGGCTGTGTCCCTAAGTGGGATGAAGGGGCAGCTACCACTGGGGCTCTGGTGTTCACATTAAGCTTCTGCAAATGAATTACAGTTTCTTCATTGTCACTTGTAAAATAATTGATATACTGTAATGGGGTGCCATTTCTCCAGTTCCAAAACAAAGTGTATAATGGCTGACACAGAACACCTTGTCCATTAGTGATCTGTAATGAACATAAAATGCTAGCTTCCATCATGCATTGAAGGGAACATGTTTGAGAACAGGCACTGCTCCCAGTAGCCTTGTGAATGCTTGCTTTACTTCAATCCTATGTGCATAGAGCTAAATGTACTTAGAAACTTCCCTGCGGTCATGAACTCTTGGGTTCTTGGTCACAGGGAGGCTTCTAGACTATCATTCCACTTCATTCTTATGTTACTGAAATATTATTATACAGCTTAAAGCCCAGTTTTGTGGTATGTTTTGTTTCTCTAGGGAAATATTCAGGGAGCTTCCATTTTGACCAAGTTTGCATGGAGAAACTTGTATCTTTCTTGGCTTGGCCAAAAAGACCTTCCCCAAACCCATTGTCCTCAGTCCTTTGACGACATTTCCCTTAGAGACACCATCTTGATTAGAAGGCAATTGAAGGAATTGTGTTTCAGTGTTGCAGAGGATGAGATGAAAATGACTGCTTTAAAATATTTCGTTTCATGCTGTAATTATGGAAACTCTGTACTTAGGTTTATGGGAGCTGACAAACTACAGACAATTTATGTTAGCAAAGATGTGTTTGTGGCTCCTGCTTATCCTTAACAAGCACAGGTTTTGATAGTGGTGTATAAAAATCTCCTTGGTATAAACAGAAAGTTTCTCTGCTGCTGTTAAGCTGCACTGAAGCTTATTTTTCCTGGATTATAGAATTTTTGAAAGCACCCTGGCAACACATTGCCCCAAACACAAGAGGCGATGCTTAAACACCCTGGAATGCAGCTAGGAGTCAGGAAATGTCCATGTACCCATTGCGTGCCCTGTTTTTCTTGAATTGTGGTTATCCTTTCGTAGGCACTCGCTTCATCTCCAAAACATTTTTAACGATACACATGGCAGAAATGACTAAATGTTATGACATGCCCTGAAATAACTTCAGTTCAACTTATATAAATTCTACATGTGCGGTGCTTTTGGGACTTGACAGGTGGAATGTTATTGTGATATTATTTAGCTCTCATGACACAGTAAAGACATTTGCCATTTATCTTATGGCAATATATATTCCAGAGCAAATGAGGGAGGATATATGTTTGATTTTTTTTTTAAAAGACCAACCTCTTCAATGAAATAGCAGTTACTCAAGAAGGCTTAGAAGTGCCTTGAGAAGCAAAAGGAAACCATTTTTATAGTCCAGAATGGCTGTTTTCAAAGTGTGAAATGGACCTCTCTAATTATAAGTGGTCTCTCAGGGGAGTTATGACCTTCTTGGTTTCTTCTCAGTTTTTTTAGTTCGGTCAGGCACTAGCGAAGCCTGAGACACTAGTGCTAGTGTCATGTGGTCCAAATAATTTTCCTGTAGAATGACACCAAGAGATTTGGTTCGAAACACCTACTGGGCAGTGCTGACAGACCTTATGGCAGTCCCTATATCTCATTCTTATCTACTTCACAGAGTTGCTGTAGGGAAAATGGCAGAAGGGAAACTTGTAAGGAAGGATTGTAAGCAAATAACTCGCTCCTGTTTATTGGTTGTCAGAGCTACAATATTGAATAATAATACAGTAATAATTTCATGTCAGAAATTATTCTGGGTTGAAAGGATTTTTTTCAGGAGAAACTCCACTTAGGAAACGCCCAAATGAGGCTCCTTTCATGTCCCCAAGAGCTGAGAGAGAGACGGGCGCTTAATCCGTCATGTAGGGTATTTGATTTTATGGAGTTTGAATTTCCTTCTGGGCTGTCCTACAGCTTATATTCTGTGTCTGAACAAAAGGACCAGATTTGATAAAATAATGTTTTTATTTCAATTTCCAGACATTACTTACTGAAGGAAAAGACAGTGTGAAGAAGGAGAAGCAAGGAATTATGTTGAATATTCTGTGCTTGGAGTCCATTCTCATGTGCC
Organism: Bradypodion ventrale; assembly: GCA_035047345.1. Lineage (NCBI taxonomy): Eukaryota > Metazoa > Chordata > Lepidosauria > Squamata > Chamaeleonidae > Bradypodion > Bradypodion ventrale. Next base: position 324,901,528 of record JAWDJE010000002.1, on the reverse strand, counting down.
ACAGCATATATTTACATGCACATTTTATTTATTATTATTATTTTTAAAAGTTTCTATATTTCAAATTGAAGTGTTGGTCACTATGAGCAGTTAGCATGATAAAACATACAGCATAATCATATCAAACATGTCATCATAGGCAAGATAAAACATGCAAAATCTATGGTCTTAGTGTACTTTTTCTCCATCAGATTGCCAATAAATGTCATATTTAAGGTTACAGATATGGGTAGGGTTTGCAGTTGACTTGGAGACATTTGAAGTTGCAGCATTTTTTGAAATAAAGCATGTGTGTTTCAAATCAAATGGCTATGAGATATGTGCAGGAATGTGATATAAGCGTCACAAAAACTAGCAAGAGGGCTTGTTCCGTCAAAAAAAGTTATGTATTTTTTAAAAAATGTGCCCTTATTTCACTGATAATAATACTAGTAATAATAGATCATTGGTTACTCATAATATATTATTTCCAAACTCATAAGTACTAACATTGCAGATTATTGTTTCTGATGATTGAAAAAACATAAAACTTCCCAGCCACTTGATGGAGCTGATGGAGCAAGATAAAATCAGTATGACTCCACTAGTTTAATATGTCTTTGAGAAGGTATTAATATTTATTCTTACTCATCCTTGTACAGTTATATTAGTCATTTTCTTGTTTGTTTTGTTTTGTCTTGGCCTGCTTTTTTTGTCTCTGTAATGAGTAATTGTGTACATGGCCACACACTATAAAAGGGTGACAGAGCAATAAATATTCAAAATCAGCACTCCCTCTTGGAAAATTTTGTTCCTATTTTCTTAATCATTCTCTAAAGCTAAAAACCTGTAGCAAGTTGGTCCAGAAATGTTCTGCCAAATTACTGTAGATAAGATATTTTTTTATGAAAATAATTGCCATTTCTTTGCAAGAAATGGAATGTATAAACATCGCAGTGCTTGGTGTCGGTGAACTAAAGTGGAATATTTTCAGTCAGACAACAATGGGATATTTTACACTGGCAATGACCAACTCAGAAAAAATAGGGTGGCTCTAATACTGAGGCAAGATGTGGCAGAGACAGTTAGAGTCTACAAGGCAAGGTCTGGCTGAAGAATTTCAGTCATGTTTTTGTTTTTTATCTCTGTGGTTTGTAATTGTGTTTACATGGTCACAGACAGTGAAGGGACCAAAGAATTTCAGAGGAAAATCAGTCCCTGCTTTATAGGCTACTAGTATTTTTTGCCCTGCCCTGCCGGGCAGGTATAACTTGTGTGTTGGTATTTGGGGTAGTTTTAGGGGGTACACACACATATAACACAACCATACATGCAACACACACACACACACACACACACACACACACACACACACACACACACACACACACACACACACACACACACATGACTGGTGCTGTGTGTGTGTGTGTGTGTGTGTGTGGCCTTGCCGAGGCTTCAGGGGGGAGCCACACACAACACAACCACACAATACACACACACACACACACACACACACACACACACACACACACACACACACACACACACACACACACACACACACACTCTGCACATACAATCACACACACACTGTGTAATGTGCCATGGGAGGAAAATGGCAGTTTATTAACAGCCAGGCCTAAAAATGGAATGTTGGAGAGAGCTGATTTGCATGTTGGACTGTGATTGGTTGGGAGAAGATCTAGCCAGGCTGATTGGTTGCGTGGCACGGAGGACACTGGGAAACATAGTTTTTTTCTTTGTTCATCTTCGTGGGGCGGTTGCCCCACTCACGGAGACCGGACCCTTGCGGTGACCCTTGGACGGTCTAAAGGTAAGTGTGGCCGGTTCTGTTCGGGATGGTTGGGTGGTGTTTTTGCCGCTTTTGCCGGACACGCACCAACCTAGTCCCTCCTTGTAGGTAAAGATTGCAGGAAAGTCTTTGACTATGCAGATCAAGAGAAGCTATGGGTTGTTCAGAAAGAAATTGATCTAGAAATGAACTGGACTCACCCCATCTGATTGGCAATTGCTCTTTTTCTCGGAAAGTTTTTCTGTTTTGCACAGCTACATAATACACAAACATCTGGCCTTTTGTGTTGCTTTCCTTTCTATCCCCACTCTATAAACAGAGACACTGCTACTACTTTGTATGCAGCGTACAACAACACAGCAGTTTAGAAATGCTAGGCAAAACTGGCAGTTGGAGATCCAACTGGCAGAAATTGTATGTGTATGTCTAGTTTTTACTGGCTGTAAATTAAACACAACATTTTCAGTGTGTGTGTTGTGTATTAGACTTCTAATACAAGATTGCAGTGTCATAATAATGCCAGTGCAAAGGAGGAAGAAAGCATTTCTTGATTCATCAGTTCCTTAATGAAGTTATTAACTCTTCTCTAACTCCAGAGTGCTTCAAAAAAGCTTGATCAGCTCTATTATTTTGCCAACAAATATGCATATTGTTTTAGTGAACAATGGAGATATGCAGAATCTTCAATTCAGTGGTCATTGAGTAGCTGTATAGATTCTTTGCTATATCACAGGAAGAAGGTTGGTGGATCTGGCTTATTATTATTTTTGGTCATTGAAAACCAGTAGGAGGTGTATGACTGCTAAATAGCCTCCTCATTATTTTAGCAACATTATTCATATTATATTATTTTCCTTTATAATATAAAGAAATTCAAGTTGCATCTGACTTAAGGTGACCCTAACAAGATTTTTGATGCATGTGAGATACTCAAGGAGTGGTTTACTGTTGATGATTCCCATGAGCTTTTATCAGCCAAGTGGGGATTTTAACCCAGAGTTTGAAACTATCCACTACACCACAATGCCATGGTTCCCAATGTGCGGTACATGCAATTTGATTTTAAAGGGGCCGATTCAAGAATGTTTAGGCCTGGTTAATGGTCTTTTAGGCTTCCTCCATGTGAATAGGAGTTCACTTGTTGAATAATTTTAACCTATAAGAAAGGGATGTGGTCGTGCATGTGCAGAATGCGTGTTCACACCTGTCCAGCCTATCCCGTAATGAGCCGGCCACACTTAACTTGCCAAACTGGGACCATCGCCATGAGGATCCGGGGGCCAAGAGTGGAGCCTAAGCCCCACAAAATGGGGAAAAGAACGGAAAGTACAACTCCCATGGTGCCATGGGAGAAAAACAGCAGTTTAACAGCCAGGCCTAGAAACAGAATGTTGGATAGAGCTGATTTGCATGTTGGACTGTAATTGGTGGGGAGAAAATCTAGCCAGGCCTGGAAACAGAATGTTGGAGACAGCTGATTTGCATGTTGAACTGCAATTGGTTGAACTTGAAAGTGAATGACTGATGGGGCAAGGTCCTGATGCAGATGGAACAAACCCATTCCATTTAAGCCTCTACAGCCCTGGAACGAGACACTTTCAATGTACATCAGTGCTGTGTGAGAGAAAGACAGAGAGACAGGGAGTGTGTGTCTGTGTGTGTGTGCAAGACAATGCACAAGACAGTGGGTTCCGGATCACTCACTTGTGTGTGTGTGTGTGTGCCTGAATGAGAGAGAGAGAGAGACAGACAGACAGAGACAGAGACTCTGTGTGTTGGGGTGTATCAGGGTCCGAAAAACCTAAACATACAATTCCTTCCTTCCCTACCTCTAGCCGTTCTTCTCTCTCATTCTTACCCTCCCGTCTTCCTTTCATCCTAAATTTCCCCCTCAATAGCTACCATCCCTCCCTCATCATCATGCTGGGGTGAGTCTGCCAGGTTCCTTTACTGAGAGCCAGGGGGCATCACAAACAGTGTGGGGGGAGGCAAAAAGGAAAAAAAACATCCCCAAGCCACCTCCACCCCACGGGTTGACCCCCCCCCCCAAATAACCGTAAGTAATAGGCACATCCCAGTAAGCCTCCCATCAACACACAAATCAGTCTGCTTCTGCAGACATTTCCAAGGTCATGTGGCAGGCATGACTAGACATCGGAGCACACGTAACACTTTTTAACTTCCCAACAACGTGGTGCCTTTTTATCAACTTGCAATTTCTTGCTTTCAAACAAAAAGGTTGACAGGAGCTGGGAGAAAGACGGGGGATCATTCCCTCCTGCAATACTCAAGAATCGAACTGCTCACCTTCCACATTCCAGTAAGCCTCTATCAACACACGGATCAGTCTGCTTCTGCAGACGTTTCTGTGGTCATGTGACAGACACCGGAGCACACGTCAAACCATCTATGACAAAAAGCAACTGCATCTGCATCACACACACACACACACACACACACACACACACACACACACCAGATAAAAATATCATAAGAAGGGACATACATTCCCACAATTTTAAAAAAATTAATCCCCCCGGCAAGGCCGGGCAATCAGCTAGTAAGAACTGTATGTCATCAGGAGTTTAGAGATGCTTAGGTGGGGCATGGGTTTTTTATGGGTGTAACTTAATCAAGGTGCAGGACTGAATATCTAATCAAATGCAAACCTACATATGTTTTAGACACAAGCAATTATAACAATAGGTTGCTGCTCTCAAAATGTTTTTTTTGATAGAACTAATATAAACGTAAACAATGGGTTCTAGATTGTAGTGTAAATGTAGTTATAATTTCAGAGTTAAAAACTTGTGGTGATTGTGTATATTAATGGGTTGTATCTTCAAATGTTAGGGCTTTGCATCTGTGCTTTAGAAGCCACCCCACTCCCCTTTTCACCCTCCCAAAAATGCTATGCACTAGTCTAACTTTGGGCTGGCTGTTATGACTTTTCCCCCCTGCTGTGAACAAAGTTTTGCCCTTCATGGTCCTAAACTCAATGCATGTGCATGACTTAAAGGCATTACTTACCAATAAATAGGAGATTAGCTGCGGCTTGTATATTTCCTGATGGTTTCACATTTTTTCAGATGGCTCATTGTTATCCTGTTTCCTTTAACGATGGGACACTCTAATGAGTTTGCCATCTGACATACATCTGCTTCCTGTTAAACAATACCTTCATTCTTCCAGAGCTGCTAAACTCATATGAGAGTAGTATCTTTGCCGTGAAAACAGCAAGTACAAGAAGATTGTTGTATATTCCATTTCCCTATTGTGCCTTTTTTAAAATATATTGTCAGACTGTGGTAAGTGACTATGGGAACATACTGGAGATTGGGAATTGTTTAACAGATGGCACAAAATTTGAATCTTTCACTTACTCCATATAACATTTTATTTTTTAAAAAACCTCCAGTTTATGAATGTGGAATATTGTGCTTCTGTATCCACGATTTGGAAGGCCAAGAAATGGCCTGATATTGTTGCGCAGTATTGTGTCTGTATTGCCAGCAAGAGAAAGGATGCCAAGCTCTATGTAGCAGAGATCAGCCTGTATGTTAACAACATCAGTGGCAGCCTACAAGATGCTCTACAGCAGGGATTCTCAACCTGCGGCCCGTGGACCAGATGTGGCCCGTGGCACCATTTCATGTGGCCCACCTCCACTACACCAAGAAGTATCATGTGGTGGAGGAAGGGCAAAAATGCCCGTCTGGCCCCTGGTTGAGAACTCCTGCTCTACAGGATCCACTCTTGTGCTGCTAACTTTCACACTTGTTGAAAAACAATTGTTTTGTGTTTATGTGAGGAGCCTTTAAGTTGCTTGGATTTTCCCATGCTTAGTATCTATGTGAATGGTACTATTCTCTTTGGCTGTAGATCATCTGACGGCTGCTATTGGGGAAGAGAAGGTTTGCCCATGTCCATGTAGGACCCCTTGTGCTTCAGGATTTATTTTATTACCTATTTTTTTGCCCAATTAAGATATTTTTTTAAAAAGGTTTAACTTTAGGGTTGATTATCACTTGATAGAGCTGTTTTGTATTTGATAAATGTTCATATTTCTGGAGAGATGGTCTGCTTTGTTTTTAGAGTAGCACTTCCAAAGAGGAAGGTTAGTGGTAATTATTTGACAAATAGTTTTTTAAAAAAAGATGAGTACATTTTACTTGATAGAATGCTGGTTTTAGTTAATTCTGATTTGATTAACATGTTTGCTTTGTTTTCTCTTTTTAAAATGTTTCTGGCGGCACAAATACATTTGTAGCTGTTGTTTATTTTCAGTTTAAGTTTATTTTCCTCCTCCTTTTCTGATGAATACCATATTTGCCGGCGTATAAGATGCATCGGAGTATAAGACACACCCCTTTATTACCAAAATAGCCCACTATAGGCCACTATATACAGTACAAGACACACTCAATTTTTTCAGTGTATTTTAAGGGGGGGGGAGTGGGTCTTATATGCCCGCAAATAGGGTATATCCATTGCTCCACTTTTCAGATCATATGTGTTTTGCCTAATAATAGATCTTACTCCACTTACAGGAAAATATACGTCTAATGGGTAGGTTCCTACGCAGTTACGTTCTGCTCTCTTGTGCCTCATTTATCTCTGTGAAAGATTTGGTTTTGCTTTTCTTGTTCCTTTTGTTCTAATATCCCTATACTTAATTTGGGGGAAAGGAAAGCATCCACTCGTTATTTTTCAGAGGTGGGCTTGGAAAACAAAGTGAGTACTGTGTCACATTTACCCTGTCTTATTACAAGATAAATGAGGAAAACAGCATGTGGCATAAAAGAAACATGTGAGCAGCAGCAAACAAACTGTTCCCTTTGAATTTTCAATATCAAACACACACTTCAAGTGTTAGATGAACTACCTTGTCTACTTCTGTATCCTAGAGCATTAAGTTGAAGTGAAGTCTTTGAGTTTCCCCTTCCCGCAGTATGTACAGAGGCAGAATATTTCCAGATGGAGGGTATTTAAAGTGTCAGGTAGGCTAATTGAGCATGTCTGAGACCCACATGCCTAACGGGGTTGTGCTGATCTCTGTGAGTTGAGGGTCAGAAGATGTATATTGATGGGCTGAGTTAGAGTGAAAAATGGTGGTCCTAATGGTGCTTTGTGTGCCTTTGAGAGACAGAAAGAGAGCCAGACAGATGCAAGTGTGCTGGGTTTTATTACGAGGTGGACTGAAAAACAAGGTGGCAAAAGAGATATAAGCTTCGTTAACTTTAGGTCCCATCTTACCCTTCCAGTGTGGTCATTATCTGTGATTGATGATAAAGGAAATCCAGTATGCATGATGACCACTAATTTGAGAAAAAGTTGAATTTAACCAGTGGGAGAAAATTGGGATCGGATAGTACAGTAGGTGGGGTGAGAAGATGGGATTGAAGAAGGTGGGCTCATAGTACTTGGGTGCAGAAGTGTTGTGTGCTCTGCCTGCACACAGAAAGTTACCTTAAATGGTTTGTGGAACAGATTTAGTCTGGTTGTTCAGCTAAGACCTGTGTTATATAGTTGTCCCTCTTCAGCGTAACGCCCCTCCACCAAGACAGGGTGCTGTTCTTTTTGGAGGGGATGATGATTGCTGCTGCTTCCTGAGTTTTGGCATTTCTAATATTGTCATCTTCAATCCCTTTTTGTTCTTATCCTTTTAGATCTCCTTTATTTTCTGTACTATTAGGGAGTTTTTTAATCATAAGGGGGGTAACTCAGTGGGTCCCAATATGGGGCCCACACTCCACAGGGGGACTTCATTTCTCAAAAGCCTAAGTCAGTAAATTGGCTGATCAGTGCTTTGGGGAATTGACTTAGGCTTCTGGGAATTGAAGTCCCAAAACCAAAGGTTTGGGAAACAATGAGGTAACTGGTTTCCACAGCTGTCCTAACCATGGCTTTAATTGAGACCATTCATTTGTTTATGTTTAACCATGTGTTTTAACTGCTGGGTGATACTTTTCAGGCCCAAACAAAGCTACACCTGTTGAACCAAACAAAGACCTTTAGTATTAGAAGGGTGAGCTAGTTCTCTCCTGAGGCTATTTACACAGAGCTTCTTTTCCAGTATTTATTTTAGAGTTTTGCAAAGGGAGATAATTTGGAGGGCAAAGATATCCTGCTTGAGAAACGGACAGAACCTGAATAAACAAATGCTTGCTACAGATCACTAGGAACATCTGTAGTTTTTAGATTGTTTTGAGAGCACATACCATTTTTTTCTTTCTTTCTTTTACTCTTTTTCTTGTTTGGCTATTTCCCCCTTTCCTTTAAAAAATGAAAGACTAACAAAGAAGTTACAGCTGCGCTAGATATGACATGCCACTGTTTTAATTTAAAATTTTAAAGCCCTAGCAGAAGAGTGGTTTTATTATATCATGGAAGAGAATAAAGCCACTTGCAAATTTCAGTCATGGTTGTCTGTTTTCTCTGATGTAGAAGAAGTCTACTATTCTGAAGATGATTTTATTTCTTAATGAACTTTGCCTTTCTCATATTTTCTGACTCTTCCTCACGTTCTGCCTGTAGCCTTTCTTCCAAACCATGTTCTACAGTCTTTCAAGCTTGTTGTTATGCCTGAGGACTGTTTTTCTACCCACTTGGTTAATTAGGCTTCCCAATTCTCTCCCTGTTTATTTTTCTCTCTTGAAGAAATTCATTGTAGCCTTATCTTCCCATATTTGGGCTACTCTGGCCTGGAGTCTTATCTCCTGACTAAAAAGCAAAACAAAATTTTTATTCTCATATGGAACAGAAGGTCATACCTGTCAACCATCCCGTTTTGGCTGGGAAAACCCCGTAATTTGATGTCAATTGACGTCACAACCCGCCCCGCGCTGCCAAAAACCCGTAATTTGGCAGCGGGGGAAATGCTTTCCACACATGCGTAGAAGCGCTATGCCGCTTGCGCAGCCCCTACGCAAGCGGCGTAGCGCTTCCACGCATGCGTGGAAAGCAACCTGCGCACAAGCGATCTGCGCAGGTCCTGTTTTTCCGGAGCCGCGGGCTTACAGGTATGCAGAAGGTATCTCTTGTATATTTCATCTGGTGACTCCTGAAGAGTTTTCCAGCAAAGCAGGAGAGAGGCTCAGTGGTGGGCATCAGCAGGTTCACACCAGTACGCACATACCAATAGTAAAAATGTCTGGACCTCCCCACCTCCCCGCCCACCTATTACTACTACTAAAAGAGGCTTCGGAGGGGACTGGCTCCATTTCCGCCTTCATCAAAGGCTTTTCCTGGGCTCCGTTTCACCCCAAAGCGCATCCCCAGCCACTCCAGAGTGGTTGGGGAGGCACTTCGGGGTGAAACGGAGACCAGGAATAGCCTTGGACGAAGGGGGAAATGGCTTCGGAGGGGGCTCTTCACTATAGAGCTATGAAAATAGAAGCCTCTTCTATTTTCATCACTCTATAGCGAATCTCTGAAGCCATTTTCCCCTTGTCTAAGGCTTTTCCTGGGCTCCATTTCACCCCAAAGCACATCCCCAGCCACTCACCACTGGGTGAGATCATTCGTTCCCACGGGGTGAGGTATCATCAGTATGCAGATGATACCCAGCTGTACATCTCAGCCCGTGGGGACCCGAGTGATGCAGTCAAAGTCCTAACCAGGTGTCTGGGGGCTGTTCGGGACTGGATGGGGGACAACGGGCTACAACTGAATCCCGGCAAGACTGAGTGGCTATGAATCAGGGGCCCCGAGATTTCCCGAGAGCTACCATTTTTGGTCCTGGCTGGGGCATCTTTGCCCCAGTCACATCCGGTGCGTGATTTGGGGGTTCTCTTGGACTCACGGCTACTGTTCGAGGAGCAGGTGGCAGCCGTGGCTAGGAGGGCCTTTGCACAGCTTCGTGTCATCTACCAATTACGCCCACTCTTGGACCGGGACTCCATGATTACGGTCACTCAGGCTCTGGTCACTTCCAGATTGGATTACTGTAATGCGCTCTCATGGGGCTGCCTTTGGCGACCATCCAGAGGCTTCAGTTGGTCCAGAATGCGGCTGTCTGGGTGGTGATAGGGTGTGGGCGTTATGCGCATGCCTCACCGCTGCTTCGGGAGTTGCACTGGCTTCTGGTTTGCCTCCGGGTGCAATTCAAGGTGTTCATTTTGACCTTTAAAGCCCTACATGGCATTGGTCTGGGATACTTAAGAGACCGCGTTACCCCAAGGTGGTCAGGCCGTCCTACTAGGGCAGATAGGAGGGGCTCAGTGGTGGTCCCACCTGTGAAAGAAGTCCATCTCAGTGGGGCCAGGAAGAGAGCCTTCTCCGTGTCTGCCCCTGCCCCGTGGAACCTTTTACCACCAGAATTGCGTCTCCAGTCGAATCTTCTCCCCTTCAGAAAAATGTTGAAGACTTGGCTATGTCAGCGGGTTTGGGGCATGTGTGACTCTTCTGTACAAGCCCGTTGGCTTATTTAGCCTCTCGAGGGATCCTGTTTTTCACTGTTAATACCTTTGTCTGTTTATTGTTTTTTGCAATTTAATGCTCGGTGGGGGAGGGGGAGGGTGTTTTTAAGCTACTATCTGATTAGTTTTTATGTGTTTTAATGTTGTTTTTAGCGGGTTGGGTTGGTATTTTTAACGGTTATTTTTTTGTGGTTATATTGTATTTTGTATATGTTGTTAGCCGCCCTGAGTGATGTTTTTCATCAGGAGGGCGGGATAAAAATTTATAAATAAATAATAATAAATAAATAAATCTTGATGTTCTTTCCTAATCCCTTCATTGCTGCCCTTATGAGCGTCAGTCTTGTTCACATTTCTTGGCTGTAGTCTCTATTTCTTTCTGAACAACCCATAGTGTCTCATGAACCAACTATTAAAGGCTTTGCTATAGTCTATTAATCGTGATCTTCTTCTGAAATTCTTTGGTGAGCGCCAGTAGCTAGCAGATCTTATGATCTTGTTTGTCTCTTCCTTTTCAGAATCTTGCATCAGCATCAGGCATTTCTTGCTCCATATACAGTAGAAGCTTTTGTAGCCAAACTTGAGCATCACCTTGCATGTATGGGAGATTAAAGCAGTGGTCCTCTAGTTGCTGTACCCTTTGTCATCTCCCTTTTTTTTTTTTGAAGTCTTGAATAGGAATTTAATGTTGCCATTCTGATTTGTTTTCCATATTTGTTGACATGTTCTTGTTAGGATTTTGACAGATTCTGTCTCTATGGCTTGAAACAGTACTACAGTGGAACCCCAGATAACGACAAAACTTGGTTCCACAAGTCATGTCGTTGTCCGGCTTTTGTCATTTTCCGGTGCATGCATTGGATAACGCAAAAAAAGAAAAGAAAAGAAAGAAAGGCTGCCTCAGTGAGGGTCAGGGAAGCTGATCCGCACTGTATCCGACACCCCTATCCTGCCCGGGTGTTGCTGCAAGGCAAAACGCCGGGGTAAACTCCTTCGCCCATTTTGGGTTCTACACCAGCCCAAGTGCCTCCGTGAGAGTCGGGGGAGCCGATCCATGCCTCTGCCCACCCCTACAAAAAGGATGCCGTGATATACTACCTGTCCACGCTGGTATGGGATGGGGAAAAAAAATCACAATTTTTGGGTCCCTGTTTCCGGCTCCCCAGCAGCATCTGGGAGGCCCTATTCCGTGCTATTCCTGCCTGCCTAGGACCTCCAAGTGCTGCGCAACAGCTGAAAATAGTTGTGGCCGCCATTTTGCCTTTTTTTTACTTCAATTCCCAGAAGCCCAAGCACTCTTTAAACAAAATGGCCACCGCATGCCTTTTTATAGGGTGTTTGGGCTTCTGGAAATTGAAGTCCAACAAAAAACAAAATGGTGGCCACAACTATTTTCAGCTGTTGCGCAGCACAGGGAGGTCCTAGGAAGGCAGGAATGGTGCAGGTCTTCCCAGTCTCCCAGATGCTACTGGGGAGCTGGAGAGCCGGAAACAGGGACCCAAAAATGGCAATTCCCCCCCCCCCCCATCCCCAACCAGCGTGAACAGATAGGAGATCAAACACATTGCGCTGGATAACGACAAATGATGGTATCCGGCGCACATCTTTTCTAAAAATGTGCTGTCGTTATACAGTTTTGTTGTTATCCGGGTTCCACTGTACTGGTATTCTCTCTGCCCTGCTGATTCTATTCTTTCTAGTTCTTTCAACAACATTCACTTTACTTTCTATAATTTATTTATTTATTTGTATTTATTTATTACATTTATACCCCATCCATCTGAGATATTTTCCCACTCTGGGTGGCTTGCAACACAACAACAACAACAATAGAAATCTTTACAATAAAAAATGTGTAGACAAATTGAATAAAATTAAGAATATCAAGAATAATTAATCTTCAAAGGAATCGGTTTTCTATAGAGAGGATCATTCCAGTAGCAAATTGAAAAGTGCAAACACCTATGTTACTTCCGACTTGACACACTAGTAAAACTACTCCTCTGGAATTTGTCATAATGAGAGCACAACATACAGTGTGTGTATTCTTTTTCATAATCAAATCTTTGGATAAACAGTAGCAGTTCTATGGGACTCAGATATAGACAAGCAGCAACATTGTCTCAACCATGTTGTTGTAGCTAGAGACCATGTTCACTATTATGCATTAATTTGCTAATGCCTACAACCGCGGGCACATATCAGAAAGAGGTTTGGTTCAAGAATATTATGAACCTAATCAAAAAACAACATACTTATTGCATTTTTATACCAATCCTTTGGGAAAGTTCCCACTCTGGGCGGTGTACATATAACTATCAAAATAACATAATAAAACACACAACAATTTTTTTAAAAACCAACCTAATAAATACATCCTAAAATAAAATAACTGGCATCTATGGGCACAGAGAACCCTAAATTTATTGCTAAGGGGGTAACATTCTGAAAAGCTTCCTAGAATAAGAAAGTTTTTAATACCTCACACAATAAGACTAAGCGAATTCTGACACACAAGCAGTAAAACTTTCAACCTTTATCACAAATATTGGATTATATTATTTATTAATGATATTATTGAGTTAAAGAATACATGGCCAAGAGAAAAGCAACAGTTTTAATTTGTAAAATATTTTAAAATAATTGGAGTCTGTCTGGAAGTACAGTAATTCTACTGTTAGTCATCCCTGCCTAATAATCAGTACTGCATATATGATATCAAACCAAACAGGCACAGAGAGAGAGACAGAGAGGGGGAGATTGAGTTGGTACTTTAGCGCCTGTTTTCTGTGGACACTGTAGTAGAGTTGATGGAGCCAGCCAGCGTTTTGCTGGCAGAAACTCATCCACATGTGCAGAACACATTTTCACTGTTGTTTTAACATATTTCAGGTGCAAATATCAGTGCTTGGCAGGGCGTGATGATCTTCTGTTTCGGTGATTTCGTTAGGAAAATAATCACCAACTGCAATTTGTTTGCCAACTGCCAGGGAAAAAAGAGAGAGAAGAAGCCCTTTTCTGGAGCAAGAGATTATAATCGCTCTAATTGTGGTGTAGCTGTAAAAAGGCTTGCAGCGAAGCTAATCAATTTTTGTCACTCTTGGAATGACCTCGTAAAGAAAGTGTTCTTTGTATCTGTGGCTCTGTGTTGGAACCTCTCCTCCCTCCTTCTTCAAAGGGTATTCTGCTAAGATGGTCTCTGAATTCTAATTTTTAAAAAGAGAAGATTTAGAGAAGGCACCGTTTTGTTTTGTTTTTTACATTTCATACCAAGTGTGAAATTGCAGGCTGTGGTAGAAAAACGCGGTTGCCGTCTACATTATTAGCTTCTTCTTACTCTGAGTGAAACGAACATTTAGAATGAGTGTGACATTAATACAACTATTAGTTGTGATTTGTCGCCACTCTGATTGCTTTTAGAAGGAAGTGAAAACATATCTGTTTTGGGCTGGCGTTTGATGCTTAAGCTGAAGTGCTGCATTATTTTTGACTAGCAGATTTTGCCCAGCGGTGTCGGGCTGTTTTAAATGGTTTTGGAAGGTTTTTTTTCTTAATGTTGGTAAAGAGCCGGGCTGTTTTAAATTGTGTTGTAAAGGAAAAATTTTTTTTGGTAATTTATATTAAAAAAAGGTGTGTTGGTGGTTAGGGGTGGTTTTGGGTGTGCACAACCACCACTACCCATACAATACCACTCCAACCACCAACACACACATTAAAAATTCCTGGCAAGGCAGGAGTGTTGTGTGTGTGTGAGAGAGAGAGAAAGAAAGAGAAAGAGAGAGAGAGAGAGAAGCAGTGTGTGTGTGTGTGTGTATTGTCCCCCCAACCCTTCCAGAGCCAGGGGACCCTGCAGAGAGGGGATTCCCCCCCCCCCCCCCCGCAGGACACCCCGTTATTAAAGAGAAGAAACCAAGCTCTTTCTTCTCTTTTAGAACAGAGTGTTTGGGAGGGGGATGTATTCGATCTCCTCTTCCTGGTACCCTGGGTTTGGTAGGGTTGGGGGGACAAAAGGGGTCTGTCCCCCCCAACCCTTCCAGAGCCAGGGGACCCAGCAGAGAAGGGATCGTCTCCCCCCCAAAAAACAACAACAACAACCATTCCGTTTTAAAAGAGAAGAAACCAAGTGGTTTCTTCTCTTTTAAAATGGAGTGTGTGTGTGTGTGTGTGGGGGGGGTGTATTCGATCCCCTCTCCCTGGTCCCTGGGTTTGGTAGGGTTGGGGGGACAAAAGGGGTCTGTCCCCCCAACCCTTCCAGAGCCAGGGGACCCAGCAGAGAGGGGATCATCCCCCCCCAAAAAAACCACTCCGTTTTTAAAGAGAAGAAACCAAGTGGTTTCTTCTCTTTTAAAATGGAGTGTGTGTGGGGGGGTGTGGGGGGGTGTATTCGATCTCCTCTCCCTGGTCCCCTGGGTTTGGTAGGGTTGGGGGGACAAAAGGGGTCTGTCCCCCCAACCCTTCTGGACCCAGCACCTTTCACTGCCTCCCTCACCCACCCCCTAACCCTTACCTAACCCTTATCTTTTCCTGGCTCCCTCCAGCTGGGTCTTTCAAAGTCTTTCCCTCCTCCTCTGTGCTCGTATCCCTCAGCCTGATTGGCTGAGGGGTTGCACAATGCAAAGGACACTGGGAATTGAAGTCCTTTTCTTTGTTCACGTTCGGGGTCTCCTGCCCCACTACCACATTTCTCAACCCAACAGTTACCTGCGAACCCGGTTCGGGTGAGTGCAGGGAGACTCGGTCGGGGCTAGTGGGGCCTGGTGCAACATCCTTTGTCACATTCCAACGGTTAACGCACAGATTTATAGGTATAGATATGTATGTGCTACAATTTTAATCTCTCCCCCCCCCCAATTTACTATGTCTAATGTTTATGGTTTTATAAGTAGGTTGGGTTTATATGATCATATTAAATTTTAAGCTAAATGTTGGTTTTATTTCTTTTTATTTCTTTTTAAAACTGTTGGTTTTATTTGTTTTTATTTGTTTTTAAAACTGTAAGCCACTCTGAAAGAGTTAGGCCAGGTTATACTGCTATGGTAATAGAGTAGACCATACTGCCAGCAACTCAACTCCAAATGTCAGGCGGCAGTTAACTAACATGACACCCCTAAGGACTAACAGCCTTGAGTGCTGAGGTCCACAGGGAAGGGTGATGGTCCCCAAGTGGATTGAATCCCACTTGACTCCTCCTTGATGGAGAACAGCAGATTCATCAGTTCTGGCTTGGGGGTGATGAGGACTTTGCGTGACAAAAGGGCTCAGGATTATAAAGTGACTCTTAGAAATGAATCAGTGGTACGGGGTTCATGCTGTGATGCGGAAGGCAGATAAAAGGTCACTGCATTATATTCTCAGGGCAATCTTCATATCTGATCACCATGAGGATCACCTATATTTGGATTCAGATATGGCAAAAGAAGAAGCCACTCTGAGGGACATCTTTTAGAGCAGGGGTTCACAAACTTTTTCTACCGCGAGCCAGTCAGTGGTTCCTCCCACTGGAAGCGGAAGTAAAATGCACCCATGCACCCATGGCTGTCGTTTATGACAGTGTTTTTGCACATGTACGGGTGTGTTTTATTTCTGCTTTCGGGGGCGGCACGGGCGGCATGATTTGGCACTGCAGGCCATAGTTTGGCCAGCCCTGTTTTAGAGGTAAAGGTGGGGATTACAAAAGAAATGAAATAGTCTTAATAACAATGTTCCAGAAATCACAAGAATGAAAGCGCTTAGTGAGCTCTTTTATGCTTGCCTTCCTTTTTGCTGAGCAATTCTGTTGGCACCAGCAGCACAGATGCGATCAGAGTACTGAGAAGGAGAGTAAAATAATGTACTATATTCTAGACCTTTCACTTTCTGTGAGCAATAATCAGTCCCTGTAAGTTTCACACAGAGCATTCGCTAACTAGTCCATTCTGCCTACTTTATGTCAGTTTTCAATGTATGTGTTCATTAGTCCATCCTGTCCCCTTACGTATACAGTGGAATCCCGGATAACGTCAGCACCGGATAACAACAAAATCATATAACAACAGGACATTTTTAGAAAAGGTATGCACCGGATACCGTCATTTGTCGTTATCTGACGCATCGTGTTTGATCTCCTACCTGGTCATGCTGGCTGGGGACGGGAAAAGAAATCACAATTTTTGGGTCCCTGTTTCCGGCTCCCCGGCTCCCCAGAGGCGTCTGGGAGGCTAGGAGGACCTATTCCACGCTATTCCTGGCTTCCTAGGACCTTCCTGTGCCGCGCAACAGCTGAAAATAGTTGCAGTCACCATTTTGTTTTTGTTTTTTGGACTTCAATTCCCAGAAGCCATTTAAACAAAATGGTTACCGCATGCATTTTTACATTTTTAAGTGCATTTTCATGTTGTGCTTTTTGTAGGGGTGGGCAGAGGTGAGGATCGGCTCCCCCGACCCTCACAGAGGCACCCAGACTGGTGGCGAACCCAAAATGGGTGAAGGAGTTTTGCCTTGCAGCAGCACCTGGGCAGGTCGGGGCGGGGGGGTCGGCGTCAGAAACAGTGTGGATCGGCTTCCCTGACCCTCACTGAGGCAGCCGGGCTTTTTTTAGCATTATCCATTGTATGCGCTGGACAATGACAAAAACTGGACAACAAGGTTGTGACCTGTGGAACCAAGTTTTGTCATTATCCGGGGTTCCACTGTATTTAAAAATACATTCTCAAATTACACATTTTTGTATCGTGTGTGTGTGTTTTTAAACTCAGAAATGTATAGGGGATTCAAGTATGTGCAGATCCAACTGCATTTCAGGCTATGCATGATTCCAGGAGGAGCAGGTTAGATGGATTTCGGCTTGAACTATGAATTGAATGAAACACTTGAGCATCATTGCCTTTTGCTTGAGAAGAGAGTTTCCCCCATCCTCTGAGGAATGAGTAAGGAAACAGTGGAGTGTTCCAGGCTGTTCTGCCTGAGGAAGTTAATGTCCTCCCATGCTTCATGCATCATATTAGCAAGGTAATATGCCATGCTACAAAATTCCCACCAACAGCCAGAGGGGAGATAGTCTGTGTTTTGTTTTGGTTGTTTTGTGGGGTTATATTTTATGATTGTTACTGTACTGTTGTTGTTTTGATTGTAAGCCGCCCTGAGTCCCTACGGCGAGTGGGCGGCAATATAAATCTGAACAAACAAATAAATAAGTAAGTAAATTTGATTGTGACCTCTGTTTGGCACACACACACACACTAGAAATAATACTAAGGTTTGGCTACTATGGCAACAAACCTCAGCTTTATTGACAACTTTCATTTCTCTTTTGTTTGAGATGCACATAGTAAAATGAATGGTGAATTTAATGAATTAAGGTTAATCAGTAATAGTTTATTGGGGTCATTGGGAATTCCTTATTTTACTGGCATTTTCTTTTGAAAAGGGATGAGTTTACAGCCTGGTGACACTGAATAACTGCCTCAGGAAGCTTTGGCTTCAAGAGATTTTTGTGTTTCTGTTCTTTTGTTGCTATGGGAAATGAAAAGGACAAAAAGATGGTGGTAGAATTGAACACTGTGAGACAAATAGGGATACCCAGAAGGCTTCTTTTGCATTCTGAGCTGTGTTTGTCTCTTTGTAAATCACATGTCATAAATAAGGGTACTTTGATGCAAACTGATTTTCTTTTTATGCATTCTAGCAAAACATTTGATAGATTCTTCTTCATTCATGTCTAGGTTAGACTTTAAACTGCCAAACTAAAGCCACCTTCCTGGCTTTGTCACTCACTGGCCAAATGTAAGTCCTCATCAGTACATGTTTCCGTAGTAACCGGCAGACCAGCAAATGATCTGGATTCTGTATCTCTCCACATTCACACAATGTGTTGTTGCCTACCAACAGCCCCCCACTTGAGCATGTTGGTCTTAGATTTAGGCACTCTGATTTTCAGCCTATTCAGGGTCCTCTAAGTTAGGGGTGCCCAAACTTTTCCGGCTGTGGGCTGATCACATGGTTCAGGGAGCGCCTTTTACTTCTGCTTCCAGGAGCGACGAGGGCTTCGCGGGCGGATGAATTGGTGTTGGGGGACCGCATCCGGCCCCTGGGCCGTAGTTTGGGCACCCTCGCTCTAAGTGATATAGGAGAGATCGAGTTACTTAGCTAGATCTTTTGATGTTATTCCTTGTTCAGTGAGCTCCTTCTTTCGTCTTCTAATTTGTTTTTGCTCTTGCGTACCCTCACAAATGTTTGTTCTTGCCATAAAGCTCTTCCTGGATCTGAACTGGCAGATTTGAGGCTCATATTCGTTCAGAAGATTTCGAGGGTAATTCTCTTGCTTAGTTCTCTCGGCATCCACTGCTACTTCTCTCCTTATCTTAGGTGGAGCAATACCAACAAAAGGATATATTTTCTCTACTGGTGTAGGTTTGAGGCATCCTGTGATAAGTGAAGATGGTTAACAGTCACCAGCTTTGGGTGAATGTGAATGCAGAATTGTAAAAGATGCTAGTGTCATGCGGACTTCCAAAGACTTCAGTTCTGAAACAAATGAAATGCTAGAACAATTCCAATTTGGTGCTTAGAATTACTAGTGCCTATTCAGCATTGCGTACCACCATCACAAGATGTTTAACCCCCTCATGGTCATGTCTTGATGAAGAATTCAAACAGAAGTAAATGATTAAAAGTATTACAAGACTTTTACACTTTAGTTTCTCTGAATGTAAGTGTATTGTTTCCAAGATGATGATGATGATGATGATGATGACAGAAATTATTCTGGATTGAAAGGATTTTTTTTTTTTTTGCAGAAGAAACTCCGCTCAGGGAATGCCCAAATGAGGCTCCTTTCATGTCCCCAAGAGCTGGGACAGAGACAGGTGTTCAATCCGTCATGTAGTACCAGGGTCTTGAACTGCCAACTTGCCAGCCTTCCAGCTAACAAGGCGAGCTCTTAACAACGGTCAGTTGGGGGTCCTACTCCTGTACCTGCCTCCTTGCAGGGTAAGGGACTCCCTGCCTGGGCTCCTTGAAGCCATCTCGGCATTGGCTTTGGAGTTCCCTAGACTGATGGTTTTGGGGGACTTCAATTTGCCTTCGCTGGGGTCTGGTTCCGAGGTGGCACAGGAGTTCATAGCTTCCATGGCAGCTATGGACCTGGCTCAGGTAATTCAGGGTCCGACCAGGGGCAGTGGCCACACGCCAGATTTAGTCTTTTTGTCGGGGCGGTGGCAGAGTGATCTGAGTTTACAGAAGCTAGACATAACACCTGTGCCATGGTCAGATCACTATCTGGTGGCTCTAGACTTTCTGGGGGCGACACTTCATCGTAAGGAGGCAGGGTCGATTAAAGTGGCCTGCCCCCGGCAACTGATGGATCCGGATGGATTCCAGAGGGAACTGGGGGAATTTCCTCTGGATCGGCGACACGATTCACCTGAGGCAATTGTTGACCTGTGGTACGGGTCGACGACATCTGCCTTGGATGTAATCGCTCCACTACGGCCTCTCAGAGCCCATGGAGCTAGGTCATCCCCGTGGTTCACTGAAGAACTACAGGAGCTCAAACGGGCAAAGAGACGCCTTGAGCGCCGCTGGGTGAAGACCCAGAGCGATTCCGATTGGACACTAGCTAGAGCCGCTATTAGGGCCATCTAGTGGCGATGGGGGTGGTGAGGAGGCAGTACTTCACCTCCCTTATTGCCTCCACTGATAATCGCCCAGGCATCCTGTTTCGGGTGACCAGGTCCCTCCTGGGTAGGGTGGGCCCTGTGCCTGGTTGGCAGGGATCGGCTGAGGACTTTGCTGACCATCTGGTGGAGAAAATCGATCGGATCCGCTCGGGGTTCAAACTTGGCGTGGACGGGGAGGGTCCGGGGGGAGCCAGTGCGCAGTCTTGCGGTGTTACCTGGGATCGGTTTTATCCAGTTGCCCCGGATGAAGTGGACAGGCTCCTTGCAGTGGTCCGTGCCACTAATTGTCCATTGGATCCCTGTCCCGCCTGGCTGGTAAAAGCCTCTAAGACGGTGACAGGTGGCTGGGTCGGGGCTATAATTAACGCGTCTTTTCGAGAGGGGATGTTTCCTGCACTGCTGAAACATGCTCCTGAAGAAGCCATCCCTCGATCTAGCAATCCTAACCAACTACAGACCTGTATCCAACCTTCCTTTTTTGGGGAAGGTTCTGGAGAAGGCAGTGGCACGTCAGCTGCAGGGGGTACTGGACCCATTCCAGTCAGGATTCAGACCTGGTTATGGTACTGAGACTGCATTGGTCGCGCTGATGGATGATCTCTGGCGAGAGCGGGATGGCGGTCATCCGTCCGTCCTTGCTCTTCTTGACCTCTCAGTGGCCTTCGATACCGTTGACCACGGTATCCTTCTAGAACGGCTCCGAGGATTGGGGATCCAGGGTACGGTGTGGTCCTGGTTTTCCTCATTTCTGAGGGGCCGGACCCAGTCGGTGTGGTTGGAGAGTGAGAGGTTGAGTCCTAGGCCCCTAAAATATGGGGTGCCTCAGGGCTCGGTACTCTCTCCTCTCCTATTTAACATCTACATGAAGCCGCTGGGTGAGATCATCCGTTCCCACGGGGTGCGGTACCACCAGCTGTACATCTCGGCCCGTGGGGACCCCAGTGATGCAGTCAAAGTCCTTTCCAGCTGTCTGGAGGCTGTTGGGGTCTGGATGGGGGCAAATGGGCTACAGCTGAATCCTAGCAAGACTGAGTGGCTATGGATAGGGGGTCCTGTGTTATCCCGGGAGCTACCATCTTTGGTTTTGGATGGGGCTGTTTTGCCCCAGACCAACCCGGTGCGCAACTTGGGGGTCCTCCTGGATTCGCGGCTGCTGCTAGAAGAACAAGTGGCGGCTGTGGCCAGGAGGGCCTTCGCCCAACTTCGGGTGATTCGCCAGTTGCGCCCACTCCTGGACCGGGACTCTTTGCTCATGGTCACTCACGCTCTGGTGACCTCCAGACTAGACTACTGTAATGCGCTCTACATGGGGCTGCCCTTGATGACCATTCGGAGGCTGCAGCTGGTTCAGAATGCCGCGGCCCGGGTGGTGATGGGGTGTGGACGTTATGCCCATGCCTCACCACTGCTTCGGGGGCTGCACTAGTTACCAGTTTGTCTCCGGGTGCAATTCAAGGTGCTGGTTTTGACCTTTAAAGCCCTACATGGTAGTGGGCCAGGGTATCTTAGAGACCGCATCGCCCTAAGGACGTCTGTCCGTCCAACCAGAGCGGACCGGAGGGGCTCTCTAATTGTGCCATCAGCCAGGGGGGCTCGCCTCTCTGGCACAAGGAGGAGGGCCTTCTCCGTGTCCGCACCAGCCCTTTGGAACCTCCTGCCTGTGGAACTGCGTCTCCAGACGGAGTTGTTGCCCTTTAGGAAGGAACTAAAGACCTGGCTGGCGGGCCAAGTTTGGGGTGCGGGTGGGGATGGGGGTACCGTTGGGTGGTTGGTATAGAGAAGTGTGCCTTCCCCCAAGGTCCCTTCGGTTCTTGCGCACCTTTTAGGGGTGGGGTTTTTTTAAAACTTTTAACTTTTTTATCATGTGTCTTTTATGTATTTACTGTCCGCTATGTAAACCGCCCTGAGTTGGGTTGTACCTGAGTGGGCGGTATATATGCGTGAAAAATAAATAAATAAATAAATAAATAAATAAATAAGTAAACTTAGCCACCACAGCCCCTTGTTTCCAAGATGAACCCAGAGGACAGAGAGTGCTATTGATGACCAAGGATGTTGTCCCCTCACCTTGTTGGATACTAAGTTTATGGCCAGACTCCTCATGGGTAATTTGCCCATGGATAAAGCAAATCATTTCAGTTGCGGTGGTGAATGGCTGCTAATTTATGAAGTGTCAGCAGCCATCTTCCTGGTTGCTTCGTCGTTGTACGAGTGGGTATTCAGCTAGTAATGTTGTTGTCATAGTTGCATAATAAACAGACAACAGTATCTTGTAATTTAGTGGCAATTCTCCATGATTCAAGTCATTTCACCTATGCAAAGCAGCAGTCGGATTCCAGTCTATACATCTAAATGTTCTTTTTTTCACTTCTAATGTATTTGAATTTAATGGGGTTTTGAGCCTACTAGTCAGCAAAGCAGGTAGGTGTGATCTGAATAACCAGGCAGGTATATATGATCTGATTCTTTATCTTTCATGTCTAGGTCAGATTTTAAATTGCCAAAATGAAGCCACCTTCTTGGCTTTGTCGTTCATTCTGTAGTTCCTTTCACCTGACCTAGTGTGAGAAAAATTAGCCAGCACAACAAGATTTCCTTTGCCCAGGGTATGCCTGATTGTGGTTCAAAAATACCAAAATCTTTGAGGAGACTCTTTCTGTGTAGAATCTGATTATACAGACAAAGTGATCATTTAGTTGGTTCTTATCCATGATCAACACCTCCTTTTCCAAGTCTTAATCTCTTTATTAATGCATTTATTAAGCATTTTGCTGTAAAAGAAACGGCCTTGCCACCTGAAATTGGAAAAAACAATGACATTTAATCACAGCACTTGAATTTCATGGGCCTGATAAATAAATACTGTGTTTGACCTTTGCTGTGGGGCTTTGAGATGCCACGAGGGAAATTCTTCCTTGTTTGTGACGACAAACCTCCTAAGAGATTTCAGTTTGTCAGCTCAATGTACAGCAGTGGCATTGATTTCTTCTCAGTGCCACTTCCTGTCTGATTAGATAACAAATTTCCTATGGCAGGTGTCTGTCAAAGCTTCATTTTGCCTGGCAAAGGCATGGTGAAGACTCATTTATTAATCATTAGCTGCAACAGGAGAAACCAGGCAATAATCTTTAACTCCTTTGTTGTTGAAAAATGGCAGAAAGAAAGGTTGTAGAGCAATAGAGAACTTTCTGTCTACATGGTAG
This sequence comes from Bradypodion ventrale, assembly GCA_035047345.1. Classification (NCBI taxonomy): domain Eukaryota; kingdom Metazoa; phylum Chordata; class Lepidosauria; order Squamata; family Chamaeleonidae; genus Bradypodion; species Bradypodion ventrale. Next base: position 324,878,454 of record JAWDJE010000002.1, on the reverse strand, counting down.
GTTTTTATTGTGGAAAGTAATCAGTAAAAAACATTTTTATTACAAATTGTTCGAGCTTTTTTAAAAAAATTCTGGGCTTTTATTTCTCTGTGTAAAACTGTTTTTATCCCACCTTTATAACATGCCTTTCTGTACTTATCCTTTTTTTAAGAGACAAAAGTACTTTCACCCAACACAGGGCAAAAAACAAAATAAAAACAGTGAAAAATGACATAGCCCCAATGATGTTCCATCACGATGATTCTGATGAATGAGAAATGGGATGTTATCCAGGTGTTTAGGAGATGATTGTGACAGATAGGCTTTGACCTGGCCCTTGCCCTTGGGACTCTCATGTTCCTGGCAAACGACTTTTTCCAGCCTGCCCTATGGAACTTCCCCAAAGACTCCCGGGGCCCAGGAAGTCTATATGCCGTACTGCAGATCCTGTAGCAACTTGTGGCTTACCTGCATTGACCGAGCTAAGCAAGTGTTATGGAGAGTATTGTATTAAATGTGGTAGCATGTGGCTTATGGCTTAACTCTTGTCTTACACCCTCTCCCAAAGAACAGGTGTTGTTGATAGAACAGGTATAGAAAATAAGTCAGCAAGTGTCATTTTGCCTCTTTATAAATCTATGGTGAGGCCCCATCTGGAATACTGTGTACAGTTCTGGTTGCCATACCTCCAGAAGGATATTATGGAGTTGGAGAAAGTGCAGAGGAGGGCAACCAGAATGATTAGGGGACTGGAACACCTTCCTTACCATCTGAGGCTGCAACGGTTGGGCCTCTTCACTCTTGAACGACGGCTCTAAGAGGTGACTTGATTGAAGTTTATAAAATCATGCACGGTGTGGACAAAGTAGATAAGGAAAAACTGTTTTCCCTATCACATAACACTAGAACTAGGGGGCAGTCCATGAAACTTTTGGGTACTAGTTCTCAAACAAATAAGAGAAAGTACTTACTCACCCAGAGGATCACTGGTCTGTGGAGCTCCCTGCCAGAAGAAGTGGTGACAGCTGTCAGTCTTGACAGCTTCAAGAAAGGATTAGACAAGTTCATTGAGGACAAGGGTATCAATGGCTATAATTATGGATACCTAAGGACAAACTCCGGGTTGGAGAGATAGGCAGGATATCTCTCAATCCCATTTCCAGGGAATCCTAAGAAGGTGAAGGCATCTGCTTGGGAATAATACCCTGAAGGAAATGGTGAGCCACTGTGTGAGACAGAATGCTGGACTGGATGGGCTCCTGTGGCCTGTTCCAGCAAGGCTGTTCTTATGTTTTTATGTTTGATGAAGTAAAAATGTTTATTGTTCTCGAAGCATATTGTAGAAATAACAGTTCTTCCGTTGGTTCAGGATACAAAATTACAGCATACAAAAATACTAATCAAAAAGGACAGTTAGGGAAATCCACACTTAGGCTTTCCCTCAGAAACAAAAGGAAAACCTGACTAATCTAGGTAATCTTGCCTAAGCTTGGGTTGGAGTCCGGACTTGGTGTTAGAGTCACCCTCTCCCTTCTGAGGTGTTACTCTCAGGGACCCCAAACTCTCACTCTCACTCCCAAATCCATGTGCCTATAGGAAAGACATGAGCTTGGCCCTTCTAATTAGCATACAGCCAATTAGAGCCCAGGGTTTATATAAACAACTACTGGTTCCCATAACAAATGTCTGGTGTTCCTAGGCTCTGAATGTTGACATAAACGGACATTCCAGACCAGGGGGAAGAAGACAAAACATAGGCCTGAAGCTTTGAGAAGCTTCTTCTAAGCCCACCTGCTTGATAAGCGCAGCAGAAATAATTATGAGGCCTTTGCAAAGAAGTAAAGCTAATTCTAAGACAGCTTAAAAACCAAAGAAACTCCATGTTTCTTTGTGGTAAGGAAGGAGAGAGTGAGGAAAGAAGGAAAACACAACCTCAGGTGGTTGCTTCACTTAGGGGTCCTCCCTCACCCCTGTAGATGAGACTTGGGAAGCATTCTGGTGGCTTATCTTGTAATGATGCTGTTGCAGTTTCATTAATGTAGGATTTCCACACACACAACCCAATTGGTTTTATTGGTAAGCCATATTAGAAAGATTTATATCTTTAAAACTGAGGTAGTTGTAATTTTAATAAATAAAGAATAAACAGAAGTCAATAGGAGTGGCAATATTATGCTCACCCTTTCATTGTATATGAGAAAATGTATTATCTCAAGTACCAGTACATCCCTAGAGTTACATAAAATTGTTCATTGCAGAAAAAAATGTTTCCCTTGTAGCAGTCAAGAGAGAAAGACGTAGCCATGGAAAGAAATAATTTTAATATTATATTACAAATGTGTATTTTATTTTGCATGGTTTCCATTTTGGGGAAATTACTTTGAGAAGTCGGCAGCTTATTGAGTGGTGGCCAACCTTGGCACTCCAGGTGTTCTTGAACTTCAATTCCCAAAAGCCCTGATCAGCTGGTGTGCTGACTTGGGCTTCTGGGAATTGAAGTCCAAGAACACCTGGAGTGCCAAAGTTGGCAACCGCTGGAGTGTGGACAAATACCCAGATGTACATGAAATGTGGGGTGGGTTGGTTTGAATTATTACATTAGAATAAGATTACGGAGTTAACGTCTCTTCTTCTGTTATTTTGTTTAAAATGTATATATTAAATTTGTCATCTTCCTAATGAAAAAAAACCCCAAACAAATTGTGCTGAGGGTTTTGAGTGTATTTCAGTGTCGCAATAAATTAAAAGTCTCAATGAATGGCGGCTCTCCTTCACTCTTCCTTATTATATGTCATCTAGATTGAACAGGACAGCTATGGTCTTCGATGTAAATGTCATGTTGACAGTCATGGTATAATTTTTACATTTAGTGAATAAATGAATGTATTTATTTATTATGGTCAGCGACCAGCATCTACATTTAGTCTCCGTAGCATCTTTATAGAACATAATTTTTGCAGAAACTTTATGAACATGATAAGATATCAAGACAAAACTAAATATATAATGTGGTAAAAGATTTGTTTTTTTTTGGGGGGGGAGGGAATTGAGAAAGAAACTTCTAGAATTATGGGGTGGGACTCAATTTGGGGTCGGGTGCCGTTTTGTTGACAGACACGGATATCATGACTCTGGATGAGGATAAAAAAGAGTTGTTGTCTATAATATTGTCAACAGGTAGACAATGTATAGCAAGAAATTGGGAAAATGATGAGACTTTAAAAATTGAGGATTGGTATAGAGAAATGTGGAAACTTGCTTTGGATGATAAGTTAACATGGGAGATAAATAAAAGGAAAGGTATAATTAAAGAAAATAGATTTTGAAAAATTTGGCAATTATTTGTGGACTCTACATTGTTTAGAGGAGAAGGGGACAGTCCAGCTCCAGATCAAATGAGTTTTTGGAAATTGTGAAAGCATGTTGTGACATACTGCAATCTCCAGGGCATCGTATATTTCACTGGGTGTGTATTGTGGATTTAATTTTATTGCATTTTGTGTTATTTTGGTTATGTAGTATAGTATAATGATAGAGATGTCATAAGGTGTGGTTATATCAAATAGGTAATTATAAAAGTAGGTATATGCATATAAATGATTATAGAGTTTGATTTTTGTTAAGAATATAGCATGAGAAAGAGAAATATGTAGTATTTTGAATTTTGATAAGTTTCAATATGCATTATAATACATTGGACGATTTTACTGAGTTATGATGAAATTTAATAATGTATTGAATATTAAGAATGTGTTATGTTTGTATTTGTATTTTTAAAAAAGATTTTACTTGTATTTTGTATGTTATATTTGTAATGCATTTTGACTTTTTTTGTTACTTTTATATTTTTTTCTGAAAATTTAATTAAAAAAACCCACAAAACTAAATATATATGTTAAAATAACAATGGCAACAACCCAGATACAGTTAGGCACGTTTAGATCTTACTGATTTCAGAGAATGCAAAAATATGCACGTTTGTACATTTAAGTCTATAGAAATATTTGGAATGCCCAGTTTTCATATATTCCAATTTAAAAAAGTGATTTGAGCAGTGATGAGTTGCAATTTTTTTTACTACCCCCACCCTGGGCATGGCTAATTCTGGGTGTGGCTAACTTTGTGGGGCATTCCCACTTGGGGCATTCCCACACCAATTTCTGCTACCGGTTCCCAGGATCAAGTGGGAACCTGGAGCAGCACATCACTGGATTTGAGTGAGTTGTAGGGTATTTGCAGACCATATTGAGAATTCTAATGGGTTGAAGTTTAGGCTTAATGGAAACACTTTTCTATTTCCTGATCACTTGGGGTGGGGTGTCAAATTTCTTTAAATAGGGCTAGTCTATTGACAACTGGAAAACATTTCTTTTCCTTTTTAAAAGTCATAACTTGCTCAAAAATGACATGGGATGCTGCAGTAGCAGAAAGCATTAGATATGTCGGGTGATTTCTTTTCTGCTTCACTATTTTTTGTTTGTTAAAAATAACAAGCCTTTTGTGTTTAGAGGCTGAAAAGTGGGGCGAAATGGTCTAAATTTAGTCCCAGACTAGACACACTGTGAATCAGTGACTTTGTAAATGTTGAAGTAAACCAAGTTCTTATTGATCCAGCAGTTCTACTTTGTTGTTGTTGTTGTTCAGTCGCACAGTCGGTTCCGACCCTTTGCGACCCTATGGACCATTGCTCTCCAGGCGCCTCTGTCTTCCACCATCCCCCTCAGCCCTCCCAGCTCTGTGCCCATTGTGTCTACAATGTCATCTAGCCATCTCATCCTTGGCCTCCCCCTTCTTCTTTTGCCCTCCACCTTTCCCAACATCAGTGCCTTCTCAAGTGAATCCTCCCTTCTCATTTGATGTCCAAAGTATTTTAGCTTCATCTTTACTATTTGACCTTCCAGTGAGCAGTCAGTGTTAATTTCTTCTAAGATTGACCTATTTGTTCTCCTCGCTGTCCAGGGTACTCTCAAAACCCTCCTCCAACACCACATTTCAAAGGCATCTATTCTTCTGCGTTCAGCCTTCCTAATTGTCCAGCTCTCACATCCGTACATTACTACTGGGAAAACCATTGCTTTGACTATTCTAATTTTTGTTTTCAGTGTGATGTCTCTGCTTTTCACTATGTTCCCCAGGTTTCTCATTGCTTGTCTCCCAAGAATCAGTCGCCTTTTTATTTCATGGCTACAATCCCCATCTGCAGTGATCTTTGATCCTAAGAAAGTAAAATCTGTCACTGCTTCTACTTCTTCCCCATCTATCTTCCAGGAACTGATTGGGCCTGTTGCCATTATCTTGGTTTTCTTGATATTTAGTCTCAAGCCAGCTTTTGCACTCTCCTCCTTCAGCCCAATCAAGAGATTCTTTAGGTCTTCCTCACTTTCTGCCATTAGGGTGGTATCGTCTGCATATCTCAGATTGTTGATGTTTCTCCCAGCGATTTTAATCCCATATTGTGATTCCTCCATCCCTGCACTGCGCATTATGTGCTCTGTGTATAGGTGACAAAATGCAGCCTTGTCTTACTCCTTTTCCTATTCCAAACCACTCTGTCATTCCATGTTCTGTCCTAACTGTTGCTTCTTGGTTCATGTACAGATTTCTCAGGAGGCATATGAGGTGCTCTGGTATTCCCATCTCTTTAATTACTTGCCACATCTTGTTGTGGTCCACACAGTCAAATGCCTTAGTGTAGTCAATAAAACAAAAGTAAACTTGTTTCTGGTATTCCTTTGTTTTCTCCATGATCCAGCGTATGTTGGCAATGTGGTCTCTAGTCCCCCTTCCTCTTCTGAAACCTGCCTGCACCTCTGGTAGTTCTCTTTCCACATGCTGCTGAAGTCTATCCTGTATTATCTTGAGCATCACCTTACTGGCGTGTGGGATGAGCGCGATTGTTCGATAATTTGAACATTCTTTGGCATTGCCCTTTTTTGGGATTGGGACGTATACTGATCTTTTCCAATCCTGTGGCCATTGTTTTGTTTTCCAAATCTGTTGGCATATTGAATGCAGTAATTTGACGCCGTCATCTTTTAGCGCTTTGAAAAATTCAACTGGGATACCATCATCTCCACTAGCTTTGTTGTTTGCAGTGCTCTTTAGGGCCTTTATGACTTCGCTCTCCATGATGTCTGGCTCAAATTCTACTTCTTCATCATTGTGATTGTCAGGAGTGTTGAGGTCCTTTTTGTAGAGTTCCTCTGTGTACTCTTTCCATCTTTTCTTAATCTCTTCTGCATCAGCTAGCTCCTTTCCTTCTTTGACCCTTATCATGGTCATTTTTGCTTTAAATGTTCCCTTAATTTCCCCGATTTTTTTGAAAAGATCTCTGGTTCTGCCTCTTTTGTTGTTTTCCTCCATTTCTCTGCACTGTTCTTTTAGGTAGTTTTCCTTATCTCTCCTTGCTTTTCTTTGAAATTCTGTGTTCAAATGATTGTAGTTTTTCCTTTCTCCTTTGACTTTTGCGTTCCTTCTTTCCTCTGCTATTTTAAGAGCCTCATCAGACAACCACTTTGCTTTCTTACTCTTCTTTTCTTTTGGTATGGTTTTCTTTGCTGCTTCCTGCATGATGTCCCTCATCTCTGTCCATAATTCTTCTGGCACTCTATCTATTGAGTCTAAACCATTGAATCTGTTCATCACCTCCACCGCGTATTCTTTAGGGATGCTGTCTAGGTGATATCTTTCTGGTCTCCGTGTTTTCCTTATTTTCTTTAATCTAAGCCTGAATTTTGCGATCAATAGGTTGTGATCTGAGCCACAGTCTGCTCCAGGTCTTGTTTTTGCTGACTGTATAGAGGTTCTCCATCTTTGGCTGCAGAGTATGTAGTCAATCTGGTTTCGGTGTTGGCCATCTGGTGATGTCCATGTGTAAAGTCGCCTCTTGTGTTGCTGGAGGAGAGTGTTTGCTATGACCAGTGCGTTCTCTTGGCAGAACTCTATCAATCTTTGCCCTGCTTCATTCTGTGTTCCAAGACCAAATTTGCCTGTTATTCCCTCCACTTTTTGATTTCCTACTTTGGCATTCCAGTCTCCTAATATAATTTGGACATCATTTCTTGGTGTCTGTTCTATGAGGTGTTGTACGTCCTCATAGAACTGGTCCATTGTGGCTTCATCTGCACCAGTGGTTGGTGCGTATATTTGGATCACAGTGACATTGAAAGGTTTGCCTTGAATTCTGACTGACATCATTCTGTCATTTTTGAGATTGTATCCCATTACTGCTTTTCTCACTCTTTTATTGACAATTATGGCTACTCCATTTCTTCTAAGGTTTTCTTGTCCACAGTAGTAGATATGATGGTTTCCAGAGCTGAATTCACCCATCCCTGTCCATTTTAGCTCACTGATGCCCAAGATGTCAATGCTTATTCTTTCCATCTCACTTTTTACCACTTCCAGTTTTCCTTGGTTCATTGATCTCACATTCCATGTCCCTATGCAGTATTGCTCCTTACAACATTGCATTTCCCCTCCCCCTTTCCTGTCCCTCCACTTTCTCCCCTCTGTGGTGTTAAGCATCCTGTATCACCTAGCCTGCCCCTTTGTTTTGCCTTTTGTTTTGGTCAATAGGGTTCTCTTGGCAATCTTTGTGGCGTGGTTTGCCGGTGTCTACGCCATTTTTCTCTCCTCATACATTTTATCACAGTTTTTAAAAGTTTAAAACATTTAAGACAACATATTAACATGCATATTATCACACTTTAAAACACAGTCTCTATGTCAATTTCTATGTTTAGTCAGTATAAAGTCTCTATGTCAGTTGCTATATTAGGTCTTCTACATTTGCATATCTGCTATTTATCCTTTGCCTGGGACTCTGGCTCTCCTCCTCCTCCTCACCCCCCCCACCCCCCTGGGGGTGGCTGCCCGGCTGCGACGGTGGCAGGCCCCTTTGCCGCTCACCCGGCTCTCCTCCTTCTCCTCACCCCCGGCTGGGGTGGCTGCCCGCCGGCGGCGGCGGCATGCCCCTTTGCCGCTCGCCCAGCTCTCCTCCTCCTCCTCACCCCCGGCTGGGGTGGCTGCCCGGCGGCGGCAGCGGCAGGCCCCTTTGCCGCTCGCCCGGCTCTCCTCCTCACCCCCGGCTGGGGTGGTTGCCCGGCGGCGGCGGCGGCAGGCCCCTTTGCCGATCTCCCGGCTCTCCTCCTTCTCCTCACCCCCGGCTGGGGTGGTTGCCCGGCGGCGGCGGCAGGCCCCTTTGCCCTCGCCCGGCTCTCCTCCTTCTCCTCACCCCCGGCTGGGGTGGTTGCCCGTCGGCGGCGGCGGCAGGCCCCTTTGCCGCTCGCCCGGCTCTCCTCCTTCTCCTCACCCCCGGCTGGGGTGGTTGCCCGGCGGCGGCGGCGGCAGGCCCCTTTGCCGCTCGCCCGGCTCTCCTCCTCCTCCTCACCCCCCGGCTGGGGTGAGGCACTAACAATAGGTTTTAATGTGATATTGAGATCAGAGTGCCACAGAGATTCTTCAACAAAACATGATGCTGGCAGACCAAAATGTCCTGCCCTGATGAATGAGTTGTTAATGATGAAATAAACTTATGAAGTTATTTCATAGATGCCCCACCACCAAACGTGTGACTTCTTTTGATCTTCATTATGGCTGGAAAATAGTTAGCAGCCCCTAGAAACCTTCAGTCAGCAAAATTGTTCTTTCTGGTAGATATCAAGACTAAAACTCCAAAATGTAGTGAGCCAGATAGTGTGTTAAGTGCTTGAATCTATTTAAACACCTGTGAAGATGGCAGGGGTGACAAGTAGCTGAACATGTGTCATGTCCACTCTCAAAGCCTCTATTAAATGAGGCTACGGAAAAGTCATTTGGTGGTAGAGTGAGTGATCGCTTGGACAAGACATCTGCTACCACAATCAGTGATAACCCCCCCAAGTCCTTGAAAATACAGGTGGAAATCCTTCATCTGAGTCCTTATGTCAATGAAGGCAGAGAATGAAAAGGGGGTTGGAGGTATTTGATGGGATGCACCATGGATGACTAACCTCCAGAGATATATTTTCGAGCATTGACAACTTGGGTTCTCCAGAGGTTAATGACTCCACAGTCGTCGGCTGCAGCTCGTATCCAAGAATGCATTTTCCCCCTGAAGCAGGAAAAATGCCATTGGCATGAATTTGTTTAAGGTGGATCCCAGCTTGCCATGAAGCAACCCACACACTATGATCATGGAGCCATCTCCTGCGGCATTTTTGAAATGAGACATGCAGGATTTCACACTGGGACTGCAATGGACTTCCACAGCTTTGAGGATATTGACAAGGTGCACCTTCACAGCCAGTCCGTCTGGCATGGCCTCTTCCGCCTCCATGACCGTTGGGAATTAGAGTTCCTCCTCCGCTCATTTTGCCATTGGGCCTAATATGATGGTTTCCAGTGGCATTTCCTCCACTGAGAGGACCATCACCCCACCCAAAGGGGCTCATCCGCCTGTAGCCGTTGGCCCCTTTAGGGAGTCAGGTTATTTACCACCACCCAACACTCAGCGTTGAGTTGCTGGCTGCACAGTCTACTCCATTACCATAGCAGGATGTCTTAAGAATAACCCACTATTATATAGTTTTCCTAATAAAGTGTTTACATCTTCAGTTAAATATGAACCATTGTGACAGCAGAGCTGTAAACCTGAGCTGGCAGTTGTTTTGCAGGTTTGCTTTTGGTGCATAGCTTCTAAACCATCCTCTTTATGCTAAAGCTCACTCAAGCCACTGGTACCAGTTTGTACTCTTGGCACCCACCCTGGTTACAACACATTAACCTCTCGGCAGGGAATGTGCTAAACAATGTAAAAGGTTCTGTAGCAGAAACAGCCATCTCGCAGCTGTGTGCATGATTTAATCCTCCAAGATGTATAATTTTCATAAGCTAAATCCGCTGAATGAACAATAAATTTCTGCAACTTTGTTAGCCAATGAACATGCCAGCACAATTCTGCTTATGTGATAGAAGTCCCCCCTCCCTCTTCTCTTTCCAGATTCCTTTCTCGCTTGTACAGTTTCCTACATGGGAATACTTAAAGGTAAGTTCCTCATATAAAGATCCTGAAATGTAAAATTACTATATGTGTGAAATGTTTAAAATTTTAAAAAGTCTATAGTCTAAATGCCTCCACAATTCAGCAGGGGTTAAATGAATAGTGGGCGTAGGGGCAGATGTTTTTAATAATCCATCTCCCAAAGGCTAGTCCTGGAACTATATAGTGGTTAATTCAGTGTGGGTGGGTACATGCACAGTCACCATAAACATGTCAAGAGTTGGTCATAACATCACATGATGGAAATGTCTAGCCCCATTCTCGATTCCCCTTTATTTTTTTCTTTATAAAGTGTTTGTGCATATCTTTGTATGAGCAATTTTAAATATACTGTACCTTTAAAACAGAATTGGTCCCTATTGACCAAAGCAAAGGCAAAACAAAGGGATAAATCAGAGGAAACAGGAAGGATGCTCAGCACATTAGATGGACAGAAAGGGATGGGCAGGAAAGGGGGAGGAGAAATACAGTGTTGTAAGGAACAATATTGCATAGGGACATGGAATGTAAGATCTATGAACCAAGGAAAGCTGGAAGTGGTAAAAAAGGAAATGGAAAGAATAAGTATTGACATCTTGGGAATCAGTGAGCTAAAATGGACAGGTATGGGCGAATTCAGCTCTGGAAACCATCATGTCTACTACTGTGGACAAGAAAACCTCAGAAGAAATGGAGTGGCCATAATTGTAAATAAAAGAGTGAGAAAAGCAGTAATGGGATACAACCTCAAAAATGATAGAATGATGTCAGTCAGACTACAAGGCAAACCATTTAATATCACTGTAATCCAAATATATGCACCAACTACCAGTGCAGATCAAGCCACAGTAGACCAGTTCTATGAGGACCTACAACATCTTATAGAACAGACACCAAGAAACGATGTCCACATTATCTTAGGAGACTGGAATGCAAAAGTAGGAAATCAAAAAGTGGACGGAATAACAGGCAAGTTTGGTCTGGGAACACAAAACGAAGCAGGGCAAAGACTGATAGAGTTCTGCCAAGATAACACACTAGTCATAGCAAACACCCTTTTCCAGCAACACAAGAGGAGACTCTACACATGGACATCACCAGATGGCCAACATCGAAACCAAATTGACTACATACTCTGCAGCCAAAGATGGAGAACCTCCATACAGTCAGCAAAAACAAGACCTGGAGCGGACTGTGGCTCAGATCACAATCTACTGATTGCAAAATTCAGGCTCAGACTGAAGAAAATAGGGAAAACTAATAGGCCGGATAGATATGATCTAGACAACATACCCAAGGAATACACGGTGGAGGTGAGGAACAGATTTAATGGTCTGGACCAGACAGACAGAGTACCAGAGGAATTATGGACAGAGATGAGAGACATTATGCAGGAGGCAGCAAGGAAAACTATACCAAAAGAAAAGAAGCGCAAGAAAGCAAAGTGGTTGTCGGATGAGGCTCTTAAAATAGCAGAGGAAAGAAGGAACGCAAAAGGCAAAGGAGAAAGGAAAAAATACAATCACTTAAATAAAGAATTTCAAAGAAAAGCAAGGAGAGATAAGGAAAGCTACCTAAATGAACAGTGCAAAGAAATAGAGGAAAACAACACAAGAGGCAGGACTAGAGATCTCTTTAAAAAAATTGGGGAAGTCAAGGGAACGTTCAAAGCAAAAATGATCACGATAAAAGACAAAGATGGCAAAGAGTTAGCGGATGCAGAAGAGATAAAGAAAAGATGGAAAGAGTACACAGAGGAACTTTACAAAAAAGACCTAAACACCGCGGATAATAACAATGAGGGGGAAATTGAACTTGAACCAGACATCCTAGAGAGTGAAGTCAGAAAGGCCCTAAAAAGCACGGCAAATAACAAAGCCAGTGGATATGATGGTATCCCAGTTGAATTCTTCAAAGCCCTAAAAGATGATGGAATCAAGCTACTACATGCTTTATGCCAGCAGATTTGGAAAACGAAACAGTGGCCACAGGATTGGAAAAGATCAGTATATGTCCCAATCCCAAAAAAGGGCAATGCCAAAGAATGTTCAAATTATCGAACAATTGCGCTCATCCCACAAGCCAGCAAAGTGATGCTCAAGATAATGCAGGATAGACTACAGCAGCATGTAGAAAGAGAACTACCAGAGGTGCAGGCTGGGTTCAGAAGAGGCAGGGGGACCAGAGATCACATTGCCAACATACGTTGGATCATGGAGAAAACAAAGGAATACCAGAAACAAGCTTACTTCTGCTTCATTGACTACACCAAGGCCTTTGATTGTGTGGACCACAACAAAATGTGGCAAGTAATTAAAGAGATGGGAATACCAGAACACCTCATATGTCTCATGAGAAATCTGTACATGAGTCAAGAAGCAACAGTTAGGACAGAGTATGGAATGACGGAGTGGTTTGGAATAGGAAAAGGAGTAAGACAAGGCTGCATTCTGTCACCCTGCTTATTCAACTTATACACAGAGCACATAATGCGCAATGCAGGGATGGAGGAATCACCATATGGGATCAAAATTGCTGGGAGAAACATCAACAATTTGAGATATGCAGATGATACCACCCTAATGGCAGAAAGTGAAGAAGACCTAAAGAAGCTCCTGATTAGGTTGAAAGAAGAGAGTGCAAAAGCTGGCCTGAGACTCAATATCAAGAAAACCAAGATAATGGCAACAGGCGCTATAAGTCCCTGGAAAATAGATGGGGAAGAAGTAGAAGCAGTAACAGATTTTACTTTCTTAGGATCCAAGATCTCTGCAGATGGGGATTGCAGCCATGAAATAAAAAGGCGACTGATTCTTGGGAGACAAGCTATGAAAAACCTGGGGAACATAGTGAAAAGTAGAGATATCTCACTGCAAACAAAGGTCCGCATAGTCAAAGCAATGGTATTCCCGGTGGTAATGTATGGCTGTGAGAGCTGGACCATTAGAAAGGCTGAGCGAAGAAAAATAGATGCCTTTGAGATGTGGTGCTGGAGGAGAGTTTTGAGAGTCCCCTGGACAGCGAGGAGAACAAATAGGTCAATATTAGAAGAGATTAGCCCTGAGTGCTCCTTAGAAGGACAAATAACAAAGATGAAGTTGAAGTATTTTGGACATCAAATGAGAAGAGAGGATTCACTTGAGAAGGCCTTGATGCTGGGGAAGGTGGAGGGCAGAAGAAGAAGGGGACGGCCAAAGATGAGATGGCTAGATGGTATTGTAGACACAATGGGCACGGGGCTGTGTGGACTAAGGAGGATGGTGGAGGACAGAGGTGCCTGGAGAGCGATGGTCCATGGGGTCGCAAAGGGTCGGAGTCGACTGTGCGACTGAACAACAACAACCTCTGTATCTGGGAATAGAGCCACAAAGGGGGGGAAATCATCTCAACAGTGGCTGAGGGGGGAGGGAGGGGGCTTTATAAATAAGATAGGCAGACAGGTTGCAAGAAATGGGGCAATCATGTAAGGTCGCTCTTGCTCGAAAGCCTGTCGCATCCGACCCTAGGGTGCAGTGCTCATCTCTGTTTACAACCAAAGAGCCAACGTGTCTGTGTTGCAGCGTGGACATGTGGCAGGCACAACCAGACACCAGAGTGTGTGGAAAGCTGTTACCTTTCTCACCAAAGTTATCTACCTATTTATCTACTTGCAGTTTCTTGCTTTTGAACTGCTAGGTTCAAAGTGGTGGTTAAGATGCTGAACTCGACAACTGGAAGGTCGGCAGGTCAGCGGTTCGAGAAATGAGGTGCTGCATAACAGAGCGAGCTCCTGTCTCTGACCCAGCTCCTGCCAACCTAGCACTTCAAAAGCAAGGAACTGCAAGTAGATAAATAGGTAGATAACTTTGGCGAGAAAGGTAACAGCTTTCCACACACTCTGGTGTCTATATAAAGGGAAAGAACTCAATTTGGTACCATGTTGAAGCCCAGGAGTTGTTGCAGATCCGATCTGTTTTTTCTGGTTTTGGCCTGACTGCCGTTTGACAGATTGACATGGTTTAATTATACAGGTGAAACTCGGAAAAATAGAATATTGTGTAAATGTTCATTCAGTTTAGTAATGCAACTTAAAAGGTGAAAGAAATATATGAGATAGACTCATTACATTCAAAGCGAGATAGTTCAAGCCTTACTTTGTTATAATATTGATGCTTATGACTTACAGTTTATGAAAACCCCAACCCCCCAATCTCATGTACCCCATAATCATCACATAATCTCATGTACGCTGTACAGCATGATCATCACAATTATAACTAATTAAGTCATGACATCTCTCGCTTTGCATCTACTGAGTCTATCTCATATATTTGTTTCACCTTTTAAGTGAAATGAATGAACATTTACAAGATATTCTAATTTTCTGAGTTTCACCTGTACATCACTTGCTTTCTTCCCTATTTTATCTCGCTACAACACTTGAGTTTGGCCCTTGCCTGAAAGAAATGTGTAGTTGCCACCACATTGTATCGTTTGGTTGCAGAGTTTCTGTTGGAGGAAAGAAAATAGTCTCTTTTTGTGGCTTCTTACCTGAGGAGGTGTCTGAAGGTCTTTGAAACCCTGTGGCATATGTGAACTGAAGTTAAATCAGGATTAGCTGGTAGATCTCAGGGAGCTTTGGATGGGCATGAGTGGTTGTGATTGCTGGCTGTATAACAATGGCAACAACAAAATGACCTTGTTCTCCCAAACGAGGCTATTTAAATGAGGCAATCTGATAAGAGAGTCTTCTTTTGTGTCCAGATCAAACTTTAGACCAAGGGTGCCCAAACTTTTTTGGGCTGCAGGCCAGTCATGTAGTTGAGCAGGCCAGTCACGTGGTTCCTTTTGTGGGAAGCGGAAGTAAAACACGCCTGCGCATAATGCTGATGTAAATGCACCTGTGGCTGTTGTAAAAGCATTTACAACATCCGTGGGTCATTTACGGCAACGTTTTGCACATGCGTGGATGCGTTTTACTTCTGCTTCCGGGAGCAGTGAAGGCCGCATGAGCCAGATGGAATGGCATGTGGGCCAGATCCAGCCCGTGGGCTGTAGTTCGGGAAGCCCTGCTTTAGACTGCTGAAATGAAGCCAACTTCTTGGGTTTGTCATTGGCCAAGCGTAAATCCTCATCAGAACATGTTTCTGGTAGTAATTGGCAGACCAGCAAATACAGTAGTCTGGATTCTGTATCTCTCCATATTCACACAGCATGTTGTCCACCAGGAGCCCCTACTTCATGTTGGTCTTACATTTAGGCGCTCTGACTCTCAGCCTATTCAGGGTCCTCCACGTGGCATATCCTCCTTTAATATTCCTTGTTCTGTGAGCGCCTTCCTCCATCTTCAGATATAACAGATGGACTGTGCTCTCAGTTCACTTTGGGTACTGAAAACCACTTCCTGGAATTAGAATAGGTTCAAAGACACCCTGGTTTTTTAATTCTTGATGTGTATTTTATGCCTGGATTAAGTTGGTAAATGTTGGGAACGCAGTTGGGGGGGAAAATACCGAGATAGTAGGTCCAACAAACCTGAAATGTGGCATACATGACCTATTTGATCTATAAAAATAAATAATATTAAAAAGTATTTCCAGACACCACACAAATATTTTTTAATTTACAAACACTCATATCATTTTGTCTCCTTATGCTTTTGCTGTTGCACCCATATCCCAGTCTTCCATTAATGCAAAATACTAATTATCCTTATTGTTTACTCTGGGAACAATAAAAAGGGCTTCTTTATTATAACATTTAAGCATTTAAGAGATCTGGAGAATTTGTGACAGTTGCGTTTTCTGGACCACAGCTCCTAAACACCACCACCTGCCAGGGTGGTCTGCTCCAACAGTAGTTTACCACATTTGGCATTAGATATGGACTTGCAAAAAACCATTGTTTAGGGCGGATTTATAAACTGAATCTTCTTACATGTCACCCATAGAGCTCTGTACAGAGGCTCAGTCAGCTTAAATTGTACGAGTGGTTTTGGACTTGAAGCTATTTGCCCACTTGAAGCTCAGCTAAAACCGCTAAGTAATTTTGCATATATAAATCACCAAACTGTTGTCAGATGCTAGTTGATTCAGTCACTGTTAGGCTTGAGTGGCATAAAAAGAAATCTAAGAGAGATTTTCCATTTAAACAAACAAAGCAAAAACGTATTAGGGCACTATATAGATAGAGTAACAAATTTATTTCACTGTGAATTTCATAGATTACGGTGCTTTTAGTTGGAATATTTATCTTTGAACATTTTCTTCTGTTTAAACATAACCTGCTGGTGGCAGTTTAAAGCTGTGGCTTCATATAATATGAAATGAAGAGAAATGCTTTTCTAATTATATTTACTTTATCCTCAGTTGAAAATCTCTCTCTCTCTCTCTCTGAGTGGTGCAAATTTAAAATTAAGGATTATATGAAATAAAGGTAAAATTCAAAATAAATTAAGATTTTAAAATAATTAGACTATTAATTGATTTGCTAAATGGTCCAACCAGAACCTTGTCCTAGTGGGAGGCCTTCTTCAGCATTGATCCATTTGGCAAAGTATGTTAGTTTTGCTCTCCACTAGTTTAGCCTAGTGTATGTTTGATAATTACAATTTGAGAGTGTACAGAAAAATGTGGTTTTAATGTTTTAGTCATTGAGTAAAGGGTTGGTGTCCATGAAGTGGATGTGGTTTATTGCTGTATTACCTTAGTTCATTCATTATTTGCAAGCAACTCTCAACATGCTTCTGAAGGGATAATGTCAGCCAAATAATAGAGTGGCCTCTGATGCAAAATTTTTGCACTACTGTATAGGATATGATTCAGGTAGATTGAGATATTTTATAGCGCTTGAATAGGAATCTTGTGTATTAGTGGGCTACAGGGGAAGATTACAAGAGCTCTAAAAATTGCAAGATGCTACATATCACTCAAATATATTTGAGTTATTATTTTCTTTTAGAAAAACATGATGCCGTACTTCTGTTTGCTTGAGCCACTTCACATCAAAAAGAAAATTAATCAATAATTATAATTAATCAATAATTCTGAAAAGCATAAAGTGCAGATGAACTGTTTTTTTAAAAGTAACAAATTAAAAGCACTATAGCAGGGGTGGGCAACGTACGGCCTGTGGGCCGGGCCACGGCATCTTTTCATTTGGCCCACGCTGCCACCGTACCGGAAGCTGATGCATTTACAACAGCTGTAAGTGCGCCCACACTTGTGCAAATGTGCCTGTGGCTGTTGTAAATGCATTTACGATAGCCACAGGCGCATTTTACGGTCACTACATGACCGGCCTGCTCAGCTGTCCTGCGGGCATGGTCAGGCCCATGGCATAAAAAGGTTGGGAACCACTGCACTATACCGTAGTAATAAAAAAGACCTTATCTGCATTGGGAGCCATAATGAAATCAAATATGGAAAACAGTTGTAGGTTATCCATGGATTGATAACTTTTTTCTCCAAAAACTGATGAACTCACTCTGTGGCTTCATGTGATAGTCCATTGCATAAATGCCAAATAGTTGTACAGAATTTCCTAGCATCTCTATCTAGAACTGTGCATTCTTGCAGGAATGGTATGGCTGTACAGCCATGACCCTCATTTCCTGGCCAGACAGATTATCCAGGATGAATCTTTGGCTATCAAATTAAAAGCTACTAAGAGTTCTGGGGAAACCAGCAAGATTTATTTATTTATTTCTAATTTGTATTGCCACCCAACTCTGAAGACTCTGGATGGCTCACAGAAAATAAAACCAATGGCAGTTTCTTTTAAAAAGCAATAAAACACCTATTAAAAAACTACGGACAGGAATTTTAAAAAGATAAAAAGCTTAAAAGAGAGAGTGTGTGTTCTACTAAATTAGCCAGCAGGCCGAGGTTACCATGTCGCTGGTGCCCCACACCTGACCTTCCAGCCAAGTTTTTAACCCTTTCCTGAAGGGTAGCAACTCCGTATGGAGACGCTGCTCAATTGGCAGGAGGTTTCATAGGGCCGGAGCAGATACTGAAAAGGCCCTCTTTCTGGTGCTAGAGAGATGCGCCCCTCTAGTAGATGGAACAATGAGAGAGCCTCTCCGGTCTACTCTGGTGGGATGGACAGATGTTCTTGGGGTGACGCGGGCTCTTAAGTATTCTGGCCTACTAACATGTAGGGCTTTAAAGGTAATTACCAGCACCTTGAATTGCACCTGGAGGCACACTGGCAACCAGTGCAGCTCCCGAAGCAATGGCGAGGCACGGGTATAATGCCCACACCCCATACTTCCCTTGTGTCTTTGTACAAAGGTCATCGCATAGGCAGCCAAAAATTAGGCATAAAAATGGATCAAAATGCAGCCAGAAAGAGAGTCTCATCCAAGAGTGCTTACAGTTGACTAGCAAACCTCTGTTCTTGCACTTGCCCAGGATGGGAATTTTAGACACCAATTTTAGACACCCAGTCGAATTTTTCAAAGCGCTAAAAGATGATGGCGTCAAATTACTACACTCAATATGCCAGCAAATCTGGAAAACAAAACAGTGGCCACAGGATTGGAAAAGATCAGTATACGTCCCAATCCCAAAAAAGGGCAACGCCAAAGAATGCTCAAATTACCGAACAATTGCACTCATTCCACACGCCAGCAAGGTGATGCTCAAGATAATACAGGACAGACTTCAGCAGCATGTGGAGAGAGAACTACCAGAGGTGCAGGCCGGTTTCAGAAGAGGCAGGGGGACTAGAGACCACATTGCCAACATACGTTGGATCATGGAGAAAACAAAGGAATACCAGAAACAAGCTTACTTTTGTTTCATTGATTACACTAAGGCATTTGACTGTGTGGACCACAACAAGATGTGGCAAGTAATTAAAGAGATGGGAATACCAGAGCACATCATATGCCTCCTGAGAAATCTGTACATGAACCAAGAAGCAACAGTTAGGACAGAACATGGAATGACAGAGTGGTTTGGAATAGGAAAAGGAGTAAGACAAGGCTGCATTTTATCACCCTGCCTATTCAATCTATACACAGAGCACATAATGCGAAATGCAGGGATGGAGGAATCACAATATGGGATTAAAATTGCTGGGAGAAACATAAACAATCTGAGATATGCAGACGATACCACCCTAATGGCAGAAAGTGAGGAAGACCTAAAGAACCTCTTGATTGGGCTGAAGGAGGAGAGTGCAAAAGCTGGTTTGAGACTCAATATCAAGAAAACCAAGGTAATGGCAACAGGCCCAATCAGTTCCTGGAAAATAGATGGGGAAGAAGTAGAAGCAGTGACAGATTTTACTTTCCTGGGATCAAAGATCACGGCAGATGGGGATTGCAGCCATGAAATAAAAAGGCGACTGATTCTTGGGAGACAAGCCATGAGAAACCTGGGGAACATAGTGAAAAGCAGAGACATCACATTGCAAACAAAAATTAGAATAGTCAAAGCAATGGTATTCCCAGTGGTAATGTACGGATGTGAGAGCTGGACAATTAGGAAAGCTGAACGCAGAAGAATAGATGCCTTTGAAATGTGGTGTTGGAGGAGAGTTTTGAGAGTACCCTGGACAGCGAGGAGAACAAATAGGTCAATCTTAGAAGAAATCAACACTGACTGCTCATTGGAAGGGCTAATAGTAAAGACGAAGCTAAAGTATTTTGGACATCAAATGAGAAGGGAGGATTCACTTGAGAAGGCCCTGATGTTGGGAAAGGTGGAGGGCAAAAGAAGAAGGGGGAGGCCAAAGATGAGATGGCTAGATGGTATTGTAGACACAACGGGCACAGAACTGGGAGTGCTGAGGGGGATGGTGGAGGACAGAGGTGCCTGGAGAACAATGGTCCATAGGGTCGCAAAGGGTCGGAACCGACTGTGCGACTGAACAACAACAACAACAACAACAAATTTTTCATATTTTCTACATCCAAAACATGTTTAATTGGGAGCAGTCATATTGCAGGTTCTTTAAAGACATCTAGGACTGTTCCTTCTCAGTGACCAGTTGTAACCTCTGGACCACAGGCAAACACTGCCTTCTCGTCACAAGTATTCTTCATGGTTTTCTCCTGGCCCACTGCATTACACATAGCTCTGGTTTATGGAAAGGAGTTGAAAGGGCTTTAATGCACAAATCTCATAGAACAATCGGAGTTTTGATGGGGAAAAAACTGTGGAACTGCGTCTCCAGACGGAGTTGTTGCCCTTTAGGAAGGAACTAAAGACCTGGCTGGTGGGTCAAGTTTGGGGTGCGGGTGGGGATGGGGGTACCGTTGGGTGGTTGGGTGGCCTTCCCCCAAGGTCCCTTCGGTACTTGCGCACCTTTTAGGGGTGGGTTTTTTAACTTTTAACTTTGTTTTATCATGTGTCTTTTTATGTATTTACTGTCCGCTATGTAAACCGCCATGAGTTGGGTTGTACCTGAGTGGGCAGTATATAAGCGTGATAAATAAATAAATAAACACCACCAGTGCTACCTCTAAAATTCACTTGAATCTACTAGTTACTAGAAATGGAATGGTCTAATAATTCCCCAACTCCTACAAAAGGGAAAGGCTGCCATTGGTTCAAAACTCAGCAGGGCATTATTAAGAATGTGATAAGTTATCAAAATATTCCCCACCCACAAACCACCATACCACTCACTTGAGAACCTCTGTCCTGCTGCATATGTTGGTCTTAAGACCAGGTTGAGGCAACAAAATAGTTAATAAGATAGCTAGGAATGACTGAGCTGCTGTAAAGATTTCAGTTTTAGTGTATGGATGAACAACTTTGGAGTTATCAGCAACAAGACCTCTTACCAATGTCTATCAGTCCAGCATTGGATCAGGACTGTTGTCCATTTGAAACCACGTGTGTGTGTATTGCATTTTTAAATTGGAAAATGTAACAAAAGAGACTGCAGTTCATTTGGACAAGCAGAATTTCAGAGTAGATCCCTGAGCAGTGAAATGATTGTGGCTATGGTGGTTGACTTTTGAAGCATTTTGTCTCAACAGTTTGATAAGAAGTTTGCATTTATATAAAGGCATAGGGGTGTGCAGATTTTAGGGTTTGTAAGTTTTATGCTAGAATCTATTATCATGTAAAATCAAACTTTAGAAGTTTCCAAAAATTGGGCCTTCACAGGTTACTGGTCTATACTTCCCATTGTTTTGGATAGTTGTCCATATTGGCTAGGACTTATGGGGATTTGAAGTCCCACAGCACTGAGGGATGTAAATGTAAGAACATGGGAGGCAGTTCCACCACTTTAATGAACAGGTTAGTTCATTCTTCAGTCCTGAAAATAACAAAAAACTGCTATAAGTTGCATTTAATATAGTGAGATATGCCATTGTTTAAGGCACAGCAGTTTCCCTGTTACTTGACCTAAACTAGTAACAGTTTGAACCTACAGCTATATTTCTTTTTTCACACCAGCAATAAGAAGAAACAGACTGCTATTTGAAAATCCTCAAAGTATATGACGGTTTCCTCCAGATTATTCAATAAATAGATAAAGGATCTTTCAACATCTCTGTTTTATAGAAAGGAGCATCTAAACCAGAAATGGAAAACCTCTGGTGCTCCAGATTTCTAGACGGTAACTTTCATAGTCATTTACTATTTTCCATGCTATCTGGAGCTGATGGAAGCTGTAGGCCAAAACTTCTGAGTCAGAATTGACCTACCTCTAAACCAGGGTTTTTCAACCTTGGGCCCCCAGGAGTTCTTGGTCTTCAATGACCAGGAGCAAACGTCAGCACACCTCCTGATCAGGGCTTCTCTGAATTGAAGTCAAGAACATCTAGGGGCCCAAGGTTGAGAACCTATGAAGCAATATTATCTTATTATTCTTGGATTTTCAGTGGATAATATTC
Organism: Bradypodion ventrale; assembly: GCA_035047345.1. NCBI lineage: Eukaryota > Metazoa > Chordata > Lepidosauria > Squamata > Chamaeleonidae > Bradypodion > Bradypodion ventrale. Next base: position 324,856,615 of record JAWDJE010000002.1, on the reverse strand, counting down.
ATGTTTCTGAAAGCTCTCTCTCTCACACACACACACACACACACGTGCGCGCGCACACACACACACACACTCCCATCCACACACCACCACACTGCACCACGCACATACTTTAAAGCAATAATATGTTTTCTGTGGTAAAACCAGCGTTTTCTTTCAGAGTCTTCGAATGGTTATTCCCTGAATGGCCATCAAATGAGTATTCTCCTCTCATTCCAATTTAGCTTTCCATTTCCATTCCTCTCCTTGCTGGTTTTGGTGGTGTGGGGAAACCCTGGGTGGATGAAATCCAGACAGAGCCTTAAACCTATTCCCTTACAAGCTGCATAGTAAGTGTTCTACCACTCCCTTCCTCGCCTTCGTGTAGTTGACTCTCTTTCTTTGGGGGATGAAACACTAATCAGGAGGTTACTCTAACGTGTCTGCCATTTGCTTAGGTGCTCCTTCACGGAAACCAGATTTCTCGTGCACTGTTTCAAGGCAGACGATGTCACTTCCAGCCAATGGATAATGCACACTCTATGTGCTTCATGGCTGCCTTCCCGCCCTTCTCCCAAAGAACAATGTAGCCACAGCTGTTCAGCAAACAAAACCTCACTTTATTAGTGTCTCAGTAACCGTTATTCACAGTGGCTTTAAAATACTGTCAAAGACATTCTTGTGCACCATCTGTAAGTTGCCGTACGTTTGAAAGAGGGAAGTGAAAAGCAATGCCTCACTGGATGTCTGTTCCAAAATATCCTTTGGAAAGGCTAAAGAGTTTGGAAAGAGGCAGTACACTGAATACAGGCTCCCAGAAGGGAAAATGCATTTGGAGTTTCTTCCCGGCTCTCTTATTCCGTTTTTAGAAGGAGGTTTTTCCCTTGCTTGAAAGCCAGTCGTATCCAACTCTAGGGTTCAGTGCTCATCTCTGTTTCAAAGCCGAAGAGCCAGCACTGTCTGCTTCTGCAGACATTTCCGTGGTCATGTGGCAGGCATGACTAGACACGGAATGCTGTTTACCTTCCCACCAAAGTGGTCCCTATTTATCTGCTTGCAATGTCTTGCTTTTGAACTGCTAGGCTGGCAGGAGCTGGGACAAAGACGGGAGCTCATTCCGTCCTGCAGTACTCAGGAATCGAACTGCTGATTCTAGAAAGTTAATTAATATACATGCCTCGTTCTCAATATGTACCAAAATCATTCTGAGCTACAGAGCTTCTTGCTGTCTTGAATGCCTCTGTTCTCAGAACCTCAGTTTAAACAATACTTTAAGATGGACAAATATGTGCTTTCCTTGTAAGCAAGGATTCTTCGTCAGTGGCCCTGTTTTTCCCTCTCTGGAAAGGTTGTTCCACACACCATCTGCATAAGGTTTCGATATATCATGCTTAGGGAGAAAACCCAGCTATAATTTGAAGGGTTTTTCAAAAGGAATTTAACCTGATCCTTTGCATTAGCAGGATTAACCCTGTTTAAATGATAAAGGTAAAGGTTTCCCTTGTTTGAAAGCCAGTCGTTTCCGACTCTAGGTTTCAGTGCTTATCTCTGTTTCAAAGCTTCTGCAGACATTTCCGTGGTCATGTGGCAGGCATGACTAGACACCAGAGCGCACAGAGCGCTGTTTACCTTCCCACCAAAATGGTCCCTATTTATCTACTTGCAATTTCTTGCTTTCGAACTGCTAGGTTGGCAGGAGCTGGGTCAGAGGCGGGAGCTCATTCCGTCCTGCAGTACTTGGGAATCGAACTGTTGATCTTCCGCCTCCCAGTTTGAAAGCCTAGCTCAAGCCTGACATTTATTATAATAAAACACCTTGTGTGCCTCTTAGAGCTGTAGCTCTAAAGTAGGGGTTCTCAACCTTTTCAAGCTGAGGGCCAGGTCACACTCCATGAGACAGCTTCGGGGGCTGGATGGCCATTTTGCCCTGCCTGCCACACATGGCACTTCCGGGTGTGGCAGAGGCAGTGGGGGGCCACATGAAATGGTGTTGTGGGCTGCATCCGGCTCCTAGGCCATTGGTTGAAAACCCTTGCTCTAAAGCCATGCCATCTAAATAGTTGAAATTCAGGCCAAGTTAGGCGCTTTATGGTCCATTCCTGCAGAGGTATTTAATTTTAAAAAAAGATTAACAAACTGTAGCTCATTTATATAAGCCTGTTTATGTGAAACTTGGACTACCATTTTCAGCCAGAGGTGGCATGCTTCCCAGCACATAAATTTGTGCGGATACAGTCTAAAGCAGGGGTGCCCAAACTTTTCCTGCCAGGGGCCTGGCCATGCCCCCTCAGACAGCTGAGCAGGATCATGTGGTTCCTCCCAGTGGTGTGTCAATTTACTGGGCATTTTTGGGCATTTTTGCCACTTCCATCGCTTCCCATGGCTGCAGGAGCAAGGGCGGCACATTTTCGCAGCATTTTTGGAATTTTGTGCTACTATTTCACAGCATTTTGGTGTGCTTTTGGCCCGATTTCGTGACTTCTGGTTCGGCAGGTCACTTCCGGTGTCGGCGGCAATCTGGTGGACCGGACCCAGTTTGTGCACCCTCCCTTGGTCTAAAGTCAGTTTGAAGTCTGAATAATAGTGTTATCGAAGTTCACTTGTTCCTTCCATAGACAGGAAGCCTGTCTTATGAGCAGACTTGTCTGCCTTCCAATTTAAAGATGAAATCAATGCAAATAGAGTTTCACACCTGGATGAAAAATAGCATTCTGGCACACCAAGACATCCCATCAAAATTTGGCAACTACTAGGAGTTTTTGTTTCTATGTAAGAAAAACAAGACCAGCTGTTTTTGCCTACTAGCCACCTGTATATGTGTGTGTGTTTTAAATTTATTGTTGTTTTTGTGTGTGCACAATGCAGGTTTCTCAGTACAAAATACTTTTTTGTACAAAAATAAATTTTGGGTTTCTGTCTCCCAAAAAAGTGCAAAATTACAAAAAAATGCACAAAGAATGAAATCTGATTCGACAAGAAATTTTAATGTGAATTTTAATGTTCTTGCCTGCGTGAAACAAAGCAAAAGATGTCTATTACTATTACAGCACCTTACTAGAAGTTACAATAACGCTTCCATTGTTGGACCTAATTTATTCCAAATCTGAACACATTAGTAAACAGATGTATACCCTAATGCTCATTAGGCCTGAACAGTGCTAATCTTTTACCATGACAAAATGAATCAGAATAGTTTGCTGAATAAAGTGTTTTTGGTGAGTGATTCTGATTGGCCAAAATAGTCCTGGCAGCTGCTGAATGTACGGCAGGGTGTAGCTGTACAGCATAAGCCATGTCATGCATCCTTTCAGTAGTGTGAAGAGAGTACTAGTGAGCCACAATGATCTATCCAGCCCAGCATTGTTAAATATATTGGCTTTCCACTGTGAAATCTGTTGAAGGGAAGATGCTAGGATCTGGGACCTCCTATCTGCAAAACATGCACACAATCCATAGAATCTGGCACAGAGCTAGGAAAGATTAACCAATCTAGCTGCCATATTCTGGAATTTGTCATCCAAAAAAGTAACATTTCCAAGTTTGGGGATTCTGGCAACAGCTTGCAGAGAAGGTGGTGCTAATCCACATACCAGGAGATTGTCACAAGACTTGTGTTTATTTATTTTTTTATTTGCATTTATACCCCCACCCTTTGGGTGCAAGCACCACTCATATATGTGGGCTTCCCAAAGACCTCTGATTAGCTACTTTGGGAGACAAGGCCTTGGCCCAGGTAGGAATTTGGATTGCTCTTAAGAAGTAGCTGATGTTTGTCAAGAGATCTTGGAGGGATGCAGAGGAATAGCTCCTTGTATGCCGTAGCAGAGCTCTACCGCTGATTGTTGTTCTAATGGGCTGAATCAGTTTGTATTCCAACTAGAACAGTGGTGGCGAACCTTAGCACTCCGGATGTTCTTGAACTTCAATTCCCAGAAGCTCTGATCAGCAGGAGTGCTGGCTTGGGTTTCTGGTAATTGAAGTCCAAGAACAGCTGGAGTGCTAAGGTTCGCCATCACTGAACAAGAGCAGGGGTGCCCAAATTTTTCAGGCCACGGGCCGGTCACGTGGTTGAGCATGCCATGCCGGTCACGTGGTTCCTCCCACCGGAAGGGGAAGTAAAACACACATGCGCAGAACACTGCCATAAATGACCCGCGGCTGTCGTAAATGCGTTTATGACTGCTGCAAGTCATTTATGGCAGTGTTCTGTGCATGTGCGGGTGCGTTGTGTGCATGTACATGCATGTTTTACTTCCATTTTCAGGAGTGGCAAGGACGGTGTGGGCTGGATTTGTTGGCACCACGAGCTGGACCAGGCCCGCGGGCCGTAGTTTGGGCACCCCTGAACTAGAGCATACCCACTGACTCAATAGAAATTGCATGAGTGTTTATTTACTAAGGCCCGTTCATTCAATGGATCTATGCTAGCTGGGTCTAACAAATTATTTTAGTGTAACCTCTGTACAAGTTGTTCCTCTTTTGCTTGCAGACCATTTAAGAGTGGTTTATATCAACAGGAGATAGAAAAACCACAGGACATTTATAAAACAAATATAATAAAAATTGAAAGGTGTGTTCATCATTAAAATTGCATTTATAAATTGATTTTTGGTACCACAGACAATTATAAGACAATATTAGTTAAAATCAAGGCCACCTAAAAGAGCCAATGAATTGGACTTCCTGAATATTCTGTTAATTGGACAATTGAACTGCAGCAGTTATTCTGATACTATAGTATTTTCACTTATTTCCTGTCATCCTGCAGCCTAATCCTTTTGTTATCTTTACATTATTGCAAAGAACATTTCTTAATTTGTTTTATAGCCTGCTCACATGGGCTAATTTTATCCTTTGGATAATCCTTTAATTAAGAAGCACAATGCTTTTGTGGAGTATATTTATTTGGAAGGATTTCTGGGATTTTTTTAAAAGTTGAAATTACAGAGACTGTGCTGATCCGGTTAGTGGAGATCGGAGTTTTGCTGAGCTATGGGGAGAATTAAACAAAGGCAAGAAACCTAAAGTTGCCTGATACTAACGGGATTATAAATAATTAAAGGAGAGACTTTAAAAATTGTTTAAGAATGTTGAAGTCATTGAATCTGCTTTTATAAGCAAGTTATAGTTTACTCCCTCATTGTACTACAGCTGAAAGAGACTTTGGGATTGTGCTGTTATCGTGTGGGTGGTTCAAAAATTAAATGTGATTTAATACTGTTTGAAGATCAGGCATCTGGAAAGTGGGTGTTGTTTTTGTGTTTTTCTAAGAGCCAATAAAATTATCTTTCCTTACTAGAAATAGTTAAACAATCTCCTTGTACTATCCGAAATAGCTTTGAAATATGGGAAGGAAGGGGTAAATAGAGGTTGAATTAATAGCTTTTACAATAAGAGTACAGTAAAACCCCTACTTACGTAAAAAGTCTGTTCCATAGCCTTTTTCGTAAATTGGTTTTTTATGTAAATCGAAGCAAACCCATAGGAAAAATTTATTTTTTACGTAAATCAAAGTAAACCCATAGGAAAATGCATATTTCCGTAAATCGAAGCAAACCCATAGGAAAAAATGAAATTACGTAAATCAAAGCAAACCCATGGGAAATCACATTACGTAAATCGGGACACCATTTTAGAGAAAAAATTCTTACGAAAGGCGAATTTTACGTAACTCGAGGCATACGTAAGTCAGGGTTTAGTGTAATTGTCACAGATGGATGAAAAATAAGTTAACACAGGCAATAGCAGGAAACAAAGTTGGATACAATTATGGAGATACTATGACCACCATTGTCTCAGGGTCAGGGAATGTAAGCTGAATTTTGAGTTTTAAGTGTATGTTTCCTGAATATACATTAAATGTATGCACTAAATGTATAGAATGCAAAAGTGTGCTGATACAGTGACATGGGTTCCACTTTGGTTTTTCTCAAGGAACATGTTTTCTGAAAAACAAACAAATGCGACTTCATGTAAAAGTGATTGAAGAAGCCAAGGAGGGACCAGATTGCACGAATTTCCATGTGTTTCAGCCAGAAGATTTATTTCCAATTTGTTATTCATAAGGGAAGAGCGCAAGATTGGGATGGGTCCTTTGAAGTGGAAAACAAAGTCTTCCATTCAGTCTTGAGTCTAATAGAATACACATGACATATAGGCTTGGCACCGCAGCCTGTTTGAAAGAAAAAAAAACTTCACAGTGCTTATCATCATTTGCTTTCCAGTACTGCAAATGCTGGTGGGAATGGGTATTGCCCCAAAAGAGAACCAAGGATAATTATTTCCTGCTGTCTTTAATAGTACATGCCTGGAGCAATCAGACAGGGAATAATTAGAAAGAAAGGGGATGATGACCAAATCCTTGCATACTCATATTGTCAATCTATTTACAGTTTCAGAGTTAACTGGAATAAGAAAAGAAAACTGACATAATGATGCATATCGCCTATTGCCTTGTCTTCTAAATCGTGGTGTATGGAAACTGCAGCCTTCCAGATTTGGTTGGATTGCATCTCACATCCTTTATCATTGGCTGTGCTCACTAGGGCTGATAGGACTTTAAGTCCAAGATCATCTTGAGGGCCAGAGGTTCCTCAATCTTAGTCTAAGTGTGTGTGTCAATTCAATTCTTTATTAGTTTATTGGTCTGCTGACCATCTATATCTATAAAACAGAGGTGTGTATGGTCTTGTATGTGCTCCAAAGGCTCCCACACTCCTGGACCAATCCCGCTGAAATTTGGCACATACATACCTTGGGCCGGAGAGATCAGCACTGCAGGGGTCACAAGCCCCATGGGGGGCATACACCCGCCAAATTGGGCTGCAATTGATCTATACAATGTGTGTTTCCCAGTGATGTAATTGATCTGATGTCATAGTCCCAGGTAAATTAAGATTGTGATGTCATCTGACTAGCTCAGCTGTAGCCCTCTGAGCTCAACTGTAGTTTTCACAGTAGGTGGAAGGCAAATGGGAGGTCTGGTCGGGCCAGCACAGTGGGGGTGATGGAGGCCCTTGAGAGGGCCAGGAGGGCACGGGAGCCATGGAGGAGGCCAGGCCCCCTCCAGAAATGGCCACCCAGCCTCTGCGGTGGAGGCGAAGGCCACGGTGGGCGAAGCTGAGGAGGGAGAGAAGGTCCGAGGGCTCCTCAATGGCTGCGTGCTGCTCTCTCACCAGGTAGCCGGGCGCATGTATGGGAAGGATAAGGGTGGTAAGTGACCATCGATGGAGAAGTGGGATGGGTGAGGGAAGAGAGAGATGGAGGAAGGGAGGCAGGGTTGACCCACATACACCCCACGAGGTTTCCAAGAGGGAAAGGCTGGCCTATGTTAAAAAAAATGAAAAACCTGAGCGAAGCCGGGTAATCAGCTAGTATTAATTAAAATATAAGTTGGAATGCATAAAATACAATTGTTGGAATGAGTAAAATACAGTAAGTTGGACTGAATAAAATACAGTTGCATAAAATGGTGTAATAATAGATTAAATATGATGTGGAATTATATCAATAAAATAAGATGCATAAAAAGATAGTATAATATGATTTAAAATTAAAAAACATACTCAATAAAATACTTCACTTCTTGGCGTTTTGGCTAAGGTTTTGTGTGTGTGTGTGTGTGTGTGTGTGAGAGAGAGAGAGAGTGTGAGTGTAAGAGATGTGAGTCAACTCTTGAGTCCCAAAGTAATCCATTTTTGTTCTACAGTAAAACCCCTACTTACACTAAAAGTCCATTCCGTAGGCTTTTGTTTAAATTGGTTTTTTATGTAACTTGAAGCAAACCCATAGGAAAAATGAAATTTTTATGCCAATCGAAGCAAATCCATAGGGAAATGATTTTTACATAACTTGAAGCAAACCCATAGAAAAAATGCATTTTTTTATCTAACTCGAAGCAAACCCATAGGAAATTGTGTTACATAAATTTATGTATATTGGGACATTTGTGTAAACCAGGACATGGTTATAGCATAAAATCATTATGTAAGTCACATTTTATGTAACTTGGGGCATTTGTAAGTTGGGGTTTTACTATATAAGGGATCAGGTGGTGCTTTTTGCACATGAAGGGTTTTACAGTGTTTATCTTCCTTGACTTCATAGGGACCTTGTGAGTGCTGCTCATGTTTTATTGATGTATGAAGCTTACACTGAGAGGACTGGACTACCCAGTGTTATTCAGTGGCACAAAGTTCCTGATTTGGGTCTTGATCTCAGGTTTCTCAGAGCCATGGCACATGCTTTATAGTCCCAGGTCAATACTATATAGCAAAGGTTAGCTGCTTTCACTGAGGTCATTCTGCTAGTATTGTTAATCTCTGCTATTACTATATTATGACAAAGTAATATAGAGGTGACTGTGGTGCTGTTTGAGTAATGCTTGCTCTTTGCTGTAGCATCAGGCAAGGTAAGAAGCTTTTTAATTATCTTGGTTGGGGATATCATTAATACTAGTTATCACTTGTTTGTTTATTCAATACCCCACTTTTCCTTTAGGGATCTCAAGACGATGTATATAGGGAAGTGAAGTGTGTGTGTGTGTGTGTGTGTGTGTGTGTGTGTGTGTGTGTGTGTGTGTGTGTGTGTGTGTGTGACATGATATGATGCTGCAGGCCACATCTGGCCCACGAACCGCAAGTTGAGAATCCCTTACTTAGAAGGAACCTTTAGAGTGACCTGTAGTTCCTGTGGCATGTTTTGTCATTTTGCCTAAGGATGCAGAATTCTGTGCTTCTATCATGGGAGAACTAGTTGCCCCACTAGACCAGAAGGTATGGCAGCTGATGGCAACCTATTACCATTTTGGCTCATCGGTGGGGTGGGAGGATGAAATGAGTCTGCATTGAGCTGAGTAGATTTTTTTAGAAGAAGAAAAGAGGGGAGATACCTCTGGGGAGGAAGAATTATACTAAATGTGGAAGGCAAGAATTAGGGGAGTATTAACACAGAGAAATAGGTCTGTGAGGATTCAAACTGTATCCCTGGAGCTACAAAAATCAGTATCAACCCCTCACCACAAACAGTGATTCTGAGCCATTGGAACTGGGACAGCAGCCCCAGATCCTATAATGATTTTGAGCTGCTAGAACATGAACAGCTGTCAGCAGAGAGTGCAAAAGGGATTGTGGAACATTCTGTGGATAGAAGTTTTCTTGCTACCTCCAGGGAGGAGAAGAAGAGGTATTTTGGAGGGGGAGAGCCACAACAGTTGGCCTCATAGGATGTATTGGGACACATGTTGTCTCCGTGGTGCAAAGATCCAAGACAACTTGTCAAGACATTGATCTTCACCCCTGACTCCTGATCCACATGGGGGCAAAATGAGGATTACAAGGAGGCTTGTAAACTGGCCAGGAAGACTTCAAATCATATCATATGGAGGAGGAAGATGAGTGTTCCAGAGAGCAGGGAGTCATATACAGTGGTACCTCGGATAAAATCCGCTTCGGATAAAGTCGCGTTTTTCATGCACAAGGGATACATCACATAAAGTCCAAAACCACTAAAAATGGACTTTATCTGGGTATTTGGTATAGGAACCTCAGATAATGTCCATTTTTGGACGTTATCCGATGCACCGTCCATTTGATTCGGATAAAGTCCAAACTCGGATAAAGTCCAAACTTGTGGAATGGAGTTTGGACGTTATCCGAGGTTCCACTGTACTGGGAGAAAGGTTGTTGGTAGTGCATGTGAAATTGGGACAGTGGAATAGGACGCATAAGTGAGTGGGAAAAGACAGAAAGTAAGAGACTGGAAGGAATGACCCATGTTGTCACATGTATCTACATCAGTGCACAGAGGTGGGAAACAAGCTGAACACGAACTCTTAAGAGAGGAAGGTGAATGTGCTGTAACAGGTATTAATGACATCTGGTCCCTCGACACCCAAAATGGTAAAAGAGGAATTAAACAAGAAGAGGACTGACATCTGGTAGGATAAAATTCATGGCTTATAATGTACTGACTTATTCAAAAGGAAAAGACTAAAGAGGAAGGGAGGAGTAACAGTATACTGTGTACATCTAGTAAGAGATCCATGAGATCAGGCAGGATATGCTGACGGAGATCATTCAAGGTGTAATTCAGAAGAAAGAGAGAAACAACAGTGGCATTGTGAGAGGCTTTTGCAGACTTTATAGGCAGACTGGAAATCTGAGTGATGTTCTCCTAGAACAGATCACCAACATTCAAAGAGAGAGAGAGAGAATAGTAGTGGTAGAGTTTGGCTATTCTGAAATTAATGTCTAACTCAAACATGATTGAGGACTGAAGAGATTACTTGATGGCACATAGCAACAACAAAGTTCTATTGTAGAAACAAGACAGAGAAATACTGATGAATGTTACAGGGAAGGCCAAAGAACCGAACACTTCATTTTTTCCTCTTCTACTTCAGAGGAAATCGTGCTTAACCCAGTGTGAAAAAAATAATGTAGTAAATGATGAAGGTGCTATTCAAGATATGTAAAGGGATGGTATGGGGACACCTAGCTACTTCTAAATGAATTCAAGTGTGTAGGTTCATATTGTGCTCCATACTGGTTGTCTCCCTGGAAAGTACCAAATACAACGTCTTGAAGTTCCCAGAGGGCCTATCCCTAACTAACTAGATGCTTCCTCTGTCTTCATCATGTCAAATAAATGTCATTCTTTCATTGTCGAAAACAATTGTAGACACCTGAATTCACTGGGGTTTTCTGGCTAAAAAACCCAGAAGTCACTGGGGGAATTCCTGCAGACTGCTGAGGTTTTTAGTCGGTGAATTCTGTAATTTTTATGCCTAGTGACAGTTGGCATGGCAGAAATATAAGTGAAAAGGATTAAAATGTGTTAACAGTGTGATGTAGAAATGAGACAAGAAAAGCCAGATCGATAGATAGATAAATCTTTATTGTCATTGTCCTGCACAGAACGAGATTGGGGGGAAAAACACTTATCAACCCAACAAAACCTAAACAAAATACAACTATACAAAATTATCAACATACTCCCACCCCACATATACACATTTAACCCCTAAAAAGCTCTAAAACTCTAAAAACTCAGATCTCAGCTCAAGTACAGTGTCCACCTTAGAGAAAATAATAGTACCATTCTGTTCTGCTTTGGTCAGAGCTCTTCTGGATTACTGGATATAGAGTGTATGGAAGCAGCCTATGTTGAAACTGCCCCTTTCATGGGGCTTGGCAAGTCTCAGGGAATCTGAATCCCGAATTCCTGCAGTCCTGAAGAGCACTTTTCTCCTCACAGACTGTCAGGATGGCTAAGGAAATGAATACAGATAGAGGGCCTTTTCTACCCCATACTACTATGGGGCTTTCACCCTGTAATTTGGCCTGGGGTATTCCTGGGGGTATGGAAGCCCAAAGTCCCATCCCTAGAAAGTAATCTTCTAAAGATCTTAAGACTCAGACAGGTTTTCATAGAAAGATACAGTCCTTCAGGTAGTCTGGACCCAAGCTGTATAGGCCTTACAAGTACTTTGAATTGTGCTCAGAAGCGGCTCATTATGGGAGACTCATATGTCGAAACAGAAGTTAATGGAGTAGAAACCTCTTTCTGAGTACAGTACTGTACTTAGAGTACTTAGAAAATAATGCTTTCATAAAAAGGATAGCAATCCCATAATCTGTGATCTCTCATAATAAATATTTACTTGTTGAAATTTGGAAAACTTTAACATCAACAACACCAACACCCAAATGAGGCTCCTTTCATGTCCACAAGAGTTGGGACAGAGACAGGCACTCTGTCCGTCATACAGTACCTGGTTCTCAAACTGCTGACTTGCCAGCCTTCCAGCTAACAAGGCGAGATTCTTAACCACTGAGCCACCGCAGCCCCTTAACTTTTAACTGTTGTTAGAGCTGCATCTACCTGTATTGGACAGGCTGTTGCTATATATGATTACTTAGTAATAGCTGCAAATAAAAGGCCTCTTGATAATCAAGCCCCTAAAATCTCCAGGCTTTATTGAAACAGTGCTGGGGCCTAAACTGGAGCTGTCGTGACTAGCAGAAGAAGCAAATTCAAAGTTAATTGCTGTTCCTCTTAATTTTATAGAATTTTTCTCTCTTCAATCCATCCCGCTTATGTCCCTACATCAACTCACTCCCAATTTTATTTTATATGATAAAGAACCCATAGCTTAAGTGAGCAGGACTTGGCCCAAAGGTCAACATATAACGCTCAGCTTAATTTAATGTAACTGGGGAAACCCAGACAGAAGGAAAGATGGCTCAAAGAACAAAATAATGCAGCAAATGCTGGAATGGGTAGAATAATAAAACCAGGAATGGAATATTGGGGTTGTCTGCATGATCAGTTAATACTTTTAACAAAGCATAAGCTGCCCCTCAGGGGGAGAAAGAAGAGAGGGTGGGGATTTTTTCCCCCAGAAAAAGAAGCGGGGAGAGTGTATCAAAAAGAAAACATGGGTGAGAAAAATAAACAGGAAGATGAATGAAAGAAGGAAATGGACATTTTGGCTGTACCCATCGCAGGTGAGGGTGGGGGAAGGTTCCCTAGTCCTCTTATAATTTCCCACCTTACTGTGAAGGAATATGATGATTGTTCAGTATCTTTTCCCTCTAGTTAGTTGACACTAACCCTAATGGCAGAAAGTGAGGAAGATCTAAAGAAGCTGCTGCTTAGGTTGAAAGAAGAGAGTGCAAAAGCTGGCTTGAGACTCAACATCAAGAAAACCAAGATAATGGCCACAGGCCCCATCAGTCCCTGGAAAATAGATGGGGGAAAAGTAGAAGCAGTGACAGATTTTACTTTCTTAGGATCAAAGATCACTGTAGATGGAGATTGCAGCCATGAAATAAAAAGGCTACTAATTCTTGGGAGGCAAGCTATGGGAAACCTGGGGAACATAGTAAAAAGTAGAGACATCAGCTTGCAAACAAAAATTCGCATAGACAAAGCAGTGGTATTCCCAGTGGTAATGTATGGTTGTGAGAGCTAGGCCATAAGGAAAGCTGAGCACATAAGAATAAGGCCTTTGAAATGTGGTGTGGGAGGAGAGTTCGAGAGTCCCCTGGACAGCAAGGAGGACAAATAGATCAATCTTAGAAGAAACTAGCATTGTTTGTCCGGCCTTGCCGGGCAGGTTTGGATTGTGTGCTGGTGGCAGGGATCCGTCAGAGAAGGTGGTTTTTCCCAAACACACAATACACACAATCACAACATGCACACACGACACACACACACTACTCACAACCCACACCCACCACAGTCACACATATCACACATGACACGACACAACACACATGACACCCCCACACAAAACACATACTCCCACACATAACACATGCTGGCAGCCAGCGATCCACCAGGGAGAGCGCCTCCCATTGACGAATCATTGGCTGCCATGTTTGCATTTACCCCTCAACTATTTCGAAGGTTGTTTCATGTCAGCCTTTGAAACAGTTGAGGGGGAAATGCCTAAGGCAGCAGCCAGCGATCCATCAGGAGAGGAGCTAACATTAAACAGCGGTGGGGGTATTACAAAGGCGGTAGCCAGTGATCCGCCAGGGAGAGCGCCTCCCTTGACGAGTCGATGGCTGCCGCCTTAGGCATTTCTCTCTTAGGCAGGCAGATCGTTTCCTCAGCCCGGGCTCTGTCTACCTCGGTAATGCAGGCAGGGCCCTGGGCTGAGCTGTTTTTGGCATGCGCTGGCCGTTTTTTTACACGCGCGCCCGCTGTGTTCGCGTCCTCCTGCCTGATTGGCTGAGGGGTGGTGCGGCGTGGAGGACGCTGGGAAGCTTAGGTTTTTTTGTTCGGGTTTGTGGGTCGTTGGCCCCACTCTCGGCTTCCAGACCCTTGCGGTAGTAATCTTCGGGACTTAAGGTAAGTGTGGCCAGCTCATTATGGGATTGGCTGGACGTGTGCAGACACGCATTCCGGACATGCATGGCCACATCCCATTCTTCTAGGTAAAGATCAACCCTGATTGCTCCTTAGATGGTCAAATAGTAAAGATGAAGCTTAAGTACTTTGGACATCAAATGAGATGAGAGGATTCATTTGAAAAAGCCTTGATGCTGGGAAAGGTGGAGGGCAAAAAAAAGGGGTCGGCCAAAAATGAGATGGCTGCATGGTATGGTAGACACAGTGGGCACAGAGCTGGGCAAGTTGAGGAGGATGGTGGGGGACAGAGGCGCATGGAGGGCATTGGTCAATGGGGTCGTAAAGGGTCGGAATCGACTGTAAGGCTGAACAACAACAAGTTGATATGTTCTTTCCCTCCCTGTTTCACATTTCACTTTGGATCTTTCTATGAAACAGGAAGATGGAAAGGAACATATTAGGTCATCCTTGTTCTGTCTTTGTGCCTGGGCAGGATTATTCCCTGTGGTATGTTTTCAAGTGCTGCCTTCTACAGTCTATTTTTAAACGATTCAGCTTGTAGGGCTTTCCCTGCTTCCCAGGGGAAGGCTACACTATACTTAAGTTGGCCTCATTGTGAAGGGATTTTATTATTTCCTGTTGGCCAGCTTGAATGCAAATTTGGCATTGGTTCTCTGAGCGGACTTTAGCTCTGCTGTACAGGGAAGTTGTAAATTGTTCTTTATTCTTGTATCTCTCAGTTTAAACCTGCAAGGAGTTAGCATGTAACTTTGTTGGAGTATAAGAGTTCAGAAACCAAATGAGGTGGTGCAGCTTTATGCAGGTTTCTCTGGTTAGACACCTCCAGATGTTTTGAGTGACAGTTTCTAATAGCCCTGGCCACTGGTCATGCTGGATATTGTTTATGAGAATTGTATTTTCAAAGGCCTTGAGGATGGCATACTATGGAAATGTGGTCTTTGAGATTTCAGCATGGCTTTTAACTCCATGTGCTTGGCTTCATGAAAACATCCTATTTGGAGCACAGTCTTGCCATGTCATTTGGGATCAGTTTGATCCAGTTGGCCCTGATAAAGTGGACAGATTCCTTGCAGCTGTTCGTGCCACTGCCTGTCTTTGGACCCCTGTCCCTCTTGGTTGGTGAAAGCCTCCAAGACGGTGACCGCTGGCTGGGTCGAGGTGATAATTAATGCATCTTTGCGGGAGGGGGTGTTTCCTGCTCCATTAAAACATTTATTTTTATTTATATTCAAATTTATATAGCCACCCAACTCAACAAAGACTCTGGGAAACATGCTTTGATGCGCCCCCTCCTGAAAAAACCGTCCCTAGACCCAGCCGTTCTGTCCAATTACAGGCCCGTCTCCAACCTCCCCTTTATGGGGAAGGTACTGGAGAATGCAGTGGCACATCAGCTGCATGGGGTACTGGATGAAGCGGATTATCTAAACCCCTTTCAGTCTGGTTTCAGGTCCGGATATGGTATTGAGACGGCATTGGTCGTGCTGATGGATGATCTCTGGCGGGAGCGAGACAGAGGTCGTCCGTCCGTTCTTGCTCTCCTTGACCTCTCTGCGGCTTTCGTTACTGTTGACCACGGTATCCTTTTGGAACGGCTCCAAGGATTGGGGATCCAGGGCACTGTGTGGTCCTGGTTTTCCTCATTTCTGAAGGGCCGCACCCAGTCGGTGTGGTTCGAGAGTGGGAGATCGAGCCCTAGGTCACTCAAATATGGGGTGCCTCAGGGTTCGGTGCTCTCCCCTCTCCTATTTAACATCTACATGAGGCCGCTGGGTGAGATCATCCGTTCCCACGGGGTGCGGTACCATCAGTACGCAGATGACACTCAGTTGTACATCTCGGCCCGTGGTGATCCCAGCGATGCTATCAAAGTCCTGTCTGGGTGTCTGAAAGCTGTGGGGGTCTGAATGGGGGCCAACAGGCTACAACTGAAACCCAGCAAGACTGAGTGGCTGTGGATTGGGGGCCCTGGGTTGCCCAGGGAATTACCATCTTTGGTTTTGGATGGGCAGTTTTGCCCCAGACAAACCCAGAGTGCAACTTGGGGGTCCTCCTGGACTCGTGGCTGCTGTTAGAAGAACAGATTTGTCAGGAACTGGAGAACATTTTGGGACAAGCCAAATCTGTTCAGGAGGGATGGGTTGCATTTAAACCATGATGGGACCAGATTGCTGGCACTCAACATCAAAAAGGCTGCAGAGCAGCTTTTAAACTGATAACTGGGGGAAAGCCGACAGGAGCTGGGCAGCATCCGGTTCGGGAAAGCGTGTACTTGAGTAGTGAGGAGGATGCAAAAATTACTGAGCAGAGCAAGGAGCTAGTCACCAGCACTCTAGCAGAAGGATGCAAGAGGCAGTCTAACAATGCAACTAGACTCAAAAGACTGTATCAGGAAAGCATATATAAATGCTTGTATATAAATGCCAGAAGCCTCCGGAACAAAATAGGGGAGCTGGAATACTTAGCAATAGATAAAAATATTGATATTATTGGTATCACTGAAACCTGGTGGACGGATGATAACCAATGGGATACAGTTATCCCAGGCTACAAACTGTACAGGAAGGATAGGAAGGGGCAAACAGGAGGTGGTGTAGCCTTGTATGTCAAAGAAGTGATAAAATCGTATGAATTGGAATATCTAGGTGATTTGGAGTCACCATTAGAAGCTCTGTGGGTAAGAGTACCAGGCCACAAGGATGGTCTAACAGTAGGCATATACTATCGGCCTCCGACTCAAACTCTTGAGGGAGACTGGCAGTTGGAGAATGTTGTAAAGGAGGCATCCAGGAAGGGAAGCCTGGTTATAATGGGGGACTTCAATTACCCTCACATAGACTGGGTGAACTGTTGTTCAGCACATGATAAAGAGATAAAGTTCCTAGATATGCTCAATGATTGTTCCCTGGGACAGATGGTTGAAGACCCAACTAGAGGTACAAGAATCCTTGACTTGATTCTGAGTAATACTCAGGATCTGGTGCAAGATGTTAATGTGACTGATCCAATAGGGAACAGTGACCACAACTCAATTATGTTTAACTTGATCATAGACCGCAAGTCACTGATAAAATCTAACACAGAGACCTTAAATTTTCAAAAAGGAAATTTCTCAAAGATGAGGAAACTAGTAAAAAAGAAACTGAAAGGGAAAATTGAGAGAGTCCAAACACTCCAAGAGGCATGGAGGTTGTTTACAAAAACAATAACAGAGGCTCAATTGGAATGCATACCCAAAAGGAAAAAGGGCACTGCCAGGTCCAAGAGGACTCCGATGTGGCTTACAGGAGCTGTTCGGGAAGTGATCAAGAGCAAGAAAAGCTCATTTAGAAGATGGAAGGCTTGTCCAAATGAGGACAGAAGGCAGAAACATAAATTCTGGCAGAACAAATGCAAGGCAACAATCAGGAAAGCAAAGCAAGACTTTGAGGAGCGTATAGCTAAAAATACTCAGAGAAATAACAAAGACTTCTTTAAGTACATTAGAAGTAAGAACCCAACTAGGAAGGCCATTGGACCATTAGATGACAATGGAAGGCAAGGGGTTATTAAAGAGGAAACAGAGATTGCAGAGAGACTCAATGAATTCTTTGCTTCAGTATTCACTGAAGAAGACAGAGACCACATGCCCAAAACAGAGCCTATCTTCGTAGGGAGGGAAACCGAAGAATTAAGCAAGATAGAAATAACCAGGGAGGAGGTCCTTGCATGTCTTGTTAAGCTAAACACTAACAAATCCCCAAGACCAGATGGCATCCATCCACGAGTTCTCAGGGAACTTAAAGATGAAATTGCTGATATCCTAGCCAAAATATATAATCTTTCCCTCAAATCAGGCTTTGTGCCTGATGACTGGAAGGTAGCGAATGTAACACCAATTTTCAAAAAAGGATCCAGGGGTGATCCAGGAAATTACCGGCCTGTCAGTTTGACATGTGTCCCAGGTAAAGTGATGGAAACCATCCTAAAAGACAGAATTAATAGTTACATAGAAGAGAAGGCACTGCTAAAGGAGAGCCAACATGGCTTTTGCAAGGGCAAATCATGCCTCACTAATCTGTTGGAATTTTTTGAGAGTGTCAACAAGCATGTGGATAAGGGGGATCCAGTTGACATTGTTTATCTGGACTTTCAGAAGGCTTTTGACAAGGTCCCACACCAAAGGCTCTTGAATAAACTTACCAGTCATGGAATAAAGGGACAGGTCTTGTCCTGGATCAGCAACTGGCTAAGGGACAGGAAACAGAGGGTAGCACTAAATGGACACTTCTCCAAGTGGAGGGAAGTAAAGAGTGGGGTCCCCCAAGGTTCAGTACTGGGACCCCTGCTTTTCAACCTCTTCATAAATGATCTAGAGGTAGGAGTAAAAAGCAAGGTAGCCAAATTTGCTGACGACACTAAATTATACAGGGTAGTGAAAACTGTGAGAGATTGTGAAGAGCTCCAGAGGGATCTCTTGACACTGGGGGAGTGGGCAAAACAGTGGCAAATGAGCTTCAACATCAGTAAGTGCAGAGTGATGCATGTTGGGGCAAAAAACCCCAATTACATTTATAAACTGATGGGGTCTGAACTCTCTGCGACAAACCAGGAAAGGGACCTTGGTGTCCTGGTGGACAGCTCAATGAAGGTGTCAACCCAGTGTGCCTCAGCAGTGAAAAAAGCAAACTCAATGCTAGGGATCATTAGGAAGGGTATAGAAAATAAGTCAGCAAGTGTCATTTTGCCTCTTTATAAATCTATGGTGAGGCCCCATCTGGAATATTGTGTACAGTTCTGGTCGCCATACCTCCAGAAGGATATTATGGAGTTGGAGAAAGTACAGAGGAGGGCAACCAGAATGATTAGGGGACTGGAACACCTTCCTTACCATCTGAGGCTGCAACGGTTGGGCCTTTTCACTCTTGAACGACGGCGTCTAAGAGGTGACCTGATTGAAGTTTATAAAATCATGCACGGTGTGGACAAGGTAGATAAGGAAAAACTGTTTTCCCTATCGCACAACACTAGAACTAGGGGACACTCCATGAAACTTTTGGGTACTAGTTCTCAAACAAATAAGAGAAAGTACTTTTTCACCCAGAGGATTACTGGTCTATGGAACTCCCTGCCAGAAGAAGTGGTGACAGCTGTCAGTCTTCACAGCTTTAAGAAAGGATTAGACAAGTTCATGGAGGACAAGGCTATCAATGGCTATAATTATGGCTACCTAAGGACAACCTCCGGGTTGGAGAGATAGGCAGGATATCTCTCAATGCCATTTCCAGGGAATCCTAAGCAGGTGAAGGCATCTCCTTGGGAATACCCTGAAGGAAATGGTGAGCCACTGTGTGAGACAGAATGCTGGACTGGATGGGCTGTGGCCTGTTCCAGCAAGGCTGTTCTTATGTTCTTATGTTCTTAGGTGGCAGCCATGGCCAGGAGGGCTTTCGCACAGCTGCGATAAATTTGCCAGTTGCGCCCGTTCCTGGACAGGGACTCCCTGGTCATGGTCACTCATGCTCTGGTCACCTCCAGACTAGATTATTGTAATGTGCTCTACATGGGGCTGCCCTTAACGACCATTCGGAAGTCCAGAATGCGGCAGCCCGGGTGGTGACGGGTGTGGACGTTATGCCCATGCCTCGCCACTGCTTTGGGAGCTGCACTGGTTACCAGTTTGCCTCCGGGTGCAATTCAAGGTGCTGGTTTTGACTTTTAAAGCCTTATATGACAGTGGGCCAGGCTACCTAAGAGACCGCATCGCCCTAAAGACGTCTGTC
Source organism: Bradypodion ventrale (assembly GCA_035047345.1). Taxonomy (NCBI): domain Eukaryota; kingdom Metazoa; phylum Chordata; class Lepidosauria; order Squamata; family Chamaeleonidae; genus Bradypodion; species Bradypodion ventrale. The sequence goes on along the minus strand of JAWDJE010000002.1, from coordinate 324,836,996 downwards.
CGTCCAACCAGGGCGGACCGGAGGGGCTCTCTTATTGTACTATCTGCTAGAGGGGCTCGCCTCTCTAGCACAAGGAGGAGGGCCTTCTCCGTGTCTGCACTGGCACTCTGGAACCTCTTACCAACAGAGCTTCGTTTCCAGACGCAATTGCTGCCTTTCAGAAAAAAACTTAAAACCTGGCTGGCAGGCCAAGTATGGGGTGCAGGTGGAAGGGTGACTCCCGTTGGGTAGCTGGTATAGTGTATTCCGGCCCCCTCGGGCCCTGCACCCTTTTTTAGGGGGAGGGTAGTTTTTAAGCTGTTTTAATCATGTTTTTATTATGATTGTGAACCGCCCTGAGTTGGCCTCGGCCAAGTGGGAGGTATAGAAATCGAAATAATAAATAAATAAATAACCTTTACTCCTCACCTTTCTCACTTTCATAACAAAAATTTCCTTCCCTTCAAAACACTGCTCTTTTTTGTGGTTTCTGTGAATCACACATGTGAGTTCCTTCTGCACCTGCACATACATCTTTGGAACTTTCCAGAGTCTAAAAAGTCCATTAGTCTAAATCATGGGTTCTCAACCTATGGCCCATGGGCCAAATCTGGCCCATGGCACCACATAATCTGGCCCCTGCCCTTGCTTCAGCCAGAATCAGCCGCAGACTCATTTACGGCCATCGAAAATGTCTTTTCAACAGCTGCGGTTGTAAACACATTTATGACAGCCACATACTCATTTACGGCTCTTATATACGGCCTATTTGGGTAGTATCCCTCTCTGGACGATATCTAGTTGCAGTAGTCCAACAATGTGAGTGCTGTGTACAAAGATACATCATTCTGATGGGAAAATGTCTATCCTGATATACTAGCTCCACTACAACTGGTCATCTATCCTGGTGTTTAACTAGTGTATGAAATGGTGAGCCACTTTGATGGTGAGCCACTTTGATGGTGAGCCAATGACAACTTTGGATTTCAAATTAATAAATTATAAAATTGTGTTTTAGTTGCTGTTAATTCAGTAGGGAGAGCTGGCAATTTGTATGGTTTAAGGCACGATTCACCTTTTCTGCAGTTCCATAAAGTTTATGTGATCATGTTTTCTACTCAAGTTTCCTATCTAAGGTGGTTTCAGACTTTCATCTCAAGTCAACCCCTGGAACTTCCTATGATGTATCCACCACCAACTTCAGATTTAGAGAAATCATTACACATGTTAGATGTTTGCGAGGTCTTTTCCTTTTACACATTTAGAACCAAACACTGTGTAAGTCTACTAGAATGTTTGTTAGTTACCTGGGATCTAGGAAAGGTGAACATAACACATGCCAACAATTATCGAAATAGATAGCAAATGCTACAACTTTGACATACCAGGTAGCAAGGAAGCCAGTGCTCCCATTTTTGAAGAGGCATTCAACCTCAGCAGATGTTACTTCTCCAGCATTTCTCAAAGGAATTCAGTTGAGAGACATTTGCAGAGCAACAATGTGGTCAACCTTTGATGTTCATTAGACATTATGGACTTCACAAGTCATGACACCCCACTACTATATGATTTACAGATATCACAAAGAAGGAGGACAAGTTAATTACCTGTAACTGTAGTTCTTTGAATGGCCATCATTGAATTCACACAATCCACTCATCCTCCTCTCAGTCTGCTGTGCAAATCCATTTTTCTATCAGTGGCAGACTGAGGAAAGAGAAGATTAGCTAATGGGTGGGGAATATGCCCAGTGGAGGGATGTGTGGACTAACAAAAGTTTTAGGCTCTGGAATGTTTCAAAGATAGCCATACAGAAATAACCTGTATGTGTGAATAATAATAATGTTTTGGTTTTTTTATATCCGACTTCCCTCAGTCCAATGGATGACTCGAAGCGGCTTACAAAGAATATATATAGAGGTACAATATTAGAAATACAAGATCCATAAAATACAGTATAACAGCAATAGCAACAATCAAAGCATACAATATCAAAAATACCAGATTCCAAGCGACAAGGTCCACAAATAACGGAGCCACCAGCTCAACAGTTTCACTGAATGACCCTGGCGGCCCACGGCCCCTCATCCTTCCCGGTAGGAGCAGGGAGGGAGAGGCGGGACCCCTCACAGCTGCGCCGGCGCTCCAGGCGACTGTCTTTGTCCTGGCCCCGGCGGCCCATGGCCCTTTATCCCTCCCAGTAGAAGCAGGGAGGGAGAGGCGGGACCCATCACAGCTGCAGCGGCTCTCCGGGTGGCGGTCTTTGGCCTGTCCCCAGCGGCCCACGGCCCTTTATCCCTCCTGGTAGGAGCAGAGAGGGAGAGGCGAGATCCCTTGCAGCTGCGCCGGCACTCCGGGCGGCGGTCTTCGGCCTGACCCCGGCAGCCCATGGCCCTTTAATCCCTCCCAGTAGAAGCAGGGAGGGAGAGGCGGGACCCCTTGCAGCTGCACCGGTGCTCCGGGCGGCGGTCTTCAGCCTGGCCCTGGTGGCCCACGGCCCTTTATCCCTCCCGGTAGAAGCAGGGAGGGAGAGGCGGGACCCCTTGCAGCTGCAGCAGGTCACAATTGACCACTCAAAGAACTACAGTTGCAGTTAAGTAACCTGTCCCTTTTGTGATCATCACAAATGCCAGCCAGTCTGTTCTTTGGGCAAATATGGGGAAAAGGGGTGTGTGTGTTAAGTGAGGTGTCTTTGTGATTGTTCTATGGAAAACCAGCTATCAATAATTTGAAAATTTGTACTTCTGTCCAAAATGTGAGTGCAAGGGGGAGTACAGATCAATAGTAGGATCATTGTTTAAGATACCCGTGTATCTCTTTCTGCTTCCAAACCCAAGTAAAATCATAACTACAAGCCTGTGTGGCCACCTTGGGAGGACTTACCGTATTTATTCGTGTATAACGCGCAAAATTTTATACCCAAAAAAAGGCTCAAAGTTTGGGTGCGCGTTATACACGAGGACTGGGCCGCGCGACTCAAGAAGCCGGCGCCGGGTAGGCGCGGAGCACGCCGCGGCCCTCCCCGGAGGGTTCCCTTCTCGACCCGGCGGGTGCGTGCAGGTGAGCGGCGGCGGCAGCGGGACCTGGGCAGGCGCCTGGGAGGAGGGCCGCCGCTCACCTGCACGCACCCGCCGGGTCGAGAAGGGAACCCTACGGGAGAGGGCCGCGGCGTGCTCCACGCCTACCCGGGCCGCGCGACTCAAGGAGCCGGCGCCGGGTAGGCGCGGAGCACGCCGCGGCCCTCCTCCCAGGCGCCCAGGTCCCGCTGCCGCCGCCGCTCACCTGCACGCACCCGCCGAGAAGGGAACCCTACGGGAGAGGGCCGCGGCGTGCTCCACGCCTACCCGGGCCGCGCGACTCAAGGAGCCGGCGCCGAGTACGGTAGGCACTGCTGAGATGCACCGTCTGCCCCACCCACGGGCCCAGGGGCGCGCGGCTGGCGGGATCTGATTGGGTGGCGCGGGAGACGAGGCGTGTGAAAAAAAATTTTATACCAATATTTCATGGAAAATTAGGGGTGCGCGTTATACACGAGTGCGCGTTATACTCGAATAAATACGGTATTCATTCTTAGCCATATTTTCAAAATTGCAAAGTGGGAATATTAGCAACCTGCATTATAGTTCTTAAGAGTACTCTCAGTAATGGTAGCTATATGATTGACCAGCATATTTTTAGACTGGCCAGCTGGACAGTCAGTTGCTAAAGTGTATGTTCTTGTTCATCGCTGCTTGTGGGTGAAGTATCTGGATACCAAGTGATGTGGAGGCAGTCTTTTAGAAATTGTTTTCTTTGGCATGCAGTTACGGATTGTAAATAACGGCTGATATTCTTTCAATGTTCTGCTCAGTTTCTTCAACATTTCATCTTCCCAGGAGGAGAAAAATTGTGGCAGTAGTGGCAAAGAGATGAATATCTCTCAATGCCATTTCCAGGGAATCCTAAGCAGGTGAAGGCATCTCCTTGGGAATAATACCCTGAAGGAAATGGTGAGCTACTGTGTGAGACAGAATGCTGGACTGGATGGGCTCCTGTGGCCTGTTCCAGCAAGGCTGTTCTTATGTTCTTAATATGTAACATAACTCTTTGCAAACAAGCCTACTCTTTTCCAGTTCTTTGTATGTTAGCCAGACCATCTAGTTTTGTTTTTTGAGCACATGCGGTCCTTTGGGTTTGTAGGGGATGGACGATATGGAATTACTTTTTGCATAATTGAAAATCCCATATAAATAGCTTTATTATATCTCCAGCTTCGCATCCACTCTGTAGCTAACTAGGACTTTTGGCCAACGACAAAGCCAAGAAAGTGGCTTCATTTTGGCAGGCCACGGTTTGATTGGGACACGAAAGAAGACTAGCAAGTTGGAAGCGGAGCTGATAAACTAACTTTCCTCCCCTCCTATCTCTTTAAACACAGGATTTCTGGTCATGGAAGCAAGGACACGTGGTGGATTCTTGGCAGTCTGCAGTCTGTGGAGCTTTTGCAGGTGCAAAGGATTATATGTTATCCTGGGAAAGACTGAAGAAGAAAAGAGGGGAGGAAGGGGGGGGGGAATGTGCAAATCTATTAAGGCAAGCAGTGCGGCAGCATTCTTTTGTAATTCGAGTTTATTTAGAGGAAAGAAAGTGGATTTTGCTGTGTGGAAGTTTGAAGGGAGGGTGCAGGGAGACAGGAAGAAGGAAAGGAGAGGGTGGTGGAGCCCAGACAAGGGTGTTGGTTTGAAAGACAGCCAATTTGTTTTTGGTGGGGGTTGTTTTTTTTTTGACAAATTTCTGTTATTCAACAAACAGGCCCGATCAGTCAAACCTGGTGGGATTATCCGAAAGTTGAGTTATAAAACCTTCTAGAGAAGAAACCCCACTTGGGCGCAGGTTTGTGCAGCTGCTTGCCTTGAGCACCTCTTGAGGGCTTTTAGTCAGGGAGCCATGATTCACCGCTCATGTGACAGCTCTGACAGCACTCTAGATTAAGTAGAGTCCAGAGAACAGAATGTCTAAATGCAGCAGCCTCCAGGCGGAAACTTTCCACAGAGGAGAGAACCGGAGGCTGAAACATCTGGGCAGTCTCTGGACACTCTCCCTGGAATGAAGAGTGGCAGGGACTTGCTGTTGGACGATTTATTGCAAAACAAGCTGGAAGTTAATTGAATTCTTAAAGAGCCACCTTGCCTTATTATAACAGCCTACTTTAAAATAATTTCCTTTAAGATGTCACAAGTGCATCATCCCCACACGTCTGACAAGGAGCAGGGAGGGGAAGCTTAATGGTCCGATAGAAATCTCAGGTTAGTGATGGTTGCTAAGGATGGAGTGGCAAAATCTTTTTTTTTTTTTTTTTTTAGAAAGGAAGAAAACTGTACCAGGACAGTTTCTGAAACAATCACTAGATTTCAAATGGTATTTTTTAATCCCCACCCACCCAGCCACCAGTAAATTTGATCTTGTTTAATATTAACCTTAAAAGGAGGAGGAAATAATTTGCTCAATAGAATGTAGAGTGAAGGCGGCAGGAAAAGAGGAAGACCATAAATGAGATGGATTGAGTCCCTAAAGCACCAGAGCCTTGAGCTTATAACAGGTGAGCAGGGCTGTGAAGGACAGAACATTTTTGGAGATTGTTCATTCATAGAGTTTCGATAAGCCAGGAGCTACTTGACAGCAGTTCGAGACCCAAGTGCTGCACGACAGACTGAGTTCCCATCTTTGCCCCAGCTCCTGCCAACCTAGCAGTTCAAAAGCAAGAAATTACAAGTACTGTAATACAGTACAGGTGAAACTCGGAAAATTAGAATATCGTGCAAATGTTCATTCAGTTCAGTAATGCAACTTAAAAGGTGAAACAAATATATGAGATAGACTCATTACATGCAAAGTGAGATAGTTCAAGCCTTACTTTGTTATAATATTGATGCTTATTGCTTACAGTTTATGCAAACCCCAACCCACCCGATCTAATGTATCCCATAATCATCACGTAATCTCATGTACGCTGTACACCATGATCATCACAATTATAACGAATTAAGGCATGACATCTCTCGCTTTGCATGTAATGAGTCTAGCTCATATATTTGTTTCACCTTTTAAGTGAAATGAATGAACATTTGCATGATATTCTAATTTTCCGAGTTTCACCGAGTTTCACTTCAACAGGAAAGGTAACAGCGTTCCACATGCTCTGGTGTCTAGGCATGCCTGCCCATGTTCATTGAAACGTCTGCAAATGCAGACAGCGCTGGCTCTTTGGCTATAAACAGAGATGATCACTGAACCCTAGAATTGGATACGACTGGCTTTCGAGCAAGGGTGACCTTTGCCTTTACCTTACTTTATGGCAGGGATTCTCAACCTGTGGCCAATGGGCTGGATTTGGCCTGAGGCACCATTTCATGTGGCCCACCACCACCTCCACCACACCAGTAAGTGCCATGTGGTGGAGGAAGGGTAAAATGGCCATCGGGCCCCCGAAGCTGTCTGAGGGAGCATGACCCAGGCCCCGGCTTTAAAAGGTTGAGAACTCCTGCTTTACGGCATGCAACAACAACGTAGTGCAACTAGAAGGGAATATTTAGTGGTCCATTTAATGGAGATGGGCTTGTGACTGATATGTGGCAGGGAATACAAGTTAACTGCTAACAATTCACCACTGCAATTTTATGCTGTAACTAATAGAATTCTAACCATTGGTTTGTTCTGACAAGCTTTCATTGGTCGTTTTCTATTTTTGCAATCATATCAGAAAATGAATTATTATTTTTGTGACTGTCATTGGAACGGACAATTGTGAAGGCATTAGAAGGTGCCAATAGAAACAGTTTATTTATAAATCCTCAGCCAATTTTCTAACTATACTTTGTTAGGCTAATTGGCATCACCAGATAGATATTGCAGTTGTTTTATTTAATAAAATCAAAAACCACCGTACTGGTTTAGTTCCTTCCTCTTTGTGACATGCAGGATTTTTTTAAAAAAAAATCAGTGAAAGATTCAAAATTTATTTATTTATTTATTTATTTTTGAAATTTGTATTGCCACCCCCTTGCCGGAGCGACTCCTGGCGGCTTACAACCAGACATAAAAACATAACAACCTCCATACTAAAACCATTTAAAAACTATCCCATTAAAAAACCCTCACAGTAAAAAACCCACCTACTCCATCTGCAGAAGAGAGTCAGTTTAAACAAGCCAACGGGTAGGGGCCACCTCCCCATCCATGCCCCACACCTGCCCTGCCAGCCAAGTTTTAAGTTGTTTCCTAAAGCGCAGCAATTTTGTCTGCAGCCGTAACTCTTGTCGGCAGGAGGTTTTAAAAGATTTTAAAATCAGTTTTATTTTCTTAAATGTGCCAACTTAAAAGCCAGTAAGCCTTTTTAAGTGGCAAAGATGCAAGGGAGATGTGTATTATTCTGCTAAGGTAAAAGTAAAGGTTACTCTTGCTCAAAAGTCAGTCGTATCCGACTCTAAGGTTCAGTGCTCATCTCTTTCATAGCTGAAAAGCCAGCGCTGTCTGCTTCTGCAGATGTTTCCGTGGTCATGTGGCAGGCATGACTAGACACCGGATAGCACGGAACACTGTTTGTCTTCCCACCAAAGTGGTCCCTATTTATCTACTTGTAATTTCTTGCTTTCGAACTGCTAGGTTGGCAGGAACTTACTTATTTTGCTTACTTAGTTACTAAGGAGCAAAGGGGCCATTCAACAATTACGTGATCCATTTTTGGACCAAATTGACCCCCTCCCCTCCATGTAATCCGACTGTAATTTTCGCTTCGAACCTTCCCTCCCTTTAAAATTACGTAATCCAGAGCTTTTGTATCGAAACTCTAATTTTTAGAGCTTTTCACTATTGGTGCCTAATGCAGACTGCACAAGCAATTCAATAATCTCAAATCGGAACAAAATTCCCAAAGATCATTTTTAAACCTAAAAGAGCACCATGTTTTGAAACCACAACAGCTCCAAATGGATTACGTAATCTTTGACCTGATCCCGCCCACGTTATTTTCCGTAAATCAGATGGCAGCCCCTTCCCCCCTCGAGGATCACGTAATTGTTGAATGGCCCCAAACAGGCTCTACCTTTCCATATTGTGCTCTTACATGGGTTCTTGATGTCATGAAGATCTGTAGCACATACAGTAAAACGTGGTTGCAGTTCATTTACAGGCCTTTCCCATCAATGTGAGGGGGCTGGGTTGGGTTGTGTAGCCTTTCCTCCCTCAGAGTTCTTCTTCTTCCGTATCTAGGCCAGACGTGAAACTGCCAAAATGAAGCTACCTTCCAGTGAATTCATTCTTCAGTTCCTTTCGCTTGACGTAGTGTGAGAAAGATTGGAATAAATTGAGTAACAGTGTCTGGTGAAAGAAAGTTCGGTTTCACTTACCAGTGATAACTTTCGTTCTTCGAGTATATAGTTTGTGAATCCACACTCATGGGTTATGCGCCTGCGCAGAACGGCCGATCGGAGGCTTGAAAAGCTATTGGTCAAAAGTTTTGGCGGTAAGACCGCCCACCGTACCACCCACCCTGAGGCGCCCGCGCGCCATTTTACCTCAGTTCCATACTTAAGCCAAGCACAGGATAAACCAATTGATCTCATCCGTGCAGCTCAAGAGGGGAGGCAGGGTGGGTAGTGTGTATTCACAAACTATATACTCGAAGAACGAAAGTTATCACTGGTAAGTGAAACCGAACTTTCTCCTTCGTATAGTTTGTGAATCCACACTCATGGGAGATTAGCAAGCTCACACTTACTTGGTCGGTGGGCAGTCGGATGAGATGATCCCACGATGAAGATGATGACGGTCAGGCAGGGTGGACCGTCAAGGGCGATGGGCCTGGAGCCCCCGAGTGAGGACGACACGGCCAAGCCTGGCGTCCGCAGTGGCTCTGGTGTCCACCCTGTAGTGCTGGACAAATGTAGAAGGTCTGGACCAGGTGGCAGCCTTACAGATGTCCTCAAGCGGTGTGCCCTCCAGAAAGGCCGTGGAGGTTGCAACCGCTCTGGTAGAGTGCGCCCTGACATGCGGTGGAGGGGGCAGCGATGCCGACTCGTAGGCCAAGTAGATGGTAGAGGTGATCCATTTGGAGAACCGCTGCGCAGAGATGGGTTCACCTTTGGACTTGCCCCCATACGCCACGAAAAGGCGTTGCGACTTCCTGAACTCCCTTGTCCTGCTGGTGTAAAACAATAAAGCTCGTTTGACATCCAGCGTGTGCCAAGTCCTTTCTTGGGCGTTAGTGGGGTTCTGGAAGAATGTAGGCAAGGAGATAGTCTGTGCCATATGAAACTGGGAGACCACCTTGGGAAGAAAGGTGATGTCTGCTTGGAGTACCACACGGTCATTGAAGAATTGAAGAAAGGGTGCGTCTGCCCGCAGGGCAACTAGCTCACCAGCTCGTCGAGCAGACGTGATGGCCACAAGAAAAGCCGTCTTCCAAGTGAGGAGACGAGCATCCGCGGTAGCCATGGGCTCGAAAGGAGTCCTGGTGAGTGCGTTGAGGACGGTAGAGAGTGACCATTGGGCCGTCGGAGTCTTGACCGGAGGGAAGGCGTTGCGTAGCCCCTTGAGGAAACGTTTCACCGTTTGGTCGCGGAAAGCGCCAGAAGCGGGCGAACCAGCCGGCGAGTGAGCCACCACCGCCGCGAGGTGTACTCGGATGGAGGTGATGCTGAGGCCAGACTCCGCCAGATGGAGGAGGTAGGTCAAGACGTCCTGCAGTCCCACCTGTGGAGGGGGCGTCCGCTGGGATGCCAGGAAAGCACAAAAGCGTTTGTATTTGGAAGCGTAGGACTTCCTTGTGGAAGGGCGCCTGGCTAGTTCCAGGATCCTGGACAGTCTGGGGTTATCCTCCACGCGGTGAGGTGGAGGCTGGGCAGGTCTGAGTGGTGAAGCTGGCCCTGCTCCATTTGGAGAAGCGTCGGTGACTCCGGTAGCGTGCGATGCTGAGATGACATGCGCAACAGCAGCGGAAACCATGGTTGACGAGGCCATGCTGGGGCCACAAGGATTGCGCTGGTCCTGTGTTGGTACATTTTGGTGAGAACCTTCTGGACCAGAGGAAACGGAGGAAAAGCGTAGAAATAGTCCTGATCCCACCGTTTCATGAAGGCATCGCCCTCGGAGTTCATCCCGATGCCTGCCCTGGAGCAGTACCTGTGGCATTTCGTGTTGGACTCCGATGCAAAGAGGTCGATGTTCGGAGTCCCCCAGGCCTCGCAAAGCGACTGAAAAACCTCGTCGTTCAGTTCCCATTCGTGAGTCGTCGAGGTAAGGCGGCTGAGATGGTCGGCCAGGACATTCAGCTTGCCCTGAATGTGCACTCCAATCGGGAAAATGTGCCTCTCCAGGCACCACTCCCAGAGTTGCACGGCGAGGTAAAGAAGGGTGGTGGACCGTGTTCCTCCCTGCTTGTTCAGATACGCCACCGCCGTGGTGTTGTCCGATGCCACTTGGACCGCCTTGCCCATGAGCAGGCTCTCGAAGGAACGGAGGGCCTTCCAAATGGCCAGTAGCTCCAAGTAGTTGATATGGTGCACCATCTCCTGAGGCGACCAAGGGTTGTTGACCGTGAGAGTCCCGCAGGCAGCCCCCCAGCCGAGGTTGCTTGCGTCGGTCAATATTTGCAACGAGGGTTGCGGGGGGTAAAAGCTCTTCCCCATTGTCACGTTGAGTGGCGTCGTCCACCACAGTAGCTGGTCCCTTAGCTCTGGAGACGGAGTTAGCCGTTTGGACTGACTCTCCCGGAGCGCGTCGAATTCGTGTAGAAGCCACGACTGTAGGGACCGGAACTTTAACTTGGCGTGGGGGACCACAGCCGTCGTTGAGGCCATAAGGCCTAGCAGTCTTTGAGCCCTCTTCGCTCGGACGCACGGTTTGGTGCGAAAATCGTTCACCCCCTGCGCGATGTCCTGCAAGCGCTTCTGGGGTGCAAAGGCTCTGGTGGCAAGCGAGTCGAGTACCGCTCCGATGTACTCGACGCGTTGAGAGGGAATCAGCTTCGATTTGGTGAAGTTGATCCTGAGGCCGAGACTCTCCATGAGGTGGACCGTGAATTGCGTGTCCCGAGTGGCCGACGAGCTGGTGTGGGATACAATCAGCCAGTCGTCGATGTATGGGAAGACCCTGATTCCCCGCTGGCGAAGGAAGGCAGCCACCGGAGCCATGCATTTGGTGAAGACTCGTGGTGCCGTGGCCAGACCGAACGGTAGACATCGGTACTGGTACACCGAATCGCCGATGCGGAACCGGAGGAACCTTCGGTGCTCCTCGAGGATGGAGACATGGAAGTAAGCGTCCTTGAGGTCTATGACTGTGAACCAGTCCCCTTTGTTGATGAGGGGAAGGACGGTCTGCAGGGTCACCATCCGGAACTTCCTGGTGTGGATGCACTTGTTGAGGCGGCGCAGGTCCAGAATCGGGCGAAGTCCTCCGTCCTTCTTCTGAACCACGAAGTACCTCGAGTAGAAGCCGTTGTCCCAATCGGGCGGCGCCACCCGCTCGATGGCTCCCTTGGACAGAAGAGTTGATATTTCTTCCTCCAAATGGGGGGACGAGGTGGTGAGACGATGTCTTCCTACCCGAGGCGCCCGCACGAACTCGATGGCGTAGCCAGAGGACAAGATCTTTAAGACCCACCGGTCGTCCGTGATGCCTGACCATACCTGGAGGAAGTTCCGGAGGGGGAGGTACGGGATGTAGAGCGAGACTCGGCCGTCGCAGCTTCAAACGCGCGACTTGGACTTAGCGTCCGAACGCTTGCCGTGCCCGTATGGCTGGTAGCGGGGCTTGTGCTGGCGCCGTTGCTTGAAGGAGCCAGACCTTGGCTGCTCCACGGGGCCACCCTGTTGTTGCGGGTTCCCCTGGTACCGCCGCGTGAAGGGCTGGAATCTCGGCCTGGCAGCCGGAGCCGGCGTGGTGAGCCCCAGGAACTTGGCGGTGGAGTTGGTCTGCCGCATCTCATTGAGGACCTTGTCCATGTCCTGCCCGAAGAGACCCTGTCCGTTGAAGGGAAACTCCTCGATGAGCTTCTTCATAGCATCATCGAGGGAGGTGCCCCTAAGCCAGGCGTGGCGACGGAGCAGGATCGCAGACGACATGTCCTTCGCCGCATAGTCATTTATATGCCTGGCTGTTCGCATTTGTTGCTCCGCCAGGAAATCGCCCTCGGATGCCAGCGCGTCGATGCGTTTCTGGGCGTCGGCAGGTAACATCGCCGTTTTGGCCTTCACTCGCTCCCGGAGGTGAGACTGGTACAGGCCCATGGCGGCCGAGTAGTTGGCGGCACGGAGGAAGAGGGAACCGGTGGCGTAAAATTTACGGCCCACCGCGTCCAGCTTCTTCCCTTCCGGGGTCGAAGGCACCGGGAACCCGCTGGTGGCCGTCCTGTGTTGAAAGGCCTTGACCACCAGGGAATTGGGCAGGGGGTGCGCCTGCAGGAACTCGACGTTCTCGTCCAGGACTCTATACATGCCGTCGAGCCTGGACGAAACGGAGTGTGCTGACACCGGCTTCCTCCATGTCGCCTTCGCCGACGTCAACATGGACGGCAGCATGGTGATGTGTACCGGCCGTACCGCCTGTCTGTCCAGCTTGGCGGTCATTTGGTCTTCACCTTCCAGTGGGGGCTGGTCCACCTTCAGGTTCAGAGTGGTGCCGAGCCGTGTCAGCATGGCTGTAAGCGAGCGTTGATCCTCACCACGCGGTGGGTCAACCGCGCCGATGGCCTGGTCCGGCGTCCTCTCGCCGTCGACGTCTCCCTCGTCCTCCTCCGAAGAGGTGCTGGAGTCATCGGAGGACGAGGGAGGAACTCTTACATCCACGTCGGGACCGCGCCAGTACGGCCTGGGCGGGCCGGCGGGATGGGAGTCCACCGCATCGACGTCTGGACCAACCCGCGACGATGTGGGTGGGCCAGCGGAGCGGATACTCGACCCTCGGGAGGTCGGAGGGGCCACAGCAGGGCCAACATCCCTGGGGCTTGCGGTGGTCGGAACCGGAGCCGCAGAGGCCGAAGGCATGGAGGTCTTAAACTGGCTGGCAAAAGTCTGAGCCATGACCTCAAACATCCCCTTCAGGAGCTCCATCTGGGCTGGATCCAGCATCGTCGGGAGCGACGAAACGGTGGCTGGTATAGGCGGCGACGAAACGGTGGCCGGCATGGTGATCGCCGCGTCGTCGAGCGTTGGAGTCCTGGGCCTAGGGGAGACGGAGGCCTGTCTCGTAGGCGAACGGGCCCTTCCACGAGGCGGCGACGGGAGTACCTGAAGTGGGCGAGCTGGAGCCCCAGCCCTGCGTCCTTTTTCAGGCGATCCCGAGGAGGATCGTCCTCCCCAGATGGAAGACACAGGCGACGGACATCTTGCGACCGAATATGGCGGCGAAGGTCCCGGAGAAACAGGGGTGTGCGGAGTAGGCGGGAGCGATCGCCTCTTTTCCGACCCGTGTTTCTTCTTCTTCTCCCCGTTCTTGTCCCTCTTCTTCTTCTTCTTGATGGGAAGAGCGGAAGAAGAAGCCGAAGGCGGAGGAGGCTGAGAGACACTAGCCGAGGTAGAAGCGGCCGCGACGGGAGCCAGAGAGAGTTCCATCAGGTGGGCTTTGAGCCGGTAGCTCCGGTTCTGCACTGCCAGACGGGTGAATTTCTTGCAGTGAGGGCAAGACTGGCTCTGATGAGACTCTCTGAGGCAAAAAAGGCAGAGGCTATGCCCGTCGGAGGCCGGAAACTTTTTCAGGCAAGCCGAACACTGTTTGAAGGCCGCGGCCATCAAAGAAAAATTCTTCCAACGGAAGTTTCTGGAACGCGGATACCCCGAAGGGCTGGCCAGCCGCCACCCCCTTGAGGGGGGAAACGGTGACCGAAGCGAGTAGGTAACTGAGTCCACCAGAAGGAAGAAACAGCACCGGGGTGGCGATCCTGCCCAAAGGACAAGATCACCGCAAAAATTGAAAAGTTTGCCAAAAGACTTTCCCTCAGAAGGGCGAAAAAATTGAGGAAGCTCTCAACGATCGTCCTGCTGCTACGGCGGAAAGAAGAGAACTGAGGTAAAATGGCGCGCGGGCACCTCAGGGTGGGCGGTACGGTGGGCGGTCTTACCGCCAAAACTTTTGACCAATAGCTTTTCAAGCCTCCGATCGGCTGTTCTGCGCAGGCGCATAACCCATGAGTGAGGATTCAAAAACTATACGACGGAGAAGGGAAGAGCTGGGTTTGGTAAAATTCTTGGTTATCTGCTTGTTCTTTCTTTCCTCCGAAATGTCCATTGGGTTGTTGCATGATAGAAACCCAACACAGAATCGCATACAGAAATAAAATCCTGCACAAACAAGTAAGATCATTTGTAGGAGAGACACAAATATTCAACATCACGTTGCAGGTGTTTTGGAAGGGAAATAAAAGTTTATAAGCCCGAGCCACTTGCTAGCCAGTCCTTAATCACAGGCAAAGTTGCCAATACCGCAAAGAGTATTTTCCAAACATTATAATCATCTGAGACTCCCTCATTGCTCATGTACTTTGCTTTACCACAAAATTTACTTAAAGCCCTTCTAGAGGTCAGAGGAGAGAAAAAACATTAAATAAAATAAACACACTCTTCTGTCTTGATTCTCATGTTAACCGAGAAAAACTACTGGCTGCTTTCATTCTTAATCATAATGTTGTGTGCTTGGCAGAGGAAAAACAAACGTTATTTGTAAGTGAAATGGTCAACACAGCTTTTTTTTTTTGCCTATAAAATAGTCATTGAAGAAAACTTTCTATGATGCTACAGCAGTTGTTAGTATATTTCACAGTTCCAGTCTGTTCTCTTTATCCATCTGCCATTAAGAACAACACATTTTTCAATAAAGATCAAGAAATAAAAACTTTAAAACAAGGACTAGAAGCTGAAACCAGAGAATTTTGAGGTTGGTTGAAATCATATGGCATTCGGAAGCATGTATTGCTTTTCTTTCATGTGTATTTAAACCCATTGGCTGTTTCCTTTGTATCCTTCAGCTACTTTGTCCTTCTTATCTGCTTTGCCTCCTGGGATTTGGTTCTAGGACGTTGCCTGTCCTACAACATTATTGAACCATGTAAAGCAGGGGTGGACAACCTTAGTGCTCCAGCTGTTCTTGGACTTTAGCACATCTGCTGATCAGGGCTTTTAGGAATTGAAGTCCAAGAACAGCTGGAGCACCATGGTTGGCCACCCCGATGTAGAGCTTTGGTTGCTAATTAAATGGTCAACATTTCCATCTCTTAACAGAAGATGGCCTGCCTTGCTTCCTCAGCACTTAGCACAGGGATGGCCAACCTTGGTGCTCCTGCTGTTCTTGGAATTCAATTAATAATAATAATAATAATAATAATAATAATAATAATAATAATAATAATAATAATAATAATAATAATAATAATAATAATAATTATTATTATTATTATTATTATTATTATTATTATTATTATTATTATTATTATTATTATTATTATTTATACCCCACCCTACTCGGTGCAGGCCGACTCAGGGCGGCATTACAACATTTGAAATAAAAATACGATATAACCCCACAAAGTACAATAAGTAAAGCAATAAATACAGAGTGTCAATAATACAATCTAACCTCACAAAATACAGTACAATATAGTAAGGCAATAAGTACATAAACAATCAGGAAAAATGCAACACAGTCCTCATCTCCCTCAAGGCCATGAGTGGCTGAGAGAGAGAGAGCTACTACCAGTATCGCCTCCTCCCTCCTGTCAACCAGCCAAGAGCGGGCAGGTGAATGTCCGAGTCCATAGCAGTGACGGCAAGGTCATAATATAGTCGACGCACCAGGTATCATAGCTACAGACCGGTCTCGCCACCTCCCTCCCGCCAAGCCAGCCAGGACGGGCAAATGTCCGGACCATGGTGAACAAAGGCAGTTCAGCATCGGCGGCGCTTTTGAAAGCCCTCCGGGGTGCAGATGTTCCTGCCAGCGTCCAGCCTCCAACCGGCCTCGCGCAGCTGGGGCCAGTCTCGCCTCTTTCCCTCCTGCCAAACCGGCCAAGGGAGGGTGGGAGGGCATCCTTTTTAAAGTCCCTCCAGGCCCCGCAGGTGCAGGCACTTGTTCTTGCCGGCTGCCGGACAAGCGAGACAGGCTCCAGACTGGCCACGCTGCCTTCAGTCCCCTCACTTGCGCTCTCACTCCCCTTGGCTGGTTAGACAGGGGGAAGGAGCTTTGCAGCGGTGGTGAGGACGAGGCGGGCCAGTCTTTATGGCCATGCTGTCTTCAGTCCCCTCAGCTGCACTCCCACTCCCCCCAGCTGGCTAGACCGGGCGAAGGAGCTTCGCCGCGATGGCGAGGATGAGGCAGGCCGTTTTTTATGATCACGCTGCCTTCAGTCCCCTCAGCTGCGCTCCCACTCCCCCCGGCTGGCTAGACCATGGGAAGGAGCTTTGTGGCAGTGACAGCGAGGACGAGGCTGGCTGGTCTTTATGGCCACGCTGCCTTCAGTCCCCTCAGCTGCGCTCCCACTCTCCCCGGCTGGCTCGACTGGGGGAAAGAGCTTCGCGGCGGCGGTGTGCTGACTTGGGCTTCTGGGAATTGAAGTCCAAGAACAGTAGGAACACCAAGGTTGGCCATCCCTGATTAGCATCTTCATTCATAAAGGCCTTACTACCATACGTGAACTAGAACATAGATACCTAAGTGATTCTATGCTATTTGCTCTTATGGTATCATTTATAGAGCTGGCCATCCTGCCTATGCTATAGCATCTGTGGCTAGGATCTAAATGAGTATCTGCACTACGGGAATGTGAGTCTTGCCGGAGGCAAATTCTCACCTGCTGAATGCCATTGGTATAAGCAACAGAGAGTTGGGAAGCTGTGCAGAGCAAAGATTCACGTGCCTGCAGAGGTCGTGAGGGACGGAGAGGATAACATCTTGTTCTTCACTTGAAATGAGCTCTTTCTGGTTCTGCTGATTTTCCTAATGCAAACGCCTGATTGGATCCTGGCTTATGGCTTTAAAAGCTGTGTAACTAACAAAGAAGTGAAAAAGTAATCAAGGGGACAAGCTGAAGCCATTACATCCTCTGCTATTATGCAGCTGTTAATGGCAGAGAGCAGGAGGTGGCAACAACTGTAAGCATTCCCCATCCCCTGATGCTGCAACCATGATCCAGTGAATGATTCCATGGTGGTGGTAATTCTTCAGATGGTGGGACAGCTGTTTGGAGGTGGTAATCCCTTTAAGACCTGCAGTGAAACATAGGTGAGAGCTGGAGCCAAGAGATGTTGGTGGTGAGAGATTGTTTGGAGCCATTGGTGGAAAAGCCATGTTGTCTAGGAAACATCTGCGGTAGAACTGCTTCTGGCTGGTAACTGTATTATGAATGAGATTGAATTGGATTGCCAGAAACTCTAGATTAAGCCCTAAATGCATGTTCATGCTGTCAAGAGGCTCCTTCAGTCAACATGCTGGGAGCTTGGTAGTAATTAAGAAAACTTTGTGATGCCAACAGAAGGACAGTTAGGTGGTTGTGATCCTCTCCTGCCCCAGATCTTGGTCCATGGATCCCCTTCTGCCACATGCAAAGACAGTTGTCTTTTTGCTGTTATTTTCTCTCATGTAGATCAACATTCCCTGCAAGTGCTGAATCTGTTGCTGTGTGTGGCTCGGAGGCATTATATGAGTGCATCCATATTTCATCAAATGTTTCATGCTTTTCAAATATATTTTAGATCAGTGGTAGCGAACCTATGGCACACATGCCAGAGGGGGCACTCATAGCCCTCTCTATGGGCATGCATGCAGTCGCCCCAGCACAGAGTTTGCCCCACCCCTCCACCCAGCACCCCAATGGGAGCACTTCCTTCTTCCCCCAACATAGAGTACGCCCCACCCCTATGGACACTCGACCTCTAAAAGGTTCACCATCACTGTCCTAAATGTACTTTTGTCAATCCTGATTCCTTAGAAATGCACTTCCTCAAGTTAAAAGATTAGATAAAACACATGCAAGACCTATTACTGGTATAAAAGTCTGGTTAAGTAGAGTAGATCGAGTTCATAATGTGGCAGCTTAAGGACTAACTAATTGATTTCAACGAGAGGTCTCAAGGATTTTGGTCCTCTTCTTCAGACCCAGATGTCTGAATGTGTAGACTGTAATCTATGAAAGCTTGCTCTTAATAAGAATTTGTTGTCTTACAAGTGCCAGAGTACAATTGTTTCTGTTTTGTTTTGTGTGTTGCTAAACAAATTAGCACAGGTGCCCATGTTTGATCATTAAAAAACACTGGCTTGTGCTTCAACTTGTGGAGAGTTTTCCTGGCTCTCTTCTGCAGCTATATGTGCTAGAAATAGGTTTGACAGAGTTTACATAGGGCAGTGATGGTGAACCTTGGCACTCCAGATGTTCTTGGACTTCAGTTACCAGAAGCCCAAGTCAGCACTCCTACTGATCAGGGTTTCAGGGAATTGAAGTTCAAGAATACCTGGAGTGCTGAGATTCGCCATCACTGACATAGTAAAGGTAAAGGTTTCCCTTGCTCGAAAGCCAGTCGTATCCAACTCTAGGATTCAGTGCTCATCTCTGTTTCAAAGCCGAAGAGCCAGCTCTATCTGATTCTGCAGATGTTTCCGCGGTCAAAAAATACCTGTGGGAAATGCTGCCTTATTCTTTCCCTGCCATGTGGCTGTACCCCTTCTTTATGCAGTCATTACAAGCTGTGGGATGGTTCTCTCTGATGTAGAATATGATGTAAGAAAGAAGGATTTCCAGAAAACAAAGTAAAAGTACCTATGGGGTATATATCCCGGATGTCTGCCATTATTATTATTATTATTATTATTATTATTATTATTATTATTATTATTATTATTATTATTATTATTATTATTATTATTATTATTATTATTATTATTATTATTATTATTATTATTATTATTATTATTATTATTATTAAAGCCTGGTGCAGCTCGAGTGAAATAGCATTCCACAACATTGGTGCCACCACCGAGAAGGCTCTTAACCTCGTCCCAGGAAAATATTGAAAAGAAATATCTGTTACAAATTTGCCTCCACTATTAGAGCTTCAAATAGTATAATAATTACACATACATATCTAGGGTTTTCAGTTCAGTCACATCTCATTCCCTGACACTCAAGGTCAAAGTCTGAGGCAGAGGTTAGGGAGACAGGCCTTGTGAGGTCGCAGAGGTGGGACAGGATGGTTGTGAAAATGAGCATCTATGTAAATGTGCCCAAAGTACAGGTAAAACCCCGTTAATCACAGATAGTAAAGTACCTGATGATTAGGAAATTTACATAACATTTTTTGTGTCTTCACTCAGCTGGCAAGTTATGCCCAGCAGCTGTGACAGTGGTTGAAACTCCTGTTAGGACTCATGTTTCACATGGCCTTATCTATCACCTAAGAAAAGGTCTTTGTTGCTCAAAAGCCAGTTATGTCCAACTCTAGGGAGCGGTGCTCATCTTGGATTACAACCAAAAAGCCAGCGCTGTCTGCTTCTGCAGTTGTTTCCTTGGTCATGTGGCAGGCATGGAACATTGTTACCTTTCCCACCAAAATGGTACCTATTTATCCCCCTAACCTATCAGTCCCTGGAAAATAGATGAGGAAGAAGTAGAAGCAGTGACAGATTTCACTTTCTTAGGATCTAAGATCACGGCAGATGGCGACTGCAGCAATGAAATAAAAAGACGACTGATTCTGGGGAGACAACCTATGAGAAACCTGGGGAACAAAGTACTCATCACCTTGAGAAAAAAATTGCATAGTCAAAGCAATGGTATTCCCAGTGGTAATGTATGGATGTGAGAGCTGGACCATTAGGGAAGCTGAGCACAGAAGAATAGATGCCTTTGAGATGTGGTGTTGGAGGAGAGTCCTGAGAGTCCCCTGAACAGCAAGGAGAACAAATAGGTCAATCTTAGAAGAAATCAACCCTGACTGCTCATTGGAAGGTCTAATAGTAAAAATGAAGCTGAAGTACTTTGGATACCAAATGAGAAGGGAGGATTCACTTGAGAAAGCCTTGATACTGGGAAAGGTGGAGGGCAAAGGAAGAAGGGGGCGGCCAAAGATGAGATGGATAGATGGTATTGTAGACACAATGGGCACAGAGCTGGGTGGGCTGTGGAGGATGGTGGAGGACAGAGGTGCCTGGAGGAAAATGGTCCATGGGGTCGCAAAGGGTCAGAATCGACTGTGCGACTGAACAACATAAAAACAATTTCTTGCTTTCAAACTGCTAGCTTGTCAGGAGCTGGGACAGATGACGAGAACTCACTCCGTCGTGCAGCACTTGGGTCTCGAACTGCTCACCTGCCAACCTTCCATTCATTAGGCTCAGCGTCTTAACCACTAAGCTACTGTGGCTATCATCTATAGCCTTTCCTATGGACCTATGAGAAGCTTTCCCAACTGGTTTGGCTTGTGAAGACTCCTTGCCAGTCCATGGAGTATTTTATTTCCTCTTGGATTTTATGTACCGTATTTATTCGAGTATAACGCGCACTCGTGTATAACGCGCACCCCTAATTTTCCATGAAATATTGGTATAAAATTTTTTTTCACACGCCTCGTCTCCCGCGCCACCCAATCAGATCCCGCCAGCCGCGCGCCCCTGGGCCCGTGGGTGGGGCAGACGGTGCATCTCAGCAGTGCCTACCGTACTCGGCGCCGGCTCCTTGAGTCGCGCGGCCCGGGTAGGCGTGGAGCACGCCGCGGCCCTCTCCCGTAGGGTTCCCTTCTCGGCGGGTGCGTGCAGGTGAGCGGCGGCGGCAGCGGGACCTGGGCGCCTGGGAGGAGGGCCGCGGCGTGCTCCGCGCCTACCCGGCGCCGGCTCCTTGAGTCGCGCGGCCCGGGTAGGCGTGGAGCACGCCGCGGCCCTCTCCCGTAGTGTTCCATTCTCGGTGGGTGCGTGCAGGTGAGCGGCGGCGGCAGCGGGACCTGGGCGCCTGGGAGGAGGGCCGCGGCGTGCTCCGCGCCTACCCGGCGCCGGCTCCTTGAGTCGCGCGGCCCGGGTAGGCGTGGAGCACGCCGTGGCCCTCTCCCGTAGGGTTCCCTTCTCGACCCGGCGGGTGCGTGCAGGTGAGCGGCGGCGGCAGCGGGACCTGGGCAGGTGCCCAGGTCCCGCTGCCGCCGCCGCTCACCTGCACGCACCCGCCGAGAAGGGAACCCTACGGGAGAGGGCCGCGGCGTGCTCCACGCCTACCCGGGCCGCGCGACTCAAGAAGCCGGCGCCGGGTAGGCGCGGAGCACGCCGCGGCCCTCCCCGGAGGGTTCCCTTCTCGGCGGGTGCGTGCAGGTGAGCGGCGGCGGCAGCGGGACCTGGGCGCCTGCCCAGGTCCCGCTGCCGCCGCCGCTCACCTGCACGCACCCGCCGGGTCGAGAAGGGAACCCTCCGGGGAGGGCCGCGGCGTGCTCCGCGCCTACCCGGCGCCAGCTTCTTGAGTCGCGCGGCCCAGTCCTCGTGTATAACGCGCACCCAAACTTTGAGCCTTTTTTTGGGTATAAAATTTTGCGCGTTATACACGAATAAATACGGTAGCCATAGAAGGTTCACAGGCTGGTCTCTTTTCCTTCCATTGCTGCAAATGATACAGTGAGCCCAAGTTTATGTAACCAGCAGCCCACTTATCGGTTGCTTTCTCTTGCTCAAGATCTTTCTGGGCAATGGTGTTGCACAAGCACAGCATATATAAGCACTAGTGAGTCCTGGTGCCAGCTAGAAATGAGTGGAAATGGGATGCCCTGTGTTGAAAAGCCACCTTTTCTTGCTCTGTAATTGAGATTTTCAGTTCCTTTATGGCTGGCAACTCTATCTGAATATGTGGTTTTCTGTGGTTAGGGAGTCTCTTAAATTAAACCTTTCCCTGAGCTTAGCCAGTGGCACAGGGTTAGCATTTGTTCTAAGGAATTTTAAACTGTTCTTCCTCCCCAGACAAAAAGAATATAGGATGTATGATACTGTAGAAATAGGTGTGTAGAAAAAGAAGTGTTCACTGTACTTCAACACTTGCCTCAGTTAAAGACATTGCTAAACCAGATAGTCTTTAGGGCAGGGGTTCTCAAAATATTCCTGCTGTGGGCCTGACCACACATCCTCACACAGCTGAGTGGGCCGGACACATGGTTCCCCCCACCATAAATGCTGCTGTAAAACACATCTGTGGCTGGTTTTCCTGTTTTCGCCACTTCCACCGCTTCCAGTGGCATCAGTTGGTGAAGGCGGCGGGCCACATGAAATGGTGCCTTGGGCCAGGGGTGGCCCACGGGCCGTAAGTTGTGAACTCCTGCTTTAGGGCTGCTCCTAGCTACAACCACTGACAGAAAGAGGGATTAGGGCCATTGGAAGGAGATCTTGGGGCATTGCAGCCATTACAGAAAACCTTATGTCCTGCGGGTTGTTGCTGAATCACTTCTAGGGCCAGGAATTGTAGAAGGACGCCTGGGGGAAACCTAAGCAGATGTGCAGGATTATGTGGGTGGAGACAAGGTTTTTGCTAACTTAGTGAAACATATGTAGGGCTTTAAAAGATGTTTAGTTGTTTATTTAAATCACTTCGGCCCACTCTTTAGTCACACAAAGCTTCCAGGCTAACTTGAAAAGATGAAGGATGAAGCCCTCTGGGTTCAGAATTTTTTTAAAAAAACTTGATACAAAGTGAGAACTCCATGGGAGGGAAGTTGGGAAAGATGAGAACGAAAGCATCACTTTATCCTTTCTTTTTTTAAAAAAAAAATAATTTTTATTTTTTCAATAAAATAAATAAAGAAAAACATCATTTTTTTACTAATCCCTTTTATAGTTTCAGTTCACATGTTAATTTATCATTTATTGTTAACAATAATCCTTCTCAAAGCAGGTGCAAATATAACAATTGTCTCCTTTTTTTATTACATTATATCTGCATATTTCCAAAATCCATTAATAATGCTATTTTAGAGCACATCTCTAATTTTATAAATATTTGATTGATTTCCAAAAAGATCATTTCCTATATTTTCTTCACATTATTGCACTACTTTCTAAAGACTTTGCTACTCTGTGGAAGATACTCACTGTTGGTGGCAATGGAGACAGTTTCCTGGTAGTCTTTGGAGTTCTAGCTAATGGATAAGGCTAGATTACTGTGTGATCTCAGGATAAGGCCAGCACTTTGAGGTGGGCCCAGAAATGTAAGTGCCTGTCTGAGGCTGTTATAGTGAAAGAGAGCTTCTGTGTACAGCGTGGGTTCCCATACTACAGCCCATGGACCGGATATGGCCTGTGGCCCCAAATAATCCAGCCTGCGGTGCTCTCGCTGCTCCTGGAAGTGGAAGTTAAATGTGCCCATACATAAGCAAAATGCTGCTGTAAATGCGTTTACAACCATAGCTGTCAAGTATCCCTTATTGGCCGGGAAAACCCCTTATTTTATCCTCTTTCTCGCCGTCATCCCTTATTAATTAGACTGCAATGCCCTATTGCCGCCATTGGAGGGCAGCACAGGATAAGCATAGCTGTCAAGTATCCCTTATTTGCCGGGAAATTTCCCTTATTTCCAAATCCAAAACTTGACAGGTATGGTTTACAACAGTCACGGTTGCATTTACGGCAGCGTTTTGCACATGTGCAGAGACGTTTAACTTTAGCTTCTGGTGGGAGAAAACCATGTGACTGGCCCTCAATGCGAAAAGTTTGGGAACCCCTGGTGTACAGAGGTAGTATACTGCTCCATTCCAGATGCTGGACTCAGACGGAGAAAGCCATTGCTTTCTATTGTGCTTGTGACTGGACGGAGCAACTCTGGTTTCTGTTGATAGTAAAATTTTGGAGTTAATCCTCATGCAACAGAGGATTTACATTAACTTAAGGAAGTGAAGATACTACGAAGACTCCCTGATAAGAAGTATTTATGTCATTATTTTCTCCCAGAAGCATGATGATTGAACCAATTAATGGCTGTTCTAATCCAGAGTATTACTTTGATGCACTTGAAGAAATGGCCTTGTTGAAACCTGTTGTCCTTTCTTTTTTTTTCTTTCTATGAAACATTTGCATGTGTTAGTCATGTGCCTGTTGTCAAGGCAAGATGTATCGGTAGTGAGGATTGCAAACAATGAAATGTGAGCAGCGGCTCTCTGTGCAGAAAACCTGGAGAGCTGCCTTGGTTTCTCGTTGGCTTTAATTAGCTCTGACAAGTTTACAGGGCTGCTTTCGGAAAGTCTCCTTGCCCATACAAGGTACTAAGGCAATGATGAAATCTCCTCTTCAGATGGACTCTTTACGGATGCTCAGGACAGCACTTCCAGGCCTAAATTGGTTTAATAATGACACATGAAATACCCCGTTTCTGCTTCTCCTTGTGGCTTTTGAATCTTCCTTTTATAGACTGTACAAACCTGCTGACTAATTGGTGGAAGGATGCTAGTATTGGGGCTAACATGAGCTTGTGTCTGTTCTACAGCCAGTTATAGGTGAATGTGAAGATATTCTTAAATCCAACATTATTCCAGGGCCATTATGGCGAACCTTGGCACTCCAGATGTTCTTGGACTTCAATTCCCAGAAGCCCAAGCCCCCGTGAATCCACACGAATGGGTTTGCTGCAATTCATCCAGCCCTCGCCCCCTCCCTGTCGCTCCTGGAAGCGGAAGTAAAACATGTCCATATGGGCGCATTTTACTTCCGCTTCCAGGAGCGGCGTGGGCCGGATGAATCACAGCAAACCCATTTGTGTGGATCCACAGGGCTTCTGGGAGTTGAAGTCCAAGAACATCTGGAGTGCCAAGGTTCACCATCACGGGGCTAGGGCCCTCAAAGTGTGAGGTGTACTGTATCTCCTATCAGACATACAAGCCAAACAGTGAGGAGCTGCCAGTTCCTCTTAATGGAATATGAGCAAGAGGATAGACTGGCATATGGAGAGACACATTCGCAAGTCATTCCAGGCAGTTAAAATCAGATAGGCAAACAATACAGTACAGTACTTTTATTATAAGTAGTAATGCGATATCAACTCTAGGAAACCTGTAGCCTTCCAGCTGTTGTTGAACCAGTAGGGGTGTTGTGTCCTCAGGACAATGTAGAACACATTCCCAGTTTTTTCCCCAACAATTTCCTTCACCATTGGCAATCTTAACTAGAGCTGGTGGGCGCTGCAGGGTGATAATATTTGGAAGCCCACTTATTTTCCAATCATAGATGTTTTTGTTGCATTTCTATCCTGTCCCAGTGATGGTGAACCTTGGTACTCCATTTGTTCCTGAACTTCAATTACCAGAAACCTACGTCGGCACTCCTGCTGATCAGGGCTTCTGGGAATTGAAGTTCAAGACCATCTGGAGTGCCAAGGTTCGCCATCACTGTCCTATCCTTATTCCAAATTGTTCAGTATTATTTGTGTAACTTTCCTCCTCACATTTTCCATGACAACCCCGTGAGGTGAATTCAGGCTGAATTTGAGTGGCCTGAGGTCTCACCCAGTGAGTTTCTTCCCCAAGTGGGAATTGAACCCAGGTTTTTTTAATCCTAGTGCCAATACTGATTTGAATTTGAAGTTTAATTTATATACTGCTTGTTTCAACCCAATGGGTGACTCAAAGCGGTTTCACAAGGACAACAAAAATAATACAAGAACATAAATACAGCATAATTCATACAAAATGAAAACAACAAAATAATACAAAATATCAATACAAGATAATTCATACAATCAATATCAATAAATATCAGAACAGCAGAATCTCCAAAAATACAATATACAAATTCAATTCAGAGCAACGTATCAAAATACAATATCAATAGATACAGAAAATACAATAAAACACATTTCACAACATAACATTTCAATAAGTACAGTAATATCAAAATATCAAAACCTCTCCGCCTTACAGAAAAGACCAGAGACAGCGACACAGTCCAGCCACCTCTACGGCTTTTTTAGTCCTAGCTGGTGACCGCTACAACTCCTGCACCGTTGGTGAGGGTAGCAGGGAGAGTCGGGGCCTCTTCGCCCCAGCCAGGGCCAAATCTGCCACCGCGCACCCAGTGTCCAGCCACCCCCCACCTTTTAAGTCCGGGGGGGCAGGAGCACTGGCAGGTGGAGTGGCCGGGAAGGGCCTCTTCGCCCCAGCCGGGGTTGAATCCGCGGCGGTGGTAGTGGCGCATCTGGCATCCAGCCGGCCCCCGCCTTTTAAGTCTGAGGGGGGGCATGAGCACCGGCAGGAGTGGCCAGGAAGGGCCTCTTCGCCCCAGCTGGGGCCAAAATCCAAATTCCCTTCTTTGGGGATTCTAATGTACACTGTTCCACCTGGGCTTCATGCAGCTGCCCATCTCAGGCTTTGAACGAAGTATGAGTGTGCAACCATCATGCTGACTGGTGAGAAATCAATTTTATTTCAACACATCTGGAGGGCACCAGGTTGGAAAAGTCTTCAGTAATCCATTGCTCTTTAATGGCAGAATTTAGATTGTTCTTGTTTGTTCTGCTTCCAGCACCTATACATCTCTTGTATCAGACATCACAGCTCAGGATTCAGAACCCATAGATGTGTGTTGAGCTCTGCCATTTGAATGTAGCTTGGGGTAGTTTGGGCTGTTCTTCCGCAGTGTCCAGCATGGGGAATAACTATCTGTGTGTGGGGTGGGGGGTGGAGAGAGAGAGATTGTTAACTGCCCCGCTAGTGAAATTTCACCACTCTGGACAGTTCACATAACAATAGAATAATAACCAAAACATTTAAAACTATGAGTCCAATATGAATCACATCCTTGTAAGGGTTCCCTGCACAGGCCAGGCACACCTTAAATGGCAAACTATTCCATAAATAGGGGGCCATCCCCAAGAAGGCCCTCTTCCTAATTGTTGTTTTCTTTGGTGTTCTTGGTATTGGCACCTGAAGTTGCATCACCTGGAAGGACTATACGAGCAGTGGATCTTTGGGCGTGATGCTTGGATAAGAAACAAGTTATAGTAATGCTTGGCAGATGCTTTTACTGCCTTTTTTGTGGGCCACAGCTGAACACTACCATTTTGTCATGCTAGTTCCTCTGAAGTAATTCCTTAAATGGATTGTCTGGCAATAGTGGTGAATCTTGAAACAAGGTTGGTTAGGCAGGATGCTTGCATTACAGATGTGCATATTTATCTTTTCATACTTGCAGCTTTCAGAATCCCTCAATCGAAGGAGTTCTAGTAGATATAGTCCTAACACAAAAACATGTGTATTTACAGATTATATTCTGTAATTGGTGAGGAAACAGCTGTTTTGCTTACTTGAAACTATTCTTCATTGTTTACAGACTCACCTACCCATTCCTGGTCCTAAGATATTTGCCAGTCAGAAAAACTGTGGCAGATGTTTAGAAATTTGTGGTTTTGGACTGTTTCCCCAAATTCTTTAGGCAGCGCAGCCACGGGCAAATTCAGGGACTGTCCTCCAAAGCTGCAAATCGCCACACCTCCACTATATAACATACAGGTACAGTAGTCCAATCTCTGAGCTCAGTTCCTCTGTTTTTACGTGCAGTGGCTGTATTACTACAATCCACTGTCCTCTGTTGTATGGTCTACTTCCCAGAATGTGGACAGTGAGTGTATGAGGTCTGGCTTGTAAAGCCAAGATAATGAAGGGTCTGTTCCAAGTTCATTCAAAGCCAGTTTTTTTATATAAAAAAGGCAGTTTTCAATCACTTCCAGATTTAAATCTCTGTCTCTCCCCTACACTTTGGGCTAGGACAGGCATTCTGGATTCAAGAAAACTGGGAGGAAAAGTCAACTATTTATAGATACTTCCCAAGACAATATTCTGGGCTGAACCTTCTCAACCATGTACTCTGACCTTGATTCTAGGTTTGCTACACACTCTTTAGAAAGATGCTTGCTTTTTAAAACGTCTGGCTCCTCTCATTTTCTTCTGTTCAGCACTGTGATTCTTTCAGTTATCTTTGGTACCACTGTAGCTCTGTCAGAATTGTAGCTGGTAAGTTCAACCCAGCCTGCTCTGGCTGGCAGGCCTCAGGTTGAAATACACTGTTATTTTATATTAAGAAATGTTTTATTTGGAGAATGTGGTGTTCCTGCCATTGAAGAAAACAGCCATAGCATTTGATACCTTCCAGAGCTAAACTGTTCGTCCACCTATTAGAATCAAGGCCCAATAAGTATATTTTTCTAAGATAAGAGTTTATATACTGGTCCAATTGGATTATTGCTTTCACCTGGTAAAACAGGTTTAATAATCCATAATATGAGCAAACAGTATATGGGAATGTACCACCTGTTCTTTTGTGTCAGAACAGATGTGAACAAATCACAAGGGATTTTTTTTTTGGCACGTTTGTATAGAATGTGGGGAAATCTTGTCGTCTTATGAAGAAACGGCATGCTCTTGCTAAACACAAACCAGCTAAACAAGTCAGATATATTTTGTTCAGCGTGTTCTTTAAACAGGAAATCCTGATTTGTCTCCCCACTGATAATTCAGGATCACAAATTATACCTATGTTATAAATCCAGGCTCATCTTTGAATTGATGAGCCAGGATCAACAGCTCTGGTGTTATGCTAAACCAGGTGTGGGCAACCTATGCCCTGTGAGCTGGCCCTAGCCTGTGGTGCCAAATCATGTGGTCTGCACCACCACCGCCACCAGAAGCGGATGCAGACATGTTTACGACAGCTGTAAAGCCCCCCGTGGCTTTCGTAAATGCATTTACGACAGCTGCGGATGCGTTTTACGGCAGCGTTTGCAGTGGGAGGGGGGACCACTAGTCTGGCCTGCTCAACTGTCCGAGGGAGCGTGACCCTCCTGTGCTAAACAAACTATTTTTAAGGCAGCAAACAAAATATGTGTGAAAATAAGAACCTTGGAGTCATTATTCAGCAAGGAGTCAGCACAAACACAAAAATGTAATGATAAAATAGTAGAACTAACAATGTCTACAAATACTTTGAAATATAACTTACACCTCTGCCATTAGTACAGTAACAAAATAGAACAGGCCAATTTAAACCAATCAAAATGTACAACAGCACGGACCCTCCGGAAGCACAATAAAGGGGGTAAATGGCAATTGGATAGAGAGGGTGGATATTATGGTTCTAATCACATTTATATGTGTGGTCTTTGCTAATACTTTAGTAGTGGTACATGTGCCCCTATTGGGACAAAGAAGAAGTAGGTGAGACACAGAGGTTTCATACAAGTTATTGAGAATTTGCATTATCAGTAACCATGTTCAGCTACACTTTTGTTCTACTATTGACCCTACAGGCCATTCATTATCCATCTGTAAACATCTGCCATTCTATTAATAACTTTGGCCAGTCAGTGTCTCTCCCTGTTCATCATTGCACAAATTCACAAAAATTATTATATTTTTTGTTGTTGTTCAGTCGCACAGTCGATTCCGACCCTTTGCGACCCTATAGACCATTTTTCTCCAGGCGCCTCTGTCCTCCACCATCCCCCTCAGCACTCCCAGTTCTGTACCCATTGTGTCTACAATCCCATCTAGCCATCTCATCTTTGGCCTCCCCCTTCTTCTTTTGCCCTCCACCTTTCCCAACATCAAGGCCTTCTCAAGCGAATCCTCCCTTCTCATTTGATGTCCAAAGTACTTCAGCTTCGTCTTTACTATTAGACCTTCCAATGAGCAGTCAGGGTTGATTTCTTCTAAGATTGACCTATTTGTTCTCCTCGCTGTCCAGGGTACCCTCAAAACTCTCCTCCAACACCACATTTCAAAGGCATCTATTCTTCTGCGCTCAGCCTTCCTAATGGTCCAGCTCTCACACCCATACATTACCACTGGGAATACCATTGCTTTGACTATTCTAATTTTTGTTTGCAATGTGATATCTCTGCTTTTCACTATGTTCCCCAGGTTTCTCATGGCTTGTCTCCCAAGAATCAGTCGCCTTTTTATTTCATGGCTGCAATCCCCATCTGCAGTGATCTTTGATCCAAGGAATGTAAAATCTGTCACTGCTTCTACTTCTTCCCCATCTATTTTCCAGGAACTGATGGGGCCTGTTGCCATTATCTTGGTTTTCTTGATATTGAGTCTCAGGCCAGCTTTTTCACTCTCCTCCTTCAATCCAATCAAGAGGCTCCTTAGATCTTCCTCACTTTCTGCCATTAGGGTGGTATCGTCTGCATATCTCAGATTGTTGATGTTTCTCCCAGCAATTTTAATCCCATATTGTGATTCCTCCATCCCTGCATTGCGCATTATGTGCTCTGTGTATAGATTGAATAAACAGGGTGATAAAATGCAGCCTTGTCTTACTCCTTTTCCTATTCCAAACCACTCTGTCATTCCGTGTTCTGTCCTAACTGTTGCTTCTTGGTTCATGTACAGATTTCTCAGGAGACATGTGAGGTGCTCTGGTATTCCCATCTCTTTAATTACTTGCCACATCTTGTTGTGGTCCACACAGTCAAATGCCTTAGTGTAGTCGATAAAACAAAAGTAAACTTGTTTCTGGTATTCCTTTGTTTTCTCCATGATCCAACGTATGTTGGCAATATGGTCTCTAGTCCCCCTACCTCTTCTGAAACCGGCCTGGACCTCTGGTAGTTCTCTCTCCACATGTTGCTGAAGTCTATCCTGTATTATCTTGAGCATCACCTTGCTGGCGTGTGGGATGAGTGCAATTGTTCGATAATTTGAGCATTCTTTGGCATTGCCCTTTTTTGGGATTGGGACGTATACTGATCTTTTCCAATCCTGTGGCCACTGTTTTGTTTTCCAAATTTGCTGGCATATTGAATGTAGTAATTTGACACCATCATCTTTTAGAGCTTTGAAAAATTCGACTGGGATACCATCATATCCACTAGCTTTGTTGTTTGCAGTGCTCTTTAGGGCCTTTATGAACTCGCTCTCCAGGATGTCTGGCTCAAGTTCAATTTCTTCATCATTGTGATTATCAGGAGTGTTGAGGTCCTTTTTGTAGAGTTCCTCTGTGTACTCTTTCCATCTTTTCTTAATCTCTTCTGCATCAGCTAGCTCTTTTCCGTCTTTGTCCCTTATCATGGTCATTTTTGCTTTAAATGTTCCCTTTATTTCCCCAATTTTTCTGAAGAGATCTCTAGTCCTGCCTCTTTTGTTGTTTTCCTCCATTTCTTTGCACTGTTCTTTTAGATAGTTTTCCTTATCTCTCCTTGCTTTTCTTTGAAATTCTGTGTTCAAATAATTGTACTTTTTCTTTTCTCTTTTGACTTTTGCATTCCTTCTTTCCTCTGCTATTTTAAGAGCCTCATCAGACAACCATTTTGCTTTCTTATGCTTCTTTTCTTTTGGTATGGTTTTCTTTGCTGCTTCCTGCATGATGTCCCTTATCTCTGTCCATAATTCTTCCGGCACTCTGTCTATTGAGTCTAGGCCATTATATCTGTTCATCACCTCCACCGTGTATTCTTTAGGGATGCTGTCTAGGTAATATCTGTCTGGTCTCCTTGTTTTCCCTATTTTCTTTAGTCTTAACCTGAATTTTGCGATCAGTAGGTTGTGATCTGAGCCACAGTCTGCTCCGGGTCTTGTTTTTGCTGACTGTTTGGTAGTTCTCCATCTTTGGCTGCAGAGTATGTAGTCAATCTGGTTTCGGTGTTGGCCATCTGGTGATGTCCATGTGTAAAGTCGCCTCTTGTGTTGCTGGAAGAGAGTGTTTGCTATGACCAGTGCGTTCTCTTGGCAGAACTCTATCAATCTTTGCCCTGCTTCATTCTGTGTTCCAAGACCAAATTTGCCTGTTATTCCCTCCACTTTTTGATTTCCTACTTTGGCATTCCAGTCTCCTAATATAATTTGGACATCATTTCTTGGTGTCTGTTCTATGAGGTGTTCTAGGTCCTCATAGAACTGGTCCATTGTGGCTTCATCTGCACCAGTGGTTGGTGCGTATATTTGAATCACAGTGACATTGAAGGGTTTGCCTTGAATTCTGACTGACATCATTCTGTCATTTTTGAGATTGTATCCCATTACTGCTTTTCTCACTCTTTTATTGACAATTATGGCTACTCCATTTCTTCTAAGGTTTTCTTGTCCACAATAGTAGATATGATGGTTTCCAGAGCTGAATTCACCCATCCCTGTCCATTTGAGCTCACTGATGCCCAAGATGTCAATGCTTATTCTTTCCATCTCATTTTTTACCACTTCCAGTTTACCTTGGTTCATTGATCTCACATTCCATGTCCCTATGCAGTATTGCTCCTTACAACATTGCATTTCCCCTCCCCCCTTCCTGTCCCTCCCCTTCCTCCCCTCTGAGGTGTTAAGCATCCTGTATCACCTAGCCTGCCCCTTTGTTTTGCCTTTTGTTTTGGTCAATAGGGTTCTCTTGGCAAGGTTTATGGCGTGGTTGCCGGTGTCTGCGCCATTTTTCCCCCTCATACAGTTTATCACAGTTTTAAAAAGTGTAGAACATTTTAAACAACATATTATCATGCATATTATTACACTTTAAACACAGTCTCTATGTCAGTTGCTATATTAAGTCTGCATAAAGTCTTTAGGTGAGTTATTATATTAAGTCATCAAAATTTTCATATCAGCTACTTATCCTTTGCATGGGTCTCTGAGTCTCGCCCCCTGGTTTTCCTCCTCTGCCTTCTTCTGTCAATTGGCGCTCGGTTGTTGCCAGGAGGCTGGAGATGGTGGCTCCCGGGCTCGGAAGGGCTTTCGGTGGGGCGAATGGCTGGCCTCCTCCCCCCGCCCGGCTGATCTTCCTCCTCTTCCCTGGCCCGGCTGGAGATGGTGGCTCCCGGGCTTGGGAGGGCTCTCGGTGGGGCGAATGGCTGGCCTCCTCCCCCCGCCCGGCTGATCTTCCTCCTCTTCCCTGGCCCGGCTGGAGATGGTGGCTCCCGGGCTTGGAAGGGCTCTCGGTGGGGCGAATGGCTGGCCTCCTCCCCCCGCCCGGCTGATCTTCCTCCTCTTCCCTGGCCCGGCTGGAGATGGTGGCTCCCGGGCTTGGGAGGGCTCTCGGTGGGGCGAATGGCTGGCCTCCTCCCCCCGCCCGGCTGATCTTCCTCCTCTTCCCTGGCCCGGCTGGAGATGGTGGCTCCCGGGCTTGGGAGGGCTCTCGGTGGGGCGAATGGCTGGCCTCCTCCCCCCGCCCGGCTGATCTTCCTCCTCTTCCCTGGCCCGGCTGGAGATGGTGGCTCCCGGGCTTGGAAGGGCTCTCGGTGGGGCGAATGGCTGGCCTCCTCCCCCCACCCGGCTGATCTTCCTCCTCTTCCCTGGCCCGGCTGGAGATGGTGGCTCCCGGGCTTGGGAGGGCTCTCGGTGGGGCGAATGGCTGGCCTCCTCCCCCCGCCCGGCTGATCTTCCTACTCTTCCCTGGCCCGGCTGGAGATGGTGGCTCCCGGGCTTGGAAGGGCTCTCGGTGGTAAAAATGCCCGTCAATGTTAAATGTTGTGTTCTCCTGTGGTGGGGCTCAGGATCTTTTTACACAAGACATAAAACCTTCAGACTTTGTCAACCTCGCAGTGTTGTTGCACTGGAACTCTTTATCACTCCAAACTGCAGCAGTAATCTGACAACATCTGTTGTCAGCCACATGTTCTGAATACCACTTTAGAAGTTGCTGACTCCTCTGATATGGCTGGATACTTAAGGATCTGTGGATTGGGTCAGAATAACCCAGTTCTGGCATTAGAATGGAACCAGAGCAGAGAACCCGAGCTTCCTTCCTAGACCTCCCACCTGGTGAACAGTAGAGAGTGCTTTGGGTGGAGTCTCCATGTTCTTTATCTCTGTGCAGCTTCTGTGGCAGTTGTGTGATTGGCTCCAATGCTGAATGACTGCTGCAGAGAGTATCCTGACTCTGAGTCTGAATTCTGCAGGTGCTTGTATCTTCCTGGAAGTTTACACCTCCCCTCCAGCTGTGTCTGCCCTACCCAGAGGGATCTGTCCCATTGTTGGTCTTATCTAAACACATCCAGTTGTTGACAGCGTTGTTTCGGTCAAGTCTTACTAAATGCTGTCAGGGCAGCCTTCAGAGTTCTGAGGTCAGGAAATGCCATGTGCCAGACTATAGGGATATCAAAAAATAAAAATACAAAATAAAATAAAAATAAAAACACTGCAACACTTTAAAGACTAACTGCTATACAGTATTTTTACTGTGAGCTTTCGTGTATCAAGTCTACTTCTTCAGACAAAGGAGTAAAACTTCCAGGCATGGTTTATATCCACCAGATGCAGGAGTCAAGATGTCACAAGGCAAATGGATCACAAAGCAATGTGGTAAAGAGTAATCAAGCAGAATGATAGACAAGCATGCCTATCAATACAGCCTTTGCTTGGCAACTTCACACTTTTAAGATTGAAAGGGGGGCATTTAAAACTAATCTGAATAAATCATTTGTTACTGCCAGCTGTAAGAATCTGTATTGATATGCATGCTTGTCTGTCATTCTGCTTGACTCACAGTAAAAATATAGCAGTTAGTCTTTAAAGTGTTTTTATTTTTTGTTTTTGTTTTCATTTTCTGATATGCCTGAACCACAGACTAACACAGCTACTATTCCATATATATGCACACGGCCGATCTGGGTATGCAGGTCAACGAAGGATTGAGAAAACCGGCAGTGGGGCAACAGCCCCACAAACGCGAAGAAAGGGAAACAACTTCACTTCCCAACATTCCTTGCGCCGCGCCAGAGCCAATCAGGCTGAGAGGCTCTCGCACGGTGCAGCGTTCGGACACGCGCCGCAGCCAATCAAAAGAAAACCATTTTAAAAAAAACGCAGCACAAATACAAAGCACCAACCCATAACTACAAGCCCCAGCGTCCTGCGCGCCATGAGCGCGCAGAACGCTGAGGAAGCTGGCACCCAAGAAATAAAGCAAAAACAAAAACCCCGGGAGAGCAAGTCCGCCAAGCCGCGGGAACCAAAGCCCCCCTCCCCATCGGCGCCTGAAGCTCCTAATCGGAGTTTCCCCTTTAATATCACTGGGTGGGTGGGAGGTGTTGTGCTCCCCCTCTCTACTGGCTCCCCGGGGGTTGAGAGGGTGGGGGGGGGGACAAAAGGAGTCTGTCTCCCCCACCCTCCTGACCTCAGGGGACCCGGCAGAGAGGGGATTCCCTCCCCCACACACACACATGCCCCATGTTAAAGAGAAGTGGTTTCTTCTCTTTAAAAACGGAGTGGGGGGGGGAATCCCCCAATCTACTGGCTCCCCGGGGGTTGAGAGGGGGGGACAAAAGGAGTCTGTCTCCCCCACCCTCCTGACCTCAGGGGACCCGGCAGAGAGGGGATTCCCTTCCCCCCCACACACACACGGCCCATGTTTTTTTTAGATTTTTTATTGAGCTTTTAATAAACATACAAAAAAGAAAAGAAAACATTAACAATACGTTAACAATACAATACACTAACAAATCCATAGTATCATACTAACAAACATTGCTCTATGCTAGCACATAACAATATCTATACTCATTAATTACTATTTAACTACCAAATATTAAGAGCCATTATTTCAAAGTCCAAAATGATAGGAAAATTTTTTTTTCTGTACTACCACAAATCTTTTTAACAAATAATAATCACCCTGTGAATATGTACAATGCCCGAAGAGTTTATTTTCTACTCAACTCCAAAAACTTCTTTGAAATGGTACTGGTCCTGAACTATCACTTGCCATAATAGAGTGATCCACGAACGGTTTCCATATATTCCAAAATCTATTCTCTTTTAAATTATCTCTTTTGACTTTAATCTCCCATGTCAATTTATCACGCCCCATGTTAAAGAGAAGTGGTTTCTTCTTTTTAAAAATGGAGTTGGGGGGGGGGAAATCCCCCAATCTACTGGCTCCCCAGGGGTTGAGAGGGTGGGGGGACAAAAGGAGTCTGTCTCCCCCACCCTCCTCACCCCAGGGGACCCGGCAGAGAGGGGATTCCCTCCCCCCCCCACACACACACACCATATTAAAGAGAAGAAACCAAGTGGTTACTTCTCTTTAAAAACGGAGTTGGGGGGGGAAATCCCCCTCTCTACTGGCTCCCCTGGGGTTCAGAGGGTGGGGGGGGGGACCAAAGGAGTCTGTCTGAGAGGGGATCCCCCCCCCCAGGACACCAAAAAACACAAAAACAAACAATCAAAAACATTCAAAAATACACAAAAACAAACAAAAATAACACCAAAAAGTAAACAACAACAAACATTTCCAAACACACCCAGCCCCCAGCCAAACAACACAAAATCCAACCACCACCACCACCCCAAATAAAGAAAAACAGCTAACTCACCACCACACGACCTCATACCACAACGACTGGAAAAGAAATGAATAAAGAAAGAGACTACTTACTGGAAGAAGCTCCACCCAGAGGCCACGAGAGAAAACACAGTCAAAATACAAGATAACCCCTACCAGCAGCACTTGCTGCCCACAATAACAAAAAAAAATCAAAAAGACAAAAGAGCCCCACACAAAAGGCCCCAAGAGTTTTTCGAAAAAGTATATCATCCTTTATTCTTTTTTTCATCCACAAAACCAAAACACCAAACAAAACTCATCACAGTTTAAAACAGGCCATCAAAATTTTTTTTGTATAAATAAAAATTTTAAAAATTTCAAATATAGATTAACCTCTTCTTTACAAACATTAACAACAACAACAACAACAACAAAAACTTTCCAACACCATTTAAAACAGCCCGGCAACGCCGGGCAACCTTTGCTAGTATATATATAAAATATCAGACTATAGGGAGTTTCATTTACCTGGCACCTGTGGCTCATTTCTCAAATGTTGAGAAATGTTCCTCCTTTTCTTTTTGCTTTGATTGTAGCTGATATTCTTTTGTGTCTTTGTGAACATAGGCTGAGCTGAGCATGTTGATAGGCTCTGATAGCTAAAGTGAGTAGGGATAGACGGAGTCAGGATTATCCCATCAGTAGTGAACA
Organism: Bradypodion ventrale; assembly: GCA_035047345.1. Classification (NCBI taxonomy): domain Eukaryota; kingdom Metazoa; phylum Chordata; class Lepidosauria; order Squamata; family Chamaeleonidae; genus Bradypodion; species Bradypodion ventrale. Next base: position 324,800,093 of record JAWDJE010000002.1, on the reverse strand, counting down.
GAATGCAGCCATGAGATCATAGATCAGAATATATGCTCTGTAAAGAGAAAGTCCCAATTCCAGACTCCAGCATCTATACCTATAAAATGGTGCGTTAACCATTGGAATGTGACAAAGGATGTTTAGCCAGGCCCTACTAGCCCGTAATGGGCCTCCGTTCACTCGCCCGAACCCGGTTCGCAGGTAACTGTCGGGTTGAAATTTGCGCCAGTGGGGCAGGAGCCCCCCGGACGCAAACAAAAAAAGGGAACTTCAATTCCCAACGTTCCTTGCGCCATGCCGCACCAGAGTCAATCAGGCTGAGCGGCGCGAGCAAAAGGAACATTCGGAAACGTGCCGCGGCCAATCAAAAATAAGCCGCATGAAAAAAACCGCTGCACTAACTGAAATCGCACACACCAAACTACAAGCCCCAGCGTCCTGTGCGCCATGAGCGCGCAGAACGCTGAGGCAGCCAGCACGCGGAAAAAAAAGGCAGGCCGCAAAACCCACACACCCCCACCGCTGCATACGGCGGCGATGGGATTCCCGTGGTCCGGCCACCCAGGGCGGCCCACGGAAATACCCCCCACCCCCACCCCAACACCGCATCAAGCAGCAATGGGAATTCCCGTGGTCTGGCCACCATTTTAAAGAGCCCGGCACCGCTGGGCAAAATATGCTAGTTTACAACTAAAATAGGAGGCAGGCAAGTGGGCATGTGACCTTCCAGATGTTGTTATGCTGCAGTTCCTACAGCAGTGATGGCGAAGCTTGGGGCTCCAGCTGTTCTGGGACTTCAATTCCCAAAAAGCCCTGATCAGCAGGAGTGCTGACTTGGGCTTATGGGAATTGAAATCCAAGAACACCTGGAGTGAAAAAGGTTCACCACCACTGCCCAATGGGCTCCAAACAATGGAGAAGGATGGTGAGAGTTACAGTCCAACATCTGGAGGGATCCATCTCCATCTAAAAAGAATTACATTATTGGAGCCACTGCAAATCAGACCAACAATTCATCTAGGTTTAGAATTGAACAGGTTGGCAGACTTGATACGTGATGGTTTGAGAGTCCTGACTGTGGGACAGTTGAAAAAATGCAAATTTGGGAGTTCTGAAGAAAAAAATATGTCTGTCTGGGCAAAAATTAATGTTGGGCTTGAAAGACTGGAGGTGTTAGTAAAGGGTGTGTACTTTTCAAAAAATGTATTTTGGGGGGGGGGGGAAGCTGGCCTTTTTTGTGCTGATTACCAAAGCCCAGAGTGGCTCTGGCTCCACACAAACCTGCCTGGATTCTGGAGTGAGAAACAAGCTGTAAGCATTAATAATGAAGTAGTTTTGGCAGAAGCTGTGGGAACTCTGGAGTTGTGCAGCATGCATATTTAACAAACAAAGTGTTACTTGTATTCGTCATTTTTATACGCTCAGGTGGATTTGCAGCTGCGGTCACCACCCCTCTGGATGTAGCCAAGACAAGAATTATGTTGGCTAAGGTAAGCGCTCCAAGAATGGTGTGGGGGGCTGATTGACAGGTTTGCAGTTTAATAGCTGTAGGACTTTGTCTGGTAGCCACAGAATTGAATCCAGCACCTTCTAATGGTTTCTTTTCTTGCATTTTATGCTTGGGGTGTCTGTGTCTATAACTCTGCTGCTGCTATTCCTAACTTTGCCCTATCAGCAAATTTCTCTACTCGGCTCCTCCTCTTTCTCAAGGAGCTACTGAGACTGAGTCTTCTTTTCCTCTGTTAATTTTGATTTATAATTCTTTTAACTCAGGGCTAGTAACCTCTTTTCCTAATTTCTCACATCAGTACACCCATTTTTATTCTTGGTATTTTGGGATAGACAACAAGAGATTGAAGGAATGCTGGCTTATCCAAAGCTACCTTAGTTTACCTCAGAAATCAAACCAAATTTTTCATTCTCTACTGGGATATTTTTCATTCTCTCTGGGATTTTCAAATTTGATACACAGATTGCTATATACAGTACTGCTAGATATTTTATATACAGTAAAACCACGCATAAAGAGCGCCTCGCTTAGAGACTAACTCGCTTAAAGAGCAGAATTTTGTCTGAATGGTCACCTCACTTAACAACTAAAACCAACCAAAAGCTTGCTTAACAACTAAATTGGTGTTCACGGTCATCGTACCACCACCACCACCACCAGAAGTCACAGTTGGTCACTTACAAGGGTGTTTCACTTAAAGAGCAAACTCGCTTAAAGCGCAATCCCGTGGAACGCATTATGCTCTTTAAGTGAGGTACCACTGTATTATATTTTGGTGTATATACCACCTTCACCAACCTTTCTGCAAATTCTCTCTTACAACATGAGGACAACAGGAAGTAGCCAAGTAACAGTAACCAAGTAAGAGCTTAAACCAGAAAGAGGTTAAACTCATTAGCTTTGCTAGGCAACTTCATCCTTTTGAGATTGAAAGGGAGACATTTAAAACTAATCTAAACAACCTATTGTTACTGCTAGCTGTAGGAAGCTGTATTGATATGTCTGTCATTCTGCTTGATTACTCTTTACCTCATTGCTTTGTGACTCTTTTCCCTTGTGACATCTTAACCCTGCATCTGGTATATATTAACCATGCCTGGAAATTTTACTTCTTGTCTGAAGAAGTGGACTTGATCCACGAAAGCTCACAGTAAAAATATAGCAGTTAGTCTTTAAAGTGCTGCAGTGTTTTTGTTTATATTTTATTTTATTTTTATTTTTTGTTTTCTGATACTACACCACAGTGTATGATGAACCAGTCTTTTTTCTTAAAGGCTGATTGGAGCAATAATCATAGTGAAATATTTCCACTACAAGAACCGCAATGAGAATAAGACTCTTACACTCCCGTCCCCCACAACCTAGAAATAAAGAAATGAGACATAGTGATGGGGTAAAGTAGCTGGCTGAATAGTTCAGTGGTTTAGGTAACTGGGTGTAGAGTCAGACGTTGAGAGGTTTGATTCCTCACTCTGTATCTTGGGAGAGCTACCAAGCTGAGTCGGGTTCGCCTGAGTGGGCGGCATAGAAATTTGAATTATAAATAAATAAAATAAAAGCTGTGTAGTCATGTGAGTCAAAGAAACACTCCAGTCTTCTTCAGATATTTTAAAAGTATATTGAAGTAAGGTACAGAATAAAGTTTGTCAGAAGCTTAGAAATCATTTCAAAATAAAGAAAGCGGCTATCTGGGGAAAAGCCAGTGTGGCCCTGCCTCTATCTAATTTAGCTACATGATTGTAGTTAAGATCCCCAAGAGAGTGTCTCCTTCTCTGGCCCCACCTTTGGGTTTTATCTCCTCCCTCAGGGTCCGCTTCCCAGCCATTCCCCTAAATGATTCCAACCAATGATCTTACAGCATGACATGTCCATCACACATTAGGCTCCATCTCTTCCAACCCACCTGGCCAACATTGTTTACACATTCCAATCTCACTAAGGTATTTTCTAAAGCTTCTCCCACACATTGAAATCTCCATCTTGGATGGGCTAAAGCCCAAGGTAATTTGGCGGGCAAAATATCAGGAAAAAGTACAAACTCAGAAATGGACTTTTTCATGATGCCACGTGCTGGAGGAAATAGGTTATAATATGCTAACGATCTTACCAAAATAAATCTCTTAGTTTTTAAACTGCTAATATGGTTTTTTTCTTTTGATTTTTTGTTTTGTTTTTGCTTTTCATAGATACTGAAACAGATCAAAATGGCTCCTTTTTGAAAACTAGCTAAACTTTGCCACAGCTGTATGTGTTTATAAATGTATGTGTCTTCCTCGCAGACTGGTTCCAGAAATGCAAGTGGAAATGTGCTGTCAGCACTGCATGACGTTTGGAGAACCCAAGGGGTTTCTGGGTAAGGACAGATCCATGGTGGTGAGGGAAATGGACCACTTTTTCCCTGTCATTTCTCCTTTGTACACACAGGTCAGGATCCTGTTTCATGTTTATGTGTGAGGAATTCTAACTCTGAAAGCTGCCACCGTGCAGGGTGTTTGCCCAGTCTTGTGCAACTAGCTAGATCACTGGGACCCTTTCCTCAGTTGCCTGCATATAAATATTGGACAAGATACTAGCCACTACGTCAGAAAAAAATGAATTGGTTCCTGAACACTCAATTCAAATGACAGACGTATGTATATATTTTCTAGCTTTTGGAAAGTATTGTATTTGCCGGCGTATAAGATGCACACACACCCCTTTAAAATAAACCAGAAAATGGAGTGCATCTTATACTCCGATAAGCTAATACTGTACTTGCCAGCATATAAACACACTTTTTCCACCTTAAAATAAACCGGGAAAACAGTGTACATCTTATATTCTGATGTGTCATATACGCCAGCAAATACGGTAGTTCATTACTGCTGTAGTTTCAAGGTCCCAATTGAAATCATCTACCATTATCATTACAATTGATCAAAAAGTATAACTTTTCTGTGTCTTAAAAGTAACTAGAATTATTGCTTCTTTTAAAAATTTGAATTCTGTAAGTCAACAGCCTGCAGTGCAAAATATTCTTTTCTCTCATCAATCGTGTATTGTCTCAAAAGCCACAACAGAACTCAATACAGAGCCCGGGCAAGTACTTGAACCTGGGGGTTATTCTTCTTCCACTGTTCAGTGAGGTCACACCCCATAATTGTGACAGCAGCTGAAAAGAAACTACAAAAGGAGTTGAAACTACAGTTGTTAGGTAATGTGGTTATGGAAGAAAATGTGCTAGCCTCCCTTCCTCTTCTTTATTTTTCAAGTGCAGAAAATGTTAGTCCAAAGTAAGGTTTCCCTTGCTCGAAAGCCAGTCGTATCCGACTCTAGGGTTCAGTGCTCATCTCTGTTTCAAAGCTGAAGAGCCAGCGCTGTCTGCTTCTGCAGACATTTCCGTGGTCATGTGGCAGGCATACTAGACATCGGAGCGCACAGAGTGCTGTTACCTTCCCACTGAAGTGGTCCCTATTATCTACTTGCAATTTCTTGCTTTTGAACTGCTAGGTTGGCAGGAGCTGGATGTATGGATGCTCTCTGTACAGTTAGAAACTGAAAAATCCACTTAAAAGCTTATGGCTGTGTTGCATGTTATGGGACTGCGGTAGCTCACGTGGTTAAGATGCTGGACTCGCTTACTGGAAGGTTGGAGTTCAATTCCCAGGTACTACATGATGGAGTGAGCTTCCATCTCTATCCCAGCTCCTGCCAACCTAGCAGTTTGAAAGCAAGAAATTGCAAGTAGATAAAAAGGGACCACTTTGGTGGGAAGGTAAACAATATTCTGTGCAATCCGGTGTTGAGGCATGCCTGACACATGTCCACGGAAACATCTGCAGATGCAGACAGCTTTGGCTATAAACAGAGATGAGCACTGAACCCTAGACTCAGATACGACTGGCTTTCAAGGAAGGGCGACCTTTATCTATGCTGCATGCAATGTCCTCTTCAGACTATAGTCCTCCTTTACATAATAGAGAACAATGATAGCAGTGGATGGGTGAGGAGGATTGTACTGTAACCCTTTTTGTGGCTGCAGAATAGGACTTGTCAGTAAGAATTTATTTGTAAGCAGTTCTGAGTTCTGGCTCTGGGATTTCTAAAAATCTGCTTATATGCATTGCAAAATTCCAGTCTAGAAAGCTGTCTCATTCAACTGGTTGGAGTACAATAAACCAGGTGGATTGTGAAATAATGTGAAGTAGTTACAGTTGTAGCTGAACCTGCATTCCATTGACCTGGAACCGAATTTCAGTTTGAGGACTCACAACTACATTTCTTTCTCCTTTTAAAAAAAATATTTACTTATTTTATAAATAGAAGTGTAAACTCTGTGCTATCTCTCTGGAAGGAGAATTGTTAATTAAGCTGGGGGTAAATTCATGGAAAGTCTTGGAGGAGGCTAGAAATCCTAGAGTCCAGATCTGCCAGGCCTACTGCCAATTATAAATCTATTAATCCGAACAATAAAAGTGTCAGGCACTGTGCCTGCCTGAAACCTTGAGTGATGAATATATTATCTAATCAGTTGGTTCAGCGCTAAAGAAGATGAAATATGGAGAAATAGGGTGTAGATTACCCCATTATTAAAATTAGAGGGTACATTTTGTTTCCTTTTGGCACCTAGGCATTGGGCTAACAAATATCTCACCCTGTCTCTGGGGAAGAGAAAGAATTAGCGGCAGTCAACAATAGGCCTCTCGACAGTAGCACAACAGAAGGCTAGAAAAGGAGATTAAAGAGTCATAAAACAGACATATGCTTGCATCGGTTCTACAGTTTTGAAAGGGTTCCTTAGATGAGCTGTTTCCCCAATTTTCACGTGTCCTGGGGCTTTCCAGGGCCAGCTGGAGCACTACACAGGAACATCCCAAAATTACATACCTGCATACCCCAATGTCAGGGAAGTGGCCGTTTGCCATAGACATGGGACCTTCCGTGGTGCTTGTTCTTCTTTCGGGTCCCTGGACTGCCAAAATGAAGCCACTTTATTTCGTCGTTGCCCAAACCCAAGTCCTCATCGGTGCTTGTCTCTGGCAGCAATCAGCAGACCAGTAAATGAGCTGCACTCTGTGTCTCTCAACATTCACACCGTGTTGTTGTCCGCCAACAGCCCCCACTTGAGCATGTTGGTCTTGCATTTAGGGACTCCAACCCTCAGTCTATTCGGGGTCCTCCAGGAGACATAAGGGAGATTGAGATCTTCAGCTATATCCTCCTTTAATGATGTTCCTTGCACAGTGAGATTCTTCTTCCATCTTCTAATTTGGTTTTGCTCAGTGGAACTTATAGAGAATTGATTCACCAAGTCTGCACTGATTCAGTAGACTATTCTAGTGAAATTTACTATGCTCAGCAACAGGATTTCAGCCCCTGAATCCCCAACAAATTGCTGGTGCTCTCTCTCAGTGGTGTGTCTACCACGGTGTCTTAGTCTGTAAACCATATCTGTCAAGCGGGGCTCTAGACAATACGGGACCTGCGCAGAACGGTTCTGCACAGGTCCATTCTATGCATGTGTAGAAGCCTTCTACGCATGCGTAGAACGGGCCTGCGCAGAACGGTTCTGCCCAGGTCACTTCTATGCATGCGTAGAAGCCTACGCATCCTCTTCTGCGCAGAACCCTTCTACGCATGCGTAGAAGGGACCTGTGCAAAAGGGATGTGCAGCAACTCTTTTTCCCCACCACCAAATTATGGGATGGCGGCGGTTCCAGGCGGGAAATGAAGAAAAGCGGCGCAAAATTACAGGAAATCCCGGCTAATATGGGATACTTGACAGGTATGCTGTAAACTTGTATATACTTTTTGCAAATTAAATCCCATTAATTTTATACGTTTTCTTGATTAGCTGAGACACTAAGCTGGGAGGTGCACATTTATAAGCATAGTGTTCCCATATATGTGCCACTCTAATGCTTTAATAGCTTCAGTGAAACTGGTAAGAAAAAAGTCTGCTACGGTCCACAGAAAAGAGTACATTGAAATACCCGGTGGGAAGAACATGAAATACTCAGAGGGAAGCCTTTTCTTGCTTTGGTGACTATGAGAAAATTCTGAGGGAGGTCTTAGAATTGACACATGCCATTCTCAGCGCTCCTCTTTTATGGAAGTCTTCTTCCTCTGCCATATCGAATCCAAATATTGGCAATCCTCATGGCGATCTGCCATGAAGACTGTCCTGCAAATATAATGCAGTGGCCTTTCGCTTGGCTTCTGTATCTCAGCACAACCCCTGTACCACTGATTCAGTTCCACGAGTCACTTTCTGGTCCTGAGCCCTTTTGGCACACATAGTCATCCTCAGTAATGATGAAGCTGCTGCCCTCCATCAAGTTGGATTCAAGTGGGATTTAATCTACTTGGGGACCATCACCCTTCCCTGTGAACTTCAGCACCCAAGGCTGTTAGTCCTCAGGATTGTCAGGTTAGTTAACCACCACCTGACGCTTGGCATTGAGTCACTGGCAGTATGGTCTACTCAATTACCATAGCAGGATAACCTGTCAGTCGTGGTTAATTGATGTCTAAAGGAAGTTAGGTCAAGTGGTGACTTGACAAGCCAGTTTCATTGGCATGATTTTCAGGTGCAACCAGACCAGAGCCGTAGCCAGGATTCTAGATGTGGGTGGGCAATTTTTTTTTTTAGGACTAGCAGAGGTTGCCTGGCGTTGCCGGGCTGTTTTAAATTATGTTGGAAGGTTAAATTGTGTTACTTTTTTTTTCAGAATTGCTTAGTTTGTAATATTAATTTTTAAAATGGTTATTTACGTAAAAAATTTTTGGCTTGGCTGTTATTAACTGTGATCTGCTTTTTATGTTTTTTTTTAGGATTAATAAAAGAACAAAGTATGATATAATGTTTTCAAATTGTTTTATGTAAGCGAATAATGTTTTAGTTTTTTTTTAATTAGTTGTACCGTAGGTAATAATTTTAATAATGTAAAAGTAAATGTTTCTAAAATGTGTTTAGATGTTTTGGGTTTTAATTTGAGTTAAAACTCAGCACAGGATTTTTTAAAAGTTTCTATTGTATTTTATTGACATATGTTTGTGATTTGTGTTAAAGTGCGTTTTAGTGTAATTTTTTTACTTGTTTGTATTGTTGTAACCTTTTGTGTAAAATTGTGAATTTGTGTTATGTTTTTGATTTGTTGTTACTCTTGTGGCCTTTTGTTTGGGGCTGTTGTGTGTTTTTGAATTGTTTTTACTATTGTGGCCAGCAGGTGGTGCTGGTAGGGGTTATTGTATTTTGACTGTTTTTTCTCTCCTGGCCTCTGGGTGGAGCTTCTTTTGGTAAGTAGTCTCTTTATTCATTTCTTTTCTGGTCCTCGTGGAGGTAGGACATCTTTTGGTAAGTTTGCTTGTTTTCTTTCTTTTTTGGGTGGGTGGGTGTTGGAATTTGTATTTTTTGACTGTTTGTTTTGTTTTTGATTGTGTTTTTGTTCACTTCATATTTTTTTGGTGTTTTGTTTGTTTTTGTGTATTTTTGGATGTTTTTGACTGTGTTTTAGTAATTTTGTAAAAATTATTTATTTATTTGGTGGTGGGGAGGGGGCGTGGTGGTTGGGGGTTAGGAAGGGTGGGCTAGGTGGTGGGGAGGGGGGCATGGTTGGTTGGAGTTAGGAAGGGTGGGCTAGGTGGTGGGGAGGGGGTGTGATCGTTGGGGGTTAGGAAGGATGTGCTAGGTGGTTGGGAGGGGGCGTGGTCGTTGGGGGTTAGGAAGGGTGTGCCAGGTGGTGGGGAGGGGGGCGTGGTCGGTGGGAATTAGGAAGGGTGGGCTAGGTGGTGGGGAGGGGGCGTGGTCAGTGGGAGTTAGGAAGGGTGGGCTAGGTGGTGGGGAGGAGGGCGTGGTCGGTGTGGGCTAGGAAGGGTGGGCTAGGTGGTGGGGAGGGGGCATGGTTGGTGGGAGTTAGGAAGGGTGGGCTAGGTGGTGGGGAGGAGGGCTTTATTGTGTTATGGTGCTTTGATTGTGTGGATTCGTGAAAGTAGATCGGGGTTTCCCCTTTAATATCAGTAGGTGGGGGGGGCGACCCCCCTCTCCGCTGGCTCCCCTGGGGTTGGGAGGTTTGTGGGGACAAAAGGGGTATGTCCCCCCAACCCTTCTGGACCTAGGAGACCAGGGAGAGTGGATCAATTCCTCCCTCCTTAAAAAACTCCGTTTTTAAAGAGAAGAAACCGCTTGGTTTCTTCTCTTTAAAAATGGAGTTTTTCTTAGGGGTGGGAGTGGAATCGATCCACTCTCCCTGGTCTCCTAGGTCCAGAAGGGTTGGGGGGGACATACCCCTTTTGTCCCCACAAACCTCCCAACCCCAGGGGAGCCAGCGGAGGGGGGGTCGCCCCCCCACCTACTAATATTAAATGGGAAACTCCGATGATCGGGGGCTTCAGGCGCCATTGGGGAGGGAAAGGAGGCCGGCTGGTGTTTGTGGCTGTGAGGCGGTGAGGTTTTTTTTTTTAATTTTTCGGGCGGCGGATTCCTCAGCGTTCAGTGCGGTCATGGCGCACAGGACTGGGGATTGTAGTAATGGGTTTGTGGTTTGTGTTTTTGCTGCATTTTTTTCCTGCGGCTCGCTTTTGATTGGCCGCAGCGTGTTTCTCAGCGTTCTTTGTGGTCACGCCTCTCAGCCTGATTGGCTGCAGCGCAGCGCGGCGCGGTGCAAAGGACGTTGGGTATTGAAGTTGATTTAGTTTATTCGCGTTTGTGGGGCTCTTGCCCCCCTGGCGCAATTCTCAATCCTGCGTTTACCTGTGTACCCAGTTCGGCCGTGTGCACGAATGGTGAGTGCTGGTTAGTGGGGCCTGGCTAAGGAGCCTATACGACGTTCCAACGGTTTACCCTTGATTTTATAGGTTAAGATGGGCAACAATGTCATATACTGTATATATGTCACATATATAAGCAGCAGGGAATTTGAGGGTTGGCAGACTGCTAACTCAGGGTGGGCCAAGCCCACCCTGGCCACCCCGTGGCTATGGCCCTGGACCAGACACAAAGGAATTTAGCATCTGAATGATGCCGTTCTGTGTGGATTGTTTGTCAGAGGGATCTCTGGTCGTGGCTAGATGGCCAGTTTAGTGCACGAGTTTCTCCGAGCAGAACTGCCTCAAACCTCTGTGGAGGACGACAGGTTTTCTGCCACAAGGTCTGTTCATGGGATGTTCTGTTGGTGCTTGCCTTGTTACAAATTGCTTGGCTTTAAAGCTATAATTATAGTAATGGAGGGAATTGCTGTCTAGTGAAACCATAAAACATTTCCATCTGCCTGTCACAGCCCTGAAGCGGCATCTCATTACCGCAGAAAAGTGTAAGTGTAGCAAAGAGGTTAAGGAAACACCGAGTCTGGCTTAGCGGTGACTTGAGGAAGAAAGGGATGGGTCCATAGGTATCTGTGGCAGAATTGGCACCAGCCTGCCACAGAGGCTTCATCCAAGGGTTTCAGTCTTAGCAAGAAGTGTGACTCATTTTGACAAAACTCTTACTGCAGGGGCGAGGGTGGGGATCAAAGTCAGTTTGTATTTGCTCATTTGAAGAATATAGGTAAAAGTAAAGGCCCCCCTTGCTTGAAAGTCAGTCGTATCTGACTCTAGGGTTCTGTGCTCTGTTTATAGCCAAAGAGCCAGCGCTGTCTACGTCTATAGACATTTCCATGGACATGTGGCAGGCATGCCTCAACACCGGAGTGCACAGAACGCTGTTTACCTTCCCACCAAAGTGGTCCCTTTTTATCTACTTGCAATTTTTTGCTTTCAAACTGCGATGTTGGCAGGAGCTGGGACAGAGACGGGCGCCCACTCCGTCATGGAACACTTTATTAGAATAGCACTGCGGTGGCTTAGTGGTTAAGTCGCTGAGCGAAGACTGGAAGTTGTGGGTTCAATACCTGAATGCTACGCAATGGATCTTGGGGACATGAAAGGAGCCTCATTCGGGCGTCCCCTGAGCCAAGAAAAATCCTTTCATCCCAGAGTAATTTCTGTCACGGAATTTATTTAGCCGAATGCAAAGCCCATACAGATAGGTTAGAGTGTAGGTGGGTGGTGGTGATCGGGGGTGGGTGGGTTTGCAGGTCTCTGGTCCCTGGTACGTGCCTTTGTAGGAATGAAGAAGTGGATTCCATCTAAGAAGCTCATGCTGAAATAAGTTTATTTGTCCTAACGTTGCTGCAGTACTTTCAGTGTGGTTTGTTTTTTCTTCCTGTGGGTTTGCCCACCAGTTTTACCAGAACAATGATCTCATCTTTTAGTTCATCTTTTCACCTGCATGGATTGACTGAAGCAGTAGGTCTACAATCTTTAAAGCCCCCCCCCCCCCCCCCCGTCTTTATATGTATGACATTTCTAAAGGACATCATCCACAGTGGAATGAAGTATGTGCAGGTTGTGATGCTGACCTCCCTGAGCAGTCCCAGGTTTTATTTCCATACTCGGGGAAAGACACGATGGCTTCAGTTGACACAGGAGAGACAAGAGTGACTCCTGAGGTCTCTCATATAGCAATGAGATCTTCCTCATGTTGTACATTTTTCAAATTCATGAATTTTTAAGGGAACACTTACAAAGCCAAGCACTTACACATCAAAGAGAAGAGGCAGGAAAAAATATGATTAAATTAATATATAGTTGCAGGAAAGCTAAAGGTCGCCCTTGCTTGAAAGCCATTCGTATCTGACCCTAGGGTGCAATACTCATCTCCATTTACAGCCAAAGAGCCAGCGCTGTGTATTTACAGAGGTTTCTGTGGTTGTGTGGCAGGGCATAACTAGACCTACTTATCTACTTGCAATTTCTTGCTTTCAAACTGCTAGGTTGGCAGGAGCTGGGACAGATGACAGGAGCTCACTCAGTTGTGCAGCACTTGGGTGTCAAACTGCTGACTTGCCGACCTCCCAGTCATCAAGTCCTGCGTCTTAACCACTAAGCCACCATAGTCCCACTATAGTTACAGTACGATAGTACAGTGGTACCTCTTACAACGATTTTAATCCGTTTCATGGGACTCGTTGTACGAACGAATTGCTATACGATCATCATATAGCGATTTTCCCTTTGGGATGCATCGTACAACAATTTTTTTTTTGCTAAGTGGTTTTTCCCATTGAAAATTTGTTGTTTGATTTTTTTTCCATAGGGAAAATTGTTATGCGGGATGCCATTTTTTTTCAAAACCCTAATTGTTATGTGATTTTGTTGCTATGCGGGGCGATTGTTGTATGAGGTTCCACTGTATAATTAAAGGCAATTATAAGTCCTTCGTTCTGTTTTCCAGTTGCCATCTTCCTCACATTGGCAGCCAGGCTGAGGGGATGAGAACTCACTGAAAATGGGATGGACATGGGTGGTCTTCCAATTCCAGATGCTCTCATTTGCAAACACGATGCACACACCAGAACTTTTAAATGTCAGGAAGAACTTCTTTCAGGTTGCGTTCAGTCTCTCAGTACCTAAAATGAAGGGGAAAGCCAAATCATTTCAGACATGTAGACAAGGATTTAATTGGAGCCAGGATCTGCCAGAGCTTAGTGTTGCAATTTGTTTCCTCTGGCATAGTTAATTAGAGATGCTTTTAATGATCACAGGCAGAATTCCCTTGTCACTTAGAGATCACAAACATGTTCCACATGTCTGGGGTTTTCTTTGTGTGTGTGTGTGTGTGGGGGACCTTCCACCTTTTTGACATGGATGGGATATCTGTTACTCTATAATCTAGATGGATTTGAGCCCTCCATATTTTCTTTATTTGGGGATCTATGTTGATTAATGTCTTTCGGAGCAACATACAAGAAAGCAAATGGCTTTCAGAGACGGAAATAATAATAATTTCATGTCAGAAATTATTCTGAGTTGAAAGGATTTTTGCAGAAGAAACTCAGCTCAGGGAATGTCCAAATGAGGCTCCTTTCATGTCCCCAAGAGCTGGGACAGAGACGGGCACTCAAACCATCATGCAGTGCCCGGATCTCAAACTGCCAACTTGGCAGCCTTCCACCTAACAAGGCAAACTTCTTAACCACTGAGCCACTGCAGCCCCCTGAAATGATTGTATCCAAAAGAAAGATGAGGCAACCCAGGACCTTGTGAGGCTTGTTGTGAAGTAGGAATGGAAAAAGGGGTAGCCTTCTAGGTGTGGTCCAACTCCCAATACCCATCTGCCCTGACCAGCAATCATTCGTGGAAAGTTGCAGTCCAACCAAAACTGGAGGGCTATATTTTTCCTCCCTACTTTCAGTGGGTTTCCCTCCACCCTGCCTGGCTGCCAGTTTAAATCTGAGTGGAAGGTGAGTCTTTTACCCCTTTGGGTGTTGAGGGAGATACAAGGTTCTTGCTCTGGCACTTCTAGCAGCCTCCACCGGTATTATTTGGTGTTCTTGTAATGTTTCTTTGATGTTCTCTCTTCACCTTCCTCTGGGTCTGCTTCGTGGTCTTGGTCCTTCTCTTTTGACATATGCCTTGTATGGTATGGAATTTTGAGACATTATCTGTAAATGGGCAAACCACTTGTTGTCTCTGTATGTAGTTTTAAATTGGTTCTATTCCAATTATTTCCCTTATAATCTCATTCCTTCTTCTTTTTTGTCTGGATCAAACCCTGGATTACCAAAACGAGGTCACTTTCTTTGCTTTGTCCTCATCGGTGCATGACTCTGGCTACAATTGGCAGACCAGCAAATGAGCTAGATTGTGTATCTCTCCAAATTCACACAGCCTGTTGTTGTCTGACAACATCCCCCACTTGAGCATGTTGGTCTTACATTTAGGGACTCCAACCCTCAGCCTATTCAGCCTCCAAGTGACAGGGGAGGCTGAGATCTTCAGCTATATCCTTCTTCAATGTTGTACCTTGTCCAGCAAGCTCCTTCATCCATCTTCTAATTTGATTTTACCCTTGTGTACCCTCAATAATGTTTGTTCTTGACATAAAGCTCTTCCTGGTTCTGAGCTGGTGGACTTGAGGCTCATATCCATTCAGAGGGTGTCGAGGGTCGGTCTCTTCCATAGTTCTCTCAGCATCTATTGCTACTTCTCTCCTGTTCTTAGGTGGAGCAATACCAGCAAGAGGGTATATTTTCTCAACTGGTGTAGGTTTGAGGCATCCTGTCACTATACACATGGCTTCATTAACAGCGATGCTAACTTGTTTTGTGTGTATAGATGCGCTCCATACTGGAGCAGTGTACTCTGCTGCAGTATGGAGACGCTCAGGGCCAAAGCTGATGTGTGCAGCGTGGATGGATGAGTTCCTCATTTGTAGTTTGTAAGTTTCCAGACAATGTTGTTCCTAGTACTGTACTAATTTTGGCTTTGGTATTCAGGCAGTGCTGCTCAGTCCTGATTTTATCCCTTCTAGTCACTCCAGCAGCCTTCTGAGATGATGCAATTATCTTTAATGCCTGTCTCCTCTCAGGTGATTAGGGTTTTATCCTTCACCACCCAATGTTAGGGCTCCCATTCCAGAAGGTCATTGCTAAGGGATTTGAGGCCAAAGGGGACACATACAGTATACATCTGAACCCTTCAGACAAACTTTACTGTGCAGCTTCTGAACAGACTTCAGTAACCTTTGCTTTTCTTTTTCGTCCTTCAGGTTGTTTGCAGGCCTTGTCCCTCGAATATCTGCCATCAGTCTCGGAGGCTTTATCTTCCTTGGGGCTTACGACAAGCTACGCAGCATCCTGGTGTGAGTTGACGCTGGGACTCGGAAACATGCAGCTGAGGAGCTGATTTCTCTCCTGACCCCTTAATGTGGGAAGGGGGAGAAAAAGCACATTTGTGGCAGCTATTTAGTTGCCTTTCATAAATTCCACTCTCCTTTCCTCCTCCTGCCCCTGTGGCTCAGCAGCTGTTCTACAACCTGGACGCTATTCCGGTTATTTAAAGACCAGCCCCCACCCCTTAATTCCTTTTCTCTAATAGAAAATCACTCTGTATGGAAGCCCCTATTTTTGCCATGAACTCATTGGAAGGGAGACTGCCAAGGTAGGCAACTTTAAGGGGGGCGGGCGTTCATTTGCTCGTTTTAAGAGCTCCAGCCTTGTCCTTGATAGGATCATTTCTAGGACTCCTTTGAGAAGAACGACGTGCAAACGAGAAGAACAAGGGCCTATGCAGCGTGGCAGGAATTAAGAGGCGCTTCCCTTGATGGTCATTGAGTCACGGCACTGAAGAGAACATCACCATTTGCATTATCCGAGATGAAGCCTGCTATGCTTGTCCAGAGGATGGGCGGAAGGGACTCTTTGCAGGTTTCGTTTCTCACAGTGTATATCAGGGGTTCCCAACCTAAGGGGCCCATGGTGCCATTTCATGTGGGCCCCCACCCCTCCAAGGGCTTTTCAGAAACAAAATGGACACCCGTTTGAAACTGTTGGGACAAAATGGACACCCCCATTGTGCAGGCAGGGCAAAATGGCCGCCTGGCCCTCGAAACTGACAGAGCGTGACCCAGCCCCTGGCTTGAAAAGGTTGAGAACCCCTGGTGTATATATTGGGGTGGGGAAGGCCATTTGTTTCTCATTTGAACCCCCATTTGGAACGTTTAGCCCACTTCCTACCTGCAGGTGCCTGGCAAGCATTTTTGCTTGGATAAGCAAGGCTGCCTTTTTAAAATTAGACTCAGATTTCTCTAGTAAAAAAGTACATTGTTGTATTATTGTACTGTAACAGTGTTGCTGGGGGGGGGGGGGACAAACGCCCTTTTTTCCTTTTCTTGCTTTTTACCTCCGCATAGTCTTACACCACATGAAAGAGGAGGAGGATTCTATCACCAGATGATAAAAGCTGAAATTTGGCAACTCCTTTACTTTCTGAACATAACCGAAAAACATGAATAGGAATGTCAGCCTGTGATGGGTGACTCCTTGCTAAACTGATCTTAAAGCTAGAAAGCAACGCAGAGCTCTGTTGAAGAGAGAAGCATCATCCTAGTAGCTACATGAGTGACTTGCTTTCCCCTGAAACAAGATTATTTGGTGGGTTTGGGTTTAGAACGGATCCAGAGGTCAGTGGGATTTGAGTGAGGATGGCTCTATGCAAGCGCTGAATGTAGCCCCTTCTTCCCCATAGGAAGGGCCCTGGTGGGGCAGTGGTTAAACTGCTGTACTGCATCTAAAATGTTGAGAGTTTGATCCTGATGGGAACCAAGGTTGACTCAGCCTTCCATCCTTCTGAGACCGGCAAAATAAATACCCAGCATGTTGGAGGGAAAAATGCTAAGTAACTTGTGAACCACCCCGAGAGTGCACTAAGCACTATGGGGTGGTATAGAAGTGTAATTGCCATTGCTATCAAGCTCATCTCCAGAAAATTATCAGGGCTCAATTCTGTAGAGCAGAGGTCCCTAATCCCTGGGTCATGGACCAGTACTGGGCCATGGTCTCTCCCAAACCGGGCTGCCGGGATGGATGGCACTGGGAGCCCCGATGGCAGCCTTCTGCCCTCAACATGCTCTGCTGCGTCTGCCCAGTGAACGGAGCGAGGGCACGAGCTTCAGGCACAGCAAATAGCCGGTGGCTGGGCCCCTCCTCCATGTTGCTTAACTCCGGCAGGTCTCCTCCCCCTAGCCTGTGCGCAGTGAGGTATCACACTGCCCCCACTTACTGGTCCGCGGAAAACTTGTTTCGCATGAAGCCGGTATGTGATGTAAAAAAAGGTTGGGGACTCCTTTTGTAGAGTAAAAAGTGGCAGCAACACAGAGGGTATATTTAATTCAAAGGGAGATGACACAATCTCATGATTGGCCATACCTTCAGAAGGCAGACTCTCCCAAGTACACCCAAAACCGGGCACTGGTGGAGGTTATAACACATTTGTCAGATTTCATCCAACACGATAAACCTACGAATGAGTGATCTCCCCCTCGCAAAAGGTACTCTCGTTAACAGCCCTGTTCAGGTCTTCCTTTATTAAGTCAAACCACCTCATAATTGGTCTTCCTCTTGTCATGCTGCCATCAGTGTTTGCCAGCATTACTTTCTTTGCCAGCGAGTCTTATCTTCCAATAGTAGTAGTAGTAGTAGTAGTAGTAGTAGTAGTAATAATAATAATAATAATAATAATAATAATAATAATAATAATAATAATAAAAAGGTTTGTTTATACCCCGCTTCCAAAAAATGCATTAAAAGGATTTCAGCCTCACCCAGCCACCCTCCCATGTACCTGTTAGGTTCTCTGAGGATATGATGGACAATTAATCCAGAAGTTTAGAGGCAGCACATTACAGAGCCTGGAAAAACCTGGATGCAGGTAAATTTTATAGGTCCATTTCATATGAGCCTATTAAGCAGCTGTAGAACAAATGCATCTCTCACTATAATTCAGAGTTTGCCTTTCCACCCTAGGTGAGTCCAAAACCACGTCCAAATGTTTAGTTTTATCATATACTAGCTGATTACCCAGCTTTGCTCAGGTTTTTCTTTTCTTTAATGTAGGCCAGCCTTTCCCTCTTGGAAACCTTGTGGGGTATATATGGGTCACTCCTGCCTCCCTTCCTCTGTCTCTCTCTTCCCTCACCTGTCCCGCTTGACAGTCACTTACCGCCCTTATCCTTCCCATACATGTGTCTGGCCACCTGGTGAGAGAGTGGCACGCAGACGTTGAGGAGCCCTCAGACCTTCCCTCCCTCCTTGGCTTTGCCGACCGTGGCTTCCGCCTCTGCCACCTCTGCGGCTCCAGAGCTTGGAGGGACACCCACCTGGGCGCCTGGAGTAAGTCACAAAGGCTGTGTGGCCATTTCTGGAGGGGGGGGGGCTGCCTCCATGGCTCCCACACCTTCCCGGCCTTCTCAAGGGCCTCCATCGCCACCACTGTGCCGGCCTGACCAGGCCCTCGGGTTCCATGGCGCAATTTCCCTCAGGGAGATTGACGCAGACCAGAAGTCAACAGCGGTGCCCAAAGGCATACACCCCCAGATGGGGCTTGTGACCCCCACAGTGCTGATCTCACATGCACATTTGCCTTCCACCTACTATGAAAACTACAGCTGAGCTCAGATGATGTCACAATCTCAACCTACCTGCGACTATGACACCAGCCAATTACATCAATGGGAAACACACACATTGTATAGATCAATTGGGACGCAATTTGGGGGGTGTATGCTCGCCAGCCCAAGGTACGTATGTGCCAAATTTCAGCGGGATTGGTCCAGGGGTGTGGGAGCCTTTCAAGGACATACAAACATTGATTTCTGTTTTATACATATAGATGTGCCAATTGTGGAGGAATGGGACTCTGCCATATCCTTACCTTTGACTGCTAATTATGTCACCCAAGCTGAATAATGGCTGGCAAAGACTGATTTAATGGAACAGACACAATGGTGATGCATCCTTAGCATCCCTGTGTGCCATTATTGCAAACCTTTCCAGAGTTTTCCAGGCATACAGTATTCATTGAATTTTTATATTCCCTCAGATTTGCCCAAGGCAACACGGGCTGGCTTGTCTCCCAGGAAACACACTGAGGAATCAAACTCCCAACCTCTGGCTCTACAGCCAAATATCTAAACCACAGAGCTGTCCATATTTTGTATAATAGTTTTCTCTGTGCCTTATACTATCAAATAGTAACTGGTTAGAGGAATGTGTGTAAATGATACTGGCAGAAGTAGTTAATACATTTTCTGGATCACTAAATAAAGGGTCGGACTTGACTAGGCGACACAACAACAGCAAAATAAAAAATCATCACAAGCTTTCGTGATTCATAATCACTTCTTGAGTATCAACTCAAGTTGAGCATCAACTCAACTGCTCTTTTTTAAAGACAGAGCCTGGCAGACCACCATGCCACAAACATTTGAATGCCTTGTCTGAAGAAGTGATCATGAAAGCATGCAATGATTTTTTTTTAAATTTAGTGATCCAAAAAAGGCAACACCTACTACCTCTGCACATGTTTTACACATGGATCACACAGCTGATTTTGCTTATAATACTGGCAGATGTGCAATACTTTCCTGTGATAGGAAGATCAGTTGAGGTAATGGGAACTTCTGTTAGAATGAAGCCAGTGAGTGGGTTTGCTACGTGGCATTTCATGCCTAACCATCACTCTTCGCATAGATGTAGTAGTCAGTGATCAAGATTTTGATTGGGCTCCCCCCGGAGACCAGAGTCTGGATCAAAATAAGAGACGTTCTCAAGGGAAGACCTTGAAACCAATGTGTGATGAGAAAGTTTAAGCTCTGAGGTCAGCTGTGTTCTGAAATACAAACTCGGGAGTCTGCCTTGCTTGTTAAGCTTTGGCTCCGAGGATGTTCCCATTGAACCAAGAGGCACCAGGGCTGTGGAGAGGCAGGTTGTTGGTTCATTGTGTTGTTCCCTTCAGTTGTGGTGTACGCTGCATGAGGGCAGGTTTGGGCTTTTAAGAAAACCATTGTGGATATAGGAATTGTAATGGGGCAGTGGCGGGGAGGGGGCAGGATCAGCACCATTTTGTACTGTTTTGTTTTGTAATCAATACCTTGGGCTGACAATTTTAAGTATCGTATTTGCTGGCGTATAAGACCCACTCCCCCCCCTTAAAATACACTGGAAAATGGAGTGTGCCTTGTACTGTATATAGTGGCCTATTTTGGTAATAACGGGGTGCATCTTATACTCTGATGCATCTTATATGCTGGCAAATATGGTAACTTTTAAAATCTGAGGGATTTAATGGTTGATTTGAATGGATGACATTGATCTGAGCATTTTCATTTTTGCATTTTGTTACGCATTTAAGAGATCGATGTCATTTAACGAATGAAAATATTGTTCGTAAATAATAACTCTTGAGTAGCTCAGGGCTGGTATTTATGGCTTTACTCTCAATTACTTTATGTCAACGACATTATGAGATTAAAGATAAAGCAAGGAACATTTCCCAAGTACATTCATATTTAATTAACTGCAGAAAAAAATATTATGAGGTTATTAAGGTATATTTATTGACTTAATTTATATTGCATCTTTACTGGGACCTTCTACTTGAAGTAAACCAGATCAAATTATGACATAGCTATACAAATTAACTCAGCCAAAACATCCTTCTTTTTCTTATTTTCTTTCCTTTCGGAGTTGCCCATCCTTTTTGCCACCTGCAGCCATGGTCACACTACATGTACAGTTAGCCTTACACAATAGGTAAAAGGGTAAAGGTTGCCCTTGCTCGAAAGCCACTCGTATCTGACTCTAGGGTTCAGTGCTCATCTTCATTTATAACCAAAGAGCCAGCACTGTCTGCATCTGCAGACGTTTGTGTTCATGTGGCAGGCATGACTAGACACCGAAGTGCACAGAACTGTTTACCTTCCCACCGAAGTGGTCCCTATTTATCTACTTGCAATTTCTTGCTTTTGAACTGCTAGGTTGGCAGCAACTGGGACAGAGATGGAAGCTCACTCCGTCGTGCAGCACTCGGGTCATGAACTGCTGACCTTCCAGTTATTAAGTTCAGCCTCTTAACCACTAAGCCACTGCAGTCCTCTAGCCTTACACAATAACATATAGTAAAACAATGGGCAAGTTAGCTGGGGAATATTGATTGAGAGAAAGATGCTCAGATACACAGTGTGGTACCATGGATCAGGACTTGGGAAACCTAAGATCAAATCCATGCTCAGCAAGTGGAAACTCACTGGAGGTGTGGAACTGGTGGAGAACCACTCCTTAGGTATCTCACTTACCTTGAAAACCCTGTTACAGACACTCTTAAGTCAGTTCTGACTTGGTAGCACATATAGTAGAATATAGAGAAGGATATCAGGAAAGATGAGGGGAGGAACTAAACTAAGAATAAAACATTTACTATGTCAGGAAATTGAATTTAAGAAAGCAGAAAATGGAGAAGGTAGTGGGTGGGGAGGACATTTGAGGGAAGAGTATGATATCATGGTTGAAGATTAGCTTGTGAGTGTACTTATGAAAATAACTAGCTGAAATTATAAGCGTTAACATGCTTGAGTGTGGCAACAAATAGATATAATTTAACAACAATAGTTACATTTAAATAGACACAGATGTCTTTCATTCTGTAAAGCAGGGGTGCCTAAACTTTTCAGGGTACGTCCCGGTAACATGGTCGAGCGTACCAGTCACGTGATTCCTCCCACCCGGAAGCAGAAATAAAAACTGCATGCGCAGAACTCTGCCGTCAATGACCCAAGGCTGTCGTAAATGTGCTTACGACTGCTGTGCATCATTTACGGCAGCAATCTGTGCATGCGCGGGCATGTCGGGGGCCGGATGGAATGGTGTCACGGGCCAGATCCGGCTTGTGAGCCATAGTTTGGACACCCCTGCTGTAAAACATGCTGAATCTGTGATACTCACAGGAGTGTCCTAGGCATATTTATTCCCTGGTTCTTACTTGCTACATTTGGATTTCATCCTTGGACAGCCCAGAATTGCAGCAACCAGTGGTTTTAAAAATACAGTGGTACCTCGCTTAAAGAGCATAATGCATTCCATGGGATTGCTCTTTAAGCGAGTTTGTTCTTTAAGCGAAACACCATTGTAAGTGACCAATTGTGACTTCTGGCGGGGCGGGGGGATTACGAACCCCTATTTAGTTGTTAAGCGAGGTGAGCATTCAGAGAAAATTCGTGCTCTTTAAGCAAGTTAGTCTCTAAGCAAGGCACTCTTTATGTGAGGTTTTACTGTATATATTATCCACGAAAAGCCCACAGGAATTTGAGTCAGGCCAACATCATTGATATTATAAATGAACCTTTATTAAAGACACTTCAATGCCATTTGTTAGACACTTCCAATAATCTTACAATGTACTTTTCAATGTACAACATTGTACCAAAATGTTCTAATAAATAAATAACTTTGTACACAAAAGTAACACTTCCTCTTTCACATTGCCTCTCAGAAGCAGCAGATTCACATATTTAGTGGAAGTAACATTATTTAAACAGTTAACCATATTCAAAAATAGAATATATTTTTAAAAAACTGCTAACATGGCAAGTGTGCTTAGTATTACCAATGGTGATAGCTTTGTTCCCCCTATGCTTCTCTGTATACATGTCTCTTCCAAGCAGTCTTTACTCGTTCCCTTCTTCTAAGAAAGTTTGCCATTTACTTTCCTCTCTTCTCACATCCTGACTTGTAGTAGTTTCTCCTATTGGCCACTTTGATATATTTAAAAAAAAAACCTTTGTACTGAATGGCTACAAGTTGGCACATCAGAAAATCTGCCCCCTTCCACAAAGTGCAAGCATGTCTACTGTCAGGAGATGGAGAAGAGACGAGTAGCTGGTTAAAGTAGGCATTGCTCCTTGGTAACCCAAACCACCTCCCATGAATTGAGTGGCAAGTGGGAAATTATTTTAATGGAGGTGCAAAATGGCGATATGTTTAGAAGCTCTGCAACATTTAAGCGGGGAAAAGTAGGTTTTATCCGCTTTCCGATGAACGGAAACCCAATTATTCTTTGGCTCTTGCGCACAAAACTCAACAGTTAAGTACCCACAGACGATAAACTAGAGAGATCTGGTTGTTTCCTCTGCAGGTGCAGTTGAGTATTGACAATCATCGTCCAGGCTGAGAAGCAATGTGTTTGCTAAACTGGCCTCCTGATGTCCATTCAGTGCTCTGGGGTATTGTTGAAAGACTTAGATCCTCCCATGCTATGTAGCATATCGGGCAGCTGTTTAAAGACAGGAGCAAGGAAATACTCAGATTGCCTCATTTCGAACAGATCATCTAATTAAGATGACGCCAAAGCCAATCCAAAGGCTTCCACTGGCACAAGAGGTAGCATGAATGTTCCTCGCCCATGGACACATGGCTTTCTTAACTGGGGCTCTCTATCCTTATACAAGCTCCTTCCAGAAACAGTGATGGTGAACCTTGGCACTCCAGCTGTTCTTGAACTTCAATTCCCAGAAGCCCTGATCAACAGGAGGGCTGACTTGGGCTTCTGGGAATTGAAGTCCAAGAACACCTGGAGTGCCAAGGTTAGCCATCACTACCTTAAACTATAGATTCTTAGCTTCCCTCTTCTGCAACTGGACTTTTAAGTCATCACTAAAGATATTTTAAAAGAAAAGGGGGAAGACGCACAGAGAAACCAGACAAAACACAACGCCATTCTTGCCCCTGAAGGCCAAGTCACAATCTAAGGTGAACAACATTCCCTTCAGAAGAGTCTGAGCTACGACCTTACTATGAAAAAGTAAAATTTCAGTACAGATACAAACATAAAGAGAAGCAGCAGCACTTATAAATAAAATGCTCTTTAAAAATTAAACTGTTAAGTAAGACAGCCTTTCCTATGTTTGTTCACATTGCATTTTTGTTTATCACTTTGCATTTTAATAGTGCTTAGGTGACTGATAACTCTCAAAGCAGTAATTAAATAAAAAAAGAACAGTAGCCTTGTGGTGTGGTTATAGCCCTTGAATGGTTTTCCTTGGAGAACTTAAAAAGACCTTGCAAAATTGACGAAGGTTTCTTCAAAACCAGAGAGAGGAACTATGATTTTTTTAAAAAAAGAATGGAATATGGAGGTAGAGAACATTAGATCTGGATATGTAATATGGATTATTTGGGGTGTCGGAAAGTAACTTAGGTTTAACATAGATGGGCATCTCTCGTAACATTAAGATTCCCAGATACCAAACTATCAAGGGCTGAATTCCTGCTGGTTGCAAATCGCTTTCTGTTCCTTTCACTGCTGCATTCTTCTTCTCCAGGTTCAACCAAAACGTTTGATTGAGTCTTCCCATCTTTTCTTTCCTTTTGCTTATTTCTGAACGTACACATCGCTTTCGTGCTAATGCTACCCAACACACACATCACTGCTAGTGCAATGAGCAACTCAAATTTAAAAACAAATTGACTGAAATGCCAAATTTGCTTGGAATCAGTTGGATGTTTACGTCACTCATCACAACAGAAACTTGGATGTTTTAGCTGCACTACTTCCTTCCCTACTCGCCCTTTTCATTTCCTTTTAAAATGCAAGTGAAATCTCAAAAAAACCACCTACCCAGCCTCATATAAGTCAGGCTACACCAAACGGAAGCTGTAGCAAAACATACACGCCAGAATAAGACGTTCAGATGTTCCTGGGACATTATGATTATTTCTGCCTATTAATGATAAACGTAACAGATTGCTATTTTCCCAACAAGGTCATCTTCGTTACAACTGTATGGATCTATCCTTCAAAGTTCTACGCAAGGCACCGAACCTTTTATGTTGGAGGGTTGTTTTTTTAAAAAAACACCCAGCAACCACCAGATAGTAAGAAAACAATGTATATTGTCAATAGTGTATAGTTTCACTCAGTTCAATCATGCACTAAGGAATAAAATAATCTCTGTTAGAAGATATATATATATATATCTAGATTTATATATATATATATATGAAAACTCTTATGTACATATTTATTTTATCAAACACTTTTCCTTATCCAATAACTGTTTGCATTTCTGTGCTTTGTATGCAAGCCAACGCGTGAGCCACAGATACATCTCAAGGGAGTTGAAAAACTATGTACACGTGGACACCAGTTAGACAGGATCTTGTTCTCCCACGCAAGCTTGCTTCAGATACACCTCAATTCTATTTTCTCCTTCTTTCCTTTCGAGAAGCTGTTCGTTCGACGCGTGAGGTAGGAAGTAGCTTAGATATTTTCTGTGCAAAGATCATCCTGGAGATCGATGTCGCAAGAGCTGTTCCATTTGCACATAGCAATGTCGGCAGTCCGGCGTGACGCTTTTTCAGTGGCCTGGCTCGTGAAAGGAGTCCCCTAACTTTGGTAAGTGTCCGTTGAAGAGAAGCACTTGTCTAGCTTCCGCCTCTGCTGCTAAAGTCTGGGGGAGGTCGGCAGTTCCTTTTAGTGGGCCCAGAGGGCCTTCAGGAGGCATCAGGAAACCATAAGGCTCAGAAGAGTTTGTGAAAGAACCTGTGAATAAATACACCACGAAATGATTCAGAAAGGGTGAATTCCCCACATCCAAAAAATCCTTAGCTATTTATTAGTCATCATTCCCTGTGTACACACAGACATCAGAAACTCTTCATTTTACATCTGTTGGCGTTTTTCTGTTTTATTGTGCAAGACAATGTGAACCAAGGATATTTCTCTACCATTTTGAACCTATGGATGAGCTTGATCTCACGCTATTTGGACCTAATACTGTATAATCAGCAATGGCAATTATGCTCATATACCACCACCACCCTAGTGCTTCAAACACTCTAGGCCAGTGATGGTAAACCTTGGCACTCCAGGTGTTCTTGGACTGCGAATACCAGAACAAGTCAGCACTCCTGCTGATCAGGGCTTCTGGGAATTGAAGTTCAAGAAGACCTGGAGTGTCAAGGTTGGCCATCACTGCTCTAGGCGGCTCATAAGGTAATTAGAACTTTGCTCCCAACAAACTGGGTACTCATTTTACCAGCCTTGGAGGGTTGGAAGGGTGAGCCAACCTTGAGCCATCAAAACCTAGCTCGTATCATGAATTAAAATTAATTAAAAGGTTGATTTCATTTATTTTCCTCGATTTCTAGATTGTCATCTATCCCTGACGAGCTCACTCTCGCATGAGAACAGGCATTGAGTGGAACCGCACACCGGCGTGGTCAATATGCTTAGAGCCGAGATTGCCATTACAATTGAATTAAGGGGCCATTATCCTGTTTGCTGATAAAGTGGCACAAAGAGGATTACATTCAGTTTTATCTCTGCCCAGAGTGCCCTCTGTCACACACTCAGAGCTGCAGTGATTGCAGGGCTGGTTGTATTAACTGGCAATATGTCCAAACGCACAAAAGGATTGAAGGTGACAGGAGCCACAATCACTTTACAATGTGCAGTTTTATGCCAATGGAGTATTGGCCAAAAGGTGATGTCAACAGGGAACCAGGTGGTCACAGCAGACTCCACGTTCCCAAACCCCCTGGCTTAGAGCTGTCTGGAAAAAATAGATTTACCTACTAATACACTTCCAAAAGCCACCATTCTCTGGGTGGTGTACAGTAGTAAATATATATTATCCAGGATAATGGCCGGAGAGAGCGCAAGATAAAGCAGGAGGGAAATGAGCAGTGTACTGGGTGTGGGTGTGTGTGTTAAAACGAGTTAGGAGATTGCATTGGCTTAGCGGTTAAGATGCTGGTCAGTGGTTAAGGTTGATAGGTCAGCAGTTTGAAATTGCAAGTTGATAAACAGGTACCGCTTCAGTAGGAAAGGTAACAGCGTTGTGGGCTCCAGGATCTCCAGCCGCCCAGAGTCGGCCTTGTGTTGAGTGGGCGGGATATAAATTGAATAAATAAATAAATAAATAAAAATAAATAATCATAGCTGCCACATGACTACGGAAATGTCTGCAGATGCAGACAGCACTGGCTCTTTGGCTAGACACCGGAGAGCACACAGAACGCTGTTACCTTTCCCGCCAAAGTGGTCCCTATTCATCGACTTGCAATTTCTTGCTTTCAAACTGCTAGGTTGGCAGGAGTTGGGGTGCTCACTCCATCACACAGATCTCGGGTCTTGAACTGCTGACCTTCTGACCGTCAAGTTCAGCGTATTAACCACTAAGCCACCGCAGTCCCCTTTCCATGGTACAGCTCCACAGTTTCCCAGGACTTGGAGGAGCAACAGGAACGCCAGGGGGGGGGAGGTCTAACGCACAACTCATAAACGTACCTTGTCGGTCCAGGGGCGGTGCCTCGTCGGGGCTAGCTGCCAGCATCCTGTCGTGATTACTGGGATAGATGGGACTGCGCACGTAAGCGTCCCTGGGGCTCGTGCTTCCATTACACTTCAGAAGACCCCGACTGTCGGCTGCAGGTAGACTCTCATGCCTGTCGGAAGCGCTGGGAGGCATCCCTTCCACTGGCACATAATAATCCGGATCTTTGGGGTAAAGGGTGACGCTCGTTCTGTCAGTGCTCCCACTGCAGTCAGTGCACACAACTGGCACACTGTAACCTGGGAGAGGAAAAGGGGAGGAAAGAAAATATATTTTGGGATTGGGGCTGAAAGGGTAGGGTGGTGATCATTTTTGAGCAACACTAGCTCAATCCACTCGCTTGTGCCGCCCCCACCCCACCCCAATTAAGATGCTCCTTTTACTTTTCACTTTAGAGGGACAATGCCAGTGTTTCCCAACCTTTGGTTTTTTGGACTTCAATTCTCAGAAGCCCAAGCACTGATCAGCCTATGTATTGGCTTAGGCTTCTGGAGACTGAAGTCCCCCTGTGGGGTGTGGGCCCCACGTTGGGAGCCACTGGGCTGCACATAAAGTAGCATTGAAGATCCATAAAAGCCAATGTACCACGATCATACATTGAATATCTGTCAGTCCAACCAGAGCAGACCGGAGGGGCTCTCTGCTTGTACCATCTGCTAGAGGGGCCCGTGTCTCTAGCACAAGAAGGAGGGCCTTCTCTGTGTCCGCTCCGGCCCTATGGAACCTTCTGCCAGTGGAACTAAGGCTGCAGAAGGAATTGCTGCCCTTCAGGAAAGGTCTGAAAACATAGCTGGCAGGGCAGGTGTGGGGTCCTGAAGATGTGGTGACCTCCACCTGCTGGTTGGTTTAATATCAAAGTAATTTTCCTCTTTTTAATAATGTGTGGGGGTTTTAGTGGGGTAATTTGTTTTAATGGGGTGGTTCTTTTAAAGCTTTTTTTGTAAGCCGTCCAGAGTCTTCGTGAGTTGGGCAGCTATATAAATATAAATAATAATAATAATAATAATAATAATAATAATAATAATAATAATAATAATAATAATAATAATAATAATAATAAATAAATAAATAAATAAATAAATAAATAAATAAATCATATACTTTCGTTTCCTGAGACTCCTGTATTAAATGACAGGTTGGATTGCAAAAGGTATGGAACAGAAGCTGAAATGCCTGGTGGAATATCGGAAGCCAGCAGATTTAGACAGGTTTTCCAGTGGATGGGGAGAAGGGCCTACGGTCTTTTAGACATGAACCTTGCCCGTTCCTATATCTTGCCAAACTAGAATAGGAAAGGGAAAATAAACCAGGCAGTGTACTTACAGTAACTGGCCGCCCACAGATTCAAGCTTCTCGTGGAGCAAAATCTGTGTATCAACACGTGACGGCAGTTCTAACTAGCAAAAACTAATACAGAGCCCTAAGAGGTTCGGCCTGAGTGGGCGGCATATATAAATATGACTAATAAATAAATAAATAAATAAGATGTCCAGCAAAGGTGTTGGTTTTTAAGAATATTGGTCCTCTGCGGAACAGATGAAAAATTGCACAGGAAAGATGGTGTGACCGGAAGCAGAATGTAGCAGTGGGGAATCAGCTTTCCCCTGTATGTTCCTTTTCTTCTAGAGCAGTGATAGCGAACCTTTTAGAGACCTCGTGTCCAAACTCACCTTCGCCACAGACTCAACAGGCTGCTGCACCCTCACGCTGCATGTGAGCTGCCTGCCTATCCTAGACAGGGGAGGGAGGAAGTGCTCCTGTTGGGTTGCTGGGCAGAGGGGCGGGGTGAACTCTGTGCTGGGGCGACAGCGTGCGTGCCCATAGAGAGGGCTTTGAGTACCCCCTCTGGCATGCATGCCATAGGTTCGCTACCATTGTTCCAGAGGAAACCTGGAAAATATCTAGGAGGTAGGGGTAGTAAATAAGGGATGACTTGAGAGTAAAGGAAGGTATTCCATCCTCAGTTTCTTTGCTCAAAATAGCAGCCTGCCACAGCACAAAGCTCAACACCAACCAAACACTACCTCATGTGCAAGAAATATTTATCCTTTGGATTAAAAATTTTTTTGACTAAGTAGGGAATTGCCCAAGACATTTTAGGATGGTGGGAGGTTTTTACAGTCCAACACATCTAGAAGATGGAAAGGCTGAAAGAGTTGTGTGCAAGTCAAACGCCAACGATGCAGTATCACTGAATCTTCCTGGCTCACACTTTCAGAGATCCTCTCCCTGTATCTCCCACACCCAAAAGCATGAAAAATAGTCTTGCATGACTTGCTTCTCAAGGAGGGAAGGGGAGGAGGACCGAACAGGGAAACTTCTCGTATGACCAGTGCGCCCTAGAGTCTACTCATCTTTCTTCCGGATTAATTAATAGAGGAAATTCTTCTTCAGCTGTCAGTTTAATACTGCTGACAAATAACGAAAGCAACCCCCCCCAAAAAAAAAACCCCAGAGAGGGCTGCCTTATTTTGTCAGCAGTCTTTAGCAAGCAGAACAGGTGCAAACTGCTGTCCGAGATCAGTCGGCTCTGTACCTGTCTTGTCTGCTACGAGCATCCTGTCAGCTACATCTCCTTTCCAAGCCTCCTCGTTATATCCTAAGCACAGCTTTGGCTGATGGTAGACAACGGGATGAGCGTCGACCTCTGTATCCCTCCCTCTGTCTGCCTGGCAAACGCCTGTCACAGAATGAAGACAAGGTTACCAGATAGGTCAAGCTTTGTATGGAAGGACAGCATTCAGGAGATGCCCAAATCAGAGCAAAAGAAAACTGACTTGGCTAAGTAGCCAATTCTCCGTCCTCCAGTGCACTTTATGTGAAACCTTGGCATGTAAAGAGTGCATGAGCATGGAATAGATAACAAATACAAGGATTTCAAGATATGGCGGGATTGCAAAACTAATCCGATCCGTTAAAGATGTTCTCCACTGAGGTGTCGGGGGCTCTGATACATAGAGGTTAGGATGCCATTCACACATCTACATCAACTGTCCACATTTCTGTCCTCTTCTTCCTAAAAAAAGGGGTCCTTCCAGGATATTTAAGACCCACCATGTGCAACTAAATTATCAAAAGAAGAGCGAGCCTGTACAATGAGGTATTCATTGTTATGACCAATCAGTTCCCATAGTAGTTTAAAATCAGACACCCCCTATGGACTGACATGGTGGGAAATATGTCAGTGCATTCAGGATTTCTCTTTTTAGGCTCAGCCAAAGTTGTTAAGTTTGTTTTCCAGAGTCACATGGTTTCAGAATTGCCATTTCCAGATTTGCAGGGAAAACAACAATTTCAGCCCTATAAAAATGTGCCAAGGTTCCACTTTGCAAGTGGACAATGAGCTCCAAAATTCAGAGCCTGGTAATAACAATAATTCCGTGTTAGAAATTATTCTGAGCTGGAAGGATTTTTGCAAAAGAAACTCTACTCAGGGAACGCCCAAATGAGGCTCCTTTCATGTCCCCAAGAGCTGGGACACAGATGGGTGCTCAAGCTGTCATGCAGAACCCGGGTCTTGAACTGCTGACTTGCGAGCCTTCCAGCCCCTAATCATCTGTATATTTAATCTAACCCATAAATTTGCAGAGAGAGGGGAGAGTAATTTGATTCGGATTCCTGCACTGAGCTGGGGGTTGGACCCAATGGTCTAAAAGGCTCTTTCCAACTTAGTTATTCTATGATTCTGCTTCTCCAGGCAGCAACATTTGATATATTTATTTATTCTGGCAACATCTTCCTCCATTCAAAACAACAAACCTGAACGTAACAAGCCAGTTGTTAAGAGGAAAAGATTCTGCACCTAACTCTTCCTTTAGTGTTTAGCCAATTTCTTACACATGAAAACCGGTAGCAGAAGTTCTGGCTGGTCCCGCCGATCCAAGTTTTGAAACAAAGTAGTCCTAATTCGGGTGCAATGCAGGGCTTTCCCCCTGGCCACGCCCACCATACCATGCTCACAGAGTAGGTAGTAAGAAAAATTGTATCCCACCACTGAGTACAACCCATAAAAATATCCCACCCTGTGCTTTTACTTAGTTGTGTGCGCTCATGCGTTAGGTAGGGAAGTAAGGAGGAATTTGCTGCCTTCCTCTTGACAGAGACGGCCAGTGGGTATGATCTTTGAGCCCCCGAACAGATAGCAAAATTAACACCAGTGTGTTGTGAGTCCTACCGTTGCTCTGTATGTGCCCATTGGGCTGCTGGCCATTCTCCATTCTGACCACTGCTTCCTGTCGTTCTGAAAGTGTTCCCTGGGAAGAGAGATAGCTGGGCACATCCGGGGGTACAATGGTCTCATCTGGGAAGACAGGAAAGGGGATCAAGGTGACAGGGTAGTGTCATGGCAAGAGTGTGTAGCAGGAGCAAAAGGACATAAATAGCTTAGGCCAGTGTTTCCCAATCTTTGGATTTTGGACTTCAGTTCCCAGAAGCCTAAGTCAATTCCCCAAAGCACTGATCGTCCAATGTATTGACTGAGGCTTCTAGCAATTGAAGTCCACCGGTGTTCCGTGGAACATAGGTTGGGAAGCGCTGCATCTAATTGATTCAGGAAACACAAGGGAAACCCTTTGGCCCATACCCGTCAAGCACGGCTCCTGGAAATATGGGAACTGTTCTGGCCCGGGTGCGCATGCGCCACAACAACTCATCTGCGCGTGCGCAGAACCTCTCTGCGCACACGCAGAGCCCATTTGTGATGGGCGTGCATGTGCAGTAACCCCTTCCCTGCCGTTCAAATACGGGATGGCGGTGGGAAAGGGGAGGAACCAGCAGAGAAATACGGGAAATCCTGGCCAATCCGGAATACTTGACAGGTATGCTTTGGCCCCTTTCTTGTCAATACCAAAAGGAAATCAACACTAGCAATTGCTGGAGATCATGTTAACCAACACAGGTATTATGATTTCCAGAAAAGGTCTAATATAGAATCACAAGCCGTACATAGTTAATAATGTTGCCTGGATTATCCGGTGTCTGATAAGCATCAGAAGCTGTTCACTGCACTGCTAGAAAAATAGTCCCCCGTCCCGTCCCGTCCCCCCCCCCCCCGGGCACCCTTGTGAAGTTCAAGAAATTCACAATTTGCCTCTCCTCTTCAGATCCCCCCATTTTAAAAAAAATCAAACCTCTTGGGCTTACCTGTGTTTGTGACGCTGTATTCCTCACTCTTCTTTCTGGTTTGATATATTATGCACACCCAAGCCAAAGAAGTCAATACGATGCTGCACACCACAGCAATGGTGATGATGCCGACGGTGGTCCCGTCCTTTTGGCAGCCAAGGGAGGGCAACACGCTTAGCCGGCTGTACGCTCGCTCCGTCCCAACCGTGTTCGAGATTTCACAGGTGTACTTCCCGGCATCTTCCATGATGGCGTTCCGGACGATAAGCAACTGGTTGCCAGGAGTAAAGTGGTGCCTTTCCGTGACTACGAGTGCCTGGTTGCCCTTCAGCCAGTTAATGCGCGGAGTTGGGCTGCCTGTAGCTTTGCACTGCAGCACCACAGTTTCACCCACAGACACCACCTGATCCTCTAGTGGGTGAACCAAGCTTGGAGTCTCTGGAAAACCCAACCCAGGAGAAGATGTTAGCTTACGGGCACTTCAAGATATTGCTGAAAGAACTCGCAACATTCTAGCGAATGGGTTGTGAAAACAGCAGTGTGGGTTTTTCACAACATCTTTAGTCCTCCACTGTGCTCAGAATTTCCTTGAGCTAAATGAGTTGTAATATATAATTTCTAAGCTTTCATATGACAAAATCATAAAGTTTCAATTGATCCAAAAGTAGGGTTGCCATAATTCTATCCCCTCAAACCAGGACTCCCTTGCTCGAAAGCCAGTCGTATCTGACTAGGGTGCAGTGCTCATCTGTTTCAAAACCGAAGAGCCAGCGCTGTCTGCTTCTGCAGACATTTCCATGATCATGTGGCAGGCATGGCTAGACACCGCAAATTCTAAGACCCTTCCTCTCCCTGAGGTCACCCCTACCCTACCCTTCACCCCCACCCCAATTAAGTTAGATTAGCCTTCAAACCCCAAACAAGGATCCCTTGGAAGAAAGCTCTAAAAAGTCTGGAACGGGAAAAAATATGTAAAAAGCTACGGAGGATTCCTTCAGACTGCAAAGGGTTAAATGCATAGAGTCAGCATTCCTAGAGAGGAAGGGAAGTGAAGAGTTGTCTTTCTCACTTCCTATCCATAGAGTTCCCTTCCTCTCTGGGAATGCTGACTCTGTATTTAACCCTTTGCAGTCTCAAGGAATCCTCTGAAGCTTTTTTAAAATTTTCCCTGGAACCAGGATTTTTACATGTTTTTCTTTGAACCTGACGGGACAGCTTGAATCCGTGAAAAATCACGGAAAAACGGGACGTATGGCATCCCTATCCAAAAGCAACATCCAGTTGTAGGTGCATGTGTACTGTTTCAGTGTGGTCTAAAATAAAATTGGTGGGTAGCTTTAAGTGGGATTCAAATGGATTACAATAACTCTGCCCTATATTGTCATAACTAGAGTGGGCCAATTTAAATCAAGGGAGCTTACAAAGGAGCTGACTCACTCAATCCCCACTTTCCATGTGAATGAATGGGAATAAAGATAAAGGTCTCCCTTGTTTGAAAGCCAGTCGTATCCAACTCTAGGGTTCAGTGCTCATCTCCATTTACAGCCAAAGAGCCAGCGCTGTCTGCGTCTGCAGAAATTTCTGTGGTAATGTGGCCAGGCATGACTAGGTGCAAGAGTGCATGGAATGATGTTACCTTTCCCACCAAAGTGGTACCTATTTATCTACTTGCAAGGTCTTGCTTTCAAACAGCTAGGTTGTCAGGAGTTGGGACAGATGATCGGAGCAAACCCTGTCCTACAGTACTCGGGTCTCAAACTGCTGACCTGTCGATTTTCAGATTGTCAAGCTCAGTGTCTTAACCACTAAGCCACCACAACCCTTGAATAGGCACACCCTAGTGCACTGGCGGCGAACCTTGGCACTCCAGTTGTTCTTGGACTTCAATTCCCAGAAGCCCAAGTCAGTATACCTGATCAGGGCTTCTGGGAATTGAAGTTGAAGAACAACTGGAGTGCCAAGGTTTGCCACCGCAGCCTTAGTGTATTTTGGTATGCTGAGTAACAGGGTTTTGGCCAATGTCTTGTCTACCACTACGTAATGCTCCTTCTAAACCTAAAGGAATTCAGTTTCCTTACCTAGCACTGTCAGGGTAGCATTTGCTGACACGGAACCAGCAGAGTTCTGAGCAGTGCAGCTGTAAACACCCATGTCCTCAATCTTAACACCCGTGATGAAAAAGACATCATCTTCAGGCATGACGAGCATCCGGCGCTCGCGAGCGGCAGGGAAGTCGGTGCCCCCGTCTTTCTGCCAGGCAATCTGAGGGGTGGGGTGACCACCAGCAGCACATTCCAACCGGGCTGTGGTCCCTGTCCGGGCAGCAATGTCATGGGGAGTTTTGAGGAACGACGGCAATACTGTGGAGAAGCGGACAAACGGAGACTAAGAGAAACATCCATCATGGGCTCTGCTTTCAAGAGGCAGAGAAGATACGATTGCTTTCCCACTACAAAATGTGGTCTCTTATGCAGCAGGCACTTGTCCCGTTTCTCTAGCATGATGAGGAACCATTGTGGAAAAAGAACCATAGGAAAAAGAATCTTTATGTAACTCGAAGCAAACCCATAGGAAATCATGTAAATCGGGACATGGTTTTAGCACAAAATCATTATGCAAGTCGAATTTTATGTAACTCTAGGCATATGTAAGTCGGGGTTTTATTGTACATGTCCATCAATTAGGATGAGAGTACACAAAGGGTGCAGTTGCTAAGTTAGAGGCAATTACCAACAAGCAGCATTAATACTGTTAATACTCTTAATACTGTTCTTTTCTATGCATGGTAGAAACCATTTCCAAATGCTCTTAGTCAGCCATTCATACGACTAGCAATGTTAAAGATCTGGTCTGCACAACGCAAGTGCTTTTCAACCGTAGGGTATGAATCACTTTTCTCTCACTCACCATTCACGGTAAGCTGAGCCTTCTGAGAATAGGTAGAGCCAAAATGGTTGGTAATAATGCACTGGTAACGGCCCTCATGAGAGAAAGCGACATGGCGGAGGTGCAGAATGGTTGTATACTCGATCACCACGCCATCCCTGGCTCGGACGTGAGCAAAGTTCTCCATCTCGGCATGGTGTAGGAGTTCGTTGTCCTTCTTCCAGGCAAAGGTCATGGGCGAACTGCTGCTACTGGCAGCTGAGCAGGTGAAGCGAATATCCTTGTCAAGAACGGCCATTGTAGTCTCTGGCTCAACAATGATCTTGGGTTTTGGAAAATCCTCTGAAAAACAGCCAAAGCGTTTTCAGGTTAGAAAGATGCAGTTGTCACAAGTGCTCTAATCTTACCACATACATTCAAGCAGAGTAAAGAACGGCATTCTTCAACACTAAGAGAAGTTGTGCTTGACCAAACCGCCAGATGTTAAACTCAAATACAGCAATACCATTTTCCTAACAGAATGTGTACCCTTGTACACATGTTGAATGCTTTCCCCATGTTTAGGTAAAATTGTCATGATTTATTTGTCATGTTTTATGTATGTAAGCCGCCCGGAGTCGCCTTGGCGAGGCGGCGGTGGTAGAAATGTGAGTAAAATAAATAAAAGGTAATTTTGCCATCAGAATTGTGCCTCCAGACGGAGTTGTCCCCCTTCAGGAAGGCTCTAAAAACATGGCTTTTGCCAGCAGCATAGGTGTCAAGTATCCCAACTTGGGCGGGAAAACCCCGTAATTTAGCCCTCTTCCCGCCATCATGTATTTTTGAATAATCTCCCGTATTTCCCCTTCCTGAGCCCAGGGGCGGAGTTTGCTGGCCCAGCCCTCCACCCGGCTTGTGTGGGGAAAGAAAAAGCGAGAGGGATCTGCCGAGCGGACCCAGCCAGAGCAGGGAAGAATAACGCCGGAGTGGGATGGGGGGGGGGGGAGAAAGTAACACAGTTGGCAGTTCCTCTGCCAGGAGAGGAGGAGGAAGAAGTAGTCTCCCCTTCCTTCTTTCTTTCTTTCTTTCCTTCCTTCTCCCCTGCCCAGGAAGCGCCTCGTATGAGTACCTGAGTCAGGATCCACCAAAGGCAGGATTGGGGGGAGGGGGGGCGGGAGGAGAAGGGTCTTATTATTTGAGGGAGGGGTGCTGACGATGAGCACCTTGCGAGGGGAAGCCCTTTTTCCTGGGTTTCCTCTGTGTGGTGGGGAGAGGGAGGGAGGATGCCCAGAGACGCCTCCCCACCCTGCCCCAAAGCAGCTGGGATGAAAGCAGTTAATGAAGCTTCTGTAATGTATTTGTATGTTGATTTAGCTACATTAATGTTGATATAACAGCAATCAGAAATTGACCATCTCAAGTTCCCAACTTGTGTAATGAGTGTGTGTGTGTGTGTGTGTGTGTGTGTGTGTGTGTGTGTGTGTGTGTGTGTGTGTGTGTGTGTGTGCGTGCGTGCGTGTGTGCACGCTGGCTCTTCGGCTTTGAAACAGAGATGAGCATTGAACCCTTGAGTTGGATATGGCTGACTTTCAAGCAAGGGCAACTTTTACCTTTACCTAATACAGTAATACCTCAGACAAAGTCCGCTTCATACAACATCGGATTCATGCAACATCGCCTAATTCCTTGAAAAAAGTTGCCTCATACAAAGTCGTCTGACTTTGTATGAGGCATTGGGGTCTTTCCCAGGTTGCATTGTTCCTGGGCAGTATAAAAGGCAGGACGCATGCGTGCATTGTTCTTGTGGGTTTTGCATGAGGCAAAGAGTGTTTAGGAGTGGTTTTGAGCGCGATTTTGGATTTTTTTGTCAGAATTCTTAGAAGCATTCCTGGGATTTTTGCAGCATTCTTCAGGTACTTGGACAATCAGGGTTGTTTGACATGTTTTTGTAATGTATTATTTAGCCTTTAGACAATGATTTCTTAAAGTTCTGACAGTTTCCTGTCTGTTTCCTTGACTTTGCCCTGAAGTCTGTGCTGTTACAGTACAATGTATCTCAATAGAAACGACGTTGTATGAGGCATCGCGGCAAGGATTTGGACGTTGTATGAGGCATCACGGCTAGGGTTTTGCATGCCTCATACAAAGTCCAAATCCGTATAAAGTCAAAATTTATGGAACCAAGTTTGGACGTTGTATGAGGTATCACTGTAATAGCAAATTCCCAATTGGTATGCAAATTTGCTGTGAAGTTTGGCCCTGTTTATGCAAGTGCTTAGTAAACGTCTCCCTTGCTCAAAAGCCAGTTGTATCCGACTCTAAGGTGCAGTGCTCACCTCCATTTACAGCCAAAGAGCCAGTGCTGTCTATGTTAGCAGACATTTCATGGCCATGTGGCAGGCATGACTAGAGCCCAGCAAGTCACATGGGCAGATTTGGCCCCGCCCCCGACAAAATTTCCCTTATTTTCAACTCCAAAACTTGACAGGTATGGCCAGCAGGTGTGGGGTGCATCTAGCACCTTGTGTTGCTGAGGTGAGAAAGGCAGCCATACAAATCTAATAAACAAACAAACAAATAGGTATAGGTCGCCCTTGCTCAAAAGCCAGTCATATCCGACTCTAGGGTTCAGTGTTCATCGCCAAAGAGCCAGCGTTGTCTGCGTTTAAAGACGTCTCCGTGGCCATGTGGCAGTCATGACTAGACACCAGAGAGCACGGAATGCTGTTGACCTTCCCACCTATTTATCTACTTGCAATTTCTTGCTTGTGAACTGCTTTCCTCATGTTTACTTGTACTCTAAACAGAAGGCACCTGGGTTCGTTCAAGTATGTCATTGCTGTCCCACTCAGCTGGCTCAAAACTATTTGCACAAACGATGCGTATCACCTTAACACAAAAAGGGATCCCAAAGCACACTTTCTTATACTGTGGGCTAAGCTGCATAACATACAAAATGACCAATACAGAGCCACATGGCCAAAACGATTCTCACATAAATCCTTTGAGTGAAAGTTGAAACCAACTCTTCTGGTGACTCATCACACCTGGCCATTCCATTTTAGAGAGGAAAAGAATTCAGACTTGTGTGCAAATCGTCACATATAATACGTCTCACCTTCTTTTCATCCGTTTGCGTTGGCCGGACACTGTGAGATGCCCTCCAACTGCTTGCTGCTACCACACACGGACATTGATAATTTGTTAAGAGTTACAACAACTGTTGCAATTAACGTCACCCGTGACAAGTGCTGACAGGCGGGATAGCATCCTGGCACAAAGATACCGGAGGCAACGGCAGATGTATCTGCTTGTCACTCTTCCAAAGCAAAGGCTTGTGCTCTTAGAGGGGCCGACAGGGAAGTCTATTTGGTTTAGCCGAGTTCCAAGCTGCCTAATTTGTTAGTCACACAAAAAGCATCTCTGGTTTCCCTGTTGAACATGCCAAGCGCACCCCCTTCCAAGCAGAGCCATACCAATGGAAAGGGGAAACTAAAAGGCCACTGAATCATTGAGGATGTATAAAGCAGATTCCCTCTCACAGCACCGACACATGCATGGAAGGGCTAGGATGTTGTGGAGGGTTGATTACCAGATCTTCTTTCCCCTCCTACGATAGCCTTCCATGTGCAGGGAGATACGGTAAAGGTCACCCTTGCTCGAAAGCCAGTTGTATCCGACTCTAGGGTTCAGTGCTCATCTGTGTTTATAGCCAAAGAGCCAGATCTCTCTGCGTTTGCAGACGTTTCCATGGACATGTGGCAGGCATACCTCAACATGGAACGCTGTTTACCTTCTCACCCAAGTGATACCTGTTTATCTACTTGCAATTTATTGCTTTCGAACTGCTATGTTGGCAGGAGCTAGGACAGAGACAGGAGCTCACTCTGTTGTGCAGCACTCGGGTCTCGAATTGCTAACCTACCGACCTTCCAGCCGTCAAGTTCTGCGTAAGTGCTGTATAAATATGAACCATATTGCCTGTGGTTTGATACCACACCATCACTGCAAGCCTTGTGTTACACTGTGTGTCATGTCTGAGAAAAGCAGCAAAGGCATTTACCTGGCGCTTTTCAAAGGATACCAAAAAGAAAGACATGCCTGATGGGTATACAGGTAGATTTGCAGACGGCTTTGCTGCTCTCAGGAAAAAAGGCAGTGCCTTAACCTGGATGATTTTTCTCATTTCCTTCTGCTTGAATCTGACACGGCCCAAATGGTGCAGTGGTTAAACTGCTGTACTGCAGCCAAACCAGTTGATGTTGTGAGTTCAATCCTGATGGGTTTTCAAGGTTGACTCAGCCTTCCGTCCTCCCCAGGTTGATAAAATGAGTATCCAGCATGTTGGGGGCAAAAGTGCTAATTACCTTGTGAACTGCCTAGAGAGTACACTAAGCACTATGGGGTGGTATATAATTGCAATTACTATTTTCTGCAGTGGCTCGAGTGGCTAAGATGCTGACTGGGAGGTGGAAGGTCAGCAGTTCGATCCTCGAGTACTGCAGGACGGAATGAGCTCCCGTCTTTGTCCCAGCTCCTGCCAACCTAGCAGTTTGAAAGCAGGAAATTGCAAGTAGATAAATAGGGACCATTTTGGTGGAAGGTAAACAGTGTTCCGTGCGCTCTGGTGTCTAGTCATGCCTGCCACATGACCACAGAAACGTCTGCAAAAGCAGACAGTGCTGGTTTTTCAGCTTTGAAACAGAGATGAGCACTGAACCCTAGAGTCGGATACGATTGGCTTTCGAGCAAGGGAAACTCTTTACCTATTTCCTCCACATTGATGGGCACAATACTGTAGTTGTGATTTGTTTTCAGTATCCCAAGGGGGACACAGAAAGAGCCTCATCATAGTTTGGGATATTTCTGAACAACATTTGGACGTACCCTGGGCAATGGCCACCTTGTTGTGCCAGTTAATCTTTCTCACACTAGGCCAGGTGAAGGAAACTACAGAATGAACTCCCCCAAAGGTGGCTTCCTTTTGGCAGTTGCATGTCTGGCCTAGACACGGAAGAAGAAGTATCAAAGGTGGAGAGGATCGTGGTTCCCAAAGCAAGCAAGAATGAAGAAAGGGCATATTATATCAACTCCCCACCCTACTAGGCAAGTAACACGCTGCAAAACTGCATGGCTTTAGGTGCAGCACAGCTCCAGATGACGGGAGCAGAAACAACCCCAGAGGAAGGCTGACATCAACCTCATGTGGGGAGCGATATCACAAAAGCTTCCACCATTTAAGGCAGGGGTTCTCAACTTTTTCAAGCCAGGGACCAGGTCACGCTCTCTTAAGTCAGCTTTGAGGGCCGGATGGCCAATTTGCCCTGCCTGCATGATGGGGTGGCCATTTTGTCCCAACAGCTTCAATGGGGTGGCTGTTTTCTCTCTCGAATACCCTTGGAGGGGCGGGGTGGGGGCACATGAAATGGTGCCATGGGCTGAATCCGGCCCACGGGCCTCATGTTGGGAACCCCTGATTGGAGACAACATAACCAATTGCTGCTGGATCAGGCAGTCCCTCTGAAGTAACAGAGGGGCACGGCAAAGATGAGCCTCCTCCAGTCTGTCAGCTTCTCAGCTACACCCTCTCTCCTGAAAAACCTCTTTATCTCCAGAGACAAAGAGAGAGATTGCCTCCGCTCCCCCCCCCCCGCCCCCCCAGTGCTCCTAGGATATTGCCTTGAGTCTTCTGAAGAGCCTTCACAAGTGTCAATTAAGGTTGACTTAATAGCCTAAGTGGAGGATTTAGGGGAATATTTCAAGAGACCTCCAGACCATAATCCTGTGGTTCTCCTTTGGAAAGATAATGTTCTTCCCCACATTATACACATAGAGGGCACCTTTAGGAGGGGGTTGTGTGTGTGTGTGTGTGTGTGTGTGAGAGAGAGAGAGAGAGAGAAAGAATGCAAATCCAGGGACTCTGGGAAAGGACATTGACAGCTGGGTGAATCACTCTACGTTCCGCTTGCCCAGAACCACATCATCATCATCATTGTCAAGCTGATTCTGACTTCAGTTGACCCCTTCTAGTATTTCCCCAGGTAGGGAGTGCTCAGAAGTGGTTTACCATTGCAGCCATCTAGTGACGTCCTGGGACTGTGCAACTTGCCCAGGGATACGCAGGCTGGCTCTCCTCCCTGGAGGCACCGTGGGCAACCAGACTCCCAGCCTTTGGCTCTGCAACCAGATACTTAACCACTGGCTGTCACTGCTGGCCAAAAATTGTCCACCAATGTTCGTAAGGTTTTACCTTCAAAGTCAGTGGTTGTCACTGTTTAGTGCAGGCTCTGAAAAAACAATCTGAGAAGATAAATTTCACCGCACACATTGGCACTAACCTGACCATCCACAACTTATTTATCAATGTACTCAATGTAATGATAAATAGTACAGCTTTACCACCAGTAAAAAAATTAACACCACCAATTAAGGCAAAACCATCTAATGAAGTGAATTAACTTTCTCAGCAGTTCACAAGGTAATTAGCATTTTGCCCCCTTTTACTAACCTTGGAAGGATGGAAGGCTTTTAACCTTGATCCCCATCAGGATCAAACTCAAGCAGCTTGGGCTACAGTACAGCAATTAAATCACTGTGCCATAATCGAAGTACATAACCTTCCAGGGCAATGAAGTCACTCTCAACCTGCTTGAAAGCTAGATGAATTTAGGTTGTGATTGAACAATATCTGTAAATATTGGATGTCGCTTTACCATTATAAGTATCATGACTTGCAGCACAAGTATGCTTTTGTGATCTTATAATGGGTCCTCAACATCTCACTTACAAAGAATTGTTCCATACACTGCCACATACGAATCACAACTGTGGTTCTCTCCTAGTTGAGTGTGCCTTCTCCTAGGGAACTGTATCAAAATTTTAGGGTGGGTAAAACAGTTTAAGGATGGAAACCTATTTCTTCTGCTTTAAGTGCTGTATCCAAATCTGAATACTGGCAATCTTCACAGAGATCAGCCTAGGAGCAATATATTACAGTGGCCCTTCATCTGCCTTCCGCATCGCAGCATGACACCCGTACCACTGATCCAGTTCCATGAGTCACTTTCTGGTCCTGAGCCCTTTTGGCATGCAAAGTCCTCCTCAGCCTCAGGCCAGTATTGATTAAGCTGCTGCCCTCCATCAATATGGATTCAAATGGGATTTAATCCACTTTGGGACCATCATGCTTCCCTGTGGACTTCACCACCCAATGCCGTTAGTCCTCAGGGTTGTCAAGTTAGTTAAGCGCCTCCAGACAATTGGCGTTGAGTTGCTGGAAGTATGATCTACTCTGTTACCATAGCATGATAACCTGACCAGATTGTGGAAACATATTTGGTGGTGGTTTTTTAAAAAACCTACATAGAGCAAGGTAGAAACACCCTGAAGTAAAAATTGACGATGGCTGCCTCACCCGCAAGGGAGAAGCGAATGTGAGTTGTTTTTTATCGTCAGAAACTGCTCCCCCGCAAGGAGGAACAGCCCCAAAGGAGGTAATCCTGCCCGAAGGGACAAAATCACCAGGGAAAAATTGCGAAAAATAGCCAGTCTTTTCCGAAGAAACGACGAAAAAAAATGAACAGAGCTCTCAACGGTCTCCTGCTGCTACGGCGGAAGGAAGAGAACTGAGGAAAGAGTGTGAAATGGCGCCTAAGGGTGGGCAGTCCTAACCACAAAACTTTTTATCCAATCAGCTTAAGAACTCCGGTCACGGCTCCGCACAGGCGCAGAACCCACAAGTGGGGATTCACAGAATGCACGAAGAAGAAAGAAGTATACCAATTGCCTTCTCATACTGCATCAACTTATAACACTAAACAGTAATCCTATGAATTAGTAATTAATTAAGAGTGACACTCCAGGGCCAAATCAATTGTGTCTGGATGAGACCGCTATGTTCACTCCCTTACATTTCACAGCACCACACCTGCAACACCATGAAGGCCAAAGGGCAACATGCACTCATCTCCAGGTGGCAATGTTTTTCCAATTCCTACTTATCGAGGGAGGCCAATGATTTGAAAGGGTCATGAGATGTTTATGTTCACCAAAAGGGAATAAGGTTTACAAATGCTTGAGAAATAACTGACTTACAGGTTTGAGAGGAAATAAAGCAACTCCACCGAGTGAGAAATGTATTCCTCTGAAGGGAGGATGCTTCAGTCTGGTTGGTTGGAAAGTACCCTTGCATTCCTGGTTAAGGGCTTTCCCTCCCAAGCAACCTCAAAATTACCAGCCTAGAGTCAAGACTTACCACAAACAAAGCTTTCTGGCACCACATTGAAAATGCTTCTGCCCTTTAATGATTCTGGGTGGGCACAGGTAGCCTGAACAAACAGCTGTAGATCCTTCTTGGTTAACCACTGCGGCAACCATTTCAGCTGACAATCACATAGGAAGCTGTCACTATTTATGCGGCTAGAAGGGAGCAAAAGAAACACACAAAGGACACATTTATGTGAAACCTGCCAGAGAGGTGGCATCTGACAGAAACAACTAATTCTTGGAGAATTCACATTTGTGACCTTACATAGGTGTATAAAAGCTATTCTTTCTGGAAAGCAAGTGGCATTCAGTTCCTGAGCATCAGACATCAATTGATTCTCTGGACCAGTGATGGTGAACCTTGGCACTCCAGCTGTTCTTGGATTTCCAATTCCCAGAAGCCCAAGTCAGCACTCCTGCTGATCAGGGCTTCTGGGAATTGAAGTCCAAGAACAGCTGGAGTGTCAAGGTTCGTCATCACTGCACAATGGATAAAGAAGATTACTTAGATTTGGAAGCACTGCAAGAACGGATACTTGTTATTCAACATGCTAAACAGGACTCTGTTAACTGAAGCATCAGGGCCTGTCGTTTTCCCTTCCTGAAACTGAATGGATACAAAGATCACATTCGAAGGCTGCTATGCTCATCCCTCAAATATCAGTGCCCTTGAAATGCAGGTATAAACGGACAGGCGATTTGTCACCAGAAATGGAGCAAGTCACGGAATGCTCTGTAAAATTAGAGCAGGGGAGGCAAGGGTTCCTGAACAGAGATGGAGAAAGAGCACAGTTGCAGCCCAGGGAAAGCAGCTACTAAGAAGATCCAATTTCACTTGTTACTGAATGTGAGATGGGCCTCTGACATCTGCTCTACTGTAAAAATAGCTTACAAGGGTGGCGAATGGAACGGAAAGCAGCAAGAGTGAGAGCGTGGGGAGGGATAGGGTGGGAAAGAGTGGAGGAAAGCTTTCTACTTCTTCTGCCATATCCGAATCCAAATATTGGCAATCATCACGGCGATTAGCCATGAAGACTGTCCTGAGAATATAATGCAGTGGCCTTACATCTGCCTTCCACATTGCAGCGTGACACCCATACCACTGATCCAGTTCCACGAGTCACTTTCTGGTCCAGAGCCCTTTTGGCATACAAAGTCCTCCTCAGACCCAGGATAGGACTGATGAAGCAGCTGTCCCTCATCAAGATGGATTCAAGTGGAATTTAATCCACTCTGGGTCCATCACCCTTCCCTATGGACATCGGCACCCAAGGCTATTAGTCCTCAAGATGGTCAGGTTAGTTAACCGCTGCCTGACACTCAAGTGTTGAGTCGCTGACAGTAGGGTCTACTCTATTACCACAGCAGGATAACCTGACAAGACTAGTTTTGGAGGG
Source organism: Bradypodion ventrale (assembly GCA_035047345.1). NCBI lineage: Eukaryota > Metazoa > Chordata > Lepidosauria > Squamata > Chamaeleonidae > Bradypodion > Bradypodion ventrale. Next base: position 324,755,263 of record JAWDJE010000002.1, on the reverse strand, counting down.
GGAAATATTTTCATAGTACAGTAAAAACCCGATTTATGGATGCCTTGGGTTACGAAAAACTTGAGTTACAAAAGTTTTTTTTGGTAAATCGGTGTCTCGGTTTATGCAAAAAAAAAACAATTTATGAAAGGGGTTTTACTGTAATTAAAAATGTTAACACTCAAAAAAGATGGCGCCACCATTTTGCGCACTTTTATTTTAAAAAAGAATTTAACACAGCGAGATCTCCCTACCTCTTGGCTGCTGTTGCTTCCTTCCTCCTGCGGAGAGTGGGAACCACTGCCGCTGCTCCCGCTGCTTCTACGGTCCAGTAGAGTGCTTGGGGCATATCTTCCTGCCTGGTCTCTTTAAAGCCCAGAGACTTCGCTGCTACCCCAAAAGTGTGGAGACTTTTGTGGTTGCATCAAAATCTCTGGGCTCCGGAGAATGGCAGAGACCAAGGGGATTCCTCCCGCTTCACCCGCTTCACCCACCCCCGCTGCCGGAAATGTAAACAAATCACTTACCTTGGCGGCAGTGGAGGCCTTTGCTGTGACCAAAAAAAAGGGGGGGGACTTTTTCTGTCGCAGCAAAGTCTCTGGGCTTTGGAGAATGGCGGAGATCAAGGGGATCCCTTTCCCAGAGCCTTCTGGAGCCAGCGGACAGGCCAGCGACAGTGGCAGAAACAACCACAGGGACAATTTTACGATGCCGCTGTCCCTGGCCCATCCGCCGGCTCAAGAAGGCTCTGGGAGAGGAATCCCCTTGGTCCCTGCCATTCTCCGGAGCCCAGAGATTTTGATGCAACCACAAAAGTCTCCACACTTTTGGGGTAGCAGCGAAGTCTCTGGGCTTTAAAGAGACCAGGCAGGAAGATATGCCCCAAGCACTCTACTGGACCGTAGAAGCAGCGGGAGCAGCGGCAGTGGTTCCCACTCTCCGCAGGAGGAAGGAAGCAACAGCAGCCAAGAGGTAGGGAGATCTCGCTGTGTTAAATTCTTTTTTAAAATAAAAATAAAAAAAATTCTATGCATTCCTATGGGGATGCCTCAAGTTATGAAAAAATCGAGTTATGCAAAAGGCCATGGAACTGATTTTTTTCATAACTCGGGGTTTTACTGTACTAACAATAAAACCCCAATTGACATATGTCTCGAGTTACATAAAATGCAACTTATGTAATGATTTTTGCACTAAAACCATGTCCCGGTTTACATAAATGTCCCAATTTACATAACACAATATCCGTAATAAAGTAAGTAGTAGCAGTAATTTCCTATGGGTTTGCTTCGAGTTACGTAAAAAATGCATGTTTCCTATGGGGTTCCTTTGATTTATATAAATATCATTTTCCTATGGGTTTGCTTCAAGTTAAGTAAAAAAATCATTTTTCCTATTGGTTTGCTTCAAGTTAAGTAAAAAAACGATTTACATAAAAGCCTACGGAACACATTTTTTACCTAAGAAGGTGTTTACTAATACCCAAAAGATACAGAATAGACTTAAAAGCCCCTTTACTTACAGCTCCTTCAGGTTCTTCAGCCTGGCAAAGGCATCTTCCTGGACAGACCTTATGGTGTTGCCTCCAAGGTTCCTACAAATCATAAGCATTAATTTGATCTTAGCACAGGCTTCAACAGACTGTGCCACAAGATTTTCATGTCATCTTAAGATCTTTCAAATGACTTATTCCTCTAAATACATTCTGAGCACTTCAACCTTCTACAAACCCACAGGAACTGCATTCACGCATGATACGCATGTCAAGATGATAAGGCAACCGTTCACACCTTACAGCAAGCTGCAGCTGGCTTAAAATGAAAATAGGAGGCCCCAGAATTCTCCTTGTAGTTATGCTGGAAGAGTGGAACAGGAAGCCACAAAGAGCCCAAGGTGATGGTCTATTCGTGAGACAGATGTCAGATAAGAACATAAGAACAGCCTTGCTGGAACAGGCCACAGCCCATCCAGTCCAGCATTCTGTCTCACACAGTGGCTCACCATTTGCTTCAGGGTATTATTCCCAAGCAGATGCCTTCACCTGCTTAGGATTCCCTGAAAATGGCATTGAGAGAGATCCTGCCTATCTCTCCAACCCAGAGGTTGTCCTTAGGTATCCATAATTATAGCCATTGATACCCTTGTCCTCCATGAACATGTCTAATCCTTTCTTAAAGCTGTCAAGACTGACAGCTGTCACCACTTCTTCTGGCAGGGAGTTCCATAGACCAGTGATCCTCTGGGTGAAAAAGTACTTTCTCTTATTTGTTTGAGAACTAGTACCCAAAAGTTTCTAGTGTTATGCGATAGGAAAAACTGTTTTTCCTTATCTACTTTGTCCACACCGTGCATGATTTTATAAACTTCAGTCAGGTCACCTCTTAGACACCGTCGTCTTAAGATGATGCGGGAGTGGGTGAAACAATAGCTGAAGCAGTGGCTGCATTACTGCTTATCAGAGAGTAAGCATCACAAAAAGAAAAAAACAACACGTTGTGGCACCTTAAAGACAAAATGCTGCATTTAATGTTAGCTTTTATAGATCAAGTCCACTTCCTCAGACATAAGAGTGAGACTTTGTGGCATCAAGTTATACACATCAGGTGCAGAGGCACACAATGGTTGGCTACCATCACAGTTAAGTACACAAATCAATGTGGCTATTTAAAACTGGTAATTAACAGAAGATCCTTGGTTGTTATTCAGATTTGCTGTAAGATTTGGCCCTGTTGAGTTGCAAATGGTTGGTGAGGTAAAGGTGCCCTTGCTTGAAAGCCAGTTGTATCCAACTCAAGGGTTCAGTGCTCATCTGTTTATAGCCAAAGAGCCATCACTATCTGGGTTTGCAGACGTCTCAGTGGACATGTGGCAGACATGACTAGACACAAGAGTGTACAGGACGTCGTTTACCTTCCCACAGAAGTGGTACCTGTTTATCTACTTGCAATTTCTTGATTTTGAAATGCTAGGCTGGCAAGAGCTGGGACAGAGGCAGGAGATCATTCCGCCGTGCAGCACTCGGGTCTCGAACTGCTTGCCTTCCGGTCATCAAGTTTAGCGTCTTAGCCACCGCAGTCCCAATAAATGATTAATAGATGGATGCAAAACTAACACTGTGGCATTACACATTTGCTAATGAGTTTAACCTCCAGGCCTTGCATCTATTGACAATGGTGTGAGTTGCCCAGGCCAAGTACCAAGTGTTTTTGGCTTTATTTTTTACTACTTGTTTTACATTGCTTGCCAAAATCAAAAAAGGCAACGGTGAATTGCACCTATGGCAACACACTAATTCTTCCTCTGTTTTGTATGAACAAAGCCAGGCGGAGAGGAATAACAGAGCCAACCATGTTATCCCTGGACTTTGAAAACGGAAGAGGCAGAGGGTGAGCACAATAGAACAGGTTGTGTTTCCCACTAGGTTAGAGTTGGTGTCACGCCTCTCTGTAAGAATGAGTAAGACATACTCCATTGTGCATATATATATATATATATATATATATATATATATATATATATATATATATATATATATATATATATATATATATATATATATATATATATATATATATATATATATATATAAAAAGAAATTAAGAGCATGGAAATTGGCCATGTGTTCTGTAATTCTCTTCCTGGCGAGGAGAGAAGGAAGGCAAATTTGGAGCTGACTTGTAATGAGAAGGAAACAGCTGGCTCTCACAAATGGAGTGGCTTCTCAGCTTACAACGATGCTATTAAATTGCTTGCAGGCTTTTCCCTCGGCCCCTCTCTTTGGCAGCCGTTTCAGCCCCTCTCCCGCCCGGCCTCTTCTCTTCAAGAGCGCAAAGCACTGTGGGTTTTACTCACAGGTGTTCCAGGGCCTCCAAGCCGGAGAATGCCTCCTTGGCCACCGACTTGATCTTGTTTCCAAACAGACTCCTGCCGTTTCCAAACACCCCCGTTGTCAGATAAGTCGCGGGAGAGGAGAGAAAAGAGAAAATGAAAAGAGACTCCAATTAGCATGGCTATATCTGATGAAACCCTGCCATGTAAGGCAACTGGAAATACGACCCGGGTAGATTAAGGAAGCTGAAGTATGTGTACTTCCCTTCCTTTCTCTGAAATTAAATACTTTTATCTTCATTAGAACCTAATAGTGATGATAGCTTTACATGGGACACTTTGTACTGCGTTAAGAAGAAGTGCAGGTTTGCTTTGGTTACTGGGGAAAATGAGAGTTCTAATTTGAGTTGACCTTCAACTTAGCAGTCAGAAAACAGTTTCGAGGAGACACTGGATTCGCCTCAAAACATTTCACTCCTGATCTTTTCGCAGCTGGTAATAAATGGCTCACAATACAACACTGACAGTTCCCAGAGAAATGTTTTGAGGCTTCCGGCCAACCAGGTGGGGGGGGGGGGAGGACAAGGGGGTGGAAAATGATGGGAACCCTCTGGTGAAACAGCTAGGCTCATCCCCATGGATTCAGAGCAGCTTGTAACGATTAAAAGTTTTGCTGTGTATATTCCCTCTCTTTCTCCCTCCAGAAACTATGTCCACTTAATAGGTATCTAAGGGCAACTAGGCCATTTTTAGCATTCAAAAGTGTAATCAAGAAATATCAGCTTCTGAACAGATTTTTTTTCATTTCCCACCAATTTTCAATTTAATAAATTATTTGATAAAAACAATTATTCCCTCCCCTAAGAACTCCATATAGCGGTTGAATCCTTTTTAGTAACTGATATGGCTGCAAAACAAAAAATGGGGAAATGTTTTCAGGATGAAAATGTTGGCATAATTACAGGCATTAACTCAGTATTTGAAGATGAGTGATCCCTTCCCAACAGAACTCACAACAGGGCCAACACAGAAATCTGGACTTTTTAGAAAGCCATTTCTGGCTCTGTAAAACCCACATCAATGCTATTCTGGCCTGTTGAGTCAGCAGGCCACACAATTATGGCAATGGTACTAGATAATTGAGTCACATATGCCCAAGGTCATATGCTTTAGCAAGGTTGGGTCTTCTAAAACTCAGTTAACTGTTGAAATGTCCTCAATATCTATACCTATAAAGGAAAGGCACGTCCGTGCGTGTCCGCAGTCGTGCCCACACCCCTGACACCTATCCCATTATGCTTTGTGCACACATACCTAACGCCACTGAGATCAGCCCCGCAAGGGTCCGGTGGCCAAGAGTGGGGCCTCCGCCCCACAAAATGGGAAAAGGAATGGGAACTACAACTCCCAAGTTTCCTTGGGAGCAAAAATGGCAGTTTAACAACAAGGCCTGGAAAGAGAATGTTGGAAAGAGCTAATTTGCATGTTGGACTGTGATTGGTTTAACAGCAAGGCCTGGAAATAGAATGTTAGAGAAAGCGGATTTGCATGTTGCGTGCCTCTGCCCTACAGTGCCTTCTGCACTCAGCCGTGCCGCCTGAGGATGCAGCTGGGGGAGGTGCTGCCATAGGCGCTGCCTCTGCCGTGCCGCCCCTTCCGCGCCATCTGAGGACACGGCCGGGTGAGGCACTGCCTCTGCCGTGCCTCCCCCTCAGTCTCCGCCTCGCCATGACCGGGAACGCAAGGCTGCCAGAGGCAGCCACAGCGCCCCTCATGCCAATACAGCCCAGAGCGCAGGTAAGGATCCACTACCCAGTGAAGCGGGTACCCCAGCTAGTTCCCTATAATATGAAGGCATGGAAAGCCTGATTTCCAATGTGAAGCAAGCTACTGATTAGACTTTACATGTCAAGATGGTGAACCTCCACTTTCCACACCGACATGCAGTATAGATCTCCAGATCATGAAAGGCAAATCTAGGAAATACTTAACCCCTACAATCTGACAAATGTTTTAAAATTTCCCTATAACTCTTGACACTCCATAGTGGGAGCTGGATTGGCAATGAGGTGTTTTTGTTTGGTATGTCCTTATCCTGTTACTTAGATCTGATTTCTAAAGTGTTCTTCGTTGTCTGTGCTTAATGCAGTGGAACTCCATCCTAAACCCTGATGACAGATGAGATTAAAATCCTGGAATAAATTAATTCAAGAAGGTATTATACAAAGAGCCCTTGAACACTTCTTGTGTTTCAGTTTTCATTAAAAAGAGTAGCCCTGTACCTCTTGACTATGAATAAAGATAGTAATTCAAATGATGGTGCACTGAGAACCTGAGAGCCTCAGTGGGCCAAAAAGAACCCCAACCTTTGGAATCTAAACTATTGTTGGTTCTATGAGATTACAGACAGATGCTGAGACAAGTATACATCAAGGATTTTAAAATGCCTTTCAGAAGCATAATGCTGTATTAGGTAAGTCTGTCCATACACCAAGCCCAAAATCCTATTGCTTCACTTAGTAAATTGCACTACAATAGGCCTAGTGTCTCATTGACATTTTGGTGTGTAACTTGCTCATTTAAATCAATTGAATTTACAGAGGTTGACCTGGCAAATTCCCAATGATTCAGTGGGCCTACTTTAGTGTAATTTGCTGTGCTAAGCAACAGGATTTTGACATAAGCTATTTGGTCTTCAGACTCCACACAGCTTTGTGCAGCATTTTACGAATGTCACTATCTAAAAGTAGTATGCAAACATGTATTCAAAGGCCATGTATTTGAGAGCAAAACAGAACAATCAGTGTTAACTATATAATACCTACAGATGATTTATCCACCGTAACTTGTGATCTTTCAACGCCGTATAACCTAGAACCCACCAATGGTAAACAATTTTACTTACAGTCTAGGTCTTAGACACGGTAACAATAAAGTCAAAAAAAGGAAACATATATTCTGGTATTCATTTGTTAATAATAATAATAATAATTTCATGTCAGAGATTACTCTGGGTTAAAAGGATTTTTACTGGAGAAACTCCACTCAGGGGACGCCTGAATGAGGCTCCTTTCATGTCCCCAAGTGCAGCCCTCAGGTATCGAAACCCGACTTTGCAGTCTCCAGCTCATGTCTTAACCACTAAGCCACCGGGGGAGCTGCAGTGGCTCAGTGGTTAAGAAGCTCACCTTATTAGCTGGAAGGCTGGAGAGTCAGCAGTTCGAGACCCAGGTACTGCATGACGGATTGAGAGCCCGTCTCTGTCCCAGCTTTTGGGGACAGGAAAGGAGCCTCATTTGGGGATTCCCTGAGCGGAGTTTCTTCCACAAAAATCCTTTCAACCCAAAATAATTTCTGACACGAAATTATTATTTGCTAATAACACAAAAGCTATGGTACTCTAGAGACCAGATTTGTGAGGTGGAAGCAACTGCAGCAACAGCTTCTAAGAAAAGCAAAAAACTACCTCAGTGGTTTACTTAAGCGTCCTATATATGTAATCAGGAAGATTGTTGTCAAGCATGACCACACCCTACATTCATAAGATACATCTTTAATTGTCCATTGGTACCTGCCTACACCCAGTCAGAGCTAATGGGAACAAATCAGGAACTAACTGACTGACTGACTGACTGACTAACTAACTAACTATCATTTAAGCTTTTATATCACCCCACAGTTCATAAAATACTATGAAGGAATCTTGACTACGTTAACTATCATCAGTAAACCAACACAAACTTTTGCTCATGCATAAGTTCTGATGCTGAGGATCAGTTCAATCTTGAGAAGAGCAATTTAAAAATTGAAAATAGCAAAAGTTCATTTCATTTAATTGTTCTCTTAGATTGATGTTTGTGCTGGACACATACAATATTATATTCCCACAGCACATTTGTCTGAAGACAGAATAAAAATAATTTCATACGAAAGGTGGTCAATAGAGGACAGGCGCTAATGAGGCCCTGTTTTTTTTTTTGAGGAATCGGGAAGTGGCTGGGCAAAGATTGCTCTAAATCATAAAATAGGTAAAGGTTAGGTTGTTCCTCGTTTTTCAGCGTTGAGTGAAACAAAGTTAGGTCATGTCTGCACTTCAAATTATTTTCTGAAAGAATGATTTTCCTCAAAGGAACACTGGGAACTATAGATCTACAAGGGAGCCAAATTTCTGACAAAAAAAGAATACTCAGCACATTAAGTGATTATTTCCAAGAGAATGGAGAAAATATGGAAAAGTGGACTCACATCCCTTGCACAGATTAAAGGCAAGAGAGAGAAATACAATTAAAGAGAGCTGCTGGTCAAGGTCAAATTCAGAGCCAGTAGGGAAGAAATATGGAGCTGTAAGCACGCCTTTTATCATTTAGTTAGATAAATCCTCCCCATACAGCTTGTTTATGTGCTCCAACCCAAGCCCTGCAACTAGAATTCTGGTTGTCTATGGGTTACACATGAGCTGCTTCAACCAAGTCAAGCTCCAAAAGCAGAGTCAGGATCTGGCCCATGAGAACAAAGGAAGACAGCCCATAACACTCTTGTTTTTGGCCAATGTAGCCTGAACATATATAAACTAGCCCGAGGAACCCATGGAAGTCAGGATCAAGCTACACAACACAAAGATGAAACTATACATTATATTTTATGTATAATGTGTTGCCTGCTCTCTCGCTCTGTTAAAGTAACTCCCTCTACGTTAAAATCAGCCCAGTACTAGCATACCTGTAATTAAGAAAAAACTACACAAAGCTGTAGCTACATATTTATTTATTATTTAGACTTATATCGCTGCCCACTCGCCATGGCGACTCAGGGCGGCTTACAGTCAACAAAAACAGCAATCATAGTACAAAATCGAGTTGCAACATTATAGCTAAAATCAGTATACTTAAACAGCTAAAATACACCTTATTAAAACATCCTTAGACAGTTAAACTAAAGCCCCCAGATGGCAGGGATAATGTGTATTTTTGGCCCTCTGATACCCCTCTCTTGCTTGAGTTTGAACTTAATATTATGCCTTCTGGTCTGAGTTCCTTGCTAGGCCACCATATGTTTGTACCGCGCTAGCTAGACCCCATTCCCCAGTTTTTAGATAAATCAAACAAGTTTATAGTTACTTAATGGTGTCGTTTTCCCTTATGGAGTCTGAGCTGCAGAACAGCCTCTCCAGAAACATACTCTTGGCTCTCATTCTAGTCTCAATTTAATACTTAAGAACTCAAAACCTGGCTGGCGGACCAAGTTTGGGGTGTTGGTGGAAGAGTGACCCCAGCTGGATGGTTGGTGTGAATCAATATCCTTCCCCTCTCGCTCTCTAGCACTTTCATTGGGTGTGTGTGTGTGTGATTTTAAGTGTTTTTATGATGATGATGTTTTAACGTTTTAAAATGACTGTGTATGTTCTATCTGTTATTTAGTTTTATTCTATGTTAGTAAACCGCCCTGAGCCAATCTCAATGGAGTGGGCAGCATAGAAATTGAATAAATTGAACTGAATTGAATTGAATACTTCCATTTTGGGTGAGTGTGTGTCTTTTTGCTGTACCAAAACTAATTAAGTTTTATTGGGTGGCAGTATAGAGAAGGGTCCTCTCTGTCGTGGTACCGCCTACATGGGAGGATCCACATTGCAATGTGATTTAGACAAGCTCTCAATGCTAGCTGCTCCCAGTGCAATCTGGTTCTTTAATGAATTGTTTTAATATTACTGTTTTGTTCTTAAATCTTTAACCTACTGGTTTTATTTTATCTGTTTTTATTAAGGGTTATAGAAGTTCTATTAAATAAATAAAACAATACTTTAATTGTTTTAATTAGGTTGATACTTTATATAATTGCACTGGCCCCATCTTTCCCTCAGTTTGCTAAAGAAGAGATGAGAATGCTTTACATAAATAAATAAAATGACTGAATAATGAGGGGGTTGGATAGTTAAGAGAGACTTGTGGCTCCCCAGTGATTCTAATCCATGCGCCGCTCCTGAGTTTTCTGACCGATTCGTCTGAAGCTGTGTTTTAATTTTGGCCCACTTTCTCCACTGCGGAAAATCTCATCTATAATTCAGAAAGGGCTAGCGGCTTGACCTGCCCCCTTTCCCCCCATTTAACACCTTCAATGTGCTGAACAAGGTAGTGCAACACTCACTGTGAAATCCTTTCAGCTGCTTATCCACAACAGATCAAAAGGGGGGCAGCTTTTAAAGCAATCTCCAAAGCACTGAGGTAATTATTAATTCATTTGAAGGTTTCCTTGCTAAGTGTCTCCCAACTTAGCTGCCTCCTCCTCCTCCTCCTTATGCTAATACATTTAAACACCTACTGGCTGACAGTTTAACACAGGATCCTTCATGTTTACTGTATTATGGAGCCTATTGCTGATGAGCTTTTAATGAAAGTCTTTATCTGTGAAACTAAACAAAACAATCAAATGATTGTGGCCTGAGGTAAGTAGCGAGAAGTCTACTTGTGTTTTAAATTTTTACCAAGTCCCTTTCTAGATGAAATGTAAAAGGTTTTTGTTGCATGTTCTGGTCTGAATGGGCACCCATGCCTTTGGTGCTTGAAATGAAATATTAAAATAATGACATTCTCCCTATGGCCAGTTAGTAACTGTTTAAATTTTGATTCACCAGCCTTCGACATAGTTACTTATTTTGTTCTAGTCCAGACAATTCTATATGTGATGGTTTTTAATTGTTATAAGTTGCCCAGAGTGGGAACATATGCCAGATGACTGGGATATCAACCAACCAACCAACCAACCAATTGATTGATCAGATAAATTGATATCCCTTTCTAAACTGAGATCTCGGTAGGGGAAAGTAAAGTATAGTGTTCTGCAAGCACAGCTTTGTATTACTCCATAGTTATCTTGTTATCTCAGAAAAAGAGATAGTGGCTGAAATCCTGCTGCACAGTTATGCAAAGTGTAACTTTTAGACATGAATTTGTTTAAGCTAAGAACACTTCCTACTCTCCAGACTAAAGTAGGCAAAACTGAGGCATCCCTGTTACCCCATTGCCATCTGTCTCCCTAAACTAGCAGCTGTCATTATGTATATATGATTTCTCATAATTCATTAAAGGATATATAGAGAAGATTATTTGTTATTACTAGTAACTGTGCTTGGCTTTTTAAACATTTACCATAAATACTGTTTTATATATTGCTTCTCTTATCATACACGCTCTTTTCAAAAGGTTCAGTCCTCAAAAGCAGTCTAAAAATAATGTTAAATAAATACATACATTTCAAAAGTCCCATCTCTGTTGACCTTCTGGCAACTGGCCAAGACTATACTGTTCGTCTTGCCTTCTGATATTTAAATTGGGTTTTGGAATAATTTTTAATTGGTTTGTAACAAATATTGGCATTTTTTAAAAAAAATATCAGTTTGTAACAAATTTTGGCATTTATATATATATATATATATATATATATATACACACACACACACACACACTTTTTTTTGCCTGCTTTATTGTGTCTTGCTTTGGGAGCCCTGGTAGGTAGAACAAACTCTACAATGGGTTTCCGTTCCGTGTGGCAGAGGAGGTGGTCTAAAGGTCGTGAATCTTTTGTCAGCGAATGCAAGCTACTCATACAGATTAAAAATATGACTGCACAAGTACTACACTATGTGGAGAGCATAATTAATTAAACAATTGAGGACTGTTAGCACAAATGGCCTTGTTATTTCTTTTAACAACTGTTGCTACCAACATGGCCTTCCATAGTAGTTTCACTCTATAGCAGTGATGGCCAACCTTAGCACTCCAGGTGTTCTTGGACTTCCAATTACAAGAAGCCCAGGTCAGCTGATCAGGGCTTCTGGAAATTGAAGTTCAAGAACACCTGGAGTGCCAAGGTTGGCCACCACTGCACTATAGCATGTTGTTCCTGACAGACTTTGCCCTCTTCAGGCTTCCATCTCATATTTCCCATGCTGGATAATACAGTTGCTTGAGGAAAGGCACACATCCTTTAGATCAGGGGTGGCCAACCTTGGTGCTGCAGCTGTTCTTGGGACTTCAAATCCCAAAAGCTTTAATCAGCAGGTGTGCTAACCTTGGCTTCTGGTAACTGAAGTCCAAGAACAGCAGGAGCAAGGTAGGCCACACCTACTTTAGATCACAGGTTCCCAACCTATGGGTCACAACCCTCAAGTGGGTTGCAAAGTATTTTCCGGGGGTTCACTGCCTCTATAATCTCCCAGATCCAAGAAAGCACCAGTTGCCTCTTGCTGAGAGTTTTTGAGGGCAATGGTTGGGGGATGGGGAGTCTAGACCATATCTTCATTCCCACAACTTTCTCCTCCTGGATGAGTTGCACTACTGTCTTCTTTTTTGCACCTAAGTGACACCACAAGAACCAGCATGCACAAACTGTTCAGCCCCAGACAGCCTGCCTGTCTATGTCTCTCACTGTCAGCAATAGCAACAGTCTTTGTTGACAACGGTGGCAGGGACAAATCAAGAGGTGGGATTGCTTGGGACAATGGGGGCAACAGTGGGGGGTCAAACTCCCATTGTGTCCCCTGTTCCCTCAGAATTGTGGAGATGTGTCCTGCCATAGCCCTTTACTGAGCATGGCATCCAACACAACAATGAGTGAGTGGTTTGGCTAGAGGTTGGGAAGCAGCAAAAGGACCAGAGATGGAGGCTTGCTGTATATTTTGAAGCTGGTTGCCCAGATACAAGTACAATCATTGCATTAAATATCAGGTTAGAATTATATCCTTAAAAAACTATCCTTTACCCCTTTGCAAATGCCTTTTTATTCAACTGTGACAAGGGGCCATAGGTTACTTGGCCATTATAAAAGGAGACTGTGGCTCGAAAAGAGTTGGGAAACACTGCTTTAGATATTCCAGGATTCACCTCTAACCTTTTCATTAATGCCAAATTCTGGCCAAAGATCAATGGCAGAAATCAAGCCCTGACCAAGAATTCCACAAGAACCCTTTCGAACAGCTATGTGTTATGCAATTACAACTTTGACAGAGGAAAGGACCCTGTTCCCACCACCTTACTCCTTGCTGGCATCGCCTCCTGCTGTCCACGTGGCAGAGGAGAGGGTCTGAAGAGGTGAGCCTCTCATAAATGCAAGCAAGCTCTTTATACAGATTGAAAATGTGACTGCACAGGGTTCTCAATCATGTGGGGAGTCTGCATGTGTAGAGGGTCTCCCTTCTTCAGACCCATTCCTACACGTAGACAGTGGCAAGCAGATCCTACAAGGGAGTGGAAGACATAAAACCTGGACAGGGAAGTCCACCTCTTTGTGTCATCTCCTCCAGCATGTACCTCAAAGGGAAAAATTCTACACATTTGCCAAAAAAATAATCAATGCATTATTTAGCATTCCAGGAGAATTATTTTTTTAAAAAAGAATAATTTTTCATTTTGTGTTATTTTTATTCTTTGAGATCCTTGTTTTAGAATGGCAGTTGGTTAAAATGAAACTGGATAGTGTAGCTTTTCTGGATAACGATGTTTTCTATGCCCAGATCTGATCTAGATGTCAGTCAGGTTTTTGAATAATCTGATAATAATGTATCATGCCTGCGGTGGCTCAATGGTTAAGAAGCTCGCCTTGTTAGCTTGGAAGGCCGGCAAGTTGGCAGTTCGAGATCCAGGTACTGCATGATGGATTTGTCCCAGCTCCTGCCAATATAGCAGATCGAAAGCAAGAAATTGCAAGTAGACAAATAGGAACCACTTCAGTGGGAAAAGATCTTGGGGACATGAAAGGAGCCTCATTCGGGCGTCCCGAGCAGAGTTTCTCCAGCAAAAATCCTTTCAACACAGAATAATTTCTGACACAAAATTATTATTATTATTATTATTATTATTATTATTATTATTATTATTATTATGCCTTGCCACATAATCACGATCTTTTTTGCAGAAAAGACTCTAATAAGAAGTGTCTCCCTGCTGCAGACTTTACTAAGGAACCCTGCCCAACAATAACCATGCTTCAAGCATCTGATGTAGTGGACTGGATTCATGAAAATATAGGGCATAATACATTTTCATTCTTAAGATGAAAGGATTTTTCACTTATATAAATTACTTTCATTTTGTTACTGACAAGATAAAGCCCACCTTTCTTTGGACAGAAATTCTTAAGAACTAAGCATTCAACTTGTGAAATACAGCTGAGATTGTTGCTAAACCCTATGTTGTAAACAGCAATATTTGCAGTTTATTAAAGGGGTTGAAGGTATACATAGCTTGATTCAGATTCCTCACCTTTTCCTATACTAGTCAGAAGATGCCAAGTGTAAAGCAAGGCAAAGGCGACAGTAATAAAAACAAAATGTACCCTTTCCCACAAAAATTGAAACTTTTAGAAAACAAAACATTAAGATACTCACAGTATGCTTAAATTTTCCATGCCTGTAAAGGCCCCACTGGTGTCTTCTATTGTGCCTGAAATCTCATTATGGTCCAGACCCCTGGAGAGAAGAAGACAAAAGAAAGTTTGCAATTAGTTTTTTAGTTTGTGAGCTCAGTGATAAAGGAGTCAAAAGGTAATCTTTAGAGAGAGTTTACCAAGGGTCTCCTTTTCTCTTTCCCACATAATGGGGCCTTCTCAGCATTGCCCAGTTCTTACAGAAAAAGCAGGGGTAATTACATTTTACTGGCTACAATGTTTTGTTCACCCAAAGAAAGCTCTCAAAAGTTGATGCTTCCTTTGCCTAACCAATTTTTAAAACCAGAATTGGATTTTGATCTCCTGTCTCTTTGGTGGCCCAGGTGTTCTTTTGTTTCTGAGCAAGAAAAGAAAAGAAACTTTCTTCCAAGATGGGATGAAAAATAGAAAGAGACCAACTATAGCCACAATCATTGTGACACAGTTGGCAATGAGCATGAGAATTGGCGTCAGTCTTTTGCTCAGCACTGTAGCACAGAAGGGGCTGCTGGGCAGATTTCTGAGCAGACAGAAGCCAAAGAAGAAGTGTAACTCACAGAACAAGTGATGTAAATATTGCTGGCAAGGAATAAAGTAAGTAGAGAAAACAAAGCCCTCTTCTGTCCATTGAGTGGGAAGGCAAAGCTTATACCAGCAGGATTTGCAATAAAGTGTTGCTTCTTTGAATCATGCGTCTTTGGCTTTATGCATATTATATGGGTAATTTTCATCTCTGTTGAGTATTTGTTGACATTCCCTCTGCTTGGGAAAACCATAGCTTGGATTAGCTAAAGACATCTTAGGAACAGAGTGTATAGATCAGGGATTCTCAACCTGTGGCCCATGGGCTGGATGTAGTCCCCCACCGCCTTCACCACACCAGGAACTGCCATGTGGTGAAAGAAGGATGTTCAGACTACATTTTCTACAAAAGAGTAAAGTGAAAAGGCATAGTTTGTTGCTATGATAGTCTTCCAAAAGAGTCTGAAATGCTTTTCAAAAACAAAAAAAAGTAGTTGGAAAGAGAACGGGATGCTTTCACACACAAACACAAAAAAGTATAGGGATTGAGTATTCCAGTCCGGTTTTCTCTGCATTCATTTTGCTTTTCTCCCAGCCTCTGTTGCCAATTTCCTATTCTTTCTGGCTGGCTGGCCCTGAAAGCATACTGCCTTGTTAATCATTCTGCTGTGAGGTCCCCAGGCCTGACCCCTATTTGAATAGCTTCGCATTTCTGCACTTTCACACCCACCAAAGGCTCGCCAACAATGGGCCATAATTAAAGCATGCCTGGCTCTTTTTCACCAGGTGCAGGGCCTGATGGGCCTTCCTCTTGATTCAATTATAACAGGCTCTTCCACCCTCCCTTCTTCCCGGGCACTAGGATACAAAAAGACCTAGAATTAGCTGCAATCCAAATACTTTGTTTTGTTTGGGAAAGTCTTTTGGTCTTTTTCTGTGCGAGAAAAGGGCTTTTCTGAATGCAGGCATGGGGTTTGGGGGTGCGGGCTAAGAAACATAAAGTGCTTCCTCTTTATATTGAATAAAGCCATACATAGTGTAGTAACTAAGGGTGGAATTAAGCCCAAGACTTTACCAGAGCATAACAGAGAATATTCTTTTATTTAGTGAAAGTTGTTCATTTGCTTTAAATAGACTGTTTGTTAGATTATTTATTTATTTTTTAACCAACGAAAGTCAACCCCACACTGGCTAGAATGGGGGGGGCGGAATCAGGTCATTAACTGGTGCTGAGGATTTCACAGCATTGGTGGATTAATAATTAGGCATGCATAATCCGAAAGCATTAAAAAGCCAAGATAAATTGTGGGAAAGGAGACGCCATGCTCTTGCTAACTCATAGACGTTCCCAACAGTTCCATCAAATGCATTGGTAGAATAACAGGGCTTTTGTTTTGTTTTGAGTCACTTCAAGCATGGGAAAACGGAAACAGGATCCTTCCTCGGCTGGGAAGCTGCAGTTGAAGCTTTGGGACGGAGAAAGGCCATCTCCCACCCACGTTCTACCAACCGCACCAGGTCAATGGCAAACCTTATTTTTATGTTTAGATCTGTGTCTTATTGAACAAATATTATCAGCAAATATATCACACAGCATCCCTTTTTATTACCCAACGGAGGCCTATTTGGCCAGGCAGAAAAAAGAAAAGAAAATTGGAATCACATACAGAAGGCGCAGGCTCTTGAGTCCCTTGAATGCTCCTTCTGCAATGTGACTGATAGAGTTGTGGCTCAGCTGTAATATCTGCAGGGCTCCCAGGTCTGCGAAGCTGCCTTCATCTAGTCTGGTTAAGTTGTTATATGACAATGACCTGAGATGAAGGAGAAATAACAAGGCATCACTCTTTGTTTTCCTGAAGTTCTCTTTTCTCTCTTCCAACACTTCAATGGAATTTCCCAGCATCTATGACACCAATGAGAACATCTATGTCACTAGTAGGTTTGTTGGTTTGTTTATTGAACTTATATCCCGCCCATTTGGGATGGACTCCCACTCTGGGTGGCTTGCACTATATAAAAAAGAAGCAAACAAACACCATTAGAACAATAAAACAACCCCCACCCACCTAATCAAAATCAGAGCCGAGAAGCCCAAACTCTTGCGACAGAAAGGCAAAGGGGGGTCCCTCCTATTTGGTCTTCAACAAACTGCTAAAGGCCTCCTCAAACAGAAAGGCTTTCAGTTGTTTCTTGAAGGTCCCTAAGCAGTCAATCAAATGCAGCTCCCCCGGCAGTGTGTTCCATAGAGCCGGAGTTGCCACCGAGAAAGCCCTAGGGCTGTGATGGCGAACCTTGGCACTCCAGATGTTCTTGGACTTCAATTCCTAGAAGCCCCCATGAATCCACACAAATGGGTTTACTGTGATTCATCCGGCCCACGCCGCCCTTGTCGCTCCTTTACGGGCGCATTTTACTTCCGTTTCCAGGGGCAGCGTGGGCTGGATGAATCGCAGTAAACCCATTCATGTGGATTCATGGGGGCTTCTGGGAATTGAAGTCCAAGAACATCTGGAGTGCCAAGGGTCACCATCACGGCCCTATGATGGGTAACGGACTTTCCAGCCAATCTGGGAGTCGGAACTTGGAGTTGAGTTGTCTGAGAAGAACGGGTGAAGCGGGTCTGATTTCTGAGGGGAAGACGCTCCGCCAAGTAGGAAGATGCCAAACTGTTTAGGGCTTTGAAAGTTAAGACTCCCACCTTGAACCTGACATGGAACAAAACAGGCAACACAGTAACCAGCCTGGCAGCCACATTCTGCACCCACTGAAGTTTCCGTATCAGGAACATGGGGAGCCCCACATAGAGAGCATTACAGTAATCGATACGTGAGATTACCAGCAGGATAACTAGTGTTATGAGGGGCTGCACCTCCAAGTAGGGATGCAACTGAGCTATTTGATAAAGATGGGGAAAAGCAGCTATGCTAACACCAACACCTTCACTGAGGGGGCAATGAGTCAAACATATTTAAAGAGGGAAAGAGACCAGGAATGATGATACATCAGAGACTATTATAATTAGCTGTTACATTTATTTCACTTAAAACAGTTCCTCCAAGCATCGAAGAAGCCAAAATATGTCTTCCTATCCATGTACTGATGCAGACAGAGCCTGTTCAGTTCAAGAAACAGAACTATGTTCAAACTAGTCTCAAAGGACCTGAGGTGGCACCATGACAAACCTGCATTATGAGAGAGCAGTACTCAAGCTTTCTGGGACTGAAGAACTAAAAAGAATCATTCCTAAAGCAAAGAGCCCAAGAAACTCAAAGCGCACAGCCAAGTAATATGTTGGACCGTCTCGTCCACCCAATATCCAAATATTACTGAGAACCAGAAAGAGATGCAAAGTTGTGTTTTGCATTTTGTCATCTGGGTTCAGGCCCAAATGACAATAAAGTACAGTTACCAAACATAACAAGAAACCTCAGCAATGTGCACACACACACACACACACACACACACCCCTTTCTCTCCTCTTTCACATACTAGAGGTGACATCAGAAACTTTCCCTGTAAAACTAAGCACAATTAATTACCTTGTTATACTAAACATGGAGGAAAATCTGTTTGGTTTCAACCATTTTATGTGAGAATACAGTAAAACCCTGACTTACATATGCCTCGAGTTACAAAAAAATTGCCTTACATAATGATTTTGTGCTAAAACCATGTCCTGATTTACACGATTCCCTATGGGTTTGCTTCGAGTTACATAAAGATTCTTTTTCCTATGGGTTTGCTTCGATTTACATTAAAAATATTTTTTCCTACAGGTTTGCTTCGAGTTATATAAAAAAATCGATTTAAGCAAAAGCCTACTGAAACGGATTTTTTCCCCTGAAAGTGGGGGCTTTATTGCAGTGGCTCAAGTGGCTAAGACGCTGATTGGGAGGTGGAAGGTCAGCAGTTCGATTCCCGAGTACTGCAGGAGGGAATGAGCTCCCGTCTTTGTCCCAGCTCCTGCCAACCTAGCAGTTCGAAAGCATGACATTGCAAGTAGATAAATAGGGACCACTTTAGTGGGAAGGTAACAGCGTTCCGTGAGCTGTGTCTAGTCATGCCTGCCACATGAACACGGAAACGTCTGCGGAAGCTGACAGCACTGGCTCTTCGGCTTTGAAACAGAGATGAGCACTGCGCCCTAGAGTCGGATATGACTGGCTTTCGAGCAAGGGAAACCTTTACCTTTACTAGGGGATTTACTGTACACCAGAATCAAAACGTGATTTCAGATCCTAGTGGGTTTTTATTAATGAAGTACAGTTGAAACACAGCAATCCCCGCTGTGTGATTTGTGTATATGCTTTAAATGTTCTTCTTGCAGGCACAAAAGGAAGAGCCACAGCAGAGTCTCATCGGGGTGGTTCACATACCACAAAAACACAGTTCCTTCTTATGTCTGTATTAGGCCTAACAACAGCAAGAGATAGGCTTCTCTTAAGTAGGAAACTGATCTGCATTTTGAGAGTATGCAGACAATATCGCCTAATACTGGGGTTGCTAACCTTTTTAAGTCAGGGGGTTGGACTCAATGGCCGAAAAGGACCCTTTCAACTCAATGGTTCTATGATTCTATCATCAGGAAGCATCGATGCATTATTTTGTCCCTTTCTAAACCCTGATATTTATTTCACTATCATGGGGACAGGGGGAGAGAAGCAGCTGGGTAAACAGGAAAATCAATAGCAAACGTCAAAGCCTAAGTCAAAATGCACACTTCTTCTCCCTCCCCTCAAGTACTAGGAGTGTCGTTTCTTGAGCAAATACACTGTATAACTCAGGGGTGCCCAAACTTTTTGGGCTGCGGGCCAGTCAAGTGGTTCAGGGAGGCTGGTCACTACGGCATAAGAGCCGGATCCGCCCCCCGATGCCAATTCATCCTGCCCGCGAAGCCCTCGTCGCTCCTGGAAGCGGAAGTAAAACGCGCCCGTACGGGCGCGTTTTACTTCCGCTTCCAGGAGCGACGAGGGCTTCGCGGGCAGGATGAATTGGCATCGGGGGGCGGATCTGGCCCCCGGGCCGTAGTTTGGGTAACCCTAGTATAGATTCTGCAAAAGCCAGCAGGGGCAGTAATGCAACTAAAAGTATGGGAAGAAATTGAGAAGAGATTAAATGGCTTTAAAGAAGGCACGGGGCGGCGTACATTCATTCCTAAAGAGGCTGTGGTGTTGAATTATGTCGAAATGGCAGCTAGTCAAAATTGTTTCCTCACCTGCGATGAAAGAATTTTTCAAAGGGGGGAGAGGGGTGAAGAGAAGGAAGGAGAAATCCAATGCTAGGAGGTAACGCTACACGTGACGTTGGGGGGAGAATGTTCCCTTTGATATTGTGCAAGGATGTTTCTGCCAGAACTGGTCGAGACGTGTTTCTTTTTTATATATATATATAACAAAAGTCATCTGGAGACAGTTAAGAGCAGACTTCAGAATATCCATGATTACAGTGTCAACTGACTGATGAGATGAACATATTTGCACACATTCTGGTACTAATGTTCTCTTCTCCTGATGCTTTGCTCGCGAGAGACTGTGTGTGGCTGATCAGACCACTTCCTTTCAAGAAACGGAAGGGAAATTCTTCCAAGGTTGGGATTGGAGAGTCTGAAGGACTCTTGTTTCTTTAGGGAAAGGGTTTTCCATAGCTCAAAAGCTTGCCCTATCTGGCTCTAGGGTATGATGCTCATTCTCTGTTTACAGCCAAAGAGTCTGTGTGTGTGCAGACATTTCTGTGGTCATGTGGTCACGCAACACAGTTACCTTTACCACCAAAGCGGTGCCTATTTATGTACTTTTGAACTGCTAGGTTGGCAGGAGCTGGGGCAGGCAACAGGCGTTCACTCTGTCACGCATCACTCAGGCCTCGAACGGCTGACCTTCCAGTCGTCCAGCTCAGCATCTTAACCACTAAGCCACCGCAGTCCGCTTGCTTCTTTACAGAACCATAAATCGCTAGACTCAAGGAAATACCTGACTTTTGAGTCCTTTAATAAAAAGACTAAACAGGTTAATGCACAAGGTGGCAGGTTCTTAAAGACACAGGACACACCCTCCAGGGAACACCACTTGATGCTTCCCAGTACCACTTTCTTTCCATTGTTGACATGGAGAGATTACTTAATCCTATTTGGATCTTCTGTAAATGGCTGACAATAAACAGGTAAGAAAAGGAGAGTAATAACCTTGTCCTGCTCCATCTTAGCTCTCAATATCAGTACAGCTAAATCTAAACAGGATATCTGTATCAGTGTTTCCCTGCAACCAGGAATCCTGAAAAATCACTGTTCCTGCCTGCATGGAAATGTATTGCAGGTGGAAAGAGGTCTCCTCTTCAGATTTACATCTGCATAGAGGGGCCATTCAACAATTACGTGATCCATCCTTGAGAGGGGAAGGAGGTCTGCCATCAGAATTACAGAAAATTACGTGGGGGGTGCTTTCAGGTCAAAGATTACGTAATCCATTTGGTGCTGTTGTGGCACTTTTTTAGGTTTAAAAATTATCTCTGGGAGTTTTGATCCGATTTGAGATTATTGAATTGCTTGTGCAGTCTATTTCTATTTCACCAATAGTGAAAAGCTCTAAAAATTAGAGTTTCGATACAAAAGCTCTGGATTATGTAATTTTAAAGGGAGGGGGGTTTCGAAGTGAAAATTATGGCTGGATTACATGGGGGCGGGGGGGCGGGGTGTAAATTTTCCCCAAAAAATGGATCGCGTAATTGTCGAATGGCCCCAGAGTTACATGCAGAGGGTAGGCAGGACTTAGCATTGTCTTTTCCTCACATGTTTATTTTAAGTCCTTTGTTTAAAATGAAGGTCTGAGCAGGGGTCCTACGACTCAATCTGTCACCTTCTGTCCACGATTTCAAGAGAGTTCATAAAAACTAAGCAGACAAATCTAATTACTAGTGCAAACAAGTGAAAACCTAAAACATAAATTGAAACTCTGTAAAGTCAGCACTTAGACCAGGAGTTCTCAACCTTTTAAAGCCAGGGGCCGGGTCACGCTCCCTCAGATAGCTTCGGAGGCCAGATGGCCATTTTGCCCTTCCTCCACCACACGACACTTCCTGGTATGGTGGAGGCGGTGGGAGGCCACTGGTCACATGAAGTGGCACTGCAGGCCGCAGGTTGAGAATGCCTGATTTAGACAAATTCTAAAGATTCAGTGGGTCTACTCCAGCTGGGCTAAGAACAGAATTTAGAAATAAGAATATACAAAATAGAATAGCACAGTCAAAAGCCAGATAAATTTAAATACACAATAAACATAGTCTGGGTAAAAAAAGACAGGAAGACAGGAAACCTGGTGCCACATGCTCCTCCTTGGTGTGCGCTCACTCTCTAAAACAAGCATCGCCTCTGTGGAGCCCTCTGGACAAGGAAAGGCATCAGCCAATATACATGTAAAGGGACAGGTGTTTCATCCAAGTACTTGGGTGCTAAGCTATTTTGGGTTTTAAAATGTAAACACAAATGCCTTGAAAGGGGGGGGGGGTGCAGAAACAAGCAGCAAACCAGTGAGATTCATTTAAATTACAAGATATAATTTGTGAGAGCAATCCTGGTCAAAGATAGTCTGCTGCCTTTTGCAGCCCTATGCATAACAGACTCCAGTAATTATCTACTCCCCCCCCCCCCCCGCTCTTTTTGCCTCCCAGAGTAGCTAACTCACAGTTCGCTTAGCATCGGGCAGAAGCTCCATCCAACGGGGCTGATACGCGATAGCATGTTGTTATTGAGATGAAACTGGTGAAGAGAATCAAGACCATACAGGGAGCCGCTGTTCACCTCATTGAGGATATTGTATTCCAGATGCCTAGAAAAAATATCAAGTGGGACTTGGTGATTACACTCAACCTGACAGGGGTTCCCAACCTATGACCCATGAGCCGGCCTCAGCCCGAGGTGCCATTTCATGTGGCCTGCCACTGCACGTGGAAGTGGGTGCGTTTACGACAGCCATAAAACATACCCGCGCATGCGTAAACACAGTTACGTCAGCCATAAATGCGCCCGCGGCTGTCGTAAATGCAGAAGCAGGTACATTTACTTCCACTTCCCGGCTGTGTGGTGCGGCCCACTCAGCCCCCGGCATAAAAAAGTTGGGAACCCCTGATTTAAACAAACACATAGTGCTACACTTCTTATGAAAATATGTACCTACCAAATTTCTTCCTATAGGGATTTTTTGGGGCTGAGGTGGGGTGAGGGGGGATTGGTTGTATTTATTTTAACCTAAGCATGAGCAAATCTTATCCCTGGGACACAGGTATATCTCAAGGCCATTTTAGACCCCTCAACCCTTCCCCAACTCCATCTTTTTTTTTTTAAAGTGAAAATGGTGAGTCACAACTTCCAGGATTGGCTACCGGCTTTCTCAGGTCTCTGCCACCCTCATGTGATCCTAAGGCCAAAATCTGCCCCTCCGTATCTCACCAACATTGCTCTCTCTTGTTTTAAGCCAACCAACGTTTATGATTCTGAGGAAAAGCACTTCTTCATGAAACGCGTAATGAACTCAAATGATTCATTATCACAATATATGATGGTGGTCAATATATCAGATAACTTAGAATTTCATAGGCAAAAAGTGTAAAAACAACTTTCTCCAACATGGCCAGATATTTAAGCCCTAGCAGGGCTCCCACCAACCAACTTAGTCCAAAATAGTTGAAAAAGTGACAAAAACTGGGGGGCGGGGGGGGGGGGGGAGTAACCAAAGAGTGACTTGTCAGCATGGAAAAAGTGACCAAAATTATGAAAAAATAAGCCAAATAGTGACCATGGGTGTGTCTCAACTCAACCAGAGATACAGCTGTAAAGTTTAAGATTTAAGGAATTAAAATGAGCTACTTCAATTTCAACAATCATTTTTATTTAGCAATATAGCCTGATTCGTAAAAAAGTGACAATAGATGTACGGATTATTAAATTAAGATGAGTATTGTTATTTTTATAATTGATTAAAATGGAAAATCAATTGTAAAAATAACAATACTCACCTTAATTTAATACTCACCTTAATTTAATAATCCGTACATCTATTGTCACTTTTTTACGAATCAGGCTATCATATGCCTACTGTAAACATCCACCATTTTGATTGACAATTCAGATTGTTTCATCAGTAAATTTTCCGGTAGTAAATGATTTGCTCTGCTTTTACTGCAAAATCTTTACAATAGGGGTTGTTGACACAAAAATTAATATTCAGTAAAACTGACAGCTACCGAAACCCCCTATTAAACACTGATATTTTTTTGCAGGATGAAAACTATGACAAAAACACAACTTGAAAACATGTGGGGAAAAATCTCGAAATCGATTTTTGACACGAATACCACTTTCTCTACCTGAGGGAGCAAAAAAGTAAAAATTGCCAAGGGTACCAAAAAAGTAACTTTAAGTGACCAAAACCAAAAAAGGAACAAAAAAGTGACCTGCTGCAAAAAAGTAACCAATAGTTGAAAAAGTGACCAAGTAGCAGCCCTGCCCTAGCCAACATGGCCAAAGCCCAAAGGTGAAAATACCTGTAGGTAAAACATCTTGAAAGAGCCAAGGGAGTAGCTGTATTTATGGCTCTCAATATGATATTTACGTCGATTGTCCATCTATACTTCTAGAGCACAAAATGCTTGGAAGTTGAAAGACAGTGGCTGGTAATTTCACATTCAGAAATAAATTAAATCTCCAGGTTACAACTGTCTCAGTTTAAATTTGATGTGGTTTACAACGGCAAATCCTACTGTATGGAAATGCCATCCCGGTTTACAAATTTTAATGTAATTTTTGTTTTGTTTATTCAGGACCATTTTTTATTTTTCAATGCATCCCTATGGATGTTTCAGTTTCAGTTTACAATTTTTTCGGATTACAACAAAGGCTGTTGGAACGGACCTCCGTCGGAACCCGGGGTTTTACTGTACCTGGCTTGCCACTGTGGAAAACAAAAAATGCTAGATAATCCTTGCCATAATTTGGCACCTTACGGGCAACAAAAGTCTTTGCATAATTTCTAAGTTGATCTGCCATACCTCAATTTGTTATTTATTCTCCAACTTCTAAACTAATGCCAGAATCCTATGCAGATTTGCTGAGAGGAAAATTGCACAGCCCTCAAGTAAGTGTGCAGAAGATTATATCCCTAAAAGTTGAAGTCAGAATCACACCTCTTCAGGCAAAAGTTTCATATATTTATAGCTGAACTGCAGCATGACAAGATTAGCCACAAGGTACATGCAGGACACACGTTATGAAAAGAGACTACAGTGGAACTCCGGATAACGGCAAAACTCCATTCTACGAAGTGCAGTGCTATCCGGATTTTAATGCTATGCGGTCCCTATGGGATATGCTCAGGATAAGGACAAAAAAGTTGTCGTTATCCGGTGCATCAATCCCAAATGCCCCGCATAATGACGTTTCTTGGCGTTTCTTTGGCGTTATACGGAGCCTCACGTGGTGCATAAAGAATGCATCATTATGTGGATTTGGCGTTATCGGGTACCGTCATTATCCGGAGTTCTACTGTATCAGGAGTTTACTTGTATCTTAGATGTATAACTGTCTTTTCACTTACAGAACTTGCATTTTGGCCAGACCCCAGAAAGCTCCATCAGGTAGTCTGCTTATGTTGTTGCGCTGTAGCTTCAGGACTTCTAAGCTGTCTAGTCCTTGAAATGTCAGGCCTTCAATCAGACGAATACGATTCCGATTCAGCTCTCTAAAATTATCAATAACATAAAAGCATGTTAACTGAATATTTTCCAGCGCACTCACCTTCAGAGACAAATCAAGTAAAAAAACAGCTCTTGGACCATTTCTAGATAGGATCCCCACCCAGAAACAGCAAACTGGAGTGGTGGCTTGCTAAATAAATTCCATCTTGAAGAAACGTGAGAGAGGTGAGGACATCAACAAGAATAATAAATACAGTAAAACCCCAGGTTACAACCACCTCGGTTTAAGTTTGCTGCGGTTTACAACAGCAAATCCTATGGAAGTGCAGTCCCGGTTTACAAATTTTAATGTATTTTTTTTCAGTTTACAACAATCAATTCAGGACCACTTTTTATTTTTCAATGCATCCCTATGGATGTTTTGGTTTACAATTTTTTCGGATTACGATGGAGGCTGTTGGAACGGACCTCCGTCGTAACTCGGGGTTTTACTGTAATATGCTTCTCTACAACTACTCAGATGTTTTCTGAAAGACTAGACTCAGAAGAAGCCTATCTGAAAAAGCGGACTATGTTCACAAAAGTTCATAGTAAAATATAGCAATAAATCTTTAAGATGCCACAATGTTTATGTCTTTTTTCAACTTTTTTTGTTTCTTGTCTAATAGAGGAAGGATATGTTTTCAAGTCAATCTAACAAGCAGTGAGTTGTAGGAAAACAGCTATCTGAGGGAGCATGACCCAGCCCTAGGCTTGAAAAGGTTGAGAACCCCAGTTCTAGAAAGTCACGAACAAATGTTGGTAATAAAATATGATTAATGATATTCAAGTGGAAGTAAAAAATGAGAAATTGAATCTTAAGATAAAAGTATATGGATAAGAATGATGCTTGATGAATTTGAACTTGTCAATTCTTTTTTATGCTTTTGTTTTTTTCTTTTATTTTATTGATTACACACACACACACACACACACACACACACACACACACACACACACAATGTCCAAGGTCAATTATCTGCAAGTAAGGCACCTTCATAGATGCAGATGAACATTTATGATCAAATCAGTCCATGTTACACTGTAGCTGTACAAATAACAATGTGTGGTAAGTCATCAAAAGCATCATTTTGCCCATCTAAATGTCAACTGAACAATTTAACAGCTCTAGTTTTATTATTACATAAAGATGTATGTGTGGTCTTGAAATCAGGGTTCAAGAAATCCTTCCAAACCTGCTTCGCTTTCACTGCCTTCTTTCAAAACAAGCGGAACAGTCAAACAGAAGAGAAAGAAAAAAGACATCAGTTGGACTAATGGTATTGTATGGTTTAGATAATTAATGGACAAAGTTTTTAATAGGCTTTCCCCTTGTTAAGAGGGTGATCTGCTAAGTCCACACCATGTGGTACCACCACAAAAACCTGTTCCTGGTCCTAATTTGTTTTATTAGGTGTCGCCATAGGGCCATTAAAATATAGTTTACTCAACATTTTATAGATACAGGGTGAAGAAGGGACTGCATTTGGTGAGCATGTCCTTAGGGGACATTTGTCTCCATAAAGCTTGGTGAGCCATAA
The DNA here is from genome assembly GCA_035047345.1 of Bradypodion ventrale. Lineage (NCBI taxonomy): Eukaryota > Metazoa > Chordata > Lepidosauria > Squamata > Chamaeleonidae > Bradypodion > Bradypodion ventrale. Next base: position 324,728,252 of record JAWDJE010000002.1, on the reverse strand, counting down.
TTAAAGTGCCCAATACTACTCACAGTTGCATTAACTTCGGCAGCTTGAACGCTTTAGCAGGAAGTTGGGTGATCCTGTTTTTACTCAGGCGGAGCGTTAGCAGGGATCGTGACAGGCTATCAAATGCCTTGGTCTCCAGGATGCTGATTCTGTTGCTCCCCAGATGCCTGCAAGAATTCATTATAGAACATTTCAAATATTTCGGTCAAGAGGTCTCAGGACGTTCCTTCTTTATCAACGTGCCTGGCAACACCATATTCAAAAATCAAGTGTTCTCCCATTTCTTCAGACCAATAGAGCCAGACAGCTGTTGGCGAGAGATCCACCAGCACTGCCAGTCTCCAAGAGCAATCAACCACCCATACATTCCCTTTAGTTCCGTAGGATGCAGAGATGGTACCTACATCATAAACAGAATAAGGCAGATTATGTCCTAAGAAAGTGATGGTGAACCTTGGCACTCCAGCTGTTCTTGAACTTCAATTCCCAGAAGCCCTGATCAGCAGGAATCCTGACTTGGGCTTCTGGGAACTGAAGTCAAAAAACACCTGGTGTGCCAAGGTTCACCATCATGGCCCTAGGAGGTATAATGCAATGACTGAAAGATGGATAATTACCGTATATACTAAAATATAAGTCGGGGTTTTTAGCCCCCGAAATGAGACCCGACTTATACTCGGGTCAGCATAAACATTCAAAAACATACCCACACAAATGTCTAAATATATTAATTTTACTATATTTTCATGTATTTTTATTATTTAAACTCACTAGCAGCTGCTGCATTTTCCACCGACTTATACTCGGGTCAATCTATTTTCTTAGTTTCAGAGGTCAAAATTAGGTGCCTCAACTTATATCCGGGATGACTTATAGCCGAGTATATACGGTAGACACAGGCTCTCTATAAGGTTTCTCTCAGATGGGAATGACAGTCACCCACCTCAAATGGATATGATAAAAAGGACTTGGCTAATATGAACCAGGCTGCCTTTAGGTTTCTGCAGTTTTCTTGCATTCTATTTGATAGTTTTGCCTGAAACCACAGAGGGATAAAAGGGTGGCAAGCATGGCTTAGTGCACGTAAGCCAGGGGTAGCAAACCTTTTCGGGCCCCAGGCCAATCATGTGGTGGAGTGACCCAGTAACGTAGTTCCTCCCGCCTGAAGCAGAAGTTAAACGTGCCCATGCATGCACAAAACACTGCAGCAAATGCACCCACGGCTGTCATAAACGCTCAGGGGAAAAACCATTGGGCTCCTGGCCTTTACTCTTTGTGCATGCGCATTTAACTTCCAGGTGTGGTGAGGGCAGTGTGGGCCAGATTATTAGGTGCCACAGGCCAGATCCTGCCCATGGGGCATAGTTTGGGAACCCCCGATTTAATGCAAAGATCTCAAGCAGAGACTGTAAGCATGCAATAGGCACAAAGCTGGGTGGGCTGAGGAGGATGGTGGAGGATAGGGGTGCCTGGCGTGCAGTGGTCCATGGGGTCGCAAAGGGTCGGAATCGACTGTGCGACTGAATAACAACAAAAGGTGGGTTCAGATAAAGAGAGCCCCAGATCATGCAAGTACTGTAACTGTGCCGAACCAAATGCACTTATCGTGTCTGCTTTAGACCATTCTAGTGCAAACCCCAGCATGCAGTAACCAGAGAGACAGAAAAGACTAGCTTGACCTAAAGGAAGTTGTTTGGCATTGTTTGCCTGTAATTGCAACTGTTTGAAAGCAATTGTGTTTGAAAGCAACTGTGTGAAAGCAATTGGGCTAAAAAGGGGTGAACTGGGAGACTTGCAATAAAAAAAATTCCTATACTCTTGGCTTGCTTTGTTGTGCTGCTGCTATAAAATAACTTAACACCAGGAAGGTCCCAGGAACTTCTGAGAGGTGAGAGGAAAGATTTTATATGCATCTTATGTCTTCACAACCTATTTAGGGGTACACAGAAAGAGCCTCCTCGAAGATTGTGGTATTTTTGAACCACAATCAGGCATACCCTGGTAACAGCTACCTTGTGTTGCCAGCTAATCTTTCTCACACTAGGTCAGCCGAAAGGAACTGCAGAATGAACTCACCAAAAGGTGACTTAATTTTGGCAGTTTCACATCTGGCCTAGACACAGAAGAAGAAGAACAACCTATTCAGATCTATACATAGCTTCAAGTGTAACTTTAAGTAGGATCGTTGTTTGTCTGCATTTTATTAGAACGGACCAAACAGAACCGCGTGTGTATTTGGGGATCCAAAACTGTGGTTTAAATAGAAAAGGCAACTATGAGCTATAACCTGTGAGCTATACGATTCAGACTATCTTAGAAGTCCGTCTTCTTTGTCTAAATAGATATTTCTATACACAATGTTATATAGAACAAAGCTAACTTACAGATCCTTTATATTAAGCCCCACTGGGAAACAGCCACTTCGAATTTCTGTGATGTTATTTGAGCTCAGGTCCAACGTTTCCAGGGCAGCGAAGGGCTCTAGTTGGCTTGCTTCAATACTATGGATCCTGTTGCGATTCCTAAAATGCAGAAAAGAGAAGAGTCTGACATAATCCCCTTTCCCATTTCCTTAAAACAAACTAAGCAAAAATTATCTCATAACTTGTTTGGCTCCAGGCTATATTTCTACGACAAAAGGATATAACAATTTGATAAAGTCAGATAACACTTTATTAGACTGACATAAATCAATGCAACAAACTTTCAAATTACACAGAGCAGGTCATCAGGAAATAAAACATTTAAGTTTTTCAATATGAACTAAACATATATAAGGCCTCTGCACGGGGAGAAGGGTGAAATTATAAAATCCTAAAACAAAATGAATTACTAATACAAATGCTTTTAATGATTGCTGAACAAAAATAGCTGGCTGAATAGCTCAGTTGGAAAGCCTGGCTACAAACCCAGGAGTCAGATGTTTAATTCTCCACTGTGTCACCAGGAAAAGAGCCAGCCTATGTGGCCTTAGTCAAACTACATGTTTCCAAAATGGCCCTAGAAGAAATGGAAAACCACTTCTGAGCATTCTGTATGTTAAAAAAACCTCTCTGAATCACTATAAGATGGAATCAATTTGATGACACACAATTAAACTACAAGTAAAACCCCGACTTACGAAAAAACTCAGTTCCCTGGCCTCATTCGTAACTCGAGTTTTTTCGTAACTCGAGGCATCCCCATAGAAAATGGCGATGGCGCCATTTTGGCACTGAGAATGTGATTTTTACATATCAAAATGGTGGCCACGCCATTTTAAAAAAATTGTAACCCAGGGTTTTTCTTAAATCGGCACCCCAGGTTATGGGGGGAAAAAACATTTTGTAACCCGGGATTTTTTTCGCAAATCGGGACCCCGGTTTACAAAAAACTATTTTGTAACTCGAGTTACATGTATGGTGACAATCTGAAACTTCGTATTTATCAATGTATGCTTTCCTGCTTTTGAAGTACCACATCTTTGCACAAATCCCAATTTGCCTGCTTCAGATGAACTCATTTAGACAACAAGATCTGAGCAGAAAGACTCGACACATGAAGATAAAGAATCATAAACAAGTACCATCTGCGGCTTAATTCCACCATAAGTATGAACAGCAGTGTTACGAGTCTTCAATGCGTAGGCTGAAATGTGTTGTTCTATAAGAACCTGGTCTCAGATCTGTCACAATAACAGAATGACTGCCATATAATTAGATGTTTGGTTGCTTGTTTGAAAAACACATGTTCCCCAAATGCGTGTTTGGGCTAAAACTTGGCCCAGGTCTAAAAGGAGTAAGGAATACTACTACAGGCTTGGAAAGCATCTGGATATGAAACACTGGATATTCTTGTGGCCTCTTCATAAAGGCACACTTTGTTTCTCTAAGTAGAAAGTATTACCAAATGCTTCTCCCTTTTATACAATTAAATTGTTTCCACTCTTTTAAAAACTGTTTCATTACGACCCTACCACAGTATGAAGAAAGCTGGTTGAAACTCCAAATATCTGCAAGCTCCACTCCATGTATACGCCAATATTGCTTCCAACAGGTGTCTTCCTAAAAGTTTAGGTAAAGGTCCCTCTTGCTCAAAAGCCAGTCGTGTACAACTTTAGAGGGGCGGTGCTCATCTCAGTTTTCAGCCAGAGAGCGAGCGCTGGCTGCGTGTGCAGAGGTTTCTGTGGTCATGTGACAGGCATGTCTAGATGCCAGAGTGCTTGGAACGCTTCATAACAGGTAGATCAAAGGCAATCTTTCCTGAAGACAAGCACATTACTACCTGGTTCTCTTTTCGACACCTGTGAGCAAACATTTTCACCAGCATTCTTGACAAGTGGATAGGGAAAACAAATGTAAAACACAGCACCCAAGCTCATTTCCCAATTATCAACAGGCTGCCAGATTATTATTATTATTATTATTATTATTATTATTATTATTATTATTATTATTATTATTATTATTATTATTGTTATTGTTATTGTTATTGTTATTATTATTATTATTATTATTATTATTATTATTATTATTATTATTTAAAAAGCCTCTACTAGTATCAGGGTCCTTCTGTATCATCAGTCAGGTACATGAGAGAGAACAGACTGGGGAAAGGAAAAAAAACAACTGTATATCCCCATGCAGGGTACTGCAGTGGCTCAAGTCGCTAAGACGCTGACTGGGAAGCGGAAGGTCAGCAGTTCGATTCCCGAGTACTGCAGGACGGAAATGAGCTCCCGTCTTCATCCCAGCTCCTGCCAACCTAGCAGTTCGAAAGCAAGAAATTGCAAGTAGATAAATAGGGACCACTTCGGTGGGAAGGTAACAGCGTTCCGTGCGCTCCGGTGTCTAGTCATGCCTGCCACATGACCACGGAAATGTCTGCAGAAGCAGACAGCGCTGGCTCTTCGGCTTAGAAACAGAGATGAGCACTGCACCCTAGAGTCGGATACGACTGGCTTTCGAGCAAGGGAAACCTTTACCTTTACTATATCCCCATGCTGGCTGGCCTTAATTTGGACCAAGGATACGGATACCAATTTTGTAATAAAATTAAGAGGGAGCTGAATGTTGATCCAATTAATTTAATCAGTAGTTTGACATTTAATCTCTGTTGATAGAATTTAGGATTGCAGTTTTAGACAGCCTTATATTTTCTTGTGAATAGGGGAACACAGCCAAATATTTTTGCACTGGTGGCTAAGAATTCTTCTTGTTGTTCTGCCATATCCGAATCCAAATATTGACAATCCTCATGGCGGTCAGCCATGAAGACTGTCCTGAGACTATAATGCAGTGGCCTTTCATCTGCCTTCCCCATTGCAGCAGGACCCCCATACCAATGATCCAGCACCGTGAGTCATGTTCTGGTCCTGAGCCCTTTTGGCACATAAAGTCCTCACCAACCCCAGGCCAGTATTGATGAAGCTGCTGCCCCCATCAAGATGGATTCAAGTGGGATTTAATCCATTTGGGGACCATTACCCTTCCCTGTGGACTTGGGCACCCAAGGCCATTAGTTCTCTGGCTTGTCAGGTTAGTAAACTGCCGCCTGGTGTTGAGTCGCTGGCAGTAGGGTTGACTCTATTACCATAACAGTATAACCTGGTGAGACTTAAAAGAATTAAATTACTGATGACCATTTAAGCCAATTGGGCAGAACGTTAAGACACTGGTGTACAGGTAAGAAATGACAAAATAAAACAGGTGGTACTACTTCAAAAGATCATGGCTTTTCCAGGAGCACCAATGCATCCTTTAGAAGGTAAGGTTATACCTTAATCCCCCTAGGTATGTGAGCATTAAACGCCTTTGGAAATATTTATTGATCAGTTGTTTCAGCAGGCTTTTCCACCAGGAGAAGTGAGAGGAGAAATTCTCCCTTCTGATGCCAAAGAGGCAATGACTGTTCCAAACAGTGTAAGTTATTTTTGGTTTACCGAAACACAAATGGGTAGAGGGAAATTGCACACTTGACCTTCATCTAGTATCCGCTTACACTACTGGACAAGCTTTGTCAATTGAGGGGAGGGGGTGAGAAAACCTAATACAGCAAAACTCTATTAAGACACCACCTGCTATAAACATCAAAAACAAAACCAAGCTTCAAAGGGGAAGGGAACTCTGCACATCCTTTTTCATTCTATTAATATTCAAATATGTTCACGTGCAAAGGGAGCGAGAATTAAATCAGCTAAAAATGCCAACTACCAAAGGACACACAAGGTCTTGCACCACTGAGGAATATCAAGCCATAGCTTGAGTTCTAGATCAGAAGGCTGTGTGGGGGAAATCGACTCATGCTATCAATTTGGCCTTTTCACTTTCTCCATTTGGAAGCAGTCTGTTTAAGGTCAAGGTAAAGGTTTCCCTTGCTCGAAAGCCAGTCGTATCCAACTCTAGGGTGCAGTGCTCATCTCTGTTTCAAAGCCAAAGAGCCAGCGCTGTCTGCTGCTGCAGACGTTTCCTTGGTCATGTGGCAGGCATGACTAGACACCGAAGCACACGGAACGATGTTACCTTCCCACCGAAGTGGTCCCTATTTATCTACTTGCAATTTCTTGCTTTCAAACTGCCAAGCTGGCAGGAGCTGGGACAAAGACGGGAGCTCATTCCGTCCTGCAGTACTCAGGAATCGAACTGCTGACCTTCCGTCTCCCAGTCAGCGTCTTAGGCACTTGAGCCACTGCTCAGTCTGTTTAGCCATCACCATTTTAAACCACTGCTTTCCCCGATCACGTTAAGAGATATTTTGCATCAAAAAGAAAACCAATGCAATGTGCGAGCAGATACATAGTCCCAACATGTCATAGTAAATAGATATCCTGCTCTAATTGCCTAATTTTGCTTCTATGGGTCTTTCTGAATTGCTCAGTATGCAGAGCCAACTCTAAAGAAAAAATCTGGACAGTATACCAGTGAGAATTCGCTACTGCACAAATAACACACAGTAACTTCATGAACCGTGCCGCAGTGGTTTAGTGGTTAAGACACTGAGCTTGACAACCAGAAGGTCGGCAAGTTGGCAGTTTGAGATCCAGGTGATGTGTGATGGAGTGAGCTCCTGTCATCTGTCCCAGCTCTTGCCAACCTAGCAGTTCAAAAGCAAGACATTGCAAATAGATAAACAGCTATCAGTTTGGTGGAAAAAAGATAACAGCTTACTGTGCACTCCGGTGTCTAATCATGCCTGCCACGTGACCATGGAAATGTCTGAAAATGGCTCTTTAGCTGCAAACAGAAATGAGCACCGCCTTCTAAAGTGACATACAACTGGCTTTTGAGCAACGGAGACGTTTGCCTAACTTCATCATGGGTCCATTTTAGCTCGCAACACATCAGACATGTACAATGAGTCTCTTCAGCCCAAGATAATATAGAATTCCTAAATATATGGACTAAAAATCTGACTTGGCAAAGCAGCTTATTCCTCCCTCCCTCCCTCCCACCCCCTTTAAAAGATGATGGGAAAGATCAAAAAGAGGACTAAAACTGTGTTTTACCCTGAGATTTTACTCTCCATTTGAGTGGAGTGCATAAATATGGTAGACTAGACTAGTCTATGGATGCACATCTGTACCCTCACAACTATAGCAGTGGGAAGATGGAATGGCATGAATCCAGTTCTTAGCCCAAACCAGAGCACACCTGCTGAACCAATGGGACTTACATGACCATTGGCTTTCCAGATTCCCACAGGTAAGGGCACTGCAGCTAACATTTAGATTTCACCCAAAATGCATGTTTCACATCATACTGATTCGTGAATCGTTATCTAGTTAAAAGTACTTCGGATGATGCTTCTCACCATAAACTGAAAAGCCTTGACTACCTTTGGGGAAAGTATTGTGCTTAACAAACCAAACGCAGTGCTATACTTACATTCATCAGGCAGGAAGTGGGGAGCAACAGAAACGGCCACAATTTTCTCAGCGACCCACTGAATCACTCGTTCCCAGGGGATTGTCTGGCAGATTCTCAAGCCTCTTGCAAAGACTGTTTGTTCAGGTGGAGTTTGAATGCATCGCAAGAACAGTCCAGGGACTGGGTTTCAACTCCTGGCATGCTTTGGACAGCCACTGTGAAACTCAATTTAGGCTGCATTCACCAATTGCTTAATTAGTTATTAGCACTAACCCTGGAGCAAGATGAGCGGCATGCTAGGTTTTTAAAAGGGGGATGGACTGTTAGCTCCTACTCTAATCTTCTCTCCACAGGAAACCCTTCTTGCTCATTAATGAAGAGGGAGGAAAGCTACAGCAATACTGGCTGTACCTATTTTCAAACACAAGCATGCCATTAACTGATTGGATAAATGTTGAAATTGAAGTTTACACCAGATTTCTAGCGAAAGAGTACAGGCAGCCTCCATACACAAGGGGCATTGAAGACAGTCAAAGCTGCTGTCGCACAAACGACAAGGAGAAGAAAGGATTATCAGCAAGCAGCATTGCAACGAGAACACCACCGCAGCAAGCAGCATGGTAGCTAATGAAAGCAGCTGCAAAGGAATTAGCTTTCACATGGGGCCACAGCAAAAACATATGTGGGCTGCAGATGCAAAACCCTCAGCTGGTAGCAAGATTTGAAAGTACTGCAGGATGGAATGAGCTCCCGACTTTGTCCCAGCTCCTGCCAACCTAGCAGTTCGAAAGCAAGAAATTGCAAGTAGATGAATAGGGACCACTTCGGTGGCAAACTTTTAGAGACCGAGTGGCCAAACTCAACGGGCTGCCGTGTGCGCCGCAGAGGGGCGGACTCTGTGCTGGGGGGATGGAGGAAGCACTCCCATTGGGCTGCTGGGCAGAGGGGCAGGACGAACTCTGTGCTGGGGGAGGGTGGAAGTATTCCCATTGGGCTGCTGGGCAGAGCGAACTCTGTGCTGGGGGGATGGAGAAAGCACTCCCAATGGGCTGCTGGGCAGAACAAACTCTGTGCTGGGGGAGGGTGGAAGCATTCCCATTAGGCTGCTGGGCAGAGCGAACTCTGTGCTGGGGCAACGGCGCGGGTGCCCACAGAGAAGACTCTGAGTGTTCCCTCTGACACACATGCCATAGGTTCGCCACCACTGGACTAGTTGCAAAAATGGCCTCTAAAGAATGGCAATGTCTGCTCTAACAACACCATCTGAGGAAATCCTAGGTCTACCCTTTAATTTTCAAACACTTTACACTGAGTTCCTTCTTCCAGAAATTCTTCGCTCAAGTAACTTCCTGTAGGCTATTACTGTCACTAATGTTCTTATTCTTACTGGATGCTTCACAAATAGCAGTGTCCCATCTCAGTACACAGTGAAGAGTCACAACGCAGTACAAAGAGAGCAGTTTTATACTACTGAAAAATGCAAATATGAACATGGCCCACAGGAACCTCTCGGCTTAAAAAGGTTGAGAACCCCAGTCTTATATGGTTGAGATTGATTGGTTCATTAATTAATTCATTACCTGTCTGGGAGACTATCCCACTCTGGGTGGTTTCCATCATTAATTTAACTTAGGTAATTTGATAAAATAATTAATTTATGTAATGTGGATATATATATGCATGCCCATCCATCCATCCACCTGGAGTTGAATATTTGATTCAAGTATTAGCATGCACTGCCAAATAATACTGTATTCCCCACATGCTTCTCAGTTAACCACACAGTAATTATTTGGCACCAATTAAGTGTTATGAGTTTGCAGTTATGTCACCTCTTGACTTTGACAAGAATACACAAATCTTCATTTCTATTTCAAATTTCCCCCAGCTCCTTCAGCCCCATTAGTGAACCCCTACATTTAGGGCGTGCAAACAAATACTCATTGATTACCTCACTTATGGGTCACATCACACTAGTCTTCGTTATAAACCAAATGGTTACAAAGGAAACCTCAGGAGTCTGTCTCAACCCACATAATTTTCCAGAGTCAATGTTGCAAGCCACCACACAGGAAACTACATTGAGTTTGTTCCATATTCCCACTGGCTTGTCAACATCATCTCATGAAAATGAAACGCATACCCTGTTTGAACAGCTGCTCACAGCTTTGAAGTCTTACTTCGTTTGTGTGCTAAATATCTCTAGACAGAGGCTGATACGAACATAATGTAGGCAGCAGGGCACTTACCTTCATCCTATTATCTCACCTAAAAATCCCCTACAGCCTTGTCTGTCCTAGTTCTCCCTTATGTTAATACACATCACCTTAAAATCTATTCCGGAACCCTGCCCAATTTATCCAAAGGCTTTCATGATCCTATCAATACGGACAGCTTTGCATAGCTCTGCATTATGCTGCAACTATGGTGATCTACGCATGGGACATCCATAGCTCCAAGATAACTCATCTGACCCAACCAAATACCAGCTGCAATATCTGATCAGAATATTGCCAGTCTAAAGGCACTACAGACAACTTTTATTCTCCTCAGTGATGCTTCCAAGCCATTTTTCTATTTACATCTCTAATCTCTATTTATATGTACCTTTTATAATGCTGCAATGGTCACCACATCTGTTTCTAATCAAAAGGAGTAAAACAAAGAATCATGTCATGTAGGAACCTGTGACAGGTCTGCAGTCTTCATCAGATATTTTTCATCCATTTAGGGTGGCAAAAGTCAGTATTTAATGTGACCTCCCTTGGTTCTAAGCACATCTTGAACTCTTTTGGGGAGATTGTCCTCAAGTTTCCTGAAGTAATCTTCTGGTATATTATAGCAGACTTCCTTCAGTACTTTAGATTTAGGTTGTCTTTTATTTTGTTCTCTGTCTAGGTGATCCCAAACTGCCTCTATAATATTCAGATCTGGACTCTGTGGAGGCCAGTCCATAACTGTCAGTGTTTTATCAGCTGTTTTTCCTCACTAAATATGATTTTGTATGTAGTGTGCTTCGGATCGTTATTGGGTTGAAAAATAAAATGAATCCCAATCAGGTGCTTTCCAGAAGGAATGGCATGATGAATTAAAACCATCAGTACTTTTCAACATTCATGATCCTATCAATACGGACAATATCGCCAACATGACTGGCAGAAATTGTGCCCAAAGCCAGGACAGACCCTCTATCATGTTTCACTGAAGGCCACAAGGATTCATCTGTCCATCCTTCTCCAACTCTTCTTCTCAACAAAGTGTTGATGATTGGAACCCAAAATTTCAAACTTGGATCAATCACTCCATAATATTCTTTTCCATTGATCCTCATTTCAATCTCTGTGAGCTTTAGCATATCTTAGCCTTTTCACCCTGTTCCCCTTCTGCAAAAATGGTCTATTGGCTGCTACCCTCCCACAAAGACCATTCCTGATCAAGCTTCTTTGGATTGTAGAAGGGAGGGAGGTGGGAGGAGAGAGAGAATAGCTGAACAGTATTTAGGACACCACTGTCCTGTGCACCACATAACACCTGAAGATAAAATGTAATTTTTTTTAGTGGAGACATACCAATATGAACCTCTAAGCATGCCCTAGCAAATATTTTATGTTTATACACACTTACACCAATGCTACCAGTCTGGCCAGGTTATCCTGCTATGGTAATAGAGTAGACCATACTGCGAGCGACTCAATGCCAAGCGTCAGGCGGTGGTTAACTAAACTGACAACTCTGAGGACTAATAGCTTGGGTGCCAAAGTCCACAGAGAAAGGGTCCCCAAGTGGATTAAATCCCACTTGAATCCATCTGGATGGAGGGAAGCAACTTCATCAATACTAGCCTTGGGCTAAAGAGGACTTTGTGTGCCAAAAGGGCTCAGGACCAGAAAGTGACTCGCGGAACTGGATCAGTGGTACTGGGGTCATGCTGAGATGCAGAAGGCATGTGAAAGGCCACTGCATTATATTTGCAGGACAGTCTTCATGGCTGATCGCCATGAGGATCACCAATATTCGGCTTCGGCAAAAGAAGAAACCAATGCTAATTTACATCAAACTGTATCCTAACATAGAAAAGCCTTATATTACTCCCTGGGAAGCAGAATAAATGCCAATCTAGCACTCTTTTACATAAAACCTATTTCTGCCTGCCCCATCAGATGTACAATTGAAAATGGTCTCACTGTCTCTGCAGATCTCTTCCACATCCTATAAGCTACGGGTGACATGTCAGACAGCCTTACTGGCATAACTCTGAATTATATGCTTGCCAAACATCAGTAAATATATCTGATTTCCAAAGGTTTAAACACACTTGCAAGAAAGGAAGAGAGCCGAGGAGGAACCTGAGAGGAAACTGCTGTGGAAGAAAATTATAGGATGGTTTTAAAAGCTAGCAATGCTATCTGTCGAGTTTCTTGAGCCAGACAATCAAAATGGATCACATAAAACGCTGTGGCCATGAGAGAGTGGTACACTAAAGGAGAGCAGTGAGAAACCCCAAGCGGTCAGGAAATTATGACTAGAGAGTATTTGGTATACATACATTTATTGGGTCTTCCTTTCTAAGGTTGCAATTTTGATCACCACTTCCACCACACCAGGAAGTGCCATGTGGTGGAGGAAGGGCAAAACGGCCATCCAGCCCCTGATACTGTCTGAGGGAGCGTGACCCGGCCCCAGCTTAAAAAGGCTGAGAACTCCTGCACTAGAGCACACGGAATGCTATTACCTTTCACACCAAAGTGGTACCTAGTTATCTACTTGCAATCTCTTGCTTTTGGACTGCTAGGTTGGAAAGACAACGACGGGAGCTCACTTCATCATGAGGCAGTCAGTTCTCAAACTGCTGACCTTCCATCATCAAACTCAGCATCTTAACCACTAATCTGCAGCCCTAAATGAGGTCTACCCTCTAGTAAAAATGTTCAGGGTTGTACGCTTACTGGGAAACATCCAAAGCACCTCTTTCTTGCTGGGCCACTTTGGCGCAGTTCTCGAATATGCTGCTGCTGAAGTAAGGTGAACAGGATGGGATTTCTAAAAAATTTATTTGCAAAAGCCAAACTAAATCTCTCTGTAAGAAATTCATAACTTCCGGGGATTTAGTCAAACATCTTAACTACTCAATCATCATTCCTCCAGACAAGCTAGCTTTCATGCTGAAAGGGCATCAATGAGTGGATCAAAAGTGAAATCTAAATCAAACCTAGTGTCCCTTCTCTATTCCCTATTTATAGGCAGCTAAAGGTAAGCCATGTTCAGTATTAGAGTTCAGAACTCCAAAGGAAGTTTTTAGAAATTCATTTCATATTCTAACGCTTATAAAGGCTTTGTTTTATGAGTGTGCAACCAACATCAGTGACACCTTTTATGTAACAATTTTCTTTTTTCATACATATCACAGAAACACAGCAAAACACAGCAATCTCCAGCTCCTTCCAGACTTGAAACTCTCTGTAAGCAGCTATGCACAATCCAGTTTAAGAGTACAGTATATTAAAACTCTTGTTCCATAGACTGCTTGGGAAGCAGCTCTTATTACACAATCAGGCATGCATACGATTATTTAGATCCTAAATTTGGACTAAGGGTCGGGAGGGTGAGATGCCCAGTGTGAATATTTGTTGGTTGGCAAGTAAGAGAAAAGATACTTTGAAAGGACAAACGTTGCTGAAGCCACAAAAGCAAAACTACTGGGTGTGTACTAGATATATGAGCTTCTGCTCTCAAGACATATTACAGATGGCGTCCAGTTTATCACCACATGATTTATTATGCTTGAAAACTACAGTTAAATTTGCAGGTCAACATACTAAGAGAACTGAATAGATTGCAATAAAAGCAAAAACCAATGAGTCAATTAGCTTATTTCCTGACGCCTCACCAGAGCTGTGGCTCTTGAATGTTAGAAGCAGTGTGCCAAAATGCCAGTTTTAAAGACACAGGGGACAAGTGTTCCCTATGACAGTGGTGGTGAACCTATGGCACGTGTGCCACAGCAGGCATGCAGAGCCCTGCATGTTTGTTTGTTTAGACTTATATCGCCACCCGCTCGCCATGGAGACTCAGGGTGGCTTACAGTCAGTAACAACACTCTCAGTATAAAATCGAATCACAGTACTATGACTAAAACCAGTAAACGTAAACATCTAAAATACACCTTGTTAAAACATCTTTAAACAGTTAGACTAAAATCCCCAAATGGCAGGTTGTTTAGAATAGTCATATGAGCCAGCAGGGAAGGGCTGCTCCTATCGCAGCACCTCACACCCGCTGGGCCAAGCCAGGTCTTGGGGTCTTTTCTGAATGCTACCAATTCTGATTGGAGGCGGAGATCAGTCGGCAGGAGGTTCCAAAGAGTCGTAGCGAATACCGAAAAGGCCCTCCATCTAGTGCTAGGGAGACGAGCTTCCCCAGCAGTTGGCAACCTTAGAGAGCCCCTCCAGTCTGCTCTAGCGGGATGTGTGTTGTTGGCATGTGCACCACTGCCCCAGCACAGAGTTCACCCCGCCCCTCTGCCCAGCAGCCCAATGGGAGCGCTTCCTTGTCCCTCTGCCCAGCAGCCCAATGGGATTGCTTCCTCCCTCCCCCAGGACATTTTACCCCGCCCCTCTGCACAGCAGCCCAATGGGAGCACTTCTTCCCTCCCCCCAGCACAGAGTTCACCTGGCCCCTCTGTTTGGGCACTCTGTTTCTATGACATGAATGAAGGGGCATTGCTGCAGAACTACACCAGGCATTTTCCCTCACCCAACTTTTAAAAGTTAACTTTTTGCACTGTAAGAGCTGTACTAAGCTGTCTAAAATTTGGCATGGTTTATTTTCTTAGCATTAACATAAGAATAATAATTTGTTTTTAAAAATCGTTGTGAGGCAGAATCATACCTGTCAACCCGCGGCTCCGGAAAAAACAGGACCTGCACAGATCGCTTGTGCGTAGGTCACTTTCCATGCATGCATGGAAGCGCTACGCCGCTTGCGCAGCCTCTACACAAGCGGCGTAGCACTTCCACGTAGGGGCTGCGCAAGCGGCGGAGCGCTTCCACGCATGTGTGGAAAGCATTTTTCCCCGCTGCCAAATTACGGGGTTTTGGCAGCGCGGGGCGGGTTATGACGTCAATCAGCATCAAATTCTGTGGTAATCCCGGCCAAATCGGGATGGTTGACAGGTATGGGCAGAATTCCATTTAAATCAATATTTTTATTATAATGATTATTATTGCAAAACAAGCATTTTTAGAGCATAAATCCAATTGCTAATCCCAGATAGAGTAGACCCAACAAATCAACTGCCAAATGGTAAATTAACAGTTATTCAAATCCCAATGATTGAGTGGATCCCACTTTAGTCAGAATGGAGATGGATTTAGGCCTCAGCTGTGGATCCAGATGACTCAATGCTTCTATCTGTAAGGGATTTCTGTCCAGATTTTGCCATGTCAACCATCAAAACATCAGCAAACACCCCCACCTCTAGAAAAGAAAATTACTTAGAACTGCAAATCACACTTGCCTGTTTCATGGAGTACCATTTCCCCTTTAAATTTTATCCACCACCAGTCCCATTTCTGCCTCAGGTCCTAAAGGGTCTTTTTAACATACACAATTCTTAATAGGCACTAGTAATTATGGACACTAAATCAGAATAAGTTCTAGTATTTCATTTCTGATTCAGAATATAGTAGACATTTTCGAAGTCCATGCCATGCTACTGTCCTTCTTAATTCTGCATTCACATTATACAAATGCTGGTGACTGTCACTCGACTTCACCTATCACAGGATGCCTCAAACCTACACCAGTTGAGAAAATATATCCTTTTGTTGGTATTGCTCCACCTAAGATAAGGAGAGAAGTAGCAGCGGATGTCGAGAGAACTAAGCAAGAGAATGACCCTCAACATCATCTGAATGGATATGAGCCTCAAGTCCAGAACAAACACTCTTGAGGGTACGCAAGAACAAAATCAATTTAGGAGAATCCTGAACAGGCTGAGGGTTGGAGTGCCTAAATGTAAGACCAAATGCTCAAGTGGGGGCTGCTGGTAGCAACACCACACTGTGTGAATGTGGAGAAATACAGAATCTGGCTCATTTACTGATCTGCCAATTACTACCAGAAACATGTATCAATGAAGATTTAATTTTGGCCAATGACAAAGCCAAGAAAGTGGCTTCATTCTGGCAGTCCAAAGTTTGATCTGAACACAAAAGAGAATCTGATATACAAATTGGACTATGACAATTGCATAATATATGGTGAAGGCTGCCCAGATTTGGAATGCAGGAACACAAGTCTAATATGTGGACTTCTTCTTTTTGTGCCATATCTGATTGCGAATATTGGCGATCATCATGGCGATCAGCCATGAAAACTGTCCTGCAAAAATAATGCTGTGGCCTTTCATTTGCCTTCTGCATCGCAGCGCCATGACACCTGTACCACAGATCCAGCTCTGCAAGTCGCTTTCTGGTCCTAAGCCTTTTTGGTATAAAAAGACCTCCTCAGCCTCAGGCCAGGATTGATGAAGCTGCCGCCCTCCATCAAGACAGATTCAAGTGGGATTTAATCCACTTGGGGACCATTACCCTTCCCTGTGGACTTTGCCAAGGCCGCTAGTCCTCAGGGTTGTCAGGTTAGTTAACCGCTGTCTGATGCTCGGCGTTGGGTCGCTGACAGTATGGTCTACTCTATTACCATAGCAGGTTAACCTGGCCAGACTTGCAATTATGTGGACTACTGATGATAAGGATGCATTTAGAGAAGTAGAGCTCAACTGACATGCATTTCAGCTTTCACAGGGCAGGGAAATTCACCTATTTCTTGCCCCTAGAGTCAGGCTGACATTTACTGGCAAAATACATGAGTACCATGACAGGTAGCCCTGTGTCAAGAACAGGCCTGCACATGAGAATTCACCTACTGGGGTCTTCTAATAGGAGGTAGGGCTGCAGAGAACCAGTAAAGGGGGACACACCCCATATTTCATTCTCACCAGAAAGATATAATTTACTTCTTTTCCCACAGAAATAAATTACAACCACCTGTTTTTACCAGAATGAAAGCAGAGATTCCCACAACAGTTTAAGGTCAGGTATGTGTCCCAGACTTGATTTTTGTTGGTAGTGGTGGTCACAATGAAATGTGTCAGAACACTCAGACTGACTGTCTCTCTCTATCTCTCTGTGTCAAATTTTCCATCTGCATTCCATTTTATTTGTACACAACCAAAAAGATGTGAAATTTCCATTTAATAATTTTTCACATCTTCATGCCATACTGTCATACTGCAGCATTTGTAGAAAGCTGCTATTGTTTTACTTCTTCTCCACTGAATAAGCCTGGCTCTCCTATCTAGTTGTCCATACAGCGATCTGTGTGAAGTTTGGATCTGAACAAGAAGAAACAAGCTGAACAAAATTTTTACCAATACAGAGTACCTACGAATTTAATGCCATGGCCTTCCATCTGCTTTCTGTATCGCAGAAGGTAGGATAATCTTTTAATTGCTGAAAATTTAAAATGCTGGCATGACATTCCATGCTTTCGAACTGCTTAGGTTGGCAAGAGCTGGGACAGACTCCGTCGCACGGCGCATGGGCCTCGAACCACCAACCTTCAAACACCGCCAATCTCAGCGCTGTAGCCTCTAAGCCCTTAGGGCGGCAGTGTCTTAGAGGCATGACATTGCAGGCACCTAACTAGAAACAAAATTATTTTTGCCCAAAGTAATCTGAAACAGTGATGGACTGCAATTTTCAATATATAAAGTGACAATAGAGAACACCTTCTTTAGAACTGAAATAGCAATTTACATTTGAAATCCACCCAATCTATGAGCAAATTACAGAGGAATTCTCTTTGTAGCGTTTTGCCCCAGTTGATATTTATATTAGATCAGACAATCTTCTGGCAGATAAAACTACTGCTCTAAGTCTGCAAGTCAAGCATGAGGCTTGGTATTAAATGTTCCAAAGCAGACGACTATCAATCCTTGATATGACACAGATCCTGGAACGAAACTACCCGCAAAACCCCCTTCTGCAATAAAACACTAATCCTTTTAGAAGGAAGATTGGCACCATGTTTTCCAGAGACAGTGATGCGTAGAATGGTTAGTGTAACCTTTCTCAAGAACAAGGCATATGCGCTGTACAATCTCTTTCATAGCATCTATTGAGTTAGATTGTAATCTCTTTCATAGTAACTACAGACTGCGGGCCGGATCTGGCCCGTGGTGCCTAATAATCCAGCCCATGTCACTTCTGGAGGCAGAAGTTAAAGGTGCCCATGCATACACAAAATGCTACCGTAAATGCATCCACGGCTGCCGTAAACATATTTATGACATCCGCGGGTGTATTTACAGCAGTATTTTGTGCATGTGCCTTTAACCTCAGCTTCTGATGGGAGGAACCATGTAACCAACCCACTCAACCACGTGACCGGCCCACAGCCCCAAAAATTTGGCCACCCCTGAACTATGGAATTAGATGGTTTTCAATAACATCCAATCTTAAGATTTTTTTACAGCCTTCTTATTTTTAGATTTACTTTAAGTGAACTTAAATTTAGATTTGCTTCAAGTGCAGTACTATTCATAAAGTGTTTAACTTGGTAAGTCAAATGTGTATTCCATCTGAACTTGCCCAAATACTATGTCTGTCTTCACTTTCTCTTTTCTCGATACCATCACTACCAGAGCGCTCATTTTCAGTAATGGTACTTCTCTTACAGAATGCCCTCCTCAGAAAGTATCAGTCGAGAAATTGAGAAGCATAATTTTTGTTACATAGGTAATATCAATGTACCGTAACATGTTTTTCCATTGTTGCTGTTTTCTTTTTAATGTGTTATGGTATGTTATACTGGTGTTAGGCAAGAGCCTTTTCAGGGTCCGGGGGTTTGAGTGGTCAAACTAGGCAGTGTTGCCCATCTCTTGTCAATGATGTTAGGTCAGGACTAATTCACCAAAGTGTCCTCCATCTGACCCCCTAGGCAAGGTGAAAGCTGAGGGCTCTCGTAATGATCCGCCTAGCCAGCGGGTGACGTGATATCCAAATGGCTAAAAAACTGCATGCAGATGGGCTTGATTCTCAAGTCCATTCGCATGTGTAGAACGTCATCACGAAGATGTCTACCAATGAGACTTCTCAATGAATAACAACTCCAAGGTATTCAAGTTATATTATTATTATTCATAATCTTCAGGTAGGGCTAAATCTAATATTCCACTGGTAGAACTTCTGAATGTACCTTCCCAACCTGCAGCATCCTATGACCCACCCAAAATACTAGGTTTTGTGTGGCTCTCTTGGCCCACCAGACTAATTTTAGCAGGATGTAGGAGTAACACTGAGGAGTGGGGATCTCCCCTCCCTGTTCCATCGGATCCTGCAATTCTACCAAACAGGAGGTCATCCATTAGATCCTGCACACAGCCCTGATAAATGTCAGTCAAAATCTTGCAAATGTGAAGCATAGCTCGGGAAAATACAAAGTAATTTTGATGGCTTCCCATAAGAAGAAAATATTGTTTTTCTGGAAACGTACAACGGCTGAAAAAGATTTGCAAGAAATAATATTCTTATGGTTTTGCTGGTACAATTATGTATTGTTGTTGTTCAGTCGCACAGTTGATTCCGACCCTTTGCGACCCTATGGACCACTGATCTCCAGGCACCCCTGTCCTCCACCATACAATTATGTATACAATGGTTTTAATAAGCTATTTCATTACTTAGTGTACAGTAAAACAGATTATCATGCCCAAAGAAAAATTTAACATGCAGCACTGGCAGCATACCATTGGCTGGTGACTGATAATGTGTCTTTATGATGTCATTGTTGATATAGAAACCATGTGGCCACATAAGTAGTAGTGCCACTAAGCCAGCAATAAGAGCATGGACATCTGAGAGCACAGACAACACCAGGTCCATCAGGGTCATTGGAGCTGTTCAACTGATAGACATACTCTGTAAAGCCAATTCCAATATGCCTTACAGCTCCAAAAATACAAGCCCAACTCCTAAACCTGAGAGTCCATCCCAGACTGACAGGGACGGATCAGAACAAAGCAAAAGCGATAATGTTACGTGTGATAATCTAAATCAGACAGACAACCAATCAATGGATCAATTGTCAGCATCAATAACAAATCTGTCCTTAGAAACAGAAAGGGCCAGTGGCTCAGATATAGCAACTGATGACTTACCAGACAAACAAAATGGTTCTGGTGACTCTTTCTCCGAAGAACAAAGATCACCTTCACCAGCTAATGGTGAACAGCTAACGGAATCTGAAGTAATAGTGGGCAACCAGAATTCAGATGACAACCAAGTGAATAAAGAGCTCCAGGCTATTCTGCAGTGGATGGTTGCTTCTCATCTCAATGTCCCCAACCTGACCTTCATAAATGAGAAAGACAATGAACTGTCCAAGCTGCCACTGCTGGCTGAGAAAGCTTGCAAGAAAGCCTACACAGTCGGAGACATTCTCCAAGAGGTAAAGAGGTACTTTGTGCAACAGCAAATGAAGGCCGATGTGGAAAACATACCCTCCAGTGGACTTCTTGATTGGTTGCTTGTTAATCTGTAAAGTCAAGCCTTCCCTCTCTCCCTTTCATGTTGTCTCAACCAAGCCCAGGTGCCCAATCCATGCTTTTACAGGAGCAACAGATTCCATCACCACAACACCACTGGAAGCCACAATTCAACGAGCTCAACTTCTTGCTACAATGGTAGCTGGGCATGATCATCAATAAAAAAATAAAATGAGACAGGGAGCCAAGGTTGTCTTCTTAAAATACCCCAACGCCTCCTTATTACATTACCAGCTACTTTAGTAAAGGTAAAGGTTGCCCTTGCTCAAAAGCCAGTCAAATCTGACTCTAGGGTGTGGTCTGCAGATGTTTCTGTAGTCATGTGGTAGGCATTTCAAGACACCAGAGGGCACAGAACACTGCTACCTTCCCACCACAGAAGTACCTATTTATCTACTTGCAATTTCTTGCTTTCGAAATAGGTCGGCAAAGACTGAGAAGGGAGCTCACTCGGTCGTGCAGCACTCGGGTCGTGAACTGCTGGCCTGCCAACCTTCCAGTCATCAAGTTCAGCATCTTAACCACTAAGCCATCGCAGTCCCACCAGCTACTTTACTTTGTACCCCAAAACCTACAAATGAGAGGAATTACAGTAGTTTATTTGATAGTTGAGTCACTATATAGAAACCAAAGGAAAACTAGTGGAGGAGTGAGCTGAACGACGGGTTTGTCCTCTCAGTCCCCCCACCCAAATATTCTTAGAATACCCCAGAAACAAATTGATTAACTAAGTTTCTTTTTAGAAAGCTAAAACAAATCCCACAAATGGTGGGATTTTCCATGCAAACAAAAGTTATTTATCCAGAATGTACCCAGAGCACAGGGATAGTAATGCCATTTTAGGAAGCAAAGCAATCAAACTTATATACCGCCCCACAGCGCTAAGTGCACTCGCTGGGCGGTTCACAAGTTAATTAGCATTTTGCCCCCAACATGCTGGGTACTCATTTCACCAACCTTGGAAGGATGAAAGACTAAGCCAACCTTAAGCCCTGGTCAGGATCGAACTCTCAACCTTTTGGTTGTAGGACAGCAGTTTAACCAATGTGTCACTATGGCTTGCCATTGTTGGCAATTTGTGCTACCCGGCTGGCAAAAGTCCTAAAGGTAGAAAACTGGCCCTCCAGATCCTCCAAAGTAACTCACCACAACCTATTCTGATGTGCTACGATAGCTCTTGGAATACATTTGGACCCTGTACTGCACCTATCTTGCCATTCATCCAAGCAGCACATCTTTTGTAAAGCATTGCACACAAAACACCAGCCTTGTCATTGTGTGGCATCAAGTTTATCTAACATGTGGCAACACTAATACGGCTTTCAAGGTATATGAGATAATCAGGGAATGGTTTCACCTCGCAGCATGTTTCCATGGGTGAGAAAGTGAAACTAGGTATCTTGAGCACTCTGTGCCACACTGGATCTCCAAATTGTTATTAGCCAAGCGTTCTTTGAAAATCTAAAAGATAATTTCCCACAAAGAAAAAAGTCAGAAGACTCAAGATAACATTACATGCTATACTGTTACACTGTCTCATACGGCCGTTTTTTTCTTTAAAGAAACATCCCAGCATATAAAGCATTAAAAACAAGAATTAATAATTTCATAAACCTAAAGCGTGCAATTATTAAGATGCCCCTATATAGGAAATGCCCAATAATTCCATGTCCTGGGGATGGCAGATTCAGAAGTGGGACAGTTTTGAGTGGTGAAGACATGGTGGCTAACTAATCTTTCCTCTGGCTACAACTCTCACGAAAGGTTTTGAGTTCAAAATGTACATTAATTCATTCACACACATTTACACCCTGCTCTTTTGGTGCAAGCACTCAAGGGTAGCTTACCATTGTATAAAACTAAAAATACAAAAAAAAAGAATAAGTTACAACAGTAAAACAGTAGCATAAGAATAAAATGTGAATCAGAACACAATAATAAACAACCTGAGAAGTAAGCAATAAGGAACATCACCTATCCAAACCAATTAATATCAAAATAATAGCCTAATAAAAGCATTAATACCATAAAAATAATAAAGCATACTATGACAGCAGTAAAAGACAATACTGTAGCAGCAACATTCAATGGAAATCTGGGCAATCACTTTGCCAATCAAATGATCTTGGTTTTTCCTGTTTGGAAGAGCATGGGATGGGGAAGGAAAAGATTAGGGTTGGACTGCCATGTGTAGTATCTACACATTTCTTAGCGTAGCATGTAGTCTAGTCCACAGGAATGATGAAATAACCTCTAGACTAGAGGACCTTTTGGCAGTTGAAAATGTGTTGTAAGTTTTAGCAGGAAAAGTGAGCATTCAGAATACACACATTGAATTAAAAAAGCCATCACATGCCCATTTTAGGTTTTATGCTGGATTGTTTCTACAATGATGGTTGAAAATTAGATTTTCTCTTGGCCACATCTGGAGTGTTTTTGCTGGTTCTCAGATTGCATGCTTGGCAGTGTCCAAGTAAACCAATGGAATGTATATTCTTTTGTAAAGCTGTCTGTCTTTCAGTTTGACTTTCCAACTTGGAAAAGGTAGGAGGAGATGAAAAGGAAAGACAACACACATTGTTTTGGCTTGGAGCCAATGAGGAGGGGGAGAATGCAATCACGGTATGTCTAATTGGAAGGTCTGGGTGTTTAGCAATTAAATTAAAATCGTTTCTCTTATGATTCTTTTGTGCACTGAGGGGATAGATTGCACTGTTCTCCTGCTGCCTCCAAACAGGACCACACTTGTTTGTGCAATTAAGTGTACTACGCAATAACATTAACAATTCCAGAAGTCACTTTGCCCTGTGTTGATCAACAATGGTATTTCAAGGCAACAATTCATTCATTTTTTTATTACACTATATTTTTTTAAACACTGTTAGGTTGTTATCACCCATAAACAAATTAGCTGAAAAACATTTCAGAATACATTGGACACTGCTTGAGAACAAAAGGCGAAATAGTTATTTATTCTGGTATGGCTGTTCACCTCTATATGGTCACCTGTAATACTGAGATACTGCATGCCATTGTGGAATACAAATTAGTATGAACAAAGGGAAGGAGGAAAAAACTCAGAAGTACATTCTGCTGTGGCAAGCTGATATTATGCACAGCGGCTCAATGAAGTCAATATGGAGCACAAAACCAAGCATGCTGTAAGGAAAGGACTGAGACCCATTTCTAGCAATATGCATAATCAAAAGTAGGTTTCTTAGTGCATGTCTGCTAAAAGAACCACAGATTCCTAACACACATCTGGTTGGCGGACTGATTTTTAAGCACGTTGGTCACATTCTCGTTTTTTATGACATATTTAGACTATAGGAGATGTGTCATTAAAAATATAAAGCACTTACTCACCGGCTAAAGTTAAGCACATTTGAGTCTCATTTGTTTTAAAATGAGGACTGACACAACATTAAAATTCTCCCACTAAAATAACTAGAACAAATGGGCTTAACATTGGTAGGCTCATGCTCTCAAGAAACCAGAGCTTTCAGTACCCCCATAAACTGACTAGATCTGCTCAGGTTTGTCTCTAGCAGTTCTCATGTCTAAAGGGACAAAGTTCTGGATTTAGAATTCCAAATCCATCCACAAGATTGACTATCCACACCTGCAATTTAAAATTATTAAAAAGCCTCTCCACGACTCCATTCTAAGATCTTTCTAACCAGTAATTTCCAAATTTATATTTATTATTATTATTAATTATATTTATACTCCACCCATCTAGATTTCCCTACTCTGGGTGGCTAACAACAAAAAACTCACACATTAAAACAGTCACAGATTTTTTAAAATATGTACAGTACATATATATATATATACATACCAGAAACTAAAACCCTTTTGGCAACGGAGAGAAATAAAATACCTAATGCTCAGCTGTTGACTATACTCTTCTATTTTCCAGTTTTTACCTGGGATATGTTCCCCGCTTCTCTGGCCAGGTTATCCTGCTATGGTAATAGAGTAGACCATACTGCCAGCGACTCAGGCAGCAGTTAACTAACCTGAAAACTCTGAGGACTAACAGCCTTGGGTGCTGAAGTCCACAGGGAAGGGTGATGGTTCCCAGGTGCATTAAATCCCAGTTGAATCCATCTAGATGGAAGGCAGCAGCTTCATCAATACTGGCCTGGGGCTGATGAGGACTCTGAGTGCCAAAAGAGCACAGAACCAGAAAGTGACTCGTGGAACTGGATCAGTGGTATGGGGGTCATGCTGTGATGCAGAAGGCAGACAGATGAAAGGCCACTGCATTATATTCTCTGGACAGTCTTTATGGCTGATCGCCATGAGGATTGCCAATATTCGGATTCAGATACTGCAGAAGAATATGTTCCCCAGATTCTCAGACCAGAATAGCCAACAATCAAGGATGATAAGAAATTTTGTACAGCAGCATGTGGAGTCCTAAATTTAACAAACCATTGTTTTAAGGAAACGATATCATGGAAAATGTCTATCTTTTCCCACCTCTAAAATATCACATTGTTTCAAAGATTTTCCCAAGGAAGTTTTTTGGGGACTTGTAAAGACAATAAGTCTTTATCGCTCCAAATTCCTTCCCATGCATCCTTTTGAATCCTTCCTCATTAATTATACCCTTGCAGATATCTCCTGTTTAAAAGACTGGCATACAAACAACTTTGAAATACAACTAGCAGCATAGGAAGCTGATGGTTAAATCTTTATTTGATTCCTCTGTTTAATTACCATTTAATGTGAATTCATCTCTACCTAAATGTGTGTGCAGATTACCGATTTTTACAAGAGAGATGTTAAGTACTGTTTGGCAGTTGAACAATCCAATTGATTACACTCTGGATTTAACATATTGTAGAATACTGTACTGCCATGTCCTTTATAAATGCCTAATCCTAGTACTGCAGTGGCTCAAGTCGCTAAGACGCTGACTGGGAAGCGGAAGGTCAGCAGTTCGATTCCCGAGTACTGCAGGACGGAAATGAGCTCCCGTCTTCATCCCAGCTCCTGCCAACCTAGCAGTTCGAAAGCAAGAAATTGCAAGTAGATAAATAGGGACCACTTCGGTGGGAAGGTAACAGCGTTCCGTGCGCTCCGGTGTCTAGTCATGCCTGCCACATGACCACGGAAATGTCTGCAGAAGCAGACAGCGCTGGCTCTTCGGCTTAGAAACAGAGATGAGCACTGCACCCTAGAGTCGGATACGACTGGCTTTCGAGCAAGGGAAACCTTTACCTTTACTAATCCTGTTTTCCATTCTTCTGATCCAAGCTTGCCCTGCCCCCCCCCATAATTCTCAACCCAGAAATAATCTTAATTATGTTCATGATTTCCACATTCTTAGTAAAGATTCTTTTTATATAAATTTTTATTAATTTTCATAAAATAATAGAAATAAACATTACAAAAGAAAAATATGAAGAAAACATAAAAAACACAATTTAAATACATAGAAATTACATACACTCTATAATAATAGCATTGTATAAGCAATACTAACTCTTGATCCTTTCATACCAAAATCTTCTTTCAACTTATATTTTACAACTACTTCTTTTCATAAACAATCTATACTATTCATCACTTATCATTAACTATATTCTCATTATTTCATTATATTTGATTATAAATTTAAACACTACATACATGGAGGATTCAGACTAATATACTACGAATAATATTTATATCACCCAGTGATTTTTACAAGCCATGAGGATCACATTTATTAATATTTTAATCTTCCCAAAAGTTCATATGTTGAGGTACTGGTTTATCTCATCTATCCTCTACTAAAACATATTTCACAAATGGTCTCCATATTTCCCAAAACTTATTTTCCTTCGATACACCTTTTTTTACATTCAATTCACATGTAAATTTGTCATTTAATGCAATTTCCCACATTTCCTTACCAGAGAGCAAGCCACCAGCTGTTCTGAATCACAAAAAGCTTCATGCTTGGATATCACTTATTATCTTTCAACCCAGAGTAATCTCTGACACGAAATTATTATTACTTATTACTGCTACTCCATCAATTTCTGAATACCACTACAACACCTGGTTTACAACTGCAATTTGAAAATAAAAGATTTCTATTTGGCAGACAAGTCTCCAGATCAAAAGCCAGATACAGTACTTTCTTCACTCGGCAAGTTTTACAGACCAAAATTTTTTTTGTTCCTATTTTGTTCTATCAGTGTGAAAGTATGGGATGGGAGCCACACTGGAATATTGTGGGATTTGAATTTGCTTACATTGTATAACTATAAGGACAAGTGAAAAGTACTGTGGATAAGTAAACACAGAAAGGTTGGTTTGAAACAGGGGTGGCCAACCTTTTTCCGTCACGGGCCTGAACAGCATCGCAGGTCGAACCACGCCTCCTGGAAGCAGAAGTGGGAGCATTTGTGGCTGACATAAATGCACCCACTTCTGCATTTACACCAGCCGTGGGCAGGGTTGTGCATGCGCGGGTACATTTTATGGATGACGTAAGCGCACCTGCTTCCGGGTGCAGTGGAGGCAGCAACAGGCCGGATGGGATGGCGTCAGGGGCTAGGGACGGCCCATGGGCCATAGATTAGGAACCCCTGGTTTAAAACAAAAATCAGAACTCAGTCTCTAGTAGGCAGAGGCTTGCGTGCAAATTGCATCAACTGCTTCTGCCAAACACCAGCCTCCAAATCTTGACCATATGAATGCATATTGATACTTGGCTTAAGATCAGGACCGTAGCCAGAAGGAGGGCCGGGTGGGGTGGGGTGAAAACCCTCCTGAGCTAACAGCACCCACCCCCACCCCACCCCAGGATGCCAATGTTATATGTGTGTGTGTGTGACATTGTTGCCCCGCTTGAAAAATCCTATCCCCCCCACCCCACCCCTCCGCAATCTAGAATCCTGGCTACGGCCCTGTTTAAGATAGACAGCTGTGCAGATTGGACAAAATAACAAATTATTTGGTGGAAGAATCATGAAAAGCACTTGAAAATATCAGAACTTTCTAATTTGACTTTGTTGGGTTTATATGAAATTTTTAATTTTTGTGTCTGTTTATATCTGTTGAGTTTTATGCTGTTAACTGCCCAGAGTAGGAAAGTTTTTCCTAGAGAGGCGGGATATAATTTTAATAATTAAATAATAAATAAATAAATGTTCTCTTTGAAAAATGAACTCAAGGGAGAAGCAGGAGTAAAGACGTGGTCACAGCTGTCAATTTTGACCTGAACGATGGAGCTCTGCAGCCTTCCCTATCTTAGCAGAGTCTTAATGGAAAACCAGGAATGCAGCCAATTTGATTTGTACTCTTATGGGCTCTATGTAAATGGGAAGGGGAGGACTAAGCAAACATATCAAGGTCACTTCAAAATCCAGAAGACACAGCCTACAGAAAACATTAAAACAGGCCATCCCAACACTGAAGTTATTTATCAGGACTAAGATTTACACCAAGAGCAGAGAAATAGGCAACCAACAGACTACACCCAGATGCAATTATCTTCTTAAGTTCGTTTATATTTTAATAACAGTGTTCACTTGTATTTACCTATTGATTTCATTTCACCAAAAATACCATAGAGTTATAAATCCACAAGCCTATAATTAATAAAACAACAATTAAATCTACAAG
This sequence comes from Bradypodion ventrale, assembly GCA_035047345.1. Taxonomy (NCBI): domain Eukaryota; kingdom Metazoa; phylum Chordata; class Lepidosauria; order Squamata; family Chamaeleonidae; genus Bradypodion; species Bradypodion ventrale. The sequence continues at coordinate 324,700,172 of JAWDJE010000002.1, read as the reverse complement.
GAGAGTGACAATATCATAGAGTGCTGGTGTGACAGCAATACTCAACAGATTTCATCAATTGGAATGATGCAAACGTGCAAACAGGAGCAGTCCTATTTCTATAGATCACATGCGTGGGAAGCATGGACAAACCCGGGACACATTCTCACGACAGGCTGGGTGCAAAGTCCACACATCTGCCTCTCTAAAGTCTTTTGGACACACAGGATGTGCAGTGCAGGTTCCATTCAAACATAATTTCCTCCGTGCTCAGGATTAGATACAAGACCTTGTATGGCAGGGCTCCTTTGAGGAACCATGTGACAGCCAGTCCATCCCAAGAATTAGAATAACTGAATCTTCTAACTATGCAAAGTGGATTGTGTACTTGATTAATGCTGCAGATGTTTGGATATTTGGCCACCCCTGAACCAGAGCCTTCAATGGCTATTTGTATCGTGGATGGCAACCAAATTTAACTGACACAATGATGAAGTTGCTGACTAAAATCTACCTTACTTGGGTCTTAAGGTCACCTTTAAAATATTCCTTTCTTAGGCAATTTTAAGGGGACTGATTAGTAAGTGCCTTAAACCATCTCCACAGATCAGAAAATCTCCAAAGGGAAAGTCAAAACCTCTCCTTTCATAACCCTTCCAGTTGGTTCCAGCTTGCCTGAGGGGCTGAATATATTAATGACTGCAGAGAAGCTACAAACAAGGAACATACATATAGATTAGACAGATTCCTGAAATTAAAAACATATAGCTTAAACTTACAAGTACAGGGAAGTGATGTGAGCTGAAGCAGCTCCCAGGGAAGGAATGGCTGTCAGTTCATTGTTATTCATTCGTCTGGAAGAGAGAAACAAAAACATAATTTAGAAATCAAAGAGAAAGAGAGAGAAAAAGAAAGAGAGAGAGAGAAAGGAAAAAAGAGAAAGAAAGAGAGAGAGAGAAAGAAAAGAAAGAATATAGCTCATAAAGTCTCTGGCAATTACTTTGTCATAATGATAAAGCTCATTACAGTAAAACCCCTACTTAACAAAAAGTTTGTTCCATAGGCTTTTGCTTAAATCGTTTTTTTATGTAACTCGAAGCAAACTCATAGGAAAATTTATTTTTTATGTAACTTGAAGCAAACCCATTGGAAAAAATATTTTTATGTAACTCGAAGCAAACCCATAGGAAAAAGAATCTTTATGTAACTCGAAGCAAACCCATAGGAAATAATGGAAATCGGGACATGGTTTTAGCACAACATCATTATATAAGTTGAATTTTATGTGACTCGAGGCATTTGTAAGTCGGGGTTTTACTGTATTTCTCTTCCTTAACAACCTGAGTTACCTGGAACTTTGAATATTTGGAAAGTTATCTCTCTCTAGCACTTCCTGTATCTTGGTGACTTCCAGCCAAGAGAGACTCTGCCAAGAACTCTTGTAACAGAAACCCAGCTGCACATTCCATGCCTAGTTGAGTTATTGCTAACACATATTTATGGAACAGCAGCACATGTCAACTCCCCATGAAGGGTGGCCAAGAGCATGACATGTATTCAGCTACCAGAAAGTTTCAAGCATGGCACCTGATTCAGTCTCAGGCAGACCATCTTTTTCTATTGGACCAGCTGAGCGCTGCTGCTGCTACCATTCCCACTCATGTTATCTGCATGGCCCAAAGCTGGCAAAAGCAGTATTAAAAACACTCCGGCAGGATACTCATTGAGCTTTTACGAGTTCATTGGCAAACTGCATTTGCCAAATGAACATTTCATTTACCAAATGACAACTTGGCCCTTGAACTCAAACTTCAACACAATAAGGCAAAGCCTAACTGGCCAAAATGAAAATCCAGCAGCGTTTTGCAAAAACTGGGAATCAGCAGCATGACCCTTGTTGTGCGACCTTGGGTCACCCTTGACAGGAAGGGAAGGGCATCACAGAGACTAGACTGCAAACACAGCCAGTCCTGCTGTGAAGCAAGGATGAAATGTCCAGCTCAGGCAGCACCACAGACACAAGACAGAACCTGAAGAGGTGCCTGAAGAGGTTGGGCAAGAACAAAGGGATGGGCACAACCGTTGGTTCTGCGCTTCAGGCATGAAAGAGCCAAAGTGGTGCATTTTCAAGATTGTGATCCTTAGTATACAATTGTGTGTGTGTGAGGGAGGAGTCAAAAAACATAGTTTGCCAGTCTTCTAAAAAATATATAGTTTGCCAGTCATTCGGTGGGATTTTTTACAGTATCTTTTTGAGTGAAAAGCAGACCTAGTCCGCCACACACAATACACAACCAAGCATTACTAATACATATTTGGCCAAAAACTAGCTCTGAAAACTTGAGGATTCAAAGATAATTGCACAGTGCGTCTGCCCCCAACTCCATGCAGCTATCCTTTGAACAACTGGTTACACATATAGTTTCACAACCATTGTATAATCAGGCGCATAAAGGACAGACAATGTGAGGCAGAGAAAAACCACGTAACAACTACCCTTGTTCTATGCATTTCCTCAACAGGATTCTGTCCTTCATACTTGTTATACAGTGGCTGAGATCCACTAGTAAGTTGCAACCATTTGGCCCATTTATTCAGTGGGGAGTTGGGTGAATCATCTCCTCTGTAAACTCCACTGACTCAAGTTGCAATTTGCAACTGGATTCCAGCCAGTGCCCGTAAGAGAACTCAATGCTCCTAACTTGCACCTAGCCACATCGAAGCAGCGCTGTGGCTACACAGAGCATGCTACCAGAATCATTCATCACGTTGTGACAACTTCTGCCATTTCAAGTCCTGTACAGTACTGACAACCTTCATGACAGATGTAACCTCTTGCATTTGAGTTTTTTGGGGGGAGGAAGAGACAGGGACTAGAAGGCTTACAGCAGTTTTTCCATTAGGAAATGGAAAATAAAATTTCCATTCAGGGAAAAAAAAGAAATACTGGAATACTGCTCCCAGGAAATGAAGGCTGCAAGGGAGCACTCAACATGCTAAATCTTAAAATTAAAGGAGGAAAGAGTCTGTGGCTGGGTTTGCATGTCATAATAAACCAAGATTCTCATTTCTTAAAGCAGTGTGCTGGTAAACATTGTTCAATCACTCTCACTGCAAACAAGGGCAGGATGTGAGGGTTTACCACAGTGCCTGAATCCAGCGTTTTGGTCTGCCGTCCCTTCAACAGAATTGACCCAACAAGAATACCAAACAAGCCAGAGAAATGACCCAACAAGAACTACAAGAATAAGCTACATCTCTGGCTTATCAAGAGAGACATAAAACAAAATGTTGAATTCAAGTGTTATCCTAAGTAAATTTCAGATGGAGGGTCTTATTTAGTTGCTCCCACTTGGGCCAGGACTTATGCTGTCTTACTCATAATAACCTTAGGAATTTCGACCCACTGCAAAGTCCAAACACACTATAGAAATACTTGATTTCCATAAGAAGACAATACTCTGAAATTATTTATATTGTAGACAAAGCCAGACTAACATTACTTTTTAAAAAAAAAGCACCAAGCAAACAAGCACAGCCATTTCAAAATGAGATTATTTCCCAACAAAATAGAACTGAATCCCAGCAAGACTGAGTGGCTATGGGTCAGGGGCCCTGCGTTATCTCAGGAGCGACCATCTTTGGTTTTGGATGGGACTATTTTGCCCCAAACAGACCTGGTGTGTAATCTGGGGGTCCTCCTGGACTCGCGACTCCTGCCGATGAGCAGGTGGCAGTCGTGGACAGGAGGGCTTTTGCACAACTTCGTCTTATACGCCAGTTACGCCCACTCCTAAATCGGGACTCCTTGCTCATGGTCACACATGCTCTGGTCACCTCAAGACTTGACTATTGCAATGCACATGGGGCTGCCCTTGATTACCATTCGGAGGCTGCAACTGGTCCAGAATGCAGCTGCTCAGGTGGTGGTGGGGTACGGACGGTATACCTGTGCCTCACACCACTGCTTCAGGAGCTGCACTGGTTGCCAGTGTGCCTCCGGGTGCAATTCAAGGTGCTGGTAATGACCTTTAAAGCCCTACATGGTTGTGGGCCAGGATACTTAAGAGACCGTGTCACCCTGAGAACATCTGTCCGTCCCATCAGAGCAGACCGGAGAGGATCTCTCATTGTGCCATTTGCTAGGGAGGCGTGTCTCTCTAGCACCAGAAGGAGGGCCTTCTCAGTGTCTGCTCCGGGCGGCCCTTTGGAACCTCCTGCCAATTGAGCTGCGTCTCCAGACGGAGTTGCTGTCCTTCAGGAAAGGGCTAAAAACCTGGCTAGCAAAGCAGGTGTGGGGCATCTCCCTCTTTTAATCTGTAGGGGTCTGAGTAATTTTTGGTGGCAGTTTTAATGGTTTTTTTAAAATTGGTTTTTAAAATATGGTTGGTTTTATTTTCTGTGAGCCGCCCAGTCTTCGGAGTTGGGCGGCAATATAAATCAGAAAAATAAATAAATAAAATACATCATGCTAGATACAAAAACTTTACACCTTTTTATTCCTCTAAAGCAGGGATTCTCAACTTTTTATGTTGAGAATCCCTGCTCTAAAACACAGTCAGACGAAGGACCAATCTCTCTACTTGCATAATGACTACATTCTAGCACTAAAGTGAAAACTGATCTGGGTCACATAACATGCTCCCTTCTTGATTTAAAGAGTCCTTGTTTGTATGCTGAATTAGTCAATTAATTACCATAATAACAGTTGCTTGTCTGGCAATTTGAAAACTGTCTAATTTCCTGGCCTTCTTGCCTGGCCTTCACCCTCACTCTAGCAATTAAATGGCAGGAATCAAAGTAAAGATTGTTACCACGATAGGGATTCTAATTTTAACAAGGAAATGCATAATTGGATGTCATTTATTTACACTACATGTTTCAGACCAGCTACATTTTTTAAAGCTGATTTATTTCTATCCATGATTCATAGTACAGTATCTATAAAGCTCAAGGGAGAAGAGTTTTATAAGAGCTCATGGGGAAGTTAATTGGTTATGAAAACAAAATTTAGCTCTATTTTCTCCACGCGTGTTTACATTATTGTAAATGCCACTTATACCAGACTAACTAATTATCTGCCTCTTTCTAGGGCGGGGGAATAGCTGGCATAAGCAATAACTTTGCATTTTTTCTTATGTAATTCATATTCATGGCAAACAGCAGCAATCTAGCAGAAGCATTTTTGCTATAAAAAGCACATACACAATTTTCAGATGTAATCATCCTTTCCAGAAATCTTCATTTAGGAGTCCAGAAACAATTCTGATTTTAAAAATTATATATAAAGAAAGCTACTATGTGAAGACGTTCAACTTACATGCTGCCTCTTCGGGCATGCTTTTAACTTTTGACTGAGCTCCTGAATAATGGCTTTCATCTTAAGTTTGTTAGCTTGTTTTTCAAATTAATTTTTAATTGTACATTTTAATTCTTACAATAGTTTTATTGTCTTTTTAAATGTGTTATTTACTGCATTTTAACTGTATTTGTTTTAATTTGATGTGAGCTGCCTCTCATGGGAAGAAAAGTGACCTATAAGTTAAAATTAAATAATAAATAAACTGAGAAAGTAGAAACCAAAAAAATTAAGAAAGCAATTTGCTGTATGGCTGTAAGGTTTGCAGCCACCTCATTTTAATTCTCCCACATCAATTGGAAAGCAGGAAGAGTCAAGATTATACCAGAAATAAATATCTAGTTACTTTTGAATGTCATTTTAGTTTGACAGTAACTTACTGTTAGTATTATGTTAGATATTTGCCCCAGTACCTGTTAAAAAGCAAAGGTGGCCACTTTCAGTAACACCAATAGTTGAAACGTCTTTTTACCCCTTTGATCAAGCTACTACGTGTGGTAAGAAGGGGAGGTGGAAATGTCACTCAGTATAAAATATTTACAGCCCAGTTGCCAGGCTAATGTCATGTTGAAATGGATCCTGCTCAAAAAATAGCACAGTTCTCTCGAGGATTCACTGAAAGGCACTTAGATTTTATTTCATTTTTATATTTAAAAGGGGTTGCTCGGGAATGGAACTTTACCCCATTTACTACCTATTTCTCTCAAAAAACGATAACAGAATATCATTACCCTTGGACAAAAGGAGGATCAGGGGTAACATAGGCCAGAAACACATGTTTTGGCCAGCATCACAATGCTGCACCAAACAATGCCTCCTTGTATAATTCTAAGGGAACCCTGCTCAGGTCATCTTGTCTGTTTAAACCAGGGATTCTCAACCTGCGGCCCATAGGCCGAATGTGGCCCACGGCACCATGTCATGTGGCCCCCCACCCCAGGAAGTGCCATTTGGCGGAGGAAGGGCAAAATGGCCGTCCGCCCCCCAAAGCTGTCTGAGGGAGCGTGACCCGGGCCACGGATTTAAAAGGTTGAGAACTCCTGGTTTAAACAGTGCTAAAACTAACAAAATCCACTCTAATGGACTCAGTAAAAATTGAATCCTAATATTTAAAGCATCACAAAAGAACCTCAAATCTCAAACTCAACAAAGACTTTGATGTAGACATCTCTTTCCTTGTACCTTCCTTCCCAAAATTTAGGTTAACAATTAACAATCCTTAATTGTTTTTTATGTGTTATCAGGTCAATTCTGATGGGTTTTCAAAGTACCATATTTTCCGGCGTATAAGACGACTTTTTAACCCCAAAAAATCTGTGCCAAAGTCGGGGGTCGTTTTATATGCCGGGTACTTACCTGCAGCTTGCTTCATATGTCCGGCGGGAAGATAAAGGGAGCCGTCCCCAGCCCGGGAGGCCCCAAAGACGCCGCCTCCACTGCAGCCGCTCTCTCCCGCCCCCTCCACCGGCGGGGAGATAAAGGGAACCGTGCCCGGCCCGGAAGGCTCCGAAGACAACGCCACCACAGCTGCGCTCTCCCCGCCCCCTCCACCGGCGGGGAGATAAAGGGAGCAGTCCCCAGCCTGGGAGGCCCCGAAGACGACGACGCCACCGCAGCCGCACTCTCCCCGCCCCCTCCACCAGCGGGGAGATAAAGGGAGACGTCCCCGGCCCAAGAGGCCCGAAGAAGACGCCGACGCCGGAGCCGCGCTCTCCCCGCCCCCTCCACTGGTGGGGAGATAAAGGGAGCCGTTCCCGGCCCGGGAGGCCCCGAAGACGATGACGCCACCGCAGCCGCACTCTCCCCACCCCCTCCACTGGCGGGGAGATAAAGGGAGCCATCCCCAGCCCGGGAGGCTCTGAAGACGCCACCGTTGGAAGAGGGGTAGTCTTATACAATGAGTATATTGCAAACTCTACATTTTAACTAGAAAAGTTGGGGGTCATCTTATATGCCCAGTCGCCTTATACGCCGGAAAATACGGTACAAAAGTATTTTAAGGTGGGGCTGCATCAGTTGCTATCCTCCACACTAAGTTTCCATGGCCAAGAACGGATTTGAATACAGGTCTTCTGACCCCTAATCCAGTGGTAGTGAACCTATGGCAAGCGTGTCAGAGGTGGCATGCAAAAGCCTTTCTGCTGGCATGCGTGCCATCAAGGGGAAGCCCTGCCCCACGCAGCCCAGCCAAAGGAGCGGCGAGAGGGGAGGCTGAAATCTCAGCTGGGAGGGGAGGCTATGGCTGGGAGAGGTAAGATGGGGAGCACTTGTGGGGGAGGCCCAACGGAGGGGTAGGAAAGCCCAATGGTGGGTAGGAAGGCACGGCGGAGGGGTAGGGAGTCCTCATGGTGGGTAGGGAGGCCAGACGAGGGCCTGGTGTGGTGGCGGGGGCTTGCCAGGGGGCAGGTAAAGCTTAGGGTTGTGGGTGTGCTGTGCATGCACGAGCACAGCTTGAAGCGTGCAAGTGACATCACATGGGTGCACACTCAACTATGGGATGTCACAAGCACACAATGCCTGCTGCGCATCTCCCCTGCCTTTTTGGGCACTCAGTCTCTAAAAGGTTCACCACCACTGCTGTAGTCTGATGTTCATTGTGTCTCACCACACCAGGTCTTGAAATTGGTATGTGCCCTCCTGTTGTTTCCAGCGAATGACAATCCTAGTAGAGGGTTAACAGCTACTATTATTTTACTGTGAAAGATTTGCTGTTAAGAGTTATGTTGAATAAATTGTTACAGCATGTGGTTGGGAGTCTCTCTCAAAAAATGCAAATGGGACTGCTCTCTGTAGCAATTCTGGTTGATGTTCCTACATGGTTTTGATAAACCCCAGCAATGCACGAAAAATGTTTGTACATTTTAAAGAAATATATATATATTTGCAGTGGCAGTTGATTTGGCCTCTCAGAGCTTATACCATCATAAAAAATAAAAACCAAGCAGTGAGATCTTACAATCCCCTTATTCAAGGCAAAAACAGCCACTTAGTGATTAAGATGCTGATCTTGACAACCAGAAGGTCAGCAGGTCAGCAGTTCGAGACCTGAGTGTTGCACAACAGAGTGAGCTCCCGTCATCTGCCCCGGCTCCTGCCAACCTAGAACTTGAAAGCAAGAAATTACAAGTGGATAAATAGGTACCGCTTTGGCAGAGTGGGCAATAGCGTTCCATGCGGTTTGGTGTCTAGTCATGCCTGCCACATGACCACGGAAGCATCTACAGATGCAGACAGTGCTGACTCTTTGGCTGTAAATGGAGATTGACACCACCCCCTAGAGTTAGACATGACTGGCTTTTGAGGAAGGGAGACCTTTACCTGTTACCTTTACTATTCAAAGCAAGGAAGCAGTAAGATTTTCAGGGCTCTGGCTACTTTCAGGATAAAACAGGATTTAGGACAGAATTTACTGTGACTGGGTGGATAACTCAGTGTTTAGGTATCTGGCTGTGGATCCAGAGGTTACAAGTTTCATTCCCCACTGTGCATCCTTGCAGCAGAGCCAGCCCATGTAGCATGTATTCTCTATCTAGAAAAACCAGGGAAAGGTTGCTATAAATCAGAATTGACTTGACTGTCCAAAGTTATTAGTAGTAGATTGGAAGGGAAAATGCTCACCTCTGATCCGAACTAAATCTCACCAGTTCTGTGATACTATTAGGTGCGGTGATCCTTTCTTTGGAAGTTTAAGTGGCTTCCACACTAGAAAGCACAATTATTCTTCTAAACAAACATAGCTTGGCCATGCTCATTCAGTTCAGTAATGCAACTTAAAAGGTGAAACAAATATATGAGATAGACGCATTTCATACAAAGCGAGATAGTTAAAGCCTTACTTGGTTACAATATTGGTGCTTATGGTTTACAGCTTATGAAAACCCCAACCCCCCAATCTCATGTACGCTGTACGCCATGATCATCACAATTATAACGAATTAAGGCACCTGGGAGGGGTGAAAAGACAAGCCCCGAAGGCCCGTCCGCTGCCACCCATCTGCTTCGGGGGCCACCCCCTCCCAGCCCGGGAGGGGTAAAAAGACTGGCCCTGAAGGCCCGGATGCTGCTGTGCACGACGACACCCAGCTCCTTGGGGGCCAGCCCCCCAGCCCAGGAAGGGTGAAAAGACTGGCACCAAAGGCCCAGACATTGCCACCACCGCAGACGACGACGCCCAGCATCTTCGGGCCCAGCCCCTCCCTGCCAGCATTCCTGGGCACCACCACCCAGACTTGAAAGGTGGGACTGGTTGGATGCTGGACACGCTGCTATTGCTGCGGCAGAGTTCGGGCCCGGCTGGGGTATAGAGGCCCCTGTCTCTGAGCACCAGGCCATTCCACCTGCTGGCGCTCCGGGGCTCCGTCCCCCTCTAGACTTGTAAGGCAGGGGCTGTCTGGACGCCGGACCCGCCGTCACTGCCGCCCGCGGAGTTCGGTATCTGGGGCTGTGGTAGGGATAGACGGTTGCCCTATTAGTCTTAATATGTATTATACTATATCGTACTGTTTTTACTCCTTGCTCTTATGGTTGGATATTTTGATTGTACCATTGTATTGTATTCTGCTGGTTATATTTGGTTTGTTGCTGGGCTGGTGATTTGTATACTGCTTTATTGAATTGAATACTGTATTTTATATATTGTACTGCTGGATATACTGTATCTGGGACTTGTATATTGTAATATTGTGTATTAATTTGGATATTATGTATAAGTTGTTCACCATAGTGTTGATGATGTTTGTTTTTGAATTCTTGCTGACCTGATTGTGTTGTACTATTAATATGTTGTTAGCTGCCCTGAGTCAGCGCAAACTGAGGAGGGCGGGATACAAATAAAAATTGAAATCGAAATGACATGTCTCGCTTTGCATGTAGTGAGTCTATCTCATATATTTGTTTCACCTTTTAAGTGAAATGAATGGACATTTGCACGATATTCTAATTTTCTGAGTTTCACCTGTACAGTGTAAAATGGAGTGTGTCTTGTACTGTATATAGTGGCCTATAGTGGGCTATTTTGGTAATAACGGGGTGGGTCTTATACTACAGTGCGTCTTATATGCCAGCAAATACGGTAGTACAGCAATTCTTTAAATATCTTAGTTACCTGTCAGAGTAGTATAAGTCAGTTCTGACAGCACATAAACAGGACAAAACAATAAAAAAATATTTCCTGAGAGAGTCAGGGGTTGTCTAGCACCTGATTAATAATAATAATAATAATAATAATAATAATAATAATAATAATAATAATAATAATAATAATAATAATAAGGCAAAAAGGTCATACAAATCTGAAAATTTATTATTATTATTATTATTATTATTATTATTATTATTATTATTATTATTATTATTATTATTATTATTATTATTATTATTATTTCATGTCAGAAATTATTTTGGGTTGAAAGGATTTTTGCTGGAGAAGCTCCGCCCAGGAGATGTCCGAATGAGGCTCCTTTCATGTCCCCAAGAGCTGGGAGAGAGACGGATACTCAATCCATCATGCAGTACCCAGGGCTTGAACTGACGGCTTGCCAGCCTTCCAGCTAACAAGGCGAGTTTCTTAACCACTGAGTTACCGCAGCCCCAATTCATAGTTGAGTCTTTTTCTCCTTGCTAGCACAAAGCATATCCAGACAGCAAGGTGTAGCTAACTCATCTAGTCTAGCACTAACTCTGGCTATGAAGGACAGCAACAAAGAATAGAATATCAAATACCAGTGGTTTCCAATAAAGCTTTAATTGAAGGCTGTGTTCTACAAATTGACCACTTAAATTAAAAAAGAAAAACATGGAAGTACTACATGAAAGAAAAACAGTAGCTCACATTTAATCTGTTTGTGTAAGTTAGCAATACAATGAGAGCATGACATGGGAAACTGTATATATTTTCCTACAGCTATCCCAGTTAAAATGGAAATGAAGATGGGGAAAAAACAAAGACAGAGGGAAACTGAACTTATAGTCCTTTCACAAGAGACATACTTACACTTCCCGTAGGTTTGGCAGCTTTGCAAAGGCAGAAGGATCAATCTCTATCAACTTGTTGTGGCTCAGGTTTCTGTTAAAAATAAGAAACGGTAGGATCAGCATAAGAAAAGCCACAGCTCTCAGCAAAATTTGGCAATAATAATTAATTACCGTATTTATTCGAGTATAACGCGCACTCGTGTATAACGCGCACCCCTAATTTCCCATGAAATATTGGTATAAAATTTTTTTTTACACGCCTCGTCTCCCGCGCCACCCAATCAGATCCCGCCAGCCGCGCGCCCCTGGGCCCGTGGGTGGGGCAGACGGTGCATCTCAGCAGTGCCTACCGTACTCGGCGCCGGCTCCTTGAGTCGCGCGGCCCGGGTAGGCGTGGAGCACGCCGCGGCCCTCTCCCGTAGTGTTCCATTCTCGGTGGGTGCGTGCAGGTGAGCGGCGGCGGCAGCGGGGCCTGGGCGCCTGGGAGGAGGGCCGCGGCGTGCTCCGCGCCTACCCGGCGCCGGCTCCTTGAGTCGCGCGGCCCGGGTAGGCGTGGAGCACGCCGCGGCCCTCTCCCGTAGTGTTCCATTCTCGGTGGGTGCGTGCAGGTGAGCGGCGGCGGCAGCGGGACCTGGGCGCCTGGGAGGAGGGCCGCGGCGTGCTCCACGCCTACCCGGGCCGCGCGACTCAAGAAGCCGGCGCCGGGTAGGCGCGGAGCACGCCGCGGCCCTCCCCGGAGGGTTCCCTTCTCGGCGGGTGCGTGCAGGTGAGCGGCGGCGGCAGCCTGCCCAGGTCCCGCCGCCGCCGCCGCTCACCTGCACGCACCCGCCGGGTCGAGAAGGGAACCCTCCGGGGAGGGCCGCGGCGTGCTCCGCGCCTACCCGGCGCCGGCTTCTTGAGTCGCGCGGCCCAGTCCTCGTGTATAACGCGCACCCAAACTTTGAGCCTTTTTTTGGGTATAAAATTTTGCGCGTTATACACGAATAAATACGGTATTGCACAGTTCACTTTCATAAGTTGTTAAATACGTTAAAATAAGCGTACCCTACGCATTTTTATATGATCAGTTTTGAGACAAACTTGTAGAAATGCAAATTTACATTTTATGCATATGTAATATTGAGACCGCAGTGGCTCAAGTGGCTAAGACGATGACTGGAAAGCAGGAGGTCAGCAGTTCAATACCCAAATACGGCAGGATGGAATGAGCTCCCATCTTTGTCCCAGCTCCTGCCAATCTAGCAGTTCAAAAGAAATTGCAAGTAGATGAATAGGGACCATTTTGGTGGGAAGGTAAACAGCGTTCCGTGCGCTCCCATGTCTAGTCATGCCTGCCACATGGCAACAGAAACGTCTACAGAAGCAGACAACGCTGGCTCTTCGGCTATGAAACAGAGATGAACACTGAATCCTAAAGTCGGATACGACTGGCTTTTGAGCAAAGGTTACCTTTACCTAATACAGTATTGAGACAATGCCCAAATCCCTTTGCCTCATTACCTTGAGATAACACAAACAACATGACTTTGAGAAGTGAAGTGAATAAAGGGACAGGTCTTGTCCTGGATCAGCAACTGGCTAAGGGACAGGAAACAGAGGGTAGCACTCAATGGACACTTCTCCAAGTGGCGGGAAGTAAAGAGTGGGGTCCCCCAAGGTTCAGTACTGGGACCCCTGCTTTTCAACCTCTTCATAAATGATCTAGAGGTAGGAGTAAAAAGCAAGGTAGCCAAATTTGCTGATGACACTAAATTATACAGGGTAGTGAAAACTGTGAGAGATTGTGAGGAGCTCCAGAGGGATCTCTTGACACTGGGGGAGTGGGCAAAACAGTGGCAAATGAGCTTCAACACTAGTAAGTGCAGAGTGATGCATGTTGGGGCAAAAAACCCCAATTACATTTATAAAACCGCCCTGAGTTGGGTTGTACCTGAGTGGGCGGTATATAAGCGTGAAAAATAAATAAATAATAAATAAATAAACTGATGGGGTCTGAACTCTCTGCGACAAACCAGGAAAGGGACCTTGGTGTCCTGGTGGACAACTCAATGAAGGTGTCAACCCATTGTGCCTCAGCAGTGAAAAAAGCAAACTCAATGCTAGGGATCATTAGGAAGGGTATAGAAAATAAGTCAGCAAGTGTCATTTTGCCTCTTTATAAATCTATGGTGAGGCCCCATCTGGAATATTGTGTACAGTTCTGGTCGCCATACCTCCAGAAGGATATTATGGAGTTGGAAAAAGTGCAGAGGAGGGCAACCAGAATAATTAGGGAACTGGAACACCTTCCTTACCATCTGAGGCTGCAATGGTTGGGCTTCTTCAATCTTGTACGACGGCGTCTAAGAGGTGACCTGATTGAAGTTTATAAAATCATGCACGGTGTGGACAAAGGAGATAAAGAAAAACTATTTTCCCTATCGCATAACACTAGAACTAGGGGACACTCGATGAAACTTTTGGGTACTAGTTCTCAAACAAATAAGAGAAAGTACTTTTTCACCCAGAGGATTACTGGTCTATGGAACTCCCTGCCAGAAGAAGTGGTGACAGCTGTCAGTCTTGACAGCTTTAAGAAAGGATTAGACAAGTTCATGGAGGACAAGGGTATCAATGGCTATAATTATGGCTACCTAAGGACATCCTCGGGGTTGGAGAGATAGGCAGGATATCTCTCAATGTCATTTCCAGGGAATCCTAAACAGGTGAAGGCATCTCCTTGGGAATACCCTGAAGCAAATGGTGAGCCACTGTGTGAGACAGAATGCTCGACTGGATGGGCTGTGGCCTGTTCCAGCAAGGCTGTTCTTATGTTCTTATGTTAACTGCCTAATTTAAGAAATTACTGCGGACAACGACTGTTGTGGTTCAGTGGTTAAGAAGCTCGCCTTGTTAGCTTGAAGGCTGGCAAGTCAGCAATTCAAGCCCCGGGTACTGCATGACGGACTGAGCCTCATTTGGGCGTTCCCTGAGCAGAGTTTCTTCTGCTCAGAGCGGTATAGAAATGCAATAAATAAATAAATAAATAACACTAAAGATTTTTAAAAATTCAAATGTGTTTTCAAAGATAAGTCGATAGATCCCAAGAGAGAAAAGACCAAGCAAAAATGTGATTTGTCCAGATAGAGATAGCAAAGAACCTCTTCTTCAACACTTCTTCCCCAACTAACCACAAAACCAAGTCTGAGCTCGTCCCAGAGGTGAAGAGGGAAAAGGGCAGGCAACACAGGAGCCCTGCAGTCAACTATTTCTCAAAAGGAATGCACACGTGAACACAGAGTAGCAGATGTCTTTTTATGTCTTGCCATTTTACCATGTCTCAGTTTTAAATGACTTTATTAAGTGTTATGGCTCTTGAAAAACAGGGGGGAGTGTGTGTGGGTGTGTGGTGTGTGTGTGTAAAAGCAACTTGCTCATAATTCTGAACATGTATTCCCGGCTCTCAACTATATCTATTCCCTGCCAGAGGAGCACATAATTCTAAGACAACGGGACAAAAAAGTATTTATTTAATGACAGTACATGTCTAAAAACACCAAGCAACCCAAAAGGATGAAAATCAAGCCATAACACTGCTGTTAACATGGACAGCAGATTAAAAGTGCATAGTTGCTGGGTTGTTTTGAAGTTCTTTACTTGGTACCAAGTAAAGCTTCAGCACCCTGCGAAGAAAGTTTGCCACATAACTTATTTATCATGGTTGGGATTTTCTGCCTCGGGTGCCAAAACAACTTAGCTTGCCTGCAAGCCTTGACGGCAAGAAAAAGTACTCATTATCCTGCCTCAAAACACCAAAATACTAAACAGAAGAAGAGTGCAGGTACATAAAAATGACCTTTAGGTTTGGGAAACCTAAATTCAATTAATGAAAGGGGCACTGGTGGGATTTCTATCTGATCCTCAATTTGACATTACATATAACAAATTTTTCATTTCACACTCTAAGGCCAACCTCTTCCTCTTCCCATAAATATGGCAATTTGCTCCAGGGCCAGAGGAAATGGAAACTTAGTATGCTGTACCTCTTCATGAAAAGATGAGGAGATTTCTGTAGACAGAACTTAACTTTTTAAGTCCCCTGATTTATTATTCCAGTGTGGACTACTGACTGTACCTTTTACACTCCACTCACTAAAAAAACCCGCTACAAACAGGAACATTTGACCATGTGTGATGTTGCCTGAATTTTCACACACTTTGAGGGACTGCGGTGGCTTAGTGGTTAAGATGCTAAACTTGATGAATAGAAGGTCGGCAGGTCAGCAGTTCGAGATTTGAGGGCTGCAGGACAGAGTAAATTCCCGTCTCTGTCCCAGCTCCTGCCAACTTAGCAGTTCAAAAGCAAGAAATTGCAAGTAGATAAATAGGTATCACTTTGGTGGAAAGTTAACAGTGTTCCATGCACTCTGGTGTCTAGTCATGCCTGCCACATGACCACGGAAACATCGGCAGACACAGACAGTGCTGTCTCTAAACGGAGATGAGCATTGAACCCTAGAGTCGGACTGGCTTTCGAGCAAAAGTGAGCCTTTAACTTTTGATGGTAATCACAAAGAAACCCGTATAATGTATTTTCATTTTTTTAATCTTAGATTTATTGACTGTATTGCATTATGTATTTATATTATGCTGTTGGATTTATATTTGATGTTGTAACATTGTAATATATGTTGCCCCATGGTATGTTAGCCGCTCTGAGTTGCTTCGGCGACTAGGGCGGCATACAAGTCTAATAAATGAAATGAAATGAAATAATGGAAAAGCTTTGTTCCATGGAGCTCTTCGCTATGTGGTTTTTTCATTATGCAGATCAAATGGGCAATACCCCGCATAACAGGGGGGGGGGTGTTATACGGGGTTTATGTTATGTGGGGTATCACACAGAGCACACGAATGCTGCATTGTATGGATTTTTTGTTATGTGAAGCGTTCGTTATGCGGAATTCCACTGTATAACACAAATATAAATACAACTGAACTAAATTCTGATACATGATAAATATAATGTAACAGTATGGTTGGGCTTTCTTACACACACAAAGGCCAGATGAGCTCAAATAATCTCTACCTTTCACCACACACCCACACAGATAGATAGATAGATAGATAGATAGATAGATAGATAGATAGATAGATAGATAGATAGATAGATAGATAGATAGATATTTTCCAACAAGCTGTACCCCAAAGATTTTGGCACCTTTGGCTTACTGGCAGAAGAGTGACAACAAAAAGGAAAGGAAGTCTACAAAGGCTTGCAAATGCCCAATGCAGCTTTGATTAAACACTTTGTCAGCTTTTGTCCTAACACAACTTTTCACCACTCCACACACAAAAGGCACCCAGAGCCCCTGAACAATCAGAAATTCCTCCGGCTAAAACTGTCGAAAGATAGCCGCCCGGGTCTGCAGTTTACTTGAATAGGCACCCCACCCGAAGCCAAGAAATCTCTGCAGATGGCTTTGGCGTGGCATAACAGAGCCCCGGGCACACATGGCTGGACTTGAATAGGGGAAAGAAAGCTGCTAAGTTGCTTATACAGGCACCTTGTATACATATACTGTAGTGGGAAACCAACAAGGGACCTTTTCTTTTTGTTTTCTTTTTAAAAGCCAAAGGGAGCTCTTTTCAACAGACCACAGCTCAACTCCAACCTACTAAACTAGCTCACAGATTCAGAGGGGGATTTGATGAATTCACTTTTCCGTCCCCTCTGCAGGATACAAGCAGAAACAGGAAGCTACAGGACACAGGGTCAGTTACCAAGGCTTTTTTTTATAAAGAAAGCGAATACATCTTTGGAAAGAGTGTGTGACAGAATGGGGTATCTAAAGAACATTTTTCCCCTTCGAGGATTTGACCAGCAGAAATAAAGATGGCTAAAGAATTCTGCCGATTCTCTTACATGGTTTACCCTATTTATTTTTGTGAAAAACAAGCTTAAGACCAATATGCAATGGAGGGGGGTGGGGGGGAGAAACAGACAAGAACTTCATTTCAAAAAGTTACTAACTTATGGTAACAAGTAGTGTTTATTCATCAATTCAAATCTTCACGAAGGATCGTCGGGACCCTTTAATAATTCTCTAGAAAAATAAAAGCAATATATTTGAAATGTACTAGCAGATTTTTTTTCTTTACTTGAAGCAATGCTAATGTGCTAGTTTCTGCAATCGTGTCTCCAAGCGCTGGGAAATATTACTTATTACTGAAACATTAGGAAAAGGTTACATCTGAAGTGGTGCTGAGTAAATTTTACCCCCTTCTCCAGAGCAGAATTCATACCATGGTTTTGGATATACAGTACGAAAAAACAAAATGGGACAGAGCCCACCGGGGGGGGGGATGCAATTTCCCCCCTAGTATTTTTACCTATGACAGTGGTGGTAAACCTATGGCATGTGTGCCAGAGGTAGCACTCGGAGCCCACTCTGTGGGCACCCGTGCAGTCACTCCAGCACAGAATTTGCCCCACCCCTTTGCCCAGCAGGTCAATGGGAGTGCTCCCTCCCTCCCCCCAGCACAAAGTTTACCCCACCCCTCTGCCCAGCAGCCCAATGGGAGTGTTTCCTCTCTCCCCCCACACCCTGTTGCTGTGTTGGCATGTTGCGATAAGTAAGTGGGGTTTTGCTTGCAGTTTGGGCACTCGGGTCTCTAAAAGGTTAGCATCACTGACCTATGGTATATCTGCAAAAGAGGTCAGTCATGCTTAAAAACAAAATCCACAATATGTGAATGCTTAGGCTTAGTGATTAAAACACTGAACTTGACGACTAGAAGGTCAGCAGGTCAGCAATTCGAGACCCAAGTGCTGTGGGACTGAGTGAGCTCCTGTCTCTGTTCCAGCTCATCAACCAAGCAGTTCAAAAGCAAGAAATTGCAAATAGGTAAATAGGTAAAGCTTTGGTAGAAAAGGTAACATTATTCCATGTGCTCCGGTGTCTAGTCCTGCCTGCTACACGACTACGGAAATGTCTATGGACGCAGACCATGCTGGCTCTTTGGCAATAAATGGAGGTGAGCACCGAACTCTAGAGTCAGACATGACAGACTTTCGAGCAAGAGACCTAATGAACAGTACACATTAATTACAGGAAATGAGAATATAGTGGTACCTCATACAACAATTTTAATCCATTCTACGGGGCTCGTTGTTGTACGAAACAATTGCTATACGGTGCATGCATCGTATAGCAATTTTCCCTATGAGATGCCTCGTACAACGATTTTTTTTGCTAAGTGGTTTTTCCCATTGAAAAATTGTTGCACGATTTTTTTTCCATAGGGAAAATTGTTATGTGGGACGCCATTTCCTCCAAAAACCTAATTGTTAAGCAATTTCGTTGTTATACAGGGCGATTGTTGTATGAGGTTCCACTGTATATGAATATATACAATCCTCTTTCACATATGATAGAACTGAAGAGAAATTCTTATACAGAGAGACACCCACTCAATGATGTTCACCCCCTCCGGTCTACTACCCCAGCATGAATGCAAATTGTTTCTAGCTCAAATGTCTTCACTCAGTGTGTGAACTAACTTTGGGGGAATAGTTTTTCTACAATTAACCCATTTACGTTTTCTTCCCTTTGCCAGAAGGAGATGTATGCATAGGAATTCTGAGCTACAAGGGACACTGATGGCAAGCAATTAAGATGGATTTGAAAGCCAACTCATCTAGACAGATTTAGACAAATTAATGACAAATAAAGCTGAGCTATCAATCATAACCTGTATCTATTATATCCAAGATCAAAGGAAGCAGGTTTCCAGCTGTGTGAATGTGGAGAGATACAGAATCTAATTCATTTGCTGGTCTGCCGAATACTACTGGAAACATGTATAGATGGGGATTTAATTTTGGCCAACGTCAAAGCCAAGGAGGTGGCTTCATTTTAGCAGTTTAAAGTTTAATCTGTACACGAAAAAAGAAGCAGCTATCAGTTAATGGGGAGAGACAGTGGGAAAGGGCTATTGACATCATGTCCCCTTTATGGGCTTTCTACAGATAATCTGGAAAGAAATCATGCATAAAATGTCAATCAGTTATGTCAGTGAAAACATTCATGCAAAGCTATATCATGTCTTCCTATCCTCTAGATCAGTGTTTCCCAACCTTTGTTTTTTGGACTTCAATTCCCCAAAGCACCAATCAGCCAATGTGCTGACTTAGGCTTCTAGGAATTGAAGCGCCCCCCCCCCCCCCCCCCGTGGCAAATGGGCTCCACATTGAGAACCACTATGATGGATACAGCAGGTGAAAACTAAAAGCTTATTGAAGTTTGACTTACTCTCTCCAATAGCCCAGAGGGAACGTTTGTACTCCCTCTGAATCAGATGTGGTAATGCACAAATAAATTTACACAGATACTTCTTCACGATAAACTCTTTCACATTTTGATATAAAGAAAATCAAGGCTTTAGAGAACCCAAGAGAAAACAGGGATGGAATGATACCAATCTCTTGTTCTGCTAAGAATTTAACTGACTCAAACACGGGTTTTCATTAACAGCAAGCCGCAAAAGAGATTTCATCATGACAACAAACTCTCTGCTAAAGCACAGTTTAAAGGCCCCATTATACAACTGGAGAATACACTGCCATGCTTTCCATGCTCATTCTTAATTGCAGCAAACATAGAATGGCTGGTTCTATTAGATCCGCAGCACCTGGTTTCTAAGCACCTGGTTTCTATCCCCCTGTTGACTGCCTGAAAAAGAATATACTTCTTCTTCCGTGTCTAGGCCAGACGTGAAACTGCGAAAATGAAGGCACCTTTTGGTGAGTTCATCCTGCAGTTCCTTTTGCCCAACCTAGTGTGAAAAATATTAGCTGGTAACACAAGGTTGCCATTACCATGGTACACCAGATTGTGGTTCAAAAATACTACAATCTTTGAGGAGGCTCTTTTAGTACTTAAGAAAATTAAAATACTGTACAGTAAAACCTTGCGTAAAGAGTGCCTCGCTTAAAGAGCAGAATTTTCTCTGAATGGTCGCCTCGCTTAACAACTAAAACCAACCAAAAACTTGCTTAACAACTAAATCGGGTTTCACAATCCCCCCCCCCGCCAGAAGTCACAATCATTCACTTACAATGGTGTTTCGCTTAAAGAGCAAACTCGCCTAAAGAGCCATCTTTAAGCGAGGTACCACTGTACACCATTTCAAACATTTCCTTGTTGTTTTCTGAAGATATATATATGTAGATATAACAAAGATACAACTAGCACACTTCAAAAACTGCAGCCGCTGTTACGGTTCTGTTTCTTGCACACTTTTTTTCACCTTAAAAAAAGGTCTCAAGACATCTTAAAAAACAGTATACAAAAGTTGCAAACTAATGCAGTAAGAACCAATCTGGCCTACGATACTGGTCTGCAATAATGGACTGGAACTATTGGCTTGGTTAAGTCAGAAACACTTAGATGTGGTTCTAGACGCATTACTCTTTCATTCTGTAAACACAAGTCAAGTATGATCAATCGCTTTATGCAGGCAAAGCTAACATCTACCATGAGAAGAGCAAATAATTCTAGGAATTTGCTGGACAATTAAGCAAAGATATTCTAGAAAAGCACCTAACAGGGAAAGCAACCTGCTTTTACTTTGGAAAAGCTCTTCAATTCAACCCACATGCAATTAAATGTATCACTAACTACCACCACCATTTGCAATATAGCATAGTAGGGTAAAGTGAGGAGGTAGGAAGGACAGAGGAGCCAAACCTCCTCTTTGTAAATTTGCAGTCTGAATCACAGACATTACTCCTCTAATCATTCCAGAAAGTTACAGTAAAGCCAATGTCTCTATTTTGGTCCCAGCTATATTCTTACCTAGCCACTGGATTGAACATGGATTTGTCCTACCTATTTTGGTGAAATTAAAACCACAGAACAATTCATCATTACTGTTCTGGAGAGAAGCACAGTAATTATTTGGAGTGTTTGTTCACCTTTCTGAAGGAAAAAAAAAACTCTTTGCACAGCCCAGTCTGGAGTCTCAATGCCAAAGAAAGTCTATGTTGTTTATCCGGGGTGGGGTGTTAAAATGATATAAGATTTGGCTGATTTAAAATTTACATGTAATGTAATGGTACTTAATTTACATTCAGAAATAATGATAAAGGTCCACAAACAGATCACATCACATAAATCTTAAAGCTATGATATCACAGTAAACACTATTAGCAGCAGTAAGAGAAGATAATAACAGTAAGGAAAAAGTTCAGGGGCAAAACTACACAGTTCTAATGATCTTTTAGGTCTTGAAAGGCTTGCCGATACAAGTAAGTCTTTAGCAACTTACTCTTCCCATGAAATAACAATGAGTAAAATTCTATTTTGTTTTTATGCTAGCATAATGCAACTGGCACTGATCTTTATGATGAATTGCTGCGAGTAAAGAAGTTAATACAGACATTTGTTATTGCAAGTCACACAACTTAGCGGGCAACAGCATTTGCCTGCGCTAATTCCTTAACATGTGGGAATTCACCACCAAGAGTTATACCAACCACATTCTACTGGCAGACATAACCAATAGGATTTTGGCCCCGCACAAACACATAAAAACAGAATTAAATAGCCTCATTATAAAGCTCATTTCAACAAGTTTATTACAACAAGAGAATAGATATAGGAAACTATTTTGTTATATTTTCTTATATAGAAAATATAGGAAACAATTTTGTTATATTCTTGGATAACAAAAATGGAAAATTGAGAAAATCTGATTAAAGGAATCTTTTCCATGTGGTGCCAACTTCATGAGCTTCTATGGCAGTGATGGTGAACCTTGGCACTCCAGGAGTTCTTGGACTTCAATTACCAGAAGCCCTGATAAGCACTCCTGCTGATCAGGGCTTCGGGGAATTGAAGTTCAAGAACATCTGGAACGCCAAGATTCACTATCACTGTTCTATGAGAATACCATTTCCCCAAACTGAGCATCACCACTGAAAAAGCTTTGTCCGGCCATTACCTCTTTCGTCTCCAAAGGCAATACCCAAGATTCTTAACGTGTGACACGAGCCAAGATCTCTAAAGTCTTGCGAGTCCCACTCCAGAGAATTTTGCAGCATTTATTCATGTTCCGGAGTTACCAACTCCAATCTACCGTACTGCTTATGGTACCTTGTTGTGCAAGTTGACAGCCCGTGATTTATTGTGGTGGAACTGCGAAAATTATATAGCATAATAGCAAAGCATTATATGGCATAAGGCAGCGATTCTCAACCTGCTGCCTGTAGGCCAGATGTGGCCCTTGGCACCATCTCATGTGGAACCACCACCGCAACACCAGGAAGTGCCATGTGGTAGAGGAAGGGCAAAATGGCCAACCAGCCCCTGAAGCTATCTGAGGGAGCATGACCCAGCCCCTGGCTTAAAAAGGTTGAGAACTCATGATTTTTCTTTCAGCCTTGCTTTTAATTTCATCTTCCCAGTCTCTTGTTTAAAAATTTGGATTTGTTCTTCTTCTTTCAAAAGTCCAAACAGCACAAAAAGGACCAAACACGTTTGCTGATTTGTTTGTTTGTAGCTCTTTTAACCGGAGGTGTCCAGTTTCCACAACTGTACACCTTGTCTCCATCTAAGAAATCAATGGTCAATAACAATTTAGTTCCAGAGCCATGGTAGGATTTTATTACTAATAAAGGCCCTGGCAATTTAATGGATTCTGAAGACTGGCAACTAAAAGGAACCGAGGTAATTTCATTCAACCCCCACCCCACCGCCCCCAACTCACCCGCTTCAGAAAGGCCTGGATAAAAATGCTAGGCACAATAAAACAATAGTGTTACACTGAGAAAGAATTACCTTGAGGTATATATTAATTCCTTTTGAACTATCTGTTTTTTACCCTCAAAGGCTCCAAATGGAACTGCAACTGAGAACATGTCTTTTTTTCTACCTGTTATTTTTCAAAATGAAATGTATTTATTTTCATTTATTTCACCTCTTTCTGGAGAAATCTTCTATCCTACATCTTAGTGGCATGGGCCAATTTCATTCTGGGAGCTATATAACACATTAATTTTAATATCAACTCCACTTGTTTAAATAACTTATTATTGTCATTATTTAAAAGTAATTATTTGCACTGAAGAACTACTGAACATGCAAACCTCCTTCTGGCATTCTGAATCCAATTTGCCTACATGAAATCTTCATTTCTCCTGCTTTGTAATAATTATCCTACATCAGTCATTTGATGAGTCAGTTGTCTTTGTACGATCAAAAAAAATTATTTTCCATTCATTATTGAAAAATATGAGATGATCCTTATTAACAGAATTGAGCAAGCAAGTTTGTGCAACGCTGTGGAAAATTTGTGTTCTTGAAATAGAAATTTTCCAAAATCAAACTATCCTCCGGGTACCCATTTCATTAATATTTCCTTTCAGCCCAAACTAATTTGTAGAGGAGTGGTTTTTATTTTTTGCATCTTTCAAAGTACTGCCAAAGAATTTGGTAACACATTGGCATAAGATAAATCAAGTTAAAACAAGATCTGCTTTGCAGTATCAGAATTTAAGTATCCTTTGAAAACTTTAAATGGAATGCAAAAGCCTCTCCTCTTCCAAATCCTTTCTCTACTGAGCCATCCATTCGTTTTAAAAATGTCAAGCCAGATATATGGCAATATAGATATTTAGATATACCTTGAGGGAGTTAGACACCTGTGTGTGGGTGTATATATATCACAAGCATAAATTATTTAACAGATCATTTGTCACTGCAGCTGTTCACTGACATCTGATCAGGACAGGGAAGTTTAAAATAAAAATCAGCAGGATGTTAAGACCCCAGATTTCATGGAAAATAGCCACGGCACAGAACTTGAGTATTGTGTGGGAAGATCATATGGGAATTCTAATCTGGATCTATTTTAGACTCCCTCGTAGTACTCCTAATTTTGAAAACACAGTGTAAAATCTTCCAAAGATAGCTATCAGAAGAAACAGTCAGGGGCTCTTCTACTCAGGAAATACTTCCATAAACTCTTACCATCTTCATATTCTGCATAAATAACAGAAGCCTCAACTTCTTTCCCAAATGCTCTGTGCATGCCAAAGGAACTGGTGGCAACCATAAACAACAGCTGTATACTAAGCAAACATTTGTGGATCTCTGACAATATGGGTTTTTTTTAATTACAGGAGGAAACTGAATGTGTTATGCAACTGCAACATAAAAAGAGAGGATTATTTTGAAACTAGGATAACAACTTAACAGATACAACCCTCCTCACAAATAGGACTGTCCATGGGGTATAAATGTAAATAACTAAAATAAATAAATTTACTAGCTTATAGTAGCAATCCAGATCGAACCCCCTACAGGTGAAACTCGGAAAATTAGAATATCGTGCAAATGTTCATTCAGTTCAGTAATGCAACTTAAAAGGTGAAAAAAAATATGAGATAGACTCATTACATGCAAAGCGAGATAGTTCAAGCCTTACTTTGTTATATTGATGCTTATGGCTTACAGCTTATGAAAACCCCAAACCCCCAATCTCATGTACCCCATAATCATCACATAATCTCATATACGCTATATATCATCACAATTATAACGAATTAAGGCATGACATATCTCGCTTTGCATGTAGTGAGTCTATCTCATATATTTGTTTCACCTTTTAAGTGAAATGAATAAACATTTGCACAATACAGTATTTTTTGAGTTTCACCTGTACACTTGGCTTCACATGTGCAACAACGATGGTATCATCAGCAGTGGAAAACTGTTGCTGATTAAGGCTTTCCTTGGTGATTTCAGGGGGCCTACAAGCTCCTCATATTACATACAGGACAATCTATATGCACCTCAAAACTGCTTTTAACCAGTGGCAATTTGATCTTAGTCAGGGGTGTTGTCCTGTTTGTAGCGAGGTCATCACGGTTGTACACACAAAGCTGTGCAACAGGACTTCAGCCACTGTTTTGCTGAAATGGTGCAGAAACTGTAATTTTACTCCTTTGGAAATAGTTGACTTAATTCTAAAGGAACTGAACTATGAAAATCCAACCAAATTAAATACCAGTTGGGGGGGGGGATCTTCTACTGTACCATCTTCTCACATTCCAGGAGAGCATCTTATCTCAAAAAGGCTACTAAATGTCCAATTCTAACAGTTATTCCCTTCCCACCAGCTTCTCACTATCACAAAAACCAAGCCATTCTTTTCTGTTAAAAACAACTGGAGAATTATTCACCTCAGGTCCTGCCTTTACATAAACACAAGCCACGTAAAATGGTTATTAACACAAAGGAACATCTAAATTTGTATGGTTTCACAGTTACAAAGATGGACATTATTTATAAGCAGACAAAAATGGAAAGAGGGACTCTTTCGGACACAGTGGTCCACAACTTGGTTCATAATTCACTCTCCACATAACATGCGAACAGAATTACACATTAAGTAAATGAAAATTACTGAGGATGTCTCGAGTCATTTGGTGTTATATTTAGCTATTGATCTTACAAATTCTGTCATGCTAAATCCAGTGACCAGTCCTAGCTGGAATACAGTCAGAGGATCAACAGGTGTATTGTTTTTGGCAGTATGCAAGTGCATCACTTAATAATCTACTGTATTAATAAAAGCTTCTGTTAATAGGTTTTCTTGAAATTGCCAACATACTGCACTAATTACAGAGTTCAACCCAAGTTTCTCTCTCTCCATATGTATTTTATGGTACATGGAGCATCTCTTTTAAAAATCTACCAGAGAAAATATACAAAATATTTAGATATATTTTCCTGTCTTTTATTATTTCTATTTGTTTTTCAAGCTCTCTCTCATATTATCTAAATGCCTGCCCAACAGGTAAATGAAGCAGCAGTATAATGTGGAACAAAACAGGAATCAGGACAGACAGTTTCTATTTACATCATTATAATAGGTAGGCCTAGGATAACAGTGAATAGGTGGCCAGAACAACGAACCAGTAAATCCTTTTATCAAATGTCAAGTGTTTGAACAGTAAATATTATAAAAGAAGGCAAAACTGCCATGAGTTGGCAAAGAAACTCTGTATGTAGCTTCTGTAAGAAATATAACTACTTCCAATGTTCCTCCTGCACACTGAAATTATACTGACAGATATCTAGAGATGCAACTAAGATCATTGTATTGATTAGCCTATTGCACAAACATTGACGCTTGGTGTATGATACCATTAAGAATCTCATTTGAGCCAAGCACAAAACACTCATTATATTATTACGTGCACTAAAGCTCTGACTCATTCATTTTGTTTATTGGATTCAGATGTTTCAATCTATACAATCATGCAATCATTCAACCATGGTTTACAAAGGATACTGACAAACTGGGACATGTTCAGAAGAGGATGGCCACAATCGTTAAGGCTCTGGACTTGTTTGGACTTTCAGAATTTTTTTTAATATTAGAAAAGTAAGCTCCTGCAGCCTCTGAATCTATTCGAAACAAAACCTATTGGGATCAATTAAGGTAGGTGAACGTCTATGACACATCTGTGTTGCAGTAAAGCAAAAGAGAGCTATAACAAGAACTGTCACAGCCTCAAAGTGCTGAATAGAGGACCCAACTATTCAACCCTATGAGCTACAATCCCAGAACTACAGTCAAGATAGTGTAGATTCTACACTTTCAGGATGTTAAATCAAATTTAAAAGGATACTTTTAATAAATTAAATCGCTATACACCATGTTCTTTAAAGTATTAATAGGTGACTTTAGCTAATTTTTGGCAATATAATAAAGGTAACATCTCCTTATGGCATATGACATCAGCATATCCAGTGGTCTCTTTCCTAGACCTACAACAGCATATTAATTTTGTTTGAGAAACTTTTGACACTTGTGAATATTTAGGTCCTTTTAAACTACAGTGGTACCTTGCTTAAAGAGCATAATGTGTTCCACAGGATTGCTTTTACATGAGTTTGCTCTTTAAGCAAAACACCATTGTAAGTGACCAACTGTGACTGGGGGGGGGGGGGCTGGGGGGATTGTAAACCCTGATTTAGTTGTTAAGCGAGGTTTTGGTTGGTTTTAGTTGTTAAGGAAGGCAACCATTCAGAGAAAATTCTGCTCTTTAAGCGAATTAGTCTCTAAACAAGGTGCTCTTTATGTGAGGTTTTGCTGTATATTCCTGTGTCTTGGAGCTTGACTGACGACCACGTAGCTGGACCATGCAAACTCTTACTTTAGCTTAAAAATACTGCAAGGTTGGAAAGACTGTTCATACACTGTTCATCATTCAATGGTTAGGTAATCTTATTAGTTTAGTCACAGAATTACAGAATAATTGAGTTGGAAGTGGCCTTTTAGACCATTGAGTCCAACCCCTTGCTCAATGCAGGAATCCAAATCTAAGATGATCCGTCAAATGGTTGCCCAATTATCTCTTGAATGCTTCCGGTGTTGGAGCGTTCACCACCTCTCATGGCAGTTAGTTCCAATGTCGTTCTGCTCTAACTATTAAGATTTTTTTCTGATATTCAGCCTATCTGGCTTCCTTTAGTTTGAGCTCATTATTATGCGTCCAGCACACTGGAATGACCGAGAACAGATCTAACCCTTCCTCTTTATGATTAGCTTTCAGATATTTGAAGAGTACTATCATATCCTCTCTGTTTCCTTTTCTTGAGGCTAAACATGCCCAGTTCCTTCAGTCTTTCCTCATATGGCTTGTTTTCTAGTCCGTTGCCCTTTTCTATACCTGCTCTAATTTGTTTACATCTTTCTTAAAGTGTGGTGCCCAGAATGGGACACAGTACTCTAGATGTGGTCTAACTAGTGCTGAATAGAGAGGGACTAGTACTTTACGGGTTGGAGACTATACTTGTTAATGCAGTCACATCACGCTGTTGACTCAAACACTGTTGACTCATATTTAGCCTGTGATCTATCACAATTCTAATATCCTTCTCACTTGTAGAATTACTGAGCCAAGTATCCCATTTTGTAACTGTGCATTTGGGGGGGGGGTGTCCACGCCCCAGTGTGAAACTGCAGCTATCCCTGTTAAATTTCATGCTGTGGTTTTCAGCCTATCAAGATCTTTTTGAATTCTCCTGTCTTTCAAGGTATTAGTTATTCCACCCAGTTTTATGTCACTCGTAAATCTGGTAAGAATTCCCTGCACTCCCTCATTCAAGTCATTTATGAAAATGTTGAAGAGCACAGGGACCAGGGACCAGAGCTGAAACTTGTGGTACTCCACTTGGTACATATTCTTCACAAGCAACTGCCATACAAACACTTTTAGACACATGCTCCTCTTATATTTATGTATATGTCGAGCCCACAAGGACAGCATATGCTTTCCCACTCCTTCCTTTAATTCCCCTTTCTCGTCTCTATTCTCTATATTTATTTTTCTTTTTGTTTGTATTCAAACAAGGCTTCTCACTTGGATATATTTCAGAAGATACATTTAAATATTTACAGAATGAGTACCCCAGAATACCTTTGTTTCATCTTATCCCTAAAATTCACAAACAAAAACTTCCAGGAGCCCCGACCCCAGGCAGACCCAGAATAGCCAGTAATAATTCCCTGCTGGAGCCACTATCAAAATACTTAGACTCTCACATTAATTGTTTTGCTAAAAACACACCATCTTACATTAAAGATTCCACCCAGTTTGTCTCCGAATTAGAAGGCACTTACATACCTCCAGGTGCTATCATTTTAACCATGGATGTTGAAGCTCTTTACACCAACATCCCCACTGATGCAGCTAGGCAGGTAATCCAAAATGTATTAGATTCAAGAGAAATCTGTGAACCTCCCACTCATCTTTTGATCGATTTATTGGACTTGTTCTTGAAAATAATTATTTTCCTTTTGGAGATTCCATTTATCTCAAGATTAAAGGAGTGGCGATGGGCACAGCCGTCGCGCCAGGTTTAGCAAATATTTTCATGATCAATTTTGAAAAAAAGCACATTTATAATCATTCTAATCCATTTTCCAAGCATATTCTTGTATATGAAAAATACATCAACGATTTAATTTTCATCATTGACCATCAAGATTTTGCGATTGACTTTGCATCATGGCTTAACCAATACGATGAGAACTTGAGGTTTACTCATCAAGTAAATTACCACTCTCTCCCTTTCCTTGATGTAAATGTATATATCTCAAGCTATAGACAATTGGGAGTTAGTCTTTATTTTTTAAAAAAACCACTGATAGTAGTGCGTATCTAAATTATAATACTCATCACCCACCACATGTTAAGAATAATATTCCCTTTGGATTATTTGTATGCGCTAAAAGGAATTCCACTTTACATCAGGATTTTGCCACCACAGCCAATAGGATTAGGTCTACTCTATTACATAGAGGATTTCCCGATCATATAGTCAGTTATAACTTCGATAAAATCAGAAAGACACCCAGACCTAACCTCTTTAAACGCAAGGACAGAGTCAGGGGAGGCTCCATTTACACCTCTTTTGAGTTCTCTCCCTTAGCCTTAAAAATTAAAAGAACTATCTACAAGTTCTGGCATATAGTTCAAGATCTTCCAGGATGGCATGATAAGCCAAACATTGGCTTTAGAAGAACTAAAACACTTGGAAATATCATTTCTAAATCAGATCATACAGCACGGAGGTCCACAGGACATTTCCGATGCCACAGCTGCATCCAATAGTTGACATATCCCAGGTAAAAATTCCTTTAAAATTAGACACTTCAGCAATTGCAACAGCTTCAACGTGGTGTATATGATACAATGCCCTTGTCATAAACGATATATTGGACAAAGTTCTCGTCCAATAAAAACTAAGATATCCGAACATCGCTCTAAGTAAGATTCACCTGAATGACCTATCTGCGCCCCTCACTCCACATTTTACCAAATTGGGACATTTGGATAAAGATATTAAGTTTGTTGTTCTGGAACATGTTCGCTCTTCTAAATATGAGAAAATTAATATACGTAAAAAAACTTCTGCAGCGTGAAGCTTTTTATATTCATTTTTTAATACTCTAGCCCCGCAGGGACTCAATTCAGAAATTGAACTCTCCGCATTTCTTTAAGCTTTCAGGATAGTAAGTAGTGGTAGTCCTCTCCATTTTCCCCGCGCAGATGTTTCCCATCTCACACCTGCCAGCAATACTTTTTTCTACTTTTTCTACTTAAGCGATAGAAGCTGTAGACCTCACTAGCATCCTAACGCACATTATACAGAGCTTGTAGAGAGGCGGTGGACGCGCACAAATAATAATTCTTAGTAATATGGTAAGCTTTCTTAATAATATGGCAAGCTTTTTTCATTTATTATTGTTATACACTATGCTATTTAGTATTACTCTAAAAAACAGGTAATTTTCTCTCCATATGCTTCCAAACTAAGTTCAGTTATTAGATTATTTTGTACAGTTCAGATTATGTTTGGTTAGCATTATTGTAAGCTATATTATTTTCTGTATCATGTACATATAATTATTTTTTATTAATTGTTGTAGATTCCTTGATAAAAAACAGCAAGTCTGAAAAGCTAATAAACCGGATAGCTTCCTTATGAATTTTTTGTACATGTTAATAGGACCTTCTGTCCTCTTTGCATTCATTGACTGTACTTTCGTTACTTTTTGAGTAAAAGCCATGATTTTTTACAAACAGTTTTTTCTTGTTCCTCTTATTAACAAAAACCCTGCCAAATCAATTTCTTAAAGATTATCCCAGTTTAGAGCACTCGAGAAACAAAATGGTTGCCCCTTTGAATAATAATAATAATAATAATAATAATAATAATAATAATAATAATAATAATAATAATAATAATAATAATAATATCCCGCCCTACTCGGCACAGGCTGACTCAGGGTGGCATTCCAACATATTAATGGTGATACAATATAACAAAGACCAATCAACAGTATATAAAAACAAAATAAAGCAATGCAATGCAATAGGGAGCAACGATGGCAGCAACAAGTTTTTTAAACCACCACCGAGGGGGAGGGAGGAGATGCGGCGCTCAGCGGGGTCGCGGCGCTCGACGTCTTCCTCGTCTTCAGCCACCTCAACGCTCCGAAGTCCCGGCGGCCCTTTTAACCCCCTCGAGCAATGGTGTGGCCAAAGGGGGGAAGGGGAGGAGATGCGGCACACGGCAGGGTTGTGGCACTTGGTGTCTTCCTCCTCTTCAACCACCTCTGAAGCTGTTGGGACAAAATGGACACCCCCATCATGCAGGCAGGGCAAAATGGCCATCTGGCCCTTTAAGCTGACTGACAGAGCGTAACCAGGCCCCCGGCTTGAAAAGGTTTGGAACTCCTGGTTTAGAGTCCTTACAAGTAATACTAGGAAACTGCTTTGTTCGACTTGGGTGACTTGTGTTTGTAACTCCAGTCGTAGAGCTAAAGCAGGAGTTCTCAACCTTTTAAAGCCGGGGGCCGGGTCACGCTCCCTCAGACAGCTTCGGGGGCCACACAGCCATTTTGCCCTTCTTCTACCACATGGCACTTCCTGGTGTGGTGGAGGCGGGGTGTACATGAAATGGTGCTGCAGGGCACATCTGGCCCATGGGCCGCAGATTGAGAATCCCTCAGCTAAAGCTTTAGCCACAGGACAACCTCTTTTAAATTTTAACTACAGACTTATTTCCACAAGCCAGCTAGCATCTAGAATTACGCTGCAAACAGTAAGAGAACTGCAGAACACAAGCAGCCATCCTTTTTATCTGTAACAACAAAACAACCGAGTCATCATTCTTGCATTAGCCACAGAAGGAACACCAGGTGCAAACCTCCTTCGTGCAACATGTTACAGTACGTACAGCACAATTTTCTGGCTAGCACACAGCGGGCTTAAGCAAACTGCAGAGTCATATCAAAGCAATGCCAGAAACCTAGAGCAACACATGTCCACTGCCTTGATTTCACTGTGTCACAGAACTGGAAGAAAGAGGTGTACAATACCAATTTGTTATCTCAGTGCAATACCTACATCTCAAATATTTGCAAATACACCTCCTCCTCCTCCTCCTCCTCCTCTACTAAACTCCCTTTCTTGATTCCCCCACAGCTCAGACAGACAGCAGGCCTTTCACACCTCCCTGCCGTAATGCTGTCCAGAGCAATTACCCTACTTCTACGAGATAGGCCTGAGAACACACATCAGTTTAATTTATAGCTGGTGCAGCCACAACAGTAATAGCAGACTGGCCCCGAGGGCAGAGGTGGTGGTGGAGAGAGGCAGATCTGAAAGTGCTTGAGACCCGCGGCCAAGTGGAGAACACAAGGAGGCATGCACCGCTTACCAGATTTTCTGTGAAGATGGATCTGAATGACGAACAAGGATCTTCTGCTATTACCAGTTGTAAAAGGCCACACTGATCTGTATACTTATCTGTGATGCTAGCCAGCCATTGTGTGCCTCTGTACCTGGTGTGTATAAATTTATGCCATGAAGTCTCACTCTTATATCTGACGAAGTGGACTTGATCCACGAAAGCTAACATTAAAATACAGCAGTTAGTCTTTAAAGTGGCATGTTTTTTGTCTTTTTGTTTTGTTTACTCTCTGATACGCTTGTACAGACTAACACGGCTACCATTTTAAAAATGTCACAGCACTGATTCCTTGACAACTTAAGCAGAAATCTACCCATTTTTCAAGGTTACCTTATACTTTACATGTTTAGATGCAAGCCTAAATAGTCCTGTGGTTTTTTTACATTTAATTTTTATTGATTAAAAACAATAAAATCCAAACAACAATGAACAATATAAAAAAGAAAAAAATCATACAATGTCAGTCTCTGCTTACAATGCGTTTACAATGAGAACACAAAGTACTGATGTAACAAAGCATATATTTCATAGACATTGCATCACCAATAAATCTGGTCTGACACCAAACCCTTTGTGGGTTGCACTCAGTTACATAGCAAAGTTTGGCTCCACAGAACATTAGAATCCAACCAGTTTCCTATTGAACTTCCAGATCACTAACTACTCATACAATTCTCTTCTCTTACATGTGAGACCAATCAATCAATCAACCACTTTATTATGGTCTACAGCCAGCACAGTAAAATGAGAGTTAAAAAAATTAAAATGTAAATGCTTAGAACATAGTTAAAATACTGTATATTATTTGAAAAGCATATCCATTCAAAGTAAAAAGAAATAGAATAAAATCACTTTTTAAAATTAGTGCTATGGTAACTGCTACTGCAATATAGCATTCACGACTTCTGCCGTTGAGGGGCCTACCAGAAATGTTCTTCTAATCCCGATCACTGTAGCACAAAACTTGGCAGTATTCTGGGTAAAAGTGGGACTTTTGTCTGATAGTAGCCAGTGAGTGTAAGTACTGTTTGAGCCGCCAGAGTATTTGGAGAGCTGTGGGGATATGAGTTTATCTCAGATATCTCTATAGAAAGGACTGTACCGGTGATACAGGAGAAACTGAAACTACAGAACATGTTTTATGCATCTGTCCTTTTTACGGTGAGACCTTCACCTATGTAAAGTCAAGAATTAGAAAACTGCAACCCTGAAAGACATTTCCCGCTACTTTATTACATCTAAAATTTCCTAAAAATATTAGAGAAGTTGCTGTATCTTACATTTTAAATGCTGGCATCACTTATACCAAGGGTTTTCAACCTACAACACACAGGCTGGATCTGGCCCATGGCACCATTTCACCACTGAAGCAAACAAGTTTACAACAGCCGTAAATGTGCTTGCAGCTGTTGTAGCCACGTAAACACGGCCGTAAAACGTATCCGCAGCTGTCGTAAACGCGTTTACAACAGCTGCAGGTGTGTTTTATGACAGCGTTTATGGCAGGGGGAACCACCAGTCCAACCTGCTCAGCTGTCTGAGACGGGATGGTCCGGCCCACGGTATGAAAAGGTTGAGAACCGCTGACTTATACTAAGATCTGAGAAAGAAGACTTGATCATTAAAGCTCACATTAAAATACAGCAGTTGGTTTTTAATGTGTTACAACATTTTTGTCTCATTTTAAGGAAAGCATTCTTTGTCATTTAGGGGTGTCAAATGGGAGAAGGCATGATGCTCTGTTTAAGAAAGAACAAATAAGACCTCTAGTCAGAGAGATGGACATGATGGGAGAAGCACAGGGAAGCCAAACTTCATTGCCATCAGAAAACTCTCCCTTATCATTACCTCCAACACAGAACCTTAAAAATCCAACAGAGAGAATTCAATTAGGAAAGTGACCACATTATAATTTTAGACTCGAGGGGCACGTTTCATTTATAAGACAGATTATTACAATCTAGTTAATAGCTATTTCTGATTTACAATTTACGGAGAATATATCACATTTTTATTACTAACCTCCAGTAGGTAGATTAGCCATATATTTTTACGTGCCTGTAGTGCTGATGCAAGAATCTGTGACAACTCTCGAATCCAATTCAAAAGTAAATTCTGACTTATGATTACTTTTTTTTAGGGTTTTCTTGGTGGGAAATGCATACGTGGCTTACAATTTCCTTTTTCTGAGGGCACCTTGAAACTGTGCAGCTTGCCCATGACTGTACAGGGAAGCACTTCTTGAAGGAAAGACAGTGGAAAATTGAACTCCCAACATCTGGCTCCACAGACATATACAGTAGAACCTCGGATAAAATCCAAACTCCGTTCCACAAGTTTGGACTTTATCCGATTTTGGACTTTATTCGAATCAAATGAGCGATGCACCGGATAATGTCCAAAAAATGGACTTTATCCGAGGTTCCTATACCAAATACCTCGGATAACGTCCATTTTTAGTGGTTTTGGACTTTATGCAATGCACCATGTGTGCATGAAAACCGCGACTTTATGCAAATTGAACTTTATCCGAATCGGACTTTATCCGAGATACCACTGTACCTACAACCATTGAGCTTTCCAGCCAGCTGAGAGCACACACACACACACACACACACACACACACACACACACACACACACACACACACACACATAAATAGGTATTGTATTATCTAGTAGTTCTGAAAAATAGAAGGAAAAACTATGACCATATTGGGTAGCAGAAACGATATTTATACTATATAAATAGATTTATGTAAAGCCATTTTTCAGCTATTTCAAGCTAATTCAAAGGATACCTTATACTTTGAGAGACGCCTCTAAAGGCAGCAAAGAATCTTGCCTGCATATTACAGAGGTATAATTTAAAAAATGCTTCAAGATGATCCAAACCAGATGCAGCAATGATGCATCAGTCGTAGGCCTGAACATTTTCAAGTGATAGTAAGAGTTACCATGTCAGAGTACAACAATGACATGATCTCCAAACGTGTTTAGATCATGAGTATATAACACATTTGGGGACTGTGGTGGCATAGTGGTTAAGATGCTGAACTTGATAACTGGAAGGTCAGTAGGTCAGCAGTTCCAAGAATGCTACACGATGGAGTGAGCTCCCATCTGTCCCAGCTCCTGCCAACCTAGCAGTTCAAAAGCAAAAAATTGCAAGTAGATAAATAGGTACCACTTTGGCAGGAAAGTTAGCAGCGTTTAGTCATGCCTGCCACATGTCCACGGAAATGTCTGCAGACGCAGACAGAGCTGGCTCTTTGGCTATAAACAGAGATGAGCACTGAACCCTAGAGTTGGGTATGACTAGCTTTCAAACAGGGGGCAACCTTTACCTTTACCTATATAACACACTGAAACAAGACGGATTAGACAACAGGAGAAGAGAAAGAACTATATTCTAGCATTGGATTTCCCCAGCTTTTCCTTAATTGATGAGAAGCCAAGACATCATTGAGGGCTGTGTCATTCCACTTGTGCAATAGACTTCTTTCACCAACATCACTTCACACTTTGCAGAGTGCAAAGTTCACAACACTGATATTGTTGGCTCTCCCACTTGCAGGTTTTTGGCAAAAACCCTCTCTGCTTGGCTGTTCATTAACACGCAATCAGTACATTAAAGGCTTTGTTCTGCAGCTCTAGACAGAGTGGGTTTTCTTTAAAAACTAACCCTCTATCCCCACTGGTGGAGTTCTGCATGAAACAAAGAGCACTTTTTCCAACTTTATTACTAGAAGTAACCATAAAATTCTAGACACTTGCACATACTGTTTAAACTACCCTTCGCAAAAATTTCACCCAAGGCACAAACCGACTGGCACTCCAAGCCCCAACCTCCACCTTCACCAAATATCTCGGTACCAGCACTTAGCTGGACATCAGTTGCAGTTATTCACCTTGTCACATATAACTCTTCTCATTTTTATAGGAAACTCTGCCAGATGATTCACGCCTATAAAATGCTGCGGCATCACTCCATTGCCTAAGTCAGGAGTTCTCAACCTACGGCTCACAGGCCGACCCCAGCCCACAACACCATTTCATGTGGCCTGCTCCCTCACTCTAGTCGCCGCCGCCACTACCTCAATGCGTGACTGTTCACAAGTATAGCTAGGGAGATTGGTTATTTAAAAAGAGCAGCATAAGAACCTAAGAGAAACTCTTGTTTTCTTTAAAGAAAGACGGAAAATTGTTATCAACTTAGTTAATTAGACTGCTTTCAAGTGTACATAGATTTTTCAATTTTCTAGACACATCGCATTCAGAAAGCACTCAGAAATACTCTCAGCAATCATGCTAGGCTACCAATGGTGTTCCTTTATTACAGAATGGAAAACTGAGGAACCATGACACACCTTAGGCCACCTAGCAACATCCTGGCAAAGATGTCCTGGCCACAACCATGTTTAAGTATCACATGCTTGGGAACGTTCCCTGTTTTCACATTTAGTTAACTATACTCTGTCTTAAACAGCTGGAACAAGACTTCCCCATATTATCCCCTAATTTGCTGAAAACAGCCATCGCTCTCCAGCTGAAGCACTTCCTTTCAGATCTCAGCGGAGCCTTCTAGCACGAAAGGGGGGGAAAGCAGCTAAGCCCTCCAAGACTAGGTTTTAGCTGTGGCTCCATCCGTTTCAATTTTTAAAAATCTTGTTTCCATTTGTATCTCCAGCAGGGAAGGGTCCAGGCCACAAGCACATTTTCCTTGTTTTCCCAAGTATTAGGCCACCTTGCTTTTTTTTCTATGCTATGAAGAGGCCATTTTAGACACTGGCCTCCTTTTGACAACTTTTCTCCCACTTAAAAGTTTTATTCCAGTTCTCATGACAGGGTCTATTCTCCCCAGCCTGGCAGGTATCTCAACATACTTTCCACTATAAGACTATTCCTTATAGTTACAATCTGCTAACAATGACCTTCACAATAATGTTAATTTTAAGATGTTCCAAAACACGGGTTCCCAACCTAAGGCCCATGGGCAGGATCCGCCCCCCAGTACAATTTCATGTGCCACACACACACCTCCAAGGGCATTCGAGAAACAAAATGGCTGCCCGGCCCTCAAAGATGACAGAGAGAGAGCGTGACCCGGCCCCCAGCTTGAAAAGGTTGGGAACCCCTGGTTTAAACTATCTATCTATAGTATCTCTGAAAAATCTATTTGCCCCCATCTACATTCATCGAATCAATCTCCATGTAATTCACACTTATCAAACCCTCCTCTTTTTGACTGAACAAAAGTCAGTAGCACAAGCCTATATGGGGCAAGAAGACATTTCAAAAATGTCCAGCATTATGGGCCAGCCAAAGATAGTTTGAAAAACCCAGTGTAGTTTAGTGGATAGAATGATGGATTGGGTTTCGGGAGACATGGGTTTGAATCCCCGCTTACTTATAGAAACTCACTATGTATGAAACTGGTAAAACAATTCCTTAAATGTCTACTTATCTCAAAATATCTACTAGAGTCACCATAAGTCCATTATAGCTTGATGGCACATAACATACATACAAAAGAAGCTTGCTGTATAAGGTAAAGTAGCCAAAAAAATTTGCCAAAACTAAGGTGCACTCGTTTAGGGTCAACTAAGTTATGTTGATAACCTGAGGCAGGACACTTTTCTTTCTCTCTTGCAAAAAAAAAAAAGCATCACTTATAAATTAACAAATTGCTGTCTTTTCACAATGCCAACAAATATGTTCCCTGTGTCTGCTGGCTCTCTCAGTCTAATACAGGAGTTCCCAAACTAAGGTCCGTGGGCTGGATCCGGCTCATAGCACAGTTTCATGTGGCACCCCCACCCCTCCAAGGGCATTCAAGAAACAAAATGGCCACCCCCATCATGCAGGCAGGGCAAAATGGCCGTCTGGCCCTCAAAGCTGACTGAGAGAGTGAGACCCAGCCCCCTGGCTTGAAAAGGTTGGGAACCCCTTGTCAAATAGTATGACCAGCTCAGCTCAAACAGAGCAAATCATACATTCCACAGCACTCTCTTCTCCTCAATCATTATTACTGTTTTTAAAAAATATAGCACTAAATACATGTTTTCCTCAGCTTCATCACTTGGGACGTCTTGTTGACCTTCTCAGCACAAACACATTGTGCACTTTTCCCATCTCTCTGGAAAAAAAACCTGCCATGATCTGTTAAACATCTGGAGACACAAATGGAGAGATTATGTTAGATCAGTTAGCCAAACATGCACGTGCAGCACAGGGTAAAAAAAAACCCTCAATCTAGTGCCTAAAACCGGAGTGTGTGCTTTATATTTATACTGATTTACGGGATTTTCACTCCAAACATGGACAATGGACCCACTCTTTGTTCAAAACAATCATGACCCACTAACTATTATAGTAACAAATAGCGAGAAAAGACAGAAAGCTGGACAGCTAATGGCAACAACGACTGGCTGGAGGGCCACATTCAATTTGCATTAGCAGTTACACAACGGCAACTGCATTTGAGTTCTATTTTCATAAACATGATCAGTGCCAAATTGGTCAGTCAACACGATGTATTTTTTGTGTGCAGGAGGAGTATTTGGAAACCAGACCCTCAAAATATACCCAGAGTCAGAGCATGTCACATCAGAGAGCATTAGACTAAAAATAAATATATATATTTTGGGGGGGGGGATTTAACACACTCTCTGTTGGAATACAAGCCTGTGTATTATTCACTCCTTCAAGTCCTATGGCCTGGTTGAAATTTGCATTGGCACTCACATGTATGTGATAAGAACTCTTTAAATGTGATGCAGAGACTTTTGGGAGCTTATATGGACCTAAGAATATTAGTAGACTAAGTAAAAAAAATATCTAAGGCTATGATATAGAGCAACATTTTCCAAAGTTATTCTATCATGGAACCATACCTGTCAAGCACGGCTCCGGACAATACGGGATCTGCGTAGAACCCTTATGCGCAGAAGGGACCTGCGCAGGTTTCTGCGCAGAACCCTTCTATGCATGTGTAGAAGCCTTCTGCGCATCCCCTTCTGCGCATGTGTAGAAGGGTTCTACGCATGCGTAGAAGGGTTCTGCGCAAAAAGGGATGCGCAGTAACTATTTTTCCCCCACCGTCAAATTGCGGGATGGTGGCAGCTTCGGGCGCAAAAGTAAGAAAAGCGGAGCTAAATTATGGGAAATCCCGGCCAATACGGGATACTTGACAGGTATGCATGGAACATCTAAAATTTTAATGGAACACTTTGATTTTTTTAATAGAAAAATAATGGTCTTGCATTCCTCAAATGACAACCGTGTTTCTGCCATTTTTTTTTTACTAGCCTGCCTGTCACATGGTGATGCATTAATTCTTTTGCGCAAACGTCATACTACAGATTGCTACCATAATTAAATTCAACTTCAAAAAGTAAGATATAGCTAACATCTCTTAAAATGTATATATATTTTGGCATCCACTATATATGTTACAAATAAAGACATTTGGCTTTCTATTATATCACATACAGTAATACCTCATACAAAGTCCGCTTCATACAACATCGGATTCATACAACATCGCCTAATTCCTTGAAAAAAGTTGCCGCATACAAAGTCGTGCGACTTGTATGAGGCATTGGGGTTTTTCCCAGGTTGCGTTGTGCCTGGACAGTATAAAAGGCAGGACACATGCGTGTATTGCTCTTGTGGGTATTGCATGAGGCGAAGAGTGTTTAGGAGTGGTTTTGAGCGTGATTTTGGAAAAAAATTTTGAATTTTTTCATCAGAATTTTTAGAAGCCTTCCTGGGATATTTGCAACATTCTTCAGGCTCTTGGACAATCAGGGTTTGTTTGACATGTTTTTGTAATGCCTTTAGACAATGATTTCTTAAAGTTCTGTCAGTTTCCTGTCTGTTTCCTTGACTTTGCCCTGAAGTCTGTGCTGTTACAGTACAATGTATCTCTATGGAAATGACGTTGTACAAGGCATCGCATGAAGGATTTGGACGTTGTATGAGGCATCGTGGCTAGGATTTTGCATGCCTCATACAAAGTCCAAATCCGTATAAAGTCCAAACTTGTGGAACCAAGTTTGGACGTTGTATGAGGTATCACTGTAGTTTATTTTTCCATTTAAAAAACTGCACAGCTAGAAAAGCAAGATTCAAAAGATGATGAAAACCATCTCTTACATTACCCCATGTCAAACACCATCTAGCACATTAAAAATGGCAGAATCTTCTCACTAACAAGTCTCAGTGTCTTAGCTCAAATTCCAACAAATTCAATTTGATGTCCTGCAACCACACAGAATCTGTGAATAGGTCCATAACTCTGAGCCAGAGAGATTTTCTAAAATATGAGATTTCTAACCCGGCAAATGATTACCAGATGTTACCCAATTTGTAAATGATTAATCTATCATGATCATGAGCACACAGACAATGAAATTTGGGTGAGTACAATTTCAGAAAGCATCTCCTTTTTAAGAAGGAAAAAGAGGGGAGGAAGTGGAAACGAAGAGGCTGACTGATTGGTTCAGCTGAACAAACGTTTGTTTTCAATTATATTTCAGATTCCTCTAACAATAACTGTGTGGCGTCTGGCACCAACTCATCACAGTTTTTGATGTGGTTCTCCACTTATAACAGAAATGGAAGAGAAGAGGCAGAAAGGAGCCAATCAACCATTTCAGCTTTTAAGTCTCAAAAAGTTTTCTACAAGACAAACACTGGAGCAGAATTCTGACTTCCTAACTAAACACGTACAGTATATAGAAAACTAGAGAGAGGAAGGGGTTTTCTTTGTTAACGTCTACATAATCAGGTTCAGATCACATCTTCCTTTAAAAGAGCTGCATTATTATGATATAGTGGCAGAAAGTAGACACTAAGTCTCCATCTGTGCAGGTACTCTTGCTTTATGGCACCGTTACTCAAAGAATAATTCGGAGACCATCAGAAGAGTGACAAGGTAGCTCAACTTCACTCATTACTCATTGGAGTTGGAAAATAAATAAACTATTTCTTCCCCTCAAAGCAGTTTCCAATAAAAATGCTGCAATTCAAACTAGGATATCTACACAACAAAACACATTAGGTTAAATAAACACACATGCAGATGAAGTAGGGGATGGGATGATCTATCAAACGTATGCACTAGTAGAAAAGAAACTGAGAGGGGGAAGCCGTTTGGCACACTGACATGTGCAGTAGGGTGGTACTGTACTGTTGCTGATTCTTTTTAGCTCTAGAAGATTCCAAGTCTTTGCGCATGTGTAAAACCATATATGTGATACTCAGAGACCACAACGAAGAAGAATGGGCATCATTACTCTATTGCAGGAGGGAATGAGCTTCCGTCTTTGTCCCAGTTCCTGCCAACCTAGCAGTTAGAAAGCAAGAAATTATAAGTAGATAAATAGGGACCACTTTGGTGAGAAGGTAAGCAGTGTTCCGTGCGCTCCAGTGTCTAATCATCCCTGCCACATGACCACGGAAACGTCTGCAGAAGCAGACAGCGCTGGCTCTTTGGCTTTGAAAAAGAGATGAGCATTGAACCCTAGAGTTGGATACGACTGGCTTTCGAGCAAGGGAGACCTTTACCTTTACTCCTCATTTTGAGGGACAACAATTGTGAAGTAAATAAACATCGATACCACTCCCACAGCACTAGTTAGGACCTAACTAACTTTTCTTCTTCGTTCCCCACCAACCCCATTCACAAATTGTTTTGTCAGATGTAGTAGCCATGGCCAGACATAACAGTGAACAAATTATATGTTTTGGTTCCACCTCTACCCTTGCTGAAGGCAAAAGCAGAGAATGCATGGACTTGTAACTCCCATCAACTGGAGGAAATATGCGTAATGGATGGGCGATTAGGAGAGCTGAACATAACTGCCCATCTGATAATAAAATTAAGAAATCCACTTCATGTGATGGCTGATGGAAGTTGTAGGGCAAAAACAAGCACAGCTCAACACTCAGCATTGTGCCTACTGAGCCCAACAATTATTATTTTCTGTTGGAAGATGGAACTAGGCCTGCTTCCACGCTACATAAGCTAGCTTGTTGCCCTGAAACATTATGGAAGAAACTATTCCAATCTAGCCAGCTTGTGTTTGTGAAAATGGGTGGTAAGCAGAGAATCTTGTTCTCTGCCATCTCTAGTATAATGTCTTGAGCCAGCCCCACCATGAACAGAAGAAACTGCATGAGAGACCAAGGTTGTACCTTTACCAATCAATCATCTTTATTACAGTCCAAGATCAGCATAGTACATAAAAAGGAACAGAAGTTAAAATGAAGGTACTTAAAATATATTTTTAAAAGGAGCCAACCCCACCATGAACAGAAGAAGCTGCATGACAAAGGTGTAACTTTATCCTGTACCCAGTGAGGTCACTGAACCAGCACCAAGATCCACTGCATTAGAAGTGACACATTTTCAGAATTAGCACTTGGGGACATCAAATCAAGTTGTAATGTAGTTGTATAACCCATTATTGCACACTAGTTTGCACAGCCTCTGGTGTAACTGCTTCCTTACAACTCACATAAGTGCATTTTTAAAGGAATTTTCACTCCACTGGTGTTGGCTGGAAATACCTGGGTCAGGAGTTTGATTATTCACCAGGATTGATTTAATTCAAACCATATCAATGTAAATTATATTATGATTAAATTACAATTTAAATCACTAGTCAGTAAGACTAGATTTAAATAATGATTTTCTACATAAAGTTTCAAGAGGTTTCACTTTCATTTTTACTGCTTGTCACACACTCTTCACACTTAGATTCTTGTGCAAATCTATTCCATTCACAACAATCTTCTACTCGTTGGCTTTTTTTAAAAAAATGCCGTATATCATCGACTATACGTCATCACAAATATAAGTCAAGGTACCTAATTTGGACCTCTAAAACTAGGAAAATAGACTGACCCAAGTATAAGTCGGGGGTGGAAAATGCAGCAGCTGCTAGTGAGTTTCAATAATTAATGTACATGAAAATACAGTAAAATTAATTAATTTAGACATTTGTGTGGGTATGTTTTTGAGTGTTTACATTGACCCGAGTATAAGTCGAGTACCATTTTTTGACCTCATTTCGGGGGCTAAAAAACCTGACTTATACTCGAGTATATATGGTAGCACTAAAGAGTTGATTCTGTGCACATACATTTGTAAAGGAACAGTGGGATTAAAGACTTTTTTATCA
This sequence comes from Bradypodion ventrale, assembly GCA_035047345.1. Taxonomy (NCBI): domain Eukaryota; kingdom Metazoa; phylum Chordata; class Lepidosauria; order Squamata; family Chamaeleonidae; genus Bradypodion; species Bradypodion ventrale. The sequence continues at coordinate 324,656,350 of JAWDJE010000002.1, read as the reverse complement.
ATTCTGTGTTTATTTTATAACAATTTTGCTGTGAAGAAAGATATCTTCTCTGCAAATGCAAATCACAGTTTTGAGAAGTGTAAAACTAAGCATCTGTGATAATATCTTTTTAATATAAAAACTGCCCAACAGTCTTACAGAAACCTCTGGAAGAGCGTAATATTGTCAATGGTTTATTTGAATGAATTAATAATATTTATTATGTTTTTATCTAACTGGAAACTGCCCAGAGTGGGAAAATATCCCAGATGAGCAGTAGAGAAATAAATGAAGGAATTCATTCATTCAAAAAGTTTAACCTTTGGACTATAATGTATCTTAAATAGAAAAGAATCTTTAGATAGTTTTTTCTTCAAAAAACCATTGTATTAAAAAATCTAATTTATTTTTTAAAATCTAATTTTTAAAAATATATATTGTTTTTTATCCACTTTGTTTTTCACTGTGCATCTGAGGAGAAGAATCAGCCTATAAGGCCTTGAGTGAACTGCATGTCCTAGGGTACCACCAGAAAAAAGGACTGGTAGACCATCTGTTGAGTGCATTATACCTCGAAAACCTTGGAAAGGATAGCCATGTTGGGCTTAGTTGAATATCAGAGGCTAGAGCAGTGGTTCCCAACGTGGGGCCCATATCCCCCAGGGGGACTTCAATTCCAAGAAGCCTGTATCAGTACATTGACTGATCAGTGCTAAGGGGATTGACTTAGGCTTCTGGGAATTGAATTCCAAAAACCAAAGGTTGGGAAACACTGGCCGCTACAGCTGAAACGAATTTAAATTTAGGGTGGCTAGAAGCAAATCCAGCCCTCCAATTGCTGACATCAAAACCAAGCCAATTTATGCTTACCAGTTCAGGAAGTCTGCAAAAGTCTCTAGTATGGGGCCTTTCTCAGAAGCCAAAAAATTGGTTCAGCAAATAGATCTGCGGTGCATATAGAAAGAATGTTCATACGATGGGTAAAATAAAAATGCAACCTTTCTCTGAAATGGTTTCAAAGTGCTACATTAAAAAATATAGTGGAAAATCAGTATCCAGGAATTATTTTCTGTTTAGCAAGAGGACTTCACAAGGAGCTGAAACTAAAATATCACCCAAAAATCACATTTTCCCAGCTGGCATTCTCTGCTATGCCAGGAAAATTTTATGTGCCCAAGGAATTACATATGAAGAGGTGAGACTCAAATGGATCACTACATTCCTTTGCCTACATCTCAAATGTTCACTTTCATTGCTTCAGGTAATTTAACCAAAGTTTCCAAAGGTGGCTATTTGCTTTTGTACAGGTATATTTGATGGAATATATTTGTATTTTTCTTCAACAATTCTGCTTAACTGAATATAAAACCAAGTCTCCCCTCAACATAACACAGGGGTCCCCCAAACATTTTAAGCCAGGGGCCGGTTCACAGCCCCTTAGACAGTTGAGTGGTCGGACTGGTGGCCACCTACCACCCAATCCTCACCACCACCACCGGCAGCAGGACCACCCCAAGCCACCCACCACTCCCCCACACAGCTTTCCTGCTTACCAGCCTGGAGGAGCTGCTTGGTGTGGGTGAAGGAGGGGTCCAAGCTGTACTTCTTGCCCGTGTCTGCTGGGAAAGCAGCACTCAGCCAGAACGACACCTGAGAAAGACACACTCAGCTACATGTGGCTGTTGTTTCCGCTGCCGCCGCCTCAATCCTCGTCCCCTCCGCTTGGCTTGGTGTCCCCCTAACGGTGTTCTGTAGCAGGGCAGATATTGTAAGGTTTACAACATCCGCCCTGCTACGGAGCACCGTTAGGGACATGCCAAGCCAAGTGGCGGGGACAAGGACTAAGGTGGCAGTGGTGGCAGCCGGAAAGTGCAGGCTGGATGATTTGATGCTGTGGGCCATAGTTTGGGAACCCCTGACATAAAGTGTCATGGCAAAGTACTTATCACCCTCATGGTATTATGTTTGCATTCAGTAAGAGTCTTGCCAAAAAACAGAAAAGCAGTATTAGTAATGTGTCAATTCTGCCTCTACAGGTTAGATATTAAAGCAAGAGGCTTTTAAAACCTCTTAAATGTGAATTCTATTTATTTTAAATAATAGGATCTACATACAGTACTCCAGAAGCAAAGACTAAGAATATACAACCTAGAGGCTTGTTTCGCTTTGCATTTTGTTTTAAATAAAAGCCCATTAATTTATTGCAGATGACCTCTGAAGAAGGGATAGTACTAGTGGTGTACTCTATGTTCTTCTCCTTAAAAGGAGAGTCGGTAATGGATATTTAAAAGTCTATAATACAGGTCTGGGCATTAAAGATGGAGAAGAAAAGATACTGGTAACTACCATGCTTACAGGTCCTTACCAAGAGATTTTCATAAAATCCACACAACCACTTCCCACACAATGTGCAGCAGATGTCCTAGATGCAATGGAAAGGATTGTTGAATATTCTCAGATAAAATGTACTGTTGATTAAGCTGTAGGAAAACTCAATTTCCTCACACATTCACTCAGCACTGTGAAAAAGGCGTTTGAAAATGACCGCATATCAACTGCACCTGTCTTGTGCAATAAAACAATTACCTGTGAAATCTGCTAACATGGACTAAACTCCTCAGTTCACCCAATTTGTGCACTGGATCACAGGCAACACTCCAAGAGTTCAAATTCTCACCAATGAAGGAAGAGTATCAATGAGAATTATATGATAACCCTCTAATTACGGTGCTTTCAGTTTAGGTGAAAATGAGACAGCCACCTCTCTATTAACTAACAACAATAATTTCAAGAAAATAGCTGTATTATTTTAACACTTACAGCACTGCGGTGGCTTAGTGGTTAAGATGCTGAGCTTGAAGACTGGAAGGTCAGGGTTCGATACCCAAGTGCTGCATGATGGATCTTGGGGACATGAAAGGAGCCTCATTCAGGCATCCCCTGAGTGGAGTTTCTCTAGCAAAAATCCTTTTAACCCAGAGTAATTTCTGACATGAATGTTTTTAACACTTGTAATAATTGCAATTCAGGCAGCTTGATTAAAGGAAATTCCAGCATTCCTTTCGAAAGTTGAATGTGAATGCTACAAGATGTTTTCAATGCCACAAAGCATATGATGTGCAACAGTGATCAGGAAGTCATCTGTCAGATCTGCTCTGACTTGGATTCCTCCATTGAGCCAAGAGAATGGACTCAATGACCTCACAGACCCCTTCCAACTCTAGGATTCTATGATGAGAAAGTCACATATCAAATCCAGATGGTTTCAGGCTAAGGTACATGTTGGTTTTATGGTGGCCATTTTACAGAGAATAAACAAATTATCCATGCTGGGGGTGGGGTCTCAGTAATAGTTCCTGCCTTACAGTTGACATGCTCTAGTAGCCACAAAAGCCACCCAAGCAAGTCGAAGCCAAAGGAATTCTGTGCTGGGAGCCTGGAAAAACAAACAAATCCCACAGAAGATGATGGAAATAAATGTTCTGAGGAAATCTGGGATACAGCGGACCACAACACTTACCAAACAACATTTCTGAGCAGATTTCACATCTATTTCCATTTAATTAAAAATAAAATTCCACAAACAGTACTGGCACATCACATACTTCAGTGACGCAAAGGAAACCAGGCTAGAGTTACAGCTTTTTGACACTCTAATCTTCAACCCATCAGTCTAAATCCAGTTGCCAATTCCAACTAAAGCAGATGTCCACGAACCAACTGTTGAATGGCAGGTCAACGCATCAGCAAGTCCAACTGATTGGGTAAGTGGTTGCTCCTGCTCGAAAGTCAGTCGTATCTGACTCTAGGGTTAAGTGCTCATCTGTTTATAGCCAAAGAGCCAGCGCTGTCTGCATCTGCAGACATTTGCGTCGACATGTCATAGGCATGCCTAGACATGAAACGCTGTTACTTTTCCACCAAAGTGGAATTTCTTGCTTTCGAACTGCTAGGTTGGCATGAGCTGGGACAGAGACAGGAGCTCACTCCATCGTGCAGCACTCAGGTCTCAAACTGCTGACCTGCCAACTTTCCAGTCATCAAGTTCAACATCTTAACAACAACAACAACAACAACAAGCCACCACAGTCCCCTATTAGATCTGCTCTAATTAGCAAATTTCTACATACATTGGCTGAAATTCTGTTGTGCTGCTCTACATCCATGAAACAGTTTGGCTTCATTACAACAGCCAATTCTCGCTGATTACAATTAATTTTGAGGAGCATAAGTCTTGTACACAAGGCAATAAATTCAAATCCACCCCAAAAGCAAGCCTTTAATCAGTGGCAATGTACCTAACAATATCCTTTCTGGTGCATACACAAAGGTGTGCAACAAGATTTCAGTCTGTTAACAAAGCATGCGATGGGCTAGATCCAGAAAGAACCATGCTCACACTACAGTCAATGAAATCAAGGGGGATTTTTTAACATGAGTAGATTATTCCATTGATTTCTATGTATTTGCTCTAATCACATTCAACTCTATATTAACAAAGAATAATGTTTCTAAATGGAGGCTTTGTTTCAAAAGGATGGTGATGGATGCTTCTGTAGCAAAGTTCAAAACAATTCAGGATGCCATATAGGAAACAATGGGAAAGTATGAGACAAAGAAACTTCCTCACTCTATTTCCACAAATTTGGAGAAGCCAATACACTGCATTTTTAATGCCTTATTTATGCCTTTGAAAAAACAAAGCAGCTGAACAACCAGCATTTATTGTTGCTTTCATTTTATTTTGACAAATTGAGAAAGGCTATGTCCAGAAGATGGGGAGAAATCACTTTGGGTATCAATTTTTGCTTTCAACTGATTTTTTAATTTTTATTCTTACCTTTTTGGTATGTAGTTCTTAAGATCTTATACTTTGGGGGTCTTCTTTCCATTTACAGTCAACCCTCACATAACGCGTTCGGATAGCATCATTTTCGCTTAACGCGTCGTTATGCACCACGAGTTCCCCCGCATAACGTTTTTATTGTCGTTGTCCAGACATCAACGCTAAAATAACTGCCATTAACCGGGCAAAAATGTTGTTATGCGGGAAACTCCATAGAAACCCGCATAACAAAAATTGCTTAGCAACGCTACTTGGGGAACCAAGTAACGTCGTTATGCGAGGGTCTACCATACATCCAATGAACTGGGCTGCAGTCCAAAAATGTTTATCTCAAGTAAAACCTGATAGTCCTCAAGCTGCTATAAAACTTCTTGTTATTTTAAGATTCTGGGAATTCAAGTGCAAATAACAGCATAGTGTTTCCAAGCTCTGACTCTGAGCAAAGAACATACTTTTCATAATGCTAACAGTATATTTACTGTAGCACCTGGTTCATTCAGTCCAATGGTAAGGCTTGCATGCTTCTGGGATGAACACAAAAAAAAACCATTTAAAAAAATATTTATAACCCCATTAGTATTAGTGTTATCCACCCCTAGATCAGTGTTTTCCAAACTTTGGTTTTTGGACTTCAATTCCCAGAAGCCTAAGTCAATTCCCCAAAGCATTGATCAGTCAATGTACTGACTTAGGCTTCTGGGAATAGAAGTCCCCCTGTGGGGCATGGGCCCTACATTGGGAACCACTGCCTTAGGTGAAGAAGTTATACAGCAGTAACTTTGGCACAAAACCTTTCTGAGCTTTTGATTTCTAAATAGAGTGATGTTTCTAATTTTGTCATTGCACATCATCTTTATGTGATAAATCTTTAGATTCAGGCACTATCATAACAGTATACGAAATTCTGGTAATCTAGTTCCTTATTTAAATGTATAGCAGCACTGCGGTGGCTTAGTGGTTAAGACGCTGAGCATGGAGACTGGAAAGTCAGGGTTCAATACCCAAATGCTGCACAATGGATCGTGGGGACATGAAAGGAGCCTCATTCGAGCGTCCCCTGAACAGAGTTTCTCCAGCAAAAGTCCTTTCAACCCAGAGTAATTTCTGACATGGAATTTTTATTTATTTCAATGTATACATATGGATGTGTTTGGTATCTGTAGAGTGCATCTTTTCACCATTTCAAGACTGCTCTGATACAAATTACAGCAAACACCTGACTGTGTTGGAAGGCTGACCCTGCCCTTTCAGTCCTTCCATTCCTGGATATCTAAAAAGAAGTCTGCTTGACATTGGGGCCTTTATCCACTTTGGAAGGCCAACTGCATTGCAGTCCCAGACTATACAGAGGTTTCCACACACATGCTTCCCCTCCTCAGACATCCACACTCAGTGTTCAAAAGGAGTGGAACAAACACTCCATTCACTGTGCCTCCTCGCTCACACGACACTGACATATAATATGGTTATGAGAAACCAAACAACCCTGCCATATCCTATGGCAATGGTGGCGAACCTATGGAACGTGTGTCAGAGGGAGACTCAGAGCTCTCTGTGCGGGCACACAAGCCATTGCCCAAGCACAGAGTTTGTCCTGCCCTTCTGCCCACCAGCCCAATGAGAGCACTTCCTCCCCCCTCCCCGCCCAGCACAGACTTCACCTCACCATGTTAGCACTTTGGGATAAATAAGTGGATTTTGGGTTGCAGTTTGGGCACTCGGTCTCTAAAAGGTTCCCCATCACTGTCCTATGGTCACATGCATGGGCCCTGCAACGATACTCAGTGTATTGTACTGGACAGAGTGACAGACGAGGATTCAGGAGACCTGTGTTCAAATCCCTGCTTGGTGATGGAAATTCATGGAGGAAGGAGTAGAGGGTGTCAATAATAAAACCACACCTTAAATATCTTACCTCAAAAGGCCTGTCAGAGTCACCATAAGATGTTCTAACTTAATGGCACATAACATGAGCCATGCAAGTGCTGGTATAGCTCTGTAGGTTGGAGAACCTAGATCTGGGAGTTCCAATCTTCAAAGATCACCCAGACTGTATATGGCTAACTATTGTCAACCGTGCTCTTCTGGGTAACCAATATGATCCTGGAGAATTAAAGAAGCAGGGACTAGTAAATCACTTCTAACAATTTACACTTAGAAAATCCTGGCAGGCTTGCCATAAAGTTAGAATCAACTTTATAGAACAGGAGTTCTCAACCTTTTAAAGCTGGGGGACAGGTCATGTTCCCTCAAGACAGCTTTGAGGGCCAGATGGCCATTTTGCCCTTCCTCCACCACATGGCACTTTCTGGTGTGGTGGAGGTGGTGGTGAGCCACATGAAATGGTGCCGTGGGCCGCACTCAGCCCATGGGCCGCAGGCTGAGAATCCCTGTTATAGAACATTATGGGCCCTGTCCAATGTTACTTTTCCTTCCTGCTCAGGTACAGTGATACCTCATACAACGTCCAAACTTGGTTCCACAAGTTTGGACTTTATACGGATTTGGACTTTATATGAGGCATGCAAAATCCTAGCCGCAATGCCTCATACAACGTCCAAATCCTTGCCTCGATGCCTCGTACAATGTCGTTTCCATAGAGATACATTGTACTGTAACAGCACAGACTTAAAGGCAAAGTCAAGGAAACAGAAAGGAAACTGACAGAACTTTAAGAAATAATTGACTAAAGGCTAAAAACATTACAAAAACTTGTCAAACAACACTGATTGTCCAAGAACCTGAAGAATGCTGCAAAAATCCCAGGAATGCTTCTAAAAATTCTGACGAAAAAATTCAGAAAAATCCAAAATCGCGCTCAAAACCACTCCTAAACACTCTTCGCCTCATGCAAAACCCACAAGAGCAATGCACGCATGCGTCCTGCCTTTTATACTGCCCAGGCACAATGCAACCTGGGAAAACCACGATGCCTCATACAACGTCACATCACTTTGTATGAGGCAACTTTTTTCAAGGAATTAGGTGATGTTGTATGAATCGGGTGTTGTATGAAGCGGACTTTGTCTGAGGTATTACTGTAGTTGGAATGAGCCAGGGAAGGAGGAGAGAAACTGGACCTTAAACCCACTTATTCAATCTTAAATCACACTGAGACCTAATCCAGATCTTGCAACCACTATCAAGGCCTGCGTAACAGAGGTGAACACCCACATCCTGGTAGTTTGATGTTTACATTTTTATCACCAACAATAAATAGCAACAGGAATTGAGAACTGCTAAAATTAGAACAGCCTAGGAATTCTGAAGAACAGTGAGAGGTGCAAAACTAAATGAGAGGACAGTTTGAACAGGGCGCACAGATCTGGCCACACGCCCCAGAGAGGTTATTATACAGCCCAGGAATATAAATGACTGGAACACCTCCCCCACAAAGAAAGATACAGATCAAGGCTTGTGGAACCACTGTTTTTGGTAAATCATGGCAACCTGTCTGATACCCCTAAGAACAAACACCAATATATATTCTTGATGTAATTACGCATTTCTTAACTGAAAAGCTGTATTTTGATGAATATACAGCAACAATCCGAGAGAGATCAATGCTACAACCAAAGGTTAATTTATACCTGCTCTTTATTGAACACTGTACCTCCACATTAAGTGGCAAACTGGTTTTGAATATGAATGGAGAATTTCAAAGCTTGCTTGTAGCCCAGCCCAGGGGTAGGAATTAGAGCATTAAGTAAACATTAGTCAAGGAATTCTACTGGGCTAACATGAGCCCCTTATATGAGCCAAGAAAAAACAACATTTTGGCTCCTTGTATCACTGTACTGCATGTATATTCTCCATGCCAATTAGACGAGATCTCCATAACACAAACTAGCATCTAGGTCTGGGGTGGCCAAACTTTTTGCGTCATGGGCCAGACACATGTTTGAGCAGGGCAGTCACATGGTTCCTCCCACCGTAAATGCTGCCGTAAAACGCATCCATGCATTTACGGCAGTATTTATGGCAGGCGCGGGCACCTTTTATGGCTGTCGTAAATGCAATCACTTCTGCTTCTGGGAGCAGCAAGGGTGGCGGCAGGCCACATGAAATGATGCTGTAGGCCAAGGCCGGCCCACGGGCTGTAGTTTGGTCACCCCTGGTCTAAGCAGGGAAAAAATAAGCAAGTAGATACTACATGTTATCACTTAAGCTGCTTCTAAAGTCTCTGTTATTATGGCAACGGCAACAAGTTCAGACATGCATGACTCAGTCCACAACATAATGGGCAGGGAATGGGAATCCATGCCCAAACTCAGCTCACTTGAATCTAGGACTTCACACATTGATTTCAGCTCCCTGAAAACTTCATTGGCTACAACTTTACCAACATCAAACATACTTTGCAAAACGGATCCTCGGTGGCAGCCTGTAGCCCTCTTCTTGCTATGAGATTACAAAGCCCATCAGTCCTAGCTGCGGGATAATGTGAGCTGCAGTCCAATGACATCTGAACAAATATTACCCACCTTGATACAGACCCCTGCTGTTTTGTTTTAAAACATGATGATTAATACATCTGGGAAGCACTTTACAGTAAAATGTTCTTTTAAGATACACAAACAACAAGAACCCCGAGGGGATGATACATTGAGACAGTGCTCACACACTGCAATAGATTTCACTCTTTCTCACTGAAAAGAAGCACAGGCCATTTTAAAGGAGACCCATGCAAGACAAATCCGCTTTCAGTGGCTTAGACCATCTGGACTGCACGCTAAATTCCAAGCATTGCCAGTTTTCTTCTGGTTGTTTTTTTTTTCTTTGCTGGCAAATAAAACCATCCTCTGGAACACACACACATGCATGAGGAACGGGGAAAACTGAGTGTTTGGACAACTGGAAGATATTTGAGGGGTTATATTTCACAGGGCCTCCAACTAGGCCAGTTTCCTATGGTATCCATTATATTACCCTTGATAGCATTTGCAGAACAGCAGCTCCTTGATCTGTATCTTCTCTGATTATAGTAATGATTTCATGTCAGAAATTAACAGGAGAAAACACAAATGTCCATATAGTCCTGTAACTTTATAATACAGTAATACCTCATACAAAGTCCGCTTCGTACAACATCGAATTCATACAACATCGCCTAATTCCTTGAAAAAGTTGCCTCATACAAAGTCGCTGTGACTTTGTATGAGCCATTGGGGTTTTCCCCAGGTTGCATTGTGCCTGGGCAGTATAAAAGGCAGGACGCATGCGTGCATTGCTCTTGTTGGTTTTGCAAGAGGCAGAGTGTTTAGGAGTGGTTTTGAGCGCGATTTTGGATTTTTTTGGATTTTTTCGTCAGAATTTTTGGAAGCATGCCTGGGATTTTTGCAGCATTCTTCAGGTTCTTGAACCATTCTTTGGCACAGTGGAAAGGTAGGTAATTGGGATTTTCTGCTTCAATTGGCTTGGGGTGAGGAGGTGGATGGAGGAGAGCAATTTTTTGGTGGGGTGGGCAATTGTTTGATGTTTGCTGCTGTGGTTTTTAGAAACAGATTGCATGCTCCATAATTTTTCCTATGTTGGTCTTTTTTGGGAGGGCACTGTTTAGTGGGGTGGGCAATTGTTTGGTGTTTGCTGCTGTTTGGATGATTAACACTGTGCTGCATGATGGGACATGTTGGCATCCATTTTGTCCTTGCTTCCATCCAGTAATTGTTTACAGTAGCTTGTACAAAATGGATAATCGGCCGCATGGCTGCAGATTAACACTGTGCTGCATGATGGGACATGTTAACTTTTAAACCTGCACTTCATAAAGTTTTCAAAAGTTAAAAACTTGTATGGTTTGTTCTCTAAAATCAGGGTTGTTTGACATGTTTTGGCAATGTATTTAGCCTTTAGACAATGATTTCTTAAAGTTCTGTCAGTTTCCTGTCTGTTTCCTTGACTTTGCCCTGAAATCTGTGCTGTTACAGTACAATGTATCCCAATGGAAACGATGTTGTACGAGGCATCGCAGCAAGGATTTGGACGTTGTATGAGGCATCGCAGCTAGGATATTGCATGCCTCATATGAAGTCCAAATTCGTATAAAGTCCAAACTTGTGGAACCAAGTTTGGACATTGTATGAGGTATCACTGGCAAACAAAGAAGAGTTAACAGAAGCACCGAGAGAGAAAGTGTAACTCACACACTCTCTTTCTTCCTGTACTAAAGCTGTGATTCGGAAGTTATGTTTCTCTGTTTCTTGTGGAACACAGTGTCGTTTACTTTGTAGTGTTTTCTGCTGGACTATGATTATTCTTTAAGGATCTGTATGATGTGCAGTGATAGGGGCTTTTGATTCTATCTTGTTACCAACCTCATCAGAAGAAGAGACAAGAATTATTCTTCAATTTGTTAGTACGAGAAGACGACACCAATGAAACACCTGTGCCGAGCTGAGTATTTTTATGCATTATATAAAGACAAATCAGCAATTCAAAAAAGACTAACTTCTCTTCATTCCTTAATGATATATTTCTTTGGCACACCACAGACTAGCAGAAAAACTTTATTTACACACACACACACACACACACACACTTGAAATACACACACACACACACACACACACACACACTTGAAATACACACACACACACACACACACACACACTTGAAATAGCTTATTCACAAACAGGCTCCTTCATTTAGTTGTTTAACATCTACCATTTTTACCATAGTTACATTTATAAATGCTGGCTATACATTTTCAAAACAAATCCCAATACTCTTAATGCAGGATTGAAACTCCTAAATTATTCCTCTGATGTCCTGTGTTGCCTTAAACATCTTGCAGCTACAGAGAACCAATATAATTAGCTTTTATCTGTATACTTTTTGCATCTTCCTTACTTTCTATTTTTGTGTGTGCCCTAGTGCCTAATAAAGCACTCTGAAGAACTCAAAAGCTTGTAGCAGCTTCACACCACTTTATAATACAGTACAGTACAGTAGTTCAATGATCTTAATAAATACAGTAGTATCACTCAGTTTCCCACATTGGTTTCACGTACAGATTTACTTCTTTGATCATCCAGCTTTTCTAAATTTTCTTTCATTGTATCTGAGACATGTATCTGTTTTAGTGACACACAACTGGCAGATATAATTACAGATGTATTTTGGATTTACAGTCTCTCCCCCCCCCCCCTTCCACATTACCATTTAAATGACCCTCCATTAGCCCCAACTCTATTTCAAGCTGTTGCCACATAAGTCCAACCCCTTTCACCACCCTCTAAAGCAGGGGTTCCCAACCTACAGCCCGCAGGCTGGACCCGGCCCACAGCACTATATCATGTGGCCCACCGCCACTGTACCCAGAAGTGGAAGCGGATACATTTACAACAGCCATAAAACGCTCCCGCACATGCATAAACACAGTTGGATCAGCTGTAAATGCATCTGCAACTGTCGTAAACATGGAAGCAGGCACATTTACTTCTGCTTCTGAGGGGCATATTCCGGCCCGCTCAGCTGTCTGGGGGGCATGGTCAGACCCACGGCGTAAAAAGGTTGAGAACCCCTGCTCTAAACACACTCCAAAGCAGAGAATCTAAGCAGTCTGACCACAATAGTTCTCACAGGTAAATGTTGTGACATTCATTCTAACCCAAGTCCTTGAAAAGGCTGGCAAAACAATGCTTCAAGAGGTGAATGTTTCAGAAAGTAATCCTCAAGGGAGTCATATGGCCATAATTTGGATGCAGTGATTGCAGCTATTCTATTCTTCTGAACTCAAGCAAACAGTGCTTATCAATAAGTAACATTTATCCTTTATTACCCTTGCTTCTAGTAATCTCACGCTCTTCTTTTGGTTGTTATTCCTGACTGTCCTTCTGTTATTATGCCTCACTATCAAAGCCTAGATTTTAAACACTATGACGAAATCTGCATGGTACAGCTGAAATAGATACGCTTACATATAGATGTTGGGAAAGTTATTTTTAGCTTAAAACTCCCAGATAATTAAGGGATTCTAAGCAACTGTAGAAAAAAATTCCCAAGCCTACTTAATATTCAGTCACATCTAACATGAAATGGTTCTCAAAGGAACGAAGAATAGAAAGAGAGGCCGATTATACAGTACTGCCAATTTCTAGCAAGTGAGAGACCTTGAATTTTTCAGCCAAGAACTTTCCATGCACAGTCAGTACTTACAAGACTAGAAGAGGTTGCCAAAACTGTCCCACTGCCATCTGGGAGAGCATCAATCCATGACTCAAAGCAGAGCATGCAAATTTAGTTTCATTAACCAAAATGTGGACATACTCTACTGCTGTTGTTGTTATAATTGGTTAGTTATGGCGAACCTTGGCACTCCAGGTGTTCTTGGATTTCAATTATCAGAAGCCCATGTCAGCACTTCTGCTGATCAGGTCTTCTGGGAATTGAAGTTCAAGAACATCTCTCACCTCTCTAGCACTAAAAGGAGGGCATTTTCGGTATCTGCTCCGACCCTGTGGAACCTCCTGCCAACCAAGTTGCGCCTCCAGGCAGAGCTATTGAACTTCAGGAGAGACCTTAAAACTTGGCTTGCACAGCAGGTATGGGGTGCTGCTGGTGAAGTAACTCCCACCTTGCTGGCTTATAAGAGGACGGCTCAGGGTTTTTAAAGTTGTGATTGTTGGGGATGGTATTTTAATGGCTTTTAAATAAGGTTTTCAAGATTTTATAGCTATGTGATGTTTTTATACTTGTGAGCTGCCCGGAGTCACCTTGGCAAGAGGGTGGCAATATAAATTCAAATAAATAAATAAATAAACATATGTAGTGCCAAGGTTCGCCATCACTTTAATAGGTCATTAGGACATTTGTGATCTAGGGCAACCCTTCTAGGATTTTCAAGATACTGTATACAAAATGTTTAGGAAGTGGTTTTACCATTGCTACCCCAACAGTGAATTTCCATGACCAGTTTGGAATTTGAACCTAGGTCTTCTGAGCATTAGTTTGTTCCGCTATCAAGTATACCACACTGGTTCTCAAACTGCACCCTCATGCACTATTCAGTGATCAGTCACGGTAATCCATGCCAAACTGCCACATCCAAGCTTTCAGCTGAAGAGGATGCACGCCGATTTCATTACTGTAAGAGGAAAGGGCTGTGCAAAGCGTGCACATCCAAATGTTGTCGTGCAATTCCCAAAACGCCTCACCATTTGCTATGCTGGCTGGGACTGATGGGAGTTGCAGTTGAACACCAGCGGCACAAACATGTGTGCTATAAAAATAGAGCTGTTGTAATTTTGGGGAGCTAAATACACCACATGTTTAACTAAGGACTGTAAAACTCTCATGCTCACTAGAGACCCTTTATATAAGTCAGAGAGAGATGTCTAAGCACTTTACAAAATGAAAATTACTCTTCTATAGCAGAAATCAAATGACCTACTTGAGGATTTTGTTGAATCATGGTTACAAGGTTTGCACTGGGTTTCTCTAGAATTTTACAGCCTGCCTTATTCCAAATACTGTATGTATGGCCAGAGAGAAAGAACAGAGAACAAGAAAGACTTGCCTATCACTTCCTTATCTCATTAAGCCACACAGCACCATTGGGAATCAGTTATATTACTATTTTGCAAGCAACATGTACCAACCAAGCCCATGGGCTCTAAAGTGAAGAACAAAGAAACACACTTTAAAAAAAACAGAGGCTTTCAATGTTTCTACATTTCAGAAGCACCCTGTAACTCAGGGATTCTCAACCTGCGGCCCACAGGCCAAATGCGGCCCATGGCACCATTTCATGTGGCCCTCCGCTGCCTCCACCACACCAGGAAGTGCCATATGGTGGAGAAAGGGCAAAATGGGCATCCGGCCCTCGAAGCTGACTGAGGGAGCTTGACCCAGCCCCCCGGCTTAAAAAGATTGAGAACTCCTGCTTTAGCCAAATTCTTTTTTAGCCCAGTTAGGTCCACAAGAACTTCCCCTTTGTGAAATAGCTGTACATATCAACACCTTTTGAAAAGATTCCGGGGTCTAATGACCTGAACACCTTGTCATCACCGCTGGCAAGACAAACAGCCATTTGCAAATCTGTTTTAACCATAAATTGCAATACAAAAATCCAATTTTAATGTATCTGCTTATTTTTACTAGCATGGGACAGAAGAAAAACTGCATGTGAGTTGCCTTGGGTCGCTCAGGCGAAAAGGGCGGTTATATAAATCCAACAAACAAACATAAATAAATAAATATTGGCGATCATCATGGTGATCAGCCATGAAGACTGTCCGGAGAATATAATGCCATGGCCTTTCATCTGCCTTCCACATCGCAGCATGACACCTGGACCACTGATTCAGTTCTGTGAGTCACTTTCTGGTCCTGAGCCCTTTTGGCACACAATGTCCTCATTGGCCCCAAGCCAGGATTGATGAAGCTGCTGCCCTCCATCAAGATGGATTCAAGTGGGGTTTAATCTACTTGGAGACGATCACCCTTCCCTGTGGACTTCAGCACCCAAGGCCTTTAGTCCTCAGGGTTGTCAAGTTACTTAACCACCGCCTGACACTCGGCATTGAGTCGCTGGCAGTATGGTCTACTCTGTTACCATAACAGGATAACCTGGCCAGACTGCAGTTACATTCTTACCAAAATGATACCTATTTATCTACTTGCAATTTCTTGCGAGGTTGGCAGAGTTGGGACAGAGACGGGAGCTCACTCCGTCGTGTAGCACTCATGTCTTGAACTGCTGACATGCCGACCTTCCAATCGTCAAGTTCAGTGTCTTAACCACTAAGCCATCTCAGTCCCTTTCAAGGTAAACAGTACTCCAAAAAGGCTTGTCATTCATTTCGTTCTTCTGGGGATGCCCTGGGGCTATGCCACCTGCTTTGCTCATCTCCCTTGAGACACAGTGGGGAAATCATACTCCCAACTTCTGACTCTGCAGATGAATACCCAACCACTCAGATAACCAGTTGCCAAGTGAATAAATTAAACATATGAAAAGGTCATCCACTACTATATGTGGCTCATGAAAACATGGTACCTGGTGAACACTAAAGGCTAACAAAGCCCATGAGCAATCTGCTAGAGCAAGTGACGGCTAACCTTGGCACTCCAGATGTTCTTGAACTTCAATTCCCAGAAGCCCTGATCAGCAGGAGTGCTGACTTGGGCTTCTGGTAATTGAAGTCCAAGAACACCTGGAGTGCCAAGGTTCACCATCACTGTGCTAGAGGATAATACAGTACAGAATTCATGCCTTCAAATGACAAGCGAGGCAGCTAATTAAAATTGCAAATACTGTCCACCATAGTTCTACTAAAATGCATATAAAACAAAAAAAGTGTTCAGAAGCTGGCTCTGTACCACATAAGAATTAAACGCAAGTATGCACAACATGAATAACAATTCCTGTGCAACTACATGTAACAAGTTCAAAACAATGTCTTTGCATTTATTGAATGGAGCTTACTCCTGCAGTAAGTTCCAGAACCCATCATGTAACATCTTTATTCGTCCAAGCCAGTGACATGAAACATCCTTCAAAGGAACTAGGGAGACAGGCAGTCCAAGAAAAAGGGCCACACGAATGTGTGCAAGCTTTCAAAACCTACAGTCCTCTTCATCAGACAAGATGAACACTGAAGAACAAGCAGGAGGGAGGTTTGGGTGGAAGAACAGACTTGATGTTAAAGTAATGATGCCTGCATGTTGTTGGTTCTGAGCCAAAATGCTAAAGCAGGGATGCCCAAACTATGGCCCGCAAGACGGATCTGGCCCCTGATGCCAATTCATCTGGCCCACAAAGCCCTCGTTGCTGCTGGAAGTAAAAGTAAAATGCGCATTTTACTTCCGCTTCTGGGAGCAATGAGGGCTCTATGGGCCAGATAAATTGGCATCAGGGGCCGGATCTGGCCCATGGGCCATAGTGACCATCCCCCTGAACCACATGACCTACCCATGGCCTGAAAGCTTTGGGCACCCCTGTGCTAAAGTACTGCAGTTCTACAGACCTTCGCCTCAGTCTCCTTCGCTCTCTTTACAAGTTTGCCCCCCACCCTTGCAATCCTCAACAGATGTCAACAAGCCTCACAAATTATCACCACAAAACTTGGGAAAGTTGCGTGATCAAGATTGAATTACTCCTCAAAGACAGCTAAAGGGCAGAGCATAAGACATGTCATGATTCAGAAACATACACCTCTGAAGGCAGATAGGGTGGCGGTAATGGCCGAGCCGCAGAATTAAAATGAAAACTTTAAAAATTCTAAGGCTTTGAATCTGTCTTTTAATTCTTTTCACAACCACAAAACGTGGATACAAGCAGACTTGTTGGGTGCATGAAAGGGATACCATTTAGTAGTTTCCTCCTCAGCATTTCTACTCAAATAATAGTGACACAAACACCTAGCATTATGCCTCTATTAAGCTACAGCTGCGTAGTTAAGCTGTAATCAAAACCAGACATCCTAGGAACAAGTATAATATAACTTACACAAGTTACTGGTGTATTCTTGGATTAATTAAACTCTGAACATGAATAGCTCTGCCGGCTGCAATCTCATACACAATTTACCTGGGACTGAGTCCTGTTCACTAAATTAAAGTTTACTTCAGAGTTAGCATACACAGGATACCAGTCTTAGTCTTTATCGCAGTCTCTCAGAAAACTGAGGATCTGCAGAGCTTTAGGAAAAAACATTTTTAGGGCTTTTACAGTTGTCCACATCTGGTGTTTCTGTACCTTCACTATGTAGATACATGATATTAGAGCAGGGGCTCTCAACCTACGGCCCAGGGGCCGGATCCAGCCCACGGCACCAAATCATTCATCCCACGACCTCGCTGCAGCAGCAGTCATGGGCATGTTTACGACAGCCGTGGACACATTTTATGGCCGCATTTACAGTGGGGGAACCACCAGTCCGGCTCTCTCAACTATCTGAGGGAGTGTGACCCAGGCCCCGACTTCAAAAGGTTGAGAACCCCTGTACTAGAGGAAGACAAACTGGAACCCATTTTCAGCAACTCCTAGGTTTCTCAACATCAGCATGTCTAGCGGTTGCATCATCATGTATGACTGTTGCTATAAATAAAAAAAGAACTCTTCATTCAAGTGTCCCCAAAGAGCTCTCATTCTTTGTGGCTCAAGGAAAGTTTAAAATCCTGGCTTTGAGAGAAACATATGAAACATATACCCCATTGAACCCACAGCTTATACACTCACACATTTACTCCACTGCACACATTCAGAGGTGTTAAAAAAGAGATGTTATTAATGTAACATACAAGTCAGAACTACAGTAACTTATATTAACCCTAATAGGGCTTTCAAGGCAAGTGAGATGTTTAAGGAGCAGCTTTACCAGTTCCACAGGGAGGATTCAAACCCAGGTCTCTAGAATCCTTGTCCGATACTTTACCCAGTACAGTACACTAGGTATTCATATGAGTTGGAGGGAAGAAGGATTGGGTAGCAAAGATCTGAAGAATTTAAAGCCTTAAAAGGGAATATAAGAATCCTTTCTCATATACATACAGTGGTACCTCGGATAACCTTTACACCGGATAACGAAAAATTTGGATAACTATGGGAAATTTTAGAAAAAAATTGCATCGGATAACATTATCTCAATGTTATCCGATGCAGTCGTGTTTGGCCCTTCGGAAAGGGAAGCGGGCTGCCTGCATTGCTTTCTCCGGAACACAGCGGCAGAAGGGAGCGTCCATTCGGCTGCTGCCTTACGGAGAAGGCAAGGCAGGCCAGCCGCATTGCTTTCTCCGGAATGCAGCGGCCAAAGGGAGCGCCCGTTCGGCTTCTGCCTTACAGAGAAGTCAAGGCGGGCCGCCCGCGTTGCTTGCTCCAGAACACAGCGGCCAAAGGGAGCCCCCTTCGCCGCCCTCGGCTTACCAACCTCAGTCAAGTCTTTTCTCCATCCCGCTCACAGGAAGGCCGACGCTCCACTTCCTTTGATACACTCGGCACGTACGGCCAGGGAGAGTGAGAGGGTAGAGCATCCTTCCACCGGGCCTTCCGAAAGAGGCGGGAATAACCGCTGTTGCCAAAGGAAGTGGAGCGTCGGCCTTCCTGTGAGCGGGATGGAAAAAAGACTTGACTGAGGTCGGTAAGCCGAGGGCGGCAAAGGGGGATGCGGGAGGCTTCACTTGGGGCAGGCTTCGGCCACCCGTCTTGCCTTCTACGGTCGCTCTGTTCGACGCCTGCCTTCTGGAGGAGGCAAGGCAGGCGGCCCGCCTTGCCTACTCCATAAGGCAGCAGCCGAATGGGCGCTCCCTTCAGCCGCTGCGTTCCGGAGAAAGCAACGCAGGTGGCCCGCCTTGCCTTCTTTGTAAGGCAGCGGCCGAAGTGAGCACCTATTCGGCCGCTGCCTTACGGAGAAGGCAGGCGGAAGGCCCACCCTGCCCTCTCCGGAACACAGCGGGCTTGTTTTTTTAGTGTTATCCAATGCATGCATCGGATAAAGCTAAAAATCGGTTAACATTGAGACTTGTGGAACCAAGTCTCAACGTTATCCGAGGTATTACTGTACAATGAATTTTCAATGAGAAATTATGTCATTCTGCTTTTGCATAACAGCAAAAGAGAAAAAGGTTTAGTGGCATTTTTTCAGACTGAAAAACAAATATTACCACAACTACCATGGATGTAAAGCTGATTCAAAAATAAAATACAATAAGAACACCATAAGACTTTTTTTCTTAGCTATAAGCAAAAATGCTCAGGACCAACCTACGTTTCTCCACTGAGAAAAGATGGGAGGAATTCAATGGACAGAGCTTTATATTTCCTTTAGATTACAAATTGCAAAACATAAGGGCAGGGAGATTCACATGTCACCCTGGCAGACTAGGAGGTTATAGAAATATAAAGCCAGACAGTAGTTCCGGAGAAATCATTCTGCAACAGATAATTTACCAATGCTAACTAAACTAAGAGAGAGAGAGAGAGGTTTTCAACAAAAAGCAGATCCCCCAGTGGTTTAGTGGTTAAGACACTGAGCTGGAGACTGGAAGGTCGGGTTTCGTTACCCGAGAGCTGTACTTGGGGACATGAGAGGAGCCTCATTTGGGTATCCCCTGAGCAGTTTCTCCAGAAAAATCCTTTTCAACCCAGTGTCAGTAATCTATGACACAAAATTATTTAACAAGCAAAGGTGAGAATGGACAAGGGGGAAAGACTGAAATGATTATTCTTTCCTCAGCCCTGCTAAGCTATACAACAATTTATGGTCTTTAGAGAGTTCAGCTCATTCTTTGCTCCATTCCACTTGTTTAACGGAGACTGAACAAGATTGAGAGGTATGAAGACATAACTGACAAGCTTGAGTGAGCTGCCTTCACTTTCACTGAAAAATCTGTGTACATGAGCATTACCTCATGGATTCTCTCTCTCTCTCTCTCTTGTACACTCACACACATACAAACACATGCCTACTTCCTCAGCAAGAACTTACCAGGTTATTTACCGGTAGTTATTCTACCACAGCAAGATCGACAAACAAGTTTGCAGCACCTCCAAGCTGATGAAATTTTATTTGGCATAAACTTTCATGGATTGAGTCTCAATAACTATCCTGCAACCCATGTCTTCAGTTCATAAAAGCTTAAAACATGTTAGTCTATATGGTGTAGCAGAAAAAGATGACCAAATAAGAGATGGATTGGCTTGATAAAGGAAACCACAGCCTTGAGTTTGCAAAAGTTGTGCAGGGCTGCTAACATTAGGACCTTTGGGAGGTCACAAATTTAAATGGGGTTAATTGTTTATCTCTTTAAAACATTTATAGGCACTCATATATCACAGGGGCTAAGGGTGGATTATAAAGCAATATAAAACAATTCTAAAACATAATATAATCAAAATAATGTCTATATGTGGGGTGGGAGTATGTTGATAATTTTGTATAGTTGTATTTTGTTTAGGTTTTGTTGGGTTGATAAGTATTTTTCCCCCCAATCTCGTTGTTCTGTGCAGGACAATGACAATAAAGATTTTTCTATCTATCTATAATTTAAAAGTAAACAATTTTAAACACAATTATAACATTCAGACATTCAAACCATTGCACTAAAACCTGCACAGCCCATGATCCTCCACCCCAAGAGGCTCTAATAAATACAGTGATACCTCATACAACGTCCAAACTTGGTTCCACAAGTTTGGACGTTATACAGATTTGGACTTTGTATGAGGCATGCAAAATCCTAGCTGTGATGCCTCATACAACATCCAAATACTTGCCACAATGCCTTGTACAATGTCGTTTCCATAGATATACATTGTACTGTAACAGCACAGACTTCAGGGCAAAGACAAGGAAACAGACAGGAAACTGACAGAACTTTAAGAAATCATTCTCTAAAGGCTAAATACATTACAAAAACATGTCAAACAACCCTGATTGTCCAAGTACCTGAAGAATGCTTCAAAAATCACAGGAATGCTTCTATAAATTCTGACAAAAAAAATTCAAAAAAATCCAAAGCCGCACTCAAAACCACTCCTAAACACTCTTTGCCTCATGCAAAACCCACAAGAGCAATGCACGCATGCGTCCTGCCTTTTATACTGCCTAGGCACAATGCAACCTGGGAAAAACCCCAATGCCTCATACAAAGTCGCAGCAACTTTGCATGAGGCAACATTTTTCAAGGAATTAGGTGATGTTGTGTGAATTCGATGTTGTACGAAGTGGACTTTGTATGAGGTATTACTGTAAGTACTGTATGTCTTGACTTGTTGCCCAAATGAGGCCAACGTTGGTGCCAATTGAACCTCCAAGGGAAGGGCATCTCATAATCAGGGTGCTAAGGCAGATCAAGCCCTCCACAGAATGAACTGTGCTCAATGGTGGGACACGGGGGGACTCCCCAGCAGAGCTTAGGAACTGGGTAGATTTATACAGGGGAAGGTGTCCTATATGCCATGGGTTGAAGGTGACTTGACGGAACACAACAATGACAACAGTCAGATTTAGGGTGACACAAGACTGCCACTTTTATTACTCGATATTCTGTCTTTCCAAGGGGCTTCCTGTTGTAGAACTTGCCTTAAAATAGACAATATTTCATCAGGACACAAGACCATCTACCAAAGTATTTATCAGTGGATTCATTTGGGCAGTACAGGGTTTGATGGGGACATGAAAGAAGAAGCTGAAGATCTCAGGCTAAGCCAACAACCAAATTCTCCTTAGCAAATGTATCAAAATGGCTCGTCTTTCAACATCATATCTCATCTTACTGTGGATGACAGAGACCTGTTTCCACGTCAGTGAACATAGGGTTGCAGCCAAATTTTATCTCAGTATGTAACTGGGGATGATACACACCTCTCTCATTTTCTATGCTACTACTTTTATAACCCCTCACCATTAACTACATCAGTTAGGGCCTCTGGGGGTTGGAGTCCAAACCATGCAGATCACCAAAGCTTCAAATCCTGAGGAATAGTGGGTCTGATCCAAAGGTCTATGTAGGGCAGGAATTTTCAACCTGTGGCCTGCAGCACCATTTCATTTGGCCATTTCACCGCCTCCTCCACACCTGGAAGTGTCATGTGGTGGAGGAAGGACAAAATGGCAGTCCGGCCTCCGAAGCTGTCTGAGGGAACGTGACCCGGCACCCGGCTTTAAAAGGTTGAGAACTCCTGATGTAGTGGAACTTCTTATTCCCATCAGTACCATGAACTCTGAAACAGGGTAACATTTCACTACCAGTGGACCAGGTTCCAAATACTCTCTCAAACTTTGAGGGTGGTTGTTTGGTTTTTGGTAAGGGCTTATTCCAATTGTTAGGGAAGAAGTTAATATTTCTTCCAAACTTGCTTGCAACTGAACAAGAAAAAAAGAAAGACCAAGATTTTTATAGTTCCAGAAACTTTATCAGGAGGAGGGGGGAGGCTGTATTTGTAATGACCATTTTGATGTTCTCCATGCTTTGCACCTGGCATCTGTAGGCAGCAAGTATTTCACTTCCTATGCTCTGCAGTCAAGTTTTACACTGTGGATAATGTTCTAATGTAAATCACGCTTCAGACGTTTTATATCTTTTGATGTCTATCTCAGCTTCAAAGCCAGGCACCAAGAAAGAAAAAGGCGGAGGGAATAACCCACGTTGCTGGCTAGGTTTAGATCTCCTACCTTCACACACACACACAGTGTGTGTGTGTGTGTGTGTGTGTGTGTGTGTGTGTGTGTGTGTGTGTGTGTGTGTGTGTGTGAGAGAGAGAGAGAGAGAGAGAGAGAGAGAGAGTTGACACGCCTCTTCAGATACACATGTTCTGTTTCAGAACTGCTCTGATTTTGAGTGTAACAAAGCAGTTGTGGCACAAGAAGTAGTTGAAAGTTCAAGGAGTCTTACGCAACTACTTTTCAGGGGAAAAAACCACAATCCTCTCAAATGCACCAAGCAAGCATCTATCTCCCTGCGGATTCTCTTAAAAAACAACATTTCCCTATACACATTAACCCCAAGTTATACTTTTTTTCTTTATAAAATCATTATGTAACTTTCATAAGGAAAAACCTTTTTAAAAACATTCCTTTCTAAACTCTGGAGGTCTTGGCAACAACACAACAAATTCATAAGATACATTATATCTTATTTTTTAGAGTTTTCTGGTATTTACAAAACATAAAAAGTTCCCTAACTTAATTCTGCAGCTGTCATGCTGTTAACCTCTGTAAGAATGTTTAAACAATTAGTGTATTATCTGCATTTATAGGGGAAATTTTTTTAAGCAGAGGTGTGGGTACCGTATCCGGAATGGGATGCCACACCCTTTGACCAAACCCCGTGAAATTTGGCACACATGTAACTTGCGCACGTGAGCAGGTCACTGTCAGGGTCCCGAAACCCAGGGGGTTGCCCTCTAAATTGATCTGCAATTGGGGGGGGGGGGTGTAAATCCGACAAGAGGGTTAGTGTCTGCCCCAGTGCTAGGCCAACCAGGGGGGATTGTGATGTCATCACCGGCCCACCCCTGCCCAGTGAGTTTCCCGGGCAACACTGGGACTTAGCTAGCCGGGTTGGGACCATCCGGGCAAAGCCAGGTACCCCTGCTAGTGTGTATAGGAAATGAAGTTAACCTGTCTTACATTCACAAAATGTGGATTTTAAGAATGGAATCATGAAACCCCATTTTCAGGTAATCCAACAAGGTTAGTCTATTAAGCGTGTTCTGGAATGCACTGAAAATAGATGACAGGCCTTTTTAAAATGAGCAAGTACTGTACTTGCTAAAAAGTTCCAAATAATAGGAGGTTGAAGGATCATCTTCAACCGGCCTTGGACCGGACCGGATGAAGGGGAGAGTGGCTGCAGCTGCCGAGTCCCAGCAGCTACAAGAGCTGCGGCATCGGGACCACCGGATGCCTGCCCCGGACCCGCCCGTATGAAGAGGAGAGTGGCTGCAGCTGCTGAGTCCCAGTGGCTACAAGAGCTGTGCCGTCGGGACCACTGAATGCCTGCCTTGGACCCACTCGGATGAAGGAGAGAGTGGCTGCAGCTGCCGAGACCCGGCGGCTTTAGGAACTTAGGAACTGGCCGTGGGGAACTGGGAGCATATTTGCCAGGCTTTGCATCGATGGGAGCCCCACTACTGCCCCGTGCTCCTTCCCCCGGCCCTGGACCGGCCATAGGCAACTGGGAGCACCTGTGCCGGGCCCCGCAGCAATGAGAACTGCCGCCGCTGCCCTGTATTCCTTCCCCCGGCCTTGGACCGGCTGTGGGGAAGTGGGAGCACCTGTGCCAGGCTCCGCAGCAATGAGAACTGCCGCCGCCACCACCCCTGCCCCGTGCTCCTTCCCCCAGCCCTTTACCAGCTGTGGGGAAGTGGGAGCACCTGTGCCGAGCTCCACAGCAATAAGAACTGCCACCATTGCCATCCCATGCTTCTTCCCCTGGCCGTGGGGAAGTGGGAGCACCTGTACCGGGCTTCACGTCGATGGGAGCCTTGCCACCGCCACTGCCCTATACTCCTTCCCTCAGCCCCGGATCGGCCGTGGGGAAGTAGGAGCACCAGGCTCTGCCTGGTTTCTGAGGTATTTTGTTGCGATGTTGTGTGGAATGATTGAATTTTGTGTGTGGTATTTCTGGGGAGGCTACTGTCGTGCTTTTGATATTGATATATTGTTTCTATTTTTTATATTGCTGTGTACTTATTTTGTACATTGGGGATGTTATTGGGTTATAAAAATATTGTATTTTGTATTATCCTATTGTATTTTGTATTGTATCTTTATGTGACGTGTTGTAAGCTGCCCTGATTCGGCCTGTGCTGAGTAGGGTGGGATATAACTCAAATAAACATAAACATCTATATCACTTTTATTTTCTTCCTAAACATTCTCCAGAAGAGCTGCATACTTCTGTACTTAAATGAGGACTGAGCATTAAAGAGTTATGGGGAAACTATGTATTGGTTTTTAAAATCTTTCCTAGAAAGTCTTGGAAACACAACATAATTTATTTGTTCATCCATTTTGCCTAAATTCAAGGCTTGTGTTCACCTCACTAAAACAAAAAGGGGCAACAGGCATCAGTTTCAACTTCAAAGACTCATTGAAAAGTACATTTCTAATCCGTCTTGTTCCGTATCTGAATCTGAATATAGGCGATCAATCAGTCATGAAGACTGTCCTGAGAATATAATGCAGTGGCCTTTCATCTGCCTTCCGCATCACAGCATAACACCCGTACCACTGAT
Source organism: Bradypodion ventrale (assembly GCA_035047345.1). Lineage (NCBI taxonomy): Eukaryota > Metazoa > Chordata > Lepidosauria > Squamata > Chamaeleonidae > Bradypodion > Bradypodion ventrale. The sequence goes on along the minus strand of JAWDJE010000002.1, from coordinate 324,630,842 downwards.
CCAATCCCGCCAGTCACTTCCTGGTCCTGAGCTCTTTTAGCACACAAGGTCCTCGTCAGGTCCTCGTCAACCCAAGGCCAGTATTGATGAAGCTGCTGCCCTCCATCAAGATGGATTAAAGTGGGATTTAATCCACCTGGGGACCATCACCCCTGTGGACTTCGGTTGTAAGGTTAGTTACCCGCCGCCTGACATTCGGCGTTGAGTCGCCTGGCAGTATGGTGTATTCTATTGCCATAGCAGGATAGCCTAGCCCTTACAGCTTCAAAAATGTATGCAATGCCCAAACACATCCCACAAGAACCAAAGGAGAGGGACAAAGCATGATTTCTAGCTACTCGGGAGCAAAATCAGTGTCCTCAACAGTTCCTTAGGCAACCCTCATGATGAAAAGAATTTAAGACAATGCAAGCAAATATACACAGAATTCAGCATTTTTGTTAGTTTTATCGCACAAAATAAATAAAGCCCTGGTTTGGCCCTTATGTTTGTTTTAGTAACACCGGTTCTAACAACAGTGAGTCTGTGCCCTGGCATTAATTAATTATGAACCCTAAAGTTGATTCCAACTGATCATTTTTGAAGTATAAAGTACCCAGAACTGATTTATCAGTCCTTCCTTCTGGTGGAGCTCTGATACTGTAAAATTTGTCAAAGGCCACACAAGTGGACGGACATGTGACCCCTCCAGCAGTGGAAAACCTTCCAATGATCTCTGCTATCCCTTTTTCTTTTCTTTTCTTTCTTTTTTTTTGGGGGGGGGGGGGGGCACAGTAAAGATTCAAATGCTCAACCCCTGGCTCCACAGCCAGGTGCTCCAACCCACTGAAACATACCAGCTCTTATGCGATACTGGGGGTGATCAAATCCCAAATCCTCACATGTGCAAAAATACCCTAATGCAATGCATGCTTATTAACCCATTTTGCTTGTTGATTGTCTTCTGAACAATAAGTCTGCACTGATAAAGGCATACAACCATTTTTTTAAGAATAAGTATCCAAGTGGACAGAAGATAACACAAGGCTGCTTATGTTATCAGGATTCTCTCAATTATCAACCTAAACTATGGGGCGGTATATAAGTGTGCTTGCTATTGCTAAATGTGGAAATCTCCAGCAACTACAAGGTAATAATGATATATTGCAACATTATGGAAGAAAAGGTTTAACAAATAAGTATATAGATTTTGCTGGACGTCTATGCTTCCACAAGGCTTTTCGTAAAATCATGGCTAGATAGCAGGGCAAACTCTATTCAAATAATTGAAATTAATTCCTATTTTTCAGATTTACACACAGATTGCTTCATTTTTCAAAATAGCTTAAACTCTAGAAGGCTGTGTAGATCTTTGAGACTATATTGGCCAAGGGGTGGATAGAAAATCACCACACAAATTAAAAAAGGCCAGGATAGAGAGAGAAAGGGATTCACATGTACTTATTGATTTGCCAAAAGCAGGAATGATGTGACCACTTCTAGTTAATGTATTAGATAATTTCCTCTGTGTATTCAAATGCAATTAAGTTTTAAGTGTGACGGTTTAGAACATGCAATGCCATCAGAACACTTCATAATTTAGGAAATCAGTCTAGAATATTATGGCATTACATTTACATTTTTTTAACACAGATTTCCAAGAACAAGACTGTCATTAGTACAGCTACCCTGGTGGCATAGTGGTTTAGATGCTGAGCTGGAGACTGGAAGGGTCGAGTTTTGATACCCTAGAGCTGCACTTAGGGAGCTGCACTTAGGGACGTGAGAGACCCTCATTCAGCGTCCCAAGTAGCACAGATTGAGGTACACTGTCTGACGCATTGTCACCCTATGACCATGATGGTGAACCTTGACACTCCAGCTCAGCTGTTCTGGAACTTCAATTCCCAGAAGCCCAAGTCTCTGTGAATCCACATGAATGAGTTTACTGCGCGTACAGAGATTTGGGCTTCTAGGAATTGAAGTCCAAGAACAGCTGGAGTGCCAAGTTTTGCCATCATGGTCATAGGGTGACAATGCGTCAGACAGTGTATCTCAATCTGTGCAACTGTTCGCCGTGACAAAGGTATACAGAGAAAAAGAGTTTGAGCATACAAGACAAAATATGGCATATAAATACAACAAATAAATAATGATTTAAAAATTGTTACTCTTTATGATGCCACAGGACTCTGTCTGATTGCTACAACAGGTGAGCAAACACACATACCCAACAAAACTTTTGCAGGTTGTAAGTCAGACTGACACTCACCGTATAAATCAGACAGGATTAAAATGAACTGATGTGGATGGCTGAAAGCAACACAGAAAAGATGCCAGACTTATTTTTTTAAAAAGTCTCTGCTGTTTTTGCATGGCAATAATTGTAACTGACCAAATAGACATGCAAGATTTAACACCAATATGTAATTACTCTCAAAACAGTCAATGCATATGATGTCATCACACAGCAATGTCCGTTCTGACTTATTAAGCCTTTTCAATGGTGCACTTGTACAGTGCAAAACAATACACCATCTCCAGATGGGAAATCCCTTGAAAACACATAAAAGTTGGGTAATTTCTAAGAATGAACTGTTCTTAGATATGAGTGATAACATTTGTACATTAGACAGACAAAAGAACAACATGGAGATCTATAGCAGAACAGTTGCAAAGTTTAAGCATACAATAATATACTGTACTCCATAAAAACCTTATCCCAGACTATAAGACATAGCAGTAAATAAAATATGAGAGACTACCATAATAACAATTATTATGGTAAAGAACTTTTACCCTAGAGACTGGGAGTTTAATTATAAAGACATAAACATGAATTAAAATTTACACTGGCAACTCTCAAGGTTGATATAAAAATGAAATCAATTCAATTTATCTCCTTCACTCTCTTATCTAAAGTGAAATTAGCATCTATATGAGGAGTTCTCAACCTTTTTAAACTGGGGGCCGAGTCACGCTCCATCAGACAGCTTCAGGGGCCGAACGTCCATTTTGCCCTTTCTCCACCACATGGCACTTCCTGGTGTGGTGGAGGCAATGGGGGACCATATGAAATGGTGCCACAGGCCGCATTCGGCCCGTGGGCCACAGGTTGTGAATCTCTGATCTATACTGTATTGTGTTTTTTGTTTTTTATCTTAAAGAACCCGACAACTTAAGAAAAATAAAATTTTATTAATTAATGTTAAGAGAAAGAAATTTTAGGACTTTAGCCAAGATTCTATGAAAACATAATTTTTCAGGATTACTATTTTCATGTTTGCTGGCATTTCAAATTTTCTAGTCTCAAGATATTGATTTTTCACCACTCATCTTGATTTTTATTTGGATATTGGTGCAATATAATATACATACAGATATATATATATTTATGGTAATCTGCAGCATAGTGGCAAAAAACTAAAAATTATTTTTTGCCTGAGCCCCTCTCATTAACCTTCCAGTTTATTCCACCCTACATTGAAATGTGTGTTATTCCGTTCAGCGAATGCTGACATTTCTCAGGTTACAACTACTCTAACATCTTTAAGTAGAATACCACACTTAATGTATGTATAACTTTTAATTCAAGTACAGTACTGTAGCTCTTTAGCAAAGGTGTTTTGCTCAGCCCATGGAACATTCTGTAAGTACTGTATTAGTTTCCCAGATACTAGAACTTTTTAAAACAACTTGTTAGTTTTAAATCGAACTTCTAACAGTTGCAAAATAGATACAATTTCTTTATCAAACTAACATGTACTGTATTTACAAGTAATAAAGTGTGTAGGTATTACCAGTTCACACCACAGACTGCAATCATAAGTGTCTTTACTTTCAAATACTGTAAATCTTAAAAGTCAAAAGTAAAGCAGTTCGATATGAGAAGAAGGATCTGAAGGCAAGAGTTGAGAAAATTATCTCTTACATGGCTAGATGCCAGCCACAAATTTGTCTATTTTTATTTTAACACCAGAAACTCACAATGGCTGCACAGAGCATGAGTTTAAAAAGAATGCAGTGTAAAACTTGTGAATAATTAGTAGATCGGGCTCACAGATTGATTCGAACAGGTAACAAGGACCTAGTGTCAGCAGTGGGGGCAGTGGTTTTACATCTGAAAACCATTTCCCTCTCAATCATCCTCCCACCCCCATATCTATCATCTGAATTTTGCCCACTTCAGAGTGCAGCTATTGATTCCATTAAAAAAAAAAACAACGGAAGTGGGCCCCAAAAAGAAATCATATTCTTTTCCCCTTGAAGAAGCAAACACCAAAATTTATTCACAGCTCTTCCAATTTTGACCACTGGATTAGAAATGAAGAGAGGAAGAAAAAGAGAGAGAGAATCTCACAGAGAGTGCAATAAATATTGTCCAAAGGTAAAGGTGGCCCTCGCTCGAAAGCCAGTCGTATCCATCTCTAGGGTTCAGTGCTCATCTCTGTTTACAGCCAAAGAGCCAGTGCTTGCCTATATCTGCAGACATTTCTGTGGACATGTGGCAGGCATGACTAGACACCGGAATGCTGTTTACCTTTCCACCAAAGTGGTACCTATTTATCTATTTGCCATTTCTTGCTTTCGAACTGCTAGGTTGGCAGAAGCTGGGACAGTAACAGAAGTTCATTCAGTCATGCAGTACTTGGGTATCAACCTCCGACCTTCCAGTCAAGTCCCAAAACATCTGCAAGAACAGTGCAAGCTGTGCTGTTTTTCTGAAAATCGTCACCTCACAGATGTGGACAGGTGCTCAGAAGTAACAAGATGTCCACTCATGGCCATGATTACACTATAGGTGTTTATATACGCAGCGCTTAGTATAGAGTAGGTAGCAGAGGACAGACAGGTCTTTGAGGGTCTGCATCACATCTGCCCTACCCACCTGGCAATGCCAAACCTCCTAATTTTCTGTCCAGATACTTTACAAAAGATGGTGGGAGTCTGATCCTGGGGGGGGGGGGGGGGGGGCTGTTTGTGCCTCAAATCTAGGGATCTCCCAGTCATTACTGACCCTCCTCCTGCCTAGTCAAAGAACAGTGGTCAACCTGCCTTTTACAGAGAGAACAGCCAACTCCTGCCCTGCTTGAACATTCATTATTCAAAAGTCAAAGTGTTTCTAGCCACTTGTAGTTTCATTGCAGAACAGTTTCCCTGGAAAGCCTCCAGGAACAGAAACCTGGCCTCCAGACCTGTCAAAGCCATCCACCCCAACCACACAACATAAGCTTTGCCTAGGATGCAACCATGGACTCTGGCCAGAAGAAGCAATCACCAATGGGCCCCTTCTATATTCCACAACTTTAACGATCTTGGAGAGATTCAAGAACATATTTTAAAATCAAAACTGCCAAGCTTACACAAATGCACCACTTTGAGTTGATCAATAGCCACCCATCTAGTGCTCAGGGTATTGGAGGGCAATCCTGCCTATAAGCCATTTCTAAACCTGGTCTTGCAGAGTTATGTCCAAGGTGGCAGGAGCATCTTTGAGAATACAGTACACATATGCAGACAAAACCAGCGCAGGCCACCCCCTGTGCCTGAATGCACATGTGCTGATGTTTTTGCTGCTTTGAAATCCTATGAGCCCAGTGATTAAACTGTGGCACTACAGTCAAAACATTGTAAATTCAATCCCAACAAGGACCAAGGTAGATTTCTCAGACTTCCATCCTTCCAAGGTGGGTAAAATGAGTATCCAGCGTATTGGGAGCAAAAATACTAAATACCTTGTGAACCCCCCAGAGAGTGCTCTAAGTGCTATGGGGCTATTCCCACAATTGCACAGCCTACATACAGTTACACAGCTGCATACTGGTCCAAGCCAAGAGAGCAATTGGTTGGTGGAAAGGGGGAAAAAATCACTGGTTTCCCTATCTGGGTGGCACTATTCCCAGTGACTTATTGGTTAAGACGCTGAGCTTGGAGACTGGAAGGCCGGGTTTCGATACCAGAGGGCTACACTTAGGGACACGAAAGGAGTCTCATTCCAGTGTCTCTTCAGCGGAGTTTCTCCAGCAAAAATCCTTTCAACCCAAAGTAATCTCTGACACGAAATTATCACTATTCCCATAACTGTCTTGTGACCCGCCAGGAGTTGCTCCGGCGAGGGGGCGGTGACACAAATTCAAATAAATAAATAAATAGAGAAGATGTACACATGTGCACACATACACACTTTCCTTTTTAAAAAAATCAGGATATGTGTGTGTGAAATATCCCAGATGGGCGGGATATTGATTGATTCGATTTGTATGCTGCCCACTCAGCATACACCGACTCAGGGCGGCTCACAAAAATCACAACATATCAAACATTACAAATGTAATAAATAAACATGTGATGGGGGGGGAATCTCTCAGCAAGGGGAGGAGGGGGGCAAACTCTCTACCCCCCAGAGGGATCCAACCAAGTTGCTCAGCAACTGCAATCTCAGTGAAAGTGAACCGACATTAATCAAGGGGGGGGGGGCACTGAAGGAAAAGGTTTAGGGATGCTCCCCATCCAGAAACCCAGGAGATCTCCAGAATTGGGGGGCTGCCGCCCCACAAAGAAAAGAGAAGATGTGAGATTAGATTAGATTAATTGATTGATATTCCATCCATCCTCCCCCCCAAGCGACCCGAGGGGACTTACAGGTAAACGGCCCAGGTGGGCAGGTCCGCCGGCACCTCTTCCAGCCCCCGGTTGCTGCAGTCGAGCAGGTCCCCCCGGCAGGTACAGTTCGCGCCGCAGGGCTGCCGCTCCAACCCGACGGCGCCGAGTCCACCCCCCCACAGGGCCTGGAGCAAGAAGAGCCCCGTCCAGAAGGCGCCCGAGGGGAGCGGCGGAGGCCCCCAGGAGTCGCCCCATCCCGGGAGCGCCATTTTGTATCCCGGATCGCGCAGTCTCGGGACCCCACGCAGGCTCCCGCTGGGGGGAAAAAAAGGAGCACCGTCTCTTCTCCCCCCCCCCCCCAAATAGGGGGAAAAAGTCCCAGGCGTGTAGGTTTTTAACACCCCCCCTCCTCCTCCTCCTTCCTCTTCGCGGGAAGAAAAAAGTTTCCCTTTCTTATCAGGCCACCGACAGCAACGGAGTTAAACCATAGCAGCGCCTTAAGTTCCTCCGGGACGGCTCATCCAGAGGCGCTGGAGCTGGACGGGAGCCGCTTAGGGGTCCTTGGTCGCCGCCACTTAGAAGTCCTCCTCCTCCTTCAGGATCCCGGCTCTCATAGTAAACAAGGCTCTCTGGACCCTGTCCATGGGGGGGGGGGGGATCTACGCACTACTCCCTCGAGGATCGCCTTGATTTTGCTGCGGGCTGAAAGAGAGGAGTGGATCTACCCACCCACCCGGGGATCTACCCAGCCCACCACCCCTTTTCCCCGGTAGTTCCTCGCCGGAGCAGAGCTCTTGGCTCTCTCCACCTCCACTGCAAGTCTTAAAAGACAGAGCGGTCTCCGCAGGGGAAAGGAGTCACTCGACAGCGGGGAGGGCAGCGGCCAGGCGATCCCTTTGCCTTTGGCCTCCGCCTTCCTCCTCGTCGTCCTCGGGGCTTGCTTGCAAACACCTTCTTCTTCCTCCTCCACCACCACGTCCAGGTCCTCCTCCTCCTCCTCCTCCAGGCGCAGCGCTTTTATCTCCGCCTCTCTGCAACTTTCCCTTCTCTCGCCTTTCCCCCGACGACGCCTCCCCGGAGCTGATAGCCAAGAGCTCAGACGAAGCCAATTAACGCGATCCCCCCCCCTCCTCTTAATTATTCAAGCACGATCCACCACCCTCCTACACCAAACGTGGCCCCCCTTCCCTGCCCGCAAAACCACTTTCCTGCGCGCGCCCCCCCCCCCCTTCCAAGCGTCGCTTTCCCAACTCAAAACCCACGTTGGACGCATCGCAACATGTCCCACCCTCGCTTCTCAAGCCTTCTCTCTCTTTCTCAGCCCCTCCCTCCCCTCCGCCCAGCTCTCGCTTCCCATTGGCTCCTTCGCGTTCCACGGCGCGCCCGCCTGGCTCCCGATTGGGCGCCTGTTTTTCCTCCGTCCGGGCGGGCCCCTCCCTCGTTTGGACACACACAAACGTTCCATTCGCGGTTGTCGGGCCCCGTCCGTCCGTCAGAGGCGAGAGGTCCCGCCTCCCTTTCCCACCCAAGGTGTGAAAGAAGGAAACTCCCTGTGCCGAGGCCGGCTTAAAGGGGAAGCGCTCGCGGGTGCGCGCGCACGCAAGAGCGGAGGAGCCGCGGCTGGCTGGCTTTTTCTTCCTTCCAGCCCCTTATTTAGCCTGGTGGTTTAGTGGGTAAGAGGCAGAGTTTGACAACCGGAAGGCTGGCAGTTCGAGACCCGAGTGTGGCGCGACGGAGTGAGCTCCCCGTCGTCTGCCCCAGCTCTTGCCAGAAGCTCGCCTTTGTTAGCTGGAAGGCTGCCAAGTCGGCGGTTCGAGACCCGGGTGCGGCATCTGTCAAGTTTTGGGAAATTTCTGTCAAATAAGGGAAATTTCCCTGCCAGAATGGGAAACTGGACAGCTATGCTTATCCTGTGCTGGCCTACAGTCTAATTGCAGGCTAACTAATACGAGAGGACGGCAGGAAAGAGTGTACAATACTGGGGTTTGACAGAAATTTCCCGAAACTTGACAGGTATGGCATGATGGATTGAGCCCACATCTCTGCCCCCTGCTCTTGGGGACATGAAAGGAGCCTCATTTGGGCGTTCCCCGAGCAGCGGAGTTTTTTCCGCAACAATTCTTTCAACCCAGAATAATTTCTGACACAAAATTATTATAGCAGTTTGAAAGCAAGAAAATTGCAAGTGGATAATTAGGTACCGCTTCAGCGGACAAGGTAACAGTGTTCCGTGTGCTCTGGGCGGCATCTAGTCATGCCTGCCACACATGGCCACGGAAACGTTTGCACTGGCTTTCGAGCAAAGGAGACCTTGACCTTTCCTTAGGACAGTTTCTTCTTGCAGCCTTGCTGTTTTTAACTTGCAGTTCAGAACAGGGGTTCCCAACCTAGCCCACAGGCCGGATTTGGCCCATGGCACTATTTCACGTCGCCCCCACCCCTCCAAGGGCATTTCAGAAACAAAATGCCCCCCTTTGAAGCTGTTGGGGCAAAATGACCATCTCCATTGTGCATACAGGGCAAAATGGCTATCCGGCCCTCGAAGCTGACTGAGAGAGAGAGAGCATCACCCAGCCCCCCTCCCCTCCCCCATGAAAAGGTTAGGAACCCCTGTTTTACAAATTGGCTGAAAAAACAACACGCACCTGTAATCTGTAGAGATTAAGGGGCCCTCCAACCTAGCAGTTCGAAAGCAAGAAATTGCAAGTAGATAAATAGAGATAAAGGACATCATGCAGGAAGCGGCAAAGAAAACCATACCAAAAGAAAAGAAGCGTAAGAAAGCAAAATGGTTGTCTGATGAGGCTCTTAAAATAGCAGAGGAAAGAAGGAAGGCAAAAGTCAAAAGAGAAAGGAAAAAATACAACCTTCTGAACACAGAATTTCAAAGAAAAGCAAGGAGAGATAAGGAAAACTACCTAAAAGAACAGTGCAAAGAAATGGAGGAAAACAACAAAAGAGGCAGGACTAGAGATCTCTTCAGAAACATCGGGGAAATAAAGGGAACATTTAAAGCAAAAATGACCATGATAAGGGACAAAGACGGAAAAGAGCTAGCTGATGCAGAAGAGATTAAGAAAAGATGGAAAGAGTACACAGAGGAACTCTACAAAAAGGACCTCAACACTCCTGATAACCACAATGATGAAAAAACTGAACTCGAGCCAGACATCCTGGAGAGCGAAGTTATAAAGGCCCTAAAGAGCACTGCAAACAACAAAGCTAGTGGATATGATGGTATCCCAGTCGAATTTTTCAAAGCGCTAAAAGATGATGGCGTCAAATTACTACACTCAATATGCCAGCAAATCTGGAAAACAAAACAGTGGCCACAGGATTGGAAAAGATCAGTATACGTCCCAATCCCAAAAAAGGGCAACGCCAAAGAATGCTCAAATTACCGAACAATTGCACTCATCCCACACGCCAGCAAGGTGATGCTCAAGATAATACAGGACAGACTTCAGCAGCATGTGGAGAGAGAACTACCAGAGGTGCAGGCTGGTTTCAGAAGAGGCAGGGGGACTAGAGACCACATTGCCAACATACGTTGGATCATGGAGAAAACAAAGGAATACCAGAAACAAGTTTACTTTTGTTTCATTGATTACACTAAGGCATTTGACTGTGTGGACCACAACAAGATGTGGCAAGTAATTAAAGAGATGGGAATACCAGAGCACATCATATGCCTCCTGAGAAATCTGTACATGAACCAAGAAGCAACAGTTAGGACAGAACATGGAATGACAGAGTGGTTTGGAATAGGAAAAGGAGTAAGACAAGGCTGCATTTTATCACCCTGCTTATTCAATCTATACACAGAGCACATAATGCGAAATGCAGGGATGGAGGAATCACAATATGGGATTAAAATTGCTGGGAGAAACATAAACAATCTGAGATATGCAGACGATACCACCCTAATGGCAGAAAGTGAGGAAGACCTAAAGAACCTCTTGATTGGGCTGAAGGAGGAGAGTGCAAAAGCTGGTTTGAGACTCAATATCAAGAAAACCAAGGTAATGGCAACAGGCCCAATCAGTTCCTGGAAAATAGATGGGGAAGAAGTAGAAGCAGTGACAGATTTTACTTTCCTGGGATCAAAGATCACGGCAGATGGGGATTGCAGCCATGAAATAAAAAGGCGACTGATTCTTGGGAGACAAGCCATGAGAAACCTGGGGAACATAGTGAAAAGCAGAGACATCACATTGCAAACAAAAATTAGAATAGTCAAAGCAATGGTATTCCCAGTGGTAATGTACGGATGTGAGAGCTGGACAATTAGGAAAGCTGAACGCAGAAGAATAGATGCCTTTGAAATGTGGTGTTGGAGGAGAGTTTTGAGAGTACCCTGGACAGCGAGGAGAACAAATAGGTCAATCTTAGAAGAAATCAACACTGACTGCTCATTGGAAGGGCTAATAGTAAAGACGAAGCTAAAGTATTTTGGACATCAAATGAGAAGGGAGGATTCACTTGAGAAGGCCCTGATGTTGGGAAAGGTGGAGGGCAAAAGAAGAAGGGGGAGGCCAAAGATGAAATGGCTAGATGGTATTGTAGACACAACGGGCACAGAACTGGGAGTGCTGAGGGGGATGGTGGAGGACAGAGGTGCCTGGAGAACAATGGTCCATGGGGTCGCAAAGGGTCGGAACCGACTGTGCGACTGAACAACAACAACAACAAATAGAGACCACTTCGGTGGGAAGGTAACAGCGTTCCGTGCGCTCCGGTGTCTAGTCATGCCTGCCACATGACCATGGAAACATCTGCAGAAGCAGACAGCGCTGGCTCTTCGGCTTTGGAACAGAGATGAGCACTGAACCCTAGAGTCAGATACGACTGGCTTTGGAGCAAGGGAAACCTTTACCAGGAGGCAAGCAATGGAGATTGTTTTGTAATTTTTAAAATGTATGTGGCAGGTGACTGAAAAATGTTGGAACTACCCAGAAATTCATCCGCCTCCCCACATATATACCGTCCCATATCACTTAGTGCTCTCTGGGCAGTTCACAAGGTAATTAGCATTTTGCCCTCAACTTGCTGGGTACCCATTTTACCGACCTCAGAAGGATGAGTCAACCTTGATCCCTAGTCAGGATCGAACTCAACCCTTTGGTGGCAGTATAGCAGTTTAACCACTGCACCACTGGGGCTCCTTTTGAGGAGACAATCAGTGCACTAAAGCTTGAATAATTTTCTCTTTGGACAAAAGCCTCCAGAATCTTCCATTCTAGCTGGGGAATCTGGGTGTTGTAGTCCAGGAAAGTAATATCAATAACAATTACAGTTATATACTGCCGCTTAGTGCAATATCTGGGCACTTCACAGAGTAATTAGTATTTTGCCCCCAACATGCTGAGTACTCATTTTACTGACCTCTGGGGGATGGAAGGCTGAGTCATCCTCGATCCCTGTCAGGATCGAACTCATACGTCTGCAGTTTTAGCTGCAGTACAGCAGGTTAACCACTGTGCCACCAGGGGATGTAGACATTCCCAGAGAAAGTTTGTTTTCGTTTTGTACCCTCAGGATTTTGGGGACGTATCATTTTACGCATTTCGTCTCCCCTGTACAGATGTTAGTCCAAATCAATCTGCTCACTTCACTAGACTGGCCCTCAACAGCTGGAATCTAGCAGGAAGTTGCAATTTAAAGAAGACCCATTGAATCAGTGGAGATCTGATGAGTCAACTCCTACATTAATTCCACTGATTCAATGAGGCCTGCTCTAGTTGAGACTCACTATTGGATTTCAGCTTTTGTGTAGTGACAGAGTAATCCCCAAAGGTCTGCAGCAATGAACTGAGATAGTAAGGCATGCTCTGTGTTCCTTAGTGCATTCTCAGCTGCTGGATCTCCTTTCCTCCTTCGGTAGAACTGGAGTGGTAGGGGCAGAAACTGCGTGGAGTACTGGCTATGTTCTGAGTCTGTTAGGAAACATTTATTAATAAACCTAGGTCCTGCACGTCAGATTTTTCAAACACAGTCCGGAATGGTTTGCATAACATTCACTTGAAAGAATAAAGTGCCACAATGTTTTTTGTCTTTTTGTTTTGTTTACTCTCCGATATGCTTAAAAGAATAAGCTTTCTTTCTTTTTTGTAATGTGGACACTGCCTTGCACACGCAATACAGAATCAGGTCCAAGGAAGCTGAATTACTGCAGTGGCTTAGTGGTTAAGATGCTGAACTTGATAACTGGAAGGTCGGCAGGTCAGCAGTTCATGACCCGAGTGCTGCACGACGGAGCAAGCTCTTGTCTCTGTCCCAGCTCCTGCCAACCTAGCAGTTCGAAAGCAAGAAATTGCAAGTAGATAAATAGGTACTGCTTCAGTGGGAAGGTAAGCATCATTCCGTGCACTCTGGTGTCTAGGCATGTCTGCCACATGTCCACAGAAACGTCTGCAGATGAAGACAGCACTGGCTCTTTGGCTATAAATGGAGATGAGCACCAAACCCTAGAGTTGGATACGACTGGCTTTCAAGCAAGGGTGACCTTTACCACGAAAAAATGAAAAGCATGGTCCGGATGATTTTTTGGGAGAGTCAGTGCAAACTAGCAACATGACAAACTGCTCCCACATTTCCATCCCATCAGTGAATTGTGTGAGCCCTGAAAGAGTTCCTATTTAGATACAAAGGAGCTGCAGTGGCTCAGTGGTTAAGAAGCTCACCTTGTTAGCTGGAAGGCTGGCAAGTCGGCATTTTGAGACCCGGCTACTGCATGGTGGATTGAGCGCCCGTCTCTGTCCTAGCTCTTGGGGACATGAAAAAAGCCTCATTTCGACGTTCCTTGAGCGGAGTTTCTTCTGCAAAAATCCTTTCAACCCAGAATAATTTCTGACACTAAATTATTATTGTTGTTGTTGTTGTTGTTATTGTTATTGTTATTGTTTAGATTCTGACAGTAATGTGCTGTTGCCTTTAAAGTGTACAACATTCTGTTGTTTTCAGAGTTGTGAAATTGTTCTTTAGTCACGCTGAGACTCTCTATTCTAGATGAGTTCCTCCCCCATCTTCCACTCCTTAGGAAGCTTACCAGCTATTTTGAAACTGTCATAATAAATATTCTGATATGTTATTGTAATGCAGGGACACAGATTTTAAGATAGTATAAATATGATAGTTCACTTTAAAAACTTTCTTATGCAGGCTTTTTTCATTACAAAAACTTGAATCTCTTCCTCTTAAAAAAGTTGCTAATGCAAATTTGCATGGATGAAATGGCTTAACCATCCTTGCCCTCCCTGAGCAGGGCTAACTTATAGTGTGATACACAGGGAGACTGGATCATGCTGGAAAGGCTTGTTTCACTAGCTACGATCTCTAAAGCAATCCTGGCATGCACTCATGATCTGGTCCCCAATACACCTTCCCAATTCCAAAATAAGAATAGTCCTACTGGCTCCAAAACATCAATGAAGCAGGATTGGGTTGGTTTGCAAACTAGAAATAGTTTGAAATGGAACATGCCAGAAGTAGTCAAAAGTATAGGCTATATCAACCTCTGATTATGCACTTACTTAAACTCGTTTTTATATTTTAAAAATTCTGTAAGGCTATGTGTGACTTACTGAGAACTCCCTGAGACAATTCACATTACATATGAAAAAATGTGTTTGTGTGTGTGTGTGTGTTGAATTTACCATGGTCAGTCCAAGTGACACTGACCTTAGGACAATGATGGCAAACCTTGGCACTCCTACTGTTCTTGAACTTCAATTCCCAGAAGCCCTGATCAGCAGGAACGCTGACTTGGGCTTCTGGTAATTGAAGTCCAAGAACACCTGGAGTGCCAAGGTTCGCCATCATGGCCTTAGGATCAATATTTATATGATGAGAGCAAGGGTGATGCTTGATCTCTCCCACCAGTTGTTCCTACCACCTACACACAAGGAACTCAAGTACTGTAAGTTCTTGAGCAAGCATATCACCTAGTCAGCATACATCTATCTAACTACACTCTTGATTTAACTGTGAACACTTGTTCCCTCTGTTCTCCAAAAAGGCACAAGCTAGGAACTCACTGTTCAGTATATTGCTTGTTTTGCTCTAACATTATACCTGACCTGATCCTGCCCATCTAACAAGATGCTGGGAAATGAATTTTCACAATCTCAAACATAATTTGCCATTCACAAACCCAGAAATATAGCACAACTTGAACCGTAAGAGATAGCAGCATAAGCAAGCCAGTTCATGGTTTAAAATAAATTTAAACTCAAGTATTGTCTCATTGGATCACCTTAGCAAACTACTCTCTCAGATCTCCCCACAGTATCTGCAGTAGAGCATTAACTACTATTAACTACTATTATTGAATTCATATGTACAAAACACATTCAGTTCCTCAAAGTGTGTGATTTGTTAATTTTTTTAAAATTACTACTATATATAATCACAGTTTAAATGCTAGTCAAAGAAACAGAACAGTAAAAAGATTAGGAAATAGACAGCATGGTCTTAAAGATCTGAAATTATTAAATAATAGCCAATAAAAATGGGGTATACAGAAAGAACCTCCTCAAAGATTTTGGTATTTTTGAACCACAATCAGGCATACCCTGGTAATGGCAAAACCTTGTTTTGCTGGCTAATCTTTCTCACACTAGGTCAGACGAAAGGCACTGCAGAAATGAATTCCTTCATTTTGGCTGTATCACGTCTGGCCTAGACACAGAAGAAGAAAAAGCTAATGGAAATGGCACAGTATAGATGAGTCTTTGTTTCATATCTAAAGGAAGGGAAGAATGTGATAGCTCGAAGCATGGGTAGTGTTACACATTAGGGCTGAAATCCTGTTGCTTAGCATAGTAATTGACCCACCGAAACAGTGAAGGTTTGGTGAGTCACCTCTTCCAATGGCCCTATCCTAGTTGTGACTTACTATGCTAAGCAACAGGATGTCAGCCAAAGGAACCACTAATAAAAAGGCCCTGTGCATAGTTAAAGGCTGTCAATGTTCCCTACTTTTTGGACAAAATCCAAGGCTTCATAAACAGGTCATAAAAGTGGTAATATATATATATTACTATTCGTTGTAGAGGCAGGGCTCTCCAAGCTGTTGAAGTCAATGGAAAAACGAGTTGTATTCAGTGGATGTGGATTATGTGTATGTACTTGTTAAAAGAGAAGAAAACGTCCCTTGTGTCTCTCTATATGCATTGGGCTTTGTGGCTGAAAATATTCATGCATTTGATGCAAACAATGGGCATCAGATCAGTCTGAAGCACCATCTGGAGGAAAGAAAGCTTTCCTTTCATTTCCCATTGCACATCTGATCCTGACAAACACTTACGCACAGGCTGCAACCTTTTACCCAGAGAGAGTCCCAATGAATTTATAGTTAGGCTACCCAAAGTAGTGACTTCTCGCATCAGCCTACACATCACAGGGACCTTTATAGCCACCCCAGATGCCAGAACATGCCGGCTCTTTAGTTAACTTATTGTTTAAAGTTGTAGGTTGTTAAATAAGAAAAGCTACTTGTTGGAGAGCAGCAATTGTTTGTGACTAGGTATCAACAATCCCTGAAATTGGTAGGTTAATATCCCAAGTAACGTTCAGATGATGCCTTTTCCACAACAGTGATCATACCTTCAACCACTTGCAGGGCAGAAATTCAATAGGTACTGCTTCCCTTTGTACAGAGTAAGTGACTGGAGCATCTGCACCTATTGAATTTTTGCTCAACAGCCAGTTTTTAAAGACATACCTGTAGATTTATGGGACAGGTTCCATTTACAAACAGCACCTTATCAGTTAATGCAGATATATTTGGCTTAAACGCTGTGCACCACAGATAATAACAGAAATAAGATACTTCACACCAGAGATGGTATGAAGCAGATTACAAATGTACCTTGCAATTATAGAATTGCAGCTTCAGTTTCCTTTTTTTTAATATCCAGAGTGCTAGTAGCTGACCTCTGTTGCAAGAGACCCACAGGATTGTTAGGGCCAGAGATCAGATACTGGCACTCTGGATATATTTTTTTTTAAATGGGGAACTGAAGCTGCAAGTTTTATAACTGCAAGGTACCTTTGTAATTGCTTCATAGGAGCGAAGAAGTAACCAAGGAGAGAAGAACCCTGGGACAACCCAGAGGTCAAGACTGAGTGAGGCCAAACCAGGAGATGTGGTGGAAGCTTCAGGTGATGACCAGGACTGAAGAGTGACCAAGGATGCAGGAACACACCAGAGTCCAATGTAGATATGGGGGACAAGAAACCATCTTCTACGACTTCCTGAAGGATCCAGGAGCCAGACTGAAATAAGTGGGCACAACACAAGTGGTTTAAGGATACTTCATGCAAAAATTGAGTGATGTTCATCATCAGGTATGGATTCCCCGTGCCCCACAGGGCACGGAATAGACCAGAGACCACTGCGGTGAGACAGGCTCCCGACCAGTGGGCTCACCGGTCGTCAAATTAAGGGGGGTGAATAAAGTATAGGGTTTGATTCACCCAATTAAGGTGACCTGACCCGCGACTCTGCCGAGTAAGCAGATAGCTGATCCATGAACCATAATGACTCATCTCCCGGCTTGGGGAAATCCCTGGTGCAGACAAGCCATGTTTACCCCTGCCTAAGCCCCAAGACAATGGTCAATCTTGTTCCCTGTTTACCCCGAGTTAATTAACTTCCCCTTTGAAGGTTTTCCCATTAACATGTGTCAACGTATGAGGTAATGCCTTGCCAGAGGACAGTTTGCCACCGTTGCACTTTTTCCCTATAAATGATTCTGCCTTTTGCCAATAAAGTGTCTGATCGATCCAGCAGCTTGTCTCGTGTCGTCACTTGATCAGTCCTCCTCCGGGACCTTCCGGCCCCCAGTGGCCCCGATTCCTACATCTGGTGCCCCGCGACGTGATGTTACTCGTGAGTAAGAGGACCCCGGAGAGGTCTACTCGTGAGTAACGATCCACGCAGTCCGGTTCAACGCCTGAACCGCGACCCGTTGCCCCGGAGGACTGCGCGGCACTCTGGTCGGCAGCCAGCCGGACAGAGGAGTGGCCGCGGCGAGGCATTCCTAAGAGACTTTCCTACCTACCTTTTTCCCGGCTTTGGGGAGGTTCGCGAAGGGAAAAACGCGTTCCGGTCAGGGCAGGCTGTGAGCCCCTGACATTGCAGTGGCCGCCGAGGGCCCGGGACAGGACGATCCACGCTCCGACAGCTACCCCAGACACTCGTCGCCAGAACTGTTACCTGTAAAAGGACGCGTCGACTCTCGGCCCGAGGAGGAAACTTCGAGGGACCCATCACAGGTAATATGGGAACTTGCTCTCATAGACCAAGTCCGTCCGCTAGCCAAAGAACTCGAGAGGAGGAGTTCAGAATCCTGGCCAGGGTTTTTAAGTTGCGATTTCACAGCGGAGAGCTAGCGAGACTTTTGGCGTACCTCAGGGGACACTGCCTACTTTACCCAGAAGTAGGTACGTTAACCTTGAAGCTCTGGGATCAGATAGGAGACTGCATCCAGCAGCCCCCCAAAGCGCCCGGCAGGGTAGTCAGCACATGGAAAAAGTGTAGAGGACTCTTAGAGCAGATCGAGCCAGCCCGGACAGAGGCCCTAGAACCCCCGTTAGAAGAGCCCTCAGGTCAGCCAATCCACCCGGCTGCGCCCACGGCGCTCTGTCCGTCATTCAGCTATCAGCATAGCAGCGAGGGAAGCCTTCCCCCGGTGACAGCTGCAGACGTCACCGAAGGAACGCAAGGAATGAGGAGCGCAGGCGTTCCTCTGACAGCGCCAGCTTCCCTAGTTGTAAAAAGTGCCCTTCAGCGCACAGCAGAGATAGAGCTCAAGAAGGGGGAATTGTCGGCAGAACAACTAGCTGAGCTTAGACAGATTTGTCCAATCCGAATGGAGATGGACGCGCTCACAGGCGCGCAACAGATAGTTCATTCCCCAGTCCCGTATAAGCTTCTCATGGCCTTACGGAAAGCAATCTCAGAGACAGGGCTCCAAAGTCGTTTTACTAGGGGCACGCTTCAGCAAGCGTGCGAGACCACCATGTGGATTCCTCACGACTGGAAAGCCGTCATGAGGATGATGCTAACCCCTAGCCAGTACATGATCTGGGACAGCGAGTACCGGCTCGAGGCACAGGCCAGAGCCGCGAGAATGGGAGGCGCGGTAATCGCTGAGCAGCTATATGGCTCAGGTGCCTTTGAGGCCATTAACGCCCAAATCAACTTGCCTCTCGCCACTCTCGAAATGTCCGCTGAAGCCGCCTATAGGGCGTACTTCAAGATCCCAGCATCTGGCAAAGCGGCTAAGAATTATACCGCTATCAAGCAGGGAGCCCAGGAACCCTACATGGACTTCATCAATCGCCTGGAAGAAGCCATCACCAGGCAGATTGACAATGAGCAAGCCCAGCAAGAGCTCTTGATCAAGTTAGCCAAGGACAATGCCAACTTGGACTGTCGTAGGATTTTGCAGTCCCTAGGCAATCGTCCTGACCTGACACTGACAGACATGATCAGAGCCTGTTCTGACGTCGGCACGGACTCCTACAAGATGAGTCTGCTGGCGGCAGCAGTGCAGGGGGGAAAGAGATCTCACCCCAAGGGTAAGACCAGGGGAACTTGTTACACTTGTGGCAAGGTCGGGCACTTCGCTAAAGAATGCCGATCAAAGGGAGGCGGACAAAGGTCCAGCCAGTCCACAGCCCCGAAAACCCCATGTCCAAAGTGCAAGAAAGGCTATCATTGGGCCAAGTTTTGTCCGAGTTCGGGAAACCGGAACACGGGCATGTCTCTGGCCCCAGTCCAAACAGAGACTTCTCTCATTCCCCAGAATCCGGACTTCCCAGAGCTGGACTAGGTTCCAGGCACTTTCCAGGCACTACGAGGGCACAGGCCAGCCCCAAGGGTAGCACAGGGCTAGAATTGACTTGTCAGGCAGACGTTACATGCGACCTGCCAGGCACAGTCTATCTGGTCGATTCCCAGTACATGGGTCCCCTGCCCAGAGGCTTTTTAGGTTTAGTTTTGCCCCGTAGTGTAGCTGGAGCACGCGGAATTTTCATAATTCCAGGAGTCGTTGACTCGAATTTTTCAGGCGTTCTCCAGGTCCAACTCTGGACACACCTGCCCCAGACCATTCACAAGGGAGATTCCTTAGCGCAACTGATCATGGTTCCTTGTCACTCGCCAGCAGGCAGCCAGGGGAGGCTCAGTGACAGCTCAGAGCCCGGCTCAGCAGACCGCTTGAGCGCGGTTGAGGCAGTGCAAGGATACCAGGTCTTAGCGACAGTGGAGACCAACATTGAGTGGAAGCAGCGCCCCGTTATCGAGGTATTTTTGAACAAAAGGGTGTTCTCAGGCCTCCTCGATACCGGAGCTGATGTGTCCGTGATAAGCAGGAGCCAGTGGCCGAGGGAGTGGGCCATTGAGCCGGTCTCCGATGTGTGGGGGGTAGGTGGCGTCCAGGAAGCGTTTAGGAGCAGAGAGTGGGTAGAAGTCACCATCCCAGGGGCTGACGGCACGGCGGTAGTTCGGCCGCACATTCTTGACGTGCACGTCAACCTTTGGGGGCGAGACATTCTCCAGCAGTACGGTGCCACCCTTACCTTCGGGTAATGGCGTTGCCACTTAAATGGCTCACCGACACTCCGGTCTGGGTAGAACAATGGCCGGTTGTGGGGGAGAAACTGGTTGCCTTAAAGCAGCTAGTGAAGGAACAGCTAGACGCAGGACATATAGAGCAGTCCACCAGTCCCTGGAATTCGCCAGTTTTTGTAATTAAGAAGAAGTCGGGGAAGTGGCGACTCCTCCACGATCTCAGAGAGATCAATAAATGTATTCAGCCCATGGGTCCGCTTCAGTGCGGCATCCCAAATCCAAACATGATTCCCGAGGGGTGGGAGATCCTAGTTGTAGATCTCAAGGATTGCTTCTATACAATCCCCTTAGACCCCCGGGACCGGGAAAGGTTCGCCTTTACAGTGCCGGTTGTGAACCACGGAGAACCCACGCAGCGTTACGCGTGGAAATTTTTGCCACAGGGCATGCTCAATTCGCCCACCCTGTGCCAAATTTATGTTCACAACGCGCTGGCAAAGTTTCGAAGCCTTTACCCTAAAGCTATTGTGTGTCATTTCATGGATGATATCTTAGTGGCGTTGCCGCAACTCGGCAGCGCAGTGTTTTCCGACCTCCAGGCCAGCCTGGGGGACAAGGGTCTACTCATAGCCCCAGAGAAGGTGCAGAAAACCGAGCCCTTTTCATACTTGGGTCATCGGCTTCTCCGTTCTTTTGCCGCACCGGTTTTACCCCAGATAGCTTTACAGGACTCAGTCACCCTGGTAGAGTTACAGCAGATTTTAGGGAATATTAATTGGGCCAGACCGTATTTCCGATTGGATACGGATCTCTTAAAGCCGCTCTTCTCGCTGCTAACTTTAGGTAAGCAGCCGGCAGACCGGATAAAAATCTCTCGAGACGCGCGCTTGGCGCTCGAGAAAGTGAACCAAGTTCTCAGCCAGAGGTGGGTGGATAGGATCGCCCAGGGGCCTTATGCCCCGATCCTGAATTTGTACATCGTACGGTCAGGGTCCATGTTCACTGGGGCATTAGGCGTAGACTCAGAGAAGGGAGCTAAAATTGTGGAGTGGGTTTATTTGCCTAACACATCACCACGGAACATCGTTCCGCCCCAAGAGCTGGTTTCCGCGGTGATTTACCGCGGCAGGCTGAGAGCTAGGGACATTTCAGGAAATGATTTGGCCAAAATCGTGGTTCCTTTCACCAAGGAACAAATTCACCAGTTAATGCAGCTCGGTGACTCGCTTCCGATAGCCTTGGAAGGTTTCACTGGGAGTTTAGCGTACCACTTGCCCAAGGACCCTAGACTCGTTTCCCTGCAGACAGGAACAGTCAGCTTGTTCGAATTGCTCTCGCTGGTCCCGCTTCAGGGGGCCAGGACAGTTTTCACAGACGGAGGTCGCACCTATGGTGTTTTGACCTGGCAGGAGGGCGAAGCTTGGCACACGCTGCTAACTCTTCCACAGAAGTCCGCTCAGCGGGCAGAGTTGGCAGCCGTGAACCTTGCCTTGCGCACCTTCGCCCAGGAGCGTTTGAATATTATTACTGACAGCCTGTATGTAAGGAATTTGTTGCACAGCCTACCGGGAGCTTACATCACTCCCGCGATAGACAAGAATTTACTAAGTCTGTTTCTCACCGCTCAATTTCATTTGCGTAACCGCACGGAGCCGCTTTATATTGCCCACATCCGAAGTCACCAAGACCTACCGGGTCCGATTTCCGCGGGCAATAGCAGAGCGGACGCGGCCGCAAAGGAAATTCAGCAACGTTCAGTTTTGGGAGTTTTCACTACTCCAATCCAAAGTCATGCATTTTTTCACCAAAATGCCAAGGCACTCGCCAGACAGTTCAATCTGCCGCTTTCTCAAGCCCAGGGTATAGTCCGCTCTTGCCAGCATTGCGCAGGGGCGCCGGGGGGGCCCTCGTGGGGGGTCAACCCACGGGGGACTGAGGCCAACCAGGTATGGCAGATGGACGTCACGCATGTGCCGCAGTTTGGCAGGTGGCAATACATGCACGTCTGCATTGATACCTTTTCCCAGTTCGTTTGGGCCACGGCGCAGAAAGGGGAGACGGCTACCCACGTGGAGCAGCACCTCCTTTCCTGCATCGCGGCGATGGGCAAGCCACGGCACGTGAAAACGGATAACGCACCGTCCTACTGCTCTAGGCAGTTGGCCGCCTTCATGGCGACTTGGGACATCAAGCACACTTTTGGAATTCCCTACAATCCGCAAGGGCAGGCGATTGTAGAGCGTGTCAATCGGACGCTAAAGTCCTATCTTGACAAACAAATAGAAAGGGGGGAACCTCCTGCCCTCCCCAAGTCACAAGGAGCAGCACAGTTTTGCTTAAACAAGGTTTTGTTCACATATAATCACCTTAATGTTTTTTCGGACTGCACGCCGCAGGAGAGGCATTTCCGCCGTTCGGAAGCTCTCCCGCGACCAATGGTCCGGTACCGAGTGCCACCGGACCCCACTTGGAGGGGGCCGGTGCCGCTCGTCACCTGGGGGAGAGGGTATGCTGCAGTTATGTCTCCTACAGGTGTCATCTGGATCCCAGCTCGGTGTGTCAAACCCCACACGGAACCGCATGGCGTGGAACCAGACCGACCCGAGTCCGATACCGGAGATGAAGGACCTCACCCTGCACGAGAGGATCCGTCGGAGGAGGCGACAGCCGATCCCCAAAGTCACCTGGGGGATGGTCAAGGATCTTTGCCATGACGCTCAGGACGCCGTCCAGCGCGAGGGGAAGGAGCCGACGCCGGACAACCTCACAGCTGCAGTCTTTGCCCAGATTCACGCCAACACCGTGGCGATCTCCATAGTCCTGGCCCTCTCCCTGCTTTTGGGGGGAGGTGCCCAGGCAGCCTCAATCCAGGCCGACGGTTTGTCGCCTGGTGAAGACCTGTCTACACGAATGCAGTACAACTTGTGGGAAAGGTTGGCGGGTCTCGTCAACCAGTCCGATTTTTGCTTACAGCAGGACGTTGGTTCTGCATCCATGCTCAGCACCTGTCTCATCCCGGTGTGCCATACCCCGGACGAGCACACCGAGGACGGTGCTTGGTTGCGAAAAGCATCCTTTGCCCCTCACTCTCCTACCGCCTTCTCGGCATATGCACGCTGGGGGGGACAGCAACTTACCCCAACCTTGCCGGCTGATGCAGCCACCCTCCATACCCCTCGGGTGGCGGTCAGCCCGAGCGCCGCCTGTACCCGCATGACCGGTTGCACCGCAGACGGTCAGGCACGGCGCCGCTGTATTGACCCTGGCGTTGCCAACTGGACTTGCAGTAAACCAGAGACCCTCATCTCATTGTACGCTCATGTCACCCTGCCCTCAGGGTGGTTCTTTACCTGCAACCAGCACACCTGGAACTACATCCCTGCCAATCTGTCGGACTCAATGTGTTGCATTAGTCGCTTGACACTTGTACTCCCTACCCGAGACATGATTGCCCCACGTTCTAGTGACACAAATGTATCCCATGTGAATGTTTCCCCGCTCATTCGGCACACACGCACAACCCAGTTAGACAGCTCTTGTGACAGCAGCATCAGAGTAATGAGTCCCGCTGAGTATGTTTCCCTATCCGTCAGTTTGATCGGCGTGCCGGGGTTGGCCACCGGCAACGCACGGAGAATTGGTCATTTGGCCTGCGGTTTAGCAAAAACCATCAATCATACCTCCTCAGCGATAGCGCTCCTTAATCAAGAGCAGGTGGAACTCCGCCAAGCTGTTCTTGATAATCGAGCGGCTATCGACTACCTCCTTTTATTGCACCACCTGGGGTGCGAATCTGTCCATGGGATGTGCTGTTTTAACCTTACTGACAACTCCCGGAAAATACAAAACCAGATCAAGGACCTGCATTCCCTTGTTGCAGGCATTACGGAAGGCTCCGCGTGGGGAGCCTGGTGGGATTCCCTATGGAATTGGATGTGGTCATGGATCCCCTGGGGATGGCTACAGACGGTGCTTCAGATAGTGGTGGGAATAGCCGTACTAGGCATTACGCTCTGTTGCTTTGCTCAGTGTATTCCCTCGCTGATCTCCAAGTGCCGCCCCAGAGGGAAATCCCGTGACGTCATCCCAGCTCAACAGCTGATGCCTATCTTGCGTAAGGTCGCCGGTCAGGTTCTTAAATAGAAAATAAAGGGGAGATATGGATTCCCCGTGCCCCACAGGGCACGGAATAGACCAGAGACCACTGCGGTGAGACAGGCTCCCGACCAGTGGGCTCACCGGTCGTCAAATTAAGGGGGGTGAATAAAGTATAGGGTTTGATTCACCCAATTAAGGTGACCTGACCCGCGACTCTGCCGAGTAAGCAGATAGCTGATCCATGAACCATAATGACTCATCTCCCGGCTTGGGGAAATCCCTGGTGCAGACAAGCCATGTTTACCCCTGCCTAAGCCCCAAGACAATGGTCAATCTTGTTCCCTGTTTACCCCGAGTTAATTAACTTCCCCTTTGAAGGTTTTCCCATTAACATGTGTCAACGTATGAGGTAATGCCTTGCCAGAGGACAGTTTGCCACCGTTGCACTTTTTCCCTATAAATGATTCTGCCTTTTGCCAATAAAGTGTCTGATCGATCCAGCAGCTTGTCTCGTGTCGTCACTTGATCAGTCCTCCTCCGGGACCTTCCGGCCCCCAGTGGCCCCGATTCCTACAATCAGGAGGGCGGGATATAAATTCATAAATAAATAAAAATTGTTCTTTGCAGTTCAGTATTTTCACTAGATGGAGAAGAAATTTATAGATCCAGAAGCTCCTGACAAAGATACAAGATAACAATGGAACTGAACAAAATCGCCTCCACAGTTGAAATTGGTGAGGTGCTTTTTAATTCTTTTCGCCTTTAGTTTTTAAAATTTCAAAACCATCTATTTTACTCAGAAAAACACTAGTTGTTGTCCATTAACTGCTTATTCTTATAGTTTTCTTTATTTATGTTACTGCTTTCTAGTAAAAATGGCAAGTAAAATGGTTCTTCCTGTTTTGGAAGATATTAGTGGTTTAACTTAGATTATACTCCTCATGCATGCAAACCTTTGAATGGTTGCAGAGTATAATTCAAGAGGGTGGCTGTCTCTTATATACTGATGTCAAAACTTCCTTTGCCTTTCACTTGATCATTTCGGTAATGGTCTCAGGAATAAACATGTTTTCTTTAATAATATTTTTTTCTCCCTTCTCTGTCGTAAAGTTTTATTTGCCTCTAAGTATGTGCATTTACCCCTTCACTCAGGCCCTTATAACACCCTCCACATAGCCAATCTTCAGGTATTGAGTTGCACACCACTCGGCTTGAATTAATTTTAAAAAGTTTTGTTGAAGTAACTGGATCCAAAGGATATTAATTTTTCCTTGGCTTTAAATTTGTTTGACACAGTTCTTCCCTCTTTCGCCCTTCAAATTCCCAGCTCTTTCATTAAAAACCACCTTGTATCTGATTTTTCTATCCCCCTCTACTGTTCTCCAAGCCTAACCAACCTTCTGTTAGAATGACAACCTTGCATGCTTACTAATACTGGGAATAAGTGGGAGGAACTTTCTACAGGCTAAAGTGGCCATCTTTTTGACACTAAACCATTTAACAAAGTTCTTTTTTCCAGTTTTTAAAGCCTCTGGTTCTTGAGGCAAGCTCATGAACTTCCACACCTCATTTTGCTATTCCATCCTTCATTGTTATTTATATATTAGTTACTTACCATCATGCATCCAGAGAAGAAGGCAGTATGAATATGTCTTTCTTCTGATCTTCAATCAAGCAGTTACATGGAAGCATGTCAAATCTACATGTACTGTTCTGTAGATTGTCTTTTGCTTTGTAATTGTAACTGAACAATGGAACTACAAGAAAACTGCATTTTTTCTACTTAAGCTACCTTTAAACTGAGTTTTACTGTTTTAAGTGCTGGTTAATGAAGAGGATGGTTTAGGAGGAACTTGCACTGCACTCTCTATCACACTTTCCTCCTGCTGTTGTGTTTTTCTGCTTTATGCTCTGCTAACTATGAAAGGAATAATCAGAGCCCAAAAAAGCACATGCAATGCATTCTATTCCCCTCCTACTCCTGTTAGTCAGTCAAGGCCATCGTTATACACATCCCAGTTTCCTCACTCACTGCTCCCTTCACATACCAGACCAATGTATTGCAAGACACTGCATTTACTATTACCAGATAAACAATACATTTAAACATAACTGGGCATTTCGATGGCACTCACAACAAGTAAGACAAGATTGTCTTGTTCAGTTGATGATGGCTGCCATTCTTAAAGCCTGAATCCAACTGATGATCCCACCTAAAGAAGAACATCTGTCCGTCCAATCAGAGCGGACCGGAGGGGT
This sequence comes from Bradypodion ventrale, assembly GCA_035047345.1. Taxonomy (NCBI): domain Eukaryota; kingdom Metazoa; phylum Chordata; class Lepidosauria; order Squamata; family Chamaeleonidae; genus Bradypodion; species Bradypodion ventrale. Next base: position 324,604,321 of record JAWDJE010000002.1, on the reverse strand, counting down.
TCCCCAATGCAACCAGAATGATTAGGGGACTGGAACACCTTCCTTACCATCTGAGGCTGCAACGGTTGGGCCTCTTCACTCTTGAACGACGGTGTCTAAGAGGTGACCTGATTGAAGTTTATAAAATCATGCACGGTATAGACAAAGTAGATAAGGAAAAACTGTTTTCCCTATCACATAACACTAGAACTAGGGGGCACTCCATGAAACTTTTGGGTACTAGTTCTCAAACAAATAAGAGAAAGTGCTTTTTCACCCAGAGGATCACTGGCCTATGGAACTCCCTGCCAGATGAAATGGTGACAGCTGTCAGTCTTGACAGTTTCAAGAAAGGATTAGACAAGTTCATGGAGGACAAGGGTATCAATGGCTAGAATTATGGATACCTAAGGACAACCTCCGGGTTGGAGAGATAGGCAGGATATCTCTCAATGCCATTTCCAGGGAATCCTAAGCAGGTGATGGCATCTGCTTGGGAATACCCTGAAGCAAATGGTGAGCCACTGTGTGTGACAGAATGCTGGACTGGATGGGCCCCTGTGGCCTGTTCCAGCAAGGCTGTTCTTATGTTCCATCACCTGGGGGGGGGGCATCTCTCTGGCACAAGAAAAAGGGCCTTTTCCGTGTCCGCCCCGGCCCTTTGGAACCTCCTGCCAGTAGAGCTACGGTTGCAGATGGAGCTGCTGCCCTTCAGCAAAGGACTTAAGACCTGGCTGGCGGGGCAGGTGTGGAGCCTTGAGGGTAATGTGGCCCCTGCTCGCTGGCTCTTACCATAAGATGATGTACCCTCTCTCTGCTTCTTGGGGTGGGTGGGATTTTTCTTTTAATGTGGGTGGGGGTTTTAACTATTTTTATTGTTGTGGGGTTTTTTGATTATGTAAGCCGCCCTGAGTTGGGCTTGCCTGAGTGGGCGGTAAACAAGTTGAAAAATTAAATTAAATTAAGAATCGTATGTATCAAAATATCTGCATCAGTCTTTCAGTAGAGCTCCAGTAGCTTAAGAAACAATAAACGTTGGCAAAATTCTCCAACACATCCACATATAGCTCTAAGTTCTATTACTAGAGTGGGGAGGTAGGGGCTTGATCCTCCAGATGCTGGTGAACTAACTACTTTACTCATGACTCATGACCATTGGCAAAGTGGTTTGGGATGAAGGGAATTTTGGACTCTAGCTTCCCAAACCCTTTATTATGCTCTTTTTGGCAGCATTATTGCCAACGTTGTGCATGCACCTTCGTTATAATAATAATTTCTTGTCAGAGATTACTCAGGGTTGAAAAGATTTTTAGAGGATGCCCGAATGAGGCTCCTTTCATGCCCAGCCAATGGGTCTCATCCTTCATTGCAAAATTATCAACACAGAATCCTATTTTTGCCTCTTTTTACTTTAATTCCACATTTTTTTAAAAAAATGTCAGCTTCATGCATCAAGTTAACAACAGTGCCATTCTGTGATATAACAACATACTGTATATACTCAAGTATAAGTCTGGTTTTTAGCCCCCAAAATGAGGTCCAAAAATGGGATTTGACTTATACTCAGGTCAACGTAAACACACAAAAACATACGCACACAAATGTCTAAATTAATTAATTTTACCATATTTTCATGTATTTTAATTATTGAAACTCACTGGCAGCTGCTGCATTTTCCACCCCTGACTTATAATTGAGTCAATCTATTTTCCTAGTTTTAGAGGTCCAAATTAGGTACCTCGACTTATATTCGGGACAAGTCGAGTATATACGGTACCCATTAATTTGACTTTGAAACCCCTGAAATCTTTAATGCAATTAACTATTGTAAACTGCCCAGCATGGGAAAATATCCCAGATGAGCAGCATAATAAATAAATACAGTAAATAAATAAATAAATATTGGCTTGCCATGAATCAGGTATAGCTCATAGTTAGATATCATTCAGTTTTGCATTGAAGAAAGTGGGAATGGAGAAAGAAATGGAGATTTGGCCAGTTCCCCAGTTGAATATGAAGTAATGTCTGCTCTTCATACCCACAGATGAAACTCTGCCTAACCTGACTGTATTGCATCTCATTATTTTGAACAAGCTCTGGGAGGATAGAGACGCTGATACTTTGAGGAAGTTTTTATGTGGCCCAGTGACAATTAACAGGCTAGAAGTGCTGAGGAAAAACTCTTGCATTTCTGACTTAGCAGTGTTGACGTTATGCTAGCAAGAAAGCTGGTACTCAGAAGCTGGGTATGTGCAGTCAGAGGACTCTTTTTCCATCTCAAGGCCTTGGCAATGAGTCAAGCAATCTGTCTTTGGTACTAGTGTTCTACCTATAGGCCACACACAGTGGAAGGTGCTTCTGAGCCAAAAGCAACAGCACGATTTCTGGGATTTTTGCCTTTGCATGATGTGAAAGGCACTGTACCACCTGCGTTCCAAACCTGTCAGCATCCAGACCATTTAATTGGCTGACTACTCTTCACTTATGGCTTGGCCCAATTTGCCGTGGATTGTCCCCCTGCTCTGTAGTTTTCTCAAGGGGTCCTGGCTGGCAGGTCTTGCTTGTGTATTCACGGTCTCAGATGGACCATTATTTAGGATCAGGAAGGAATTTTCTTCCCCACTGAATGTATTGGCTGACACACATGGCTTTTCCAGAGAATCCAGGGAGGTCCAGTGGAAAGTGCATTAGATTTGGATTCAAATTACAATATGGTCAATGATTCAGTGGGTAGTGGCGTGCACGCACGCACACACACGCACACACAGTCTCTCTCAATCTAACTGCCATCATTTTCACTTCCTCACTTGAGAATAATCATGAACCATCTCACTGTTCTGTTGAAAAACATTCTTTGAAAGGTTGCCTGCATATAAACTAAGACATACATCATTTGGAAAGGTTCATTTAGGTTTGTCATAACTGAGATAGTTTTTCACAATTAAAATTCAGGGCATTCTAGACCTTTCCTAAGTGTTATTTTCAAATGTGATAAGAATAGTCCATTGTCAAAAAATGCATTCCTGTGCAAAGCTTGGTCAGATCTTGGAAATATTACATTGTTGAATAAAAACACCCAGAATCCCCTAGCTAGCATTTTTGTTTGAAGGGCATTTATAGCTCATTATGTTGGGGGCTCCCATATGGTGTGCTACAAGATGCTGCTGTTTACATACAATTCCCAAAGTTACCCTAGCTGTGTTACTTTCTGTTCACAGGTTCCCACAATTCTACCATGTGGTAGAAACAAACAGTCCAATGTGGGACAGCAAATAAAACGTTTGACTTGATCTGGAATACCTGACTTTAGTTTCAGATTATGTTAAATTTAGTTCTGGCACTAGCATCCCATCATGCCACTTTGGCTGGGCAACATGAGTATGTCGATCTTCCTCTCCTTGTCCCTCCAATGTCAGGATTCTGTTCCCACAATATATGACAGAAAGGATGCTTATTGCATCAACACATATTGGCAGCCTTACCCACAAACCACTTAAGACAAATTATTTGGATTTTAGCTACTTTAGTGCCATGGAAATCAATGGAGCAAAGCTGGCCTACAGCCAAAGTCCCTGGTGAGCCAAATGTAATTCCTATAAAGATGTCTAAAACTGAAAATGTCATTTCTGTGCTGTCAGCACTCTACATCATATGTAAATGTGCACAACACTGGAGGAGGGGTGTAAACCTACACATATACACACAAACGCAGTGAGAGCGAGAAAGAACTGTACACATACTGTATACTGTATTCCCAAAACTTATGTCTTTTGCTTTCTTAACTTTATTTATTTCTTCTGATCAGAGATTTGTTCTACACACATATAGATTTGGTTGTAACATGACACACGCAGCTTGAATCCCATTGAAGTCCTGGTGGGCTAAAATGCCTCACTGTCCAGTTTCCTAACAGGATTTTATTCCAGAGTAAGAGAAATAGTGCAAGTTATAGGAGTGAATTGTAGCTAGTTAACAATGAGCTGCTGGTCATGTGCCTGGTTGTATCATGAGACCAACATCTTGTTAATCAGATGCAATTCATTGCTGCACTTCAAATAATTTCACTGAATCTAGAGCAGGGGGGACTTCAGTTCCCAGAAGCCTAAGTCAATACATTGGCTGATCAGTGCTTTGGGGAATTGACTTAGGCTTCTGGGAACTGAAGTCCAAAAACCAAAGGTTGGGAAACACTAATCTAGAGTAAGACCCCAACAGGATTCTCACCACTTTAGTACCAGCATCAGCTTTCCAGGATCCCAGGCTTTGCCTTCCTCCTAAACATTTCACCATCTTGGTGCTATTTCCAAACTTGCAAAACAGAGCTTTCATTTTGTTTCATGTCCAATTACCTTTAAATCTATACCTATAAAAAAAGGGGTGTGGCCATGTGTGTGCGGAATGCATGTCCACACCCATGCAGCCTATCCCATGATTCACCGTGCACACCTACCTTACGTCGCTGACATCAGCGCTGCAAGGGTCTGGAGAACGAGAGTGGGTCCTGTGCCCCACAAAAGCAAAAAAAAACCACTACAAGTCCCAGTGTCCTCCGTGGCACGCCACAGTCAATCAGGCAGGACAGCAGTAGCGCGGAGGAGGTGGGACAGCCAGCGTGCGAACGCTCAAGCCAACAGCTGCTTCGTGCGCACACACACACTGCAGCTGAGAACCCTCCCTGCCATACCCGGGTGGACTGGGCCCGGTTTGCGGGGACGGTCTGGCCCTTTTCCCCCTCCTCAAATCCCAGCCCTCGGCGCCATCTCTGCCCTGCTGTCCCTTTCTCCCTCAGCTGCGCCATCTGAGGACGCAGCCAGGCGAGGTGGCACCGTAGGCACCGCCTCTGCCCTGCTCCCCCTTCCGCCCTCAGCCACGCCGCCTGAGAACATGGCCGGGCGAGGTGGCACTGTAGGCGCTGCCTCTGCCCTGCTGCCCCTTCCGTGCTGCCTGAGGACACGGTCGGGTGAGGCAGCACCATAGGCCCTGCCTCTGCCCTGCCCTGCCTCTGCCCTGCTGCCCCTGCCGCCCCTCCCGCCCTCAGCCGTGCCTGACAGATACCTGCCTCTCACCCTTGCCATTCTCCCTCCGCTGTTTCAAGCCAGCCCTCGAAACAGCGGAGGAGAAAATGCACAGGCGGCAACCAGCGATCCGTCAGGGAGAGCACCTTCCATGATGGATACCTGCCTCTCGCCCTGCCATTCCCCCTCCGCTGTTTCAAGGACAGCCCTCAAAACAGCAGAGGGGGAAATGCAAAGGCGCCAGGCAGGGATCCGCCAGGGAAGGCACCTCCCCTGAGGAAAACCTGCCTCTTGCCCTGCCATTCCCCCACGCTGCTTCGAGGCACCCCTCAAAACAGCGGAGGGGAAAATGCAAAGGCGGCATAGCGGAACAGGCCAGTGCCATGGGTTGAGCCCCCCACAAAAAAAACCGTCAAAAACGGGCACCAATGCTAGTGGAATATAATCAGTGGTGGGCATCAGCAGGTTGGCACCAGTTCGCCAGAACAGGTAGCAGAAATTCTGGCTAGCCCCACCCATCCAAGTTTTGAAATAAAGTAGTCCTAATTCGGGTGCAACACAGAGCTTCCCCCCTGGCCACGCCGACCATACCACTCCCACAGTGTGGTAGTATTTTTTTTTGAACCTACCACTAAATATAATGCATAGAACAAACATTAAGATTTTTGTTTTGTTCTTCTTGTTTTAGAATATATGCTGTCTGACAGTCATTTTGTGCTGGATAATATTACAGATTATGTTCTTTTTGTTCTAAAGAATGCTCTTTTCCCCCCTCTCCACGACACTCCGGTTGCTTATCCAGCTGCTGGTCTCTCACAACAATTATCTATAAAATTATGGTAGTAAGTATTATCCAGGAAAATACCTTTTTAGTGCTATGATCATATTACATTCTCTCTTTCTGTCTCTACCCTGGCTGTCCACTGCATCAGCATCCTTTTCCTGCCATTCTCATTTACGCCTATCCATTTCAAACATTGGCTGCTTCCCCTTCCTGCTGCTTCCATTCCAAGCAAGATATTTACTGTTTCATCCTGCTAGGCCTACACATGTGGATTAGCTCATGCATGCACATGTACACACACATACAGGGTGGCCCGTAAGTCCCTATGAGTCTCTAGGTAAAGGTCTCCCTTGCTTGAAAGCCAGTCGTATCCAACTCTAGGGTTCAGTGTTTATCTCTGTTTCAAAGCCAAAGAGCCAGCGCTGTCTGCTTCTGCAGATGTTTCCATGGTCATGTAGCAGGCATGACTAGACACCAGAGCGCACAGAACGATGTTACCTTCCCACCAAAGTGGTCCCTATTTATCTACTCGCAATTTCTTGCCTTCGAACTGCTAGATTGGCAGGAGCTGAGACAAAGACGGGAGCTCATTCCGTCCTGCAGTACTCGGGAATTCAACTGCTGACCTGCCGCCTTCCAGTCAGCGTCTTAGCCACTTGAGCCACTGCAGTCCCTACCCATCCATATATTTTATGTATCCAGTGTATCTGTGTGCTGTGTTGGTAGGGACTTATGGGCCACCCTGTAGAAGGGCTGTCCCAAAATATTTTGATACTTGACAACCTCCAGAGGTCTAGGGCCTGTACCGTGTCTTGACTGCTATTCTCCACAACATTATTTTTTTCTTACAGGAAGAGGATATATTTTTCACAGAGAAGAAATCTGCCTCATGTCCATTTTTTCTAAAAAAATAAATCAGTGGAGATGCTTAGAATTGTATTCCCCATTTGGATTTTTTTCCGGGGGTGGGTGGGGTGGGAAGGAAGAAATTCCAGGCTTTCTTCAGAAGGCAGCTGGGCTGAAATGAGGAACTGTAGCATATATGCAGAAAAGCTACCATGAACTGGTTGCCAAAAATGGCGGGAAGGCACGGCCATTTGTTTCTGTGGAGGAGACAATATGAATAATTCTCATCAGCCATAATTACATGGGGGATAGAGCTGCTTATGATATGTAAAGGCAGTATTACCTGGAAGAATTTGACAAGAATAGATATGACAGAGGCATGTTGATAGGGAATAGTCTGTCCCAGGTTGGGAGAATTTCCCTCAAGTTGAGAGGGGTCTCCTCCCTCCTATTGAGGGAGACTGTGTGTAATTTGTGAGTGCAATTTGACCCAAGACATTCTCTGGAACAGCAGGTGGCTTCAGTGATCAAGTCTGAATTTTTTCAACTATGCTGCATTGCCCAACTTTGCCCAAACCAGGATAGGAGCGCTTTGTTAACATTGATCTACGTACGCACTGGTAATCTGCAAGATTGACTATTGCAGTACTCTTTATGTGGGGCTGCCCTTGAGTCTGGTACAAAAGTTTCAGACAGTGCAAAATGTGGCAACCAGACCGATTTCAGGTACTGGTTGCTTTGATCATATTATTCCACTCTTAGCTATCCCACACTGGCTACCCATGGTGTTCCATGCTAGGTTCAAGGTGCTGGTAATCTATACCTATAAATCTGTGCGTTAACCGTTGGAATGTGACAAAGGATCCTGCATCCGGCCCTACTAGCCCATACCGAGCATTCATTCACTCGCCCGAACCGGGTTCGCAGGTAACTGTCAGGTTGAATTTTGAGCCAGTGGGGCAGGAGCCCCCCGAACGCAAACAAAGAAAAAGGACTTCACTTCCCAACATCCTATGCGCCACGCTGCACCACAGCCAATCAGGCTGAGAGGCGCGAGCAAAAGGAACATTCGGAAACTCGCTGCGGCCAATCAAAAAGGAGCTGCAGAAAAAAAACTGCCGCAAAAACGGGACGCACAAACCCATTACTACAAGCCCCAGAGTCCTGTGTGCCATGAGCATGCAGAACGCTGAGAAGGCCGCCGCGCGAAAAATAAAAGTAAAAAACACAACGTGATGGCAAGTCCGCCACAGGCGGACGCAGCACCTCACAGCCACGCAAACACCCGCCGGCCTTCTTTCACGGAGAAATGGGGAGGAGAGGGACTCCCTCTCCTCCATGCTACCCCACCGAAGACACGGCGAGACCATCACCAGCCTCAAGAAAAGTTGAGCTGGGGTGGGAAAAACCCATAAACACAGGGGGGATTCAAGGGAGGGAAAGGTACTGATGCCTTCGCCCCCCCTTGAAAGCGAAACAATTCCTCCGCAAAGGAAAGGCGCTCTGGCAGCTCCCTTTACTTTCCGAGTAAGTGCTTCGCTTTCAAGGGAGGGTGAAAGCATCAGTGCCTTCCCCCCCTTGAAAGCGAAACAATTCCTCCACAAAGCAAAGGCAGTGAATGGCGCTCTGGCTGCTGCCTTTACTTTACGAGTAAGTGTTTCACTTTCAAGAAGGGGCCAAGGCACCAGTGCCCTTGAAAGTGAATCCATTCCCAGGGAAGCAAAGCCAGCAGACGGTGCTCCGCCCACTGACTTTACTTTCCTTAAAAGTGTTTTGCTTTCAAGAGGGGGCCAAGGCAACAGTGCCTCCCCCCTTCGAAAGAGAAAAAAACTAAAAAACACAAACAAACACCCAAATAATTAAAATAAATAAACCATTATTTTAAAAAAACACAAAAAACAAAAACATCCAAAATTAACTAAAACCAAAACCGAAAATAACAAACAGAAAAAACACACAGAAAAACACCAAAAAAGAAAAACAAAACAAACCCACAAAAGAAATTAAACCAGCCAACCTACCAGCATGTCCTACCTCCATGACGGCCGGAACTGAAATGAGGAAAGAAAGAGACTATTTACTAGAAGAAGCGCCACCCAGAGGCCAGTAGAGAAAAAACAGTCAAAGTAAAAGAAATACTCAATAGCCCCACCCAGAGGCCACAAGAGATAAAACAATCAAAAAACATAACATTACATCACACATTCACACAAATCACAAACAAATCACAAAATAATAAAATAAAAACATTTCTAAAATCCTGTGTAGAGTTTTCACTCAAAACCCCCCCCCCCGAAAACATCTAAACACAGTTTAAAAACATTGAATGTAAAAAACATGTACTTTCACATTTTTAATTAATTATCCAAGGTACAACTATTTTAAAAAATTGACATACTAAAAGATTATTTGGTTAAATAAAATAATTGTAAAAACTTATATCATCCTTTCCTCTTTTTTTAAATCCACAAAAACAAACCCAAAAAAGCTTATCACATTTTATAACAGCCCGTATGTATAAATAAACATTTTAAAAATCACAATTACAGACTAACCTCATTTGTACAAACATTAACAAAACAAAAACCTTCCAACACAATTTAAAGCAACCCAGCACCGCCGGGCAAAATCTGCTAGTAATCTATAAAGCCCTTTATGGTTTAGGACCACTCTATCTGTAGGAGCACCTCTTCCTTGGAAATTTTACTTGGAGGACTCAATTAATGCAATTGTGGGTGCCTATGCCTAAGAAGATAAAAAAACCTTCCACTTTTTCAGCTATGCCCCTCCCCCAGCTATGTAATTCCTTGCCACCTGAAATCAGAACAGCCCCTACTCTATTGGTTTTCTGTAAAATGAAGATTTTTTAAGGGCGACTCCGGGTGCAATCGAATATATAAATTGTTTAGATGTTTGTTTATAAATTTATGTTTAGTTTTATATAGTTTATATATTTTTCTTTCTTGTTATATGTTGACTCAATGTGTACAAATGCCATACACTAAATAAATAAATCTGTAAAACATGAAAACCTTTTCTATTTATGGAAGCATTCCCAAAATTAATTTACTATAGTAAGCAGTGATACTCATGAGCTACTATAAGCTTTGAGTTAATTGATTTTTAGATTTATTTTTTTCTGATATATTATAATTGGTACTGGTGCCACTAAGATTGGTATTTGTTTCATTGGGCTGGGTAGTTTAAAGTATTACATCGTTGATTCTCTTATTATTATTTTATTCATGTTTTTATTGTTGGATGCTTTGTTTTTATCGTGAGCTGCCTAGAAGAGTGTTGAACACTAATTATGGTGAGTAAATAAATAAATAAATAAGGAAGGAAGGAAGGAAGGAAGGAAAGGGACCAAGATGCAAAACTAGTAAGTAATGTTTCTATCTGCTTTATAAAAATATAAGTAACTTCTCCAAATCCAGATGACATATGGCTCTCAAAAATATTATATTATATTTTGGTAATAGTTACTTTACATTAAAATATGAGCAGTATTTCTGAAGAAACTCAATGATTGTCTGTCTGGTGCTCTACGAGTTTGACATGTTGGCCTTGGGATATTTTGGAACTGCAGTGGCTCAAATGTCTAAGACGCTGACTGGCAGGCGGAAGGTCAGCAGTTCGATTCCCGAGTACTATAGGATGGAATGAGCTCCCGTCTTTGTCCCAGCTCCTGCCAACCTAGCAGTTCGAAAGCAAGAAATTGCAAGTAGATAAATAGGGACCACTTTGGTGGGAAGGTAACAGTGTTCCATGCGTTCCGGTGTCTAGTCATGCCTGCCACATGACCACGGAAACGTCTGTAGGGGCAGACAGCTTTGAAACAGAGATGAGCACTGAACTCTAAAGTCAGATATGACTGGTTTTCGAGCAAGGGAAACCTTTACCTTTAATGTTAAAAAAGTAACTTCTCCAAACTCTGAGACTCAAAGGAGGCATTATATTGTACTATATTTTGGTAATTCAGTAGTTGCTTTGAACTGAAATGTGAACAGTATTTTTGAATAAACTAGTTATAAATCCTATCACGTTTATAGGGTGTGTAATAAGCATTAAAAAGGAAGAAAGGGTAGCTCACATTAAGATGATGTTTCTTACATTTTTGGAACAGTGCACCTTTGAGCAGGGCTCCTCTAGGAGTGTACACACATCCTGTTGAGATAATGACCCACTGGCTGTTTGTATCCCCCCAAAATTTAATAGGCTTGGGCTGATTTCACAGGCTGGAGACCTAATCACAGACCGCAATCTGTATCTGTCAAGTTATAATTAACACACCACAATTATTCTAATGGCTTCACTCAGGCTTTTGTTTGTTTAATTGGAAAACAGACTGCCAATGAAGAATTAAATTGTAATCCATATTTTATGTACTCTAGATAAACAATGCACCACATCAGAAACTGCCGATGGATGTAACTGCTAATTGCAAAAGATTATATCTGCACATTCTGTGAGCTTTAGTTTAGTGATAAAATTATTATTGCGATTGTTATTTTAATTATTAGTTTTATGTATAACTAGCAGAGGTTGCCCGGCGTTGACAGGGTGTTATAAACTGTGATCAGCATTTTTGGGGTTTTTTTTGTGGATTAAAAAAAGAACAAAGGATGATATAATTGTTTCAAATTGTTTTATTTAACCAAATAATGTTTTAGTTTGTGGGGTTTTTTTAATAGTTGTACCGTAGGTAATATTTTTAAAAATGTGAAAGTACATGTTTTTTGCATTCAATGTTTTTAAACTGTGTTTTGATGTTTTGGGTTTTTATTTGAGTTAAAACTCAACACAGGATGTTGTAAATATTTTTATTTATTTATTTATTGACATATGTTTGTGATTTGTGTAAAAATGTGATTTATTGTTATGTTTTTACTTGTTTTTACTCTTGTGGCCTCTAGGTGGGGCTGTTGTGTCTTTTTGAGTTGTTTTTACTATTCTGCCCTGCAGGTGGGGCTGCTAGTGATTCTGTTTTAGTTTCACTGTTTTTTCTCTCCTGGCCTCTGGGTGGGGCTTCTTCCGGTAAGTAGTCTCTTTCTTTCTTCATTTCTGTTCCAGTCATTGTGGAGGGAGGACGTGCTGGTGAGTTTTCTGTTTTTCTTTCTTCTGGGGGTTTTCTTTGCTTTGTTTTTGTGGTGGTGGGCTGGGAGGTGTTTCTGTTTGCTCTTTTTTATTTTGGTTGAGTTTTAGGTTTGTTTAATTGGTTTGGTTATTTCTGATTTTGTTTAATTTTTCTTATTTCGTTGTTGTTTATTTGTGTAATTAGTTGTTGTTTGTTTGTGTAATTTGTGGTTTTTTTCGTGTTTTAGTTAGGTGTTTTGTATGTGGTTTTGTGTCATTGTGGATGTTTTTGTTTGTGTATTTTGTGGTTTATTTTTTGTTTATTAATGGGTTTTTTAATTATTGATTTATTTTTGTTTTATTATTTTTAAAATAAATTTGGTGTTTGTTTTTGGTGGTTACTTTTGAAGAACGGGCTGCCTGTGGGTTTCTGTTTTCCCCATTGCTGCTTTGAATTTTGTTTTCGATGCAGCAATGGGGGAAAGGAGGGAGGAGGCAGTCAGCCCGTTCTTCTCTCAGGAAGGTTCGTTAGGTAGGTTGGGGGAGAAGGAGGAGGCAGAGAAGAGTTTTCTCTGCCTAACGATGGTTCTCTCCTCTCTGTCTCCTTTTTCTCCCGGCTTTACAAAGGCATCAGCCAGTCATCCGCCAGGGAGGGTGCTTCCCCTGACGAACTGCTGCCTGTTTTTGGGTTTTTTCCACCACGGCTCAACTTTCCTTGAGGCCAGTGGTGGTGTCGCCATGTCTTCAGCGGGGTAGCGTGTAGGAGTCCCTCTTCTCCCAGTTGCTCTGGGAAAGAAGGACAGCGGGTGTCTTGCAGTGGCATTTTCTGGTTTTTTGTTTTGCGTGGCTGTGAGGCGCTGAGTCTGCCTGCTGGGGACTTGTGCTCCCGTTGCTTTTGTAATTTTATTTTTCGCGCGCCGGCTTTCTCAGCGTTCTGCACGCTCATGGCGCGCAGGACGCTGGGACTTGTAGTTTTGCGTTTGTGGTTTGCGGCGGCGGTTTTTTTCTGCGGCTCGATTTTGATTGGCCGTGCCGCATTTCCCAACGTTCTTTTTGCTCGCGCCTCTCAGCCTGATTGGCTGTGGCGCGGCGCAGCACAAAGAACGTTGGGAATTGAAGTTGTTTCCCTTTGTTCGCGTTCGTGGGGCTCTTGCCCCACTGGCACGTTTCTCAAACATTTGTTGACCTTCAGACTGGGTTCAGGCGAGTGCAGGAGGCTCGGTATGGGACAGTGTCGACGGGTGCGGGAGCCTTCGTCACATTCCAATGGTTAACGCTTGGATTTATAGGTATAAATATACTTTCTACCAAGGGAGCCCTGGGCAGTACATAATATAGCAGGGTGGTTTTTCAAATAATAATAATAATAATTGATACATGATGTAAAACATCAGTATTTAAAGTAAACTGGGACAGAATTTGGGAAAGTTACTTTTTTGGGCTGCAGCTCTCAGTGAAGTAGCATAGCAAAATACAAAAATGCATGAAGCATAAAACCATAAAGCAGTGGCTGTTCTGGCTGGGAGACTTCCAAAAATGCACATTACATAAAATCATAAAGGAAGCTCAGTGAACACACTTATTGTAGTCATCTAAAACTCAATAAAATGGAGTTAACACACAATTTCTTAGGGAGGGGATTCCCTAACTAAGGTGCTAACATAAAGCATCCTAAGCCCTAAAAAGAAAGTAGACTTAGGTCTAGAGTAGAGAAAGCCGTGTGTGGCACTCCTAGAGATGCCATAATTCTCTCCCACAAAACCGGGACAGAAGTACAAAATAGTCTTTTAAAAATACAAACACAATACAATGATAGCTATTTCCCAACCTTGAATCCGGGAGAATCCCGGTTTTCTGGGACATGTGGCAACCCTAGGCACTCCAGACATCGCTGGACTGCAACTTGCAAAAATACACAGAGCAGGACTTCTGCATGGTTTAAGCATGGTATTTTGCCAAGCAGGTTAGTGAAGCCTACTAGGCTCAAGGTCTTTTGGATCTGGAGGAAATAAGAACTTTTAAAAAAAATCGTGTCAGAAGCACACAAAGGGGCTTTCTGGGTCAAAAGGGTTTTTGCTGGAGGATCTCCTCTCAGGGGATGCTTGAATGAGGCTCCTTTCATGTCCCCATGATCTTTTCCCACTGAAGTTGTCCCTGTTTATCCATTTGCAATTTCTTGCTTTTGAACTGCTAGATTGGCAGGAGCTGGGACAGAGACGGGTGCTCATTCCATCTTGCAGTACTTCGGTGTTGAACTGCTGACTTTTCGACCTTCCAGCTATCAAGGTGAGCTTCTTAACCACTGAGACACTGCAGTCCCAATAAGCACTCAGTGAATGGCAAGAAGCAAAATGTTATTAGACACAAGCACACAATTAACATAAAACAAGAAATCAAAGTAGCAGTGCATACCAAGCACGTTTCTCCAATCAACTACCTGGAAGCCTGGGAAAGGTAGTGGAGAATGCCCCTAGCCCAATGGGCCCACAGCACCTGGCACCTCTGCTCAGTGGAGAGCTTTGACCTAAGAGTGAGGCTTGCCTCTTTTATAGCCCTGTGAAGGGATGCAATGTGATTTCATCATCCTGGCTCCAAGCCACTCACTGTAATGGCACTTGGGGTGGACATAATGACATAAACATCTTTGAGTTGACATGAACATCATTGCAGGTGCGATGTAGAGGAGGCTGGTACTATGCCTACTTATCAAGGTCAAGGACTTGGGATGGCACCATTAATTGCACATGCTTATCTAATCCAATTAAGGGGCTCTCTTTCCCCACATTGTTGCAATTACACACTAGCTAAACATAAACATATCAGGAAGTGATTGCTATAGTTTGGAAAACATTCCTTTCCCCATTAAACAAGCCAAATCAACTAAATTTAACCATTTCAAATCAGAAGCTTGTTGGCGGAATTGTCATATGCCACTAAGCTCCTTAAAATAACAATTATCATCCAGTTTGCCATTATGTCCTGGCACTCCAAATAGTGGGCAAAATCCAGATGCGCAATTTTAGGCTGGAATAACCTAGATCAGATGCTGAAAACATTTAGCTTAAACCCACAGCAAAATTTCTACTTTCAACTCTTTCAAGCTCGATTTTGCTCTTAAGAAGACTTTGGGAACTTTCAATACAGGGGGAGTGAGCCTTCAGTAGTAAAAAGTCATCACTGAATCGCTGACATTGGTCCCAATCCCAATGATAGTGATCCAGCAGTGATATTTTTACTGCTAAAGCTCCCTTCCCACACCAAGGCTACCAAAGGCTTCCCAAGAGCAAAAGAGAGCCCAGAATCTGCAGGGGTGTGTGGAAACAGGAGACTTTCCATGACATGAAGTTAAATACATCTGGCGCCTGATCTAGGTTACAACAGCATAGTTACACAACTTGATTTTGTCCAATAAATTTTTAGGATGTGCTATGGTTGTCTGTAAATCAAGCCTGAACTATCTCTGAAGGCAAAGAAGGTGAAGCTGCCCTACTTTGGGCAATCAGGAGAAAGCAAGACTTTCTGAAAAAGACAATAATGCTGAAAAAGGATGGCGTCTGCAGGAAAAGAAGAAGACCAAATGTTATATGGATTGTAAAGGAACCCTAGGCTTGAGTTTGCAAGATCTGAGCAAGCTCTTGAGGACAGGCTATATTGGAGATTTCTCATTCATGGTGTTGCCATAGGTCAGAGATGACTTTATGGCACTTATAAACAACTACAAATGGCTGTCCTTAATTCACCAATGACAGGCTGACATCCTCGGACCCTAACAGAGTTCAGTTAAGGTTGGCTTCAGCATTTCATTCCATTACATCTCCTTATATACAATTTTCTAGCCCAGTGTTTCCCAATGTGGGGCAAATACCCCAGATGGGGACTCAATTCTCAGAAGCCTAAATCAGTACATTGGCTGATCAGTGCTTTGGAGAATCTAATTAGACTTCTGGGAATTGAAGTCCAAAAACCAAAGGCTAGGAAACACTGTTCTAAACTTTGATCTGGAGAAATACAAAACCAAGGAAAGAAAACCATGTGCTACCAAGCTGTTTGTGAAACAGAGAATTGGAATTTGTTTCCATTTCAAGAGAGTAAAGATTCCAGTCTGGGTACCTAAATCCACAGGTAATGGTGATGGTCCCCAAGTGGATTAAATCCTCCTTGAATCCATCTTGATGGAGCTTCACCAATACTGGCCTGGGACTGAGGAGTACTTTGCATGCCAAAAGGGCTCAGGCCCAGAAAGTGACTGGTGGAATGGATCAGTGCTACAGCTGCAATGCAAAAGTCAGATGAAAGGCCACTAATTATATTCTCAGGACAGTCTTCATAGCTGATTGCCACAAGGATCGCATATATTCAGATTCAGATACGGCAGAAGAAGTAGAAAGATTCTTGCTACAGCTGATTGTTCTGTGGTCTAAGCGGGGTGTGTGGGATGCCTGCATAGCTACCACTGACTCAATGGGTTTCCCAATGTGCTAGCATACATCGTGGGGAAGTAACTGGGAGACAGCCATTAAATTTATAGTGGATCACTTCCTATATTTTTGTTATTGTTTAAAGGAAGTGTAGCCTGCTTAGTATCAAAGAAAAGTTAATTTGCTTAAAAAAAAGTCTGGGTTTGTATCTAATCCACCACCACCACCACCACCACCCGGCTAATAGAAAAGGCAGTAGAGGTAGGTGGTAAAGAAAGTCACTTCAGCTTCTGGGGATTTTTATGAAGACATCGTTTGCACAGCTCAAGTATAATTATACTCCAAGGTTTATAGTCTGTGTCAGTTTAATTGCTTTCACCTCTAGGCAGGGATGGAAACTTGGAACATCCTAGTTCACAAGGAATGCATTTTACACAGTTGTGAATGACAGGTCAAATGTGAAGGATGGAATTTAGGATTACAGTATTTTAGAACACCTGCTACTACCTGTTAAATTAAGGATGTTTCCAAGGGAAGAGAATGTGACATTCAGTAAGACACAGCCAGGCTGGTTGACCCTTTATGATTTCTTGCTGGAAGTATTTACATACATTTCTCTAGAAGGATCTCGGAAATACCATATTGACTCAGAAATGTAATGTGTTCAGAACAGGCAAAAAGCAGTTCTGTTTCACACTAATGCCAAATTACCATTTGTATATTTGATGAATCTATAATCAGCGAAGCTCTCTGGTGTGAAGAAATATGAATGGATTTAGAAGTCCCTGTTTCTCAATCAATTATTTGCATCAACAAATGCCAGCTGTTAAGCCTATGCACATCATTCATTCATTCACCAAGAACTCCCTTTTAAAAATGGTATTTGCATTAACATTGTAATCCTATTTATTTATTTATCTACGATGAACTTCAGTTGTCTACATAAATGTTGATTCTAGTGTGTAGTAGGGGTTCTCAATCTTTTAAAGCTGCTGGCTAGGTCATGCTCCCTCTAACAGCTGAGCGGGCCAGACTGATGGTTCCCCCCACTATAAACACTGCCGTAAACCGTGCCTGTGGTTGTCATAAACACGTTTATGACAGCCATGGATGCATTTATAGCTGTTTACTGTGCTTCTGGTGGTGGCGGCGGGAGAAAGGACGGTGGGCCACATGAAATGGTACAGTGGGCTGGATCTGGCCCACAGGCAGTAGGTTGAGAACCCCTGGTGTAGACTATTTAGCCGTGACTATGTCACATTGCCTGGGATGCACCACAAGGAGGCTAGTCTACTTTTGTACCCTCTAATCCTAATGAAATTGCAACAATGGTAAGGAGTGAGACACAAGTCCCTTCAGCCAGCTGATTGTTAACATCCACCAATAGTGTGAGTTGCACCATGATGGTGAACCTTGGCACTCCAGCTGTTCTTGGACTTCAATTACCAGAAGCCCAAAGCAGCACTCCTGCTGATCAGAGCTTCTGAGAACTGAAGTTCCAGAACACCTGGAGTGCCAAGGTTCACCATCACTGTGCTAGAGAAGCCCATTGTGTTTGTTTAAGTCTTACAGCAGAAGAACTGAAAAGGCGGTGGAGAAGAAAGGCCAGCAGGAGAGAGGAGCTGAGTTACACCAGATGAATATTATTTAGCTTGCCAATACAGTGACAGTAAAGGTAAAGGTAAAAGTCACCCTTGCTCGAAAGCTAGTCGTATCTGACTCTAGGGTTCAGTGCTCATCTCTGTTTCATAGCTGACGAGCCAGTGCTGTCTGCTTCTGCAGACGTTTCCATGGTCATGCGGCAGGCATGACTAGACACTTGAGTGGACAGGATGCTGTTTACCTTCCCACTGAAGTGGTCCACACACCAACACACAGTGAGGCTTGGGTAAGGACAATTTCTAACACACAGGCTGGGGTTTGATCCAGAACCTTTTAAAGTGGCTCAGTTTGGGCAGATTTTTTTCCTTCACCATTTTGGCCAGTTAGGATTGCAGTGCAAATAGCAGATTAAGTTTTACTTTGCAGAATTATTTCCTTGCAGTGATCTGCAAGGGAAACACAAGGGAATCCAGTAGTGTTGAGGCTTTTTAGAGAGCAGTGCAGAGTATGTGCTGAGCAGCCTGCCCACCCACACTTAAATTACTCTAACCCCATTTCTGTTTCTCTCTCTACTTTCCTATAGTTGGATTTTTAAAGGGTTGGGGGGTAAGGTTTGTATTTTAAATTATTCATCTGACAGTTGGGAGGAAAAACTTTGCTTTCAGGGACATTGGAAGACGCTGCCCCATTGCTAATGCTGAATTAAGATAAAACTGCCAGTCTAGTTTATTTGTGTATGTGTCTGTCCATCTGTCCATCTTTCTCTCCCCCCTTCCCCTGCGTCACTGTGTGCTTTGCCTCAGGCAGCAAGTACTGTATTTTGAACCAACCTTGGCAGCTTCCAATGTGGGTAGAAAGGGAAAAGGGTAAAGAGAAGGCAAATTCACAATGATGTAGTTCATTAGACTAGGGCCCTTTAGTGTCTTGCACGGAAGACAAGTAGGAGCCGCAGTAAGGGCTAAAACCAACTTTATTGCATTGTAGTCAGAGTGAACATGAGGGTAATGGTGGACCACACAGCTCTATTTATAGTACATTGTACATTTGAATAGCCCATTGATAGTTCATTGGTCACTGTTGGCGTGACGTCATGGATGGTCACGCCCAGCTTCTCCAGGTGCGGTGCAGCGTTATCTGCAACAGGTGCTGCTACTGCTGCTGGCACGAACAGTATTGTCCTTAACAGCTTGTTACAATGTGTCATTGATTACTTACAATGGATACAATTGTTGGATACAATGGCTGGATACAAACAGTTAAAGGTACTTGTCACATTTTATTCAGTACATAACATCCCTCCCCCCTAGGTGAGGACGAAGTCCTTTAGCCATTGAGGCTTTCCGCACGTTCGCTTTGGGCGAGGGGTGGCCACACTCCGGGCCGGAGTTCCTGCATTGGAGGAACGTGACTCGTTAGTGGTTGGCTGCGAGTCGTGAGCCAGGGATTGGGGAGGTCTAGGTGTGGGAGTAAACTCCAGGGATGTGAGACCAGGGGCTCCAGGGACTAAAGAAAAACCCCGCTCCTCGCTTGGATGGGTGGGGGACCACTCCGAAAAATCCCCCCAGTCTCCTAACTCAATATCTAACAATTCCTCAAAATCCCTCTCTTCTAAATTGTTCCTGTTGTGCGGGTTTGTATCATTTTCCTCCCCCCTGTGGTCTGTGTCTTCCCCTTGGAATGAACGGGTGGGGAAGAACCCTAACGCTGACTGCTCCATTTGGTCACTCACGTCTTGCCTTCCCACTACTCTACATCTGAGTTGGTCGGCGTGCCTCCTCCAGAGGAGCCCTGTGCCTGTCTCGACATTGTAGGAGACTGGCCCCATCTGTCCGACCACTATTCCCGGTACCCAAGTTGGGCCGCCAGCTGCGTAGTTTCGGCAATGTACTGGCTGGCCGATCTCAAAACTCTTGGTGCCCCCCATTTCTATGTTTCTACCCGTGTCCTCCACCCTGGTTGGGTCTAACTTTGAGAGGATCGTGGCGGGTTTCCTCCGCATGAGGAGCTCGGCGGGCGAGAGCCCTGACACTAAGGGGGTTACTCGGTACCCTAACAGGAATTGGCAGAGCTGCAGGTTCAATTCCCCGGGGCCCATCCTATGGAGTGCGTCCTACGTTGTTCGCACCAGGCATTCTGCTTGACCATTTGTAGCGGGGTGAAACGGGGCCGCAGTAATGTGGCAAATTTTATTAATCTCTATGAAACCCTGGAACTCCGCTGACGTGAAAGTTGTGGCATTGTCGCTCGCCAGTACGTCAGGTAAACCGAAGCAGCTGAATACCTTGCGTAATTGCTTAATTGTTGCAGCTGACGATGTACTGGCCATTGGAATTACCTCCAACCACTTGGAGTAGGAGTCCACTATTATGAGGAAAAGGGTACCTCTGAAGGGACCCGCAAAATCCACGTGTAAGCGTGACCACGGACCCCGGGCCATGTCCCATTCTCTGTGCGGAAGTTGGGACTCCTCGGGGCGGGTGCTCTGGCAGCTCTTGCAAGTGCCTACCATGTGTTCTATATCTGCATCCAGTTTGGGCCACCAGATGTAACTCCTAGCTAGCGCCTTGGTACGCACGATTCCCGGGTGGCTGATATGCAGCATCTTGAGCACCCGGGACCTCAGAACTCCGGGGATTACTACCTGCTGCCCCCAGAGTAAGCAGCCCCTTTCTAGGGAGAGCTCGTCTCTCCGCCTACCATAAATCCTGAATTCCTCCGTAGGGGAGCTTGCCGGCCAGCCTTTCTGTACCCATGAACTGACTAGGGTCAAAGACTTGTCTTTCGCCGTAGCCTTGGCAATCTCAGCTGGCAGGATTGGGGGTGACTCTAGGGCTTCAATCAGGAGCACCTGGTGGTCCTGTTCTACCTCACACTTGGAATCCCCTGCCTGTGGGAGGGGTGACCTGGAAAGGGCATTGGCATGACTAATCTCCTTGCTGGGGCGGTAGATCAGTGTGTACTGGTATGCGTTGAGGAAGATTGCCCATCGCAGCATCCTTGGGGACAAGATCTGCGGGGTTGGCTTATCTGTAGTGAAGATTCCTAAGAGGGGCTTGTGGTCGGTCACGACTTTGAATGGCCTGCCATAGAGAAAGTCGTGAAACTTCTTGGTTCCTGCAACAATCGCTAGGGCCTCCCTGTCAGTTTGCGCATAGTTGCTCTCTGCCTTGGACAGGGATCTCGAATAGTATGCCACTGGGGCTTCTTGCCCACTCGCTAGTATGTGGCAGAGGACTGCCCCCACCCCTACCGGTGAGGCATCGCAGACCAGCACAACGGGTTTCTTTGGGTCGAAGTGGGTCAGCACAGCCTCGGAAGATAGAAGCTGTTTGAGCCCCCGGAATGCCCATTCCTGACTGTTCCCCCACCGCCAAGCCACATCCTTTTTGAGGTTCCGCAACGGATGCCTTTCCCAGGAGGAAAGAGTGATAGAAATTTAGGAGTCCTAGGAAGGACTGCAATTCGGGCTTGGTGGTGGGGCGAGGAGCATCTTTCACTGCCGCTACCTTGGACTCAGCTGGTTTAATGCCCTCAGGGGTTATTCGAAAACCCAGAAACTCTACCTCTTCGGCAAAAAAATATGCATTTATCCTTTCTCAGCCTGAGCCCCGCTTTTTCGAACACTGTTAGTACCTGGTCTAATCTCTTGGCCAATTCCTGCTCCCCTCCCACTGTTATCAGAATGTCATCAAAGTAAGGGAAAACACCTGGGAGCCTTTTTAACAATCTTTCTACGAGGGACTGAAAAATCCCCGGAGCCTAATTTACGCCGAATTGGAGGCGCGTCACTTTAAAAGCTCCCTTGTGGGTGACAATTGTCTGAGCGGTGGCTGTAGTTGGGGTTACCGACAATTGTTGGTATGCCTGGGCCAAGTCTAGTTTGGCAAAACACCTCCCCCATGCAAGGTTGCAAGCAGGTGGCTTACCACCGGTACCGGATACGCATTTGGGCGAATTGCCTTGTTAATCGTGCACTTGTAGTCAGCGCAGATTCTGACCTCCCCGTTAGCCTTAAGTGCCGTAACAATGGGGGTTTCCCACTCGTCGGAGTCCACCGGCACCAAAATCCCCTGACCCACCAATTTGTCCAGTTCAGTCTCTATTTTGTCCTTTAGTGCAAAAGGCACTCTTCTTGGCTTCATCCTGATGGGTCGAATGTCGGGGTCCAATTTGAAAGAAACTGGGGGCCCTTTGAACTTCCCTAGCCCCTCCTCAAAAACGGCAGGGTGTGTGTTACACACCTCCGTGATCGGGTCAGCCTGCACGGTGTGTATGCCTCCAATGAAAACTCCTAGGGGCCTGAACCACTGCGTCCCCAGGAGACAGCAGGACCCTTCCTTTAGAACTACTAGGGGCAACTGCACGGAGTGCCTTTTAAACTGAACCTTGAACTCCCCTACCCTCAACACTGGTATACTTTTGCCCTGAACGTCCCGCAAATTCGTCTTAAGGGCCTTCAGCTTGGGGCGTGACTTTGGGGGAATACGCAGAAATTCCCTGTGGGAGACGATGGAGTACGACGACCCCGAGTCGATCTCCATCCTTATTGGGACCCCCTGTACCAGTACCTCAACAAAAAACCGGGGCCGCCGCAACTGCACACTGTGGACCGCCTGGTTGCAGTCTTCGGGAACCCTGCCGAGCTGCGCGGTGCTCCTGGGGCTCATCATTGAAGATGTGCCCAACCCCGTCTGCCTTGCGATGGGGCCATTCCGCCTGGCCCTTGTCGTCGTCTCGACGACGCCTGCAGGCCCTTGCGATGTGTCCACACCGCCCGCAGTTGTGGCACTCCGCCTTCCGGAATGGGCATCGGCTCCGGTCATGGGATGCCCCGCATCCATCGCAGCGGTGGTCCTCTCTGGCGTGGTCTCGCCTCTCCGGCCTCCTCTGCACCCGTTGCACGTCCTCGTCCTCGCTGAAGTCGGAGGTGAACGTGGTGGACTCAGAGGCCCCTTGCTCTCCGTGGGAGGAGCAGCTGTGGACTGGGACCGCTGGCGGGGGCCCCCCAAACGTGGCGGTCCTAGCCCGGCACACCCGCTCACCTTGTTGCATGGACTCGGCGGCTTGGGCAGTGTGCAGGACATGCTCGAACAAGATGCTCTCATCTTTGGCCAGTAGTTTTTTCCTGGCCCCCTCATCTCGCAGGCCCAGCAGCAGCCTGTCTCTCAGCGCCTCGCTCAGGGATGCTCCCCACCGGCAAGGCATGGCAGCCACCCGCAGGGCTGCCATGAAGTCTGCTACGGACTCACCGGCCCGCTGGCACCGCTGCTGGAACGCCAACCTTGCCGGGAACACGGACACTTTCGGGCGAAAGTGCTTCCTCAACTTGGCGAGGATCTCCTCTAGGGGCACGGCCCTGAGCGGTCTCAGCATCAGTAGGTTGGTGGCCAGTTCCAAAGTCTCTAAGCCGCACTGGGCCAGTAGGAATGCCCGGCGCTGGGCTTCCTCCTCGATGCCTTCGAGGTCCATAGCATAGAGGAACTGCTGTTCGTAGAGTTCCCATTTCTCTGGCTTCGTGGTGTCGAAGGGCGCAATGTTCACTTTTCGGGACACCATCCCACCTTCATCGCCAATTTAGTGTCTTGCACGGAAAACAAGAAGGAGCCGCCGTAAGGGATAAAACCAACTTTATTGCATTGTAGTCAGAGTGAACAATGAGGGTAATGGTGGACCACACAGCTCTATTTATAGTACATTATACATTTGAATAGCCCGGTGATAGTTCATTGGTCACAGTTGGCGTGACGTCATGGATGGTCACACCCAACTTCTCCAGGTGCGGTGCAGCGTTATCTGCAACAGGTGCTGCTACTGCTGCTGGCACGAACAGTATTGTCCTTAACAGCTTGTTACAATGTGTCATTGATTACTTACAATGGATACAATTGTTGGATACAATGGCTGGATACAAACAGTTAAAGGTACTTGTCACATTTTATTCAGTACATAACAGGCCCAAACCTAGAAGAGGTGCATTCTTCCTCTTTCTATCCTTAAAAACGTCTCTCTCTTTTGGAATATTGAGAGGACTGGTTATTTTCTTAGCCCTATCCACCTCTCAAAACACACACACACACACACACACACACACACATACACACACACACACATGCACTTGATAAAATAAACAACCATTGAGTTAAATGAACAAAGTAGATATGTCTATGAAAAGATCTGCCCCCCTAAAGCTATTGATTTCACAGTCTGAGACAGGTGAGCACAAGCAGCACAATTCCCTTTGGATGGAGTCCCAGGTTTTCATACTTTTCGGAGACTTGGGGGTGGGTGGGTGAGTGAGTGAGAAAGAAAGTAAGTAAGAAAGAAAGGCTCAGTCTCTCTCTCTGTCAAATCAATCAAACATGGTTTCACAGTTCTCAGACAAGGGAATCAAAGAGCATCTGTATGTCATGTGTTGCTTACTTTTAAGAACTTATCAATTTGTGTTCTGTTTTATTAAACAAATACCTCCTCCCTCCCCGGCCCAGCGTGTTTCTTCTTGCTGATCCCATGCAAATAAAAGCTGGCAGTGCCGACGTACCTTACTTGAGGTGACAGTTGGAAGCATGGGAGATTCAGCCAATAAAGCACAGTGACAAGGTGAATGTGAGCATGATCATGGTCAAAACCAATGCAGAACTAAGAGAAAGTTATACCTGTATATATATTTTAAACCACAACTCCATGACTGTATGTCTGGGACGTATAGTCCGCAATGATTATATTTTCTAAATATATTTTCTTGCTGCCGCTGCTGCGTCTCCCAGCCTCGGTGCAGGTGAAGAGGCCCTCCCGGCCACTCCACCGGCTGGTGATCCTGGGCCCCGCCCTCCCCCTTGGTCTCAAAGGGCTAGGGGGTGCTGAGTGAGCTGCTGCCACCACTACGTCTCCTGGCCCCGGTGGGGGCGAAGAGGCCCTCCGGCCACTCTACCAGCCAGCATTCCTGGGCCCCGCCCTCCCCCTTGGACTCAAAAGGCGAGGGGGCGCTGGGTGACCTGCTGCCACCACCGTGTCTCCTGGCCCCGGTGGGGGTGAAGAGGCCCACCAGGCCACTCCACCGGCTGTCGTTCCTGAGCCCCACCCTCCCCCTCACCCTCAGACTCAAAAGACTCTAAAGGTGGGGAATTTCATGGGTGGTCCTGGCTAATTTTTTCCTACTTATTATTATTAATGGGTTTATTTTTTATATTGTATTAATTAATCTATGTTTATTACTGACTATTGATTATTGTATTGAATTTACTTTTCATGCTTCTTTATTATTTTATTGTATGGTATATACATGTTGTAATGGCTGCCTTGAGTCGGCTTCAGCTGAGAAAGTATGGGATATAAATTAAAATTTATATCCCGCACTTTATTATTATTATTATTATTATTATTATTATTATTATTATTATTATTATTATTATTATTATTATTATTATTATTATTATTATTACTACTACTACTACTACTACTACTACTACTACTACTACTACTACTACTACTACTAGGTCAGTGATGGCGAACCTTTTAGTGACTGAGTGCCCAAACTGCAGCCCAAAACCCACTTATTTATTGCAAAGTGCCAACATAGCAACAGGGGAGGAAGGAAACGTTCCCATTGTGCTGCTGGGCAGAGGGACAGGGTGAACTCTGTGCTGAGGGGAGGAAATACTCCCATTGGGCTGCTGGGCAGAGGGTTGGGAAAACTCTGTGCTGGGGTGACTGCATGGGTGCCCACAGAGAGGGCTCCGAGTGTCACCTCTGGCACACGTGCCAAAAGTTCGCCATCACTGTACTAGGCCAATGAAATCAGGTAGGTGTGAGAAATGAGGCACAGTGGATGGTTTGATCATATGTGCTGATCTGCAGTTAAAGTGGAAGCAGCAAGAGCACATCGCACCGCCCACTGACCCAGGGGTTCTGGAATGGAAAGTGTGTGGTGACTGTGCTGTTCCAACCATGGCAGTTCTTAAGTAGAGAACTTTCAAAGGGGTCGGCAGCATTTAGGAGCCACAATGTCTGGTTTTTATATGGCTGCTTTTCTCTCTGCAACCGTTTCTGTCACTTCAGATTTGGAGACTATGAACTGCTATGGTTTCTCAAATTATAGCCTATGATTCATTGTAACACAGATATGGTGGAACACTTTCCCTTTTAATATACACAAGTCCCTTGTGTCTAGAACTCCTGTTTTGCATAATTACATTGCTTCTACAACTGTACCAATATGGACACCTGGGGTTTTTACTTCTTCATTGGTTAATGTGGAGAGAGGACAGGGGAATGGAGAGTAGAACCTGAACCGAAGTGCAAAACAACCATATTGGTTCTGTGTTTCCTTCCACCTGAAGAGGACTGGCTGGAGCCTTTTTTTACATATACCCTGTAGCTGAGAACACTAACGGCAAATTTTTATGCCTTCTCAATTTAAGCACCCTGAAAAGATAAAGGTCTCCCTTGCTCAAAAGCCAGTTGTGTCTGACTCTAGGGCAGCGATGGCAAACCTTTTAGAGACCAAGTGCCCAAACTCAACAGGATGCCATCTGTGCCGCAGAGGGGTGGGGTGAACTCAGTGCTGGGGGGAGGGAAGAATCGCTCCCATTAGGTGGCTGGGCAGAGGGCAGGGTGAATTCTGTGCTGGGGGAGGGAGGAAGTGCTCCCATTGGGCTGCTGGGTAGAAGGGTGGGCTGAACTCTGAGCTGGGGTGACGGTGCATGTACCCACAGAAAGAGCTCTAGGTGCCCCCTCTGGCACACATGCCATAGGTTCGCCACCACTGCTCTTGGGAAAGGTGTTTATCTCCGTTTACAGCCAAAGAGCCAGTGCTGTCTGTGTCTGCAGATGTTTTCGTGGTCATGTGGCAGGCATGACTAGATGCCTGTTGTGTTCTAAGGGTTTTACCTTCCACATGGATTACAATGTATCTGAACCAATGTAACCTTGCCTATAGCAACAATGTAACCTTCAGCTGTATCATATGAACCCTGCATGAGGACGCGAGCTGATGACCACCAGCTGGCAGCAGCGAGCGTCCAAGCTCTCTTGGTCAGAATCATCAAAGGCAACAGCGCGGGAAGCTTTCCCGCCACCACCTACACCTGGACAAGAAGGGCGTGACTAGCAATGACGTCACGCAGGCAGTAGCCAATGGGCTACTATGGCACCACGTTCAAATGTATTACTACTGTATATAAAGAGCTATCGATCCGCCATTACCTCATGTTTCCTCTGTCCACGATGCAATAAACCTGAGTTAACCCAGCCCGAGGCTGTGTCCTGTGTCTTGGTTTACATACACCAAATTGGCGACGAAGGTGGGATCATGGATTCCCAAAGCGCCAGGACACAGAGCGGGTTCAATATTACCAAGCCGCAAGACTGGACCATCTTTAACATGGATTTCAAGGCGGCCTTGGTGGAACTCAAAGTCAAAGACGACGAGGAAAGGAAGAGGGCCATCCTCACCCGAATGCTGGGTGTAGAGACCAAGCGGACGCTGGTGGGCATGATCGAACCGAAGACGTTGGACGACTTCAAAACCGACGACATACTGAAGTTGCTGCGTGAGCGTTTCCAACCCTCGAAGGCAATGTTTCCCGCTAGGAGTGCGTTTTGGAGGCGAGTCCAAGCGCCGGATGAGTCGGTAGAGGCTTTCGTGGAGGCCCTGAGGGTAGCCGCCGTTCCCTGCAAGTGGGACAACCTGGAGATGATCATGAGGGACGTCGTGCTGTGTGGCCTGAAGGACAAGGAAGTGCAGCGCCGCCTGATGAACAGGGAGCCGCCACCCACGCTGGCCGAGGTCGTAGAGACCGCGGAATCCGCGGAGTCCACGAATGCGGGAGTGGACGAAATACACGAGTGGCGTGAGTGGCGTCCTAGGGCCAGCAAAGCGGAAAGCTCGGTGCGCGGCAAGTCAGGACAGCCGGTGCACGCGACCCGACGAACCTCGAGATCCTCTACAGATGGCAGCGACGGCGAAGAGGTACAGAAGGTCCGGAAAGGGGGGCGCCGCTGCGATGGTTGTGGGGCGGCCCACGAGCGTGCGAAGTGCCCTTTCAGGAAAGCCGAATGTTACAGCTGTGGCCGGCGCGGGCACATCGCCAGGGCATGCAGGAATCGGAGAGAGGGCCGGAGGCAGTCGAAAGACCGTTCGGCCAGACCGGACCGTCCAGCGAGACCCCAAGATGGCGCCCGAACCACGAGGAAGCAGGACGGCGTGGGTCGCGTCTCGGACGGCAGCGAGGACGACGCCCCCGTGTTCAGCGTGTCCGCGGGACAAAACCATTACTTCATTGAGGTAATAGTACAAGGGGCCCCTGTTAGGATGGAGATTGACTCGGGGTCCTATTATTCCATAATTCCCCAGAAAGAGTTCTTGAAGATCGACCCCCAAGCGCGGCCCAAACTTAAGACTCTGAGGTCCACGCTACGGGACGTACAAGGGAACAGCATTCCAGTGCTGGGGGTCGGAAAATTTCAGGTTCGTTATAAAAGACATTCCGCAGAACTCCCTTTAGTCGTTCTCAAAGGGGGGAATTGTAGCCTCCTAGGGACGCAGTGGTTTCAGCCCTTGGGTTTGTTCATAGGGGGGGTGCATGCCGTGGGCGCGGATCCGATACAAGCGGTGTGTGACGCGCACCCCGCCGTTTTTGAAAAAGGACTTGGAAAATTCAAGGGACCCCCTGTAGCCTTCGACCTAGACCCGGAGGTCCGCCCGATAAGACTCAAACCGCGCAGGGTGCCTTTCGCACTAAAGGACAAAATAGAGGCGGAACTGGACAAATTGGTGGGCCAGGGGATTCTTATTCCTGTTGATTCCGCGGAGTGGGAAACTCCAATCGTAACAGCCCTGAAGGCTAACGGGGAGGTGCGCATTTGCGCTGATTATAAGTGTACAATTAACAAGGCGATTCGCCCTAATGCATACCCGGTGCCAGTGGTCAGCCACCTTTTGGCCAGGCTAAATGGGGGAAAGTGTTTCGCTAAGCTCGACCTGGCACAAGCCTATCAACAACTCCCCGTAACTCCCGCCACGGCCGCGGCACAAACGATAGTCACACATAAGGGAGCGTTCCAGGTGTCGCGTTTACAGTTCGGCGTGAACTCGGCACCCGGCCTTTTTCAGTCGCTTGTGGAACGCCTCCTGAAGGGGCTGGAGGGGGTGTTACCTTATTTTGATGACGTATTGATAACAGGGGGGAGTGAGGCCGAACTGGCAAAGAGATTGGATAAAGTGCTAACTGTGTTCGAGAAAGCGGGGCTGAGACTGAGGAAGGACAAATGTGTTTTTTTCGAAACCGAGGTCGAGTTTTTAGGGTTTCGGATCACACCTGAGGGTATTAAGCCGTCCAGATCCAAAGTGGAAGCCATTAAGAAGGCCCCTCGCCCCACATCCAAAACCGAACTACAGTCATTCCTGGGGCTCCTCAATTTTTACCATACATTCCTTCCGCGGAAAGCCTCCGTGGCCGAACCGCTCCATCGGTTACTTAAAAAAGAGGAGACATGGATGTGGGGTGACGAGCACGAGAAGGCGTTCAACGAACTAAAGCAGCTTTTAACATCGGACGCAATCCTTACGCACTTCGACCCCAAACGGCCGGTGGTCTTAGTCTGTGATGCATCACCGGTGGGGGTGGGGGCAGTGCTTTGCCACGTGTTGGATGATGGTCGGGAGGCCCCAGTGGCGTTTTACTCAAGGTCCCTGTCCCAAGCAGAGCGAAATTACGCACAAACCGACAGGGAGGCATTGGCAATAGTAGCGGGGACCAAAAAGTTTCACGATTTTCTGTATGGCCGCCCATTCAAAATCGTGACGGATCACAAGCCCCTGTTAGGGATTTTCACGGCAGGCAAGCCCACGCCGCAGATACTATCCCCGAGAATGTTGCGATGGGCCATTTTTCTTAACGCATACCAACACGAGTTGGAGTACCGGCCCGGAAAGGAGATCAGCCATGCTGATGCGCTTTCGAGATCTCCTTTGCCTTTGTCGGACGACCAAAAAGCCAGAATAGGAAGAGACCGCCAGGTGTTGCTAATCGAGGTTTTAGACGAACCCCCAATAGTACCGGCTGATATAGCTAGGGCGACAAGCAAGGACAGGACGCTGGAGAAAGTCAGCTCATGGGTGCAGAAAGGGTGGCCAACATCGTCCCCAAGCAAGGAATTCGACCCATTCTTTCGGAAGAAGCTAGAGTTGTCCATAGAAAGGGGGTGCCTGTTGTGGGGCCAACGGGTGGTGGTCCCGACACCCATGCGGCCGAGGGTTCTCAAACTGCTGCACGTCAGCCACCCGGGCATCGTTCGCTCAAAAGCGCTGGCCCGCAGTTACTTTTGGTGGCCACAGCTGGACGAGGACATTGAGCACATGGTAGGCACTTGTGAGGCGTGCCAGGGGTCCCGACCAGAGGCGGCCCGCCTCCCGCATAGGGAATGGGACACAGCGAGGGGGCCATGGTCCAGAGTGCACGTAGATTTCGCTGGCCCTTTCCGAGGAACCATGTTTCTCCTGGTGGTGGATGCATTCTCAAAGTGGCTGGAGGTCATTCCTGTAAAGAGCACGTCCTCCACCACTACAATTAACCAACTACGGAGAGTTTTTTCAACGTTCGGTTTACCCGACACTTTAGTCAGCGATAACGCGAGTTGCTTCACCTCCTCAGAGTTCGGGGCATTCATGGAGGCGAATGCCATTCGGCATGTCACGTCCGCGCCGTTTCACCCGGCCACGAATGGCCAAGTGGAACGGTTGGTGCGTACAACAAAGGAAGCGCTTCGGCGCATGGGCCCTGGGGACCTGAACCACCAAGTATGTCAGTTCTTATTAGCGTATAGGGTGACCCCCTTAGCGTCAGGTTACTCGCCGGCAGAACTATTGATGCGGCGGAAACTGACTACACTCCTGTCCAGGCTGGACCCCACAAGAATTGAGGACAAGGGAAAAAACGTGGGGCTGGCAGTCTCGAAAGGTTTCGCCGCCGGCGACCCTGTGCATTGCAGGAACTATGCCAGCGCGGGGCCAGCCTGGGTGCCGGGGACGGTTGTAGAACAGACGGGGCCAGTGTCGTACCGGGTCGAAACCCACACCGGTCTCCTCTGGAGGAGGCACGCAGACCAACTGAGGCACCGAGTCAGTGGGCCAGTCAGTGAGGATTTCCAACAAGATTCAGCGTTAGGGTTCTCCCCCACCCGCGTAACCCAAGGGGGAGACAGCAGCGGACAACAGTCCCAAGCAAGGGGGGAAGGAAGAAGCAGCGGCCCCGACTCATATCCTTTTGATAAGCCAGTTCCGTCAGAGGCCGGGGAAGGGGGAGAGGAGTTCGCGACCGCTGCCCCCGAATGGAATTTTGGTTTTGATTTAGCAAACCGGGGGGGTTTTCAGGAGTGTTCCCCCACCCATCCAAGCGAGAAGAGGGGTTTTTCGTTAGTCCCCAGTGCCCCCGGTTCCTCCCTAAGTAAGAGCACACCTCCCAACAACGCCGCGGAGCCGCGGCAGATCACTAACGAGTCTCCCTCTCAAATTACAGGACAGGAAACCAGGGGACAAAGAGAAGGTAGCAAACCCGGGGAGAGGCAGCCCGCATCGAGACCCCAGCGTGTTCGAAACAAGCCATCTTGGCTGAAAGATTTTGTCTCCTAGGGGGGGAGTGTCTAGAAGCATGGGCTCGAGACATTGTCTCGTCCTAGGGGGGAGGGATGTTGTGTTCTAAGGGTTTTACCTTCCACATGGATTACAATGTATCTGAACCAATGTAACCTTGCCTATAGCAACAATGTAACCTTCAGCTGTATCATATGAACCCTGCATGAGGACGCGAGCTGATGACCACCAGCTGGCAGCAGCGAGCGTCCAAGCTCTCTTGGTCAGAATCATCAAAGGCAACAGCGCGGGAAGCTTTCCCGCCACCACCTACACCTGGACAAGAAGGGCGTGACTAGCAATGACGTCACGCAGGCAGTAGCCAATGGGCTACTATGGCACCACGTTCAAATGTATTACTACTGTATATAAAGAGCTATCGATCCGCCATTACCTCATGTTCCCTCTGTCCACGATGCAATAAACCTGAGTTAACCCAGCCCGAGGCTGTGTCCTGTGTCTTGGTTTACATACACCAAAATGCCAGAGCACATGGAACGCTGTTACCTTCCTCATCAAAGCAGTGACTATTTATCAACTTGCAATTTCTTGCTTTCCAACTGATAGGTTGGCAGGAGTTGACAAGAACTCACTTGGTTGCGCAGCACTTGGGTCTCAAACTGTTTATCTGCCGACCCTCTAGTTGCCAAGCTCAGCAACTTAACCACTAAGCCACCAGCCTTATGTACACCTCTGCACGGTGCTCTATGTTTTTTCCAATCCATCACAAAGGCCTTCTCCAAATAGCTGTAACATATGTTGATGACATTATCATTTCTATTAGTAATATTACCCTTTAATGATAATGGTTCCTGGTGCATTATTATTACACTTACAGTCCACTCTTCCACCAAAGAAGTTTGAAGAGACATGCATGGTTCCCTCAATTTATTCTAAGCTCACTAAACCCCTATGAGATAACTCAGACAGAGATATTGAGACAAGCCCATAACCAATTAGTAGATTTTGCGGCAAATTGGGAATTTGAACCCATGTTTTCCTGCTTATAGGCCAACACTATAACAACATCATAGTCAATGTTATAATAAGATATCAAAAGTTGGCTGGAATGGTGCCAGTAGCTATGCAGAACAGCTGAAAAGGCTATGGGGGAAATGGCAACCAGAGAGCTCTGCAGAGAACCAATAATAAGATCTGTCACTGCGTATATATTTCCAGCTGAGAAACAGAAACTATGTAGATTGGCTTCCATTCTCCAAGCATATCCTGGCTTTAGCTATGGAGTACTTTCCCATGCAATGTGGGTCAAATGTTGACCCCTCTTGCAAACAGGGGTGTCTGAAGGCATGCCTGAGGTCCTCTTTTTCTGTACTGATTTCTGCTTATCCTCTTCTCTCTCTGTGTGTTTGTACATTTAAACATCTGGTTCCTCTTTAACCTGAACAGATGTGTTTCTACTTTCAAAACATGTCTTGTGCATTCTTTCCTTAAATGAACATTAGCTAAGATTGCACACATTTATGGTATCTAGCCTTCTCAAAAGTATGAAGAATGCAAGAAGGGGGAGCAATTTCTCTCTGCCACTTTAGACCTCTAGCTGGTCTAATTCTCACTAAAATTTAGGACATTTCAAAGGGCCCAAATAATGAAACATAACCCAGTTGAAAGTCCAGTCTAAACAAAAATCTTTGAATGCTTTCAAAACAAACTTAAATTTGGGCTTTGGAATCTCAAGGGGAAATAAAGAGTTTTTATAGATGTTACCATAAACCTTCTGTTATCTGAATTTGGTGACACGTGGATGAAATACATGGAATTATCCTTCTTAAATTCTGTGTACAAAGGTTATGGGCTGGGCCTCTTGGACCAGGGTCAACAGTATGATCTTTCTTCTCCTTCTTCTCCATTTTCTGCCCATGGTAAAGTTACCACACAATAGAGGCCAAACGGAGAAATTTATCCAAAGTAGTAATATCTGTTTGTGGCAATGAAAATGAACAAAAATTGTCAAACTTTTTAACTCAATAAAAAATGTATTTTAATACCCATCAACATGTTGTGTATTACTTAGAAAAACAACATAAATGATGGAATTTTCTTTGAAGGTTCAACTCAAAATAGATATCGTCTCTCAGTCAATAAGTTTTCACAAGTCCAAAGTATTCAAAGGTCCACAACGTAACAAAAATATATCAAAGTCCACAGAAATTGGTCCCCTTAGGGTCCTAGCGTGAGGCAGTATTCTCTAAATGAACACTGAAAGCATCCTCAAATACAAAGCTCCACAAGTTTCGGCAGAGGGAGAAAAACTGCCTGCTGTAGATAAACAATATACAAAGCAGTATTTTTTTGTCTCGAGGTCTACCCAGTTTGAAGACCTTTCACTACTGCTTCCTCAAGAGGGTAAATACAAGTTATATCTGTGGAATTATACAATAAACAGTCATTAGATACCCGATAAATAATGCACAATACAAGAATTACATCTCAGAACATTTCATCTCTTAATTCAATAGCATATCCCCCTTTACCTTGAGTTCACGTCCGGAGAGCCTCCCTAATGAAAGTCTGTTTCGGTGCTCATGGACATTACTAGGCTATCGGGGAGCCAACACTTAAATAGCGGAGTGCAATCACCTGAATATGTTAAGTCTATAAAAGTTATATCAGCAGTAACAACACCGTTTCCCCCGTAAGTTTTTACAAAAAACTTTTCATTGCCACAAACGGATATTACCACTTTGGATACATGGAAAAGTTACCAACAAAAAGAATAGAGGAGTAAATTCTTCATTTACGTTATTATAATCTAGTGGACCCATCATGTGAAGCTGAACAATGGAACATTTAGGTCAGATAAAAGAAAGTACTTCTCCACACCATGCATCATTAGACTGTGGGATTTGCCACAGTAAGATGTGGTGATGGCTGATCGCTTTAAAGAGACAAATTAGATTTGTAGAGGAAGAAGCTATCAATGGTTTGCTACTTATAATTATGGTTCCATATTGATTTCCGGTATCAGATTCGGTGTACCTCTACACCAGTGAAGTACTAGTGCTTTTGCATCTTCTCTGTGGACTTCCATGAAGCAGTGCAGGTTTGAAACAGTCCACGGTAAAGCACTGAGTGCTGAGAAATACAGGAATAAAGAGTACACTGGGCTTGTCTTAGAAGGATTGAGTTCAGAAGTGCGTTTTGGTGCATTTTCTTTTTGCTAACTGCCCAGAATGATTGATGGGCAATACAGAAATCTAATAAATAAATAAAGATCACAGCCATCTTTGCTTCCTTGTTTAAAGGACAATGCAGAGAGCCTATGTGTCTACATTTTACACCTGTCCTTTTTGCCTATCCTGTGGTGGCCAACTTTGGCACTCCAGCTGTTCTTGGACTTCAATTACCAGAAGCTCATGTCAGCACACCTGCTGATCAGGGCTTCTGGGATTTGAAGTCCAAGAACAGCTGGAGTTCCAAGGTTCGCCATCACTGGTACCCTTCCAGCTCCCAGGATGTGAAATTAATAGTGTTGCAGTCACAAGATGTTGATGATTCACTTTATGATTTTGCAGCAAACAATGTCAGGGGATGTGGTGGCTCAATGGCTAGGAAAATCACCTTGTTAGCTGGAAGGCTGGCAAGTCAGCAGTTCAAGACCCGGGTACTGCATGACGGATTGAGCGCCCATCTCTGTCCCAGCTCTTGGGGACATGAAAGAAGCCTCATTTGGGCGTTCCCTGAGCGGAGTTTTTTCTGCAAAAATCCTTTCAACCCAGAATAATTTCTGACATGAAATTATTATATATTTATATAGCAAACAATGTAACGAAGGGTATTTATAACAGCACATTGTCCTCTGTGTTCCTTAAGTTTTCTTTCTTTCCCCCCATATTTAATCATGATTTGTGAATAATGAATTTAAGATAAGGCATACACTACATTTGTTAATATATATATATCTGTCAAGCTGATTCCCCTTTGTCATCTTAAAAATACAAGCTACAGTACTCCAATTTGTTTCTACACCTTTGTCTAAACACAGCCCATATCCCCAGCTGAAAGTGCAGATTGCTTAACAAGGGTATCCCTAACATTTGGATAGAACTTTGAAATGCTCAGTACACTTCATGTGCATTATCTAGTTAGCATTATAGTCCTAGAGATAAATTTATAAAGCTTTCTACTATTCCCATACTGCACATAGAAATACTGGAGCTAAGTGAAGGTCAGCTGCTTTGTAATTCAACAGTACCATAAAAGCAGTGGTAATGTGTCCAAGGTACATGAGCCTGACACATTCCTGACAATCACACAACTTTGAATGGTGAAGCAATTAATCATCTTCATTTCCTAACATGCCTGCAGACCCTTACTAGGGAGAGCTCCTTTCAGGGATTGCAGCAACGGAATGCAAACAAAACTTCAAAGGCCTCCTGTATCTTAAAAGAGGAACAAAGTTTTGTTAGAGATGATATTCCCTACTGTGATACAATGGATGCAGCTGAAAGCCTTGTCTACTGATAAACTTACAAGAAGTATCTCAAGGTCTCCTTGGAAATGAGTTGTCAATACAGGGTCTTGAAATGCTCTCCTGATTATTGCGCTAAGAGAGGGCACTCCAAAGTTTTAAGAAAAACAACAAAACAACTCAGGCCAGGCCAAGTGTGTGCTTGAGAAAAATAATGTAATTCTATTTCTTAGGTGTAAGAGGTAATTAACTGGTTAAATTAAGACCCAGCTCTCTGGATAGTGGTAGGAAGTTGTCTTGTTTAAAGAGTGGTTTTACAATCTTTTGTTTCACAATAATGTATTGGCTGAAATCTAGTAGTAGGTCATCACTAAAGTAGGCCCATTAAATCAACGGAACGGGGTACACAGAAAGAGCCTCCTCGAAGATTGTGATATTTTGAACCACAATCAGGCATACCCAGTGGTGGGCTCCAAACTTTTTACTTACCACACTGTGGGTGTGGTATGGTGGGCATGGCCAAGGGGAAAGCCCTGTGTTGTACCCGAATTAAGGACTACTTTATTTCAAAACTTGGATGGGCAGAGATAGCCAGAATTTCTGCTACCGTTTCGGGTGAGCTGGTTTTAGTGTATGAGAACCAAGACACAGGAAACAGCCATGGGCTGGTTTAACTCAGGTTTATTGCATGGTGGTCAGAGGGAACATGAGGTAATGGCGGATGCAAAGCTCTATATATATACAGTGGTAAACATTCGAATGTGGCTCCACGATAGCCGGTTGGCTATTGTCTGCGTGACATCATTGCTGGTTACGCCTTTCTTGTCCAGGTGTAGGTAGTGGCGGGAAACTCCGCGCTGTGGCTACTGATGAGTATGGACCAAGAGAGCTTGGACGCTCGCTGCTGCCCACTGGTGGTTATTAGCTCGCGTCCTAATACAGGGTTTATAGTGATACAGCTGACGACTATATTGTTACTTGTAGGAAGGGTTACATTGTTAAGATACATTGTTATCACATGAAGAAGGTTACACTATTAGAACACAACACTCCTCCCCCCTAGGATGAGACGAAGTCTGTCAGCCAAGATGGCTTATTTCGAACACGCTGGGGTCTCGGTGCGGGCTGCCCTGCCCCGGGTTTGCTACCTTCTCCTTGTCCCCTGGCTTCCTGTCCTGTAATTGGAGAGGGAGACTTGTTAGTGACTTGCCGCGGTTCTGCGGCTTTTATGGGAGGTGTGTGCTTTCTTTGGGACGAACCGGGGGCACTGGGGGCTAACGAAAAACCCCTCTTCTCGCTTGGATGGGTGGGGGAACACTCCCAAACCCCCCCCGGCTCGGTAACGCAAAATCAACTTCGGGGGCAGCAGTCGCAAACTCCTCACTCTCTTCCCCGGGATCGGATAGAGCTGGCGTATCAAAAGGATCTGAGTCGGGACCGCTGCTTCCCCCCCTTGTTTGGGACTGTTGCCCTTCGTTGTCTCCTCCTTGGGCTAAGCGGGTGGAGGAGAACCCTAACGCTGAGGTATTTTCCATGCCGTCCGTGGATTGCTTCCTGGGAACCCGGCTCCGGAGCTGATCTGCATGCCGCCTCCAGAGTAGACCGGTGCTCGTTTCCACCCGATACGACACTGGTCCCGTCTGTTCTACAACTCTCCCTGGTACCCAGGCTGGCCCTGCGCTGGCGTAGTTCCTGCAATGCACAGGATCGCCGGCGGCGAAACCTTTCGACACCGCTACCCCTACGTTCTTCCCTTTGTCCTCGACCCTCGTGGGGGTCTAATCTGGTCAGAATCGTGGTCAGCTTTCTCCGCATCAGCAGCTCTGCCGGCGAGTAACCGGATGCCAAGGGGGTCACCCTATACGCTAATAAAAACTGACAAACTTGGTGATTCAGGTCCCCCGAGCCCATGCGCCGCAGCGCATCCTTTGTTGTACGCACCAGCCGCTCCACTTGGCCATTCGTGGCCGGGTGAAACGGCGCGGATGTGATGTGCCGAATAGCGTTTGCTTCCGTGAATGCCCTAAACTCGGCGGACGTGAAACAACTAGCGTTATCGCTGACCAGAGTGTCGGGTAAACCGAACGTGGAAAAGACTCTCCTTAGATGGCTAATTGTAGTGGCGGAGGACGTGCTCTTTACCGGAATCACCTCCAGCCACTTGGAGTACGCATCCACTACCAGGAGAAAAAGGGTACCTCGGAACGGGCCAGCAAAATCTATGTGCACTCTGGACCACGGCCCCCTTGCCGCGTCCCATTCCCTGTGCGGGAGACGAGCCGCCTCCGGTCGGGAGCTCTGGCATGCCTCACAAGTGCCGATCATGTACTCTATGTCTGCGTCCAGCTGGGGCCACCAGAAGTAACTCCGCACCAGCGCCTTGGAACGGACGATCCCCGGGTGGCTGACGTGCAACAGTTTGAGTACCCTCGGTCGCAGGGATGTAGGGACCACCACTCGTTGACCCCACAAAAGGCACCCCCTCTCTAGGGACAACTCAATTTTTTTCCGAAAAAATGGGTCGAATTCCGTACTTGGGGAGGACGCCGGCCACCCCTTCTGTACCCATGAGCTTACTTTCTCCAGCGTTCTATCCCTGCCAGTCGCCCTGGCAATGTCGGCTGGTACTATTGGGGGTGAATCTAAAACCTCTATTAACAATACCTGGTGGTCTCTCTCTACCCCTGCCTTTTGGTCACCCGACAAAGCCAGAGGAGACCGTGAGAGTGCGTCTGCATGGCTGATCTCCTTTCCGGGCCGGTATTCCAACTCATGTTGGTATGCGTTGAGGAAGATAGCCCACCTCAGCATTCTCGGGGACAGGATCTGTGGCGTGGGCTTATTTGCAGTGAAAATTCCTAACAGAGGCTTGTGATCGGTCACGATCGTAAACGGGCGACCATACAGAAAATCGTGAAATTTTTTGGTGCCCGCTACTATCGCTAATGCCTCCCTGTCGGTCTGTGCGTAATTCCTCTCAGCTTGGGACATGGACCTGGAATAAAACGCTATCGGGGCCTCCCTTCCATCGTCCAACACGTGGCAAAGCACCGCCCCCACCCCCACCGGGGATGCGTCACAAACTAAGACCACTGGCCGTTTGGGGTCGAAGTGAGTTAGGATTGCCTCGGATGTTAGGAGTTGCTTTAACTCTTTAAAAGCCCTCTCTTGCTCGTCACCCCACAGCCATGTTTCCTCCTTTTTAAGCAACCGATGGAGCGGTTCGGCCACAGACGCCTTCCGTGGAAGGAAGGTATGGTAAAAGTTTAGGAGCCCCAGGAATGACTGTAGTTCGGTTTTGGATGTGGGGCGAGGAGCCTGCTTGATTGCGGCTACTTTGGATTTGGACGGCTTAATTCCCTCGGGTGTGACACGGAACCCTAAAAACTCAACCTCTGTTTCGAAAAAAACGCATTTGTCTTTTCTCAGTCGCAGCCCCGCTTTCTTGAACACAGTCAGTACTTTATCCAATCTCCTTGCCAGTTCGGCCTCACTCCCCCCTGTTATCAATACGTCATCAAAATAACACAACACTCCCTCCAGCCCCTTCAGGAGGCGTTCCACAATCGACTGAAAAAGGCCGGGTGCCGAGTTCACGCCGAACTGTAAACGCGACACCTGGAACGCCCCTTTATGTGTAACTATTGTTTGTGCCGCTGCCGTGGCGGGAGTTACAGGGAGTTGCTGGTAGGCTTGAGCTAAATCGAGCTTAGCGAAACATTTTCCCCCATTCAGCCTGGCCAGAAGGTGGCTGACCACCGGCACTGGGTATGCATTAGGGCGGATCGCCTTGTTAATTGTACACTTATAATCAGCGCAAATGCGCACCTCCCCGTTAGCCTTTAGTGCTGTCACAATTGGAGTTTCCCACTCCGCGGAATCAACAGGAACAAGAATCCCCTGGCCCACCAGTTTGTCCAGTTCCGCCTCTATTTTGTCCTTTAGTGCGAACGGCACCCTGCGTGGTTTGAGTCTTATCGGGCGGACCTCCGGGTCTAGGTCGAAGGCTACAGGGGGTCCCTTGAACTTTCCCAGTCCTTTTTTAAAAACGGCGGGGTGCGCGTCGCACACCGCTTGTATTGGATCCGCCCCCACGGCATGCACCCCCCCTATGAACAAACCCAAAGGCTGAAACCACTGAGTCCCGAGGAGGCTACAATTTCCCCCTTTGAGAACAACTAGAGGAAGTTCCGCAGAATGTCTCTTAAAACGGACCCGAAACTCCCCGACCCCCAATATTGGGATGCTGTTCCCCTGCACGTCTCGTAGCGTGGACCTCAACGCTTTAAGTTTGGGCCGCACGTGGGGGTCGATTTTCAAGAACTCTCTCTGGGGAATTATAGAATAGGAGGACCCCGAGTCAATTTCCATCCTAATAGGGACCCCTTGTACTAGTACCTCGACGAAGTAATGGGGTTGTCCCGCGGACACGCTGAACACGGGGGCGTCATCCTCGCTGTCGTCCGAGATGCGGCCCACGCCGTCCTGCCTCCTCGTGGTCCGGGCGCCATCTTTGGACCTCGCTGGACGGTCCGGTCTGGCCGAACGGTCTTGTGAATGCTTCCGGTCCTCTTTCCGCTTTCTGCACGCCTTGGCGATGTGCCCCCGACGGCCGCAGTTGTAACACTCGGCTTTTCTGAATGGGCACTTCGCGCGCTCATGGGCTGCTCCGCAACCATCGCAACGGCGTCCGCCTTTTCGGACCTTCTGGACCTCCTCACCGTCGCTGCCTTCCGTAGACGACTTCGAGGTTCGTCGGGTTGCGTGTACCGACTGTCCGGACTTGCCGTGCACCGAATTTTCCGCTTTGCCGGCCCTAGGACGCCACTCACGCCACTGGTGCATTTCGTCTACCCCAGCATTCGTGGATTCCGCGGATTCCGCGGCCTCCACAACCTCTGCCAGCGTGGGTGGCGGCTCCTTGTTCATCAGGCTGCGCTGCACTTCCTTGTCCTTCAGGCCACACAGAACGCCGTCCCTTAGGGCCATCTCTAGGTTGTCCCATCTGCAGGGGGCAGCGGCTATTCTCATGGCTGTTACGAAGGCCTCAACCGACTCGTCCGGCGCTTGGACTCGCCTCCAAAACGCGCTCCGAGCGGGAAACATTGCCCTCGAGGGTCGGAACCGCTCACGCAGCAGTTTCATGATGTCCTCGGCTTTGAAGTCACTCATCTTCTTCGGCGCAATAATGCCCACCAGCGTTCGCTTGGTTTCCATCCCAAGCATTCGGGTGAGGATGGCCCTCTTCCTTTCCTCGTCGTCTTTGACTTTGAGTTCCACCAGTGCCGCCTGGAAATCCATCTCAAAAAGCTCCCAGTCTTGCGGTTTGATAATGTTGAAACCGCTCTGTGCCCTGGCTCCTTGGGGGTCCATTATCCCACCTTCGTCGCCAATTTAGTGTATGAGAACCAAGACACAGGAAACAGCCATGGGCTGGTTTAACTCAGGTTTATTGCATGGTGGTCAGAGGGAACATGAGGTAATGGCGGATGCAAAGCTCTATATATATACAGTGGTAAACATTCGAATGTGGCTCCACGATAGCCGGTTGGCTATTGTCTGCGTGACATCATTGCTGGTTACGCCTTTCTTGTCCAGGTGTAGGTAGTGGCGGGAAACTCCGCGCTGTGGCTACTGATGAGTATGGACCAAGAGAGCTTGGACGCTCGCTGCTGCCCACTGGTGGTTATTAGCTCGCGTCCTAATACAGGGTTTATAGTGATACAGCTGACGACTATATTGTTACTTGTAGGAAGGGTTACATTGTTAAGATACATTGTTATCACATGAAGAAGGTTACACTATTAGAACACAACACTGGTGCAAACCTGCTGATGCCACCACTGGGCGTATCCTGGTAATGGCTGCCTTGTGTTGCCAACTAATCTGTCTCACACTGGGTCAGGTGAAAGGAAAGGCAGAATGAACTCAGCAAAAAGTGCCATTATTTTGGCAGTTTCACATCTGGCCGAGACATGGAAAAAGAATCAATGGAACAAATCCCCAGTGGGCCTACGCTGATCCTAACTTACTAGTGGGCTTCATATAAGACAAGAAACAAAACAAAATAAAGAAGACAAAAACCTTTTGGCACCTTAAAGCCTAACCATTGCCTGCCTGGCTGAAGGGAGAAGTGGCCGCAGCTGCCAGGGCTTGGCGGCTTTTAGAACTCTGCCGCCGTGGCCACTGGACACCTGTCCTTACCCGCCCGACTGGAGGGAGAAGTGGCCGCAGCTGCCGGGGCTCCGCAGCTTTAAGAACTGTGCTGCTGTGGCCACAGGATGCTGGACCTTGTCCTCGCCCACCTGGCTGGAGGGAAAAGTGGCCGCAGCTGCCCGGGCTCAGTAGCTTTAAGAACTCTACCACCGTGGCCATTGGATGCCTGTCCTCGCCTGCCCGGCTGGAGGGAGAAGTGACCACAGCTGCCAGGACTTGGCGGCTTTAAGAACCGGACTTTTTCCTTTGGCCGGCCCCGGCCCTGTGGGGAAGGAGGAGCAGCTGTGCGGCACAGCCAGCCAGCCATAAGAAAGCCAACACCGCTGCTGCTGTCACCGGACTTTCCCCTTTGAGGGGAAGGAGGAACTGTTACCAGAGTTTTCCCCTCAGCTGTTTAGCCTGGAGGGAAGTGGACAAGTCTGACATTTTGCAATGTATTTCCCCCCCTGTGTATTGCTTTGAAATGTGTATTGTTTTTGGAATATATTGTTCTTGAAATGTTTTTTATATTGTGTTGATGTGATACTTTGTAACTGTAATTTGTAATACTCTATTTCTTTGTCATCCACTCAGAGTCACATTGTGAGTGGGGCGGCATACAAGTCGAAATATAATAATAATAATAATAATAATAATAATAATAATAATAATAATAATAATAATAATAATAATAATAATAATAATAATAATAATAATAACTTAATGCATAATAACTTAATGCAATGCTTATGCCAGGAGTTCTCAACCTTTTTAAGCTCGGGGCCAGGTCACGCTCCCTCAGACAACTTCGGGGGCCGGATGGCCATTTTGCCCTTCCTCCACCACATGGCACTTCCTGGTGTGGTGGAGGCAGTGGGGGCCCACATGAAATGGTGCTGTGGGCCACACGTTGAGAATTCCTGGCTTATGCAAACAGGAAATCCTGTGTTACTGGGATGGTGGTCCTTGTTTCATTGATTTTATTTCAATATTTTGTAAATTG
The DNA here is from genome assembly GCA_035047345.1 of Bradypodion ventrale. Lineage (NCBI taxonomy): Eukaryota > Metazoa > Chordata > Lepidosauria > Squamata > Chamaeleonidae > Bradypodion > Bradypodion ventrale. The sequence continues at coordinate 324,561,347 of JAWDJE010000002.1, read as the reverse complement.
TTACTTTGTGTAAATGTGTCACAGGGCAGCACACAACACATTTGAAACTACAAAAGGTAACAATCTGATAAGAACAATAAGGTCACATTTAACAGTTAACTTCATTTAACTTCAAAGGCAGTTGGCCTCCTGTATCTTAAAAGAGGAACAAAGTTTTGTTAGAGATGATATTCCCTACTGTGATACAATGGATGCAGCTGAAAGCCTTGTCTACTGATAAACTTACAAGAAGTATCTCAAGATGTCCTTGGAAATGAGTTGTCAATACAGGGTCGTGAAATACTCTCCTGATTATTGCGCTAAGAGAGGGCACTCCAAAGTTTTTTTTCTTGAAGGCCTTTACTGATGAGGCCTGTAGGACAAAGTTCCTCAAACATGGTTGTACAGATGTTCTCAGACTTCAATTCCAAAAAAATCTGATCAGCAGGTGTGCTGACTTGGGCACAGCCCAGCTGTTACATACAAATGTAAATAAATAAATCAAAAACATACAAATCTAAATAAATAAAATAAAAATTAAGCCAAATCTAAACATTTGACCACACTTTTAGAACTTTCCCACAAAATTAAAGAAGGTCTTCACTCATTGTTGGGAAAACAGAAGAATGGGAAGAGTACAGGTGGTTCTCTAGAGATGGGAGAGCATAAGAAAAAATGTCTTCTTATTGTCTGTCTCCACCTTAGCAGTAAAGTTATTGAGGAGGGTTTCAAAGGATGATCTCAACACAAAAGTAGGTCCATGCAGGAAAAGACAGTCTTTCATACACTGTATCTGCTATTCAAAGCTTTAAAATGGCTGAAGAACCTGTGGCCATGCAAATTTCCATCTGCTTTAGTTAGCCATTTACCAATAGGTACCTTGCCAAAGGTTCCCCACCTTTACTTTAAAGAAAAGTGTAACGAGTGTGTTGAGTCTGACTAATAGTAACAAAGTAAGGAAGTCTCTAGAAATGCTTAATGCAATATGAGAATGAAGTGGAAGAAATCAGGTTCTTTATCACTTGTAGATCAGAGCAAATATTCTGTAAATGTCTCTGATGCTTGTGAATTGCCGCATTCCATTCTTTAATCACATTTCGAGTTGATACTGCTATGATTTTTTCCCCTAGTAAAAACAATACTGTACTTTGAATGTGAGGAAATTGTGATATCACTGCCAAGTAAGCTTTTCCTTGAAGAAAACCATCTGGATCCCTTGTGGCTTATGATCAACACCTGTGAACATATTGCATGGAAAACAGATAATCTGGTGTTGCCTTATTTAGTCAGTCTTGCTCAGCTATGAAGTACATTACAGCTGGGAAACGAGGATCTGCAGACCTTGGGAGATGTTAATATGAGAACTATTATTATGCAAAGTTATGTCGGTGGTGAGGGATGCTTTCATTTTATTTATCCCATATCTCTGATCAGCAAGTGTGAAATGTTTATAGCTCTTCCAACTTTCCCATCTAGTGATACTAAATAGGGATCTGTGGTTTCAAATCCCATTTTTATACCATCCAAATTGTACCTTATTTCCTTTTCTCTAATTCATCTACCATTTTAAATTCCTACTAAACACCATCCTTATAACTTATTCAACAGCAAGCTTCTAGGACTGTGATGGCAAACCTTGGCACTCCAGCTGTTCTTGGACTTCAATTACCAGAAGCCCAAGTCAGCAATCCTGCTGATCAGGGCTTCTGGGAATTAAAGTCCAAGAACACCTATAATGCCAAGGTTTGCCATCACTGTTCTAGGATATTAGAACAAGCTAAACAGGCAAAGATAACCATATACATTATTTGTTGAAACAATAATAGGGTCTTCAGTTAAGTTTGGATTTGACAACACCATTAAGTGCCAATTTGCTTTAAAGGCGCTGGTTGAAATCCTGTTGCTTAGTAAAGTAAGCCACAATTACATCAGGCTCTTTGAACAATGGAATTTGCATTTGACTCACCAAATCCCTAATGATTCAGTGGGCCTGCTCCAGTTGGGATTTCAGCCATGGTTTCCTTAAAGTCACAATTATTTCTTTTATTCTAGTCGCTTATTCAAAACCTTTTAAAAATTCTACTCCAGTTTATCAGGTTTGACTTGGAGATCTAGATCATTGGCCACCAACCCAGGCTTTTTCCAAAAGGGGTGAATAATCTCTTTCAAGAGAGAGGGGAGTGGGTAAATAGCCCTCAGTTAATGATCTGAATAACCCATTCTAGCCAGGAATTCTGATATCAGAAGCTGAAATTGACCTCACACACCAGGACCAATCGGTACATTGGACATCTCTAGCTGAACCATTGTATCAATTGCCTCTGATGTCATTCCTTGTATCTACCTTTAGCAATTTATTTATGTAATTTATGTCCCGCCCTCCTTTAAATGGATTCAAATGGATAAGTGCAGGGCCGGCCCTACCATAAGGTGAATGGAGCAGTCGCTCCAGGCACCCACTCCCAGTGGTAAAGGAAAAAAAATATTGTTTTGGGTTTCAATATTTTGATTGCAAGCGTATGGCATGTATGTTAATGACCTTATTTGTTGAGACAAATTTACACGATTTAATATGTATGATTTTCTTTGTTTTCAATACTAATTAAAAACAGTGAAAATGCATTCTGTTATCCATAATGACTGTCCATGTAAAGTTTCGCCAAGTAACTTAATTTAACCCTATATATTAGGGGTGACCAAGGGGGCGCCATAGTTGGATCTCGCTCCATCCTAAATCTTACCTAGGACCGGCACTGGATAAGTGGGATAAAAAGATTAGAGAAAATGAAATAGAACAAAGATTACCAACACTGTTTGAAGAAACAACATATGAGATTTGAAGAGGATTGAAACCAATGAAGGGAACAATAAGTAAACTATATCAGGAATTGAATTTTGAAAGAAGACCACAACAATTATTAAGACAAGTGTGGGAAAATGACTTAGGAATTGTTATTAAAGAAAACATGTAGAATAGCAAATGGACCCAAAGAATTACGAAGTCTTTGTCCATGAAAGAAAAGGAGCATAATAGCAAGATTCTTTGGAGGTGGTATCTGACACTGATTAGAACCCACCAAATGAACAAGAACAAGTTTGAACAATGCTGGAGATGTAAGATAGAAAAGGGAACGTATTTACACATGTGGTGGGGGTGCCGTTATGCAAAAACTTTTTGGGAATTAATAGAAAAGGAATTGGAAAATATTATGAATACCATAATTAAATTAAATCCAGAAATTGTGTTATTGGGAGAGATAGAAGAACTTAAAATGGTCAAAAATAATAAAGAATTATTACTTACCCTATTATCAGTTGCTAGACAGTTGATAGCCAAAGAGTGGAAAAAATAATTTGTGGTAAGTAAAACTAGATGGTATAGAGAAGTTTGGCAACTAGCATTAAATGAAAAGTTAATAATGGAAGTTAATGTAAAAAAGGTATAACGAGGAAAAGAGGATTTTGGGAAATTTGGAATCCATGTTATATATGCCTCGACAAACAAGAATGGAGTCAAGCCAGACTCGGAAACGTGTAAATTTTGGGAAAGTTAGAGTTTTTCTTAATTTTGAAAGATGAATTTTACAAATCCCAATGTACAGCACGGGTGATCTTTCAAGTTAATCGTTAATGTTTTTTAAATTATTATTATTATTATTATTATTATTATTATTATTATTATTATTATTATTATTATTATTATTATTATTATTATTATTATTATCAATAAAAAATTTAAAAAAACCAGAAGCCCAAGCCAGCAATTTACACCAGCCTTTTCAGGTCTTTCCCTCCTAGGCCATACTACTGCTTCCTTCTTCCCCAGTCTTCCATATTTTGACTGTAAACCAGGGGTTCACAACATTTTCCTGCCGTGGATCAGACCATGCCCCTCAGACAGCTGAGCGGGCCGAAACACATGGTGTCCCCCCCCCACACACTGTAAACGCTGCATTTATGACAGCTTTGGGTGCCTTTTTGTTCATACCCAAGCTCAAAGCCCAGCTTTTCTTATGAACGTTGATCATGTTCATGATACCCTCAAGTATAGTCCAGGCGATGAACTGTTAGACTAGAGCTGGGAAGTCCTGGGTTCCAGTTTGCACATAGTCATGAAACTCAGCTGGAGAACATGAATCAGTTGTGAAGCTTGACTACAATGAGTTGAGAATTATATCCAGTGGTGGGATTCAGTAGGTTTGCCCCAGTTTGTCAGAACAGGTAGCAGAAATTCTGGCTGGCCGCGCCCATCCAAGTTTTGAAATAACACAGGCTTCCCCCTGGCCATGCCCACCATTCCATGCCCACAGAGTAGGTAGTAAATAATTTGAATCCCACCACTGATTATATCCTATTCAAACATGGATCATAGTGCTTAACTGGTAAGGTTGCCTCTGGAAGCTCTGCAGTACATTTTTTAAAAACTGCTGAATATAATTATGGATATGGCACTGGTGATATCTGAAGCAAGTTCCTTCCCTGTCCCTGTTTTCTACTCCCTCCTTTGGTTTCAGCATGTATGAAGACTCAAGGATGCCAAAAAGCAACAATGAAAAAACAGGCTTGGGAATTGTTACTTTTTTTGAGTATACTGACTATAATGCAGGATGTAGAATTCTTAGTATTGCGGGTGGTGCTGGAGGAGAATTTTGAGAGTACCCTGGACAGCAAAGAGAGCAAGTAGGTCGATCTTAAAAGAAATCAACCCTGACTGTTCCTTGTAAGGTCAAATATTGAAGATGAAGCTACTGTACAGTACTTTAGACATCAAATGAGAAGAGAGGATTCACTTGAGAAAGCCTTGATGCTGGGAAAGGTCGAGAGCAAAAGAAGAAGGGGGCGGCAGAGATTGAGATGGCTAGATGGCATTGTTGATGCAATGGGCACAAAGCTGGGCCGGTTGAGGAGGATGGTGGAGGATAGGGGGTGTCTGGCGTGCTGTGGTCCATGGGGTCATGAAGGGCCAGAATTGACTGTATGACTGAACAACAACAACAACAACAACAAAACCTCCCAAAAACCTTTCCAACCTCTGAAGTGTATACAATAGGATGGGATGAAAATGAATGAACCAGTGGGTAAAACCCAAAGCCACACAGCTCTCTACTACCCAGGAGATGTAAAGGTTAAGGAAAAGGTAAAGGGCGCCCTTGCTCAAAAACCAGTTGTATTTGACTCTACGGCTCAGTGCTCATCTTGTTTATAGCCAGAGAGCCAGTGCTGTCTGCATGTGCAGATGTTTCCATGGACACGATGCATGCCTCAACACCAGAGTGCATGGAATGCTGTTTACCTTCCCACTGAAGTGGTACCTATTTATCTACTTGCAATTTCTTGCTTTCAAACTGCTAGGCTGGCAGGAGCTGGGACAGAGACAGGAGGTCACTCCATAATGCAGTGCTCAGGAATCAAACTTCAATCTTCCAGTCATTGATTTCAGTGTCTGAACCACTTGAGCCACCACAGTCCCAATGTAAAGGTACAGGGTGGATAATGCAACTGGAGCTCGGTGGAGTCACTTTTATGGACTGCAAGTCCTGGTTGATGAGACCTATGATTTGTATTCAAAAGGACAACTTTTCTGAGGCTGGATTCTTTTGCTTTTAGAAGGAAGTCTCTCTAGTTGCATTGGATAGAAAGTGAGCCACTGCAAAAGGCAGATGTTGGTTTTACTCCCAACCAACGTGACTGTTATGTTCTTTATTGAGAAGACAGTGAATTAAACGAGGTTGGCACAGGCTAGTGTGGATTTCAAATATAGTGCATTATACTCTTTTACACAGAGAAGAAACACTCAACCAGTGCTGTTAGTTGGAAGAACCAGCTGTGTTCTGCTAGTTCTTTATACTGGTGTTCTACATGTTCTTGCTCAGTTTGCCAGTAGTTCTCTCTCAAGCTGTTCCTCTGCTTTCCATGTTCCTTGAAGTGGTTTCCCCAGTTTTTTGAACTTGACCGATGACAATGCTTAATTATTGCCTGAGAAGCAGAATTGTGTGTCTTGATGCAAAAGATTATTCCCTCCTCTCCACATATGAAAAGCTACTGCAGAAACTGGAACCAGATTTTAAAATGTGGGGGAGGGAGGGAGGACAGGGGGAGCAAATGAGCACCATGAAGCTCACGATTCTCAAGTGTGAAGGCATGAAGGGAAAGCCATTTAAGGGGCATTGCTTCATACTCTGCACACACTGTGATTCATTTGTTCCAATCCATCATTGATTTATCATGCTCTTCTGTTAAGGCCTTCAAAGACAACCATGCATCTGCTCCAGCCATTCAGCCAAGGAGGAATAAGAAGAGAGGATGAACCCAGGAAAACATGTCGCCAGTTCCATTAATGTCAGTTGTGGTAGGTGGGGAAAAAGGAAAGAGAGTGAGAAAAGTTTGGCTAACAACTGTCAGAAGAAAAGACCTAATCAACTGGAAAAGCCAGGGATTTGGGCAATCCAGTTGGAGAGCAGGTCTACAAAGAAAAAGTCAGATCTATTCAAGCAATCATCCTCAAACTTTGTGCTGGGAAACATTAGTATGACTCAAGGATGGAATGTTCTTGTGGGTGGAGAAATTAATTAATAACAACAACAAAAAATCTTCAGTTGATTGGGCTCCAAAAAGCAGGATCTCCCAATGATTGCCATCTCAAATATATCAATGGATTAAATAATCAACTAGAACAGAAGAGGCAAATGTCACCCTTGCTCGAAAGCCAGTCATATCTGACTCTAGGGTTCAGTGCTCATCTCTGTTTATAGCCAAGGAGCCAGCGCTGTCTGCATCTGCAAACATTTCCATGGACACGTGGTAAGCATGCCTCAACACCAGAGTGCATGGAACGCTGTTTATCTTCCCACCGAAATGGTACCTACAGGTGAAACTCAGAAAATTAGAATATCGTGCAAATGTTCATTCAGTCCAGTAATGCAACTTAAAAGGTGAAACAAATATATGAGATAGACTCATTGCATGCAAAGCGAGATAGTTCAAGCCTTACTTTGTTATAATATTGATGCTTATGGTTTACAATTTATGAAAACCCCAACCCCCCAATCTCATGTACCCCATCATCATCACATAATCTCATGTACACTGTACGCTATGAGCATCACAATTGTAATGAATTAAGGCATGGCATCTCTCGCTTTCCATGTAATGAGTCTAACTCATACATTTGTTTCACCTTTTAAGTGAAATGAATGAACATTTGCACGATGTTCTAATTTTCCGAGTTTTACCTGTATTTATCTACTTGCAATTTCTTGCTTTCGAGCTGCTAGGTTAGCAGGAGCTGGGGCAGAGATGGGAGCTCACTCCATAATGCAGTACTCGGGAATCGAACTCTGACCTTCCAGTTGTTGAGTTCAGTGTCTTAACCACTTAAGTGTACATTTCACTTTTTTTAAAAAAGAGCATCACCAAATGTTCTGTGATACCAAGTGCAGAGTTAGGGAACGAGAATTTTTTTTTTAAAAAAACTTCCAAATTAAGTCAACCAGTATATTCACTGACCATGGTAGCTGGGGCATTCTGGAATTTAAAAATGTAACTTCTCCATTGTGGGTGCATGTGGAAACCAGCCAAAGGCTGCAAACCATAAGCAGTTAACATGGTTAACATGGGAAGGTTTTGATTTGATTAGAGGTGGTCTTTCTAACTTCTCTGGGTCTCAGTAGATCTGGCTGACTGCCTTGTGAACCAGGCTGGATCACAGTTTCAATCAAGAAAGCATATGCAGCAAAGCCTTAGAACAAGAACCTTTTAAATATTGGGCCCGGGCCACACTTCCTTAGACAGCTTTGGGGGCCGGATGGCCTCTACCACATGGCACTTCCTGGTGTGGTGGAGGCGGTGGGTGGGTGGGTCGGTGGGCACATGAAATAGTGCCGCAGGCCACACCTGGCCTAAGGGCTGCAGGTTGAGAATCCCTGCCTTAGAACTTTGTTTCTTAGTCTCACAAGCCAAGTCATGAAACTGCCAGGTGCAAAAAGGAGAATTTCATAAGCATTTAATGGCTCTCTTCTTTTGGCCAATAGGGATTGCTTTGCACCTTTATGTTCAATCTTAAAAACAAACAATGATGTGGGGGAAATTCCAAGACTTGGAAATTTTCACCCTGACAAAATTTGAACTTACCTGGGAATGTGATAACAGGATTTCAGACAAGTGAAGCTAACATTAATGGCAACCATTTGCTGTGATAACTGAAAACTAGTGGCTTACAATGAATCAAATTTAATCAAGGCCAAAGAGTAAAGTTCATATAATCTTTTAGTGTCAGCACTTAATAACAGAACAAGTTGAAGATGCCTGTGCAAAATGGAGTGATCATCTGTACCTATAAGCAAGGGATGTGGCCGTGCATGTGCGGAATGCGTGTCCACACACATGCAGCCTATTCTGTGATGTGCCGTGCACACCTACCTTTTGTCCCAGAATTCACCGCAACAAGGGTCTGGGAGCTGAGAGTGGGGCCAATGCCCCACGAACATGGAAAAACAAAAAAACTATGAGTCCCAGCGTCTTCTGCGCCGCGGCATGCCTCAGCCAATCAGGCAGGAGGACACGAGCACGGAGGAGGCGGGACAGCCGGCGCGCACGAAAAAACAACGGCCGAATTGAGGTTTATTTCTCATAAAGTATATTAAAGATACATTGTTCACAAAATAGGTAACTAAATACTGTATACATCACTACTCAAAAAGATTCAGGGGAAAAAAATCAATACTTAGGTTTTCCCCATAACATAAAATAATCTCACTCTCTAGCTTATTCTAAATCTTCTGAGAGAGCAGGTTTTCCTTCCTTTATTATTCTTCTGATTCTCTTTTCAATCTCTTTAGATTTACAGTAATACCTCAAACAAAGTCTGCTTCGTACAACATTGAATTCATACAACATCGCCTAATACCTTGAAAAAAGTTGCCTCATACAAAGTCACTGCGACTTTGTATGAGGCATTGGGGTTTTTCCCAGGTGCATTATGCCTGAGCAGTATAAAAGGCAGAACGCATGCGTGCATTGCTCTTGTGGGTTTTGCACGAGGCGAAGAGTGTTTAGGAGTGGTTTTGAGCACGATTTTGGATTTTTTTGAATGTTTTTGTCGGAATTTTTAGAAGCATTCCTGGGATTTTTGCAGCATTCTTCAGCTTCTTGGACAATCAGGGTTGTTTGACATGTTTTTGTAATGTATTTAGCCTTTAGACAATGATTTCTTAAAGTTCTGTCAGTTTCCTGTCTGTTTCCTTGACTTTGCCCTGAAGTCTGTGCTGTTACAGTACAATGTATCTCTATGGAAACGACGTTGTACGAGGCATCGAGGCAAGGATTTGGACGTTGTATGAGGCATTGTGGCTAGGATTTTGCATGCCTCATATAAAGTCCAAATCCGTATAAAGTCCAAACTTGTGGAACCAAGTTTGGACGTTGTATGAGGTATCACTGTACCTCAGAATCGCTTTAGATTTACCTCATAATTTTTTCCTCAGCTTTACTCTGAGAATTTACCTCAGAATCACTTTAGATTCACCTCAGAAGGTTTTCCTCAGCTTCACTCTGAGAATTTACATCAGAAAGTTTTCCTCTCTGAAAACTTTCTTTAAGCCAGTTCTCTCCCTGACTCTCTCTCTTATTTCTCTTCAGGTATTCTGTTAGAGTCCAGCAAAGAGAAATAACAAAGCCTAACATATGGACTTTTAATTACTTTTGGTGTAACTTGTGAGCCCATGGTAGGCTCTACCATGACACCAGTTGTGTCCAATTCATCTCCATTTACAGCCAAAGAGCCAGTGCTGCAGACATTTCCATAGTCATGTGGCAGGCATGACTAGACCCTGAAGTGCACAGAATGTTCTTACTTTCCCCTATTTATCTACTTGCAATTTCTTGCTTTCAAACTGCTACCAGTAGGTTGGCAGGAGCTTGGACAGACAATGAGTGCTTATTCTGTTGAGCAGTACTTGGGTTTCAAACTGCTGACCTGCCGACTTTCTGGTTGTCAAGCTCAGCATCTTAGCCACTTAGCCACTAAATCACTGCAACCCGACAACCCTGGAAAAGCTTGCCTGATGCTTTACTCAATGCCATTGTGTTTACAGGAGTGAATCATGCACTGATGTGAGTTTGAAAAAACATTTTATTAATATAATGCAGAACAAAAAACAATAAAAATGAATTGAATAGCTTTAGTATTCAATTTGACTATCTCCACATTAATTGATAATAATTCCTCAGCATTTTCACACACAGTCTTTAAAAGTCTTTTATTCCATACGTTTTTAAAAGTCTTTTATTCCATACGTTTTTCCACACCTTAGAACTTATTTCCCTTCCCAAAATCTGCTTCCCATATTTTGAGAGCTTCTTGGTTTTCCCTTCTAACACCTTACATATTTCACCTATCATCCCTTTCATTGCCTTGTTTTCATTTCTCTCCCCCCTCTGAATTATAATTTCTTCAAATTTCTTTAAATTTCATCAACTCTCCACATTCGCCATTTCTTTTAATCTATTCTCTGGTGCATTGATCTAATTGAATTACATTAAACCACGTTAACTTTCCCTCCTTCTAACATTACTATATTTCATCTTCAAAATTCATTTTCTCTAACAAATCCTTTAGTCAGTTTATTTGTTTCCTTGTTAATACTTTCCGTAAACACTATTTTACATTTCCTGGAAATTTCTCCAACTCCACTATAAGGATTAAAGGCAAGCTAGTGTACCCAATGCTTTTCTGTATTTACTCCAGACTTACAACATACTTTTACATTGGAGAATTTCTATCTTATTCAACTTACTTTCACTTTTACAAAAAATTATATTCACAATATTATTCTTTATTTCAAGATTTTCCAAATTAGCTTATATAAAATAATCAAGGGGGAATAAAATGTCTGCTGTATATCTCAGCCAGTTTGCTACCTAATAACCAGACTCATGTACCAATGAGGATTTAATTTTGGCCAATAACAAAGCCAAGAAGGTGGCTTCATTTTGTCAATACAAAATTGGATCTGGACATGGAAGCAGCAGCAGCTATCTAATATAGTTTTGTATTTTGTACCGTAGGTAATAATTTTAAAAATGTGAAAGTACATGTTTTTTACATTCAATGTTTTTAAACTGTGTGTAGATGTTTTGGGGTTTTTTTTGGGTTACAACTCAACACAGGATGTTATAAATCTTTTTATTTATTTTTTTTACATATGTTTGTGATTTGTGTAAAATTGTGATTTATTGTTAGGTTTTTGACTTGTTTTTACTCTTGTGGCCTCTAGGTGGGGCTGTTGAGTCTTTTTGAGTTGTTTTTACTATTCTGCCCTGCAGGTGGGGCTGCTAGTGGTTCTGTTTTAGTTTCACTGTTTTTTCTCTCCTGGCTTATGGGTGCGGCTTCTTCCGGTAAGTAGTCTCTTTGTTTCTTCATTTCTGTTCCGGTCGTCGTGGAGGGAGGACGTGCTGGTGAGTTGTCTGGTTTTCTTTCTTCTGGGGTTTTTCTTTGTTTTGCTTTTGTGGTGGTGGGCTGGGAGGTGTTTCTGTTTGTTCTTTTTTGTTTTGGTTTAGTTTTAGGTTTGTTTAATTGGTTTGGTTATTTCTGGTTGTGTTTAATTTGTTTTATTTTGTTGTTGTTTATTTGTGTAATTAGTTGTTGTTTGTTTGTGTAATTTGTGGTTTTTTCATGTTGTAGTTAGGTGTTTTGTTTGTGGTTTTGTGTCATTGTGGATGTTTTTGTTTGTGTATTTTGTGGTTTATTTTTTGTTTATTTATTTTTTTCTTAATTATTGATTTCTTTTTGGTTTATTATTTTTAAATAATTTTGGTGTTTGTTTTTGTTGTTTACTTTAGTTTGAAGAACAGGCTGGCTGTTGGTTCCTCTTTCCCCATTGATGCTTTGAATTTTGGTTTAGATGTAGCAATGGAGGAAAGGAGGGAGGAGGCAGTCAGCCCGTTCTTCTCTCAGGAAGGTTCGTTAGGTAAGTCGAGGAAGAAGGAGGAGGAGGCAGAGAAGAGCTTTCTCTGCCAAACGATGGTTCTCTCCTCTCTGTCTCCTTTCCCCCCGGCTTACCTAACCGGAGATCGGCAGGCAGCAATCCGTAAGGGGTGGGGCTCTTCCTTGTGGATTGCTGGCTGTTGTTTTTGTATTCTGAAATACAAAGGCATCAGCCAGTCATCCGCCAGGGAGGGTGCTTCCCCTGACGAAGTGCTGCCTGTTTTGAGTTTTTTTTCCACCCAAGCTCAACTTTACTTGAGGCTGGTGGTGGTCTCGCTGTGTCTTCAGCGGGGTAGCGTGGAGGAGAGGGAATCCCTCTTCTCCCCATTGCTCCAGGAAAGAAGGATGGCGGGTGTCTCGCGGTGGCGTTTTGTGGCTTTTTACTTTGCGTGGCTGTGAGGCACTGAGTCTGCCTGCTGGGGACTTGCACTCCCATTGCTTTTTGTAGGTTTATTTTTCTCAGCGTTCTGCGTGTTTAGGGCGCGCAGGATGCTGGGACTTGTAGTTTTGCATTTGTGGTTTGCGTTCGTGCGGCGTTTTTTCCCCTGCGGCTCGATTTCAATTGGCCGTGATGCATTTCCCAACATCTTTTTCCTCGCACCTCTCAGCCTGATTGGCTGTGGCGCGGGGCGGTGCAAAGAATGTTGGGAATTGAAGTCCTTTTTCTTTGTTTGCGTTTGTGGGGCTCTTGCCCCACTGGCGCATTTCTCAACCTGACAGTTACCTCCATACCTGGTTCGGGCGAGTGCAGGAGACTCAGTACGGGCTAGTGTGGCCAGGTGCAGGAGCCTTTGTCACATTCCAATGGTTAACGCTTGGATTTATAGGTATAGATTATACCAAACCATGATCATCTAATAATTCTGATTTAATTTTTAAAAACTTTGTTTCAAATTATAAAATATGTCCTTCTTTTATATCTTTCAAGTTGTTGATAACAGTTATACCTAGGTATTTAATTAATTTTGTTATTTTAATATTATTTTTAAAAACTTTAATCATTTCCATTTCCTACTTATTGCAATTGAACAACATCATCTTCATTTATTACAACCGTGCTATTTCCCCAAATTCTATCAAGTACTCAATGCTTGTATATGAGATCATGGCCTTGAGTGGGTCATCTATTGTTAACAATGTATATTTTCCAAATATATTAATTTAAATTTATTTTTTGTCCTATACCTATTATTAATTTATCTTGCCTAATAACATTTGCTAACAATTAGACAACCAAATTAAATAATATTTGGGAAATAGTACATTTTTTTCTTGTGCCACAGCCTAGGGAAATTTTATTGTGATATACCATTATTTACTAATACCATGGAACAATTATCTGAATATAACTGGTGAACAGTCCTTCTGAACCATGCGCCAAATCCACGCTTCTCTATTAACATTTTAAAAAGCTACCCTTTCCACATAATCAAATGCTTTAAAATATATAACACAATTAAACCTGTTTTCACTTTATACTTATTTATGAAATGTATTATGTTATGAAATGTATTATGAAATGTATTATGAAATGTATTATGAAATTGTATTCTTCTGAGCGCAGAAGAATAGCCTTTGAACTGTGATGCGGGAGGAGACTCTTGAGAGTACCCTGGACAGCAAGGAGATCAAATCAGTCAATCCTGAAGGAAATCAATCCTGGCTGCTCATTAGAAGGACAAATAATGAAGATGAAGCTCAAGTACTTTGGCCACCAAATGAGAAGAGAGGACTAACCTGAGAAGGTCTTGATGCTGGGAAAGATTGAAGGCAAGAGGAGAAATGGGGTAATAGAGGATGAGGTGCCTAGATGGCATCGCTGATGCAATGGGTGTAGGTCTGTGTAGGTTGCGGAGAATGACAGAGGACAGAGGAGCCTGGTGTGCTGTAGTCCATGGGGTGGCAAAGGGTCAGACTCGACTGTGCAACTGAACAACAAATTACATTCAATACCCCTCTAGTTAAATCTGCTATTTGTCACTCTTGCATAAATCCACTTTGGTCTTTCTCAATACAGTATAGTTAGCAATAAAACTATTCATTATTTCTGCCATTAAAGGTAAAGCTTTCCCTTGCTCGAAAGCCAGTCGTATCCGACTCTAGGGTGCAGTGCTCATTTCTGTTTCAAAGCCGAAGAGCCAACATTGTCTGCTTCTGCAGACGTTTCCATGGTCAAGTGGCAGGCATGACTAGACACCGGAGTGCACGGAACGCTGTTACCTTCCCACCGAAGTGGTCCCTATTTCTGCCATTACTGCTGTAAAAATCTTGGCATCCAGATTTATTAAAGAGATGGGTCTATGTGCATCTTGCAAGAGCTTTACAAAGATCCAAAGACGGGAGAAGCAAGAGGGCCAGATGGCATCCCAGTAGGAATTTTGAAACTTCTGACAGTGAAGAATTGACAGATCTTTTTAGCATTATTATTAGCTTGTGTTATTTGCTAAGTATTAGTTACATTGTTATTGTACTTTTATATTCTGAAGTGTTTCAGTAGCACTACATATAACCTATGTTATTTAAATAACATGTGCAGCAAAGAAAAACAATGTTTTACAAGGCAATTTTAAAAATAGGAGCATTCAAAACAAAACATTTTAACTTTGACAGTAGGATGATGAAGTACTCAGCTGCAGCAATTTTTCACAAATAAAACATTTCAGATCCCCCACCCTGCAAGGCTCCAATGTTTTGATGAAATTCTTTTCTTCAGCTATTGGGGACTCTGGGATAGCTTTGAGAGATGGGGTTCTTTAATTACTGAAAATCACAACTGCCAGGATACCTCCAGCAGTGATTTTGATCATCAAAGTCTTTTCCCACATCAGTGGCCCCTAGTAGCATTCTGATGACAAAAAAAATTATTGAGACCCTTGAGAGAGAAACTGGAAATGCCCCCCCTCCCCAATCTCTGCAACGGATATTATAATCAGTATCACATGATGTAACTTATGCAACAGGAGGTCATCAATTTTCTCTCTAGAAGAAATACAGATGGAGGTTGCATTCTCCATTCCTTATAGCTAAAATCTGATACCTTGGTGTGATAACTTCATTGTCTAATTCAGCTGTTCTGCACTCCTTTTTTGGGGGGTGGGTAGGGTACCCACATTCAGTTCAATAGCACCTACTTTTAAATAGACATATATACTGTACTTCGGAGCTGTACAACTCACATTCAGGATAAACAGTGAGCTGTAAAAATGATGCAGTATTATTTCACTTCAATTTATTATCTCTTTCTCTCTTCCACATTAGTTATCAAATCTTCAGGTTAGAATGCTGAAGAATTCCCCCTTTTAAAAGACTATCATATTGTATAACAAAATTTGAAAATATCTTCATTTATTTTCCATAACTTGGATCGCAAAGCTTCAGTCAAAAGACTGTTGTTTAAAATGTTTTATTTGTTCTCTTTCCCCGCTTAGGACATCAAAGACTGCAACATCATTTCTAACTGGGTTTGTTGCATTTATAATTCTGTTGGTTTTTGATACCACGGATTTCTTTGCACTTTTCTGTATGCTGTTGCCCTTATGTTTGGCAAAACTCATTTATCCACTTCCTTGCATGGAACACAGATGGCGGACTCTAGCCCAGGTTCAGAAAGATCTGTAGAGTTATGGCTGTGTCTAATGTATCAGCCACAAAGAGAATCATATAATGGAGTTACAATGAATAGGATGCAGCTGCATCACAGCACAGGCTTCAAGGTCCAGAAATAAAATTAGAACCGGATCATCCCTTTTAATTGGTTCACCATAGCACAATTACGGGTTTTAAAGAGTCCTATACTGTATATGGGTGTATGTTCTGTAAACAAACATAGATAGGTCATACGTAAACAACTTGCAAATGATCTTTATGGGACAAATAAATTGTTTAGACTTTTTAAATTAGAGTCAGTGAATCACTGAGATGTACATGTTGATGAAACAATTACAGTTATTCCATGGATCTACTCTGGGATTAGCAACTTGATTTAGGCCCCAATGTTTTCATATTCATTCCTTGCTCATGGTCACTCACACACTGGTCACCTCCCTGCTGGACTATTGTAAAGTGCTCTACATGGGGCTGCCCTTGATGACCATCTGGAGGCTGCAGCTGGTCCAGAATGCAGCTCTCTGCACGGTGATGGGGTATGGACAGTATGCCCGCACCTCACCCTGGTTGCGGGAGCTGCCCTGATTACCTCTGGATGCAATTCAAGGTGCTGGTTATCACCTTTAAAGCCCTACATGGTAGTGGACCAGGTTACCCCACAGTTATCTGCCTGTCCTACAAGAGCAGACCGCAGGGGCTTTCTAAAGGTACAATCCATTGGAGAGGTTCACCTCTCCAGTACGAGAAAGAGGGACTTCTTGGTATCGGCTCCAGCCCTTTAGAACCTCCTGCTGACAGGCCATGTCACCCGCAGGGACGAAGGAGAGGCCGGTGCTTCTCCCTACGCAGAAGGCCGCGCCGGGAGGGAAAGACTTTGAAAGACCCATCCGGAGCTGGCAAAAGGTAGGTGCGGTCGGTGGGGGGTTAGGGAGGGGGGGGGGCTAGGTGGTGGGGCGTGGGGGCGTGGTTACCAGGGCCGTGCCTCCCCCCCACTCCCTAACCCCCACCGACCGCACCTTCCATATTGCCGGCTCCGGATGGGTCTTTCAAAGTCTTTTCCTCCCGGCACTTTTTTTAGAAATTGGCGCACCACGCGTTCTGGGCCTCCTCTGCGCTCACGTCACTCAACCTGATTGGCTGAGGGGTTGCACAGCACAGAGGACTCTGGGACTTGTAGGGTTTTTTTGGTCACGTTCGTGGGGCAGCTGCGGCAATGGTGAGGCGGGGGTAAGGTAAGTGCAGGTGGCTCAGTTAGGGATGGTTGGGCCGGGTGCGGGAGCCTTTGTTACATTCCAATGGTTAATGTCCTTCCTTATAGGTAAAGAGTTTATAATATGTTTTATGTAAGTTTTTTAATGGTATGTTGGTTTTTTTTAATGTAAGGTGAAGTGTAATTGCATTGTGAGCCACGTGGAGTCGCTTTGGTGAGTAGGCAGCCATACAAATTCAAATAATAAATAAATGAATGAATAAGTGGCAGACCTTCTCCTTCTTCAACTACAACATATGGAAAGAGCTGTTCCACTAACAAAGTACTTCACAAGCAGGTTTCTCTCGCTTCATTTTCTCTAGATGTCAAATATTGCAATGTCCATCCAGTTTTAATTAGGAACAAAATAAAGAACTCCCCATTTTACATGATTATTTTTGCTTATGTTTGACTTTTAATTTTCAAGTATAATCCCTGTAAATCGTGCAAAGAGGGGGAATAAAATAGGCCATTTGGTAACACTGAGCCTGGGATGTTTTTTCGTCTTGAGCATTTTTTAAAATTAGCTCAGTATGTAGACTCTCAGACTGAGTTTAAGTTTAGGTTCTTGTTTATCAGACTTTATTTTCAAAGCTCCGAGTTATGAAGTTAGATACTAGTTTAGTCATCTTACTTTTACTTTACTTTTTCATTTTTTGGATGCAGTAAGTTGAAATAACAGTTCACCTACTCAGTTTTAAAACTATAATTAAAGATGATGTTTGCTGCCTAAACCAACAAAGAATCTAGTGGTATCTTAAATATTAACAAATCATGTAACACTCCCCAACTCCCCCCCCCCTCAATGATTGAGGGACATGAATAACTCCTCTCTGAGGAACACTGAACAACATTTCAGGTTGTTTAGAAAGATAAAATAAGTACCGTATTTGCTGGCGTATAAGATGCATATGAATATAGTAAAGGTAAAGGTCGCCCTTGCTCAAAAGCCAATAGTATCCAACTCTAGGGTTCAGTGCTCATCTGTTTATAGCCAAAGAGCCAGCGCTGTCTGCATCTGCAGACATTTCTGTGGACATGTGGCAGGCATGCCTCAATACAGAACACTTTACCTTCCCACCAAAGTGGTCCCTATTTATCTACTTGCAATTTCTTGCTTTTGAACTGATAGGTTGACAGGAGCTAGAACAGAGACAGGAGCTCACTCCATCAAGCAGTACCCAGGAATCAAACTCCGACCTTCCAGTCAGTGAGTTCAGCATCTTAACCACTTGAGCCACTGCAGTCCCATGCATCAGAGTATAAGATGCACCAAAATAGCCCACTAGAGGCCACTATATACAGTGAATGCCATATTTGCTGGCACATAAAACACATTCCATTTTCCAGTGTTTTTTAAAGGTAGGGGAGTGGGTCTTATACACCAATAAATAGGTTAAGTAGAGACATGATAGCAATGTATGTCTGGATTCTCTATGTGCCATAATATTGAAAGCTTAGCAGAGCAAATCACACAAGAGTAGGCTCACTAAAGCAATTGCAATTTGGTGATTGTCACTCTTAATATAACTTAATTTAACACAGTACATAGCAAATAGAACAGGCATATTTGAATCAATGGAACATATGGAGGAGTTGACTCACCAAATCTTCATTGAGTCAGTAGTCCTACTCTGGTGCTATTTACTATGCTGAGCAACAGGAATTTGGCCAGTGAGTAAAAAAAGTCAATCGGGAGAAATCCTCTTTCAAGATAGCAGAACCTGAGCTTATTTCTTGAAGCAGAATGATGGGAAATTCAGGACATCTAAAAGAAAATATTTCTTCACACAGCACATATAGAAGCCACAATATGGTGTAGAGACAGCTGATGTTTTAGATGGTTTTAAAAAGAGATTTGATAAATCAACAGAAGTTACAAGCTTCTGTGACTACTAGCCAGGAAGGCCAGAGTCATGCTGGCTACTCTAAAAGGGTGCTGGATGGGGGAGAGGGCAGCGCCTATGGGGGGTACTGCATGATGTCATGGATTGAGCGCCCATCTCGGGTCTCAGCTCCTGCCAACCTAGCTGTTCGAAAGAAAGACATTACAGTACAAGTAGATCAATAGGGACCACTTCGGTGCATGGCAATACTTGCCCCACGGAAACAGCACCCCACCGCCTGGAAGGTTCTGGCTTGGTGGGGGGCTGTGGTGGAAATCTAGTGTAGCTGCCAGGTGACATACTTCTGCTCACCTCTGGGGGGGGGCACCAGTCACTGGGGAACACCGGGACTTGTCCCTGTGTCCCAAATGGCCATCATGGGCCTGAGGAAGGCTATATACTATTTCTAACATCAGAGGCAGCATTACTGCATGTCAGCTACAGGAGAGCTTCAGATGGAGGATGATGTTGTATTACTATAATTCCAGGAGTCAGCTTGAAGGCTTTGTGTGAACGGAATGATCTAAAAGGACTTTTTCTATATTATTGTAGCTGACATGCAGAATTTGTCATCTATAACCCACTTTGTTAGGTGCAACATAATGGAGTCTAGTACTACTTGGGATCTATTCCTTCCTCTACTGTTCTAAAGTGAGGTCACATCTCACAGAGCTTTCCCCCCCCAAAAAAAAAATAAAAAAAAATCCTTCTGCTTCTCTGAGTGAAAAACTCAATTTAAATTTTTTTGAAATGAGTTTGGCAATGTGTTGTAGTAGCTTATTGGTAGAATTTCTCTTTTACATAATAAAGAGCCAGGGTTTAATTTCTTGCATCTTAGAGTAGGAAGAGAGTTTCTGCTTGGAATTTCTTGACTAGAAGAATAAATGCTTTGAACTCAGTACAAGACATTTCCCTATGTATTTGACAAGATGCCCCAGCATAGTGTAGTAGATAGAGTGTTGGACTAAGACTCAGGAGGCCTGGCTTTGAATCCTGTGTGGCCATGGAAGCTCATTAGGGATGTGGATCAAGTCAAACCACTTCTTAAACATCTCACGCACTTTGAAAAATCTACAGTATTACGGTCATTGGAAGTTGGTTCCAACTTGAAGGCACATAGAAACAATATATTTAACTGTAGGTAATAGGCAGTGTTTCTGTTTCCTGTGTTTCTGGCTCTTCTCTGAATTCCCGTTCACTCCCTCCACCCAATATATTTTTCTATGATATATTATCATGGTGGCCCATGCTGGTTTGTACTCTGCATTTTTGCTTTTGATAAATGATTCATTAGTCATTACACTGAGCAAATTCTTCTTTAGCTCTGAAGCAATTTCAATTTCAAACTGTTAACTCGAGCCTGAGTCAAGTATTCTAAAACTGCACAAATGAAACATGCAAAGAAGGGTGTGTGTGTGTGTGTGTGTGTGCGCGCGCGTGTGTGTGTGTGTTTTACAACATCTGCCTTCTTTTCTCTTGTATTTCAGAGAGCAAAATTTAGAGAATCCCATTTATCTGTAAAGATGCATTACACATTTGAGAACACTTTGGCCTGAGTTTACCTGCACTTCAGTTATGGCAATCAGATACCACTTGAACTGCAACAGTTCCTGCCTGCAGGATTGTGAGAGCCATACTTTGATGAAGTACAGTACAGTATCTGCAAAACAGCTCTAGTCAATGCACTTGAACTGAAGCCAAGATGTCAAAGTACCTTATCAAACTACAAATACTAGGCTTTTGTAGGATGAATCCTTGACAGGCGGTATGACACTGCTATAACTGATGCAGATACACTCCGTAATTGCATGAAACTATAAGTGTGTAGAGGAAGCTCTTTCACTCAAAAAGGCATCCTCCACTGGTAGAGCATGTGACAGAACTTGAGATTTGTGGATAAAACCAGTGGTGGGATTCAGCAGGTTCGCACCAGTTCTCCAGAACCGGTAGCACCATAGCAGAAATTCCAGCTGGCCCTGCCCATCTAAGTTTTGAAATAAAGTAATCCTAATTTGGGTGCAACACAGGGTTTTCCCCCTGGCCATGCCCACCATACCACACCCACAGAGTAGGTAGTAAAATCTTTTTGAATCAATCCAGCTTGAGAATCCCAGAAGGCAGCTTTGGATATGTGACTAAATGGAATAAGAAGAAAGTGTCTGCTTCTCTACATCTTATTTTCTGTGCTCATTTATATCTTGCCAGAGGAGATAATTGGGGCCAGTTCAGAGTGAGCAGGGAGGAGGCCTACAAGGACTAACCTCTCTTCATGGTTTCCACATATGTAGTTTGAACATTTTCAGGGAGGAAGCCATTTTATGTATAGTTCAAAGCAGAGGGATAGGGCGAAACTGAAAGCACTATGTCAGGTGAGGAGCCAGGTGCTCTGGCATTAAAAGCCTGGTAATTGTAGTTTGATGAGGTGTTGAGAATTCTGCTTGGGAATTTTTAAAAAGAGAATACCTCAGAAATTACTTCTAAAGAGGCTAAATCTAGATAGAGTTGGGAGGAATTAGATAGTCACCAAGGACCCACCTCTCTTCTTAAAAGGCAGACAAGTCTTCCATACCTCAGGATAAAAAAATATTTGGAAGTATTTTCAGAAGGATATCTGTATTAGTCTGTTGCATCAAAAACAACAACAAAAGTTCTTCATTTTTAAGAGGTTAATACATTGAATGTTGGTGACTTTAAATAAGTGTTTCCTCTTGTAATGTTTGATGGACTTTACCACCATCGCCCCCAGACTTTGCCTTGGCCAGAGTGGAGAGGCCATTGTAGTATTGTATCGTCTTATCGTTGTACAGTATACAGTATTATGATATGTGCTTTTGTAGGTTGAATATGGTATAATTATTGTCTATATTGTATTATTGTGTTTAATGTATAATTATTGTGTGAGCCGCCCTGAGTCAGGTTTCCTGATTGGGCGGCATACAAGTGTGAGAATTAAATTAAATTAAATTTTTAATGGCATAAGCCTTCATGGAAGTAGCCAAAGCTACATACCGGTAGCATTGCAGGAAAACACATCTATTCAGATTTTTGAATTGGTGGCCATGTTAATTTAATACAGGAGTTAGTTTTTAAGGTGCCACATTTTTTTTATACTCTGATATACATCTATTCAACTAATAGTAGAAATTTTGGGGCAGGTGCCCCTGTACTGTTATTGTGGAATTCTAGGTTAGAGCACTGAACCCTAGAGTTGGATATGACTGGCTTTCGAGCAAGGGTGACCTTTACCTTTACGTAGGTTATCAAAGTGTAGAGCCGTGTGCAAGGACAATGAAGGAGAGGAATAAACATGCAACCAGTCTGCCATAAAGGTAGAGGTTTTCAAAAATGCTGAGGTCAAGTGTCAAGAGAGGCCATTCTGATGAACAATTAGCCCCTGAAAGCAAGGAAACCTTCATGATACTTAACAAGAAAACTAGTTAGTTTAAATACTAAAGTAAGACCTTGTTCAGATGAAGCCTGAGTTTTACAACAAGAATATGCAGCCAGAGCCTTGTTTGGAATCATCCTTTGACTTCTAAACACTTGAATCTGGAATAAACGGAGCCTGCATAATACAATCTTTGTTTGAAACTTCGGTTCTAAGCTGACGGTGAGCTGAGACTTTAATAACAAACACCAACTGTTTTGACATTTTTACCTTTTCCAAGTATTTATGTAAGCACAAATATTTTGTTTAAGGACTCCAGCATACAGTTAACATAGAACAGTCCACTTTTGAAAAATATGGTGCCTTTTTTCTTCTTCTTGGGGAGATATTGTTTAATGAAAAG
Source organism: Bradypodion ventrale (assembly GCA_035047345.1). Classification (NCBI taxonomy): domain Eukaryota; kingdom Metazoa; phylum Chordata; class Lepidosauria; order Squamata; family Chamaeleonidae; genus Bradypodion; species Bradypodion ventrale. Next base: position 324,538,853 of record JAWDJE010000002.1, on the reverse strand, counting down.
GTTAATTGTGTTTTACAAGGTCGTAGGGCTGAAATGGATAAATAAAAGACCTGCCTGCTAGTTTCTGCCATGGAATGAGGTGAGGCAAAATGTTCCATGCCAAGGCCAAAATCTGTCTCTTATAGGCATGGTTTTATTAGCCTCCCCTTTTTTTGCTTTCCTTTCTGGGATCCCAAAAACAATACCATGTTAATATTTTAAAAGTTACTAGAAATAGTCTTTTGTTAGTGGATCTGCTGAACTCATTCCAGTTGGAGAAAGACATTGGTGAATGTGAGGAAACTCTAAGACAGGGGTTCCCAACCTACAGCCCACGGGCCTGACCCAACCTGCAATGCCATTCCAACCAACCCGTTGCCACCCTTGCATGCGCAAACACTCCTGTGGCTGCTGTAAATGCGCTCACTTCTGCTTGTGGGGTGTGCGGTCCAGCCCGCTCAGCTGGTCAGGCCCATGGCATAAAAAGGTTAGCTACCCCTGCTCTAAGAGGTACATAAGAACATAAGAACAGCCTTGCTGGAACAGGCCACAGCCCATCCAGTCCAGCATTCTGTCTCACACAGTGGCTCACCATTTCCTTCAGGGTATTCCCAAGGAGATGCCTTCACCTGCTTAGGATTCCCTGGAAATGGCACTGAGAGATATCCTGCCTATCTCTCCAACCCAGAGGTTGTCCTTAAGTATCCATAATTATAGCCATTGATACCCTTGTCCTCCATGAACTTGTCTAATCCTTTCTTAAAGCTGTCAAGACTGACAGCTGTCACCACTTCTTCTGGCAGGGAGTTCCATAGACCGGTAATCCTCTGGGTGAAAAAGCACTTTCTCTTATTTGTTTGAGAACTAGTACCCAAAAGTTTCATCGAGTGTCCCCTAGTTCTAGTGTTGTGCGATAGGGAAAACAGTTTTTCCTTATCTACTTTGTCCACACCGTGCATGATTTTATAAACTTCAATCAGGTCACCTCTTAGACGCTGTCGTTCAAGAGTGAAGAGGCCCAACCGTTGCAGCCTCAGATGGTAAGGAAGGTGTTCCAGTCCCCTAATCATTTTAGTTGCCCTCCTCTGCACTTTCTCCAACTCCATAATATCCTTCTGGAGGTATGGAGACCAGAACTGTACACAGTATTCCAGATGGGGCCTCACCATAGATTTATAAAGAGGCAAAATGACACTTGCTGACTTATTTTCTATACCCTTCCTAATGATCCCTAGCATTGAGTTTGCTTTTTTCACTGCTGAGGCACAATGGGTTGACACCTTCATTGAGTTGTCCACCAGGACACCAAGGTCCCTTTCCTGGTTTGTCGCAGAGAGTTCAGACCCCATCAGTTTATAAATGTAATTGGGTTTTTTTGCCCCAACATGCATCACTCTGCACTTACTAATGTTGAAGCTCATTTGTCACTGTTTTGCCCACTCCCCCAGTGTCAAGAGATCCCTCTGGAGCTCCTCACAATCTCTCACAGTTTTCACTACCCTGTATAATTTAGTGTCGTCAGCAAATTTGGCTACCTTGCTTTTTACTCCTACCTCTAGATCATTTATGAAGAGGTTGAAAAGCAGGGGTCCCAGTACTGAACCTTGGGGGACCCCACTCTTTACTTCCCTCCACTTGGAGAAGTGTCCATTTAGTGCTACCCTCTGTTTCCTGTCCCTTAGCCAGTTGCTGATCCAGGACAAGACCTGTCCCTTTATTCCATGACTGGTAAGTTTATTCAAGAGCCTTTGGTGTGGGACCTTGTCAAAAGCCTTCTGAAAGTCCAGATAAACAATGTCAACTGGATCCCCCTTATCCACATGCTTATTGACACTCTCAAAAAATTCCAACAGATTAGTGAGGCATGATTTGCCCTTGCAAAAGCCATGTTGGCTCTTGGTATTGAGCACCCACAAACATACACACAAAGGAGAGAGAAGAGATCTATTCAGAAATTCCTCAAAGAGTTGGAGTAAGGTAAAGGTTTCCCTTGCTCGAAAGCCAGTCGTATCCAACTCTAGGGTCCAGTGCTCATCTGTTTCAAAGCTGAAGAGCCAGCGCTGTCTGCTTCTGCAGACGTTTCAGTGGTCATGTGGCAGGCATGACTAGACACCGGAGCCCACAGACCCATACCTGTCAAGTTTTGGATTTGAAAATAAGGGAAATTTTGGCCACACCCCTCTATGGGTGTGGCCAAATCTGTGGGCATGGCCAAATATAGCCATGTGACTTGCTGGGCTCTAGTCATGCCTGCCATATGGCCATGAAAATGTCTGCAAACACAGACAGCACTGGCTCTTTGGCTATAAATGGAGATGAGCACTGCACCCTAGAGTTGGATACGACTGGCAGATTTTACTTTCTTAGGATCAAAGATCGCTGCAGATGGTGATTGCAGCCATGAAATAAAAAGGCGACTGATGCTAGGGAAACAAGCTATGAGAAACCTGGGGAGCATAGTTAAAAGTAGAGACATCACCTTGCAAACAAAAAATTGCATAGTCAAAGCAATGGTATTCCCTGTGGTAATGTATGGGTGTGAGAGCTGGAACGTTAGAAAAGCTGAGCGCAGAAAAATAGATGCCTTTGAAATGTGGTGTTAGAAATAGGTCAATAGAAGAAATCAACCATGACTGCTCATTAAAGGTCAAATAGTAAAAATGACACTAAAGTACTTTGGACATCAAATGAGAAGAGAGGATTCACTTGAGAAAGCCTTGATGCTGGGAAAGGTGGAGGACAAGAGAAGGGGGTGGCCAAAAATAAGATGGCTAGATGGTATTGTAGATGCAATGGGCACAAAGCTGTGTGGGCCAAAGAACCCTTTCCCCATCTTCTTGGGGGACTTTTGTTTTGTTTTCTTTCTTGTTTACTCATTTTTAATTATTATTTTTTCCTTGGAAGCAAAGTGCAGAATAGTAAACCAGCCCCCTAGGGTTACCAACTGCTTGTAATCAGCTTGGCTTTAATGAACTAGCCCTGCACATGGCTAGACACGCCCCCCATTAGGGTGGAGTAGCAAGGGATTAATTCCCCCAAATTAACCACTCTATTTGTTCCTCACTGCAACCAATTGAAGCACCAATACCTGAGAATGTCAGATTCAGCTTAAGGAAGGGAATTAGTAAAGTAAAAAGCAACCTCTGTAGTTTCCAAGCCTCCCAGCAGCTGAGGAGTTAATCTCCCTCCAGTCCAGATGGTTTGTTAGAAGGTGGGGTGCCGGTTAGGCAAGGCGGAGAAACCTTCAGCAGCAGCTTTTCCTACTGTAAAAGGAACCCAGCCAAGCAACTGCAAGCAAAATAAACCTCAGCTCTCTCTCTCTCTCTCTCATATAGTGATCAAGCAACATCCTCCCCTCCCAAGTTAATTCTAGAACAGAAACAAAAGCCTCCAGGAGGCAGGGCAGAAACAGTTCAATAAGCCATGAGAGTGAGAGAGAAGTCTCTGCCCAAGACCAAAAGAAGGGATATTACGGGGAAATTAATAAAATGGGGTGGGTGGGTGGGAAGAGGGGTAAAAATAAGGGGTTTTCCCAGGAAAAACGGGATACTTGACAGGTATGCACAGAACGCTGTTACCTTCCCACCGAAGTAGTCTCTATTTATCTACTTGCAATTTCTTGCTTTCGAACTGCTAGGATGGCAGGAGCTGGGACAAAGACGGGAGCTCATTCCATCCTGCAGTACTCAGGAATCAAACTGCTGACCTTCTGCCTCCCAGTCAGCGTCTTAGGCACTTGAGGAAAAGTTAGTGCTAACTCTGCTGCCTCTGGCAAAGCCCTCTGTATGTGCAGAGCTGAATCTGAAAAAGAAGAGCTCTTTCTACCCAGTGGCCATTTCCCTGCAATTTGAATTCCCAGTCAGCATTCCCAATCACGTGGAGATGCTCCATAAATACAAACAGCTCTATTCTTCAGATGTAGTTTGGCATGTTGATACTTCCTTATAAAGAGATCATGTGGCTCCTGTCATTCATATAGATTACAGCGTGCTAGATTGACCCAGGTCTGACTCAGAACTTTCTTACCATCATTCTCTGCCAGTATATGTTCCAAATTTCACAGTCTGGGATGGGAACAGTTTTCTCCTTTATGAATGAAGAAGGGAGAAAGAATGTTTTGTGGGGATGTGCAACATACAAAGGGTTAACACATAATTCTTGGGAAGAGGGAACTTCTGTTACTGGGACTAGCCTTCTTGGATGTTTTGCTTGCGAACCAGACAGAAAAAGACTCTTTTCTTGCCTAAAAGTACATTTCCTATAACCTTACTCTCTTTGTCTCCTGTTTGTTGGGAGCATTAGCCATTGGTTGAGGGAGATGCAGCCATTCTGAATTTCCTGTGTATTTTTCAGCCATACAGCTACATTGGAGAAAAAAACACCTCTGCATTTTTTCCTTATAAGTGATCTAAATTTTCATCCTTTTCTTATGAACCTGAAACCAATCATTAACATTTCTCGTATATTGTGAGTTAAATTTTTCCCTTCTACCTCAAACCTTTGGACTGAGTAATTATTTTTAGGCGGGTGCTGAGCATGAGGAGAACCGGGGGGAGGGGGGGGATTTGCAAACAATTCAAACCTTAATAATTGCTTTCACTTTTGCATACCACAACACAATTTATCTACTTCTAAGTGTAAAGTTGCTCTCTGGTCTTGTCATCTTTTCTCAACACTTTCTTTTGCTCCTACTCGTCCATGCAAAGATATAGCTGAGGTGTTTCTTCAGCTGATTTGTTAGGCATAGGCATTGAAAATATGATGAACATTATATTAAGAAGTAGCTGACATCGTAAGTGTTGTTCCATTCCTTCTGGTAGGTAGATGTTAGCTCTTCTACTTACATATATTTTACAAGTTACTCATAAGCAACTGTAACCATTTGAATGCCTTCTTGTCTTTGCTTTTGTGAACACTTACACTGTACCTAAAATGCAGTGGGACTCTGCTAAGATCAGCAGGGTGTGGTAGCCAGGTGGGAAGATGTTGTCCATCTATTTAACATCCTAGAAGATCAGTATTGATTTTGAACAAGCAAGTTGTTGTTGTTCAGGCGCACAGTTGAGTCTGACTCTTTGTAACCCCATGGACCATTGTATGCCAGGCACCCCTATCCTCCACCATCCTGCTCAACCCGCCCAGGTCTGTGCTCATTGCATCAACAATACCATCTAGCCATCTCATTCTCTGCCACCCTCTTCTTCTTCCGCTCTCAACCTTTCCCAGCATCAAGATCTTCTCAGGAAAAGTGAGCTATGTTGGTTGCATAGTCCAATTGCATAGTCAACTGCTTTACTGAAGAATTATATACAGTACTTCAATGAAAATCTAATTATCTACCTGTGTTGAAACAAAATTGCAAAAGAAACTCCACATCAGCCGTATGAAAATATTGTAGGGAATACCGAAATGAAACTAGCTTCTTCAAACACGTTTTTGTCAAATGGAAAGCCTAAAGCAGTGAGGGCAAACCTTTTAGAGGCTTGAGTGTCCAAACAGCAACCCGAGACCCACTTATTTATCTCAAAGTGCCAACACAGCAACAGGAGAGGAAAGAAACACTCTCATTGGACTGCTGGGCAGAGGGGCGGGGTGAACTCTGTGCTGAGGGGAGGGAGGAAGTGCTCCCATTGGGCTGCTGGGCAGAGGGGCGGGGTGAACTCTGTGCTGGGAGAGGGAGGAAGCACTCCCATTGGGCTGCTAGGAAAAGGGACGGGGCAAACTCTGTGCTGGGGTGACTGCACGGGTGACCAGAGAGAGGTCACACGTGCCATAGGTTTGCCACCACTGGCCTAAAGGGTTTCAACATAACTGGTTTATCTGAAGTATAGTTTTGTCCTTTGACTCTCTTTAAAACTGTAGATAATAGCAGACAAGATGACAGTTAATAATTTAAGATTTCAACCTTAAGTGAAGTTTGTAGTCTCACTCCTGTGTCTGAGAAAGGTAATTTGAGCCACAAAACCATATTAAACTATAGTAGTTAAGTTTTGAAGGTGCCACCATGCTTGTTTATCTTGTTTCTTTTTTGTTTTGGCTTTTTTCTATTTTTTTGGCAGATCAACATTAAGTACTATGTGTGGTCACTAAATTGAAATAATTAAGGCTCTTCGGCACCTTCTGTTTGTTGTGTATGTCTGAGTGTGTGCGCATGTGTATTGGGATCTCAGGAAAATAACATTACAGCTCTTTGTGAGATGCTTTTGTTAGGCAGAGTTGAAAGAAATGCTACGAAGATTAAAATGCAGGAAGTGGTGGTGATGGTGAGATAATATTTCTGAGTAAAAATGTGTAGCAAATATTTATTAAGAGGGCAGGTGTTTAAGATTTCTGTTTATCCTCTGTTATACAGATTATTCTACTCACTCAATGGAGTAGTAACAAGGGGGCAATTATAGATTTAGATATGGACAAGATTGTTGAGTTTGCTAAATTGCACTAAGAATCAATCATTCTTTGAACCTGAGCTTTTAAAATTTGAACAAAATATATGGATTGATTGTGATTTTAGTTAGAGGGTATAAACACCTCATTTAATTTTGATTAATAAATGAATAAAAATTAATTAAGTAAAAGATTAAATTAAATATTAGACAATCAATTCTAAAAGAAGCCCTGAGAGAAAATGGCATCACGTCCCCATAATTAGTACTGTTTTCCTTGGGGTACATAGAAAGAGCCTCTTAGAAGACTGTGGAATTTTTCAACCACAATCGGGCATACCCTGGGCAATGGTAACGGTGTTGTGCCAGCTAATCTTTCTCACACTAGGTTAGGTAAAAGGGACTACAGAATGAATTCATCAAAGGTGGTTTCATTCTGGCAGTTTAATGTCTTACCTAGGTACGGAAGAAGAAGAAGCACTGTTTCTTTAATAGCATTCTTTTGTTTCCTCTTTAAAACTGCCTCTTGCTCAAGTTTAAATTAGCTCTTTTTTAGCATGGCACTTTGGAGAGGACTTGGAGTACAAGTCACAGTTCAGTGGTTATCTGGGGATGGTTTTATTTGTTGTCCAGCATATCTGGAAAATGCCAGGTTGGAGACTGCAGTCGTAAAGCCTTTTGATCATCTACACAGGCTTGGCTGTTAGTCTGCATCCCTTTTTCTTTATTTCTTTCTCTATTGCCATCAATACCTGTTCTGTTTTTGCCTACTGTAGGAATCAGGGCCGCTAGGACGGCCGTTAGGTCCCGGAGGAGACTGATCAAGGAACGATACGAGGCAACATGGAGCGAGATCAGATCAGTGGTTTATTGAGGGAAAAACATCATCATATATAGATCAGAAGGCAATGCAGGGAAGAATCGTCATCTGACAGAAAATCACATCACCCGTTTACTCAGGTTAATGGGAAATCTCTCTTGGGGAAGTTAATTAACTCGGGCAAACACTGACGGAGGAAAACCATTGTCTGAGGCTTAGGCTAGGGCAAATATGGCTTCTATTTGCACCCAAGATTAGGCTGATCTGAGGGTCAGTAATTGCCTAATGGGTAACGGAAGGTTAGTGATCTGCTCTCTCAGCAGAACCGCCGGTCAGGTCAGATGTGGGTGAATAAACCCTTATGATTTATACTATTAATCCGTTCCCCAATTTCCGTACTGGCAAGGGCCAGTGACCAGGAACCTCCTTCGCCGGTGTAACCTCTGCCAGGGGCTGATTATGCCAATTGGGCATGCGGAATCCGCATCTCCCCTTTTTCTATTGTTTAGGAACCTGACAGGCGACTCTGCGCAAGAGAGGCATCAGCTGATGAGCGGGAATGACACTTCGGGGTTCCCCCCATGAAAGACACCTTGATAACAGTGAGGGAATACATTGCACGAAACAGCATCCTGCTATGCCTAGTATTATCACCCCCACAATTACTTGAAGCGTCGTCTGGAGCCACCCCCACGGGAGCCACGACCACAAGGAACTCCACCAATCCCATATCGAACCCTGCTTAATGTTCTTGACTAGGGTGTGGAGGTCTGTGAGCTGGCTCTGGACCTTGCGTGAGTTGTCAGTGAGATTAAAGCAACACATACCGTGGACAGATTCGCAACCCAAATGATGTAACAACAAGAGATAGTCGATAGCTGCTCGATTGTCAAGAATGGCATGGCGAAGCTCTGCCTGCTCCTGGTTGAGCAGCGCTATTGCTGAGGAGGTATGGTTAATGGCTTTTGCTAATCCGCAAGCCAATTGACCAATTCTCCGGGCGTTGCCAACGGCTAAGCCTGGCACGCCAAGTATGCTGACTGCCAACGAGACGTATTCAGCTGGGCTAAGAACCCTAATGTTGCTATCACATGAGCTGTCTAACTGGGTGGCACGGGTGTGTCGTATGGGTGAGAAAACATTTGAAACATTTGTGCTTGGGGTGACCATATCCTTAGTAGGGAGTAACAGTGTCAAACGACTAATGCAACATGTAGCATCTGATACATTTGTGGGTATGTAGTTCCAAGTATACTGATTACATGTAAAAAACCACCCAGAAGGTAGGGTAACATGAGCATACATTGAACCAAGTGTCTGTGGTTTGTCACAAGTCCAATTGCCGCTGCCAACTTCGAGGCAACGACGTCGGGTTCGGCCGACTGCAGAGCAGCCGGTCATTCGAGCACAAGTAGAGTTCGGACTGACCGCCACTCGAGGAGTGTGGAGAGTGGCTGCATCAGCCGGCAAAGTCATTGTCAGCCGCATTTCCCAGTGGGCATATTCCGAGGAACTTGCTGGGTTGTACGGGCTGAAAATTCATTTCACTAGCCAGTCGCCATCCCTGGGGTGCGCACCTGGAGTGTGGCACACTGGGATGAGACAGGTGCTCAAGACTGAGGCAGAACCAATGTCCTGCTTCAGGCAAAAATCGGAGTGGTTGACAAGACCCGCCAACCTTTCCCATATATTGTAATGCATCCTGGCAGAGAGGTCTCCGCCTGGCATAAAATCGTTGGCCTTTAGTGAGGCAGCCTGAACGCCTCCCCCCGCAAGTAGGGAGAGGATCAGGATGATGGTGACTGCCATGGTGTTGGCATTAATCTGGGCAAGGATTGCAGCCATGAAGTTCTCCGGTGTCGGTTCCCTCTCCCCGCGTCGGATGACGTCCTCGGCCTCACGGCAAAGAATCTTGACCATCTCCCAGGTGACCTTCGGCTCTGTCCGCTGTCGCCTTTTCCGACGGGTCCCCTCGGTCAGGGTGAGGTCCTCCATTTCCAGGATCGGACTCGGGTCGGCCTGGGTCCACGCCATGTGGTTCCAAGTGAGGCTTAACACACCGAGCTGGAATCCAAACGACACCTGTAGGAGACATAACTGCAGCATACCCTCTTCCCCAGGTTATGAGTGGCGCCGGGCCCCTCCAGGAAGGGTCCGGTGGCACCCGGTATCGGACCATCAGTCGCGGGAGAGCTTCCGAACGGCGGAAGTGCTTCTCCTGCGGCGTGCAATCCGAAAAAACATTAAGGTGATTGTATGTGAACAATACCTTATTCAGACAATGTTGTGCCTGACCCTGCGACTTGGGGAGGGCTGGTGGCTCCCCCCTTTCTGTTTGTTTGTCAATATAGGACTTGAGTGTCCGATTGACTCGTTCCACAATCGCTTGCCCCTGCGGATTGTAAGGAACGCCAAAAGTATGCTTAATGTCCCAGGTGGCCATGAAGGCCGCCAGCTGCCTGGAGCTGTAGGACGGGGCGTTATCGGTTTTAACGTGCCGCGGCTTGCCCATTGCCGCGATGCAGGAAAGGAGGTGCTGCTCCACGTGGGAAGCAGTCTCCCCTTTCTGTGCCGTTGCCCAAACGAATTGTGAAAAGGTATCAATGCAAACGTGCATGTACTGCCATCTGCCAAACTGCGGAACATGCGTGACATCCATTTGCCACACCTGGTTAGCCTCTGTCCCTCGTGGGTTGACCCCCCACGAGGGCCCCCCGGTGCCCCTGCACAATGCTGGCAAGAGCGAACTATGCCTTGGGCTTGAGAAAGTGGCAGATTGAACTGTCTGGTGAGCGCTTTGGCATTTTGATGAAAGAATGCATGACTCTGAATTGGAGTGGTGAAAACACCTAACACTGAACGTTGCTGAATTTCCTTTGCCGCCGCATCCGCTCTGCTATTGCCCGCGGAAATCGGACCCGGTAGGTCTTGATGACTTCGGATGTGGGCAATATAGAGCGCTTCCGTGCGGTTTCGCAAATGAAATTGAGCAGTGAGGAACAAACTCAGCAAATTTTTGTCTATTGCGGGAGTGATGTATGCTCCCGGTAGACTGTGAAGCAAATTCCTAACATACTGACTGTCAGTAATAATGTTTAGGCGCTCTTTGGCGAAGGTGCGCAAAGCAAGGTTCACCGCTGCCAACTCTGCCCGCTGCGCGGACTTCTGTGGAAGAGTTAACAGCGTGCGCCAAGCCTGGCCCTCCTGCCAAGTCAAGACACCATATGTGCGACCCCCATCAGTAAAAACTGTCCTGGCCCCCTGAAGCGGAACCAGCGAGAGCAATTCGAACAAGCTGACTGTCTGCGTTTGAAGCGAGACGAGTCTGGGGTCTTTCGGCAAGTGGTATGCCAAGCATCCAGTGAATCCCTCCAAAGCAATTGGAAGCGAGTCACCGAGCTGCATCAATTGCTGAACCTGCTCTTTGGTGAACGGGACCACGATCTTTGCTAAGTCGTGCCCTGAAATGTCCCTAGCTCTCAGCCTTCCGCGGTAAACTACCGCGGAGACCAATTCTTGGGGAGGAACGATGTTCCGGGAAGAGGTGTTCGGCAAGTACACCCATTCCACGATACTCGCTCCCTTCTCGTAGTCCACTCCTAGGGCTCCGGTGAACATGGATCCTGCCCGAACGATATACAAGTTCAGGATCGGAGCATATGGCCCCTGAGCAATCCTGTCCACCCACCTTTGGCTGAGAATTTGGTTGACTTTCTCGAGAGCCAAGCGTGCCTCTCGAGAAATTCGTATCCGGTCTGCCGGCTGCTTGCCTAATGTGAGCAGCGAGAAGAGCGGCTTCAAAAGATCCATATCCAATCGGAAATACGGTCTGGCCCAATTAATGTTTCCTAAAACCTGCTGCAATTCTACCAGGGTGACTGAGTCCTTCAAGTTGATTTGGGGCAAAACTGGTGCTGCGAAAGAGCGGAGAAGCCGATGACCCAAGTATGAGAAGGGCTCGGTTCTCTGCACTTTCTCTGGGGCAATGAGTAACCCTTTCTCCCCCAGGCTGGCCTGGAGGTCTGCAAACATTTCACTGCCGAGTTGCGGCACTGCGACCAAGATATCATCCATGAAATGGCAAACTAAAGCTGTGGGATGAAGGCTTCAAAACTTTTCCAGTACGTTGTGAACATAAATTTGGCACAGGGTAGGTGAATTGAGCATGCCCTGTGGCAAAAATTTCCACGCGTAACGCTGCGTGGGCTCGCTGTGGTTCACAACCGGCACCGTAAAGGCAAACCTTTCCCTGTCCCTGGGGTCTAAGGGAATGGTGTAAAAACAGTCCTTGAGATCTACAACTAGGATCTCCCACCCCTCGGGAATCATATTTGGATTTGGGATGCCGCATTGAAGCGGACCCATTGGCTGTATACATTTATTGATCTCTCTGAGATCGTGGAGGAGTCACCACTTCCCCGATTTCTTCTTAATGACAAAATTAGGCGAATTCCAAGGACTAGTGGACTGCTCTATGTGTCCTACATCTAGCTGTTCTTTAACCAGTTGCTTTAGGGCGACTAATTTCTCTCCCACTACCAGCCATTGTTCCACCCAGACGGGCGTGTCGGTGAGCCATTTAAGTGGCAACGCCATTACCCGAAGGTAAGCGTAGCACCGTACTGCTGTAAAATGTCTCGCCCCCAAAGGTTGATGTGCACGTCCAGAATGTGCGGCCGAATGACCGCTGTGCCGTCAGCCTTTGGAATCGTGACTTCCACCCACTCCCGGCTCCTAAACGCTTCTTGGATGCCGCCTACCCCCCACACATCGGAGACCGGCTCAATGGCCCACTCCCTTGGCCACTGGCTTCGGCTGATTACGCTCACATCAGCTCCGGTATCTAATAACTCTGAAAATGATCTTTTATTCAGAAATACCTCAATAACTGGGTGCTGTTTCCACTCAATGTTGGTCTCCACTGTCGCTAAGACTTGGTATCCTTGCACTGCCTCACTTGCGCTCGAGCGGTCTGCTGACCCGGACTCTGAGCTGTCCCTGAGCCTTCCCTGGCTATCTGCTGGCGAGTGACAAGGAACCATAATCAGTTGCGCTAATGTGTCTCCTTTGTGAATTGTCTGGGGTAAGTGGGTCCAAAGCTGAACTTGGAGAACGCCTGAAAAATTGGAGTCAATGACTCCTGGAATTACAAGAATTCTGCGTGCTCCTGCTACACTACGAGGCAAAACTAAACCTATAAAGCCTTTGGGCAGGGGTCCACTGGGAGTCCACTAGGTAGACTGTACCTGGCAGGTCGCATGTAACATCCGCCTGGCAAGTCAATTCTAGCCCTGTACTACCCTTGGGGCTGGCCTGTGCCTTCGCAGCGCTAGGAATGTGATTGGAATCTAGTCTAGCTCTGACGAGCTCAGAGCGAGGGAAGCCTCTGTTTGGACCGGGGCCAGAGACGTGCCCGCGTTCCAGTTTCCCGAATTCGGACAGTGTCTGGCCCAATGGTAGCCTTTCTTACACTTCGGACACAGGGTGTTTGGAGCCTTGGAACGGCCGGAATTTTGTCCGCCTCCCTTGGATCGGCACTCCCTAGCGAAGTGACCGACCTTGCCACAAGTGTGACATGCCCCTTTGGTCTTAGGTCTTCTACCCCCTTGCACCGCTGCCGCTAGCAATCCCATTTTGTAGGATTCTGTGCCAACGTCGGCGCAAGCTCTAATCATGTCCGTGAGAGTCAAGTCGGGACGATTGCCCAGTGACTGCAAGATTTTACGGCAGTCTAAATTGGCATTGTCTTTGGCCAATTTCATCATGAGCTCTTGTTGGGCTTGCTCATTGTCTATCTGCCTACTGATCGCTTCCTCCAAGCGATTGATAAAATCCATGTAGGGCTCCTGGGCTCCCTGTTTGACTGCGGTGTAATTTTTGGCTGCTTTGCCAGTTGCCGGAACCTTGAGAAAAGCCTTGAAGGCAGCCTCGGCTGACATCTGAAGAGTAGCTAGTGGCAAGTTGGTCTGCGCATCGATGGATTCGAAGGCACCCGAACCATATAACTGGTCAGGAAGTACTGCGCCTCCCATCCTGGCAGCCCTTGTCTGAGCCTCGAGGCGATACTCGCTGTCCCATAGCAAATACTGGCTGGGGTTGAGCATCATCCGCATGACAGATTTCCAATCGTGCGGGATGAACATAGTATTCTCGCACACTTGCTGAAGCGTGCCCCTAGTGAAGCGACTTTGGAGTCCTGTCTCTGTAATGGCCTTCCGTATAGCCATGAGAAGCTTATACGGGACTGGTGAATGAACTACCTGCTGGGCCCCTGTGAGGGCATCAATTTCCAAGCGAATTGGACAAATCTGACTAAGCTCAGCTAGTTCTTCTGCTGGCAAATCCCCCTTCTTGATCTCTTCCTCTATTGTGCGCTGAAGGGCACTCTTGGTCTGGGAACCTGTAGCTGTCAGAGAAGCGTCTGCGCTCCTCATTCCATGCATTCCGCCAGTGACGTCTGCAGCTGTCACCGAGGGAAAGCTCCCTACACTACTCTGTTTAAACTGCAATGACGGATAGAGCGCCGTGGGCGCTGATGGCTCGACTGGTGCTGGGGGTTCTTTGGCCTCTACCCGGACTGGGTCTATCTCCGCTAAGAGCTTCCTACATTTACTCCATGTGCGAATTACGCCCTCAGGAGCTTTCGGGGGTTGCTGAATGCAGTCTCCTATCTGATCCCAAAGCTGAAGGGTTAACGTACCTACTTCTGGGTAAAGCAGGCAGTGTTCCCTTAGGTACACCAAAAGTCTCGCTAGCTCTCCGCTGTGAAAACGCAACTGAAATACCCTGGCCAGGATTTTGAACTCTTCCTCATGAGTTCTTTGGCTAGCGGATGGACGTTGCCGCTGAGGGCAAGTCCCCATATTACCTGCGAGGGTCTCCGAAGATTCCTCCTCGGGACGAGCGACGCGTCTGCTGGGCCAGGTAATAGGTCTTGGCGACGATTCTCTGGGTAGAGCTCAGAGCATGGTCTCCTACCACGGGCCCTCGGTGGCCTCTGCGCTGTCAGGGGTTCACAGCCGACCCTGAGCGGAACGCGTTTTTCCGTGCTGCAAGCCGCCGCGAAAGTCGGGAGCAAGCTGTAGGATGCCTCTTCTGTAATGCCTCGCCGCTTGGGCCGTCTTCCCGATCGGCTGGCTTACCGACCGGGCTGCCGCGCTGTCCTCCGGGACGATCGGACGCGGTTCAAGCGCAGAACCGGACCGTGTGATCGCTTACTCTCGGGTAAGATTACGTCTCGGGGTCACCAGATGTAGGAATCGGGGCCGCTAGGACGGCCGTTAGGTCCCGGAGGAGACTGATCAAGGAACGATACGAGGCAACATGGAGCGAGATCAGATCAGTGGTTTATTGAGGGAAAAACATCATCATATATAGATCAGAAGGCAATGCAGGGAAGAATCGTCATCTGACAGAAAATCACATCACCCGTTTACTCAGGTTAATGGGAAATCTCTCTTGGGGAAGTTAATTAACTCAGGCAAACACTGACGGAGGAAAACCATTGTCTGAGGCTTAGGCTAGGGCAAATATGGCTTCTATTTGCACCCAAGATTAGGCTGATCTGAGGGTCAGTAATTGCCTAATGGGTAACGGAAGGTTAGTGATCTGCTCTCTCAGCAGAACCGCCGGTCAGGTCAGATGTGGGTGAATAAACCCTTATGATTTATACTATTAATCCGTTCCCCAATTTCCGTACTGGCAAGGGCCAGTGACCAGGAATCTCCTTCGCCGGTGTAACCTCTGCCAGGGGCTGATTATGCCAATTGGGCATGCGGAATCCACAGCCTACCTTTCTAGCACCATAGATTGGACGTCTGGCCTGGGAAAAAATTGTAAAAAATAGCATCTTCATTTCAGCTAAAGGAGATTAATGGAGGGCAATAATCAGTGCCTACAAGGATCAGCCAGTATGTCAAGGGTGGAGAATTTTTGATTTAATTTTCGTGCTTATATGCCGCCCACTCAGGAAACCTGACTCAGGGCGGCTCACATAGCAGTCAAGCAAAACACAATAAATACACAGTCATAAATATATAAAAACAGATAAAAACCACCTCCATTAAAACCCACCCACTCCACTCCATTCATAAAAAGTGGGAGGATCTTGATAATTGTGCATACGACTGGCTTTTGAGCAAGGGAAACCTTTACCTTTTCCTATGTCTAAAGGAGGGGGAAACACAAAGATAAAAGGTTTGGCAACCATGCCCCAAGAAGGAACTGGTTGTGTTAAGAGAAGATTTGAGAGGCAGTATGAAAAGTAAGAGGTCGCCCTTGCTCGAAAGCCAGTTGTATCCGACTAGGGTTTAGTGAAGATTTATTTATTTATTTAGATTTTTATGCCGCCCAATCAGGTAAACCCAACTCAGGACAGTGTACAACAGCTAAAACATATAAAAACAGATTTAAAAACCCCATCACCCACCCCCATCACCCATCCTACTACCCCTCCCCCCAATTTAAAAGAATAAAAGGTAATAAAGGGAGACAGAGGGAAACAACCGCATAGAGGGAGGGACACTAACTGAACACCAACTGGGCACTAACTGGGGATAAGCCAACAGGCTGGAGCCGTAACCCCATTAAAGCCCCACACCTGCCCTGCCAGCCAAGTTTTCAGATTTTTCCTGAAGGGCAGCAATTCTGTCTGTAATCTCAACTCTGTTGGCAGGAGGTTCCAGAGGGATGGTGCAGACACGGAGAAGGCCCTTCTCCTTGTGCTAGAGAGGCGAGTCCCTCTGGTTGAAGGCACAACTAGGGAGCCCCTCCGGTCTGCCCTGGTTGGACGGGAAAATGATATGAAATACAGTGATACCTCATACAATGTCCAAACTTGGTTCCACAAGTTTGGACTTTATATGGATTTGGACTTTGTATGAGGCATGCAAAATCCTAGCCGTGATGCCACATACAACGTCCAAATCCTTGCCGCGATGTCGTTTCCATAGAGATACAATGTACTGTAACAGTACAGACTTCAGGGCAAAGCCAAGGAAACAGACAGGAAACTGTCAGAACTTTAAAAAATCATTGTCTAAAGGCTAAAAACATTACAAAAACATGTCAAACAACCCTGATTGTCCAAGAACCTGAAGAATGCTGCAAAAATCCCAGGAATACTTCTAAAAATTCTGACAAAAAAAATCAAAAAAAATCACGCTCAAAACCACTCCTAAACACTCTGCCTCATGCAAAACCCACAAGAGCAATGCACGCATGCGTCCTGCCTTTTATACTGCCCAGGCACAATGCAACCTGAGAAAACCACAATGCCTCATACAACGTCACATGACTTTGTATGAGGCAACTTTTTTCAAGGAATTAGGTGATGTTGTATGAATCCGATGTTGTATGAAGCAGACTTTGTATGAGGTATTACTGTAGTTTGAACACCTCTGAGTGGATGTGGACCATTTGCCTGCACTACTGTGTATCATCCTCTGCTTCTCCACCCACTAAGAATCAAGAAGTGTGATCCATAAAGATCAGGAGTGAGGCACATGTTTTGCATGCAAGGGCCCAAGGGATTGTAAATACAATCTGAGGCATCTCCAGTTGAAAAGCTCAGATAACCCCTATGCATTACATCAATCTTCCTTTATTACTTGTTTGTCCCCTTGTTTCCCATGGAGAGGGGAGTCAGTTGCCTGAACTGAACCTATTAATTTGACATTCTCTCTTTACCATCATCTCTTAACATGCACACATGTGCTCCATCCCCACTGATGTTGCCATGATGAGCTTTGCCTCTTTTCCTTCTCCTGGCTTCTCAGATTATTTCCATGCTTGTAAAAAGACTTAACATTTTGATTTTAATATTTACTTTTAAATTGACTAGGACACAATATAGACAAGTCGCCATTTTACTTGTGTTTGTTCAAAATCAGGGCATATTTTAAAAGACTGGCCCACTAATTTTAAAAA
Organism: Bradypodion ventrale; assembly: GCA_035047345.1. Taxonomy (NCBI): domain Eukaryota; kingdom Metazoa; phylum Chordata; class Lepidosauria; order Squamata; family Chamaeleonidae; genus Bradypodion; species Bradypodion ventrale. The sequence continues at coordinate 324,521,744 of JAWDJE010000002.1, read as the reverse complement.
TGTGTATTGGTTCCAATCTGTGCTTAGAACAGACCCACTGGGATCAACAAGATGTAAATTAGTAACTATAACTACTATAAGCATGTCTTAGTTACAACACGAACCATAATTCCATATTTTCAATTTGCTTCTAAATATTCTCCCCATCTTACACCATCAAAAAAGATGGCAAATACCAATTTCAATAAATATAGGCATGATCCATTAAAGGTATACTTTAACAAGGCAGGGATGTCCGATATCATCAATTTCATTCATAATGTCCATGGAATTGCTAGCAGAGGTTATTAGAAGAGATGACAATATAAAAGGATTGGCTCTTCGGCTATAAACAGAGATGAGCACTGAACCCTAGAGTTGGATATGACTGGCTTACGAGCAAGGGTGACCTTTGCCTTTAACTAGGCAATGTTGCCCATCTCTTGTCAATGATGTTAGGCTGGGACTAAAACTCACCAAAGCATCCTCCATTGGCTCCCTTGGGCAAAATGAAAGCAGAGGGCACACATCATGGTCCACCTAGCCAGTGTGTGACGTGATATCCAAATGGCTAAAAAACTGCATGCATATGGACCTGGTTTCTCAAGTCCACTTGCATGTGTGGAATGTCATCGAGAAGACATCTACTAATGCACTGACTCCTCGCTGAATAACGACTCCAAGGTATCCAAGGCAAGAAAACTTAAGAAAGTAGGCAGCAAAAAACAAACAAACAAAAAACCCTGATTCATATGAAAATGAATCTGAGGAGATATATAAATGTCACAGGCTGCCAGAAAGACAAATAAATAGTTTCCAGATCAAGTAAAGCTTGAATGGCTCCTTTCTCCTGTTAATATTTTTGGGCATATCATGAAAAGGCAGCACTCCCTGGAAAATACAGCAATACTAGAAAAATGTGGAAGGCAGGAGGAAAAAGAGGAAGCTCTAATATGACAGGTATTGACTTATTGAAGGAAACCATGGCTCTTACTTTGCAAGACCTGAGCTGATAGTCAATAATTCATAATTACCAAAAAGCAGAAATGGCTTGACAAAAGTAACACTCATTGTACATTACAAATCACTTTCTTCCCTTTATTCCCAAAGAGCTTTGAATTAACTGTTGGCCGAAGAGCCAATCCTTTTATATTGTCAGCTCTTCTAATAACCTCTGCTAGCAATTCCATGGTTTGTCCATCCACGTAGGCAAATTGCAACTATTTTATACACCGTGGTAGTTTTAATAGCTTTTTGTGGCTAATTTGGCAACTCATAGCCAACCTTCTGGTGATGAATTTCTCCATGATGCTTTGTTAAACTACTCCTCAGGTAATGGATTTACATCCCCAGAGCTATTCTCGAAACATTAGTAAAGGTAAAGGTCACTTTTGCTTAAAAGCCAGTCGTATCTGACTCTAGGGTTCAGTACTCATCTCTGTTTACAGCCAAAGAGCCAGCACTGTCTGTGTTTGCAGATGTTTCCGTGGACATGTAGCAGGCATGACTAGATACCAGAGTGCACAGAACGCTGTTTACCTTCCCACCAAAGTGGTACCTATTGATCTACTAGCAATTTCTTGCTTTCATACTGCTAGGATGGCAGGAGCTGGGACAGAGACAGAACAGCAGCACTCTGCTCTCGAACTGCTGACCTGCCAACCATTTCCCTGGCAAAAGTCTTCTAGATCCCAGGAACACACAAATGCTGCGATCAGATGACAGGGTAAAATATTGGAGATCATAAAAATCATAGAATAATTGATTTGGAAGAGGTCTATGAAGCCATCGAGTCCAACCCCCTTCTTCTTCTTTCTTGTCTAGGTCAGACCTTAAATAGCCAAAATGAAGCCACCTTTAGGTGAATTCATTCTGTAGTTCCTTTCACCTGACCTACAGTGTGAAAGATTAGCCAGCAACACAAGGTTACCGTTGCCTGGGGTGTGCCAGATTGTGGTTCAAAAACACCTTACACTTTGAGGAGGTGCTTTCTGTGTATCCCAGTCCAACCCCCTGCTCCATGCTAATTAAATGGATGTTGTACGTTATGTGTGGATCTTATCAAAGCAATCTACACATGAGCTACACAAGAATATTGGATCTAACATATTTGTGTACTAAATTATGTCTTATTTTGACAGTCAAAAGTTCACATGGAAGGTCCAGCTGTATGGGACAACAAAGCCTGAGGGCACTTGTGTATGAAACATTGAATTATGCCAGTGAGAGAATATGATAGTCTGTTAGATGAATGGGAAAACACTCAACTCCAGTGGTAGGTTAAAAGCCTAACTATAAGCTGTTCAGTTAGTCTGCTAAAGACAAACAGAGATGAGGCTATCCAGATTAGGCATTCTAGGTAACTTCTTACAACATCAACATTGGAGAAAAAGAGAACTGTTTAGGGCTACTTTTAATGTAAAGCTGGAAACCACATTCATTAAATATTGGGGAGGGGTTTTTCTTCCAGCATTACAGATTTTTCAATCCAAATTAAAGTCTGAGCATGTTTTGATGGTTGTGACCTTTATCTTCAGGTGGTTGAAAATTCATGCATTTTTTGGCAGTGAAACAACTGGCATATAGTCTATACATTTTTCTGTGCCACTCCCAACAGACAGGTTAGTTATTGTGCAGGAAGCTTTATGATATAAAGTCATGTTGGAGCTGTGTTCTTTTGCAAGGTTGGTACACACAGCTGCATTGACTGATACTGAATTGGCACTGTTAAACTATTGGGTGCGAAAGTTTGTAGAGAAGCCAAGGTGGTGTTGACAGGCTACCAAGGAATCTTTGCCTTATTGCCTTGTGGTTAGAGGTCCTTACTTTGATTGCAGCTGCTATGATTGTGGTGCATAAATCTGTCAAGTTGGATGCTGAATCAGGCAACTGCTGATTTGTCACTAAGAGCTGGTTTAAAGGACCATTACAACTCGAGTGACTCAACGCTTAGTGTCAGGCAGCGGTTAACTAACCTGATTCCCTAAAGGGGCCAAAGGCTATGGGTGGATGAGCCCCTTTTGGTGGGGTGATGGTCCCCATCAGTGGAGGAAATGACACTGGAAACCATCATATTGGGCCCAATGGCAAAATGAGCGGAGGAGGAACTCTGATTCCCAACGGTCATGGAGGCAGAAGAGGCCATGCCAGATGGACTGGCTGTGAAGGTGCACCTTGTCCATATCCTTAAGGCTATGGCGGTCCATTGCAGTCCCAGTGTTAAATACTGCATGTCATGCTTCATGTGTGCCAAGGATGATTGCTCCGAGATCATAGTGTGTGGGTTCCTTCATGGCAAGATGGGATCCACCTTAAACAAATTCATGCCAGTGACATTTTTCCTGCTTCAGGAAAAAAAATGCATTCTCGGATATGAGTTGCAGTCGACGACAACAAATACAATATTGGTTGCAGATTCAGTCATTCTTGAAAAAGAATGGCTGATATAAATGAGACACATTAGCTGGGACAAAGGAAAATCCTGCTGATTTCAATGAGTCTACTCAAAGGGAAGGGGACTGTGGTGAGTCAAGTGGTAAAGACTGGAAGCTCAGAGTTCGATACCTGGGTTCTGCATGATGGAGTGAGCTCCAATCTCTGTCCCAGCTCCTGCCAACCTAGCAGTTTGAAAGCAAGAAATTGCTAGTAGATAAATAGAGACCACTTCAATGGGAAGGTAAACAGCGTGCCGTGCGCTCCGGTGTCTAATCATGCCTGCCACATGACCATGGAAACGTCTGCAGACACAGACAGTCCTGGCTCCTTGGCTGTAAAAAGAGATGAGCACTGAACCCGAGAGTTGGATATGACTGGCTTTCGAGCAAGGGTGACCTTTACCTTTACTCAAAAGGAGACTAAAACTGAATTCAAGCCATGAAGCAATGTTTCAGTGGTCGAGGGGAGGGGGCAGCTTTTTGTCCCATTTCCAAAACCAGGACTACAGTGGCATTTTAAGCAAGAACTTTCAATTAAAAAAATGAGAACAAACCTAGTTGCTTTTGAAAAAGAACTTGTACCAAAGAAGGGAACAATGCCAATGGTGCCCACATCAAATGGTCTTGCGTGGTAGCATTTTCTTTTGTCTTCTTTTGTCCTTATATTGGTGTTAATAGAAGCAGAAGATTGTGAAGTACTCTCCTTTATATTGTTGGGACTGTCATGGAAGATTCAGTACTAATGGAAAATGTTGCTGGGCTCAACTCCAGCCCCATCTGGTCAGTTTGCAAGATGTTGTCAAGGTCAGATGCTTTTATGCAGCTGCTCGTTTCATAGAAAGCAATGATCCAGGTCAGCATACTGCTGCTGACTCAGTTCCCAAAGGGACTTAATTCCTCGCTGATGACAACATTCTAACAAGGCTCAATCCAACACAAAATGTTCTTTGCTACAGAAACTGTTAGAAAAACTAGGGAGATGAGATTGCTTGTAGAGTGTCCTTCTATATTACAAGTGGAAAAATCCTTCCTGAAGAGAGAACTGCTAATGCTACTGAAGAACACTGTGAAGATTCATAGTTCAGACTACAGCTGTGATAATCCACAAAGATAGGTTTTCGGCAATACTTACCGTATATACTCAAATATAAGACAACCCGAATGTAAGCCAAGGTACCTAATTTTGACCTGAAAACCCAAGAAAATAGATTGATTTGAGTATAAGCCGAGGGTAGGAAATGCAGCAGCTGCTAGTGAGTTTCAGTAATCAAAATACATGAAGATATGGTACAATTAATTAAATTTTTGGCACATCTCAATCTGGCATAGTCTTGGGACCATACCTGTCAACCTTCCCGGATTGGCCGGGACTTAGGGGTCCTCCTGGATTCGGGGCTGCTACTAGCAAGTCAGGTGGCAGCTGTGGCCAGGAGGGCTTTCTCACAGCTTCGCGTCATCCGTCAGTTGCGTTCACTCCTGGACCGGGACTCCCTGCTCACGGTCACACATGCTCTGGTCATCTCCAGGCTAGATTATTGCAATGCACTCTACATGGGGCTACCCTTGTCAACCATTTGGAGGCTACAGTTGGTCCAGAATGCGGCAGCCCGGGTGGTGATGGGGCGCGGGCGTTATGCTCATGCCTCACCATTACTTCGGGAGCTGCACTGGTTACCAGTTTGCCTCTGGGTGCAGTTCAAGGTGCTGGTTTTGACCTTTAAAGCTCTTCATGGTAGTGGGCCAGGATACCTTAGAGACCGCATCGTCCCAAGAGTGTCCGCCCGTCCAACCAGAGCGGATCGGAGGGGAGGGGCTCCCTAATTGTTCCATCTGCCAGAGGGGCCCGTCTCTCTGGTACACGAAGGAGGGCCTTTTCCGTGTCCGCACCAGCCTTATGGAACCTCCTGCCTGTAGAGTTGCGGGAGCAGATGGAGCTGCTACCTTTCAGAAAAGACCTAAAAACCTGGTTGGCGGGGCAGGTGTGGGGCCCAGATGGAAGAGTGACCCCTGCCTGTTTGCTTATAAATTAAGCCCCCATTTCTTTTAATTGTCAATGAAGGCAGTTTTTTAATGTGGGTTTTTAAGAGGAATGGGGTAGGTGGGTGGGTATGTTGGGTTTTAATTGGTTGTATTGTTTTATGTGTGCTTTAACTTGCTGTGAGCCGCCCAGAGTCGGGGTTACCTGATTGGGCGGCATATAAATTTGAATATAAAATAAAAATAAATAAATAAATATAAATTTCATGGTTTTCAGCGCCGATTTGCGCCATTTCCTGCCCCACGCTGCCGAAACCCTGGAATTTGGCAGTGGGGGAAAGGAGGTACTGTACAGCCCTTCTGCGCAAGTTAGCTTCTACGCATGCGTAGGAGGGTTTTACGCTTGCGTAGAAACCTTCTACGCATGCGTAGAAGGCTACGTTGCTTGCGTAGAAGGCTACGCATGCGTAGAAGGGGGCTACGCAAGCGTAAAACCCTTCTACGCATGCGTAGAAGCCGACCTGTGCAGAACCGTTCTGCGCAGGTCCCGGATTGGCCGGAGCCGTGGTTGACAGGTATGCTTGGGACCCTCGTGGTTGTTGACCCAAGTATAAGCTGAGTCCCCTTTTTGGGGTTCATTTTTGGGGCTAAAAAACTCACTCATACTCGAGTATATACAGTACTTATGATATAGTGCATGAGTTCTCAACCTTTGTAAGCCGGGGGCCGGGTCATGCTCCCTTAGACAGCTTCGGGGGCCAGATGGCCATTTTGTTGTTCCTCCACCACATGGCACTTTCTGGTGTAGTGGAGGTGGTGAGGGGCCACATGAAATTGTGCCACAGGCTGCATCCACCCCACGGGTCACAGGTTGAGAATCCCTGATATAGTGTGTATGAACTGGAGCAGTCCCATTTTTATGACACATACACCTATACATTGTTAAGTGAAGGGGTGTATGAAGGGAAAACACTGTGACTTCAGCTAGGTTTATCGGTAACAATACAATTGTAATTATAGCATCAATATCCATAACAATAGTAGTGGTACTAGTAGCAATGGTAAATCATCAATGTCGTCGTCATCATAATCATGAAAATTCATTACAAAAACGTTATATAGCAAACATCATTTCTGTATCCAATTCAAAATCGTAGCACAAAAGACCCATTGAATGGGTGTGGAGAACTTGTTAAATCAACATTTAAATCCCATTGATCCAAACTCTCATCCCATTGGAATTAACAATTGGATTTAGCCTTTTTGGATAGGAATAAATGTGTGTATCATTAAAAGCAATACTTGAAGAAAAAAGCATAGTTTCTTAGTTTTTTGTTGTTGTTATAAACACATATAGAATAATGAAATCATAGACTAACAGAGTTGGAAGGGGCCTTTTAGGCCATTGAGTCCAACACCGCCCGCCCCCCCCATCCCGCTCATTGCATGAGTCTGAATCAAAGCAGATTGGACAGATGGTTGTCCAATTCTCTCTTGAATGCTTCCAGTGTTAGAGTGCTCATCAACTCTCGAGGCAGTTGGTTCCACTGTCGTACTGCTCTAACAGTTAAGAAGTTTTTCCTAATAGTCAACCTATATCTGGCTTCCTGTAGTTTCATCCTTTTATTACGTGTCCTGCACTCTGGGATGATGGAGAAGAGATCCTTTCTTTCCTCTTTATGGTTATCTTTCAGGTATTTGAAGAGTGCTATCATATCCGCCTCACAGTCTTCTTTTCTCAAGGCTAAACATGCTCGGTTCCTTCAGTTTTTCCTCATATGGCTTGGTTTCCAGTTCTCTGACCATCTTTGTTGCCCTTCACTGTATCTGCTCTAATTTGTTTGCATCTTTCTTAAAGTAAGGCCCCCAGAATTGGACACAGTACTCTAAATGTGGTCTAACTACTGTAGTACTGAATAGAGGGAGACTAGTACCTCATGGTTTTTAGAGACTTTACTTTTGTTAATGCAGTCTAATATGTCATGATAAGTATCCTTATAATCTGGGAGCCTTCTGTGTGTATGAGAGAACACTCAATAATAACATAAAAAATTCTACAAGATATATTTGTATACAGTATAATTAAAAATATTGGCTGAAATTCAATTGCTTTATGTGGTAACTTGCAGTTAGAATAGGCCAACTGAATCGTTGGCGATCTGTTGAGCCAACTCCCATAAAGGTAAAGGTTGCCCATGCTTGAAAGCCAGTCGTATCCAACTCTAGGGTTTGGTGCTCATCTTGGTTTATAGCCAAAGAGTCATGTGGAAGGCATCACTAGACACCAGAGTACACGGAATGCTGTACAGCAACTCCCATATAAATTCCACTTATTGTATTCAAATAGACCTACTCTAACTGTGACAACAGGATTTCAGCCAAGGTTTTTGATGTCAGTATATATCGCTTAGCATTTATCATGTTGCCATTGTGTGGTCTCTCCTGCAAACAGATTTATTAATCAACAGGATTTCAGACCGTGTTTAGTTCTCTTGAGCATATCACGTAGAGAGTGAATCATTGTACAGTTTTTCACTTCTTTTGAAGAAGCTGGAATCACTCTATCTCAGGGGAGCATTTTCAGCCTTTGGGACTTAGTTGGCCAACTAGAAAGGATTGAGCACAAAGCATACCTGTCAAGTTTTGGATTTGGAAATAAGGGAAATTTCCCAGCAAATAAGGGATACTTGACAGCTATGCTTATCCTGTGCTGCCCTCTAATGGTGGCAATAGGGCATTGCAGTCTAATTAATAAGGGATGACGGTGGGAAAGAGGCTAAAATAAGGGGTTTTCCCTGCCAATAAGGGATACTTGACAGCTATGGCACAAAGATGGTTGGTTGAACTTGATCAATTACAGTACTTTGTCCACATACCATTATTAAAATTAGATCAAACAGTGCTCTGGACTACTCCATTTACTGCTCTACATCAATTGCATAAGCCAACTCAAAATGAATGTGAATAACTTTACTGTCTAAACAGGTAAAATACAATACTTACAACAATACAAGTTATATAGATGTCTTTGCTTTCTTAGAAAGCAACAGCACATGTTAACCCTGCCATGTGTAAATTGTTGGTTCTTTAACAGTATTTATATTACAGTAAAACCCCTACTTACGAAAAAAGTCCATTCTGTAGGCTTTTGCTTAAATTGAATTTTTACGTAACTCGAAGCAAACCTGTAGGAAAAAGAATCTTTATGTAACTCAAAGCAAACCCATAGGAAATCGTGTAAATCGGGACATGGTTTTAGCACAAAATCATTAAGTTTAATTTTATGTAACTCACGGCATTTGTAAGTTGGGGTTTTACTGTCTCTGTGTGTGTATACATACATACATACATACATACATACATACATACATGCATACATACATACATGCATGCATACATACATACATACATACATACATACATACATACATACATACATACATACATACATACATACATACATACATACATACATATATAATTTGGAAGTATGGAGCTGTTCAGACTACTTTACCTGACTGAAGACATAAGGATATTTTATGGGGAATCAATAATATTATAAAAATATTTAATATGTACCTAATAAATACATCTGACAAACATGAAGTCATGACCATGTTGACTGTAGCTCTAGGAATTTTTTAAAATCAGAATTGCACAGTGAGCTTCTGCAAGTAGAAGCAGGAGAAGATGATTCTGAGCCTGAAATAACCACTCTACATACCACAAAATCCTGCAGTTGGGGAGCTCTAATTCTTCCTCCAAGCTACAGAATGAGATCATGACACTTCTCACTCTCTTCCCAGTATAGCCTTTATTGTTGTTTAGGCTCATGTTCCAATTTGTAACAATTACTCCTGTTCTCAAGTGTAATGGGCTTACTGAATTATGGACACCAATTCACACAGGCATATAGACCAATTCATTGCTCAAGTCTCGATGACTGATAACGAGCAAATTAACTTCCCTGAAAACACAATGTCTGCAAATCAATCATGGTGAGTTGAAAGGTCCTATCTGGAGTATTTATCATTTATGACGCAAACAAAGCTGGTATGTGATGTTGCAGTTATCAGATGAGATACCCATACTTGCTCCCTAGTTGATTTCTTTCTGTGTGTTTTTTTTCTTTCAGGAGAATTTGATTATACATAGTGACTCAAATGGGGTATATTTCTGTTCAGTAAGAAATTTAGAAGAAACTCTGAAACAGACTTTTGAGCTGGTAGGCTCAGCTTGCCATATAAAGAATGAAGAGACTGAAGTTTAAGTATTGCCAGATGTTTTAGCAGGTATAATAACTTTGAAAACACCATTAAACAAAAGCTCAGTTTTGACCTGCAAGGAAGAAATGTACTCTGGTGTGACACAAATGATAGCACTTTCCAAAATTATCCTATATTATCCTACTCCTTGTGATGATAGCAACCTTGGGGTTGGAGGCTTGATTAGTTTCCTGTCTGGGAGGTGAAATACATTGCAGTTACTGTTTGTGATTTATGCCTTGAGCCATTGCTGATAATCTCCTACAATTTGTACTGGGCAACGACCTTTCCGCCTTGCCAACAAGAGATGTAACAAGAATTTAAAAAAACCTAAGACAGACACAATAACAACAGATAATTGCAGTCCTGCTCTTATAAAGCAGCAGCTATCGAGCATCACAACCCTCGAGGAGGAATCTATCATAATATTATTAGTTTTTGCCATATCTGAATATATGCTGGCATAAAGGTACCATTCCTCCAAAGTGTAGCTATATTTTCTGACTGGTCCTACTAACATGTCTTGTTTATTTTTATTGGATTCTAGCATATTTGTGCCCAGCCAGCTGGGCAGTTTTTATTTGTGTTTTTTTGGTTAGGGGTGGTTTGGGTGGGGGTGTTTTACATTTGTGGTTTGTGACTTTTTTGATCTATTTTATTTGATTTATTTGTCATTTTGATTGATTTCTTATTTTTTTGACTTGTTTTTACTCTTCTGGCCTCTAGGTAGGGCTGTTAGTAAGAGTGCTGTATTGTATATTTTTGTGACTTGTTTTTATTCTTCCGGCCTGTAGGTGGGGCTGTTAGTAAGAGTGCTGTGTTACATATTTTTGACTTGTTTTTTCGCTTACGGCATCTAGGTGGGGTTGTTATTTAGATTACTGCGATTTTCTTTCTCTGTGTTCACTTTAGTTCTGGAACGCATGGAGGGAGGACGTGCTTGGTGAGTTCTCTTGATTGTTTGTTCTTTTTATTTTTATTGTGTGGTGTTGCGGGGGGGGGGAGGTTAAATAGAGAGTTTCTACTTAAACCCCCCAAAGTGTTTCTTGATTTTTTTTGTTTTTTGGGTTTTAGATGTGTTTAATTGCTTTAATTATTTCAGTTTTTTTATTTCTTCTGTATTTTTTGTTTATTTTGTGTTTTTTTTGTTTGTTGATTTAGGTATTTTCGTGTTTTAGATAGGTGTTTCTAGTGTGCTTTCATGGTTTTTTCGTTAGACTTTGGTATTTCGGGTGTCTTTTTCTGTTTTTGTTGCTTTTTTGTTGGTTAATTTTTTAAATATTTTATTTATTTATTTGTGCTTCATTAATGTTTGTGATTGGCATTTTGGTTAACTCTTTGGTTTTCTTCTTGTTGTGTTTTTTGTGTGTGAAGAATGGCCTGTCTGTCGGTTCCTCTTTTCTCCATTGCTGCTTCGAAATTTGGTTTCGATGCAGTGATGGGGAAAAGGAAGAGCCGGCAGTCAGCTCGCTCTTCATCCAGTAAGGTTTGTTAGGTAGGTCGGGTGAAAAGGAGGCAGAGGATAGCTATCTGTCTCACGATGGTTCTCTCCTCTCTGTCTCCTTTTTCTCCTGGCTTACCTAACCGGAGATCGGCAGGCAGCGATCCGTAAGGGGTGGTGCTCTTCCTTGCGGATTGCTGGCTGCTGCTTTTCTATTACCTCCACCGCTGTTTTGTGCTAGTTTTCGAAATAGCGGTGTGGGTAGTAGAAAGGCAGAATTCAGTCATCTGCCAGGGAGTGTGCTTCCCCTGATGAACTGCTGCCTGCTGCTGGTTTTTTTTTCACCCCGGCTCAACTTACCTTGAGGCCGGCAGTGGACTCGCCGTGTCTTCGGTGGGGTAGCGGGAAGGAGAGGGAGTCCCTCTTCTCCCCATTGCTCCGGGAAAGAAGGTCAGCGGTGGTCTCACCGTGGTTTTTTGTGGGGTTTTTTTTTGCGAGGCCATGAGGTGCTGCGCCCGCCTGCAGCAGCCTTGCACTCCCGTTGCGGGAGGCTGGCGTTTTTTTAATTTTATTTTTCACACACCGGTTTTTTCAGCGTTATGCGCGCTCGCGACCTTCAGCCTGATTGGCTGAAGTGCTCATGGAGTTTTGTTTGCGTTTGTGTGGCGGCTTTTTTTCCTGCGGCTCAGTTTCTATTGGGCATGCGCCGTTCCCAACGTTCTCTTTGCTCGCGGCTGTCAGCCTGATTGGCTGAGGCACGGCGCGGCGGACATTGGGAATTGAAGTTGTTTTGCTTTGTTTGCGTTCGTGGGGCTGTTGCCCCACTGGTGACTGAGGGAAACTTACGGCGCTCTGCGGGCCGGGTTAGGGCAAGTGCAGGCGGCTCGGTACAGGACAGTATGGACGGACACGGGAGCCTTTGTTACATTCCAACGGTTAACGTCCTTCCTTATAGGTATGTTACATTGACACAAGCACATTATTTTTAGTATTAACATTCAGACTCAACAATACATTGAGTGTAGTGGGTTTGGAGTAGGACTATAGAAGCTTTTTATGCCAACACAACTGACTTCGTGCTGGCTGATCCCAGTCTGCCCAGCACAACTTACTGGCACAATTGCTGTGCTGGCTGAGATCAGCTGCCAAAAGAATCAGAAAAGAGACAGAGAAGGAGAAGAACTGAGACTCACATCATACTTTGCCTGCACAAAGTTAGGGCAGGATCAAGGTCAGCTCAAACAATTTCCAATATCCATAGGATGGGAGGGATACATCAAGGAATGCATAACTTGCTTAAAACCAAGACATTGGAAGCGCGGCGCCAAAATGGCCGCCGCGCTCTTTGCGGGCCCCCCCACCGGACGAAACCATCCGGGTAGTTAGGGGCGTGGCCAGCACCCTAATAAAAGGGGCTGGCCACGAGGCAGCCGTGCTGCCATTTTGGCGAACCGACGGAGCGGAGAAGTTTTTCCTCCTTACCTCCGTCACTCGTGTCCTCTTGGGGGAAGCCTTTTCGGGCAGCTTTCTCTTGTTTTAGGCTTCCTAGCTACCTTAGCCATGCCCTCGAAGAAGAAGGCAGCCGCGAACGTGGCTCGATCGGCACGGAGGCGTCAGCCGGGTCGGAGGACCGCGACTGCGCCCGTTCCGCAGCCACCTTAGCAGACCCCACCGGGAACGGTGGGATGGGATCGGTGGCTCCTTGGCCTGATGCGCGGAGCATACCTGCTGCCCCGGACGGGGCCTCGGCCCTTGGCCCGCAAACCACGACCACGGCCCCTGCCATGGTCTGTGCGGCGGGGCCCTCTTGCCCGGGTGCGCAATTCCCTATGGGGGGTGCGAGCCACGGAGGGTGGTTGGGTTCCCTGCCTTTGCAGGGTGTTCCCACGGCTCCCCAGGGGCTGAGCATGGGCTCGTGGCCTTATCTGGCCCCTGGGGCTCAGGGACCTGGACAGGTACCCGTGAATTATGGGCCGGTTGCCCAATTGCACCCTGTTGGGGCCGGGGCCTATGTCGATGTGGAGGCCCTCCTGGCCCGGGTGGCGGCCCTTGAAGCGTCCTTGGCAAGGGCCAACCAAACAGGGGTGTCTCTAGGTTTCCAGGTGCCCCCTTTGGCCACCGAACAGCGGCCGGCGATGGGTCGGGTTGAGCCGCCTGAGGCGCGCGGGCCGGTGGTGGCCACTGCCTCGCAGCTCCCCACCCCACAGGTGCAGCAGTCTGGTGCTGGTCTGGCCCCGTCGACGAGCTCAGCTTCGGTCGTGAGCTCCGACGCCCCCAGCGGGCCGGAACCCCCGGTGGGGGCGGCCCGCGGGGGTGCAGCGGGTGAGTATGCAGTCCAAGCTAATGCACCCACACAACTGACTTCCTTGGGGGGGGGGGCTGTTCAATGGCCTTGGCCTCGCTTGGGTGGCCCGGCGGCCCAATGGCCCCCGGCCCACCCAGTGACTTTGCCCGTGACACAGGGCCTGGGTCGGGGTGGTGCCCCCAATGTGCTGGAAATGTGTTGGGGATCCCCGGGCTGGCTCAGGCTCATTTTCCTTTGCCCATAGTTCCCTCAGTGCCGGTGTCGGCTTTGCCAACAGCAGAGTATTCCTTGCCCTTGGGGGACCATTTGGCCCAGTCTACCAAGGAAAAGATTTGGAGGGGCGAGTATGTAGATATCTTCTCCCTTCTAAATGGGAGCCGACCAAGGAAGAGAGGGAAGGGCTGGACGAGAAGGATAAGGAGCAGGCACGTCGTCGTAAGCCGCCACGCACGTGGGCAAATTGGTTGCCAGCGTACCTGATTTACATGGCCGTTTACCTCAGGGCTAGGCCGGATTTGGCTATCCCTGTGGTCCAGTATCTGGACAATATTTACCGGGCTATGGTTGACTTCCCGGGTCCGTCATGGCTGGCTTATGACGAAGAATTCCGCATGAGGATTCCACTGCACCCAGAGATGAGGTGGGATGAGCCCTGCCAGAAGCTGTGGCTTCTGTATATGACCCCCACGCGCCCGGCGCCTGGGGAGAGATACCATTGTGGACATGCAGTCCAACGAGCGGCCCCAGTACAGGTACCCCGCCAAGTGGCGGGGCAGGGGGTTCCAGCCCGCCTGCTGTGCTGGACCTTCTCGTCCAATGGTTCTTGCAATGGGAAAAATTGCAAGTACAAGCATGAGTGCCCCTCTTGTTCTGGCCCCCATGCTGCCTCCGCCTGTCCCAGGCCGGGAGGATACAGGGGCAGGGGTAGGGGCGGACAAGGGGCAGGTAAGACTGCCATGGAGGGAGCGAGTTCACCAAAAGGCCCCCTCCCCAATTAATGTCGACATGTTGGAGCGTTGGCTCGCATTGTATCCGAGGAGAGCAGACGCTGTGTACCTCCTTCAGGGTTTTTCAACTGGGTTTTCGTATTCCTTTCACGGGGGATAGGTCACCGCAGGATGCACCTAACCTTTTGTCACTTAGGGGAAGGGAGGAGGTGGCTGCCACCAGCATTGATAAGGAGATTGCTGCGGGCAGGGTCGCTGGCCCTTTCCCCGCACCCCCGTTCCCAACCTTAAAGTGGCTCCACTAGGACTAGTGCCCAAGAAGTCCCCGGGTGAGTTCCGCCTGATTCACCATTTGTCCTACCCAGCCGGCCACTCCGTCAATGATGCTATCCCTGATGACCTTTGTTCTGTCGGGTATACATCCTTTGACCAGGCATTGCGCATGGTGCGCTCATGTGGCCCGGGTGCACTGTTGGCTAAGTGTGACATTAAGTCGGCGTTTCGCCTCTTGCCCGTGCACCCGGGTGACTTCGAGTTGCTGGGTTTCAAATTCCGGGGTGAATATTATTTTGACAAAGCCATGCCATTCGGCTGTTCCATATCCTGCTCGGCTTTTGAGCGTTTCAGTACCTTCCTGCAGTGGGCATTTGTCCGTAGGTCAGGGTCTCGGTCTGTAGCCCATTACCCGGATGACTTTTTATTCGGGGGTGAACGGGGCTGGGACACGTCCACACATCTCCTCAACACATTTCAGATGCTAATGGAGGAACTCGGTGTCCCTTTAGCGCCCGAAAAGACCGAAGGCCCGTCTAAGGAGTTAATATTCCTGGGGGTGGAAATTGACATGGTAGCGCAGGCATCTAGGTTGCCCGCAGACAAGGTGTCAAGGATAGTGGCCCTTATATCGGACTTGCTGGCTAGGCGCAAGGCATCCCTTCGGGAACTGCAGGTGCTACATGGACACCTCAATTTCGCTTGCAGGGTGGTTGCACCTGGCAGGGCATTTGCTCGGCGCTTGTGCGACGCCATGGCAGGCTTATCCAGGCCCCATCATAGGGCGAGATTGACACGGGGCATCAGGGCAGATCTGCACATATGGCTCCAGTTCCTGAGGGAGTTCAATGGGGTCTCATTTTGGAGGTCTGACCTCCTGGCTTCGCCCCAATTTCAAATTCAGTCTGTTGCCTCGGGATCCCTTGGTTATGGGATGTACTTCAATGGGAAGTGGGCATATGGTGGATGGCCACCAGCCTGGTCAGGCACGGGTCGCCTGAGGGATCTCACATATTTGGAATTTTTTCCCATACTGGGGGCCTTGATGCTATGGGGTGAGGAGTGGGCCAACTCGGTGGTGCATTTCTGGTGTGACAATGCGGCTGTTGTCCACATTGTCAACTCACAGACCTCTAAATCTCCCAGGGTCATTGATCTTGTGCGCCAGTTTGTATTGCGCAGCCTGCGCCTCAATGTACTGTTCAGAGCCAGGCATGTCCCGGGGGTGAATAATGATATTGCTGACGCTTTGTTCCGCCTGCAGATCTCCCGGTTCCGTGCCTTGGCTCCGGATGCGGAGGAATTTCCCTCGCCACTACCGCAGGAGATATGGACCATTGGCAAGGAGAGGTGAACCGGGCGATAGGCATATCACTGGCGCCACGCATGCGTAAGGCGTATCACCACGCGTTGGTTTCATTTAGGACCTTTTGTTCCCAATTTCGCCTGCCAGATACCTGGCCGATCCCAGTGGCCCACATCCTCCGTTTCATGGTTTACCTGCACGCCCAGGGCCTGGCACCCCGCACCATAGCATCTAGGCTATCAGCGCTGGCTTTTATGGCCAAGGTGGGAGGTCACGCGGACGGTACTGCTGATTTCCGTGTGAGACATGTTTTGGAGGGGTGGGTGCGGGAACGTGGGCGTTGCCTGGACGACCGTCACCCAATTTCCCCTGGGGTACTTACCCAACTGGCACGAGGCTGGCATGACCTATGTTTCGATAGGTATGAGGCAGCCCTGTTTCATGCGGCTACAACGGTGGCCTTTTTTGGAGCGCTCCGCATCAGCGAGCTTATGATGCTGTCTAAGGCGGATGCAAGTCGTAGGGCACTGGAACTCGAAGATGTCTATGTTGCTATGATTGGGCTCAGTTGAGGATACGCTCCTCTAAAACAGATCAGCACGGCGTAGGCAGTTGAGTAATACTGCTACGATGTTCCTTGGAAGACATCTGTCCGGTTGGTGCCCTACAGGAGTTTCTTGCACTGTGTGGCACGCACCATGCCCCGTTTTTCTGTCACCAGGGTGGGTCTCCCCTCACTCAGCCATTCCTGCAGGATGGGGGCGGTTTCTACTGCAGCTACTTTTGGGTACTCTGGGGCTGAAATACGCCGCATGGGAAGGTGGGGATCACATTGTTTTCAGTTTTGTGTTCACCCTCTTCAACCGCGAGTGCCAGTTTAGTCACTGCAATGTTTCTCACCCCCCCTTTTTTCCTTGACAGACCCTGAGTGTCGTTTTACACTGGTGACAGTAGGGCTGGTGGGCCGTTGCCACGTGCACAGGGCAGCGCGTTACGCTGCACAGGGCAGCGCGTTACTCTGCACAGGGCAGCGCGTTACGCTGCGGCGACAGAGTGGGACCCCGACTGGGACTGGGTGCATCCGCACATCTCAGGTGGTGTGGTAAGCGCGGCATGTTATGGCGGGAACTGTTGCCATTCCTTTTCTACATCAGGGATGCTGACTCGCCTGATGTCCTGGTTATTCACCTTGGGGGCAACGGTTTCGGACAGGTCACTGGCCTATCGCGGAAGCTTGCGATTTGCAGTCACCTGGCCTACTCACATTATGTGTGGCCTGCCACACCCCTCATTTGGTCGGACATGATACCGCAGTACGCTTACAGGGGAGCGTTTGGCCTCCAGGCACTTGACCGGGCTCGTCGCTCCAGGGCTATTGCCCGGTTCCTTTTTGATATGGGTTGGGGACGCGTCATTCGCCTCCCCATCATCAGTCTGCAAAATTATGAGCTTTATTCAGGGGAGGGGGCCCATCTGTCGCGAGGAGGTATGACCTCCTGCTGAGTGATTGGCGAGCAGGCCTGTCGACCGAGCTGACGGTCTTGGGGGGGGGGGGGGCGTCGAGCCTTTATTGAAGCCTCTCCGGGGGGCGGGTAGCACTGGTAAGGTAAACATTTATGACCCACAGGTATCCGGCAGGTTTGCAATTGACTGGACAACACTAGATAGGCATAAGTTGTTTAAACGTTGTCCGGTCAACGACGAACCAGGCGAGGGGGTGATGGTTACCACTAGACAGCTGGAATCACCCCCTGATTTTACGGATACACGTCAGAGGGTGGGGTCATTAGTTAGATATTGACTACGGTCAACAATTTGTTTGTTGTCAACAGACAAATTGATACAAATAGATACATTGTAACAATTGCCGTTGGCAATTTTGGGTGGTACCTTACCAGTGTTACTTCGGCCTGCTTGCCTTAAGAATTATGATTGGTCGTTTTACCAATAGAAATTTATAATTCGGACTAGGGCTTGAATCAATAAATGTGGCCCATGCCGTTATCCACTTTCATTTGTGTCTAAGTCCATCATTGGGGGGGTGCGCCTGCAATGGTATTTTGTCATTGTTCTGGCAGATTTGGCAAAAGTGGAGGGGGAGCCGGTGTTGTGTTTGGAGCTTCTCAATGTTGAACCTCTACCTCTGGAGGTTGCCTAACTATGTCTTTGTTGAGTATTCTAGTGCAACCCCAGCATACAGTAACCAGAGAGACATAAGAACATAAGAACAGCCTTGCTGGAACAGGCCGCAGCCCATCCAGTCCAGCATTCTGTCTCATGCAGTGGCTCACAATTTACTTCAGGGTATTCCTAAGCAGATGCCTTTACCTCTTTAGGATTCCCTGGAAATGGCATTGAGAGATATCCTGCCTATCTCTCCAACCCAGAGGTTGTCCTTAAGTATCCATAATTATAGCCATTGATACTTTTGTCCTCCATGAACTTGTCTAATCCTTTCTTAAAGCTGTCAAGACTGACAGCTGTCACCACTTCTTCTGGCAGGGAGTTCCATAGACCAGTAATCCTCTGGGTGAAAAAGTACTTTCTCTTATTTGTTTGAGAAAGATTAGCCTTCCTAAAGGAAGATGTTTTGGATTGTTTGCCTGTAATTACAATTAGAAAGGTTCTTTCCTGTCTCAGAGATCACCTGATCCTATTTGCATGTTTTAAGGCAGGAGTTCGCAACCTTTTTAAGCCCACGGAAGGGTCACACTCCCTCAAATAGCTTTGGGGGCTGGATGGCCATTTTGCCCTTCCTCCACCACATGGCACTTTCTGGTGTGGTAGAGGCAGTGGGGGGGGGCACATGTAATGGTGTCACAGACGCATGTGGCCCACAGGCTGCAGTTTGAGAACCCCTGTTTTAAGGCCTTTGTTTGCTCTGGCCTTCTCTCTCTTGCTTTCTGCCTTAGAAGAGGAAATATGTCCTTTTGAGATCCTCTATCTTCCAGGCCACATGTCTGGAAGAAAGATTTTACTTTACTTCTTTCTAAACCATCTTCATCAAGACTCCAGAGCACATTAATCTTCTGACCTCATTTTGTGAGTAAATGATATTTTTCTTTCTCACAAGTATCTAGTCCAAGTGTGTTTATTAGCTGGGCTAAAAAAGGTTGGCCTGGGACACTTGCATTCCCACATCAAATTGGCTAAAAACCTGCCCCACTTTGTTGTGCAGCTGCTACAAATAACTTAACAATCCCAGCAGGTATTTGTAAACTTAATACAGTATTTATGCTTCGGCGTGTGAAGTTCATGCTGAATACATATTGAGAGCGCTGCACCAAAGAGCTGACTTGCAGCCAGAGTGCCATCGTCTGTCATTAATAAAAGTAAAAAGTTAAAAACAAATGCCCTGGTGTTTAGAGATCTTTCCACAAGGAAAAATATAACTTGTAGCCTTATGTGATGGATTGTTTTGCAGAGCAACTTTGAAAAATCTGCTGCCCCCTCCCTCGTCCTGTGTCATCTTTGGCCTGGAAAACAGCTTTAGACTTTTCAGCATTTGCATTCTTCCCTTCACCTCCTGAGTCCACCAAAGATGACATATGTGTTATTTGCAGAGATTGTTTGTCCAGACCAGGTGGTTAGAAGAGAAAATGCCAGTGGCTCTGCCTTTTATAACAGAATGAGCAGCCTGTTAAAATTAGTCACCCTGAGCGGCAGTACATCTGCATTGTTAGGTTTCCACAGCAGTATTAGTCCCACACATGAAAGGAAGCCTCCGTATTCTATTTCCAACAAGCAGTTGCATGTGGTCAGCTTGTGTGTGTATCTAAAATAATTGTTTCCCACTACTTATTTTCAAAACACAAAACACACCTCAGTAGTGAGCCCCCCGCCATTATAAAAATAACTAAACAGTTACAGTTAGCTTACAAAAAAGACTAACATCCCTATACAGTAAAACCTCGCATAAAGAGCACCTTGCTTAGAGACTAACTCACTTAAAGAGCAGAATTTTCTCTGGTCGCCTCGCTTAACAACCAAAACCAACCAAAAACTCACATAACAACTAAATCGGGGTTCACAATCCCCCCTGACAGAAGTCACAATTGGTCACTTACAATGGTGTTTTGCTTAAGGAGCAAACTCACTTAAAGAGCAATCCCATGGAACACATTTTCTTTAAGCAAGGTACCACTGTATAATAATAATTTCATGTCAAATTATTGTGAGTTGAAAGGATTTTTGCTGGAGAAACTCTGCTCAGGGGACACCTGTAAGAGGCTTCTTTCATGTCCCCAAGATATACATCCCTATAATGAAGAACGACCAGTTGTCTCTTCTTGGCTATCTGTTTGGTTCTTGTCTATTGATGGACCACTTCTGGGTTTCTTATCTTCCTTTCATTTATCTTTCAACTAGAGTTACACTGAATGATCCTGAGAGCAGAGGACTGCATTTTGAACTATGGGACACATAGGACTTAAAAGTAGACCTGATCAGCTAAAAATTAGTCAGTCAGGTTGATCCCATATGCCCTCAGACACCAGTTATTTTATTTTATTTTATTTTATTTTGAGATGTTTTTGATTTTTAAAGTATATATATATATATATATATATATATATATATATATATATATATATATATATATATATATATATATATATATATATATATATATATATATATATATATATATATATATATATATATATATATATATATATACACACACACACACACACACACACACACACACACACACACACACACACACACACACTTTACCTGATTGAAGACATAAGGATATTTAATGGGTGGTATAGAAATGAAACCAATCAACCAACCAACCAACCAAACAAACAAGAGCTGGCCATAACCCAAATCTTGTGTTGACTCAGAAATAGTTACCTCTGCGTATGATCTGCTGGGTGATTATAGTGCCCAATGTATTGCAGAAAAGGTAGAATACCTTAATGACTTTCATGAGACCCATCTCCTAGTTCTTTCTTGCCAGATCCAAATTATGCAGAACAGGAGCTACGGAAGTACCCAAAAGAAAGACAGGTTCCTATTGCCGTCCCCTCTTCAAGCATTGGGTCACAATGATATCCCATATTGATGGAAATAATATAATTACATCTAATTTGACCTCACAAAAATGCCATAAGATTAATGTTATAGTACTGTATGTGTTTAAAGGTACTCGACAGGGTTTACATGGGGATACCTAAAAGTTCAAAAGCAAGAAATTGCAAATAGATAAATAGGGACCACTTCGGTGGGAAGGTAATAGCGTCCGTGTGCCTAGTCATGCCTGCCACATGACCATGGAAACGTCTGCAGAAGCAGACAGCGCTGGCTCTTCGGCTTTGAAACAGAGATGAGCACTGCACCCTAGAGTCAGATATGACTGGCTTTTGAGCAAGGGAAACCTTTACTTTTACCTTATTAGTAGCTTTGGTGATGAAGCTGTTCTGCAAACCAACACCTGTGGCTAAAATATTAGAGCCAGGTGCAGGAGTTGTTCATTCAGTATTGGCACTTGAACATGCAGCCCACTGATTTGTACACAAAGGCCCTAGAAAACTGCTGCCTTCAAAAAAATATCAAAGAAGGAGGCTTGAGACTAACAAAGACTTTTAAAGGCAAAAATATACTAGAAAACATTTACCGGTAGTTCCCATGGCAAGGCTATGGGCTCTTTGTTGTGCTTCTTCCTAGACAAAAGCAGCATGATAGATCCCTTCACAGCAGTGTTCAAACTTAGATTCCTCAGCTCCTAGTAATGCCCAAACAGCTGTGCCATCTGGAGTCAATACCCAAAAGGAAGAAAGGAAGTAAAAATAAGAAGAAGCAAATATCTGGTTTTTTACTGCAGGTTGATAAGCATGGATTAATTATTGAGAAGATTCTAGAATCACAGCTAGTACAAACAAGTGGATATGGGTAACACTCTCTGTGGCCTATGGTTCTATGGTACATACCCCTGCTTTGAGTGAAAGTATCTCTTTCCTTTTTTGGAGCCAATTATTATATGATTTTTAAAAACGAGTGATTAAAGACCATCTGCAGATTTTAGTGGCATCTCCATGAACAGCAACAACATAAAGGGCAGCAGCGGCAGCAGCAATACCAACATCATTTTGGATTTATTGGATTTGAACAACCTAACTCTACAAAAAAAAAACAACTCTATTAGGAACTGTCTATATACTTAGACATTATCTCAACTGTTCTAAAGTCCTTGGTTAGGTCTTGAATGATTAATTTTATATCAGTCTTTGACTGTAAATCTAATGATAGACTTTTAAAACAATAATAAATAAAGCAAGCAAGCAAGCAAGCAAGCCATAGTATTCTGTTACAACTAAGCCAGCCTATTTCCCTGGCCTGTTGTCTACTTCAGATGCATGTGGGTTTAATGGCAAGGGAATATGGAATGTGATTGGGAATGGATGCGACCTGCTGCCATGGGGTGCCTTTGGGATGACCCATGTGCACGAGGGTTGCCTTGTGCATCAAATCACTCTGAGGGTCAGAGCAAAGGGTTGCCTGACAGAGGACACCACATTCATTAGGACAAGAGGACATGAACAGTGACCCTTTGTGCTCCAGAACGCCCTCCTGTCTGCTCTCGCTTGCCGTCTCCCAAGCCCTTGTGTAGCAAAGGTCTCTTGAATGCTACACTTTCTTTTAGGAATTTGGACCTAAATGTGAAAATTCTCTGCCACACAATAAAAGTGGCATGCCTTTGCCCTTTAGCACATCAGTCTTGCCTTGTGAATGGAGCCCTGAGTTCTTTGGCTCTTTCCATATGGAACAATTGATCCCTTCACTTAATTTGCCAAGAGTAATCAGTTATTTCTGATAGCTATAAATTTTAGCTTCCCCTCCCCATTTAAAAAAAGGGAGGAAGGGAAGAAAGCAAAGCAATAAAAAAGGGACGGCTATAAAACATGCAGCTGTCAGAGCAATGAGGGCTACTGTGGTTGAGCACTGCATGTGTGTGTGTGAGAAATAAAACAAACTTTGGTGCTGTGTTCACCTGTTGGTTTCCCAGACCCTAGAGTTCAGTTCTGAGAAGAGGTAGTGTTTTTTTTTTTACTTGATTCTTCTGTTGCTGTGAGGGTTATTGGGTTGCCCAATCCATTTAGTTCTGAGAACTGTTTCCCTATTTTGGCCATAAGGCAGAAGGAACATAATCACATTAAAAATCATTCCTGAAGGAGCACCACCACCACCATAATTTATTTTATTTATTTTATTTTATATTCATATTTATATAGCCGCCCAACTCATGAAGACTCTGG
Organism: Bradypodion ventrale; assembly: GCA_035047345.1. Classification (NCBI taxonomy): domain Eukaryota; kingdom Metazoa; phylum Chordata; class Lepidosauria; order Squamata; family Chamaeleonidae; genus Bradypodion; species Bradypodion ventrale. The sequence continues at coordinate 324,498,555 of JAWDJE010000002.1, read as the reverse complement.
GTGGCATACAATCGTAAAAACCCTTAAAACAAGAACAACCTCATTAAAACAAATTATCCCGCTAAAACCCCCACAGATATTAAAAAGTGGAAGATTACTTTGATATTAAACCAACCAGCAGGTGGGGGTCGCAACATCTTCAGGACCCCACACCTGCCCCGCCAGCCATGTTTTCAGATCTTTCCTGAAGGGCAGCAATTCCGTCTGCAGCCTTAGTTCCACTGGCAGGAGGTTCCATAGGACCGGAGCGGACACAGAGAAGGCCCTCCTTCTTGTGCTAGAGAGATGGACCCCTCTAGCAGATGGTTCAAGCATAGAGCCCCTCCGGTCCGCTCTGGTTGGATGGACAGACATTCTTGGGGCGATGCAGTCTCTTAGGTATCCTGGCCCACTACCATGTAGGGCTTTAAAGGTAATGACCAGCACCTTGAATTGCACCCAGAGGCAAATTGGAAGCCAGTGCAGCTCCCGAAGCAGTGGTGAGGTGCGAGCATAACGCCCACACCCCATCACCACCCGAGCAGCCGCATTCTGGACCAATTGCAGGCTTTGGATGGTCGTCAAGGGCAGCCCCATGTAGAGCACATTGCAATAATCTAGTCTAGAGGTGACCAGAGCATGAGTGACCATGAGTAAGGAGTCCCGGTCTAGGAGTGGGCGCAACTGGCGAATCATCATCATCATCACCACTGGACTACAGTACAGTAAACCTTGGAGCTAGCAGCATCTCTTGAAAGCCAAGTTGAGTAAAATGCCCAATTTCAGAAACAGTACCAATTTCAGACACTGCAATGTACAAGACAGAGAGAAAGAGAAAGGTTTTCATTCATAAAGTTGTAAAGATCTTATTACCTACTATCAAGTCATTTCCAACTCATGGCAACCCTATGAAAGACTGACCTCCAGAAGGTCTTGCCATTAACAACCCTGTTCAAATCTTGAGGCTAAAAGCTGTGAGTCCCTTTATTGAGTAAATCTATTTCATATTAGAGCAACAGCCTGGGTGCAGCAGCAAATTAGTGGCTAAGACGACTGGGAGGCAGAAGGTCAGCAATTCAATTCCCGAGTACTTTGTCTCAGCTCCTGCAAACCTAGCAGTTCAAAAGCAAGACATTGCAAGTAGATAAATAGGGACCACTTTGGTGGGAAGGTAAACAGCGTTCCGTGCACTACGGTGTCTAGTCATGCCTGCCACATGACCACAGAAACGTCTGCAGAAGCAGACAGTGCCTGCTCTTCAGCTTTGAAACAGAGATGAGCACTGAACCTTAGAGTCAGATACGACTGGCTTTCGAGCAAGGGAAACCTTTACCTTTAGTTCCTTTAAACATGATTCAGACCTGAGTAAATTGCCGGTTACTTTGCATCCCTGCAGCAACTGCTTATGCTTACAGTGAGAGTATTGTAGGTCCACACAGGATTTTCCACAGGTTGTGGTTTGCTGGATTTGCATTGGCTTAGTGGTTAAGACATTGAACTTGATGACCGGAAGGTTGGCAGGTCAGCAGTTCGAGACCTGTGTACTGCACGATGGAGTGAGCTCCCATCTCTGTCCCAACTTCTGCCAACCTAGCAGTTTGAAAGCAAGAAATTGCAAGTAGATAAATAGGAACCACTTCGGTGGGAAGGTAAACAGTGTTCTGTGCACTTCAGTGTTAAGTCATGCCTCCCACATGTCTATGGAAATGTCTGCAGGCACAGACATCGCTGGCTCTTAGGCTATAAACAGAGATGAGCACTGAACCCTAGAGTCAGATAGGACTGGCTTTTGAGCAAAGGTGACCTTTACCTTTACCAAATTGGGTTAGGTCTTGAGATTTCTAACTGACAGAATTATGCCAACTGTTCCTGGAGAGCTTCTACTGAAACAACCATTAAGTCATTTGTTAATGCAAACTAAGATGGTGGAACTGTAGTCAGCTTGGTCAGGAGTAGTAACTGGACAAAAGGGCCACAAAGGTTGTGTATTAAAAATATGCATTATAATAAGAGAAGTGACAAGTTCATGTCTCTGTGTCCTCTTGCACTTCATCAAGAATTTTATGAGGAAAATACAACCCCGTATTTTGAATTCTGTTGAGTTTTTTGAAGCTCGTTGCCACAAAAATGGGATTTTGGTAATCTCCTGGAAGGGCTGAGTAGTTTTAACAGGAGACGTCCTGATAAAAATTGTTTCATCTTACAAAGGAACATTTATCAACTTCTGTTTCCTCCAGAAGGGCTGGTATCTGACAAGTTGGGTGGGGATCTGGAACATGAAAGACCATCAAAAGAAAAGACTGCTTAGTTTTGGGGTTAATCCAAAGTATACTGAATCTAATATAAAGACACCCATTCATTTGAAACAGATTTTGTCATGCAAAATGGCTCCCATTTCCCAAGAGCAAATTGGGGAAAGGCATTATTTTCTAATGTCCTTTGTCATGCTATGTTCAGGCTTGCAGGGTTGTTCAATTAATCAAATAAACAAATTGATGGAGCAGAACAACTTAAAAGTGTTTTTGCCTCTTGAGTCTAGGAAATCATTAAGGTATTCTAGACTGCTAAACTTAGCAAAACTCAAAGGCATTCTGGCTAGCATGTCTTGAAGGCATTGTGTGTGTCATATTGAGCTCGTAGGGTTCAAAACAACAACAACACAAACCATTGTCTTTATTACTATTTTAGGGACCAAATGTTTTAAGCATGAATAAAACTTGCCAAAAGAAAATTTATTCATCGCTATCTTTTTCTTATCTTCGCAGTTGATTTTAAAGTGAAATTTGATTGCCAGCTCTGATATTAATATAGGTTGTCTGTCTGTCAGTAGCTTATCTCTTTTCAATGTTATTAGTTCCTCTCTTTGAAGGAGAAGAGATGAAGAGGTAGAGATCTGTGGAAGACCATATGCACTAAATATAGAAGGTTCCATGTTCAGTCTGTGGCACCTCCAATAGTAAGGATCAGGTAGTGAACAGCTAGATCTAGTGTAAAGTAATTGCCAGCGGTCCTTTGTGTCGAATCCCTAGATATTTTTATAATTCATGCATATGTACATTAGCTTTGAGAATAAAAGACAGTCATCAGCAAATAAACAGGAGTGATGATTTTGTCCTGGAGCATGGTGAAGGCAAAGGATCAAAGCAACAGTTGACTTTCTAAATCAGGGATTCTCAACCTTCGGCCCACAGGCTGGATGCGTCCCATGGCACCATTTCATGTGCCCCCCCTGCCACCACCACAGCCAGAAGTGCCATGTGGTGGAGGAAGGGCAAAATGGCCGTCTGGCCCCCAAAGCTGTCTGAGGAAGCATGACCTGGCCCCCAGCTTTAAAAGGTTGAGAACTGTTCTAAATGTTGATGGATTGCTGCTTTCTTCATGCCTCACCATTGCCCAGCCTGGCTAATGGAAGGTGCAATTCAGTAGAATTTGGAGAGTCACAGGTTCCCTATGCTTTGATTAATGTCTGTCTCTATTTCCCACAATCCTGAACTACCTACCACCCATAATCATGTAAGAAATGCTGTGTCTAGTTTGGTCCTCAGAAAAGTACAGTATCTCCAAAATGATTCAAGTAAATATCAGATGGATCCAGACACAATGTTTCTGTCCTTCATTTTCCCCACAGCAGATCAGTAATAAGATATATGTGAAGTAATGGCATCAGGTCAAGTCAAAATGATGGGTGTGATATCAGTAAGTTGAACAAACAGTTTGTCCGAAAGCTTATATAACAAAATCTATGATCCTTTCAACATGTGGATGGTTATGATATTTACTTCAAGGAATGGTTCATCTCATATGAATGTATAAATGTAAGTAAACATAATGTCCACCATGTGTAGTCTTAGAAAAGCAAAAAAATGCTTACACATTCCAGTTGTTAAATGATGCAACATCCAGGTGGATATTTAATGGGCCATAGCAAATCTTGAATGACACTGCAGACTCCATAAATAACCCTTTTAAACAGATAGAACAGACCCTCTTTTTATAAAAAGCTGTTACCAGTTTTTTCCCCACGTGGCAGCCATATTTTTAGTGTAGCTTTTTTTCTCTCCCAAAGACACACACATGTGAGTGTCTGATTTATCTGGTTTGGTTAATAAAACAGAGAATTGATCCAGGCCTCAGCCTCAATATTAGATTAATTGTTTTTGGTTTGTTGTCCAGAAACATACAATATAACTTGCCAGACCAAAAGCTTGGATCCCACCACAACCCCCCCTTCTCCCCCCCCTTGAATCAGCCATTCTGTTTCCTTTGATGACCAGCTTGGGGGACCCTCTTGTTGTTAGGTTTGTTTTAACTATTGTTGTTTAAGTGTTTTTATTGTAATTTTTATTTTATTGTTAGCTGCCCTGAGTGGTGTACTCACCAGAAGGGCGGGATATAAATGCGCAAAAATAAATAAATAAAAATAAATAAATTATGGAGGTCCACTTTATTGAGCCTTTTTAAAAACTAGCCCTTCTACCTGAAGGACTGTTGTATCACACATAGGAAATTGACCAGTGTCTGAGATCTTCACCAAAGAACCTTCTTTTAGTTCAACTACGACCATAAACACATTTGGTAGGAAGGTGAGCGAGAGAAGAATTGTTTCTGAATTCAGAAACTCTTATCTGAGGTGAACTAAGCTGTTCCACACCCCACCTCCCTTATTCTTCTGCCAGCAAGCAAAACCTTTTTCCTTGAGGTGAACTTTCTGCCTACTAGGGAAAGTGTTTTTTATTGTTTTGGTGTTATTTTTTAAAGTGGGCATTGAACTTAATAGCATTTTATACTGCAATTGGATAATGTTACTGTAGTGTATTGTATGGTGCTATTCTAAGTCCTACGCATGAGGGAAATTGCAGGATACAATTTCAGCAAATAAATGAATGAATGAACCAATCAATCAATCTGTTTTGCCTCAGAGAAACAGATCACAATAATTTCACCACACTCTGATGAATATATGACAGAGAGGTTATCTTCCAATTAGAGGCTTTTCAATGTACCCTAATCCTAAAGATCTTTGAATTTTCCTAGAGCTTGTTTCCAAACAGTGTTTAAATGGCCATCCTGTGTCATTTAGACACAGGGATGGCCCAAGAAAAGTTGTTGCTTGAGGTGAAGGGCAAGATGGCACCATATCTTGGCCCCAGGCAGCTACGGAAGTTGACCAGATTGGTAGCACAACCTTACTTCAGCCTTGGTAATGGTGGGCAGCATCACTGGCAGCCTCTCGTGTCAGGATGTTGGCTTAAAAGGTGCCAATCAACAGGGCTATGGGGAAGATTAAGGGTCAAACTATATGTCGCAGAGAGTACCTCATTACTCATTACAGTGTCACTCTGTGTAACAGAGATCATGTCATTAGGAGAGGGAATTCCTTATATGCTGAGAACCTCTTATTACAAAAGCAGGAGTTTCTCTCACACACTCTGTTTTGTTGATGGTCTTGCTTTGTTCCTGACTAGTCATGAAGTAAGCACAGGCTTCATTTGAATGTATGATTCCCTAGTCATGAAAAGCTGCTGGAATACTATCTCTGAAATAGTTATGGATTTTATCTTGCAACTAGGTGCAGTTTGTATGGTGTAATTTGGCCTTGAGATATGTGAAGGCCCTAAACTAGACCTATTCGTCAGCTGCTACTCATATCTGAGCATACATTTTCCCCAGAAGTCATTTTCTCAGTGATGGATGTGTCTCTGGTGACTCAATAAACTGATCCTGGCATGAAACATGCAACCACACACATTACACTGAATAGGTAGTGGAGAGTGTAGTTGAATTTGACAAAGCTTCTGTGCTTGTTGCTTAGCCTCTTCATGTCTGCAGCGTTCTCCTTCAAAGCGTTCAGTAGCAGCAGAGATGGTTTGGCGCCAAAGTGGGTGATCTATGGCTGCTGCTTCCCAGGTTTGTGGGTTTATACCTGACACCTTCATGGTTTGTTTCACCTGGTCCTTATAACACTTCAAACTTGCTCCACGAGCTCTTGTAAAGAATTTGACGAGGAAACCTGGAACCATCCAATTGGCAGACATGCCCTATCAATCTACGATGATGGCCTATGATCGAAGATTCAATGCTATTTACATGTGCCTTCCTGAGAACTGTGATATTGGTGACATAGTCATCCCACTTGATGTTCAAGATGAACCTTAGCTTCTGTTGGTGAAAGCACTCAAGCTTTTTGATGTCTTGGCGATACAGGGTCCATGTTTCACAGCCATACAATAACATTGAGGTAACAACAACTTGGTATATCATGAGCTTTGTATGAACTGTTAAATCTTTGTTCATGAAGACCTGGTGTGATAGACAACCAAAGGCAGAATGGGCAGCACCAAGCTAGTCTGTTAAAATGCTGCTTCCATAGTACTAGTTTTAAGGACTTCATAGTGTTATTGAATAGTTGTGTATCATTCAAACAGTTTAGTGTTTGGGAATCAAGACAATGGAAACGGCTGTAAGCTAGCCTAGCACATCTTTATTGCATGGAGTACAGTACGAACATGTGGTAATGGCGGACAAACAGCTCCTTTTATGCGGTGGCTATACAATTGAATATGGCTCTTCGACAGGCATTGGCTACTGTCCAAGTGACGTCATCCTTGGTCACGCCTTTCTTGTCCAGGTGAGGTGAGCGCGGGAATCTTTCCCGCGCAGCTGAAGGCATTTGAGGAATGTGTACCATGAGAGCTGGGCGCTCGCTACTGCCCCCGGTGGCCACTAGCTCGCGTCCTCATACAGAAGGTTACAGTGTTACGTGCACCCATTCGTGTGGTTACAAATACATTCAATACACAACATCCCTCCCCCCTAAGATGGGACAAAGTCCCTCAACCAAACTGGTTTCCCGCATGTGTGTTTTGGGTGTGCGGCCGTTATGCTTGACTCGGCCGTGCCCCCTCGTCTGTCCTCCTGGCTCTTGTCCTGCAATTGGAGAGGATGACTCGTTAGTGACTCGCTGCAGACTTGCAGCTTTGGAATGGGCAGGAGAAGGGGGAGGAAGGGTTTCTGATGCGGATGTCGAAAAACCGGGGGCACTAGGGGCTAAAGAAAAACCCCGCTCTTCGCTTGGAAGGGTGGGGGAACACTCCGAAAAAACCCCCCGGTTTGGTAACTCAAAATCTACTTCGGGGGCAACAGTGGCAAACTCATTCCTCTCTTTCAAAGGACTGGGTAGAACTACAGGGGCAAACTCGTTCCTCTCTTTCAAAGGACTGGGTAGGACTGGCGTATCAAAAGGATACGGATTTGAGCCTATGCTTCCCCCCCTTGTTTGGGACTGTTGCCCTTCGTTTTCTCCCCCTTGGGATAAGCGGGTGGAGGAGAACCCTAACGTTGAGTTTTGCTGCTGGACCCCTCTGTCCGGCCCCCCAATCACTCGATGCCTTAGTTGGTCAGCGTGCCTTCTCCAGAGGAGACCCGTGTTGGTCTCGACACAGTATGACACTGGTCCCGTTTGATTAATGACTACACCCGGCACCCAGGCTGGCCCTGTAGTAGCGTAGTTTCTGCAATGTACAGGTTCTCCTATCTGGAAGTTTTTTGTGGGGCTGTGCTCAATGTTTCTTCCCCTATCCTCCACCCTGGTGGGATCCAATCTAGTTAACAATGAGTGCAATTTCCTTTTCATGAGGAGTTCAGCGGGGGAGAATCCCGACGCCAATGGCGTCACCCGGTATGCCAACAGAAACTGGCAGAGCTGCCGGTCCAGATCCCCTGGACCCATGCGCCGCAGCCCCTCTTTCATTGTGCGCACCAGGCGTTCCGCCTGGCCATTTGTTGCAGGGTGAAAAGGGGCTGAGGTAATGTGCCGAATGGCGTTGGACTCTAAGAACGCCTGGAACTCGGCTGACGTGAAGGAACTCGCATTGTCACTCACAATGATGTCAGGTATCCCAAAGGTGCTTATCAGCCTGCGCAGTTGTTTTATGGTTGCAGCTGATGAGGTGTTGCGCATTGGAATTACCTCTAACCACTTGGAGTATGCATCCACCACCAGCAGAAAGAATGAACCCCTGAATGGCCCTGCGAAGACTATGTGGAGGCGGGACCACGGCCCCCTAGCTGTGTCCCATTCTCTGTGTGGAAGGCGGAACTCCTCAGGTCGAGAGCTCTGGCAGCTTTCGCAGGTGTTCACCATGTGTTCAATGTCTGCATCTAGCTGTGGCCACCAGAAATAGCTTCGGGCCAGCGCCTTAGAGCGCACAATCCCTGGGTGGCTGACATGTAAAAGCCGTAGCACCCTCGCTCTTAATGCTTGTGGGACCACCACCCTCTCCCCCCACAAAAGACACCCCCTTTCTGTGGACAACTCAACCCTCTTCCTGAAAAACGCAGCAAACTCATCTGCGGGGGGAGCCGCGGGCCACCCCTTCTGTACCCAGGATCTCACAAGGGCTAAAGTTTTATCCTTGGCTGTGGCTGCAGCAATTTCCACGGGAAGTATGGGGGGTGCATCTAGGGCTTCTATGAGGAGGACTTGGCTGTCTTGCTCTACCTCACACTTTGGGTCTCCCAGGTGGGGAAGAGGAGACCTTGAGAGTGCGTCCGCGTGGCTTATGTCTTTCCCGGGGCGGTACTCTAATGAACCCTTGTATGCATTGAGGAAAATCGCCCACCGAAGCATCCTGGGGGAGAGGATCTGTGGAGTGGGCTTGTCTGGCGTGAAGATACCCAATAGTGGCTTGTGGTCGGTTACAATGGTGAATGGGCGACCATACAAAAAATCATGGAACTTCTTTGTACCCGCCACAATAGCAAGGGCCTCCCTATCTGTTTGGGCGTAATTTCGTTCTGCCTTGGACAATGATCTCGAATAGAATGCAACTGGGGCTTCTCGCCCCCCCTCTAACACGTGGCACAGGACCGCCCCCACCCCCACTGGTGAGGCGTCGCAGACCAAGACTACCGGCTTCTTTGGGTCGAAATGGGTTAGAATAGCCTCTGAGGAGAGGAGCTGCTTGAGTTCCCTGAAAGCCCGCTCCTGATTCTCCCCCCACCGCCAAACCGCATCCTTCTTCAGCAGCCTATGCAGGGGCTCTGCAATTGACGCTTTCCTGGGCAGGAAGGAATGGTAAAAATTCAGCAGCCCCAGGAAGGACTGCAGCTCTGGTTTCGCGGTGGGGCGAGGGGCGTTTTGAATGGCTGAGACTTTGGACTCAGCGGGTTTCACCCCCTCAGAGGTTATACGGAACCCCAGAAACTCAACCTCCCTGGCCAGAAACACACATTTGTCCCTCCGCAGCCTCAACCCCGCGGATTCGAAGGCTGTAAGGACCTTATCTAGTCTCTGGGCCAGTTCTGATTCGCTCTCCCCAGATATCAATATGTCATCGAAAAATGGCAAGACCCCCGGTAACTTCTTTAACAAGCGTTCCACAAGAGACTGAAATATCCCCGGCGCCGAGTTCACGCCAAACTGTAGGCCCCTTGAATGCCCCTTGTGAGTTACAATGGTTTGCGCAGCAGCTGTGGCTGGGGTTACTGGAAGCTGCTGGTACGCCTGCGCCAGGTCTAGTTTGGCGAAAAACTTTCCCCCATGTAAAGTAGCTAGCAGATGGCTAACTACCGGCACCGGATAGGCATTAGGGCGGATCGCCTTGTTAATTGTACACTTGTAGTCAGCGCAAATTCGCACCTCCCCATTTGCTTTCAACACTGTAACAATAGGAGTCTCCCACTCTGCAGAGTCCACAGGCACTAAAATCCCCTGCTCCACTAGTTTGTCCAGTTCCACCTCAATTTTGTCCTTTAGGGCAAATGGAACCCGACGTGGCTTGAGTCTAATTGGGCGGACCTCCGGGTCTAGGTCGAAAGAAACTGGGGGCCCCTTGTACTTCCCGAGCCCCTTCTTGAATACCTCAGCGTGTGCGTCGCACACTGCCTGGATCTCATTCCCCCCGATGGCATGGACGCAGCCTATGAAGATGTCCAGGGGTTTGAACCATTGCGTTCCCAGGAGATTACACCCCCCCTCCCTTAGAACTACTAGGGGGAGTTTCCTTCGGAGTCCCTTGTACTGTATCTCGAAGTCCCCAATTCCCAGCACTGGAATCCCATTTCCCTGCACGTCTCTTAAGTTCGCCCTCATCTCTTTGAGTTTGGGTTGCTCCTTGGGGGGAATGTGCAAAAACTCCTTATGGGAAATGAGAGAGTATACAGACCCCGAGTCTATTTCCATCTTAACAGGAACCCCTTGCAACAGTACCTCAGCATAAAAACGTGGTTGCCCTAGAGGCACGCTGTGGACGGCCAAGTCGTCTTCCGCATGTACTCCTCGGTACACGTGGTCCCCCTCTGGGTCGCCGCCGCCATCGTAGACTCTGCCGACGCCATCCCGTCTCCTCGTGGAGCGCTTACTCTCGTCCCGGCGTTGCTTGCAGACCCTGGCGATGTGGCCCTTCCGTCCACAGTTGTGGCACTCAGCCTTCCTGAATGGGCACTTGCTCCTCTCATGGGACGCCCCGCAACCATTGCAGCGCCGACCCCCTTTCCCTTTCTTCTCGCTCAGCCCCTTTCTGACCTTCCGGACCCCCTCATCTTCACTGGAGGCTGGGGTGGCAGAAGCCTCTGAGGATGTGGGCGAGCGTGGGGCGGGGGCCGCCCTCCAAGACGCCTGGACTGCGGATGCAGCTGCCTCTACTGGTGGAGGCTTTGCCTTGAGAAGCTTGTACCCGGCCCTCGTGGACTCAGCAGCTAGGGCCTCTTGTAGTACCTCTTTAAAAGTGAGGTCGTGGCCTCGGGTCATGAGCTTTCTTTGGGTTTCCCCATCTCTCATCCCACAGAGCATCCTGTCCCTTAGGGCCATGTCTAGGATCTCCCGCCATTCGCATGGGGTTGCCAACAAACGGAGGGCCGCTGCATACTCGGATACAGACTCACCCGGCTTTTGGTCCCTCCTCGTGAAGGCGGCCCTGGCAGAGAAGAAGGATACCTTGGGCTTGAAGTGGTTTCTCAGAGTTGCCAGTATTTCGGTTGCCAAAACCTGATCCACCTCTCGTGGTGCCACCAGATCCATCAGTGCTTGCACTGCGTGGAAACCGAGCATCGTGATGAGAAGACCTCGCTTCTTTCCTGCGTCGGTGATGCCGGCATAGGTTACCGTACTCTTGAAATGCATTTCAAACCAGTCCCATCGCTCGGGATGGGTCACGTCGAAGACTGGTTGCTGTGAAGTTGTCTTGTCCCCGTGGGAATCCATAATCCCACCTTCGTCGCCAATTTAGTGTTTGGGAATCAAGACAATGGAAACGGCTGTAAGCTAGCCTAGCACATCTTTATTGCATGGAGTACAGTACGAACATGTGGTAATGGCGGACAAACAGCTCCTTTTATGCGGTGGCTATACAATTGAATATGGCTCTTCGACAGGCATTGGCTACTGTCCAAGTGACGTCATCCTTGGTCACGCCTTTCTTGTCCAGGTGAGGTGAGCGTGGGAATCTTTCCCGCGCAGCTGAAGGCATTTGAGGAATGTGTACCATGAGAGCTGGGCGCTCGCTACTGCCCCCGGTGGCCACTAGCTCGCGTCCTCATACAGAAGGTTACAGTGTTACGTGCACCCATTCGTGTGGTTACAAATACATTCAATACACAACAAACAGATTTCTGTATTGGTCAGCCCCCATCATTTGGCAGGGTTATTCAGGGACCCTAAGTTACAGCAAACTTACCTTGTGTGTAAATCCAGCACTACCCTACAACTCCTCACAGTCATGCACCAGCATGTGACGTTTGAGAAGGTGGCCTTGCTCTGCTTAATGACAGTTGGCCCAGTTTAGCAGTCATACCAAATGGCTGTGTGTGTTTACCTTATTTCATCGCTTTGCCATATGATTTAGTGCCAGGGTTCCTGCACCTTTAGTAGCTGGTGGAGAAAGCAGCATTTTAGCAGTTGTATTATGAAGGACTGCAGTGGCTCAAGTGGCGAACACACTGACTGGGAGGTGGGAGGTCAGCAGTTCGATTCCCGAGTACTGCAGGACGGAACGAGCTCCCGTCTTTGTCCCACCTCCTGCCAACCTAGCAGTTCGAAAGCAAGAAATTGCAAGTAGATAAATAGGGACCAGCGTTCCGTGTGCTCCGGTGTCTAGTCATGCCTGCCACCTGACCACAGAAACGTCTGCAGCAGCAGACAGCGCTGGATCTTCAGCTTTGAAACAGAGATGAGCACTGCACCCTAGAGTCGGATACGACAGGCTTTCGAGCAAGGGAAACCTTTACTTTAGTTTGAAATTATCTCTTTTCAACAATTATCAAAGGTCTCCACAACCCTGTGCTCTTTTCTGAGCACTCCTAACTCTTAAGGCGCTGCAAAACTATGAGGGCAAAAGCTACCACCTCAATCCATTGGCTTATAGGCTTTTGTTGAAAGCCTTTTTTCTGCCAAAGGCTTTTTATAAATGAGGACACTATCTATTGACATGTTGGCTCCTGTTCATATTGTTGTTGGCACTCTGAAGGATAGCTTTAGGAAGCATGGCTTTCCGTTATGAAATAAGTGTTGATTTTCTCCTTCTGAAGCATGTTTACTTATTGACTAATACTGGAATCCATTCCTTTGCTATAGTTGTTCTACAAACTGACTTTGCCAGTTGAATGATTTCATGCAAAACCTTTGTCAATACCCGGCCGCTCTTCTAGAACATTGTAAACCTTAGAACAAGGGTTCTTCATGTTTGTTAGTAGTATTTCTAGGCTGACATAATTGGGTTTGGTTGTCATGGTTTGTCTCACAACAGTGCTATGGAAACTTGAGTTTCTATGAAGAATGGCCACTTAGTTGTCTCTAAAAAGAGGAAAGGCATCAGAAAAAAAGCAAAAGTGGGTGCAGGCATGCATTTCATATGCATTTTGTATGTACAGTAATACCTCACACAAAGTCCGCTTCGTACAACATCAAATTCATACAACATCGCCTAATTCCTTGAAAAAAGTTGCCTCATACAAAGTCGCAGCGACTTTGTATGAGGCATTAGGGTTTTTCCCAGGTTGCATTGTGGCTGGGCAGTATAAAAGGCAGGACGCATGCGTGCATTGCTCTTGTGGGTTTTGCATGAGGCGAAGAGTGGGGAGGTGGATGGGGGAGGGCAATTTTTTGGTCGGGTGGGCAATTGTTTGGTGTTTTCTGTTGTGGTTTTTAAAAAGAGATTGCATGCTCCATAATTTTTCTTATGTTGGTCTTTTTTCGGGGAGCACTGTTTGGTGGGGTGGGCAACTGTTTGGTGTTTGCTGCTGTTTGGATGATTAACACTGTGCTGCATGATGGGACATGTTGCCATCCATTTTATCCTTGCTTCCATCCGATCCAGTAATTGTTTACAGTAGCTTGTACAAAATGGATGATCGGCCGCATGGCTGCAGATTAACACTGTGCCGCATGATGGGACATGTTAACTTTTAAACCTGCACTTCATAAAGTTTTCAAAAGTTAAAAACTTGTTGTATAGTTTATCCCCTAAAATCAGGGTTGTTGACAAGTTTTTGTAATGTATTTAGCTTTTAGAAAATGATTTCTTAAAGTTCTGTCAGTTTCCTGGTCTGTTTCCTTGACTTTGCCCTGAAGTCTGTGCTGTTACAGTACAATGTATCTCTATGGAAACGACGTTGTATGAGGCATCGCGGCAAAGATTTGGACGTTGTATGAGGCATCGCGGCTAGGATTTTGCATGCCTCATACAAAGTCCAAATCCGTATAAAGTCCAAACTTGTGGAACCAAATTTGAATGTTGTATGAGGTATCACTGTATATATGTATTGTGTGCATTTGATGTATGTATGTATGTATGTATGTATGTATGTATGTATGTATGTATGTGTATCTGTATATATATATGTATGTTTGTGTACACACACACACACACACACACACACACACACACACACACACACACACACACACACACACACACACACACACACACACGTGTGGACGTTCAGTGGTTGTTTGGAGGCTGTGTGTGTCTGTCTGTTTCTGTGTGAGTATTCCTTCTCCTGAGTTGGCTTTCCTTTTCTCCGCCCCTCATGTGTGTGTGTGTGTGTGTGTGTGTGTGTGCGCGCGCGCGCATGCGCACGTGCACGTACGTGTGTGTGTGTCTGAGTGTTTGTGTTTTTCTGTCTCTCTGTGTGTGACACACACAGAGAGAGAATGAGAGTGTGTGTTAGAGAGAGGATAAAAGGACTGTGACGGCCACTACCTCCCCATTGCCGATGCCTAACACCTGCCGCTGCAGCCCGCTGAGGTCCGGAGCCCCTCCTCCCAGTCTGGCAGGATACCTAAGAGACCACATCGCCCTAAGAATGTCTGTCTATCCAACAAGAGCGGACCAGAGAGGCTCTCTGATTGTACCATCCACTAGAGGGGCTCGCCTCTCTAGCACAAGGAGGAGGGCCTTCTCAGTGTCCGCACCGGCCCTCTGGAACCTCCTGCCAACAGAGCTACATCTCAGGATGGAACTGCTGCCCTTCAGGAAAGAACTCAAAACCTGGCTGGCAGGTCAAGTATGGGATGCAGGTGGAAGGGTTGCCTCCGTGGGGTGGTTGGTTTAGTGGAAAATCTCCCCCTTTGTTACCTTCGGTCCCTGCACCCTTTTTTAGTGGGTGGGTGGTTTTAATTAGTTTTTAACTATGTCATTTTTATATATGATTGTAAACCCCCTGAGTCGGCCTCGCCCAAGTGGGCGGTAAAGAAATCTAACTGGCAAATCGGGAGGAGTTGAGAGCACCTGTGATGGCTCCGGCGGAGGATAAAGGACTGCGCCGGCCGTCGCCTCCCCACCACTGATGCCCGACACCTGCTGCTGAGGCCCGCTGAGGTCCGGGGGCCCTCCTCCTGGTCCGGCAAACCAGGAGGAGCCGAGAGCACTTGTGATGGCCCCGGCAGAGGATAAAAGGACTGTGCCAGCCGCTGCCTCTCCACCACTGAGGCACGTAGCTTTCTCCCCTGGTCTGTTGTGAGTGTTGAGGCCTGGCATTTGTATGGACTGCAGGGACGGGACTTTGCCCTGGGACTGTACTATTGTGCTGCCTTGGCGATAGATTTATGTATATTGTAATGTTGAACCTTTATTTCCTGATTCTGTGTTTAATCTGTAACTTTGATATTGTATTTGTGATATGCACCCTTGTGATTTGTAATTAACGTTTATTTTTATTATATTGTATGGTGTTATTTATCTTTCTGCTTCTTTATTAATTGTATTATTATGGTATTGACATGTTGTAATTTGCTGCCCTGAGTCAGCTTTGGCCGAGAAGAGCGGGATATAAATTAAAATTTATTATTATATTGTCACTACACACTAGAAATGACTTGATGGCACACAGCATCTTTGATTTTTTTTCTTAATTAGCACATAATTGTATAGTGAGGAAACAGCTAGAACAAGCACCAAAGCTCTGCTAACATCAAGTGAGACCATCCACAGCCACAAAGCAAAAACAGCAACAACAGCAGCAGCAACAACAACAACAGTAATTTCACAGCTTAAATGGCTAGGTTTCTGAATATTCGATTTCTGTACTTTTAAATATATATTATATTTATATTTTAAATTATGTAGATGTAATATACAATCAAACCTCTACATATGAATTTTATTCATTCCTTGAGGTTGGTTGTATTTTGAAAAATTCTTATCTTGAATTTCCCATAGGAATCCATTGAATTGAATTTCCCATAGGAATCCATTGAATTTCGTATCTCAAAAAAATACTATTAAAAATTCTTATCTCAAACCTGATTTTTTCTGAGATTTCTGGATGTATCTCAAGTTTTTCTTAAGTTGAACCATTCTTATCTCGAGGTTTGATTGTATCTCAACTTCAACAAACCCTTTGACAAAGTGCCGCATGGTATTCTGATTAACAAGCTAACTAACTGTGGCTTGAATAGCACAAGTAATAAGGTGGATACACAGTTGGTTTCTGAGTCATACACAGAGAGTGCTTATCCATGGCTCCTTCTCAAACCAGGAAGGGGTAACAAGGCTCTGCCCTGGAGCCAGTGTTCTTCAGTATGTTCATTAATGACTTGGATGAGGGAATGCAGGAAATACTTATCAAATTTGTAGATGACACAAAATTGGGTGGAAGGCAAAAAAAAATCAAAACGATCTTGATAGACTTTAGTTCTGGATGGAAAACAACAGAATGAAATTCAACATGAATTTAACATAATAAGTGCAAAGTTCTATACCAATTGGAAAAAAACAAGTGCACAGTTACAAGATGCGGGATACTTGGCTCAGTATTACTACAAGTGAGAAGGATCTTGGAATTGTAGATCACAAGTTGATTATGAGTTAACAGTGCAATGTGGCTGAAAAAAAGAGAGGCAAATGCTATTCTAGGCTTCATTAACAGGAGTAGTCTCCAAAACTCATGAATTACTTTTGTTGTTGTTCAGCCGCACAGTCGATTCCAACCCTTTGCGACCCTATGTACCATCGCCCTCTATTTAGCCTCATCTAGAATACTGAGTCCAAATCTGTACAGTGCACTTTGAGACTAACATACTGGAACAAGAGAAAAGCAGACAACCATCGGTCAGATCTGCTTTGATTTGGATTCCTGCATTGACCAGGGGGTTGGACTCGATAACCTCATAGGCCCCTTCCAAATCAATTATTCAATTATTCTATGGGGAAAATATTTTAAAATAGAGCCCTTTATATATCAAATCAACAGAATCTTAGGAAGCAGAGAAGAATAGAAGTCTTTGAAATGTGGTGTTGGAGGAGAGTTTTGAGAGTCCCCTGGACAGCGAGGGGAACAATCTTAGAAGAAATCAATCCTGACTGCTCCTTAGAAGGTCAAATACTAAAGATGAAGCTAAAGTACTTTGGACATCAAATGAGAAGAGAGGATTCACTTGAGAAGGCCTTGATGCTGGGAAAGGTGGAGGGCAAAAGAAGAAGGGGCGGCCAAAGATGAGATGGCTAGATGGTATTGTAGACACAGTGGGCACAGAGCTGGGCGGGCTGAGGAAGAATGGTGGAGGACAGAGGAGCCTGGAGGGCAATGGTCCATAAGGTCGCAAAGGGTCGTAATTGACTGTGCGACTGAACAACAAGAGATGTAACCATATTGGGATGATGGGGCTTTGATCCTGAATGGCAAAATTTGGAGGGTGCAAAAATTGGCTCGTGGAGGTGTCTAAACTTGCTTAACAGCATTTACTGTTGGACGATATCAACTGTGAAATGTAGATCAGTATATATACATTTACAACTATCTATTTAGGCAAATTGTTTTCTTGTTTTTATCCACTTTTTCTGTTGGGGTGGGAGAATTCATAAATGGACAGCCTAATACAGGCACTTCCAGGAGAATTTATGGATTATAAAATCATATGGATTAGCAGTGGTCTCTAAGCAGTGATGCACTCTAAAAAAAATTACTACCCACACTGTGAGCATGGCTAACTCTGTGGGCGTGGGTAACTCTGTGGGTGTGGCCAGGTGACTACAAAATGCAGTTTTTGCAAAAAGTTCAGGGCGGACTTTCTCAAGCAGTCGTCACACGCACACCCCCACAGCCCCTCTAAGCCTCTTCCCCTCCCCTCGATGGCTGGAGGCCCCATCCTGCCCCCTCCTCCCCAGCCACCTTGTGCCCCCTTAGCCCCCTCCCACCCAGTAGGGCTGAGAGATCCCTCTCCCCTCTCCCCAAATGCCTCTCGCACCAGATCAAAGACTCACCGACTCAACTGCTGCCCGACGGGACGGGTCTTGAGGCACTTCTCCGGCAATGGGCGCTCGGGCACGAGTGGGGAGGGGTCAGACATGGGGCCGCGCACATGCCACTTATGCACGCTGCTCCGGGGCGGGACCAGCAGACATGAGCACCTGCGCCACTGCTCCATCAAGGGGCTTGGTTTGGCCCGGCCACGGATGGGGTGCACTGTGGGAGAGGAGGGGGATCCCAGCTCACCCCCTCGGACCAGACACACCATGAGTGGCCTTTCCTCCCCTCCTGGGCACCTGAGGGAGCGCGCTTGATCTGGGTGGGGGACGAGAGGGTGCACCTCAGCCTGAGACCCCCCACCCCCCCTTTGGTGACTTCCTTGCTCTGGAAGCGGCTTTAGGGTCCTGGGAAGGTGTGGAGTGGACACCTCCGTGCGTTTGCCCTCTTTTCCTGTTGGGAGGGGTCAGATCGGATCCGACCTTCCTTTCCCTCGCCGGGCCCAAGCAGGCAGGTACCCTCATGGGAGAGGGGAGGGCCGTGTTAGTCCCACTCCCAGCAAAGGCTTTCTTGGGGTGGCTGTGGTGGGGCAGAAAGTGCACGTCCGCTCTCCTCCCACTCTAGGTGCTTGGCATGCACCATGGGGTAAGGAGGTGGCCGTGGCCGGCCAAGTGGGCATGGTCTGGGGGAATTTCCGCTACCAGTTCGCAAGAACCTTTGGGAACCGGCCTCAGTGCAACACTGTCTCTAAGGCAGGCAGGTAGTCATTCCTTTGGTGCAGTTTATTCCTTTTGTGCTGTTTATGAAAGTACTTTGAGTGAATGCACTCAGTGATTGATGGGTGATGGAATAAATCATGTCAAAACAATACTGGAAGTGATATAAGCAGGTGTTAAAGGGAACTGTACAGCTGTTGCTCAGGCAGTCCAATCCTGAGGAGAAGCAGATCCATAAGTGGAGTGAACTTTCCATGACATCATTCCCAATACAGGAATGGGACTGAGGTCATACTCTAGAGCTGCCGCTGAACATATTAATCTTCTAGACCTGTGATTCCCAACATGGGGAAAAACCTTTGGTTTTTGGACTTCAATTCCCAGAAGCCTATGTCAGTGCATTGGCTGGTCGGTGCTTTGGGGAATTGACTTAGGCTTCTGGGAACTGAAGTCCAAAAACCAAATGTTGGGAAACATTGCTCTAGTCCTTCCAAAATTGTTTAATCTGGACTAATTATCCATCCCCCTCCTGCTGAAGTCAACCAAGCCAAAACTTGACTCACCCTACCATTGACCTAATTACTTTTTGCTATGTATATAGTAAGAGGTGTTCATGAGATAGCCATAGTTACACTCCCTTGAAACTCAAATTCAAAGCCAAAAGCTAAGAACAAAATCACAGCATGAAGCCTTACTATGCAGCTGCATGACCTAATGTAGTATCTGTTACAAATAAATGTTTTGGTGTGCCATCATGAGATTATGACCTCCCTGATAACCTTCCAGGAGCAGAACTGTTAAAATAACTTGCATAGGTAAGCGAGTCAGGAGCTCCTCTTGCTATTCTAGTCAGCCTAATGGCAGGGCGGTAGCTGCAAACACGGATATATAAAGGATAATTGGATTTTTATTTTTGGGTTAGCTCAAGGACAACACATTTTTTGCTTACTTACAAAAACTGAACTTGGCACCAAACCATACAAAATATTAGAGATGCAACGTACATCTTTCTTTCAGTAGTGACTCACAGGTGATCATGGAGAGGCCTAATGTGAATGAAGGGTGAGGTTTAAACCAAGGCTGTGCATTTTTCTGGGGTATGTACTGGATCCTGACTAATGCAGCAAGGGCTGCATGCACTTTCCTCCCACTACAATTTATGAGGTCAATTTAAAATGTGCAGAAAAAGTGTGAAAATACATTAAAAACTCTCAACAGGTAATATGTATACAGTATTTCTAAGGTGCAACATCCATACTACCCAATCTTCCAAGGCCTTACATTTGTGGGTGTTGACTCCTCAAGAGGTTTGCAAGATATCAACTAAGAATTGGGCGTTCTTTGCAGTGGCACCTTCTTTGTTATAGCACAGTGGTGGTGAACCTATGGCACGTGTGCCAGAGGTGGCACTCGGAGCCCTCTCTGTGGGCACCAGTGCAGTCACCCCAGCACAGAATTCGCTCCGCCCCTCTGCCCAGCAGCCCAATGGAAGACTTCCTCCCTCCCCTGTTGCCATGTTGCCACTTTGCGATGAATAAGTGGGTTTTGGGTTGCAGTTTGGGTACTCAGTCTCTAAAAGGTTCGCCATCACTGTTATAGCATCTTCCCTTGTTACTTTTTTTGTAATAAAAGGATTTAAGATTGAACCTTTGACTGTTTCTCCTGTTCTTTCTTTCTTTCTTTCACATCATCATACCATTTTTGCATATGCTATAATCACTTAGCTTGCTGATTCCATGGTTGTGTAAGAACACTGTTGTATTTGAATACATTTATTCCTGTAATGTTTTGTATGATTATTGGGATCAGTACGATCCTCCATTTTGTCTCTTTCTTCTTGGTCTTAAAGTATCGCAGGACTGCGTTCCTGCCTAAACTATGTAGTCATGTATAGTCTTCACTCCTGTCCGATGACCTTCCAGTCACCCCACTCCTCTCCTGTCCAATCCTGTCGTTTCCCGCCCAAATGTATCCATTCCTGATTATATATATTTAGCAGTGCTGCGCCCATTGCTCCCTATGTTCTGACTGCCGAATAAAGTTGTTTGGCCCTGTTATGCTGGCTGCTTCGCATTTCTACCAGAACATCAAAAACACCGTAAAAGCTCAACCAGACCACAGCCTTATTTTGTCCAGCGTTTCATTTGGAAAAAAATGGTTTGGCTTAGTGGATGCTTTTACAAACATACTTATATCTTTTGGGTGTTTTCGAAAAACCCCTTGCTTAACCCAAGTTTTCAGGCAATGTACAGCAAACAATTCTGAGCTTTTGAAAGTAATTCGGAAACTTGATTCACTACTCATAAACTGTAACTAAAATTATTTGTTCTTTTGTTTTTGAAATATAGCTTGGTTGTTGGGCTGATATTTTTGCTGTTCTTTTTTCCTTGCAATCTTTCTTCTTTTTTCATCAAACATTTTGAGTCCTGCAGTCCTCAGTCATGCTAGTGGAAGAGGAGCTGTTGTTGCAATTTAGCACACACAGACAAACCCATTTCAGGCTTTTTCAGAGAGTGAAAGGGGTGGGGGTGCCGGGTGGGGAAATGTTGGTGGGGCGGCAGTTTCCATGTGTATGTGATACTCTTATTGACACAGGTGCAGCTGCCATGCCAATATTGGAACTGTTCTGCACCAGTTCTCTGGTTACTTTACTTTTTTGCCACCAACAGTGTACAGCTGCTAGCTAACTGTTTTAGATTCTGGCATGGGAGAGACTCAGACGCACCACATTAAGCTCTTCTAGCCATAGTTGGACACCAACAGTCTTCTCATCTGGAAAAGGAGATACAAAACTCCTGAGAAAGTTAACATGGAGACCAAATCTCAGGAGAGAAAATGATAATCCCATGTGATGGTCTCAACAAAGCTGGTTTTATGTAGTGACAACTGTATTTTTTGTGAATCTCTCTATACCCTTGCTCCTATAAGGGGTGACCAGTGGTCAATCACTTAGGAAGTGGATCAGATCTACATCTGTTTAGTCTCTGCCAAGCTGCATCATCATCCGCTTGTCAGCCATTCCCTAGGCCTTAGCAATGGCATTTCTAAAAACCAGAGGTGTGGAGATTTGTATTTGTGGATGAGGTAAAGGTCTCCCTTGCTCAAAAACCAGTCACATCTGACTTCACAAGGCAGTGCTCATCTCTGTTTCTGTGGATATGTGGCAGGCATGACTAGATGCCAGAGCACACGGAACACTATTACCTTTTCCACCAGGAAAGAGAAGGGAGCTTACTCTATCATGCAGCACCTAGGTTTCAAACTGCTAACCTGTTGACCTTCCAGTCATCAAGTTCAGCATCTTAACCACTAAAGAGTGAGAGAGAGAGAGAGAGAGAGGAGTGGCCCTTCCAACTCTCCACAATGGCATATCCTACTACCTGCATGTGACCCCTAAGAGATAACTGCTGAGAGGATGTGATCTTTGAGGGGTAAAGACCCTCTTGGCCTGGGGCAGGACTGATCTGTTGCATCTTTTGTGCAAGCTGTTTAAGGAACAGCTTTTAAGGGACAGCAAGCATGCTATCATCCCTGATTTCTTTATCCTCTAACTGTCAACAGTTACTTACTGAGGGCTCTTACTGACAGGCCGTTTGTACTGCCTTGTTCCCCCTGCTCCCCTTTCACCTTGTTCTACAAAGTAAGGAGCTTACTTGGATTTATTGGGATGTGTGTCCACAAGCCTATACTCCACTCGTTCATACCGGAGGCGGAGAAGCAACTCTGTTGAGTTGGTCCCTACAAGCCAGACAAATCAAAAGGGATGCAGAAAAAGAACAATTAGTCAAATCACCCCTGTACTTGATAAAAACCAGAAACAGGGCTCAAAATGTGCAATGAGAGACATCACAAGAGTGAGTTTGTACCTTATCCTTATTACCACCCAACCACTATCATCTGGGCACAGTAGATTTTATTTTATTTATTTATTTTATTTATACCCCACCCATCTAGGAGGTTTTCCTACTATGGGCAGCTAACAATATGAAACTCAAATATTAAAAACATATTGAGCTTTTAATATGTGAGTTTCATATTGTTAGCTGCCCATAGTAGGAAAACCTCCTAGATGGGTGGGGTATAAGTAAAATAAATAAAATAAAATCTACTGTGCCCTGATGTTAGTGGCTTGATGGTAATAAGGATAAGGTACAAAATCACAAAAACTCTATTGGTAAAGAGAGAGAGAATAAAATATCTAGTGCTCAGCCGTTGGCAAAACATTCTCAAAGGCCTCTTTAAAAAGAAACAATTACAACTGCTTTTTACACATAGGCAGGGATGGGACCTGGTGCAGTTCAACTGGAAGGGAGTTCCACAAAGTTGGTGCCACCACCAAGAAGGCTCTTCTCCGAGTAACGGCCTGCCTTCCTTTCTTGTCCACTTCTGCTAAACATTGTTTGCCAGGTCATAAAATAAATAATTTTTGTGTCAGAAATTATTCTGGGTTGATAGGATTTTTTGCTGGAGAAACTCCGCTCAGGGGACACCTGGATGAGGCTCCTTTCATGTCACCAAGATCCGTTGTGCAGCTCTCGGGTATCGAACTCTGACCTTCCAGTCTCAAAGCTCAGCATCTTAAGTACTAAGCCACCACAGTGCTGAGTCATGAAATTGTTTCTCTCAAACCATACACATATACACAAAATTACATTAACTCTTATGTGATCCCATTTTCCTGTGGTCTAGCTCACTTTGGAAAAACTAAACTAAAAGTAAATCATTCACTTTTTTAAAAGAGTCTATTATACACATTCCACTGCATACCAACTAGCTAGTATGAAGTAGAAGACCACACAGAAAACTAGCCATGGAAGAAGGAAATTCAGCTATATAGACAGGTTGTGGCCACTGCTTTGTAAAAGCAGTGCATAAAGGGAGATGCCTAAACCTATCAAGATACACACACAAAGGCTGATAGATAGACAGGCAGCAATCAGAAAATTATAGTTTGCTGATTTACAAACTTGCTTTCTCTATGGTAAGGGCGTAACTTGAGACAAACATTGTATTTGGTTCTATTAAATTACTAGGCAACCGTAAAACTCAACTGGGTGTTTAACAAACAACTACTTTTAATTAACATTAAGCTGTGCTGTTCTAATTCACAATTATTATTATTATTCAGACCTCATAAGTTTCTAAAGAAGTTGCACATTCTTATGAAGATAGCTCAGTTAGTGTCAGATGGATGTGTGGATGGATGGATGGATGAATGGATGGATAGGAGTTTGATTCCCCACTCTTTGACAGGGGCTGGTCTCAATGATCCTTTGGGTCCCTTCCAGGTCTGCAGGTCAACAATCATCATCATCAACATCACTGAATCACATGCAGTATGTGGGGGGAAATGTTTTCCATGAAAAGTACCACCAGAACAGAAAACGGAGGACAGATGTCATAGGAGAAATCTTAGCAGTTCATTGCTTTATTTAGTATATAATTTTCTCAGTTTAGATGCCACTTAATTTCTCTCAAATTGTAACTCAAGCAGAAGTAATAGAAACAACAAGGAAAGACCAGAAGAAAGGTTTAAATTCAAGGCAGTCACAAAATGATTGGTTAAAATATCTTACATACAACTCATTTCTCAAATTCTTGGTTCTTTTGCTAGTGAGGCCTTTGCCCACTCTATTCACTCGGCCAGTCCTTGGTGACTTCTTTTATGTATCAGGAACAGCAAGGATGCAGCATCCACGAGGGGAATGGCTCCTTTCTAAGAATCCTATTCACATTTTCAGGTTGCCTGAAAAAGTTGGGAATGTTGAGTGGAACTGACCGCATCCACTTTGGATTTGTTATACTGTACTAAGAAAAGGGAAATCTGAGAATTGTCTACAGCACTCTGGGCTTCAGAAAAGCTTATTTCAATAAGGTTAAGGAAATAACTAGGTGAGATCCCCTGATCAGAAATATTTGAAGAGAAGGGAAACATGACAGATGGAAATTCTTGTAAGACAAACTCACAAACAATTCCTATGAGAAAGAAAAGTGGGAAGCATCTTTTTAAAAAACTGGTGTGGCTGCATTAGGAGTTTTTCAGATGAATGTAGATTTCCAAAAGGGCATATATAGGAAATGAAAGCAGCATCAAATCATCACAAAAGATTACAAAGAAATAGCCAACCATTACAGAATGAAGGCCAGGAAGTATCAAAATGAGTTTTGGCTTTAGGCAAAGCCCCCATGATATCTTACTAGGATAATCACAGTCAACACCAGCATATATATGGCTTTAAGATTTTTTTCATCTCAGTATACATCACTTTGAATTTCATTTGTCACTTTGTTGGGAGAATGTTCTGGTGCTTGTTGTATAGTCAGCTTTGAGTTGTTTTCTGAAACACGTGGTGTCATTTTTATGCTTAGTTACTTCACGTAAGGCCAGAACAGTTCATATGTCATATATCTCAATTCTCGTATACCTTATAACTCAACCATTTACTTTATGCCTCATAAAAGCCTACAGGCTTCCATGAGGTAAAAAAAAATGCAACATGCTGCAAAAATGTATGATTGGCTATGAGAAGGTACATTGTATAGTGCTACGGATTTTTGGTTCTATTGAAGGGCATGGAATCACAGACTGCAACTACATAAAGGTTAGAAGTATTTGAAATATGTATTTGTGGCAGGATGCTAAGAATTTCCTCGTGAGTGACTAATGAAGTACTGAAAAGAACAAACAAACAAACAAGCAGCAAGAATTTTTAAAACTAATAAAACAGAGGAAACTACTCCATATAACCACAATGACATTCAATCTCAAATAACTACCTTACACACCAGCCCTCAGTATAATTTGAGATGTGTGTTTTTGTGTCAGAGATTACTCTGTGTTGAAAGGATTTTTGCAGGAGAAGGCTGAAAGAGGCTCCTTTCATGTTCTCTATCATGCAGCTCTCGGTGTTGGATTGGGGCCGCGGGGCGGCCGTGAGGTCCCGGAGGAGACTGGTCAAGGAACGACACGAGACAAGATTGAGCGAAGACCAGTGGTTTATTGAGGAAAAGACATCATCATATATAGGAATTCAAGGCAACGTGTGATACAATCGTCATCTGACAGAAAATCACATCACCCATTTACCCGGGTTAATGGGGAATCTCTCTTGGGGAAGTTAATTAACTAGGGCAAACACTGACAGGGGAAATCCATTGTTCGTGGCTTACACCAGGGTAAATATGGCCACTATTTGCACTCCGGCTTGGGCTGATCTGTGAGTGTGTAATTGCCTAATGTCTAATGGAGGTTAGCGATTCAGCTTTCCTCAGCAGAACTGCCGGTCAGGTCAGATGTGGGTGAATCAACCCTATGATTATTAATCCGTTCCCCAATTTCCATACTGGCAAGGGCCAGTGGCCAGGAGTTTTCTCGACTGGTTTAACCTCTGCCAGGGGCCGTATGTGCCAATTGTGCTCGCGGAACCCGCATCCCCCCTTTCTCTGTTATTTATGGACCTGACAGACGGCCCTGCGTAGGAGGGGCATCAGCTGGTGTGTGGGAATGACGTGTCGGGGTTCCCTCCATGGGGGACATCTCGATAGCAGCAAGGGGATACATTGCACGAAACAACATCCTGCTATGCTTAGTATAATCACTCCCACAATCAGTTTGAGCGTTGTCTGGAGCCATCACCATGGGAGCCACGACCACAAGGAATCCCACCACCCCCATGAAGTATCCTCCTTGATATTCTTGACTAGGGTGTGGAGGTCCGTGAGCTGGCTCTGTACTTTACGGGTATTGTCTGTGAGATTAAAGCAACACATGCTGTGGACAGATTCGCAACCCAAGTGATGTAACAACAGAAGGTAGTCTATAGCTGCTCGATTGTCTAGGATGGCATGGCGAAGTTCTGCCTGCTCCTGGTTGAGCAGCGCTATCGCTGAGGAGGTATGGTTAATGGCCTTTGCTAACCCGCAAGCCAATTGACCAATTCTCCGAGCGTTGCCGACGGCTAAGCCTGGCACGCCAAGTATGCTGACTGCCAACGAGACGTACTCAGCTGGACTCAGAACCCTAATGTTGCTATCACATGAGCTGTCTAACTGGGTGGCACGAGTGCGCCGTATGGGTGCGGAAACATTTGTGCTTGGAACAATCATATCCCTAGTGGGGAGTAACAATGTCAAGCGACTGATACAACATATGGAATCTGATACATTTGGGGGAATGTAATTCCAAGTGTACTGATTGCATGTGAAAAACCAACCTGAAGGTAGGGTAACATGAGCATACATTGAACCAAGTGTCTCTGGGTTATTACAAGTCCAGTTGCTGCTGCCAGCGTCAAGGCAGCGGTGCCGAGTCTGGCCGACTGCGGAGCAGCCGGTCATTTGAGCACAAGTAGAGTTTGGGCTGACCGCCACTCGAGGGGTGTGGAGAGTGGCTGCATCAGCCGGCAAAGTCATGGTCAGCTGCATTCCCCAGCGAGCGTATGCTGTGAAACTTGTTGGAAGAAACGGACCAAAAATCCGCCTCACCAGCCAGTCGCCATCCCTGGTGTGCGCGTCTGGAGTGTGGCACACTGGGATGAGACAGGTGCTCAGAACTGAGGCAGAACCAATGTCCTGCTTCAGGCAAAAATCGGACTGGTTGACGAGACCCGCCAACCTTTCCCATAGGTTGTAGTGCATCCGGGCAGAGAGATCTCCGCCTGGCATCAGATCGCTGGCCTTTAGTGATGCTGCCTGAACGCCTCCCCCCGCAAGTAGGGAGAGGGTCAGGATGATGGTGACTGCCATGGAGTTGGCAGTAATCTGGGCAAAGACTGCAGCCACGAAGTTCTCCGGTGTCGGTTCCCTCTCCTCGCGTTGGATGACGTCTTGGGCCTCACTGCAAAGGGTCTTGACCATCCCCCAGGTGATCTTTGGCGCTGTCATCCGCAGTCGCCGCTTCTCCCATCGGGTCCCCTCAGTCAGGGTGAGGTCCTCCATCTCCGGGATTGGACTCGGATCGGTCTGGGTCCACGCCATGTGGCTCCAAATGAGGCTTAACGCACCGAGCTGGAATCCAGACGACACCTGTAGGAGACATAACTGCAGCATACACTCTCCCCCAGGTTACGAGTGGCGCCGGGCCCCTCCAGGAAGGGTCCGGTGGCACCCGGTAACGAACCAGCGGCCGCGGGAGAGCTTCCGAATGGCGGAAGTGTTTCTCCTGCGGTGTGCAATCCGAAAAAATATTAAGGTGATTGTAGGTGAACAACACCTTGTTCAGTCAATGCTGTGCCTGACCCTGTGATTTGGGGAGGGCTGGTGGCTCCCCCCTTTCTGTTTGTTTGTCAATGTAGGACTTGAGTGTCCGATTGACTCGTTCCACAATCGCTTGCCCCTGCGGATTGTAAGGAATGCCAAAGGTATGCTTAATGTCCCAGGTGCAAACAGGATAACAACACTCCCAAGGCAAGAAGTCGAGTGTATCTCTTTAATTAGCAAAAGCGTTCGTAAATTGGTCCAGTACTGAGGTATCGAAAATTAAGTAATGCAGTGTATTCACTTCAAACAGTAGACTAATGTGTCTCTCTAACAAAAACATAAGCAGCCAAGCGACGAAGTTAACTGCATACACGAAACTTGAGTGTGATACTGTGCGATAAACCTCATAAGCACGAATGCGCACGAGAGAGAACCTCCGTAAGTACAAGCTAAGCGTTGGAGCAATATCATCGGGTCACCCACTGGTACCAGTACCGAGGATTAGTCCGTTGTAATACACTACATAAGTCCTGGTGTTGTAGCAGAACAATGAAAAGTCTCTGGGTGAGCTATATAGTATTACTATTGAAAGCCAAAGACCAAGTAAATCATCGGCGGGGTCTCGTGCGACGGGCAACTTCAAAGAGTTGTAGACGAGTAGGCGATGCCCTTCCGGTAACGGGACATTTCGAACAGCTTCCTCAAGCGTCTACAAACATAATATAAAAATACATAGAACCTATGATACAATTGTGCATTAGAAATATCAACAATGTAACAATGAATATATGACAAGTATGTAAAAGTCATAAGAGCCACGGACAAAGTACATACCTAAGGTTAATTTCCTCGCGCGTCTCGCACCTCTATACAATTCTTTTGATGTGTGCACGCGTTATTTTCTTACAAGAGAATACTCCATATATAACACACTCATGATTACAAACATGTGCAACCGATCGACTGAACACCCTTCGACCACTTATCAGAAACCACTGAGCTATTTGGAGAGGCAAGTACGGGCTTAATAGTTAAAGAGATAAGGACAGAACTACAAAAATGCAGAAAGTTCCCATTCTGTGTTAAGACCATGAGGCATAAGAGTATTAAAATGATGGATATAGAACGCCTCTCTCTGTAAGAGGAAACGCTCAACATCTGTAATCTGATATTTGTTGGGCATGAAGGATTCTAGTACATCTACCTTAATGTCTCTTAATGTGTGGTTTTTTTCGAGAAAATGGTTAACAAGAGGAGCAGTAAAAACCCGGTTCCTTATACGGGAGAGATGTTCTCCTAGACGTATCTTGAGGGGTCTCCTTGATTGTCCCACATAGGCTACTTGACATGAACAAATTATCATGTAGACGGAATCCTTTGAATTACAGTTGGAGAACGTGGTGAGCTCAAGAGTAAAATTACTAGTAGGTAGTTTGACACTTTTCGTACACCACATGTGAATGCAATATTTGCAGTGTCCGCAAGAAAAGTGTCCGGAGGCGATTGTGGCAGACCTGCTGCTCGGAGAAGAGATATCCGCTCGGGAGAGAAAGTTAGCGATAGTCTGTGTCTTCCTGAATCCTATAGTTGGTCGTTGCTGGCAACCTGGTATAGAATCCAATATGTGCCAGTGTTTTAATATGATGTGTTTAATCCGATTGGCCAGTGGAGTATAATCCAATGACCAAAACAGTCCCTGTTGTATTTGTTCTGAGTCGGTATTACTTCTGAACAAGGTATTTCTGGCACGTGAGTCAGCTTTGGTACGAGCATTATTGATGATATTTTGCGGGTATCCTCTCTTTGTTAGAGTAGTCGAGATTTTCCTGGCTGCTGCTGTATAGTCTCGATTTTGAGACGAATTTCTTTTCGCTCTTAGTAATAGACTGTATGGTATGTTTGCTTTCAAATGGTGTGGATGAAAGGAATTGTATTGTAGATATGCAAACCGATCTGTGGGCTTATGGTATAGTTTCATTTGTAAACGGTAATTCTCAATGAATATGGTAAGATCTATGGTAAGATCTAGGGAGACCCCTCAAGATACGTCTAGGAGAACATCTCTCCCCTATAAGGAACCGGGTTGTTACTGCTCCTCTTGTTAACCATTTTCTCGGAAAAAAAAACACACATTAAGAGACATTAAGGTAGTTGTACTAGAATCCTTCATGCCCAACAAATATCAGATTACAGATGTTGAGCGTTTCCTCTTACAGAGAGAGGCGTTCTATATCCATCGTTTTAATACTCTTATGCCTCATGGTCTTAACACAGAATGGGAACTTTCTGCATTTTTGTAGTTCTGTCCTATCTCTTTAACTATTAAGCCCGTACTTGCCTCTCCAAATAGCTCAGTGGTTTCTGATAAGTGGTCGAAGGGTGTTCGGTCAATCGGTTGCACATGTTTGTAATCATGAGTGTGTTATATATGGAGTATTCTCTTGTAAGAAAATAATGCGTGTACACATCAAAAGAATTGTATAGAGGTGCGAGACGCGCGAGGAAATTAACCTTAGGTATGTACTTTGTCCGTGGCTCTTATGACTTTTACATACTTGTCATATATTCATTGTTACATTGTTGATATTTCTAATGCACAATTGTATCATAGGTTCTATGTATTTTTATATTATGTTTGTAGACGCTTGAGGAAGCTGTTCGGAATGTCCCGTTACCGGAAGGGCATCGCCTACTCGTCTACAACTCTTTGAAGTTGCCCGTCGCACGAAAACACGCCGATGATTTACTTGGTCTTTGGTTTTCAATAGTAATACTATATAGCTCACCCAGAGACTTTTCATTGTTCTGCTACAACACCAGGACTTATGTAGTGTATTACAACGGACTAATCCACGGTACTGGTACCAGTGGGTGACCCGATGATATTGCTCCAACGCTTAGCTTGTACTTACGGAGGTTCTCTCTCGTGCGCATTCGTGCTTATGAGGTTTATCGCACAGTATCACACTCAAGTTTCGTGTATGCAGTTAACTTCGTCGCTTGGCTGCTTATGTTTTTGTTAGAGAGACACATTAGTCTACTGTTTGAAGTGAATACACTGCATTACTTAATTTTCGATACCTCAGTACTGGACCAATTTACGAACGCTTTTGCTAATTAAAGAGATACACTCGACTTCTTGCCTTGGGAGTGTTGTTATCCTGTTTGCTGTTTTGGCTACACCCCAGCCGTCCTACTCTATCATTAATGTCCCAGGTGGCCATGAAGCTAGCCAACTGCCTAGAGCTGTAGGACGGGGCGTTATCGGTTTTCACGTGCCGAGGTTTGCCCATCGCCGCGAAGCAGGCTAGGAGGTGCTGCTCCACGTGGGAAGCTGTCTCCCCTTTTTGCACTGTCGCCCAAACGAATTGCGAGAAAGTATCAATGCAAACGTGCATATACAGCCATCTGCCAAACTGCGGGACATGTGTGACGTCCATTTGCCACACCTGGTTAGCCTCCGTCCCTCGTGGGTTGACCCCCCACGAGCCCCCCCCCCGGTGCCCTTGCACAATGCTGGCAAGAGCGAACTATGCCTTGGGCTTGAGAAAGTGGCAGGTTAAACTGTCTGGCGAGCGCTTTGGCATTCTGATGAAAGAATGCATGACTCTGAATTGGAGTAGTGAAAACACCCAACACTGACCGTTGCTGAATTTCCTTTGCGGCCGCATCCGCTCTGCTATTGCCCGCGGAAATCGGACCCGGTAGGTCCTGGTGACTTCGGATGTGGGCAATATAGAGCGCTTCCGTGTGGTTTCGCAAGTGAAATTGAGCTGTGAGGAACAAACTCAGCAGATTTTTGTCTATCGCGGGAGTGATGTATGCTCCCGGTAGACTGTGAAGCAAATTCCTTACATACTGACTGTCAGTAATAATGTTTAGGCGCTCTTTGGCGAAGGTGCCCAAAGCAAGGTTTACCGCTGTCAACTCTGCCCGCTGTGCGGACTTCTGTGGAAGAGTTAGAAGCATGCGCCAAGCCTGGCCCTCCTGCCAAGTTAAGACACCATACGTGCGATCCCCATCTATAAAAACTGTTCTGGCCCCCTGAAGTGGAACCAGCGAGATCAATTCATACAAGGTGATTGTCTGCGTTTGAAGCGAGACAAGTCTGGGGTCCTTTGGCAAGTGGTATGCCAAGCATCCGGTGAATCTTTCCAAGGCAATCGGAAGCGAGTCATCGAGCTGCATCAGCTGCTGAACTTGCTCCTTGGTGAACGGGACCACGATCTTTGCTATGTCGTGCCCTGGAATGTCCCTTGCTCTCAGCCTTCCGCGGTAAACCACCGCGGAGACCAGTTCTTGGGGGGGAACGATATTTCGGGAAGAGATGTTCGGCAAGTACACCCATTCCACGATACTCGCTCCTCTCTCGGAGTCCACTCCTAGGGCTCCGGTGAACATGGATCCGGCCCGAACGATGTACAAGTTCAGGATCGGGGCATATGGCCCCTGAGCAATCCTGTCCACCCACCTTTGGCTGAGAATTTGGTTGACTTTCTCGAGAGCCAAACGGGCCTCTCGAGGAATTTGTATCCGGTCTGCCGGCTGCCTACCTAACGTTAGCAGCGAGAAGAGCGGTTTCAAAAGATCCGTATCCAATCTGAAATACGGTCTGGCCCAATTGATGTTACCTAAAACCTGCTGCAATTCTACCAAGGTGACTGAGTCTTTTAAGTTGATCTGGGGCAAAACGGGTGCTGCGAAAGAACGGAGAAGCCGATGACCCAAGTATGAGAAGGGCTCGGTTCTCTGCACTTTCTCCGGGGCAATGAGTAACCCTTTCTCCCCCAGGCTGGCCTGGAGGTCTGTAAACATTTCGCTGCCGAGTTGCGGCGCTGCGACCAAGATATCATCCATGAAATGGCAT
The DNA here is from genome assembly GCA_035047345.1 of Bradypodion ventrale. NCBI lineage: Eukaryota > Metazoa > Chordata > Lepidosauria > Squamata > Chamaeleonidae > Bradypodion > Bradypodion ventrale. The sequence continues at coordinate 324,466,113 of JAWDJE010000002.1, read as the reverse complement.
ACTAAAGCTGTGGGATGAAGGTTTCAAAACTTTGCCAGTGCATTGTGAATATAAATTTGGCACAGGGTGGGCGAATTGAGCATCCCCTGTGGCAAATATCTCCACGCGTAACGCTGCGTGGGCTCACTGTGGTTCACAACCGGCACCGTAAAGGCGAACCTTTCCCGGTCCCTGGGGTCTAAGGGAATGGTGTAAAAGCAATCCTTTAGGTCTACGACCAGGATCTCCCAACCCTCGGGAATCATATTTGGATTTGGGATGCCGCATTGGAGCGGACCCATTGGCTGTATACATTTATTGATCTCTCTGAGATCGTGGAGGAGTCGCCACTTCCCCGACTTCTTCTTGATGACAAAAATGGGCGAATTCCAAGGACTAGTGGACTGCTCTATATGTCCTGCGTCTAGCTGTTCTTTAACCAGTTGCTTTAGGGTGACTAATTTCTCCCCCACTACCGGCCATTGTTCCACCCAGACTGGCGTGTTGGTAAGCCATTTAAGTGGCAAAGCCATTACCCGAAGGTAAGAGTGGCACCGTATTGCTGTAAGATGTCTTGCCCCCAAAGGTTGATGTGCACGTCCAGAATGTGCGGCCGAATGACCGCTGTGCCGTCAGCCCTGGGGATCGTGACTTCCACCCACTCCCGGCTCCTAAATGCTTCTTGGATGCCGCCTACCCCCCACACATCGGAGACCGGCTCAATGGCCCACTCTCGTGGCCACTGGCTTTGGCTGACCACGCTGACGTCAGCTCCGGTATCCAGCAACCCTGAGAATGATTTTTTATTCAAAAATACCTCGATAACTGGTCGCTGTTTCCACTCTATGTTGGTCTCCACTGTCGCTAAGACCTGGTATCCTTGCACTGCCTCACTTGCGCTTGAGCGGTCTTCTGACCCGGACCCTGCGCTGTCCCTGAGCCTTCCCTGGCTATCTGCTGGTGAGTTACAAGGAACCATAATCAGTTGCGCTAGGGTGTCTCCCTTGTGAATGGTTTGGGGTAGGTGCGTCCAGAGTTGAACTTGGAGGACACCCGAAAAATTGGAGTCAACGACTCCCGGAATTACAAGAATTCCGCGTGCTCCTGCTACACTACGAGGCAAAACTAAGCCTATGAAGCCCTTGGGCAGGGGTCCCATGTACTGGGAATCCACCAGATAGACTGTGCCTGGCAAGTCGCATGTGACGTCCACCTGGCAAGTCAATTCTAGCCCTGTACTACCCTTGGGGCTGGCCTGCGCCTTCGCAATGCCTGGAATGTGATTGGAATCTAATCCAGCTCTGGCTCGCCCAGAGCGAGGGAAGCCTCTGTTTGGACCGGGGCCAGAGACATGCCCGCGTTCCAGTTTCCCGAATTCGGACAGAATCTGGACCAACGGAAGCCTTTATTACACTTCGGACACGGGGTGGTTGGAGCCTTGGAACGGCCGGAATGTTGTCCGCCGCTCTTGGATCGGCACTCCCTAGCGAAGTGACCGACCTTGCCACAATTGTGACATGCCCCTTTGTTCTTGTTCTTGGGTCTCCTACCCCCTTGCACCGCCGCTGCCAGCAGTCCCATTTTGTAAGAGTCCGTGCCAACGTCGGCGCAAGCTCTAATCATGTCCATGAGAGTCAAGTCAGGACGATTGCCCAGTGACTGCAAGATCTTACGGCAGTCGAGATTGGCGTTGTCTTTGGCCAATTTCATCATGAGCTCTTGTTGGGCTTGCTCATTATCGATCTGCCTACTGATCGCTTCCTCTAAGCGATTGATAAAGTCCATGTAGGACTCCTGGGCGCCCTGTTTGACTGCGGTGTAATTTTTGGCCGCTTTGCCAGTTGCTGGGACCTTGAGGAAAGCCCTGAAGGCCGCCTCAGCTGACATCTGGAGGGTGGCGAGTGGTAGGGTGGTCTGCGCATCGATGGATTCGAAGGCACCTGAGCCATATAGCTGGTCAGGAATTACTGCCCCCCCATCCTGGCAGCCCTTGCCTGATCCTCGAGGCAATACTCGCTGTCCCATAGCAGATACTGGCTGGGGTTGTGCATCATCCGCATGACGGCTTTCCAGTCGTGCGGGATGAACATGGTGTTCTCGCACACTTGCTGAAGCGTGCCCCTAGTGAAGCGACTCTGTAGTCCTGTCTCTGAAATGGCCTTTCGTATAGCCATGAGGAGCTTATACGGGACTGGTGAATGAACTACCTGCTGCTGCCCTGTGAGGGCATCCATTTCCAAGCGAATTGGACAAATCTGACTAAGCTCAGCTAGTTCTTCTGCTGGCAATTCCCCCTTCCTGATCTCCTCCTCAACTGTGCACTGAAGGGCACTCTTAGTTCGGGAACCTGTAGCTGTCAGAGAAGCGCCAGCGCTCCCCATTCCATGCATTCCACCGGTGACGTCTGCAGCTGTCACCGAGGGAAAGCTCCCTACGCTACTCTGCTTAAACTGAAATGACGGATAGAGCGCCGTGGGCGCCGATGGCTCTGCTGACGCTGGGGGTTCCTTAGCCTCTACCCGGACTGGATCTACCTCTGCTAAAAGTTTCCTACATTTGCTCCATGTGCGAATTATGCCTTCTGGAGCTTTCGGGGGTTGCTGAATGCAGACTCCTATCTGATCCCAGAGCTGAAGGGATAACGTACCTGCTTCTGGGTAAAGCAGGCAGTGTTCCCTCAAGAACACCAAAAGCCGTGCTAGTTCTCCACTGTGAAAGCTTATCTGATATACCCTGGCCAGGATTTTGAATTCATCCTCATGAATTCTTTGACTAGCGGACGGATGTTGCCGCTGAGGACAAGTCCCCATATTACCTGCGGGGGTCCTTTGAAGTCTCCTTCTCGGGACGATTCGACGCGTCTGTAGTTCAGGCAATAGGTTTTGCGTGACGAATCTCTGGGTAGAGCTCGGAGCGTGGACTGCCGCCACGGGCCCTCGGTGGCCTCTGCGCTGTCAGGGGTTCACAGCCGACCCTGAGCGGAACGCGTTTTTCCGTGCTGCAAGCCGCCGTGAAAGCCGGAGCAAGCTGTAGGATGCCTCTCTGAAATGCCTCGTCGCGGAGCTGTCTTCCCGATCGGCTGGCTTTCCGACCGGGCTGCCGCACTGTCCTCCGGGATGAGCGGACACGGTTCTAGCGTAGAACCGGACCGCGTTGATCACTTACTCTCGGGTAAGATCACGTCTCGGGGTCACCAGATGTTGGATTGGGGCCGCGGGGCGGCCGTGAGGTCCCGGAGGAGACTGGTCAAGGAACGACACGAGACAAGATGGAGCGAAGACCAGTGGTTTATTGAGGAAAAGACATCATCATATATAGGAATTCAAGGCAACGTGTGATACAATCGTCATCTGACAGAAAATCACATCACCCATTTACCCGGGTTAATGGGGAATCTCTCTTGGGGAAGTTAATTAACTAGGGCAAACACTGACAGGGGAAATCCATTGTTCGTGGCTTACACCAGGGTAAATATGGCCACTATTTGCACTCCGGCTTGGGCTGATCTGTGAGTGTGTAATTGCCTAATGTCTAATGGAGGTTAGCGATTCAGCTTTCCTCAGCAGAACTGCCGGTCAGGTCAGATGTGGGTGAATCAACCCTATGATTATTAATCCGTTTCCCAATTTCCATACTGGCAAGGGCCAGTGGCCAGGAGTTTTCTCGACTGGTTTAACCTCTGCCAGGGGCCGTATGTGCCAATTGTGCTCGCGGAACCCGCACTCGGGGAACCGAACCCCGTGCTTTCGGTCTCCAAGCACAGTGCTTTCACCCACTGAGCCACCAGGGAGCTGCATGATTTTAGATAATTTATGAATGACAAGAGTCCCAATGTAGGTATTTAGAAAACATACACCACTCTCTTGTGAGACATCTCTCACTTCAGCTTTTTGACCACTCTTTTATCTCATTGCTGGTAAATTTTCTTGGGAAGTTTTGTCAAAGGATTTTGGGAAGGCCAAGTATATAAAATATGGGGAACCTTTTGCCATAAAGTGATGTTCAGAATGCAACTTGCACAGTCTCATAAAGTTGACCATGCAAGATATAGTTTCTGGGAGCTGAAATCCAAAACAACTGGAGACCTAAAGTTTTTCCATGCCAAAATGCATCATGATTACTGGACTGCATCCCATTTATGCAATCATTATCACACTCAATTAAATTCTCCAAGAGTGAGGAGACAATGCTTGCCAACATAAAAATCATTCTTATTCTTCATTAGCATTTCCAGTTCTGTCTGCAACAATTCTACTTTTATAATTCTTCCTGTCAGTTTGCTTTGGAAAAAGCTGACGTATCTGTCACTCTCTGAATTATCCCCCTCCTGATCTCCTTTGGGAACTCCTTATTCAGTTGGTATTGGTAAACATACAACAAAAAGAGACTGTCTAGTAACTGATCACATATTTTGTTAGAAGCTAAATAATTTCGCATCTGAGTTTTTACAATTGGATTTACAGTTTAAAAAAGTAAATACAATGTTATGCTACTAAGAATATTGATTTTGAACAAGGAAGATCCAAGTTCAAAGTTTCATCAGCCACAAGCTTACATACCAGTCACTTAGTTTCATAGAGATGATGAGATTTTGGGCATTGTGCATTGCCTTGAGGAGCCCTGGTGGAGCAGTGGTTAAGCTGCTGTCCTGCAACCAAAAGGTTGTGAGTTCGATCCTGACCAGGAATCAAGGTGGTCTCAGCCTTCCTTCCAAGGTCAGTAAAATGAGTACCTAGCATGTCAGAGGCAAAATGCTAGTTAACTTGTGAACCGCCCAGAGAGTGCATTAAGCATTATGGGGTGGTATATAAGTGTTATTGCTTTGCTTTTGGGGGGAAATAGTTTTCCCTTTATACATTTATACAACCTGCAGAATTAAATGTGAGTTGGTTTTTACTTGGTAGAGCTGAGCCATATTGCTATGCAGCAGCCTAGTTTTAAAGCTCTGCAAAACAGCCTCCTATTGATTTGGGAAAATGCTGGGTTAACCAACATGTATCCAGTTCTTGTCCCCAGTGTGGCAACTGATCCTTAAGATCCCAGTGAGGTGTGCAACCATCACTGCAATTAATCATCGCCTGCAAGTACATGCTTTGCTTTTGCAAAGGGATAACACTATGGGCCTCTCAACGACAGCCCCAGAATCTGTCTAATGAGAGTTGGCTGCTCTGTTTGCTCTCCTTGTTTTAACTTTCATTCTTGGCTCCATATGTTGAAGTGCCTCCAGGCTAGATAAGTATGAAAATCTGTTTGTTTCAAATACTTGATGCAGCTTTTTTAGGCAAGACTCCCAGCCCAGGTGTGATCCCCCCCTCCTTATTCTTCCTTCTGCTTGTTTACAATTCAAACACAGGTCAAAAAACATTCTCATGGCCGACACATTCTTCATATAATACAAATAGTTTTTTCCCCTCTGGTCCCTTGACTATTTTGGCCAGATGCTATGTTTATTTACTTATAATTTAACCCCAATGAACAGGAGAGTAAAGAAAGAAAGAACTAGTGGGGGCGAGGTGGGTGGGGAATGGAACAGCAGGGAAAATTGAAAGGAGCGATAGCTTATGTGATGTGCCACAGACATTCTTGACATTCTGTCAAGTGTTTGGAGCTGCCAGACGTGAATGTATGTGGTTCACCTGTCAAGGCTTGATGGAAAAGCAAATCTGTCCCGCCAAGGCATTTCGGCTGCGCCACAAACCTTTTGCCCTTTCCTCCCCTAGAATTTCCCACTGAGCATCCCAGGCCCTTGAAACATTCCCAGTTACGGATCTCTGAGTCCTGTTTGTAGTTCAGCATTTCAACACCTGATGATGGAGTGGCTGAAACCCCTAATTCAGTCCCTCCCCCCCATTCTTCTAGCATTTTCTCCCTCTTGCATTCTCTGTGATTCATAATTAAGCAATAGGTTACGTGTCTCCAGTAGACAGAGGTCTTTTCACACAGTACATAACATCTACATGGAAGGCATATCTGGGCGGAAGATGCTCAGCATGTAGGATGGTGGTGACAGCTGTTGTGCACCATCAAGTCAAAATCAACTTATAGAGACTCTAGTAGGGCTTTCAGGGTGAGGGAGATATTTAAAGAAGATTCATTAACTAGCGCCTAATATGGGACATGTCCAAAGAACTGTTGTTGTTCAGTCGCATAGTCAAGTCTGACCCTTTGCAACCACATGGACCACCGCATGCCAGGCACTTCTATCCTCCACCATCCTCCGAAGCCCACTCAGCTCTACACCCTTTGCATCAACAATGCCATCCAGCCATCTCATCCTCTGCTGCCCCCATTTCCTTTTGCCCTCGATCTTTCCCAGCATCAAGGCCTTCTTGAGTGAATCCTCTCTTTTCATTTGGAGTCCAAAGTACTTTAGCTTCATCTTCAATATTTGTCCTTCCAAGGAGCAGTCAGGGTTGATTTCATTCAGGATTTACTTATTTGATCTCTTTGCTGTCCAGGGGATTCTCAAAACTCTCTTCCAGCACCACATCTCAAATGTGTCTATTCTTCTGCGCTCAGCCTTCCTTATGGTCCAGCTCTCACAACCATACAATACTACTGGGAATACCATTGCTTTGACTACGTGGACTTTGTTGGTAGGGTGATGTCTCTACTTTTTATTATGTTCCTGTTGTGTATTGAGGCACATTTGCAAGTAGCGCGGGGAGCGCTCTTGCAAGAGGGAAATGGCAGTTTCCCGCTGTTCTAACTAGGAGCCCAAAGTGGCGCAAAACCCCTGCAAAAGGGCGCGCTTGCTAGACTAAACCAAGCCCTGTGATTGGTTACAGTTTTGGATCCTGTTCTCCATTGGTTAACTACATATATTCCCCATTATAATTGGTTAGTTACGTTTGTCCAGCGAGTTGCTACCTTGTATCCAGGAGCCACCGCCAGGGAGACACTATATAAGCCCCACGGGTAATCAAGGGTGGGGCCAGACCGGATCTATACTTCCTACTCCATACAGGTAGCCGGGTAGCGCTAAGCCTGGTTTCCTCCATTATGCTATGCTTCTATGGTAGCTAGTTTATTGTCCATTGCCGGGTAAGAGTCCGGAGGGACTGACTCTGCTAGGATTGTATAGCCATCTCGGGATCCGGAACACCTTGTAAGCTCATCTCTATTTGGCTGTTAAATAAAGCCTGTTGCTGTTTGTTCACCGTTGTCCTGGACTGGTGCTTATAAGGGCCGGATCTAAGGTTTCTCGCAGCTTGCCTCCCAAGAATTAATCGTCTTTTTATTTCATGGCTGCAGTCACATTTGCAATGATCTTGGATCCCAAGAAAGTAAAATCTGTCACTGCTTCTACTTCTTCCCCATCTATTTTCCAGGGAGTGATAGGGCCGGTTGCACTTGAATTTATTATTCAATACATGAATAGCAGTAATATTTTTAATAAACAAGAAAGATTACGTTGAGTGGCAGCTGTTTTGTTTATTATCTATACCTATAAATCTGAGCGTTAACCGTTGTGATTTGACAAAGGATCCTTAGCCAGGCCCTACTAGCCCGTACCGAGCATTCGTGCACTCACCCGAACTGGGTACGGAGGTAACTGGGGGGTTGAGAAATGTGCCAGTGGGTCAGGAGCCCCTCGAACACAAGCAAAGGAAAAGGACTGCTATTCCCAACATTCCTTGCGCCGTGCCGCACCAGAGCCAATCAGGCTGAGAGGTACGAGCAAAAGGAACGTTCAGAAATGCGCCGCAGCCAATCAAAATGGAGCCGCAGAAAAAAACCCACCACACAAACGGAACGCACAAACCCATAACTACAAGCCCCAGAGTCCTGTGCACCATGAGCACGCAGAACGCTGAGAAGCCCGCCGCGCGAAAAATAAAAATAAAAAACACAATGTGAGGGCAAGTCCGCCGCAGGCGGACGCAGCGCCCCACAGCTACGCAAACACCCGCCGACCTTCTTTCATGGAGAAACAGGGAGGAGAGGAACTCCCTCTCCTCCACGCTACCCCGCCGAAGACACAGCGAGACCACCACCGGCCTCAAGAAAAGTTGAGCCGGGGTGGAAAAAAACCACAAACACAGGGGGCATTCAAGGGGGGGAAAGGTGCTGATGCCTTCCCCCCCTTGAAAGCAAAACAATTCTTCCACAAAGGAAAGGCAGCGAGCGGCGCTCCGGCCGCTGCCTTTACTTTCCGAGTAAGTGTTTCGCTTTCAAGGGAGGGTGAAGGCATCAGTGCCTTCCCCCCTTGAAAGTGAACCTATTCCCAGGGAAGCAAAGCTAGCGGACGGCGCTCCACCCACTGACTTTACTTACCGAGAAAGTGTTTTGCTTTCAAGCGGGGGCCAAGGCACTGGTGCCTTGCCCCCCCCTTGAAAGTGAACCCATTCCCAGGGAAGCAAAGCCAGCGGACGGCACTCCGCCCGCTGGCTTTACTTACCGAGAAAGTGTTTTGCTTTCAAGTGGGGGCCAAGGCAAGGGTGCCTTGCCCCCCCTTGAAAGTGAACCCATTCCCAGGGAAGCAAAGCCAGCAGATGGCGCTCCGCCCGCTGACTTTACTTTCCTTAAAAGTGTTTCGCTTTCAAGAGGGGGCCAAGGCACCAGTGCCTCCCCCCCCTGAAAGAGAAACAAAATTAAAAAACACAACAAACACCAAAATAATTAAAATAAATAAACCATTAATTAAAAAAACAAAAACATCCAAAATTAACCAAAACCAAAACCAAACATAACAAACAGAAAAAACACACAGAGAAACAACAAAAAAGAAAAACAAAACAAACCCACAAAAAAAATTAAACCAGACAACTTACCAGAATGTCCTACCTCCATGACGGCCAGAAATGAAATGAGGAAAGAAAGAGACTACTTACCGGAAGAAGCGCCACCCAGAGGCCAGTAGAGAAAAAACAGTCAAAGTAAAAGAAATACTCAACAGCCCCACCCGAGGGATAAAACAGTCAAAAACATAACATTACATCACACATTCACATAAATCACAAACAAATCACAAAATAATAAAATAAAAACATTTCTAAAATCCTGTGTAGAGTTTTCACTCAAAAAAACCCAAAACATCTAAACACAGTTTAAAAACATTGAATGTAAAAAAACATGTACTTTCACATTTTTAAAATTATTATCCAAGGTACAACTACCGGTATGAAAAAAAATTCACATACTAAAACATTATTTGGTTAAAAAAAATAATTGTAAGAAATTATATCATCCTTTCCTCCTTTTTTAATCCACAAAAACAAACCCAAAAAAGCTGATTACAGTTTATAAAACCCCGTGTGTATAAATAAACATTTTAAAAATCACAATTACAGACTAACCTCATTTGTACAAACATTAACCAAAAAAAACCCCTTCCAAAACAGTTTAAAACAGCCCAGCACTGCTAGATTTATATACTTTCCTTCATTTAATTATTATACTCCTTCTTTACATCCTCTCTTACCCATTCAGGTGTGAAAGGAGATACAAGATTCTTGTTCTTATACTTCTAGCAGCCTCCACCAGTGTTATTTGGTGTTCTTGTAATATTTCTTTGATGTTATCAATTCATCTTTTTCAGGGTCTGCCTCATGCTCTTTCTCCTTCTCCTCTATCCATATATGCCTTCTGCACTATGGAGTTCCAAGACATTCTCTCCAAATGGCCAAACCACTTTATTTCTTGTCTCTGTATGTAGTTTAAGATTGGTTGTATTCAAATTCTTTCCCTTATAATCTCATTCCTGATTTTATTCCTTCTAGTCACTCCAGCAGCCTTCCTCCAATATCTTACTGTACTGTATTTCCATGGTGATCAACTTTCATTTATGTTGTAAATGTTGGCACTGGTAACATTAAATTAATTAAGTAATTCATTTAATTAATACATTCAATTTTATACTGTTGCATCACACTGATTTCATGAAAATTTCAATAAGGTTCAAAAATATAATACAAACATAAAACAACTTTGTAAAGCATCTCAAAGTGAAGAACCAGATTAAAGTATCCAAGTTCAGTTTAGTGTTCTGGGGAGAGGCAGGGAACGACTTCACCTGCTTTCTAAACTTCAGTAGGAAATATGGCTGATGAATATCTTGGGATAGGCTGTTTGACAGCTAGGGTGTTCCTTGACAAGGCTCCAGATCTTTTGGTAACAACTGAGTTTACTAGATCCCAATCTAAAAGTATTGAAAACATGTAAACCAGAGGTTTCAGGTGCCTTCCGTCAACATATTAAAAATCATTCTTAGAAGTAAGAAAAAAGTATAGGTACAAATGCTTAGAAAAGCAAAACTCAAGCAGTAGGCAAACATTTTAAGGGTAAAAAAGAGCATGTTTTAATTTACATTCTAAATGTAATCTAAAATTTTAATGACATTTTAAAAATTCAAAAGCTTATAGCAGTGGTGCCCAAACTTTTTTTCCACGGGCCGCTCCCTCCCTCAACACACAGCTGCGAGGGCCAGAGGCGGGCTGCTCCCGTTGCTGACAGTTTTGACGTCAGCAGTGGCGGCGGCGATTGCTCTTTGTCCGGGATGCTCCGAGCAGCCTCTGGGTCAGTCCCATCCCATCTGCAGCCTTTGCCAAAGCCGATCGCCACATTGGGAAATCTTCGGAGCCTCCTCTGTTTCAAAAACCGCGGCACTGGAAGGGTAAACCTGGTGCACTGAGGACATGAAAGGAGCCTCATTCGGGCGTTCCCTGAGAGGAGTTTCTCCAGCAAAAATCCTTTCAACCCAGAATAATTTCTGACATGAAATTATTATTATACCCAAGCCATTGTCCCCTGCCATTTTGTATCTGTACTCTCCACCTTGCTTGTGTGCTTCTTTCTTCTTGCTTTGCTAAATTTATATTTTTGCTTAGTTATATTTAGAAATGTAGATACAGTGGTACCTCGCTTAAAGAGCATAATGTGTTCTACTGGTTTGCTCTTTAAGCCAGTTTGTGACCCATTGTGACTTCTGGCGGCCGAGGGGGGGGGGGAATTGCGAACCCCGATTTAGTTGTTAAGCAAGTTTTTGGTTGGTTTTAGTTGTTAAGCGAGGCGACCATTCAGAGAAAATTCTGCTTTTTAAGCGAGTTAGTCTCTAAGTGAGGTGCTCTTTATGCGAGGTTTACTGTAACCAAAAACTCTACGAGTGACCACTGTTACAAATAAAAAGGAAGTTCCAATAAGCCTGGCCTGTGCTACAGAAAATATTAGGTTTTCTAACTAAACCAGGGATTCTCACCCTGTGGCCCCTGGGCCGGATGCAGCCCACAGCACCATTTCATGTGGTCCACCACCACCTCCACCACACCAGGAAGTGCCGTGTGGTGGATGAAGGGCAAAATGGCCATCCAGCCCCCGAAGCTGTCAGAGGGAGTGTGATCTGGCCCCTGGCTTTAAAAGGTTGAGAACTCCTGAGCTAAATCATTGCCACTCACCAGTTTACATCTATGGAGGAAGATCCATGATGTCTGTTTGTTGTCTCTAGTCTGCTTCTTGGCACCTTTCGCTTGGTATCTGGTGAGTGGAGTATGTGTATTTCTCTTGCTTCCCTACACTGTATTTATCTTTCTCTTCATTGTTTATATTTCCCTTCAACTGTAAGCAACTAAATTTTGCCAGTACTGTATAGTAAACTCTAATTCTCTATAAACAGTCAGAAAATTTGCAGTGGAAATCCTATCTTCTTCTTCATCCGTGTCTAGGCCAGACATGAAATTTCCAAATGAAGGCACCTTTTGGTGAGTTCATTGTGCAGCAATTCCTTTTGCCTGACCGAGAGTGAGAAAGATTAGCCAGCAAAACAAGATTACCATTACCAAGTGTAGGAATCGGGGCCGCTGAGGGCCATAGGTCCCGGAGGAGACTGATCAAAGAACGATACGAGGCAGTATGGAGGAGGATATGATCAGTAGTTTATTGAGGGAAAACTTCAACATATATAGAAGGGAAAACGCAACGGTGGCAAAACCGTCACCAGGCAGAAATCACATCACTTGTTTACTCGGGTTAATTGGGAATCTCTCTGGGGAAGTTAATTAACTGGGATAAACATTGACATAGGAAGCACCATTGTGCAGGGATTAGGCAGGGGTAAACATGGCATCTATTTGTGCCAGAGATCAGACTGAGACTCGGAGATGAGTGATTTACTCTAATGGGTAACAGAGTAGATATTTGCTCTCTCAGCAGGTCCGCTGGTCAGGTCAAGGAATTGGGTGAATCAAACCCTATCATTTATCCACCCCCCTTAATTTCTCTGCCCGCAGAGCCCACGGCTCGAGGAGCGTTCTCCCGAAGTGGCCTCTGCAAGGGCCGTTTCCATGCCAGATGGGCATGGGGAAACCATATCTCCCCTTACTGTTTTATTTAAGAGCCTGACCGGCGACCCTGCGTAGGAGCGGCATCAGCTGCCGAGCGGGGATGACGCTTCGGGGTTCCTTCTTGGGGCGGCACCTCCTGATCAGTGAGGGAATACATTGTGCAAAGCAGCATATGGCAATGCCTAGTATAATCACCCCCACAACCACCTTGAGTACCGTCTGGAGCCACCCCCATGGAATCCACGACCACATCCAATTCCATAGTGAACTCCACCATGTTCCCCATGCAGAACCTTCTCTTATGCCCTCGACTATGGTGTGGAGGGCCGTGAGCTGACTCTGTACCTTGCGGGAGTTGTCAGTAAGATTGAAACAACACATACCATGGAAGGATTCGCAACCCAAATGATGAAGCAATAAGAGGTAGTCTATAGCAGCTCGATTGTCGAGAATGGCATGGCGAAGCTCTGCCTGCTCCTGGTTGAGCAGCGCTATCGCCGAGGAGGTATGGTTGATGGCTTTGGCTAGACCGCAAGCCAACCGACTAATCCTCCGAGCGTTGCCGACGGCTAAGCCTGGCACGCCGATTATGCTGACCGCCAACGAGACGTATTCGGCTGGACTCATAACTCTAAAGCTGCTCTCACATGAGCTGTCTAACTGGGTGGTGCGAGTGTGACGTATGGGTGCGGAAACATTTGTAACATTTGTGCTTGGGGTAACCATATCCTTAGTGGGGAGTAACAGTGTCAAACGACTAATGCAACAAGTAGCATCTGATACATTTGCAGGAATGTAGTTCCACGTGTACTGATTACATGTAAAGAACCAACCAGATGGTAACGTAACATGAGCATACATTGAACCAAGCTTCACTGGGTTATTGCAAGTCCAATTGCCACTGCCGACGTAGAGGCAGCGGCGCCGGGTTCGACCGACTGAGGAGCAGCCGGTCATTCGAGCGCAAGTAGTGTTCGGGCTGACCGCCACTCGAGGAGTGTGGAGAGTGGCTGCATCAGCCGGCAAAGTCATGGTGAGCCGCATCTCCCAACGGGCATACTCTGCAGAAGCCGCTGGGTTGTATGGGCTGAAAATCCGTTTCACGAGCCAATCCCCATCCCTGGGGTATGCGCCTGGAGAGTGGCACACTGGGATGAGGCAGGTGCTCAAGATTGAGGCAGAACCAATGTCCTGTCTCAGGCAAAAATTGGACTGGTTGACGAGGCCCGCCAACCTTTCCCAAATGTTGTACTGCATCCTGGCAGAAAGGTCTCCGCCGGGCACCAAATCATTGGCTTTCAACAAGGTAGCCTGAACGCCTCCCCCGCAAAACAGGGAGAGGATCAGGATGATGGTGATTGCCGTGGAGTTGGCATGAATTCGGGCGAAGATTGCAGCCGTGAGGTTCTCCGGTGTCGGCTCCTTCTCCTCGTGTTGGAGGGTGTCCTCAGCCTCACTGCAAAGAGCCTTGACCATCCCCCAGGTGATCCTCGGCGCTGCCGGTGGCCGTCTCCTCCGGCGGGTCTTGTCGGTCAGGGTGAGGTCCTCCATCTCCGGGATCGGACTCTGGTCGGTCTGGGTCCACGCCATGTGGTTCCAAGTGAGGCTTGACACACCGAGCTGGAATCCAAACGACACCTGTAGGAGACATAACTGCTGCATACCCTCTCCCCCAGGTTATGAGCGGCGCCGGGCCCCTCCAGGAAGGGTCCGGTGGCACCCGGTATCGGACCATCGGTCGCGGGAGAGCTTCCGAACGGCGGAAGTGCTTCTCCTGCAGCGTGCAATCCGAAAAAACATTAAGGTGATTGTATGTGAACAATACCTTATTCAGACAATGCTGTGCCTGAGCCTGTGACTTGGGGAGGGCTGGTGGCTCCCCCCTTTCTGTTTGTTTGTCAATATAGGACTTGAGCGTCCGATTGACCCGTTCCACAATCGCTTGCCCCTGCGGATTGTAAGGAACGCCAAAAGTATGCTTAATATCCCAAGTGGCCATGAAGGCCGCCAGCTGCCTGGAGATGTAGGACGGGGCGTTATCGGTTTTAATTTGCCGCGGCTTGCCCATTGCCACGATGCAGGAAAGGAGGTGCTGCTCCACGTGGGAGGCAGTCTCCCCTTTCTGCGCCGTTGCCCAAATGAATTGAGAAAAAGTGTCAATGCAAACGTGCATGTACTGCCATCTGCCAAACTGCGGAACATGCGTGACGTCCATCTGCCACACCTGGTTAGCCTCCGTCCCTTGTGGGTTGACCCCCCACGAGGGCCCCCCCGGTGCCCCTGCGCAATGCTGGCAAGAGCGGACTATGCCTTGGGCTTGAGAGAGTGGCAGGTTAAACTGTCTGGCGAGCGCTTTGGCATTCTGATGAAAGAATGCATGGCTCTGAATTGGAGTAGTAAAAACACCCAAAATGGAACGTTGCTGAATTTCCTTTGCCGCCGCATCCGCTCTGCTATTGCCCGCGGAAATCGGACCCGGTAGGTCTTGATGACTTCGGATGTGGGCAATATAGAGCGGCTCCGTGCGGTTTCGCAAATGAAATTGAGCAGTGAGAAACAGACTAAGCAGATTCTTGTCTATCGCGGGAGTGATGTATGCTCCCGGTAGACTGTGAAGCAAATTCCTGACATACTGACTGTCGGTAATGATGTTTAAACGTTCCTTGGCGAAGGTGCGCAAGGCAAGGTTCACCGCTGCCAACTCTGCCCGCTGCGCGGACTTCTGTGGAAGAGTTAACAGCGTGCGCCAAGCCTGGCCCTCCTGCCAAGTCAAGACACCATATGTGCGACCACCATCAGTAAAAACTGTCCTGGCACCCTGAAGCGGAACCAGCGAGAGCAATTCGAACAAGCTGACTGTCTGTGTTTGGAGTGAGACAAGTCTGGGGTCCTTTGGCAAGTGGTATGCCAAGCATCCGGTGAATCCTTCCAAAGCGATTGGAAGCGAGTCACCGAGCTGCATCAATTGCTGGATTTGTTCCTTGGTGAACGGGACTACAATTCTGGCTAAATCGTGCCCTGAGATGTCCCTAGCTCTCAGCCTTCCGCGGTAAACCACCGCGGAGACCAACTCTTGGGGAGGAACGATGTTTCGTGGGGAGGTGTTCGGAAGGTACACCCACTCCACGATACTCGCCCCTTTCTCGGCGTCTACGCCGAGCGCTCCGGTGAACATGGATCCTGACCGTACGATGTACAAATTCAGGATCGGAGCATATGGCCCTGGGGTGATCCTATCTACCCACCTCTGGCTGAGAACTTGGTTCATTTTTTCGAGAGCTAAGCACGCTTCTCGAGAAATGTGTATCCGGTCTGCCGGCTGCTTACCTAGAGTTAGCAGCGAGAAGAGCGGTTTCAAAAGATCCGTATCCAATCGGAAATACAGTCTGGCCCAATTGATGTTACCCAAGACTTGCTGCAATTCTACCAAGGTGACTGAGTCCTGTAAATTGATCTGAGGCAAAACTGGTGCGAAAGAGCGGAGAAGCCGATAGCCCAAGTATGAGAAGGGCTCGGTTCTCTGCACTTTCTCTGGGGCAATGAGCAAACCTTTGTCCCCCAGGCTGGCCTGGAGGTCAGAAAACATTTCGCTGCCGAGTTGCGGCACCGCGACCAAAATGTCGTCCATGAAATGGCAAACTATCGCTTTTGGGTAAAGGTTTCGGAACTTTGCCAGTGCGTCGTGAACATAAATTTGGCACAGGGTTGGCGAATTGAGCATGCCCTGTGGCAAAAATTTCCACGCGTAACGCTGCGTAGGCTCACTGTGGTTCACAACTGGCACCGTAAAGGCAAACCTTTCCCGGTCCCGGGGGTCTAAGGGGATTGTATAAAAGCAATCCTTGAGATCTACGACCAGAATCTCCCACCCCTCGGGAATCATATTAGGATTCGGGATGCCGCATTGGAGCGGACCCATTGGCTGTATGCATTTATTGATCTCTCTGAGATCGTGGAGGAGTCGCCACTTCCCCGATTTTTTCTTTATGACAAAAATTGGCGAATTCCAGGGACTTGTGGACTGCTCTATATGTCCTGCGTCTAGCTGTTCTTTCACTAGCTGTTTCAGGGCGACTAACTTCTCTCCCACTACCGGCCATTGTTCTACCCAGACCGGTGTATCGGTGAGCCATTTAAGTGGCAACGCCATTACCCAAAGGTAAGCGTAGCACCGTACTGCTGCAAAATGTCTCGCCCCCAAAGGTTGATGTGCACGTCAAGAATGTGCGGCCGAATTACCGCCGTGCCGTCAGCCTTTGGGATTGTGACTGTCACCCACTCCCGGCTCCTAAACGCTTCCTGAATTCCGCCTACCCCCCACACATCGGAGACCGGCTCAATGGCCCACTCCCGTGGCCACTGGCCCCTGCTTATCACGCTGACATCTGCTCCGGTATCTAACAGGCCTGAGAATGATCGATTATTCAGAAATACCTCAATAACCGGGCGCTGTTTCCACTCAATGTTGGTTTCCACTGTCGCTAAGACCTGGTATCCTTGTACTGCCTCACTGGCGCTCGAGCGGTCCTCTGACCGGGGCTCGGAGCTGTCACTGAGCCTTCCCTGGCTATCTGCTGGCGAGTGACAAGGAACCATGATCAGTTGCGCTAGGGTGTCTCCTTTGTGGATTGTTTGGGGCAGGTGAGTCCACAACTGAACTTGGAGAACGCCTGAAAAATTCGAGTCAACGACTCCTGGAATTATGAAAATTCCGCGTGCTCCAGCTACACTACGGGGCAAAACTAAGCCTATAAAGCCCTTGGGCAGTGGACCCATGTACTGGGAGTCCACCAGATAGACCGTGCCTGGCAGGTCACATGTAACGTCTGCCTGACAAGTCAAGTCTAACCCTGTACTACCCTTGGGGCTGGCCTGTGCCCTCGTAATGCCTGGCTTGTGACCGGGATCTAGTCTAGTTCTGGTGAGTTCTGGGTGAGGGAAGCCTCTGTTTGGACCGGGGCCAGAGACATGCCCGCGTTCCGGTTTCCCGAATTCGGACAGTCTCGAGCCCAATGGTAGCCTCTTTTGCACTTCGGACACTGGGTTTTCGGAGCCTTGGAACGGCCGGACTTTTGTCCGCCTCCCTTGGATCGGCACTCCCTAGCGAAGTGGACCGACCTTGCCACAATTGTGACACGCTCCTTGGGTCTTTCCTTTTGGTCTTCTGCCTCCTTGCACTGCTGCCGCTAGCAATCCCATCTTGTAGGATTCTGTGCCAACGTCGGCGCAAGCTCTAATCATGTCCGTAAGGGTCAAGTCAGGACGATTGCCCAGGGACTGCAAGATTTTACGGCAGTCTAAATTGGCATTGTCCTTGGCTAACTTCATCATGAGCTCTTGTTGGGCCTCCTCATTGTCAATCTGCCTGCTAATTGCTTCCTCCAGGCAATTGATGAAGTCCATATAGGGTTCCTGGGCTCCTTGCTTGATAGCGGTGTAATTTTTAGCCGTTTTGCCAGTCGCTGGGACCTTGAAAAACGCCCTAAAGGCGGCCTCGGCCGACATCTGGAGAGTGGCGAGGGGCAAGTTGATCTGGGCATTGATGGGCTCGAAGGCACCTGAACCATATAACTGGTCAGGAAGTACTGCGCCTCCCATCCTGGCAGCCCTTGTCTGTGCCTCAAGGCGAAACTCGCTGTCCCAAATTAAATACTGGCTAGGGGTGAGCATCATCCGCATGACGGCTTTCCAGTCATGGGGAATCCACATGGTGTTCTCGCACACTTGCTGAAGCGTGCCCCTTGTAAAACGACTTTGGAGCCCAGTTTCTGAAATGGCTTTCCGTATAGCCATGAGAAGCTTATACGGGACTGGGGAGTGTACTATCTGCTGGGCGCCCGTAAGCGCATCCATCTCCATGCGGATGGGACATATCTGACTGAGCTCTGCTAGCTCCTCTACTGGCAATTCCCCCTTCCTGAGTTCTTCCTCTACTGTGCGCTGAAGGGCACTTTTGGTAGCTAGGGAACCCGTTGCTATCTGAGAAGCGCCTGCGCTCTTCATTCCTTGCATTCCGTCGGTGACGTCTGCAGCTGTCACCGAGGGAAAGCTCCCTACACTACTCTGCCTAAACCGGAGTGACGGATAGAGCGCCATAGGCGCCGTTGGTTCGGCTGGCGTATCTGGCAGATTTGGGGGTTCTTTGGCCTCTACCCGGACTGGCTCTATCTCCGCTAAGAGCTTCCTACACTTTCTCCATGTGCGAATTACACCTCCTGGAGCTTTCGGGGGTTGCTGAATGCAGTCTCCTATCTGATCCCAGAGCTCAAGGGTTAACGTACCTACTTCTGGGTAAAGCAGGCAGTGTTCCCCTAGGTACACCAAAAGTCTCGCTAGCTCTCCGCTGTGAAAACGCAAATTAAATACCCTGGCCAGGATTTTGAACTCTCCCTCACGAGTTCTTTGGCTAGCGGATGGACGCTGTCGCTGAGGACAGGTCCCCATATTACCTGCGATGGGTCCTCCGAAGTTTCCTCCTCGGGACGAGTCGACGCGTCTTTGGCAAGTAACAGGTTCTGGCGACGTCGCTTCTGGGTAGAGCTCGGAGCGTGGACTGCGGCCACGGGCCCTCGGTGGCCACTGCGCTGTCAGGGGCTCACAGCTGCCCTGAGCGGAACGCGTTTTTCCCTTTGGCGCAAGCCACCGCGAAAGTCGGGAGCAAGCTGTAGGATGCCTCTTTGGACTGCCTCACCGCAGGCCGTCCCTCCGATCGGCTGGCTGCCGGGCGGAGTGCCGTGCTGTCCTCCGGGATGATCCGGACACGGTTCAAGCGCAGAACCGGACCGTGTGATCGCTACTCTGAGGATGACCGCTCGGGGGGTCGCTTACTCACGAGTAGATCACGTCGGGGTCACCAGATGTAGGAATTGGGGCCGCTGAGGGCCATAGGTCCTGGAGGAGACTGATCAAAGAACGATACGAGGCAGTATGGAGGAGGATATGATCAGTAGTTTATTGAGGGAAAACTTCAACATATATAGAAGGGAAAACGCAACGGTGGCAAAACCGTCACCAGGCAGAAATCACATCACTTGTTTACTCAGGTTAATTGGGAATCTCTCTGGGGAAGTTAATTAACTGGGATAAACATTGACATAGGAAGCACCATTGTGCAGGGATTAGGCAGGGGTAAACATGGCATCTATTTGTGCCAGAGATCAGACTGAGACTCGGAGATGAGTGATTTACTCTAATGGGTAACAGAGTAGATATTTGCTCTCTCAGCAGGTCCGCTGGTCAGGTCAAGGAATTGGGTGAATCAAACCCTATCATTTATCCACCCCCCTTAATTTCTCTGCCCGCAGAGCCCACGGCTCAAGGAGCGTTCTCCCGAAGTGGCCTCTGCAAGGGCCGTTTCCATGCCAGATGGGCATGGGGAAACCATAACCAAGGTATGCCCAATTGGTGTTCAAAAACACCACAATCTTCAAGGAGGCTCTTTTTGTGTACTCTAGTGGGGATCCTATTGCTTTTGCTAAGGTAGCAAACTTTAGAGAAAGCAAACCCTTTGTTTATTTTTTGACTTGTTCCTTTGACCCTGCTGTAATGGCAGATTGTTAACATAGTATTTTTTCTGGTAACCAAAATACCAGGAGAGTAAAGTGCTAGTGAAAATTTTGATCATGCATCAATTCGCTGTATCCATATTTCTAGGCTCCAGAAGTTCCATGGTTTATGATTTTTCTTTTCAATGTTTATGTTTACTTATCTTTTGTATACAACATGTTCAACTGTCAGCTACCAAGGGAAGCAATACTTTTGTGAGGCTTATACAAGACTTTATATAACCCCGAAAAGCCAGCAACATTGTTCCCCTGATTTGTAGTTAAACTCAGGCTATAATTATTATCCAGTGCCTGGCACATACTGTAGTAGGAATTAGAGCCTTTTTCTTATGTTTCTAATACAGGTCCATGTCTTACAATAAATTATTCCAACTAAGTTGTATGTGGAGACAGGTGTATAACTAGCCAGAACTCAAAGTCTTTTCAAATTTTGAAAGAGGGGATCACCATTTCCTGCTAAACAGATAAAAATGAAGAACAGCTAGATCAGTAGCCATATTCTGTAAAACTATTTTCTTTTGTCTTCGTGTCTTTTTTTTAAATGGGGGGGGGGGGGGATGAATGAATTAATTGCACTCCTTTGTCTTATTGTTGATGTTTGACCTGTTTGGCAAAGGAACGGAAGTTGCCACAAGTTTACACAGTTTTTCTTTCAAAGAAAAAAAAATCAGACTATGATAAACAATAATTTTCATTATAATCTTATTCTTGAGAAAGTCTGGAGCCTTTCATGATGGCTGCTATCTAAGAAGCCTGATAAACATTTTGAAGATTAAATACTTAGAGGTATATATGTGATGGTAAAATGAAAACCAAGTTAAGTACTGAAGTATGAGCTGATCGTTCACATTAATCAGGTTGTGAATTTTCTCATTGCAGGCGCACCCCCCAATAAAGGACTCAGACACCGGTAAAAGTGGATAACAGCATCGGGCCACATTTATTGATTCATGCCCTAGTCCGAATTATAAATTTCTATTGGTAAAACGACCAATCATAATTCCTAAGGCAAGCAGGCCGAAGTAACACTGGTAAGGTACCACCCCAAAATTGCCAACGGCAATTGGTTACAATGTATCAAATTGTATCAATTTGTTTGTTTACAACAAACAAATTGTTGACCGTAGTCAATATCTAACTAATGACCCCACCCTCTGACGCGTATCCGTGGAATCACGGGGTGATGCATGCTGGCTAGCTATCGCCATCACCCCGTCGCCTAGTTCGTCATTGACCGGACAACGTTTAACCAACTTATGCCTGTCTATTGTTGTCCAGTCAATTGCGAACCTGCCGGATACCTGTGGGTCATAATGTTTACCTTACCAGTGATACCCGCCCATGTGACCAAGTCAACAGCATCACAGAAACCCCTATATCAAACCATAGCAACAGTGTGGGATGGGCGAAAAAACCAGGACCCGAGAGCCAATTGTGGGTCCCAGCCAAAAATTCCCACCCGGCCCCGAAGCGACCAAAATATCACACTGTTAACTAGGGAGGGGGTGGAGGGGAAAAACTTCTCCGCTCCGTCGCTTCGGAAAATGGCAGCTCGGCTGCCTCATGGCCACCCCTTTTATAAGGGAGCTGGCCACGCCCCTAACTACCCGGATGCCTTCGTCCTATGGGGGGGGGCCGCAAAGGGTGCGGCGGCCATTTTGGCGCCGCGCTTGCATTGCAGGCGCACCCCCCAATAAAGGACCCAGACACCGGTAAAAGTGGATAACAGCATCGGGCCACATTTATTGATTCATGCCCTAGTCCGAATTATAAATTTCTATTGGTAAAACGACCAATCATAATTCCTAAGGCAAGCAGGCCGAAGTAACACTGGTAAGGTACCACCCCAAAATTGCCAACGGCAATTGGTTACAATGTATCAAATTGTATCAATTTGTTTGTTTACAACAAACAAATTGTTGACCGTAGTCAATATCTAACTAATGACCCCACCCTCTGACGCGTATCCGTGGAATCACGGGGTGATGCATGCTGGCTAGCTATCGCCATCACCCCGTCGCCTAGTTCGTCGTTGACCGGACAACGTTTAACCAACTTATGCCTGTCTATTGTTGTCCAGTCAATTGCGAACCTGCCGGATACCTGTGGGTCATAATGTTTACATTACCAGTGATACCCGCCACACGGGGAGGCTTGCAAAGGCTCACCGCCCCCCCCAAGACCGTCAGCTCGGTCGACAGGCCTGCTCGCCATTCCAGTAATCCAGAGGTCCATACCTCCCTGCGACAGATGGGCCCCATCCCCTGAGTAAAGCTCGTAAATTTGCAGACTGATGGCGGGGAGGCTAATGACGCATCCCCCGCCCTTGTCAAGGGAACCGGGCCATAGCCCCGTTCACGGAGCGTCGGCTCTGGCAAGAGCCCCGAGGCCGAACGCCCCCCTGTAAGCGCACCGCGGTATCGTGTCCGACGTGCGGATGCACCCTGTCCCAGTCGGGTACCCACTCTGTCGCCGCAGCATAACGCGCTGCCCCATGCAGCGTAACGCGCTGCCCTGTGCACCTGGCCACGGCCCACCAGGCATACTGTCACCGGTGTAAAACGACACCCAGGGTCTGTCAAGTAAAAAAGGGAAGGGGGGGGGGGAGAAATAGTGCAGTGACTAAAACTGGTACTCACAGTTGAGGAGGGTGAAGACAAAACAGAAAACATTGTGATCCCCACCCTCCCATGCGGCGTATTTCAGCCCTGTAGTACCAAAAACAATTGCAGCAGAAGCCGCCCCTCTGCAGAGCGAACAGGCGCCGCAACGAGCCCCTGAGAGGCCAACACTGTCTAGTGCTTTCCCACCACCCTCCAAATTGGGATTTAGGAATAGAAGACCCACCTTGGTGACAGAAAAACGCGCCCTGGTGCGTGCCACACAGTGCACGGAAATCCTGTAGGGCACCAACCGGACAGATGTCTGTCGAGGAACATCGTAGCAGTCTACACCACTGCCTACGCCGTGCTGATTCGTTTTAGAGGAGCGTATCCCCAACTGAGCCCAATATTGTCCACACAGACATCTTCGAGTTCCAGTGCCCTACGACTTGCATCCGCCTTAGACAGCATCCCAAGCTCGCTGATGCGGAGCGCTCCAAAAAAGGCCACCGTTGTAGCCGCATGAAGTGGGCTGCCTCATTTATCCAAACAGAGGCCTGGCCAGCCCCGGGCCAATTGGGTAAAAACCCTGGGAAATTCTTGCATCCGCCTTATTCAGCATCTCAAGCTCGCTGACGCGGAGCGCCTCCAAAAAGGCCACCGTAGTAGCCGCATGAAATGGGCTGCCGCACCTATCAAAACAGAGGCCAGGCCAGCCCCGGGCCAATTGGGTAAAAACCCTGGGAAAATCTTGCAACCACCTTACTCGGCATCTCAAGCTCGCCGATGCGGAGCACTCCAAAAAGGCCACCGTTGTAGCCGCATGAAGTGGGCTGCCTCATTTATCAAAACTGAGGCCAGGCCAGCCCCGGGCCAATTGGGTAAAAACCCTGGGAAAATCTTGCAACCGCCTTACTCAGCATCTCAAGCTCGCCGATGCGGAGCGCTCCGAAAAGGCCACCGTCGCAGCCGCATGAAGTGGGCTGCCTCATTTATCAAAACTGAGGCCAGGCCAGCCCTGGGCCAATTGGGTAAAAACCCTGGGAAAATCTTGCAACCGCCTTACTCAGCATCTCAAGCTCGCCGATGCGGAGCGCTCCGAAAAGGCCACCGTCGCAGCCGCATGAAATGGGCTGCCTCATCTATCAAAACAGAGGCCAGGCCAGCCCCGGGCCAATTGGGTAGAAAAGACCCCTGGGTAAATCGGGTAGCGGTCGCCCGGGAAACGCCCGCGCACGCACACCCACCCTTCACAAACATGTCTCACACGGAAGTCATTGGTGCTGTCCACACGACCTCCCACTTTGGCCATAAAAGCCAACCCGACAGCTGAGATGCTATGGTGCTTGGTGCAAGGCCCTGGGCATACAGGTAAACCATGAACCGCAGAACATGGGCTACTGGGATCGGCCAGGTTCCTGGCAGTCGAAATCGGGTACATAATGCTCTGAAGGAACTAACTGCGTGGTGATACACCTTACTCATACATGGCGCTAGTGACAGGCCAATCGCCCGGTTCACCTCTCCTTGTCAACGTTCCATCTCTCGTCCGGGAGTAGCGAGGGAAATTCCTCCGCATCCGGGGCCGAGGCACGGAACCGGGAGATCTGCAGGCGGGACAAAGCAGCAGCAATATCATTATCAACCCTTGGGACATGCCCGGCCTTGAAGGGAACGTTGAGGCACAGGTTGCATAACACAAACCAGCGCACTAGCTCCATAACCCCGGGCAATTTGGAAATCTGTGCCTTGGCGATGCGGACAACAGCCGCGTTGTCGCGCCAAAATTGCACAACCGAGTTGGCCCACTCCTTGCCCCATAGCATCAAAGCACCCAGGACAGGGAAACATTCCAGATACGTGAGACCATGCAGGCAACCCTTGCCTGCCCAGGATGGTGGCCACCCACCATAGGCCCACTTCCAATTGAAGGACATCCCATAAACCCAGGAATCCTGAGGCATCGGACTGCATCTGGAAGCAAGGGGGAGCCAGGAGATCAGACCCCAAAATGACACCCCGTTGAACTACCTCTGGATCTATGGCCAGACAAGCACGTCTGCCCCGATACCCCGGGTAAATCTAAGCCTATGGTGGGGCCTGGATAATCCCGCCATGGCGTCGCACCAGCGCAGAGCAAATGCCCTGCCCGGTACGACGACCCTGCCAGCGAAATTAGGGTGACCATGTAGCACCAGAAGTTCCCTCAGTGATGCCATGCGCTCGGCCAGCAAGTCCGAGATAAGGGCAACTAGCCTTGACACCTTATCCCACTGCAACCTAGAATCTTGCGCTACCGTGTTACTCTCCACCCCGGAAGACTAGCTGTGGAGATGGGCCCACGGTCTTTTCGGGCGCTAAAG
This sequence comes from Bradypodion ventrale, assembly GCA_035047345.1. Classification (NCBI taxonomy): domain Eukaryota; kingdom Metazoa; phylum Chordata; class Lepidosauria; order Squamata; family Chamaeleonidae; genus Bradypodion; species Bradypodion ventrale. Next base: position 324,441,325 of record JAWDJE010000002.1, on the reverse strand, counting down.
GGACACCAAGTTCCTCCATTAGCGTCTGAAATGTGTTGAGGAGACGTGTGTACGTGTCCCAGCCCCGTTCAGCCCCGAATAAAACCATCCAGGGAATGGGCTACAGACCGGGGCCCTGACCTGCGGACAAAAGCCCACTCTAGGAAAGTGGTGAAACGCTCGAATACCGAGCCCCAATGGAATAGCCAAAAGGCATGGCATCATTGAAATAATCTGCTCCCCGGGACGGGGGTGCAGGGACAGGGCCAACGACCCCGCCCGCATAGACCCTCTTGTCAAAGCTGGCAGCAGCCACCTCCTCCCTCCCCTTAAGGGATAAAAGATTGGGGGCATCCTGAGGGGACCTATTACCCCTGAAAGGGATCCGGAACCCCTGCCTAGAACCCTGAAGGAGATAACCCATATCCTCTCCCTTCGGGTACAATGTGAGGCAACGCTCCAACATGTCCCCTTAAATGGGGAGGGAGACCATCGGTGGACTAGATCCATCTGTGGCAGTCTTGCCAGCCCCCTGTCTGCCTCACCCTCTGCCCCGCAGCCTTCTAGGCCTGGGACAGGCAGAGGCCGCATGGGGGCCAACACAGGTGGGACACTCCTGTCTGTATTAGCAATTCTTTCCATTGTATGAGCCATTGGACAAGAAAGTCCAGCACAGCAGGCGGGCTGGAACCCCCCGCCCCGCCCCATGGTAGGTGACCTATGCTGGGGCCGCCTGCTGGACCGCATGCCCACAATGGTATATCTCCCCAGGCGCAGAGCGCGTGGGCGTCACGTACAAAAGCCGCAGCCTCTGGCCTGGCTCATCCCACCTAATCTCGTGGTGCGGGGAAATCCGCCTACGGCATTCCTCGTCACAAGCCAACCACGATGGGCCCTGTAAGGAAAACCATCGCCCGGCAGGCATTGTCCAAATACTGGACCATCGGAATTGCCAAATCCGGCCGGGCCCTAAGGTACACCGCCTTGCATACGATGCAGGCCGGCAACCATTTGGCCCACCTACTTGGCGGCTTTCAACAACGTGCCTGCTACTATCCTCCTCATTCTGCCCCTCCCTCTCCTCCTTGGTGGGCACTCTGTTTAGGAGTGAGAAGATATCCACATACTCCCCCCGCCAAATTTACTCTCTGGTGGCCTGAGCCAAGTGGTCACTCAGCGGTAAGGAATAGGGGCTTGGACCAACCCAGCCACCCAAAACATTCCCCTCAGGGTAGGGAACACCCCCCACCACGGGGCCCTGAGTGGTAAAAAGCTCCCCCCATAGAAGCAATGTGTGCGGTGTACTGGCTTGGACCGTATACTCACATGCTGCACCCCCGTGGGCCGCCCCCACCAGGGGTTCCGGCCCACTGGGGGCGTCGGAGCTCACGACCGACGTAGAGCTCATCATCGGGGCCTGACCTGCACTCGTCTGCTGGCTGGGGAGCTGCGGGGCAGTGGCCGAAGCCACGCCACCCGCCTGAGGCAGCTCAACCCTGCCCGCCGCCTGTTGTCCTCCCGCCGACGGCGCAGCAAAAGGGACGCCAAAGGGAGCCCCAGCCTGGCTGGCCCGAGCTAAAGATGCTTCGAGGGCCGCCAGGCGGGCCAGCAAGGCCTGCACGTCGATCTAGGGCCAAAGGCCGGCTGGCCCGCCAAGTCCAGGCGCGGTTACAGGTCCCTGTACCCCTGGACCCAAATTGGGCCATTGCCCAACACCGAAGCCCGGTAGGGTCGGTGCAGGAACCTGCCAAGGTAGGGGACCACACCACCCGCCCAGGCTAGAAGGCCCAGGAGGAAGAGAGGCAGGCACAACAGGATGGGCAGAGAGAGTAGCGGTGTCCACCGCTCGCGGGCCGCGGGCCAGAGCCCCTGCCGCGCCCGCATTCCGATCCCCCGCATCCGGCCACGGGGCGATGGACCCCATTCCGCCGGCCCCGGCGGGGGCCTGGACAGGCGGCTGCTGGGGAGGCACGACCGTGGTCCTCCGACCCGGGTTGGGCCTCCTCACAGCTCGAGCCGCACTCAAAGCTACCTTCTTCTTCGAAGGCATCTCAATCGTAGGAAAGGGAAGCCGAAAAGAAGATTCGCCGCCAAAAGGCTTCCCGCGAGGTAAGGAGCGACGGAGACACGGGGGAAAAACTTCTCCGCTCCGTCGCTTCGGAAAATGGCAGCTCGGCTGCCTCATGGCCACCCCTTTTATAAGGGAGCTGGCCACGCCCCTAACTACCCGGATGCCTTCGTCCTATGGGGGGGGGCCCGCAAAGGGCGCGGCGGCCATTTTGGCGCCGCGCTTGCATTCTCATTCTCATTTATTCGATTTATATCCCGCCCTACTTAGCCAGGGCCAACTCAGGGCGGCTATGAATTTTGCAACAACAGGCCCTCGGCAGGCCCAGCGTTGTGAGAAAGATTGGCACATCAAATGGTTCTTTTTTCTGTTTGTTCATACCAGTTTTGTCGTTTAAACTCTAAGGTGCTGTGGTTTAGTTTACAAGAGGCCAAGCTGCAATTATGAATAATTTAGAATATATAGAATGCTTTGGGTAAAACTGACATTTCAAGTCCCATCAATTGTATGTTGCCATCCCTTTTTAAACCTCTGAATTGGAGGACGGGGAGCTAGCAAACTGTACCCTACAGTTCATACAAGGCCCCATAGGCCATTTTTTTACCCATGCTCTCTGTTGTTACGCATGTTTTGGAGGGGGAAAATGCAAAATGGTGCCTCCTTCCATCAAAACTGCAAATAATTGTCCAGGCAATTTCTGTCTTCCTCTTCCCTGTCTTCTTTGAAAAATCTGCAATTTTGGAATACTTCTTGGCCCAGTATGGCTCGTAGCCTCCATGTGGGGAACCAAAGACAATTTAGTGTGGTTAACCTTGTATAGCAGGGAATTGAGGAGTGACAAGATGGATGTTTGTGTGCCGCCGCGCCCTCCCGGCGCCGTCATCAGCCGGGAGGTTGTAAAGTAGCTCTCCGTGGTCTCGGGGAGTTCGAAAATGCCGCCGCCTGTGCCCTCCCGGCTCTGTCATCAGCCGGGAGGTTGAAAAGGAGCTCCCCGTGGCCTCGGGGAGTTCAAAAACGCCGCTGCCATGAGCCACTGTACCCTCCTGACCCGTTATTGGCCAGGAGGAGGATAAGGACAGTAACTCTTGATTCTGTTTCTTTGGGGTGGTTCTGCTGCTGGCAGTCTTTGTGGGGCTTTTGAAATGAGTTTCCCATTTGTTCAAAATGCCTTGATATTATGTACTTTTGTTGATCTTTATACTTTGTATTTGAATTGTAATTATTGATTGTTGATATTTTGATGCTGTGATTTTGTGTCATTGTGGATTTCTCTGATTATTTATTGGTATTTGTGTTCATATGTATTATTATATTGCTGGAACTGTATTTGTATTGATTGTTGTAGCCGCTCTGAGTCGGCCTTGTGCTTGAGAAGAGCTGGGTATAAATCCAATAAATAAATAATAAATAAAAGACCAATGAGTAGAATGGTAAATGACCCATGGGCCAGCAGTTGTCTGTGCTACCACTGACAAAAGAATAGTACGCTACTGTTGCTACCCTGTCTGTATTACTGTAACCTTGACTGATAGAAGAAACTATTTCAGGAGCAAAAAGAAAGCTCAGGAAAATGCATCTTTTCTGCTGTTACACTTTAAAATGATAAAATCTTTTTTGTTACGTTTGTTTGCAAACAAATATGCAGAGGGATCTGGTGTTTATAGTCCAATGATTACATTTGCTTTAAAAATGTTTCTACCTTTGGAGATTAGAGGGTTATGTTTTGCCACTTGAGAAAATATTTTTCTATGTATGTGATTACTGTCTTTCTAATGAGACATTTTGAACCTTTATACATATAAGGTTAGATTTCAATTCATTCTCACTACCATTTTTTAATACCCACTTTGTATTTCTTCATCAGTAATTCTGATTCATGTGATCTTTCATTTTGAATAGTTGTATAGCGTCATCATCAGTTGCTACTCATGTCTGAGTATACATTTCCCCCCTGAGAATCCTTTTCAGAGTTGAGGAATGTGACAAATAGGAAAAATGCCATTGGCGTGAATTTGTTTAAGGTGGACCCCAACTTGCCATGAATTGACCCACACACTGTGATCAGGGAGCCATCTCCTGCGGCACGTATGAAATGAGACATGCAGGATTTGACACCGGGACTACAATGGACTGCCACAACCTTGAGGACATTGACAAAGGTGCGCCTTAATAGACAGTCCATCTGGCATGGCCTCTTCCGCCTCCATGACCGTTAGGTATCAGAACAGTGAAGTGGTTCCTCCTATACCCGTCAACTTTTGGATTTGAAAATAAGGGAAATTTTGGCCACACCCCCTCTGTGGGCATGGCCAAATCTGTGGGCATGGCCAAAAATAGCCATGTGACTTGCTGGGCTCTAGTCATGCCTGCCACATGGCCATGAAAATGTCTGCAAACACAGACAGCACTGGCTCTTTGGCTGTAAATGGAGATGAGCACTGCACCCTAGAGATGGATATGACTGGCAGATTTTACTTTCTTAGGATCAAAGATCTCTGCAGATGGTGATTGCAGCCGTGAAATAAAAAGGCGACTGATGCTTGGGAAATAAGCTACGAGAAACCTGGAGAGCATGGTTAGAAGTAGAGGCATCACCTTGCAAACAAAAATTGCATAGTCAAAGCAATGGTATTCCCGGTGGTAATGTATGGGTGTGAGAGCTGGACCATTAGGAAAGCTGAGCGCAGAAAAATATATGCCTTTGAAATGTGGTGTTAGAAATAGGTTGATCCTAGAAGAAATCAACCCTGACTGCTCATTAAAGGTCAAATAGTAAAGATGACGCTAAAGTACTTTGAACATCCAATGAGAAGAGAGGATTCACTTGAGAAGGCCTTGATGCTGGGAAAGGTGGAGGACAAAAGAAGGGGGTGGCCAAAATAAGATGGCTAGATGGTATTGTAGATGCAATGGGCACAAAGCTGTGTGGGCCGAAGAACCCTTTCCCCATTTTCTTGGGGGAATTTTGTTTTGTTTCTTGTTTACTCAGTGGCTTAAGTGACTAAGATGCTGACTGGGAAGCAGAAGGTCAGCAGTTCGATTCCCGAGTACTGCAGGATGGAATGAGCTCCCGTCTTTATCGCAGCTCCTACCATCCTAGCAATTCGAAAGCAAGAAATTGCAAGTAGATAAATAGGGACCACTTTGGTGGGAAGGTAACAGCGTTCCATGTGCTCTGGTGTCTTCTACCACCGGCAACAAACAACCCAGCTGGGGGTGAGGAGAAGGAGGAGGAGGATGACTGGGGGTGAGGAGGAGGAGGAGGAGCCTGAGCGGTGTGAAGGCTAGCTACCGCGGCGGCAGCGGCGAGGCCTCCGTCAGGAGCTGGGTGGGGGCCGCCCGGACTGGAGACCACCACCCCCAGCCAGGGGTGAGGAGGAGGAGGAGATTAGCAAGGTTGCCGTTGCCTGGGCGGGAGGCGAAGAGGTCTTCTGGTGGGCAAATCCATTGCAGCAGCGCTCCCGGCCTGAAGAGGCCCTCCCGGCCACGCCACCGGTCAGCGTTTCTGGGCCCTGTCCTCCCCTTCATAAGACTCTGGAGGCAGGGTTTTTTTGTGGGTGGTTTCAGTTGAATTGTTTTCTATTTTGATGTGGTGCTGATATTTTGCATTTTGTGGATTGTTTTGCTTTATATTGTGATTTGTGTTATTGTATTTACTTGAAACATTGTATTTATTATTGTATTTTGAACATTGTATCTTGTATCTTATATGTAAACCCCTTGGGTTGCCCTGGGGTCATTTATATGTTGTTAACTGCCCTGAGTCGGCCATGTGTTGAGTAGGGCGGGATATAAATTGAATAAACATAACAAACAAACATAACAAGAGGAGGACTGGGGGTGAGGAGGAGGAGGAGCCTGAGCGGCAGGAAGGCTAGCTACCGCCGCTGCCACGAGGCTGCCATCTGGAGTTGGTGGGGGCCGCCTGGACTGGAGACCACCACCCCCCAGCCGGGGGTGAGGAGGAGGACCAGTTGAGCAGCCCCCTGCTCCGGAGGCTCTGTGGCGGTGGTAGCTGGCCTTCCCGCTACTCAGCTGCTGCTCCTCCTCCTCACCCCCGGTTGGGGGTGGTGGTCTCTGGTCTGGGCGGCCCCCGCCCGGCTCTGGGTGGAGGCCTCGCAGCGGCGGTGGTACCTGGCTTTTCCACCGCTCAGCTCCTCCTCCTCATCACCCCCGGCTAGAGGTGGTAGTCTCTGGTCCAGGCAGCCCCCGCCCGGCTCCAGACAGAGGCCTCGCAGCGGCGGTGGCGGTAGCTTGCCTTCCCGCCGCTCAGCTGCTGCTCCTCCTCCTCTTCACCCCCAGCTGGGGTTGGTGGTCTCCGGTCCGGGCAGCCCCCACCCGGCTCCAGACGGAGGCCTCGCACTGGCGGCGGTAGCTGGCCTTCCCACCGCTCAGCTGCTGCTCCTCCTCCTCACCCCTGGCTGGAGGTGGTGGTCTCCAGTCTAGGTGGCCCCCACCCAACTCCGGATGGCAGCCTCACGACGGCGGTGGTAGCTAGCCTTCCCGCCGCTCAGGCTCCTCCTCCTCCTCACCCCCAGTCCTCCTCCTCTTCACCCCCGGCTGGGGGTGGTGGTCTTCGGTTTGGGCAGCCCCCGCCCGGCTCCAGATGGAGAGAAATAAGGGGAGATATGGGGAAATTAATAAAACAGGAGGGGGCGAGAAGAGGGGCAAAAATAAGGGGTTTTCCCGGGTAAAATGGGATGGTTGAGAGGTATGGTTCCTCCTCCACTCATTATGCCATTGGGTCCAATATGATGGTTTCCAGTGGCATTTCCTCCATTGAGGGGGACCATCAACACCTGTAGCAGTTGGCCCCTTTAGGGAGTCAGATTATTTACTGCCGCCCAATACTCAGCATTGAGCCGCTGGCTGTATGGTCTACTCCATTACCATAACAGGATGTCCGGCCAGACAAAAGTGGTACAGTTTATACGATAGGGCAAAACACCCATGCTCATTCTTAGGCCTGCAAAGTGTGTAAAATGTCTTTCTAAAATAGGCAAAACATTTTGGAGGTATGGCATAAACCTACGACAGAGGAATCCTCTTGACCAGGGATTCTCAACCTGTGTCCTGTGGCACCATTTCATGTGGCCACCTATTGCCTCCACCACACCAGGAAGTGCCGTGTGGTGGAGGAAGGGCAAAATGGCTGATGACCCCCAATGCTGTCTGAGGGAGTGTGACCCAGCCCCCAGCTTTAAAAAGTTGAGAACTCTTGCTCTTGACAATACACAGCACTATAATGCCACTTCACAAATTTCATGAGATGTGAAAGAAAAGTTTTACCTTTTGTTTCTGAGACCACACTTCCTACATTTCTAAAATCACATAATTGGCCATGTTGCCAATGTTGTGGTATATTACCACTGCAGGTTGGAATGTGATTTGTGACAACTCATATTCAAAAGAAAGTCTTAGTCATAAGTGTGCCACATTACTTACGATTTTGTTTTTTGCACTGAAACAAACTAATGCAGCTACCTCTTTGAAAATAATTGATTACTTGCTAACCTTTTTGTTTGGTGCTACATAGCATATTCACCTGCTCCTGTTTTGATCTTATAAATATGCCATCCAACTGAAAAGCTTCATTTAGGCCACCCTTTTTCATTGCAAAATCATGGATTATCTCCCTGGAATCATTTTCTTTTGCACACTGAAACTCAATAGGATAAAGTAACCAGTCATTCTAACTGCTCTTGTCCTACAGTAAAATGCCTGTGGCTTTTGAAAAAATGCTTGTCTGCTGAAACGTCTTTCAGCTTCTGCCAGTCACCAGCAATGTGCAAACAATCTGCTATCCACACTTCGCTGAAAATTAGATGCACTTGTTTGCTGTAAATCTCGTTTATAAGTCAGGGTAGTTCACATTCTTTTTCCAAAGCAGACTTGAAGATTCTTTTTTCCAGATGTAAATTTTACAAAAAGGATTCTTATCTGTATGACACATGCAGTAGACATTTATTAACATACATAAGAAAGGGGAAAAAAACCTATTAAAATTGTAATACTGTACTCAATATATACTGATAACAAAAGATGAATACAAGTCACATTCTGCAATTACATGAGGTGCTCAAACTGGTTACCATCAGCATTCAGACACTTCTGAATATGGCAAACCACTGCTTGAGCAACATTGGCCAAAGTGTCCACTTGTATTGATGTGTATGCTGTTTCAATTCCTTCCTGAAGTATCACGAGTGTAACTGGTTTTCTATGATATACCACATCCTTTAAGGTCCCCCATAGGTAGATGTCAAGGGGTGTTAAGTAAGGAGAACGTAGGAGAAACTAAACCACACCACTTCAAAATGGCTTTGCATTCCTCGAATAACAACCATGTTTCTCTCATTTTCGTTGACTGTCCTGCCTGTTGCATGGTGACACTAGAATTCATTCTTTTGAGTGAATGTCATACTACACATTGCTACTATAATTCAATTCAACTTCAGAAAGTAAGGCATAGATAACATCTCTTAAAATGTGCATATGTTTTTGGCACACTCTCTATAGTTAGGGTGCTGGCTTTTAGGTCAATAACCAAGATTATTGTTATGTTTTACTTCTCCCAGCAAATGCCCTTCCAGACTGCCTGCACCTGAAGAACTCCAAGATTGATAATTCTTCAGAAAGCACAATTTATGGCAGTGCCAGATCAGCCATATAGCAGGAGTAGCAAATGCTATGGGTCCCACGTCTCTGCAGCCCTCTCCCCTACCCCACTCAGTTAGAATGAAAATCCAAATTTAAATATTCCATGCATTTGTGCGGATATTCAAAAGATGTTCACTCGAAGAGACTCACCAATGCCTCATTGGAGCATTCAATGCACGCCAAAGAGAAAAGATGTGAACAAATTTATGTTGAGCAAGGGCCTCTTGACACGATTTGCTACAGGCCTCACTTCAGGGGTGCCCAAACTTTTTGCACCGCAGGCCTTACCACACCCCTGGAAGCGGATGCATTTTCGCATGCACATCTGCATTCATTTCTGGGTGCAGTGCAGACACACTCACGCAAGCATAAACGCATCCACACCCACTTCCGGGTTCGGTGTGGATGTGTTCGCGCATGCGTGAACACATCTGCATTTTTGAAGGAGGGTGGCGGGAGTAAAATGGGTGGGGGTGGCATGGGCCAGATGGAATGGTGTCACTTCTGGGAGCGGCAAGGGCAGCACGAGCTGGATGGAATGGCATTGGTGACCATATCCAGCCCACGGGCCGTAGTTTAAACACCCCTGATTTACGGGAAGAACATGTCTAAGTGTCTCTTAAATTAGAGCTTGGAGGGTAAAAAGTGTTATTTAAAGAGATGGCTATTGGCACCATATGTTTTCAGTAAATTTATGGAAACTGGTTCAAAGTAACTTTTTAAAAAAGTATTAAGCTCAAAGCAATGGCCCTGATTGGTTATAATGGGAAAGAAGTAGAAAGGAGCATAATAATGGTGGTGGTGATGAATTCATCTTTAGACTCTGTTCCATTAAAATAAAGCACTCAAGGTCACTCACAGACATAGTTAAAGCAGGTTTTAACAACAAACGCACAAAAAAGCATGGTACAAGCAATGAGCAATGTCACAAACATCAGTAAACAATTTATTAGTATTAATTAGTATTTATTAATAGTATTTATTAAGTATTAGTAAGATAGTTCATCCATTTAATCTGTATCATTTCCCCATTCCTTCAAAGCACCCTTGATAAGCAAGCATATTGAGTTCAAAGAATTATTATTTGATAATGTGAATTGAAGGCATTGGGCACCAAACTGGTTCAGAATCAAGACCTTATTAGGCTATAAAGACTTAAAATTTTCATGCACTTCACTAGGATCCTTATATGGACCTAGATTCCTGCATTTATTCTGTAATAAAAAAGAACAAAAGGCAATGTTATCCTTTAGAATTTATTCTGCTGAGCAGGATTTTTACTTGTGTACACATTTTGGGGTGCAGGTGGCAGGTAGCATTCTTCTTGGTGGTCTCCACAAAGAGAATACATGTTTAACCATCTCTGTCCCCACGATTGTGTTGGCAGGACTTTATGCATGGTAGATGTTTGATAGGATACTGGCTTTATGTCTTTAAATCAATATATAGGTTCACTCCCAGTTTAATTACATATATAGACTTCTGTGTAGAAAAGAGGAAAGACAGAAATTCACTATCTAAAATGTTGCTTTTCTTCTGTGCTGCTTCCAATAAGCATGTAATATCGTAGATAAAGGGAAGCAAGTTTCCATAAATATTATCAGTTATGATCTATAATTTAATCTTATGTTTTATATCTCTTCAAAGTAATGAAACTGCAACCTGAGCTAAACCCTCCTACATCTTCTGACTCCAGAAAAAGGCATCTTCCTCAAATTCTTGACCCATAATCCTTAGCCTAATGTACAACTACATTAACAGTGTCAATTAATTACATTAGAAGACAGGACTTTATATATCTAGAACATACCTGTCAACCATCCCGTTTTACCCGGGAAAACCCTTTATTTTTGCCCCTCTTCCCGCCCCTCCTGTTTTATTATTTTCCCCGTATTTTCCCTTATTTTCCCAGCCAGGGGTGAGGAGGAGGAGGAGCACCAGCTGGGCCGCGGTGGGAAGGCCAGCTGCCGCGTGGCCTCTGTCTGGAGCCGGGTGGGGGCCACCCGGACCCAGAGACCACACACCCAGCCGGGGGTGAGGAGGAGGAAGAGCATCAGCTGGGCCGCGGCAGGAAGGGCAGCTACCGCCACGGCTGTGTGGCCTCCATCCAGAGCCGGGCAGGGGCCGGCCGGACCCGGAGACCACACACCCCGCCGGGGGTGAGGAGGAGGAGGAGCCCCAGCTGGGCCACAGCAGGAAGCAAGTGGGCGGGTACCTCGGAAGCCAGGGCGGCGGGTGGGTAGGCGGCACCGAGGTTCAGCCCCATCCGGGGCTTTGATTGTGTGGAGTCGTGAAAGTAGATCGGGGTTTCCCCTTTAATATCAGTGGGTGGGGGTTGCGATCCCCCTCTCCGCTGGGTCCCCTGGGGCCAGAAGGGTTGGGGGGACAGATCCCTTTTGTCCCCCCAACCCTCAAGGACCCACGGGACCCAGGAGAGGGGGATCGCAACCCCCCCACTGATATTAAAGGGGAAACCCCGATCTACTTTCACAACTCCACACAATCAAAGCACCATAAGGCAATATCCACCATCTAATACAAATTGGAGGATCTATTAGAACTAGCTACAGTTGAATCAGTATCATATAGATGCCAATTTCAGAAGTACATCTACTTGGACATTTGTCAGGTCTACTACACTGATTACACAGTACTGGTTCAAAACTAGGAAGCAGAAATAAAATTTTACCCAGTTCTCAGTTTCATAGAAAGTTCCTGTTGAATTACTGTATTTCATATATGGATTTTTAAAGCACAGGTGTCTTCAGCCAACATTTAATATTGTAATGTAGTATCATATCCTTATATTCCTATGGAACTAATGAGAATGGAGCTACCTGGTTTGATCCAGAATTGGATGCTTCCCTAAACCAGGGGTGCCCAAACCTTTGGGGCTGTGGGTCAGTCATGTGATTCAGTGGGCTGGTCACAGGGTTCCTCCACCGGAAGCAGAAGTAAAATGTGCCGTGCAATCTGTTTTGCAACAGGATAAGATAGATTTTAAGTTGCCATTTTCTCTGCTTAAACCAGGAGTGCCCAAACTATGGCCCATGGGCCAGATCTGGACCCTCATGCCAATCCATCTGGCAGGCATGTTTTACTTCCACTTCCGGGGGCAACAAGGACACCCCTGCCCTAAACAGTTGTTTAGATTATATCCAGTAATAAAATAGTTTTCATGTCAGGGATTCATAATGCCAAAATATGTCCTTCAGTAACTTAAACACACTCAGAATATAAACAACCTCCTTTTGCTCTCCTGTGTTATAACTTCCTCTATTGTCTAATTAAAATACTGATCAATTACTTTACATTTTTAAAGGAAAACCTGCAGAAGTATGACATTACTGTATTTGTATGGGGGTATAATTTAGGCTCTGTAATTTTTCAAAATAGAAATCAGAAAGAAAGAAAAAAACTTAAAACAAAGAATCAGTCAACTGGGTTAAAATTTGACAAGTGTAAGGCCTGTTTTGAATTATTCAGATGTTTTTGGTTTCTGAAGGTCAAAAAAAAACCAAAACAAACGGCAGTGGGATTGTAGAAAGAACATCAATAGCAGTAAAAATTTAGCTACTATTTTAAATTAGATTAAACTCTGAGGGACAAATCCTAAAGTTTGCTGTGCCAATCAAGTAAGTGGTTAGGATGGGAAACGGTAGCCACTACAGTAGCACAGCACTGCAAGCTATGAAATTCCACTCACATTGCAAGTGGATGTGGTATGTTTGTTCTGTTTTTTTAAAAGGAGATAAATATAGTCTCTGATGAGGGCATTGATTTATTGTTGTTGAGCCTTGGCTTCAGTGCAGTAACACATAGCTGTGGATCCATCCATTAATAGAACATTTGTCTGTTAATAGAACAAGTGGTTCTTAGAGCAAATTAAGCCTGAACTTTCTATGTAGCCAATATGATCAAGCTGAGGCTGTTTTACTTTGGGCATATTACGAGAAGGCAGAACTCTCTGGGAAAGACAATACTGCTGGGAAAAGTGGAAGGTAGCAGGAAAAGAGAAAGACCAAACAGGAGATGAATTGACTCTGTGAGGGAAGGCTTAGGCTTGGGTTTACAAGAACCGAGCAGGACTGTTGAGGCTGCGACATTTGGAGATCTCTCGTTCATGTTGTTGTTGTTCAGTTGCACAGTCAAGCACAACCTTTTGTGACCCCATTTTAGTGTATGAGAACCAAGACAAAGGAACAGCCGAAGGACTGGCTTAACACATCTTTATTGCATGGTGGTCCGGGGGAACATGAGGTAATGGCGGACGAGCAGCTCAATATATACGGTGGTTATACATTTGAATGTGGCTCCACAATAGCCCATTGGCTACCGCTGGCGTGACGTCATTTCTGGTCACGCCCTTCTTGTCCAGGTGAGGTAGTGGCGGGAATCTTCCCGCGCTGTAGTTCTTTGGGGAATTGGGACCTGTGAGCTGGGCGCTCGCTATTGCCACCAGGTGGTCATTAGCTCGCGTCCTAATTGCAACGGGTTACATTGATATATATGTTAAAGGCATAGTATTGAGAACACAACATCCCTCCCCCCTAGGATGAGACGAAGTCTCTCATCCAAGATGGCTTATTGCAAACGCGCTTTGGGCGTGCTGCAGGCTGGCATGTCCCGGCTCCTTGTCCTGCGACGGGAGAGGGAAACTCATTAGTGACTTGCCGCGGCTCTGCGGCTTTTGGGGAAGGGTCGGAAAAACCGGGGGCACTGGGGACTAATGAAAAACCCCACTTCTCGCTTGGATGGGTGGGGGACCACTCCGGAAAACCCCCCCGGTTTTGTAAATGAAAATCAGAATTATCCCCTAGGGTGTCATTAGAAGGATTCCGCAGGATATCTATGAGGACAGAATCGGATTCCTTTCCCTCCCCCCTAGGTGGGGACCACCGGCCCCCCTCTCCTCCCCCTTGGGCTGAACGGGTGGGGGAGAACCCTAACGTTGAATCCTTTTCCGCGCCGTCCGCGCGTTGTTCGTCCGGAACCCGGCGCCGGAGCTGGTCTGCGTGCCGCCTCCAGAGTAGACCCGCACTGGTCTCCACACAATACGACACGGGACCCGTCTGCCCAATGATGACGCCCGGGACCCAGGCTGGCCCCGCGCTAGCGTAGTTCCTGCAATGCACCGGGGCACCTACTTCGAAACTCTTCGTGGCCGCTAACCCGATGTTCCTCCCTGTGTCCTCCACCCTCGTTGGGTCTAGCCTGGTCAGAATCATGGTCAGCTTCCTACGCATTAAGAGCTCTGCGGGCGAGTACCCTGAAGCTAGGGGGATCACCCTGTATCCCAGCAGGAACTGACACACTTGCAGGTTGAGATCCCCGGGACCCATGCTCCTCAGCGCGTCCTTGGTGGTGCGCACGAGGCACTCTACCTGGCCGTTTGTTGCCGGGTGGAAAGGGGCGGAGGTGATGTGCCGAATGGCGTTGATCTCCGTGAATGCCCTGAACTCAGCGGACGTGAAACAACTAGCGTTATCGCTAATTAGGGTATCGGGTATACCGAACGTGCTAAAGACCCTCCGCAAATGCTTCACCGTCGTTGCTGAAGAGGTGCTAGTAACTGGAATTACCTCCAACCACTTGGAGTAAGCATCCACCACGAGGAGAAAAAGTGTCCCCCTAAATGGTCCCGCAAAGTCGATGTGCACACGCGACCAAGGCCCCTTTGCCGCGTCCCATTCCCTGTGCGGCAGACACGCCTCTTCGGGTCGGGAGCCTTGGCATCTGTCGCAAGTGCCCACCATGTGCTCGATGTCGTCATCTAATTGGGGCCACCAGAAATAGCTCCTGGCCAGAGCCTTGGAGCGTACAATCCCAGGGTGGCTGACGTGCAGCAGTTTGAGCACCCGTGGCCTCAGGGATTCGGGGACTACCACCCGCTGGCCCCACAGAAGGCACCCCCTCTCTATGGACAACTCTAGCCTCTTCCTAAAAAACGGGGCGAACTCTGCCGCCGGGGCGGACGCTGGCCACCCTTTCTGCACCCAGGAGCTGACTAGAGCAAGCGTTTTGTCCTTGCCGGTCGCCTTGGCGATGTCTGCGGGTACAATGGGGGGCGAATCTAAGACCTCTATCAGGAGCACTTGGCGGTCTCGTTCCTCCTCGCCCACGAAGCTGTTAGCGTTGGGGAGGGGAGACCTCGACAGGGCGTCCGCGTGGCTTATTTCTTTTCCCGGGCGGTACACTAACGCGTGCTGATACGCGTTTAAGAAAATGGCCCACCTTACCATCCTAGGGGACAGGATTTGAGGAGTGGGTTTGTCAGCAGTGAAAATGCCCAGCGGGGCTTGTGGTCGGTCACTATGGTGAAAGGACGGTCATAGAGGAAATCGTGGAACTTTTTAGTCCCCGCGATTATTGCTAGCGCCTCCCTGTCTGTTTGAGCGTAGTTTCGTTCCGCTTGGGACAGGGATCTGGAGTAGAATGCTACCGGGGCCTCCCTCCCGTTCTCCAATACGTGGCACAGCACCGCCCCCACCCCTACTGGGGATGCGTCACATATCAGGACCACAGGTCTCTTGGGGTCAAAATGGGTGAGAATGGCGTCAGACGCTAGGAGTTGTTTCAGGTCACTGAATGCCCTCTCCTGGCTCTCGCCCCACTTCCACGCCTCATCCTTCTTGAGTAGCTTGTGAAGTGGCTCTGCTACCGATGCCTTCTGAGGCAGGAAAGAGTGGTAAAAGTTTAAGAGCCCTAGGAACGACTGCAATTCGGGCTTGGAGGTGGGGCGAGGGGCGTTTCGAATGGCGGCTACCTTTGATTTGGAGGGTTTGATTCCCTCGGGGGTCACCCGGAAACCCAAGAACTCAACCTCTTTGGCGAAGAAAATGCATTTGTCTTTTCGCAACCTCAACCCCGCCTTTTCGAACACCGCCAGCACTTTGTCCAGCCTTTCAGCCAACTCTGCCTCACTCCCCCCCGTTATCAACACGTCATCAAAGTATGGCAAGACCCCCTCCAGCCCCTTTAAGAGGCGTTCCACGAGCGACTGGAAAATACCCGGCGCCGAGTTCACGCCGAACTGTAGGCGCGTCACCTGGAACACCCCCTTATGAGTGACTATTGTTTGCGCAGCAGCTGCAGCTGGGGTTACTGAGAGTTGCTGATAGGCTTGCGCTAGGTCAAGTTTTGCGAAACACTTTCCCCCATGTAACCTGGCCAACAGGTGGCTGACTACCGGCACCGGATACGCATTTGGGCGGATCGCCTTATTAATGGTGCACTTATAATCAGTGCAAATGCGAACCTCCCCGTTGGCCTTTAGCGCAGTTACAATCGGAGTTTCCCACTCCGCGGAATCAACAGGAACAAGAATCCCCTGGCCCACCAATTTGTCCAGTTCTGCCTCTATCTTGTCCTTTAGTGCGAAAGGCACTCTGCGCGGCTTGAGTCTGATAGGGCGGACCTCCGGGTCCAGGTCGAACGCTACTGGGGGTCCCTTGAACTTTCCGAGTCCTTTCTTGAAAACTTCGGGGTGCGCGTCACACACCTCCTGTATTGGGTCAGTCCCGACGGCATGCACCCCCCCAATGAACAAACCCAGGGGCTTAAACCATTGAGTCCCGAGGAGGCTGCAACTTCCCCCTTTGAGAACAACCAGGGGAAGTTCCGCGGCGTGTTGCTTGTATTGGACCTTGACTTTTCCAACCCCCAACACCGGAATGCTATTTCCCTGCACGTCCCGCAACGTGGACCTCAACGCTTTAAGCTTAGGGCGCACGTGGGGGGAAATTCCCAAGAACTCCCGCTGGGACATAATTGAGTAGGAAGAACCCGAGTCTATCTCCATCCTAACAGGGGCCCCTTGCACCAGTACCTCAACAAAATAACGTGGGTGTCCCAAGGACACGCTGTACACGGGGGCGTCGTCGCTGCTGTTGTCGGAGATGCGGCCCACGCCCACGCCGTCCGGCTTCCTCGCGGGCCGGGCGCCCTCCTTGGTCTTCGGCGGGCGGTCTGACGGGCTTTTCTGGTCTCTGCGCCGCCGTCTGCAGACCTTGGCGATGTGTCCCCGGCGTCCGCAGTTGTGGCACTCGGCCTTCCGGAACGGGCACTTGATGCGGTCGTGGGCTGCTCCACAGCCATCGCAGCGTCGGCTGTCCTTCCGAACCTTCCGGATGTCCTCATCGTCGCTGCTCTCCGTGGAAGATTTCGGCGTGCGCCTGGCCGCCTGCACCGAGCCCGCTGTCTTGTCGGGCTGTGGGGGCCTTTCTCTGAACCCCTTGACTCTGGCCCTCATGGCCTCCGCGGCCTGGGCCGCTTTCACGACCTCGCGTAGCGTCGGGGGCGGCTCCTGGTTCATCAGCTTTCGCTGAACCTCTTCATCCCACAGGCCGCACAGCAAACGGTCCCTGAGGGCGATTTCCAGATTTTCCCACTTGCATGGGCCGGCGGCCAACCGCAGGGCCGCTGCAAAAGCGGCGATGGACTCACCCGGCGCTTGAACTCTCTTCCAGAACGCGTCTCGAGCCGAAAACATCGAGACCGAGGGCTGGAAATGGTCGCGCATCACCTTTAGAAGCTGTTTGGCCGTTAGCTCGCTCACTTTCTTCGGTGATACTAGGTCCACCAATACTCTTTTGGCGGCATTTCCCAGCATCCGAGTGAGGATGGCCCTCTTCTTTCCCTCGTCCGTAATGTCGGACACCACCAGCGTATCTTGGAAGTCCATTTCAAAGAGCTCCCAGTCTTCCGGCTTGTTGATGTCGAAACCGGCATGTATCTTGATCTCGTGGGAAGCCAGATCCCATTCTCGTCGCCAATTTAGTGTATGAGAACCAAGACAAAGGAACAGCCGAAGGACTGGCTTAACACATTTTTATTGCATGGTGGTCCGGGGGAACATGAGGTAATGGCGGACGAGCAGCTCAATATATACGGTGGTTATACATTTGAATGTGGCTCCACGATAGCCCATTGGCTACCGTTGGCGTGACGTCATTTCTGGTCACGCCCTTCTTGTCCAGGTGAGGTAGTGGCGGGAATCTTCCCGCGCTGTAGTTCTTTGGGGAATTGGGACCTGTGAGCTGGGCGCTCGCTATTGCCACCAGGTGGTCATTAGCTCGCGTCCTAATTGCAACGGGTTACATTGATATATATGTTAAAGGCATAGTATTGAGAACACAACACCCATGGACTACTGAATGCCAGGCTCCTCTGTCATATGTCATCCTCCATAGTCCACCCAGATGTACACCTACTGCGATGTCATCTAGCCATCTCATCCTCTGCTGCTCCCTTTTCCTTTTGCCTTCAATCTGTCCTAGCATCGGCCTTCTCCAGTGAGCCCTCTCTTCTCATTTGGTGGCCAAAGTACTTGAGCATCAGTATTTGTCATTCCAAGGAGCAGTCAGGGTTGATTTCCTTTAGGATGGACCGATTTGATCTCCTTGCAGTCCAGGGACTCTCAAGAGTCTTCTCCAGCACCACAGTTCAAAAGCTTAGAGGGTCTCTCATTCATATGGTCACCATAGATAGGAGATTATTTGACAGCATGTAAAAACAACTTTTGCTAAAAAGAAAGTATCCAGTGTCCACAGGATGGAGGTTAAAATATCTTGTTCAGGTCATGAGATGCATTGAGATAGATTCTTGAACTCTGCCATGAACTTGTTACTGGGAGCTGCATTGCACATACAGAATGCGTGCTTCTCTTTATTGAAAACAGCTTACATCTCTGTTTATAATAAAATGATGAATTTTTACAGGATCTAGTCAGTCTTTTCTAACACAAAGCAGTCTTCTTCAACAAAGAGTTTGCTTCCTAAATTCTTTTATTATTTTAATGATAAAATATTATTTCACACACAGTGGCATGCACTGTGCATTTGAATTATGCGAACGTACAGCTATGTAGCATTTTCTTTCCCAAGCAAAAAATAAATCCTGTGGACACCCTGGCTGGGAATCTGTGTAACAGTGATGAGTTAATTTAAACCATTTCTGCTTTAACACAATACTGTACAGAGGCTGATCAGAGGGTGTGGTTTGTTTCTTTGGAATAGGATTGGGTGAGATTTAGTAACATGAATAAGAATCTCTATTGTTTCCTCGCCTCTCCCGGGGCTCCTGCCATCAGCCCCAGGATGGGAAGCAGCTGCGCCCAGCGCCACTCCCCCTGCCCCATCTGAGTGGGGAGTACAAGAGGCGCCGGTGCCCAACGGAGCCGCAGGACTTTCCTCACCTCTCTCAGGGCTCCTGCCATCAGTTCCGGGATGGGAGGCAGCTGCGCCTGGCTCCACTCCCCTGGCCGCTGTTTCGATTGGTGGCCGGCTGGAGTAGACGAGCTGCACCTGGGGTCGCCCTGGTTGAGATGCCGAGACATGGAGCTCGTCCCCCAATCCTGATGGCTGGGGAGATTGGGAGCGCCTGTGCTGGCCTCCCACGGCCAAAAAAAGAACTGTTACGTCTGTCACCGCTGACAATGTCAACACGCAGAGTTCCTTCCCTTGGTCCACTGGGGACGTCGAGCATTGGCTCCGTCAGGACTGTAAGGAAGTGATTGAGTTATGCCTTACAGAATGTTTTTTTCCCCTGTGTATTGATTTTTGCTTGCTGTGTATTGCAGTATTGTATTTTTGTATTTATTGTACACTGCATTGTTGATTTTTTATATTGTATTGGTTGTAACTTTTATAATATGTTGTAATGCCACCCTGAGTCGGCCTGCACTGAGTTGGGCGTGGTATTAATTAAAATTGAAATATGGAAATTGACTTACAATATATTGCTAGGCAGCTATAACTCTCTATACTTCACCTGCAATCCTACACACATTTGTTGTTGTTATCTGCCATCAGGTCATCTTTTGCTGCCTGTGGTGACTCTATGTATGAGATCTCTCCAAGTGTCCTGTTGTCCTCAACATCCCTGATCACTTCTTGTGAACTCAAATATGATATATGCTTCATCATTTGGGCTCCAGAGGCAATTCAGTCTTAATTGCTTTGGGACCCAGTTGTTCATATTTCTGGCAGTCAAGGGCTCAAGGTTGACTCAGCATTCCATCCTTCTGCGGTCAGTAAAATGAGTACTCAGCATGTTCAGTGCAAAATGCTAATTAACTTGTGAACCATCTAGAGAGTGCACTGAGCGCTATCAGGAAGTATATAAGTGTGATTGCTTTGCTTCAGTCCAGGGTGTCCACAAAACTGCCCTCCAGCACATATGTCAAATTATTTGATTCCCACCCACCCCCAATCAGTTTTCTTTATTGTCCAGCTTTTACACCCATATATAAACACACGTTTACCTAGGATTAAATCTCACTGAATTCATTGTTAGGCTGCAGTCTTATACCCCCTTCAGTGGGAGCGTGCTATAACATGAAGATGCAAGTAGAGTAAGGAAGCAGAATAAAAGCTTATTTTGTTAGTTTGCTTTTTTGTTAATGGAATTTAAATGGTGGAAAAGCTTGTCTGAAGGCTTGAGATAAACCAAATACACTTAGTTTGATAGTGGATCCAAATATCTAATATTTCCACAGCTGTACAGTTACACCCATCCCAAAGAGGGAAAGGAATATGCAGCCAGAGGATAGTTGCTTTATGTATTAAAATTAGAGAAATTAGTAAATCAATAGAATTGCTAAACTGGTATCTGCACCTGTAAAGAGAAGGTAAAAGAAGGCTAGTCACCTGAACCTCAAACACAGGGATTTGGAGGTTAGGTGGCTAGAATTGCTGCCCTTCAGGAAAGGTTTGAAACCTTAATGGAAATACAGCCTCTGCCTGTTGGCTCATTTCAAGCTAAATCTAGAGTGTCCCTCCCTCTGTACTACTTGCATCCTTTTTTATTTCTTTTATGAATTGTGGGGTGGGGATGGGTTAGGAGAGGGGGTAGGTGGGTGGGTGAATTGCTTTTTAAAAATCTGTTTTATATGTTTTTAATCTGCTGTAAACTGCCCTGAGTCAGGTTCGCCTGAGTGGGCAGCATAGAAATTTAAAAATTAAAATAAAATAAAATTAAAATTGTCAAGAAAGTTGGATCCCGCCCCTAGAGCAGTGATATAAAATATTCATTCCACTATCCTCTGAGAAATTACACAGTCTAAAGTCCTACTCCATAAAATCTCTGGTTTGCTATACCAAACAAGCTATACTGTTGAAATGAGCAGGTGCAAGATTTCAGCAAACACAATTAGACTTGTATACCGCCCCATAGCGTTTTGTGCACTCTCTGGGCAGTTCACAAGATAATAAGCATCCCCCAGCCCGGCCCTTGTTGCCGTTCTTTGGGTCCCGCCTGTGGCGTGGCGTGATCTGTGCTGAGACAGTTATTTTCTTGGTGTGGACTTGTTAATTGAAATGTATGGACTTTAAATGAAGGATTTTTTTTCTTTTTCCTTGCAATGATGATATTTTGCAATGTTGTATGATTGTGTGGTGTTTACATGTTCTGTGAGCCGCCCAGAGTCGAGCAATCGAGGGGGCGGCATATAAATATGATACTACTACTACTACTACTACTACTACTACTACTACTACTACTACTACTACTACTACTACTACTACTACTACTATGCTGTTTCCTCATTTTACTGACCTTGGAAGGATGGAAGGCTGAATCAACCTTGATCCCAGTCATGATCGAACTTACAATGTCAGCAGTTTTGGCTATAATACAGCAGTTTAACCACTGCGCCACAAGGACTCTCTAAGCCTGCGCAGAGAAATAGCAGATTCAGTAAAAACCTGATAGTTAGTTTGGTCTACTAAAAGAGAGGAGGTGGCCCCTAGGCTGCTCAAGACAATTGCTGGGGATAAGAAACCCCCCACTCTTGTATTCATCTACATGTATATATGCATCTACATGTGGGACAAAGTGGCAGTGTTCCTGTCAGAGCTGAATTGCAGGGCAGGAACTCAAGTTTCCATTTGAAAAGGCCTCTATCTTACTATAATATTGACATTAGGGCTGTATTTTCCTTCAATTAGGATGCAGCGTCAGAAAGAGTTTGATACTGACAAGAAGTGATAAGTTATATCTCCCCTAAAGAAGCCGCCAAGGGTTATGCTTTTAAGGAAATGCAGTATTGAAAAGGAAAGAAAAACAACCAAGTGCCTAGCATTGAATTGCTTTTGAAAAATACCTTTGGGCTCAGAAGGCTCCGTTGTACCTTTCAGTGGCTCCAAGGGAATGTTTGGCCAAACTAGTAAGCATAACCCCACGCACTGGTACATTCACTGACCTAGTTGCCACCTGTGCCCATGAATCTGCAGTGGAACAGGCGGAGAAGTGGGGAACTACTCTGGAAAACTACCAGGAACATTGTTTAGGCCAGGGGTTCCCAACCTAAGGCCTGTGGGCTGGATCTGGCCCACATTACCATTCCATGTGCCTCCCACCCCTCCAAGGGCATTTGAGAAACAAAATGACCACCTCTTTGAAGCTGTTGGGACAAAATGGCCACCCCCATCATGCAGGCTGGGCAAAATGGCCACCCAGCCCTTGAAGCTGACAGAGAGTGTGACCCGGCCCCCAGCTTGAAAAGGTTGGAAACCCATGATTTAGGCAGTCAGGAGGGGAACGATGATAGGGCTCATTTATAGAGGCATCTCTTGTTTAAATCAAAATCAAAAGAGCAAAATAAGAATCCTGGGAATGCTTCGGAAAATTGTTAGCAGATAACAGGTGAACAGCCTGCCAAACATTTTTTTCAAGGTAGTTAAAGGTATGCAGAAAAGAGAGGAGAATTATAACCCTACTGAAATCTTAACCTATAAAACCAAGGGTTAACCGTTGGAACTTGCTATAGGTTCCTAAGCCTCGCCCTAATGACCCGCACCCACCATTTGTGCACACGGCTGAACTGGGTCCGCAGGTCAATAAAGGATTGAGAAAACCAGCAGTGAGGCAACAGCCCCACAAACGCGAAAAAGGGAAACAACTTCATTTCCCAACGTTCTTTGCACCACGCCGTACCACAGCCAATCAGACTGAGAGGCGCGACCACAAAGAACATTGAGAAACGCGCCACGGCCAATCAAAATCAAGCCGCAAAGGGGAAAAACGCACCACAACCACAAATCACAAACCCGTAACTACAAGCCCCAGAGTCCTGCGCGACATGAGCACGCAGAACGCTGAGGAAACTGGCACCCGATTTTTTTTAAAAAAAAACCTCACCGCCTCACAGCCATGCAAACACCAACCACCCTTCTTTCCCTCACCAACAGCGGCTGAAGGTCCCGATTGGAGTTTCCCCTTTAATATCAGTAAGTGGGGGTGGCAATCCCCATCTCCGCTGGCTCACCTGGGTTTGGGAGGTTTGTGGGGACAAAAGGGATCTGTCCCCCCAATCCTTTTGGAGCCAGGAGACCAGGGAGAGTGGATCAATTCCCCCCCCCTAAAAAAACTCCATCTTTAAAGAGAAGAAACCAAGCGGTTTCTTCTCTTTAAAAATGGAGGGTTTTTTTTAGGAGGGGGGGAATCGATCCACTATCCCTGGTCTCCTGGGTCCAGAAGGGTTGGGGGGGACATATCCCTTTTGTCCCCCCCAACCCTCACGGACCCACGGGACCCGAGAGAGGAGATCGATTCCAACCCAACCCCCTGATATTAAAAGGGAAAATCCGATTGGAGTTTCCACTTTAATATCAGTAAGTGGGGGTAGTGATCCCCCTCTCTGCCGGCTCACCTGGGGTTGGGAGGTTTGTGGGGACAAAAGGGATCTGTCCCCCCAATCTTTCTGGACCCAGTAGAACAGGGAGAGGGGATCGAATCCCCCCCAAAACCAAGCGGTTTCTTCTCTTTAAAAACAGAGCTTTTTTTAGGAGGGGGGGAATTGATTTTGTTGGACTGCCAACAAAAATAATCCAAGCATGAGGGGAAAGCAGCATCAGATGGCTACACAGAATCTTCAATGCAGCATGGACACAATTAACTGCACCCACTGATTGGCAAGAAGCAATAATAATACCATTCTGGAAAAAGAAAGGGAGCAGACAAGAATGCACACATTACCAAGGCATCTCACTCTTAAGCCATGCAATGAAAATGTATGCCAAAATAATAGAAACAAGACTGAGACCAGTTATAGAACTGCAACTAGCAGAAGAGCAGATTGGCTTCAGAAAAAAAACAACAACACCAAAAGCTGTGCAGATGCAATTTTTATGCTTAAACATCTAATAGAGGAAAATACAGAATACAACAAGAATCTCTATGTTGCATTTGTAGACCAAGAGAAGGCATTTGATAAAGTTTACAGGAAACTGCTATGGAAAACGTTGCCCCAATATGGAGTAAGTGAACATTTTATCAGATTATGTAAAAGTTTATACTGTACACCCCACTTATGAAAAAAGTCCATTCCGTAGGCTTTTGCTTAAATCGGGTTTTTATGCAACTCAAAGCAAACCCATAGGAAAAAATATTTTTTTTACATAACTTGAAGCAAACCTATAGGGAAAATGGAATTTTTATTTAAACCGAAGCAAACCCATAGGGAAATGAATTTTTATGTAACTCGAAGCAAACCCATAGGAAATCATGCAAATCGGGACATTATGTAAGTCGAATTTATGTACCTCGAGGCATATGTAAGTCAGGGTTTTACTGTATAGTGTTTGAAGAAGTCTGGTTAGAATAAGTCAAGAAATATCAGAAACCTTTGCAGTAATATCTGGAGTGAGACAGGGATGCATACTATCGCCCCTGGTATTCATCACCTACATAGACAGCAGAAGTGGGGGGGAAATAAGCACCCATGAATGGAAACAATATCAACGAATTACTCTTTTTTTTTTGCAGATGATCAGGCATTGATAGCAAGTACAGTATAGCTAAGGAACTACAACAATACTTTACATCAGGGGTTCCCAACCTTTTCAAGCTAGGGGCTGGGTCACACTCTCTCAGTCAGCTTCGAGGGTCGGACGGCCATTTTGCCCTGCCTGCATGATGGAGGTGGCCATTTTTGCCCAACCGCTTCAAAGGGGTGGCCATTTTGTTTCTTGAATGCCCTTGGAGGGGTGGGGGTAAGGGCACATGAAATGGTGCTGTGGGCCAGATCCAGCCCATGGGCTTTAGGTTGGGAACCCCTAGTTTACATCCATGAACCAAAAATGTAAAATAGATAATATGAAAATCAATAAAGAGAAGGCTGAGGTAATCGTAATTGGAAGGAAACAGCATACTCTAGATATCGAGATCGAGGGAACAAGTATAAAACTGGTGACAGAGTTCAAATACCTAGAAACAACATTTACTGAAAATGGCAAAATGGACACAGGGATTAACATACGGTGCGCTAAGGCAAACCAAATATTGGCTCTTACAACACAAGGCAATACCAATCAACACAAAGAAACACCTCATACAAAGCATATTCATGCTGAGGCATAACAGCAGTCCACAGAGAGTGGGCAGAGGTCTTCAGAAGTGAGAATCAGGAACAAGGCAGGAGATCCAGGAGCCAAGCAATTGTAAGTCTCCTGACATCCATTGCTGAGGTAGCTTCTGGTAGGGAGGGCTGGTTCTTATGCAGTTAAGCCACACAAGGTCTGGAACCTTCCCAAGGGCTCTCAGGTGGCATTTTATACAATCCTATTGGTGCAATCACTTCCACCCAATCCTCTTTTTCTTTCTTCACAAAATTTTAAATTTGAAGAATTTAAATGGAGAGACTATAGCAACTAAACTCACTAAAGAAGGAAATACTCATTCTGGGAAAACCCCATAGTTCTACTTTTGTTATGCCTTTCTTCTTGTCAACAGCCAACTTCTACAGGAAGACATTTAATCAGGCATGGTACCAAGTGAGAAATAATTCTAGAAAAAGAAAATGTGTGGGCAGATTAGACTGTTTTGTCTTTGGAGACAAAGGGACTGATAAGGCCCAGGAGGGGATAGCTCACCAAGATTTGCTCTGTGGCTCTGATACCTAACTTGTTACTGAAGTTCAGTTTTACCCATACTGTACTTTTTATCACAACTTTCCATGCCCTTGGCTAATATGTATTGTCTCAGACACTTTAAGGTTTTCCAGATCTTCCTTGAAAATGTTAAATACAAAAAAAAACAAAAACAAAAACCAACCCCAACCTACGAAGCCTTCAGTGACTTAAAGCAGGGCGGAGCGTGAGACAATGACTTTTAAAAGTCTGCTATTTTAAAAAAAATACACACACCCACAAGCAAGAGGCACATAAATGACTATTTCACAAGCAATGGCATTATCATGTGTAGGTGACTGGAATTTTTAGAGGCTCTTGGGACTTTGGTGGCTCAAGTGGCTAAAACGCTGACTGGAAGGCGGCATGTCAGCAGTTTGATACCCGAATACTGCAGGATGGAATGAGCTCTCTGTTCCAGCTCCTGCCAACCTAGCAGTTCGAAAGCAAGAAATTGCAAGTAGATAAATAGAGACCACTTCGGTGTGGAGGTAAACAGCATTCCGTGTGGAGGTAAACAGCATTCCATGCACTCCGGTGTCTAGTCATGCCTGCCACATGACCATGGAAATGTCTGCAGAAGCAGACAACACTGCTTCTTTGGCTATGAAACAGAGAGTTGAGCACTGAACCCTAGAGTCAGATACGACTGGCTTTCGAGCAAGGGTGACCTTTACCTTAAAGGTGGTGCAGTGGTTAAACTGCTGTACTGCAACCAAAAGGTTGTAAGTGCAAGTCTGAATAGGGCTCAAGGTTGACTCAGCCTTCCATCTTTCCAAAGTCAGTAAAAAAAAACAAGTACCCAGCATGTTGGGGGGGGGCAAAATGCTAATTAACTTGTGAACCACCCAAAGAGTGCACTAAGTGCTATGGGGCAGTATATAAGTGTAATTGCTTTGCATTAAAGATAATTGTTTTTATATGTTTAGATTTTTAGAAGGGGGTGCAGCTACTGTATTGCCTGACGAATGGCACACTTCTTCTATCTGGGATATCACTGCATGTGCAGCTTCAGGAAGGGCAGACATGGTGAGAAGAGGAAGGAGACACCAGCGTAAGCCAGCTAGAACAGCCAAATCAAACTGGACAATCAATGGGATGACACACGACACAGCCTTTTTCACAAAAATATAATAAATGTGACAGGTGTACTTTAAACAATCATGTACAACTTGAAACACATAGTTCAGTGACTAGAGTAAAACTATTCAAATCAACCTTAATTTGCTGATCCATATACAGTACCTTATATCAGCAGGAGTGCTGGCTTGGGCTTCTGGGAATTGAAGTCCAAGAACATCTGGAGTGCCAAGGTATGCCATCACGGCCTTATATTGACTAAGCATTTGTTTGATCATATAGGTGTCATGCACAGATATTGCTGCACATAAAGTGGGTACATAAGAGTATCTGTGACATAAGGATGCCCAAGCTCAAAACCATTGAAGATCCCTTGCTGCTGCCCAATATGCTATGTAGCATGGGAGGATCTAAGTCTAAAGATGTACTTCCCAATATGTGTGAACCAATCAGTTTACCCCTCAATATATTCCAATACTTTTGGGCTTAAATTTAGTATGATATATAAACTGCTTGCACATCATCTTGTGGAACCTCTTGTGAAAAGTGCTTTATAATAAATCTAGTAAGTAGTGGAAACCACCTTTGCTACGTATGTGTATTTCTGCATTAGGAAATTGCAAAAGGATTGTGAGAAGGAGTTTTCCTCCCATGGAAACAATTAATTCTGAAGGCTTTGATCCAATGAAGGAGGTACTAAACCTAAACTTGTTCTCTTATAACAGTGATGGCTTATCTTGGTACTCCAGCTGTTCTTGGACTTCAATTCTCAGAAGCCCTGATCAGCAGGAGTGTTGACTTGAGCTTCTGGTAATTGAAATCCAAGAATACCTAGAGTGGCAAGGTTAGCCATCACTGCATTATAACATTCCAAAATGGGTAAGTGATATTGTTGAAGTTATTGCTATCCCTCTGTATGGAGCTTATGCTCCATCAAATATGGACAGCTTATTGCCTTATATGAATTGTGGACTATTTTTATAATGATTTGATTGATCCTAATACTTAAAAAATGTTAGTCTGAGAAAACACTTTTACTTTGTCTATTCAGTATTCTTGATTTCAGTTGGACATCATGCTCCTGGTGTTTTTAATTTTCCGGACTTTGTCTTAATACTTTCCTATTCGTTTTGTCTCTCATCCAACCTGCTGATTAGTTTTGGCACAAGTGACCTATTCAGCTGCCTCTAGGCTTCATCATGCACTGCTGTTGATCTTGTTTACTATACACTGGTCTCTTCCTTAGCAGAAGATTCTCTCAAGCCACACACCCATGCCATAATTTGAATGCTACATCCTGTATATAAAGCTGGATCCAACACTTAGAATCACAATTCTTTTCCTTGTGAGTTTAATTCATGATTGCCCAAAATTCATACCATATTTTTATTAAAATCTGGAAGGTTCACTACATTGAACCTGGTAACAATAAACTGCATTCAGACCTATAGTGCATCAACACCACACACTTACCAACCCTGTTGTGACTCTATAAACTAGAATCCTGGGGTTTGTAGTTTGGTAATTCTCTGCTAGAATGCTCAAGTACCCTTATCTGAACTACAGCAGAGAATTCTAAGTACAGTATGTCACCAAATTATAGATCTTTTGCAGAATGGCGACATTACAGCTATTAAACTACAGTGTACTTAACTTTTTAATCTCTGTACAGTATCATGTTTATAGTAGACCCACGGAAAATGTGACGACTGTTCTGAAACTGAGTAAATCTGCATCAATTTACCCAATGTTGGCCAAAAGCCTATTGTGCAGCTATGTCTTCTAAATTCAGAGCTGCACAAGCATTTTAGACAGGTTGACCAGGTTATCCTACTATGGTAAGAGAGTAGACCATACTACCAGCAACTCAACACTGATTGTCAGATGGTAGTTAACTGACGTGAAAACTCTGAGGAATTGGGTGGCAAAGTCCACAGGGAAGGGTGATGGTCCCTAAATGGATTAAATCCCACTTGAACCCATCTTGATGGATGGCATCAGCTTTATCAATACTGGACTAGGGCTGATGATGACTTTGTGTGCCAATAGGGCTCAGGAGCAGAAAGTGACTCACAGAATTGGATCAGTGCCTCCTTCCTACAGCATGGCTAAATATAATGTGATGACATGATGGGTCTGCCATACACCTAAGATAGTAGGGCAAAGTTCTGTGTTACAGATACCCTATTGTTAGAGAAGGATGTTTGGATTATCATAACATAATCTCTGGATAATTATCAGAACAAAGCTTTTAGCATTTTCCACACTTTGACAATTGGCTTGGTTAGCTATGTGATGAGTCATCAAAAGGTAAGGCACAGCTTCATCTGCAAGTGTGATTTCTCAGCCATGAGGGTCTGTTTGAATCATGACGTTGGAACACTAAAGGATCTCCGCTCCTGATAAGAACCTACCTATAAGTCACAATATGGCCTGTGACAGGGGTCAGATTTCCACAAGTTTAGACTTCCAGGATTGGGGCTGTCGGTTTGGCTCATCACGGTAGTATAAAAATGTATACATCAGCTAGGTGGTTTGGAGCTCTAAACTAGATTGATCCAGGATTTTAACCATCTTGTAATGGAATGTGTTGACCCACACCTTTTATGTATTTATTCTACAAAAGACAGAAAGGATTTAAGTGTCATCCACCATGATTTATTAAACTGTGCTGTGCACAATTCCTTCATGTGTTGGCTTGTATTATTTTGCCTTTTACACATCCCACCATGAGAAACGTAACATGTCAAGGTGAATTGCAACTTTCATTTGTGCTGTGCAGAAATTCTTAGGAATTTTCCTATCCACACTCTTGAAAATGAAACATCTGCTCCTCAGGATATTTATATATAGAGGTTGGCAAGACAGGGGAGAACTTTCATATTTCTAGTCTGGAATAAATTACCTTTTCTATTTCTTCTTCTAAGGCTCCATTTTCTTCTCATTTTAGCAACTTTTCCACAATAAAGGTGGGTTGTATAAACATGACAGCCGTCACAAAGTAAAAGATTTTGTTGTTATTGGGGCAGATTCTGGCAATCTTTTCTGTCTCTCCTAGGGGCTCCAGAACTAGTTGGTTCATTCCAAGAAAGCTTTGATCTATTTGATCTCGAGCTGTTTCTCAGAAGAGTAGGAAAGCCCTTTTTATAGATCCTAAATATTACTCAGAGTTTTATAAAGCAAGTGTGTTGCCCATTTCACGTCTAACGATGTGGAATGGTTACATCCTATAGTTCCAAAAGTCCCTCCTTGATTAAAATTACCAATAAATGTCCATGTAGCTCTTTACCTCCTCAGTGTATTGAGTTAATAAGTTAGTTTTGAAACATGGTATTACAGATCAGGTGCTCTACTATTCAAAGCCTTATGATAGCTTTCACTTGGCTGTCTACTCGCTTAATTAATGTTACTGGAAACCGCAAAGTAAGTTGCTTTCTCCTACTGGGGATTGGCAAGGGGTTCTAAAAACATTAACTACATTTTCTCAAAAGGTAGCATTTGGATTCACTGCACAAGGGCTTGCTCAAGGCCTTTCATTTGGGGCAAAGGATAAGACAGCTCTCACTTCCTATTCAATGTACAGAAGCCATAGGAACTGGTAGTTCTGTCTTATACCAGTGATTTTTCTTCCGTGTCTAGGCCAGACATGAAATTGCCAAAATGAAGCCAGCTTTGGATGAGTTCATTCTGCAGTTCCCTTCACTGACCTAGTGTGAGAAAGATTAGCTGGCAACACAAAGTTGCCATTACCAGGGTATGCCAGATTGTAGTTCAAAATACCACAGTCTTCAAAGAGGCTCTTTCTGGGTATCATTAATTGAAGAATCAGGACAGTATTGCAACTCCAGCCATTTGAAGCAAGACTCTAAGTGTGTGCTTTCCACCTTCAAAAAGGCAAGGGTTGAGTTGGATGTCATGTGGCAAAGGAACTGATTACATCATTGTTCAGCACCAAAATACCTTGGTGTGACGCTTGACTGGACACTCTCTTTTAGGTAGCACTGCCTGAATACCAAAG
Organism: Bradypodion ventrale; assembly: GCA_035047345.1. NCBI lineage: Eukaryota > Metazoa > Chordata > Lepidosauria > Squamata > Chamaeleonidae > Bradypodion > Bradypodion ventrale. The sequence continues at coordinate 324,410,613 of JAWDJE010000002.1, read as the reverse complement.
CCAAAGTTAGTACAAGAAACAACATTGTCAGGAAACCCACAAACTATAAATGGGGAACTCAACCATCCATGCTGCATGCATCAGCTTTAGCCCTGAGCATCCCCACAGCAGAATATGCTGTTCCAGTATGGAGTGCATCCATACACATAAAATAAGTTGACATCACTGTTAATGAAGCCATGTGTATAGTGACAGGAAGCCTCAAACCTACACCAGTTGAGAAAATATACCCTCTTGTTGGTATCGCTCCACCTAAGTTAAAGAGAGAAGTAGCAGCGAACAAGTTTTATGGCAAATACAAAAATTCTTGAGGATACAAAGGATGAAGGACCTCACTGGACAAGGAACAATGTTAAAGGAAGATATAACTGAGGAACTCAACCTCGCCTATGTCACTTGGAGGACCTTGAGTAGACTGAGGGTTGGAGTCAGTGGTGGGCATCAGCAGGCTTGCACCAGTTTGCCAGAACTAGTAGCAGAAATTCTGGCTGGCCCCGTCGATCCAAGTTTTGAAATAAAGTAGTCCTAATTCAGGCGCAACACAGGGCTTTCCCCCTGGCCACGCCCACCATACAACTTCCTCAGAGTAGGTAGTAAAAAAATTTGAATCCCACCTATGACTGGATCACCCACCCAGTCACATGGCTATGTCCACAGAGTAGGCCATGCCCACAAGGCCATGCCTACAAAGTAGGCCACACCCACAGTGTGGTAGTAATTTTTTTTGGAGCCCACCACTGGTTGAAGTCCCTAAATGTAAGACCAACATGTTCAAATAGGGGGTTGCCTGAGCTTGTTTGTCACCCTGCCTTTTAGTACGGCCAGCCGTGAACTGAACATAGAGTTTGTGGTTGGGTGGAGGGAGGGAGGGGAAGTAACAAGAAGCAATCATGGCAGCATCTGTGATCTGAAAGGTATGCATTGGTGACTCTTTGACCCCATTCACATATAACAATAAGCCAGAATTGTTTGCTTATCCTGTTTTTACTGTGAGCAAGCAACACAGTGAAACACGGAGTCCATTCAAACCTTCCTGTGTGCCCCCCCCCCCAATTTGTGGAATACAGATATTAGAAATAGAAAACTTTGTATGACATCCAAAGCTGATTCTAAAATTAAAAGAATCAAGTAGGTAATATGAGTCCTTTTGCCTCTAGATGTCCTTTCTGGGTTTGCTACCCAGAAATGAGTCCAGAGAGGTAAACTAACAACAAGCCTTCATTTATTTCTGGTTTATTAGCCTGACTCAGTTGGAGCAGCAAAACCTACACTTCAGGTCATAGCAACCTTTCCACCTTCAGTTTTGCTTTACTTACTCACAGGAAAGAATGTGAGAGTGCCCACAAGGTACATAGAGCAGGAGATTGCTTGCTCATGCCTATCAGGGTAAGCAAGCAGTCCAACTTCTCATTAGGTGCTAATGTGGCCATTATCATGTCACTTGTCTTAATTGAATTTAATGACTGAGATTAACAAGTTCATATGTTACACTGTTCAGGTCAGTAAACTAATTTCATGAGAGAGGGAAAAAGGAGGATAGTAACTTATGTACCAAACCTTCACTCAAGTTACAGCTGGAAGATTCTAATAGTTTGCTTCTTGCTATGGCAAGTTGAAGAGTTTTTTTCTCAGATGGTCGCAACCTTTCTGGGATGCTAAGGATTCAGGGAGCCAATCTGTGGGAATTTATGGACTGTTGCTCATTTCCTTGTGAGTCACTTTCACTGTAAAAACACAAGTTTTTTCTGCTGTCCGTTCCTTTGTCTTTGAGAACACAGATGTTAATGCCTTGGACAGCTAGCTTGCTGTTGACTGACAAGACCACTAGGGAAAGGCAGGAGGTAAGCAGCTGCAATAATGAAAGTAGTGTAGCATGATGTAATATCTTCCTCTCACACTCTCCTGTTTTCTTTTTCCCAGGGAAGTTTTTTGAGTTTAGGGACACTGCTCTTGAATGGCCATTGTCTGTGTCCTGAAAAGGTCTGTGGAAGAACTCAGGTTATAGATCTCATGTAGCTCAGTTAATTGGTATGAACAGATTCTAAAATTAAAAGAATCAAGTAAGTAATATGAGTCCTTTTGCATCTAGATTCCTTTCTTTCTTTAGGAAGAAGTCTTAACGTGCTACTATGCAGTGTGTGTATCCATGATCCAAACAATTGTGCATAGTTTATACAATTCTTGTTTTATTATTTTTGTGCTTTTGAGGCCCTGAGTCTTAATAGGCTATTGTCTGTCTGACTCTTTGTTTATTTGAACATTTACAGCTTGCTCTGTAACATAGGATTTCAGGGCAGGTCATAAAGCTGCGTAAATCAATCTGAAAATATAAGATAACTAGAACAATTTAATACATTCTGGCTGGGTTATCCTGCTATGGTAATAGAGTAGAAAGAAACCGTTTGAGGCAGGAGTATCTTTCAAGTCTCTTTTACTGCAAGAATGCGAAAGAGTGAAGAAATAACATATGTATCATCAAAACTGTTCTAGTATTGACAGCTTTTCAAAAGAATTTTTCTTCTTCAGGATATAATCTCAAGTATTTTTCTTTAGACAATAGAATAAAAACAAAATCATACACTCTGATAACACATTATAGTTTGCCTGTGAGCCTTAAACCAAGATACTGTATCTTAAACATAATACATACCAAGAGTTTTTTACTTGTCTACTAGCTTCAGAGAGGAGTACATCCTATCATAATGAGCTTAAAGATGTTAAAACATATGGTACAAAGTTTGCAATATATATTGCATGTCAAGTTATGTATTCATGAGAAATATTTTTATTTTTATTTTAAAGATACAGTAAGGAGGCAGAAATGGCTTGATTTTTAAAGTGACAGCATGCTCAGAATTATAAAACCATGCAAATGATTATAAAAACAAGAAAGGTCCAACTCATTATTCAAACCTGATGGAACCAAAGTCTTTAGATGGTGAATATAAAATGCTTCTCTCTGCAACAACAATTTATCAATATTGGTTTTTTCAAAAGGTTTAGGTTGCACAACTTCAAGAACTACAAACTTGAAATGCTCGTCTGTGTGACCCTCCTTGATATAGGGCATGACTAAGGGTGCTTGTAATACCTGGTTTCTAATTCTAATACTGCCAGTGACTCAATGCCGAGCATTAGGCAGTGGTTAACTAACCTGACAACCCTGAGGACTAGCGGCCTTGGGTGGTGAAGTCCACAGGGAAGAGTGATGGTCCCCAAGTGGATAAAATCCCACTTGAATCCATCTTGATGGAGGGCAGCAGCTTCATCAATACTGGCCTGGGGCTGAGGAGGACTTTGTATGCCAAAAGGGCTCAGGACCAGAAAGTGACTTGTGGAGCTGGATCAGTGGTACAGGTGTCATGCTGGGATGCGGAAGGCCACAGCATTATATTTGCAGGACAGTCTTCATGGATGATTGCCATGATGATTGCCATTATTCAGAATCAGATACAGCACAAGAAGAAGAACAATTTAAAATCAAAACCCACAAAATTAAAACAACCACTAAAATCATTGGAAACATTGCATGAACACCTGCAGAGGTCAGATCGTAAATCCTCCAAAATCTTGACTTGGTTGCTATTGCTATCTTTGTCTTTCTCCCCCAGACCTCTAACCAAGAGGGGATTCAAAAAAGACATGGCTTTCTGTAATTGAAGAATCTTTACTTAAAGTAGAAAGAGGAGCAAGAGGTGGTACAGAGAGCCCAATGTTAGAAGAAGGTATCCCTTGAGTTCTGGAACCAACTGAATGCACTGCAGGCACAGTTTTCATCTCACAAAGTTTGCAAATTGGTTGTTTTTGTTTTGTGGTTTGTTTGTCTTAAGGAATGAAGCATGGGGTTTCATTAAATCCAGCCTACTTGGATTCATCACTGATAGGCATCCAACTCTAATTGTGGACTGTCTAATTTCTGCTTTTACCTTCAAATTCCTCCAAAACTGCAAAAGTTTGTATTAAGATAAAGGTCTCCCTTGCTGAAAAATGCAGTACTCATCTCTGTTTGCAGACCTTTCCATGGACATGTGGCAGGCATGACTCGACACCAGAGTGCATGGAATGCTGTTTACCTTCCCACCAGAGTGGTCCCTATTTATCTACTTGCAATTTCTTGCTTTTGAACTGATAGGTTGGCAGGAGCTGGGACAGAGACGGGAGCTCACTCCATCATGCAGCACCCTGGTTTTGAACTGCTGATCTGCCGACCTTCCAGTCATCAAGATCAGCTTCTTGGAGTGAGTCCCAATTTTTTTTGTATGACAGAAGTTAACTTTTGGAGAGCTGAATGAGTGGACATGGAACTCCCTGATTTGTGTGTGTGTGTGTGTGTGTGTGTGTGTGTGTGTGTGTGTGTGTGTGTGTGTGTGTGTGTGTGTGTGTGTTTTGGACAGGCCTATCACCCTGAAGAAACACAGTTTTGTGCATGCCTGATTTATGATAGCAATCCAAGACTTAGTGGGCAATGAAACCTTCATCTTCCATGTTTAAGCCTACACCCTAAGCTGTTTTACAGTACTGTATTAGTGTTTATATGAAGGTGAGAGAGAGAGAGACAAATGACAAAACAGAGATGTGTGGCAAATGTCATTGGGTTAAAAAGCTCACAAAGAGGTTATGTCCTCTAACATAGGCACTGCTGCATCAAAAGTTAGATTATTAAAAGGACAACCATTAAAAACTAATACATCAGACAAAATTCATTGGCTGAAATCTGACTGTAAGTTGCAACAATAGTAATCCTATTGAATCAGTGGAACATTACATCTGGGGTGCAGGCATTATGCCTGTGCCTCACCACTTCTTCAGGAGATGCACTGGTTTCCAGTGTGCCTCTGGGTGCAATTCAAAGTGCTGTTAATTACCTTTAAAGCCCTACATGGTAATGCGCCAGGATACTTAAGAGACCGTGTTACCCCAAGAACATCTGTCCATCCCACCAGAGCAGACTGGAGAGGCTCTCTCATTGTGCCATCTGCTAGGGAGGCTCGTCTTTCTAGCACAAGAAGGAGGGCCTTCTCAGTGTCCGCTCTGGCCCTATGGAACCTCCTGCCAATTGAGCTGCGTCTTCAGACAGTTGCTGCCCTTCAGGAAATGTTAAAAACCTGGTTGGCAGGGCAGGTGTGGGGCACCAGTGACATGGTAACCCTGGCCTGCTGGCTAATTTAGTAGAACACACACTCACTCTCTTTTAAGTTTTTTATCTTTTTAAAATTTTTGTCAGTAGTTTTTAAGGGTTTTTAATTGATTTTTTAAAGCTGCCATTGGTTTTATTTTCTGTGAGCCGCCCAGAGTCTTTAGAGTTGGGCAGCAATACAAATTAGAATAAATAAATAAATAAAATAAATGTCAAGCAGGCCTGTCAAGGCATTGCTCCGCACAGGACTTATGGCAGTACTTAAAGTGATGTGCATTCAAAAACAGAACACAACATAGCAGAGACTTAATCCGAGGCTTGCTGGAGTTGATGGGGTCAGATTGTGGAGCAGAATGAAAAGTGAACACCTTGAGCAATGAAATATGCCGGCCACCAGGCAACTGACAGTGTTACGGTGAAGATAGAGCGAGTGCTGCTAAAGGGGAAATGAAAACATGAGTCATAAAATCATCCGGAGGGAAATAATTATTTTTCCTCTGTGCCAAGCCAAGAGTTTTTGTAGTGGGAAATATAAAAGGTTCTAATCCCACTACATAGGATATCTCTTTATTAACTGTGTCTTCATTGGGGGGGGGGGGGGGGGGGACGGACGGACGGACAGACGGGGACAATTCTTTCTATTTGTTTAGCCTCTTAACAGCGTAATCCTATTGCTAAGTCAAAGAGATCCACTCCAAAATTTTCAAAGTCTTGATAGACATTCCACTAGGCAGTGTAGAGAAGGTGTTCCCAACCTTTTCAAGCCGGGGGCCGGGTCACGCTCTCTCAGTCTGGGTTGAAAGGATTTTTGCTGGAGAAATTCCACTCGGGACCTCCGAATGAGACTCCTTTCATGTCCCCAAGATCTTTTCCCACTGAAGTGGTCCCTATTTATCGACTTGCAATTTCTTGCTTTCAAACTGAAGTCCATGAACATCTAGGGACCCAAGGTTAAGAAACCCTGACCGAGAGGGGGAAAAGGCCTGAACTCAATGGGACTAGTTATGTAGCTAAAGCTTTTTTTTTTTTTTGTAGTAAGAAGACATTAAGCTTTGACAGCTTATAGCAGTAAGTTATGTGTTGTTGTTCAGTCACACAATTGAGTCTGACCCTTTGCGACCCCACGGACTACAGCACGCCAGGCTTCTCTGTCATTCGCCATCCTCCATAGTCAGCTCAGATCTACGCCCACTACATCAAGGATGCCATCTAGCCATCTCATCCTCTGCCGCCCCCTTCTCCTTTTGCCTTTGATCTTTTCCAGCATCAGGGCCTTCTCCAGTGAGGCATCTCTTCTCAGTTGGTGGCCAAATGAGAAGAATTATGTAGGTAAAGCTTTTATTGTAGTAAGAAGACATTAAGCTTGGACAGCTCTGTCCAAGACTGTGGCCCAAGTAACAATTTGAAAGGCCAAAAGAGAATGAAAGCAGTTTATAGCAGACAGTGGGTCGAGGACTGCATAGTTCTCTGAAATGTCTACAGTCCCCAACTCAGAAGGCAGTAGACCAATAGCTTTGATTCTGTTCTTCTCTGTTGACAGCTAGATAAAGGCTTCTTTTCTTCCCATTTACATTACATCTGAAGTCCCAAACTGGGCTTTGGTAATAGGATATTAGGAGCTCCGTTGCCTCTAAAATGGAGGAATGCTGTGCAAGTACATGCTACTGCCGTTAATCCCATGTATGGCAATAGGTTGCAGTGCAGGTGTCTGATTTTCATTAAAATTGCAAATTGGACTGAATGCTTGATCTGATAACAAAGACATCATTGAGACCTTGTGTCTTCTTTCAGAAACTGCACAGGGGTGGGGTGGGGTGGAGGGGACGAGACAAAGGGTTTCCCAGTATGCATTCACTTGTGCATGTACAACACAGTGAATAATGCATTTTAGTACTTTGGTCATGGGTGAATAAATAGCTTCTAAGGAACATAAGGCCCTGACAAGCTCACTGAGGCTTAGGAAACCACACTGGGGAGGGGGAGCTCTGCTGAAGTGGGCAGGAAAGACCTGAGTGAAAAGAGGGGGAAACTCACGAATCCTGAACTTCTCCAAGATCATATTAGGTATACATTAATAAAAGAGATCAAATCAGTCAATCCTAAAGGAAATAAATCCTGACTGCTCCTTGCAAGGACAAATACTGAAGTTGAAGCTCAAGTACTTTGGCCACTTTGGTGTCTTGCACGGAAGACAAAGAAGGAGTCGCAGTGAGGACTAACACAGGTTTATTGTTTGATGATCAGGATGAACATGTGGTAATGGCGGAGGTACATCACATTATATACAGTAGCACAATACATTTGAATCTTGCTGCATGGTAGCTCATTGGCTGCTACCGGCGTGACGTCGTCCAAGTCACGCCCATCATCTGCAGGTAGTGATAGTGCGGGAAAAGTTCCCGCGGCTGTCGGTGATTTGGGGAATGTGGACCATGTGAGTTGAACGCTCGCAGCTGCCCTCTATGGGCAGCTTACTCGCGTTCCTTTAACAGCTGGGCTACATTGTAATTGTGGTCAGGTTACATTCATACATTTCTTAAAGCAACATTGTACATACATAACAGCCACCAAATGAGAAGAGAGGATTCACTGGAGAAGGCCCTGATGCTAGGAAAGATTGAAGACAAAAAGAGAAGGGGGGCGGCGGCTGAGGATGAGATGGCTAGATGGCATCATTGACGCGGTGGGCGCAGATCTGGGCGGACTACGGAGGATGGCAGATGACAGAGGAGCCTGGTGTGCCGTGGTCCATGTGGTCACAAAGGCTCAGACTCAACTGTGCGACTGAACAACAACAACAACAACAACAAAAATAATACTTTTTGACCTCGGTTTATGTCTACTCTGAGCCAAGCTTTGTGAAGATAAACACTGCCAGATGCTTCATACAGACCCTAGAAGTAACTAGTTGCAAATAACTAGTTCAGTGTTTCCCTACCTTTGGATCTTAGACTTCAATTCTCAAAAACCTAAGTCAATTCCCAAAAACACTGATCAGTCAATGTACTGAAGAGGATGTAGCACATTGCTTTCTTCCTGGATCAGACAAGCTGACTATTATAAACCAGTGTGCTGTGTGCCAAAAAAAGACTTTGTAGACATGTTACATTCTGGCCAAGGAAAGAGAGTGCAGAGGTAAGAGCTCAACTCTTTTAGGAGGCTTCTACATCGATCATTCACTCTGCAGTTTGCATTGGATCTGGCAAGGACAAAATCAAATTATTATTTCTTAATGGTGACTACAGGACACAAATATACCCAGTGCAGTGTAGTGAGTTGAGTGATGGAGTAAGAGGAGGCCTGGGTTCAAATATCCACCCAGCCATGGAAGCTCAATGGGGGTGTGGAACTGGTGAAATCACTACTTAAATATCTCACCTTGAAAACCCTGTTACGGTTGCTATAAGTCAGTTCCGTTTTGATGGCACAAAATAACAGGACACAAAGCTAGGCATTTCTTTTCAATGAGGAGTCACTTTTTAAAAAAGCTTAGTTGGTAGGAGTGGTTTACATTTTGCCCTTCTCTTCTCTGCATTTCATCCTGTGTAATTCCCTGATTAAATAAAAAGATTTCTATGCCAGGGTGCTCTAGTGCATTTCTTTGAGCTATGGGAGAAAATTCTAAGTGCTTCACCAAATTTCATTTTCCTGGTTTCCATAGAGTAGAAAAACCTATCAACACATTAGGGAGTACAAAGCTGTACTATATTACAGTGTGTGTGTGTGTGTGTGTGTGTGTGTGTGTGTGTGTGTGCGTGCGTGCGCGCGTGCATGCGTGCACGCGCACACACGTGCGTATGCGTGCGCCTGTGCATGTGTGTGTGTGAATGCATACAACAGATTCTGAAGTGCAATTTATAATCTGCTTCTGTACACATTCTCACATTTTTGTAGTATGACAATTTGTACTTCTAATACAGTACTTGGATTGCTTCTTGACATACAACTGTTGCCTTCCCTTGTCTGTCTGTTCCAGCAGGATGGCCGCTGTAGTTAAAGTGGTATGAAATAGCTCTAAGAGTGTAGTGCAGATACAATCAATCCCTGTTTAATGTGAGTTCTCCCACTGAATTATTTTACATATCATTAGCTTTTACAGTATACCAAACACTGATAAGAATGTTCTAACAATCAATCAGGTCAACATTAATAGTGTAGGAATCGGGGCCGCTAAGGGCCGGGGGTCCCGGAGGAGACTGATCAAGGAACGATACGAGGCAGTATGGAGGAGGATAAGATCAGCAGTTTATTGAGGAAAAGACATCACCTTTTATAGATCAGAAGGCAAGGTAGAAAAAACCGTCACCCGACATTAGGTCACATCACCTATTTACTCAGGTTAATTGGGAATCTCTCTTGGGGGAAGTTAATTAGTGCGGGCAAACATTGACTGGGAAAACACCATTGTTCAAGGCTTAGACTAAGGCAATCATGACTCCTGTTTGCCTCTGGGATAAGACTGAAGCTCGGAGATGAGGGATTACTCTAATGGGTAACATATTCGCTCTCTCAGCAGGTCCGCTGGTCAGGTCAAGGAATTGGGTGAATCAAACCCTATCATTTATCCACCCCCCTTAATTTCTCTCCACTGGCAAGGGCCAGGGGCCAGGAGCGTGCTCGCTAGGTTTAACCTCTGCCAGAGGCCATGCGTGCCAACTGGGCACGCGGAATCCACATAATAGTACATTAAACCATTCAATTAACTAATGGCATTATATTTCAAAAGTAATATAAAGATCACAAACAATATTACTTTCTTATGTTATGAGTAATGTTTACATTTTGTTACTTTCAAAGGGTGTTTTAGAGGCAATTTGAGCATGTTTTCTTTTGCAGTTTTCATCCTTTTCTCAATCCAGAACCAATGTAATAAATAACTGAGAATCCTTTATTACAAGAGTTATTAGAGAATACTTTTTGTGACTCCTAACAGATTACTTTTAAAAGTCATTTTCCAGCTTTGGTTTGGAAATATACATTTATTGTACTTTGCCTATCACATTATTTGCTTTCTATTTCTTTTAAGTTTTGCAGGGGAGACAACAGTTGTAGATTGTTCACCCTCCATTTGTGAGCACACACACCTTGTGCAATCAGCTTTGACCAAGTTTACTGTGAGTCATGATTATCAAGGTGAAACACACATTCAGTGGTTTTTGAATAGCATATCTTCTGTCTGGTGCAACACAGACTAGTTCTGATATTTGCATTTCTAAAAGGAACATTTGGCTACTCATGTGTGCACAAAGGGACATGTTTTCATTTTTTTTCATAAGGAAATATGGAAAGTAGTACAGTATAAAGTACTTTGTAAACCCTTTGTTTTGCCCAACTAGTTGCCCCAAAAGCTGTGCTATGCAGTGCCCCTGAAAGACAGTTCCTGTTGCAGTCTAATTCCTCCATGAGCTCCATATTCAGAAATTGAAGCATCAATATTGATTTCTTCTTCATTTATTGTTCTGATCAAACCCCGGAGAACCAAAATGAAGCCACTTTCTTGACTTTGTCACTGGCCAAACCTAAGTCCTCATCTGTGCATGTTTCTGGCAGTAATCAACAGACCAGTAAATGAGCTGATTCTGTATCTCTTCACAATCACGCTGCGTGTTGTTGTCCGCCAGCAGCACCCACTTGAGCATGTTGGTCTTGCATTTAGGGACTCTGACCCTCAGCCTATTCAGGGTCCCTCCAAGTGATGTGGGCAAGATTGAGTTCCTCAGCTATCTCCTCCTTTAATGTTATGCCTTGTCCAGTGAGCTCCTTCCTCCATCTTCTAATTTGGTTTTGCTCTTGTGTACCCCCAAAAATATTTGTTCTTGCCATAAAGCTCTTCCTTGATCTGAGCTGGCAGACTTGAGGCTCATATCTGTTCAGAGGGTGTTGAGGGTCATTCTCTTGCTTAGTTCTCTTGGCATCCGCTACTACTTCTCTCCTTATCTTAGGTGGGGTGATACCAGCAAGAGGGTATATTTTCTCAATTGGTGTAGGTTTGAGGCATCCTGTCACTATATGCATGACTTTTTTTAAACAGCGGTGTCAACTTGTTTTGAGTGTGTGGATGCGCTCCTGTCAATAATGATGCCTACCTAGAAACAAATTGACATTTCAATGGTTGTTAAAGCTGTGCTAATTTCTTAAGAAAGAATTTGGAGCCATCAATTTAGTAAATAAATAAATAAATCTAAACTCAACAGTAGAAGCGACTGAAAATGTCGCAAAATAGGGAGCATGTTTTTGAGTTCTCCAGGCCCCTATTAGAGGTGAGACTTCCATTTCTTTTGGACTGCAATTTCCAGAATTTCCCAGGAATTTCCCCAGTCAGAAACGTTGGAGCTGCAGCTCTCAAGCAGCCATTTAAAGAGGAGCTTTTCTCACCTTTTCTCACTATTGTATTGGCCTTTCAAGAAGAAGCTCCAGGTGGATTGTGGAGATAGTGCAAGTGCCCGTGGAAGTACAGTAAAACCCCTACTTATTTAAAAAGTCTGTTCCATAGGCTTTTATGTAAATCGTTTTTTTACTTTACTCGAAGCAAACCCATAGGAACAATGAATTTTTATATAACTCAAAGCAAACCCATAGGAAAAATGATATTTTTACTTAACTCGAAGCAAACCCATAAGAAAATGATATTTATGTAAATCGAAGCAACTCCATGGGAAAAATGATTTTTTTACGTAACTCAAAGCAAACCCATAGGAAATTACTACTACTACTTACTTTATTACGGAAATTGTATTATGTAAATCGGGACATTTATGTAAATCGGGACATGGGTTTAGTGCAAAAATCATTATGTAAGTCGAATTTTATGTAACTCGAGGCATATGTAAGTAAGGGTTTTACTGTAAAATCTTTCCCTCAAGATGTCCTCTTCCACTGAGGAAGCTGCTTCTCTCCAAAGGCCCTTTCCCTGCTCTTTGGCTGGGGGCTCTTAGTTGGGCTGATGCCTTCATCCCATGGCATTCTTGTGGGCTGAGACCCCCTTTCTTCTCCAACTCAACTCAAGCTTTGAGCCACCTTCATTGTGAAGAATTCAGTCTTGTGGCACAGTGGTTAAACAGCTGTACTGCAACCAAAAGGTTGTGAGTTTGATCCTGACCAGAGCTCAAGATTGACACAGCCTTCCATCCTTTCGAGGTCAGTAAAATGAGTGCCCAGTATGTTGGGGGCCCAAATGCTAATTAACTTGTGGACCACCCATAGAGTGTACTAAGCACTGTGGGGAGGTATGTGAGTGTGATTGCTTTGATTGATTGCTTTGCTTTGGATCATAGATCAGCACAGTGAGACTATTATCTGATGTCCCATCCCAGACCTCTGTAGCCTTGAGTTGTAAATACATTACACAATATTGTAATTATTGTCCAGTACATAAAGTTAATACAGATAACTCATCTGTTCTCAGTGATGCACTGCAAAAAAATTTACTACCTACTCTGTGGGCTGGCCAAATCTGTGGGCGGGGCCAAATCTGTGGGCAGGGCCAAACATCCTGCATTATGGGCTATGGAGGTGGGTGTGCCCAACCAAGTGGGAATTTCTGCTACCGGTTCTGCAGAACGTGACAGAACCTGCTGCAGTGCATCGCTGTCTGTTCTGTATATTCTTAGCCAACTGTTTATGTAGAGTCAACCCTCACATAACAACGCATTCTGATAGCATCATTTTCGCTTAACAACATGTCGTTATGCACCACGTGCTCCCCTGCATAACAACGTTTTTAGTGTCGTTGTCCGGACAACAATGCTAAAATAACCGTCATTATCTGGACAAAGCGCCGTTATGCGGGAAACTCCACAGAAACCCGTATAACAACAAAAACCGCTTAGCAACGCTACTTGGGGAACCAAATAACATCGTTATGCAAGGGTCTACTGTAGTTATGTTTTTTTTGGAGGGAAGCACACAAGTTGTGTGTGAAGTTTGAACTGTTTGGGGGTCCAGTGACACTAACCCAGCCACCAATCCTGCTATCGGTCCAGTTTGATTTCTTGCTTTCATCCCACAAAAGTCACCTTTATCATATCTGGAAATTCACCACCCTACCTTCCTTTATGAGACACATTACATAATTGCAAATTGCCGTTTCCTTTCCCCCCAGCTTGGCGTGGAAAGCAAAAAATTTTTTGAGAGAGAGCTGGGGGTGTGAAGAGTGAATGAAGCAGCTGCAATCAGCAATTGTGAATAAGATTTCACACATGGCTGCTCAAAGAAACTCAAACGAGATAAACGGGATTTGGTAAGAATTTAAACATGACACTGGCCACATTATTCAGGAAGACAACAGTTGTGTGAGGCTGGGAAGCGCAGCTGTGTGCTGTTAAAGCCCAAGCCAACAGCAACATTCCTTTCCCACCTACAAAAGGTACACACCACACACCATTTAAACTCCTTTCCCCCCTTCCTTTCTCAACAATCAGGGCTATGTCCAATGCATTTCCAAGCTGAGTTAAAGAAAATAAAAATAAAAACCATCAGTTATTTTATATGCTGAGTCTCGAAAGACACTACAAATAAACACTTAAACATCTCCTGATTTATGGCTAGGGTTTATTAAATCTAATCTGAGCGAAAACTGCCAGGACCATTCTATTTGCACTGAACATCTCTCCATTCCATTCCTCATCCTCCCCCCCAAAAAATAATAATAATAATAATAATATAATAATAACCATACACAACATGAAAATCCGATTTAGAGCAAGATTAGAGCAGCGTAATCTCATTAACAACGACAAGCTGCACTGGCCCTTTTCCTTTTTTCTAGAATGCTTGCTTCTCTGTCTTCTTGAGAATTGTGATGAATAGAGAACTACAAAGATCCAGATCTGATAACAACCATGAGGTTTGGCCTTAGATGAGAATGGTTTACGTACATTTGCAGCTGGTTTGACAGAATGATTGGGAGAGGTGCCTATGATATTCCTTTTGTCGTTGTTGCTTACATTTTTTATCAAAGGAGCACAGGATGACATATATAGTTCTCCACCACCCTATTTTATCTTCACAATAGTTACAGAATCAAGAGATTTGAATGACCGAGAACAGATCCTCCTCGTCATGACTATTGTTCAAGTGTTTGAAAAGTGCTGTCATATCCTTTCTTCTTTTTGCTTTTCTCGAGGCTAAACATGACTAGTTCTGTCAGCCTTTCCTCATATGGCTTGGTTTCAGATCCTCTGACCATCCTTGTTGCCCTTCTCTGTACCTGCTCTAATTTATTTTAATCTTTCTTAAAGTGTGGTGCCCAGAATTGGACACAGTACTCTAAGTGTGGTCTAACTAGTGCTGAATAGAGGGGACGTAGTACCTCATGGGTTTTGGAGTTTATACATCTCTTACGGTAAAGGTAAAGGTTTCCCTTGCTCGAAAGCCAGTCATATCCGACTCTAGGGTGCAGTGCTCATCTCTGTTTCTAAGCTGAAGAGCCAGCACTATCTGCTTCTGCAGACGTTTCCGTGGTCATGTGTCAGGCATGACTAGACACCGGAGCGCACGGAACGCTGTTACCTTCCCACTGAAGTGGTCCCTATTTATCTATTTGCAATTTCTTGCTTTCAAACTGCTAGGTTGGCAGGAGCTGGGACGAAGACGGGAGCTCATTTCCGTCCTAAATAACATTGGTCTTTTTTGCAGCCACATCACACTGTTGGGTCATATTGAGGTTATGATCTTCAGCAATTTCAAAATCCTTCTTATAACTGTGTTTGATTCTCTTCCTCTCCCCGATATAGAACTGTGCAGTTATTCCTGCTGATGTTATTGATACAGTAATATCTCATACAAAGTCTGCTTCATACAACATCGGATCCTTAAATTGCCTAATTCCTTGAAAAAAGTTGCTGCGACTTTGTATGAGGCATTGGGTTTTTTCCCAGGTTGCATTGTGCCTGGGCAGTATAAAAGGCAGGACGCATGTGTGCATTGCTCTTGTGGGTTTTGCACGAGGCGAAGTGTGTTTAGGAGTGGTTTTGAGCGCGAATTTGGATTGTTTGGTGTTTGCTGCTGTGGTTTTTAAAAATAGATTGCATGCTCCACAAATTTTTTAATGTTGGTCTTTTTTGGGGAAGCACTGTTTGGTGGGGTGGGCAATTGTTTGGTGTTTGCTGCTGTTTGGATGATTAACACTGTGCTGCATGATGGGATGTATTGGCATCCATTTTGTCCTTGCTTCCATCCAGTAATTGTTTACAGTAGCTTGTACAAAATGGATGATCGGCTGCATGGCTGCAGATTAACACTGTGCTGCATGATGGAACATGTTAACTTTTAAACCTGCACTTCATAAAGTTTTCAAAAGTTAAAAACTTGTTGTATGATTTATCCCCTAAAATCAGGATTGTTTGACATGTTTTTGTAATGTACTAGCAAGGGTTGGCCGGCGTTGCTGGGCTTTTTTTTTTGGTTTGTTTAAAAAAATATGAATCAATTTAGTTTTGAAATATTTTTTATTTATATGTTTTTTTTGCATGCAATATATTGTTGAGAATAATCTGTTTCTGGATCATAGGAAAAGGCAGCCATTTTTAATGTTAATTTCTGTCCTTTACTCTTCTGCTTTCTTTTTTCTCTTGTCTCCTTATTCTGTTTTAATCTATTTTCATGTCTTTTATTAGTTTCATTTGCCCTTGAAGCACTATCTATTTGTCTACGTTGTGTTAACATGCTTTCATGTTCTTCAGAATTTGTTTGTTGTGCCTTTTCTGAATATGCCTTTCTACGTTTACTAAGATTTTCTTCCCTTTCTTCTGCTGTCTGTTGTGTGGTTTGGATTTTCCTTTTTAATCTTTCACTTGTTCTTTGCGCTATATTTACTCTTTTCTTTGGTGGCATTTTGATATTCAATGTAATGGATTTATTCTAATTTTATATTATTTTAAAATAATGTGTAATATTTGTTGTATTTTATTTTCAGCAGAGTAATGGGAGTGTGTAGGAGACAAAATGGAATCTGAACAGTGTTTAGTTTTTTCCCTTTCCTGTTTGTTGTAGTGCAATATTTGTCCTGAATTAAGTTTAATGTAAAGTAAAGTATTTTGTCTTTTTAAAATTGTTTATATTATGTTCTGAAGTAGAATGTTGCAATCTTTAATGGGGCTGTATCTTGTTAAATGAGTGATATCTCCTGCATTGTTGTTTTAAAGTAATTGTTCTATTATTTCAATCTTTTAAAATTTGATCAGTATTTTTGCAATATTGTAAAATTTGAAAAGTGTATATTTGATTAATATTGTAATGGTATAAAGTGGAAGTCTTCTGTTTTTAAAGGCTGTTTGGTTATTTGTTATTTAATTTTCAGCAGAGTAAATGGAGTTTGCAGCAGACAAAATGGATTCCGGTCAGTGAATAGTTTACTGAATTAGGTTTAATTGAAACTATTTTGGATCTTTTAAAATGTTGTGAAGTCGAAGGTTGCAGTCTTTAAATGGGGCTGTATCTTTTTAAAAGAGTGAATACTCTCGAGTTGTTGTTTTAAAGAGTTCTATTATTCCAATGTTTTACAACTTGAAAAGTATTTTTGAAACGTATTTTATGGTATGAAGTTGATGTTTTCTGTTTTTAAATGGTCTTTTCTCTTTAAAATTGAGTGCAAAGTGCTGATTTGTTGTCTTCAAGGAATAGTATGGTGTGGTTTAAATATATTTCCCTGGGTTATTTCTGATTTCGCGAAGGTATTCTGTTCCTTAATTGTCTTTAGTGTAAACTGCTGCTTTCCACTTTTAAATGCGCTTCACTTTTTTCTCTAATGTATTTTTCGGTTGTGTTTGGTTTATTTCAACGTGTATTAAATTTGATTTAATCTATTTTCGATGATTCTATTATTTTCGATGGTTTTTGTAACTTAAATAATTTATTTAGAGAATGGAGTGTGCTGCGTTAATAATTTGCTTTTCAATAGCTCCGATGCGTTACGGTTTGCGTAACGATTTGTAGTTCAGTAGGAATGGATCCATTGCGTTTGGCTTATGTGTGTTGAGAATTGGTTTGGGATGTTATTTTTAATGCATATATATGTTTTTGGAGAGTATATTCGCAAATGAAAAGTAAATGAAAAGAAATGAAAGTATATTTTACGTAAACAAATTAAATCTTAACCTTAAAATCTTAACCTATAAATTGTAAATGAATGGATGATAACTGTAATTGTGGTTTATGCTCCGCTAAATAAAATAATATAAAAAAACTATAATTAATTTAAATCAAAAGAGAAACTGAAAAGTGGAAGGTAAATTTAAAATAATAAATTAATTAGAAAGGAAGAATTAGGTTTTTCGTAGTCAAAGGTCTCTGCTCAAAGCTCGCAATTGTTTTAGCTCCGTACCAATACGCAATCGCAAAAGTACATAACTATGAGGGGTTTGCAAGGCAATGCAGCTCCTTTTGTACCGTTGGGTGTTGCTTTTTTTCGTCATGTTTGATGCGTTCGCTCCAAAGCAGATGATTGGCTATATTACTGTGAATACGTAGCATGGTGTGATTTGTAGTGTAACTCCTTAAATGGTATTAACGCGGATAGAACGCTGGGATATGTATTTTCCCCTCTGGTTTCAGCGTTCGTGCCTCGGCAAGGTTTTTAAACGCATGTTTGGATTGGCTGCGGTGCGGCTGCGAACGACTGGGAGCGTTGTGTTTCTCATCGTAATTGGCTGCCGCTCGGAGAACCACGGCAAAACGCAATGCTTTTTGGGTATTGAAGTTCTTTCCATTTCTTGCCGTTTGTGGGGCTGATGCCCCCGTGCCGGTTTTCTGAAACCTTCGTTGACCTGCGGACCCACTTCGGCCGTGCGCACGAAGGGTGGGTGCGGGTCAGTAGGGCGAGGCATAGCAACCTATAGCCAGTTCCAACGGTTAACCCTTGGATTTATAGGTTAAGATTTAGCCTTTAGACAATGATTTCATAAAGTTCTGTCTGTTTCCTATTTGCTTCCTTGACTTTGCCCTGAAGTCTGTGCTGTTACAGTACAATGTATCTCTGTAGAAATGACGTTGTACGTGGCATCGCAGCAAGGGTTTGGACGTTGTATGAGGCATCGTGGCTAGGATTTTGCATGCCTCATACAAAGTCTAAATCCGTATAAAGTCCCAACTTGTGGAACCAAGTTTGGACGTTGTATGAGGTATCACTGTACTGTGTCCAAACACATTCTTCCCAACCTTGTGAGGTGCATCACCATCGCTTCCCAACAGTCCATCTTCCAGGAAATGTAGCCTATGGTCCCAAAATCCAAATCTCTGTCTTTATCACCACCTGCATAGCCAGTCATTCATTTGGAGCATTTCCCTTTCCATTCCTCTTCTGAGTACACTACAGTACTAGTATGATGGACAAGAAGTCTATCTGGGCCACATAGTCCTTGAATTTCCTTCCAGGAACATCAAAGTCTGATGTGATTTTTTTGTTAGATCTTCTTGGTTGAGTCATGAGTTTCCAATTTGTTTTGTAAAGTTTACTAGGATAAGTACTCTACCATGCCTTAAACCAGGAACATTATGTGGACATTCAGTTGTACATAATTTGGAAATGCTAAGTGGTGTCCTCAAGGCAAGACTGAGAAGGTGAGGTCTGCTACTTAGGGCATGAGCCAGAAATTCCACTGAGCAGAATGAGTAGGAAGACCTCTTAAAGCAGCAAGGCTGGCTTACTGCACTTATCTTGATGAACTGTACAAACTCAATTCTCAGGAAAACTTGTGGGAATGCTCCCAATGGTGATTAGGAGCCAAACGATATGCTACAGTGAAAACATTCTTAACTAAGGTGTTTAGAACTTACCCTATTGCATGAAGTGAGTCACACAATATATGTTAGCACTCATACGGTATCCTTTAGGGATCTCAAGTTGTTGCTTCAGGTGTTTGAATGCTGTGTCTTACTTTTTGGACCACAATTTCAGCTCACTAGAGGAGAATGGTGCAGGCCTGTTGTTACTCAACTTCTATACTTATCTGCTTTGTGGACAGAGTGTGGAACAAGCCAGATAACATTAAGGGATGTACTTGGGCCTCTGGTGATGTTGATATTGATTCGACCCCACCTCTACCCCCTAGGTTGTAACCAAGGGTTTGACAGCAAGGGTTTATCTTTTGAAGTGGGCTGGTGAGGGCTAAATAGGATTGCTTGGGGTCAAGTAGATGTGCAATGTACCATTTGGTGTGATCCTTGCACCCAAATGACATATTGAAGCTCAAATGTCCTTTTTTTGTTCAGCTCCTTCCTGTGGAAATTTCTGATTTCTTGGATTTGGCTACAATTTTTTTTAAGATAATGGAAAGATTTTTAATAAGTTATGCAGTACATTTTCACTGTCCTAGTTGAGTCTATAAAATATTTCACTTCTTCCTCTCTCTCCACTGAGGAGCAAAGGAAGTACAGTCAAACCTCAAGATAAGAACGGTTCAACTTAAGAAAAACTCGAGATACATCTGGAAATCTTAGGAAAAAAATCAGGTTTGAGATACACATTTTTAATAGGATTTTTCAAGATACAAAATTCAATGCTTTCCTATGGGAAATTCAAGATAAGAATTTTTTGAGATACAAACAACCTTGAGGAATGAATTAAATTCATATGTAGAGGTTTGACTGTACTGTATTTAATTTGCCACTATCCTGAAGTGGCTGTCTTATTAGGCCCACTAATAATATTGGACATTCCCACTCGAAAGAACCCTGACAGCCAGATAGTTCATTTTTGTTCATATCCAGCTACCTGGATTTGAGAATCAGAGAAGTCCTACTTGCATGAAAAATTAACATTTTCTGACAGGGACTCAGAAAGATGCAGATGGGCTGCTTCACTCCAGCAAATACATTGTCTGATTGTTGCCTTTAGGACACAACAGCAGTCTAAACTCCCATGTAGTCACTCCCTGTTGTTTCTTGGTTATTGGTGGTACATGTTGGCTTCTGATAATAAAGAACCATATAAGCATGGTGCCATCCCAGTAGAGAAGCACCAGTGGCTTTGATTTACTTTTGCTATGTATCCATAAAACCCGAGGTAGTCCTGCTATGTCTCACAGAATTAAATTGCCTTGCTTGCTAAGCAAATGCCTCCATATATACTTCAGAAAGTATGCCAAACAGCAATATGGGTCACATTGATGACTGGCTGGTTAGTAATGACCACATTACAGGAGACCTATGAGGCTGGTTGCATAAGGCTGTGTCCTGAGGTGTGATAAGTTCATCACAGCACTTTGGGGAGTTGTGGTAACACTGAACTCATGCTCAGTACTGCAGATACAGGTCTTTAAAACTTGGCTGAAACCACTTTCAAAGTGTTCGATTTAGAATGTGTTAATGTAATGCAGATGCACTGAGCACCTTCATCAGAAGAAGTAACCATGACCCTTTCTAGAAATAAAATGTAAGGTCTATTATAAGGTCAAATTCCACTACAGTACTTTCCTACAGGATATCAGGCATAAAAAACCCCACTGCAATCCCAGTTCCTTAAGCTAAATCACAAAAAGCATCAGGTTTATATACTGTGTGTTGACTTGCTGGTACGATTGGTATAACAATACTCCTGGCTAAGGTATTAGCTAAACATACTGGTGCCACCTGCTGGGGAAAAAATCTTTCTTGCTGCACACAAAGCTCTTTCCCAGTGTTTAACGAGGCTCATAGGTATAAAAGTAAGAAGAGATGATCAGAAAAACATATGTATTGTCTTATTTCAATATGTTTCCCATAAAGTAAGAAACATGCATAGTTCAGATTAATGTCAAATAATCATATTTTATTATATCTGCCAAATATAATGTGTATGTGGAGGTTGCAAGGAAATGAATTGACTCCCATGTTACCAGGGTTCTGCACAAATTTAAAAGCAGAACATTTCATTAAAGATGATACGATTTTTATTTATTAGTTATTAAAACATGAATTAGCCATGCTTCACACATGCCTCTCTCAAATAAAAGCTAAATATGCACAGTGGATAGAAACCTGTTGCTTTTTTTATGTGCACAAAAAGGGTTTCAGACGTTTCAACTACTGACGAGGCGGAATGCCAGTCTTGTGTAACTTGTGTGCTTGTCTTATGCCTAGTTGCATGCATGACATATTCATGACGTCTGCTTTCACAATTGCTCTTGTGCAGATGTGAAAACCCAATTCCTTTCTGCCCATTGGAAACAAACACCAAAGTGCAAATGCTATGTCAAAGCAACATTTTCAGAAAAGCCATACTAATGCAAGTCCCTTTGATTCTATGGATCCATTTGGTCTGGGACTAAATCAATCGCACCGAGGCCCAAACATCAAACACCTTTATGAGCAATTCCACAAATAAGGTGCTTCATCTTAGAGAAACCCTTGGGTACAATGCAGAACACAAACCTCGGAGGCAATTTAAATAGCCAGCCAGGTTTAGGCATTCCTTTATCCCCAGTACTTCAAGCTATGTGGGGGACTATTTAGGCTTCTGCTGAACCTTTATTACTCCCTAAATTACAGTTTTAGAGGGTGAGTCCATTCGCTGCTTATCCTGCATTCTGTATCAGATTCAGCATGGATTAAATTGAAATGAGCCCTGGTGACTACACAACATAAAGCTAGGCCTGGTGTTTTTCACTGAGGAATTTCTTTGTTCGGTTGGCATTGCTTTATTCCACTTTCTGCCATGTGTGACCACCTGGCTATCATTGGCTAGTCACCTTTGCAGCATACCTGTCAACCCGCGGCTCCGGAAAAACGGGACCTGCGCACATCGCTTGAACGCAGGTCGCGTTCCACGCATGCGTGGAAAGGTTTTACCTCTTCCACGCATGTGCGGAAGCGCTATGCCGCTTGCGCAGGCCTTACGCAAGCGACGTAGCACTTCCACGCATGCGTGGAAGGGATAAAACCCTTCCGCGCATGCGCGGAAAGCATTTCCCCTGCTGCCAAATTACGGGGTTTTGGCAGCGGGGGCCGGGTTATGACGTCAATCGATGTCAATTTACGGGGTAATCCCGGCCAAATCGGGAAGGTTGACAGGTATGCTTTGCAGTGTTCCAAAGATTTGAACAGATTACTTGTAGCAGGGGGAGAAATGAAATCCCTGAGTTAGTGTGTTAGATCCACACCAAAGAATAACACATGAGAACAGAAAGCCAATGCTTTTACTATTCTTCTCTAACACTCATCTATTTTATTTATTTTAGACATTTCTGCATTGCTTTCCATCCCTCAAATCCCAAAGCTTTTTCCAATATTGCATACTAAGTTTACAACAACTGGAGTCTTATTACATGTTTACCCTGGCATAACTTTACCAGTGTAAATTTCAGTGGTGTATTGCCACAAGTGAAAAAGCCAGTTTGTGTGTGTAATATGCTGTCAAGTCACATCAGATCAGATGTAACCTCATAAAGCTTTCAAAATATGTGAGATATTTAGGGAGAGGGTTGCCATCACCAATCCCCAGCGAGAGTCCATGGTCAAGCAGAGATCTAAACTGAAGTCTTTTGAGTCCTAGTCAGGTTCTTAGGATTTCAGAGACAATAAACACTCAGTGGTTGAAGGAACAAAGCTGTACTAGTCAGTTCTCAAAGCAAAACATAATTGAGACAGAACAAGAAACAGGGGCAAGAACACAAGCAGGCAAATGCATACCAAGCATGGATTCCTTCTACCCCTTGTTTAGCAACTTTGGAGCCCAGGGTAGGTATCAGGAGCATTTCTAATGTATGGAGAGCTCCAAACTTTGGGGCCTAAGCCTCTCTTCTTTTATACCCTCACTCAGAGTGCTGTCTTATCCTCCTTGGATCTATGCCCCTTGTTTGAGAGTAAAGATATCTCTACCGGCATACTCTCTCGTCCAGCACATGCCTCGTTCCCCCGATTCGGAGGTTGTTGGAATTCTGCTTCATGTAAAGATATCTTCTTTATTCAGTCAGCCTCATTAGCAGCAGTTTATATCCTCAGATCTTTAAGATAGCAATCAGTCCCATGAAGTCCTGCTTCATTAGGCTTTGAGTAGGGAGAAAACAGAGACACACAAAAACACGCCTGCTCTCTTCAGCTGGTCCAACGATACTGAAGCCTTTTTCTTTATTCAGGCAGAGAGTCTCAGAAACGAAACTTGGGCAAGCATTGTATAGCAGAAACGAAACTTCGCAGAGACAAAGCTGAGTGCTTACAGCCAATCAGAAGTGTCAGAACCCAAAGAAAGAGAGATAAGGAGCGCTGTCTCTCAGTGAGCAAAGAGGCTCTTGTTTACAAAATGTGTCAGAGACAGCCTGACAGAATCCAGATGCATTCCTACATGTCCTCCTTTTTCATTTAAATTTGAGAGAGGGACGGCTAATCATACCCCTGCATGTCATCATACACATCAGCACTGTCCTCCTGGACATCGTACCCCTCCTGACTCCTGGTACTTTGTTCCGGAGGATGATACCTCATTGAGTACAATTGCCGTCGTGCAAAACTCGATGTCTCCCTTCTACGCAATGGACATGTGTTACACATAGAAATAAGATTAGGAATACAATTAATGCAAAAATACAAAGGTATAAAGCAGATAATAATCATAAACCCATAAAAGAAAACTTGTCTAAGGACAGATAAATCAGGCAACCAAGAAGTCACCCAATCAAAGAGATTAACATCAGTGCGTACATTGTTAGTAATACTCTCCTGTAAATTCTGAAGTTCTTTCTCAATAGTATTATTCAGATCCTGGAATTTTACCCGACATCCCTGGTTCCCGACCAGTTTACAAAATCCTCCGGATTTTGCTAACAGGTAATCTATGGCCAGTCTGTCCTGCATTTGGTCTTGATGAAGTTCAGTGATTTCCATTTGAAGATCCCGTATGACCCTCCCTGTGGCATTGATTGATTTCTCCAGCCTACAGGTGAGTCCCAAAATGGACCTTCTATTCTCCTGGGAAATGACACCTGGGTATGATCCCAAGGTGAGTGCTCCAGTGATAGCACTCCCTATAGCTCTCCCCCAGGAGCTACCATCAGAAAGCTGAACATCGATTATCACTTCATCATTGCAGCCAGAACCCATCGGGCCGGCAGCAGCTCTCCGGCGCCGTGCATGTGCCTGAGGCGGCATTTGCACTTGTACGGGTAAGGTAAAATAACCCAATGCTGCACATTGATATTGACCTGGATGGAAATTCGTGGCAACTCCATTAAAAAAGAACCACATGTTGGGATCCTTGATTTGCCATCCATTGCAAATTGAACCACTATCTATAGCAGAATAATCAGGAGTAAACATAGGAAAAACATCATATATATCTTCAATAGTAGTGTTAAACAAGGTATAATTAAGCTTATAAGAACTGTTATAACTACCCCATAACCAAAAATAATCGTCACAACCCGTATAATTGCCTACATTCTGCAAAACCCTTTTTGCTTGAGTCCAGTATTTCCATTTACTATTCCAGACTCCAGAACTATGACAGCAGAAACAAAGTCCTTTAGTGTATTTCTTGAATGTCATGCTTCGCCAACGGGTGTTGTTAAATTGTTCTGGAGGATTAGAGAAGAGTGTAGACCTATCAAGATGTTGCAAATGTCCAATAACCAGCTCAGGTGTGTTGAACAATGCCGGAAGAAAGGCCATTTGCGACACTGCCAGTGGATGCTCATAGTATAACGTTGCATTCTTACCATGAACCTCAAACATATAGTTAGCATGACGAATCCAAAAGTTGGGGTTGCCCCCATGAGGCATTGTTCTTACAGCTGGAAGCACAGTAAGAAAGAAAATAACAAATGTCAGCACATTTAGTTTACTGGTGAACCACCATCCTGGAGCTGAGTAACCTTCTTCTCTCTCCATGGGCGGATCGCTCGGGCAGGAATCCACACAGGTCCTGAGGTTGTAGAAACCACTGCGTATCCTCGTCCCCAGGTGATTAGAGGTACAGGACCCTTCCACTCAGGATCGGGTTGCTGCCGATAAACGACCAATGGCTTAGGAAGACACTCCTCAGTCCTGAAATGCAATTCGACTGGAGAGTGTGACCTGTTATGGGGAGCAAGAAGAAAATTAAGAGTATACAGTACTTTAGCAACAGCTGTAGGTATTTCAGCCACAGGAACCCCTCTATCTCCCACTTGCTTGTGTAACAAATTTTTGAATGTCAGGTGGGCTCTTTCAACAATCGCCTGTCCAGTCGAGTTATAGGGTATTCCATGGGTTAGCTTAATGTCCCACTGACGGCAAAAGTCCTGAAAGGCAGAAGAAACATATGATGGCCCATTGTCTGTCTTAAGGCTTTTAGGTTTACCCATTGCCGCAAACGAACGAATGCAATGTTATATAACATGTCTGGATGTTTCACCCCGCAAGGGTGTAGCCCATATGAATCCAGAGAAGGTATCAACAGTCACATGTAACTTAGAAAGCGGAGCCAAAGCAGGTACTTGCGTGACATCCATCTGCCATAGCTGATTAGCTTCTGTTCCTCGAGGATTAACAGCATCAAATGGCAGGAATATAGGAGACTTCGTACAGGAAGCACAGGACGACACAATGTCTCTAGCCTGTGACATAGGAATGGAAAACCATTTATGCAAAACCTTAGCAGATTGATGAAACATTGCATGACTGTCAATGGGGTTGTCAAAGAGAGAAAAAACCTCAGCAGAGTCTCGGAGAGCAGAATCTGCTCGTGCATTGCCCTCCGTCAAATAACCTGGGATCTTTGTGTGAGAGCGTATGTGGGCAATGAAGAAAGGGACCGTACGGTTAGTAAGAAAACCTTGAAGCTGTTGGAATAAAGCAAAAAGATCCCTATCCATCGATGGAGACAAATAAGCTTGAGCTAAGGTAAAGACAAGGCGGTAAACATATTGAGTATCCACAATCAGGTTAAAAGGCACATCAGAAAACGTAGAGAAAGCAAGTATGACCGCTGCCAGTTCCGACCGCTGGGCCGATGCTTGAGGTCCTGTAAAAACAACCTCCCATTCCCCAGTAGGACCCTGCCATGTAAGGACTCCACGGGAGGGGGAGCCATCTGAGAAAAGAGTAATGGCATGCAAGATAGGTTGCATGCAAAGCGGGGATGACAGGGAGTAAGAACCCTTGGGGGGGTTAAATTTAACTTGTCCCACAAAGTCCGCCATGGCCACCTGAAATGCCTCAGAATGCTGTAGCAAGGCGGTTAGCTGATCCTGTGAAAAAGGAAAACAAACAAAGTCAACGTCATAACCAGTCAAATGCTTTGCCCTAGTACGGCATTTGAGGAAAAGATCAGCAATCGCATCAGGCAGGCGATAACAGTTTTTCGAGGGAGTGTGCGCCAAGTGCAGCCATTCCACGATGGCCACCTTCTGAGCGTTGACAGGCGCGAACAAAACCGCAGTGGGCAGCCTCGGTGTAGGAAGAAGAGCGCATGCCAGCGCAATGGTGCCTGAGGGCACCCGATCCACAGCGATGGTATGCAGCTTTTCGTTGAGGCGTTGAAGAGCTGTACGCATCTCCGTTGTGCAGGGAATGATGTCCGCTGGAGAAGTGTGTCCAGAAAGAGCAGCAAAGAGTGGTGATAGTTCCTCCGTGCTCAGGGCCAAGAAAGGACGAGCCCAATTTATGTTCCCTAGCAATTGTTGCAATTGTACAAGAGTGAACTGCTCCGGAATAGCTATTGTTGGCAATAGCGGAGTTGAAGCTGTAGCTGAGAGCCTATGTCCCAGATATTGGAATGGATACATCCGCTGCACTTTTTCAGGAGCTATGATCAAGCCCGCTTGTTGCAAAATGTCTGCTAGGTCCTGCAGGTGTTTCTCCGTGACTTGTGGACCATGCAATAAAATGTCATCTGTGTAATGATAGACTTTAACCTCTGGATGGCGTTGCCTGAAAGGTTCCAAAGCCTTGTTCACAAAATGTTGGCATAGAGTCGGCGAGTTGGCCATACCCATAGGCAAGACACACCATTCAAACCGTTGAGTAGGATGTTCATTATTGTATACTGGCAATGTAAATGCAAATTTTTCTCTGTCTTGTGGCGCTAGCAAGATTGTATAAAAACAGTCCTTCAAATCTATAACCATGAGTTGATGATCTTCCTTACATGAAGGAGGCCTCTATAGCATTCTAGAAAGCAATTCTTACTACCCAATTACATGAGTAAGGCATTAAATTTCTTCTTCTCCCACTAGATGTAAAGTGAAAGAGGCATTCAATAACTTAAACCAGCATAGCATGGTAAACCAATACAGTACAAATCTCATTAGCATGAGCAGGTAGACAATTTCTTAAAAAGGCTGTCAGGTTTTATAATTCTTCTTTAAAATCCACACAAACTTTTGTTCTTTTTAGTCCAATTAAAATGTCCAAATTAAAAGTCCAAAACTTGATTGAAGCTCTCTGAAACACTATCTCTCCAGCACATTTCTTGGCATGGCAAGTTGAAATTAAGCCATAAATTAAGTCTCACTGACTTCACAAGACAATCCCACACAACCCCCCCTTTTCAGCTTTTCAGGCAGACACACATTCCTTCATGCTCCAGCCACACCCATCTGCAGTAAGGCAGGCCGAGGAGGTATGAAGGCACAAAGACTTCTCCAGAAGTTGCAAGTAATTTTCACACAGAAGAAAATCACAGGGAAGTCCAAGTTGCTTTCCCTGCAATCCTGATGCTTGAAACGTGGGACAACTCACTCTGTATCTCTTTGTTTGTGGGTTGGGCAGTTCAAAATCAGCAAAAAACTGTATGTCTTCTTCCTCCTTGTATTTTTGCCACAGCCTGCTATCCATACAGGAAATATTCACCCCCCTCTTTCTCTGTATTTCTTTCATCTCCAGCATATGATTCTCAACCTTATGACAACCTGCATCTGTTAGTTTGTACTTGCACCCCTTTTTTGTCTTGGGTTTTGTGCGTTCCTCCTTTGGGCCATCCTTCCATTTCTGTAGGATCTTCCTGCCCAAACGTGAGGTATCAAATTTACTACTCAGCTTCTCCTGCTTTTGTGATGAGGGTTGATTCACGGGGGGGCTGAGATCCCCTAAGCTGCTCTTTGAAACACAGTCCTTGCTTTCTGCCACTCTGCATGCATCAACAACTTCAATCTGTGATGAGTTCCCCGCCATTTGTTCCCCATCAGCTGGCACTAGCTGTTTTTTATGCTCAGCTGGCAATATTGCAGCAGAGAACAGGTCTTTTGTAGGGCTAAAAGCACTTGATTGTTGCAAGTCAGGACATAATGTCCCATCTCCATTTCCACCTCCACCCCCATCAGGAGGCTGTTGTTTCTCAAATGATGGAAGGGCAGTTGCCATGGCCCCCCCTTTTTCTGAAGGCAAAAGCTGTGTGAGGGGGCCATCAAGTCTTTGAGACAATAAAATATTTTTTGGAGTAAGCCATTGAAGGCAGCCTCTCACTTCCTCCCAAGTAAATAATATTGATCTAGAAATCCCTTTATGCTTCTGCAATTCATTCCCGATCTGTTTCCACTCTTTTAAGTCCAGACCTTCATATTTAAACCAAGGACAGTTTTGTGCTATCGCTTTAGCTAGCTTTCGTATCTCCTGCTCATCAACTTTTCGCCCATTGTCATGCAAAAGATCTGAGATATCTTTACAAAGTTCATGCATTTGCGAAGACAATATGCACCCCATAATTAAAAAAAAATTTATATTTTTCTCATTCCTTTTTTCACTCACCCTGTGTTGGACCCAATGTAGAATTGGATGAATCTCGAGCTCGATTTATGACCTTCCCGGTCGGACCTTTCTTCTGGTCGTGAGTGAGTGAGACCTTCCCGGTCGATGAGGTGTTAATTAGGTGTTAATTGTTGAAGCAGAGTTCAAAGCATTCCTTTGAATTTCATTCAATTGGCCTCACGACGGGGCGCCAGTTGTTGGAATTCTGCTTCATGTAAAGATATCTTCTTTATTCAGTCAGCCTCATTAGCAGCAGTTTATATCCTCAGATCTTTAAGATAGCAATCAGTCCCATGAAGTCCTGCTTCATTAGGCTTTGAGTAGGGAGAAAACAGAGACACACAAAAACACGCCTGCTCTCTTCAGCTGGTCCAACTATACTGAAGCCTTTTTCTTTATTCAGGCAGAGAGTCTCAGAAACGAAACTTGGGCAAGCATTGTATAGCAGAAACGAAACTTCGCAGAGACAAAGCTGAGTGCTTACAGCCAATCAGAAGTGTCAGAACCCAAAGAAAGAGAGATAAGGAGCGCTGTCTCTCAGTGAGCAAAGAGGCTCTTGTTTACAAAATGTGTCAGAGACAGCCTGATAGAATCCAGATGCATTCCTACAGGAGGTCCGCAGGCGAGGGCCCCGGATTCTCCTGGCTAGCACGGCCTAAGGGTGGCTTCCTCATGGCTTGGCAGAGGAAGGCTTGGGTCGATAATTCTGGCTCATAGGTTTGCTGAGAAATGGCAATCTGTGGCTGATGTCACAGATGAAATTAAGCTGCAATGCCCCTTGAGACGGGACACCAATTCTCATGCGAAAATGCTCCCTTATCTTGCTTCTGGGGAAAATAATGGCCTTGGTGTTGTGAAGGTGCATAGGGGGGAATCTGTCTGTTACCTCTTTGCTGCAAGCTGGTAGCTGAATTCCAGGCCTCGAAGAAATCTCCATTCCTTTGATGGCAGCTCCCACGAAGTAACCAGAAATGTTACAGTCCTTCTTTTAAGAAAAGGCCCTATTGTCAAAATCCCCTTCCCAATCTGCTCCGTTGGCAATAGGAGCAAAATGAGGACGCTTGACAATCAATGTCCTTTTGAAAATTTATTGAAGAAAATAACAGAGTCCAATAAATGCAGAATAAGAAAAATTGCATAGTCTCAGTAGAAAAACTAAGTGTCGATGTCTCTGCAAAACCTAAGTCCTGTCATTTCTGGAAAATAGTCTAAGTGCGGTGGTACAAAGCCGCCCCATATGAGATGGTACGAAGGGAGCCTATCTCAGATGGCAAGAGAGATAGAGCTCCCGCAGAAATCAGGTCTCCTTCTAACAGACAAAAAGGCGCAGTTTTTATACCATTTTGCCTGAGAAAGTGCTAATTGACTTCTCAAAATGACAGCTACTGTGCGTAGATCAGAGGGATAGCAGTTGCTATCTTATCTATCTTCCATCTGTCTGTGAGACAGAACCAACTTTTGGGTTTCTTCCCAGACAATAACCCTGTGAAAAGAACAATAGGGATTTCCCAATATGTCATAAAGATTGTGGAGTGTGCTATTTAAAATGGCTCTGGTTAAGCTAAGCAGAGTACATCGTAGAAAGAAAAGAAAAACAGATTTAAAATCCTTATTTAATAACCCACATAACTATTATGTAATAATTATTTTAAAATGATGTCATCCCGCATGGAATCACGACACTCTCCAAACCGAAACAATGGCCATCTGGTATGGACTACTTGGTATAATGTCCATGCAGGTGTGATGGCATCTGGTATGGACTAATTAGTATAACATCCTTGCAGGTGAGTTGCATCAGATTTGTTACTAGTTGTTATCAGCCAAGAACACAGGAAAGGGACACTGTGACCTGTCCATACCTGTCACCTGCGGCTCCAGAAAAACGGGACCTGCGCAGATCGCTTGTACGCAGGTCGCTTTCCACGCATGCGTGGAAGCGCTATGCTGCTTGCGCAGCCCCTACGCAAGCGGCGTAGTGCTTCCGCACATGCATTACGCCACTTGCGTAGGGGCTGCGCAAGCGGTGTAGCACTTCCACGCATGCATGGAAAGCATTGTCCCCCGCTGCCAAATTACGGGGTTTTGGCAGTGCGGGGCGGGTTATGACGTCAATCGACGTCAAATTATGGGGCCAAATTGGGATGGTTGACAGGTATGGACCTGTCTTATCCCTTTCTTACTCTGCCAAGGGCTTTCCTCTGCTCATTAGATATCCCACATGCTGGTTCACCTATCAGCCAAGGATGGGTTTAGAGTCATTTTATCTTTCCTATCTTCTTCTGCCAAATACACTTTATCTAATCCCTCCGTCCATGCTCTTCTTGACCTCTCAGTGACCATCCTTCTGGAAGGACTCCAAGGATTGGGGCCCAGGGCACTGTGTGGGCCTGGTTTTCCTCATTTCTAAAGGGCCGGACCCAATTGGTGTTATTGGAGGATGAGTTGTCCAGCCCTAGGCCTCTCCAGTACGGGGTGCCACAGGGCTCAGTACTCTCGCCTCTTCTATTTAACATCTACATGAAGCCGCTGGGTGAGATCATCCATTCCCACGGGGTGAAGTATCATCAATATGCTGATGATACTCAACTATATATCTCAGCCCATGGGAACCCGAGTGATGCAGTTGAAATCCTATCCAGGTGCCTGGAGGCTGTAAGGGTTTGGATGGGGGACAATGGGCTCCAGCTGAATCCTGGCAAGACTGAGCGGCTGTGGGTTCGGGGGCCCATGTTATCCCAGAAGTTACCATCTTTGGTGCTGGATGGGGCTTCTTTGCCCCAGACAGACCCAGCGTGTAATTTGGGGGGTCTCCTGGACTCACAACAACTGCTCGAAGAGCAGGTGGCAGTTGTGACCAGGAGGGTTTTTGCGTAACTTCGTGTCATCCACCAATTATGCCCGCTCCTGGACCGGGACTCCTTGCTTATGGTCACACACACTCTGTTCACCTCCAGACTGGATTATTGTAATGTGCTCTACATGGGGTTGCCCTTGATAACCATCCGGAAGCTACAGCTGGTTCAGAATGCAGCTGCCCAGGTGGTGACGGGGTACGGGCGTTATGCCCGTGCCTTGCTGCTGCTACGGGAGCTTCATTGGTTGCCAGTGTGCCTCCAGGTGCAATTCAAGGTGCTGGTTTTGACCTTTAAAGCCCTTCATGGTAGTGGGCCAGGATACTTAAGAGACCGCATCACCCCAAGGTTTTCGACCCATCCTACGAGAGCGGACCATAAGGGCTCCCTAGTGTTCCCATCAGCTAGGGAAGCACATCTCACTGGGACCAGGAGGAGAGCCTTCTCTGTATCTGCTCCGGCCCTATGGAACCTCCTGCCACTTGAACTGCGCCTCCAGGTAGAGTTGCTCCCCTTTAGGAAGGCCTTAAAAATGTGGCTATGCCAGCAGGTGTGGGGTACAACTGGTACCACAACCTAGCCCTGTTGGCTTATTTAGCCCTGCCCGGGTTTTTTATTTACTCCTGCCTAGGTGCCACTCTTTTTAAGGGGATTGGGGAGGTTTTATGGCTGTTTTTAGAGAATTTTATAGTATTTGGTTTTAATTAGTATTGGTATGGGTTTTAACTGATGTTGTGAGCCGCCTTGGGTCCCTTAGGCAAAAAAGGTGGTTATATAAATCCAATAAATAAATAAATAAATACTCTCATTACGCTAACAGACTGGAAACAGTATACCGAAGACCTATACAGAAGAGATAAAGGGATGTTAGACTTTTGTGTATGGGACCACAGACACCAGGACAGCCGAAGAGCTGGCTTAACACAACTTTATTACATGCTGGTCAGAGGGAACATGTGGTAATGGCGGACGAACAGCTCAATATATACAGTGGCTATACATTTGAATGTGGCTCCTTGACAGTCTATTGGTTACTGTCCGCGTGACGTCATTTCAGGTCACGCCCTTCTTGTCCAGGTGAAGGTGATGGCGGGAATCTTCCCACGCTGTTGCTCTTAGGTGAGTCTTGGACCGATGAGCTTGGACGCTCGCTATTGCCATCTAGTGGTCACTAGCTCGCGTCCTATTAGGGTTACAGAGATGCAGCTGAGGTTACAATGTTACACAAGGAAAAGGTTACATTGGATACACATGGATAGGTACATTGTTTAAAGGCACATGCTTTAGGACACAACATCCCTCCCCCCTAGGATGAGACGAAGTCTCTTAACTAAGATGGTTTCTTGCACTCGCGTTTGGGCCGCGATGTGGGTTGGCCCACCCGAGGGCCGCTGCCGCTTCCTTGTTCCCTGGACCCTTGTCCTGTAATGGGAGAGGGAGACTTGTTAGTGGCTTGCTGCGGTTTTGCAGCTTTAGGGGAAATGGTAGATTCCGTTGTGGGCGAACCGGGGGCACCAGGGGCTAACGTAAAACCCCTCTTCTCGCTTGGATGGGTGGGGGACCACTCCGAAAACCCCCCCCGGCTCTGAAACTCAAACTCAAACTCTGCTGGGTGATCCCGCGGGGTATCTATGAGGACAAATTCCTTTTCCTCCCCCCTCGGTGGGGACGCATGACCCCCCTCTCCTCCCCCTTGGGCTAAACGGGTGGGGGAGAACCCTAACGCTGAATCCCTGTCTGTGCTTTCCGAGCCCTGCCTCTCTGGGACCCGGCTCCGCATGTCGCCGCCACAGTAGACCCGTGCTGGTCTCCACGCGGTATGTTACGGGACCGGTCTGCTCCACGACAACCCCTGGCACCAAGGCTGGCCCTGCGCTGGCGTAGTTCCTGCAATGCACGGGGGCGCCTACGCTGAAACTCTTTGTGGCCTCTAGCCCGATGTTCCTCCCCTTATCTTCTACTCTCGTGGGGTCTAGCCTGGTGAGAATGGTGGCCAGTTTCCTGCGCATTAAGAGCTCCGCGGGGGAGTATCCTGACACCAACGGGGTCACCCTGTATCCTAGCAGAAACTGACACACTTGTAGGTTGAGATCCCCAGGGCCCATGCGCCGCAGCACGTCCTTCATGGTGCGTACGAGGCGCTCCACTTGGCCATTGGTGGCCAGATGGAAAGGGGCGGAGGTGATGTGCCGGATGGCGTTTATCTCTGTGAATGCCCTGAACTCAGCGGACGTGAAGCAACTAGCGTTATCGCTAATTAGAGTGTCGGGTATGCCGAACGTAGAAAAAATTCTCCGCAACTGCTTTATTGTCGCGGCCGAGGAGGTGCTCGTGACTGGGACGACCTCCAACCACTTGGAGAAAGCGTCCACAACAAGGAGAAACAGAGTTCCTCGGAACGGGCCCGCGAAATCTATGTGTATCCGGGACCACGGCCCCTTAGCCACGTCCCACTCCCTGTGGGGCAGATGGGCCTCCTCTGGTCTGGAGCATTGGCAACTCTCACAAGTGCCGACCATGTGCTCGATGTCGGCGTCTAACTGGGGCCACCAAAAGTAGCTCCGGGCCAGCGCTTTGGAGCGCACAATTCCGGGGTGGCTGACGTGCAGCAGTTTAAGCACCCGCGGTCGGAGGGATGTGGGGATCACCACCCGCTGCCCCCACAAGAGACACCCCCTCTCTAGGGACAGCTCCAACTTTTTCCTGAAAAATGGGGCAAATTCTTCCGCTGGGGCAGACGCTGGCCACCCTTTCTGTACCCAGGAGCTAACCGCCACCAACGTCCTATCTCTGCTTGTCGCTTTAGCGATATCGGCGGGTACTATGGGGGGCAAATCTAAGACTTCAATCATGAGCACCTGGCGGTCCGGCTCCTCCTCGCCCACGTGGCTTTGTGTCTGGGGGAGGGGGGACCTCGACAGGGCGTCCGCATGGCTGATCTCTCTCCCGGGCCGGTACACCAACGCGTGCTGGTGGGCGTTGAGAAAAATGGCCCACCTGAGCATCCTCGGGGACAGGATCTGTGCCGTGGGCTTATCTGCGGTGAAAATGCCTAGTAGGGGCTTGTGGTCGGTCACGATGGTGAAAGGGCGGCCATATAGAAAATTGTGAAATTTTTTGGTCCCCGCAATTATCGCCAGCGCTTCCCTGTCTGTCTGGGCGTAATTCCTCTCCGCTTAGGACAGGGACCTGGAGTAAAACGCTATTGGGGCCTCCCTCCCGTTTTCCAACACGTGGCATAACACTGCCCCCACCCCCACCGGGGATGCATCACAGATCAGAACCACCGGCCGTTTGGGGTCGAAATGGGTCAGAATGGCGTCAGACGCCAGGAGTTGTTTCAGTTCCGTGAATGCCCTCTCCTGGTCATCGCCCCACTTCCATGCCGCATCTTTCTTGAGCAACTTGTGAAGCGGCTCAGCCACCGCAGCCTTCCGAGGAAGGAAGGAGTGGTAGAAATTTAAGAGCCCTAGGAACGACTGCAACTCGGGCTTGGAGGTGGGGCGAGGGGCTTTCTTGATGGCGGCCACCTTGGAGTTGGACGGTTTGATCCCCTCGGGTTACTCGGAACCCTAAGAACTCAACCTCCTTCGCGAAGAAGACGCATTTGTCTTTTCGCAACCTCAACCCCGCCTGTTCGAATGCCTCCAGGACCTTGTTTAGCCTTTCAGCCAACTCAACCTCACTCCCCCCCGTTATCAAAACATCATCAAAATATGGCAAAACGCCGTCCAGCCCTTTGAGGAGGCGTTCCACGAGCGACTGGAAAATTCCAGGCGCCGAGTTCACGCCGAATTGGAGGCGCGTCACCTGGAACGCCCCCTTATGCGTGACTATGGTCTGTGCAGCAGCTGCGGCAGGGGTTACCATGAGTTGCTGATAGGCCTGTGCCAGGTCTAGCTTAGCGAAACACTTTCCCCCATGTAACCTGGCTAGCAAATGGCTGACCACCGGCACCGGATACGCATTAGGGCGGATTGTCTTATTAATGGTGCACTTATAATCGGCGCAAATGCGAACCTCCCCATTGGCCTTCAATGCCGTGACAATTGGAGTTTCCCACTCCGCAGAATCAACAGGAACAAGAATCCCCTGGCCCACTAATTTGTCCAG
The DNA here is from genome assembly GCA_035047345.1 of Bradypodion ventrale. Taxonomy (NCBI): domain Eukaryota; kingdom Metazoa; phylum Chordata; class Lepidosauria; order Squamata; family Chamaeleonidae; genus Bradypodion; species Bradypodion ventrale. The sequence goes on along the minus strand of JAWDJE010000002.1, from coordinate 324,374,874 downwards.
TTCCGCCTCTATTTTGTCCTTTAGTGCAAAAGGCACTCTGCGCGGTTTGAGTCTTATTGGGCGGACCTCCGGGTCCAGGTCGAAAGTTACTGGGGGTCCATTGAATTTCCCAAGTCCCTTTTTGAAGACTTCAGGGTGCGCGTCGCACACCCTCTGTATTGGGTCAGTCCCAACGGCGTGCACCCCCCCAATGAATAGACCCAGGGGCTGAAACCATTGAGTCCCGAGGAGGCTGCAATTACCCCCCTTGAGAACGACTAGGGGGAGTTCCGCGGCGTGCCGCTTATACTGGACCTGGAATTTCCCAACCCCCAACACCGGGATACTGTTCCCTTGCACGTCCCGAAGCGTGGACCTCAAAGCTTTGAGCTTGGGCCGTACGCGGGGGGCAATTCTCAAAAACTCCCTCTGGGAAATGAGGGAATATGAGGAGCCAGAGTCAATCTCCATCCTAACAGGGGCCCCTTGCACCAGTACCTCAACAAAGTAACGGGGGTGTCCCATGGACACGCTGAAAACTGGGGCATCGTCGTCGCTGCCGTCGGAGATGCGGCCCACGCCGTCCTGCTTCCTCGTGGGCCGAGCGCCATCCTTTGGTCTCGACGAGCGATCTGGCCTCGCTGAGCGGTCGGGCGAGCTCCTCCGGTCCTTGCGTCGTTGTCTGCAGACTTTGGCGATGTGCCCGCGTCGCCCGCAGTTGTGGCACTCGGCTTTTCTGAACGGACACCTGGCACGGTCATGAGCCGCCCCACAGCCGTCGCAACGCCGGCCCTCCTTCTGGACCCTCCGGACGTCCTCGTCGTCGCTGCTTTCGGCGGACGATTTCGAAATTCGCCGGGCTGCGTGCACCGAACTCTCTGTTTTGTCGGCCTTCGGTCGCCAGTCCTGGAGCTCTTGCACCCCGGCCTTCGTGGCTTCCGCGGCCTGTGCCGCTTTCAGGACCTCCTGCAACGTGGGGGGCGGCTCCTGATTCATCAGCGTGCGCTGAATCTCAGCATCCTTCAGGCCGCATAGCACGCAGTCCCTGAGGGTGACTTCCAAGTTCTCCCATTTGCATGGGCCGGCAGCCAGACGCAGGGCCGCTACGAAGGCGGAGACCGACTCTCCAGGCGCTTGGACTCGCCTCCAAAACGCGCTCCGAGCAGGAAACATCGCCACCGAGGGCCGGAAATGGTCTCGCAACACCTTCAGGAGCTCCTTTGCCTTGAATTCAGCCGCCTTTTTGGGTGCGATGAGGTCAATCAATACCCTCTTGCCGTCGTGCCCGAGCATTCTGGTGAGAATGGCTCTTTTCTTCGCCTCGTCCGTAACCTCGAACTCCACCAGCGCGCCTTGGAAGTCCATTTCGAAAAGTTCCCAATCTTGTGGTTTCTTGATGTCGAAACCGGCGTATGTCTTGGTCCCGTGGGCAGCCATGATCCCACCTTCGTCGCCAGTTTTGTGTATGGGACCACAGACACCAGGACAGCTGAAGAGCTGGCTTAACACAACTTTATTACATGCTGGTCAGAGGGAACATGTGGTAATGGCGGACGAACAGCTCAATATATACAGTGGCTATACATTTGAATGTGGCTCCTTGACAGTCTATTGGCTACTGTCCGCGTGACGTCATTTCAGGTCACGCCCTTCTTGTCCAGGTGAAGGTGATGGCGGGAATCTTCCCGCGCTGTTGCTCTTAGGTGAGTCTTGGACCGATGAGCTTGGACGCTCGCTATTGCCATCTAGTGGTCACTAGCTCGCGTCCTATTAGGGTTACAGAGATGCAGCTGAGGTTACAATGTTACACAAGGAAAAGGTTACATTGGATACACATGGATAGGTACATTGTTTAAAGGCACATGCTTTAGGACACAACATAGACTCGTTTAAAAAAGAATCCTATGATGAAAAACTTGCAGTTCTAGAAAGAAAAGTGAAAGCTGGTCTCAAAGTGCTAGGCTCAGAAATAAATCACCAGAGACAGAGGGAATTCAAGCACAGAGGCCAAATCTGTCAACATCCCAATAAGAATATGCTAACAAACATGAAAAGCCAAACATGTTGCCTACAGACCGACAACACTCAATATACATCCCAATCCCTAAGAAAGGAGATGCCAAGGAGTGCAGCAGCTATAGGACCATTACTCTAATTTCCCATGCAAGCAAGGTGATTCTCAAGGAGATACAACAAAGACTTCTGCCTTAAATGGAATGAGAAATGCCTGAGGTTCGAGCTGGATTCTGAAAAGGAAGACACAATCAAGATTATTTTGCAAATATCTGCTGGATACTGTTAGGGTTAGGGTTACCAAGGAATTTCAGGAAAAGATCAGTCTATGCTTTATAGACCACTACAAAGCCTTTGACTGTATGGATCATGAGAAACAATGGGTTATTCTGAAAGAAATTGTTTTTTCTCAGCGCTTGGTTGTCCTGAAGAGTAACAAATACAGTGGACAAGAAGCTACCGTTAGGAGAGAATATGGAGAAACAAAATGGTTTCCAGTAGACAGAGATGTCAGACAATGATACTTTTTATCTCTTCAATCTGCAGAGTTGGACTAAATTCAAAAGCAAAGCAATCACACTTATTTACCACCCTATAGTGCAGGCTTTCTCAACCCTTTCAGGGCAGCTGATTGGGCCAGTCACGTGATTCCGCTTACCCAGAAGCAGAAGTAAAACGCATACTGTACATGTGCAGAATGCATTTAGCAGCATTCTGTGCATGTGTAGCGTGCAGTTTTTTCCACTTCTGGGTTTGGCGAGGGTGCCACTGGCCTGATGAAATGGCTTTGGGGGCTGGGTTTGGGAATGCCTGCTATAGCGCTTAGTGCTCTCTCTAGGCAGTTCATAAGTTAATTAGCATTTTGCCCCCAACATACTGGGTACTCATTTTACTGACCTTGGAATGCTGAGTCAACATTCAGCCTTGGCCAGGATCAAATTCATGACCTTTTGGTTGCATTACAGCAGTTTAATGACTGCACAACCAGGTCTCCTGGAGAAGGAGGAATGAGATGAAGGAGGAGTGAAAATTGATGGAAGAAACTCAATAGTTTAAGATATGCAGACGATATCATCTTACTGACAATACAGCAATGACTTGAAACAACATTTATTGAAACTAAATGAAGAGAGTGCCAAGCAGGAAAGCAGCAGGATATTAATAAGAAAAATGCTTACTACAAAAGAACTGCACAACTTTAATGTTGGCAATGAAAAAATTGAGATAGGAAAGATTTTGTATACCTTGTTCCAATGTTGTGTTTGGAGTATTGTGCCTTTAAGTAATGTAACACTTGAATGAGTGGATGTAACAATCACCAACTGTAACACTGTAACCTTCCGTATGAGGACACGAGCTAGTGACCACTAGGGGCAATAGCGAGCGCCTAGCTCACATGGTTCCAATTCCCCAAATACCTATAGCCGCGGGAAGATTCCCGCCACTACCTCACCTGGACAAGAAGGGCGTGACGGAGAGTGACATCACGCAGACAGTAGCCAATGGGCTACCGAGGAGCCACATTCAAATGTATAGCCACAGTATATATTGAGCTGTTCGTCCGCCATTACCACATGTTCCCCCTGACCATCAAGCAATAAAGATGTGTTAAGCCAAGCTTTCGGCTGTTTCTATTGTCTTGGTTCTCAAACACTTAATCCAATCAATCCAAATAGGAACTGCAGCCAAGGGATCAGAAGAAGACTGAAACCTGGAAGGGCAGCAATGAATGAATTAGAAAAGATCATCAAATGTAAGAATGTGTCACTGGAGACCAAGACCAATATTATTTACACTATCATATTCCTGATCACCATATCTGGACACAAAAGCTGGACAGTAAAGAAAGCAGACAAGAAAAAAATGCATTTAAAATATGCTGTTGAGGGAGAGCTCTGCAGAAAGACAAATGGGTTCTAGAGCAAACTCGGTGGAGGCAAAATGGGTTCTAGAGCAAACTGTCTCTGGAGGCAAAAGCAATGAAGCTCAAGCTGTCCAACTTTGGGCACATCTTGAGAAGGCAAGATTCTCGGGAAAAGGCAATAGTGCTGGGAAAATTGAAAAGCTGCAGGAAAAGAAGGGGACCAAAACCTGAGATGGATTGATTTAATGAAGGCTCTTTTGTTTGCAATCGTTTAGCAAGGTTGTTGAGGACAGGGCATTTTAGATCTCTCATTCATAAGTCGGAGATAACTTGATGCCATGCAACACATTCATTAATTTGGTTAATGTGACCTTTTTTTTGGCTATGTTTATTACCTACTTCAATGAGTCTATTGAATAAATTGTCAGCTAGTAAAATGATATCATCTGCTTATCAGATGTTTGAATTGCTTGTATGGTTTGGATTTTGCTTCCTCAAAACAAAGACTTGGCATCAATAGGAGGAATATGAAATGTTCTCTACTTTTATTAGGCACCTCATATAATCAAGATCATATGGCGAGCCATTGGGTATGATGTCTACTACCTCCTAACTGTTCTTTGAATGTCCACAAAGATATCAAACATCTCCAGAGATCTGCCTTCTAAAGTAATCTGAGCCTGCAAAGATTATGCTTCCCACTACTTGAGAAATAAGTCCCAAAACATAATACACACAGCTCAAGACTATTCATTACATTATCTTCAATTTGATAAGGGTTGGCTATGAATTGATTAAGGCAGTGAGTTGAGCAAACAGACGGAGGCCACTGTATTTCCTCGAATACTTACTCATGTTTAGTTTTAAGGTGGCACTTCAGTTTGGTTGAAGGTTATTTTAGATAACATTGGTGTAAGAAACCAATCCATTCTCTCTGTTCCTAAGTTATATATTAGAAAAGGTCATTAGATATTTTAACTCAGTTGGTAGAACAGAATCCAGTTCATTAGTCTCTTACAGAACTGTGAGCAACTTAATCCCAGTTGTATCTGATTCTAGGGTACGGTGCTCATCTCCGTTTACAGCCAAAGAGCCAGTGCTGTCTGCGTCTGCAGAAATTTCCATGGCCATGTGGCAGGATGACCAGACACCAGAGTGCATTAAACGAGCTGTATACGCCTGCGCAAATTCTGACTTAGCAAATTGAATGAGATTTTTGTCTTTGGTGCAAGGTGGCAAGCTAATCTGAGGGTTGGTTTCAGATAAAGGTTGTGTATTCTTGCAAATGTTTTGGGGCATTTTAAGGAAACACACAATATTGGAAAATACAGTACTTGTTTGCTTTGTCATAAGAACTAGAAAAAATAGAAGACCATTGAATCAGTTATTTGTGGTTTTGTGCTTAATCATCCTATGCTTTTTGTGCTTGCTGTAAATGTGTGAGAAAGGTACAGTACTGTACTATATTTTGCTGAAACAGAAGTTCTACCCAAATTATACAGAGGGTGCCAGAAAATGTATGCACATTTTAAGAAAGGAAAAAAACCTGTTAAAATTGTAATACTAAATATGTACTGATAACAAAAGATGAATATAAGTCACATTTGGCTTCTGCAATTACAAGAGGTGCTCAAAGTGGTTACCATCATTGTCCAGACATTTCTGATTACAGCAAATGACTGCTTGAGCAATATTGACCAAAGGGTCCACTTGTATCACTGTACATGCCATTTCAATTCCTTCCTGAATTACCACCAGTGTAACCGGTTTTCTATGGTAAACCATATCCATTAAGATCCCCCATAGGTAGAAGTCAAGGGAGTGTTAAGTCCAGAGAATATGGAGGTAACTCAACCCCACCTCTTCAAAATCATCTTGTGCTCCTCAAATGACAACTGTGCTTCCGCCATTTTCTTTTACTGTCCTGCTTGTCACATGGAAATTTTTAAAATTTTATTTATTGTTAAATTTCTATACCGCCCACTCAGCCAAAGCTGACTCCGGGCGGTTCACACAGTGGATAAAAACAGATAAAAACAGATAAAAACCAGCAATAAGAACCCAACCCTAAAAAGAGAGGGGTGCAGGAACCGAAGAAACCGTGGGGCAGGCATCCTCCCCTATATTAACCACCCAACGGAAGCCACCCCTCCACTTGCACCCCAAACTTGGCCCGCCAGCCAGGTTTTTAGTTCTTTTCTAAAGGGCAACAACTCCGTCTGGAGACGCAGTTCCACAGGCAGGAGGTTCCAAAGGGCCGGTGCGGTCACCGAGAAGGCTCTCCTCCTTGTGCCAGAGAGGCGAGACCCCCTGGCCAATGGCACTATTAGAGAGCCCCTCCGGTCCACTCTGGTTGGACGGACAGATGTCCTTAGGGCGATGCGGTCTCTAAGGTAACCTGGCCCACTACCATATAGGGCTTTAAAAGTCAAAACCAGCACCTTGAATTGCACCCGGAGGCAAATGGGTAACCAGTGCAGCTCCCGAAGCAGTGGTGAGGCATGGGCATAATGTCCACACCCCATCACCACCCGGGCCACCGCATTCTGGACCAGCTGCAGCCTCCGAATGGTCATCAAGGGCAGCCCCATGTAGAGCGCATTACTATAATCTAGTCTGGAGGTCACCAGAGCATGAGTGACCATGAGCAAAGAGTCCTGGTCCAGGAGCGTGCGCAACTGGCGAATCACCCGAAGTTGGGCGAAGGCCCTTCTGGTCACAGCCGCCACCTGTTCTTCTAGCAGCAGCCGCGAATCCAGGACCCCCAAGTTGTGCACCGGGTTGGTGTGGGGCAAAATAGCCCCATCCAAAACCAAAGGGATAGCGCAGGAAGCTCCCGGGATAGCGCAGGACCCCCCATCCACAGCCACTCAGTCTTACTAGGATTCAGCTGTAACCCATTCGCCCCCATCCAGACCCCAACTGCCTCCAGACAACTGGAAAGGACTTTGACTGCATCACTGGGGTCCCCACGGGAACGGATGATCTCACCCAGCGGCTTCATGTAGATGTTTATTTATTATTTATTTATTATTTAGATTTGTATCCCGCTCAACTCGGCACAGGCCAACTCAGAGCGGCTAACAGCAAGTTAATATAAGTACAATGTAACAGTGTGACAATGCAAAAATAAACAATCAATACACTTACAATATCTCCTAAATGTATGTGTGTGTGTGTGTGTGCGCGTGCGTGCGTGCGCACGCGCGTGCATGTGTGTGTGTGTGTGTGTGTGTGTCTTCAAATATACATATGGCACCATCTGTGTTTTGTATAAATTAAGAACACTTGGGCTGGGAAGAAATTGGCATCTCCGTCTTTCAGCAAACGGTTGAAGAATTTTCAAGGAACTGTCTTGGCTTTTTCATGTAGAATCTGGCTGTGACCAGATTTCTTCACATCCCCATATATGTTACATGGACAATTCTGAGAGATTAAATTAGGCTGTCATTTCAGATGAAGTGAAGGCTGGTACTGTATCTCATCCCCACTGTTGTTTTAAAATTCATCTGCCATTCCATCTGATTCCTGTATGAGGAAGAAAGAAGATACCACATCTTGTCCTTAATTCAATTAGCAAAATATGTTATACCAGACTTGTATGGGTTATTTTCAAACTGTTTTAATGAAGATTATTAAGCGAAAGAGTATAAATCTTCAAATAAATATAGAATAGTATTTTGCTCAAAGGTTCTTCCACTGTAGTCGTGTGAAACCATGATGATTGTGCAAATACAGTATTGCCAAAGTGTCAATGGGTGATGAATTTTCTTCATAGAAATTATTCCTTGTGGTACCACAATGCAAGCAACATGATCCGACCTTAGGACACTGACAGGACTTTCTATTCATTGGTGCTTAATAGTGCTCTGCTGGTGGACACATAGACCTGCCTATTCCAATGGAGCAGGCTGGATACCTCAGTAATTTAAATATATGGCTGTGGAGACAGAAGTTGGGAGTTCCCCGCTGTGCATTTGTGAGTTGCACACTCCCAGGATGCATCTAGAAGAAGGGGATTCTCCCTGTTGTTCTGCTATATCCGAATCCAAATGTTGGCGATCCTCATGGCAATCAGCCATGAAGACTGTCCTGATAATATAATGCAATGGCCCTTCCGCATCGCAGCATGACCTCCATACCACTGATCCAGTTCTGTGAGTCACTTTCTGGTCCTGAGTCCTTTTGGCACACAAAATCCTCATCAGACCCAGGTCAGTATTGATGAAGCTGCTGCCCTCCATCAAGATGGATTCAAGTGGGATTTAATCCACTTGGGGACCATCACCCTTTCCTGTGGCCTTCAGCACATAAGCCATTAGTCCTCAGGGTTGTCAGGTTAGTTAACCACCACCTGACAATTGGTGTTGAGTCACTGGCAGTCTACTCTATTACCATAGCAGGATAACCTGGCCATACAACCAAGATGGGGATAGTAGACTATTTCTGAGCACTCTTTACTTTCAAAACACTGAAACGGTCGCCATAAGTCATTATTGACACGATGGACCACAATTATCATCATTCTAATGGACTTGAAAAGCTGTTGGTATAGTTAAAGCTATATTAATTTTTTTGGCTTAGACTGTAAGAGCCTTTCTCCTTTAATAATATGCACACATATGTACACTTAAGAGTTATCATGCTTTAGGTTCACATTTAGGATAAGTACAGATTATTAGATGTCAAATGACTTCTAATAAAGCCTCAACTGTAATTCAAGGACAGAATGAGGTTTGTATAAAATACAAGTTTAAAAAATGGGTTATGGGTCATAGATAAGAATACTATTATCCAGTTAATTTAAGATAAATTTTAGAGGCCATTTAGATATTGAAGGAATATTAAAAGCAATTGTTATAAACACAGAAGAGCAGCCTTGAACAGTTCAGGACTCAAAATTGAAACTAATAAGGAGAATTAGTTTCTGAAGCAATGGTCCTCAGTCCTGAAGTATGATCACAAGGTTGAGTCTTTTTAAGGTGCTGACACATTGGCTGGTACAACTAATTTAAACTACTTTACCTTGGAAAGGATGACCTCATTTCTTGAAACAGTGGCCCAAGCCTGCTGAGTTTTCAGCAGGCAATCCCATCATGCTTTGTGTTCCTTGTGTACACTAGCCTAGAAATGGGAAAGGCCAGCATTTAATAAACATAGTTTTGAATCAAAACAAGTAGTCAGCATGCAAAATGTTTCTTTCCTTCAAATGTAACTGCCTTTTCCTCTCTAAGCGCTCTGTGTGGGTACAGTGCACGGTTACTGCTATTTTTGTTTAGTCTGTTTGACTAACTTATTCCATTATATTTCTGATTCAAAATGTTTTTTAGTCTCAGAAAACCAGTAATTCAGTACCCTCTTGTAACCATAATTTGCTTGAGAGATTGTTCTTCCTTCTTTATTCCAACCAAGATAAAGTAAACGGCTATACAGTAAAACCCCTACTTACGAAAAAAAGTCCGTTCCGTAGGCTTTTGCTTAAATCAATTTTTTTTGTAACTCGAAACAAACCCATAGGAAAAATTATTTTTTTACATCACTCAAAGCAAACCCATAGGAAAAATGAATTTTTTATATAATTCGAAGCAAACCCATAGAGAAATGAATTTTTACGTAACTCAAAGCAAACCCATAGGCAAAAGAATCTTTATGTAACCCAAAGCAAACCCATAGGAAATCATATAAATTGGGACATGGTTTTAGCACAAAATCATTATGTAAGTCAAATTTTATGTAACTCGAGGCATTTGTAAATCGAGGTTTTACTGTATTATATTTTCGCCATGTACCTGACAACTTTATTTGAATACAAGCTTTGTGGGTAAACATTCCCTTCTGCTAAAACTGTGCTTGAGCATTTCTACTTTAGGAAATAAGAGGAAATGAAAGGGGAACTGAAGTGGGTTTGCACTTCAAAACACTCAGCCTAAATCCTTTGGAACAGACTAGCTGTCTCACTTTGCAAAGAATATTCAACAAAACCTAAAATAAGAGCCAATTATTAGGTTAATTTGAAAATATATAGGCTTGGTTAGGTAGCGTCCATTTCGTCACTATCTCAAGGTGTCACATTTGGTGTGGCACCCTCTGAGGACTGGACTGGAGGCTACCTCACCTATTTTCCCCTTAGGTATTTATGTTGTACACCACTCAGTCCTCCTAACATCTCATCATCATTTCTCACCTTACCAGTATTATATTTAAAGTTTTTTAAAAAGATGAATAAGCATGATTAACCGAAGATTTCTTAGAGGTAGAACAAATTGTTTCAAGATGGGACATACCTGCTCATTGTATAGCTGCCAGATTTTCTGCTTGCAAATAATGTCATTAAAAAAAACTCCTTGGATTTAACTCTTCCGGTTAATGAGATGAGACAGAAAAAATGAGCGGGGCTTGAACCCTCACTGCAGGCAGAAGGCAATGGCTAGGTGTTAGATAAATAGTGTGCTTTTTGTATTTGCTGCATGCAATGTTGCAGCTGTAAGTAGTCTCAGGGCAAAATGACAACCAATTCCCAGAAGTTGCTGGGCTGATGCTACAGCCTCCAGAAAGACAAGCCGGCTTTAAACAATTTGTTCGTAATTGAAAAAGGTCACATGAGACAGGATTTACAAAAGTTTACATAACAAAGCACAGTTTTGTTCAATCAAATGATGAATTCCTGTCCTTACACATCAAACAAAAACACTTACAAAACATTATTGTCTCTGCTCACACTGCGTGGCTTGAGCGCTTCCCCAGTTTCATTTTCAATCACTGACTCTTTTGACAGAGACTTAATTCTCTGGCATTAATTTAGGCTGAGGAATTTGTGAATGAGAGCTGAGTAGGCTGGCATCTAAAGTTTGAGATACGTTGCATTAACGTGGTGGCAGGGAAAAGACAACAGCGCTTTAGAAGGCTCAGAGAGGGATTTCGAAGGACCTGCAGACTGCTGAAGAAGGGGGAAATGGCCTGGATGAGACAACAAAGGGGCAATTGTTTGCCCCTTTGTGGGACAAGGGGCCATTGTGAAGGATGGCCATGTGAAACCCGATGGAGTATTGCCTCAAAATGGCTTCAGTCCTTATGTTCTATGCACCCATCAACAGCACTAGCCATGGTATTATGCAATGAGCAATCTCTATGTAGAACATGTTGGTTTTGAGAAGGACAACACACTTGGAGATAATGCGATGGACACATGGTGGCTTTCTGTGAGTCCTGGGCAATGTGACGTGAATAAAGCCAAGACTGGCCCTATCCTTATGAAGCAGCACTCTCAGGCAGCAGTTTTTGGCTGACTTGAGAGGGCGACAGCCATCTACTCTGTTTGTCCCCAGAGGAATAATTATGTTAACTGGCTGGGTAGCTCAATGGGAGTGAGGCAATTGATTTCCCACTGCCTTGTAGAAGAAGAGGCTACCTGTCTGCCTTTGGGCAAACTGTATAGTCCCAGCCCCGCCCTGGAAAAAAGGACAGGCAAAACTGCTTCCGAGTGCAATATGGTTAGAAACCCTGGAAAAGGTCACCATGCAGAGGAACAGACTTGACAGCACATTGTTGTTATTAATTAGTTATGTTAGTCTCTTTTCTGTTGCAGCAAATCAGCAAATGTTGAGTGCCATGAGATGAGAGGGCAACGCTCGCGTGTCTTGTTACTTCCAGAGAGATTAGTCATGTTAATCTCTGTTTTTTGCAGAACCAAGAGACAGAAATGTTTTATTTTGTACTAGCTGAGTGCCCGGCCTTGGCTGGGAGGGGGGGTGGTATTTATGGCGCTTGGAAGGCCCCCCGACACATACCAACCCAAACCTCTCCCTGTGACACACACACACACACAAAGACACTTGTGGACGTGCTGTGGTTGTTAGGAGGCTGTGTGTGTGTGTGTGTGTGTGTGTGTGTGTGTGTCTATCTGTCTGTCTGTCTGTGAGTATTCCTTCTCCTGAGTTGGTTTTCCTTCTCCCTTCCCCTCATGTGTGTGTGTGTGTGTGTGTGTGTGTGTGTGATAGAGAGAGAGAGAGAGAGAGAGAGAGAGAGAGAGAGAGAGTGTAAGCGAGAGAGAGGTGGACTGTCCTGAAGGAAGGGGGGTGGATGAAGGGTTGGAAGTTCCAACTGCCACTCAGGCCCCGCCCCTTTCCTATTGTGCCTTGGTTGTAGTTTCCACAGTTTTTGCCATTTTGTTGGGCCCATAGCCCCCCCCCCTCTGGGCTCGACACCCCAATGTTGACCTTCTCCAATGCACAAAGTAAGCGTATGCGAAGTGTGGTCACAGATAGTAAAGGGGTGTAGATTCATATTCAGCACACACAAGGAGACATCTTTCTTTTATATATATAAATAAGCTTTTATTGACTGTAACCAACATATTCACATACATCTTCAGAATTGGGCTAGAGCACACAAACGCGTACACTAAATCAAATATAATAGACTTTAAGGTGCCACAAAATTCTTTTGTTGTTGTATTTTAGTGCCAGGATTAGAGAGCAGTTCTTACATGGATTCTCTGTCATGTGCTATAATCACTTGGATGACTTTGGTTACTGTGGCCTGTATCTTGTCTGTCAGGCTTGTAGATGCATCTGTGTCCCTTTCAAACCCATTTCCGATCCCTGTGATCTATCTGTCTTCTGTGATCTATCTGTCTTCTGTTACCATACATCAGGATTAACCAATCAGATAATCCATATAGTAGGTTACTTCCTGGATAGTACCATTCAGACCACACAGAGATGATTGCATTTAAGTGTGCCTTTTTACAATAAGCCAAAAAGCAACTCCCTATACATAGCGGGAAAGGGAGTTCAGGGGGAGGGCCAGACCAGAACGTTTGCCCTGATGTGGTACTTTCTTACCATATTAAGCATTTAAAAGAGTGTTTCTATGGTCCTGTGGGACTGCGGTGGTTCAAGTGGTTAAAATGCTGAACTCAACAACTGGAAGGTCGGAGTTTGATTCCTGAGTACTGCACAACAGAGTGAGCGCCCGTCGTCTGTCCCAGCTCCTGTCAACCTAGCAGTTTAAAAGCAAGAAATTGCAAGTAGATAAATAGGTACCACTTTGGTGGGAAAGAAAATAGCATTCCATGCACTCCAGTGTTGAGGCATGCCTTCCACGTGTCCATGGAAACATCTGCAGACGTAAACAGCACTGTCTCTTTGGCTATAAACATTAATGAGCACTGAACCCTACAGTCAGATAATTTATTTTATTTATTTTAATAGATTTATATACCGCCCTATCCAATGGACTCTGGGCGGTGTACACAAGTTAAAACCAATATAAAACTATTTAAAAAAAACCTTAAAAACGTAGCAATATTACTCCCTCTGTGCCATTTACTATCTAAAAACAAATATAAAATCTACAAGACCTTAACATTAAAAAAATTAATTACAGGAGGGGGAAGAGCATCAGACGAGCCAGAAAGGGGAGCTTGTTGACAATCCTGGCCCCCAGACCCATTTTGCCAACCACATCTTCAGTTCTTTCTTAAATGGTAGCAACTTGGCTTGGAAGCATAATTCTACTGGGAGGAGGTTCCATAGTGTGGGGGCTATGACCGAGAAGGTCCTTTTCCTTGTGCTGGAAAGGCAAGCCTCCCCGACAGATGGTACCTGAAGGGTGTCCTCTCGGTTTGCTCTCATGGGAAGGGTCGATGTCCTAGGGATGATGCAGTCCCTGAGGTATCCTGGTCCGCTACCATGAAGTGCTTTAGAGGTGACAACCAGCACCTTGAATTGCACCTGGAGACATATAGGCAGCCCGTGCAGCTCCCGCAGCAGTGGCGAGGCCCGTGCAAAATGACTACACACCACCACTGCCCGGTCACCACATTCTGGACCAACTGCAGTCTCCAGATGGTCATCAAGGGCAGCCCCATGTAGAGCGCATTATAATAGTCCAAATGGGAGGTGACCAGGGCATGGGTGGCCATGAGCAAGGCCTCCTGGTCCAGGAGTGGGCACAACTGATTAGGCAACTGGTCAGGACCTTGACTGCAACACTGGGATCACCATGGGCAGAGATATACAACTGAGTATCATCAGCATACTGATGATATTTCACCCCATGAGATTGGATGATCTCACCCAGCGGTTTCATGTAGATGTTAAAGAGTAAAGGTGAGAGGACTGAGCCCTGTGGCACCCCACATGTGAGATGCCTCGGACTCGACCCCGCGCCCAGTGGTGGGCATAAAAAAATGCCTACCACACTGTGGGTGTGGCCATGTGACTGGGTGGGCATGGACTGTTGGCCATGTGACTGCTCTTCGCTATAGAGCTACGAAAATAGGATCCTCTTTTATTTTCATCACTCTATAGCAAACCTCTGAAGCTACTTTGCCCTTGTCTTGAACCTCCACAGTGGTTGGGGATGTGCTTTGGGATGAAACGGAGTCCAGGAAAAGCCTTGGACGAAGGGGAAAATGGAGCCAACCCCCCTCCGAAGCCTCTTCTAGGAGGAGGAGGAGGAGGAGGTGGGCAAGGCAGGGAGGTGGGTGGGGCCAGCCATTTTCACTAACAGTATGCATGTCCGATCCGGCTCATGCCCATCGCTGCCCGCGCCCCCCCCATACCGACTGGGTCTGGTCACTCAGGAAGGAGGAGAACCAGGCCAACACAGTGTCCTGGATTCCCAACCCTGGTAGCTGGTCCAGAAGGATACCATGGTCAACTGTATTGAAAGCCGCTGAGAGGTCAAGAAGAGCAAGATCATCAAACAGTGCAACCAATGCAGTCTCCATACCATGACCTGGCCTGAAGCCTGACTGGAAAGGGTCCAGATAATCCACTGCCACCAGAACCCCCTGGAGCTGCTGCGCCACCGCTTTCTCGAAAACCTTCCCCAAAAAGGGGAGGCTCGAGACAGGGTGGAAATTGGATGGTATATTCGGATGGAGCTATGGTTTTTTTTAGGAGGGGACGCACCGGTGCATGTTTGAGTTACGATGGGAACACCCCCTCCCTCAGCGAAGCATTGACGACCACTTGAATCCAACCACCCATCACGGTCCTGCCCGCTTTCATGCTCCAGGCCAGTCACTGATCTAATTCGCAGGCGGTGGCACGTACTGTACATTCCCCAGGATCGTGTTCACTTCATCAGGGTCAATTGGACCAAACTAATCCCAGATATGACTGGCTTTCGAGCAAGGATGACCTTTACCTTAACGTTCTATGGTCCTGTAGTCTCAAATGGTATGGTCCAGGTCCTGTAGTCTCAAATGGTATGGTCCAGGTCGAACATCCTTGTGATTTGGTTAATTGTCCAGCTTTACTTTTGACACCTTTTTCTCTGGCTGGTAAGTTTCCTTCCACTTTCCTCTCCACCTGTCCTCTTGGCACTCAATTTTCTTCTGAGACTCTTATATGGAATATTTAAAGGCTAGCCACCTCCCTGGTGTGTAGTCCTATTAACGTCTGTGAACACAAATAATAAATTGCACTAAGTCACCCGGTTATTGACTGAAGAACAGAAGACAGATTATGTAGAGGGGCCATCACAAATCTATGCAAGTCTGATGAAACAAATGTTTATGTATGACACAACAATCCTGATGGACATTTAGCTCTCTGCTGATTAATATTACTTTTATGAAACCTTAACCAAAACCAAAGAAAGTATAAAAAATGATGCTCCTTTTCCATTCCGCTCCAGAATCCTAAGGCCTCACTGTCATCTCTTCTTTTAATGGCTTGGCTAGGAAGCAGTCAAAACAAGTCATTAAATTGTCAGATTTAATGTCATCACTGCTGCAGGGATGGTATTTGAAAGTCACATTCCGATTATAACTCTCACATATGCACACACAGTGTGTGAATGATGACAAAAGCCCCCATTGCTCCTCTGGCTCGACTGTTTTACATGATCAGAAACAGGCAACAAAATGCATTTTAACTCACAGAGATGAAGTGCCCACTCCTTGCCTTTGAAGTCCCAAAAGTACAATCATTTTAGATAAGAGCTGGGGCCTGAGAGGCTCATTAAGTTGTTGAGTAGCTCTTTCGAACACAGGACACTAATCTACAAAGGATAAGAATTTCTAACCTTTCACAAGGGAACGTTGAAAAACAGAATGGAATGAAAATTTACCTTGCCTCGTGCTTTCTCTTGTGTTTTATATCAAAGTCTGAGGCTGAGCTAGGATTGGGGGGAGTGGCATTAGGAGACCAATCTAACCTGTCATTACGACACACTTTTATGGGAGTAAAATGATTGCAACATTACAGGTATTTAAAAATTGCATATTTTGAAAATGGCAATGGGGAAAAATAATCAAAATAACAAATCCACTTTTGCTGACCACATGTGGATTAACTGGTGACACAGAAAAACACAAGTAGATTTTTAAAAAATGCAATTTAAGCTGCTCCAATTTTTATGTGGAAGTCATGAAAATGTTGATATGACTACTGCAAAGCTGAACGTTAATGCAGAGCTGGATCATAGCTGTCAAGTATCCTGTATTGGCCGGAGAAACCCCTTATTTTACCCTCTTTCCCGCCGTCATCCCGTATTAATTAGACTGCAATGCCCTATTGCCGCCATTGGAGGGCAGCACAGGATAAGCATAGCTGTCAAGTATCCCGTATTTGCCAGGAAATTTCCCTTATTTCCAAATCCAAAACTTGACAGGTATGAGCTGGATGTTCATTTCATCAGCTTACATTGCCTTTGTAAATTTCAAACTTGGTCTCTTCACTGCAACATTTTCTTTCAGCAGTTTCATGTCTGGCCTAGACACGAAAGAAGAAGCTGTAGCAATTGAAGGTCTATACTGTACTTAAATTGAACCTAACTGTGGATGCCATAGGAAGCAAGATATATTGCAGGAGTTCTCAACCTTTTTAAACCAGGGGCCAGGTCACGCTCCATCAGACAGCTTCAGGGGCCAGATGGCCATTTTGCCCTTCCCCCACCACATGGCACTTCCTGGTATGGTGGAGGTGATGGGGGGCTACATGAAATGGTGCCGTGGGCCACATGCGGCTCGTGTGTCACAGGTTGAGAATCCCTGATCTAGTGGCTGAACTCCTGCTGCACAGTCACACAAAGGGTGTAACCTTTAGACACAAATTGCTATTAAGAAATCTGTGTAGATATTATCTGTTGTACAATGAGTAATACAACTTCAAGTGCAACAGATAACACCTACAGAAATGTCTTAACTTAAGGCAGTCCACAACTAAAAGTTATTCCATTTGCATAACTGCACAACAGGATTTCAGTTGGCGTGTTCTTCTGACTCTCGCTTGCTCTCAACTGGACATATGTTTAGAGCTCTCAGTAGCATATGTTGGGGCTATACCTGGTTGTGAAAAGCTCCTTCTTCTATCTGTATCTATTTTATTTGCAGATACAGTACAGTAATACCTTGGATAATGCTAAAACTTGATTCCACAAGTATTAGCGTTATCCGATTTTAATGTTATCTGATGCATGCATTGGATAACGCTAAAAAAAGTCGGCTTCCTTTGGGGGAAACCGGGGGTGAGTGCGCCTGCCCGCTTTCCCCCAAAACAAGCCGGAGATCATAGCATCTGATCCCGGCTTGGTTTGGAGGAAAGCGGGCGCACATGCCCATGCCCATTCCCCCAAACCAAGCTGGAGATCAGACGCTCTGATATTTATGTTTATGTTTATTTGATTTGTATGCTGCCCTACTCAGCAAACGCCAACTCAGGGCAAAATACAAGATACAATAGCGAATACAATATAGCAAAGAAGAAAATACTGAACAAGATATAAAAAAGTCCAGTAACATCTCAATTGAGTACAGTAACATCACAGCCTCTTCGCCCCACAAAGAAGATTGGAGGCGGCAGCGAAAGTCCAGCTGCCTCTACGGTCTTTAAGTCCTGACCGGAGGCGGAGCCCACGACGCCGGCAATAGTGGTGGTCTTGGTGTCCGTCGCTGTGAGGCCTCTTTGCCCTCTTCCGAGCTCAAAGGGGGTGGGGCCCGGGAGCGCCGGCAGCTTGGTTTGGGGGAAAAGCGGGCGCTTGGCTGCTTCCCTTCGTGGAGGGCTGGCAGGTGTCTCTTCACTCATCCACCGGCCCTCCGTAAAGGGTAACGGCCAAGCACCTGGCCAGTTCTCTTTGCAGAGGGCCAGCGGGTGAGTGCAGGCACACCCACCGGCCCTGTGCAAAGGGAAGTGGCCAAGTGTGCCTGGCCACTTCCCTTTGCAGAGGGCCAGTGGGTATCTCTGCACTCATGATGCATCAGATAACGCTAAAATAACGTTATTCGATGCAATTCCCCCCCCCAAATTTTTTTTGCATTGTTATCCAATTTTAGCGTTAGCCATTGCATTTGTTACCCAAGGTATTACTGTAACTGTGTTAGTTTGTTGTAACGGAATACCCCAAGAGTCTTGTCGCATTTTAAATACTATTAGAAATCAGGTGAAATGGAGTAGAAACTGGAGGAATAGAAAATCCATTCGTGGCCAAAGTGCAAAAGTTCTAAGTATTACTATGTAAAAATGATTGAATCGAGTCCAATACTTAAGTTCATGTTGCAATATATTTGTGCAGGTTAATACCACATAAATAAATATTTCCACTGAAGAATATTTCCAAAGCTTTTTTCCGGATATTAAGATATGCTTTTCAGGGTATTACCACTTTCATCAGGGAATCCATAAATTAATATATACATACACTAGCAGAGGTTGCCCAGTGTTGCCGGGCTGTTTTAAATTGTGTTAGAAGGTTAAAGGTCAATCCTTGAAGAAATCAACCCTGACTGCTCATTGGAAGGTCAAATAGTAAAGACGAAGCTAAAGTACTTTGGACATCAAATGAGAAGGGAGGATTCACTTGAGAAGGCCTTGATGTTGGGAAAGGTGGAGGATAAAAGAAGAAGGGGGAGACCAAGGATGAGATGGCTAGATGGTATTGTAGACACAGTGGGCACAGAACTGGGAGTGCTGAGGGGGAAGGTGGAGGACAGAGGCGCCTGGAGAACAATGGTCCATAGGGTCGCAAAGGGTCAGAATCGACTGTGCGACTGAACAACAACATTATTGTGACCTTTTGTGTAAAATTGTGATTTTTTTGTTATTGTTTTGATTTGTTTTTACTGTTGTGGCCTTTTGTTTGGGGCTGTTGTGTGTTTTTGAATTGTTTTTACTATTGTGGCCAGCAGGTGGTGCTGGTACTGTTTTTTCTCTCCTGGCCTCTGGGTGGAGCTTCTTCCAGTAAGTAGTCTCTTTCTTTATTTATTTCGTTTCCAGGCATCATGCAGGTAGGACGTGTACTGTTGATTTGGCTTGTTTTCTTTATTTTGTGTGTCTGGGGGGGTGTTTGGGTTTTGTTTTGTTTTTGACTGTTTTGTTTTTGATTGTTTTTGTTTACTTTGTATTGTTTTTGTGTATTTTTGGATGTTTTTGATTGTGTTTAAAGGTATTTTTGGATATTTATTTATTTTTATAATTTTTGTTGTTGTGGTGGTTTGGGGGGGGGGGTTTGGTTTATTTCCGCGGGCTTTATTGTGTTATGGTGCTTTGATTGTGTGGAGTCATGAAAGTAGATCGGGTTTCCCCTTTAATATCAGTGGGTGGGGGGTGTCGATCCCCCTCTCCGCTGGCTCCCCGGGGTTTGGGAGGTTTGTGGGGACAAAAGGGGTATGTCCCCACAACCCTTCTGGACCCAGGAGACCAGGGAGAGGGGATCGGTTTCCCCTCCTCCTAAAGAAAACTCCGTGTTTAAAGAGAAGAAATCACTTGGTTTCTTCTCTTTAAAGACGGGTTTTTTTGGGGGGGGAATCGATCCCCTTTCCCTGGTCTCCTGGTTCCAGAAGTGTGTGTGTGTGTGGGGGACATACCCCTTTTGTCCCCACAAACCTCCCAACTCTAGGGGAGGCAGCAGAGGGAGGGATCGCAACCCCCCACCCACTGATATTAAAGGGGAAGCGCCAAAGCTCCAATCGGGACCTTCAGGTGCCGTTGGTGAGGGAAAGAAGGGTGGTTGGTGTTTGCGTGGCTGTGAGGTGGTGAGTTTGTTTTTAATTTTTCGGGTGCTGGCTTCCTCAGCGTTCTGTGCGCTCATGGCACGCAGGACACTGGGGCTTGTAGTAATGGGTTTATGCTTTGTGTTTGTGCTAGTTTTTTTTAAACTGTTTTGTTTTGATTGGCCGTGGTGCATTTCCGAACGTTCCTTGCGCCTCACCGCGGCAGAGCCTCTGAGGCTGATTGGCTCTGGTGCGGCGCGGCACAAGGAACGTTGGGAAATGAAGTTGTTTCCCTTTTTTCGCGTTTGTGGGGCTGTTGCCCCACTGGCGCAATTCTCAATCCTGCGTTTACCTGCGTACCCAGTTCGGACGTGTTCCCGAATGGAGGGTGCAGGCTAGTGGGGCCTGGCTAAGGAGCCTATAGCAAGTTCCAACGGTTAACCCTCGATTTTATATATATAGATTATTACAATTATTCCCCACCTAGAACATCGACAAAGTGACAGGGCAAGTTTACAGAACAAATGAACACTAGTTGCAAAAGTAGATTAAAAACATGTACATAATTAATGGCTCGGGGGCCGGGGCTGGCCTGTGGCACCATTTCATGTGGCCCACCATCGCCACCACCACACCCGGAAGTGGAAGTGGGCCTGTTCATGACAGCAATAAAACACGTCCATGCATGCGTAAACGCGGTTATGTCAATCGTAAATGCGCATGTGGCTGTCATAAACGTGGAAGTGGGTGCATTTACTTCTGCTTCCAGGGGGCGTGGTCTGGTCCACTCAGCTGTCCGGAGGGCATGGTCAGGCCCCCAGTGTAAAAATGGTTGGAAACCCCTGCTTGCTGCCTCAATGTTTTTGGCCATAGTAGCACTGCAGTGACTTAGTGGTTAAGACACTGAGCTTGAAGACTGGAAGGTCGGGTTTCAATATCCGAGTGCTGAATGACGGATCCTAGGGACATGAAAGGAGCCTCATTCGGGCATCTCCTGGGTGGAGTTTCTCCAGCAAAAATCCTTTCATCCCAGAATAATTTCTGACGCAAAGTTTATTTATTTATTTGTTGGATTCATACTACATTCCTCCCCTCAGTTCTGGGAAATGTCATTTAGGGAGGTGTCCAGAATGTTGTTAAATATCAGTTTCCTACATCCTACAAAAACAGCAGTTACTAGCATTTGCAGGGGGAAGTATTAGACCAGGTTTTTTTTGACAGATAAGCCCTTAGTTGGGAGGTGGCTTTCAGCAAGTGGCTTCTAGCAAATGGTAGATAAACTGAGAACTGGCTGTAAGATTCAAACAGAGGCCACACGTGAAGGGCTCCAACCTCAGTCAGACAGGTCAGGAATTACTGGGAGTCTCCCTTCATCCCAGCTCCTGCCAACCTAGCAGTTCGAAAGCAAGAAATTGCAAGTAGATAAATAGGGACCACTTCGGTGGGAAGGTAACAGCGTTCCGTGCGCTCCGGTGTCTAGTCATGCCTGCCACATGACCACAGAAACGTCTGCAGAAGCAGACAGCGCTGGCTCTTCGGCTTAGAAACAGAGATGAGCACTGCACCCTAGAGTCGGATACGACTGGCTTTCGAGCAAGGGAAACCTTTACCTTTACCTTTACCTCCTGATAATGAGTGATCTA
This sequence comes from Bradypodion ventrale, assembly GCA_035047345.1. Taxonomy (NCBI): domain Eukaryota; kingdom Metazoa; phylum Chordata; class Lepidosauria; order Squamata; family Chamaeleonidae; genus Bradypodion; species Bradypodion ventrale. Next base: position 324,353,432 of record JAWDJE010000002.1, on the reverse strand, counting down.
GCACTAAACTGCTTATCTGTTTCAGTGCTGTGCTTTGCCTTGTACTTTTACATGTCAATGTCCAGCAAGCATCCACCGTTGTTTAGTAAAATTCCCTGTGCTGCTGTTCTGAATGAGAAAGCTGAAATACTGAAATACCTAATACTGAAAATCTGGGGAAATTCTACACCAAACTCTACTGCCTACTAGAAGCAAAATGAAATATACACCAAGGGTTTTAGCAGGAGGAAAAAGATCCAGGAAGTTGGAAAGTAGGGGGACCTACAGAAAGTGTGAACAAAGGGTTGTTGTTTAGACACAGGAGACAGTATTGATATGATCAGCATAGAATTCAGAACAAATGACAATATAAGTGTCTCCTCTGGAAGAGCCCTTAATAAGGAGACTTGAGAAATCCCTTGCCCTAGACTCTGGAGGGTTTTGTGATCCTGTGAAGGCCACAAGACTTAGACAGTTTTGGGCTGGACACAATTGATCTGAATTAGGCTTACGTATCTTTGTATCACAGATGGAACCTCTACTGTGTTTCATCAAGAAGTCAATGGAGTAAGGAGGAAACTCAAGGCAGTACTAAGAAATATTCTTCCATGATGTGGAACACCAAAAGCTGCCTCTCTGTGGCACCAAAATCAAAGCTAGGGCCCAGCTGAATTTCACTGTTTCTGACAGAATTAATTGGTGACACCCCAGCTCTTGCAGGCCTATGTTCATTGGTGAGTCTGATTTTTCAGGCATTGAAGCCTTCCTAAACTACACACAATCGCAGTTTTAATGTGAATGGCAGGCACACACATCACCATCCATGGAAGAAGAATCCCACAGTAACATATTTAGGTAAAGAAAAAGTCTTTGAAACACTAGAGGTTTTTTTTTTAACTCATGGAATTTATTCCTCCTCCCCAGCCATGATTCCTCTCCAACACTCCCCAAACAAACCGGAGGCCATGCTCTGGGAAGATTTTGATTACTTTTTATTCTTTAAGTAGATGTTTTCAGCCATTTCTGAGCCTGTTGTAGCTACTGAGAGAAGCAAAGGGCTTGGCATTGGTCCCCAAAGCCCTTGAAACCTACCCGCCCCTGCTATGTAGTGGATATGAGTAGAGGGGAATGATTTAGCCTAGTGATGGTGAACCTTGGCACTTTAGGTGTTCTTGGACTTCAATTCCCAGAAGTCCAAGTCAGCATGCCTAGTGATCAGGGCTTCTGGGAATTGAAGTTCAAGAACACCTGGGGTGCCAAGGTTTGCCATCACTGCTTTAGCCCCACCCCCTCTATCATCACTTTTTCTAGCATCCCTACTCTCATGAAGAGTCCCCACAGATAAGAGGGACTTTTCTATTCAGACTTCCCCACCTTCCATGTTTAAAAAGGCAAAAGAAGTTATGATGGAAGGGGCAGTACTAGAGTTCTACATTCTACATGTATGTGGAGATATACCTTGATAGACTACATCTGAATACACATATTTCCACACTTTGAAAAATTTGCACATTCATTGAGCACATGTGTGTTTGTACCAAAAGAGTAATAGTTGGCTACGGGCCTGTACATGGATGTGAAGAAGTCCATATTTATTAGTGACATGTCTATGCTGTACACCTGTCTAGACACACAACCTTTCCAGTGATGCTGTCTATACATTATATCAGTATTTTCCAACCTTTGGTCCTCAGATGTTCTTGGAATAAAACTCCCAGAAGCCTTCACCATCGGCTATGGTGGCCAAGACCTCTGAGAGTTGTAGTCCAAGAACATCTAAAAACCCAAGGTTGGGAACTGCTGCATTAGGTCATGGAAATCCTACTGGACCTTCCAATAAATTCAAAGGATGTATTTGCAGGTTTTATAGAAATGAGATATGCAGAATTTTGCATAACCGGGGTGAAAATAAATAACAGGAGTAGCACTACAAATTACAGTGAAATAAATGTGCTCAGTACTCTTATTCATTCTCTCCAGGAAAAACCAAACCACCTTCACCTGAAATGAATTAAGGTATAGATTGTGGTTGAGCTCTATATATCACGTCCTATCAGCACCCACCCCCTTTTTTGAATAGAAAACCTTGAAGGAATAAAGTGTAAAGAAAAATTTGTGGATTTTCCCTCCCCGAGTATTCCCACATTAATTACAAACTGGGCCATATTTTCTGAATGCAATGGCTTCACTAGAGTTTTAGCTAACCAATTCACTTGAAAAATAGAATTCCTTAGCGCTAGAAACAGTTATCAATGTAGTAATATTTATTAACTGTCCAACTTGCATCCTGAGGGGATGAAAAGCAACAGTTTTCCCGAGATTATTATAAAACACTGGATGTTTTTTTAAAGTGACCTTTAAGAAGATAAAAAAAGTTCATGCTATATTTCTGAAGGTCTTTTTTTAAATGCTTAGGTTACTTTGCATTATGTAGGTCAAGGTCCCAACATTTGAAAAAAGGAAATATTTGAAATGGGGCATTGCAATTGGGCTGCAGTTCACATATACTCTATAGCAGTGATGGCGAACCTTGGCACTCCAGGTGTTCTTGGACTTCAATTACCAGAAGCCCAAGTCAGCCCTCCTGCTGATCAGGGCTTCTGGGAATTGAAGTCCAAGAACATCTGGAGTGCCAAGGTTCACCATCACTGCTCTATAGCCATGAGTCCAGCCAACACATTGAGAGCCAAATGTTGACATAACTTAGTCCTTTGAGCCTCACTCACTGGAGAGCCATTTGGAAAAACAGGTAGAAGCCAAGGTTATTCAACCAGGGTAGGCCCTTCTGTGAGGCAGAGTTGCACAAGTGCCTCATGCTGATAGTTCAAATGTAATTTAAGTTCTATAGTTCTTCACTGTACTTACCCTGATGGCTGGCCAAAAAGACAATTAAAAATAGGGCCTTTTCAGTCAGTATGCTCAACCCACTTCCTAGACTTTTAAAATTTTTATAAAACTGAGCTATTCCGAGAAGCGTATGGAGAGGTACTCCACTAATAGCATGTTATATTGCATGTTCCTATTTGTTATTTTATTACTGTTGTTTTTATTTTGGTTGTAAGCCATCAAATGTTTTGTCATTGTATTATATCATTGAGTTACATGAGAGTAAAACTGCAGTATTCCTAGGGATAACCTAACGGCCTTATTTAGACCCACGATGGCAATTCTTATTCTCCCGTCAAACTTGCATTTCTCAAGTGACATGAGATCTGTTTATTACTCACATGATGTAGACCAGAGTGGTGGGCTCCCAAAAAATTTACTACCACACAGTGGGCGTGGTATGGTGGGCATGGCCAGGGGGAAGCCCTGCGTTGCACCCAATTTGGGACTACTTTATTTCAAAACATGGATGGGTGAGGCCAGCCAGAATTTCTGCTACCAGTTCTGGAGAACTGGTGCGAACCTGCTGATGCCCACCACTGATGTAGACTCATTGCACTGTATCTAATGCCATGTGTGTGATACTCTACTTGTGTAGCAAGAGTTTCCTTTCCCCTCCTCCCTTCTTCAGGGAGGCAGGAGACGCTTTCCAGAGGGTCTCTTGACACTTTAAGAAGGCATGGGAGGAAAAGAAAGGGACAGCTTTCAGATCAACACAGTTGGACCTATCATATTATTGTCTGTCTGGGAAAATTATTGTCCTTCTTCAGTTCCACCAGAATGCAGGCAGTTGCGTATGCTTGTAATACTGTGACCACATATGCTCATTTCACTTGAAGAGAAATCTGTGCAAGAGCAACAGGAGTGTGTAATGTAACAATAATTTTTTTTTCAAATGCAGGGACATTGCCCTCTGGTGTTTATCTTGAGCCACAACATAACTTCTGAGTACAGTATAATAATTTCATGTCAGAAATTATTCTGGGTTGAAAGAATTTTTGCTGGAGAAACTCCGCTCAGGGGACGCCCGAATGAGGCTCCTTTCATGTCCCCAAGACCTTTTCCCACTAAAGTGGTCCCTATTTATCTACTTGCAATTTCTTGCTTTCGAACTGCTAGGTTGGCAGGAGCTGGGACAGACGACGGGCGCTCAAAATGTCATGCAGTACCTGGATCTTGAACTGCTGACTTGCCGGCCTTCTAGCTAACAAGGCGAGCTTCTTAACCACTGAGCCACCACAGCCCCTGAATGAAAAATCTTGACAAAAAGAGTGGTCCCTTTCCAAATCAGCAGTATCTAATGTACACCCACATCCAATCAGCTTCCTGTTCCAAATGAGAAGAAACACCGTCTCTTTAGTGTTCAAGGAATGAAGAAGCAGACGAATGAATTGGTGAAATTCAGCTCTTTATTTGTGGGGTTTGAACACTATTTGGATGGGGCAAAGCTCGGACTTATATACACTATAAACAGTAACAGTAACAATACAACAAGCCCATTGGCTAGCAGAGTGTGCACATTTTTTGATCCACTTATTTGCATAAGAATAGATACATGAGAAAAGATACATTCCGCTCCTGTCAGAAAACACAGTTAACATACATAACATTCTTCCCCCCTAGGTAAAAACAAAAGCCTTTAACCAGGATGGCGGTCTAGTTTCCCTTCTGGGCTGGATGCTTGGCTGAGCCGGCTCAGGGGCTCGTAGGATTGAGGGATTGACTAGAGGGGGAGGATTGTAAACCCAAATTAAAGCCCCGTTTGTCAGATGGAGTAGCAGGGGATCGCTCAAAACTAAAATCTAATTCTGTGGATGAATAAGACAACTCAGGGTCCCTCCTGTGTGTACTAAGAGTGGAGGGCGACTCCAAACAAAATTGATCATCATCAATAAAGGAATCCAGAGTGCTAGGCTGGGACAGTGTAGGGGTACACATGGCCGGAGTAGGGGAGCATTCCACAATTTCCACTTGAAATCGGTCCCTAGAACACACCTCTGGGTCTAAGTTAGCTTGCTGCTGACTATTACCTCTGCCCCCTGGGTTTAAATGGGTGGGGGCCAACCCTAACCTTGAGTATCTATTCGTCCTGTGAGTCCAGTATTCTGGGTCTCAATTGATTCGTGTGCCTCCTCCAGATCAGACCAGTGGTTGTTTCAATTCTGTAAGAAACAGGACCAGTCTGATCGAACACAAACCCAGGCACCCATGTAGGACCACCAGCTGCATAATTGCGGCAATGTACAGGGTCTGCCGGAGAAAAAACCTTCTAGTGTTGGATCGCTATATTTGTGCCTTTGTCCTCCACCCTAGAGGGATCCAATCTGTCCAGCAAGGATGACAGTTTCCTTCACTGGAGCAATTCAGCAGGGGACAGCCCTGAGGCAAGGGGGGGTGAGCCTATGCGTGAAAAGAAACTGGCATAACTGGAGCTCCAAATCCCCTTCACCCATACGCCGAAGTGTGTTTTTTATTGTGCGCACCTGCCGCTCCACCTGGCCATTGGTGGCTGGGTGGAATGGGGTGGCAGTGATGTGCCTAATTGCATTCCTTTCCATGAAGGATTGGAATTCTGCAGATGTGAACGTGGATGCGTTGTCAGACACCAGCACATCTGGAAGTCCAAATGCTGCAAACAGCCTTCTCAGGTGCATTATCGTGGTGGCTGAAGTGGTATTAGGCACTCTAATCACTTCCAGCCACTTAGAGAATGAGTCTACAACCAACAAAAATAGGGCACCCCTAAATGGACCTACAAAATCTATGTGCAACCTGGACCATGGGTCCCTAGCAGAATCCCATTCCCGAGAGGGGAGGTGGGATTGCTCTGGGTGAGAGGATTGACAGCTGGCACAAGTGCCGACCATCTGCTCTATGTCTTGGTCCAGTTGAGGCCACCAAAAGTAGCTACGGGCAAGGGCTTTGGAACGTACAATTCCCGGATGACTTGTGTGAAGTAAATGTAAAACCTTTTTCCTGAGAGTGACAGGAATGACCACCCACTGGCCCCATAGAAGGCAACCTCGTTCCACTGACAATTCCAAACGCTTGCGGTGGAATGTTCTGAATTCCTTGGCTAGAGGAGAGACAGGCCAGCCTTTTTGTACCCAAGACATTACTTTAGTCAATGTTACATCCTTGGCCGTAGCTTTGGCTATATCTGAGGGGACGACTGGGGGCGAGTCGAATGACTCAATCATGAGGACCTGGTGGTCGCTTTTGATCTCGCAATTGGCTTTCCCGACCCCTGGCAGTGGAGAATGTGATGGCATCAGCGTGGTTGATGTCCTTGCCGGGCCTGTGCACCAAAGTAAAATCGTATGCATTTAGGAAAATTGCCCAATGCAACATCCTTGGGGACAGAATTTGAGGTGTGGGCTTCCTGTTCACAAAGATTCTAAGGAGGGGCTTGTGGTCAGTTAAGATGGTAAAAGGCCTTCCGTAAAGGTAATTATGCATCACACACAAGTATAACTTCTTTGTTAGGATCAAAATGAGTTAATACAGCATCCGAAGATAGCAGCCTTTTGAGTTCTAGGAAAGCTTTCTCCTGGCAATGGCCCCAGTGTCAAACAGTATATTTCTTAAGAAGCCGATGTAATGGTTCGGCAACTGAGGCTTTGCGATGGAGAAAAGTGTGATAGAAGTTTAACAATCCTAGAAATGATTGCAATTTGGCTTTATATTTCAGCCTGGGTGTGTTCCGCATGGCCATCACCTTGGAGTCAGAGGGCATGATACCTTGGGGTGTAATTCAGTACCCCAGGAACTCCACTTCCTGTACCAAAAACACACATTTGTCTCTTCTGAGACGTAGACCGGCCCCCTCGAAACGTGAGAGGACTCGATTGAGCCTGGCCGCTAGTTCAATGGTGTCCTTAGCGGTGATCAGGACATCGTCAAAATATGGCAGGACACCAGGCAACCCTTTCAAAATATGTTCTACAAGTGATTGAAATATTCCGGGGGCCGCATTCACCCCGAATTGTAGTCTAGTTACCTTAAATGCCCCCCTATGTGTTACTATGGTCTGGGCTATGGCAGGAGACACAGTTAATTGTTGGTAAGCCTGGGCAAGGTCAAGTTTTGTGAAGCAATTTCCTCCATGTAAGGAGGCAAGAAGGTGGCTTACCATGGGAATAGGATATGTGTTTGGGCGAATAGCTTTATTGATGGTACACTTGTAGTCAGCGCATATCCTGACCTCCCTGTTATTTTTCAAAGCAGTCACAATTGGTGTCTCCCACTCAACGGAGTCCACCGGCACTAGGATGCCCTGCCCCACCAGTTTGTCTAGCTCGGCTTCTATCTTCTCCTTTAAAGCAAAGGGTACCCAGCGTGGCTTCATCCGGATGGGCCAGATGGTTAGGTCAAGCTCAATGTCAACAGGGGGTACTTTGTATAAACCTAAACCTTTTTTGAATACCTCAGGGTGTGCAGCACAAACGTCCCGGATTGGGTCAGAGTCTATTGTGTGGATGCCAGAAAGCCGGATTCCCAGGGCCCTAAACCATTGGATTCCAATAAGACAGTTAGTGCCCTGCTTAACTACAACCAATGGCAAGGAGGTGCAAATGTTTTTGAATTTAACCAAGAAATTATCCCCAGGACCAGAAACTGGCAACCTTGCACATCCCGGAGGGAAGTTTTAAAGGATTTAAACTTGGGCCGAGAGGCAGGGGGAATTATCAAAAACTCCCGCTGTGGGATTATGGAAAAGGTAGTACCTGAATACGCCTCCATCTTGAAGGAGATGTCCTGCAGGTTCAGGTCTGCGAAGAAATGCTCGCTGAGGATGCCCACTTGGCACGGCTCAGGCTCGGGTGACACTTTGGCGATGGACGTGTTGTGGTGATGACTCTTCTTGGGCACAGGTGCTGGAGGTCTTTGCTTTCGCTGTCAGCATATCTTAGCAATGTGCCCTCTTCGCCCGCAGTTATGGCATTCTGCAATGCGGAAGGGGCACTTCTTGCGGTCATGCCTGGCTCCGCAGCCATCACACTTGCGAAGGAATTTCTTCTCCCGATCGTCACGATGCTCTCGGTGCTTTCGTCGGACTGCTTGGACTTTTCCCTCTGTGTCGCTGGACTCTGATGAAGAGGTGGAACCAGGCGATGCTGAGGAGGATGAAGGTGAACTTTGCTGAGCTTGCACAGCTGAGTCAGTGGCACTGGTGGTGGAGTGGCGATGCTGGAAAAGCTTTATCCTGGACCGTGCAGCCTCAGATGCTACTGCCTCTTCTAGGACATCCGTGAAGGTTAGCATCTTTCTGATCATGAGGTGACATTGAGCATCTTTGTCCCTCATGCCGGCGAGCAGATGGTCCCAGAGTGCTTCTTCAATGTTGTCCCACTTGCACGGGGTGGCAGCAATGCAAAGCGCGGTGGCGTAGTCTGCAATGGATTCACCGGGTCGCTGCTCTCTTCTGTGGAAGGCCACCCTGGCCTGGAAGATTGAGACCTTTGGTTGCAGGTGCCTCCTCAGTGCGGACATGATTTCTGCGAGCGGCACCACATCCACGTCCCTTGGGAGAACGAGGTGGGTTGCCAGCTCAAGCGTCTCAGAACCGCACTGAGCGAGGAAACAGGAGCACTTCTGGTTTCCATTGGTGATCTTCTGCGAGGCCATTGCGTGGAGGAACCAGCCTTCGTATGTTGCCCATTTCTCTGGATGTGCTGGGTCGAATGGGCCGATATTGCTGCAGTGTGGAGACGGCATCCCACCTTCGTCGCCAGTTTAGTGTTCAAGGAATGAAGAAACAGACGAATGAGGTAGTGAAATTCAGCCCTTTATTAGTGGGGTTTGAACACTGTTTGGATTGGGCAAAACTCGGACTTATATACACTATAAACAGTAACAGTAACAATAATACAACAAGCCCATTGGCTAACAGAGTGTGCACATTTTTCGATCCACTTATTTGCATAAGAATAGATAGGTGAGAAAAGATACATTCCGCTCCTGTAAACAGTAACAGTAATAATAATACAACAAGCCCATTGGCTAACAGAGTGTGCACATTTTCGATCCACTTATTTGCATAAGAATAGATACATGACAAAAGATACATTCCGCTCCTGTCAGAAAACACAGTTAATATACATAATAGTCTCGTACTATCCAAGTAAATGAAACAGTGAGTGAGACTGAAGATTTGTAAATGTTTGATGGTGACAGAAGAATTTGCACCCAATCTTCATCAAAGATGCTTGGAAACATGCCTCCAAAAAAAATCATAGTCTCAATTTGTATTTTCATTCGCAGGATTAATGTCAGCAATAATAGCCTACTTTGGAGGCATATCTTTTTATGGGAGTTATGATTTGTATGTAGAGAACAATGCAGGGCATGGAAGGAATTGCCTTTTTGCGCTACAACTGTTGGCAGGTAATGAGTTCGAGACCTGATTGCTGAGTGATGGAGTGAGCATCCATCTTCTGTCCCAGCTCCTGCCAACCTAGCAGTTCGAAAGCAAGAAATTGCAAGTAGATAAATAGGGACCACTTTGGTGGGAAGGTAAACAGTGTTCTGTGCACTCCAGTGCTTAATCATGCCTGCCACATATCCACGGAAACATCTGCAGACACAGAGAGCGCTGGCTCTTTGGCTATAAACAGATGAGCAATGAACCCTAGAGTCACATACGACTGGCTTTCAAGCAGTGGTGGGATTAAAAAATTTTTACTACCTACTCTGTGGGTGTGGTATGGTGGGCGTGGCCAGGGGGTAAACCCTAATTAGTATTACTTTATTTCAAAATTTGGATGGGCGGGGCCAGCCATAATTTCTGCTACTGGTTCTGGCGAACTGGTGCGAACCTGCTGAATCCCACCACTGCTTTCAAGCAAGGGGAACCTTTACCTTTACCAAGTTCTGTCAAATGCAACTTCCAGAATAAGTAATTATGCTATTTGCAGTCCAAGAAATCAAAAAATCTCATCCCTTATGTACCTGGTGACAGAATGGGAGAATACTATCCTGGTTTTGAACTTCCAGTATTGTGCTTCCTTGTGCTGTAAAAGATGTGCTTGGGGCAGGAAGGTGAGCTATATCTCCCGTAAAAGAATATGCCCTCTAAATGGCATTTTGCCTTCTAAATACAGGTACCATTGTCCTAAGTCAAAACTAGTTATTGCTCTGTAGGTTGATCCATTCTTCTGATGGTTCCTCGTGAGCGTAAAATGTGAGGAGGGCCCCCAGATAACTACAGACATTTCCCTGAGCTTATTGGAGGAAGGGTTGTAGAGAAAGGGTATTGGAGAAAAGGTAGTAAAGGGTATTGAAGAAAAGGTAGTAGAGTCTGTCTGGCCAGACATCCCACTACAGTAATGGAGTAGACCGTACAGCCAGCGACTCAACTCCGAGTGTCAGGTGGCGGTTAACTAACCTGACTCACTAAAGGGGCCAATGGCTATGGGCAATGACCTCCTTTAGGTGGGGTGTTGGTCTCCTCAGTGGAGGAAATGCCACTGGAAACCATCATATTGGGCCTAAAAACAAAATGAGCAGAGGAGGAACTCTGATTCCCAATGGTAATGGAGGCGGAAGAGGCCATGCCAGATGGACTGGCTGTCCATATCCTGTCTTGTTTAAGTATTGCCCAGGCTGTCAGCTTTTGAAAAATCTGATGATGCTGCATTGGAGGGCATCTTATTATTATTATTTTTTTAAATTTAAAAAAAATTTTTTTTAATGTTGTTAAAGGTTTTTGTAAAGTTTTTATTTGTTTTATGTGTGAGCTGCCCGAGTTGCCTTGGTGAGAGGACAGTGGTAGAAATGTGATTAAATAAATAAATATTCTCAAGTCTGAGGCAGTCCATTGCAGTCCCAGTGTTAAATCCTGCATGTCATGTATCATACGTGTTGCAGGAGATGGCTCCGAGGGTCACTTCATCACAAGCTGGAATCCACCTTAAACAAATTCACACCAGTGACTTTTTTTCCTGCTTCAGGGGAAAAATGCATTCTTGGATATGAGTTGCAGTCGACAACAACAAGTAGAGACATATGAGAATGTAATGTTGTGCAGATAGTTATGGGGAGGGAAATGTGTGTTGTGCTTATTGGGGAGTAAATAAATGTTTTATTCTTTGAGGAAAACCTAGAATTGGGTTGCTCCAGGAGAATGGATTTTTTCCAGCAATGTCTCACTTCGTCATCTTAATGGATGCTGGCACTGCGGACACCAAAGACTAGACCTTGCCATTGATATTATCTTAACATCTGGACCGTTAATTTGCTCAGCCATCTCGATTTACAAAAGGCTGTATCCCAATTGGCAGCAAGCCCTGATCTGTTTTGTGACTTTCAATTGCCATTGTTCAGCTTGGGTGGGATCTGTGGTGGAAATAAAATGGAATCAAATATCAGCAGCACCTAATCACATTCAACTCAATTGTATAATGGCAGCTTAGAAGCCGAAAGCAACAAGATATTGAAACAGATAAACAAACCTATTGTGGGCAAACCATAGACAGCTTTCAAAATCGTCGCCTGCAATGTTTACCCATTTTCTCTCAGCAATTGTGTCTCCTGATGTTCCTTTCTTTCAGAGGCAGGCAGTGTGACTGAGCTGAATAAATTTATTGCCAGTTGCCCAACAATTGTAGGGGTGCTAGAAAAATTAGTTCCATCTACTAAAGAATGATTGCCTTTGGACTGAAATGTTGCTATTTCTGAGGACTATTGGATAATTGTGAGTTTTGAGGTGTCAAAAACAAAAACAAAAACCCTCATTTGATCCAAATCATTGACCAAAGTTGAGACCTGTCAGCCAATCATAGATCAGACTATAAAACCTAAATAACCATTTGTCACAAATAGAGAACAGGTGTATTCCAGGATCAGTTTCTTGCAAAACCAAATGCATCCTGTTTACCAGTGCAAGAGAGTGAGCAACTTGCATTAAAAGATCAAAATTTAAAAATCAATCTAAAGACCCTCTATCTAATATGAACTTAGAGGAGAAAAACTATCTCCAGCTCAAATATGGCAAACACATAATTACCCCAATGTCTTGTACTTATTCTTTCAGCTGTATTTGGTCTTGAAGAGGGAGAGTGTGATGGGGCAGTGGCTGCAGTGGCTCAGTGATTAAGAAGGGGAGCTGGAAGGCTGGCAAGTCGGCAGTTCAAGACCCAGGTACTGCATAACAGATTGAGCGCCCATCTCTGTCCCAGCTCTTGGGGACATGAAAGGAGCCTCATTTGGCTGTTCCCTGAGTGGACTCTCTCCAGCAAAAATCCTTTCAACCCAGAATAATTTCTAACATGATATTATTATTATTATTATTATTATTATTATTATTATTATTATTATTATTATTATTATTATTATTATTATTATTATTATTATTATTATTATTATTATTGGGTAGGATTCCTGTAATAAAGATTTTAAGATGCACAACACTTACTGAGGGGTGGTTGGGGTCTATGGGTCTTTGAGAACTATGAAGGAACCCTCATTACTGGCAAGGGAAAATGAGGGTTTCAAAGCAGGACTGCAGTTGAATATTAAGAAGAAGAAAAATCAGGAGTACAGAAGAACTACACAACTTTAATGTCAACAATGAAAAAAATGGAATAGTGAAAGATTTTGTATACCCTATTTCATTCATCGGGATGCTGCAGTGGCTCAAGTGGCTAAGACGCTGACTCGGAGGCGGAAGGTCAGCAGTTCAATTCCCGAGTACTGCAGGACAGAATGAGCTCCCGTTTTTGTCCCTGCGTCTGCCAACCTAGCAGTTTGAAAGCAAGAAATTGCAAGTAGATAAATAGAGACCACTTTGGTGGGAAGGTAACAGCGTTCCGTGCGCTCTGGTGTCTAGTCATACCTGCCACATGACCACGGAAATGTCTGCAGAAGCAGACAGCGTTGGCTCTTCGGCTTTGAAACAGATGAGCACTGAACCCTAGAGTCGGATACGACTGGCTTTCAAGCAAGGGAAACCTTTACCTTTACCTTATTTCATTCATCAATCATCAATCCAAGAAATCAGATGACTGAGACTTGGAAGGACAGCAAAGAAGGAATTGGAAAAGATCATCAAGTGGAAGGATTTGTCACTAGAAACCAAGATCATCCTTACCCTTGTATTGCCGCTCACCATGCATGTGTGTGAAAGCTGGACAGTAGAGAAAGCTGGCAGGAAACATTTGGTTTATTTGAAAGTGGTGCTGGAGAGAACTTTGTTGGTACTCTGGAATGCCAAAAAGACAATCAAGTGTATCCTAGAGCAAATCAAGTTTAAACTGTCTCTGGAGGCAAAAAATGATGAAATCCAGGTTGCCCTACTTTGGGCACATCACGAGAAGGCAAGATTTCTCACCTTATGATTAGATAGGCTGGTAGCCGTACAAGTATGAAATGCACTGTGAGAAACAAAGAATTAGCAGCAGATGTAATTTGAACAGCTAACAATAAATGGTTTTGACAGTTGTTATGCACACAGTGGGTAAGAAATTACATGTGGGTAGGGGAGATATTGATGATGATGCTCTCAGGAATGCAAATTACATTAAATTAGGAATCTAGAGTAATTGGCTTCTGAGTAGATCCAAGAGGTACTATAGTGATTAAACGATGATGTGCCTTTTAAGGCCAAATGAACTGAAACCTAAACAGTGTGGGAAGTCTGTAACAAAACACGATACATTCTGTAGCTATGAATTTATTAAAGATGTTAGACTCTTTTTACACCCACAAAGGCAAGAGGTGTGACGGAATTATTTGCTGTTTTCATCATTGTAATAAATATGGCATGAATGATAGGTTTGGCAGGGATGCATCAGAATTTTAGCTATTTCATTATCCACTATTGTGCACAACAAATGGGGGCAGGGAGGTTGGTGGTATAGTACTTGAATTTTAATTTCTTCCAGTCCTCTTCCAGTTCTCTTTACAATACTCTTCTACCCAGGAGGGTAGAAGAGACACTATGGCCACAAGTCTCGGAGGACTCCTTGCCCCCGCCCGGCCACACCAACGCTGGGTGGATGAGAGGCAGCTGCTCCCACTCTACGGCCACTCTGTCTTTGTGTGGACATGCTGGTTGAATGTTGGGGACTTTAAACAAGTGTTTCCCCTTGTAATGTTTGACGGACTTTGTCGCCGTCGCCCCTAGACTTTGCCTGCGGCCGGAATGGAGAGGCCGTTTAGTATTGTATTGTTGTATCATTGTATATTATGATATGTGCTTCTGTAGGTTGAATATAGTATAATTATTTTCTATATTGTATTATTGTCTTTACTGTATAATTATTGTATGAGCCACCCTGAGTCGGGTTTCCTGATTGGGCGGCATACAAGTGTGAGAATTAAATTAAATTAAATTAAATTTTTTAAAAAGAGTTTATATCTGATGATAGTGATTTAATGGCCATCCCTGAAGATATAGTGCAGGGGTTCACAACCTAAGGCCCATGGGCTGGATCTGGCCCCCAGCACAATTTAATGAGGCCCCCACCCCTCCAAGGGCATTTGATAAACACCTCTTATTTATTTATTTATTTATTTATGCACATTTATTTATTTATGCACATTTATTTCCTGCCCTCCTGGTGGGTACACCACTCAGGGCGGCTAACAACATAATAAAAATTACAATAAAAACAATTAAGCAACAAAAGCTGTTGGAACAAAATGGCTACCCCCATCATGCAGGCAGGGCAAAATGGCCATCTGGCCCTCAAAGCTGACTGGGAGAGTGTGACCCGGCCCCCAGCTTGAAAAGGTTGGGAACCCCTGATATAGTGTCTTGAAGCTTTTGGCTGCAGAGAATGGGGTTGTAACTTTGACATAATTTTCTCTTGGTTTTTATCCCCTCTGCTAGTGAGACATTTTACTGGAGCCCACGTTAGGAACCACTAGATTAAACAGACTAGAATCATGGAAGTATCGGTCTGCCACCTGCTCTGGTTATTCTGAATAGCTGGAGCTGCACATTTTAGCAACAGTAAGCAAGATCCACGCATGAGGGAAGCCTGCTCTGTGCACCATGATTCGTTTGTCAGTGGAAGTCTTGCTCTTATAGAACTTCATTCTCTCTTTTTGTTGTAAAAGAAAGAATTCCTTTCTTGTTTGAGACTGCAATATGCTATTTGCCAGGTGTAGGAAATTTCTGCAATAAACATGAGTACTGACAGCTGCCGCAGCATATTTTCAATTTCCAACCAAGCTGGCTTGAGGTATAAGATGCCAGATGAAATTATGCCTTTTTGGTTGAGCAGGCTTTGCATCATGGTTGTAATGCGAACTCCACAATGACCTATCTCTTATAGGAGGCTGTCTTTGCACTGAGGAGTTAGCACTAAAAAATAATAATACACCAACACATCTGTCAACTGGTGAGGGCAATTGGGAAGGGATATGTAGACATGCTTGCTAGGGCTGTGAGTTGTACCATCACTGTCAAAAAGGAGCATAGCCCTTTATTAAATAGCAATCATGTGGGGGATTAGCAATGTGTGATTTATGTTAGAAAGAAGCTACTATAGCTTTCTAAGGGATACAGTGCAATCTATTTCTGTCCATTTTGGCTAAACTACAATTTACGACCTATAACAAAGAACTGGAAATATGGGACATGTTTAGCCTTGAGAAAAGAAAGATTAAGGAGAGATATGATAGCACTTTTCAAATATTTGAAAGATGATGATCATCATCATCATCATCATCGAATTGCAGAGCTGGAAGGCCCTATGGATCATCAAGTCCATCAAGGAGCCACAGTAGGGAACAGAACTTCCATCCTCCTGCTCTATAGTCAGATACAGTACCTGTATGGGCTTAAGTTATAAGAATCAAGGTTTTAGATTGGATATCAGGAAAAACCTTCTACCTATTGGAATAGTATGACAGTGGAATCAGTTACCTCAAGAGGTGGCGAACACCCCAGACACTGGAGATTTTCAAGAGAAAATTAGACAATCATATGTCAGATATGACATATCCCTCCCCATCCAAAAACCTGGGGCCAGAGAGAAGGAAAAGGCATCAGGAGAAAGACACAGGCCCAGCTCTGCTGCCATTTGCCATCCAGAGAGGCCCAGGGGGGAGGTGAGTGAAGGATCTTGCCCCTCCCTCCCCATCCAAAAACTTGGGGCCAGAGAGAAGGAAAAGGCATCAGGAGAAAGACAGAGGCCCAGCTCTGCTGCCCATTTGCCATCCAGAGAGGCCCAAGGGGAGGTGAGTAAAGGACCTTGCCCCTCCCTCCCCATACAAAGACCTGGGGCCAGAGAGAAGGACACCCCCGGAGACCCCTGACCACTTCCAGGAGATACCATCCACAACCACCATCACAGCGAGGCCCGAGTCTGCGCCTTTGACCAACTCCATGCGGCCAAAGGGTGGCGAGAGCTGCTGCATGCATGCAAAGGATAAGTAATTGAACTGAAATAATATAATTGACTAAACATAGATGGGTTATAGCAACTGACATAGTGACTGTACAAAAAACTGACTTACATAGAGACTTGATATAGTGGACTTTTTCTTTCTTCCTTTCCCTTTCATTAATTAGTTCAAGTTTTACTTTGATACTATGTGATAAACTGTGATATTGTGCATGATAATACTTTCTTTTAAAACTGTTTAAATTGTGATAACATGTGTGATGGGAAGAAACTGGCGTAGAGACCGGCAAAGCACGCCACAAAGTTTGCCAAGAGAACCCTATGGACCAAAACAAAAGGCAAAACAAAGGGATGCTCAGCACAGCAGATCTGAAAAGGGGGAGGGATATGAAAGGGGGAGGAGAAATACAGTGTTGCAGGGAACAATACTGCATAGGGACATGGAATGTGAGGTCTATGAATCAAGGAAAACTGGAAGTAGTTAAAAATGAGATGGAAAGAATAAGCATTGACATCCTGGGCATCAGTGAGTTAAAATGGACAGGGATGGGTGAATTCAGCTCTGGAAACCATCATATCTACTACTGTGGGCAAGAAAACCTCAGAAAAAATGGAGTAGCCATAATTGTCAACAAAAGAGTGAGGAAAGCAGTAATGGGATACAACATAAAAAATGATAGAATGATGTCAGTCAGAATCCAAGGCAAACCTTTCAATATCACTGTAATCCAAGTCTATGCACCAACCACCAGTGCAGATGAAGCCACAGTTGACCAGTTCTATGAGGACCTACAACACCTCATAGAACAGACACCAAGAAATGATGTCCACATTATCTTAGGAGATTGGAATGCCAAAGTAGGAAATCAAAAAGTAAATGGAATAACAGGCAAGTTTGGTCTTGGAACACAGAATGAAGCAGGGCAAAGATTGATAGAGTTCTGCCAAGAGAATGCACTAGTCATAGCAAACACCCTCTTCCAGCAACACAAGAGGCGACTTTACACATGGACATCGCCAGATGGCCAGCATCGAAATCAGATTGATTACATACTCTGCATCAAAGATGGAGAACCTCCATTCAGTCAGCAAAAACAAGACCTGGAGCAGACTGTGGCTCAGATCACAACCTACTGATCGCAAAATTCAGGCTTAGATTAAAGAAAATGGGGGAAAACAATTAGACCAGACAGATATGACCTACACAACATCCCTAAAGAATACACGGTGGAGGTCATGAACAGATTTAATGTCCTGTACCTGATAGACAGAGTACCAGAAGAATTATGGACAGAGACGCGGGACATCATGCAGGAGGCAGCAAGAGAAACCATACCAAAAGAAAAGAAGCGTAAGAAAGCAAAGTGGTTGTCTGATGAGGCCCTTAAAATAGCAGAGGAAAGAAGGAATGCAAAAGTCCAAGGAGAAAGAAAAAAATACAATCACCTGAATACAGAACTTCAAAGAAAAGCAAGGAGAGATAAGGAAAACTACCTGAATGAACAGTGCAAAGAAATGGAGGAAAACTACAAAAGAGGCAGGACTAGAGATCTTTTTTAAAAAATTGGGGAAATCAAGGGAACATTTAAAGCAAAAATGACCATGATAAGTGACAAAGATGGAAAGGAGTTAGCTGAAGCAGAAGAGATCAAAAAAGATGGCAAGAGTACACAGAGGAACTCTACAAAAAGGACCTCAACACTCCTGATAATAACAATAATGAGAAATTTGAACTTGAACAAGACATTCTGGAGAGTGAAGTCAGAAAGGCCCTAAAAAGCACTGCAAACAATAAAGCTAGTGGAAATGATGGTATCCCAGTTGAATTTTTCAAAGCCCTAAAAGATGATGGAATCAAACTACTGCATTCAATATGCCAGCAAATTTGGAAAACAAAACAGTGGCCACAGGATTGGAAAAGATCAGCGTACGTTCCAATTCCAAAAAAAGGCAATTCCAAAGAATGCTCAAATTGCCGAACAATTGCGCTCATCCCACATGCCAGCAAGGTGATGCTCAAGATAATACAGGATAGACTTCAGCAACATGTGGAGAGAGAACTACCAGAGGTGCAGGCTGGTTTCAGAAGAGGCAGGGGGACTAGAGACCACATTGCCAACATACGTTGGATCATGGAGAAAACAAAAGAATACCAGAAACAAGTCTACTTTTGTTTTATTGACTACACCAAGGCTTTTGACTGTGTGGACCACAACAAAATGTGGCAAGTAATTAAAGAGATGGGAATACCAGAACACCTCATATGTCTCATGCGAAATCTGTACACGAACCAAGAAGCAACAGTTAGGACAGAACACGGAAAGACAGAGTGGTTTGGAATAGGAAAAGGAGTAAGAGAAGGCTGCATTTTATCACCCTGCTTATTCAATCTTTACACAGAGCACATAATGCGCAATGCAGGGATGGAGGAATCACAATATGGGATCAAAATTGCTGGGAGAAACATCAACAATTTGAGATATGCAGACGATACCACCCTAATGGCAGAAAGTGAGGAAGACCTAAAGAACCTCTTGATTGGATTGAAGGAGAAGAGTGCTAAAGCTGGCTTGAGACTTAATATCAAGAAAACCAAGATAATGGCAACAGGTCCGATCAGTCCCTGTAAAAAAGATGGGGAAGAAGTAGAAGCAGTGACAGATTTTACTTTCCTAGGATCTAAGATCACTGCAGATGGCGACTATAGCCATGAAATAAAAAGACGACTGATTATGGGGAGACAAGCTATGAGAAACCTGGGGAATATAGTGAAAAGCAGAGACATCACCTTGAAAACAAAAATTCGCATGGTATTCCCAGTGGTAATGTATGGGTGTGAGAGATGGACCATTAGGAAGAAGAATAGATGCCTTTGAGATGTGGTGTTGGAGGAGAGTCCTGAGAGTCCCTTGGACAGCAAAGAGAACAAATAGGTCAATACTGGAAGAAATCAATCCTGACTGTTCATTGGAGGGACAAATAGTGAAGATGAAGCTAAAGTACTTTGGACATCAAATGAGAAGGGAGGACTCACTTGAGAAGGCCTTGATGCTGGGAAAGAAGGGGGCGTCCAAAGATGAGATGGATAGATGGTATTGTGGACACAATGGGCACAGAGCTTGGTGGGCTGAGAAGAATGGTGGAGGATAGAGGTGCCTGGAGGAAAATGGTCCATGGGGTCGCAAAGGGTCGGAATCGACTGTGCGATTGAACAACAACAACATGTCATATATATATGGATTTGAATTCCTGCATTAAATAGGAGGTTGAACTAAATGGCCTTACAGGCCCCTTCCAACCTCTTCTATATCAAAATCCATCTGGCAGGGTTGTAGCCAGGGGGTGGCCAGGCAAAGTGCGGTTTCTCATAGGAATGCATTGAAAAGAGGCTTTCTTGCCCACTGTTGTGTTTGAATACATTTTATGCTGTAATGTTTGTGAAATAATTGGGATCATTATGATCCTCCATTTTGTCTCCTTCTTCTTGGTTTTGTAACATCGCGGGACTGCATTCCCGCCTAAACTATGTAGCCTGTACAGTCTTCACTCCGGTCCGATAACCTCCCAGTTACCCCACGCCCCTTCCTGTCACTTCCTGCCCAAATGTATCCATTTCTGAGTGTATATATTGAGCAGTGCCGCGCCATTGCTCTCCATGTTCTGACCACCTAATAAAGTGTTTAGCCCAGTTATGCTGGCTGCTTCACATTTCTACCAGAACATCAAACTCACCCTGAAAAAATATTCTCCCACCCACATCTAGAATCCTGGCTATGGCCCTGTCATCTGGTTTCAAGCTGAAAGTCCATTTGTTGTTGCAGTAATTCTAGGCAACATATGCTTGTCTATTTCTACAAGGTTTATCTACATTGTTTTTATGTTTCATAGGCACAAAAATACTTTGGAGTTGTTGAAAACATCCAAATGTCTTACAGCGATGGGAAAAAACCCTACATGCAGAAATGTTTATAAAGAAATAAACGAAAATTCCAGGCAAGTTCTTAAGTCAGAATTCAATGTTTTTTTTTTAAATTGCAAAAGCTTATAGGAGCTCATAGCCTAAAAAGTCGCTTGTTAAGTGGGCAGCAATACAAATTTGATTAATTAATTAATAATAAATAAATTGAAACAGTAGAGAATTCATCTCTAAAAGGCATCATTTTACAAGTGAAAAACATTATAGCTTTGAGCAGTCTTTAGTCTTTATGAATATTACAATAACACACACAGAAAAACAGTCAATAATACTGTGATCGAAGATAATCTTGTAATTGTTTTAGATGACAAGCTGAATATGAGCCAACAATGTAATGTGGCTATAAAAAAGGCTGATGCTATTTTAGGCTGCATTAACAGAAGTTTAGTCTCCAAAATTTGTGAAGTACAGTACTAGTTCCCTCTGTTCAGCATTGGTTAGGCCTCATCTTGACTATTGTGTCCAGTTCTGAGCATAGCATTTTAAAAAGGATGCCAATAAATTTGAACAAGTTTAGAGGAATGGAATGGAAACCAAGCTCTCAGTCAACTAAGAATATAGGATACATAATAATGGGCTCAAATTACAGTAGCCCAGATTTCAGCTGAATATCAAGAAAAACTTCTTATCTGTTAGAGCAGTATGACAATGGAACCAATTACCTGACGAAGTGGTGAGTGCTTTATTGTTAGAGGCGCTCAAGAAAGAATTGGACAACCATCTGTCAGATTTGCTTTGATTTGGATTCCTGCATTGAGCAAGAGGTTGGACTCAATGGCCTCATAGACTCCCCCAAACTCAGTTATTCTATGAGTCTATTTTTGTGGCTCATTTATTTGTATAGCGAACAGTTTTGAGAACTGTGTATCGCACCCACCGGTGACCAGGGACCATGGCAAGGAGGCCGGATTTGTTCAGTAAGCTGCGCCTGTTTGAGTTGGTATGCACATTCCCTCCTGCAGCGTTTACTGACGCCTCTCACTACCTGTCCACAAGCCCCGGGGTGGAATTCCAATCACCAGGGAATATGCGGTTTTATGTTGGTAGCATGGAGACAGAGAGCTGGATATCAAATTGTAATGCCTGATAGACTGAGTTCCACTCTTTCCATATAGCAGCAAAGTTTTATTTAGCAAAGTATCTGAAAAAGACAACGTACAGAAACATAGAAAATACAAAGTTAGTCAAAATTCGCTCTGGCATAGCCCCGGGCTGGACTAGCGTCTCAGATATTTAGTCTCTTCTCAGAAATATAGGGGCAAAGTCCTAATGAAACTCAAGGTCTCTAATTAGGAGCCTGATTTGAGTGACTTGATACAGCTCCTTAAATAGGAAAGTAGCTCCACCTTGGAGGTTTAGTCAAGGTAAGTGTAACCTATGAAAAAGAGCAACTCCCATATCAGATAAGAGATACCAATCAGAATTAACCTCCTATTAGTTAAGATTATCCAATGAAATCTAACCACTGATAAGAGACTCCAATCAAAGAGATCTGCTCCTACCCCTCCTTTCAGGTAAGGTGGAGTGAATCCTGATTGGTTAGGGGAATTTCCAAGTACTCCTGGCTCCCCACCTTTGCTCTGTCCTTGACTCCAAGTAGCCTAAAATGGAGGCAGAAAGTAAAATGGATGCAGTTTGGTTCATCCAGATCATGACAGTGTGTGCAACTTGATGATGGTGGCGGTAGTGGTAGTGATGATGATGAGGACAATGGTGATGGCGATGGCTACGATGATGACGATGCCACATGCCACCAATAAACAGCACTGGATGAACTGATGAAGGTGAGGCCCTGTCCCACTTTCATTACCACCTCTAGCAAACTTGGTTTGGAAGCAGTTCATAGAACTGGCTACTGAATAACCAGAGTTTGGAGAAGGTTTTTTTGGGGATAAAACTACCACAGTTCTCCTATCACTACCATTACAGCCACTGGTGATACCAAATGGATGGTTCTGGGAAATAACTTTTCAAAAGTCTGTGGAAATGTTGTAGAGTTCCAGGTAACAAGGAAAGCCTTCCCCAAAAGGAATCTCAGCAGCTCTAAAATGAACCCCAAGAAGGTGTTTGTTTATCTGCTATCTACAACAAATGGACCCCGTCTTTCTTCTTTATTTCCCTTGTAAAGCATCCAGTACAAAATTCTCCCTGGACACTTGTTCTTCCTGTCAAAAGTACAAGCTGACATCTGATAAAAGGTCATCTCTCTTTTGGGTTTCTATTTGATACCAAAAATTCTGTTCCACTTTTAACTGTCATGATCAGTTAGAGAAAAATACATCTTGATGGGAAATAACTGATTTCTTGTCTTTTTTTACAAGTGAGGCGTGTATGTGTTCCTTTTCAGTCTCTTTCCCCTCTCCTTCCCCCCAGCTTTCATTTCTTCTGGGTGTTTTAATTTGAATGTTTTCATTTTTAATGGAATAGTTAAATTAGCTTTGAAAGTGCAGCTCAGACCAGCTTCCGAAAATTGCCAGCTTATTAATTGAAGCTCAATTTACTATGTGATGATACTCTGGGAACTGATAAAATAATTCTCTCTCTCTTTTTTAATGGCTTCAATTCTTTCCTGACTCAGGGAGTTTTTCGGCATGAGAAAGGCAGGAAGATAGGGATATTCAACAAAATAGGGACTCGGGGAAAGATTTTGAGGTTTTGAATTTAAGAACAGAGTATCCAAATGAAGGACAATAAGAATTATTTTTAAAACACCAGCCATTTACACTCTCCCTTATCACTTTCTCCACATGGAGAGGTACGTTTCTGCAGAGGAGAGGTTCATGTGTAACACAGGTCTGCAACCAAAAAACTGCATATGATTTTTTTACTGTTTCTTATAGATTTTTACTTAGTTAAACCGAGAAAAATACTAAAAAAAATTCCATCTCATCAAGTTTTCTTGATCAGAATTTTTAGAAGCATTCCTGGGATTTTTGCAGCATTCTTCAGGTTCTTGGACAATCAGGGTTGTTTGACATGTTTTTGTAATGTATTTAGCCTTTAGACAATGATTTCTTAAAGTTCTGTCAGTTTCCTGTCTGTTTCCTTGGCTTTGCCCTGAAGTCTGTGCTGTTACAGTACAATGTATCTCTATGGAAATGACGTTGTACGAGGCATTGCGGCAAGGATTTGGACGTTGTATGAGGCATCGCGGCTAGGATTTTGCATGCCTCATACAAAGTCCAAATCCGTATAAAGTCCAAACTTGTGGAACCAAGTTTGGACGTTGTATGAGGGATCACTGTATCTTACCCAAACCTTAATTCAGCTATTCGTCCAGTACTTCATAGCTCTGAAATACCAGTTCTACACCCACCTTCCAGTTTGGTTATTATCCTGAGGGATACATAGGACAGAGATACATTGCCTTCCCAGGATGAATCTAGCTCAGATTTTTCTGTTGATGAGGTACCTCAACTTTTTTCTCAGAGCGAGCTCAATGACCTAGTTAGAAATTTAGGCCTTTCCAAAGATTCAGCCAAATTGCTGGGGTCCAGACTAACAAATAAAAACCTGCTGTCACCTGGAATATAATTTTCGTGATCCAGGCACCAAGAGAAAGAATTGACTCAGTTTTTCTCCAAAGATGGAAATCTCGTTTATTGTAATGATGTTCAAGGGCTAATGAAGTGCTTTGAAATAGAATATGATTCATCTGAGTGGTGCCTATTCATTGATTCATCTAAAACAAGCCTCAAAGCAGTCTTGCTTCATAATGGAAATACATTTGCATCACTTCCTATAAGACACTTGGTGTATTTGGATGAAAACTATAATGATTTAACTGTGATTCTTGACAAAATCAAATATCAAGAACATCGTTTGATGGTTTGTGGAGACTTTAAAATACTAACCATGTTGTTAGGCCAGCAGGCAGGTTATACAAAATATCCCTGCTTCCTATGTTTGTGGGACTGTCGAGCCAGAGACCTTTATTGGACAAAAACCGACTGGCCACTTCGAGATGCCTTAATCCCTGGTGGGAAAAAAATCATTAATATGACCTTGGTTCCAACAGAAAAGGTTTTATTGCCACCTCTTCATAGTAAATTAGAGCTTGTGAAGCAGTTTGTTAAATCACTGCCAAAAGAAGGGGAATGTTTCAGATATCTGTGTTCCAAGTTCCCAAGTCTGAAGCCAAGTTGAAAGAGGGAGTTTTTACTGGTCCCGACATACAAAAACTGTTATCCAATCCCCTCTTTTTAGAAACAATGGGAGAAAAAGAAAAAGAAGTTTGGGACTCTTTCAAAGACGGAGTTCAAAAGTTTTTAGGGAATACTAAAGACCCTCACTACAAAACCATTGTACAACGCATGCTGAATGCGTATAAAGCTCAAGATGCAAGATGAGCTTAAAAGTTCATTTCTTAAACTGCCATGTTGACTATTTTCCTGAAAACATGGGAGCCTACAGTGAAGAGCAGGGTGAAAGATTTTACCAGGGTGTCCGTGATATCGAGAGATGCTACCAAGAAAGATGGAACGTCAATATGCTAGCTGACTACTGTTGGATGCTCAAACGGGAAACAGAAAATGGAACGCGAAAGTGTGTTCAGAAGAGCGTAAAAGAGAAGAAGAAAAGGTTTCACAGACAAAAAGAGTGAACACGGAATGTTAAGTACTGTATATATTATGAATAAATTGTTTGCTTAATTCTAAGAAATAACATGTTTAGTTCATTGTAATATAATAGTGATTTTCTCATCACTCTTATGCTTTTTTAATGCAAAACCCTCATATTTTGCGAAAAAACTATGTTATAGGGAGAAATTAGGGTCATTTTTGGATTCAGCACACTAGAAAACATAAAATTTACCAAAAATATCCTATGCAGTTGATTTTTTTTAAAGACCTGTGTAACCTTCACAAGTAAACAAGAATCCTGGAGAATCTGGCTATTTTCTTGTACACAGATATTACATGTAAGTGAGAACCTCTCCTCTGTTCAAATGTCATTTTACATATGTTTAAAGCAGTGATGGAGGTGAAAGTTATTTGTTCGCTCAAAGAGTCATTAAGTTTGACCATTTAGTAAAAATGAATAATTCTGTCATTTCTTCAGGGATCTGATCACTCAGAGTCTATTTTGCTTCAGAAAAGTGACTCTTCTTGAAATGAGCATGTAACATTTCTTTCTATTGTCTAGTAATGAGGAATCTCACAGGTATGAATAGGGCTGTGGGTGGGTTCATTCCCATACCACCAAACGAGAAGACACACATCTGTATGAAATTTGCATATTCTAATGTAACTGTATGGACTGAAATTCAGAAACAATTGCTGTAATTTATTAAAATCCATGCCACTGCTCCACCATTAGATTGGAGTTAGCTTGTAACTACGCTGATAGGCCACTTTCTCTGGTTGCTTATCGTTAACCCATACTTCGACTGGACAGCTTCCAATTGACAATATCCTTCAAACAGAGAACTTGAGTACACAGAAATAGCCTCCTCAAAGATTGTGGTATTTTTGAACCATTAATGGGCATACACTGGTAATAGCAACCTTGTGTTGCCGGCTAATCTTTCTCACACTAGGTCAGCCAAAATGTTCATTCATTTTGGCAGTTTCACATCTGGCCTAGACATGGAAGAAGAAGAACAGAGGTCTGTCCTTTGACATGAGATGCTCTCCTGATGCTTGTTAATATAGGCTAACAATGTACCTCACTGAAGAGTTTTCAAGCCCAGTGAAGCTCCTCCCTGGCTCCTTCATGAGAATGAGACAAGGAACATTTTATTTTTTGTCAAAATCTTAACAATTTGCACAAAACATCCTGTGCAAAACTAAGGGTTTTTCCTTTTGAGAAAGAAAGCAATCTCTTTCACACATGGTAAGCCCAAGAAGATTACCTGATTGACCAAAAAGGATGCAACTCTGTCCATGTATCATCATCATCATCATCTTCTTCTTCTTCAAGTGCTGTATCCAATTCCAAATATTGATTCTCATGATGGTGATCAGCAGTAATGCAGTAGTCTTTCATTTGCCTTCTACATTGCAGCGTGACACCTGTACCACAGTATTGATGCTGCCCTCTAACAAGATGGATTCAAGTGAGATTTAATCCACTTGGGTCCCATCACCCTTCCCTTTGCCACCCAAGGCCATTAGTCCTCAGGGCTGTCAGGTTAGTTAACCGCTGCCAGACAATTGGAGTTAAGTTGCTTGAAGTATGGTCTCTTCCAAGGTTCCACAAACATGGCTTTCCAGTTCTTCTTGGACTTCAATTCCCAGAAGTCCTGATCAGGAGGTGTGGTGCACAGAAAGAGCCTCCTTGAAGTGTTGTATTTTCGAACCACAATCGGGCATACCCTGGGCAATGGCAACCTTGTTGTGCAAGCTAACACTAGGTCAGGCAAAAGGAACTACCAAAAGAATTCCCCAAAAGGTGGCTTCATTTTGGCAGTTTAAAGTCTGACCTAGACATGAAAGAAGAAGAACAAAGAGCTACAATAGCATTTTTGGCTGCAATTCCAAAAAAACCCAAAAAAAACACAACCCTCACCCTACTAGTTGAATGATTTTGGACAAGACAATAAGAAATTCCTCCCCCATTACTTTTCTAAGTCTGGATCCACACGTAAAGGCCAGAATTTTACACATTTTCATGTAAAGATTTTGTGATGCCTAGAATGGTGTAGTGAATGGAGTGATGGGGTAGGACTCTGGAGGGCTGAATTTGAATCCCTGCTTGGCCATGGAAACTCATTGGGGATGTGAAACTGGTAAAGCCACTTTTTAAATACTGTACCTCATTTATCTCAGAAGCCTTGTTAGGGTGCTATAAATTGATTCTGACATAACACAGACATAACAACACAGACCGTATAACTCGACACATCTAGTTATGGCTTATTGATGAGATGCTGCAGTGAATATTGGTCACATGCTTGGTCATGTGTCTGGTGGCACAGCTAAAATGCCTCAATCAGCTGCAACTAGCTATGGCTCCTTACACAACCCTTATGCAAACACCAATAGGATTCTGGCCATAATGTTTAAAAAATAATTTAACCTGCCTATATCCCAAAATCAACATTTGAGCCTCTCTTCTGTTTACTTTCTCTAAGAAAGACCCAATCAGAAGGTATGAACAAGAGTACTACTTTTCTTTTGACAAGATTAACTGATGAACTGCTTTTGAAATATTATTATCATGACAAGTTGCTCACTGTGATTTCTTATTTGCAGTGAGAGGACCAATGTTTTCATTATTTTTATTTTTAACACATTTTAACAATTCTAAGATAGTTTAAGTCTTTGTGAGAAAATAGCCAATAGATAGTACACCATGTTGTAATAATGAAGATCTTTAACATCCCTTGATTGTAAAAAGATAGATTAGAATAATCAGTATCAGAGCTATGGTGGTGGGGAGACTATCAAATCAGCCTTGGATTTAGTGAGAAAAATAAAAGGGAGATATGTATATTAGTTTGTATCCAAGTTTGATACATTCACCTGCAATTAGCACTTTTTTTGCAGCTGGGAGACACAACTCAATGCCACTTTTGTGTTCATCTACAAAACTTCAGGGTCTTTTGCATAGGCATCCAGAAGATGGCAGCAAAGCACTTTCAATTCAGTTATTTACCCCCCCCCCCCTTTACAGTAATTGAAATTCTCTTGAAGAAGTTGGGATATTTATTTATTGTGTGACTTTATAAACACAAGGTAGTTAAAGGTAAAAGTCGTCCTTGCTCAAAAACCAGTCATATCCAACTCTAGGGTTCAATTCAGTGGTCATCTCTGTTTACAGCCAAGAAGCCAGCGTTGTCTGTATCTGTAGACGTTTCAGTGGACATGTGGCAGGCATGTCTAGACACCAGAGTGCACGGGATGCTGTTTACCTTCCCACCAAAGTGGTCCCTATTTATCTACTTGCAATTTCTTGCTTTCAAACTGCTAGGTTGGCAGGAGCTGCGACAGAGACACATGGTAAATTACACTTTATTTATTTGTTTGTTTGTTTATATCCTGCCCTTTTGATGTAAGGACCACTCAGGGCGGCTTAACATTTACCACAAGTATGAGTCAAGTATAAGTTTTTTTAAATGGATAAATATACAAGAACCGTATATACATCCCAGTGCTATGTCCTGGTTCTTGATCCAGTTGACTGCAAGAGAAGATAAATTAAGAAAATTGTCATATCTCTCGTAAATGCCCTGTTTATACGTTCATGGACTATATGAGCAGCAGTTTGGTGTGGATTGCCGCAGTCACATTGGGCTGTAGGCAGCCCCCCCCCATTAGTATAATTGATCTGCACACCTGCCATGACCAGTCCTTATCCTGTTAGCGGTCTTCCAGATAAGTCATGATAGATCAAAGCCATTGGGTTCCTGATTGGTCAACATATTCATTTGAATATTAGGTGGCATGGACTGCAGCCTTACCTCTGTTCATTTTTGTTGCATGCCAACATTATTAGCACAGAGCTCTTTAGCTTATTCTTACCGTAGGTTGTCGAGATTTTTCAATCTGCGGATACAACAGGGTTTACAATAGCTGGAAAATTTTCCTCATGATGCCATTGAAGTTTTCATAGGCAACCCACAGCATATCTCTTTGATTATTCACTTTGCCGGTAATTGTGCTAAGTCATTGTGACACCTAAAATAATACTGCACATGGAACAAGGTTTTTCCACCAATGGAAGTATTTCTTTGGAAAGTTACCATTTCCACTGTTTTCAACAGAAAGGATCTAATACTGTAATTATGACTCTTTCATTTCCATAAGAGAAGGTCCCTAACTCAGTTGGACCAGCAGAAAGTTTATGTTTAGCACAGGACATTGCCAAAGGGTTTTGACAAAATTATCCAAACGAGGAAAATGCTAAGCTCGCTTCTTGAATGAGATATGCACAATTTAGGTACATTTTTTAAAAACAGTGGCAACAACAGAACTCTTTTAAATAGATTTTCCATGTTTGGCAAAGAATGTCTCGAGGTCTACCCGGTTTGAAGACCTTTCACTACTGTTTTCTCAGGGGAGTATATACAAATTATATCTTGAGTTCACGTCCAAAGAGCCTCCCTAACGAAAGTCCATGAGCACTGAAACAGACTTTCGAGACAAAAAAAAATACTGCTTTGTGTATTGTTTATCTTTGTGTATTGTTTCTCCCCCCCCCCCCCCCCCACTGGAACTTTTTAGTGTATTGAACCAAAGACACCAGGACAGCCGAAGAGCTGGCTTAACACAACTTTATTACATGCTGGTCAGAGGGAACATGTGGTAATGGCGGACGAGCAGCTCAATATATACAGTGGCTATACATTTGAATGTGGCTCCGTGACAGTCTATTGGTTACTGTCCGCATGACGTCATTGTAGGTCACGCCCTTCTTGTCCAGGTGCAGGTAGTGGCGGGAATCTTCCCGCGCTGTTGTTCTTAGGTGAGTTTGGACCAATGAGCTTGGACGCTCGCTATTGCCATCTGGTGGTCACTAGCTCGCGTCCTATTAGGGTTACAGTGATGCCGCTGAGGGTTATCATGTTACAAGTAGAAGGATACATTGGTTACACGTGAATAGGTACATTGTATAAAGGTACAGTGTTTGAGAACACAACATCCCTCCCCCCTAGGATGAGATGAAGTCTCTCAGCCAAGATGGCTTATTGCAATTGCGTTTGGGCCGCGATGTGGGCTGGCCCGCCCTGGGGGCGCTACCGCTTCCTTGTTCCCTGGTCCCTTGTCCTGTAATGGGAGAGGGAGACTCGTTAGTGGCTTGCTGCGGTTTTGCAGCTTTAGGGGAAGGGACAAACTCCATTGTGGGCAGACCGGGGGCACTAGGGGCTAACGTAAAACCCCTCTTCTCGCTTGGATGGGTGGGGGACCACTCCGAAACCCCCCCCCGGTTCTGAAACTCAAAATCAAACTCTGCTGGGTGATCCCGCGGGGTATCTATGAGGACAAATTCCTTCTCCTCCCCCCTCGGTGGGGACCCATGACCCCCCTCTCCTCCCCCTTGGGCTAAACGGGTGGGGGAGAACCCTAACGCTGAATCCCTGTCTGTGCTTTCTGAGCCCTGCCTCTCTGGGACCCGGCTCCGGAGCTGGTCCGCATGTCGCCACCACAGTAGACCCGTGCTGGTCTCCACGCGGTATGATACGGGACCGGTCTGCTCCACGACAACCCCCGGCACCCAGGCTGGCCCTGCGCTGGCGTAGTTCCTGCAATGCACGGGGGCGCCTACGCTGAAACTCTTTGTGGCCTCTAGCCCGATGTTCCTCCCCTTGTCTTCTACTCTCGTGAGGTCTAGCCTAGTGAGGATGGTGGTCAGTTTCCTGCGCATTAAGAGCTCCACGGGGGAGTATCCTGACGCCAACGGGGTCACCCTGTACCCTAGCAGAAACTGACACACTTGCAGGTTGAGGTCCCCGGGGCCCATGCGCCACAGCGCAGCCTTCGTGGTGCGGACGAGGCGCTCCACTTGGCCATTGGTGGCCGGATGGAAAGGGGCGGAGGTGATGTGCCGGATGGCGTTAATCTCTGTGAATGCCCTGAACTCAGCGGACGTGAAGCAACTAGCGTTATCGCTAATTAGAGTGTCGGGTATGCCGAACGTGGAAAAAATTCTCCGCAAATCCTTTATTGTCGCGGCCGAGGAGGTGCTCGTGACTGGGATGACCTCCGACCACTTGGAGAAAGCGTCCACAACAAGGAGAAACAGAGTTCCTCAGAACGGGCCCGCGAAATCTATGTGTATCCGGGACCACGGCCCCTTAGCCGCGTCCCACTCCCTGTGGGGAAGACGGGCCTCTTCCGGTCTGGAGCATTGGCAATTTTCACAAGTGCCGACCATGTGCTCGATGTCGGCGTCTAACTGGGGCCACCAAAAGTAACTATGGGCCAGCGCTTTGGAGCGCACGATTCCGGGGTGGCTGACGTGCAGCAGTTTAAGCACCCGCGGCCGAAGGGATGTGGGGATCACCACCCGCTGCCCCCACAAGAGACACCCCCTCTCTAGGGACAGCTCCAATTTTTTCCTGAAAAACGGAGCGAATTCTTCCGCTGGGGAAGATGCTGGCCACCCTTTCTGTACCCAGGAGCTAACCGCCGCCAACGTCTTGTCTCTGCTTGTCGCTTTAGCGATATCGGCGGGTACTATGGGGGGTGAATCTAAGACTTCAATCATGAGCACCTGGCGGTCCGGCTCCTCCTCGCCCACGTGGCTGTGTGTCTGGGGGAGGGGGGACCTCGACAGGGCGTCCGCATGGCTGATCTCTCTCCCGGGCCGGTACACCAACGCGTGCTGGTAGGCGTTGAGAAAAATGGCCCACCTGAGCATCCTTGGGGACAGGATCTGTGGCGTGGGCTTATCTGCGGTGAAAATGCCTAGTAGGGGCTTGTGGTCGGTCACGATGGTGAAGGGGCGGCCATATAGAAAATCGTGAAATTTTTTGGTCCCTGCAATTATCGCCAGCGCTTCCCTGTCTGTCTGGGCGTAATTCCTCTCCGCTTGGGACAGGGACCTGGAGTAAAACGCTATTGGGGCCTCCCTCCCGTTTTCCGACACGTGGCATAACACTGCCCCCACCCCCACCGGGGATGCATCACAGATCAGTACCACCGGCCGTTTGGGGTTGAAATGGGTCAGAATGGCGTCTGAAGCCAGGAGTTGTTTCAGTTCCGTGAATGCTCTCTCCTGTTCATCGCCCCACTTCCATGCCGCATCTTTCTTGAGCAACTTGTGAAGCGGCTCAGCCACCGCAGCCTTCCGAGGAAGGAAGGAGTGGTAGAAATTTAAGAGCCCTAGGAACGACTGCAACTCGGGCTTGGAGGTGGGGCGAGGGGCTTTCTTGATGGCGGCCACCTTGGATTTGGACGGTGTGATCCCCTCGGGTGTTACTCGGAACCCTAAGAACTCAACCTCCTTCGCGAAGAAGACGCATTTGTCTTTTCGCAACCTCAACCCCGCCTGTTCGAATGCCGCCAGGACCTTGTTTAGCCTTTCAGCCAACTCAACCTCACTCCCCCCGTTATCAAAACATCATCAAAATATGGCAAAACGCCGTCCAGCCCTTTGAGGAGGTGTTCCACGAGCGACTGGAAAATTCCAGGCGCCGAGTTCATGCCGAATTGGAGGCGCGTCACCTGGAACGCCCCCTTATGCGTGACTATGGTCTGTGCAGCTGCTGCGGCAGGGGTTACCATGAGTTGCTGATAAGCCTGTGCCAGGTCGAGCTTAGCGAAACACTTTCCCCCATGTAACCTGGCTAGCAAATGGCTGACCACCAGCATCGGATACGCATTAGGGCGGATTGCCTTATTAATGGTGCACTTATAATCGGCGCAAATGTGAACCTCCCCATTTGCCTTCAATGCCGTGACAATTGGAGTTTCCCACTCCGCAGAATCAACAGGAACAAGAATCCCCTGGCCCACTAATTTGTCCAGTTCCGCCTCTATTTTGTCCTTTAGTGCAAAAGGCACTCTGCGCGGTTTGAGTCTTATTGGGCGGACCTCCGGGTCCAGGTCGAAAGTTACTGGGGGTCCATTGAATTTCCCAAGTCCCTTTTTGAAGACTTCAGGGTGCGCGTCGCACACCCTCTGTATTGGATCAGTCCCAACGGCGTGCACCCCCCCAATGAACAGACCCAGGGGCTGGAACCATTGAGTCCCGAGGAGGCTGCAATTACCCCCCTTGAGAACGACTAGGGGGAGTTCCACGGCGTGCCGCTTATACTGGACCTGGAATTTCCCAACCCCCAACACCGGGATACTGTTCCCTTGCACGTCCCGAAGCGTGGACCTCAACGCTTTGAGCTTGGGCCGTACGCGGGGGGCAATTCTCAAAAACTCCCTCTGGGAAATGAGGGAATATGAGGAGCCAGAGTCAATCTCCATCCTAACAGGGGCCCCTTGCACCAGTACCTCAACAAAGTAGCGGGGGGGTCCCAAGGACACGCTGAAAACTGGAGCGTCGTCGTCGCTGTCATCGGAGATGCGGCCCACGCCGTCCTGCTTCCTCGTGGGCCGGGTGCCATCCTTGATTCTCGTCGAGCGGTCTGGCCTCGCCGCGCGGTCGGGCGAGCTCCCCCGGTCCTTGCGCCGTTGTCTGCATACTTTGGCGATGTGCCCGCGTCGTCCACAGTTGTGGCACTCGGCTTTTCTGAAAGGACACCTGGCGCGGTCGTGAGCCACTCCGCAGCCGTCGCAGCGCCGGCCCTCCTTCCAGACCCTCCGGACATCCTCGTCGCCGCTGTTTTCGGCGGACGATTTTGAAATTCGCCGGGCTGCGTGCACCGAACTCTCTGTTTTGTCGGCCTTCGAACGCCAGTCCTGGAGCTCCTGTACCCCGGCCTTCGTGGCTTCCGCGGCCTGTGCCGCTTTCAGGACCTCCTGCAATGTGGGGGGCGGCTCCTGATTCATCAGCGTGCGCTGGATTTCGGCATCCTTCAGGCCGCATAGCACGCAGTCCCTGAGGGTGACTTCCAAGTTCTCCCATTTGCATGGGCCGGCAGCCAGACGCAGGGCCGCTACGAAGGCGGCAACCGACTCACCAGGCGCTTGGACTCGCCTCCAAAACGCGCTCCGAGCGGGAAACATCGCTACCGCGGGCCGGAAATGGTCTCGCAACACCTGCAGGAGCTCTTTCGCTTTGAATTCAGCCGCCTTTTTGGGTGCGATGAGGTCAATCAATACCCTTTTGCCGTCGTGCCCGAGCATTCTGGTGAGGATGGCTCTCTTCTTTGCCTCGTCCATCACCTCGAACTCCACCAGCGCGCCTTGGAAGTCCATTTCGAAAAGTTCCCAGTCTTGCGGTTTCTTGATGTCAAAACCGGCGTATGTCTTGGACCCGTGGGCAGCCATGATCCCACCTTCGTCGCCAAATTAGTGTATTGGACCAAAGACACCAGGACAGCCAAAGAGCTGGCTTAACACAACTTTATTACATGCTGGTCAGAGGGAACATGTGGTAATGGCGGACGAGCAGCTCAATATATACAGTGGCTATACATTTGAATGTGGCTCCGTGACAGTCTATTGGTTACTGTCCGTGTGACGTCATTGTAGGTCACACCCTTCTTGTCCAGGTGCAGGTAGTGGCGGGAATCTTCCCGCGCTGTTGTTCTTAGGTGAGTTTGGACCAATGAGCTTGGACGCTCGCTATTGCCATCTGGTGGTCACTAGTTCGCGTCCTATTAGGGTTACAGTGATGCCGCTGAGGGTTATCATGTTACAAGTAGAAGGATACATTGGTTACACGTGAATAGGTACATTGTATAAAGGTACAGTGTTTGAGAACACAACAAGTGGCTATACATTTGAATGTGGCTCCGTGACAGTCTATTGGTTAGTGTCCGCGTGACGTCATTGTAGGTCACGCCCCTCTTGTCCAGGTGAAGGTAGTGGCGGGAATCTTCCCGCGCTGTTGTTCTTAGGTGAGTTTGGATCAATGAGCTTGGACGCTCGCTATTGCCATCTGGTGGTCACTAGCTCGCGTCCTATTAGGGTTACAGTGATGCAGCTGAGGGTTATCATGTTACAAGTTGAAGGATACATTGGTTACACATGAATAGGTACATTGTATAAAGGTACAGTGTTTGAGAACACAACAAACTTGTGGAGCCCCATATTTGAGGACGTTTTCAGTGTTCATTGAGAACACACTAGGACCCCAAGGGGACCAATTTCTATGGACTTTGATATATTTTTGTTATATTGTGCACCTTTGAATACTTTGGACTTTTGAAAACTTGTTGACTGAGAGACGATATCTATTTTGAGTTGAACCTTTGAGGAAACTTCCATTTTTATGTTGCTTTTTCCTAAAGATAATACAACACATTGATGGGTATTAAAATACATTCTTTATTGGGTTAAGACGTTTGACAATTCTTGTTCATTTTTGCTGCCTCAAACAGATTTTACTACTTAGGATACTATTTCATGTGCTGCCTTCACCACATCAGGAAGTGCCATGTGGTGGAGGAAGGGCAAAATGGCCGTCCGGCCCCCGAAGCTATCTTAGGGAGCGTGACCCGGCTTGAAAAGGTAGAGAACTCCTGCCTTAAAGTCTTTTAGCTATGTTTGCTTTGTTGCTTCTTCACAATACAACTATATTTCTGGAAGTTGTGTTGCAGGTACTGTAACATTTCTAAAATATAGTAAAGGTAAAGGTTTCCCTTGCTCAAAAGCCAGTAAATCCGACTCGGGGTTCAGTGCTCATCTTTGTTTCATAGCTGAAGAGCTAGCACTGTCTGCTTCTGCAGATTTTTCCGTGGTCATGTGGCAGGCATGACTAGACACCAGAATGCTGTTTACCTTCCTACCGAAGTGATCCCTATTTATCTACTTGCAATTTCTTGCTTTCAAACTGCTAGGTTGGCAGGAGCTGGGACAGAGATAGAAGCTCATTCTGTTCTGCAGTATTCTGGAATCGAACTGCTGACCTCCCGCCTTCCAGTCAGCGTCTTAGCCACTTGAGCCATCTACAAAACCAAAAAACTTGCGAGTGAGTGTGATAAATCCTTGTTTGAGAATGCAAGTTGCCATAATGAGTAATCTGTTTTTACCCACTGTTATAAACCGCCCGGAGTCGGCTTTGGCTGAGTGGGCGGTATAGAAATTTAACAATAAATAAATTAATAAATGTACCCTTCTCAGATGTTCTGAGTGGGCTGCTCCCCATGCCCAGGCCTGCTATTGTGCAATGGATGCCTTCCTTCCTCCGTGTCTAGGCCAGACTCAAAACGGGCAAAATAAAGCCATCATTTGGTGGGTTTATTCTGCAGTTCCCTTCACATGACCTAGTGTGAGAAAGATTAGCCAGCAACACAATGTTGCCGTTACCAGGGTATGTCCGATTGTGGTTCAAAAATACCACAATCTTCGAAGAGGCTCTTTCTGTGTACCCCTGTGCAATCGATGAACTAGTCTGAATGATACAAAACAAGCAAATTCAGGTAAGTACTCTAGTAGGTATGAATTCCTTCAGTTTTTCAGGTATTTTTAAGCATATTTTTCCATGTTAATAATATTGCTAGAAATATAGTACGGTAGCAGAATAACAAATAAACTCAATAAATGCATTTACAATATGTGGGTTTTCTTCTGTTTATCTTTACCACAGGCAGAAACTCAAGAACTCAAGACTTTGAGTCTTGCTGGATATCCATATTGCATATCCGTCAAGCACAGCTCCGGAAAATACAGGAACTGCTCCGGCCCGGGCACGCATGCGCAAAATCCCTTTGTGCATGCGCAGAGCCCATTTGCGCATGCGCAGAGTCCATTTGCGATGGGCGCACATGCGCAGTAACCCCTTTCCCCGCTGTTCAAATACGGGACGGTGGCGGAAAAGGGGAGGAACGCGTGGAGAAATACAGGATTTCCTGGCCAATCCGGGATACTTGACAGTATGATATTGTTGGTCTCACTCTTGAAATCTGAACGACTTCTCCTGCTGTCAGCTGTTCTATATGCCTAGAAAATGCCTCCTACTTCAAGGCATCCACTTCTTTTGAAAAAACTTCTATATTATTTCGGGCCATGGCAGAGGCACTAGGGAAGCCCTAAATACTGTTGGACTCCCATAAGATAAAGACAACGGTCTCTTTTGCTTGAAAGCTAGTTGTGTCCAACTCTAGGGTGCAGTGCTAATCTCCATTTGCAGCCAATGAGCCAGTGCTGTCTGCATCTGCAGATGTTTCCATGGTCATGACTAGATGGTGAAGCACATAGGACACTGTTACCTTTCCCACTGAAGTAGTACCTATTTATCTACTTGAGATTTCTTGCTTCCAAATTGCTAGGTTGACAGGAGCTGAGGCAGACTATGGCAGCTCACTCTGTGATGCAGCACTTGGGCCTTGAACTGCTTGTCATCAAGTTCAGCATCTTGACCACCGTGACCTCATAAATCCCATAACTAGAGCTAATTTCCACCATCCATGATCAATCTGGCCAACAATGAGGTGAAATACAAGTTGTAGTTGAATAGATGGCAGAACTTAAACTAGCTGGTCCTGTCCTAAGTCATCCTCTTAACCAGCTTTTGGCATCTTAGATATTTTTGAACTACAGCTCTCATAATCCTTTACCAATGGACAAGCTAGCTAGGGCTTCTCATCCTTATTCTACATCATTTCCCTCCCTTAGTTTAGTTCAGGGATTCTCAACCTGTGGCCCGTGGGCCACATGCGGCTCATGTCACCATTTCATGTGGCCCTCACTGCCTCCACCACACTAGGAAGTGCCATGTGGTGGAGGAAGGGCAAAATAGCCATCCGTCCTCCGAAGCTGTCTGAGGAAGCATGACCCGGCCCCCAGCTTTATAAGGTTGAGAACTCCTGGCTTAGTTACAGTATTTATCATTGATGATAAACTTTTTGAGACAGAGATTATGCCATTATGGTCTGTGCAGTACTTTGCACACTATTACATCCAACGGACATTGCAAGAGTAGCATTGGAAGCTTCTTGGTCATCATGGAGTTCCAGAAAGACAAATACATGGGTCCTAGATCAAATCCAACTGTCACTCTCATCAGACTGTACTTTGGGCACATCAAGAGCAATGGTTAAACTGTATTGCAGAATTTGCAGCCCAAACATTTTGTGTTCAATCCTGATGGGATTTAATATTGACTCAGCCTTCTATCCTTCTGAGGTTTGTAAAATGAATCCCCAGCATGTGTGTGTGTGTGTGTGTGTGTGTGTGTGTGTGAGAGAGAGAGAGAGAGAGAATGCTAATTAATGTGTGAAACTCCCAGAGAGTGCACTCAGAGCTATGGGGTGCTATATATGTGTAATTGCTATGGCTATCATGAGAAGACAAGATTTACTCGGGGGGGGGGGGATGATAATGCTGAGAAAAATGAAAGACAGTAGGAAAAGTGGAAAAATGAACAAGAGATGGATTAACTCAACAAAGTCATAGCCTTTAGTTTTCTAGACCTAAGCAGAATTGTTAATGAATGGGTCTTTTGGAGGTCATTGGCATAACTCTGAATTGATTTGACAGCTCATAGCAAAGTAACAATCACAGCTTGGTTAGAGGTACACAAAAAGAGCCTCCTCAAAGATTGTGGTGTTTCCGAGGCACAATCAGGCATACCTTGGTAACAGCAATCTTGTGTTGCCGGCTAATCTTTCTCACACTAGGTCAGGCAGAGGGAACTGCAGGATGAATTCACCCAAAGGTGCCTTCATTTTGGCAGTTTCATGTCTGGCCTAGACATGGAAGAAGAAGAAGCTTGGGAAGAATAAATCTCCTGCCTTCCAGCAAAGACTGTCTTAAGGGGGAGCAATTTAAAAATAATATACATTCCTAAGAGGTCCCACAGAGCAGATTTAATTTGGACAGCCATGATATCAAAGATATTCCATTCTGTTTATGGAAATAGATTAATGTCCTTGGGGATGAGGTATTGCTTATAAAGTTTCCTTTCAGAGGAAATCAGTCAAAGTAACTTAGCTCAAGTCTCTCGTCAGCAGTTCATTCACTCGCTTCTATTACCCTTTTGATTGCACTTTTCATTGCCTGCATAAGTTGTGGTTATAACAACTCTGAAATATTTATTAGCTTTCACATTGATTACCGAAGTCCGTCAATTTACCCATTACGCGTTGGATCAGCTTAGAAAAGATTAGCATAGGAAGTATGCACAAAAATGCAATAACATTCCTCGGATGGCAAAGAGAGCAGAGTGAAACCTTCAGCCGGCTGATAGGCGTAGCTGATTAAATACAGGGAAAAGGAAAGAACTGATGATTGCACTGAATTTTGCAGTATGAAAAAATGGACAAATGGGTTTTTTATTCATTTTTAAATTGCTTGAAGCTTTTCTTCTTGTTGTCTGAGAAGGAGAATGTGCTGGGAAAAGTTACTTTTTTTTTTTGGACTACATTACATAACAAGAGAGAGTGCAGACATCCCCTTTCCTGTGAGGATCCTTAGATATGGAAGTGCAACATTGAACATTTCCCCCAGGATATTATAGCATTGGGAATATTGGAAAGGGACAGGCAAATAATGTGTATATTACACCAGGGATTCCCAACTTTTTCAAGCTGGGGGCCAGGTCATGCTCTCTCAGTCAGCTCCGAGGGCCAGGTGGCCATTTTGCCCTGTCTGCATGGTGGGGCAGCCATTTTGTCCCAACAGCTTCAAAGGGGTGGACACTTTGTTTCTCAAATGCCCTTGGACGGGTGAAGGGCCACATGAAATGGTGCCAGGGGCTGGATCTGGCCTGTGGGCTTTAGGTTGGGAACCTCTGTATTACACTTATCTCCTACTTTTCCTCTACAAAGGTCAAAGCGTCCCACTCGTATTCACTGTTATTGCTCACAACAATCCTTTGAGATAGATTAGTCAGAGAGAGAGAAATGATCTGGCCTAAATTTGCCTGTGTGTTTGATGGTCCGGTGGGGATTTAATAATTTTATCATGTGAACCAAAGACTTCAGGCAGGAGTGTCTGCAAAACCAATGAGTGTGATGAAATACTTCTTACTCCACCGAGTTGCCTGGAATGTATATCTTTTTAAATCAAAACCCTATGTTACATTTATTTCCTTGCTATGTCACAGGTTTCATTGGACAGCGGCGATAATTACTGCATTAGAGGTTAAACCAACACCAGCTACTACATCTTCCTGGCCTCCTAAGAGACTCAGAAGGGGGGCGTGATTTAGGAAAACAAGTTCACTACTGTTACTAATCAATTTAAAGTAATCATCACTTATAATTTTGACTGGATTGTTGCATGTTTAATATGAAACATTTCCTAGCAATGCTTGGTCACAATACACTTTCCTCCCTGGAGGAGCCCCCAATCTAAAGTCTTGTGTAGCGATTATCTGCCGCAAGGCGGCGCAAGGTCCCGGAGGAGACTGATCAATGACGATACGAGGCAAGGAAGCAGGATCAGATCAGTGGTTTATTGGGAAAATACATACACCTTTTATAGATCAGAAGGCAGGTAGAAAAAACCATCACCCGAAAGTCAATCACATCACCTGTTTACTCAGGTTAATTGGGGAACCTCTCTAAAGGGAAGTTAATTATCTCGGACAAACACGGGACGAGGGAGACTATTGTTTAGGGCTTAGACAGGGGTAAGCATATTCACTGTTTGCACCGGGGATTTCCTTAACCAGGAGATGAGTGATTATTCCAAGAGGTAATTGAGGTCTGCAAGATGCTTATTCGGCAGAGTCGTCGGTCAGGCTAGAAGCAGCCGAATTAATCCCTATCATTAATTCACCCCCCTTATGCCCTGACAGGGGCCAGAGGCCAGGAGTTTGCCCGCTGGTTTAACCTCTGCCAGAGACCACTGGTGCCCAACCAGCTGCACCAGCTGTTGATCGGGAATGACGTCACGGGGTTCCCTTCTTCTGCGGCATCTCGAGATCAGCGAGGGAATACATTGAGCAAGACAGCAAACTGCAATGCCTAGTATAACTACCCCCACCACCACTTTGATTACCGTTTGAAGCCACCCCCAGGGAATCCACGACCACATCCATTTCCATAGTGAGCTCCACCAAGCTCCCCATGCAGAGCCCTCTGTGATGCCAGCCACTATGGCGTGAAGATCCGTGAGCTGGCTTTGAATCTTACGAGAGTTGTCCGTAAGGTTAAAGCAGCACATACCGTGAAAAGACTTGCAGCCCAAGTGGTGCAACAATAGGAGGTAGTCGATAGCCGCTCGATTATCGAGAATGGCATGGCGAAGTTCCGCCTGCTCCTGATTGAGGAGCGCTATCGCGGAGGAGGTATGGTTGATGGCCTTTGCTAGACCGCAAGCCAAGCGGCCAATCCTTTTTGCGTTGCCGACGGCTAAGCCTGGCACGCCAAAGATGCTGACTGCCAAGGAGAGATACTCGGCAGGTCTCATTACCCTAAAGCTGCTTTCACATGAGCTGTCTAACAGAGTGGTGCGAGTGTGCCATATGAGTGAGGGAACATTAGAAACATTAGAAACATTGGGAACATCAGGGCTTGGGGCAATCATATCCTTAGTGGGGAGCAAGAGTGTCAACCGACTAATACAACATATAGCATCTGACATATTGGCAGGAATGTAATTAAACGTATACTGGTTGCAAGTGAAAAACCATCCAGAAGGTAGGGTGATATGTGCATACATGGTGCCCATCGGCACTGGGTTATTACAAGTCCAATTGCCACTGCCCCCGTCAAGGCAGCGGCGCCTGATTCGGCCAAGTCCTGAGCAACCGTGCATTCGCCCACAAGTAGAGTTCGGGCTGACCGCCACTCGGGGAGTATGGAGAGTGGCTGCATCAGCCGGCAAAGTCATGGTTAGCCACATCTCCCATCGAGCATATTCTGAAGAAGCTGATGGGGTGTATGGGCTGAAGAGTCGCCTCACCAGCCAGTCCCCGTCCCGGGGGTGTGCGCCTGGAGAATGGCACACCGGGACAAGGCAGGTGCTGAGGATCGAGGCAGAGCCGACGTCCTGCCTGAGGCAAAAATCGGACTGGTTGACAAGGGTAGCCAACCTTTCCCAAATGTTGTACTGCATGCGGGCAGAGAGATCTCCTCCTGGCATTAAATCGCTGG
Organism: Bradypodion ventrale; assembly: GCA_035047345.1. Classification (NCBI taxonomy): domain Eukaryota; kingdom Metazoa; phylum Chordata; class Lepidosauria; order Squamata; family Chamaeleonidae; genus Bradypodion; species Bradypodion ventrale. Next base: position 324,311,689 of record JAWDJE010000002.1, on the reverse strand, counting down.
CCTCCAGTGAGGCGGCCTGAGCGCCTCCCCCGAAAAGCAGGGAGAGGGCCAGGATGATGGTGAAGATCGCTGAATTGACATTAATCTGGGCGAAGACTGCTGCAATGAAGTTCTCCGGTGTTGGCTCCTTCTCCTCGCGTCGGAGGGCGTCCTGGGCCTCACTGCAAAGGGACTTGACCATCCCCCAGGTTATCCTCTGTGCTGGGGTCCGCGGCCGCCGCTTCTCCCGGTGGGTCTCCTCGGTCAGGGTGAGGTCCTCCATCTCCGGGATCGGACTCGGGTCGGTCTGGGTCCACGCCATGAGGTTCCAAATGAGGCTTGACGCACCGAGCCGGGATCCAAGCGACACCTGTAGGAGACATAACTGCAGCATACCCTCTTCCCCAGGTTATGAGCGGCACCGGGCCCCTCCAAGAAGGGTCTGGTGGCACTCGGTACCGGACCATAGGTCGCGGGAGAGCTTCCGAGCGGCGGAAGTGCTTCTCCTGCGGCGTACAATCCGAAAAAACATTAAGGTGATTGTAAGTGAACAATACCTTATTCAAGCAAAACTGTGCCTGTCCCTGTGATTTGGGGAGGGCTGGTGGTTCCCCCCTTTCTGTTTGTTTGTCAATATAGGACTTAGCGTCCGATTGACCCGTTCTACAATCGCTTGCCCTTGCGGATTGTAGGGAATTCCAAAGGTATGCTTGATGTCCCAAGTAGCCATGAAGGCGGCCAACTGCCTAGAGCAGTAGGACGGGGCGTTATCCGTTTTCACGTGCCGCGGCTTGCCCATCGCCGCGATGCAGGAAAGGAGGTGCTGCTCCACATGGGAGGCAGTTTCCCCTTTCTGCGCCGTTGCCCAAACGAACTGAGAAAAGGTGTCAATGCAGACGTGCATGTACTGCCATCTGCCAAACTGCGGCACATGCGTGACATCCATCTGCCACACCTGATTAGCCTCTGTCCCCCGCGGGTTAACCCCCCACGAGGGCCCCCCCGGTGCCCCTGCACAATGCTGGCAAGAGCGGACTATGCCCTGGGCTTGAGAAAGTGGCAGATTGAACTGTCTGGCGAGTGCTTTGGCATTCTGGTGAAAGAAGGCATGACTTTGGATTGGAGTAGTAAAAACTCCCAAAACTGAACGTTGCTGAATCTCCTTTGCGGCCGCATCCGCTCTGCTATTGCCCGCAGAAATCGGACCCGGTAGGTCTTGGTGACTTCGGATATGGGCAACATAGAGCGGCTCTGTGCGGTTTCGCAAGTGAAATTGAGCAGTGAGAAACAGACTAAGCAAGTTTTTGTCTATCGCGGGAGTGATGTAAGCTCCCGGTAGACCGTGAAGTAAATTCCTAACATACAGGCTGTCAGTGATGATATTTAAATGTTCCTGGGTGAAGGTGCGCAAGGCAAGGTTCACGGCTGCCAACTCTGCCCGCTGTGCGGACTTCTGTGGAAGAGTTAACAGCGTGCGCCAAGCTTCGCCCTCCTGCCAGGTCAAAACACCATATGTGCGTCCCCCATCAGTAAAAACTCTCCTGGCCCCCTGAAGTGGGACCAGCGAGAGCAGTTCGAACAAGCTGACTGTTCCCGTCTGGAGTGAGACAAGTCTGGGGTCTTTGGGCAAGTGGTACGCTAAACTTCCAGTGAAACCTTCCAAAGCTATCGGAAGCGAGTCACCTAACTGCACTAACTGATGAATTTGTTCCTTGGTGAACGGGACTACAATTTTGGCTAAATCGTGCCCAGAAATGTCCCTAGCTCTCAGCCTGCCGCGGTAAATCACCGCGGAAACCAGCTCTTGGGGCGGAACGATGTTCCGTGAGGATGTGTTAGGCAAGTAAACCCACTCCACAATTTTCGCTCCCTTCTCTGAGTCTACGCCTAGCACCCCAGTGAACATGGATCCTGACCGTACGATGTACAAATTCAGGATCGGGGCATATGGCCCCTGGGCGATTCTATCCACCCAACTCTGGCTGAGAACTTGGTTCACTTTCTCGAGCGCCAAGCGCGCGTCTCGAGAAATTTTTATCCGGTCTGCCGGCTGCTTACCTAAAGTTAGCAGCGAGAAGAGCGGTTTTAGAAGATCCGTATCCAATCGGAAGTACGGTCTGGCCCAATTGATGTTTCCTAAAACCTGCTGTAACTCTACCAGGGTGACTGAATCTTGTAAATTTATCTGAGGCAAAACCGGTGCTGCAAAGGAACGGAGAAGCCGATGGCCCAAGTATGAGAAGGGCTCGGTCTTCTGCACCTTTTCCGGGGCAATGAGTAAACCCTTGTCCCCCAGGCTGGCCTGGAGGTCTGAAAACACTTCGCTGCCGAGTTGCGGCAACGCTACTAAGATATCATCCATAAAGTGACAAACAATAGCTTTAGGGTAAAGGCTTCGGAACTTTGCCAGTGCGTCGTGAACATATATTTGGCACAAAGTGGGTGAATTGAGCATGCCCTGTGGCAAATATTTCCACGCGTAACGCTGCGTGGGCTCACTGTGGTTCACGACCGGCACTGTAAAGGCGAAGCTTTCCCGGTCCCTGGGGTCTAAGGGGATTGTATAAAAGCAATCCTTGAGATATACGACTAGAATCTCCCACCCCTCGGGAATCATGTTAGGATTTGGGATGCCGCATTGAAGTGGACCCATTGGCTGAATGCATTTATTGATCTCTCTGAGATCATGGAGGAGTCGCCACTTCCCCGACTTCTTCTTAATAACAAAAATTGGCGAATTCCAGGGACTTGTGGACTGTTCTATATGTCCTGCGTCTAGCTGTTCTTTAACTAGCTGCTTGAGAGCAACCAATTTCTCTCCCACTACCGGCCATTGTTCTACCCAGACCGGAGTATCGGTGAGCCATTTAAGTGGCAACGCCATTACCCGAAGGTAAGGGTGGCACCGTACTGCTGTAGAATGTCTTGCCCCCAAAGATTGACGTGCACGTCGAGAATGTGCGGCCGAATCACCGCCGTGCCGTCAGCCCTTGGGATTGTGACTTCTACCCACTCTCGGCTCCTAAACGCTTCCTGAACACCGCCTACCCCCCACACATCGGAGACCGGCTCAATGGCCCACTCCCTCGGCCACTGGCTTCTGCTTATCACGGTCACATCCGCTCCGGTATCGAGTAACCCTGAGAACACTCTTTTGTTCAAAAATACCTCGATAACGGGGCGCTGCTTCCACTCAATGTTGGTCTCCACTGTCGCTAAGACCTGGTATCCTTGCACTGCCTCAAGCGGTCTGCTGAACCGGACTCTGAGCTGTCACTGAGCCTTCTCTGGCTGCCTGCTGGCGAGTGACAAGGAACCATGATCAGTTGCGCTAAGGTGTCTCCCTTGTGGATTGTTTGGGGCAGGTGTGTCCAAAGCTGGACCTGGAGAATGCCTGAAAAATTCGAGTCAATGACTCCTGGAATTATAAAAATTCCGCGTGCTCCAGCTACACTACGGGGCAAAACTAAACCTATAAAGCCTCTGGGTAGGGGTCCCATGTACTGAGATTCGACTAGATAGACTGTGCCCGGCAGGTCGCATGTAACGTCCGCCTGGCAAGCCAATTCTAGCCCTGTGCTACCCTTGGGGCTGGCCTGTGCCCTCGCAGTGCCTGGAATGTGCCTGGAACCTAGTCCAGTTCTGGGGAGTTCTGGATCTGGGTGAAGGAAGCCTCTGTTTGGACTGGGGCCAGAGACGTGCCCGGATTCCTGTTTCCCGAACTCGGACAGTACCTGGCCCAATGATAGCCCTTTTTGCACTTCGGGCAGGGGGTGTTCGGAGCCTTGGGGCGGCCGGACTTTTGTCCGCCTCCCTTGGATCGGCACTCCCTAGCGAAGTGTCCGACCTTACCACAAGAGTGGCATGCCCCTTTGATCTTGCCATTGCCCTGGTGTCTTTTCCCCCCCTGCACCGCTGCCGCTAGCAGACCCATCTTGTAGGAGTCTGTGCCAACGTCGGAACACGCTCGGATCATGTCCGTTAAGGTTATGTCAGGGTGATTGCCCAAGGACTGCAAGATTTTACGGCAGTCCAGGTTGGCGTTGTCCTTTGCTAGCTTAATCATGAGCTCTTGCTGGGCTTGCTCATTATCAATCTGCCTGCTAATTGCTTCCTCCAGGCGATTGATGAAGTCCATGTAGGGCACCTGGGCTCCCTGCTTAATAGCGGTGTAATTTTTGGCCGTTTTGCCAGACGCTGGGACCTTGAAGTATGCCCTATAGGCAGCCTCGGCTGACATCTCTAGGGTGGCGAGAGGCAAGTTGATCTGAGTGTTGATGGGCTCAAAGGCACCCGAACCATACAGCTGGTCAGGAATTACCGCGCCTCCCATCCTAGCAGCCCTGGCCTGAGCCTCGAGCCGAAACTCGCTGTCCCAGATCATATACTGGCTAGGGGTTAGCATCATCCTCATGACGGCTTTCCAGTCGTGAGGAATCCACATGGTGGTTTCGCACACTTGCTGGAGCGTGCCCCTAGTAAAACGACTTTGGAGCCCTGTCTCTGAAATTGCTTTCCGTAAAGCCATGAGAAGCTTGTACGGGACTGGGGAGTGTACTACCTGCTGTGCGCCCGTGAGCGCATCCATCTCCAAGCGGATTGGACAAATCTGTCTAAGTTCAGCTAGCTGTTCTGCTGACAGTTCCCCCTTCTTTAGCTCTATCTCAGCTGTGCGCTGAAGGGCACTCCTCACGACTAAGGAACCTGGAGCTGTCAGAGAAGCGCCAGCACCTCTCATTCCTTGCGTTCCTTCGGTGACGTCTGCAGCTGTCACCGCGGGAAGGCTCCCTACGCTACTCTGCCGATAGCTAATTGACGGATAGAGGGTCGTGGGCGCAGTCAGTTCGACTGGCTTGTCTGATGACTCAACTAACGGGGGTTCTTTGGCCTCTACCCGGACTGGTTCGATCTGCTCTAAGAGTCTCCTACACTTTCTCCATGTACGAACTATCCCTCCTGGAGCTTTCGGGGGTTGCCATATGCAGTCTCCTATCTGATCCCAGAGCTTCAGGGTTAACGTACCCACTTCTGGGTAAAGTAGGCAGTGTTCCCCGAGATACGCCAAAAGTCTCGCTAATTCCCTGCTGTGAAAGCGTAAATTAAAAACCCTGGCCAGGATTCTGAACTCCTTCTCATGAGTTCTTTGGCTAGCGGACGGACTTGGTCTATGAGAACAAGTCCCCATATTACCTGCAGATGGTCCTCTGAAGTTTCCTCCTCGGGACGAGTGCGACGCGTCTTTTCAGGCAATAGGTTCGGGCGTCTAGTGTCTGGGGTAGACCTCGGAGCAAGGACCTTCTGCCACGGGCCCTTCGAACGGCCTCTGCGATGTCAGGGGCTCACAGCCTGCCCTGAGCGGAACGCGTTTCCCTCTATGGCAACCTCCTCGAAAGCGGGAGCAAGCTGTAGGAATGTCTCTCTGGAATGCCTCGCCGCAGGCCACTTCTCCGATCGGCTGGCTGCCGGTCGGAGCGCCGCGCTGTCCTCCGGGATGACGGGTCGCAGTTCTAGCGTAGAACCGGACCGCGTGGATTGCTACTCACGAGTAGACCTCTCCAGGGTCTCTTACTCACGAGTAGAATCACGTCGGGGTCACCAGATGTAGCGATTATCTGCCGCAAGGCGGCGCAAGGTCCCGGAGGAGACTGATCAATGACGATACGAGGCAAGGAAGCAGGATCAGATCAGTGGTTTATTGGGAAAATACATACACCTTTTATAGATCAGAAGGCAGGTAGAAAAAACCATCACCCGAAAGTCAATCACATCACCTGTTTACTCAGGTTAATTGGGGAACCTCTCTAAAGGGAAGTTAATTATCTCGGACAAACACGGGACGAGGGAGACTATTGTTTAGGGCTTAGACAGGGGTAAGCATATTCACTGTTTGCACCGGGGATTTCCTTAACCAGGAGATGAGTGATTATTCCAAGAGGTAATTGAGGTCTGCAAGATGCTTATTCGGCAGAGTCGTCGGTCAGGCTAGAAGCAGCCGAATTAATCCCTATCATTAATTCACCCCCCTTATGCCCTGACAGGGGCCAGAGGCCAGGAGTTTGCCCGCTGGTTTAACCTCTGCCAGAGACCACTGGTGCCCAACCGGGCACGGGGAATCTTCAGTCTTGCATGAAACTTTGAATGAACAAAATTTAAGGGCAGCGAATCCTTGTTTGATGTGCTACTGACAAACTGGCTCCATCCCTAGTTTAAGAAGAAGAATAAACAGTGGTGGGCATCAGCAGGTTCACACCAGTTCACACCAGTTCATCAGAACAGTAGCAGAAATTTCATCTAGCCCCATTCATCCTAATTTTGAGATAAAGTAGTCCTAATTCGGGTGCAACGCAGGGCTTTCCTCCTGGCCATGCCCACCATATCACGCCCACAGAGTAGGTAGTATTTTTTTGAGCCTACCACTGATAATAAACAATGTGGGACTGCGGTGGCTCAAGTGGTTGAGACGTTGAACTCACTGACTGGAAGGTCGGAGTTCAATTCCCGGGTACTGCATGACAGAGTGAGCTTCTGTCCCTGTCTCAGCTCCTGCCAATTTAGCAGTTCAAAAGCAAGAAATTGCAAGTAGATAAATAGGGACCACTTTGGTAGGCAGGTAAACAGTGTTCGATGCTTAGTCATGCCTGCCACATGTCCACGGAAACATCTGCAGACAGACAGTGTTGGCTCTTTGGCTATAAACAAAGAGCACTGTACCTAGTGGTGGGCTTCAGCACGTTCACACCAGTTCACCAGAACCAGTAGCAGAAATTCCAGCTAGCCCTGCCCATCTAAACTTTGAAATAAAGTACAGTAATACCTCATACAACGTCCGCTTCATAAAACGTCAGATCCATACAACGTCGCCCAATTTCTGGAAAAAAGATGCCTCATACACCATTGCCGGACGTTGTATGAGGCATTAGGGTTTTAACGCTTCCCTTGGTTGTGAGCGGGGAGGCGGGGGCTAGAGGCTGGTCTCAGCTGTAAGGCGGCCGGCGTGGCTCATAAGAAGACTTGCCACGCCGGAGTCTCGCCCCCACCTCCCCGCTCTAACCAGGGGAAGCGACCCTTGGTTGTGAGCAGACTGCCCCCAGCTGTGAGGCGGCTGGCGTGAGCGTGGGGGAACCCCCCAAAATATCCAACGCCGACCACCGACTCACCCTTGGTCCGCTGCTTGTTGTTGCCTCCCCATGGCTGCTACCAATGGAACCAAGCTGCCCCAACCTCCCTTGCCCGGTGGCAAACAGGACAGGAGGAACGGGCGGGGAGGAGGAATTGAAGCAAGTTCCGGGGTGGAAGTTGGAGAACGCGGCGGTGGGAGACCCGACCAGTCTCCTCCTCTTCGACCACAATGGTAGCAGCGCTGTGCCGCTGGAGGGGAGCAGTCCCTGGGAAGAGCCCCAAGGAAAGGCCGTGGCTGGCCGGCCTGCTAAGCAGTGCTTGCTTTCTCTCTCTCTCTTCCTTTGGTGAGAGTGGGGACCACTTCAGTGGGAAGGCAACAGCGTTCCGTGCACTCCAGTGTTTAGTCATGCCTGCCACATGACCACAGAAACGTCTGCAAAAGCCTCCCCTCCAGCGGCGCGGCGCTGCTATCGTCATGGGCGAAGAGGAGGAGACTGGTCGGGTCTCCCGCCACCGCCAGCCTCTAGCCCCTGCCTCCCCTCTCTCAGCTATGGGAACGACGTTATACAAAGCATCGGTGGCAATAATTTGGACATTGTATGAGGCATCGCAGCTAGGATTTTGCATGCCTCATACAAAGTCAGAATTCATACAATGTCCTAACTTGTGGAACCATGTTTGGACGTTGTATGAGGTATTACTGTAGTCCTAATTCAGGTGCAATGCAGGGCTTTCCCACTGGCCATGCCCACCATACCACACCCACAGAATAGGTAGTAAAAAAAATTGAATCTCACCACTGATGGTACCCTAGAGTCGGATATGACTGGCTTTCGAGCAAGGGCAACCTTTACCTTTACTAGTCAAGGTGGAAAGAGTTCTGCCCACTTCCTGATTTGGAACAGATGATAATCCAGAGCAGCTTTCCCCTGACTCGTAGCTGGACTTGAGGGGAACATGGCCGCGCCGAAGCTCTCCTGGGCCCCCACCATCGGCCCAGGATGGGAGCCGCCTGCGGCAGCCGGTCCCGCCTCCCTCCGGCCCTGCCTCGACCGGAGGGATAAGAGACGCTGCGCCGCAAACGGGACGCCGCGCCGAAGCTCTCCTGGGCCCCCACCATCGGCCCAGGATGGGAGCCACCTGCGGCAGCCGGTCCCGCCTCCCTCCGGCCCTGCCTCGACTGGAGGGATAAGAGACGCTGCGCCGCAAACGGGATGCCGCGCCAAAGCTCTCCTGGGCCCCCACCATCGGCCCAGGATGGGAGCCACCTGCGGCAGCCGGTCCCGCCTCCCTCCGGCCCTGCCTCGACCGGAGGGATAAGAAACGCTGCGCCGCAAACGGGACGCTGCGCCAAAGCTCTCCTGGGCCCCCACCATTGGCCCAGGATGGGAGCCACCTGCGGCAGCCGGTCCCGCCTCCCTCCGGTCTGGCATTTGCCGCGAGGGGACAGCGAGCTCCTGAGCTCCCTTGTTATGCACATGTAAGTGCAGACTGTAGTATATACTTTCTAGTCTGTATATTGTGGACAGAGATTTTGTAATTGTGTTTTTGGTTGATGATTTTTGCTGTATTCATTGTATGTTATTGTATTTTGTATTTATTGTCCGCTGTGTAAACCGCCCTGAGTCGGGTCCGCCTGAGTGAGCGGTATATAAGCGTGAAAATTAAATTAAATTAAAATTAAACTGTTGGTTAATAATTTTGTGTCAGATTACTCTGGGTTGAAAGGATTTTTTAGGGGATGCCCGAATGAGGGTCATTTCATGCCCTCAAGTGCAGCTCAGGTATCAAAACCTGACCTTCCAGTCTCCAGCTCAGCGTCTTAACCACTAAGCCACCAGGGGAGCTGCTAACTGTTGGTTAATAGATTGGGAGACTAGAGACAGCTCATCTGTTGTTGTTTTTTGTCTCCGAATATTTTCACAGCAATAGCAATTACATTTATATACCACCCCATAGTTCTTAGAGCACTCTCTGGGCGGTTCACAACATAATTAGCATCTTGCCCCCAACATGCTGGGTACTCATTTTACTGACCTTGGAAGGATGGAAGGCTTAGTCGACCTTGATCTCTAGTCAGGATCAAACTCACAACATTTGGGCTGCAGTACAGCAGGGATTGTGTAATTGTTTTTGTTATGTTTGAACTTAAATGTTTATTGCATATTTCATTGTTTAATTTACTGTATTGTATCTGTATTTCTAACATTGTATTTTTATATTTTTTGTAAGCCGCTTCGAGTCGTCCATTGGATTGAGGGAAGCAGGATATAAATATAAACAAATAAAATAAAACAAATCTATACCTATAAAATGGTGCGTTAACCGTTGGAATGTGACAAAGGATGTTGCACCAGGCCCCACTAGCTCCGTCCAAGCCTCTGTGCACTTGGCCGAATGGGGTTCACAGGTAACTGTTGGGTTGAAATTTGCGGCAGGGGGGCAGGAGCCCCCCAGATGCAAACAAAAAAAAGGGAACTTCAATTTCCAATGTTCCTTGCGCCGCGCAGCACCAGAGCCAATCAGGCTGAGCGGCACGGCAAAAGGAACATTTGGGAATGCTCCGTGGCCAATTAAAAAAAAAGCTGCAGGAAAAAAACCTGCTGCAGTAACCAAACACGCGCACGCAAAACTACAAGCCCCAGCGTCCTGCGTGCCATTAGCGCGCAGAACGCTGAGGCAGCCGGCGCGTGAAAAATAAAATAAAAAACCCCCGCCGCCGCTGCCCTTACTTTGCACGGGCCAGGGATCGGGCCTGGCCCATTAAAAAAAAGACTCCCCCCATGCCCTTTCCTTTCCATGGGCCAGGCTTCGAGCCTGGCCCGTGAAAAAAAAGACCACCCCCCCAAAAAAAGTACACACAAAAACATTCAAAAACAGTCACAAAAACAGTCAAAAAGAAACACAAAAACATCCAAAAAGTAACCACAAAACATCACAAAGCTCCCCCCCAAAATCCAACACAACCCCCCTCCCAAAAAACAACAACAGAGAGCTTACCAGGAGACGTCTTCACTCCATGATGACCGGAACTCAACTGAGAAAATAAAGAAAATACTTACCGGAAGTGACACCCAGAGGACAGTAGAGAAAATTGTAGAGAGGAAGAAAAGCTCACCACCCCCACCCAGAGGCCACAAGAGAAAAAAAATTTAAAAATATTGAAAAAAATAAGATTAATTCCCAAATTAATCAAATAAGTTATCAAAACATTTAAAAATATTCACACTAATCTCAAAAATACCAAAAGACCAAAACAAAAAATAAAAAATGCGTAAAAATAAAGGTTTAAAAAACGAAAATTAAATTTTAAATAATTTTTTAATTTACATTAAATAAATTAAATTAAATTAAAATTTGCATAAACATAAAACAAAAAACTTCCAAAACCAATTTAAAGAGCCCGGCACTGAGGAAGCCGGCGCACAAAAAATAAAAATAAAACACACACTGGGAGCGCAAGTCCGCCGCAGGCAGATGCAGCGCTTCAAAGCCACAAAATCACAAACCTTCCAACACCATTTAAAACAGCCCAGCACCATTGGTTCAAGAAAAAAAAATGAAACCCTTTACTATCCAACACAATTTTAAAAAGCCCGGCACCACTGGGCAAAATATGCTAGTAAATAATAAAACTACTGTGCCATCAGGGCTCCTGATAATTAACTTATTTTACATATTTCCCACCTTCGTCCCAATGCAGGGCCCAAGGCCATTCACAACACAAATTAAAAAGATAAAGTTAAAATATAATAAATTACAATATTAAAACACAATTAATTTATCATAATATATTAAGAGCCAAATTAAAATAATCTGGAAACCAATTAAAATTGCATGGAAGAAGTAAGGTTCCAACCGCACTATTAATATTCTCTTCCTTAGCAGCCAGACAATCTGAATAAAAATGTTTGCCTGTCCATGGAAAGCTACAATAGGTAAAGGTAAAGGTTTCCCTTGCTCGAAAGCCAGTCGTATCCGACTCTAGGGTGCAGTGCTCATCTCTGTTTCTAAGCCGAAGAGCCAGCGTTGTCTGCTTCTGCAGACATTTCCGTGGTCATGTGGCAGGCATGACTAGACACCGGAGCGCACGGAACGCTGTTACCTTCCCACCGAAGTGGTCCCTATTTATCTACTTGCAATTCCTTGCTTTCGAACTGCTTAGAAGGGCTCATTTCCCTTGGAAGAGAGTTTCACAGCTTTAAAGCAGCCAGCTGGAAAGGCTCACTCTCAGGTCCTCACCAAATTTTCCTTTTGAGAACAGTGCGGACTGAGAGAAAGGCCTTCCCACCTATGCAGGCTCACACATAGGAAGAAATACCGTTAGACAGCCTGGATACAAGCTGTAGAGAACTTTATAGGTCCGTGATGGCGAACTTTGGCACTCCAGATATTCTTGGACTTCAATTCCCAGAAGCCCAAGCACCCTGTGAATCCACACGAATGGGTTTACTGTGATTCACCCGGCCCACGCTGCCCTCGTCGCTCCTGGAAGCGGAAGTAAAATGTGCCCGTACGGTTAAGGCACTTCTGGGTTAACCCCTCCTCCATACGGGCGTGTTTTCCTTCCGTTTCCTGGAGTGACGAGGGCAGCGTGTGCCAGATGAATTACAGTAAACCCATTCGTGTGGATTCACAGGGTGCTTGGGCTTCTGGGAATTGAAGTCCAAGAACATCTGGAGTGCCAAGGTTCACCATCACGGCTATAGGTCATTAACCACACTCTGAATTGTTTCAAGATAAAATGTTGTATGCATGCTGATCCCACCCACCCCCCACCCCATGGCTCTGGCTGCACAGTGTGGCAGCAGCATTTTCTGAACACTTTCACAGAGCAGCTACCTGGAGAGTGCTTTGCAGTAACCCAAGAAGGATATAACAAAGGCATATCAGACAAACAAAAGGGAAACAAAAAATAATGCAGAAGACAAAAACATTGTGGTACCTTAAAGACTAACTGCACATATTTTTCAGCTGCACACATTTGACACCCTATTTATTTCATGGGCTGCATTAGGCAAAGGTAAAGGTCACCCTTGCTTGAAAGCCAGTCATATCCGACTCTAGAATTTGATGTTCAGGAATTGAAGAGAAGCAGCCAGCATAACAGGGCCAAACACAACTTTATTGTAAGCAAACCGAACATGAACAGCAATGGCACAGCAGCGCCTTATATACAATGGATACATTCAGGAGGGAAACAACAGGATTGGTTGGGAGAGAGGTGGGGTGATCGTGGGATGACCGGAGACTGGGGAGACTTTGCGCGTCTCGTTAGAAAGGGTGGGAATGCAAGTCCCGCGATAACTTAGTACCATGAAGAAGACAAAATGGAGGATCACCCCGATCCTGCAATAATAATTACAAACTGTTTAAAGCACTATTTAAGTTCCATTCCAATTCCATTCCATTCTAATTTTAATTTATACCCCGCCTTTTTCGGCCAAGGCTGACTCAAGGCGGCAACAACATGTTCATAATAATACAATACAAGATACAATATAGGCATACAATAGCATAATAATACAAGCAGAGCACTATACAATATAAAATACAGTATTACAAATATAGAAATTACAAATTACCCAGGAATCCCCAGGTGTGCTCAACTACCCCGCGGCCAAGTTACATACACAACAGTCACCCTTGCTTGAAAGCCAGTCATATCCGACTCTAGGGTTCAGTGCTCATCCCTGCTGCATTAGAGATGTGTAAATGTGCAGTTTTCTCTCCACAAATTATGCTTTGGACCATGTTTCCCTGAGTGTGTGAACTGGAGAAGCTTGTGTGCATTTGAGAACCCACTCAGTTCTCCCTCATCCTTATTTCAGAGAAACATCATCCTTAAAAGATATGAAGGGCAGGAACCAGCAGGAATCATCTCACACAGCCAGCCTGAGAAGGTGATTGCAGGGCCAGCTCTATCGTTAAGCAAAATCAGGCATCTGCTCTAAATACCAGAGGCCACAATGGCAGCCTCACAGCTGTTCTTTATCTGCTTGCTTCTGCTGAAGTTCACATAGTAGTGTTCTTGTCCCAGCTAAAGCAGTGTGCTGGCTCAGCTGTTATAGACCAGTGATGCATTGCAAAATTTTTTTACTACCTTCTCTGTGGGCTGGTCAAATCTGTGGGCGTGGCCAAACATCCTGCATTATAGGCTACAGAGGTGGGTGTGGCCAGCTAAGTGGGTGTGGCCTGGGGAAATTTCCGCTACCAGTTCTGCAGAACCTGACAGAACCTGCTGCAGTGCATTACTGTTCATCACCAATGATGATTTTCGGCTACTTGTCCATTTAGTTTCTATGCAGTGGAACCTCAGTTAACAAATGGCTTGGTTAACACAAAAATTGCATAACAAAAGGAAATCTATAGAAAATAGTGGCTCGGTTTACAGAATTTTTTTTTGGAACAGATTAATTGGCTTTCAATGTATTCCTATGGGAAACCATGTTTTGGTTAACTGGCATACAAATCGAATCAATCAATCAAATCAAATCAAACGTATTTTGGTTTTCAATGGGAAATTACATGCAATGCATTCCTATGAAAAGAAAGGAATGAAGGCCAAAATATTGGGGCAGCCAGCAGCTGCATTCATAGTGGAATCTACTCCTTATCAACAGCGTTCCCTAGAGCACGGTTTCTCAACCTTGGGTCCTCAGATGTTCTTGGTCTTCAGTTCCCAAAAGCCCAAGTCAGTATTCCGGCTGATCAAGGCTTCTGATAATTGAAGTCCAAGAACATTTGAGGGCCCAAGGTTGAGAAACCCTGTCATAGAGGATTGGAGTGCCAGTGGATGGAAGAGGAAGGTGCTAAAGATTGGCTGGGGGGGGGGGCCAAGATGGCTGACGAGTAACATCTCAATTTGGACGCTCGCGCTTACCAAAGTGGTAATTAATGTGAACAAGTAAAATGGGGAAATTTTAAAGTGGTATTTTTTGCCGATAAGACTCCTGCTTGCCTTTTTGGAAAGTTTTGAAGTTGGGCGGTCGAAGTTTGGGAGGTATCCTGGGTAGGAGAGGCGCACAACGGAAGCCGCGGCTTCTCCTGTCGAGGAACCAAGAACTGGACCAGCGAGATGGCAGAGATTCGAGGTGGCAGTAAAATCGGCAAGAAAGCGAGTTTATGTAAGTTCATGAAAGTCTATGTTGAAAAGCTAAAGGTAACTGGGGATTCTGTTCAGAAGAGCCCGGACTTGGAAGCGGGTGTGGAAGTGGATAAAAGCGGGTTGTCGATCCGTTAATGGCGGTGGTCCTGGAAAACGAAAGTGGCTGTGTTTTGGTCTATGGCTTTTTTGCGTCCCAGGAGAACCGCGGCGTGCTTTGGCGACAGTAAAATGGTTAAAGAAGTCTTTGTCTGGGCTTCAGTTTCCGAAGGTTCCAGCGCTTTTTGAGGCTAAGGAGTGTGGGGAAAGCTTGCCGATTTACAGAGGAAGAAGGGGGGTTTCCCCCTGAAGTCAACGCACCCGCTGGAAAAGGGCGCTTCGATTCGTTCGCTCCAAGAGAAGGATTAGTTTCTCTTTACCCCTTCACCGTGTGGATTATAATTAACTTTTTTTTTGATATATTGCTCATCTTCTTTGCTTTTTGTTATATAGCTTGGACTTTGGGCTCTTTTTTTCACCTCTCTTCCTAGCGGTTTTGATTCAAATGAAAAAATTTGGGTGACTGTTTCCTTGGAGTTTCTATTTTTGCAGTTGGGAGTGCAAATACTTGGGCTGTTTACTTTGTGGAAACGGGCCTGATGTGGATTACCCTTTTTTTCTTTTTGTTTGGATTGTTTTTCGGTTCCTGCTCTTTTGTGGATTACAACAATTAACTTTTTGCTGGATTTCTTCCTCTCTACAATCTTCGACAGAATTGTTTGGACAGGCGTTAGTATTGGCTGCAGCGGTATAGGCTTGAGTGGATTGGCTACGATTTTGCAACGCTCTGCAATATTGGATTTTCTTAGTGGGCGTCATTATGGATAAAGGTACAAGAGGAAAAGCAAAGGAGGAAGAACCAGTGGTGAAGTCTAAGAGGAAAGAAAAAGCACCAATGGAAGAGGTCCCTCAGCCTTCATCACCACCACCTGAACCCTATGATCATACTCAAATTATGGTGGAAATTGGTAAATTGTTCCAGAAATTGGAGAAAAATGAGGACTCAAGGGTGAAAGATAGAAATGAAATGATGAAAAAACAGGATAAGGTGGTATCATCTGTTATGGATTTTTCAAAAAAAAGTGGATTTAAGTCTGCAAAAAATAGAGGGAAATGTGAAATTGGTCCAAAATGAGGTAAATGTTATAAAAAAGGAAATAAAAGGGACCCAGGAGGCGGTGCGGGAGAATAAACTGAAATTGGATGAATATGAGAAAAGGATTGACGCTGTGGAAGATATGATGAGAAAGCAGAACATTGTGATTCGTCAGGTGGTTGAACGGACGCCAGACCAGCTAAGAGAAAGAGTGGTTCAGTGGTTAAATGGTTTGAATATGGGAAAGGAATTTGTACAGGAAGATATTGTAAGTGCATTTAGGGTGGGTCCAAGAAGAGTGAAGGCAGTTCAAAGAAATGTTTTGGTAAAATTTGCAAACTGGGGAGATAAGCTTAGAGTAATGGCCTTTTTGAAACAAGCTGGTTCTGGCGCCCTGAAATTTGATGGTTCTGATGTAGAAGTATATAATGATATCTCAATGAAAGAAAGAATGTGGAGATATAAGATGAGACCTGTAACCAAACTGTTGATGAGTAAAAGTATAAGGTATAATTGGAGATTTCCACAGCAACTGCGCTTTTTTTATGAGAAAAGAATGCAAGTAATCGATGAAGGGACCGATCCACTGGAGTATTTGAGTCAGTTGGAGCTGGTAAAAACAGGTTCGGAAGAGTGGATAACTTTTAAGAAAGAATTGTTGGAATCGGGTGCTATAGGAAGGGAGTATGAGAGAGCAGAGGCTGGTGGTGCTACAGGTGGAACACCGCAGGGAAAAGAAGAAGAGGAGTTGTCATTGATCATGGTGGAGGAGGAGGCAAGTAAGGAGCAATGAGAAATAGATTAATAAAAAACAAATTATCTAAGCATCATATAAGGGTGGGTAGCGCGTAGCACTAGTCAGTAGGCACATCTTGCATGTCTTCCCTCTCCCCTCTTTGGCTATCGAAGGCGTCTTTTTTTTTGAAGAAAGTGGGGAGAGAGACATTGTGTGTTTTATGTAGAATTTTGTGTTTTTGGGGGAAGGGGTTGGTGGTGGCAAGCCCAATGGAGAGTTTAGAAGCTAGAAAGGAAATAGATTATGGGAAATATTAAAATATTAACCTGGAATGTAAAGGGTACAGGTTCTGTTCTTAAGAGGCGGAGGTTGGAATTGGCTTTGAAGAAAGATAGACCCGATATAGTGTTCTTACAGGAAACGCACCAAAAGTCAAAAGATACAAACAAACTTTTTTTGGGATGGATACAACACTATGAGATGGCGTTTGGTACTTCAAAAGCGAGAGGAGTGGCAATTATGATTTCTAAAAGATTAGGATTCGAGATAATAAAAAGTGTTGCCGATCAAGAAGGTAGATACTTGATTGTAAGAGGAAAAATAGAAGACGAGGAAATAATGTTGGTAAACATCTATGCTCCAAATGAACATCAAGCGGATTTTTTAGAAAAGGTTCGGAAAGTTGTGGAGCTAGAAAATGTTGCAAAAATCATTGTGGCTGGAGACTTTAACCTGATAAGGTCAAACTTAGACTGTACGAACTTAGCAAGATGTGGAACTGGCTTGAAAGGGAAGGTTTTAGACAAATGGATGGTTGCGATGGGTTTGAAGGATTCTTGGAGAGAGATCAAGGGCTCGGAAAGGGCATATTCTTTTTTTTCACACGTCCATGGGACCTACTCTAGAATAGATTATGTTCTGCTTACAGAAAATTTGATTTAAAATATTGAGGGAATGGAAATAGGAATTTTTAAGGAATCAGATCATGCTAAAGTACTTTTGGAACTGAGATTACAAAAAGATAACCGAAGAGGAAGAAGTTGGAGGTATGATCCTAATTTATTTAAAGACCAAAAATGTAAAAAACAAATCATGGAAAGGTGGAGGGAAAGTTGGCAGTGGAACGATAATAATGAAGTAAATTTTAACGTTGTTTGGGATACCATGAAGTCGGTTTTTAGAGGGGAAAGTATAAAGTTGGCGAGTATAAAGTATAAAAGGTATAAGGCAGACCAGGTGGAAAAAGAAAAAGAAATAAAGCAGTTACAGGAAGACCATTCAAAAAGTAAAGATAAAAATTTTTTCGCTAAATTACAAAGACTTAAGGCAGAATTAATGGGTAAGGATATAGATAAAGTTAAAAGAGATTTGATATATCTAAATAGAGAGTATTTTGAATTTAGTAACAGAAATTCAAGACTATTAGCAAGAGCGGCTAAGGCTAAAAAGGAAAAAAGAGAAATTGGGGTGCTGGTCAATAAACAAGGGTTAAGATGTAATAAGAATAGGGATAAATGTAAAATCGTGAAGGAATTTTATCAAGCATTATATGCAAAAAAGGAGATAGATGTGGAGAGGCTTAAAGGGATTTTGGAGAGACAGTTAGGGAATGGAATAAAACAGGAACATCGAGAAAAAATGGAGGAATGGGTCACTGATAAAGAGGTAAATGAGGTAATTAGTGGCTTGAAGATGGGGAAAGCCCCGGGAGATGATGGATTATCGACAGAGTTTTATAAAGAATTTAAAGATGTTGTGGTTCCAAAGTTAGTGAAGCTATATAATTATATTTTAGATGGAGGATAAATTCCGACTTCATGGTACAGTACCATAATCGTTCTGCTGCCAAAACCGGGAAATAATTTGGAAAAGGTGGAATCATACAGACCAATTTCTCTTATAAACCAAGACACCAAGATCTTCACAGCAATACTGGCTAATCGCTTAAACAGTTTTATGGGGGAATATATAAATGTTGATCAAGTTGGTTTCTTAAAAGGCAGGCACATGGCTGATTTGACTAGAAGGGTATTAGATCTAATTGATAATGTTAATCAAACGAAGGAAAAGGTGGGTTTATTATCATTAGACATTTTTAAGGCATTTGATTCATTACAATGGTCTTCAATCAAGGAAATAGTCAGAAATTATGGATTCGGGGATAGATTTAGAAGGGTAATTGATCTATTATACCAAAAAGGGAGTGCTAGGATCAGAGTAAATGAAGAGGTTCCGGATGAGGTAAAGCTTGAGGCAGGTACCAGGCAGGGTTGTCCACTATCTCCTATCCTGTTTATCATGGCAATGGAAATTTTAGCTAAAAATATAAGGGAGGATTCAAACATAGAAGGGATACTGGGTAATAAAGTGAGTATGTATGTAGATGATACGTTGTTAATGGTGAAACATCCAGAGGTGGTAATGGATAGGATTAAAGACCAACTACAGGAATTTGAGGCTATAACTGGACTGATGATAAATTGGGATAAATCAGAAATGATGTTGTGTAATATGGGGGTAAAGGAGATGGGAAAGATAGTGGGGACATCTAACATACAAATTAAAGAAAAGTTGAAATATTTGGGGATAACTATTTCAAACAAATTGGAAGAACTTAAAAGACTGAATTATGACAGTTTGAAAGCAGAATTTAAGAATAAAATACAAGGGTTTCAGAGGTTGAAACTGTCATGGTTTGGGAGGATTGCAATTTGCAAAATGATGTTGCTGCCGAAGATTAACTTTTTATTTGATGCACTTGCAATCCATTTGAAGGAGAAGGAAATCAATGAGTTTCAAAAGATGTTCAATAATTTTTGCAATGGAGGTAAAAAATCTAGACTTCCAAAGAAGCTTTGGTACCTGCCTCAGAAAGAAGGGGGTTTGGGTATGCCAAACTTGTTAGCATACTATCGAGCATTCCAAATCAAAAATGTTGTGAAGATCTTGGCAAGAGAAAAGGTAATTTGGGAGGAATTGGAGATGAAAGAATATAGGAATATTGGCAAAATGATCTTTTTGGGAATTAAGGATAAAACGATAAATACAAGCAATACTATGATGAGAGGGCTCATGAGGGTGTGGAAAAGAGTAAAGAAAGACTTGGTCCCAGATCTCTCTCCAATCTTGGAATTGACTGATATGGTGTGTTTTCCAATAAAAATAGATAAGGAAAAAAAGGAAATATTGGATAAAAATGAAGTGCTTCTAGCGAAGGAATGATTAAAAGCTTGTGAAGATGAAACCAAGAGGAAAAAAATATTTGAAAAGTTAAAATTGGACTGGTTTCAGAAATTGAAGGTTGATAATTGGAATAAAAAATACAGAAGAGAATTAGGTATAGATAGAACAAAGACCGAATTTGAAGAATTGGTATTAAAGATTAGAAAAGGGGAAAAGAATATTAAGGGTCTAGTAAGCAAACTCTATACTCTATTAAATAAGGGTAATGATCCACAGGAAGACTTGAAACTGAAGTGGGAACAAAATTTGAATATAAAAATAGGAGATGTTGAATGGAGAAACAAGTGGAAAAAGAGGATAATGAGAATAATGTCAGTAAGAATCAAGGAACATAATTTTAAAATGTTGTGGCAATGGTACTTGACACCACTGAGGTTGCATCAGATGGATAATAAAAGGGATAATTTATGTTGGAGATGCAAAGAAACGGTTGGAACCTATGAACATATGTGGTGGAGTTGCAAAAAAATAAATGAATTTTGGAGAAGAATAGAAGGAGAGATTGGGGAAATAATGGGTAAAAGAATTAAGTTGGTGTCAGGTACCATTTTACTAACAGATGTGGAAGTTATGGGTTTGAACAAGGTGGAAAAAGAATTATTGGAAATTATGTTAACCACAGGTAGACAATGTATCGCCAGAAATTGGAAAAATGATGTATTTATACAGACCGGAGAGTGGTATAAGGAAATGTGGAGTTTAGCATTGAATGACGAATTGACATGGGAGATTAAAGTAAAAAGGGATAAATTGAAGGAAAACAGGTTTTGGAATATTTGGAAGCCGTTCATGGATCATTCTCTTATGGCAAGGGATAGTGTTGGACCTTTACCATCTCAAAGTGGGTTTTGGAGATGATATAGATACTAAACTCTCCGGGCATTGTAAATATTCACTGGGTGTTGTGTAATTAGTAAAGAAGTAATAAACAGCTGTAATACTGAAAGCTCTTATGAATGCTATGGTTATAGTAATAACCTACAATGTGGGTATTTAACAGTGTGGGTTACATTGCAAACAATTAGTTTAATTACTAAAGGTTAAAGGTAAAGGTTTCCCTTGCTTGAAAGCCAGTCGTATCCGACTCTAGGGTGCAGTGCTCATCTCTGTTTCTAAGCCGAAGAGCCAGCGCTGTCTGCTTCTGCAGACGTTTCCATTTGTATGTTTGTTATTTTTATTTTTTCTCTTTGAAAATAAATAAAAAATTAATTATATAAAAAAAAGATTGGCTGGGAGCAGAGTTACTAGATCCCCAATCTCCTGCAATTTCAGGGCTGAAAGCTGAGACCAGTGGGTCGGCTCTCATGTTCTCACAGGGGAAGAGCAAGCACAAGTTGGAAAGGAGTAGAACTGCTTCTGTGCTCGCTGATGATAAAAGGAGACATACAGTGTCGCACCCCCTGCCTTGCTCCAAATGGCATGATGGGCACCAGGGGACACACATGTCCCCAGTAGATCTCTCTTCTCAATCCTTTTGCTTTATCCTGCCTTTGGGGTGTATCAACTTGAGCTGGTGCAACATAAAAACATCTGCCTGCCTTGGCCCCAATGGACATGAATGGAAATTGTGGCTTTAAAGCTGGCTCATACATTAAAAGAAATCCCTCTCCTAGTAGTGTCAGTTGCTCTGAGATTTGCCTCCCTGACTGAAGATGTGGAAAAGCCTAGCTAGTCCCTGAAGTATCAGGCACCATAATCTGACCTGGCAACCCAATGAGCTGGGAGATGAGTAGCAGTCATAGGAACACGGCAGTATGGTTCTGTCCTTCGCTACTGCCTTTTACTACTGCTATAAATATTTGAATAGCCAGGGCATTATAGTGGATAGAGTGATGACTAGGACTTGGGAATCAGGGTTTTGAATCCCCACTCAGCCATGGAAGCTCACTGGGATTGTGGAACTGGCAAAAATAATTTCCTAAATACCAAAGGTAAAGGTCACCCTTGTTCGAAAGCCAGTTTTATCTGACTCTAGGGTACAATGCTCACCTCCATTTACATCCAAAGAGACAGCGTTGTTCGCATCTGCAGACGTTTCCATGGTCATGTGGCAGGCATGACTAGACCCCGAAGCACACAGAATACTGTTACTTTCTCACTGATGTGGTACTCAGACGCATGCTGGTATATCGGGCAATCGGGCTTTGTCCCACCCTGCCCTCGCCTCTGGCGCCAATAGCAATGAATGGGAGGCCCCCACCCCAGTCCAGCGCCACTCCCTGTCCAGCGCCTTCCCATGATGCCCTGCACACCCCTGGTGGTACTTATTTATCTACTTGCAACCTCTTGCTTGCAAACTGCTAGGTTGGCAGGAGCTGGGACAGAGACGAGAGCTCACTCCGGCGTGCAGCACTCGTGTCTGGAACTGCTGAACTGCTGACCTTCCAGTCGTCATGTTCAGCCTCTTAACCACAAAGTCGCTGCAGTCCCCTAAATATCTTATTTACTCCTATTAAGTTTGCTGTGAGTTTGTTCCAGTTGAAAAGTACGTAACAAAGACATCATCCTTCAAAACAGCAAGAATGTCTTCAAGTCCTGAACTTGCATTACCCTGGTACCAATCAAAACAAGAGCCAATTAGGACAGGACAGGAGGGGCTCATAGGAGGCCAAGCCACCCTAGGTTTTCAGGACTAAAGAGAACAGAAAATCCATGTTGAGGGACTCATGTGTGTGTTGCTCTCTTCCCACTTTAGCAGCGTGAGCTTGAATTTTTATGTTTGCCCCAAGTTTGAAGCTTCTTCAGTCATATGCAACATAAAAGACAATAAACTGGTCCTGAATAATTCATGCTATTTGTAAGTGTCTCTAAAAGCACTCTTTTTAAATCACAGATTAGCATTTAGGTTGTTTTTCTAATCAAAGGGATCTTTTCAAATGATTCCCAGTCCTTCTAAGATGCATTTCCACTGTTTTGACTCTGGATTCAATTCTCTCTTTTCTTCCCTTTGTGCTTTCACTTGGCCTTTGGAAAGCCTCGTAGCTTGTTATGAAGCCTACATCGTTCAAAAGCCTTTTTCTGCTAAATGGTGAATTATTTTTAAAAAAACAACTAGGAAAGAGATTTCCTATTTTGTGAAGTTCCTTTCTAAAGCTACATAGCTATTTTTCATTATGTGATTTTCATTCCTGGCGACAGTCGTATACACATGAGAGATGCACAAGCTTTATTGTGCTGCAGTCCTAGATGAACTAAGCCAGAGTTAAGTCTCAATAAATTCAGTAAAACTAGATTGCATGGGAAGAGCCTGTTTGCTTACTGTGAGCCATTCTGCTATTGCAGAAAAGCACTAAGATTTTATGAGAATTTCATAGATTCTCAACCTGCAGCCCATGGGCCGGATGCGGACCGTGGTACATTTCATGTACCACCCCCACTGCCTCCACCACACCAGGAAGTGTCAAGTGGTGGAAGAATGGCAAAATGGCTATCCGGCCCCCGAAACTGTCTGAGGAAGCATAACCTGGTCCCCAGCTTAAAAAGGTTGAGAATCCTGATTTAATATGATCACATGGACCAGAAGCTGACACCAAATCAGCCTCAGCTGATTGAATTGGGTTCTCCCAGTAAAAGAGTGTTGATGAAGGCTAATTTAGTACATGACATAAATACGTTCTACCTTGGGCATTGATGTCTTATTGGTCAGAAGAATTGCATTACAACGTTTTAAAAACAAGATACAGTAAAACCCCGACTTACATATGCCTCGAGTTACATAAAATTTGACTTACATGATGATTTTGTGCTAAAACCATGTCCCGATTTACGCGATTTCCTATGGATTTTTTTCGAGTTACATAAAGGTTTTTTTTCCTATGGGTTTGTTTTGAGTTACGTAAAAATTCATTTCCCTATGGGTATGCTTCGATTTACATAAAAATTTCATTTTTCCTATGGGTTTGCTTCAAGTTACATAAAAAACCGATTTAATCAAAAGCCTACAGAATGGACTTTTTTTTCGTAAGTAGGGGTTTTACTGTACATATGCTACATACTATTTGAGGCTGTTAATTAAATGATAAATAACTATAGCATACATAACCAACAAGTCAATGCTGGGAATTTTAAAAATGTTTTCGTATTGCTGATTTGTCTCTTTGTGAGCTGCTTTGAACACAATTCAAGGAAAGGATATAAATGAATGTATGATGATGACAAAACAACGATGAAGAAGATGAAGCATACTTCTTGATTCAATACAGTTTTTTACACTTGTGCAAAGTATAGTGCATGTTAGGGGTGAAGTATAAGCAAAGATGAGGGGCTGCGGTAGTTTAGTGATTAAGACACTGAACTTGATGACCTAGCAGCTTGAAAGTAAGAAATTGCAAGTACAAGTGGCTAAGATGCTGACTGGGAGGCGGAAGGTCAGCAGTTCGATTCCCAAGCACTGCAGGACAGAATGAGCTCCCGTCTTTGTCCCAGCTCCTGCCAACCTAGCAGTTTGAAAGCAAGAAATTGCAAGTAGATAAATAGGGACCACTTTGGTGGGAAGGTAACAGTGTTCCATGCGCTCCGGTGTCTAGTCATGCCTGCCACATGACCACGGAAACATCTGCAGAATTAGACAGCGCTGGCTCTTTGGCTTTGAAACAGAGATGAGCACTGAACCCTAGAGTCAGATACGACTGGCTTTTGAGCAAGGGAAACCTTTACCTTTATCAGTAGATAAATAGGTACTGCTTCAATGAGAAAGGTAACAGTGTTCCATGTGCTCCGGCATCAAGTCATGCTTGTCACATGACCATGGAACCTCTGCAGGTGCAGGCTGTAAACAGAGATGAGTTCCCAGGGCCATAGCCAGGATTCTAGATTTGGGGGGGATTCTAGATTGGGGTGGAATTCAGGAGGGGCAAAAAAGTTTTCAGGAGAGGCAACAATGTCATACTCGCATATATAACACTAGCATATTTGTTCCTGGTTTTGTTTTTTTGTTAAGGGTGGTTTGGATTGAGGTGTTTTGCATTTGTGGTTTGTGACTTTTTTTGATCTATTTTATTAGATTTATTTGTGATTTGGATTTATTTCTTATTTTTCTGACTTGTTTTTACTTTTGTGGCCTCTAGGTGGGGCTGTTAGTAATAGTGTTGGATTCTCTTTTTGTTTGACTTGTTTTTTCTCTCCCGGCCTCTAGGTGGGGCTTCTTCCAGTAAGTAGTCTTTGTTTCTTCATTTCTGTTCCGGAGTCATGGAGGGAGGGTGTGCTGGTGAGTTATCTGGGTTTTTTTTAATCTGGGTTTTGTTTTTTGTTTTGGTTTTTTTTGTGTTGGACTGGTAGGTGTTTCTGTTTCTTCTTTTGTGGTTTTTTTGGGTTTTAGATGTGTTTAATTGTTTTATGTATTTCTGGTTGTTTTTTATGTTTCTGATTTCTTTTGTGATTATTTGTTTAATTTGTGGTATTTTTGTTGTTTGAGGTAGGTATTTTCGTGTTGCAGTTAGCTTTTTTCCTGTGCTTTCATGGTATTTTGGGTGTTTTTGTTTGTGGATTTTGTTGTTTATTGTTTTGTTGGTTAATGTGTTTATTTATTTATTTATTTATTTGTGTTTTATTATTTTTGGTGTTTGGCGTTTTGGGTAAATGTTTGGTTTTGTTGTTGTTGTGTATTTTTCTGTGAAGAACGGGCTGCCTGTCGGTTCCTCTTTTCCCCATTGCTGCTTCGAATTTTGGTTTCGATGCAGCAATGGGGAAAAGGAGGAGCCAGCAGTCAGCTGACTTCCCCTGGTAAGGTTCGTTAGGTAGGTCGGGGGAGAAGGAGGCAGAGAAGAACTATCTGCCTGATGATGGTTCTCTCCTCTCTGTCTCCTTTTGCTTCTGGCTTACCTAACCGGAGATCGGCAGGCAGCGATCCATAAGGGGTGGTGCTCTTCCTTGTGGATTGCTGGCTGCCGCTTTTGTATTACCTCCATTGGAAGTACAAAGGCAGCAGCCAGTCATCCGCCAGGGAGTGTGCTTCTCCTGACGAACTGCTGCCTGCTGGTGGTATTCCCCCCCCAGCTCAACTGACCTTGAGGCCGGTGGTGGTCTCACCATGTCTTCAGTGGAGTAGCGGGGAGGAGAGGGAGTCCCTCTTCTCCTGGTTGCTCCAGGAAAGATGGCCGGCGGTGGTCTCGCCGTGGTTGTTTGTGTGTGTTTGTTTGCGAGGCCATGAGGTGCTGCTTCCACCTGCGACGGACTTGCACTCCTGTTGCAAGAGGCCGGCGTTTTTCCATTTTATTTTTTGCGTGCCGCCTTTTTCAGCATTCTGCATGCACGTGCCCTTCAGCCTGATTGGCTGAAGTGCTCACAGCACGTAGGATGCTGGGACTTGGAGTTTTGTTTGTTTTGTTTGCGTTTGTGCGGCTGTTTTTTTCTGCAGCTCAATTTCAATTGGGTGCGCCACGTTTCCCAACGTTCTTTTTGCTCGCGCCTCTCAGCCTGATTGGCTGAGGCGAGGTGCAGAGGACAATGGGAATTGAAGTTGTTTCCCTTTGTTCCTGTTTGTGGGGTTGTTGCCCCACTTGCGGCTTCGGCAACATTGCGGCGCTCTGCGGTCCGGGTTTGGGCGAGTGCAGACGGCTCGGTATGGGATACGATAGCCGGGTGCAGGTGTGTATACCGGAGTCCAACGGTTAACGCCCCTCTTTATAGGTTTAGATTGGCACCACGGGGTGGGTTGGGGGGTAGTTAGCTCAGGATGGGTTTTTTCCCCTGGTCCCCCTGGTTACGGCCCGGTGAGTACTATCTCCTAGAGTTGGACACAACTGGCTTTTGAGCTTTTGAGTAGACAATCCCAGTCAGTTGTTGTTGTGTTGTTGCTGCTGTTGTTGCTGCTGCTGCTGCTGTTCAACTTGTATCCCGCCCCACTTGCAAAGCGACTCTGGGCAGCTAACAAAGAAACAAAATATCACAATTACAATGTATCACATTACAAAAACATTTCAAAAAAATATCCCAATTACAATTAAAAAAATGTCAAATTATCATAATACAAAAACATTTTAAAAAAATACATGGAAAAACATCCTAAACTCAACCCCTGGCCGAGGGAGAGTGCAGTGGTGGCATCGGCAGCATTTTTGTTTCATACTCAAGGGCTACTCCAGACAGCTGCAAATTATCCAGAAGGAAGCCAAGAAGGAATTTCCTTCCCTGCCACTTCAGATCAACATTAGCATGTTTCTCACACTCCCAGGAGCAGCTCCTTTAGGCTTTCTGCATATCATGATGTTTTGTTATTGTTTCTCACTAACGTTGATTACTTGGCTGTGAGACAGGTACAATAACCTTGGGTTAGGTTTCAATTTGTACTTCTTTGAATGAGGACAGTTAAGAATGGGACGGGCAAGAATTATGGTCCTTACATTGGTGGAAAGACATCAAGAAAAGATTGAATGGGGAGGCTGTCAGCAACTCCTTCTGGACATGTGCCAATGTTACCTTAACGTTAGTAAATGTAAAGGTTTCCCTTGCTCGAAAGCCAGTCGTATTCGACTCTAGGGTTCAGTGCTCATCTCTGTTTCAAAGCCAAAGACCCAGCGCTGTCTGCTTCTGCAGACATTTCCGTGGTCATGTGGCAGACATGACTAGATACTGGAGCACACGGAACACTGTTTCCTTCCATCAAAGTGGTCCCTATTTATCTACTTGCAATTTCTTGCTTTAAAAAAACGGGAGCTCATTCCGTCCTACAGTACTCAGGAATCGAACTGCTGACCTTCCGCCTCCCAGTCAGCGCTTTAACGTTACCTGGTACTAATCTCCCTCCACCTCAGCCCTCTCCTTCTCCCCTCCTGGGTCTCCCATACACAGGTAGCTCAAATTTGGGACTACTGAGACTCCGAGAGCAATTTTCAATGGAGTGCTGGTCCAGCAAAATATTACCTTTTGCTACAACCTGGAAAATCCACTCTAAAAGTGATCCCCAGAAAATATTTAAAAGGAGAGAATGTTAGCCGTGTGGCCTCTCATGGCTTAAGCTGGCTTTACTCTGTCCCCCTCCCTTAAATAAACAACAATTTATTAAAAGAATTGAGGTTTATTGCTCATAAAGGATATTGAAGATACATTGTTCACAAAATAGGTAACTAAATACTATATACTGCAGGATGGAATGAGCTCCCGTCTTTGTCCCAGCTCCTGCCAACCTAGCAGTTCGAAAGCAAGAAATTGCAAGTAGATAAATAGGGACCACTTTGGTGGACAAAAAAGTATATGGCAGATGATGGTCTGAATAGAACAAATACCAAATTTGAGGATTTACTGAATAGTTTAAGATCTGATGCGGTAGAATTTAAGGGGCTTGTAAGTAAATTGTATAAGTTACTTAATTCACATGACAATTCACAAGAAGCTTTAAGGGCAGTTTGGGAGCAAGATCTAGATATAAAAATAAGTAAAGAAAATTGGGAAAAAATATGGGGTAGAAGGATCATGAAGACATTATCAGTGAGGGTTAAGGAGCATAATTTCAAAATGGTATTTAACACCTATTCGCCTGCATCAAATGGATAAATCAGTATCGTTGAAATGCTGGAGATGTAAAAACGAGAGAGGTACCTACTCACATATGTGGTGGGACTGTAATGAGTTAAAACTATTCTGGTCAGCAGTTGAAAACAAAATAAAGGGTATGATTGATGTTAAATTCAATTTAAAGGCGCACATAGCATTGTTAACTGACGTAGAAGATTTAAATTTTGATATATATAGGAAAGATCTTGTTTCAATCATGATATCTAATGCAAGGCAGTGTATAGCTCGGAAATGGAAAGGCGAAAATGCTCCTGTAATTAAGGAATGGTATAAAGAGATGTGGGCAATGGCCCTAAATGATAAATTAACTTGGGAAATTAATTTAAAAAGAGGAATTGTTAAAGAGAATAATTTTTTTTGCAATTTGGAAAGCCTTCATAGAATATGCAACAGAGAAAGGAAACGAATGTGCGCCAGCAACCAACCAATTAACTTTCTGGAAATCAAATGTATAATTACAAATATTTTCAGCTTCCTTGACAAATGTAAATATCACCTGGGTATTATTTGTTGCTACAAAATGTAATAATTATACTATCGGTAGAGTTATTGAGTGATTGGTTATAGATGGATAAGATTGCAACAATTAAAAAGTATTATATATGAATATTATACAACTATAAAAGTATTAAAGATGAACTAATATATTTCAATTGTATAGCTAGTTTTAAAGATTTACAGGTAACTTTACCAATATTTTTGTACTTTCTAATGTTGTTGAGGTTTGTTATGTCTTTTTATTATTATTAGTTTTTCCATGTGTTTTCTTTGTGTGTATGTATTGTTATATATTAATTTTGAATAAAAACTTTTTTTAAAAAAAGAAAACTTTCTCTAAGCCAGTTCTCTCTCTGACTCTATCTCATTTTCCTTTCTCTGCTCTCCCTCTTTTTAAAAACACCCTCTCTCTGCCATTTTATACCTAACCATCCCCCTGCAGTGGCTCAAGTGGCTAAGAGACGCTTTAGTCTTCTTTTGGTATTGTATATCAAGTGGCTAAGACGCTGACTGGAAGGCAGAAGGTCAGCAGTTCGATTCCCGAGTACTGCAGGACAGAATGAGCTCCCGCCTCTGTCCCAGCTCCTCCTGCCAACCTAGCAGTTCGAAAGCAAGAAATTGCAAGTCAATAAATAGGGACCACTTCAGTAGGAAGGTAAACAGATTTCCGTGCGCTCCGGTGTCTAGTCATGCCTGCCACATGACCATGGAAATGTCTGCAGAAGCAGGCAGCGATGGCTCTTCAGCTTTGAAACAGAGATAAGCACTGCACCCTAGAGTCGGATACAACTGGCTTCCGAGCAAGGGAAATCTTTACCTTTACCTTTATCCCCCTCCTGCCTTACCTCCTTTACCTGAGTCAGTCAGATACCTCCCTGCATCCTTCATGTATTCTGCCCGGCAACAGGGTGTTAGAGTCTGGCAAAGAGAGATAACAAAGCCTAACATATGGACTTTTAATTACATTTGGTGTATCTTGTGAGCCCATGGTAGGCTCTACCATGACAGAGGCTGGGTTAAATGCATGTCACAGGGTTCCTGAAACTTGGCTCACCAGGTATTATTGGACTTCAGTTACCAGAAGCCCAAGTTAGCATACCTGCTAATCAGGGCTTCTGGGAAGTGAAGTCCAAGAACATCTGGAGAGTCAAGTTTGAGGAACCTTGGTCTAGGAGATTTAAGCAGCTTTCAGGGTAGCATAATCACAATAAAGCAAAAGCCCCCTAGGTCGCCCTTGATTGACAGCCAGTCGTATCTGACTCTAGAGTTCATTGCTCATCTCTGTTTATAGCCAAAGCCAGTGCTGTTTGTGTCTACAGACATTTCCATGGACACATGGCAGGCATGCCTCAACACCGGAGTGCACGGAATGCTGTTTACCTTCCCACCAAAGTGGTCCCTATTTATCTATTTGCAATTTCTTGTTTTTGAACTTCTAGGTTGGCAGGAGCTGGGACAGGGATGGGAGCTCACTCCGTTGTGCAATACTTGGGAATTGAACTCTGGCCTTCCAGTCATCGAGTTCAGCATCTTAACCACTTGAGCCGCCGCAGTCCCTCCTAGCTTGTAGCAATAGGGAGTCTTGGGTGCAAGCAAGCAATTGATTTGTGGATTGACTCAAGTTTGGCAGGGGCATGCCAACTTCTTCCTCATTGCTTTTCAGCATTGGCAAGTAAATCATTTGATACAGAGTAAAACTGAAGCCATTTTAAGCTCAGTTACTGGTGTAGCCACCCCTTCCCAGCCGCATCTGCTGCTCGTTCTGTTGCCTTAGCTTGCCAAAAGTCACTCTGCTGCTACCTGATGTGCTGCTAAAATGACAGCTCTGGATTTCACACATGGAGGCTTCTCAGTCACAGGGGAGTTCCTTTTTTAAATTTCCATTCCGCTATTTGGTTTCAAACTTCCCCACTGAGTGGATATCCTCAAGTCATACTGGGTATATGTTTAGTTATGCATTGAACTTACCGAGTGGAACTAATCCAGCAATTCAGCTTCAGGCAGAAAACAAATTGAAATAAGCCTAGTATCAGGTGAAGGTTTAAGGCTTTTTACAAAGCAAAAGCAAAACAACCGAGCTCCAACCGTGCACATTTCATCCATCTGCCGACTTGTTTCGCTAGGCCACTAGACTGTGCAAAAATTAGATTGTGTGACAATTTGTTGTCCGTTCCAAAAGCTGAGGGCCTTAATCTCCTTTTGTGAGAGCACAACAGATAAAGGTCTACCTTGCTCAAAAACAATCCTGTCTGACTCTAAGGTGAAGTGCTCATCTGCATTTATAGCCAAAGAACCAGTGCTGTCTACATTTGCAGATGTTTCCATAGTCATATGGCAGGCATGACTAGATTCCATCCTGCAAAATGGTACCTATTTATTTACTTGCAGTTTCTTACTTGTGAACTGCTAGGTTGGCAGGAGCTGGGAAAGATGATGGCAACTCACTCTGACATACAGCACTCGGGTCTCAAACTGCTGACCTGCTGACCTTCCAATTGTCAAGATTAGCATCTTAACCACTATGCCACCATAGTTATGAGAGCACAATAGGATGATCTAACTCAAGGGTTCTCAACCATTTCACACCACAGGCTGGACCACTCCCCCTCAGGGTGGGCCAGACACATGGTTTCCCACCATCGTAAACACTGCCGTAAACTGCAGTGAGTGCGCTTGTGCATTTGCGGGCACGTTTATGGTTGTCATAAATGTGTCTGCTTCCGCTTCTGGGGTCATTGCCATGAGCCGGATGATTTGCCATTGCAGTCCGGGTCTGGTCCACAGGCCATAGGTTGCAAAACCCTGGTCTAACTAAAAGGAGGAGTCAGGACACACTTGATCTAGAAGATGAATTCAGAGATGGCTGCAATTTGCTGTTTCAGGAGCATCCTCAAGAGACAGCTGGCACCTGTGAAAGATCAGGCACCACAGAGGAGATCTGAACTGCCACTAACAATACTGTATACAGGGAGAAGAATGGCAAGTGGGATTATGCTGAGAGTTTACTTGCAGTGGAAGGTTCAATAATAGTGCGATAATAACAAATAATATTTGTTT
Organism: Bradypodion ventrale; assembly: GCA_035047345.1. Lineage (NCBI taxonomy): Eukaryota > Metazoa > Chordata > Lepidosauria > Squamata > Chamaeleonidae > Bradypodion > Bradypodion ventrale. The sequence goes on along the minus strand of JAWDJE010000002.1, from coordinate 324,280,306 downwards.
TCAGCAAACAATGCTATTTCATTCATAGCTCTAAAATATGTCCATAGGGAGGTCTGAAAGCATGGTCCCTTTTGACATTGCTATTTGGATCCTCCTTAGAAATACTGTTGCTGCTTATTGTCGCTCCTTGTACAGTGTTGCGACTCCCCTGCTCTTATGAGTGGGCTTGCACAGGTAGTCAGATTTTATTTTTATTTTCAAACATGTCACACAAGAAAAGGGACTGCAGTGGCTCAAGTGGCTAAGATGCTGACTGGAAGGCGGCAGGTCGGCATTTTGATACCCGGGTACTGCATGATGGAATGAGCTCCCGTCTCTGTGCCAGCACCTGCCAACCTAGCAGTTTGAAAGCAAGAAATTGCAAGTAGATAAATAGGGACCACTTCAGTGGAAGGTAAACAGCATTCCGTGTACTCCGGTGTCGAGGCATGCCTGCCACATGTCCACGGAAAGGTCTGCAGATGCACACAGCACTGGCTCTTTGGCTATAAACAGAGATGAGCACTGAACCCTAGAGTCAGATACGACTGGCTTTCGAGCAAGGGAAACTGAGCAGGTCCTCAGAGCTGCCCAGGCTGCAGAGGCAGTAAAAGACGGGGTGCGGGCATGTCGGGCGAGAACCGGTGCCTCAGAGAACCCGTCGTCCGCTGTGCAGGCCCACAGATGCTTGCCTCACAGGGAGTGAGAGCCGAAAGCCGCGGCAGCCGCCGCCACGTCCTCATCCGACCTCAGCGAGAGTGAAAGTGAACCCGAGGTCCAGAAGGTGAGGAAACGACCTTCTGAGAGGAGAGACACCGCCGAAGCAAGCAGACGCTGCGATGGGTGTGTGGACACACACGACTGGAGGAAGTGCCCCTTCAGGAAAGCCGAGTGCCACAACTGCAGGCGTTTGGGCCACATCACCAAGGTGTGCAGACAACGCCAAGACCCTGGCTGGACCAGCCGCCAGAAGGACCAGGACGTGGGGAAGGTGCACGTGGAGGACACAGTGGTGAGAGTGTGTCGGACTGGCGCACCCATTTTTTTGTTAAAGTACTATTGCAGGGGTCCAGGTGAAGATGGAGGTGGACTCAAGGACTGCCTACTCCATTATTTCGCAGATCGAGTTTCTGCGCATACCCCCTAAGGACCGCCCCAAACTTACAGCCCTCCAAACAAACTTGTGGGCTGTCCAGGGAAGCTACATCCCAGTCCTGGGGGTTGGGGATTTCACTGTGCGGTTGAAGAACTTCACAAGGAAGTTGCCCTTAGTAGTCCTTAAGGGGGGGGGTCCAGTTGTCTTTTGGGGACCCAGTGGTTTGAACCGCTGTGAATTGCATTGACTGGAATCAACACCGTCCGAGGTGACCCCATGCAAGACGTGTGCAATGCACACCCGGCAGTCTTCAGGAAAGGACTTGGGGAGTACAAGGGGCCACCTGTGGACTTTGATATGGACCCTTCCGTCTGCCCCGTGCGCCTCAAGCCGCGCAGAGTGCCTTTCGCACTAAAAGACAAAATAGAGGCAGAGTTGGACAAACTGGTGGGTCAGGGGATTTTGGTACCAGTGGATTCTGTGGAGTGCGAGACTCCGATTGTAACGGCCATGAAGTCTAATGGGGAGGTTAGGATTTGTGCTGATTACAAGTGTACTATCAATAAGGCAATCCACCCCAATGCCTACCCGGTGCCGGTAGTTAGCCACTTGCTGGCCAAGTTACATGGGGGGAGGTGTTTTGCGAAGCTGGACCTAGCACAGGCTTACCAGCAGTTAACAGTCACACCTGCGGCCGCAGCTGCCCAGACGATAGTGACACACAAGGGTGCCTTTAAAGTGACATGCCTCCAGTTCGGCGTGAATTCAGCTCCCAGTATCTTTCAGGCGCTTGTGGAACGCCTACTCAAGGGACTCCCCGGGGTTTTGCCATAGTTCGACAATGTATTGATCACTGCTGGGGGGGAGTCAGAGTTAGCACAAAGGTTAGACCGGGTTCTGTCCGTATTTGAGAGGGCTGGGTTACGCCTGAGAAGGGACAAGTGTGTTTTTTATGCAAATGAGGTACAGTTGCTGGGGTTCAGGATCACCCCCGATGGGGTAAAGCCATCCAAATCAAAGGTTGCGGCCGTTCAGGACGCCCCCACACCAGCTACTAAGGCAGAGCTGCAGTCGTTCTTGGGACTCCTGAATTTCTACCCCTCCTTCCTCCCACGGAAGGCATCTGTGGCAGAGCCGCTGCACCGCCTACTGAAAAAGGACGCAGTCTGGCGGTGTGGGGAGGCTCAGGAATGAGCATTCAGTGAGTTGAAGAGTGTTATGTATGTACAATATTGCTTTAAGAAATGTATGAATGTAACCTGACCACAATTACAATGTAACTCAGCTGTTAAAGGAACGCGAGTAAGCTGCCCATAGAGGGCAGCTGCGAGCGTTCAACTCACATGGTTCACATTCCCCAAATCACCGGCAGCCGCGGGAACTTTCCCGCACTATCACTACCTGCAGATGATGGGCGTGACTTGGGAAGACGTCACGCCGGTAGCAGCCAATGAGCTACCGTGCAGCAAGATTCAAGTGTATTGTACTACTGTATATAATGTGATGTACCTCCGCCATTACCACATGTTCATCCTGATCATCACCCAATAAACCTGTGTTAGTCCTTACTGCGACTCCTTCTTTGTCTTCCGTGCAAGACACTAAAAAGAGGCTTCTCTCTTCCAAGGCGATTCTAACTTACTTCAACCCCAAGAAACCCTTAGTGTTAGTATGTGATGCCTCACCGGTGGGGGTTGGGGCTCTCCTATGCCATGTGTTTGAGGATGGGAGGGAGGTGCCAATTGCATTCTATTCGAGATCACTCTCGAAAGCAGAGCGCAATTATGCCCAGACAGACAGGGAGGCCCTCGCGATCATCGCAGGGACATGACTTCTGTACATGACTCCCTGTGCGGGAGGGAGTTCACTGTTGTCATGGACCACAAGCCCCTCCTAGGTATCTTTGTCACAACCAAGCCCACCCTACAGATCCTGTCCTCTAGGATGTTTAGGTGGGCGATCTTCCTAAACACATACCGGCTCACGCTGGTGCATCGCCCAGGGAAAGACATCGCGCACGCGGATGCACTTTCCAGGTCTCCCCTACCAGAGCTGGGAGAGCCCGAGTGCGAGGTTGAGCAAGAGCACCAGGTGCTGCTCATCGAATCACTCAAATTGTCCCCCAATTGTGCCTGTGGATATCGCCAAGGCAACCACCAAAGACAGGGTCTTGTCCCAAGCATTGGCGTGCGTTAAGAAGGGCTGGCCCTTAACGTCTCCTTCTGAAGAACTCGATCCGTTCTTCAGGAAGCATTTCGAGCTGTCGCTCGAGAGAGGATGCCTCCTCTGGAGGCAAAGAGTAGTAATTCCTGAGGTCCTGCAAGCCAAGGTGCTCCGTCTGCTCCATACGAGCCACCCGGGGATCGTGAAGTCAAAGGCCCTAGCAAGGAGCTACTTCTGATGGCCCAAGATAGATGAGGACATAGAGAAACTGGTGGGCTGGTGCGAGAGTTGCCAGCAATTGCGGCCCGAGGAGCATAGGTTACCCCCCGAGAGTGGGACGCATCACACAGTCCGTGGTCCAGACTCCATGTGGACTTCGCGGGGCCCTTCAGTGGCACAATGTTCCTATACGTGGTCGACGCATTCTCGAAATGGCTCAAGGTCATTCCAATGCGTAGCACATCCTCCACGGCCACAATCAAACATCTACGAAGGATGTTCATTTGTTTCGGCATTCCCGACGTGCTAATTTCAGATAACGCATCCATATTCACGTCCGCAGAATTCTAAGCGTTCCTCAAGCGGAACGCAGTCAGGCAGATCACCTCTGCTAAGTGGAGCACATGGTCCGCACCACAAAGGAGGCGTTAAGGAGAATGGGTCCAGGGAACCTGGAGCTTCAGCTCTGCCAATTCCTCATAAGCTACAGGGTCACCCTACTAGCCTCGGGGCAATCCCCCTCGGAACTCCTGATGCGGAGGAGAATCCCAACATTGCTCGACTGCCTAGATCCTTCTAGGGTGGAGGATAGGGGTACAAATGTGTCAGTAGAGCAGGACAAGGTGTTTGGGATAAATGACCCAGTTTATTGCAGGAACTATGTGAGTTCAGGACCAGCGTGGGTGCCTGGGGAGGTGGTAGAGCAAACCGGACCTGTATCATACAAAGTCATGACAGACTCGGGGTTACTGTGGCGCAGACACGCTGACCAACTTAAGAGAAGGGTCATGGGAGTTACAAGGGATTTTGATCCAGAGGAACCCACTGAAAGGAGTGATAGAACCCCACCACCCATTTAAGATCAGGGGGGAATACAGGATTCAGTATGACTGGCTGCATGGAGCCACGGGAGTCCGTCTTTCAGCCCAAGGAAGCAGACCCCCAGTTTGAATTTTTGTTTCAGGATGAGGGGAGTTTTCCCAAGTGTTCCCCCACTCGTCCTGAAGAGCAGCGGGGCTTTGAGTTCTCCCAATGGTCCCCTCATCCTCCCCGAACTAGGGATACCCCACCCTTTCCATTGCCAGGATTTGATGGGGCCCTTCAATTTTCCAGAGGGAGAAGCCCGGGCACCCCAGGCACCCCGGGGAGCATTTCTGAACCGGCAGGCCGGCCACAGTGAAATCGCCGGCCCCCACAATGGTTAAGGGACTTCGCCCCATCCTAGGGGAGAGGGATATTGTGTATGCAAGCAGCCCTCCCAATTCTGCACGCTACTCAGCTGCCACAGTAGCGCAGCTGAGGAAGCTCAGCCCATGCAGATCCAATTAACCAATCATCAGTTAGCGCGGGAAACCGCCCGGTTTAAGGTGTACCTTAGTAGCTACGCAGTACGCCCCCAATGACATCACAGCCACCACAGCCAATGAGTATCCATGGTGGGGAATTCAAATACAGTATATAAGGAGCTGCGTCTCCTACATGTGCCCATGTACAGATTGACCATGCTGCAATAAAGAAGTGTTTGGCCCTCCTGCTGCCTCTGAGTGCAATCAATCTGCCTATATCAAACCCTTCAGATAATATCTCTTTTCTCCACAAATGTCATCTGGAGGCTACAGGTGCTATGTTAGCCCATTGCCTGGTCAGTGTGATCCATTTAGCATAATCAATAATCACGTAAAAGGTCTTGTTTAGCAATGGCTTTTTCAATCACATCTCATCAGATGGACATTTAACGGACTGATTCAACTTCAAACTCCTGTGGGAAATCCTAGGAACTGAGCCAGACGTACATTTGGCCTATGGCGCTGGAGGAAAACAGAATGAGGTGATGCAGTAATTTGATTGATCTGGCTTGCCTCCTCAGGAGAACTGCATTCAAGCTTCAGCTGAATTGCTTGTTCCTTGCCTATAAGGATTCCCATTGCAAATGACTTGTTGCCCTGTGTGGCCAGTTAGAAGGTGTACATATTCATAGGGGGCTGTTTATGGCCCACCTTTTAATTATTGGTTCCTCTGGAGGTTGTTGCTCTAGTCCAGAGGAACCAATTGATCAGAGGAATCAGATTAGCCCTTGATCTTCCTACCCCTGCATGCAGTCTATTTAAAGCTTTCCACATAGGCCGTGGTTGTTCTTGGCCAGGCGGTAGAGAGCCATGTCATCCTGCCCAGTTATCTGTTAGCTCCTTGCTCGCCTTCCATAGTTCTAAGGCAGTGCTGGTTGTTCGATACAAAACATAAGAACATAAGAACAGCCTTGCTGGAACAGGCCACAGCCCATCCAGTCCAGCATTCTGTCTCACACAGTGGCTCACCATTTGCTTCAGGGTATTCCCAAGCAGATGCCTTCACCTGCTTAGGATTCCCTGGAAATGGCATTGAGAGATATCCTGCCTATCTCTCCAACCCGGAGGTTGTCCTTAGGTATCCATAATTATAGCCATTGATACCCTTGTCCTCCATGAACTTGACTAATCCTTTCTTGAAGCTGTCAAGACTGACAGCTGTCACCACTTCTTCTGGCAGGGAGTTCCATAGACCAGTGATCCTCTGGGTGAAAAAGTACTTTCTCTTATTTGTTTGAGAACTAGTACCCAAAGTTTCATGGAGTGCCCCCTAGTTCTAGTGTTATGCGATAGGGAAAACAGTTTTTCCTTATCTACTTTGTCCACGCCGTGCATGGTTTTATAAACTTCAATCAGGTCACCTCTTAGATGCCATTGTTCAAGAGTGAAGAGGCCCAACCGTTGCAGCCTCAGATGGTAAGGAAGGTGTTCCAGTCCCCTAATCATTCTGGTTGCCCTCCTCTGCACTTTTTCCAGCTCCATAATATCCTTCTGGAGGTATGGCGACCAGAACTGTACACAGTATTCCAGATGGGTCCTTACCATAGATTTATAAAGAGGCAAAATGACACTTGCTGACTTATTTTCTATACCCTTCCTAATGATCCCTAGCACTGAGTTTGCTTTTCTCACTGCTGAGGCACACTGGGTTGACACTTTCATTGAGCTGTCCACCAGGACACCAAGGTCCCTTTCCTGGTTTGTCACAGAGAGTTCAGACCCCATCAGTTTATAAATGTAATTGTTTTTTTTTTTTGCCCCAACGTGCATCACTCTGCACTTACTAATGTTGAAGCTCTTTTGCCACTGGTTTGCCCACTCCCCCAGTGTCAAGAGATCCATTACTTAGTGCATTACTTTTCTGGCATCCCTCCATCAAAATTCCGTCAATCAAAATTCCATCTAAATTCTGTAGAGAAAGTGCTGCTCAGAAAGAGTGGGTCAAAGCAAGTTCCTTGGAAACACAACTGCTATTTGATCACCAACCACCAAAGCAGAGACTGAAATCAAGGCATAGCTTTCTCACAAGTACCTGGTTGGCTTATGTTGCAACAACAATAAAGAAAACTGCACCTGTATGGTGCACAGAGGCATCCCATGTGTATATGTAAAGATTTTGAGTATAATTCTGAGCCCCTCTTGGCTCTTTTTCATAGAACTCTAAAAACTGTGGGAGTTCCATGGCAATCCTGTATACATTTCCTTGAAAGAAAGAGCCATTTTGCACAGTAGCAATAGCACTAGCACTTACCTACTATCACATAGTATTTAAAGCACTCTCTGGATGGTCCAAAAGGTAATTTGCATTTTGCCTCTAATAAGCTGGGTACTCATTTTACTCACCTTGAACCTGTTAAGATTGAACTCAGGTCTTGAGATGAGTTTTGACTGCAGTACTGCAGGGCCCCCATGCCTCAGTACTGCAGCTTAACCACTGTGCCTCAAGGGCTCTTTATATATACCTAAAAATTCCATTGAGTTCAATTGGGCTTATGTTCAAATAGGTTCAAATAAGTATTTATCCAGATTTTTTTTACATTTATATCATTTTTTCTCCTAGGAGATCTGGAGGCATACACTGTCCATTTCATTTTTAACATGCAACAATCCTATGAGGGGGGTTAATCTGAGAGACAGTTAGTAGCTTATTGTTTTCCAAATGACATTAATGGCCCAGAGGAGTTTGAACTTGGCTCTTTCAGTCTTTTCCAGCCATGTTAACACTATATCACAATATGCGATGTAGGCTTAATTACATTTCTTATTGTTAATCTACTGAATGTTATTCTGTTTGAGCATCTGAGTAGCATCTGATTTTAAGTATCAGACTATCTTCTGGTATTTTAAAGATTAACAGCTGAAATTCTATTGCATATTATGGCAATGGAGTAGACCATACAGCCAGCGACTCAATGCAGAGCGTTGGGCAGTGGTAAATAACCTGATCCCCTAAAGTGGCCAATGGCTACAGGTGGATGAGCCGCTTTATGTGGGGTGATGGTCCCTTCAGTGGAGGAAATGCCACTGGAAACCTGGGGAGGGTGTTCGTTTCCAGCTGTAGCACTGCCCAGGGAGCTCAGAGGAAAGTGGGAACTGGGTAGATAAAGTCCCCAGACTCTCCCGGTGTCAACGCAGGCGGCAAACAGTACAGAAATAGCAGCAGAAATGCCGACGCCACCACTGCAGCGGTAAGTGTTGCATTGCAACTTCCAGAGGAGTGGGAGCGCACCATTTTAAACTCTAAAATGGTGGCCGCTGCCATTTTAAAGTTTTTAAATAGCGCGATTTTTGGTCGTAAACCAAAAATTGGTTGTAAACCGGGGAATTAATTTAATTTAATTTGCCATCATAAACTGCAGCAAACGTAACCATGGGCAGTCGTAAGCCGGGGTTAAGTAGCTCCATTTTACTGAATTATTATTTGATTTTCCTGTTTTATTTCCAACAATGTAATAAGTGACTTCCAGATGGTACAGCCAGAATTTTGTCCTGGTGGGAAACACTCTTCAGCATTCATCTATTCAGCAAGGTGTCTTGTTTTTGTTCTCCACAGGTTTAGCCTAGCCTCTTCTGGTTTAATATTTAGAGCTAGAGTGGAGTGCAAAAAACTTTCCCTCAATTTCCGCTGTCCTCTGGGGGGGATGGAGCACATGAAGCAGATGGGTATGGTACTATATTACTTTATTTTATTAATTATGTCTTCATATGCTTCCAGAGGGGCAATACCAGCTAAATAACAGACTTTTTTGGCAGGGGAAGGTTTCGGGCAACTGATAATAATCCTTCATGATTCATTAAGAGCTACATCTACATGTTTGACATGTTCTGATTTATACCATACGGTACTAGCATATTCTCTTGTGCAAAGGGGCAAAGCTGTTGCTTTTATTGTTTGTGGTCTGCATCCCAGTCTGAAATAAGTTATTTCTGGTGGCAAGTTTCTGTTTTAGTTTAGACTATGATATTTATAGGTCAGGGTTCAATCCAGAGTGATGCCCAAGTACTTTGGAGTAGGGCAATGTTCTAAAATCTTGCCTTCTTGACTAATTTGGAACTTTCTACTTTTACTTCTCTGTTCTTTATGTGGAAGGCACAGACCTGTGTTTTTAAAGGGTTGGGTTTCAGCTGGTAGTTTAATATATAGAAATATCTTCTAACACAGAGGTTAGCTGGTGCTCAATAGACTCATAACTGTCAATGAAATATCATCAACATAGATGATACCCTTGGAGTATGGGAATATCGGCTGAACATTTGTGTGAATGTTAAAAAGTAATGATGTCAGGACACTTCCCTTTGGTATATCATCCCTTTTATTCCTCTAGTGATTGTGTCTCCCTTGGAATTTAACAAAGAGTCTTTGGTTTTGAAATAGAACAGTGACATTTTCTGTTAGTTGTGATCTTTAACAAGGAAATGGAATTTTCTGAACAGCAATTGGTGGTGGACAGTGTCATATGCCATTGTAAGGTCAGCAAATGCTGCTCCAATTATTTTGTGTGTTGCAAAACCACTCTGCAGAAGATATAATTTCAGAAAAGACAACTGGGAAAAGTTTACAACAATGCTAGATTCAGATTTGCTTCAGATTGCGCCCCCCCCCGCCCACTTGAGGACTATGATCAATCTGTAATGTTCTTTCTGTAATGTTCTTGTGCCTCCATTCCAAGAGGATATCAGACCAACTTCATCTCTCCAGAAACACATGACCAATACTTGGATTATATTTTACACTTTGAAGAAAATCCTTTTAGTGATTATAGAATAAAACCTGGGAGAAATTTGATCTCAAACCTTGCAGAATTAAAATAAACTCACTGGATAGGTGCTCACTGGATAGGAAGAGAGAAATAAACAGTGTAGAAAAGAGATGGGGGACAATGTTGTCCAAGTATGACTCCTATAATCTCCAACCAGCACCACCAATGATGAAGGTTGGATCAAAATGGCCTATTCAACTTAGAAGTTCCCTTATTGTTTTACAAATAGCCTTTGATTGGGATTTCGGTGGTGATGGTGGTGGCAATATTGATTTATTTATTTAATCATGCCAGAAGCACATAAAGGTGCTTTCTGGGTTGAAAGGATTTTTGCTGGAGGAACTCCGCTCAGGGGATGACCAAATGAGGCTCCTTTCATGACCCCAAGATCTTTTCCCACCGAAGTGGTCCCCATTTATCTACTTGCAATTTTCATGCTTTCGAACTGCTAGGTTGGCAGGAGCTGGGATAGAGATGGGCACTCATTCCATCATGCAGTACCTGGGTCTTGAACTGCCAACTTTCCAGCTAACAAGGCGAGCTTTTTAAACACTGAGTCACTGCAATCTCCAGAAATATTGATGGTAAATGGTGTTAGAGGTTTCAAACTGGTGACAGCAAAACAGGAAATTTTATGTTAGTTTCAAACTGGTGTCAGCCAAACAGGAAATATTTGCAGATAATGAAAATTTCTGATCATGCTTTATTCAGCCTTCAGCCACCCCTAACAACAAAAATGAAAATTTGTGATTCAGCATATGCGCTCCTAGCACCGAAGTGGCGCTTTACAAATTCATTGGTACAGTATATTCCTTGGAGATTTGTAACTGACAGGAAGTTTGATGAGCATGAGCACTGCATATCCTTGCACCTTTCAGATCCACCTTGTTGGGCCATTGGCTGGGAACTCACATGTCAGACCTTTCTAATCGCCTTCTTCTACTTAATATTCAGTGACATTATTTGTGAATCTCTGATTTCTCAAACAGTCCTTGGATTGCAATTCTGCCACAGTTCTTGCAAAGAGAGATCAGTTGCTCCAGTAACCGCTTACTCTTCCTGTACTCTAGAACCCCCTGCGATTCCCATTGTGGCTTGTTTCAGACTCCCCTTTTTGAAAGCCTTGAGAAGACATTTCATTTTTAAAAAGCCGTTGATGTTTAATTGAGTCCTCGTGTTGGTTGTTTTGGGATGTTTCCTGCTTATTATGGACCGCATGTCCTTATTTTCCCATTCAACTCTTTGATGCTGTAATAGTTTTTAGTTAAGTTTTTTTTGTGCTTGTGAGTTGCTTTGTGGATAGGAGGATATATGTGGGGCAGAAAATTTTCTGTGTCTCATTTCAATGTACATATATATTACATCTATGGGGGCGGGGATAACAATAGCAAAGGTTGCAAGCAACAGGAAAAGAGAGAGACAAAATAGGAGATGCATTGACTCTATAAAACTGGGATTCTCAACCATGTGGGCCCCCACTGCCTCCACCACATCAGGAAGTGCCATGTGGTGGAGGAAGGACAAAATGGCCCCTTGGCCCCCGGAGCTGTCTGAAGGAGCATGACCCAGCCCCTGGCTTTAAAAGGTTGAGAACTCCTGCTATAAAGGAACCCACAGTCTTGCGTTTGCAAAAGCTGAGCAGGGCTGTTGAGAACAGGACATTTTGGAAATCACTGATTCATATGTTCTTCTTTGGTCAGAGGAGACATGATGGCCTATAACCGTGATGGTGCAGCTTGGCACTCCAGATGTTCTTGGACTTTAATTCAGAGAAGCCCAAGCCCTGTGAATCCACACAAATGGGTTTACTGTGATTCATCTGGCCCGCACCGCCCTCATCGCTCCCGGAAGCAGAAGCAAGCGGAAGTAAAACGCACCTGTATGGCACATTTTATTTCCGCTTCCAGGAGCGATGAGGGCAGCGTGGGCCGGATGAATTGCAGTAAATCCATTTGTGTGGATTCATGGGGGCTTGGGATTCTGGGAATTGAAGTCCAAGAACATCTGGAATGCCAAGGTTCGCTATCAGGGGCCTATAACAACATACATTTGTAGCTTCAACTTTGCATATCCTCCACCTGAGGAAATAGCCTATGTTAGTGATGGGGAACCTTTTAGAAATTGAGTGCCCAAACAAAGGGGTGGGGTGAAGTCTGTGCTGGGGGGGGAGGAGGAACTGCTGGGCAGAAGGACGGGGCTGGGGGGAGGGAGGAAGTGCTCCCATTGGGCTGCTGGGCAGAAGGGTAGGGTGAACTCTATGGTGGAACGACAGCGCACATGCCAACAGAGAGGGCTCTGAGTGCCCTCTCTTGGCACAAGTGCCATAGGTTTGCCATCACCGGCCTATGTATATGAAAGCTCCCTTCAAATAAAACTTGGTAACCTTAAAGGTGCCACAGGACTCTTTGTTGTTTTTACATTGTCTCAGTAATCATTGAAGCACCCACTGTTAGGGCAGTGTTGCCACTATTATAGGGCAGATAGGCTGCATGGGCTGAAACACATCAGCTTGCTCAAAATAGGATTGCCAGATTTTAGGGAACCTGCTGAGATTTCAGGAAATTGTTTGCCTTGTCTTTCTCTGGTCTCCGGGACATTCTGTTTGGCTTGATTGTGGGTTGTGTCTTTAATAAATTATCACCCACCTCTTTCCCACACTCAACAGGTGCCAGACAAAGGCTCTAGATTACGGCATTTATGTGTGTGCCAAACACATGGACTGTGGTGACATAGTGGTTAAGACCCTGAGCTTGACAACTGGAAGGTCAGCAGGTCATCCGTTTGAGACCCGAGTATGGCATGACAGGGTGAGCACTCATGTTTGTCCCAGCTCCTGCCAACCTAGCAGTCCAAAAGCAACAAATTGCAAGCAGAAAAATAGGTACCACTTTAGTGAGAAAAGTAACAGTGCTTTGTGCTCTCCGGTGCCTAGTCATGCCTGCCACATGTCCATGGAGACGTTTGCAGACACAGACAGCACTGGCTCATTGGCTGTAAACAGAGATGAGCATGTTACCCTAGACTTCCAGAGTCAGATACGACTGGCTTTTGACCAAGGGTGATCGTTACCTTTACTAAACACATGATATTTGTTTAGGAGTAGTTAATGCAGGATGATCATGCTCTGTCTCTCTCTTTCATCAGCACCGTGCCTTAGATTTTGTTATCAAAGAGCCCAATATTTGTTATATCACAAGCTCTCTGACATGCAAGAGTTCAAACACACACACACACACACACACACACACACACACACACACATCATTGAACTTGATGAAGACCTGAATTCGGCTAAATGGAAGATCCAAGATGGCTAACTTGTGCTGACTTGTCAAGTGTGCTGATTTGGGGCTGCTGGGAATTAAAGTCTAAAAGCACCTGGGAGACCAAAGTTGAGAAACACTGGCTAAGAGTATAGATCAGTGTTTCCCAATCTTTAGTTTTTGTATTCAATTCCCAGAAGCCCAAGTCAATTCCCGCAAAGCACTGGTCAGCCAATGTACTGACTTAGGCTTCTGGGAACTAAAGTCCCCCCGTGGGGTGTGTGCCCCATGTTGGGAACCACTGGGCTAGACCTTTAGTAATAGGGTTGATTTTTTTAGTCTAAGTAAAATGTGTATGTTTTATTCCTCTCCCCACATCTCTGAAGAAAACAGGATTCTGCACATTATGTTTAGATCCCTTTTTCTTAAAATAATGTGCTCACCTTTTATTATTGAAGGAGAGACACGTATAGAGAATAGGATCCAGATGTCACTGGCTCATGGCCACTTTGTCCCTCCATTTCCGATTTGGAAAACTGCTCTTTTCTTGACGAGGAACAAAAGTGAGTAGTGTGAAATCCCAGGGCTCATTACCATAAAATGTACACGCTTAGAGGATATGAAAGCAGTGTATCCAAAAGAATATGAAAGAATTCTATCCAAAGAACAGTTCAAGAGCCTTGCTATAAAGAAAGGATTCACAGGGCTTAAGATAAAGGGATGTGCCAGGATTTTGATATAGGAGAAATTTATGAGGAACTGAGTCAATTTTTCAAATCGTTAATTAGAATGCATGTATCTGTATGGAGGACTGCAATCCTTTAGTGTATACTTGCATCATTGTGTTTAGGGGCTTTTAAAACTACTGCTTAGAGAAGAATGAATGGCAGCAGAGGTTTAAGGGTTTTTTCCCCATTTAAAATGGGATATTTCGTAATCACTGAGATCACAATATTTTGGGACACTGTTTCGGTGTTAGTTAGCATGATTTTCAAACAGAAATGACCACATGTTTCAGAGCTGGTGCAGAAATTGCCATCCTGGAACAACTGCTGGGATAATATGAATGGTTGTCCTCTGTCTTCTATCTGAAGAGTTGTTGGATGACAGTCCTGTATTCCAGAATGTCCTCTCTTTAAAGGGTCCTATCCCCATGATGGCGAACATTGGCACTCCAGGTGTTCTTGGACTTCAATTACCAGAAGCCCAAGTCAGCATTCCTGGTGATCAGGGCTTCTGGGAATTGAAGTTCAAGAACAGCTGGAGTGCCAAAGGTCGCCACCACTGCTGCCTAGTCCATCCCAGACTGATTTAAAAGATGATGTACTATGTTTATGTTTATTTGATTTATATCCCGCCCTATTCAGCACAGGCCGACTCAGGGCTGCTTACAACATATCAAATAAAGATACAAAATAACCAAACAAAAATACAATACAATGAAGCAATTGGTAGAAAATATCAATAATACAATACCATCTCCATGTCAACACAATATACAAAATATTACACAGAAAAAGCCAATAGAGTAGGATACCAGGAGAAAACACAATAAAATACATTGCAGAACCTCCAGCTTATTCACAACTTTGTATAATAAAGCGTCTCTCCATCCCTTCCCCAGTCCCAAATACAGAGTAGAGCATCCCGGTGGTCCCCAATGTCCTCTCCTACCCTCCGGTCGGGCAGGGGCAGGAGGGAGGCCACGGCGTTCACAGCTACGCCCGCTTCCATCCCCACACCGATGATGTAGGCGGCGGGAAGAAGTAGCAGGGGTCCAGGTAGCTGTGGAGCCAGCCACAGCTGCTCCTGTTTCCCCACGGCTGTCCAGGGCTGGGAGGAAGGAAAGTCCCGAGCGTGGAGCCTCGCCGGTGGCGGTGGTAGTTTTCCAAGCTGCTGGGGGTGCCCAACAGGTGCTCCCACTTCTACTATGGAGAGTAGAGAGGCCACATAATTTTTTTACAGAGGATAAAACTTAAAGTGCCCCTTATTTGGTTGGCATGTAAGCCAACTAGTCTAAAGATCATGGACCATAAGAAGGAAGAGCAAGACATAGCACGCATACAAGCCACTGGGTCATAGTCTCTCCACTCCAATTAGGAATTGCCATTCTAATAAAATAATAATAAAATGTTAGCTTCAAAAATCATTAAACAGGACCTTTCATTATGCCAATGAATTTTCCTGTCATAAAAATTCAATGGACTTCCAGGGGAAATAGTTGCCAGAAGCCTTTTCGGAGTAAAGGAAATAGCATAAATCTCAATGGTGGATTGTAACTAATGAGCATGATGCTGATAATGTGCTTGGTTGTACTCATAGTCATGTGACTGGCATATGATCCAGCATTCAAATAAGATCTTATTTAGTTGCAATTGGCTGTCATGACTATGCAATTTCAAATGCTTAATAAACCATGTTAGAATTCTAGCCAGTATTAATAACAGCTCCCCCAGTGGGTTGGTAGTTAAGACGCTGCCACATGACCATGGAAACATCTGCAGAAGCAGACAGCACTTGGCTCTTTGGCTATGAAACAGAGATGAACACTGAACCCTAGAGTCGGATACCACTGGCTTTCGAGCAAGGGTGACCTTTACCTTTCTTCGTGGCAATTGTCATTTGTGCAAAGGAAACAGTTGCACACACAACTTATGTTTTCTTTACTATCATGGCAGGACTCTTTCTCTCAGTGGAAGCTCAATAATCTACTAGCTATACAGTTTTACTCTGATCCTAATAACTGTAGCACTGAATTGCAGATTCTTATTAAGCTACTATTGGTGGCTCTGAATGGAATGTATAGAGAAACATTAAACAAATATAAAAATGAAACAAACTGAATGATACAGTGAATGCGGCCTGTCTTTATTCTGGTTACATAGCTATGATGGAGAAGTAGCTAGATCACTTGGATGATTAAGAATTTGAATCACTGATCAACTTTCTAGGCTGTCTGAATAGTACTGTTCACTTTCCCCCAAGGAGCTAAACAAGGCTATCAAGTAGAATTGCCATATGCCATTGAAAACTGTGAATTTCACGTTTTGTAACTGTCCTGCACGGTTCCATACAAAACACTGAAAATTCACGGTTTTCAAACCACTTGATTTGGAAGGAAAAACACGGATTTTTCCTGCACTTCTATTGGAACGACCAGCAGGTGGCAGCAGCTTGGTGAACAAGGTGTGTGTGTGTGTGTGTGGGGGGGGGGACACAGCTTTTTCTATCTTGTGGCATCTCGTCTGTGTAGCAGCAGTTCGACCGAATACTGCAGGACGGAATGAACTCCCGTCT
This sequence comes from Bradypodion ventrale, assembly GCA_035047345.1. NCBI lineage: Eukaryota > Metazoa > Chordata > Lepidosauria > Squamata > Chamaeleonidae > Bradypodion > Bradypodion ventrale. Next base: position 324,264,183 of record JAWDJE010000002.1, on the reverse strand, counting down.
TTGTCCCAGCTCCTGCAAACCTAGCAGTTCGAAAGCAAGAAATGGCAAGTAGATAAATAGGGGCCAAGTTCGGTGGGAAGGTAAACAGCGTTCCATGCACTGTGGTGTCTAGTCATGCCTGCGCCTGAGGTTTTATTTCCTGCTCCCTGTCTCCCCCCACTGCCCCCCCCCCCAAGAAAGCAAGCTTCACTTGGGCCACTTGCAGAATGTTGGGACATCAAGAGGGCCTCTGAGCATGTGTGGACGGCCTCGCCTGGCAATTAGCAATTACATTTCTCCAATGCTCTGGTGTCTAGTCATGCGTGCCACATGACCACGGAAATGTCTGCAGAAGCAGACAGTGCTGGCTCTTCGGCTTTGAAACAGAGATGAGCACTGAACCCTAGAGTTGGATATGACTGGCTTTTGAGCAAGGGCAACCTTTACTTCTGTCCCGGTTTTGTGAGAGGGAATTATGGTAACCCTATCAAGGCATAATCTGGTAAAGCACTTCCACATGGATTTGAAGATTTTTCTTGTTCTTTCCCTCCCAGTCCCTCTAGTATTTACTAAATATTGTATCTCTCTGTGGCAGTCTTGGTGATTTGATTAAAGAGCTTTTAATTGCCTGTGTCTTTGATGAATGCTGTGGCTCCTAAATGACCTCTTTTCCATTATAGAGCTGTAACATCTCAGGAGAGATTATTTCTACTTCATCTTTCTATTCAGCAGAAACTCAAGGTGGCAAAGGGTTACGGGGGCCCTAGAAAGTATTTGCAATGCAAATGCACTGATGGAATGTGTACAGGAAAGTGGTATTGGGTGATTGTGTTTTCCCTTCTTTTTAGAACAACAGATGGTTCCAACAAAATGGCTCCTGCTGATAAGGACGGGACCTTCTTGACATTACCAACAATGTTGCCCATCAGGGGTCTTGTTTCCTCCAGCCTGTCTTAGCAAGATTGAATCCACTAGACGGCATGGGGCAATCAGAGATAGCAATCTGGTATCTGCCCCATTAATTACCCCCTGCCATTCTTTGATCGATTCTGATGTCGCATACTTCTGCGCTCAGTGTGATAAGATTAATCTGCTTTCAAGGGCAACATCCCCTCGTGATTGCCTTTCTTTCCTTCCCTCTGATCAAGCTACAGTAACTGCCAGGAATGAACAGCATAAATGTAAGTTCTCTTCCAGAAAATAACATTCAAAATAAAGCTCCTACATTTACTGTTACACAGGGCTCTAGGTCGGTGTCTTGGATTACTGTAATGTTACTTAACGAGTTTGTGTCCTGAAATAAATTCTGTGCTTCCTCTGCATTGGAAATACTAATTTCCAACAAGGAATTGCGCAAAGATTCTGCTAGCTTTTGCACCTTAGCAATTTAATGAATAGACTCAGTAGATCTGGATGTTGTTTGTTGCTGTTGGGGCTGAAGAGTGGTTGACATTTCTCAATACTATACTGTAGATCACCTACCATACATTGAGAGCTATGTAGTGTAGTGGCCTGAATGCTAGACTAGAACTCAGGAGACCTGCCTTCAAATCTGGACATTTCATCATTTTGTCCTCTGCTCCACCCATTGTTATCTGTCTTTATCCTGCCTGATTACTTCAGATCCTTGACCTTGACTATTCCCTGTTGGCTATAATGCTACTGGCAGGATTCAGTCACCTTTCAGAATCTGTGTGACCAGCCATTCTGGGTAGAAGCATTCTTCACCTGATCTTTAGACAGCCTGAGGAGGGGCTACTGCCTAGAACAGGGATTCTCAACCTGCCCTGTGGCAAATGGATCGAATGCGGCCCACAGCACCATTTCATGTGCCCCCCGCCTCCACCATACCAGGAAGTGCCATGTGGTGGAGGAGAGCAAAATGGCTGTCCGGCCCCTGAAGCTGTCTGTGGCAGCGTGACTCGGCCCCGGCTTTAAAATGTTGAGAACTCCTGGCTTAGAAGCAGGACAGCAAGAGAATAAAAATAAATGGGAAATAAAAACTATACATAAGGCTTTTCTGGCTAAACTCTGGCCATCCCCTCCTTTCAGAGGACAGAGCCATGAAATCTGGATGGTCTGTCTGATGCCTTCCTCTACATTAGCAAAGGACACGGGGTAGACAGAAATAGCCTCCTCACAGATTGTAGTGTTTTTGAATCAAAAACAGGTGTACCCCAGGCAACAACGACCTTGTTGTGCCACTAATCTTTCTCACACTAGGTCAGGTGAAAAGGCACTATGGAATGAATTCACCAAAAGGTGGCTTCATTTTCCCAGTTTAAAGTCTGACCTAGACACAAAAGAAGAAGAACAAAGAACTACAATAACTTTTTTTTTGCTACAGTTCCAAAAATCCCGCTCACCCTTACTGGTTGAAGGATTTTGGACAAGGCAATAAGAAATTCCTCTCCCATAAGTTTTCTAAGCTCTGGATCTACACATAGAGGCCTGAATCTTATACATTTTCACGTAAAGATTGTGTGATGCCTAGTGTGATGTAGTGAATGGAGTGATGGATTAGGACTCTGGAGGCCTGAATTTGAATTCCTGCTTGGCCATGGAAATTCATTGGGGATGAGGAACTGGTAAAACCTCACCTATCTCATTGGCCTTGTTAAGGTTGCTGTAAATTGATTCTGACTTGACAGCACATAACAATACAGACCACATAACCACATAATTTTTCATTTTGTGATCTCCATTTTTATTGTACTAATTTACTTTAGTAACCACTGTGCCCCCCTATTCCTGCTTAAAGGGAGGAGCACAAATTCTAGAAATAAAAAATAATAATTAAAAGTCAGCATATATTGATTTTCATATTGCTTTCCATCAGAGATGCTTGAAAAAGATTCTTGGCATCACATACTGTGATATGGAACACATTATATCCAAATGAAGAATGAGGTTTGCAGGGTATATCTTGAGATAGTCTGAGCAGTGGCACCTGAAAATAGTGATGAACTGGATGCCACAAGGAGGTAAAAGGAAACCAGACGGACCGAAGGAAATATGGAGAATGATTCTTAGAGGAGATATGAATAATATTCAAGTCTCCTGGGAAGAAGCACCAAATGTAGCAGCACACAGAAGAAGGAGGAGGAGGAAGAGGAGGAGGAGGAGGATATTTCTCTACATGGAATAGGGAAGTGCCAATCTTTTGGGCCAACCTTGCGGAGCGGAGCAGCCTTGGGAGTCTTGCTTATGGCTCTCTCCCTCACCTATCCTTTTCTATGTACTAATGGATGGTAAAGGCAGAGCAGAGAAGGGACAAAATGTAGGCCCTGGTTGTCATTTCCCATTTATTCCAAAAGGAAGGGTTACAAGTGTAACCTAGGGTCAGAAGAAAAGTTTTGCTTCAGATATAAGATGAAATCGTATGTATCTTTATACTGTATTAGAAAACACTTGCCATTCCATTGCTTCATTTGATACACCAATCTCTCCAGTCCAGCCTCTCCAGCTGGAGATCAGAAGCAGAGAGCTGGAAGGAAGATGGGCTTGCTGGCAGAGAAGGACAAATATCCAAGAATGTCATTTGCCATTGCCCTAGTCTTCCTCCACTTTCATTTTTAAACAGCGCTGGTCAATTTCACAGCCCGCAGCAATACTGAATGGGGAAATTGGAAACCGGCAGAATCGATTTGCAGAAGTGAGGGTCTATTTTCTTTTACAGCTCTCTCATCAGAGCTGATACCATTCCTGTGTTATGTGGTATTATTATCGAAAGCAGCCCAGGCGTAGCTGATAATTGCCAGCAGAGGCTGAAGCAGCCATTCTCTGAAAGCGAAAATGAAACCATATTGTCTCACTCCGAAAGTGCCAGGTCTTAATGTTTCCTTAAGTTCTTGACAATATGTGGACAGGTCGATGCATAATTTGTCTAAGATTAGGGACTGTCCAAAATGGCACATGTTTAAGGGCCTTCTACCCCCTCTAAGCCAGGCATGTGCCTTCAGTTACAAGAAAGTGCAGACGGTTTAAAGCATCAGAACAGATAGTTGTTGTTTCACAGGTCCAAGGAAATAGACATTTAATTTTAAAAGCAAGTAAACTGGATTTCTTCCTGGTATTGTAAAAATGATGATTTACATGTACAGTATTTTTATTTGCATTTTTAAATGTACCATTATGAAAGTATTGCAACTTTTTAGAAAACCATGCTATTAGGAGCAGTGATTTAGCTTTAACCTCTGGCCAATTCTTAAGAGTCCTGATGTCTTAGAGCAGGGATTCTGAACCCACGGCCCATGGGCTGGATGCAGCCTGCAGCACCATTTCCATAGCTGTCAAGTATCCCTTATTGGCCAGGAAAACCCCTTATTTTACCCTCTTTCCTGCCGTCATCCCTTATTAATTAGACTGCAATGCCCTATTGCCACCATTGGAGGGCAGCACAGGATAAGCATAGCTGTCAAGTATCCCGTATTTGCCGGGAAATTTCCCTTATTTCCAAATCCAAAACTTGACAGGTATGACCATTTCACATGGCCCACCACACCCCCACCGCACCAGGAAGTGCCATGTGGTGGAGGAAGTGCAAAATGGCCTTCCAGCCCCCAAAGCTGTCTGAGGGAGTGTGACCCGGCCCCCGACTTTAAAAGGTTGAGAACTGCCTTAGAGACATAGGGTCTTGATGCTCTCTGATTTTTCCTCTCTGCATTCAGGGGTGATAAGACACACTAAACAACATTTCAGAAGTTCTACTAAGGGAGGACACAAAAGGTACAGTGGATATAGAATACTTGATGTTCTGTTCTATGTTATGATATGATATGTTATATTATTATTATCTACATATCAAAACCCTATTTAAGCTCTGTGGTTATCTAATAAAGATGAACACCAGATTTGGACAATGATCCAGTGTTTCATGTTTTGCAAAAATCTTGTGGGCAGTTACTCTCTCATTCTGCCAGAGTTCACTTACTGAATAATAAGAATATGTCACGGGGGCAAGGTGGGGGGCATTAGGATTTTAAAGATGCTTATGTGCGGCATGGCCTAAAAAATGTTGGGAACCACTGCTCTAGCCCCTGTTTAAAGAAATCTTAATGTGTTGTTATAGAGAAGTGTTAAATAGACTGACAGATTAAAAATGATTTGACATTGCTTTGGCATTTGAGGATTGAGAATCTTTTTCTTCTGTTCACAGCTTGTATTATTACTGGGATCAAGATTGAGGCTTTCGAATGCTGCACAGTTAGAAACCAGTATACATGCAAATTGTCCTTCATGAGAAGAAAGAGGGTGTCCTTTTTTCACGGTGACAACTTGCAGATGCTTACCTGAAAGTCCTGTCACCATCCATTCAGACAGTATCTATATAGTAATCTATTCCAGTGGTTCCCAATAGGGGACTTCAATTCTCAGAAGCCTAAACATTACATTGGCTGATCAGTGCTTTAGGGAATTGACTTGGGAAACACTGATCTATTCACATTTATTCAAACCTGAGTGGGATTGGTAATCCAATTGTAAAGCGTCTCTTACCTATCAGTTCAGTGAGCCTATCTGAGTATCCTTAACATTTCTTCTCTGTTTTGAATGATGGACTCTACTAGCCCAATAGCTAGCTCATCACCCAGGTTTTATGTCAGCTTCTAAGGAATCAAGCCCATTATAATCCTTGTTTGCATCCCTATTTTTACTTGAGAACATGGGGTACAGTTAATTATTTTGCTTATTCCTTCCCACATTAAAATAAGTCTAATAACAAAGTAGTGAAAGCTTCCTTGTAAGCTTGTGCTGTGACAAGCTCTAGTTACAGAACCTTTCCTTATTCCATTGGAGCAGAGGTTCCCCACCTTCTTTCTTTAAGCAGTTGGTTTCCTTGTGTCACCCGACTGTACTCAGTGATCAGACCTTCCAATCCTCCTTTTCCAGCTAAAGTGCTGCATGAGTCCAGAGCCAGGTTCAATATGTGACTCAAGTCTGCTCATGAGACCTGCTATGTCTATGGGAGTGTCTTGTCAGGGCTTGGGTCCAATGATGAGGGAGAGAGAAAACAGAGGAAAGCCAGAGCTCAGTGGAACTGTATACAAAGGATCTTCGGTTAAAGGTAAAGGTTTATCTTAAGTAGCAATTATATGACGGTATAATTGTGGTTGATGAGATTTTTAAAATCTCTATATCATGGAAACTATAGATAGAGATTAAGTTTATTCCTTCTCCACCCAGCAACCTTCTTATAATACAGCAGCTATTATTTACTAATGTTGCATTTCTCAATCTTTAGTGTATGAGGACCAAGACACAGGAAACAGCCGCGGGCTGGTTTAACTCAGGTTTATTGCATGGTGGTCAGAGGGAACATGAGGTAATGGCGGATGCATAGCTCTATATATATACAGTGGTAAACATTCGAAAGTGGCTCCACGATAGCCGGTTGGCTATTGTCCGCGTGACATCATTGCTGGTCACGCCCTTCTTGTCCAGGTGTAGGTCGTGGCGGGAAAATCCGCGCTGTGGCTTTTGATGAGTATGGACCAAGAGAGCTTGGACGCTCGCTGCTGCCCACTGGTGGTTATCAGCTCGCGTCCTAATACAGGGTTTATAGTGGTACAGCTGTCGACTCTATTGTTACTTGTCGGAAGGGTTACATTGTTAAGATACATTGTTATCATATGAAGAAGGTTACACTATTAGGACACAACACTCCTCCCCCCTAGGATGAGACGAAGTCTCTCAGCCAAGATGGCTTATTTCGAACACGCTGGGGTCTCGGTGCGGGCTGCCCTGCCCCGGGTTTGCTACCTTCTCCTTGTCCCCTGGCTTCCTGTCCTGTAATTGGAGAGGGAGACTTGTTAGTGACTCGCCGCGGTTCTGCGGCTTTTTCGGGAGGTGTGTGTTTTATTTGGGAAGAACCGGGGGCACTGGGGGCTAACGAAAAACCCCTCTTCTCGCTTGGATGGGTGGGGGAACACTCCCAACCCCCCCCCCCGGCTTGGTAACGCAAAATCAAATTCGGGGGCAGCCGTCGCAAACTCCTCACTCTCTTCCCCGGAATCGGATAGAGCTGGCGTGTCAAAAGGATCTGAGTCGGGACCGCTGCTTCCCCCCCTTGTTTGGGACTGTTGCCCTTCGTTGTCTCCTCCTTGGGCTAAGCGGGTGGAGGAGAACCCTAACGCTGAGGCATTTTCTATGCCGTCCGTGGATTGCTTTCTGGGAACCCGGCTCCGGAGCTGATCTGCATGCCGCCTCCAGAGTAGACCGGTGCTCGTTTCCACCCGATACGACACTGGTCCCGTCTGTTCTACAACTCTCCCTGGTACCCAGGCTGGCCCTGCGCTGGCGTAGTTCCTGCAATGCACAGGATCGCCGGCGGCGAAACCTTTCGACACCGCTACCCCTACGTTCTTCCCTTTGTCCTCGACCCTCGTGGGGTCTAATCTAGTCAGAATCGTGGTCAGCTTTCTCCGCATCAGCAGCTCTGCCGGCGAGTAACCGGATGCCAAGGGGGTCACCCTATACGCTAATAAAAACTGACAAACTTGGTGATTCAGGTCCCCCGAGCCCATGCGCCGCAGCGCATCCTTTGTTGTACGCACCAGCCGCTCCACTTGGCCATTCGTGGCCGGGTGAAACGGCGCGGATGTAACGTGCCGAATGGCGTTTGCTTCCATGAATGCCCTGAACTCGGCGGAGGTGAAACAACTAGCGTTATCGCTGACCAGAGTGTCGGGTAAACCGAACGTGGAAAAGACTCTCCTTAGATGGCTAATAATTGTAGTGGCGGAGGACGTGCTCTTTACCGGAATCACCTCCAGCCACTTGGAGTACGCATCCACTACCAGGAGAAAAAGGGTACCTCGGAACGGGCCAGCAAAATCTATGTGCACTCTGGACCACGGCCCCCTTGCCGCGTCCCATTCCCTATGCGGGAGACGAGCCGCCTCCGGTCGGGAGCCCTGGCATGCCTCACAAGTGCCGATCATGTATTCTATGTCTGCGTCCAGCTGGGGCCACCAGAAGTAACTCCGAGCCAGCGCCTTGGAACGGACGATCCCCGGGTGGCTGACGTGCAACAGTTTGAGTACCCTCGGTCGCAGGGATGTAGGGACCACCACCCGTTGGCCCCACAAAAGGCACCCCCTCTCTAGGGACAATTCTATTTTTTCCCGAAAAAATGGGTCGAATTCCGTACTTGGGGAGGACGCCGGCCACCCCTTCTGTACCCATGAGCTTACTTTCTCCAGCGTTCTATCCCACCTTCGTCGCCAATTTAGTGTATGAGGACCAAGACACAGGAAACAGCCGCGGGCTGGTTTAACTCAGGTTTATTGCATGGTGGTCAGAGGGAACATGAGGTAATGGCGGATGCATAGCTCTATATATATACAGTGGTAAACATTCGAAAGTGGCTCCACGATAGCCGGTTGGCTATTGTCCGCGTGACATCATTGCTGGTCACGCCCTTCTTGTCCAGGTGTAGGTCGTGGCGGGAAAATCCGCGCTGTGGCTTTTGATGAGTATGGACCAAGAGAGCTTGGACGCTCGCTGCTGCCCACTGGTGGTTATCAGCTCGCGTCCTAATACAGGGTTTATAGTGGTACAGCTGTCGACTCTATTGTTACTTGTCGGAAGGGTTACATTGTTAAGATACATTGTTATCATATGAAGAAGGTTACACTATTAGGACACAACACAATCCTACAAGCTTCTGAAATCTTTTATTTTCTTGTGGTTTCCTCCCCCAATGGGTAATATAGAAATCTGTGGGTATTTTTAAGACCCTCTTCTTGGGTAGGACTAACTGTTGGCCTTTGAATGAGCTTTCTTGGGAGGGGGGATACTTAGAGCAGGTGCTCAGATTTATTTATTTATTTTATTTAAAATATTTCTATCCCACTTCCCTCACTCAAGAGTGACCCGAAGTGGCTAACAACATAATACAAACAAGAAATAAAACAGCCGCCAAGAGGACCAGAAGATGGAGGGGTTGCCTCCATCCCGCTCCCGTCAGAGATCTTCTAAGAGTGCGACCAATGCAGTCTCGGTACCATAACTGGGTCTGAATCCTGACTGAAATGGGTCCAGATAATCCGTATCATCTAGAGCCCCCTGGAGCTACCATGCCACTGCTTTCTCCAACACCTTCCCCACGAAGGGAAGGTTGGAAATTGGTCTAAAATTAGAAATAACAGTAGGGTCGAGCGATGGCTTTTTCAGGAGAGGGCTGACCAGCGCATGCTTGAAGGCTGCTGGAAACACCCCCTCCCGCAGTGAGGCATTCACCATCGCACCGACCCAACTGCCCATTGTGGCCTTGGCTGCTCTAACTAGCCAGGCAGGGCAGTGATCTAATAAGCAAGTGGTATCACGCACAGCTGCAAGGAGCCTGTCCACTTCATCAGGGGCAACTGGATCAAACCGATCCCAGATAATATGGCTAGACTCTGCTCCAGCCCTCTCCAGGCGATCCGTTTCCACGTCAGGATTAAACCCCGAACAGATGCGAGCAACTTTCTCTGCAAGATGGTCAGCAAAATCGTCAGCACAGCCCTGCCAGCCGGGTCCAGATTTGTCAGCAATCCTGTTTTGTACATATTCCTGTCTCTTTAAGAGATGAGAATAGAATTTCTCCTGTGTTGGGAGCTTCAGGCTGGAACAGGTTGCATAGTGAGGCAACACTGGTTTAAATATTTGCTTCACATGAAATGTAATTGATGTTTCTACTACCATTTATCTTCTTATTTATTGCAGTTGAAATAATTGATGTGCAGGTGCTGGTTCTGATTTATGGCTTCTAGGTATGCAGCAATGTACCAGTCCCTCCTTTTGGTAGTGCTCTAGGAATGTGCAGCCTAGCCAAGGCTGCACAAGTGACATGGCAGATGGCTCCCATCAACCACACATGCTTCAAGTGATGGCCACTGGCCTCTGTCTGTCCAAGGCATAGTGGAGATTAAAACTTTTGGACAGAAGTTCTAATGTAATTATTTCATATAATGAATGAAATGTCAAACTAAAATGCAGTGGCTAATTAAAGATCGCACAGATACAAATCCCACACATTTATTTGGGAGCCCTACTGTGTTGAAAGAGGGCCATGGTGGCTTAGTGGTTAAGACACTGAGCTTGAAGATCGAGAAGGTTGGTAGGTCATAAGTTCGAGACCTGAGTGCTGAGTGATGGAGTGAGCGTCCATCTTCTGTCCCAGCTCCTGCTAACCTAGCAGTTCAAGAGCAAGAAATTGCAAGTAGATAAATAGGGACCGCTTTGGTGGAAAAGGTAACAGCATTTCTTGTGTTTTGATGTCTAGTCATGCCTGCCACATGACCGTGGTTGAAAATGGAGATGAGCACCATTCCCTAGAGTCAGACACGACTAGCTTTCAAGCAAGGGAGACATTTACCTTTACTTTACTGTGTTGAATGTTGCTTACTGCTAGGTAACTGTGGGCTGTATTGCAGAGCTAGCAAATTTCATGTGTGAGCAGACAGCTAGATAAGATAGACACTAATTGATGTTCAAATTTAGTATTCAAGTTATAATATTGCAACATTGATATTATTCTTGTATGAAAGGCTGAGAAAAAGACTTCAAGAAGGCCACATACAGCATAGAAATAATCAATACAATACAGGGCTTTCTCCAGTGGAGATTGCTATCAAAAGAATAGAAGGATTTACATTAGAAATCGATCATCACCTGCCTGGTCGCTAATGCTGCATCTGCAAAGGTGGGTAGAGATCTAAATGTGCTGACTGGGTACATATGTCTAATATAGTTGGCATTTTTGAAATGGTAGCAGTGTTAGTCTGTGTTTCAAGCATATCAGAGTAAATAAAACACAAAGACAAAAAACGTTTGTCTTTTTGTTTTGTTTTCTCTCTGATGTGTCTAATATAGATTTACTGTATTTTGATACACAATTTGCAGTTTAATTGAATCGGGAAAGAAGGATAGGCCTCTAAGGCAGAGAAAAACTGGGCTGCGGCGTTCAAATACAGAAAACAAGACAGTCCATTGGTAAAGTTCGCCCTTGCTCGAAAGCCAGTCGTATTCGACGCTAGGGTTCAGTGCTCATCTCTGTTTACAGCCAAAGAGCCAGCGCTGTCTGCGTCTGCAGATGTTTCCGTGGACATGTGGCAGGTATGACTAGATACCAAAGTGTACGGAACGCTGTTTGCCTTCCCACCGAAGTAGCCCGTTAAGTGAAGGTTTCCCTTGCTCGAAAGCCAGTCGTATCCGACTCTAGGGTTCAGTGCTCATCTCTGTTTCAAAGCCGAAGAGCCAGCGCTGTCTGTTGCTGCAGACGTTTCCGTGATCATGTGGCAGGCATGACTAGACATGACTACCAACTACAAGGCATAGTGGGGATTCAAACTTTTGGCCAGAAGTTCTAATGTAATTATTTCATATACTGAATGAAACGTCAAACTAAAACGCTGTGGCTAATGAAAGATCACACAGACACGGAACGCAGTTGACCTTCCTATGGAAGTCGTCCCTATTTATCTACTTGCAATTTCTTGCTTTCAAACTGCTGGGTTGGCAGGAGCTGGGACAAAGACGGGGATCGAACTGCTGACCTCCGTCCTCCTGCCTTCCAGTCAGCGTCTTAGCCACTTGAGCCACTGCAGTCCATCCATCTACTTGCAATTTCTTGCTTTCAAACTGCTGGGTTGGCAGGAGCTGGGACAGAGACGGGCGCTCAAACCGTCGTGCAGCGCCCGGGCCTCGAACTGCTGAGCTGCCGCCTTCCAGTCAGCGTCTTAAACCACTTGAGCCACCGCAGCCCATATATATCTGCGCAAATCAGACAGGCGCTGATTGCGATGCTGAACGACAGATCCCGGTTTCGAGTACTACAACTCCCAAGCTGCACTTCGCCAGGAGAGCGGCCGCTGTGAACTAGTGAGGCAGTCATACAAAAGAAAAAACTACAACTCCCAGAGACGACCGAGGGACGCGCCCACCAATCAGCGCTCTCGCGCGTGGCGGCGGGGGCGTTCTCCTCCGCGCAGCCGGCGGCGGCGAGTGGGGTGGGGTGGTGGGGGGAAAGGCCGCGTCGGCGGCGCTGATCCGCGACCGACGGAGACGGCGGGCAGGAAAACGAGGGGGGAAAAAAACCTGTGGCGGCCCAATCCCCCCCTCCCCTTTTCCCCTGGGGGAGGTGACAACCTCTCTCTCACGTTCTCTCTCGGGTCCGCCTTCAACCTCGCCCGCCCCGCAGTATGGCTGCCGTGGGAGGTGGGCTCTCTCCTCGGCCGGGGGTGGGTGGGGGGCTAAAGAAAGGTCGTTGGAAGGGGGCGGGGCTGCGGAAGGGGGTGCGCTGTGGGGGAGGGGGGGAAGGGAGACCGTGTGGGAGAGGGAAGGGGGGGGGGGGAGAGGGAAGGATGAGGGCATCAGCAGCAGGGGAAAGGGGGCTCTCTTGAGTTGAGGGGAAACAGGTAGTACTGTAGTAGTAGCAGCAGTAGTAGTAGTGGCAGTGGCAGGGAAGGGGTGGGACGGGGAGAGATTAGCGCTTTCTGGGTTGAGGGGAAACAAACAGGTAGAAGTAAGTAGGAGTACAGTGGCTCAAGTGGCTAAGACGCTGACTGGTAGGCGGAAGGTCAGCAGTTCGATTCCCGAGTACTGCAGGACGGAAATGAGCTCCTGTCCTTGTCCCAGCTCCTGCCAACCAAGCAGTTCGAATTAGCAAGACATTGCAAGTAGATCAATAGGGACCTCTTCGGTGGCAAAGGTAACAGCGTTCCGTGCGCTCCGCTCCGGTGTCTAGTCATGCCTGCCACATGACCACGGAAATGCCTGCAGAAGCAGATGGCGCTGGCTCTTCGGCTTTGAAGCAGAGATGAGCACTGAACCCTAGAGTCGGATACGACTGGCTTTCGAGCAAGGGAAACTTTTACCTAAGTAGTAGTAGTAGTAGCAACAGCAGCAGTGACAGTAGTAACAGCGACAGCAATGGCAGGGAAGGGAAGAGATAAGGATGATGGGAGGGGAAAAGGTGTTTTCTGGGTTGAGGGGAACAGGTAGTAGATAGATAGATAAATCTTTATTGTCATTGTCCTGCACAGAACAACGAGATTGGGGAACAGGTAGTAGTAGCAGCAGCATTAATGTCAGGGAAGGGATGGGAAAGGGTGCTTTCTAGGTTGAGGGGAACAGGTAGTAGCAGTAGTAACAGTAACCGCAGCATCAGTGGCAGGGAAGGGGTGGGATGGGGAGAGATTAGTGGTTACTGGGTTGAGGGGAACAGGTAGTAGTAGTAGTTGTTGTAGTAGCAGCAGCAGCACAACAGCAGCAGCAGTGACAGTAGTAGCAGCTTTTGAAGTGGTAGCCGCGCTAGTCTGTGCAAGCATCAGAGAGCAAACAAAACAAAAGGCAAAAAATGCTGTGACACCTTAAATACTAACTCCTTTATTTTAATGTTAGCTTTTGTGGATCAAGTTCAAAAGGATTGTAGAGGTTGTTAAATTGAGATACAGTATTTCTTTTGTCCCCTCCCTTGTAGCAAATGCTCTGGTTAGTTAGAAGTATGCAGAGCAGTCACCAAATCAGCACATTTTAATTAAGGGCATAAAACAAGTGTGTTTATTTAGGAACAATGCTACATCGCTAAATGTTGGGAAATAAGATTCCATTGCGCTTGCAATGGGGCACCTGAGTAAACTTTGTGGGCTTTTGTGGCAAGTCTTTGTGGGTTCAGTGAGGAATCTTACTGTTAAGTTTGTCTAGGGTTACAGTTTCTGTTGTTCCTCACATGAGTTTAAAATTGTGTCAGAATGGGTTTAGGACTTAAAGAAAATGGTTAAGGAAGAGGAAAATACTGTCTTTGCTGTTCCTCTTGTTGCTGTCATGTATATGGTTTATAGTTGTTGTTGCTTAGAAGAATCTTTCCATCCTCTGTCTCTTGAAGAGAATGGGGAGTCTTGGAGTATGGTAAAAGAAACACAATAAGGGAGCTGGGGTCTAGGTGTACCCCATAGTTGTCATGGTAAGAATTGGAGTTTGAAAAGGTTACTACAGTTGAAATACTGTAGTTAGAAATGTGTATCTGTTGAGTTCAGAATTGTAAAGCTGCAAAGCCTACAAAATTTGTAGTGTAAGGAAGTCTTCATTGACAGAATTAGTGGATGCCCAAATCAGTTTTGATCAACCTGATGACTGTCAGATGTTTTAGACTACTCACCACACAAACCACATCCAGCATGGCAAGTAGTCAAGATTAGTGGGAGTTTTAGTACATGCCATCTGAGGGATACCCAGTTCAGGGACTCTGTGTTAAATGTATTGAATTGTCAAGCACTTTACCAATGGTGTGAGTACATTCAACATCTAATCATAAATCTCTGTTAATAGAAACATAAAACTGCAGAATCAAAGAGACCCAACTGTCATTGAATCCAATCCCCAGTGTGCACTACTTTTCTTTCCTTACAAGACTTGCTACTGAACATGCAGAAATTTGTGTGCTAGTTAATGGGATATTCCTGAGCATTGTTTGACTGCGAGGTTTGCTATATTCCATTACTGTTAAGAGGGTGTAAATGTGCTTGCCACATTTTTTATAGTGAGCAAAACCAATCTCAGTTCTCTGTAAGGACTTCCAGTAGTAGCAGGAATCTTAATTGGGATTCATGTTGTACTGGCATGTGTTGTTGCTCTTCTAGCTTGGCCAGTAACAAAACCCGATGTGCAGTACTTTCAAACACTTTATCTGTTTCTCTTGAAGTCCTGCTTGCTTGCTTCATTTATTTTAAAGTTTTGTACTTGAAAGGTTATCATTATAGTAGGCAGGCAAGCTTGGAGAATTCTTCATGCCAGGGTGATCTGGAAATTACAAGTTCAACATTTGCAGAAATTTTAACACTTCACAAATGCCAACGGGATTCTATCCATTATAGTAAAACCCCTCCTTAGGACCTAGAACATGGGCTCTCAACCTTTTAAAGCCGCAGGCTGGGTCATGCTCCCCCAGACAGTTGAGTGGGCCAGACTGGTGGTTCCCCCTGCCATAAACGCTGCCATAAAACATGTTTATGACAGCTGCGGGTGCATTTACGGCACATTTTCAGCTGTTTTCACCGCTTCTGCCCCTTCCAGCAGTGGTGGGAGCAAGGGTGGCAGGCCACAAGAAATGACGCCACAGGCCATATGTTGAGAACCCCTGACCTAGAATGTGATACAGTCTGTGGCAGACTTTGGGATGGAATATTAATATGTTTTAGGTTCCTTTTTGGCTTAAAAAACCAGCTTTTAGTGCTTATGATTTGTGAAATATTCTTTGTGTGTCATGATCCAGAAACACTCATTTATTGTAACCGTATACTAAGTCCACTTATGTCTCATCAGAACAGGGCAAGTTTTCACAAACATCCAATGGAACACCTTCTTCAAGCACAGCAAGTAGTTGGATGGATCCTTTCCATGCTTGCAGCATTCTACAGCAACTCAAAATGATGTATGACGAAGGACAGCTGACAGATATTGTAGTGGAAGTAGATCATGGGAAAACCTTTTCCTGTCATCGGAACGTTCTTGCTGCAATCAGTCCTTACTTCAGGTAGTCTGCACAGAGTTACAGGATTACTAATTTGCTTGACTGATATTTTGAGAGGAGTGTGATTTTGTAATTCTGTTGGTGCTTACATGACGGTTTTAAGCTGGTTTGATTTTCTGGCTTGTTCCAAATCAGTCAGCCTCAGTTATTGTTGCAAGTTAATTGAACCCAATGTGAGCTGCAAAGTTCAAATGTTGCATACTTGTTGCTACTGAGGATTTGCAGTGGTGTCTCTTTGTGTCTGAGAGAGTCCATTGTGTTCCACCTTTATCCTTACTAGTTCATTTTTTGATGGAATTTGGAGGAGTCCTTTCTTTACCCTAATTTTTTATCCGGGGGGGGGGGGGGGGGATATGACAAAAAGTCCCCCCCCCCCTATTTTCCTCTCAATTTCTGTTTGACTCAACTAGTCTGAAATGATTGTGCAGAGCTTTATTATGGTTGTTAGCTTCTCATAAAAGATTATGTTTGGTATGTAGAATAATGGTTCAGACATGCTGCGGTTTTCTATTGTTAGTTGTAATTATTTTTCACGGAATTGTATTTAAATATTTTTAATTGTTTTGCTATAATAGGGTAATTTATTTAATTCTGTTTTTATACTCATAATTCATTTTTATTGTACAGCACTTTTTATTATACTAGAATAGGGGTTGCCAACCTGCGGCCCATGGGCTGGCCCCGCCCATGGCACCATTTCATGTGGTCCGCCTTCGCCACTACCGGAAGCAGAAGTGGACATGTTTATGACAGCCATAAAACACACACACACATGCGTAAATGTGCCTGCGCCTGCCATAAACGCTGCTGTAAATGCACTCATGGCTGTCGTAAATGTGTTTACGGCCGCCACGGACGCATTTTACAGCAGCCACGGACATGTTTTACGGCAGTGTTTGCAGCTGGAGGAACCATGTGACTGGCCTATTCAGCTGTCTGGGACATGGTCCGGCCCATGGCGCGAAAAGGTTGGAAACCCCTGTACTAGAATATATTTATACTTGTTTTTTTGGGGAAAGGCAGAATACAAATCAGATCAATCAGTAATACAGAAAATTAGTAGAGGCACAGTTTAATCCCACATGCTTCCTTCTTAAAAGAAAAACAGTTATATTCAGTGGAAAATAGCCAGCAAAATGAAAATTTTATTTTATGAACCAAATATGACTCTACATTCCATCAAAACTCATGCAGCTTATATAGTAAATACCTGTGGCTGCTTGTTTACTTCAATCCTATAAATGCCAGCTCAGAAATATACCCTGTAGTGTTCAGTGAGACTTTCCTATAGATGTTTATGGATTTGCACATTTACTGACAAAATTTAACAATGGAGAAACCTTTTACATACAAAGTCATTTTTCATTACAAAGTGGTAGTATATTTGTGGCCTCTATAAAAATGTTTTTTCTAATTAAGTATGTATGTGTTTGTGTTCTGACCATTCTGGTCGATATTGTTTTATAGTTGTCCAGGTGTTACATTGCCACAGTCAGTATGCAATATAAAACAACACTGAACTTTTCAAGGTGCCAGAAACTATACAGCATAGACTAATGTCAATACCCCAAATTCTCTCCAAAGTTGTAAAATAGACTTTGATTACTATATGTTGCAATCTCTCCCCCAAGTACAGTAATAGGATGTATGCAAATGATCGATGATAATCAGCTGTTAGTGATTGTCATAAGAACTCAATAGAGGATGGTTGAATAAAGTCACCATTCTCTTGATTGATTAGTTTTCAGAGTACATTTCAATACAGCAAGAAGATTTAATAAAATTAAATAAAAAGCTTACTGTTGTAAGTGGTTCTTTGTTAGTAACCATGCCTTTTTTTGTTTCCTTTTGGTAGATCGATGTTCACCAGTGGCCTTACTGAGAGTACCCAGAAGGAAGTTCGGATTGTTGGTGTTGAGGCAGAGTCCATGCATTTAATATTGAACTATGCTTATACCTCCAGAGTAACGCTGACAGAGGCCAATGTCCAAGCTTTATTCACTGCAGCTAGTATCTTCCAGATCCCTTCCATCCAGGACCAATGTGCTAAATACATGATCAGTCATTTGGACCCCCAGAATTCAATTGGAGTGTTTATCTTCGCTGATCACTATGGGCATCAGGAGTTGCAAGTCACATCACAAGATTACATTCGTAAAAAGTTCTTGAGTGTCACCAAAGAGCAAGAGTTTCTCCAGCTGAAGAAAGACCAGCTCATAAGCATACTAGACAGCAACGACTTAAATGTTGATAAGGAAGAGCATGTCTACGAAAGTATTATAAGATGGTATGAACATGAGTCCGAGAAGAGAGAAGACCACTTGCCGGAAATTTTTGCCAAATGCATCCGCATGCCGCTTTTGGAAGAAGCGTTTATAGAGCAAATCCCTCCAATGTTTGCACAGGCTATAGCCCAAAACTGTGTACCAAAAGGACAAAGTAGTGCCAATGGCTATACCCAGCGGCTTGGAATGACCGCTTCAGAAATGATAATTTGCTTTGATGCTGCCCATAAACACTCAGGGAAGAAGCAAACAGTGCCTTGTTTAGATTGTGTCACAGGGAGAGTTTTCAAGCTATGCAAACCACCCAACGATTTGAGAGAAGTGGGGATTCTTGTCTCACCAGATAATGACATTTACATTGCTGGAGGGTACAGACCAAGCAGCAGCGAGGTCTCCATTGATCACAGAGCAGAAAGTGACTTCTGGATGTACGATCATTCAGGCAACAGATGGATTGCTAAGGCTCCTCTGCTTCGTGCCAGGATAGGTTGCAAGCTGGTTCACTGCTGTGGAAAACTGTATGCAATAGGTGGTAGGGTTTATGAAGGAGATGGACGCAACTCATTGAAGTCTGTGGAGTGTTATGATAGCCAAGAGAACTGCTGGACAGCTGTATGTCCAATGCCTGTAGCAATGGAGTTTCATAATGCTGTGGAATATAAAGAAAATATCTATGTTTTACAGGGTAAGATGTTTACTTTTTTGAGGAGCATCTGTAGTTGGAGTATTACACAAAAAAGGTATCTGAGTCATTTCTGTGAAAGATCTATCTTATGCAGTAAGTTTATTTTACTCCTATATGTAGGCAAAGCAAAATTTAGCCACTCCATAGTAAGTTGCTTGTTTTAATGATAATGCTCTAGTTAGCTATTCCAATGCTCAGTATTTCAGAACAGAATTCATTACTGCTCAGTAGAAAGAAAAATGCATCCCCTTATAGAATTGTCACAGAATTGATTTGAATGCTGTCTCTACCATGAAATATATGTGATGCCAGTAGACGTATTAGTAGCAGCACTGGTTATGCCATAGTTCATTGGTAGAACATTTTGTTGAGTAGGGTTTTCCACATATCTATATTTGCAACATCTATCCTTTTACTTCAGTATTAACACAAATTGGAATTATACAAATTCCTAAAGAGTATGGTGTTTAGATGACAATAACCAGTGTTGCTTGGTAGGAAATTAAAGAGATTGAAGGTAGTAAAAATTAGTATAGTGTTGCAAATGTTTTTGCAAACATAGGACCACTCTATCCCTTTGTGGCTCCTGTCAGCCTAGCAGTTCGAAAGCAAGAAATTGCAAGTAGGTAAATAGGGACCACTTCGGTGGGAAGGTAAACAGCGTTCTGTGTGCTCCAGTGTCTAGTCATGCCTGCCACATGATCATGGAAACGTCTACAGAAGCAGACAGCACTGGCTCTTCGGCTTTGAAACAGAGATGAGAACTGAACCCTAGAGTCAGATGCGACTGGCTTTCGAGCAAGGGAAACCTTTACTTTACTATCCCTTTGTAGAATTTGGTTGGAGCTGGTTATAAGTGGAAGAGGATTTGTTTAGATAATTTCAGTCTGAAGAGGATATTTCCTCATGGGTTACTTTCCAGGGATTGGCAGTAAATGGAATGAAAGACATGCAGTTCGAAAAATGCAGTACAGTATTTACAATTTAAAAGGTAAAAAACTCCATAGTATTCTTTAGCTAAGTTTTATTCATCTTTGTAGGTAAAGAAGTTCTTCAAGTGCAAATAGGAGGTCCTTACCTTGGGATGGTCTGATTTAGATTGGGATTGCAATGTGAGATTAGTAGTAAAGTCATTCCACTGTAGTGATTTTCAGAAATTAAATATCCCCCTCCCCCCCCATCCCCAATGGCTTCCCCATGACAGCCTTGAGACTTTCAAGGGGAGATTGGAATTTTTTATTTCTGAAAATTTGCTGTGTGAACAGCACCAGTATCCTGCACTCCCAGTATCCTTTTCATTGTGGACAGATTGGTAAAACTGTACTCATGGAACTCCCATGATCTTGTTTGCCATCTTGCAAGTCAGAGACGTCCCTCTTAGCTTTCGGGTGGTGGTGGTGGTTTATGCTCATGGAAGGAGGAATTGAATGCCTCCTTTCACAACTTTCAGAAAAGCCTCAAGACATAAAAGACAACATTGTGCAAGTAAGACAAGGAAGTAAATAGGTAGTGCATGAACAGGATGTCATCCTCTATGTTGCAAAATAGGTGTGCTGAGTCTGCAGTTCATCAGCATCTAGCCCAGGAGCCACAGGCATGGTTGCAAAAGTGGCATAACATGTCTTATATCACAAAATACCTTTTGAAGTCGCTGCATCAGCCATTTAGGGAAATTCATATATCGTTTTAGCTCATGTACTAGTCCATTTGCCCATGCAAATTGTTCTCTTTTAAAACTGGTTTAAATTCCAGGTATTTGCTTATCTCATAGTTTCAAAATATGTGGGCAAAATGTCTTGGGTTACAATTTGTTTTAAATGAAGTACATTTTGACTTGTTTTCTCTTCAGAGTAACTTTATCCCTCTCTTCCCAGATGGGCTGAGGGAAGATAAACCAAAAATACTTGCATTAAAACTATTTTAGCCATGATGAAACTATTGCTCATTTAATAGAATGAACTTTTTGTAATGGGAGTCCACTTGTTTATGGCTTAGTGGTTAAGATGCTGAACTTGACGACTGGAAGTTTGAGACCCAAATGCTGGACCACTGAGTGAGCTCCCATCTCTGTCCCAGCTCCTACCAACCTAGCAATTCAAAAGCAAGAAATTGCAAGTAGATAAATAGGTACCATTTCAGTGGGAAGGTAATAGTATCCCATGTGCTCCGGTGTCTAATCATTTCTGCCACCATATCCGTCAAGTGCGGCTCTGCAAAATATGGGAAATTACTGTGCATGTGTGGACGCGTATACTCAGTAACCTGTTTGTGCATGCGTACCATCGCCATGCATGCACAGTAGCCTGTAATCCTGGCCAATACGGGATACTTGACAGGTATGCCTGCCACGTTTCTGCGGAAACATCTACAGCCGCAGACAGTGGTGGCTCTTTGGCTGTAAATGGAGATGATTTGGATACGAGTGGCTTTCGAGCCAGGGCAATCTTTACCTGTATGTGTTTAGTGATACTTTAATGCAGGGGTTCCCAAACTTTTCACGCCGTGGGCTGGTCACATGGTTGAGCAGGCTAATCACATTTCTCCAGCCGGAAGCAGAAGTAAAACGCGCCTGTGCATGTGCAAACGCTGCCACAAACAAGGCAGTTTGACTGGAAGAATATTCATGTTGTCCTCATCTGCTACCACTGTGGCGTATGGAGTTGTTGTGTGTTTCCTCTCCGTATGTATATTTCTGTGAGATACTGACATTTCTCCTGTAAAATATAGCTTCTGCAAAGCATAATTTGCCATGTTGTCACTATGATGATAAGCACCATTCTTTTGTCTAACAGTAGTTTGTACTGGCTATAATTCTAGGAATAGCAACTCATAGAAGGATTTATTTTTATTTTATTTATTTATTTTATTTTAAAGTCATATTTATATGTGCCGCCCACTCAGGTAGAACCCGACTCAGGGCGACATTACAACAATTTCTAAAACACATAAAAACACTTTAAAAGCCCATATCCCACCCACTTTAAAAAGACCCACATCTCACCCACCCATCCCACCCCCTAGAAGAAGAAGAGAGTGTTCTCAATTGTTTACATGAGCCAGCAAGCGGTGACCGTGTTCCCATTCGGGCCCCACACCTGCCCTGCCAGCCAGGTCTTCAATCCTTTCCTGAAGGGCAGCAATTCTCTTTGAAGTCTTAGATCTGTTGGCAGGAGGTTCCAGAGGGTTGGTGCAGACACGGAGAAGGCCCTCCTTCGGGTGCTGGATAGATGTGCACCCCTAGTTGATGGCACTATTAGTGAGCCCCTCCGGTCCGCTCTGGTTGGACGGGCAGACACTCTTGGGACGATGCGGTCTCTAAGGTATTAACACAATAAGGTAGAACAAGTGGCTGAATCTGCAAACACCATCTCATGGTTATGTTAATACATTGCAGTGCTTTACCAATGATTTCAATATGTTTTCAATACTCCTTTGTTTACAGCTATCATTTGTAAATACATTCAAGTGTCAAGCATGAAAGAGATTTCTTGGCTAGACAATGTTATTGGACAATGGCTTTGCTTTCAGTCTCAGCTGAAGCTAGCTGATTGTTTTGCAGTGACTTTTAATAAACTGCTATTCAAACCTCCTATTTAAACTACAATGTACATGCTCTGTGTTTCCTTTTTTACCCCTACTTAATTATTTTAGCATTGTACTCACTTGAAATTTCACATCTTGCCACTTACTGGGTTGTCTCTTAAATTTGGAGAGAGTGAGTTTGTGCCAAATTCTTTTAATAGAGAAGGAAAGCACCATGTTTGCTCTACTTTTAGTAACTTATATCAAGTTCTTTTCAATACCAGACAGTATGAATCTGTTCTCACTGACTCTTGTCGAAGTGATAATTTTACTGTGTTCTTCTAGATATCTCTTTTAGGATGTTCATATACAGCTTAACCCACTGAATTGTTCAATCCGACATGGTAGCAATGTCAGCAGTTCTTTCCCCAACATTGATACATCACAATATATTTTTCAACACATTAGGCCATTATCAATAACTGGGGCTTATTGTCTACTTTATTCTCTTAAAGCAGTCCATCTGACCTTACCAGTCCACATGCAAATCTCAAATTTCAAATGTGGTTGCAAGTAAATTATAAAATCCAGTTGTGCACTTGAGCCTGCAAAAGGTAAATGATGTAACTTTCATCTGAAGTTGCCAGCCCAGATTTGCCATGGGCTATGCTGGAGTGCTCGTGTGATAGAAAAAGTCACCATAGAGCAGGGATTCCCAAACTATGCCCTACAGGCTGGATCCGGCCTGCAGTGTCTAATAATCTGGCTCATGCTGCTCCCGGAAGCAGAAGTTGCTTGTGTATGAGCCAAACGTTGCCGTAAATGCGCCCGCTGCTGTCGTAAAAGAGTTATATGACAGTTATGGATGCATTTATGGCAGTATTTTGCACATGTGTGGACACATTTAACTTCCACTTCTGGTGGCAGCAACCACGTGACCAGCCAGCCCGCTCAACCATGTGACCGGCCCACGGCCTGAAAAGTTTGGTCACCCTGCCATAGAGAATAACATTGTTACTACAAATTAATAGATTTTGTGTTTTTAGAATTCTTATGCAAGTGATACGTAGTTTCTGAAATTAATATTTTCTTTATGTCATCAAGTGAAAGTACTTCCCCACTTCCCCTTTCACTTCAGAAACACTATGTAGAGATCTGATTTTCTCATTATAGTACTAATTTGATAACAGCTTACAGTTTATTCGTATAAAGGCTTCCAGTAAGATTCATTGGCTGAACTCCTGTTGCATAGCACATTGACAAATAGAATGTGTCCATTGAATCAGTGGGGATTTAGTTAACTTCTTTGGCAGTTATTCTAATTCAGTGAGTTTATTCTAGTTGCAATTTACTTTGCTAAACAGGATTGAATCCTGTGTGTTGTAACTATACCTCACTTAGATATGAATTTAAGAATATACTGTAAAAGCAGTAGTTACTGAAGATTAACCCACAGAGCTGCTCTGTAGTCAGTTCCTTTAGTTCGATCTAGTGTTAGAAATATTAGCTAGCAAGGATGCCGCCCAGGGTACCTGCAATTGTATTCACAGTTTTCGAGGAGGCTCTGTCTGTGTGCCCCTGCTCTGTACTAAAAGTCTAGATAAGATTAAGAAAACCAGAAGGCGACATTTATTATTCTGGAGTTCGTTTGGTGTTATTTTTCAGGAAAGTATTTAACAGGTCAGTTTCATACATACTTTTTACATTTTCTCTTCCTTTCTATTTGTAGGGGAATTTTTTCTCTGCTATGATCCTCGAAAAGATTACTGGGGTTTCTTAACTCCCATGACTGTGCCTAGGATCCAGGGTTTGGCAGCTGTCTACAACAATTCCATTTACTATATTGCTGGAACCTGTGGGAACCATCAACGTATGTTTACCGTAGAGGCCTATGACATTGAATTAAACAAGTGGACTCGAAAGAGAGACTTCCCATGTGACCAGTCCATTAATCCATACATCAAACTTGTAGTCCTCAAAAATAAACTTCATTTGTTTGTTCGAGCTACTCAAGTCACTGTTGAAGAACACGTCTTCAGAACCAGCAGGAAGAATTCTCTTTATCAGTATGACGAAGTTACTGACCAGTGGCAGAAAGTGTATGAGACCCCAGATAAGCTCTGGGATCTTGGACGTCACTTTGAATGTGCTGTTGCTAAATTGTATCCACAGTGTCTTCAGAAAGTTATTTGACTTTCCCCTATTCCTTTCGTGGGTAAAAGGCCTTAGTGACTTTGGTATTTAATGCTAACATAAAAATCGGTTTTTAAAGGGGGAAAAAATCTGTCACCATTTAATATAAACTGAAGTGGATGGCTTTGGGGGTTTTTTAACATGGGGATGGGTGCTCTTTAAAGGTTGCAGTGGGGAGAAGGGAATTGGTGGTTTAGTTCTTTAGGATGTTTTCCTGTGGAGTTAGGAGGGGTTACAAAGTGCAATTATCAGCATTTTCACTGCTTGAGTTATTTCATCATGTTGTTCTAGAGTGATAGTTTGACTAAAAGCAAGAATGGATGAGTGGGGCAACTATGCACTGCAGTGAGAGCAAATCTAACACATGTTAAAATGAGGAGAGCAAGTTTGAAGTGACTTAGTTAAAATACGGGTAAAATCTGAGGCAATATCACTAGTTTGCTGTTTTAGATTCAGTGAAGCTAAGTAGACAATATCCAGTCCTTATACTTCTTCCATGTGTATAATGATACTGAAATATTTTTGTTTATACGTTGTGGTACTCTATGAAGAAATAAATATTTGCAGCAAAACATAAGAACATGCCACTTGGGTCAAAAAAGAAGGCCTACTTCAGGTGGCTGTATTGCTTTTCCTCTGTGAGTTAAGTGTTTGTAAGCTGCTCTAAATTATCCAGTAGCGTCATGAGAGTCATTTTCTGCCAATTAAATGTAGAATTCCCAAAGCAATTGGTCACTCCATTAAGGGCTTAAACCCAATGGTGCTAGTACATTTTTAATACTTGTAAACATGAGATGGTCAAATGGGATTGCTAATTGAAGGTAGCTGTTTGGTATTAATATATCTGAAGGGTTGAACATGTATTTGCTGCTTTGTGTCCAAATCCCTGTTTTATTTGAACTTGTAGAACTACGGCTTATGGTAGAGGGGAGATTGGGTGTGTTTCCATCTTTTAGAAAATTAAGCACTCAATACACTTTTTGTCTATCCTCAAGTAATTCTGATCATATAGTTTGAGACATCTCCTGTCTGCCCCAAAAGGGCTATATTGTGCTATATTCTTATGCTTACTTACCATGGAGTGGCTCTGTTGAACATGGAATGACTTATTAGCTAAAACCCTGTTGTGTACTTGTGCCTGCAAAAGGCAAATGATGTAATTTGAATCAAATTTTGGAGTTCATACCTAGCTGCTAGTTTGGCACATGGCCACAAATTAAAGTGGGGACTTATTAATTGCCAGCAAGAAGCTTCTCCAAGTTACATTGTTTGCCTTCTGCAAGTGTAATTAAGCAACAGATTTTGGCCATTTCCACATACATAGGAGTACACTGTGGTGCAGCTGACCATTGGTATGTTAGCCAAAATCTATTTTCTTATTCCAGCTAGAATAAATCAATTAAATACATTGCTGAATAGTTGGTGAAAATTTACACCAATCCCTTTGCTTCAATAACTGAAATCTAGTAGTAAATCCCAACTACAATAGGTCTATTCAATCAGTGCAACCTATGATGTTGACTAACCAGATGCCCATTGATTCAATGCACCTCTTCTGTTTGTGACTTACTAATAGATTTAAGCCATTCATTCTGCTTTCATTGGGACTAGCTGTTAGATTTAAGTAATAACACTAGCTGACATGCTGATTCATCACCTTGTGTTCTCTTCTGCAGCCGTTCTGAAAAGTGTTTCATGTGCATTATTCTTATAAAGCAATAATTGATGCAGTCCATTTAGGATAAAACTGTTTTAGATGTTATCAGTATACCTGAATTCTCCTACCTTTTGCTTGGCCACTTCAATTCTATTTGTTTCTGTGGTAATGTGAACATTTGCACCACTGAAGATTTTTTGGGACCCAAGGATAGTTAGTTTTAGGAAGCATAGACAGTTACTTTTCACAACAGAGTAAAAATCCAGTACATTGTGACAATAGCTGTAAGAATATATGGAAGGGAATGAGTAAGAATTTTTTGTGTTCCACTTCTTTCTCTAGTCTATGATGGATCTAAAAGGTTAAAACTGTGTTTTAACTAGTGCGTTTTATTTATTTATTTTTGGCCAAGAAGTAAGGGAGCACAATTGTTGAAAAACAATATATGCCTGCTTTCATCTTAGTTCAGTTTAAAGTTTTGCTCTAAAGAGTTATATCCAAGAATGGTCACTGCATTGAACTTGATATCAAGTCAGAAAACTTAAATTAAATTTAGAGTTGTGTTGGTTTATTAAACAGAATTACATCCCCAGTAATGTTTTGTGTAAGTATGATCCCAGTTGACCTTTTGTGTTTCAAATCTTGCACAATGTATTGAATACAACTGTGAAACTACAAGGATACTAAAGGCTCATTCTATTACATACCTCATATTTTAGAAATTCAGCAAGTAGCTTTTTTCTTTTGGCTTCTTCATATACTGTGTTGGAGTATAGTAGGTTAGGCTACTAGTATAGTAGGCTGAGATAAAACGTCTGTGAATATCTGACATGATGTGGTTAATTTCCCTTTGTTTTGCCATATAATGGTATTCAGATATCAGGCTTTAAAATAATATCTTCTGAGTAGCTGCAATTCCATTAATGTTTTTCTTCACCTGCTGTTTATGAGGACCGTAAACATTTAACTCTTCTCTCAGCAGCACTTGTCTGCTTTGTAAATTGCAAGATTGCATAGTGAAACGGGAGTGCCGTGTCTGACCTTGCACCAGCCTCTCTGTGCAACCAGCTGGAGGTGTAAATGGGTATTGCACTGCATCTGAATGTAACACAGAGAAAAGTGAGAAGACCAGTTATCATAGGATTATCCCTAGGACTGCAGTCCTCAAATAGTCTCCAATGCACGGTCTGATGCACTGGATGAACATGAGTGCTACCTTGCGAGTGAGTTTTAGTGCTTCTGTGAATGAAAGGCTAAGGATGCATTTTTTAAATAAGTTGGTTTCCTGAAGTTGCTGGATTGTTCAGTTGCTTCCATGTATTTTAACATTTCTTACTCCTTAGTTGGCTAAATAGGCGCTGTTGTAAGCTTCTTGGCTGCAAACTTTCTGAAGCACCCTCCCTTAAATGTTGAATAAGAGGTTTGTTTTTTGCTAAAAAGATGTTATGTATCTTTCAGTCAAGTTCAGTTGAGAACCTTTTACAAGAGTTGTTGCTGCTTTTTGACAATCTTCTGTATTTATTTAGTAGAGACATCAATTTAACTTGAAATTTAAGAAATTAGAAATTAGTGAGTTGCCCTGTCATGTGATGTATAGAAATACTGTAAGCTGTGGTTAATTCTGCAGTAGGTTTGTTCTTATTTTTTATTTTTTATCTGCACTAAATACAAAGAACTTTGTCTAAAACCATTCACACTGGGATGGGGGGTGGGGGTAGGGTGGGGTGTCAAGGTTTAATTGTAATGTCCTTGAAAGAAGACTCTTATGTTTTTTGCCATGGAGGTGGAATACATTGAGTCTTGTGCATGAATAATTATTTAAGCAGTGATAATAACCAAGGAACTTTAGTTGTTTACATGTTTCTAAATTATCCAGTGAAAATTTGCTAGTGTAAACTTGTTTTTGAAAAATCTTATTTTAAACAGCCATGTGCATATTGAGAACACTAAGAGTACTATCATTGTGAATTGTAGTAACCCATGCAGGGTCATATATGTTATTTCTGCCCATCTCCCCCCTTGTTGTTCTTATTTAGCTTTTGGAGGCCTCACTCTTCCAACCTTTATCCTTTTTTTATTTCGGAAGCAGGACTGGAAAACTGCTCCTGGTTTTTACTCTAGTAGTACTTGTTGCTTTGAAGGGACACTCCACCAGGTGCTGCTGTTGCCTGTTATCTACAGCCTTGCATACACACCATGGAAATGAAGTAGGGCTTTGCCTCATGGGTTGCTTTGTGAATGCCACAGCCAGCCGCGTTCTGTATACAGTGTGTGTGCTGCTCATAACATCAGAACTCCCTTTGTTCCAAAACCTGTTAAGGAATGGCACCAGATATTCAGTGCTCAGGTATGACAGTAAGAAGTACTGTAGTCCTCCGAGGGCAAATGTGTGGATTTTTAAACATTTTGCCATGATTGCACAATTTTGCATTTTTACTTAATGTCATGCTAATTTTTTCTTACAATAAATCTGTTGTTCAAATATAGCTCATTTCAGGGCTGCTCTTGTCTTTATTTGCTTGTGTTCAATTTGTATATGCATTATGGAAAGCTGTACTATAAATAAACATTCAAAATATG
This sequence comes from Bradypodion ventrale, assembly GCA_035047345.1. Classification (NCBI taxonomy): domain Eukaryota; kingdom Metazoa; phylum Chordata; class Lepidosauria; order Squamata; family Chamaeleonidae; genus Bradypodion; species Bradypodion ventrale. Next base: position 324,235,768 of record JAWDJE010000002.1, on the reverse strand, counting down.
TGTCTGCTGAAGACATGTTTGTAAAAACCTGGCTACACTAACTCTCCCACTTTGCAGTTTTTAAAGCTCTGCTTCAAGAGAGCACCTGGAGTCTCACAAGCAAGATACCACACAACATGCAACCCATGGTGGAATTTAAAGTGATGAACTGGGTCAAAATTTTCTAGAAACAGACTCTGGAGGTGTTACTTTGTTACGGCATAAACAACAAAGTATTCTGTTACAATTTTTGGTTTCCACCGGTTTGTGTGAACTGCCCCCAAATTTCAGTAATACTGTATAATGAATGTTCCCTATAACATAAAAATCGCATAACGAAAAGGGATTTTTTTTTCAAAAAATGGTGCCCCACATAATGATTTTTCCTATGGAAAAAAATCGTACAATGAATATTCAATGGGGAAAAACGCTTAGCGAAAAAATTGTATAGCGAACAGCCCCATAGAACGAATTAAAACCGTTATGTGGGGTTTTACTGTATTTCTAATGTTATTACTTATTTATTATCTTTGTGTCTTACAGGGAACATAAAATACAATTTATGCTCAACAGAACTACTGTATTATAATTATCAGCTCTTGTGGAAGTATTTGCTGAAATCCAGTACTTGTATTAATGTTTATAGATTATAATTCTCCTCTTCACATGCAGCAGTGGATTGTAACCTATAAAAGTTCACATCAACATGAATTGGTTTGTCTTAAAAGTGCCATATCTGGCCAGTCTTACTTTCCACTTCAGCAGCTGTGCAGTAGCTTCCCTTTAAGATTTTCTTTGTCTCCATCACTGGAACTATTTTCCTGGGGAGTGGAGCTATAATATAACATCTGGCTCTATAATGTCAAGACTTAATAGAAAATTTGTCAACACAATCGTTTTTCACGTTTGTGTTCCAAATGCAGATGCTGAAGAAATCAAAATCTCGTATAGAACTATCCAGAAAGAATCACATACCAAAATAGAATATGCTAATAGGTGGCAGGAATGCAGAAGTAAGAAATTAAGCAGAACCAAGTAACAATGGAAAATTTGGTCTAGAAATCAGTGGGGAGGTCAAAAGGTAACTGGAATAACAGGCATGTTTGGCGGAGTACAAAATGAAGCAGAGCAAAGGCTAATAGAATTTTGTCAAAAGAATGCACTGGTCATAGCAAACACTCTTCCAACAATCGAAGAGGCGACTTTATACATTTATTTATTTATTTATTTATTTATTTATATATCTCCCTCCTGGTGGGAACACCACTCAGGGCAGCTAACAACATAAGAGGAAAAGGGAAGGGGAAAAACAAATAGAAATCTATACCTATAAATCCAGACGTTAACCATTGGAATTCGGCATACGCTTCCGTACCTGCCCACACTATCCTGTACTGAACATCCTGTACTCGCCCAAACCTGGCCCACAGAGTACTGCAGAGTTGCCGAAGCCGGCAGTGGGGCAAGAGCCCCACAAACGGGAACAAAGGGAAACAACTTCAATTCCCAACGTCCTCTGCGCCACACCGCGCCTCAGCCAATCAGGCTGAGAGGCGTGAGCAAAAAGAACATTGGGAAACGCGGCACGCCCAATTGAAATCGAGCTGCAGGAAAAACCCGCAAAGAAAAGACAAAACTCCCAAGTGTCAGCATCCTACGTGCCGTGAGCACTTCAGCCAATCAGGCTGAAGAGCACGAGCGCGCAGAACGCTAAAAAATCCGGCACACAAAAAATAAACTAAAAACACTCCGGCCTCCCGCAATGGGAGCGCAAGTCTGCCACAGGCGGACGCAGCACCTCGCAGCCTCGCAAAACAAAAAGCAAATAAAAACCACGGCGAGACCAACGTCGGACTTCTTTCCTGAAGCAACGGGGAGAAGAGGGACTCCCTCTCCTCCACACTACCCTGCCGAAGACACGGCGAGACCACCGCCGGCCTCAAGGTCAGTTGAGCCGGGGTGGAAAAAATACCACCAGCAGGCAACAGTTCGTCAGGGGAAGCACCCTCCCTGGTGAATGACTGGCTGCTGCCTTGATACTTCCGACCCCACTGTTTCGAGAACTAACATGAAACAGCGGTAGAGGTCATACAAAAGCAGCAGCCAGCAATCCGCAAGGAAGAGCACTACCCCTTACGGATCGCAGCATGCCGATCTCTGGTTAGGTAAGCCAGGAGAGAAAGGAGACAGAGAGGAGAGAACCATCGTCAGGCAGATAGCTCTTCTATGCCTCCTCTTTCTCCCCGACCTACCTAATGAACCTTACCGGGGAAAGAGCGAGCTGACTGCTGGCTCCTCCTTTTCCCTATTGCTGCATCAAAACCAAAATTTGAAGCAGCAATGGGGAAAAGAGGAACCAACAGGCAGCCCGTTCTTCACGCAAAAATACACAACAACAAAACCAAACAGTTACCAAAAATGCCAAACACCAAAATTAATAAAATAAATAAATAAATAAAAATGCATTAATAAACAAAAAAGTAAACAACAAAATCCACATACAAAAACATCCACAATACCAGAAAAGCACAGAAAAAACACCTAATTACAACACGAAAATACCTAACTCTAACAACACAACTACCACAAATTACACAAATAAACACCAACGAAATCACAAAAATGAAACAAACCAGAAATAAACTAACCAATTTAACAAGTCTAAAACTCAACCAAACCACAAAAGAACAAACAGAAACACCTCCCAGCCCACCACCACAAAAACAAAACAAAGAAAAAACCCAGAAGAACCCAGAAGAAAGAAAACCGGAAAACTCACCAGAACGTCCTCCCTCCATGACCGGAACAGAAATGAGGAAACAAAGACTACTTACTGGAAGAAGCCCCACCTAGAGGCCAGGAGAGAAAGTACAAGTGAAACAAAAAAAGGACCAAACACTATTACTAACAGCCCCAACTGCAGGCCGGAAGATTAAAAACAAGTCAAAAAGATTCAAAGCAGCCCTCTTACTAACAGCCCCACCTAGAGGCCACAAGTGTAAAAACAACTTTAAAAAAAGAATAAATCAAACGATTACAGAATAAAAATTATGTTAAATAAAAAAAAATAAACATTTGTAGCATCCTCTGTTTATTTGTTACTCAAACCCCCCCCCCAAAAAAAACCCCAAAACAAAACATCTAGACACAGTTTATAACAGCCCGGCAACGCCAGGCAACCTATGCTAGTACAATATAAAACAATTAAAACATCAACAGTTAAAAACATTACCCCCAACCCCCCAGCTAAAATCCACATTAAAACACATAAACTCCTAATAGTCATTAAAAAACAGCCCTCTCCACCCACGACCCACATGACCAGATGGTCAACCCTGAAATCAGATTGATTATGTAATCTGCAGTCAAAGATGGAGAAGCTCTATACCAGTGATGGTGAACCTATGGCATGCATGCCAGAAGTGGCACACAGAAGCCTTTCTGTTGGCATGCACACCATCCCAGGCATGCACCGCCCCGCCCAGCTGGCACCAATGGCAGCACCGCTTCCAGGTCTCTCCACCAATGGGAAGGCGAGAGGGAGGCTGAGATCCCACCTGGGAGGTGGTCGAAGGGAAGAGGTGAGGTGACTAGACACCCCTAGGAGGCAGAGGCGGTGCATGTGTGGAGGGCATGCACATGTGTGGGGGAACCCATGGGGGGCTTCTGCGCCTATGGGGGGAACCCCTTGGGAGGCCTGCACACCCATGGGGCCATAGGCATCTGTGGGGGGAACTGTGGAGGGGAGCATGCATACTTGCAGGGGGGAACCCGCAGGGGGCATGCACACCCATGGGGGATGTGGGAACCTGCATAGAGGGAGAGTGCACCCACAGTGGGGCAGGGGAACCCGTGGGGTGGGGGAACATGTGGGGGGGGGGGCATATGTATTATCTCAGGAGGTGGTGAGTGCACTGCTTCAGCACTGGAGGCCCTCAAGAGAAAATTGGACAACCATCTGTCAGATCTGCTTTGATTTGAATTCTTGCACTGAGCAGGAAGTTGGGCCTGATGGCTTCATAGGCCCCATTAAACTCAATTATTCTATGACATTTCTAGGAAAGTCTTGCTCCTCTATTTATTCCCTTGTGAAATGAAACTGAGAAATGTCTTGTGCCAATTCAGAAGATGCTTTTTCTCTTCCTGGTGTGTCTTTGGGAGGCCAACCTGGGCAGTTACCTTCTGAGAAACCACAACTGTATAATTTGGCATGTGATTCAATAAAGTGAATCATCCTCAAACTCTGGCTTTGTGCCAGTGTAATATAGTATGGGTGGATGAGCCCTTTTAGGTGTCCATCATTACAATAAAGCATGCCATGCAAAATATTTGATGGGCACTTCACACAAGGAATGGATGGAGTAAGGAGATACAGTGGAGGAAATGCAAGTGGAAATTTATTTATTTAATTCAATTTATATTGCTGCCCTCTCGCTTGGGTGACTCCGGGCGGCTCAGAAATATAAAAACATCATACAACAATAAAATCACAAGAACCTTACTTAAAAAACTATTAAAACATTTAAAATATCAAAATACCCTCCCCAAAACATTAGATTTAAAAACTGAAAGCCCAGGTGGTTCTCATATAAGCCAGCGCGGAGTGGCTACCGCACCAGCAGGACCCCACACCTGTGCAAGCCAGGTTTTGAGCTCTTTCCTGAAGGGTAAAAGCTCTGTCGGCAGGAGGTTCCACAGAGCTGCAGCAGATGCTGAAAAGGCCCTCCTTCTAGTGCTAGAGAGGCGAGCCTCTCTAGCCGATGGGACCATCAGGGAGCCCCTCCGGTCTGCTCTGGTGCGATGGGCAGATGTCCTTGGGGTGACGTGGTCTCTTAAGTACACTGGTCCACTACCATCATAATGGGCCCAACAGCAAAATGAGCAGAAGAGGAATCACTTCACTCCTGTGATTCCCAATGGTCATGGAGGAGGAAGAGGCCATGCCAGATGGACCGGCTGTGAAGGCGCATCTTGTCAATAACCTCAAGGTTGTGGCAATCCACTGCAGTCCCAGTGTCAAATCCTGCATGTCTTATTTCATACATGCCGCAGGAGATGGCTTCATGATCACAATATGTGGGTCACTTCATGGCAAGCTGGGATCCACTTTAAGCAAATTAACGCTAATGGCATTTTTCCTGAAAATGGCTTTCGGGGGTGGGGATGTATCACGAGTAGCAGCCAACGACGATGACAGTATGTCCAAGGGCATGACTCTATTAGATCATTATCTTTTACTTGCTCCTGGCTTTTTGGTGTGGTAATGTTATGTAGACACAGGCATTTCTTTGCATGACTGACCTCTTTATTTACCCAAAATTATGTCCTCGAAGTACTGTATTTACTTGAAAAGAGCAAGTGCAACACAGTTGGACAAAGATTCCTTCACCCTGAACCAATAAATCACCGGACTAGTTATGAATGTCTATACTTAAAGCTACCACACATATAAGACCCCAGCTTTCCCTTCCTTCAATGCTTCATCTATTGAGATTTATCTCCCTACCTGGAGACTTGCAGAAGCCTAGCAACAACTTCAGCCAGCACCCTGAGACCTGAAACCTAGTTGGCAATATTTTTCTTTTTCCACATATTTTAAACTGCTTTATCTCATGTAGCTTCTCACACCACACCCTACAAAGTAACTTTCTTCTTCACTACTTCACCAGCATCACTGATGGTCCCATTACGATCAAGCACAAAAGTAATCTATCTTGGCTTCGCAGTAACTTCAATACAAATTAGTTAATCTGTTGCTTCTTTTGTTTTACAACCTAAATCTCTGTGATTTTATCTTCAGCTAGTTATGAGGCAGCCTTTGTTGTTACTTTTTCAATATTTGCATAAGGGAATTTATTTCTTTTCACTCCTCTATTGGAGTATTTAGCTAAGTATTCTTTATTCTCTGTCATTCTGCCTCAACACACCATGCCTTGGGTGAATTTATAAAATCTGTCACTTGCAGCAGCTCTTATATCCCATACAGTGGTACCTCATACAACACTTTTAATCTGTTCCATGGGGCTCATTGTTGTATGAAATAATTGCTATATAATACATGCATTGTATAGTGATTTCCCCATGGGATGCATTGTACAACTTTTTTTTTTTGCTAAGTGGTTTTTCCCATTGAAAAATCATTTTACGATTTTTTTCCTTGGGGAAAATTGTTATGTGGGACACCATTTCCCCCCCAAAACCTAATTGCTATGTGATTTCATTGCAATACGGGGCAATATCCTGTGCCCGTGGTAAGCCACCTTCTTGCTTCCTTGCATGGAAGAAATTGCTTCGCAAAACTTGACCTTGCCCAGGCTTACCAACAATTGACTGTGTCTCCTGCTGCTTTCATAGCCCAGACCATAGTAATGCATAGTGGGGCATTTAAGGTAACTAGACTACAATTCGGGGTGAATGTGGCTCCCGGAATATTTCAATCTCTTGTAGAACGTATTTTAAAAGATTTGCCCGGTGTCCTGCCATATTTGGATGATGTCCTAAGGACACTGTCGAACTAGCGGCTAGGCTCGATCGAGTCCTCTCACGTTTTGAGAGGGCCGGTCTACGTCTCAGAAGAGACAAATGTGTATTTTTGGCACAGGAAGTGGAGTTCCTGGGGTACCGAATTACACCCCAAGGTATCATGCCCTCTGACTCCAAGGTGGTGGCCGTGCGAAATGCACCCAGGCCAAAATGTAAAGCCAAATTGCAATCCCTTCTAGGATTGTTAAACTTCTATCATGCTGTTCTCCATCGCAAAGCCTCAGTTGCTGAACCATTACACCGGCTTCTTAAGAAAGATACTGTTTGGCACTGGGGCCATTGCCAGGAGAAAGCATTCCTAGAACTTAAAAGGCTGCTATCTTCGGATGCTGTATTAACTCATTTTGATCCTAACAAGGAAGTTGTACTTGTGTGTGATGCACCCCCTTTGGGCCCTTTGGGGGTGGGAGCTGTGTTATGCCATGTACTAAATAATGGGAGGGAAGCTCCCATAGCATTCTATTCCCATTCACTCTCAAAGCCTGAGAAAAATTACGCTCAGACAGATGGGGAGGAGTTGTCAATCGTGGCAGACACTAAGAAATTCCACGATTACCTTTACAGAAGACCTTTTACCATCGTAACTGACCACAAGCCCCTCCTTGGAATCTTTGTGAACAGGAAGCCCATGCCTCAAATTCTGTCCCCAAAGATGTTGCTTTGGGCAATTTTCCTAAATGCATATGATTTTACTTTGGTGCACAGGCCCGGCAAGAACATCAGCCACGCTGATGCCCTGTCATGTTCTCCACTGCCAGGGGTCAGGGAAGCCGATTGCGAGATCAAAAGCGACCACCAGGTCCTTATGATTAAGGCTTTCGACTCGCCCCCAGTCGTCCCCTCAGATATTTATTTATTTATTTCTGCGCATTTATATCCCGCCCTCCTGGAGGGTACACCACTCAGGGCGGCTAACAACATAATAAAAATTACAATAAAAACAATAAAGCAACAATAATTAAAACAGGTCTAACAACCCCAATTAAAACCAACATTATTTATTTATTTTTTTATTTATTTGTTCGATTTATACCCCGCCCTACTCGACCAGGGCCGACTCAGGGCGGCTTACAACAGATAAATCAAATACAGTATAACAAATGGAATACAATATAACAATATAAACAATCACCCAAAATACAATAGCATACAATTGCAAATTACAAATTACAAAATTACAAATCAGTACAAAATAAATATACCATAGAATCACGACGTAACAAAGCAAAACTTAATGTACTTAACAATGTACAATATACCAACCCCCCACCCCCACCCCACCCCACCAACATCTCAGACAGTGACCAGAGACACCAAAGAAACAAGCCTTACCTGCTTTCAAAACCCAGCAGGACGACAAAGTTGTAGACCCGCATAGTCCCGTCGCCCTCCATCCCAATGCAGCTGGCTCCAAGCAGTGGCCATGGCATCAGCTGGAACTATGTTAACGATGGCTCCTGTCATCCTATCTGCAGGGACGACCACTATCTGTAACTCCCAGGGACGACCAGACCAGAGAGAAAACCAAGCAGGCCGGGCCAGGAGAGGAGCGTTGCACCTTTGCTGCGGAGATGGTGGTGGCGTTTTTGTAGCCCCAGAGCTATGAGGCCAGCTGCTACCACTCTCGCTGACCGGCCGGGCCAGGAGAGGAGTGTGGCGCCTTCGCAGTGGAGATGGTGGCGGCGTTTTTGTAGCCCCAGAGCTACGAGGCCAGTTGCTACCACTCTCGCTGACCGGCCGGGCCAGGAGAGGAGCGCGGCGCCTTCGCGGTGGAGATGGTGGCGGCGTTTTTGTAGCCCCAGAGCTACGAGGCCAGCTGCTACCACTCTCACTGACCGGCTGGGCCGGGAGAGGAGCGCGGCGCCTTAAAAACACAAACATATCATTATTAACAAACAACCCACCCCCACCCTACCCCCATTAAAACAGAATAACCAAGCCAGGGAACAGCCCACCACATAGGCTAAATCAGCTACCTGGCTTGACTGGTAGAGTCAAGCATGCCCCAAACCTGCTGGAAGAGCCATGTCTTCAGCATCTTCCTAAAGGGGAGTAGTTCCGTCTGGAGCCAAGGCTATGGCCAAGGATGTAACATTGATTAAAGTAATGTCTTGAGAACAAAAAGGCTGGCCTGTCTCTCCTCTAGCCGAGGAATTCAGAACATTCCACTGCAAGCGTTTGGAACTGTCAGTGGAATGAGGTTGCCTTCTATGGGGCCAGCGGGTGGTCATTCCTGTCACTCTCAGGAAAAAGGTTTTACATCTTTTCACACAAGTCACCCGGGAATTGTCCGTTCCAAAGCCCTTGCCCGTAGCTACTTTTGGTGGCCTCAACTGGACCAAGACATAGAACAAATGGTCAGCACTTGTGCCAGTTGTCAATCCTCTTGCCCAGAGCAATTCCACCTTCCCTCTTGGGAATGGGATTCTGCTCGGGGCCCGTGGTCTAGGTTGCACATAGATTTTGCAGGTCCATTTAGGGGTGCCCTATTTTTGTTGGTTGTGGATTCATTCTCTAAGTGGCTGGAAGTGATTAAGGTGCCTAATACCACATCAGCCACCACAATAATGCACCTAAGAAGGCTGTTTGCAGCATTTGGACTTCCAGATGTGCTGGTATCTGACAACGCGTCCACGTTCACATCTGCAGAATTCTAATCCTTCATGGAAAGGAATGCAATTAGGCACATCAGTGCTGCCCCATTCCACCCAGCCACCAATGGCCAGGTAGAGTGGCAGGTGCACACAACTAAAGATGCGCTTCGGCATATGGGTGAAGGGGATTTGGAGCTCCAGTTATGCCAGTTTCTTTCACATATAGGCTCACCCCCCTTGCCTCAGGGCTGTCCCCTGCTGAATTGCTCCAGTGAAGGAAACTGTCAACCTTGCTGGACAGATTGGATCCCTCTAGGGTAGAGGACAAAGGCACAAATATAGCAATCCAACACCAGAAGGTTTTCTCATCCAGAGACCCTGTACATTGCCACAATTATGCAGCTGGTGGTCCTACATGGGTGCCCGGTTTTGTGTTCGATCAGACTGGTCCTGTTTCTTACAGAATCGAAACAGCCACTGGTCTGATCTGGAGGAGGCAATCAATTGAGACCCAGAGTACTGGAACCACAAGACGAATACAGACACTCAACGCTAGGGTTGGCCCCCACCCGTTTAAACCCAGGGGGCAGAGGTAATAGTCAGCAGCCAGCCAACATTGACCCAGAAGTGTCTTCTAGGAACCGATTTCAAGGGGCATTTGTGGAATACTCCCCTATTCTGGCCAGGTGTACCCCTACACTGTCCCAGCCTAGCACTCTGGATTCCTTTATTGATGATGACCAATTTTGTTTTGGGTCGCCCTCCACTTTTAGTACACACAGGAGGGACCCTGAGTTGTCTTATTCATCCACAGAATTAGATTTCGGTTTTGAGCGATCCCCTGGTCCTCCATCTGACAAACGGGGCTTTAATTTGGGTTTACAATCTTCCCCCTCTAGTCAATACCTCACTCCAGTTGGGTCGCCCATCCTACGAGCCTCTGAGCTGGCTCAGCCAATCGTCCGACCCAGAAGGGAAACTAGACCGCCATCCTGGTTAAATGATTTTGTTTTTACCTAGGGGGGAAGAATGTTATGTATGTTAACTGTGTTTTCTGACAGGAGCGGAATGTATCTTTTCTCATGTATCTCTTCTTATGCAAATAGGTGGATCCAAAATGTGCACACTCTGTTAGCCAATGGCTTGTTGTAGGAGCGGAATGTATCTTTTCTCATGTATCTCTTCTTATACAAATAAGTGGATCAAAAAATGTGCACACTCTGTTAGCCAATGGGCTTGTTGTATTGTTGTTACTGTTTATAGTGTATATAAGTCCAAGTTTTGCCCCATCCAAACTGTGTTCAAACCCCACTATTAAAGAGCTGAATTTCACTACTTCACTCGTCTGCTTCTTCATTCCCTGAACATGAAACTTGTCATATTTGTTGTTGTTCAGTCGCACAGTCGATTCCGACCCTTTGCGACCCTATGGACCATTGATCTCCAGGTGCCCCTGTCCTCCACCATCCTCCTCAGCCTGTTCAGCTCGGTGCCCGCTGTGTCCACAATGCCATCCAGCCATCTCATCCTTGGCCGTCCCCTTTTTCTTTTGCCCTCCACATTTCCCAGCATCAAGGCTTTCTCAAGTGAATCATCTCTTCTCATTTGGTGTCCAAAGTACTTCAGCTTCATCTTTACTATTTGACCTTCTAAGGAGCAGTCAGGACTGATTTCTTTCAAGATTGACTTATTTGTTCTCCTCGCTGTTCAGGGTACTCTCAAAACTCTCCTCCAACACCACATCTCAAAGGCATCTATTCTTCTGCGCTCAGCCTTCCTAATGATCCAGCTCTCGCATCCATACATTACCACCGGGAATACCATTGCTTTGACTATACGGATTTTTGTTTGCAAGATGATGTCTCTACTTTTCACTATGTTCCCCAGGTTTCTCATGGCTTGTCTCCCTAGAATCAGTCGCCTCTTTATTTCATGGCTGCAGTCACCATCTGCAGTGATCCTAGATCCCAAGAAAGTAAAATCCGTCACTGCTTCTACTTCTTCCCCGTCTACTTTCCAGTTGCTAATAGGGCCTGTTGCCATTATCTTGGTTTTCTTGATGTTAAGTCTCAGGCCAGCTTTAGCACTCTCTTCTTTCAACCTAATCAGGAGCTTCTTTAAATCTTCCTCACTTTCTGCCATTAGGGTGGTATCATCTGCATATCTCAAATTGTTGATGTTTCTCCCAGCAATTTTTATCCCATATTGTGATTCCTCCATCCCTGCATTGCGCATTATGTGCTCTGTGTATAGGTTGAAAAGGTAGGGTGATAAAATGCAGCCTTGTCTTACTCCTTTTCCTATTCCAAACCATTATGTCATTCCGTGTTCTGTCCTAACTGTTGCTTCTTGACTCTTGTATAGATTTCTCATGAAGCATATGAGGTGTTCTGGTATTCCCATTTCTTTAAGTACTTGCCACATTTATTGTGGTCCACACAGTCAAAGGCCTTGGTGTAGTCAATAAAGCAGAGGTATACTTGTTTCTGATATTCTTTTGTTTTCTCCATGATCCACCGTATATTAGCAATGTGGTCTCTAGTCCCCCTGCCTCTTCTGAAACCCGCCTGCACCTTTGGCAATTCTCTCTCCACGTGCTGCCGAAGTCTATCCTGTATTATCTTGAGCATCACCTTGCTAGCGTGTGGGATGAGCGCAATTGTTCGATAATTTGAACAATCTTTGGCACTACCCTTCATTGGGATTGGAACGTATACTGATCTTTTCCAATCCTGTGGCCACTGTTTTGATTTCCAGGTCTGCTGGCATATCGAATGCAGTAATTTGATTCCGTCATCTTTTAGAGCTTTGAAAAATTCAACTGGGATACCGTCATCTCCACTAGCTTTGTTGTTTGCAGTGCTTTTTAGGGCCTTTCTGACTTCACTCTCTAGGATGTCTGGCTCAAGTTCAATGTTCTCATTATTGTGATTATCAGTGGTGTTGAGGTCCTTTTTGTAAAATTCCTCTGTGTATTCTTTCCATCTTTTCTTAATTTCTTCTGCATCAACTAACTCCTTACCATCTTTGTCCCTTATCATGGTCATTTTTGCTTTGAATGTTCCCTTGATTTCCCCAATTTTTTAAAAAAGATCTCTAGTCCGGCCTCTTGTGTTGCTTTCCTCTATTTCTTTGCACTGTTCATTTAAATAGATTTCCTTGTCTCTCCTTGCTTTTCTTTGAAATTCTGTGTTCAAGTAACTGTATTTTTTCTTTTCTCCTTTGCCTTTTGCATTCCTTCTTTCCTCTGCTACTTTAAGAGTCTCATCAGACAACCACTTTGCTTTCTTATGCTTCTTTTCTTTTGGTATGGTTTTCCTTGCTGCCTCCTGCATGATGTCCCACACATCTGTCCATAATTCTTCTGGCACTCTGTCTATCAATTCCAAACCATTAAATCTGTTCCTCACCTCCACCGTGTATTCCTTAGGGATGTTGTCTAGGTCATATCTGTCTGGCCTGATTCTTTTCCCGATTTTCTTTAGTCTGAATTTTGCTATTAGTAGGTTGTGATCTGAGCCACAGTCTGCTCCAGGTCTTGTTTTTGCTGACTGTATGGAGGTTCTCCATCTTTGGCTGCAGAGTATGTAATCTATCTGGTTTCGATGTTGGCCATCTGGTGATGTCCATGTGTAAAGTCGCCTCTTGTGTTGCTGGAAGAGGGTGTTTGCTATGACCAGTGTGTTATCTTGACAGAACTCTATCAATCTTAGCCCTGCTTCATTCTGTGTTCCAAGACCAAACTTGCCTGTTATTCCATCTACTTTTTGATTTCCTACTTTGGCATTCCAATCTCCCAAGATAATGTGGACATCATTTCTTGGTGTCAGTTCTATGAGGTCTTGTAGGTCTTGTAGGTCCTCTTAGAATGGTCCACTGTGGCTTCATCTGCACCCGTGGTTGGTGCGTATATTTGGATTACAGTGATATTAAAAGGTTTGCCTTGTATTCTGACTGACATCATTCTATCATTTTTGAGATTGTATCCCATTACTGCTTTTCTCACTCTTTTGTTGACAATTATGGCTACTCCATTTTTTCTGAAGTTTTCTTGACCACAGTAGTAGATGTGATGGTTTTCCGAGTTGAATTCACCCATCCCTGTCCATTTTAGCTCGCTGATTCCCAAGATGTCAATGTTTATTCTTTCTATCTCATTTTTCACCACCTCCAGTTTTCCTTGGTTCATCAACCTCACATTCCATGTTCCTATGTAGTATTGTTCTTTGCAACACTGTATTTCTCCTCCCCCTCTCCCATCTCTCCCCTTCTTTTGATCTGTGTTAAGCATCCTGTTTCATCTAACTTGCCTCTTTTGTTTTGCCTTTTGTTCTGGTCCATAGGGTTGGCAAAAATTTCTGGCGTGGTTTGCCGGTTGCTACACCAGTATCCTCACATCATACATGTTGTTACAGTTCAAAACAAAGTATTATCATGCATTATATCAGTTTAAAATTAAAAAAACACAGTTCTACTTCATTTGTTACAAAAGTAAAAACTTAGTATGAAGGAAAAGTCCACTATATCAAGTCTCTGCATTGCTATAGTTGCAGACTATATTGTTTTAGTTAAGTTACTTGCATGCTTCTTTGATTATGGCTGGTGGTGGGCAGCCTACCGGGTCCTCCCTCCTCCACCTCCCTCACCTCCGCTGCCCAGGGTGCGAGTGGACGTGGCGGCGGGCAATGGTGGGCTTCTGCCAGGCCTTTCTTCCCTGGATGTTTCCTCCCTCTTGGGTGGGAATGGGGCCTTTGGAATAGGCCTCTTACCCTCAATGGTTTCTGCCAGGCCTTTGTTCCCTGGATGCTTCCTCCCTCTGGGGTGGGTGTGTGGCCTTTGGAATAGGCCTCTTACCCTCAAATTTATCATGTCATATTTATCATGACAAATTTATTTGTCATATTTAAGATCTTCTAAACAGAGGCTTGCTCTTTGCAAAAGCATAATGAACATTGATTGGATGCTTATAAAGGTGTCTCCCCAAGGAGGGAATCCTGGCACCCACACTATTATCTTTTCAGTGCTAGGCAAAAGCATTATTTCTCCCACAGGCAGTTTCAATTGTAAATTGCAGATTTTATAGCAGGAGTTTTCAACCTTTTTAAGCCAAGGGCCGGGTCATGCTCCATCAGACAGCTTCAGGGGTTGGACAGCCCTTCTGCCCTTCCTCCACCACATAGCACTTCCTGGTGTGGTGGGGGCAGTGAGGGACACATGAAATGGTGCCATGGGCCATATCCAGCCTGCAGGTCGCAGGTTGAGTATCCCTGTTTTATAGTCTCTGTTTGCCTGTAGACCAGTGTTTCCCAACCTTTGGCTATTGGACTTCAATTTCCAGAAGACTAAGTCAATTCCGCAAAACACTGACCAGCCACTTAGGCTTCTGGGAATTGAATTCCCCCCCTTTGGGGCTTGTGCCCCACATTAGGAACCACTGCTGTAGAGTGTTGAAATGGCTGCTTCTATTTAACCCATATTTTATACTCTGTTGACTGATGTCATTGTATTGCAGCCATTTCTGTTCTTTCAGTTTATCATGTAATTTGGCCTACATATATTGGAACGTGTGCATTTCTCTACCGTCATCAAGGTGCATGGACCTTTACTATTGAGTAGCAAGTAATGCCTCCTGTGCAGTAAGGAATCAAGAGCTTGAAATCTAAAATTGAAAAGAAGGAGGTAAGGATATGAAGGTTGAGAAGGAGAGAATATTTGGTGAGTTCATTGACACAATCTTAAGCACAGATTTACTCAGACATGAGGCTCTGTGAATATGAGAATATAGGTTATTGTCTTTGTTACACAGTGACTCCATTGGCTCAAGTGGCTAAGACGCTGACTGGAAGGCGGGAGGTCACCAGTTCATTGCCTGAATACTGCAGGATGGAATGAGCTCCTGTCTTTGTCCAAGCTCCTGCCAACCTAGCAGTTCGAAAGCAAGAAATTGCAAGTAGATAAATAGGGACCACTTCAGTGGGAAGGTAAACAGTGTTCCGTGGGCTCCAGTGTCTAGTCATGCTTGCCACATGACCACCAAAATGACTGCAGAAGCGGACAGCGCTGGCTCTTCGGCTGTGAAACATAGGTGAGCACTCAACCCTAGAGTCGGATACAATTGGCTTTCAATCAAAGGTGACCTTTACCTTTACCTTACCTTTGTTACACCAAAGATTTATAAGCTACCTTTATGAGTAAAAGCAATGTACAACAAAACTTATTATAAGATAATAAAAAATGGTAAAGTTAAATAGCCTTCATATATGGGGCAATCTTCTGAATCTAAAATAAAACTAACTGCATGCCATAGGTGTGATAAAATGGGTCACAAGTTATTCAACATGGAGTTGCTTTGGTTTTTAAACTGTCTTAGAATGTAGCTTTGCTTCTTTGCAAAGGCCTCATAATTCTTCCTGCTGCGCTTATCAATCAGATGAGCCTTGTAGAAGGCCGGAGTTCAATTCCCAAGTGCTGCATGATGGAGTGAGCTCCCATCTCTGTCCCAGCTCCTGCCAACCTATCAGTTCGAAAGCAAGAAATTGCAAGTAGATAAATAGGTACCACTTTGGTGGGAAGGTGACAGTGTTCCATGTCTAGTCATGTATGCCACATGACCACAGAAATGTCTGGAAATGCAGACAGCGCTGGCTCTTTGGATGTAAATGGAGATGAGCACCAAACCCTACAGTCAGATACAACTGGCTTTCAACTGGCTTTATACTTTAATCTAAATCAACTAGGTCAGGTGAACTAGGAATGATGGAATGAATTCACCAAAGGGTGTTCATTCAGGCAGTTTAACATCTGATCTAGACATAGAAGGAGAAAAACTTGTGTACCATCAAGTTAATCCTCCCTTAGGTTTCCCTTGCTTGAAAGCCAGTTGTATCCGACTCTGGGGTTCAGTGCTCATCTCTGTTTCAAAGCCAAATAGCCAGCGCTGTCTGCTTCTGCAGATGTTTCCCTGGTCATGTGGCAGGCATGACCAGACACCGGAGCGCACGGAACGCTGTTACCTTCCCACCAAAATGGTCCCTATTTATCTACTTGCAATTTCTTGCTTTCGAACTGCTAGGTTAGTAGGAGATGGGACAAAGACGGGAGCTCATTCTGTCCTGCAGTACCTGGGAACCGAACCAACAGAGTACACCCGATGAAATGAAAGGGACTTTTTCAATCACAGAAATAATGCTAGTTCCATTTATTTCAAGGGATCTGATATAGCTGGGATCACAATTGGTTCTAACATTATTTAAGCAGTCTAGGAAATGGGGAATTCTTTTCAACTGAACCAATCAGAACAGTTGTTTCTTGTCAGAGATTACTCTGGGTTAAAAGGATTTTTTAAAGGGGATGCCTGAATGAGGCTTCTTTCATGTCCCCAAGTGCAGCTCTCAGGTATCGAAACCCGACCTTCCAGTCTCCAGCTCAGCATCTTTACCACTAAGCCACTGGGGGTGCTGCTATCATGACAGTGATCAATAACTCAAACAACTTTTTCCCATTTTGGGGGGGACTTTCCCCCCTTTGTGCTGAATTTAACGATAGCCTGAAATGTATAGAATAAATGGTGACACCTTTGCTTCTACTTTTCTTTATACTGTCCACAGTTATATTTGCTTAATCTTTGTGTAAGGTTGCTACTGGAAACAGAACAAGGGGGGAGGGGGGAGAATGGTTGTTATTTTTAAAGAGCCTGCAAAGGTGTGAGTCAAATCTTTGGCTCTCACCTGTTCTTCCAATTCCTCCCCTTTTCACCATCTCAGCATTTCTCATTGGCTGAAGGGTTCTGGCTCAGGTGTTTTTGCATCCTTCAAAGTTTATGTCCTGGTGGCACCTCTCTATAGCCATGCAAGGGAATACCACAATGTTATTTTAAAGGGTGGAAATTACTAGCAGTCCTAGGATTGCCCTCTTTCCATCTTGGTAGTTACGTTTCTGGGTTTTTTGTTTTTTTTACCAAGGAAACAACCTTTGCCACTGATTTAAGTTTTCATCTTAAAAGGAGGGAGCTGGCCTTGTTCCTAGGAGGAAAAAAGTAGGTGAATTTTGTTGCCCTGGGTTCTTGTTTTAATGAGTCAATAAAAACGGCAGGAATGTTAGTGATGCAACAGCCCCTGCTGCTCCTGGATCAAATCTGAAGTCTGGCACAAGAAAGGGCAGGCTGTCTCCTGAATTGTACGGGGACTGTTCAATTATTTTCTCTGGAAGAATTCTGGAATGGTTTTTTTTTGAGGGGCTTTAGCTTCTAGATGCTGTGCCTTCCCCTCCTAACTGCCTGAATTCTCTTCTGATAGTACAGTACATACCTCTCCAACCAAGATACTGGAGGTCTGATCACCTGTTGCTTATGCAATGGACTTATCCTTGTAAAAGGGGCTTTTGACTGAGGTCTCAGAAAACTGCAAACAATTGAGTAAGAATTCACCTTAGAAAGGGGTAAAGTTAAATCCCTCGGAAGACAAAGAAAGAGATTTCACCAGGAGAACATTTTTGGAACAGCATTTTAAGGTGGGAGATTAGGTCAACTTCCTGTTTGAGTAAGAAGAGAGAGGGGACCTCATGCCCCTATCACTCAGACTTTGAGACTCATAACCCTCAAGACACTAACAGCCTTCTCTCTTCTCCTGCCTTGTGAGGAGGAAAATCTTTGACGAGGTAGGTGACATTTCTTTTTCTTCTGGAACAGGAACTTTTTGCTTAAGTTTCTCTCCCTCTCCCACCTATTTTAAACACATTTCTAGAGTTCCCTGATGGGACTGCAGTGGCTTATGTCGCTAAGACACTGGCTGGAAGGCAGGAGGTCAGCAGTTCGATTCCGGAGTACTGCAGGATGGCATGAGCTCCTGCCAACCTAGCAGTTCAAAAGCAAGAAATTGCAAGTAGATAAATAGGGACCACTTTGGTGGGAAGGTAAACAGTGTTCCGTTCAGTGATAGAAAACATATCTAGAATACCTGTCCACTCAGAAGACAATTGTCATTATGTTGTGTTCTAAGGGTTTTACCTTCCACATGGATTACAATGTATCTGAACCAATGTAACCTTGCCTATAGCAACAATGTAACCTTCAGCTGTATCATATGAACCCTGAATGAGGACGCGAGCTAATGTCCACCAGCTGGCAGCAGCGAGCGTCCAAGCTCTCTTGGTCCGATCTCATCAAAGGCAGCAGCGCGGGAAGCTTTCCCGCCACTACCTACACCTGGACAAGAAGGGCGTGACTCGCAATGACGTCACGCAGGCAGTAGCCAATGGGCTACAATGGCACCACGTTCAAATGTATTACCACTGTATATAAAGAGCTATCGATCCGCCATTACCTCATGTTCCCTCTGTCCACGATGCAATAAACCTGAGTTAACCCAGCCCGAGGCTGTGTCCTGTGTCTTGGTTTTCATACACCAAATTGGCGACGAAGGTGGGATCATGGATTCCCAAAGTGCCAGGACACAGAGCGGGTTCAATATTACCAAGCCGCAAGACTGGACCATCTTTAACATGGATTTCAAGGCGGCATTGGTGGAACTCAAAGTCAAAGACGACGAGGAAAGGAAGAGGGCCATCCTCACCCGAATGCTGGGTGTAGAGACCAAGCGGACGCTGGTGGGCATGATCGAACCGAAGACGTTGGACGACTTCAAAACCGACGACATACTGAAGTTGCTGCGTGAGCGTTTCCAACCCTCGAAGGCAATGTTTCCTGCTAGGAGTGCGTTTTGGAGGCGAGTCCAAGCGCCGGATGAGTCGGTAGAGGCGTTCGTGGAGGCCCTGAGGGTAGCCGCCGTTCCCTGCAAGTGGGACAACCTGGAGATGATCATGAGGGACGTCGTGCTGTGTGGCCTGAAGGACAAGGAAGTGCAGCGCCGCCTGATGAACAGGGAGCCGCCACCCACGTTGGCCGAGGTCGTAGAGACCGCGGAATCCGCGGAGTCCACGAATGCGGGAGTGGACGAAATACACGAGTGGCGTGAGTGGCGTCCTAGGGCCAGCAAAGCGGAAAGCTCGGTGCGTGGCAAGTCAGGACAGCCGGTGCACGCGACTCGACGAACCTCGAGGTCCTCTACAGATGGCAGCGACGGCGAAGAGGTACAGAAAGTCCGGAAAGGGGGGCGCCGCTGCGATGGTTGCGGGGCGGCCCACGAGCGTGCGAAGTGCCCTTTCAGGAAAGCCGAATGTTACAGCTGTGGCCGGCGCGGGCACATCGCCAGGGCATGCAGAAATCGGAAAGAGGGCCGGAGGCAGTCGAAAGACCGTTCGGCCAGACCGGACCGTCCAGCGAGACCCCAAGATGGCGCCCGACCCACGAGGAAGCAGGACGGCGTGGGCCGCGTCTCGGACGGCAGTGAGGACGACACTGTGTTCAGCGTGTCCGCGGGACAAAACCATTACTTCATTGAGGTAATAGTACAAGGGGCCCCCGTTAGGATGGAGATTGACTCGGGGTCCTATTATTCCATAATTCCCCAGAAAGAGTTCTTGAAGATCGACCCCCAAGCGCGGCCCAAGCTTAAGACTCTGAGGTCCACGCTACGAGACGTACAAGGGAACAGCATTCCAGTGCTGGGGGTCGGGAAATTTCGGGTTCACTATAAAAGACATTCCGCAGAACTCCCGTTAGTTGTTCTCAAAGGGGGGAATTGTAGCCTCCTAGGGACGCAGTGGTTTCAGCCCTTGGGTTTGTTCATAGGGGGGGTGCATGCCGTGGGCGCGGATCCGATACAAGCGGTGTGTGACGCGCACCCCACCGTGTTTGAAAAAGGACTTGGAAAGTTCAAGGGACCCCCTGTAGCCTTCGACCTAGACCCGGAGGTCCGCCCGATAAGACTCAAACCGCGCAGGGTGCCTTTCGCACTAAAGGACAAAATAGAGGCGGAACTGGACAAATTGGTGGGCCAGGGGATTCTTATTCCTGTTGATTCCGCGGAGTGGGAAACTCCAATCGTAACAGCACTGAAGGCTAACGGGGAGGTGCGCATTTGCGCTGATTATAAGTGTACAATTAACAAGGCGATTCGCCCTAATGCATATCCGGTGCCAGTGGTCAGCCACCTTTTGGCCAGGCTAAATGGGGGAAAGTGTTTCGCTAAGCTCGATCTGGCACAAGCCTATCAGCAGCTCCCCGTAACTCCCGCCACGGCCGCGGCACAAACGATAGTCACACATAAAGGAGCGTTCCAGGTGTCGCGGTTACAGTTCGGCGTGAACTCGGCACCCGGCCTTTTTCAGTCGCTTGTGGAACGCCTCCTGAAGGGGCTGGAGGGGGTGTTGCCTTATTTTGATGACGTATTGATAACAGGGGGGAGTGAGGCCGAACTGGCAAAGAGATTGGATAAAGTGCTAACGGTGTTCGAGAAAGCGGGGCTGAGACTGAGGAAGGACAAATGTGTTTTTTTCGAAACCGAGGTCGAATTTTTAGGGTTTCGGATCACACCTGAGGGTATTAAGCCGTCCAAATCCAAGGTAGCAGCCATTAAGAAGGCCCCTCGCCCCACATCCAAAACCGAACTTCAGTCATTCCTGGGGCCCCTCAATTTCTACCATACATTCCTTCCGCGGAAAGCCTCCGTGGCTGAACCGCTTCATCGGTTACTTAAGAAGGAGGAGGCATGGATGTGGGGTGACGAGCACGAGAAGGCGTTCAACGAACTTAAGCAACTTTTAACATCGGACGCAATCCTTACACACTTCGACCCCAAACGGCCGGTGGTCTTAGTCTGTGATGCATCACCGGTGGGGGTGGGGGCGGTGCTTTGCCACGTGTTGGATGACGGTCGGGAGGCCCCAGTGGCGTTTTACTCAAGGTCCCTGTCCCAAGCAGAGCGAAATTACGCGCAAACCGACAGGGAGGCATTGGCAGTAGTAGCGGGGACCAAAAAGTTTCACGATTTTCTGTATGGCCGCCCATTCAAAATCGTGACGGATCACAAGCCCCTGTTAGGAATTTTCACGGCAGGCAAGCCCACGCCGCAGATACTGTCCCCGAGAATGTTGCGATGGGCCATTTTTCTTAACGCGTACCAACACGAGTTGGAGTACCGGCCTGGAAAGGAGATCAGCCATGCTGATGCACTGTCGAGATCCCCTTTGCCCTTGACGGACGACCAAAAAGCCAGAATAGGAAGAGACCGCCAGGTGTTGCTAATCGAGGTTTTAGACGAACCCCCAATAGTACCAGCCGATATAGCCAGGGCGACAGGCAAGGACAGAACGCTGGCGAAAGTCAGTTCATGGGTGCAGAAAGGGTGGCCAGCATCGTCCCCAAGCAAGGAATTCGACCCATTCTTTCGGAAGAAGCTAGAGTTGTCCCTAGAAAGGGGGTGCCTGTTGTGGGGCCAACGGGTGGTGGTCCCAACACCCATGCGGCCGAGGGTTCTCAAACTGCTGCACGTCAGCCACCCGGGCATCGTTCGCTCAAAAGCGCTGGCCCGCAGTTACTTTTGGTGGCCACAGCTGGACGAGGACATTGAGCACATGGTCGGCACTTGTGAGGCGTGCCAGGGGTCCCGACCAGAGGCGGCCCGGCTTCCGCATAGGGAATGGGACACAGCAAGGGGGCCATGGTCCAGAGTGCACGTAGATTTCGCTGGCCCTTTCCGAGGAACCATGTTTCTCCTGGTGGTGGATGCATTCTCAAAGTGGCTGGAGGTCATTCCGGTAAAGAGCACATCCTCCACCACTACAATTAACCAACTACGGAGAGTCTTTTCAACGTTCGGGTTACCCGACACTTTAGTCAGCGATAACGCGAGTTGCTTCACCTCCTCAGAGTTCGGGGCATTCATGGAGGCGAATGCCATTCGGCATGTCACGTCCGCGCCGTTTCACCCGGCCACGAATGGCCAAGTGGAACGGTTGGTGCGTACAACGAAGGAGGCGCTTCGGCGCATGGGCCCCGGGGACCTGAACCACCAAGTATGTCAGTTCTTACTAGCGTATAGGGTGACCCCCTTAGCGTCAGGTTACTCGCCGGCAGAGCTATTGATGCGGCGGAAACTGACTACACTCCTGTCCAGGCTGGACCCCACAAGAATTGAGGATAAGGGAAAAAACGTGGGGCTGGCAGTCTCGAAAGGGTTCGCCGCCGGCGACCCTGTCCATTGCAGGAACTATGCCAGCGCGGGGCCAGCCTGGGTGCCGGGGACGGTTGTAGAACAGACGGGGCCAGTGTCGTACCGAGTCGAAACCCACACCGGTCTCCTCTGGAGGAGACACGCAGACCAACTGAGGCACCGAGTCAGTGGGCCAGTCAGTGAGGATCCCCAACAAGATTCAGCGTTAGGGTTCTCCCCCACCCGCGTAACCCAAGGGGGAGACAGCAGCGGACAACAGTCCCAAGCAAGGGGGGAAGGAAGAAGCAGCGGCCCCGACTCATATCCTTTTGATAAACCAGTTCCGTCAGAGGCCGGGGAAGGGGGAGAGGAGTTCGCGACCGCTGCCCCCGAATGGACTTTAGATTTTGATTTAGCGAGCCGGGGGGGTTTTCAGGAGTGTTCCCCCACCCATCCAAGCGAGAAGAGGGGGTTTTCGTTAGCCCCCAGTGCCCCCGGTTCCTCCCTAAATAAGAGCACACCTCCCAACAACGCCGCAGAGCCGCGGCAAGTCACTAACGAGTCTCCCTCTCAAATTACAGGACAGGAAACCAGGGGACAAAGAGAAGGTAGCAAACCCGGGGAGAGGCAGCCCGCATCGAGACCCCAGCGTGTTCGAAACAAGCCATCTTGGCTGAGAGATTTTGTCTCCTAGGAGGGGGAGTGTCTGGAAGCATGGGCTCGAGACGTTGTCTCGTCCTAGGGGGGAGGGATGTTGTGTTCTAAGGGTTTTACCTTCCACATGGATTACAATGTATCTGAACCAATGTAACCTTGCCTATAGCAACAATGTAACCTTCAGCTGTATCATATGAACCCTGAATGAGGACGCGAGCTAATGTCCACCAGCTGGCAGCAGCGAGCGTCCAAGCTCTCTTGGTCCGATCTCATCAAAGGCAGCAGCGCGGGAAGCTTTCCCGCCACTACCTACACCTGGACAAGAAGGGCGTGACTCGCAATGACGTCACGCAGGCAGTAGCCAATGGGCTACAATGGCACCACGTTCAAATGTATTACCACTGTATATAAAGAGCTATCGATCCGCCATTACCTCATGTTCCCTCTGTCCACGATGCAATAAACCTGAGTTAACCCAGCCCGAGGCTGTGTCCTGTGTCTTGGTTTTCATACACCAAACATTATTAATCTCGTTTAGCTAGGAGCACAAGAGGGAAAGTTCTTACAAGATTCTTGTTGTCTGATGACCTTTCAATGTGCTATTGGTTATGCTAACTGGGGTTGGTGAGACCAGGGGTGTGCTGGCTCGGCTAAAAGGTTGCTGAACAGGGAGCAATGAGGGCGTTTAATCCTAACAAAATATATACGTTCCCACTCGCCTTCCAATTTCAACTCCCCTCTGGGGATTCGAACTGACAACCTCTTGTTTACAAGGCAAAATTGTAATTTCCAAGCCACAGCAGATACACTGTAAACAGGGCTGTTTTTATAACCTTATCTTTGTCAGCAAAGGAGGAGAAGGCAGGCAGAGGAAACACGAAGCCCCACTCATTTGCTCGATTGTTCCGGGCATCGCAGCTCGGCTTGGCTCTTTAGATTGGCACCCAAGGCAAGGGGGGCACCATAGTAATACTGGGGGCCTGAGGGGCGTGCCGGGCTGAGTCCTCGTAGCCCAATGGGCCAGCCCACCACTGGGTGAGACTAATTTTTGTTGTCCTGAATCTTGTTTTAATGGTTCAAGAAAACACAAAAAATGTTATTTATTCAACTGTTCTACTGTACTGGGATTATTCTCAAACTAGAGATCTTGAGGATATCTGGCTGGGAAAGGCTGTGATAAAGTACTGAATTCTGTCTGGAGTCAAAGTATGTCATTTTGCTGCAAATCCCCACTCACTTATAGAGGTCACTGGGTGACCATGAGCCAGATATGTTCTCTTACCATAACCTACTTCAAAGGATGTTGTGAGGTAAAATAGAGTAACTCATATCCACAGGTACTTCTCTGCGCTAAACAGAGTAAGCTTAGCAATGAATATAAATATTCCTATTTGTTTGAGTAACAATTAGTCTTCAGTGAACAAGCCCTGCTACATCAGTAGAACCAATGCCATTTTAAAAGATGAACAAAATGTGGAAAAATCAGAGATGAAAGAGGGAGAGGAGGGGAACTGGGCAAAAGAAGAATTAAGCTTCTTTTAGACTGAAACACTGTACGGGAAGATCACAAATAAAAGTTGTACTTCCAAGATCCCTCTTCTACAATTGTTCACCAAGTAGGCTCATGAAGACCTCTGGAGAAGGTCCGCAAGTCACTGATAAAATCTAACACAGAGACCTTAAATTTTCAAAAAGGAAATTTCCCCAAAGATGAGGAAACTAGTAAAAAAGAAGCTGAAAGGGAAAATTGAGAGAGTCCAAACACTCCAAGAGGCATGGAGGCTGTTTACAAAAACAATAACAGAGGCCCAATTGGAATGCATACCCAAAAGGAAAAAGGGCACTTCCAGGTCCAAGAGGACTCCGATGTGGCTTACAGGAGCTGTTCGGGAAGTGATCAAGAGCAAGAAAAGCTCATTTAGAAGATGGAAGGCTTGTCCGAATGAGGACAGCAGGCAGAAACATAAATTCTGGCAGAACAAATACAAGGCAACAATCAGGAAAGCAAAGCAAGACTTCGAGGAGCGTATAGCTAAAAATACTCAGAGAAATAACAAAGACTTCTTTAAGTACATTAGAAGTAAGAACCCAACTAGGAAGGCCATTGGACCATTAGATGACAATGGAAGGCAAAGGGTTATTAAAAAGGAAACAGAGATTGCAGAGTGACTCAATGAATTCTTTGCTTCAGTATTCACTGAAGAAGACAGAGACCACATGCCCAAAACAGAGCCTATCTTCATAGGGAGGGAAACCGAAGAATTAAGCCAGATAGAAATAACCAGGGAGGAGGTCCTTGCATGTCTTGTTAAGCTAAACACTAACAAATCACCAGGACCAGATGGCCTCCATCCACGAGTTCTCAGGGAACTTAAAGATGAAATTGCTGATCTCCTAGCCAAAATATATAATCTTTCCCTCAAATCAGGCTTTGTGCCTGATGACTGGAAGGTAGCAAATGTAACACCAATTTTCAAAAAAGGATCCAGGGGTGATCCAGGAAATTACTGACCTGTCAGTTTGACATGTGTCTCAGGTAAAGTGATGGAAACCATCCTAAAAGATAGAATTAATAGGCACATAGAAGAGAAGGCGCTGCTAAAGGAGAGCCAGCATGGCTTTTACAAGGGCAAATCATGCCTCACTAATCTGTTGGAATTTTTTGAGAGTGTAAACAAGCAAGTGGATAAGGGGGATCCAGTTGACATTGTTTATCTGGACTTTCAGAAGGCTTTTGACAAGGTCCCACACCAAAGGCTCTTGAATAAACTTACCAGTCATGGAATAAAGGGACAGGTGTTGTCCTGGATCAGCAACTGGCTAAGGGACAGGAAACAGAGGGTAGCACTAAATGGACACTTCTCCAAGTGGAGGGAAGTAAAGAGTGGGGTCCCCCAAGGGTCAGTACTGGGACCCCTGCTTTTCAACCTCTTCATAAATGATCTAGAGGTAGGAGTAAAAAGCAAGGTAGCCAAATTTGCTGACGACACTAAATTATAGAGGGTAGTGAAAACTGTGAGAGATTGTGAGGAGCTCCAGAGGGATCTCTTGACACTGGGGGAGTGGGCAAAACAGTGGCGAATGAGCTTCAACATTAGTAAGTGCAGAGTGATGCATGTTGGGGCAAAAAAACCCAATTACATTTATAAACTGATGGGGTCTGAACTCTCTGCGACAAACCAGGAAAGGGACCTTGGTGTCCTGGTGGACAACTCAATGAAGGTGTCAACCCAGTGTGCCTCAGCAGTGAAAAAAGCAAACTCAATGCTAGGGATCATTAGGAAGGGTATAGAAAATAAGTCAGCAAGTGTCATTTTGCCTCTTTATAAATCTATGGTGAGGCCCCATCTGGAATACTGTGTACAGTTCTGGTCGCCATACCTCCAGAAGGATATTATGGAGCTGGAAAAAGTGCAGAGGAGGGCAACCAGAATGATTAGGGGACTGGAACACCTTCCTTACGATCTGAGACTGCAACGGTTGGGCCTCTTCACTCTTGAACGGCGACGTCTAAGAGGTGACCTGATTGAAGTTTATAAAATCATGCACGGTGTGGACAAAGTAGATAAGGAAAAACTGTTTTCCCTGTTGCACAACACTAGAACTAGGGGGCACTCCATGAAACTTTTGGGTACTAGTTCTCAAACAAATAAGAGAAAGTACTTTTTCACCCAGAGGATCACTGGTCTATGGAACTCCCTGCCAGAAGAAGTGGTGACAGCTGTCAGTCTTGACAGCTTTAAGAAAGGATTAGACAAGTTCATGGAGGACAAGGGTATCAATGGCTATAATTATGGATACCTAAGGACAACCTCCGGGTTAGAGAAATAGGCAGGATATCTCTCAATGCCATTTCCAGGGAATCATAAGCAGGTGAAGGCATCTGCTTGGGAATAATACCCTGAAGGAAATGGTGAGCCACTGTGTGAGACAGAATGCTGGACTGGATGGGCTGTGGCCTGTTCCAGCAAGGCTGTTCTTATGTTCTTATGAGAACTCAAAAGCGTGTATATTTTGTGGATTTGTAGTTTATCCTAATAAAAGTATTGCCCAATTGTGTGTCTAGGATTTTGCATAGGAAGGGGAAGTAAAGCAAGATGTGGTAAAACATATCAATATCCCCCATCCTCGATGTCTGGCTCTCCTAGACAGAGGAGAGAATGATAATAATTTTATTGTAATAAATGATGGGACATGTATTGTGGCTTTTTCGCTTAAAGTGGAGCCTGGGTCTGAGAAGGTTGAAGCTATAAGAGCCCTAATGGTGCAGTAGTTAAACTGCTGTATTGCCTAAACTGCTGCTGACATTGTGAGTTCGATCCTGATTGACAGCTAGGTTGACTCAGCTTTCCATCCTTCCAAGGTTGGTAAAATGAGTAATCAGCATGATGGTGACCAAATGTTAATTACCTCGTGAACCACCCAGAAAGTGCACTAAACACTATGGGGTAGTATATAAGTGTAATTACTATTGCTACTGTTAGTGCAGAGCAACAATAAGATACAATAAACATAGCTCAGCATGCCATATAAAATAAGCATACACCATTGCAAAATAATTCCTCAGAGCCTCCTACCATGGGCAGGCTTTTTTTTTTTTTTTGGAAGGCAAGGTCAACTGGAAAAGGATAATGCAGAAATAAAACATTGAATTCCACTTTTTTAATGCATAGGAGACTGTTCACAGTTTAGGAGATGGTGGGTGTGGGTGGAGTGGGAATCCAAAAAGAACTACTTACACCACTGTAAACTTTGTTTCTTGTTGTATATTTTCATATATGAACTCCAAACATATCAACAATTCCAACCCCGATTTCCATAACTTTGCCAACTGGTCTCACTGGTCAAGCACACACTATTCCATTGAGAGGGAAATGACCAAACATTTTTAAAAGGCTGAGAAATAGTCTATGTTATTCCCAAACTACAAACCTTGTAAGTTTTTTTCTGGCAAAGGAAACCCCTTCTTCCAGTTTTATTTTCATTGGTGTTGCACTGCATTAAGATATGCACCATTAAGATAACCAAACAGCTCTTGTTATGTTACATCTCCTAACAACAGTTGGGAGTGTAGTAAAATTATGTCCGATTTCTCCAATAAAATCTTAAGGATACAGTATTTAGAAATTGCTTCTCTTACCTGTGATATTGGAATATCACTTTGGATTTGGGAAAGAGGTTTGTTCTTCCTCCATATAAGCTGCATCCTTAATTGTATCTCATGTAAGATCTTTATTACAGAGCAGTAGCCAGAATCACACTGATAGCCCCAAATAAAGTACATCCATTAAATCAATGGGATTTATGTAATGTTGACTCACAAGTTATAAACAATTCAATAGATCAAATCTGGTGGAGATCAACAATGGAGTTCTGTCCAGGAGATCAAAGTTGTTGAATCAGAGGAAAACACTACTAGTATGAGAGAGAGAGAGAGAGAGAGAGAGAGAGAGAGAGAGAGAGAGAGAGAGAGAGAGAGAGAGAGAGAGAGAGAGAGTTCTTTTTTTTGCTGTATCCAAATCCAAATATTGGCGATCAGCCATGAAGACTGTCCTGAGAATATAATGCAATGGCCTTTCATCTGCCTTCCGAATCACAGCATGACACTTGTACCACTGACCCAGTTCCAATAGTTACTTTCTGTTCTTGAGACCTTTTGGCACACAGAGTCCTCATCGGTCCCTGGCCAGTAGTGCTGAAGCTGCTGCCCTTTATCAAGATGGATTTAAGTGGGATTTAATCCGCTTGGGGATCACCACCTTTCCCAGTGGACTTTGGCACCCAAGCTACTAGTCCTCAGGGTTGTCAGCTTAGTTAACCGCCACCTGACACTCAGCACTGAGTCGCTGGCAGTATGGTCTCCTTTATTACCATAGCAGGATAACCTGGTTGTGACTAGTGTACTGTAATGATATAGCCAGACTCACAGGGTCAAATAGCTTCTGTATCCCCTCTGAGCTTAACTGAAATTCTCATAGTAGCTGGGAGATAAAGGGGGTTTCCTAGAAGCAATGTAGTATTGAAGGCTATTTCTGTTGCAACACAAATGTTGAAATTGTTTTGGAACTCACATTAATGTGTAGGGTCATTAAATCAGTGGGGATTTTGTGTCTCAACTGTTCTGCAACTTCTATTGATTCAAGTGATTTACTAAATTTCATCCTAAGTGTCTGAGGGCAGTTTGGTCTGGAAAGGACATTTAACTTTACAAATGACTTGGTCCTAATGTGTTGATATGGATCCAGTCTGATCCAGCTGCCTGTATTTTTAAGCTCCTTGTCAGGTGAGCTGGCTATGAAGCATTGAAAACTAGTGGCTGCAACTCCAAATTTTCCACTACAACTCCCATGATTGTTCCTAAATGAAGTCCATATCTCCCATGGATTTCACTGGCTCTTGCTGACTTCTCTGAATGAAAATAAATACAGTTATAGAGAGATGGAACCAAATAAACATTAAATGTATGAAAGCTGCCTTAAATTATTATTCTGTTTCAGATGTTGAACCTCTTTTTGTGATTTGTTTATGAGAACACATCACTATAGGAATTGATGGGGTTGCTCAGTGGGATAGGCAAAGCCCGAAATCAGGAATTCAGTCCGCCACTGTGCATACCAAGAGAACCAGACTCTGTAACCTGAAGCAAACTGTATAGTGCTAGAATGCTGTCAGATTAAGAAGGGAATGAGCAAACATTTCTGAGTACTCTCCACCTAAAAAAAATCTCTGAAACAAATCAAAATAAGTCAGAATTGACTTGATAGCACATGTTGGTGATGATGATGATGGAAATATTATTTTTTTATTCCTTTTGTAATGATATCCTTGCATGGAATTTGATTTTAAACAGCATCTGCTCAAAGTTGACCAAGTCAATTAAGGTGTCCAACACAATTCTAGGATCCATTTCCTAGTCAGTTACTCAACGTCTCAGAATCCATTAGTATATCTGTGAACTAAGCAATATTGGCCCTGGTGTGTTTCACTTTACATTAGAGCATACCTGTCAACCTTCCCAATTTGGCCGGGATTACCCCGTAATCCTGCGCCGATTGACGTCATTTCCCAACCCTCACTGCCAAAACCCTGTAATTTGGCAGCGGGGGAAAGGAAGAACTGCGCAGCCCTTCTGCGCAAGTCGCCTTCTACGCATGCGTAGAAGGGTTTTACACTTGTGTAGAACCCTTCCACGCATGCGTGGAAGCCTGCACACCGCTTGCG
Organism: Bradypodion ventrale; assembly: GCA_035047345.1. Classification (NCBI taxonomy): domain Eukaryota; kingdom Metazoa; phylum Chordata; class Lepidosauria; order Squamata; family Chamaeleonidae; genus Bradypodion; species Bradypodion ventrale. The sequence continues at coordinate 324,205,725 of JAWDJE010000002.1, read as the reverse complement.
TAGGGGGCTGTGCAAGCGGCGCAGCCTTCCACACATGCGTGGAAGCCTTCCACGCATGCGTGGAAGGCGACCTGCGCGGAACCGCTCTGCGCAGGTCCTGTTTTTTCCGGAGCCGCGGGTTGACAGGTATGCATTAGAGCTTGGGAATGCTACTCTTTTTTATACTACAGATTTCACAGGTGTGCAACCCAAAAACTTCATAGGATTTTTTTTACTGTTACTTATAGATTTTTACTTAGTGAAACAAAGAAAAATACTTTAAAAATTCCATCTCATCAAGTTTTTTTGCAAAACTCGTGTTTTTAGTTTAATTTAGTATGAAGTTTGCCTTTAACCCAAAATCTGATATCCTATTCTTGATTCTAAAAACCCTATCCAAAAATTATTTCTTACTTTCATTTAATATTTATTAGAGCTAGAATCAAGAATAATGCCAAGAGAAAATAAGAGGAATGGTGTTGGTTTTGGGGGCGTAGTCAGTTTTGGGCATTAGCAGGTTCGCACCAGTTCGCCAGGACCGCTAGCAGAAATTCTGGCTGTCAGCGCCCATCCAAGTTTTGAAATAAAGCTGTCCTAATTCAGGTGCAACACAGGGCTCCCCCACCCCCGGCCATGGCCACCATATCACGCCCACAGTGGGGTAGTAATTTTTTTTGTAGCCCACCACTGGGTGTAGTGTAGGTTTAGTGGTGTGAGGAAGCTCAGATGATCATGTCCCAACAGGTTTATTTTGTTTGTAGCGAAAGGTGAACATATCCAGGAATCTTACTGGCTGGGTTGAGAATGTTTGACATGTTCTCTGGGGTATTATAAATGAGTATAAACATGCCTACTGGCAGGTTTGATCATGTTTCAACATGTTAAGTAAGTTCAGGATCTTGGTTGCAGTATGAGCCACACTCAGTTTACATCCTGCATTCAAACGTGACTGTGCTCGTTTTTAGTTCTTTATTATGGCTCCAAGAGTTTGTGTTATTTCTCCGGACAACTTTTGTTTTATTTGTGGTGAATACACTATTAAAAGCCAATAACGAAACAAAAGTGATTATGTGAAAAAAGTGTATTTTTCTTACTTCAAGTTGAAACTTGGTGATCAAGACAAAGCATGGGCTCCTCATAAGGTGTGTAGAAGGTCCAAAGAAAAACTTTGTTTGTGGTTTAAAGGTAAGAAGACCTCATTCCATTTTGGCATTCCTATGATGTGGTGTGAACAGCAAAACCATACTACCGACTGCCATTTCTGTTCGGTAGATGTGAATGGCTTTAATACAAAAAATAAAAATAAGATATCTTACCCAAACCTTAATTCAGCTATTTGTCCAGTACTTCATAGTTCTGAAATACCGGTTCCACACCCACCTTCCAGTTCGGAAAATATCCTTCCCAGGACAAATCTAGCTCAAATTTTTCTGTTGATGAGGTACCTCAACTTTTTTCTCAGAACGAGCTCAATGACCTAGTTAGAGATTTAGGCCTTTCCAAAGATTCAGCCAAATTGCTGGGGTCAAGACTAACAAATAAAAACCTGCTGTCACCTGGAACATCATTTTTGTGGTACAGGCACTAAGAGAAAGAATTCACTCAGTTTTTCTCCAAAGATGGAAATCTTGTTTATTGTAGTGATGTTCAAGGGCTAATAAAGTGCTTTGAAATAGAATATGATGCATCTGAGTGGCGCCTATTCATTGATTTGTCTAAAACAAGCATCAAAGCAGTCTTGCTGCATAATGGAAAAGTATCTGCATCACGTCCTATAGGATACTCAGTGCATTTGGATGAAAACTATAATGATCTAACTGTGGTTCTTGACAAAATCAAATATCAAGAACATCACTGGATGGTTTGTGGAGACTTTAAAATACTAACCATGTTGTTAGGCCAGCAGGCAGGTTATACAAAATATCCCTGCTATCCATATTTGTGGGACAGTCGAGCCAGAGACCTCCATTGGGCAAAAATCAACTGGCTACTTTGAGACACCTTAATCCCCAGTGAAAAAAACATCATTAATATGACCTTGGTTCCAACAGAAAAGGTTTTATTGCCACCTCTTCATATTAAATTAGGGCTTATGAAGCAGTTTGTTAAATCACTGCCAAAAGTTGGAGAACGTTTCAGATATCTGTGTTCCAAGTTCCCAAAACTGACTGAAGCCAAGTTGAAAGAGGGAGTTTTTCCTGGCCTCAACATACGAAAACTGTTATCCGATCCCCCTTTTTTTAGAAACAATAGGAGAAAAAGAAAAGGAAGCCTGGGACTCTTTCAAAGATGGAGTTCAAAGTTTTTAGGGAATACTAAAGACCCTCACTACAAAACCATTGTACAATGCATGTTGAATGCGTATAAAGCTCAAGGATGCAAGATGAGCTTAAAAGTTAATTTCTTACACTCCCATGTCAACTATTTTCCTGAAAACCTGGAAGTCTACAGTGAAGAACAGGGTGAATGATTTCACCAGATTGTCTGTGATATTGAGAGATGCTACCAAGGAAGATGGAACACCAATATGCTAGCTTACTACTTGGATGCTCAAAAGGGAAACAATAAATGGAAAGTGAAAGCATGTTCGGAGGAGCATAAAAGAGAAGAAGAAAAGGTTTCACAGACAAAAAGACTGAACATGGTATGTTAAGACAGTACTGTATATATTATGAAGAAATTGTTTGTTTAATTATAAAAAAACTAATATGTTTAGTTCATTGTAATAAAATAGTTATTTTCTCATCATAAAAAGCAGTAGGCTTCCCCAGTTCAAAAAGAGCTTCTCTGAGATCTCTGTGCTTTTTTCCAAAAAAAATTAACCAACCTAAATGGTGTCAAATCATAGAATTATACAGTCAAACCTCTACATACGAATTTAATTCATTCCTCGAGGTTGGTTTTATCTAAAAAAATTCTTATCTCGAATTGCCCATAGGAATGCATTGAATGCAATTTCCCATAGGAATGCATTGAATGCAATTTCCCATAGGAATGCATTGAATTTCATATCTTGAAAAAATCCTATTAAAAATTATCTTGAATCTATTTTTTCCCCTAAGATTTCCAGATGTATCTCAAGTTTTTCTTAAGTCAAACCATTCTTATCTCTAGGTTTGTAATACTATAAGAAAAAAACTATTCACAGTGTGGATGTATTTTAGGATGCTAAGAAATTATTGTATTGAGTGACCAAAGAAGAAGTGCTAAGGACAATAAACAAAGACATCATAGGATATGATAGGCAGACAGTTAGAATATGGTGGTCCTGTGATAATAACAATTTCATGTCAAAAATTATTCTGGGTTGAAAAGATTTTTGCAGAAGAAACTCCACTCAGGGAATGCCCAAATGAGGCTCCTTCAATGTCTCCAAAAGCTGGGACAGAGACGGGTGCTCAGTCTGTCATGCAGTACCTGGGTCTCTAACTGACGACTTGCTGGCCTATCAGCTAACAAAACAAGCTTCTTAACCACTGAGCCACCACAGGGTACTGTGATGAGCAAAGAGTAGTACAGATTTTTACTGCTGATTATTCAAGGAAAGTAAATGAGGAAAGAGGAGCAAACAGGAGAACATTTTAACTGAAAAACGTTATACTGCTTTGCATGCTTTTTCTGTACAGTAACGGGACTGGGTGATCTTGACCTAATTGTCATCTCTCAGCACAACCAGGCTTATGGGGCTCTGATGAGGATAGAATGGGATAAATCCTATATACAGTGGAACCTCACACAACAATCGTCCCGTATAACAACGAAATCGTATAACAATTAGTTTTTTGGGGGGAAATGGTGTCCTGCATAACAATTTTCCTTATAGAAAAAACCGTACAACAATTTTTCAATGGGAAAAACCACTTAGCGAAAAAAATCGTTGTATGATGCATCCCATAGGGAAAATCGCTATACGATGCATGCATCGTATAGCAATTGTTTCATACAACAGCGAGTCTCATGGAATGGATTAAAATCATTGTATGAGGTACACTGTCACTGTATACTGACTAGTACCCTTAGATAAGGGGTCAACAACCTTTTTAGGTTGGGGTCTGGGTCACACTCCTTGAGACACCAGACTGGTGGCCCCCCTGCTGTAAAAGCATTTATGGCTGCCGTAAACGTGGCTATGGCTGTTGTAAATGCATTTCTGGCTGTCATATACATGTAACAGCGGCGGCTGGAGCAAGGGCACAGGCTGGATGATTTGGCGCCTCAGGCTGGATCCAGCCCACAGGCCATAGGTTTCCGCCCCCTGCCTTAGATGAATAGTAGTTAAAAAAAGTTATGAGGCAAAAAATAATAATATGGGAAAATAACTTTTCTGAAATAATTTCCTTCAGGTTACTATGGATTAGTTGTGGAATCTGGTGGATCTTGTGGAAAATCAAACTGATAAAACTGACATTAGCTTTTATACAGATGATGTAAAAAAGTAGTTGGCTACAGTTATAGTTTCAAACAGAGCTTGGAAATAATTTGTTACAGTAACAAGAACAACAAGAACTACTACTATTAATAAATCTTCATCATCATCATCACAATGTATTTTTCCCTGTGTATTGCTTTGGAAATGTGTACTGCTCTTGAAATGTGTATTGCTTTGAAATGTGTTTTTTAATTGTGTTAATGTGACACTTTGTAATTGCTATTTGATACTTTGTAACTGTAATTTGTGATATTCTTTCTTTTGTAAGCTGCCCAGAATCACATTGCGAGTGGGGTGGCATATAAATTGAAATATTACAACAACAGCAACAACCCATTAGATTCACAGTCGAAGACTAGTACAAAAATTAACAGTTCAAGACCTAACCAAGGGCCTAAGAACTGTTAAGGTAATGCCTCTAAGTATATGGACCAGGGATTATCAACCTGCGGCCCGTGGGCCAAATGCAGCCTGCGACACCATTTCATGTGCCCCCCCCCACCGCCCCCACCACACCAGGAAGTGCCATGTGGTGGAGGAAAGGCAAAATGGCCATTGGGCCCCTGAAGCTATCTGAGATAGTGTGACCCGGCCCCCGGCTTAAAAAGGTAGAGGAGAACTGATATAGACAGTTCCTAGTAAAGTTTTTTTTTTTTTGTAAATCTAAAATTGTTGTTTCTGATGTATGGTGACCCTTTGCAGGGTTTTCAAGGTGGAAAATACACAGAAGTGGATTGTCATTCCTTTTCTCTGGGGGCACTTTAGGGATTGTACAGCTTGCCCAGGGCTATACAGGATGGCTTTTCTCCCAGGAGGTACAGTCAGGAATTGAACTCCCAACCTCTGAACCAGTTGCTAGTTACCTAAACCACTGAGCTATCTTGCCAGCTGTGCATAATATACCAATTTTTAAATAGCCAGTCAATACTGTTTTTGTCTGCATTCTCCTTCAAGTTTCGTCCAGCTGTGAAAATAGATTTGAGCCATGTCTTCTCCAATCAATGCGGACTTGGACTACATCCCTCCCGATGGGGGATGGGGATGGGCAGTTGTCCTTGGAGCATCCATAACTGCTGGGTTTGCCAACTCCTTTCCGAAGTCTCTCACAATCTACTACAAAGAACTCCAGACTGTTTTTAACATCCCATATCGCCAGATGGCGTTGTTGTCTTCTATCATGTGTGCCACAACCTATGCAGGAGGTGAGTGAGATGAAACTGTTGGGATTTTTCTTCTTCTTCAAAAGGTGGAGGAATGAACCTTCGGTATTGCAAAATACAATTGGGAAACACATCCCTATTTCTTTGAACAGAGTGTTGAAAGAAAGATTTGTGCATGATTCAATTGCTTAGAACCATACCTGTCAAGTGCAGCTCCGGAGATTATGGGACCTGCGCAGAACGTTTCTGCGCAGCTCCATTCTACGCATGCGTAAAAGCCTCCTATGCATGTGTAGAAGCGACATGTGCAGAAACGTTCTGTGCATGTCCCGGATTGGCCGGGATTTCCCGTATTTCCGCGCTGATTTTCTCCATTTCCCACCCGAAGCTGCCGCTACCCCGTAATTTGGCAGCGGGGGGGAAGGAGTTACTGCGCATCCCTTCTGCGCAGGTCCTTTCTACGCATGCGTAGAACCCTTCTACGCATGCATAGAAGGCTTCTGTGCAGAAGGGGATGCGTAGAAGCCTCCTACGCATGCGTAGAAGTGACCTGCGCAGAACGGTTCTGCGCAGGTCCATTCTACGCATGTGTAAAAGCCTTCTACGCATGCGTAAAAGCCTTCCAGTGGCATTTCCTCCACTAAGGGGGACCATCTCCCCACCTAAAGGGGCTCATCCACCCGTAACCATTGGTCCCTTTAGTAGTAATTGCTACTTAAAAATTTGAAAACTGTGGCTTCTGTTTCATTAAATAGGTGAAGCCACCCCTTTACAGAGACCAAAAGCCAAGCTGGTGGCCTGGAGAGACCAGAATGCGACTCTCTCTTTCTATAACGGGTGCCCAAACCTTTCAGGCCATGGGCCGGTCACGTGATTCAGTCACTATGGCCAATGGGCCATGTCTGGCCCCTGACACCAATTCATCCGGCCCAGGAAGCCCTGGTTGCTCCCGGAGGCGGACGTAAAACATGTCCATACTGGCATGTTTTACTTCCGCTTCCGGGATGGGAGCAACGAGGGCTTTGCAGGCTGGATGAATTAGCATTGGGGGCTGAATCCGGCCCACAGGCCATAGTTTGGGCACCCCTGTTCTATAAGGGACCCGGAGGAGGGCCTTCTCCGTGTCAGCCCTGGGCCTTTGGAACCTCTTGTCACTTGAACTATGCCTCCAGACAGTTGCTCCCCTTAAGAAGACAACTGAAACCATGGCTATGCCAGCGGGCATGGGGCATAGATGCATCAGTTTCCCAGTCCCGCTGGCTTATTTAACCTACATTGGTTCTTGTCCCAATTGTTTTTAAGAGTTCTGGGTGGTTCTGGGATTTTTAGTTGGTTTTAAGATGGTTTTTTTTAATGGGGGTTTGCTAATGTTTTATTCCTGTTTTTAATTATGTTGTTTAGCCGCTTTGGGTCACTTTTGAGTGAGGGAAGTGGGATAGAAATATTTTAAATAAAATAAATAAATAAATAAGCATAGAGGTGAAACTCAGAAAATTAGAATATCATGCAAATGTTCATTCATTTCACTTAAAAGGTGAAACAAATATATGGGATAAGACTCACTACATGCAAAGCGAGAGATGTCATGCCTTACTTCATTGTAATTGTGATGATCATGGCATACAGTGTACATGAGATTATGTGATGATTATGGGGTACATGAAATTGGGGGGTTGGGGTTTCCATAAACTGTAAGCATCAAGATTATAACAAAGTAAGGCTTGCCTTGAACTATCTCGCTTTGCATGCAATGAGTCTATCTCATATATTTGTTTCACCTTTTAAGTGAAATGAATGAACATTTGCACGATATTCTAATTTTCCGAGTTTTACCTGTAGGTCTCCCTTGCTCGAAAGCCAGTCGTACCCGACTCTAGGGTTCAGTGCTCATCTGTTTCAAAGCCGAAGAGCCAGCGCTGTCTGCTTCTGCAGATGTTTCCATGGTCATGCGGCAGGCAGGACAGGACTAGACACCGGAGCCAGCACACGGAGCGCTTGTTTACCTTCCTACTGAAGTGGTCCCTATTTGTCTCATACCTGTCAAGTTTTGGGAAATTTATGTCAAACCCCTGCATTTTACACTCTTTCCTGCCGTCATCCCATAGACTGCAATTAGACTGGAGGCCAGCACAGGATAAGCATTGCTGTCCAGTTTCCCGTTTTGGCCGGGAAATTTCCCTTATTTGACAGGAATTTCCCGAAACTCGACAGGTATGATTTGTCTACTTGCAATGTCTTGCTTTTTGAATGGTTGGCAAGAGCTGGGACAAAAGCGGGAGCTCGTTGCGTCCTGCAGCATTCGGGTATCGAACGGCTGGACCTCCCGCCTTCCAGTCAGCGTCTTACTCCCCCCCCCCCCCCCAGGCCAAGCCGGTGCAGGGTACGTGAGAACTGAAGCAAATTGTGAAAGCAAAGCAACCGAAAGCACACGCAACTTGTTTCCTATAGGCGTGCTGTGACTCCGAGTCCTGGGCGCTGCGCCACCAGCCCAAGGCGGCCATGAAAGGGGGTGGGTGGTGTGGGGTGGTGTGGGGGTAACCGAAACGTTTTGATTTCCCCGCTCTTGGCTTGGCGCCTCGACGCCTCTCCCTGCCCCGACCGACGGCGTGGCACCTCCCCCGCCCCGCGGGCCTCTCCCTCTGCCTCGCACCCCCTCAACTCCCAAGCCTCGGGAGGAGGAGCGCACAAGCGGCGACCGGGGAGGCCGAGGTTACGGTAAGAACCTTCTTCCCGCCAACGGCACCTCTCAGGCCCTTTGGGCGAGCGCGGGCGCGCCAAGCTATGCGCCGGTGCTGGTGAAGGGGGGGGGGGGGGGGACGGAACGGGGCCCCGGTGGTGGTTGGGCAGCAAGAGGAAGGCGGGACTTCTGCCCGAGCGTCCCCTCGCTCCGTGGCTCTAGACACGTGTACGGAGAGGCTAGTAGCATCGGGTGTCCTCTCTTGGTGTGGTGTTGGTGTGTCGTGTGCGCGCCACTCGTGTCCACACAGTCCAGGTGCAACTTCGGGGTGGTGCAGGTGGATGCTCTGTTGCTCTTGTTCCTAGGGAAGGAGCCAGGGGCGCCCAGGTGGCGCTGTACTGTAGCAATAAAATTGTGAGTTCGATCCTGACTTGATCTCAAGGCTGATTCAGCCTTCCGAGGTCGGTTAAAATGAGTACCCATGCTGGGTGTGTGTGTGTGTTAAAATGCTGATTAACGTGTGGACCACCCAAAGAGTGCACTAAGCGTTCTAAGGGTGGCATATAAGAATAATTAGTATTGCCACAAAGTTGTGAGTTCGATCTTGACCAGGCATCAAGGTTGACTCAGCCTTCCACCCTTCCAAAGTCAGTTAAAATGAGTACCTGGCATGTTGGGGTAAAATGCTAATTAACTTGTGAACTGCCCAAAGAGTGCACTAAGCGTTCTAGGAGTGGCATATAAGTGTTACTTATTTATTTATGTATTTATTTTTCTGATTTATATTGCCTCCCAACTCTGAAGACTCTGGGTGGCTCACAGAAAATAAAACCAATCCCATTTTAAAAACCAATTAAAAACCCCATTAAAACTGCCACCAAAAATTACCCCAACCCCTACAGATTAAAAGAGATTAAAAGAAGGAGAGAGTGTTTTTACTAAATCAGCCAGCAGGCAGGGGTCACCCCATCACTGGTGCTCCACACCTGCTTTGCCAGCCAGGTTTTTAGCCCTTTCCTGAAGGACAGCAACTCTGTAATTAGTATTGCCAGAAAGTTGTGAGTTCGATGTTGACCTGGAATCAAGGTTGACTCAGCTTTCCACCCTTCCGAAGTCAGTTAAAATGAGTACCCGGCATGTTGGGGGTAAAATACTAATTAACTTGTGAACCGCCCAAAGAGTGCACTAAGCATTCTAGGGGTGGCATATAAGCGTAATTAGTATTGCCACAAAGTTGTGAGTTTGATCTTGACCAGGAACAAGGTCGACTCAACCTTCCCACCCTTCTGAAGTCAGTTAAAATGAGTACCCAGCATGTTGAGGGCAAAAGGCTAATTAACTTGTGAAACATCCAAAGAGTGCACTAAGTTCTCTGTGGCGGTATATAAGCGTAATTAGTAGTGCCAGGAAGTTGTGAATTCGATCCTGACTAGGTATCAAGTTTGACTCAGCCTTCCACCCTTCCGAGGTGGGTAAAATGAGGACCCAGCTTGTTGGGGGGCAAAATGCTAATTAACTTATGAACCACCCAGAGAGTGGGGCAGTATATAAGTGTAATTGCGATTGCCTGTCCCTGAAGCAGGGCACCTGGACGCCTGCAGAAGTTGCAGCTCTGCCTAGCTTGCTTAAATCCCCACAGAAGGCCTGGTGCCTCCAGGGTTTGTAGTACGGAAACTATATTGTGAGGTCCTGTGAGGACAATGGTCCCTACAGGATCTTAGTTGCAGGTCGCTCATGTGGGCAGACCGGGTTGCTTTTTGCCTTTTCTCCATGGGCCTTGAGCTTCCGGGCAAGATCAATAATCTCTTGGGCCTGATCAGAAGAGTTTGCCAGGCATATTGTGTAATACATAGCAATTGGCAATTACCTGTACAACTTAAATATTGCCCCATAGTGCTTGGTGCACTCTGGGCAGTTCACAAGGCAGTTCACCTGCCTATCTGCTGTGTCTGAAGCCTGTGCTCTTGTTCCACTTGCCGGACAGCCCCGGTGGGGCACACTGAGGGCAGAAGGCTGCCATTGGGGCTCCCAGTGCCATTGACCCCCACGGCCCGGTTCAGGACAGCCCATGGTCTGGTACCAGTCCGCAGCCTGGTAGTTGGGGACTCCTGCTCTAAGCTACTGGCCGGCCACGTGCACCTCCTGAAGCTACAGGCTGAATATTAGGAAAAACATCTTAATGGTTAGGGCACTACAACAGTGGAACTCATTGCCTTGAGAGGAGGTGAACACTCCAATAATGGAAGCATTCAAGAGAGAATTTGACAACCATCTGTCAGATTTGCTTTGATTCGGATTCCTGCATTGAGCAGGGGGTTGGACACAATGGTCTCATAGGCCCCTTCCAACTCAGCTATTCTATGTTTAGCATCCCCCCCCCCCCCCCCACACACACATGCTGGGTACAACATGATGCACCAGGAGGGCATCTTTCCAGAGAGGTACACTTTGGTAGCATATATGTGTTCTCTGTACAATCAAGGCATTCTTTACTTTCAGACTGTGCCATACACACTTTGGTACAGAGGTCATTGGCTTTCTCTCTTTCTGCCATTGGTAGGAACCATCTCGAACCAGAGTCCAATGGTCAAAGAGCAAATGAGGCCAAAGCAGAGTAGCTCCAGATATGACCAGTGCTTGAACTGGAGACTTTTGGATGGGAGACTTTTGTGGAGTCTCCATGGCGGAAGAAAGCAAGGGGGTATCAATGTATGGAATAAATAAAAGGAGACATGATCTTTGCTGATTCACATTTCCAGTCCCCAGTGCTGTCTCCCACAGTGCGCTGTAGGGCCCCATAAGTCTCCAGAATAGTTTTACAGGAGTGACAATGACAGAATGACTAAGTACAGGCAGTGATGGAAGAGTAACAAAAATGTCCTTTCAGTGGCAGAAATGTACTGCTGGGGTAGGAACCTTTCACAAATGTAAAGAAGGGATGTTCTAATTGCAAAAGGCAAATCTTGGATTCAAGCCTGGATCTGCCTTTAGAGGGAAGTGCCTGGATACAATTCACATTTAGGCTTTAAGTGGACTTAAGACAGAGCCCGTGACGGATGTATAGTAGTAGGTAGAATGATGGGACTTTGGAGACATGTTCAAATCCCTACTTGTCCATAGAAGTTCATTGGAGGAGACAAAAGTGAAATCTCATATTTCACGTGCCTTGAAAGACCTACCAAGAGCTTCATAAATTGGATGTGACTTGATGACACACAACACATAAACACACACATCTCCTATGTAGATTTATTATTCCATTTATGAAAATAGAGCCATATAAGCCCTATATATATGAATTTATTTCTATGTACGGAACAGAAATTCCCAGCATTTCTGAAGGGTTTCTTAGGCTAGTAGTTAGGAAGACCTACTGTGGCAATTCTGTCTTTTCCTTATTAACAGATTTTTTTCTGCCATAAGGAAAAAAATGGTGGGAGAATGAGGGAACATTATGAGTGGAGAATATTATCTAAATTTCCTGGGTACTTCAGTGGTGGGCAATGGCATGATAAAGGTGTCATTTTAAATGAGTGTATGTTTTGTATGGTGATTGTATGAACATGTGTTAGTGATTTCCCAAACAATGGCAGCTGTTCAACCATTGTATGCAGACGTTTTTTGGAATGCACATCCCCAGAAGCCTATCACAGTTATCACCTTTCAGTTTTATCTGAAGGCCATAGATAAAATGCATATAAATACCATGGTGGAATACCTGGTGGGGTGTAGTGGATAAAGTGATGAACTAGGACTCTGGATCAGGGTTCAACTCCCCACTCAGGCATGGTGGCTCACTGGGGGCGTGCAACTGGTAAAATTACCCCTTAAATATCTTGCTTACCTTGAAAGCCTTATTAGGGCTATTGTAAGTCAGTTCTGACTTGACAGCACACAACTAATTAAATTCCATAGTATGAGAACATATGTTTGTGTTATTTGCTGCAAAAGATAAGGATGTGGCTTGGTTGAGGTTGAATATTTACAGTAAAATAATAATCATGTATGGCCTTTCTCTTGTTATGTGTGCATGAATCTTTAGTTGAAAGTATAAACAAATGAACCATGGAGGTAATCTATCAGAAAAACTGAACTGAATAGATCAGATTTCTGCCTTGGTTTATAACTTTAACCTATCACCTTTGTTCAACATCGGTTGTTTTTTTAGAGGCTGAAAATGGGCTTGAACTTGAGTCTTAAGTCATAACCATCTCTGAAATTAATTAAAAGGTGTGGGGAATTATATAGTTTTAAAAATTTCAGAAATCAGTAGGCTGTGAATAAAAATCTTGGGTACATTTACACAGCATATATTGAAACATACCACTAGAATCAGAGAAATATGCAGATAATTTATTAGTATCCAGATAGAGACATCCTAGCCTCTGAGGAGTATCATGAAGATTGGACAGGATGCTCTTCAGATATCCTGGTCATAGACTTATTTATATAGGAACACTTGGATTTTATTCATTCATTCAATTTGTATAGCTGCCCCAATCGACATGCGACTCTGGGCAGTGTACATCAAATCCCCAACGTTTAAACTATAGAAACCATTAAAATTCCTAAAAACACTGAAAAACTACCTCCCACCTGCACCAATTAAAAATCTAGTTAAAAACTAGATTGGTATTTTTAAAGAGCTCCCGTGGTCCGCTCTAGTGGGACAGGCAGATGTTCTCAGAGTGATGCGGTCTCTTAAGTATCCTGGCCCACTACCATGTAGGGCTTTAAAGGTAATTACCAGCACCTTGAATTACACCCAGAGGCACACTGGCAACCAATGCAGCTCCCGTAGCAGAGGTGAGGCATGGGCATAACGCCCGCGCCCCATCACTATACGGGCAGCTGCATTCGGAACCAGCTGCAGCCTCTGAATGGTCATCAAGGGCAGCCCCATGTAGAGTGCATTACAATAATCTAATCTGGAGGTGACCATAAGCAAGGAGTCCAGGAGCGTCCGTAATTGGCGAATGACACGAAGTTGTGCAAAAACATTGTGTCTGGGAACTGAGTACTAGCCATGAAAAGCTTTAACAAGGAAACCTCTGTTTTTTGCCAAACTTATGGAAGTTTGTAGTTTAATTTTATTTTGGGTCAGATGACATTTGTCTGAACCATCTTCAAAGGCAACTCCACATATAGGACCAAGCAGTTGTCTATAGGGCCATAGCCAGGGGGTGGCCAGGGTGAGCTTTGCCCACACATATATATGACATTGTTGCCCATCCTGAAAAAGATCTTTGCCCACCCACATCTAGAATCCTGGCTAGGGCCCTGGTTGTCTATACGGTGGTGATGGGGAACTTCAGGCCCTGAAGCTGAATATATTCTTTCCAGTTCCCCTAAATCAGTGGTGGCGAACCTATGGCACGAGTGCCAGAGGGGGCACTCCCAGGCCTTTCTCTAAGAATGTATGATTATGAAGAAAGAATGTGTATTCAAGTGCATTAACTATGGGCCATGTCATATGACCTGACTGTGGATGTGGCCTTTGTTTTTCAGGGTGTCCAGAAAAAGTGCTTACAGAGCCTTAATTTAGCCTTGACATGCCACCTCCAGCACAAACAAACCTAGGCTATGTCCCTCCAGATGGTGGATGGGGATGGGCAGTGGTACTCGGAGCATTCATATCCATTGGATTTTCATATGCTTTCCCTAAAAGCATAGCAATCTTCTTCAAAGAAATCCAGGATTTCTTTGGCACATCGTACAGTGAGATTGCATGGGTATCTTCAATTATGTTGGCTACTATGTACGGTTTAGGTGAGTAAAACAATTATCTTCTTGGGTTGGCTTTGATTTAGAAATGCAAGAAAAACCACTTCCAAGCTAATTGTGAGAGAAAAGGGAAATAACTGAATGGACTTCAGAGAAAAGATGCTAATTATGTGAAAGTACAAATAGTCATGATTAGATTTCATGTTCTAGTTTGGCAGAGTTGAGTCCTACTGAGTTGTATTTTACTGTAGAAAAACACAGAACTAGGCTTCCAGATGTAGACATTCACCTGTTACCTGCATGGTTGTAAACAGAGACAGTGTTGTCTTTTTTCCCTTTTAAAAATACAAATGCAAAATGACTCGGACAAAAACTGACTCAATGTTCTCTTGTTCATTTCTTCTGCTCCCTCTGTGATCTGTCCTATGAACAGGTTGACAATACTCAAGATTGTCCAAGGAAGTATCTGAGAAATCCGAATTATTGAAGCTTGAAAAGTGTCCAAATGCTTGCAAAGTAGACCCTTATGTACAATGATGGGGGTTTTGCCTTCAATGATTAAAAATATTAAAATTACCTTACATTGCCCTTGACCATCAGATGGTATTCAAAATATTTTAAATTTATAATGTTGCAACTAGGCTGTTACAGTAATCTAGGTTTCAGATGTACATTAAGTTGGATAACAATGATGTATGGAAAAGCTATATTGCAAGATAAGACAGTAGGAATAGGAGATTAGTTGATATGAAGGAAAGGGAGGGGAAGATTCTTGTATATTCCCGGATGACCTTTCTGTGGTCTGTATGTAGACCATGTTGTTTGACTAATAGTAATTTGAAGTTTTTCTGAGAAGTGAGCTCCTTTCCAGTAATACAGTAAAATCTTGGGTTACGACGGAGGTCCGTTCCAACAGCCTCCGTTGTAACCCAAAGCAAACGTAACCTGAATCACGTTTTCCCATAGGAATGCATTGTTTTTTTTTAAAAAAAGTCCCGATTGAGACAAAAATAATACTAAAAAATACAAAAAAGCACAAAAAAATGGCAGACGCGATCGTCCTCCACCCCCACAAAAGCAACGGAACAATCTCCCTACCTTTTCCATGCCATTTGGGGAACTTATTTGACGATGGAGATGGCACCTCCACAGCAGTAAGCACTGCATTGTGACTTTGGGTGGAGGGGGTGGCCATCTTAAATGCTAAAATGGTGGCAGCAGCCATTTTGAACTGCCAAGATTTCTGGGAGATGTAACCCTGACCTCCAAAATGGCCAACATCACCATTTTAGGATTTAAGATGGTTGCCCCCTCCACCCGAAGTCACAATGCAGTGCTTACTGCTGCGGAGGTGCCGTCATTGTCGGATTTGGTCCCCAAACAGCGTGGAAAAGGTAGGGAAATTGCTCCGTTGCTTTTGTGGGGGTAGGGGATGATCGTAACCTGAAAATCAGTCATAACCCAGGGAATTTTTAAAATTAAATGTGAGGTTGTAACCCGCGGCAAAAGTAACCCAGGGCAGTCGTATGCCGGGGTTTTTACTGTATTTTGAAAAAAATCATTTTTGAGTTTTGCATTGATTTTTCAGCTGGGTGCACCAAATACCTAGGCAAGTATTTTGCTCAATGCTTATGCACAGGTAACTCCACTGGAGGAAGCTGCCACGGAAATCTAACAATGTGTCAGTCATATGAACATTGCTTATGACTAGCACTTCAGATAGCTACAACAGCTTCTGCATTTGGAAGTTCACATACATGTACAATACTGGCCCTGGTTTTAGAATAGCAAAATGTGGTCAATATACGTGTCAAGTGTTATGGGGACAAGGTAAAAAGTGAATGTTATACTCTAGGCTCCATTGTTCATCTGGAAAATGGGAATCATCTTCAGTTATTTCAAAGGTCATCATGAAAGTGAGAAAGATTAATTTTTGTAACTCATGCCTTGCATACCATTAAAGCACTGTGAATTTATAATATAGTGATGTTATTCAACCTAATAACCACTGAAAGTATTAAAAATGCCATAAAAGATATCTGCTTATATACCAACCCATAGAGCACTCGCTAGGTCATCTACAAGGTAATTATATAAACTGATTCTCTCCCCCCCCCCCCAAACAAACTGGGTACTCATTTTACCAACCTTGGAAGGTAGAATCATCCTTGAGCTCATTAGGATCAAACTTAGACCGTGAACAGAGTTTTGTTTGCGGATCTGAAGCTTAACCACAACACGATGAGGGCTCTCTTATTTCAAATTAAGTAAATATTTCCAAACTCAAGGTGTAGTGGATGGAGTGTCACAGTGAAACTCGGGAGATCTGGATTCAAATCTCTACCTGGCAGTGGAGACTGAAAGTGTGTGGCAATGATAAGCAACTCCTTGAAAGCATCAGATAACTTGAAAACCTGTAAAGCAGGGATTCTCAACCTGCGGCCTGTGGGCCAGATGCAGCCTGCAGCACCATTTCATGTGACCCACCTCCACTACACCAGGAAGTGTCATGTGGAGGAAAGCAAAATCGCCATCCTGCCCCCAAAGTTGTCTGAGGGAGTGTGACCCGGCCCCCGGCTTAAAAAGGTTGGGAACCTCTGATTTAAAGGCTACTTTAACCTGAAAGGTTGACAACACCAAACAGCAACAAAATATTTCCAAGCATGCATAGTTTTTACCTCTCAAATTTATAGTACAGTATCTCTTTGAGGATCCTAGCGCGGGAAAGGTTCCCGCGGCTGCCGGTGATTTGGGGAATGTGAACCATGTGAGCTGAACGCTCGCAGCTGCCCTCTATGGGCAGCTTACTCGCGTTCCTTAACAGCTGGGCTACATTGTAATTGTGGTCCGGTTACATTCATACATTTGTTAAAGCAACATTGTACCTACATCATACATAACACCCCTCCCCCCTAGGATGGGACGAAGTCCCTCAACCATTGTGGCTTGCCGCACGTGCGCCTGGGGCGTGCGGCTGCTTGGCTTAACACAAGGGAGCCGGTGGCTCCTGGTTCCGCGGAGTCTCGTCCTGCAACGGAAAAGGGGGACTCATTAGTGGCTCGGTGGGGACTCTGCGGCAACCTTGCATTGGGGGACGGGAATGGAATGAACAGTTGGGAGGTGAATCCTTGCCTACCTCTTGAGGAGCCTGGGGTCCCCCCCAGTACGAACCTCGGGACCGACGAGGAAGCCCTCGTGGTCTCGCTACCCCCTGCTGCCTGTCCGGGGGTTCTATGTGCTGAGGTGGGTGAACTTCCCCCAGCTGCCTGTCTCGGGGGTGTCTGTCTCCGGGGGGCTGGAGCTATGGTGTATTCTAAAACAAAAGGACTGGGGGGACTGGAGGTACCAGGGGCTGAACTGAAACCCCTCTTCTCGCTAGGACGGGTGGGGGACCACTCCGCGACACCCCCCTGGTACTGCAAATCATAATCGAACTCATCCCTCTCTTCCGAAGTACCCTCCTCTGTGGCTGAAAATCGAGGGTATGCATTTATCGGCGGATGCCGCCGTGTCTCCCCCTTGGGTAACGCGGGTGGGGGAGGACCCTAACGCTGATTTCCCCTCGCTGGTGACTCGCCTTCTGAGTTGGTCGGCATGCCTTCTCCAGAGTAGACCCGAGTTGGTCTCAGATACTGGCCCCGTCTGCTCAATGATCGTCCCTGGTACCCACGCTGGCCCCGAGGCCGCGTAGTTCCTGCAGTGAACCGGGTCCCCTACCGAAAAACTTTTGGAGCTCTCTACCCCTATATTTATATTTTTCCCTTCATCCTCCACCCTGGACGGATCCATCCGGTCAGAAAGTGTTACCGGACGCCTTCTCATGAGGAGTTCGGCTGGCGAAAATCCTGAAGCTAGGGGGGTTGTTCTGTAGCAGATGAGGAACTGACACAGATGAAGGTTCAACTCACCGGGACCCATGCGCCGCAATGCGTCTTTCGTAGTGCGCACTTGGCGCTCTACCTGGCCGTTTGTGGCGGGGTGAAACGGGGCAGCGGTAATGTGCCTGATTGCGTTCCTTTCTATGAACATTTTAAACTCCGCAGACGTGAAGGTACTAGCGTTATCGCTAACAAGGACGTCTGGCAGGCCGAAGCAGGCAAAGACCTTGCGCAACTGTTTAATAGTCGCCGCAGAGGAGGTGCTGTTCATGGGGATTACTTCCAACCACTTGGAATAGGAGTCGACTATCAGCAGAAACATGGACCCGTGGAAAGGGCCAGCGAAGTCGACGTGTAACCGGGACCACGGCCCGCGGGCCGTGTCCCATTCCCTATGGGGTAGCCGGGACTCCTCGGGCCGAGAGCTCTGGCAGCTCTCACACGTGCCCACTAAGCGTTCTATATCTGCGTCTATCTGGGGCCACCAAAAGAAACTCCTGGCCAGAGCCTTGGAGCACACTATTCCCGGGTGGCTGGTATGCAGTAGTCTCAGTACCTTAGCCCTTAGCTTCTCTGGGATGACTACCCGCTGGCCCCAGAGTAAGCAGCCCCTTTCCAGGGAAAGCTCTACTCTCCGCCTGAAAAACGGCTTGAAATTCTCCTCGGGGGGAGTAGTGGGCCACCCTTTCCTGACCCAGGAACTAACTTGGGCCAGCATCTTGTCGGCCGCCGTAGCCTTGGCGAGGTCGGCCGGGACGATGGGGGGTGAGTCGAGGGACTCGATCAGCAGGACTTGGTGGTCCTGCTCTACCTCACATGCGGGATCCCCTAAACTAGGGAGGGGAGACCGGGACAGTGCGTCCGCATGGGAGATCTCCTTCCCTGGGCGATAGACCAGCTCATACTGGTAGGCGTTGAGGAAAATGGCCCAACGCAGCATCCTGGGGGATAGAATTTGCGGGGTGGGTTTGCCGGTAGTGAAGATCCCCAGAAGTGGCTTGTGATCCGTCACTACCGTAAACTCGCGGCCGTATAAAAAATCGTGGAACTTCTTTGTTCCCGCGATTATGGCCAGGGCCTCCCTATCTGTTTGCGCGTAATTGCGCTCGGCCTTCGAGAGGGACCTTGAGTAGTACGCCACCGGGGCTTCCCGCCCGCTCTCCAACACGTGGCACAGGACCGCCCCCACCCCCACTGGGGACGCAGCACAGACTAGAACCACTGGTTTTTTCGGATCGAAGTGGGTTAGGACAGCATCCGAGGATAGGAGTGTCTTAAGCTCCTTGAATGCTTTCTCCTGCCTGTCCCCCCACCGCCAAACCGCATCCTTTTTTAGCAGCGCGTGCAGTGGCTCCGCGACCGATGCCTTCCTAGGCAGGAAGGAGTGATAGAAATTTAGGAGCCCTAGAAATGACTGCAGCTCCGGTTTCGCGGTGGGACGAGGGGCGTTTTTCACGGCCGCAACCTTGGACTCAGATGGTTTGATTCCCTCCGGGGTTACCTTAAAACCGAGAAACTCGACCTCCCTCGCAAAGAATACACATTTGTCCCGTCTCAGTCGAAGCCCCGCTCTCTCGAACACTGAGAGGACCCCGTGTAACCTCTTTGCTAATTCTAATTCGCTCCCCGCCGTTATCAACACATCGTCGAAATATGGGAGAACACCTGGAAGCCCCTTTAAAAGGCGTTCCACGAGGGACTGGAAGATTCCGGGGGCCGAATTCATGCCAAACTGAAGGCGCGTTACCTTAAATGCCCCCTTGTGTGTCACAATCGTTTGCGCAGCGGCAGCAGCCGGAGTTACTGAGAGCTGCTGATATGCCTGCGCCAGATCTAGCTTGGCAAAACACCTCCCCCCATGTAACGTGGCCAGTAAGTGGCTGACCACGGGCACCGGATATGCATTTGGCCGAATGGCCTTATTGATCGTACATTTATAGTCCGCACAAATCCTGACCTCCCCATTTGACTTAAGGGCTGTAACAATCGGCGTTTCCCACTCCGCTGAATCAACTGGGACCAAAATCCCCTGCCCCACCAATTTGTCCAGTTCCGCCTCGATCTTGTCCTTGAGGGCGAAGGGCACTCTCCTTGGCTTGAGGCGGATGGGCCGGATTTCTGGGTCCAGCTCAAAGGAAACTGGGGGGCCCTTATACGTCCCGAGCCCCTTCTTGAAAACGTCCGGGTGTGCATTGCACACTTCCCGCATTGGGTCAGTCTTGATGGCGTTAATGCCGGACAGTTCGATTCCCAGGGGAGCAAACCACTGCGTCCCCAAAAGGCAGCATCTCCCCCCCTTGAGGACCACTAGGGGCAGTTTCTCGGAGTAATTCTTGAATTTCACCTTGAACTTTCCCGCCCCCAACACTGGGATCCCATTTCCCTGCATGTCCCGTAAGTGTGACTTCATGGCCCGCAGTTTGGGCCGCTTCTCTGGGGGAATACGCATAAACTCTTTTTGGGACAGGATGGAATAGGATGACCCCGAGTCTATCTCCATCCTCACTGGGAGCCCCTGTAACAGTACCTCTACGAAAAAACGCTGGTGCTCCAGGCCCACGCGGTTCACGCCTTCCTCGCTATAGTTGGTTGAGACCTTCCTGGTGCCGGCCGCCTTCCGTTGGTGTGTCTGGGGGTGGCTTGAAACGCCCTTGTCCTCGGCTCGCCCGCGCCTGCATACTCTGGCAATGTGTCCCTTTCAGCCGCAGTTGTGGCACTCGGCCTTTCGGAACGGACACCTCGTGCGGTCGTGGGCCGCCCCACAACCGTTGCAGCGGCGGTCTTGCCGTTCGCGGGTCTGCCGCTTCTCCTCGTTTCTTTATCCTCTGGACGTCGTCGTCCTCGCTGGAGCAGGAGTCCGCCGTCGTGGACGACTCCTCGGACGTCGCTGGTGTGCCGGCGGGCGGCTTGGGGGCCCGCCAGGCCGTCTTCGCTGATGTCCGTCGGGCCGCCTGTACTGGTGACTTGTCCCTTTCGGACGCAGCCCCTCGGGACTTGAACACTCTGACCCCGCTCCTGGCCGCCTCGGCCGCTTGGGCCTCCCGCAGTACCTCGTTGAATGTGAGGCGGTAGTCGCGGGTCATCAGCTTCCTCTGGAGCTCCTCGTCCCTTAGACCACACAACATGCGGTCTCGGAGGGCCTGGTCCAGGTCATCCCACTGGCAGTGCACCGCTGCAAGCCTGAGGGCCGCCGCGTAGGCGGACACGGATTCGCCCGGTTGCTGGTCTCGCCTGTGGAACGCGACCCGGGCTGGGAAAATCGAAACGGGAGGCTGGAAGTGTTCGCCCAACAACTCCAGGATGCGGTCGATGGGCACCACGTCCACCTTCCGGGGAGCCACCAGGTTCATCAGGATACACAGCGTGGCCGGCCCCACCTGGGCCAAGAAGTGGGAGCGCATCTTCGCGTCGTCGTCGACGCCCGCGGCTTCCATCGCATGCCGAAACTGGCAATGAGCTACCGTGCACACGATTCAAATGTATTTGCTACTGTATATAATGAGCTGTACCTCCGCCATTACCACATGTTCATCCTGATCATCACCCAATAAACCTGTGTTAGTCCTTACTGCGACTCCTTCTTTGTCTTCCGTGCAAGACACCAAATTGGCGACGGAGGTGGGATCGATGGCGAATCCCAAGGTCAAGCCGTACCAGTTCGATGTCAGCGAGCCCGAGCAATGGGAGCTGTACGAGTGCCAGTTTCGCCATGCGATGGAAGCCGCGGGCGTCGACGACGACGCATGTTGTGTGGTCTGAGGGACGAGGAGCTCCAGAGGAAGATGATGACCCACGACTACCGCCTCACGTTCAACGAGGTACTGCGGGAGGCCCAAGCGGCTGAGGCGGCCAGGAGCGGGGTCAGAGTGTTCAAGTCCCGAGGGGCCGCGTCCGAAAGGGCCAAGTCACCAGTACAGGCGGCCCGGCGGACATCAGCGAAGACGGCCTGGCGGGCCCCCAAGCTGCCCGCCGGCACACCAGCGACGTCCGAGGAGTCGTCCACGACGGCGGACTCCTGCTCCAGCGAGGATGACGACGTCCAGAGGATCAAGAAACGAGGAGAGAAGCGGCAGACCCGCGAACGGCAAGACCGCCGCTGCGACGGTTGTGGGGCGTCCCACGACCGCACGAGGTGTCCGTTCCGAAAGGCCGAGTGCCACAACTGCGGCCGAAAGGGACACATCGCCAGAGTATGCAGGCGCGGGCGAGCCGAGGACAAGGGCGTTTCGAGCCACCCCCAGACACACCAACGGAAGGCGGCCGGCACCAGGAAGGTCTCAACCAACTATAGCGAGGAAGGCGTGAACTGCGTGGGCCTGGAGCACCAGCGTTTTTTCGTAGAGGTACTGTTACAGGGGCTCCCAGTGAGGATGGAGATAGACTCGGGGTCATCCTATTCCATCCTGTCCCAAAAAGAGTTTATGCGTATTCCCCCAGAGAAGCGGCCCAAACTGCAGGCCATGAAGTCACACTTACGGGACATGCAGGGAAATGGGATCCCAGTGTTGGGGGCGGGAAAGTTCAAGGTGAAATTCAAGAATTACTCTGAGAAACTGCCCCTAGTGGTCCTCAAGGGGGGGAGATGCTGCCTTTTGGGGACGCAGTGGTTTACTCCCCTGGGAATCGAACTGTCCGGCATTAACGCCATCGAGACTGACCCAATGCGGGAAGTGTGCAATGCACACCCGGACGTTTTCAAGAAGGGGCTCAGGACGTATAAGGGCTCCCCAGTTTCCTTTGAGCTGGACCCAGAAATCCGGCCCATCCGCCTCAAGCCAAGGAGAGTGCCCTTCGCCCTCAAGGACAAGATCGAGGCGGAACTGGACAAATTGGTGGGGCAGGGGATTTTGGTCCCAGTTGATTCGGCGGAGTGGGAAACGCCGATTGTTACGGCCCTTAAGTCAAATGGGGAGGTCAGGATTTGTGCGGACTATAAATGTACGATCAATAAGGCCATTCGGCCAAATGCATATCCGGTGCCCGTGGTCAGCCACTTACTGGCCACGTTACATGGGGGGAGGTGTTTTGCCAAGCTAGATCTGGCGCAGGCATATCAGCAGCTCTCAGTAACCCCGGCTGCCACCGCTGCGCAAACGATTGTGACACACAAGGGGGCATTTAAGGTAACGCGCCTTCAGTTTGGCGTGAATTCGGCCCCCGGAATCTTCCAGTCCCTCGTGGAACGCCTTTTAAAGGGGCTTCCAGGTGTTCTCCCATATTTCGACGATGTGTTGATAACGGCGGGGAGCGAATTAGAATTAGCAAAGAGGTTAGACGGGGTCCTCTCAGTGTTCGAGAGAGCGGGGCTTCGACTGAGACGGGACAAATGTGTACTCTTTGCGAGGGAGGTCGAGTTTCTCGGTTTTAAGGTAACCCCGGAGGGAATCAAACCATCTGAGTCCAAGGTTGCGGCCGTGAAAAACGCCCCTCGTCCCACCGCGAAACCGGAGCTGCAGTCATTTCTAGGGCTCCTAAATTTCTATCACTCCTTCCTGCCTAGGAAGGCATCGGTCGCGGAGCCACTGCACGCGCTGCTAAAAAAGGATGCGGTTTGGCGGTGGGGGGACAGGCAGGAGAAAGCATTCAAGGAGCTTAAGACACTCCTATCCTCGGATGCTGTCCTAACCCACTTCGATCCGAAAAAACCAGTGGTTCTAGTCTGTGATGCGTCCCCAGTGGGGGTGGGGGCGGTCCTGTGCCACGTGTTGGAGAGCGGGCAGGAAGCCCCGGTGGCGTACTACTCAAGGTCCCTCTCGAAGGCCGAGCGCAATTACGCGCAAACAGATAGGGAGGCCCTGGCCATAATCGCGGGAACAAAGAAGTTCCACGATTTTTTATACGGCCGCGAGTTTACGGTAGTGACGGATCACAAGCCACTTCTGGGGATCTTCACTACCGGCAAACCCACCCCGCAAATTCTATCCCCCAGGATGCTGCGTTGGGCCATTTTCCTCAACGCCTACCAGTATGAGCTGGTCTATCGCCCAGGGAAGGAGATCTCCCATGCGGACGCACTGTCCCGGTCTCCCCTCCCTAGTTTAGGGGATCCCGCATGCGAGGTAGAGCAGGACCACCAAGTCCTGCTGATCGAGTCCCTCGACTCACCCCCCATCGTCCCGGCCGACCTCGCCAAGGCCACGGCGGCCGACAAGATGCTGGCCCAAGTTAGTTCCTGGGTCAGGAAAGGGTGGCCCACTACTCCCCCCGAGGAGAATTTCAAGCCGTTTTCCAGGCGGAGAGTAGAGCTTTCCCTGGAAAGGGGCTGCTTACTCTGGGGCCAGCGGGTAGTCATCCCAGAGAAGCTAAGGGCTAAGGTACTGAGACTACTGCATACCAGCCACCCGGGAATAGTGCGCTCCAAGGCTCTTTCCAGGAGTTTCTTTTGGTGGCCCCAGATAGACGCAGATATAGAACGCTTAGTGGGCACGTGTGAGAGCTGCCAGATCTCTTGGCCCGAGGAGTCCCGGCTACCCCATAGGGAATGGGACACGGCCCGCGGGCCATGGTCCCGGTTACACGTCGACTTCGCTGGCCCTTTCCGCGGGTCCATGTTTCTGCTGATAGTCGACTCCTATTCCAAGTGGTTGGAAGTAATCCCCATGAACAGCACCTCCTCTGCGGCGACTATTAAACAGTTGCGCAAGGTCTTTGCCTGCTTTGGCCTGCCAGACGTCCTTGTTAGCGATAACGCTAGTACCTTCACGTCTGCGGAGTTTAAAACGTTCATAGAAAGGAACGCAATCAGGCACATTACCGCTGCCCCGTTTCACCCCGCCACAAACGGCCAGGTAGAGCGCCAAGTGCGCACTATGAAAGACGCACTGCGGCGCATGGGTCCCGGTGAGTTGAACCTTCATCTGTGTCAGTTCCTCATCTGCTACAGAACAACCCCCCTAGCTTCAGGATTTTCGCCAGCCGAACTCCTCATGAGAAGGCATCCGGTAACACTTTTTGACCGGATGGATCCATCCAGGGTGGAGGATGAAGGGAGAAATATAAATATAGGGGTAGAGAGCTCCAAAAGTTTTTCGGTAGGGGACCCGGTTCACTGCAGGAACTACGCGGCCTCGGGGCCAGCGTGGGTACCAGGGACAATCATTGAGCAGACGGGGCCAGTATCCTATAGAGTCGAGACCAACTCGGGTCTACTCTGGAGAAGGCACGCCGACCAACTCAGAAGGCGAGTCAGCGTTAGGGTCCTCCCCCACCCGCGTTACCCAAGGGGGAGACACGGCGGCATCCGCCGATACAAATGCATACCCTCGATTTTCAGCCACAGAGGAGGGTACTTCGGAAGAGAGGGATGAGTTCGATTATGATTTGCAGTACCAGGGGGGTGTCGCGGAGTGGTCCCCCACCCGTCCTAGCGAGAAGAGGGGTTTCAGTTCAGCCCCTGGTACCTCCAGTCCCCCCAGTCCTTTTATTTTAGAATACACCATAGCTCCAGCCCCCCGGAGACAGACACCCCCGAGACAGGCAGCCGGGGGAAGTTCACCCACCTCAGCACATAGAACCCCCGGACAGGCAGCAGGGGGTAGCGAGACCACGAGGGCTTCCTCGTCGGTCCCGAGGTTCGTACTGGGGGGGACCCCAGGCTCCTCAAGCGGTAGGCAAGGATTCACCTCCCAACTGTTCATTCCATTCCCGTCCCCCAATGCAAGGTTGCCGCAGAGTCCCCACCGAGCCACTAATGAGTCCCCCTTTTCCGTTGCAGGACGAGACTCCGCGGAACCAGGAGCCACCGGTTCCCCTGTGTTAAGCCAAGCAGCCGCACGCCCCAGGCGCACGTGCGGCAAGCCACAATGGTTGAGGGACTTCGTCCCATCCTAGGGGGGAGGGGTGTTATGTATGATGTAGGTACAATGTTGCTTTAACAAATGTATGAATGTAACCGGACCACAATTACAATGTAGCCCAGCTGTTAAGGAACGCGAGTAAGCTGCCCATAGAGGGCAGCTGCAAGCGTTCAGCTCACATGGTTCACATTCCCCAAATCACCGGCAGCCGCGGGAACCTTTCCCGCGCTAGGATCACCTGGAGTAGATGGGTGTGACACAAATGACGTCACGACGGTAGCGGCCAATGAGCTACCGTGCACACGATTCAAATGTATTTGCTACTGTATATAATGAGCTGTACCTCCGCCATTACCACATGTTCATCCTGATCATCACCCAATAAACCTGTGTTAGTCCTTACTGCGACTCCTTCTTTGTCTTCCGTGCAAGACACCAAAGTTTTTCCTCTCAAATTTATAGTACAGTATCTCTTTGAGGATGACGTCCCTTTTTCAATTCACAAAGTGGTGACATTTTTTTTTGCAAGATGTAATTAAGGAAAAATGACATCTGTAGCCATTTTGTGTTTTGAGGGGGAAATCCCAATTGCAGATTGTGTTCCCATCTTTTGCTTTCTCTGTGTGAAAGAAATGGGGGAGCTTGCTAATTTGCCTTGCATCTCCAAGTGAAACAAAATTTGCTTTCTCTTGGAATGTGTGTGTATATATTTGTTTTTTTTATGAATCACCT
The DNA here is from genome assembly GCA_035047345.1 of Bradypodion ventrale. Taxonomy (NCBI): domain Eukaryota; kingdom Metazoa; phylum Chordata; class Lepidosauria; order Squamata; family Chamaeleonidae; genus Bradypodion; species Bradypodion ventrale. The sequence goes on along the minus strand of JAWDJE010000002.1, from coordinate 324,179,350 downwards.
ACACCAGTGTTTCCCAAACTATGTTCTACAGAACACTGGCAGACTTCAATTCCCAGAAGCCTAAGTCATTATGTTGACTGATCAGTGCTTTGGGGAATTAACTTAGGCTTCTGGGAATTGAAGTTCAAAAACCAAAGATTGGGAAATACTGACCTACACCATTGCTGGGAAAATTATAGTCAACTGTTTGAATGTTCTCTCATACAACAAACGATTGCTACTGGATAACTTGGAAAAAAGCAATCTATTAATGCTAATGAAAGTGCCCCCTCCTTCCGGCATAATTACCACTCTGAGATGATTCATTGATGGGGACTATACTGCTGGGGAGGGTTAATCATCCATCCCTCTGTCCTGTGACACATCAAAATTTTAGAAGGCAAAATTGTTTGCTTGAAAAAGGTCTGCTTATCCCTTCCTGCCTCCAACAAGCCTTGTTGCAATGTGCAAATTGTTTTCTAGGGAGAGCATAGGTCTGGGGTTCTCAACCTATGGCCTGGGGGCTGGATGCAGCCCACAACACCGTTTCATGTGCCCCCCCCTGCCTCTGCCACACCTGGAAGTGCCATGTGTGGCAGGCAGGGCAAAATGACCATTTGGACCCAGAAGCTGTCTGAGTGAGCGTGACGCGGCCCTTGGCTTGAAAAGGTTGAGAACCTCTGGCATAGGTGGAGAGGAGTTTGCATGACTACTTCCTTTGCAGTAGATTGTGATCCTTCTGAGAACACCAACCTGTAGTTAGATAAGCTTTTCATGGACACCAGTTGAAGTCTCTTTCCCAGTACAGTAGACCCTTGCATAACGACATTACTTGGTTCCCCAAGTAGCGTTGCTAAGTGATTTTTGTTGTTATGGAGTTTCCCGCATAACGACGTTTTTAGCGGCGGCGTCTGGTTATTTTAGCATCGTCGTCCAGACAACGATGCTAAAAACGTTATGCAGGGGAACACGTGCATAACGACGCATTGTGTACTCTGCAAACCTGTGTATTTCTAAGGGATAAAAGTGACACCATGCATATATTTGTATATACAGAACTGTATGTGTGTGTGAGAGAGGGAGTGATATGCCTCATTGCATGTGTGCAGAAGAGCAAAAGTGGGGTAGTGGTGCCCATTTGTCCCACCCATCTGCCGTGGCCTGCAATGTCAGTGTATGAGGTTCCTGTCCACACAGATCATGTATGAGGTTCCCATCCACACACTGCTGGAAGGAGCCACCTGAGATTTTCAGCATGGCCTTAGGAAGCTTTTTATTTGTTTAGGAAACTTTTTTTATTGATATTTTTTTTTACTACAGTACAATAAAACCTCGCATAAAGAGCGCCTTGCTTAGAGACTAGCTCGCTTAAAGAGCAGAATTTTCTCTGAATGGTCGCCTCGCTTAACAACTAAAACCAACCAAAGACTCGCTTAACAACTAAACTGGGGTTCACAATCCCCCCCCCCCCGCACCAGAAGTAACAATTGGTCACTTACAATGGTGTTTTGCTTAAAGAGCAAACTCACTTAAAGAGCAATCCCATGGAACGCATTTTGTTCTTTAAGCGAGGTCCACTGTACATTTATGTTACTACCTGTTGAGGTGAATTACATAAAATTGCAAACACTTTGAAAAACTTTCCAAAATACAGTTACATATCTCAGTAAACATATTTACATGTACTGTATAGGTAAAGGTAAAGGTTTCCCTTGGTGTATAGTCCTTGTGAAAAAATATACAGTATATACCCGTGATGATGAACCTTGGCACTTCAGGTGTTCTTGGACTTCAATTCCCAGAAGCCCATGTCTCTGTGTATGCATAGTAAAGTCATTTGTGTGGATTCACAGAGACTTGGGCTTCTGGAAATTGAAGTCCAAGAACACCTGGAGTGCCAAGGTTCGCCTTGACTGGTATAGTAAAGGTAAAGGTTTCCCTTGCTCGAAAGCCAGTCATATCCAACTCTAGGGTTCAATGCTCATCTCTGTTTTGAAGCCGAAGAACCAGCGCTGTCTGCTTCTGCAGACGTTTCCGTGGTCATGTGGCAGGCATGACTAGACACCGGAATGCATGGAATGCTGTTTACCTTCCCACCAAAGTGGTCCCTATTTATCTACTTGCAATTTCTTGCTTTCGAACTGCTAGGTTGACAGGAGTTGGGTCAAAGACGGGAGCTCATTCCGCCCTGCAGTACTCAGTAATCGAACTGCTGACCTCCTGCCTTCCAGTCAGTATCTTAGCCACTTGATATACAATACTAAAAGAAGACTAATATTTACAATTATATTGTCATTTACATGAAACGTATGTTTGAATATTCTAAGTTATCCCCAAATCTTTCTGCCAGCCACTGCCACCATTTGTACCTGTCAGGTTCCTTCTGTCTCACCATTGCTCTTTTAGCGTACGCTCTGAGCCTCGCCATCACGCTGCCCACTTACCCCTTTTTTTGGATCTGCCAGCTTTCCTGGCTTTCCTTCTGTTGTGTTCTGTACTGTACCTTTTACAATGTATCCATTCACGTGTATCCAATGTAACCATGCTTGTGTAACATTATAACCAGCAGCTGCTTAATTGTAGCCTTGCAATAGGACGCGAGCTAATGACCACCTGGTGGCAATAGCGAGCGTTCAAGCTCTCCTGGCCCAGACTCACCAGCAAACAACAGCGCGGGAAGATTCCCGCCATCACCTACACCTGGACAAGAAGGGCGTGACCGTCTGTGACGTCACGGGGACAGTAACCAATAGACTGTCGAGGAGCCACATTCAAATGTATAGCCACTGTATATATTGAGCTGCCCATCCGCCATTACCTCATGTTCCCCTGGATCATCATGCAATAAACCTGTGTTAAGCCAACCTTTCGGCTGTTTGTTGTCTTTGGTCCCATACACTAAATCGGTGACGAAGGTGGGATATGGCTGCCCACGGGACCAAGACATGCGCCGGTTTCGAGATCAGGAGACCGGCAGACTGGGACATCTTCGAGATGGACTTCCAGGGAGCCCTGGTGGAATCCGAAGTCACGGATGAGGCAAAGAAAAGGGCCATCTTCACCCGGATGCTGGGGCCAGACACCAAGAGGGTCTTGGTGGACCTGATCGCGCCGAGGAGGGCGAGCGAATTCAAGGTGAAAGAGCTCGTGCACATGCTGCGTGAGTACTTCCGGCCCTCGACGGCGATGTTCCCCGCTCGGAGCGCGTTTTGGAGGCGAGTCCAAGCGCCCGGGGAGACGGTCGCCGACTTCGCAGCGGCCCTGCGACTGGCGGCCGGCCCATGCAAATGGGAGAACGCAGAAATCACACTAAGAGACTGCGTGCTGTGCGGCCTGAGCGATGCCGAAACTCAGCGCACATTGATGAACCGCGAGCCACCCCCCACATTGCAGGAGGTCCTGAAGGAGGCACAAGCCGCGGAAGCTACGAAGGCCGGGGTCCAGGAGCTCCAGGACTGGCGGCCAAAGACGGGCAAGGCAGAGACTTCGGTGCACGTTTCGGTGCATGCGGCCCGGCGAGTTTCGAAGTCGTCCGCGGAGAGCAGCGACGACGAGGACGTCCGGAAGGTCCGGAAAGAAGGCCGGCGTTGCGACGGCTGCGGAGCGAACCACGACCGCGCCAAATGTCCCTTCAGAAAGGCCGAGTGTCACAACTGCGGCAGCCGCGGGCACATCGCCAAGGTCTGCAGGAAACGGCGCGAGGCCCGGAAGAGCTCGAGAGACCGCGCGACGAGACCCAAGGATGGCACCCAGGCCACGAGGAAGCGGGACGGCGTGGGCCGCATCGCCGACGACAGCGAGGACGACGCACCGGTGTTCAGCGTGTCCGCGGGACACACCTGTTATTTTGTTGAGGTACTAGTACAAGGGGCCCCCATTAGGATGGAAATTGACTCGGGTTCCTCATATTCCATCATTCCCCAGAAGGAGTTTCTGAAAATTGCCCCCCACGTGCGGCCCAAACTCAAAGCTTTGAGGTCCACGCTACGGGACGTGCAAGGGAACTGCATTCCGGTGTTGGGGGTTGGGAATTTTCAGGTCCAATTTAAGAAACACGCCGCGACTCTCCCCCTAGTTGTTCTCAAAGGGGGGAATTGCAGCCTCCTCGGGACTCAATGGTTCCAGCCCCTGGGTTTGTTCATTGGGGGGGTGCACGCCGTTGCAGTTGGGACTGACCCGATTCAGGAGGTGTGCGACGCGCACCCCGAAGTCTTCAAAAAGGGACTTGGGAAATTTAAGGGACCCCCAGTAGCATTCGACCTAGACCCTGAGGTCCGCCCAATAAGACTCAAACCGCGCTGGGTGCCATTCGCGCTCAAGGACAAAATAGAGGCGGAACTGGACAAATTGGTGGGCCAGGGGATTCTTGTTCCTGTTGATTCTGCGGAGTGTGAAACTCCAATTGTAACAGCACTAAAGGCCAACGGGGAGGTGCGCATATGCGCTGATTACAAGTGCACCATCAACAAGGCCATTCGCCCTAATGTGTATCCGGTGCCGGTAGTCAGCCATTTGCTGGCCAGGTTACATGGGGGAAAGTGTTTCGCTAAGCTCGACTTAGCACAAGCCTACCAGCAGCTCTCGGTGACCCCAGCTGCCGCTGCTGCACAAACTATAGTCACCCATAAGGGGGCGTTCCAGGTGACGCGCCTTCAATTCGGCGTAAACTCGGCGCCTGGAATTTTCCAGTCACTCGTGGAACGCCTCCTGAAGGGGCTCGAGGGGGTGTTGCCTTATTTTGATGACGTATTGATAACGGGGGGGGGGGGGGGAGTCAGGCCGAATTGGCAAGGAGGTTGGGCAAGGTCCTGGTGATATTCGAAAAGGGGGGGTTGAGACTGCGAAAAGACAAATGCGTCTTCTTCGCGACCGAGGTCGAATTCCTAGGGTTCCGTGTCACTCCTGAGGGAATAAGGCCGTCCAAGTCTAAGGTAGCCGCCATCAAGCAAGCCCCTTGCCCCACCTCCAAGCCCGAGTTGCAGTCGTTTCTAGGGCTGCTGAACTTTTATCACTCCTACCTTCCCCGGAAAGCAGCCGTGGCCGAGCCGTTGCACAGGCTGCTTAAAAAGGACGAGGCATGGAAGTGGGGCGACAAGCAAGAGAGGGCATTTAGTCTGACGCCATCCTCACCCATTTCAACCCCAAGCGGCCAGTGGTCCTCATCTGTGATGCATCCCCGGTGGGGGTGGGGGCAGTGCTGTGCCACGTGCTGGAAAATGGGAGGGAGGCCCCGATAGCGTTCTATTCCAGGTCCCTGTCCCAAGCGGAGAGAAACTACGCCCAGACAGACAGGGAAGCATTAGCGATAATTGTGGGAACAAAAAAGTTCCACGACTTCCTGTATGGCCGCCCCTTCACAATCGTAACCGATCACAAGCCCCTGCTAGGCATCTTTACCGCAGATAAGCCCACGCCACAGATCCTGTCCCCTAGGATGCTTAGGTGGGCCATTTTTCTTAACGCGTATCAGCACGCGTTAGTGTACCGGCCCGGGAGGGAGATCAGCCATGCGGACGCTCTATCGAGGTCCCCCCTTCCCCAAGAGAACAGCCACGTGGGCGGGGAGGAGCCAGACCATCAGGTGCTGATGATAGAAGTCCTCGACTCGCCCCCAAGACTGCCCGCCGACATCGCCAAGGCGACCGGCAAGGACAACATTTTAGCAAGGGTTAGCTCCCGGGTGCAGAAAGGGTGGCCAGCGTCCTCCCCGGCAGCGGAGTTCGACCCATTTTTCCGAAAGAAGTTAGAGTTGTCCCTTGAGAGGGGGTGCCTTCTGTGGGGCCAGCGAGTAGTGATCCCGGCGTCCTTACGGCCGAGGGTACTCAAACTCCTGCACGTCAGTCACCCTGGGATTGTGCGCTCCAAAGCCCTGGCACGGAGCTATTTCTGGTGGCCCCAGCTAGACGCCGACATCGAGCACATGGTTGGCACTTGTGAGCCCTGCCAAAGTTCCAGGCCAGAAGAAGCCCGCCTGCCTCACAGGGAGTGGGACGCGGCGAAGGGGCCGTGGTCCCGAGTTCATGTAGACTTTGCTGGCCCGTTCCGTGGGACGCTGTTTCTCCTTGTGGTGGATGCCTTCTCCAAGTGGTTGGAGGTCATTCCGGTTACAAGCACGTCCACGGCCACAACCATAAAGCATTTGTGGAGGGTCTTTTCCACGTTCGGTTTACCCGACACCCTCGTAAGCGACAACGCAAGTTGCTTCACGTCCTCTGAGTTCAGGGCATTCACAGAAATCAACGCCATTCGGCACATCACCTCCACTCCTTTTCACCCTGCCACAAACGGCCAAGTAGAGCGCCTCGTGCGCACCACCAAGGACGCGCTGCGGCGCATGGGGCCCGGGGACCTAAACCATCAAGTGTGCCAGTTCCTGCTAGGTTACAGAGTGACTCCCCTAGCGTCAGGATACTCCCCCGCAGAGCTGCTGATGCGCAGGAAGCTGACCACCATACTAACTAGGCTAGACCCCACAAGAGTAGAGGACAAGGGGAAGAACATTGGGACAGAGAACACAAAGAGTTTCGATGTGGGTGCCCCCGTGTATTGCAGGAATTATGCCAGCGCGGGTCCGGCCTGGGTACCGGGTGTCATCCTAGAATGGACCGGCCCCGTCTCGTACCGCGTCGAGACCGGCACAGGTCTACTCTGGAGGCGGCACGCAGACCAGCTCCGGCGCAGGATCCCCGGCGAGCAGGGCATGGACCGCGGGAAACAAGATTCAGCGTTAGGGTTCTCCCCCACCCGTTCAGCCCAAGGGGGAGGAAAGGGGGGGCCATGGGTCCCCACCAAGGGGGGAGGAAAGGGAATCTGTCCTCATAGATATCCCGCGGGATCTCCCCACTAATACGGATACCCCAGCAGATTTAGATTTTGATTTTCAGAACCGGGGAAGTTTTGCGGAGTGGTCCCCCACCCGTCCAAGCGAGAAGAGGGGTTTTTCGTTAGCCCCAAGTGTCTCCGGTCTGCCCACAATGGAGTTTTTCCCTTCCCCCAAAACCGCCAAACCACGGCAAGCCGCTAACAAGTCTCCCTCTCCCGTTTCAGGACAAGGGACCAGGGAACGAGGAAGCAGTAGCGCCCCTGGGGCAAGTCAGCCCACATCGCGGCCCAAACGTGTTTGCAATAAGCCATCTTGGCTGAGGGACTTCGTCCCATCCTAGGGGGGAGGGATGTTGTGTTCTGTACTGTACCTTTTACAATGTATCCATTCACGTGTATCCAATGTAACCATGCTTGTGTAACATTATAACCAGCAGCTGCTTAATTGTAGCCTTGCAATAGGACGCGAGCTAATGACCACCTGGTGGCAATAGCGAGCGTTCAAGCTCTCCTGGCCCAGACTCACCAGCAAACAACAGCGCGGGAAGATTCCCGCCATCACCTACACCTGGACAAGAAGGGCGTGACCGTCTGTGACGTCACGCGGACAGTAACCAATAGACTGTCGAGGAGCCACATTCAAATGTATAGCCACTGTATATATTGAGCTGCCCATCCGCCATTACCTCATGTTCCCCTGGATCATCATGCAATAAACCTGTGTTAAGCCAACCTTTCGGCTGTTCGTTGTCTTTGGTCCCATACACTAAACCTTCCTCTTCCCTTTGGAACACCAGGTGCTTAAGACCAACAGATTAATTAACCTAACCAAGGACCAGGGCACTTTTCAGTTCTCCAACTTTCTTTTCTTCCTTGGACCCTTCCTGCCGTTTTCTGGCACTGTCCCTGATAGAATCGTCTCCACTCTCCACTACTTTAAATAAGGCCAGTCCAATTTACTTGCCAGAGCCTCCCATATTTCTTGCAATGAAGGACATTCTTTTACAAAATGAGAACAGGTTTCTCTCTGAGTTCTCTGGCCCGCTACCTCACTTCTAACATTCTGGCATCGCATCCTCCTGCACTACTGTTCTTCCTCTTTTTCCCTACTCTGAGTACCTAGTTGTATGCCCTCCACCTCGTGTCCCAGTTCTTTGCAAAATGAGAACAAAGTTTTTACCACCTCACTCTGTTAAGCCTTTCTCTATCCATATTTCTTAGCATGCAACAACGAAACTGACCAAATTTATTGCCTTCAGAGTGTCACCAAATAATTCTTCTCCTCCTCAGTTGTACCCTTTAAAAGATACTGCTTAGTACCAATAATCATGGAACTGAATGATACAAGCAAATATATATATTTACTAGCATAGGTTGCCAGGCGATGCCGGGCTGTTATAAATTGTGATCAGCTTTTTGGGGGTATTTTTTGTGGATTAAAAAAAGAACAAAGGATGATATAATTGTTTCAAATTGTTTTATTTAACCAAATAACGTTTTAGTATGTGACTTTTTTTGTTAATAGTTGAACCGTAGGTAATATTTTTAAAAATGTGAAAGTACATGTTTTTCACATTCAATGTTTTTAAACTGTGTTTAGATGTTTTGGGTTTTTATTTGAGTTAAAACTCAACAAAGGATGCTATAAATCTTTTTATTTTATTTATTTAACATATGTTTGTTATTTGTTTAAACTTTTGATTTATTGTTATGTTTTCGAGTTGTTTTTACTCTTGTGGCCTCTAGGTGGGGCTTTTTGTTTTTGACTTGTTTTTAATATTCCACCCTGCAGGTGGGGCTGTTAGTGGTTTTGTTTTCGTTTCACGTGTTTTTTCTCTCCTGGCCTCTAGGTGGGGCTTCTTCCAGTAAGTAGTCTTTGTTTCTTTATTTCTGTTCCGATCTCATGGAGGGAGGACGTGCTGGTGAGTTCTCTGGTTTTATTTCTTCTGGGGTTTTTCTTTGTTTTGTTTTTGTGGTGTTGGGCTGGGAGGTGTTTCTGTTTGTTCTTTTGTGGTTTGGTTGGGTTTTAGGTTTGTTTAATTGGTTTGTTTATTTCTGGTTTTTTTAATTTTTGTGATTTCGTTGTTGTTTATTTGTGTAATTTGTGGTAGTTGTGTTGTTAGAGTTAGGTATTCTCGCGTTGTAGTTAGGTGTTTTGTCTGTGCTTTTCTGGAATTGTGGATGTTTTTGTTTGTGTATTTTGTTGTTTTCTTTTTTTGTGTATTAATGGATTTTTTAAATTATTGATTTTTTTGTGTTTTATTAATTTTTATTAATGTTGGTGTTTGTTGTTGGTGTGTACTTTTGCATGAAGAATGGGCTGCCTGTCGGTTCCTCTTTTCCTCATTGCTGCTTCGAATTTTGGTTTCGATGCAGCAATGGGGAAAAGGAGGAGCCAGCAGTCAGCTGGCTCTTCCCCCGGGAAGGTTTGTTAGGTAGGTCGGGGGAAAAGAAGGCAGAGAAGAGCTATCTGCCTGACGATGGTTCTCTCCTCTCTGTCTCCTTTTTCTCCTGGCTTACCTAACCGGAGATCGGCAGGCAGCGATCCATAAGGGGTGGTGCTCTTCCTTGCGGATAGCTGGCTGCTGCTTTTGTATTATCTCCGTTGGAAATACAAACGCAGCAGCCAGTCATTCGCCAGGGAGTGTTCTTCCTGTGACAAACTGCTGCCTGCTGCTGCTGGTTTTCTTTCACCCCGGCTCAACTTTCCTTGAGGCCGGTGGTGGTCTCGCCAAGTCTTTGGCGGGGTAGCGTGGAGGAGAGGGAGTCCCTCTTCTCCCTGTTGCTCCGGGAAAGAAGGCCGGCGGGTGTCTTGTGGTGGATTTTTGTGACTTTTTGTTTTGCGAGGCTGTGAGGCACTGCGTCTGCCTGCTGGGGACTTGCGCTCCCGTTGCATTTTTTAATTTTATTTTTCGCGCACCGGCTTTCTTAGCGTTCTGCATGCTCACGGCACATAGGATGCTGGGACTTTGAGTTTTGCATTTTTGGTTTGTGGTTTTTTTCTGTGGCTTGATTTTAATTGGCAGTGCCACGTTTCCCAATGTTCTTTTTGCTCGCGCCTCTCAGCCTGATTTGCTGTGGCGCAGAGAACGTTGGGAAGTGAAGTTCTTTTCCTTTTTTCACATTCGTGGGGCTCTTGCCCCACTGGTGCCTTCGGCAACCCTGCAGTAACCTCCGGACCGGTTTCGGGCGAGTGCAGGAGGCTCGGTACGGGATAGGATGGATGGGTGCAGAAACGTATAGCAAGTTCCAATGGTTAACCCTTGGATTTATAGGTATAGATATATGGTTATAATTCTTCTAACGTGCACTGTGCCTAAAATAACCACTGATGTTTTGTATTAGCCTTTTCATTGATTTAAGAGACCTTGGAAGTTCAGCTGGGCACTGGTTTGTATAAGATTGTGGAGTTAATGTTTGATTAAAGAGGGATTATTACAACACTTTGTAGCCATTTGTGCTGAGAATAGAAATCTGGGATAATATAGTTATACTGTACAGGCAATTTCAAGTGTAAAGCATATAAAGTAGTTTATTCAGCGACCTTGACCAAATAAAACAAATCTGTCCTTGGGAGAAGGCTTTCCCTTGCAGACCTTCTGATGTACCAAGAGTTCATTGGTTGGGTGGTCCAAGGAAACCATCCTTTTTTGGTCAGAGAGATGCTTGATAAAGTGGCACAGAGAAAAAAGAAGATTGATAATTAAGCAAAACTGTTGTGGACATTGCAGTATAATTATGTTGTAAGGTTCCTTTTAAGCAAAGTGGTTCAGGAGCAGAACATTCCTGCCAGCCTCCAATTATTAGGTGATTATCTTTTTGAAGAACAAAACTTTATGAAGAAAAGTATCATTAGTGTCCATATACTAGTTATCATAAACTTCTTTAATGTACCTTTGCATTGAGCTGTGTTGACTGATATTAGTCTGCCTTTGAGAGTAATACAGTGGTACCTCACCTAAAGAACATAATGCCTTCCACAGGATTGCTCTTTAAGTGAAACACCATTGTAAGTGACCAATTGTGACTTCTGGTGGGGGGGATTGTGAACCCCGATTTAGTTGTTAAGCGAGTTTTTGGTTGGTTTTAGTTGTTAAGCAAGGCAACCAGAGAAAATCCTGCTCTTTAAGCGAGTTAGTCTCTAAGCGAGGTTCTCTTTTTGCGAGGTTTTACTGTATATGGAAAAACTGATATGTGAAATAATAATGTTTTTTTTATACAGACCTATTAAATCAGCTTTTCTTCATTTCTTTCTCGTGATACTCATTAAGAAGTACTCCCATTTTGGGATCACATTGTTTACATGACATGATATTTGATCTTCCTTTTGTTTGGTGAATGAGGGAAGACAGTTCTGTTTGCTTGAAGCTGTTATCGCTTGCAGATCCCCTTGTCTTGGACAACATTTGAAGTGTCTGTGTAAACCATGTTGAAAGAGGAACATAGTTATCTGTAAGGAGGATTTTGTTAATCCCAGCTAGAGTAAACCCAATTAAACAAATGAATCAAGTCAATAGCTGTATTAACTTCCATTTATTTAATGGGTCTAGTCTAGTAGACGCTAAATTGGATTTAACCTGTAGTACTAAACTGTTGTTCAAGGGAGAAACCTCTGCTAGATTGGGAAAGAGGAAGCTGATAGGATCATGTATTTCCTCCCTGCCCTTCCATATGAAGACTTCGCAACTATTACTCCTGCATTCAGCCTTTGCAGGCGCACCCCCCAATAAAGGACTCAGACACTGATGAAAGTGGATAACGGCATTGGGCCACATTTATTGATTCATGCCCTAGTCCGAATTATAAATTTCTATTGGTAATTGACCAATCATAATTCTTAAGGCAAGCAGGCCGAAGTAACACTGGTAAGGTACCACCCAAAATTGCCAACGGCAATTGTTACAATGTATCTATTTGTATCAATTTGTTTGTTGACAACAAACAAATTGTTGACCGTAGTCAATATCTAACTAATGATCCCACCCTCTGACGCGTATCCGTAAAATCACGGGGTGATGCATGCTGTCTAGCTGTAGCCATCACCCCATCGCCTAGTTCGTCGTTGACCGGACAACGTTTTACCAACTTATGCCTGTCTAGTGTTGTCCAGTCAATTGCGAACCTGCCGGATACCTGTGGGTCATAAATGTTTACCTTACCAGTGCTACCCGCCACACGGAGGGGCTTCAAAGAAGGCTCGACGCCCCCCCCCAGACCGTCAGCTCGGTCAACCAGGCCTGCTCGCCAGTCCACCAACCAGAGGTCCATACCTCCCTGCGACAGATGGGCCCCATCCCCTGAGTAAAGCTCGTAATTTTGCAGACTGATGGCGGGGAAGCTAATGACGCGTCCCCCACCCTTGTCGAAAAGGAACCGGGCAATAGCCCCGTTCACGGAGCGTCGGCTCAGTCAAAAGCCCCGAGGCCGAACGCTCCCCTGTAAGCGTACCGCGGTATCGTGTCCGACCAATTGAGGGTTGTCGCAGGCCACACATACTGTGAGTAGGGCAGGTCACTGCGAATCGCAAGGTTCCGCGATAGGCTAGTGACATGTCCCAAGCCATCACCCCCAAGGTACATAACCAGGACATAGGCGAGTCAGCATCCCTGATGTAGAAAAGGAATGGCAACAGTTCCCGCCATAACATGCCGCGCTTACCATGCCACCTGAGACGTGCGGATGCACCCAGTCCCAGTCGGGGTCCCCACTCTGTCGCCGCAGCGTAACGCGCTGCCCTGTGCAGCGTAACGCGCTGCCCTGTGCAGCGTAACGCGCTGCCCTGTGCAGCGTAACGCGCTGCCCCGTGCAGCGTAACGCGCTGCCCCATGCAGCGTAACGCGCTGCCCTGTGCACATGGCCATGGCCCACCAGCCATACTGTCACCGGTGTAATACGACACCCAGGGTCTGTCAAGGAAAAAAAGGGGGGGGAGAAACAGTGCAGTGACTAAACTGGTATTCACGGTTGAAGAGGGCGAACACAAAACTGAAAACATTGTGATCCCCACCCTCCCATGCGGTGTTTGTCAGCCCCGGAGTACCCAAAAACAGCTGCAGTAGAAGCCACCCCTATCCTGAACGAATGGGTGCCGCAACGAGCCCCAGAGAGGCCAACACTGTCTAGTGCCTTCCCGGCACCCTCCGAAATTGAAATTTAGTAAGGGGAGACCCATCTTGGTGCCAGAAAAACGGGCCATGGTGCATGCCACGCAGTGCAAGAAACTCCTGTAGGGCACCAACTGGACAGATGTCTGCCAAAGAACACCGTAGCAGTCTCACACCACTGCCTACGCCATGCTGATCTGCCTTAGAGGAGCGTATCCTCAACTGAGCCCAGTCTTTGGCAACATAGACATCCTCGAGTTCCAGTGCCCTACGACTTGCTTCCGCCTTAGACAGCATCACGAGCTCGCTGATGCGGAGCGCTCCAAAAAGGCCACCGTCGTAGCCGCATGAATTGGGCTGCCTCGTACTTATCAAAAACAGAGGCCATGCCAGCCCCGGGCCAGTTGGGTAAGAACCCCTGGGGAAATCGGGTGGCGGTCGTCCGGGCAACGCCCACGCTCCCGCACCCACCCCTCCAAAACATGTCTCACATGGAAGTCAGCGGTACTATCCACATGACCGCCCACCTTGGCCATAAAAGCCAACACTGACAGCCTAGATGCTATGGTGCGAGGTGCAAGGCCCTGGGCATGCAGGTAAACCATGAACCGAAGTACATGGGTCACTGGGATCGGCCAGGTCTCTGGCAGCCGGAATTGGGTACAGAAATCTCCGAAAGAATTGAATGCGTGGTGATACACCTTACGCGTGCGTGGCGCTAGTGACAAGCCAATCGCCCGGTTCACCTCTCCTTGCCAATGGTCCATATCTCGTCCGGGAGTGGCGAGGGAAATTCCTCCGCATCCGGGGCCAAGGCACGGAACCGGGAGATCTGCAGGCGGGACAAAGCGTCAGCGATATCATTATTGACCCCCGGGACATGCCTGGCCCTGAAGAGGACCTTGAGGCGCAGGCTGCGCAACACAAACTGGCGCACTAGGTCCATGACCCTGGGCGATTTGGAAGTCTGTGAGTTGACAATGTGTACAACAGCCGCATTGTAACACCAGAAATGGACAACCGAGTTGGCCCACTCCTCGCCCCATAGCATCAAAGCCCCCAGGATAGGGAAAAATTCCAGGTACGTGAGATCACGCAGGCGACCCGTGCCTGCCCAGGCTGGTGGCCACCCACCATATGCCCACTTCCATTGAAGTACATCCCATAACCCAGGGATCCCGAAGCATCGGACTGTATCTGAAAGCGAGGGGAAGCCAGGAGGTCAGACCTCCAAAATGATACTCCATTGCACTCCCTCAGAAACTGGAGCCAGATAAGCATATCTGCCCTGATACCCCGGGTGAGTCTAACCCTATGGTGGGGCCTAAATAAGCCTGTCATGGCGTCGCACAAGCGCCGAGCAGATGCCCTGCCCGGTGCGACGAACCAGCAAGCGAAATTGAGGTGACCATGTAGCACCTGCAGTCCCCGCAGTGATGCCTTGCATTTAGCAAGCAAGTCCGAGATAAGGGCCACTATCCTCGACACCTTATCCCCCAGTAACCTAGAAGCCTGCGCTACCGTGGCAATCTCCACCCCCAGGAATACTAGCTTAGTAGATGGGCCCTCGGTCTTTTCGGGCGCTAAAGGGACACCGAGTTCCTCCATTAGCGTCTGAAATGTGTTGAGGAGACGTGTGCACGTGTCCCAGCCCCGTTCACCCCCGAATAAAATTGATCCAGGTAATGGGCTACAGACCGGGACCCTGACCAGCGGACGAAAGCCCACTGTAGGAATGTACTGAAACGCTCGAAGGCCGAGCGTGATATGGAACAGCTAAAAGGCATGGCCTTATCAAAGTAATATTCACCCCGGAACTCAAAAACCCAGCAACTCAAAGTCGCCCAGGTGCACCGGCAGGAGGCAAAACACCGACTTGATGTCGCACTGAGCCAACAGCGCCCCCGGGCCACATGAGCGCACCATGCGCAGCGCTCGGTCAAAAGATGCATACCCGACTGAGAAAAGGTCATCAGGGATAGCATCACCGACCGATCGGCCGGCTGGGTGGGACAAGTGATGAATCAGGCGAAACCCGCCCAGTGACTTTTTGGGCACTAAGCCCAAGGGTAATACCTTAAGATTAGGGAACGGGGGTGTCGGGAAAGGGCCAGCGACCCTGCCCGCATCGACCTCCTTAGTAATGCTGGCAGCAGCTACCTCCTCCCTCCCCCTAAGGGACAAAAGGTTGAGGGCATCCTGGGGGGACCTATTGCCCACGAAAGGAATACTGAACCCCCATCTAAAACCCTGAAGGAGGTAAACCGCATCCTCCTCCCTCGGGTACAATGCGAGCCAACGCTCCAACATGTCCACATTAATTGGGGAGGGGGCCTTTCGGTGAACCAGCTCCCTCTGCGGCAATTTTGCCAGTCCCGTGTCCACCCCTTCCTCTGCCCCGCATCCCTCCAGGCCTGGGACAGGCGGAGGCCACATGGGGGCCAGCACAGGAGGGACACTCATGCCTGTACTTGCAATTCTTCCTGTTGCAGGAACCATTGGACGAGAAAGTCCCGCACAGCAGGCGGGCTGGAACCCCCTGTCCCGCCACCTGGCGGGGTGCCTGTGCTGGGGCCGCTCGCTGGACCGCACGTCCACAATGGTATCATTCCCCGGGCGCAGGGCGCGTGGGAGTCATGTACAGAAGCCACAGCCTCTGGCAGGGCTCATCCCACCTCATCTCGGGGTGCAGGGGAATCCGCATACGGAATTCCTCGTCATTAGCCAACCACAACGGGCCCGGGAAGTCAACCATCGCCCAGTAATGTTGTCCAAATACTGGACCATCGGAATCGCCAAATCCGGCCGAGCCCTGAGGCAGACCGCCATGTATACGAGGTAGGCCGGCAACCAGTTGGCCCACGTACGTGGTGGCATGCGATGACGCGCCTGCTCCTTGTCCTTCTCATCTTGCCCCTCCCTCTCCTCCTTGGTGGGCTCTCTGTTAAGGAGGGAGAAGATGTCCACATACTCCCCCCGCCAGATCTTCTCTTTGGGGGTCTGGGCCAAATGGTTCCCCAGTGGCAAGGAATACCCTGCTGTCGGCAAAGCCGACCAGGTACGGTGGAAACTGCGAGCATCTGTAAAGGAGCCTGGACTAACCCGGTCACCCCTAGAAGATTCCCGACTGGGTAAGAAGCACCCCCCACCACGGGGCCCTGGGTGATAGTTGAAGTCACCGAGTGGAGCGTCGGCGACTGAACCGCCGCACCACCCGTGCGAGGCCAAGGCCATTGAAAAGCCCCCCCAAACGTGGCCATGTGTGTAGGTGCACTAGTTTGGACCACATACTCACATGCTGCACCCCCATGGGCCGCCCCCACCGGGGGTTCCGACCCACTGGGGGCGTCGGAGCTCACGACCGCCATAGAGCTCGTCGACGGGGCTTGATCAGCACCGGCCTGTGGCTTGGGGAGCTGCAAGGCAGTGGCCGAAGCCGGGCCACGCGCCTCAGGCAGCTCGACCCGTCCCGTCGCCTGCCGCTGCCCAGCAGATGATGCATCGACCTGCACCCCAAAAGGGGCCCCAGGGTGACTAACCCGGGCCAGGGATGCCCCAAGGGCCGCAACGCGGGCCAGAGGGCCTCCACGCTGACATAGCCACCTAAACCAAGGGGGGGGGGCAAAGGGGAGCGGTGTCCACCGCTTGCGGGCCGAGGGCCACGGCCCCTACTGGGCCCGTACGCGGACCCCCAGCCTCCAGCCAAGGGGAAATTAACCCCATCCCACCGGTCCCGGTGGGCATAGGAGGCTGCTGGGGAGGCGCAGCCGCGGTCCTCCGACCCGGAGTGCGCCTCCGCGCAGAACGAGCCGCGCTCGGAGTCGCCTTCTTCATTGAGGGCATTGCAGCTAGCCGATGGGAAGCCGAAAAGGGAGAAAATCAGCAGCCAAGAGGCTCCCCGGTGAGGGTAAAAGCGACGGAGGTAAGAGGGGAAAAACTTCTCCGCTCCGTCGCTTCGCAAAATGGCAGCTCGGCTGCCTCATGGCCGCCCCTTATATAAGGGTGCTGGCCACGCCCCTTAACTACCCGGATGCCTTCGTCCGATGGGGGGGCCCCGCAAAGGGCGCGGCGGCCATTTTGGCGCCGCGCTCGCTTTCTGTACAGTGTTGCAAGTGTATTGTCTTAGCTGCAAAGAACCACATACAGTATGTGCCTCAGGGCTCTCCTCTTCCCAGTATAGCCCCTTTTCACTGCCGTATAATAATAATAATTTCATATAATAATAATTTCGTGTCAGAATTTATTCTGGGTTGAAAGGATTTTTGCGGAAGAAACGCTGCTCAGGGAATGCCCAAATCAGGCTCCTTCATGTCCCCACGGGCTGGGACTGTGCTTTCCACTCCCATGAGCTATTTGTATCCAAGCCGTTCACCAATGTAATTAAAATAGTTAACAAAGTCCTGTCTGTGTCACAATGTACTTTCTATATGAAGTATTTTCAGTCAAGTGTTTCAGCAATGGGGTTTCATTATCAAATTTATTTAATTTTATCACATGATAAACTGCATTGAAACCATGAGACTTTGCACAAGTTATACATTAAATATACATTTGTATGAAGACTGTCTAAGTCTGTTCATTGTTCTTGACCTGAGGATATTTATTGAACTTCTTACCCTTCTAAATCATTCTTTCTTGACCTTTGACCTTTTGGAGTTCAACGTTCAGAAGTTAGGGATTTTTTGGAGATCAGAACCAAAATATATGCAGAACTGAAGACTGAGAATCACTGTTTTAAAAGACCCCATCTCTACTCTTAATGGGGTACTTATGTTAATGGGGATCTTAATGATAGCAGTCAAAGGGCATTGCACACATTACATCTTCCCTTCCTTAGTAGATTTTCAGTCCAGACATTCTAATACTTGTTCATTTAGTTGTACAAATATACTTAAGTAGAGAAGCTGATTTGCTTTAATACTCTCTCTGTGTATATTTTAATTGGTGTCATCGTCAGAAAGGTTTGTAAACTGAACAACTCAATTTCAGACACAAATGCAACCCATATAATTTTGCACACCGAGCTAATGTACATGCAGTCCTCTGGATTGAACTTGATATATGGTGCATCTAATGAGAACGGTGATATGACTTTGATCCTTGAAATTTTGGAGTGTTTATCACTATCATTTACTTACTATTTATACTTTACAATTGTATGGTGTCTGTAAAAGATATAATTCTGAAGCTACTTTATTTTCAGTTCTTCAAACAGGCAGACTTTGTTCTTGAGTTTGTAATCTTTCAATTTAAGAACATCTGTTCAAATAGAGAGCTATAGGTCATAATGCTGTGCCTAGGAAGAAGGAACTAGACAATTGACCTTGAACATTTTCATCTAAAATTTTATAGCCTGTGTTTTATTATTTAGCTACTACTATAAATTAAAGTGGCAGGTACAGAAAGTCTCTAAATGGAGAATAAATAAAGCTTTAAAAATAATGCATCTCATTCTTCAACTGCTTTGGGGGGTGCACAAAGGATTCAGCTTAACATTCAAGAACCTGTTTCTTGTTTCACTGATGTTTAGAGGTGAAACAAACATGGTTGTAGATAAAAATGTCAATTTGGCATTTCACTTAATACAGTGGAACCTCATACAATAATTGCCCCGAATAGCAACAAAATCGCATAACAATTAGGTTTTGGGGGGGAAATTGCATCCCGCATAACAATTTTCCCTATAGAAACAATCGTACAACAGTTTTTCAATGGGAAAAACACTTAGCAAAAAAAAATATCATTGTACGATGCATCCCATAAGGAAAATTGCTATACGATGCATGCATTGTATAGCAATTGTTTCGTACAACAACGAACTCCGTGGAATGGATTAAAATCATTGTATCAGGTACCACTGTACTTGAATTCAAAATTTCTCAAGCAATACAGGAATACATTTCTGTATGAATAGTAACCTGTTTTGTTGTTCAGTCACGTAGTCGTGTCCGATCCTTTGTGACCCCATAGACCACTGCATGCCAGGCACCCCATCCTCCACTATCCTCCGCAACCCGCTCAGCTCTATGCCCATTGCGTCAACAATGTCATCTAACCATCTCATAAGAACAGCCTTGCTGGAACAGGCCACAGCCCATCCAGTCCAGCATTCTGTCTCACACAGTGGCTCACCATTTCCTTCAGGGTATTATTCCCAAGCAGATGCCTTCACCTGCTTAGGATTCCCTGGAAATGGCATTGAGAGATATCCTGCCTATCTCTCCAACCCCGAGGTTGTCCTTAAGTATCCATAATTATAGCCATTGATACCCTTGTCCTCCATGAACTTGTCTAATCCTTTCTTAAAGCTGTCAAGACTGACAGCTGTCACCACTTCTTCTGGCAGGGAGTTCCATAGACCAGTAATCCTCTAGGTGAAAAAGTACTTTCTCTTATTTGTTTGAGAACTAGTACCCAAAAGTTTCATCGAGTGTCCCCTAGTTCTAGTGTTGTGCGATAGGGAAAACAGTTTTTTCTTATCTACTTTGTCCACACCAAGCATGATTTTATAAACTTCAATCAGGTCACCTCTTAGACGCCGTCGTTCAAGAGTGAAAAGGCCCAACCGTTGCAGCCTCAGATGGTAAGGAAGGTGTTCCAGTCCCCTAATCATTCTGGTTGCCCTCCTCTGTACTTTCTCTAACTCGATAATATCCTTCTGGAGGTATGGCGACCAGAACTGTACATAGTATTCCAGATGGGGCCTCACCATAGATTTATAAAGAGGCAAAATGACACTTGCTGACTTATTTTCTATACCCTTCCTAATGATCCCTAACATTGAGTTTGCTTTTTTCACTGCTGAGGCACACTGGGTTGACACCTTCATTGAGTTGTCCACCAGGACACCAAGGTCCCTTTCCTGGTTTGTCGCAGAGAGTTCAGACCCCATCAGTTTATAAATGTAATTGGGGTTCTTTGCCCCAACATGCATCACTCTGCACTTACTAATGTTGAAGCTCATTTGCCACTGTTTTGCCCACTCTCCCAGTGTCAAGAGATCCCTCTGGAGCTCCTCACAATCTCTCACAGTTTTCACTACCCTGTATAATTTAGTGTTGTCAGCAAATTTGGCTACCTTGCTTTTTACTCCTACCTCTAGATCATTTATGAAGAGGTTGAAAAGCAGGAGTCCCAGTACTGAACCTTGGGGGACCCCACTCTTTACTTCCCTCCACTTGGAGAAGTGTCCATGTCCATTTAGTGCTACCCTCTGTTTCCTGTCCCTTAGCCAGTTGCTGATCCAGGACAAGACCTGTCCCTTTATTCCATGACTGGTAAGTTTATTCAAGAGCCTTTGGTGTGGGACCTTGTCAAAAGCCTTCTGAAAGTCCAGATAAACAATGTCAACTGGATCCCCCTTATCCACATGCTTGTTGAAACTCTCAAAAAATTCCAACAGATTAGTGAGGCATGATTTGCCCTTGTAAAAGCCATGTTGGCTCTCCTTTAGCAGCTCCTTCTCTTCTATGTGCATATTAATTCTATCTTTTAGGATGGCTTCCATCACTTTACCTGGGACACATGTCAAACTGACAGGTCGGTAATTTCCTGGATCACCCCTGGATCCTTTTTTGAAAATTGGTGTTACATTCGCTACCTTCCAGTCATCAGGCACAAAGCCTGATTTGAGGGAAAGATTAAATATTTTGGCTAGGAGATCAGCAATTTCATCTTTAAGTTCCCTGAGAACTCGTGGATGGATGCCATCTGGTCCTGGTGATTTGTTAGTGTTTAGTTTAACAAGACATGCAAGGACCTCCTCCCTGGTTATTTCTATCTGGCTTAATTCTTCGCTTTCCCTCCCTACGAAGATAGGCTCTGTTTTGGGCATGTGGTCTCTGTCTTCTTCAGTGAATACTGAAGCAAAGAATTCATTGAGTCTCTCTGCAATCTCTGTTTCCTCTTTAATAACCCCTTGCCTTCCATTGTCATCTAATGGTCCAATGGTCTTCCTAGTTGGGTTCTTACTTCTAATGTACTTAAAGAAGTCTTTGTTATTTCTCTGAGCATTTTTAGCTATACGCTCCTCAAAGTCTTGCTTTGCTTTCCTGATTGTTGCCTTGCATTTGTTCTGCCAGTATTTATGTTTCTGCCTGCTGTCCTCATTTGGACAAGCCTTCCATCTTCTAAATGAGCTTTTCTTGCTCTTGATCACTTCCTGAACAGCTCCTGTAAGCCACATCGGAGTCCTCTTGGACCTAGCAGTGCCCTTTTTCCTTTTGGGTATGCATTCCAATTGAGCCTCTGTTATTGTTTTTGTAAACAGCCTCCATGCCTCTTGGAGTGTTTGGACTCTCTCAATTTTCCCTTTCAGCTTCTTTTTTACTAGTTTCCTCATCTTTGGGAAATTTCCTTTTTGAAAATTTAAGGTCTATGTGTTAGATTTTATCAGTGACTTGCAGTCTATGATCAAGTTAAACATAATTGCGTTGTGGTCACTGTTCCCTATTGGATCAGTCACATTAACATCTTGCACCAAATCCTGAGTATTACTCAGGATCAAGTCAAGGATTCTTGTACCTCTAGTTGGGTCTTCAACCATCTGTCCCAGGGAACAATCATTTAGCATATCTAGGAACTTTATCTCTTTATCATGTGCTGAACAACAGTTCACCCAGTCTATGTGAGGGTAATTGAAGTCCCCCATTATAACCAGGCTTCCCTTCCTGGATGCCTCCTTTACAACATTCTCCAATTGCCAGTCTCCCTCAAGAGTTTGGGTCGGAGGCTGATAGTATATGCCTACTGTTAGACCATCCTTGTGGCCTGGTACTCTTACCCACAGTTTCTAATGGTGACTCCAAATCACCTAGATCTTCCAATTCATACGATTTTATCACTTCTTTGACATACAAGGCCACACCACCTCCTGTTTGCCCCTTCCTATCCTTCCTATACAGTTTGTAGCCTGGGATAACTGTATCCCATTGGTTATCATCCATACACCAGGTTTCAGTGATACCAATAATATCAATATTCTTATCTATTGCTAAGTATTCCAGCTCCCCTATTTTGTTCCGGAGGCTTCTGGCATTTGTATACAAGCATTTATATACGCTTTTCTGACACAGTCTTTTGTGTCCAGTTGCATTGTTAGACTGCCCCTTGCATCCTTCTGCTAGAGTGCTGGTGACAAGCTCCTTGTTCTGCTCAGTAATTTTTGCATCCTCCTCACTACTCAAGTACACACTTTCCCGAACCGGATGCTGCCCAGCTCCTGTCAGCTTTCTCCCAGTTATCAGTTTAAAAGCTGCTCTGCAGCCTTTTTGATGTTGAGTGCCAGCAATCTGGTCCCATCATGGTTCAAATGCAACCCATCCCTCCTGAACAGATTTGGCTTGTCCCAAAATGTTCTCCAGTTCCTGACAAATCTGAAGCGCTCCTCTCGACACCACCGCCTCATCCACGCATTAAGGCTTCTGAGCTCTGCCTGCCTGGTAGGTCCTGCGCGAGGGACAGGCAGCACTTCTAAAAATGCTACCTTGGAAGTCCGGGACTTCAATCTTCTCATCCATTGCTGTCCTCTTCTCCTTTTGCCTTCGATCTTTCTCAGCGTCAATGCCTTCTCCAGTGAGTCCTTGCTTCTCATTTGATGGCCAAAGTACTTTAGCTTCATCTTCAGTATTTGTCCCTCCAAGGAGGAGTCAGGGTTGATTTCCTTCAGGATCAATATCACGTTTCAAACGAATTTATTTTTCCCCTTCTTTGCATACATAGTATACTATGTATTTCCAATACATAGTAATTGGAAACATAATACAGTACGGTGGAACCTTGGTTAAGAAAATGGCTTGATTAACATAAAAATCCCATAACAAAGGGAAATCCATAGAAAATAATGGCTCCGGTTACAGGATTTTTTCCGAACGGATTAATTGGTTTTCAGTGCATTCCTATGGGAAAACACATTTCGGTTAGCATATTTTGGTTTTCAGTGCACTCCTATGGGAAATTGCATGCAATGCATTCCTATGGGAAATTCGGTTTAAGTAATTTTTGCTTTAAGAAACGTCCCGGGGAACACGTTAATTATGTTACCCAAGGTTTTATTGTAGTGAGGAAGAGCCTTGATCCTTTCTGTTTCCTTTGTAGCTACCCTTCCAAGCTTCAGTCTTCTGAGCATAACAGCAAGGTGGAACCCGGAGAGTCAAAGCCACATTTTAAATATAACTATAATGACTAGAACAATTTTGAAACTTATCTGTGATGGGGATAGAAGTATCTGTTGTTGTTTTTCTCTGTGATGATGAATGCAGATGTAGTATGCTGATAAAGTAGTAAAAGTTGGCTTAGTTCAGAAAAAGTGAGCTACAGACCATCTCAAGGTGAAAAATAATTGGACAGCATAACAGATGAGCTTGTGCTAGAGTTGGCACCCCATAAGCAGCTTACAGTATATCTGTCTAATACTACAATCTGACTTGATGACATGGCCTTTCATGTATCAGCAAGCAACGGATGGAAATCTGTCACTCTTGTGATAAAACATCCATTAAGCAAGCACTACACTGGTGTGATTTATATGTTAAGTGCAATGATTTACTTTAGATCTGTCTGCTGCAAGACTGCTCCTCCAGTGGCTTAGTGGTTAAAACGTCGAGCTTGGAGACTAGAAGATCGGGTTTTGATACTCGAGGGCTGCACTTGGGGACATGAAAGAAGCCTCATTTGGGCATCATCATCATCATTATGGTTTATTTATATAAGTAGCAAAATACAGCATAAATAAATACACAATAATGTACACAAAGGCAAAAAGTACAACAAATACAGTTCCAATAAAAATACAGTGCATATGAGGGTACAACAGTAAACCCGACAGCGGCAAAAAACATACAAATAAATTCACCCCAGCCCCCCAAAAGTCCCAGAGTCATAAGACAATGAACCTGAACCTGCACCTGCGTCGAATCCCAGGAGCCGATGGAGTGGGCCCCCGGGACACGCAGGGAGCGTTGGTGGGCAGCCGTGGTGGCTCCTTTTCTGCCCTCTGGGTGGGGTGGGCCCGGAGGACGGAGGCAGTGTCAGCGGCTCCCACTTGTGTTGAGTCCTGGCAGCCGATAGAGTGGGCCCCTGGGATGCACAGGGACCGCTGACGGGCGGCGGCTGTGGCTCCTTTTCTGCCTTCCAGGGTGGGTTGGGCCAGAGGGCGGAGGCAGCAGCGGCGGCTCCCACCTGTGTCACATCCCGGGAACTGATGGAGTGCCCCCCCAAGATGTGCAGGGAGCGCTGGCGGGCAACGGCAGCTCCTTTTCTCCTTCCAGGCAGGCTTGGCCTGGAGGGTGGAGGCAGTGGCGGTGGCTCCCACCTGCGTCGAATCCCGGAAGCCAATGGAGTGGGCCCCCGGGACATGCAGGGAGCACTGGTGGGTATTGGCGGTTCCTTTTCTGCCCTCCAGGGTTGGCCGGGCCCGGAGGGCGGAGGCAGTGGCGGTGGCTCCCACCTGCGTCGAATCCTGGGAGCTGATGGAGTGGGCATCCCCTAAATATCCATTCAACCCAGAGTAATCTTTGACATGAAATTATTATCGCTGCAAGAAAAGTCATTTACTCAAGAACTTTATGGAACATGAAATATATTTGGTCTTGTTTTAAAGGCTATGTATGTAAAAAGTCTTCTTCTCATAAAAAAACTTCCCCTTTTGTGACAGTACTGTATATTACATTCTGAGCCTAGTTAGCTAGAATCACTTTGTCATCAGCACATTTGACTGGATCAGAGATTTTTTGTCGAATTTATATTTTGATTCTATGGGCTAATGGGAATATACATTTCTCTCTGTATCAGATTATACACAGATCATACTTGCCAGTTAATTTCCCTACTGATATTTCTCCTCAGGATCCTTTATCAGGAGAGGATTGTGTGGAGAAAATATTCTGTGCATTGAAATGTAAATGGATACCACCAGGACTGCCAGCAATAATTTCCTTGATGACACAAGCTAGGAAAGTTGCCACTGCGATCATGGAAATGACTGTCAGCAGAATGTAGTCTGTTTCACATGACATTTTCTCCTTATGACCTCATATATGAGGAGGGACGGCATGCTGAAAATGAGATGTCTCTTATGTATATATAAACCAACCTTTGCAGAAAATCAGTATCAAATGTTTTAAGCAGAGGTCTTTGAAGAGGCTTCTAAGAACAATTTTTCTTTCCAGAGACAACCAGGAAGTATGTTAATTCTGAATGTGAAAGCCATGGTTTCAGCTGCCTTCACATGCTCAAAATAGACTTTAAAATGGGGATGTAGGATGAAATGACAGTGGTACCTCACATAACGAACGCTTCATAACGAAGCGTTCATTAGGCAATTGCGATACCCCACATAACAAAAAAAAAACCACCTGCATATTGAAGAGCTCCATGGAACAGAGCTTTTTCATTATGTGGGGTACTAGTGTACTGTAAACAACATTGTCATCTTTAGAAGCAGAGAAATGCCTTCTGTTAGACTTGCATGGTGCTAACTTATTGACAAGCAATGGTATGAAGTGATGAATAAAGCAAATATATCAAAAAAGAAAGTGCTATAAATAAATTACCATTTAATCCTAAAGATATCATATATTGATTTATTTCTGTTTTTGTTATGTACCATCAAGTCATCTCTGACTTGCGGCGACCCTATCAATGAGAGATCTCCAAAATAGTCTACCCCCAACAACTGCTCAACTTTTGCAAACTCACACCTGTAGCTTCCCTCACAAAGTCAATCCATCTTATGTTCGGTCTTCTTTTCTTGCTCCATTCAACCTTTCTTAGCATGTCTTTTCCATAGAATCTGGCCATCTCATGATGTACCCAAAATTATCACACTCTTCGTGAGTTTTGCCTCCAGAGATACTTCAAGGTCTCTCTATATCTATTTTTCTATCTATCTGAGGAGGAGGAGGAAAGGAGCAGCAGGTTTGCGGCCTGGCTGGCTTTAAAAACAGTGCCACCGGCGCCACTGGACGCTCCCTCAGCCAGCCCGGCTGAGGAGGAAAGGATCAGCAGCTGCGCGGCCTGGCCAGCTTTAAAAACAGTGCCGCCACTGCCACCAGATGCTCCCTCGGCAAGCCCAGCTGAGGAGAAAAGGAGCAGCAGCTGCGCGGACCAGCCTGCTTTAAAAACAGGGCTGCCGCCGGATGCTCCCTTAGCCAACTCGGCCTGGAGGGAAATGGACATAGTGGGTGGGGGTGAGTTTGCGAGGTTTTTGTGTATTGTTTTTGAAGTATTTTTGAAGTTTTTAACGATGACCTTGATATTTTGTAATTGTGGTTGGGGATTTTTTAAAATGTCTCCGTAATGTTTTTGGTAATGTGATATCTTGTAATTGTGATACTGTATATTATTTCTTTGTTAGCCGCCCAGAGTTGCTTTGCAAGTTGAACAACAACAACAACAACAACAACATCATTCATTCATTCATATATAGTACAGTGGAACCCCGAATAACGATCCATCCGAATAACGTCAAATCCAAATAATGGTGCGTTATTTTTTGAAATGTCATGCCCCGAACAACGACGTGACGTCGTTATACGAATGGATCATATTTGGGTTCTCAGCCAGCACAAGTGCCTCTCTGATGCTAGGGGGAGCCAATCGGGGATTTTTCTGACACCCCCCCCCCTGCCTGGACGCTGCTGCAAGCCAAAAACTGCAGCTGATAAAGGAGTTTTCCCCACTGTTTTGCCTTCCAGCAGTCTGGGCAGGAAGAGGGGGGGGGGGCGGAAAATGCACCGATCAGCTCCCCCTAGCATCAGAGAGGCACCCGGGGTGACTCTGCCCACCCCCACCCCAAAAAGGATGACGTGGTCTCCTACCTGTTCACACTGGTTGTGGAAGAAAAAACCTCTCCCTGCCTGCGCAACAGCAAGCTGATAAAAGTTGTGGTGGCCATTTTGATTTCTGTTTTTTTGTACTTCAATTCCCAGAAAGCCAAAGCTTCCTGTACAAGAAAATGGCCGCCCATACCTGTCAACTTTTGGATTTGAAAATAAGGGAAATTTTGGCCACACCCCTCTGTGGGCATGGCCAAATCTGTGGGTGTGGCCAAATATAGCCATGTGACTTGCTGGGCTCTAGTCATGCCTGCCACATGGCCATGAAAATGTCTGCAAACACAGACAGCACTGGCTCTTTGGCTGTAAATGGAGATGAGCACTGCACCCTAGAGGTGGATACAACTGGCAGATTTTACTTTCTTAGGATCAAAGATCTCTGCAGATGGTGATTGCAGCCGTGAAATAAAAAAGGCGACTGATGCTTGGGAAACAAGCTATGAGAAACCTGGGGAACATAGTTAAAAGTAGAGGCATCACCTTGCAAACAAAAAATTGCATAGTCAAAGCAATGGTATTCCCTCTGGTAATGTATGGGTGTGAGAGCTGGACCATTAGGAAAGCTGAGCGCAGAAAAATAGATGCCTTTGAAATGTAGTGTTAGAAATAGGTCGATCCTAGAAGAAATCAACCCTGACTGCTCATTAAAGGTCAAATAGTAAAGATGACGCTAAAGTAATTTGGACATCAAATGAGAAGGGAGGACTCACTTGAGAAGGCCTAGATGCTGGGAAAAGTGGAGGACAAAAGAAGAGGGAAATGAGAAGGGAGGACTCACTTGAGAAGGCCTTGATGCTGGGAAAGGTGGAGGACAAAAGAAGGGGGTGGCCAAAAATAAGATGGGTAGATGGTATTGTAGATGCAATGGGCACAAAGCTGTGTGGGCCAAAGAACCCTTTCCCCATTTTCTCGGCGGACTTTTGTTTTCTTTCTTGTTTGCTCAGTGGCTTAAGTGATTAAGATGCTGACTGGGAGGCAGAAGGTCAGCAGTTCGATTCCCGAGTACTGCAGGATGGAATGAGCTCCCGTCTTTGTCCCAGCTCCTGCCATCCTAGCAGTTCGAAAGCAAGAAATTGCAAGTAGATAAATAGGGACCACTTTGGTGGGAAGGTAACAGCGTTCCGTTCGCTCTGGTGTCTAGTCATGCCTGCCACATGACCACGGAAATGTCTGCAGACACAGACAACGCTGGCTCTTTGGCTTTGAAACAGAGAAGAGCACTGAAACCTAGAGTCGGATACGATTGGCTTTTGAGCAAGGGCGACCCTTTACCTTTACGTAACTCAGATCCCCTTACACAACCATTATTATTATTATTATTATTATTATTATTATTATTATTATTATTATTATTATTATTATTATTATTATTAAAATTTATATCCCGCTCCACTCAACCCACGGCCGACTCAGAACGGCTAACAACATATTAAGATACATAATGTTACAATATAATGATACAAATACACAATAATTGATCAGTACAATTACAGTACATGCAAGCACACTGGATCTATGAGCTCTGATAATTCTCCCCGTGTATTTTGGATCTCTTGTACAAAAAGCAGCTTCTTGCTCTAAAAATTGGCCTCTGTAGGAATCTATGACTGTAATGGCGAACCTTGGCACTCTAGATACGACTGGCTTTCGAGCAAGGGAAACCTTTACCTTGAAGCACATCCCCCACCCCTCCCAAGTTAACTCTAGAACAGAAACGTAACCCCCCCTCTCATATAGTGTAGGAATCTATTGCTGTGATGGTGAACCTTGGCACTCTAGATGCAACTGGCTTTTGAGCAAGGGAAACCTTTACCTTGAAGCACATCCCCCCACTCCTCCCAAGTTAACTCTAGAATAGAAACGGAACCCTCCCCTCATATAGTGTAGGAATCTATTGCTGTGATGGTGAACCTTGGCACTCTAGATGTAACTGGCTTTCGAGCAAGGGAAACCTTTACCTTTAGCATTAAAATGAGAACAAATCTCATTAAAGCATGAGAGTGAGAGAGAAGTCTCTGCCCCCAGACCAAGAGCTGATTTGCCCCTGCATATATGAAATGTTGCTCACCTCTAGAGTAGAGTAGACTCCCGTCCCAGCTACCAGCATGGTGGCTCCAACCAGCTCAGTCGCCATATTGGCCATGTGTTAGGAGGAAAGTGAAAGAGAAACTCAGAACGCCCCCCCCCCACTTCTCTCTCTCCCCTTCCACTTGCGAAAAGCCACACGGCGACCTCTGCTGGCCAGAAAAAATTACTGCAGCTTCGCCTCCGGCCAGGAATTTTTTAAAAAAATAAATAAGGGAAAATCCGGGGAAATTAATAAAACGGGAGGTGGCGGGAAGAGGGGTAAAATAAGGGGTTTCCCGGGTAAAACGGGATGGTTGACAGGTATGTGGCCGCCACATGCATTTTTACAGGAAGGCAAAACAGTGGGGGAAACTCCTTCATTGGCTGCAGTTTTTGGCTTGCAGCAGTGTCCAGGTGGAGGGTGGTGGCCGGAAAAAGCCCCAATCATCTACCCCGAGCCTCCTGGAGGTGGCAGGGGTGGCGGAGACCCCAAAAATGGGCGACAAAACATTCCGCCCAAACAACGACAAAATCCTAGTAATGACGCAACTTGGGGAACCATGTTTTGTCATTATTCAGGGTTCCACTGTACTGTACTTCACACTAGCAAGCTGTGAGAACTGTGTACATACTATTATTAAAAATCCAAACAAGAAACACACACACACACACACACACACACACACACACACACACACACACACACACACACACACACACACATATATATATATATATATAAAACAGTTGTCGTGCTGTATGTTACTCATACAAACAGACACCCCTGCACCGATTGCGCAGGGAACTATGCACCCGTCTACCTTGCACGCCTGGGTTGTCTGGCGCGGGGGACCGACAGCCCATTTTGGGGTTTGTCACCTCAAAAATTGGCCGCAAAGAGCCCCCCATTGGCAAGCAGATACAACCGGGGAGCCAGTAATGCACATGCGTCAGAGTCTGCGCATGCGCAAAAGCCTGCCTGGAGTTCCAGGCTGCGCCGCCGCCTGGAACTCGGGCAGGTTTTTGCGCCTGCCTGGACTCTGGCGCATGTGCATTACCGCCCCCCTGGTTGGGAGGTGCCACTGGTTGGCTGCCATTTTGGCCGGAGGATGCAGCCAACAGGCCTGCAGAAGGTGGCGGTGCAGTCAGCCCTTGCCTGACCACCTGTCCAATTTGCCTCACTCTGGCAATGAGGGAAATGGCCGGGTGCAATGTTCTTATCAGGGCCAGCCTTCGGAGCCACACAATGCACGGTGGGGATTGTAGTCCCCTTGAAAAGCTACATGGCCCATCGCGTTCTACTGTAATGAGCCTGGACTGGGAGGGTGAGTCTTTGGAATCCCCCCAAAAAAGGTATCCTTGCAGGGGTCCCCGGCATGTCCTGCCCCCTACAACACCGCCACTTTGCGCGACCGCCCCACCAAGGTAAGGACAGTGGGTTGGGGTGGGGCAGAGGGGGCACCCGGCCCTGGTCTCCCTTTGGGTCAGGTTGGGACCCCCACCTGGGTAGCGGCAGTAGGGTGGGATGGGGGGGCTGGAGTGAACCGGGATCGGCTCTCTCCTTGGGCCGGGTTGGGTCCACCGGGCAACGCTGGGTACCCCTGCTAGTAACTATATAAAATACAAACTCAAAAAGACAATGGGTATAAAAATAATTTATACAGTGGCCTGTATAATACCATTCTAAATCAGTGAAAGAATAATGATGGCTCAGAACAAAGAAATTACTCAGAAAATAAATCCCTGAAAGCTTCTCTAAATACATTTTTAAAGAGCTGTATCTAAAGGTATCTGTAGAGCGTTCCTTCAGCACCATAATTTAAATCGGAGGTTCTCAACGTTTTCAGGTCAAAGGCCGGACCACTCCCTCTCAGACAATGGAAGCTGTCTCCCGTTAAAGCTGCCAGTTTTTGTTTCCCCCCTGCTTTTCTCAACCATTTCCTGACATGTCAAATGATTAATAGAGTATAGAATCTGAAAGGACATTGAGTGGGGAAAAGGCAGTATAGGTGGGTTTTTTTTTAATTCTGCAGATTAATAACTGTTAAAACTTCTCACAAACTTTTCGAAGTTAAGCAGACCACTCTCGTTAATAGATTTGGATGCAATAAGGAACCAGAATGTTTCCCTTCTACTCTTAACATTCCCCTTACAAGGAGTCACACAATGAGCCAGGCTAGCAATGATTGTTCTCAAGCGGAATTTTTTCCCACTTTAGAAAGCTGCAGGCTGTATTGATAAAACCTTCAGCAGCTGTTGACTAGACCTCTGAGGCTACTTCCTCAGTACTGAAACTTTTCAGGGGGGAACTGTCAACGCTTCTGCCACTTCCCTGGCAAGGTCAAGGAAAGTAAGTGGCAGCTTTATGAGTGTGCCAATTCCATGGCAGCTGTTTCTTCATCCTCACCTAACTCTTAATTAAGAAGCAGAAATGTAAAGCCATTGTTAAAAAAATAATAATATAGCCATTTACAAGAAGAAAAATGGGACACTAGAAGGACAACCCCAAAGTTTGATCTAGTGACTAACCCAGGAGTTCTCAATCTTTTAAAACTGGGGGCCAAGTAATAGTCCTTCAGACAACTTCAGGGGCCGGACGGCCATTTTGCCCTTACCACATGGCACTTCCTGGTGTGGTGGAGGTGGGGCCACATGAAATGGCAATGCATGCCACATCCGGTCCCCCTGCCACAGGTTGAGAATCCCTGGACTAACCTAAGGATACAGTATATGCAGCCAAAACAATAAGAACTACCTGCTTACTCTCTTTTTTTGCAATCTCAAAATGGAGGTTAAACATCCTAAGTAACACATATCTCACACCACTTAAAAGATCAATATTTTGTGGCATAAGCTTTAATTATTTTAAGATCTGGTTTCATAAGGGGACTGATTTTTTTTAAAGGTACCTTCATTTTGGCAATTTCATGTCTGGCCTAGACATGGAAGAAGAAGTGGTTGGATAGCTCAGTCAGTTAAGTCTCTGGCTGTGGAGTTAGATGCTGGGAGTTCAATTTCACACTGGGCATCCCAGTGCACAAAAATAGGAATGATAAACCACTACGATGTCTCCTCTAACTACCAGGGACTGCAGTGGCTTAGTGGTTAAGACACTGAACTTGACTACTGGAAGGTTGGTAGGTCAGCAATTCAATACCTGAGTACTGCATGACACTGAGCTGCCATCTCTGTCCCAGCTCTTGCCAACCTAGCAGTCTGAAAGCAAGAAATTACAAGTAGATAAATAGGTACCACTTGAGTGGGAAGGTAAACTGTTATATTCACTTCAGTGTCAGGAATGCCTCCCCTTTGTCCATGGAAAAGTCTGCAAACGCAGACAGCGCTGGCTCTTTCGCTATAAACGGAGATGAGCACTGAACCCTAGAGTTGGATACGACTGGCTTTCGAGCAAGGGTGACTTTTACCTAGTAAACCCTGAAAAGCATCAATATAGGTCTGAATTGACTCAAGACACACCATTATTACTATGAAATGTATCTTAACCTATAAAACCAAAGGTTAACCGTTGGAAGTTTGTATAGGTTCCTAAGCCTGGCCCTACTAACCCACACCCACCATTCGTGCACACGGGCGAACTGGGTCCGCAGGTCAACGAAGGATTGAGAAATGCGCCAGTGGGGCAACAGCCCCATAAACGCGAAAAAGGGAAACAACTTCATTTCCCAACGTTCTTTGCGCCGCGCCACAGCCAATCAGGCTGAGAGGCGCGACCACAAAGAACATTGAGAAATGCACCGCGGCCAATCAAAATTGTGCCACAGGAAAAAAACACACCACAACCACAAATCACAAACCCATAACTACAAGCCCCAGAGTCCTGCACGACATGAGCGCGCAGAACGCTGAGGAAGCCGGCGTCCGATTTTTTAAAAAAAAAAACCTCACTGCCTCACAGCCACGCAAACACTAACCACCTTGCCCTTCTTTCCCTCACCAACGGCGGCCTGAAGGTCCCGATTGGAGTTTCCCCTTTAAGTGGGGGGTGGCGATCCTCTTCTCCGCTGGCTCACCTGGGGTTGGGAGGTTTGTGGGGACAAAAGGGATCTGTCACCCCCCAACTCTTCTGGACCCAGAAGAACAGGGAGAGGTGATCGAATGCACCCCCCAAAAAAACCTCCATCTTTAAAGAGAAGAAACCAAGCGGTTTCTTCTCTTTAAAAATGGAGGTTTTTTTAGGAGGGGGGGGCGGAATCTGCTGGCCACAATAGTGCTGGCCACCTGCTGGCCACAATAGTAAAAACAATTCAAAAACACACAACAGCCCCAAACAAAAGGCCACAACACTAAAAACAAATCAAAACAACACAAAATCACAATTTTACACAAAAGGTCACAATAATAACAAGTCAAAAAACCCCACGAAAACACAATTTAACACAAATCACAAACATATGCCAATAAAATAAAATAACAAATTTATTAAAATCCTGTGCTGAGTTCTAACTCAAATAAAAACCCAAAACAACTAAACACATTTTAAAAACATTGAATGTAAAAAACATTTACTTTCACATTATTAAAATTATTACCTATGGTACAACTATTTTAAAAAAAAACAAAAATTAAAACATTATTCAGTTACATAAAACAGCCAGCCAAGCCAAAAAATTTTTTGTATAAATAAACATTTTAAAAATTACAGACTAAGCAATTTTTAACAAGCATTAACACAATTTAACCTTCCAACACAATTTAAAACAGCTCGGCAACGCCGGGCAACCTCTGCTAGTCCTCTCTATTGTCAGAGTGTATGTAGAACTATAATTCCAGATAAATATAGAAATAGTGAGGCCAAAGGTACTTAAAAGTAGGTCCCATCTCTGAAGAATCTGTGCTAATCTCAATTGTACGCAGTACAAGCAGAAGGAGCATTTGAAATATTACTTCCTAATTACTAACAACTCATACACAGAAAGAACTGCCTCAAAGATTGTGGTATTTTTGAAACCATCGGGCTTACTCTGCTGACGGCAACCTTGTGTTGCCGGCTAATCTTTCTCACACTGTGTCAAATCACCGGAACTGAAGAATGAACTCACCAAAAGGTACCTTCATTTTGGCAGGTTCACATCTGGCCTAGACACAGAAGAAGAAGCTTTGCTAATTTCTGCTGTTGCGAATGGTCTCGGGTACTTTTCTATCACATCTTTGTACTTTTCATAGCAATGTCATACACCTACAGATTCTTTTGCATTTCTATAGGGTTTTTGGCCAGGTCCCCCCTTTTGCCCATAGTAAAACTGTATATAGTTTGCTACTTTGTTTGATGAAATATGTTCCAATTAATAAAAGCCGATGCTACAAATTTTTTTTGGTCTTTTTAATGTCACAGTGCTATTTTTTCGTTGTCATTATTAGTGTGTTAACATGCTATTCTCAGATTTGTTTTCTTGATAAAACATGCTGCTTTCTGAGGAACTATAGCAGTTCTCATGTCCTTTTCTTAATGTTGAGACTATTTTCCCCTCGGGTCGCGACCCTTTTCAGTCCTGCATATATTTCAGAGTGATCTTGAGCCATTCACCTAGACCAGTGTTTCCCAACATTTGGTTTTTGGACTTCAATTCCCAGAAGCCTAAGTCAATTCACCAAAGCACAGATCAGCCAATGTACTGACTTAGGCTTCTGGGAATTAAAGTCCTCCTGTGGGGCATGGGCCCCACATTGGGAACCACTGACTTAGAAGTCACAGAACAACCTAAGCCTGGTCTGAAGATATTCCCAACAGCATAAATATGAGATACAGTAAAACCTTGAGTCACGAATGCCTTGACTAACAGAAATCTCGCAATACGAAAGGAAATTTCAGAAAAATAATGCTTCAAGATACAGAAAAAAAGTTTTTGGGAATCATCCGATGCTTCCCATGGCAGTGGGAGGGTGTTTGGAGCATTTCCGCTCTGTTTTTGGAATTTGTTTGTTGCATTTTGGCACTGCCAGAAGCTCCCCCCGCTACCAGGAAGTGCCGAAAATTCCCCCTTCCCTGCAACAACTGATTGTCGGGGACTGGTTTGACAATTATCAGAGATGGCTGCTAGAGGCCGGTTTTGGAAATGTGCTGAAGATACATTGAAAACCAAATACTGTACAATCCATTCTGGAGATCAGAAAAAAGTGAAAAAATCATCTTTTATCTATTCAATATTCTTTCTAAAGTGTACTTTGGAATTTTTCGCCGTGTTTTCACCACTTTAAAAAGAGTTTTGAACAGCCAAAAGAATGCATTATTTGGTTTTCAATGCATTCCTACGGGAAACGATGCTTCGATAGAATTTCTCAGGATATGAAAAACCCCGAGAAACAAATTAATTTCGTTTCTCGAGGTATCACTATATATTTTGCACTGTTTAATTTAGAAGCCTATGTTATTGAGAAATATTTTTTCAAAAATATTTATATTTTTCATCCCAATCTCTTTAGGTCCTGTTAGTAGTACTTTGGTGAAGCGTTTCGGCAGCCGACCAGTGGTCATGTGTGGAGGTCTAATATGTAGCATAGGGATGATTTCAGCATCTTTCTGCACAAGCATTCTTCAGCTGTACCTTTGTGCTGGATTCATTACAGGTAATGGCAAAATGACTTCTTGACTTTTCTTTAAAACATGTCAAAATAAGATCTGGCCCCTGAATGCAGTGTAAAGATGATACTTTACAAGCCACACACAGTGGGGTGCCATCTATATGTTGTGCTCTGTGAATGTGCCCTGTAAAAACAGTTCCATGAAAAATCACCATAATATGAAATGCAGTCAGCAGAGAATGGGGGGAAATTTAAAATAGAATTATTACAGTAAGCATGGCTTGCTGGCTGCCCTCTTCCCCGTGAGGGGAAGCAGCAGTGCTAATGGGAGTGCCTAGGGGGCGGTTCTTCTTCCACCAGGGGGAGCCCAACACTCCTCCCTGGCTCTGGTGGCTCCTCCTTTTCTAGGCTCTTGGGTGTGCCTGGATTTTGGGAGGCGGGGGCATGGTCTGGGGTGGGGGGGTGGCCTGGGGGAGAGGGGCGTGGCCATGGCCCAAAATTTCCCATATTTTCATGTCCAAAACTTGACAGGTGTGCTTTCGTGACATGGCAATATATCTTCAAAAAGAGACTGATTGTAGTGCAATTTAACTCTACTATATTGAAAATTATAAGCTCTAAAAGAATTCTAACAAGAAAGTAAAAGAAGGAAACACAGTTTGTACTTTGCAAATTGTTAATAACTAAGATGGTACAATATTTAAATTGCTGGACCACAAATGGAGAGGTCCAGATTTTATTCCTCACTTAGTTGTGAAATTAGCTCAATGCATGGCTTTGAGTCAGTAACTCTCAGATCCTCATAAGTTTGTTGTGATGGTAAACTGTAGATATCCCGTAGGATAGAATTGGCACAAACCGTCCTTGGATGGTTTGGGGTTTGGCGAACATGCCGCGTGCCCCGGCATGGGAAATTTTGGGCCATGGCCACACCCCTCTCCCCCAGGCCACACCCCCACCCCAGACCATGCCCCCGCCTCCCAAAATCCAGGCACACCCAAGAGCCTAGAAAAGGAGGAGCCACCAGAGCCAGGGAGGAGTGTTGGGCTCCCCCTGGTGGAGGAAGAACCGCCCCCTAGGCACTGTGTGTGGCTTGCTAAGGACCATTTGGGGATGGAAATTGGGGGCACGGGATTTGATATCAGTTTATAGCTAGATTGATTCACCATGCTTTGGCCAGCAGTTCTGAGAACAATGGTTGTGCAGAGGTCACAGATAAGTGACTCAAGGTAAACATACAGCAAGTTAATTAACTCCACAGAACCCCCGATCCCAAGAGTAAACTGTCATCCCATGTTTGCGTTAGATAGCTCTGGAAAAGCAGTCCATGATTGGATTAGACCAATGGCTAACCTGTCCGGTTATTCACTAGTAATTATCACCCCTGATGAAATGTGTATTGTACTAATTAACTGGTGTCGGGCCATGCTCAACCCTTTCTGCAAGTGGCCCGGGAAAGAGTATAATTATGGTGCCTTCTGATGAATAAACCACTGATCTTCGCTCCACTCTGCCTCATATGCCTTTATTGATCAGTCACTTCCATGATCCATGGGCCGGATCTGGCCCACAATCCCAACAGTAAACATTGTTAATCAATTTTCAAACATGTCTGGGGATGGGGGTAGAAGTGAACCAAATACTCTGCCGTGAATTAACTAGAGGAATGGGAGAATATGTATATATATAGTAATAAAGTGCCATCATGTCAATTTTGACTCTTGGTGACCCTTTTCAGGTAGAGAATTATCAGAATTGGTTTACCACTCCCTTCTTCTGGGGGGTGCCCTGAAGGATGCAACGTGTCAAATCTACACAGGCTGGATCTTCTAGTCTGCTGAATGGGGAATTGATTTTCTAACCCAGGGGTGCCCATACTTTTCTGGCCATGGGCCAGTCATGTAATTCAGGGGGCCAGTCACTATGGCCTGTGGGACGAATCCTGCCCCTGACGCCAATTCATCCGGCCCCTGACACCCTCATCGCTCCCAAAAGTGGAAGCAAAACACGCCCATATGGACACATTTTACCTCCACTTCCAGGAGCGACGAGGGCATCGTGGGCTGGATGAATTTTCATCGGGGGCTGGATCCGGCCCACAGACCATAGTTTAGGCACTCCTGTTCCAACCTCTGGCTCCTGGGGCAGAGACACCAAAGTAATATCAAAGGTTGCACATAACACACAGCAACCAATGACCATTTGCCTTAGATGAGGATCTTCTAAACTTGAGCTTTGGGTTTGGATCTAAATTAGTCTCTCTGGGGTCCCAGTCTATCCATATGCTCCAGTAGAAGTCTACACCCAGACACCCCAGTGACACCTTTGTTTGAAGAATTCCCAGGCTGTCTATGAGTTTTTTATTTTTCTAGAATATTGAAATACCAAAAAGTAATATCAGTTTTGAGCTAAAATGTGCTGGCATTTTAATTCTTCTCTTTTGCCTTTGTGCTCACTTACCAGTAGGGTTTTTACCCACAATGGGAACTTCTCTGAAACTAAAACGACTCTTAGAATAAGTTCCCAATCTGCACATCAAGTAACAGTAAATGGAGAACTGCTTGTATGGTTGGTGGGACCAGGGTAGCCTCTTCAGCGGCATCTGCCAAACTCTTGGGTGCCCTGTGGTATCTACAGCTAACCAGACGTCTCAATACTGTACCTTAGTAACCCACTCACTTCCCTGCACACCATATGAGGTGAGAAGAGCTGCACTTATTTTTGCTCCTCTTTCTCTTTTCACCATCCTGCTCACTTGTCTATGCACCAGCTCTTCTGGGAAACTGAGTCAGGTGACCACAATAGCAGCAGTGACGTGGAGACCACTGAGGGCATTGTTTTGCGAGTGTTATGAACCTGGATCTTGCAGTGACTCTTGGATAAATTAGAATGGAACTACCTCCAGAACAGAGTTTCAGTTGAATAATTGATGGCATCTTATATCAGAGGCGGATATATAATTATTAGTCTATTGCAACCTTCTTTGGCCTATGGAAATGTGGGCTAAGCTGACAAGAAAATTACCGTATTTTCTGATGTATAAGACCCACTCCCCTCCTTAAAATACACTTGAAAAATGGAGTCTGTCTTGTAACTGTATGTAGTGGGCTATTTTGGTAATAATGGGGTGCATCTTATACTACAATGCATCTTATACACCAGCAAATATGGTGACTAATAGCAATAGCAGTTACACATATATCACTCCATAGTGCTTATTGCACTCTCCGGGCAGTTCCCAAGTTAATTAGCATTTAACTAACTCATTTACTATCTTATATCAAGCAAGAAATGAAACAAAGCACTGCAGCAAATTCGACCTTATTTGGCCTGGTTCATAATAATAGAAATCTCCACTTTTTAGGGTAAAACCAGATTTCAGTAAGACTAGATTTAAATACAC
The DNA here is from genome assembly GCA_035047345.1 of Bradypodion ventrale. Lineage (NCBI taxonomy): Eukaryota > Metazoa > Chordata > Lepidosauria > Squamata > Chamaeleonidae > Bradypodion > Bradypodion ventrale. The sequence continues at coordinate 324,140,600 of JAWDJE010000002.1, read as the reverse complement.
TAATAGTTTTCTACATAAAGACTCATAAGAACTTCACTTTCATTTTTTAATTGCTTGCCTCCCCCCTCCTCACCTTTCATATGTAGATCTATTCCAGGCCAAACCATTTTCTTTTCATTGAGTATTTCTGATTTTAGCACTTAAAAGATGAGGGGTCTTCTGTCGGGCGAGCTACCACCGCCACCAAGCGTTCTGGCCCCGGTGGAGGTGAAGAGGCCACTCCACCACCCACCCCACCTGGCCGGTGTTTTTGGGCCCCGCCCTCCCTCTCACCCTCAGACTCAAAAGGCGAGGGGGTATTGGGCGAGTTACCGCCGCCGCCGAGCATCCTTGCCCCAGTGGGGGCGAAGAGCCCACTCCATCGCCCACCCCACCAGGCCGGCGTTTTTGGGCCCCGCCCTCCCTTTCACCCTTGGACTCAAAAGGCAAGGGGGCATCGGGCGAGCTACTGCCGCCGCTGAGCGTTCTGGCCCCGGTGGGGGCGAAGAGGCCACTTCACCACCCACCCCACGTGGCCGGTGTTTTTGGGCCCCGCCCTCCCTTTCGCCCTCGGACTCAAAAGGCAAGGGGGCGTTGGGAAAGCTACCGCTGCCACCAAGCGTCCTGGCCCCAGTGGGGGCGAAGAGGCCACTCCACCGCCCACCCCACCTGGTCAGCGTTTTTGGGCCCCGCCCTCCCTCTCACCCTCGGACTCAAAAGGCGAGGGGGCGTTGGGCGAGCTATCACCACTGCTGAATGTCTTGGCCCCAGTGGGGGCGAAGAAGCCACTCCACCGCCCACCCCACCTGGTCAGCGTTTTTGGGCCCCGCCCTCCCCCTCCCCCTGCTCAGACTCAAAAAGACTCTAAAGGGTTTTTTTTGGGTAGTATTGGATATTTCTTGTGGGTTTTTTTTGTTGTTAATGGGGTTATTTTTTGATGTGATATTTTGTTTTCAAATTTGACCTTTCAAATTGTACTGCACTGCTTTTTGAAATGTACTGTGTTATGTTGTATTGATTAATTTATGTTTATTATTGACTATTGATTATTGTATTGAATTTACTTTTCATGCTTCTTTATTATTGTATTGTATGATATCTACATGTAGTAATGGCCGCCTTGAGTCGGCTTCAGCTGAGAAAGTACGGGATATAAATTAAAATTTTATTATTATTATTATTATTATTATTATTATTATTATTATTATTATTATTATTATTATTATTATTATTATTATTATTATTATTATTATTGTTAGTTGCAGAGTCCATTAGCATTATTGGAACCCTGTCTACAGTCCACCCCACTGCCGCCCGCCCACCCACCCCAAAAAAGACTTCCAAGCTTCATAGTAGATCATTCGTTCATTCATTATTTAGTCACATTTATGCTGCCGCCCTCTCGCCTAGGCAACTCTGGGCAGCTTACATGTATAAAAACCACAACACAGCTGTACAAAACAATGCATTAAAAACATTAAGATATAAAATTATTTAAAACTAGCAGAGTTTGCCTGGTGTTGCCAGGCTGTTTTAAATTGTTTTGTAAGGTGTTTTTTTTTGTAATGTATGTAAAAAAGAGGTTAGTCTGTAATTTTAATTTTTTTAAAAAAATTATGTAAATTTTTATGTTGTCATTTGTTAAATAGATTGTATTGTTTTGATACTATAAAGTAATAATAACTTATAGTTTGTATTTTTTCTAATGTATTTTTGAATATTTGTTTTAACATATGTTATTTTTAGTTACACATTTTTTTAAAAAAAGAATAAATATATTAACATTAATTTTTCGGTTTTTTTGTGGATTAAAAAAAGAACAAATTATGATATATTTTTTTTCAAATTGTTTTATTTAACCAAATAATGTTTTATTTTGTGGGTTTTTAAATATTTGTACTGTAGGTAATAATTTTAAAAATGTGAAAGTACATGTTTTTTACATTCAATGTTTTTAAACTGTGTTTAGATGTTTTGGGTTTTTATTTGAGTTAAAACTCAGCACAGGATTTTAGAAATCTTTTTATTTTATTTTTTTAATATATGTTTGTGATTTGTGTAAAATTGTGATTTATTGTTATGTTTTTGACTTGTTTTTACTCTTATGGCCTCTAGGTGGGACTGTTGAGTCTTTTTGAGTTGTTTTTACTATTCTGCCCTGCAGGTGGGGCTGCTAGGGGTTGTTTTACTTTCACTGTTTTTTCTCTCCTGGCCTCTGGGTGGGGCTTCTTCCGGTAAGTAGTCTCTTTGTTTCTTCATTTCTGTTCTGGTTGTCGTGGAGGGAGGATGTGCTGGTAAGTTGGCTGGTTTTCTTTCTTCTGGGGTTTTTCTTTGTTTTGCTTTTGTGGTGGTGGGCTGGGAGGTGTTTCTGTTTGTTCTTGTTTCTTTTGGTTTTGTTTTAGGTCGGTTTAATTGGTTTGATTATTTCTGGTGTTTAATTTGTTTTATTTCGTTGTTTATTTTTGTAATTAGTTATTTGTTTGTGTACTTTGTGGTTTTTGTGTTTTGTAGTTAGGTGTTTTCTTTGTGGTTTTGTGCCATTGTGGATGTTTTTGTTTCTGTATTTTGTGGGGGGTTTTTTTTTGTTAGGTAGGTCGGGGGAGAAGGAGGAGGCAGATGGTTCTCTCCTCTTTCTCTCCTTTTTCTCCAGGCTTACCTAACTGGAGATTGGCAGGCAGCAATCCGTAAGGGATGGGGCTCTTCCTTGCGGATTGCTGGCTGTTGTTTTTGTATTCAGAAATACAAAGGTAATAGCCAGTCATCCGCCAGGGAGAGTGCCTCCCCTGACGAACTGCTGCCTGTTTTTGATTTTTTCCCCACCCCGACTCAACTTTACTTGAGGCTGGTGGTGGTGTTGCCGTGTCTTTGGTGGGGTAGCGTGGAGGAGAGGCAGTCCCTCTTCCCCCTGTTGCTTCAGGAAAGAAGGACGGCGGGTGTCTCATGGTGGCTTTTTGTGGCTTTTTGTTTTGTGTGGCTGTGAGGCGCTGAGTCTGGCTGCTGGGGACTTGCGCTATCATTGCTTTTTGTAGGTTTATTTTTTGCGCGCCGGCTTTCTCAGCGTTCTGCACGCTCACGGCGTGCAGGACGCTGGGACATGTAGTTTTGTGTTTGTGGTTTGCGTTTGTGCGGTGTTTTTGTTTCTGCGGCTCGATTTTGATTGGCCGCAGCGCGTTTCCCAACGTTCTTTTTGCTCACGCCTCTCAGCCTGATTGGCTGTGGCGCAGCGCAAGGAATGTTGGGAATTGAGGTTCTTTTTCTTTGTTTGAGTTTGTGGGTCTCCTGTCTCACTGTCGCATTTCTAAAATATTTGTTGACCTGCGGATCCATTTCGGGCAAGTGCACGAATGCTCGGTACGGGCTAGTATGGCCGGGTGTGGGATCCTTTGTCAAGTTCCAACGGTTAACGCTTAGATTTATAGGTATAGATTTAGTGTGCCCTCCCCCCAACAACCACATAATATTTTTTTTAAAAAAATCTGAAGCTGAAAGCCCGGGTAGCATTTATAAGAACCAACCTGGAGTGGCCATCATCTCAGCCGCCCCACCCCCCTGCTGCACCAGCCATGTCTTAAGCTGTTTTCTGAAGGGTAAAAAAGCTCTGCCTGGAGACATAGCTCAGTCGGCAGGAGGTTCCAAAGGGCTGGAGCAGACACAGCGAAGGCCCTCCTTCTCGTGCTAGAGAGGCGAGCCTTTGTAGCCGATGGAACTATCAGGGATCCCCTCCGGTCTCCTCTAGTGGGACGGGCAGAGATGTCCTTGGGGTTACGCGGTCTCTTAAGTACTCTGGTCCACTACCATGTAGGGCTTTAAAGGTCATCACCAGCACCTTGAATTGCACCCGAAGGCACACCGGTAACCAATGCATCATATGTTGATTGACCAAGTGATGCTTAGAGAAAATGACATATTGAAGTTCCTGCTGTATAATTTAACACCTACATAAACTCTAGACCAGGGGTTCCCAACCCAAGGTCTGTGGGCTGGATCCGGCCTTCAGCACCATTTCATGTGGTCCCCCACCCTTCCAAGGGCATTCGAGAAACAAAATGGCCACCCTTTGAAGCTGTTGGGAGAAATGGCCACCCCCATTGTGCAGGCAGGGCAAAATGGCCACCCAGCCCTCGAAACAGACTAAGAGAGCGTGACCTGGCCCCTGGCTTGAAATTAATTATTCCTTGTTGCCAGGAAACCACTGAGATTTTTTTTCTTTTTGAGAGGGACTATCAGCCTGTAACAGAGAAGTCCGAGTCTTTCCGGTGTACAGGAGTGTTCAGGATTCTCAGGAGAATGCTATGTTATTAAGCAGGAGGCGGACTGTGAAAAGATCAAGGAACCAGAATTATCAAAGTGTGGATCAAAAACATGGGCTGAAGTTCTGACACTCTTATGAAAGTGAAAAGTGAACTGGGGAAGTAAGCAGGAAGGGTTTTCCCCACACCTATTAAGCCAGAGGGTAACCTTAAAGAGACTAGCCGTATCAAAGAACCTTCAGGTGTAAACAGCTCCTGTGCATTCTGTGTGATGTGATAATTTGCTAGATGTCTGCCAACTCATCAGGAAGGGGCGATTAGCTTAAACAACGAAACAAAAGATAAGGACCATTTCACAGGATAACTCGTATAAAGAAGATAATTAGCAGATATAGGTAGTTGAGTGTCTCACTAAGCCAGCTTTAGGATAAGGACTAACATTTATTTTTACTATGATGATGCCCTGGGATGATTGGTTCTTAGATTACACTTTTAAATGACCTTTATTTCACAGTGTCCATTTTTTTCTGCATAGCTATGCAGATAGCATAATATTTTTGTCTTGAGTTAAGAGTCACTGTAACATTATCATGCGGAGCCACACAACTCAGTATAAAACTGGCAAGGTATACTATTTATTTGTTTATTCATATTTGTATTGCCGCCCTCTCGCCGAGGTGACTCCGGGTGGCTCACAAGTGTAAATATAAAAACATTCCATAACAATAAAATCAAGAAAGTTATCTAAAAACCATCAAACATTAAAACCCTTAAAATACCTGTGACATACCCTCTTCTACAACCACTAAAACTCAGGCTAGCCCATTATATACAATGATTTCTTAAGGCATGGATTCTCAACCTGCGACCTGTGGGCTGATTGCTGCCTATGGCACCATTTTATGTGGGCCCCCACCGCTTTCACCATACCTGGAAGTGCCATGTGGTGGAGGAAGGGCAAAATGGCCATCTGGCCCCCGAAGCTGTCTGATGGAGCATAACCCGGGCCCCGGCTTTAAAAGGTTGATAACTCCTGCTGTAAGGTGCCACAATATATACCCCTTTCTTTGCTTCCACCCTTTCCCTCCCTCTCCCTTTTTATTTTAACCATTGTGTTGAAACAGACTAACACAGCTACCTCTTTGGAAACATATATATTGAGGATGTTGACCTTGTCAGATGCCAGATATTTTATTTTATTTTCATTTTCTGATGCACTTATTCTGTTTTATTTTTTGTTTGTGTTATTGTGTTATTTTGTTATTTTTATGTGGGGAATATCCCAGATAGGTGGCATAAAAATTCAATCAATCGACCGATCGATCGATTGATCAATCGATCAATCAGTGTTAACAGAAGATAATACTTAAGACATTTGATGAACTTTCTTCTAGTTAAGGAATACATACACCATAATAGTTGTGTTAACCTTTAAATTTCCACAAGTCCCTTGTTGTAAGCTTCCCAGAGTGGGAAAATCTCCTAGATGGGTGGGGTATAATTGTCGTCATTGTTGTCATAATAAATAAATAAATAAATTGTAATAAATGTAATAAATAAATAAATTGGCTAGTTTTGCTCAAAGCTTGGAAAAGTTAGTTTTGTTTCTGGACTACAAATCCCAGAATCCTTTGTGGGATTGGGCCACTAAATTTCTAAGGTGCTTTTCTGCATGACGGATTGTTGTGACTCCTTTTCTCGCTCTCTCTATTCTAGGACTCGGCCTGTCCTTCAACCTTCAGCCTTCAGTGATTATAGTTGGCAAGTATTTCCTGAAAAGGAGGCCTCTGGCTAACGGCCTTGCCATGGCAGGAAGCCCTGTTATGCTCTTTACGCTTGCACCCTTGAAACAACTCCTTTTTGACAACTTCGGGTGGAGAGGGAGCTTTTTCATTCTTGGTGCAGTTTTTCTGAACTGCTGTGTGGCAGGATCACTTTTCAGGCCAATTGGACCCCCAGCCTATCATACTGGCAAACCAAAGATTTTTAAAAAAGAAGATACAGGCACAGTTGAAATGGCTGATCCTGGAGATGGAGACAAGGAAGATAAAGGCTGCTGGTCAAAATTCAGCACGCTCCTGGATTTATCTCTTTTCAAGCACAGGGGCTTCCTGATCTACTTGATTGGAAATGTGTTCATGTTTTTAGGCTTTTTTTCCCCCATTGTCTTTCTGACACCTTATGGCAAGCACCTGGGGATCGATGAATATTCATCAGCTTTCCTACTTTCAATTCTTGCCGTTGTTGATATGATCGCTAGACCCACCACGGGTCTTGTTGCAAACAGCAAATGGGTTAGGCCCAAGATTCAGTATTTCTTCAGTTTCTCCATTATTTTAAATGGCATCTGTCATATCCTGTGCCCCTTAGCCAAAGGTTATTCGGGATTAGTGGTGTATGCTGTCTTTTATGGACTGACCTTTGGTATGGTTTGTGCCATGCTGTTTGAAACTCTCATGGACCTCGTTGGTGCTGCCCGCTTCACAAGTGCTGTAGGCCTGGTGACCATCATGGAATGCGTTACCATTTTACTTGGACCACCCATGGGGGGTAAGGATATTTCTCTACATCTCTTCACTGATTTGTTTGGTTATGGTATAGGAAGACCTGCAAATTCTTTGACTTCAAGTGGGAAAGTATTAGATTTTAAGTTTTAAACCCTGGTGACCACATGACTTGAAAAACCTGTCCATCCCTGATTTTGGTCCTTGTCAGGGGCTACTGTAATTTTTCTTTTTTTTTCTCTTTTTTTTTTTTGGGGGGGGGGGGTTGGCTGCTGCTGCTGCTAAGATTGCTTTATTTTGGTTCAGTTATTTATTTATTTTATTCAATTTGTATAGCCGCTCCAATCAACATGTGACTGGGTGGCGTACATAAAACCCCAACATTAAACAAGAAAAAACTCTCAAAAAATTCCTAAAACACCAAAAAAGAAAATCTAAAAACCTGAGTGAGCCTGCTCTAAATGAGCCAGCGGAGGGGGGTGGTCACCCTCCTTCACCTCCCCATACCTGCCCCGCCAGCCAGGTTTTCAGCTCTTTCCTGAAGGGCAGCAACTCAGTCTCCAACATGTGTGACCCCCCCCCCCCTGCTAGGCAAGAGCCTTGTTGGGGCGTGGGGGCTTGAGCGGTCTAACTAGGCAGTGTTGCCTAGCTCTTGGCAATAATATTAGGCCAGGACTAAAACTCACCAAAGCATCTTCCGTCGGATCCCCATGGGCAAGGTGAAAGCGGAGGGCACAAGTCATGGTCTGCCTAGCCAGCAGGTGACGTGATATCCAAATGGCTAAAATACACATGCAGGTGGACTTGATTTCTCAAGCCTATTTGCTTGTGCGGAATGTCGTTGCAGAGACATCTACAAATGCGTAGACTCCTCGTTGGGAGGATCCAGCATGTGTGGCCTCTGGAACTGAAACCAAATGGCTTAAACTGTTGCTTTGCATAAGCCACTTGATATAAGAAAATTAAAAACTTTCTCCTGCTTCTCTATGGAGAGGGAGAAAGTAGAAGTAAAGTTATTTTTAAAGCCCCTAAAAGGCAAGGCTGATATGCAATGCCACTTAGAATTTTTTAAAAAAACTCAACAACCTGAAAACTTCCTCCTGCTTCCTTACAGAGGAGGGGACATGGAGGGGGAATCTTTGTTTTGTCATTATTTGTTATTTTTCTTTCCCTCCAAGAACATAAGAACAGCCTTGCTGGAACAGGCCACAGCCCATCCAGTCCAGCATTCTGTCTCACACAGTGGCTCACCATTTCCTTCAGGGTATTCCCAAGCAAATGCCTTCACCTGCTTAGGATTCCCTAGAAATGGCATTGAGAGATGTCCTGCCTATCTCTCCAACTCTCTAATGCAGGGGTTCTCAACATATGGCCTGGGGGATGGATGCAGCCCACAACACCATTTCATGTGCTCCCCCCAGCCTCCATCACACTCAAAAATGCCATGTGGGGCAGGCAGGGCAAAATGGCCATCTGGTCCCCAAAGCCGTCTGAGGGAGCATGACCTGGCCCTTGGGTTGAAAAGGTTGAAAACCACTGCTCTAATGGAGCAATGGTCAAATATAGTCACTATAGGCAAGAAGTTGATGATTAAATTGGAATTAGAACAAAGAATGACAGAACAAATTCTATATTTCAATTTCAATTTTAATTTATACCCCGCCCTACTCAGCACACGGCTGACTCAGGGCGGCATTACAACATATTAAGGGTACAGTAGACAATAAAAATACAATAAACAATCCATATTGTCTTGAATGCTCGACTGGGCGCTGGCTTACAGGAGGCATGTACCGATCCTTTAGGCTGCGATAATTTCCTTTATCCGCACACTCCCAGTGCAGCCTAAGGTCGCCTCACCGTACTGCTTCCCAATCGGCTTCAAAAAACTCCACCTGTTGCTGACAGGGAGTATGCAGTGGTTTAATATGTTGGTAGCATGTGGGAGCATAGAGCAAAGCACTTAGAAATAGCCTGATAAATTGACATCCACTCCGTTGATGTTACTCACAAAGAGTTTTATTTTCCTTTAGTATCTGGAAAAGAGCAAAGACAGGAACAAAGGACAAAGTACATAGCATAACATTTAGTATAGTCCACTTAGATCTGAGGGGTTCAGACCATAAGTGTTTAGAGTCCAGCTCAAGGAGACATCTCTGCCTTCAACCTCAGAGGACCGAAGAACTCAGGGAAAGGGCTCTGCTTTTATACACAAAAAGGAGCAGATTTCCCTCCCACCTTTGCATTCCTAGGATGACTCAATCTGCAGGTGTTCAGAGTCACGGGGTTTTGATTGATAGGGGGGAGGCATCTTCTCCCTCCTGGGGTAGTCAGATGTCTCTGTCGTCACTCTGCCACCTGACCTATTTGTCATCCTCCCTCGAGGGGTCTGCAGGTGCAGCAGCAGCCGCTTATTACTCATCCAGAAAGGAATGTGTTTACAGCTCTATCTGCAGGTGCAGTATTGCTCATCAGAAAAGAATGTAGGAATGTGTTTACAAGTGCTTCAGTATCTAAGTGATAAGGTTGCCATGGATACTCAGGTTCATGACACATATATCCATACAGCAAGACAATATAAGTACAATATAACAATATAATACAAAAGTAATAATAAATACACGTTGCAATGAGATCAATAAAAATACAGTATCTTACAAACAAAATTATGGTACTAAACAAATACAGCAAATATCATCGTAAATAACACAGTACAATGGCATAACAAAATATCAGACCACACTACGAAGGCAGCAGAGCGTCCATGGTGATGGCGGCAGTCCCAAAGCCGAGCTCACACCGCAGCGGCAAGTGGCCACCAGTCTGTAAAGGTGGAGGTCCGGTGAGTCCGGCAGCAGCAAGGTCCTATAGTCGTGCTGGTCACCCCACAGCTGGGGGCCAGTCTCTCTCACAGCTGGGGCCAGTCGCTCTCCCCGCCCTTGCTCCCATCAAGGGCGGGGATCCAGTGAGTCCCAAAACCCTGGAGAGTACAGCTCGGAGGGCAGAGGTGCACAGCTGTCTCTCATCCCCGGCCGGTGACGAGGGCTCTGGGGAGAGAGGAGAAGCAGAGGGTCCCAGCGGTGGCGGCGGCTTCCAGGGCGCCTTTTCAAGCACTCCGATATATTTATTTATATCCTTACATACATCCCACCTCAAGGCATAACACAGCTAAAACATGCATGTTTAAAAGCGCAATAACTTAGGATATTAATATTAAAATATAATTAAACCTAAACAATATTAAACATCTTTGTTGTGTGGAAATTATGCTGCATCCCACAAAGGCAAGTTTATGGAAGGTGGTTTCTATTACTTTATTAATTAATTGTTTGATTTCATTTCTTTGCCCCCCCCCCTCCGCCCAACAGCCAAATCTCTCTGGACAGTTCCCAAAGCACGGGTAAATCTAGGAAATGAATAATATAATATTACATAATTGGCAGTTTGAAAATAAAGCAGTCATAAAATTAAAATAAACAAAGAAACAGTAGTAAAGATCAGCAGTGCAAGGATGTGAAACTTTTTTAAAAATTAATTCTGAAAGACTGAAAATATCTGAACGTGTGGTGCCCCTCAAAATAGCTACCAATGAAGACACCAAATGAAAAAAGACCTCTGCCTAGTTCAGGGTTCCGCAAACTTGGTTCTCCAGGTGTTTTTGAACTCCAATTACCAGAAGCCTAAGTCAGCATACCTGCTGATCAGGGCTTCTGGGAATTGAAGTCCAAGAACATCTGGAGAGCCAAGTTTGAGGAACCCTGGTCTCGTTGATCCACCACAGCATGTTTGGCAGAGACATCCTATGAAGGTTCCCGAAAGCCAAGCATATGTGCTCCTTTAGGTCAACTGGCCCCAACTGTTAAACCTATAAAGGTCAATATCAGCACTCTGTATTAAAGCCTGGAAATGCACTGGATGTCAATGCAGATAATAAAGTGCTAGAATAAACATGTTGTCCAATTTCATTAATCATGTTTTTTGTTCTTTTACTATCCAGAACATTGCAGTAATCCAAAGGATAGGTTGCCAGAAGGGGAATAATGTAGCAAGGCTGTCTTTGTTCAGATGAGGCCATAGCTAATATAGCAGCTTAAGCTGACAGAAAATGCTCTTAGATGGAGAGGACATTTGTGCCTCAAGTGACCATTGGATAAAAAACCCACAAAGTTCTTATAGATCTACTAGCATAGGTTGCACGGCGTTGCCGGGCTGTTATAAATTGTGTTTTGCTTTTTTTGGGTGGTGGTGGTGTGTGTTAAAAATCAACAGAGGATGCTATAATTTTATTTATTTTTTTTAACATAAGTTTGTTATTTTTCTAAATGTTTCATTTATTGTTATTTTTTTTACTTGTTTTTACTCTTGTGGCCTCTAAGTGGGGCTGTTGTGTTTTTGACTTGTTTTTAATATTCTGGCTTGCAGGTGGGGCTGTTGGTTTTGGTTTCGTTTCACATGTTTTTTCTCTCCCAGCCTCTAGGTGGGGCTTCTTCCGGTAAGTAGTCTTTGTTTCTTCATTTCTGTTCCGGAGTCATGGAGGGAGGACGTGCTGGTGAGTTCTCTGGTTTTTTTAATCTGTTTTTTGTTTTTTTCTTGGTGTTGGACTGGTAGGTGTTTCTGTTTCTTCTTTTGTGGGTTTTTTTTTGGGGGGTTAGATGTATTTAATTGTTTTGTTTATTTCCGGTTGGTTTTTATGTTTCTGATTTCTTTTGTGATTATTTGTTTAATTTGTGATATTTTTGTTGTTTGAGTTAGGTATTTTCGTGTTGTAGTTAGGTGTTTTTCCTGTGCTTTCATGGTATTTTGGGTGTTTTTGTTTCTGGATTTTGTTGTTTGTTGTTTTGTTGGTTAATGTGTTTGTTTATTTATTTATTTATTTGTGCTTTATTATTTTTGGTGTTTTGGGTAAATGTTTGTTTTTGTTGTTGGTGTGTACTTTTGCGTGAAGAACGGGCTGCCTATCGGTTACTCTTTTCCCCATTGCTGCTTCAAATTTTGGTTTCGATGCAGCAATGGGGAAAAGGAGGAGCCAGCAGTCAGCTGGCTCTTCCCTCGGTAAGGTTCGTTAGGTAGGTCAGGGGAGAAGGTGGCAGAGAAGAGCTATCTGCCTGACGATGGTTCTCTCCTCTCTGTCTCCTTTCTCTCCTGGCTTACCTAACCAGAGATCGGCATGCTGCGATCCATAAGGGGTAGTGCTCTTCCTTGCAGATTGCTGGCTGCTGCTTTTGTATGACCTTGACCGCTGTTTCATGTTAGTTCTCGAAACAGTGGTGTCGGAAGTACAAATGCAGCAGTCAGTCATTCGCCAGGGAGGGTGCTTCCCCTGACAAACTGCTGCTTGTTGCTGGTTTTTTTCCCCACCCCGGCTCAAGGTACCTTGAGGCCGGCAGTGGTCTCGGCGTGTCTTCGGCAGGGTAGCGTGGAGGAGAAGGAGTCCCACTTTTCCCGGTTGCTCCGGGAAAGAAGACCGGCTGTTGTCTCACCTTGGTTTTTTGTGGGTGTTTGTTTTTTGAGGCTGTGAGCCGCTGCGTCTGGCTGCAGCAGACTTGTGCACCCGTTGCGTTTTTTAATTATATTTTTTGTGCAACAGGTTTCTCAGCGTTCTGCACACTCATGGTGCGTAGGACTCTGGGACTTTGAGTTTTGTGTTTTTTTATTGTGTTCGTGTAGTGGTTTTTTCCCTGCGGCTCGATTTTAATTGGCTGCGCTGCATTTCCCAATGTTCTTTTTGCTTGCGCCTGTCAGCCTGATTGGCTGAGGTGCAGTGCGGCGCACAGGACGTTGGGAATTGAAGTTCTTTTCCTTTTTTCGCGTTCGTGGGGCTCTTTCCCCACTGGCGCCTTCGGCAACCCTGCAGTAACCTGTGGACCTAGTTTGGGCGAGTGCAGGAGGCTCGGTACGGGATATGATGGACGGGTGCAGAAACGTATAGCAAGTTCCAACGGTTAACCCTTGGATTTATAGGTATAGATATAGGAGGGCTTTTAGCTTTTATCTATTATGGTGAAGCAGTGTTTAAACTGCTGTACTGCAGCCAAAACTGCTGACATTACAAGTTCGATCCTGACAGGGGTAAAGGTTGACTCAGCCTTCCATCCTTCCAAGGTTGGTAAAATGAGTACCCAGCATGTTTGGATCAAAATGTTGAATTACCTTGTTAACTGCCCAGAGAGTGCACTAAGTGATATTGGCCAGTATATAAGTTTAATTGCTATTGCTATCCTTTACAGAATGTGCTCCACTCTCCAGAATAAGTTGACCAATACTCACTGAGCAGAATCACCCATCTCCTCTGTCTTTCCTAGACTATATCTTAATGGTCCCTATTCAACGTATTGTGTATTGTTTGAGAACACATACATTTTAATCAAATGAAAAACAGTCTACACCTGCAGTTACATATAGATATTAAACCATGAGGGAAATACTGTAAAATAGAATCCTGTGGAAATCCATAGTGTAATTTCCACAAAACAAAGCAACAAAGAAACAGGATGCCACTTGAATCCTCTCCTCCTAACACCTGGGTCTGTCTCTCTGGCTTCTTTCCTTGGCTTGCCTGTCCTAGGGTTGTGATAGTCAATGATGCTGTCTGATCATCTCATCTTCTGCTGCCTCCTTCTCTCTTTCCGAGCATCAGGGCCTTCTCCAGTGAGTCTTCTCTCATCATTTAATGGCCAAAGTATTTGAGCTTTCGCTTCAGTACCTGTCCTTCCAAAAAGCATTCAGGGTTGATTTCCTTTAGGATTGACTGATGTGATCTCCATGCAGTCCAGGGGATTCTCCAAAATCTTCTCTAGCACTATAATTTAAGAGCATCTATTCATCTGCACTTAGCCTTCCTTATGGTCCAGCTCTCACAGCCATACATCATCACTGGGAAGACCATTGCTTTCAATTTGCAGGCTTTTGTTGGCAGGATGATGTCTCTACTTTTTATTATGCTGCCTAGGTTTTCCATAGCTTGCCTCCCAAGGAGTAAGCATCATTGCTGTAGTCACCATCTGCAGTGATCTTAGATCCCAAGAAGATAAAGTCTTTCACTGTTCCCATTACACTTCTGTTTGCCAGGGAGTGGTGGGGCCGGTTGCCATGATCTTGGCTTTTTTTTTAATGTTGAGTTTCAAACCAACTTTTGCATCCTCTTCTTTCACCCTCATCAAGAGGCTCTTTAGATCTTCATTTTCTGCATTAGGGTGGTATCATCTGCATATTTTGGGTTGTTGATATTGATGTATTTAATAGATTTATATACTGTTCTAATCCAGTGGACTCTGGGCGGTGTACCTTGGCCAGCAAGCACCTCACTGACCATACAGTGAAATAAGTTGAAACCAATATAAAACCAATTAAAAACCCTTAAGAACATTTGGCAATATTGCCCACCGCTGTGCCATTTAACTATCTAAAAACAAATATAAAACTAAATGGTAGCAACTGGGCCTCGAGGCGTAGTCTATGGGGAGGCGGTTCCATAATGTGGGGGCTATGACCGAGAAGGCCCTTTTCCTCGTGCTGGAGAGGCGGGCCTCCCCAACGGATGGTACCTGAAGGGTGCCCTATTGGTTTGCTCTTGTGGGACAGGTCGATGTCCTAGGGATGATGCGGTTACTGAGGTATCCTGGTCCGCTACCATGAAGGGCTTTAAAGGTGACAACCAGCACCTTGAATTGCACTCGAAGACATATAGGCAGCCAATGCAGCTCCCGCAGCAGTGGCAAGGTGCGGGCGAAACGACTATACCCCACCACTGCATGGGCCGCCACATTCTGGACCAACTGCAGTCTCCGGATGGTAATCAAGAGCAGCCCCATGTGGAGCGCATTACAATAGTCCAAATGGAAGGTGACTAGGGCATGGGAGACTGTGAGCAAGGCCTCCTGGTTCAGGAGTGGGCGCAATTGATTAATAACACACACTTGCCCAAAGCCCTCCTGGCCACAGGTGTAACCTGCTCCTGGAGTAGAAGCCGCAAGTCCAGGAGGACCCCCAGGTTGCGCACCTGGTCGGATTGGGGCAACAATGCCCCATCCCAAACCAGCGGTGACAACTCCTTATTAGGACCGGGTCACCTCACCCACAGCCACTCAATCTTGCCGGGATTCAGCTGTAGTCCATTGTCCCCCATCCAGACCCTAACCACCACCAGGAAGCTGGTCAGGGCCTTGACCACATCACTGGGATCACCACGGGCAGAGATATACAGCTGAGTATCATCAGCATACTGATGATATCTCACCCAGTGGGATCGGATGATCTCACCCCGTGGTTTCATGTAGATGTTGAAGAGTAGGGGTGAGAAGACCGAGCCCTGTGGCACCCTACACGTAAGATGCCTCGCACTCGACCCTGTGCTCCCCACCCACACCGACTGGGTCCGGCCACTCAGGAAGAAGGAGAACCAGGCCAACACAGTGCCCTGGAGCCAGTCCAGAAGGATACCATGGTCGACGGTATCGAAAACTGCTGAGAGGTCAAGAAGAGAGAGAATGGAGGGGTACCCTCCAGCTTGCTCCTGCCAGAGATCATCGAACAGTGTGACCAATGCAGTCTCCATACCATGACCCGGCCTGAAGCCTAACTGGAAAGGGTCCAGATAATCCGCTTCCTCCAGAACTCCAGGATCTTAATTTCAGTTTATAATTCATCCAGCCCTGCATTACGCATGGTGTACAGTAATACCTCGGATAATGCTAAAACTTAGTTCCACAAGTCTTAGCGTTATCCAGTTTTTAACGTTATTTGATGCATTCATTGCACAATATTAAAAAACAAAGCCCAGCCCTCCGGGAAGGGAAGCAGCCAGGCACCTAGCTGCTTCCCTTCCTGGAGGGCTGGTGGGTAAGTGTAGAGACACCCTCCGGCCCTCGAGGAAGGGAAGCGGCCAGGTGCCTGGCTGCTTTCCTTCCCGGAGGGCCGGAGGGTGAGTGCAGGGACATCCTCTGGCCCTCCAGGAAGGGAACCGGCCAGGCGCGTGGCCGCTTCACTTTCCAGAGGCCCGGAGGGTGAGTGCAGGGACACCAGGCGCGTGGCCTGTTCCCTTGCAGAAGGGGCCGCGGGTGAGTGCAGACCCACCCGCGGCCCCTTCTGCAAGAGACCTGGTCAAGCGTGTGGCCCGTTCACTTGAAGAAGGGGCCGTGGGTGTGTCTGCACTCACCCATGCCTCCTTCTGCATGGGAACGGGCACCACTGGGGATTTAAGCCGCAAAGCCTGCCTTCCCAGGCAGAAACCAACCTTGCAGGCTTTGTGGCTTTGATCCCCAGTGGTGCCCTCACTGTTTTGAGGCCTGCCTCAAAACAGTGAAGGCACCACTGGGGATCCAAGCTGCAAAGCCAGCAGGGCTGGTCTCCGCCTGGGAAGGCAGTTCCCAGGCGGAGACCGGCTTTGCGGCTTGGATCCCCAGTGGTGCCCGTTTCCTTGCAGAAGGGGCCGTGGGTGAGTGCAGACCCACCCGTGGCCCCTTCTGCAAGGGAACGGCCACGCACTTGGCCGCTTCCCTTGTAGAAGGGGCGGCCTGTGGGTCTGCACTCGACTGCGGCTCCTGCAAGGGAACAGGCCACACGCCTGGCCGCTTCCCTTCCTGGAGGGTTGGCGGGTGTCTCTGCACAAGACAACCTGGGAAAAACATGATGCTAAAATAACGTTATCCGGTGCAAATTTGTTTCAAAATTCCAGATCGTTATCCGGTATTAGCGTTATCTGATGCATTCGCTATCTGAGGTATTACTGTACTCTGCATATAAATGAAATAAATTATAAATTAAATAAGCAGTTGATAATATACAGCCTTTTTGTACTCCTTTTGGAATCTCAGCATGTTCTTATTGCATAATCCCTGGGTTTTGTTCTTCTGAAATACAACTGTTCGATTAAATGCTCTTTGTCTTCAAACAACAACAAAGCTTCTGATAGCAAAAAAAGAAAAGAAATCTGTTCTCTACAAAACAGCTCTGCAGGGATTGTGTCAATATGACAGAACGTTTGAACATGGGGAATTAAATGCAGTCTTCATTAACTTCAAATTCCTGTACCAGATTCCTTTCTTTAAAGCCAGTTTCAAAATGGGAGCTGAAGGCTCATATTGGAGGTGTAGGTTTTATATTCCACTTCTGGTGGTATTGATTGGAATCTCTCTCCCAATCTTTGTAATACAAAGAATTACCTGGCATTCACATTTAGCCACTACTATTGAACTCCGTCCATCGTCTTCAAATTCAGTGTCTTAACCACTAAGCCACTGCAGTTCCTCAGTTGACCATAGTGAGACAGTAATAGTTTCAGACCAGTTATTGCATTCTAGTTGGTTTGTGGTTTATTAGATGATAGTCATTAAAACAGAGGTGATTCATGACTAATGTTGCAACATTTGCTGAGCCAAAAATGTAGTCTGGTAAAAACCGTACATACAGAAATTTGAAAGATGGGGGGCGGGGGGGGGGGGACCTAGTTAATGTTTTATCATTCATCTATTCTTAAGAGCAACTCACTTTTGCTCAATCTCTCTCTTTGCCCTTTGTGTGGGAGGAACACCAACACATTATCTTTCTTTAGGGAAGAGAATGTGATTCAGAATAACGTCTTCCCCAGCTATTTACCAAGATATTTGCAGTTTTACAAAAGCGTATTAAGCTAATTGCTGAAGTGTCTGATATAGAGGCCAGAAAGAGCTGTGAAATAGTTTACTTTTACTATATGCCTTCTAACTATTCTTTCTCATTTTAATAAGCAGGGAATTGATTGGTTCTTTGGCATTTAATAAACCACTGCTGGGTTTTGGTTTAATGAACGAAGTAAAAAAAAAATTCCCCTGTTGTGTTTTATGACTTTCTCTTATTCTAGTGGCAAGACTCTTCTGCTGTTGAATTTTCCAATACTTTCCTCATTAAAATTCTCAGTGAAATGTGTTAAGCAGACCTCCAGGTCATCCTGATTAGCAGAAAGTGAGAACTGCTGCAATTAGCCTCAGGTTGATGTTTCATTAATAGCATTGCATTAACCAAATTCATAAGCATAGGGAAAGTTGCTCTTAGGAGTGATATTTTTCAGGTGGACCTTGTGAAATGATTTTTTTTTTGCCTTAAAAACATAAGAACAGCCTTGCTGGCCACAGCCCATCCAGTCCAGCATTCTGTCTCACACAGTGGCACACCATTTGGTTCAGGGTATTAGTCCCAAGGAGATGCCTTCACCTGCTTAGGATGCCCTGGAAATGGCATTGAGAGATATCCTGTCTATCTCTCCAACACGGAGGTTGTCCTTAGGTATCCATAATTATAGCCATTGATATTTATTTATTTATTTATTTATTATATTCACAAAGACTCTGGGTGGCATACAATCTTAAAACCCTTAAAACAAGAACAACCCCATTAAAACAAATTACCCCGCCTTGTCCTCCATGAACTTGTCTAATCCTTTCTTAAAGCTGTCAAGACTGACAGCTCTCACCACTTCTTCTGGCAGGGAGTTCCATAGACCAGTAATCCTCTGGGTGAAAAAGTACTTTCTCTTACTTGTTTGAGAACTAGCACCCAAAAGTTTCATGGAGTGCCCCCTAGTTCTAGTGTTGTGCGATAGGGAAAACAGTTTTTCCTTGTAAGGTGTGACAGTATCCCTGGTTCATATTCCTAGCTCGTAGAAAGATAGTCGAATAAATAATCAGTATAGTTCCAGTAGGTTATCGTATCATTATAGGCACTTTGTCACAAGGAGAAGAAGAGTGTTCTGGAATACATCATTGGCATGTGATTTTGAAAAATGTACAAAAGCTTTTGCTGAAAATATAGAATCAGAATTAGCCTAAGATTTTACAAGAAAGAATTGATCACCTTGTACTGATTTCATAAGATCTGAGCAACCCAGCTTTAGAGTCATGCCTGTTCAAGGAACCCTCACTATGTGCAGCACAAACTTTGTGTGAATTGGTGTAATTACAGTAAAACCTGGGTAACAACCACCTCAGTTTAAGTTTGCTCTGGTTTACAAAAGCAAATCCTATGGAAATGCCATCCCGGTTTACAAATTTTAAATGTATTTGTTTTGGTTTACAACAGTCAATTCAGGACCATTTTTTAAAAAAAATTCAATGCATCTCTATGGATGTTTCGGGCTATAATTTTTTCAGCTTACAACGGAGGCTGTTGGAACGGACCTCCGTATTAACCCGGGGTTTTACTGTATGTCAACTTTTGTTCACTTTTTAAAGTTAACAGTCCCTTTTATAAAACCAATATATTAGATTTGTTTTTCAGAAAACTCAGAGACAATCAAATAAGACCACTGATTTGCTGTTACTAAGTTTCCCCCCTCTCTTTTTGCATTGATAGGAACTATTATTGATGTGTTTGGAGACTACAAATACATGTTCATAATATGTGGGTCAATAATGGTCTCGGCTGGGACATTCCTCTTTATTATGAATTTCTACAACTACCGGATGCTTGCAAAAGAAGAGAAGGCAAGAGAAAAGTATGAAAAAGTAGAAATGGAAGATAAGGGACCCCTAAGGACACGAGAAGAAAATCCTCTAAAAAGTGAAGACAGCATTGAAAGTGTCTTATAAGATATTCTCAATGGGAAATTGCTCTTTTGTTTGTTTGTTTCTTAAGGTACTTAAAATGATATGGAACAGACTTTCAATTCTGCCTTTTTATATATTACATTGTCCCTGTCCTTGAACAGTTTAAGACTAAACAAGCCCAGTTCTATATGGTTAGCATAGTCTGGGCAGTGCCCAGA
The DNA here is from genome assembly GCA_035047345.1 of Bradypodion ventrale. Taxonomy (NCBI): domain Eukaryota; kingdom Metazoa; phylum Chordata; class Lepidosauria; order Squamata; family Chamaeleonidae; genus Bradypodion; species Bradypodion ventrale. The sequence goes on along the minus strand of JAWDJE010000002.1, from coordinate 324,121,131 downwards.
TACACATCCATCGATCAGTGTAAACATATTTGGACTGTGGAGAGATAGACCCTCCTCGAAGATTGTAGTAGTTTTGACCCACAAATGGGTGTACCCTGGGCAATGGCAACCGTGTGTTGCCGGCTGATCTTTCTCACACTGGGTCTGGCAGAAGGAACTGCAGAACGAATGCACCCAATGGTGCCTTCATTTTAGCAGTTTTAGGTCTGGCCTAGATGTGGAAGAAGAAGAAGCCACCTGCAAAATCTGTTAGAGCAGGCTTTTTCAATGTTTTTGGATTGCGGGGCGGATCACTCCTCCTCAGAGTGGGCCAGTCATGTGGTTCTGTGCATGTTCTTGCATGTATCCTCGTTTTAGACAATTCTTGCACAGTTTCTTTGCACGTTTTCGGTGAGTTCTCACACAAAAATGTGCATTTTCAATGCATTTTCAAATGCATTTTCGGTGCTTCCGCCACATGCAGGTCAGCAGCAGGAATGGGGCAGAGGGCCATATGAAATGGCTCCGTGGACTGCATCCGCAGGCCTGTGTTAGAGAAAAGCTGTAGCTCGCTGGGAAAGCCTATGCCTCTGTGCAGAAGATTCCAGGTTTAGTCCCCAGCATTTCCAGCAAAAAGGGAGCATGTCTAAAGACGTAGTGACTGAAATTCAGTACTAAGTGACTAATAGAGTAGACCCATTAAAATCAGAGGTCAATCAAGTCTTTCAAAAATTCCATTGCTAAAAGGCATTCATCTGCACTTATATGATTCAATGGGCCTATTTTACTTGCCATTTACTAGTGGATTTCAACCAACAGTTGTTACATGGACCAATTATAGGATTTGGTATAAGGGAGACCAATATACATCCTTTTCATTTGTTTGCCTCATTCAATACCTGTTCTGTGGTTGAGCTAAGCATGGGATGCTGTGGACTGATGCCAGTCTTCTACTGCGAGTGAGTCATAATTTAAGATATGTGGGATTATTAAATATCTAAAATTTCACTGTTGACATATCTTTTGGAAAAAGATTTACTGTACTTGACATTTGGATAAAGCAAATGTGCCCTTTGCTTTCAACAGAAATATGTAGTTAAGCCTGTGAGGACTAAATGCTATAAAACTTGTCAAAGAAAGAACATTATATAGTTATGATCACCAAGTTGTATAATCCAGTCGGTTTTGAATGACTATATACCTAACGCATTTAAAAAACTGAAATTAATCAATTTTCTGATATTACATCAAGTTGCCTACCATTGTCTTCCTTGTAAGGAAGTTGTGCTTTCCATTCACTGAGAGCGGTAGATTTGGATAACTACAGTACCAGGTTGTTTTCAATGTCCCTTTTTTCTCCCAAAAGAAATTATGTTTATTTGTTGTCCTCCGTATATCCTGACACAGTCTAACCTAATCACCTGCAAGAATGAGCACCAAATATATTGTATGCCTAAAACTATCTGCAAACTGAACTTAATATCATTCCTACCTCCTGCAGAAATGTATACTCTGACATGTCCCTCTACTCTAGGGGTGCCCAAACAAAGGCCCACAGCGCCAATTAATCAGGCCTACACCTGATGAAGCAAAACATGCATGTGCATGCACATAATGCGCATGCACATTTTGCTTCTGGTGGGAGGAACCACGTGACTCCTTTTTAAAACTGTAATCATTCAACAAAATTCTATGTAACCATAAAGACTGTGAGCCTGGCTTGTTACAAATAAATATACTATTTGTGTTACTATGGATGTTATTCATTAGGTTTTTTGAGTTTAATTGATTAATTTACTCGCCGTGGTTTTGCATTTCATTTGCAGTTGCTCTCTAAACATGTTCCCCAGTCTCAAGGCATATTGTGGCAAAAAGGGACTTGGCACACGCTGAGAGACGCTTTATTGTTGTTATTACATCACATGTTTCAGGAAATGAATTGCAGACTACATTCAAAATAAATTCTGGTTTATCTATCTATCTATCTATCATCTATCACAACATCAAAAAGTTTAAACAATAGAAATTAAGCTTACATGTATAAGCTTACATACAGTGCCTTTTTAGTGTGGTTTTGCAGGTAATTGGCATTTTGCTCCTTACATACTGGGTACTCATTTTATTGACCTTGGAAGGATAGAAGGCTGAGTCAATCTTGATCCTGGTCAGGATCAAATTCACATTTTGGCTGCAGTACAGTAGTTTACCCACTGTGCCATCAGGGCTTCTCCCAGGGCCATAGCCAGAGGAAGGCCAGGGTGGACTTGGCCCACCCTGAGTTAGCAGTTTGCACACCCTGGCAAGGTGTGTTTTCCCATAGCAATGCATTGAGAAGAGGCTTTGTTGCCCACCCTGAAAAAAATATTTGCCCACCCACATCTAGAATCCTGGCTATGGCCCTGGCTTCTCCTAAAACAATATTTCAATAAAGCATTAAAACACAAAGGCTTCCTGCAGGTTCCCATTGAAGACTGTCCCATGTTATGCGTTTATGCCAGACTTTCTCAATGTTTTTGGGTCGCTGGCTGGATCATTCCCCTCAGATGGCTGTCACGTGGTTTTGCACTAGTTCGCATGCATTTTTGGTGAGTTCTCGTGGATTTTCAGCACATTTTTGCCTGTTTTTGCGCATTTTCAGTGAGTTCTCGTACAAAAATGTGTTTTTGGTGAGATCTTGCGCATTTTTGCCAAGTTCTTATGCAAAAACACATGTTCTCACACAAAAACATGTTTTTACTGAATTCTTGTGCAAAAACTTGCATTTTTGCCGCATTTTCGGTGCATCAGCCACTTGCAGCGGCGGGGATGAGGGCAGAGAGCCACATGAAATGGCTCCACAGGTCACATCTGGCTCACGGGCCATAGATTGTGAATGCCTAGTTTATGCTATCCCAGATTGCCTCTCAAGGGAGGCGAAGAATGCATTTCAAGTAATATGTAGTTAAACTTGGAGGCTTATACAGTAAAAACCCTACTTACGAAAAAAAGTCCGTTCCGTAGGCTTTTGCTTAAATCGAATTTTTATGTAACTCAAAGCAAACCCATAGGAACAATTATTTTTACGTAAATTGAAGCAAACCTATAGGGAAATGAATTTTTACATAACTCAAAGCAAACCCATAGGGAAAAGAATCTTTATGTAACTTGAAGCAAACCCATAGGAAACCGTGTAAATTGGGACATGGTTTTAACACAAAATCATTATGTAAGTCGAATTTTATGTAACTCGAGGCATTTGTAAGTCGGGGTTTTACTGTAGTCTGTTCAACTCCAGTTGCCAGTCAGAATTGCTAGTTCTGATCATGTATGGTTATGTGCTTAATCATTTATACCGCTTTTCTCATCCCAATGGGAGACTCAAAGCGGTTTACAATATTCACAGTAACCAACAACAAGATACAATGTAGGCAAAGAGGAATAATACAAGTAAGTTACAATAGAAATCAACCAAACAGACAACACCACCTCACACAGCAAACTCATTCCTACCCCAGCAGATTTGAACATATCAACAAAAGTTTTACCGCCTCAGCGGCCTTTTAAAGTCCTGGCCAGAAGCGGCGGAGGAAGGCGGGTCCCGTGGCACAGTGGTAGCAATGGTCGGCATCTTCGTTGCGAGCCTCCCCACATGTCGAAACAGCTGAGCGAGGGCAAATGCCTGCCGCCTGTTGTGTCCTAATGGTTTGATCCTCCACATGGATAACAATGTATCTGAACCAATGTAACCTTGCCTATGGGCAACAATGTAACCTTCAGCTGTATCACATAAACCCTGTAATAGGACGCGAGCTAATGACCACCAGCTGGCAGCAGCGAGCGTCCAAGCTCTCTTGGTCCAAACTCATCAAAGGCAACAGCGCGGGAAGTTTTCCTGCCACCACCTACACCTGGACAAGAAGGGCGTGACCAGCAATGACGTCACGCAGACAGTAGCCAATGGGCTATCATGGAACCCCGTTCAAATGTGTTACTACTGTATATAAAGAGCTATTGATCCGCCATTACCTCATGTTCCCTCTGACCACCATGCAATAAACCTGAGTTAACCCAGCCCGAGGCTGTGTCCTGTGTCTTGGTTTTCATACACCAAATTGGCGACGAAGGTGGGATTATGGATCCCCAAGGAGCAGCCAGGGCACAGAGCGGGTTCAACATCACCAAACCGCAAGACTGGGAGCTTTTTGAGATGGACTTCCAGGCGGCGCTGGTGGAACTCAAAGTCAAAGAAGACGATGAGGAGAGAAAGAGGGCCATCCTCACCAGAATGCTTGGGATAGAAACCAAGCGAACGCTGGTGGGCATCATTGCACCGAAGAAGGTGAGCGAATTCAAAGCAGACGACATCATGAAGCTGCTGCGTGAACGTTTCCGTCCCTCGAGGGCAATGTTTCCCGCTCGGAGCGCGTTTTGGAGGCGAGTCCAAGCGCCGGACGAGTCGGTTGAGGCATTCGTAACAGCCATGAGGATAGCCGCCGGCCCCTGCAGATGGGACGACCTAGAGACGGCCCTCAGGGACGGAGTGCTGTGTGGCCTGAAGGACAAGGAGGTGCAGCGCAGCCTGATGAACAAGGAGCCACCACCCACGCTGGCAGAGGTTGTAGAGGCCGCGGAAGCCGCGGAGTCCACGAATGCTGGAGTGGACGAAATGCACCAGTGGCGTGAGTGGCGTCCTAGAGCCGGCAAAGCGGAGAATTCGGTGCACGGAAAGTCCGGACAGTCGGTGCACGCAACCCGAAGGGCCTCAAAGTCGTCTACGGAAGGCAGCGACGGCGAGGAGGTCCAAAGGGTCCGAAAAGGGGGGCGCCGCTGCGATGGTTGCGGAGCGGCCCATGAGCGCGCAAGGTGCCCATTCAGGAAAGCCGAGTGTTACACCTGCGGCCGTCGGGGGCACATCGCCAAGGCGTGCAGAAAACGGAAGGAGGGCCGGAGGCAGTCACAAGACCGCTCAACCAGACCGGACCGTCCAGCAAGGTCCAAAGATGGCGCCCAGACCACGAGGAAGCAGGACGGCATGGGCCGCATCTCGGACGACAGCGAGGACGACGTTCCGGTGTTCAGCGTGTCCGCGGTACAGTCCCATTACTTCGTTGAGGTACTAGTACAAGGGGCCCCTATCAGGATGGAAATTGACTCGGGGTCCTCCTATTCCATAATTCCCCAGAAAGAGTTCTTGAAAATCGACCCCCACGTGCGACCCAAACTTAAAACGTTGAGGTCCACGCTACGAGATGTACAGGGGAACAGCATTCCAGTGTTGGGGGTCGGGAAATTTCGGGTCAGTTTTAAGAGACATTCTGCGGAACTGCCCCTAGTTGTCCTTAAGGGGGGTAGTTGTAGCCTCCTAGGGACGCAGTGGTTTCAGCCCTTAGGTTTGTTCATAGGGGGAGTGCATACCGTGGGGGTGGATCCAATACAAGCGGTGTGCGACGCGCATCCCGCCGTTTTTAAAAAAGGACTTGGAAAGTTCAAGGGACCCCCTGTAGCCTTCGACCTAGACCCGGAGGTCCGCCCGATAAGACTCAAACCGCGCAGGGTGCCGTTCGCACTAAAGGACAAAATAGAGGCGGAACTGGACAAACTGGTGGGCCAGGGGATTCTTATTCCTGTTGATTCCGCGGAGTGGGAAACTCCAATTGTAACCGCTCTGAAGGCTAACGGGGAGGTGCGCATTTGCGCTGATTATAAGTGTACGCACAGACCGACAGGGAGGCACTAGCGATAGTAGCGGGAACCAAAAAATTTCACGATTTTCTGTATGGTCGGCCGTTCAAAATCGTGACTGACCACAAGCCCCTATTAGGAATTTTCACTGCAAGTAAGCCCACACCACAGATCCTGTCCCCAAGAATGCTGCGGTGGGCTATTTTTCTCAACGCGTACCAGCATGAGCTGGAATACCGGCCCGGGAAGGAGATCAGCCATGCCGACGCACTCTCGAGGTCTCCTTTGCCCTTGTCGGGCGTCCAAAAGGAAAGGGCAGAAAGAGATCACCAGGTTTTGTTAATAGAGGTTTTAGACTCACCCCCAATAGTACCAGCCGACATTGCCAGGGCCACAGGTAAGGACAGAACGCTAGAGAAAGTTAGCTCATGGGTACAGAAGGGGTGGCCGGCGTCATCCCCAGGTACGGAATTCGACCCATTTTTTCGAAAAAAAATAGAGTTGTCCCTAGAGAGGGGCTGCCTTTTGTGGGGCCAACGGGTGGTGGTTCCTACGTCCCTGCGACCGAGGGTACTCGAACTGCTGCACGTCAGCCACCCCGGCATCGTCCGGTCCAAGGCGCTGGCCCGGAGTTACTTCTGGTGGCCACAGCTGGACGCGGACATTGAGCACATGGTCGGCACTTGTGAGGCATGCCAGGGCTCCCGACCAGAGGCGGCCCGTCTTCCGCATAGGGAATGGGACACAGCAAGGGGGCCATGGTCCAGGGTGCACGTAGACTTCGCTGGCCCATTCCGAGGAACAATGTTTCTCCTGGTGGTGGATGCATTCTCCAAGTGGTTGGAGGTTATCCCAGTAAAGAGTACGTCCTCCGCCACTACAATTAGCCAGCTAAGGAGAGTCTTTTCCACGTTCGGTTTACCCGACACTTTAGTCAGCGATAACGCTAGTTGTTTCACCTCCGCTGAATTCAAGGCATTCATGGAGGCAAACGCCATTCGGCATGTCACATCCGCGCCGTTTCACCCCGCCACGAATGGCCAAGTGGAACGGCTGGTGCGAACGACAAAGGATGCGCTGCGGCGCATGGGCCCGGGGGACCTAAATCACCAAGTATGTCAGTTTTTGTTAGCGTATAGGGTGACCCCCTTAGCAGCAGGTTACTCGCCGGCAGAGCTGTTGATGCGGCGAAAACTGACCACGATCCTGTCCAGGCTAGACCCGACGAGAGTCGAGGACAAAGGAAAAAACATAGGGTTGGCAGTCTCGAAAGGTTTCGCCGCCGGCGATCCTGTTCACTGCAGGAACTACGCCAGCGCAGGTCCAGCCTGGGTGCCGGGGACGGTTGTGGAACAGACGGGGCCAGTGTCGTACCGGGTCGAGACTAGCACCGGTCTCCTCTGGAGGAGGCACGCGGACCAACTTAGGCACCGAGTGAGTGGGGGGCCGGTCAGTGGAGCTCAGCAACAGGAGTCAGCGTTAGGGTTCTCCCCCACCCGTTTAGCCCAAGGGGGAGACAGCAGCGGACAATGGTCCCAAACAAGGGGGGAAAGCAGCGGCCCCGACTCATACCCTTTTGATACGCCAGTTCTATCAGAGGCTGGGGAAAGGGGAGAGGAGTTCGCGACCGCTGCCCCCGAATTTAATTCTGATTTTGATTTTGAGAGCCGGGGGGGTTTTCGGGAGTGTTCCCCCACCCGTCCAAGCGAGAAGAGGGGTTTTTCGTTAGCCCCCAGTGCCCCCGGTTCTTCCCCAATAAAGCACACACCTCCCAACAACGCCGCGGAGCCGCGGCAAGTCACTAACGAGTCTCCCTCTCCAATTACAGGGCAGGAAACCAGGGGACAAAGAGAAGGTAGCAAACCAGGGGGAAGGCAGCCCGCACCGAGACCCCAGCGTGTTCGAAATAAGCCATCTTGGCTGAGAGACTTCGTCTCATCCTAGGGGGGGGGGAGTGTGGTTTCGAGACTTCGTCTCATCCTAGGGGGGAGGGATGTTGTGTCCTAATGGTTTGATCCTCCACATGGATAACAATGTATCTGAACCAATGTAACCTTGCCTATGGGCAACAATGTAACCTTCAGCTGTATCACATAAACCCTGTAATAGGACGCGAGCTAATGACCACCAGCTGGCAGCAGCGAGCGTCCAAGCTCTCTTGGTCCAAACTCATCAAAGGCAACAGCGCGGGAAGTTTTCCCGCCACCACCTACACCTGGACAAGAAGGGCGTGACCAGCAATGACGTCACGCAGACAGTAGCCAATGGGCTATCATGGAACCCCGTTCAAATGTGTTACTACTGTATATAAAGAGCTATTGATCCGCCATTACCTCATGTTCCCTCTGACCACCATGCAATAAACCTGAGTTAACCCAGCCCGAGGCTGTGTCCTGTGTCTTGGTTTTCATACACCAAACCGCCTCAACAGCATATTAAAGTCCTGGCCGGAGGCGGCAGAGGAAGGCGGGTCCCGTGGCGCAGCAGCAGCAATGGTTGGCTTCATGAAGCATGAAGAGCTTTTCAAGGGAATGTTAAAGGGAAAGGACACACAAAATAAATAAAATAAAATAAGACCCCATCAACAGCTCTGAACCACATTTTTATCTCTAAATCTATTTTGTCTGCTCTTTATAGTTAAAATGGTGAGATAAATATACACTGTTGCAGGTAGATCTACTTAAGCATGTAGAAGTTCACTTTTTAAATGAAAAGGCCCCATGCTAAGGTTGCTTCTCACGTTGTTAAAGACACATATCTGTAGAAGAAACATTTGCAAAACGCCACAGCAAATTATACAGGTCATGTGATCTTAAATAGTCTAATACTGACAGTTTCCGCTAAGCACGATAGATCTCCATAGGGTCCAGAACATTGCGCAACCCAAATTCCTGCTCCTATGGAAAAGCTGGATGTATGGAAAACATGCTACTCTTCAGACTGTGGAGAACAGGTAATGGGGCTGTGGGGTTAACTTGCTTAAGAGCCCAGCTCGTGCAGGGGTTAAACTGCTTTATTGCAGACAAAATGTTGTTAGTTCGATTCTGAGGGGACCAAGGTTAACTCAGCCTTCCATAGTCAGTAAAATGAGTACCCAGCCTGTTGGGGGCAAAATGCTAATAATTATCCTATGAACCTCCCAGAGAGTACACTAAGCACTATGGGGTGGTATATAAGTATTATTGCTATTGTTTCCTTTGCCCAAAAGTGCAGCTGGGCCTATTGTGCAGGCTTAAACAGGGTATTCTGAAGTATTTTAACACACACACACACACCCTTTTTTCCTCCAGGGACATTCTGAAGGACCTAAGAGGCAATTTTTATTTCTATGTGAGACATAGCTTTTAGAAACAACTGCAAATCCTATCGCCACAAATGATTTAATTTACAAGCCACACTGACATAGATTTTTGTACTGATCCTTTTATTTGAATTTCTCTGAGATATTTACGTTTAAAGAAGCCCCAGTTGACATTGAAGCACATTTACTTACAAACATTTGATAAATATACAGAACGGAGATCCATGCTAAAATGTGTTCATATAATATCGGCGGCGGCGGCTGCTACTCGTATCTGAGCATACATTTTTCCTGGAAGTAATTTTCTCAGCTGATGGATGTGTCTCTGGTGACTCAATAAACTGATCCTGGCATGAAACAATGCGACCACACAAACATTACACTGAATAGATGCTGGAGGGCGTAGCTGAGTTTGACGAAACTTTCATGTTTGTGCCTTAGCCTCTTCATGTATGCGGCATTCTCCTTCAAAGTGATCGGTAGCAGCAGAGATGGTTTGGCGCCAAAGTGGGTGATCTACGTCCACTGCCTCCCAAGTTTGTGGGTTTATATCTGACACCTTCATGGTTTGTTTCAGCTGGTCCTTATAATGCTTCAAAGGAGCTCCACAAGCTCTTGTACCAGAGCTCAGTTCCCCATAAAGAATTTTATGAGGAAGCCTGGAACCATCCATACGGCGGACATGCCCTACCCATCAGTGATAGTGAACCTTGGCACTCCAGGTGTTCTTGAACTTCAATTCCCAGAAGCCCTGATCAGCAGAAGCGCTGACTTGGGTTTCTGGGAATTGAAGTCCAAGAACATCTGGAGTGCCAAGGTTTGCCATCATTGGCCTATGATGGAAGCTTTGGAATGAAGGTGGGGAAGGAGCCGGGTTACCTGGCTGCCCCCTCACCTCATCCCGTCCTCCACCTCATATAACATGATCCCTTAATAAATGGGACTAAGAACATTTGTTCCAGCATCCATTCCTTTACATTTGACAGAAGTTATGTATGACTAGATGAGAAAGCTTCACCTGCTAATTTGTTGATACCAAATGTTATCAAAGGCACAGGAGCAAGCCTAGGTAGGGTACTTCCCTACCAATGAGAGAGTTGGTGATCTTAACTAGTAAAATTGCTGATCGCTAATTTGCTAGCAACCTTCACGGGTAATATGTTCTTCAAATGTCCTATGGGTGGGTCTTGGTTTTGTTCTCACTTTCCTTTGTCAGGACAAAAGTCCCAGTCTTCAGTGAAAATCTCAGAACAATACTACAGTAGACCCTCGCATAACGACGTTACTTGGTTCCCCAAGTAGCGTTGTTAAGCGATTTTTGTTATTATGCGGGTTTCTATGGAGTTTCCCGCATAACAATGTTTTTAGCGTCGTCTGGTTATTTTAGCATTGTTGTCCAGACAATGACACTAAAAACGTTGTTATGCAGGGAACACGTGGTGCATAACGATGCGTTGTTAAGCAAAAATGATGTTATCCGAACTCGTTATGTGAGGGTTGACTGTATGTGCACATGCTAGGGCAGGGATTCTCAACCTGTATTCCATGGGCTGGATGCGGCCCATGGCACCATTTCATGTGCCCCTCCCCCACTGCCTCTACCACACCAGAAGTGTCATGTGGTGGAGGAAGAGCAAAATGGCCATCTGGCTGCCAAAGCTGTCTGAGGGAGCATGACCTGGTCCCCAGCTTGAGGTTGACAACTCCTGTGCTAGGGAGTAAATTCCATTATATTAAGTAAGATATGTTCCACAAAGTATTTTGCATACTTACCTAGGATTTCAATCTTTAGCAAATGTTTGTCAGTTGCTAAGAGAAAAATGGATCTCCCCAGCCATCAATCAGCGCTCTGGTTTGAGTAAAGGCCAAAAATAAGAAGCTTCAAAGAAAGCAACAGCTGCCAAATTCTTGAGCAGCCCTAGAAAACAAAATCACATACATATCTTATGATATGCACAGATCCCCCTTCTCTTATTTTATTTGTATATTTTGATACCAGGATGACAACATTGAGTGAAATGCTAGCTGTCATTATGGATGATAGCTGATATCTTAGGAACAGAATGCTTACACAAAATCCTTCCTGTGAAGATCATGCAGTTGGCGTCTAGTTTGATGTCCCTTCAAAATTGTATGCATACTTGTGACTGGAGTGGGAGGAAAAAGTGATGCTGAAAAAACTTCACAAATTAAAGCAGGACTCTATAGCTGGTTGCGATGTTTTTTTTTTCTAGCAAAGTGTGCGTTAACATCAGATAACAGGCAAACAAAGAAAATTTAGCCATGTGATCCATATTCAACTTATAAAAAAAATGCAGGAGGATGTTGATACCTTTACTGGATCATTTAGAAATTAAAACGTGCGAGCTTTCGAGATCCAAAATCTCTTCATCAGGCAGGCATAAAATTATTAATGAAAGTTCATGGCATGATGTTCTACCAGGTACTCCTCTTAGAAATACATGTTGAACAACAACAAAAGGCTTCTTGATATTATCATATCACCCCCAATAATGATATCACCTTCCTCCTGCATTTTTTACACATCAGGTAACATTTCTACCATTTCTGCTATAGCTGATGACTGAGTGATACAAAGGCTTAGCAATGTACATAGCAAAGCCGGACTAAACAAAGTAGAGGGTGAGAGACAGAGCAGCTGAATGATTAGGCAGATATTTTTACAAAATTTATTGGATAGGGGAGGTGGAAAGATAAAAAGAAATAGGAATTTCAGAGAAAACAATGGCATCCCGGAACAGATAAGCACATTTACACATGTCAGGTGAGGCAAAGTCTTTGTACCATGCCAACAACTGCATAAATTTTGTAATCTAAACTCAACATACATCCACAATGTACCGGTTGTAGATAATAATTCAAGATTCTCTAAATCCAGCTAAGGTTATTTGGAACATTAAAGCTGAACTCCAGCATCTCAAGAATCAAGTGGCACACATCACTCAACTTTGTAAGTTAGTCATTTAGCTGGTTCTTTCTCCCTCTCTCTGCTTACGGTGAAGGCCTACTTCTTAGTCAAATACTGTATATACTAGTGGTTCCCAATGTGGGGCCCAGGCCCCACAAAGTACTTCACTTCCCAGAGGCCTAAGTCAGTTCTTGGCTGATCAGTGGTTTGCGGAATTGACTTAGGCTTGTGGGAATTGAAGTCCAAAAAACAAAGTTTGGGAAACACTGGTATATGCGGATCATGGCATGCATTCTTTCTCTGGGTCCAGGAAGAGACTTCATGTTACTTCTTTAGCACCTTGTAAAAGTAAGGATGTGTATATTTATATTGTCTGACGTGAACAAATATATTCTTTCTTGACAGGTTGTGTTCTCTATAATGTCTGTCATTATTCTCCCTGACAATGGAACTAGCAAGTTGATACACTTAAGATGAATGAGTCTTTCTGGCTCACCTAAGAACCTAATAAAGATGATACATTTTCACTTAATGATTTGGGCCTGATAAATTAATTCCAGTGTGAACCTCTACTTCCCTCCCTCTTTCCCTTTGTTGCATTGGGCTCAAGCAGGAGTTCTCAACCTTTTAAAGCCGGGGGCCAGATCATACTCCCTCAGGCAGCTTCGGGGGCCAAAAGGCCATATTCCCCTTCCTCCACCACATGGCACTTCGGAGTGTGGTGGAGGAAGTGTGTGTGGGGGGGCACATGAAATGGTGCCTGGGGCCACATCCAGCCCACTGGCCGCAGGTTGAGAATCCCTGGGCTAAAGGATCTATTCACTTTTTAGATTCCTTATTTTACAGAGAAGTCAAGAGAGCTGACCATCCCAAGGCTATTCAGTTCTCTTATATTTATTACATCTAAACTTCAGATTTTTTCTCTCTTCAGAATGCTTTCTATCGAAATCAGTTTCATACAAATCCCTCATTTCCGCATATGACTGGATGTTTATTTACTTAGTTACTGATTTACAATGGCCAACGTCCACTTAGTTTTTGTGAAGTATAAAGTTTCACCATTGTAGTCACACATAATTGTGCTGCTTGTGCAAGTGTTGCCACAGGGCAAGTAATGGTGCCTTCTGTGAAGAGAACCCACCCTCCAGTTGTGCAACAGCTGCATTTACACAAAGTGGGGCAATTCCACATTACTATACAGGTGAGATTTCCCACTCTACAGAAACTGAATAGGATACTGGTCAATATGTGAATTTTTCCTTCCACCCAGTTTTCTCAAACAGACTTACAATATCTTTTATCATACAATAAACCAAACAATTAACAGCAGCATACAACGAAACACAAAATTGCCACAGAATTTGTTTTATTTCAGCAGTGAAAATTAGTCAACCCAGCATCATTTTATAGTATAAAGAGTATACACGATTAGGGTACCTACAAGTCATAATATGCCTGCCTTGCTGAAGCTAGGGCTGGACACTGCCTAGATCAGTGATGGTCAGCAATGGCACTCCAGATGTTCTTGAACTTCAGTTCCAAGTGTGTTGACTTGGGCTTCTGGGAATTGAAGTCCAAGAACACCTGGAGTGCCAAGGCTGGTCATCACTGACCTAGATGGAAGACCACATGGGAATCCTATAAATGTTGCCATGGGTTTAAAATGATATGTTTCAAGTCAATTCTGAGCTATGGTGACCTTTCCAGGGTTTTCTAAGTAGAGAGAGCATTCAGAAGTGGTTTATTATTCCTGCCTTCTGGGGACGCCCTGGGAATGCAGCTTGCCCAAGGCAAGTAATTTATTTTTACTGCCACAATGAGGAACTGTTACTCAAGAGAGGTTCAGCCTCCCATCTCTAAGCAATGTGGATGGCTCCCCATACTGAATGGGCGTGCTTTTTATGGCTAGCAAAATGTCCTCAACTGATTTGGTGTTCAAGGAGGACTTAATAATGAATGGCCCATCGATTACAAATTTAGGTCAGATGTCTGTTTCTAACTCTCCCTCTTGTTAGGTGGTCTGTTCTGTCACCATTGAAGATACAGAATATTTTTATGTGTGGGACAGAGAGAAGGTATACTAGCGTGGGAGTAAGGGATGTCTGCTGCTGTACTTAAAATCTGTAAATTGGACTGATTTGTTCAGGAATAATGGTAAAAAAAAAAACTTCTGATACAATATGTAAGAGGGGAAATAGCATTTTCAAGTGCATGAAACTAGTAAGTGAATTCAACAATGCCAGAACAGAATGCAGGCTACAGTACTATGCTTTTTAAGTACATTCCTGTTTCTTGCATTGCCCCTAACCTCTTGAGTATGTTTTAAAGTAAAGGTAAAGGTTTCCCTTGCTCAAAAACCAGTCGTATCCGACTTTAGGGTTCAGTGCTCATCTCTGTTTCAAAGCTGAAGAGCCAGCGCTGTCTGCTTCTGCAGACGTTTCCATGGTCATGTGGCAGGCATGACTAGACACCAGAGCGCATGGAATGCTGTTTACCTTCCCACCAAAGTGGTCCCTATTTATCTACTTGCAATTTCTTGCTTTCGAACTGCTAGGTTGGCAGAAGCTGGGACAAAGATGGGAGCTCATACCATCCTGCAGTACTTGGGAATCGAACTGCTGCTTTGTTTCTTCTTATACTGCTGGAGAAAACTTCTGAAAACATCTTGAGTTTTGTGAAGATACTAGACAAGGGCATGCAGTGTTTCACTCTAGCCACTAGAGGTCAATGTTGCGCTGTACTAGATACCTTATATTTTTTTGCTATCAGAAAGCTATCTTTAATTCACATTATGACCTTTGGCATTTAACATCTAATTTGCTTAATTTACCAGTTCTCTCCAATGTAGTTATGGCTTCTAGAATGATGATCATATCAATTATTGTATATGAATAGTGCATCTGCCATAAACCTCATTACAGGTGATTTACAGGCAAACCAGAAAATATATCACTTTTAAATAGCCAGAGTGCTACACAGTCCTGTGGGTTGAGTGTACTTATGATAGCTCATGGATATCTGTTATAGATGCTCTTAGAATATAGAATCATAGAATAACTGAGTTGGAAGGGGGTTATTACGCCATCAAATTCAACCCCCTGCTAAGGGCAGGAATCAAAATAGAGATGGTTGTCTATTTTTTTTCTTGAATGCCTCAAATGTTGGAGCACTCACCACCTCCTCAGATAATTGGTTCCTCTGTAGTCCTGCTTTAACAGTTAAGAAAATTTCCCTGATATTCAGCAGAAATCTGGGCTCCCGTAATATAAGACCATTATTATGTGTCCTACATTCTGTGATGATTGAGAACAGATCCAGCCTCTCTATCTGATTATTTTTCAGGTACTGTATTTGAAAAGTGCTATCTTCTCTCCTCAACCTTCTTTTCTCAAAGCTAAACATTCCCAATTACTTCATAGGGCTTGCTTTCCATCCCCCTAATTACCTTTGTTGCCCTCCTCTAAACATATCCCAGTTGCTAGAATCCTTTCTAAAATGCAGTGTCCAGAATTGTGCACAGTACTCAAGATGCGACTAATGAGAGGGGGACGAGTGCTTCATGGGATATGGAGACTGCTTTTGTTAATACAACCTAAAACAGCTTTTGTCTTTTTTGCTGCCACATTGCACTGTTGGCTCATATTCAACAACAATTCCAAGATCCTTCTTGCTTGCAGTATTACTGAGACAAATACACACACACACCCCATTTTGTAACTGTGCATTTGTGGTTTTTTCTCTCCTTGGAACTGCAGTGGCTTAGTGTTTAAGACACTGAACTTGATCACTGGAAGGTTAGCAGGTCAGCAGTTCGAGACCCAAGTGCTACATGACAGAGTGAGCTCCCGTCTCTGTCCCAGCTCCTGCCAACCTAGCAGTTTGAAAGCAAGAAATTACAAGTAGATAAATAGGTACCACTACGTCGGGAAGGTAAATAACGTTCTGTGCACTCCGGTGTCTAATGCTTGTCACATGTCCACGATAATATCTGCACTCCCAGTTGGAAAAGGAACTAATGATAAGTACTCTCTGAGTATGATTCTTCTGGGGTCACCTTGGGACTGTGCCGTTTGCCCATGACTACACAGGCTGGTTCTTCTTTTTGAAGACATTGCCTGGCCTCCCTAACGCGGCCTTCTGAGTTGCGCAGCTCACTAAGCTCACTGCCCTGTCCTCCATCCTTGCCGCCGTCGAGGCTCTCCATGCTGCCTCGCCAAAACCGTGCGGGGGGAGGGGCTCTTCCTCCCCCCAAAACTATGGGGAGGCTGGTGTGTGTGTGTCCTCGGCAAAGCTTCAGGGGGAGAAGGGGTAGCCCCTCCTCTCCCCATGCAGCTTGCGCGTGTGTGGGTGTATGTGTGGGTCATCCCAAAATCTCAATGTGGTTTCCATATTTCTCGAGTTTAGTGTATGAGAACCAAGACAAAAGAACAGCCGAAGGATTGGCTTAACACATCTTTATTGCATGGTGGCCAGGGGGAACATGAGGTAATGGCGGACGAGCAGCTCAATATATACGGTGGTTATACATTTGAATGTGGCTCCACGATAGCCCATTGGCTACCGTTGGCGTGACGTCATTTCTGGTCACGCCCTTCTTGTCCAGGTGAGGTAGTGGCGGGAATCTTCCCGTGCTGTGGTTCCTTGGGGAATTGGGACCTGTGAGCTGGGCGCTCGCTATTGCCACCAGGTGGTCATTAGCTCGCGTCCTAATTGCAACGGGTTACATTGATATATATGTTAAAGGCATAGTATTGAGAACACAAAGCATAGTATTGAGAACACATGATATATATGTTAAAGGCATATTATTGAGAACACAACATCCCTCCCCCTAGGATGAGACGAAGTCTCTCATCCAAGATGGCTTATTGCAAACGCGCTTTGGGCGTGCTGCAGGCTGGCATGTCCCGGCTCCTTGTCCTGCAACGGGAGAGGGAAACTCGTTAGTGACTTGCCGCGCCTCTGCGGCTTTTGGGGAAGGGACGGAAAAACCAGGGGCACTAGGGACTAACGAAAACCCCCGCTTCTCGCTTGGATGGGTGGGGGACCACTCCGGAAAAACCCCCCGGTTTTGTAAATGAAAATCAGAATTATCCCCTAGGGTGTCATTAGAAGGATTCCGCAGGATATCTATGAGGACAGGTTCGGACTCCTTTCCCTCCCCCCTAGGTGGGGACCACCGGCCCCCCTCTCCTCCCCCTTGGGCTGAACGGGTGGGGGAGAACCCTAACGTTGAATCCTTTTCCGCGCCGTCCGCGCGTTGTTCGTCCGAAACCCGGCGCCGGAGCTGGTCCGCGTGCCGCCTCCAGAGTAGGCCCGCACTGGTCTCCACACAATACGACACGGGACCCGTCTGCCCAACGATGACGCCCGGGACCCAGGCTGGCCCCGCGCTCGCGTAGTTCCTGCAATGCACTGGGGCACCCACTTCGAAACTCTTCGTGGCCTCTAACCCGATGTTCCTCCCTGTGTGCTCCACCCTCGTTGGGTCTAGTCTGGTCAGGATCGTGGTCAGCTTCCTACGCATTAAGAGCTCTGTGGGCAAGTACCCTGAAGCTAGGGGGGTCACCCTGTATCCTAGCAGGAACTGACACACTTGTAGGTTGAGATCCCCGGGACCCATGCGCCTCAGCGCGTCCTTGGTGGTGCACACGAGGTGCTCCACCTGGCCGTTTGTTGCCGGGTGGAAAGGGGCGGAGGTGATGTGCCGAATGGCGTTGATCTCCGTGAACGCCCTGAACTCAGCGGACGTGAAACAACTAGCGTTATCGCTAATTAGGGTGTCGGGTATAAAGACCCTCCGCAAATGCTTCACCGTCGTTGCTGAAGAGGTGCTCGTAACTGGAATTACCTCCAACCACTTGGAGTAAGCATCCACCACGAGGAGAAAAAGTGTCCCTCTAAATGGCCCCGCAAAGTCGATGTGCACCCGCGACCATGGCTCCTTTGCCGCGTCCCATTCCCTGTGCGGCAGACGCGCCTCTTCGGGTCGGGAGCATTGGCATCTCTCAAACGCCCACCATGTGCTCGATGTCGGCATCTAATTGGGGCCACCAGAAATAGCTCCTGGCCAGAGCCTTGGAGCACACAATCCCAGGGTGGCTGACGTGCAGCAGTTTGAGCACCCTAGGCCTCAGGGATTCGGGGACTACCACCCGCTGGCCCCACAGAAGGCACCCCCTCTCTATGGACAACTCTAGCTTCTTCCTGAAAAAAGGGGCGAACTCTGCTGCCGGGGAGGACGCTGGCCACCCTTTCTGCACCCAGGAGCTGACTAGAGCAAGCGTTTTGTCCTTGCCGGTCACCTTGGCGATGTCTGCGGGTACAATGGGGGGCGAATCTAAGACCTCTATCAGGAGCACCGGGCGGTCTCGTTCCTCCTCGCCCACGATGCTGCTAGCGTTGGGGAGGGGAGACCTCGACAGGGCGTCCACGTGGCTTATCTCTTTTCCCGGTCGGTACACTAACGCGTGCTGATACGCGTTTAAGAAGATGGCCCACCTTAACATCCTAGGGGACAGGATTTGAGGGGTGGGTTTGTCAGCAGTGAAAATGCCTAGCAGGGGCTTGTGGTCGGTCACTATGGTGAAAGGGCGGCCATAGAGGAAATCGTGGAACTTTTTGGTCCCCGCGATTATTGCTAGCGCTTCCCTGTCTGTTTGAGCGTAGTTTCGTTCCGCTTGGGACAGGGATCTGGAGTAGAATGCTACCGGGGCCTCTCTCCCATTCTCCAACACGTGGCACAGTACCGCCCCCACCCCCACTGGGGATGCATCACATATCAGAACCACTGGTCTCTTGGGGTCAAAATGGGTGAGAATGGCGTCAGACGCTAGGAGTTGTTTCAGGTCACTGAATGCCTTTTCCTGGCTCTCGCCCCACTTCCACGCCTCGTCCTTCTTAAGTAGCTTGTGAAGTGGCTCTGCTACCGATGCCTTCCGCGGCAGGAAGGAATGGTAAAAGTTTAAGAGCCCTAGGAACGACTGCAATTCGAGCTTGGAGGTGGGGTGAGGGGCATTTCGAATGGCGGCTACCTTTGATTTGGAGGGTTTGATTCCCTCGGGGGTCACCCGGAAACCTAAGAACTCAACCTCTTTGGCGAAGAAAACGCATTTGTCTCTCCGCAACCTCAACCCCGCCTTTTCGAACACCGCCAGCACTTTGTCCAGCCTTTCAGCCAACTCCTCCTCGCTCCCCCCCGTTATCAACACGTCATCAAAGTATGGCAAGACCCCCTCCAGTCCCTTTAAGAGGCGTTCCACGAGCAACTGGAAAATACCCGGCGCCGAGTTCACGCCGAACTGTAGGCGCGTCACCTGGAACGCCCCCTTATGAGTGACTATCATTTGCGCAGCAGCTGCAGCTGGGGTTACTGAGAGTTGCTGATAGGCTTGCGCTAGGTCAAGTTTGGCGAAACACTTTCCCCCATGTAACCTGGCCAACAGGTGGCTGACTACCGGCACCGGATACGCATTTGGGCGGATCGCCTTATTAATGGTGCACTTATAATCAGCGCAAATGCGAACCTCCCCGTTGGCCTTTAGCGCAGTTACAATCGGAGTTTCCCACTCTGCGGAATCAACAGGAACAAGAATCCCCTGGCCCAACAATTTGTCCAGTTCCGCCTCTGTCTTGTCCTTTAGTGTGAAAGGCACTCTGCGCGGCTTGAGTCTGATAGGGTGGACCTCCGGGTCCAGGTCGAACGCTACTGGGGGTCCCTTGAATTTTCTGAGTCCTTTCTTGAAAACTTCGGGGTGCGCGTCACACACCTCCTGTATTGGGTCAGTCCCGACGGCATGCACCCCCCCAATGAACAAACCCAGGGGCTTAAACCATTGAGTCCCGAGGAGGCTGCAACTTCCCCCCTTTAGAACAACCAGGGGAAGTTCCGCGGCGTGTTGCTTGTATTGGACCTTGAATTTTCCAACCCCCAACACCGGAATGCTATTTCCCTGCACGTCCCGCAGCGTGGACCTCAACGCTTTGAGCTTAGGGCGCATGTGTGGGGAAATTCCCAAGAACTCCCGCTGGGACATAATTGAGTAGGAAGAACCCGAGTCTATCTCCATCCTAACAGGGGCCCCTTGCACCAGTACCTCGACAAAATAACGTGGGTGTCCCAAGGACACGCTGTACACGGGGGCCTCGTCGCTGCTGTCGTCGGAGATGCGGCCTACGCCGTCCTGCTTCCTCGCGGGCCGGGCGCCCTCCTTGGTCTTCGGCGGCCGGTCTGACGGGCCTTTCTGGTCTCTGCGCCGCCGTCTGCAGACCTTGGCGATGTGTCCCCGGCATCCGCAGTTGTGGCACTCGGCCTTCTGGAATGGACACTTGATGCGGTCATGGGCTGCTCCACAGCCGTCGCAGTGTCGGCCGTCCTTCCGCACCTTCCGGACGTCCTCATCGTCGCTACTCTCCGTGGACGATTTTGGCGTGCGCCTGGCCGCCTGCACCGAGCCCGCTGCCTTGTCGGGCTGTGGGGGCCTTTCTCTGAACCCCTTGACTCCGGCCCTGGTGGCCTCCGCGGCCTGGGCCGCCTTCACGACCTCGCGTAGCGTCGGGGGCGGCTCCTGGTTCATCAGTTTCCGCTGAACCTCTTCATCCCACAGGCCGCACAGCAAGCGGTCCCTGAGGGTGATTTCCAGATTTTCCCACTTGCATGGGCCGGCGGCCAACCGCAGGGCCTCTGCAAAAGCGGCGATGGACTCACCAGGTGCTTGAACTCTCTTCCAGAACGCGTCTC
Organism: Bradypodion ventrale; assembly: GCA_035047345.1. Taxonomy (NCBI): domain Eukaryota; kingdom Metazoa; phylum Chordata; class Lepidosauria; order Squamata; family Chamaeleonidae; genus Bradypodion; species Bradypodion ventrale. Next base: position 324,100,521 of record JAWDJE010000002.1, on the reverse strand, counting down.
GAGCCGAAAACATCAAGACCGTGGGCTGGAAATGGTCGCGCATCACCTTCAGAAGCTGTTTGGCCGTTAGCTCGCTCACTTTCTTCGGTGATACTAGGTCCACCAATACTCGTTTGGCGGCATTTCCCAGCATCCAAGTGAGGATGGCCCTCTTCTTTCCCTCGTCCGTAATGTCGGACACCACCAGCGTATCTTGGAAGTCCATTTCGAAGAGCTCCCAGTCTTCCGGCTTGTTGATGTCGAAACCGGCATGTGTCTTGGTCTTGTGGGAAGCCATATCCCATCCTCGTCGCCAATTTAGTGTATGAGAACCAAGACAAAAGAACAGCCGAAGGATTGGCTTAACACATCTTTATTGCATGGTGGCCTGGGGGAACATGAGGTAATGGCGGACGAGCAGCTCAATATATACGGTGGTTATACATTTGAATGTGGCTCCACGATAGCCCATTGGCTACCGTTGGCGTGACGTCATTTCTGGTCACGCCCTTCTTGTCCAGGTGAGGTAGTGGCGGGAATCTTCCCGCGCTGTGGTTCCTTGGGGAATTGGGACCTGTGAGCTGGGCGCTCGCTATTGCCACCAGGTGGTCATTAGCTCGCGTCCTAATTGCAACGGGTTACATTGATATATATGTTAAAGGCATAGTATTGAGAACACAAAGCATAGTATTGAGAACACATGATATATATGTTAAAGGCATATTATTGAGAACACAACATCGAGGCACAATGGATATGATTTTCTGTGCAAGACAACTTCAGGAAAAGAGCAGAGAGCAACAGAAAAGGCTTTCGATTCTGTCCCTAGACCTGCTATGTGGGCTGTGCTGAGACGCTTTGGTTGCCCTGAGCGTTTTGTAAATCTGGTCCAGGCACTCCATGAAGGCATGTCTGGGTTCTCCATCAAAACAGCATATCAGATGCCTTCCCAATCACCCATGGATTGAAACAAGGCTGTGTGCTTGCTCCATCCCTTTTTGCCCTTTACTTGGCTGCCAGGCAATATGAAACATCTAATAACAACACAGGTGTAGAAATTAAATGCCGCTTCAACGGAGGACTCTTTTAATTTGGCTAGATGACGCTCCCGAAGACTAACCAGTGCTAATAGGATAACGGAAATGCAATATACTGATGATACTGCATCGCCTGCTCTCACACCTAAAAAACTGCAACAGTCAGTCAACTGTTGCAAGAATGTATGTAATCGTTTTGGCCTCACCAAAAAATGCTCGGAAAACCAAGGTACTTGCACAACCTGCCCCAAGGACAGCTCTTCCAGAGTTCAGTATTACCATCTCAGATTTGATACTAGAACAGGTAGACCAGTTTTCTTACTTTGGTAGCATCCTTTCTACAAACTGCACCTGTGAGCAAGATATGATGAAGGGAATCGGTGCTGCCCACTCTGCCTTTGGTTGTCTATCACACCAGGTTTTTATGAACAAAGATTTAACTATCCAGACTAAACTCATGGTATATAAAGATGTTGTTATCTCAACATTATTGCATGGGTGTGAAACATGGACCCTCTATCGCCAAGTCATCAAAAAACTTGAGCGTTTTCACCAACAGAAGCTAAGGTCCATCTTGAACATCTAGTCATATGACTATGTCACCAACATCGCAGTCCTCGAGAAGGTAAATGTAAATAGCATTGAAGCTTCTATCATAGGCCATCGTCTTAGATGGATAGGGCATGTCCGTTGTATGGACGGTTCCAGGTTTCCTCGTCAAATTCTTTATGGGGAACTTAGCTCCGGTACAAGAGCTCGTGGAGCTCCTTTGAAGAGCTATAAGGACCACTGAAACAAACCATGAAGGTGTCAGGTATAAACCCACACACCTGGGAGACAGCAATTCGTAGATCGCCCACTTTGGCACCAAACCATCTCTGCTGCTACCAATCAATTTGAAAGAGAACGCTGCAGACACGAAGAGGCTAAATGACAAACATGAAAGCTTCATCAAACTCAACTACACCCTCCACCATCTATTCAGTGTAATGTGTGTGGTTGGATGTTTCATGCCAGGATCAGTTTATTGAGTCACCAGAGACACATCCATCAATGGAGACAATAATGACTTCCAGGAAAAATGTACACTCAGATATGAGAAGCCACCACTGCTGCCAATGAATTCCACATGTGCTCACCCTGATGTCTGTCATCTTTCTTTGTTTTCTTAAAATCATAGAACTATATTTAAGTATGTGTTTTAAAATTTTATTTTCTTTCAAAATATGTATTGGCAAACACAAAAATACTATATTTCAAGCTAACTGTTTTGGAATATTTGGGGAAACATGGCAAGTTAAGGCAATACAAACCTGAGCTCCAATTCATATACTAGTGTAGCAAATGAGGATCAAATTGGTGGTTGGATTGGAATTCATAAATGTTGGATCCTTAAGCAGGAATTATGTTCATGGTATAAGGTAGGTCTATTCATAATGATAGATTTTGAGTCGTTTCAGCAGCATCCTATTGGTCTTAAGATGTTCAGAAAATTATTTTCATAGCAGTGACATAAAATTCTGTAAGAACCTGTGCTCCTTCCTAGCATCAAAGACACAAATAAACAGAGTAGCTGACTACTTGCTTGCTGCCTATTTGTGATATCCAAAATCAGCTTTCACTCTAGTAAAAAGTAAATGTCTCCCTTGCTCAAAAGCCAGTCATGTCCGACTCTCGGGGCGGTACTCATCTCCGTTTTCAGCCCAAGAGTCAATGTTGTTTCTATCTGCAGATCTTTCCATGGTCATGTGGCAGGCATGACTAGACATCAAAGCATATAGAATGCTGTTACCTTTCCTGCTGAAGTGGTAACTATCTACTTTCGATTTCTTGTTTTCTAACTGCTAGGTTGGCAGGATCTGGGACAAATGATGGGTGCTCACTCCGTCGCATGGTACTCGGGTCTTGAACTGCTGACCTGCTGGCCTTCTGGTCATCATTTTATTTTGTATTTTTAAATTAAATTCAAATTGAAATCAAGCCCAGCATCTTAATCACTAAGCCACCATGACCCTTTACCTCTACCATGCTGGCTTAGTGGTTAAGATGCTGTGTTTGATGACCAGAAGGTCAGCAGGTCAGCAGTTTGAGACCCAAGTACCATATAAGCCCAGACACACATAATGTTGTCTGATCTCAGAAGCTAAAAAGAATTGGGCCTCGTTAGTGAATGAACGAGAGACCATCAGGGAATACCACAGATGCCTGAAACCCTAGGCAGATGCTGCCTGTCATATCTGATACGTCACAATAAACCACACCACCAAATACATCCTGCACCTATATCTGTGTAGCTGTTATAAGAGAACACCATCCCTCAGAAATGAAGGAAGGCCCAATCACCACAACCCAGACTATCAAGCAAACAGATAGTCAACAGCCACTCTTTGTTATGATTAGAGCAGAAATCTCATCCTACTCTGCAAATATCTTATTAAGCCTCCACAAAAGGTCAGTAGCATTGTATTTTGCTCCCCCACCCCACCCCTTACAATAAAAAACCCCTGCTTTCTTCCCTCAAGCATTTTCAGAAACATATTTTACACACATTTCAATGAAAAATGACAGTAATTTGGCCATATCTGGTATCAGAAAGGTCACTGCTAAAATTCAGAGTCAATAGTATTGAATGTGAGCAACAGCCAAATTTTAAAAAATTGACATGTGACAAAAATGTACTTCTTTGAAAGACATCTATATCAGTTCTTCTGATTTATGTTGTTATGTAATGGTAGAAAAGGCCAATACTGTATCCTAATAGCTAACACACAATCATGGAAATGAAGGTCCAAACTGGATTGTCATTCTAGATAACTGTGTGCTAGTTAAAACTCTGGAAAAGTTACTCTTTCAGGTGACAATGCTCGAGAAGGTTTCTGGGCACTGGTGCCCGCATGTGCAGTAACCCATTCGCGCATGCACAGTAACCCCTTCACACATGTGCACATGTGCAGAAACCCTTTGCACATGTGCAGAAACCCTTTGTGCATGTGCAGAAACACCTTTGCGCATGCGTGCATGCGCAGTAACCCATTTCCTGGCTGTTCCAATTATGGGATAGCGGTGGGAAAGAGGGGGAAAGATCGGTGAATTACAGGAAATCTCGGCCAGAACGGGATACTTGACAGGTATGAGCCCACAATGTCTACAGAACCATATGATTTAAAATAGGAAAAAAGTGTTTAAATTGAAAACAGGTTTCAACTGTGTCAAAACCTTTTTTTAAAAAAATTTGAATCCTCTTAGTGGTTAAAATGTCACTCCTCCTCTTCTATGATCAGTTTCCTTCTCCCTTTTTGTTTTGTCACTGTTGAAATCTGTTATCCATTAAAACCATTTCCCCCCTATCTTAAATCATACAATTATTTACTGAATTTAAAGGGCCACACATCCTACACAGTTTTCACCAAGCCATTTTGGGAAAACTAGTTGTAACTAGTGAAAACTAGTTTTAACTGAACTTCGTATGTCATTGGCAGTAAATTCTAGTTTTCACAAAGGTACTTCATAAAAACTAGTTTTAACTAGGAAAAACTAGTTTTAACTAAAAATGGGTTTTAACTGTAACATATACACATTATGTATGTACAGTAGGACCTCGCATAAAGTCCAAACTCCGTTCCACAAATTTGGACTTTATCCAATTTTGGACTTTATCTGAATCAAATGGGCAATGCATTGGATAACGTCCAAAATGGACTTTATCTGAGGTTCCTATACCAAATACTTCGGATAACGTCCATTTTTAAAGAGGTTTTGGACTTTATGTGATGCATCACGTGTGCATGAAAACCGCGACTTTATCCGAATCGGACTTTATCCGAGGTACCATTATATATGGATGACTGTACAGAAAAAGAGACCTGTTGGGTCAGACTTCAGGCTCCTCATGTTCAGCACTGAATTTCCATACACAGTATGACAATCATACTGTACTACAGCAGCACTACAATTCTCAGAACTTTTGATCAATCAAGCTATAATTTAGATAGTAAAAAACTACTTATGTTAAATGCAATTGCACATTTAATGTTACAGCTGGTAGAACCGTATATAGCTTAGGTCTCTCTTGCTTGAAAGCCAGTCATGTTCAGCAATAGGGGGATGGTGCACATCTCTGTTTACAACCAAAGAGTCAGCACTGTCTGTGTCTGCAGACGTTTCCATGGCCATGTGACAGACATGACAAGACACCAAAGCACATGGAACACTGTTAGCTTTTCCGCCAAAGTGGTACCTATTTATCTACTTGCAATTTCTTGCTTTTGAACTGCTAGGTTGGCAGGAGCTAGGACATAAAATGGGCACTCCATCACACAGCACTTGGGTCTTGAACTGCTGACCCTCTGGTCATCAAGCTCAGCATTTTAACCACTAAGCCACCATAGCCCTTATGTAGCTTAGAGAGGAGTGGAAATTAGAGGAGTGGAAATGACACAAAACCAAAAGTGCACCTTCACTTTTTAAATTGTACTGTATGGTACTATCTTAATTGGTATTTCTGTAGCTGTTTTAAATTATGTGGTATGCCTTATTTGAGTTGATATATAGCAACCAAGAAATTTCATTGTTCCCGTAAGGTGACAATGACAATAAAAATTTATCTTTATCTTTACCCCTCTTATGAAATGAAGTATCCTTCTATTGGCCTTGATTGACATAATACATTTTGACGCCAGAGGCAAAGCCGTAAATGGTGTCCCCCTCCCCACAAGTCAAGCTAGGATGTGAGATGACATCACCGTCCTAGGCCAGGCAACTTATTCTGGTAGGGGTTTAAAGGGAGGATATGCTTGAAGGGCTTCTCCATTGCCTGGGACTCTGGAGGCCAGCTGGAACAACTGCAGGCATCAGGGCATCCTCCAACACCGGCGTACTGAGCCCTCCCTCCCTCCTCCTCCCTATGCCTTGGCCTTGAGCAGGGGTTTAAAGGGAGGCTATGCTGGAAGGGCTTCTCCATTGCCTGGGACTCTGGAGGCCAGCTGGAACAACTGCAGGCATCAGGGCAGCCTCCAACACCGGCGTACTGAGCCCTCCCTCCCTCCTCCTCCCTATGCCTTGGCCTTGAGCAGGGGTTTAAAGGGAGGCTATGCTGGAAGGGCTTCTCCATTGCCTGGGACTCTGGAGGCCAGCTGGAACAACTGCAGGCATCAGGGCAGCCTCCAACACCGGCGTACTGAGCCCTCCCTCCCTCCTCCTCCCTATGCCTTGGCCTTGAGCAGGGGTTTAAAGGGAGGCTATGCTGGAAGGGCTTCTCCATTGCCTGGGACTCTGGAGGCCAGCTGGAACAACAACTGCAGGCATCAGGGCAGACTTCAACACCGGTGTCCTGAGCCCTCCCTCCCTCCTCCTCCCTATGCCTTGGCCTTGAGCAGGGGTTTAAAGGGAGGCTATGCTGGAAGGGCTTCTCCATTGCCTGGGACTCTGGAGGCCAGCTGGAACAACAACTGCAGGCATCAGGGCAGACTTCAACACCGGCGTCCTGAGCCCTCCCTCCCTCCTCCTCCCTATGCCTTGGCTTTGAGCAGGGGTTTAAAGGGAGGCTATGCTGGAGGGGCTTCTCCATTGCCTGGGACTCTGGAGGCCAGCTGGAACAACAACTGCAGGCATCAGGGCAGCCTCCAACACCGGCGTCCTGAGCCCTCCCTCCCTCCTCCTCCCTATGCCTTGAGTGGAGGAGGTGGGGAGTTGTGAAAGTTCTACGGCCCACTGGGGGCAATGGGGGGAGATATGGGCCAAAAGGGGGGAGGAGATGGTGGAGGGAGGGAGGGAGAGTTAGAAGGATTGAGGGACTAACTTGCCTGCCAGGGAATAGCAGCAGCAGTCTGTCTGGGGCTGGCTTGGAGGTCCATGGGGATAAAATTAAGGTGACGATTCGAGATGGCTTTGAAAAGCCGGCCCACTGCCATCGCTACTGTGGGTGGAATGTCTCACCCCAGTTGAGGGCTCAAGGTAGATTTGGAAGAATGCCCCACCACTTCCATCACCGCCGGAGCCTTGCGGAGGGGGGGGGGGGAGTGGGGGGCGGTTTTATATGGGGGTGGGAGGGAGGGAAGGAGAGACTGCCCGGCCAGCCAGGAAGGAGAGGCAGCATTCTGTCCAAGGCAATCAGGGAGGCTCCGGGGTCCAATATAGACGTTGTGATGGGCATGGGGCGATATAGCGGGTACCGAGGGGCGGGCCGCACTCGGGGAATGCGGGGCAGATGCTTAGTATCTGTCCCTCGTTCCAGCCCCTTTGGTACACCTCTAGGTCCTGAGCAGCTGACCCAGGGTGACCCTGCCCTTAGGCTGCTGCTGATGAATGCTAGGTCGGTATGTAATGAGGCCCCCCTGATACAAGATTCCATTATGGGGGAGCGGGCCAACCTGGCATGTATCACTGAGACCTGGCTGAGACCAGAGGATGGGGTTCCTCTGTCAGAAATGTGTCCAGCTGGGTTCAGTATTTGGCACCAGCCTAGGGATGAGGGTAAGGGCGGTGGCGTTGCCATCATAGCCAGGGAGTCACTTGGAGTCGCCAGGGCTACCGCTCCACAAATTCTGGGTTGTGAGGCCCTGCTTCTGCGTCTGGGCTCTAAGCGTCAGTTGGGAGTCTTACTCCTGTACCTGCCGCCTTGCAGGGCAAGGGACTCCCTGCCTGAGCTCCTCGAGGCCATCTCAGCGTAGGCGTTGGAGTTCCCTAGACTGATGGTTCTGGGGGACTTCAATTTGCCTTCGCTGGGGACTGGCTCCGAGGTGGCTCAGGAGTTCATGGCTTCCATGGCAGCTATGGACCTGATTCAGGTAATTCAGGGCCCGACCAGGGGCAGTGGCCACACACCAGATTTAGTCTTTTTGTCGGAGCGGTGGCAGAGTGATCTGAGACTACGGAAATCAGACATAACACCTGTGCCATGGTCAGATCATTATTTGGTGGCTCTAGACTTCCTGGGTGTGACGCTTCATCGTAGGGAGGCAGGGCCTATTAGAATGGCCCGCCCCCGGCAACTGATGGATCCTGATGGATTCCAGAGGGAACTGGGGGATTTCCCTCTGGATCGGCAACACGATTCGCCCGAGGCGCTGGTTGACCTGTGGAACAGGATGACAACAGCGGCCTTGGAGGAAATCGCACCACTACGGCCTCTCAGAGCTCATGGAGTGTTGTGTTCTAATGGTGTAACCTCCTACATGGGATAACATTGTATCTTAACCAATGTAACCTTGCCTACGAGTAACAATGTAACCTTCAGTTGTATCACTATAATCCCTGTAATAGGACGCGAGCTAATGACCACCAGCTGGCAGCAGCGAGCGTCCAAGCTCTCTTGGTCCAAACTCATCAAAGAGCCACAGCGCGGGAAGTTTCCCGCCACCACCTACACCTGGACAAGAAGGGCGTGACCAGCAATGACGTCACGAAGACAGTAGCCAATGGGCTATCGTGGAACCACGTTCAAATGTATTACTACTGTATATAAAGAGCTATTGATCCGCCATTACCTCATGTTCCCTCTGTCCACCATGCAATAAACCTGAGTTAACCCAGCCCGAGGCTGTGTCCTGTGTCTTGGTTCCCATACACTAAATTGGCGACGAAGGTGGGATGATGGATTCCCAAGGAGCCAGGGCACAGAGCGGGTTCAACATCACCAAACCGCAAGACTGGGAGCTTTTTGAAATGGACTTCCAGGCGGCACTGGTGGAACTCAAAGTCAAAGAAGACGACGAGGAAAGGAAGAGGGCCATCCTCACCCGAATGCTTGGGATGGAAACCAAGCGAACGCTGGTGGGCATCATTGCACCGAAGAAGGTGAGCGACTTCAAAGCCGATGACATCATGAAACTGCTGCGTGAGCGTTTCCGACCCTCGAGGGCAATGTTTCCCGCTCGGAGCGCGTTTTGGAGGCGAGTCCAAGCGCCGGACGAGTCGGTTGAGGCCTTCGTAACAGCCATGAGAATAGCCGCCGCCCCCTGCAGATGGGACAATCTAGAGATGGCCCTCAGGGACGGAGTTCTGTGTGGCTTGAAGGATAAGGAAGTGCAGCGCAGCCTGATGAACAAGGAGCCACCACCCACGCTGACAGAGGTTGTAGAGGCCGCGGAAGCCGCGGAATCCACGAATGCTGGAGTAGACGAGATGCACCAGTGGCGTGAGTGGCGTCCTAGGGCCGGCAAAGCGGAGAATTCGGTGCACGGAAAGTCCGGACAGTCGGTGCACGCAACCCGACGGGCCTCGAAGTCGTCTACGGAAGGCAGCGACGGCGAGGAGGTCCAGAGAGTCAGAAAAGGAGGGCGCCGCTGCGAGGGTTGCGGAGCGGCCCATGAGCGCGCGAGGTGCCCATTCAAAAAAACTGAGTGCTACACCTGCGGCCGTCGGGGGCACATCGCCAGGGCGTGCAGGAAGCGGAAAGAGGGCCGGAGGCATTCACAAGACCGTTCGACCAGACTGGACCGTCCAGCGAGGTCCAAAGATGGCGCCCGGACCACGAGGAAGCAGGACGGCGTGGGCCGCATCTCGGACGACAGCGAGGACGACGCTCCCATGTTCAGCGTGTCCGCGGGACAGCCCCATTATTTCGTTGAGGTACTAGTACAAGGGGCCCCTATTAGGATGGAGATTGACTCGGGGTCCTCCTATTCTATAATTCCCCAGAAAGAGTTCTTGAAAATCGACCCCCACGTGCGGCCCAAGCTTAAAACGTTGAGGTCCACGCTACGAGACGTACAGGGGAACAACATTCCAGTGTTGGGGGTCGGGAAATTTCGGGTCCGCTTTAAGAGACATTCTGCGGAACTCCCCCTAGTTGTCCTTAAGGGGGGAAGTTGTAGCTTCCTAGGGACGCAGTGGTTTCAGCCTTTAGGTTTGTTCATAGGGGGGGTGCATACCGTGGGGGTAGATCCAATACAAGCGGTATTGGACGCGCACCCCGCCGTTTTTAAAAAAGGACTGGGAAAGTTCAAGGGACCCCCCGTAGCCTTCGACCTAGACCCGGAGGTCCGCCCGATAAGACTCAAACCGCGCAGGGTGCCGTTCGCACTAAAGGACAAAATAGAGGCGGAACTGGACAAACTGGTGGGCCAGGGGATTCTTGTGCCTGTTGATTCCGCGGAGTGGGAAACTCCAATTGTAACAGCGCTAAAGGCTAACGGGGAGGTGCGCATTTGTGCTGATTACAAGTGTACAATTAACAAGGCGATCCGCCCCAATGCATACCCGGTGCCGGTGGTCAGCCACCTTCTGGCCAGGCTGAATGGGGGAAAGTGTTTCGCTAAACTCGATTTAGCACAAGCCTATCAGCAACTCCCTGTAACGCCCGCCACGGCAGCGGCACAAACAATAGTCACACATAAAGGGGCGTTCCAGGTGTCGCGTTTACAGTTCGGCGTGAACTCGGCACCCGGCCTTTTTCAGTCGCTTGTGGAACGCCTCCTGAAGGGGCTGGAGGGGGTGTTGCCTTATTTTGATGACGTGTTGATTACAGGGGGGAGTGAGGCCGAACTGGCAAAGAGATTGGATAAAGTACTGACTGTGTTCGAGAAAGCGGGGCTGCGACTGAGAAAAGACAAATGCGTTTTTTTCGAAACAGAGGTTGAGTTTTTGGGGTTCAGGGTCACACCCGAGGGAATTAAGCCGTCCAAATCCAAAGTAGCCGCCATCAAGAAGGCTCCTCGCCCCACATCCAAAACCGAGCTACAGTCATTCCTGGGGCTCCTCAATTTTTACCACACCTTCCTTCCACGGAAGGCGTCGGTGGCCGAACCGCTCCATCGGTTGCTAAAAAAGGAGGAAACATGGGTGTGGGGTGACGAGCAAGAGAGGGCGTTCAAAGAGTTGAAGCAACTCCTAACTTCCGAGGCAATCCTAACGCATTTCGATCCCAAACGGCCAGTGGTTTTAGTCTGTGACGCATCCCCGGTGGGGGTGGGGGCGGTGCTTTGCCACGTGTTGGACGACGGAAGAGAGGCCCCGATAGCGTTTTATTCAAGGTCCCTGTCCCAAGCAGAGCGGAATTACGCACAGACCGACAGGGAGGCATTAGCGATAGTAGCGGGAACCAAAAAATTTCACGATTTTCTGTATGGTTGCCCGTTCAAAATCGTGACCGATCACAAGCCCCTGTTAGGAATTTTCACTGCAAATAAGCCCACGCCACAGATCCTATCCCCGAGAATGCTGCGGTGGGCTATCTTTCTCAACGCATACCAACATGAGTTGGAATACCGGCCCGGGAAGGAGATCAGCCATGCAGACGCACTCTCAAGGTCTCCTTTGCCCTTGTCGGGCGACCAAATGGCAGGGGTAGAGAGAGACCACCAGGTATTGTTAATAGAGGTTTTAGATTCACCCCCAATAGTACCAGCCGACATTGCCAGGGCGACAGGCAAGGATAGAACGCTGGAGAAAGTTAGCTCATGGGTACAGAAGGGGTGGCCGGCGTCATCCCCAGGTACGGAATTCGACCCATTTTTTAGGAAAAAGATAGAGTTGTCCCTAGAGAGGGGGTGCCTTTTGTGGGGCCAACGGGTGGTGGTCCCTACGTCCCTACGACCGAGGGTGCTCAAACTGCTGCACGTCAGCCACCCGGGCATCGTCCGTTCCAAGGCGCTGGCCCGGAGCTACTTCTGGTGGCCACAGCTGGACGCAGACATAGAGCACATGGTTGGCACTTGCGAGGCATGCCAGGGCTCCCGACCGGAGGCGGCCCGTCTCCCGCATAGGGAATGGGACGCAGCAAGGGGGCCATGGTCCAGAGTGCACGTAGATTTCGCTGGCCCGTTCCGAGGCACCATTTTCCTCTTGGTGGTGGATGCGTTCTCCAAGTGGCTGGAGGTTATTCCGGTAAAGAGCACGTCCTCCGCCACTACAATTAGCCATCTAAGGAGAGTCTTTTCCACGTTCGGTTTACCCGACACTCTGGTCAGCGATAACGCTAGTTGTTTCACGTCCGCTGAGTTCAGGGCATTCATGGAGGCAAACGCCATTCGGCATGTCACATCCGCGCCGTTTCACCCGGCCACGAATGGCCAAGTGGAACGGCTGGTGCGTACAACAAAGGATGCGCTGCGGCGCATGGGCCCGGGGGACCTAAATCACCAAGTATGCCAGTTTTTATTAGCGTATAGGGTGACCCCCTTAGCATCAGGTTACTCGCCGGCAGAGCTGCTGATGCGGCGGAAACTGACCACGATCCTGTCCAGGTTAGACCCGACGAGGGTAGAGGACAAAGGGAAAAACATAGGGTTAGCGGTCTCGAAAGGTTTCGCCGTCGGCGATCCTATACACTGCAGGAACTACGCCAACGCTGGTCCAGCCTGGGTACCAGGGACGGTTGTGGAGCAGACGGGACCAGTATCGTACCGGGTAGAGACTAGCACCGGTCTCCTCTGGAGGAGGCATGCGGACCAACTTAGGCACCGAGTGAGTGAGGGGCCGGTCAGTGGGGCTCAGCAACAGAATTCAGCGTTAGGGTCCTCCCCCACCCGTTTAGCCCAAGGGGGAGACAACGACGGACAACAGTCCCAAACAAGGGGGGAAAGCAGCGGCGGTCCCGACTCATACCCTTTTGATACGCCAGCTCTATCAGAGCCGGGGGGAGGGGGAGAGGAGTTTGCGACCGCTGTCCTCGATTTTGATTCCGATTTTGATTTTGCGAGCCGGGGGGGTTTTTGGGAGTGTTCCCCCACCCATCCAAGCGAGAAGAGGGGTTTTTCGTTAGCCCCCAGTGCCCCCGGTTCTTCCCAAATAAAGCACACACCTCCCAACAACGCCGCAGAGCCGCGGCAAGCCACTAACAAGTCTCCCTCTCCAATTACAGGACAGGAAACCAGGGGACAAAGAGAAGGTAGCAAACCCGGGGAAAGGCAGCCCGCATCGAGACCCCTGCGTGTTCGAAATAAGCCATCTTGGCTGAGAGACTTCGTCTCATCCTAGGGGGGAGGAGTGTTGAGTTCGAGACTTCGTCTCATCCTAGGGGGGAGGAGTGTTGTGTTCTAATGGTGTAACCTCCTACATGGGATAACATTGTATCTTAACCAATGTAACCTTGCCTACGAGTAACAATGTAACCTTCAGTTGTATCACTATAATCCCTGTAATAGGACGCGAGCTAATGACCACCAGCTGGCAGCAGCGAGCGTCCAAGCTCTCTTGGTCCAAACTCATCAAAGAGCCACAGCGCGGGAAGTTTCCCGCCACCACCTACACCTGGACAAGAAGGGCGTGACCAGCAATGACGTCACGAAGACAGTAGCCAATGGGCTATCGTGGAACCACGTTCAAATGTATTACTACTGTATATAAAGAGCTATTGATCCGCCATTACCTCATGTTCCCTCTGTCCACCATGCAATAAACCTGAGTTAACCCAGCCCGAGGCTGTGTCCTGTGTCTTGGTTCCCATACACTAAATGGAGCTAGGTCATCTCCGTGGTTCACAGATGAACTGCGGGAGCTCAAGCGGGCAAAGAGACGCCTAGAGCGCCGCTGTGTGAAGACCCAGAGAGACTCCGATTGGACACTAGCTAGAGCTGCTATTAGGGCCTATCTAGTGGCGATGGAGGTGGTGAGGCGGCAATACTTCACCACCCTTATTGCCTCCACTGATAATCGCCCAGCCACCCTGTTCCGGGTTACCAGGTCTCTCCTTGGTAGGGGAACCCCGGTGCCTGGTTGGCAGGGGTCAGCTGAGGACTTTGCTGACCATCTAGTGGAGAAAATCGATCGGATTCGCTCGGAGTTTAATCCTGGCGTGGATGGGGAGAGTCCGGAGGGAGCTGGAGCACAGTCTTGCCATACCATCTGGGACCAGTTTGATCCAGTTGCCCCTGATGAAGTGGACAGGCTCCTTGCAGCTGTGTGCGCCACTACCTGCCCATTGGACCCCTGTCCCACCTGGTTGGTGAAAGCCTCCAAGGCGGTGACAGGTGGCTGGGTTGGGGCTATGATCAATGCATCATTGCGGGAGGGGGTGTTTCCTGCACCTTTAAAACATGCCTTGGTGCGCCCCCTCCTGAAGAAACCTTCCCTCGACCCAGCTGTCCTAACCAACTATAGGCCTGTCTCCAACCTCCCCTTTTTAGAGAAGGTGTTGGAGAAGGCAGTGGCGCGTCGGCTGCAGGGGGTACTGGATGAAGCGGATTACCTGGACCCCTTTCAGTCAGGATTCAGGCCTGGATATGGTACCGAGACGGCATTGGTCGCACTGATGGATGATCTCTGGCGGGAGTGGGACGGTGGTCACCCATCCGTCCTTGCTCTTCTTGACCTCTCAGCGGCTTTCGATACCGTTGACCACGGTATCCTTCTGGAACGGCTCCGAGGATTGGGAATCCAGGGCACTGTGTGGTCCTGGTTTTCCTCATTTCTGAGGGGTCGGACCCAGTCGGTGTGGTTGGAGAGTGAGAGGTCCAGTCCTAGGCCCCTCAAATGGGGGGTGCCTCAGGGCTCGGTGCTCTCTCCTCTCCTATTTAACATCTACATGAAGCCACTGGGTGAGATCATTCGTTCCCATGGGGTGCGGTACCATCAGTACGCGCATGACACTCAGTTGTACATCTCGGCCCATGGGGACCCCAGTGATGCCATCAAAGTCCTTTCCAGGTGCCTGGAAGCTGTTGGGGTCTGGATGGGGGATAACGGGCTACAACTGAATCCCAGCAAGACTGAGTGGCTATGGATAAGGGGTCCTGCGTTAACCCGGGAGCTACCATCTTTGGTTCTGGATGGGGCTATTTTGCCCCAGACAGACCCGGTGCGCAACTTGGGGGTCCTCCTGGATTCGCGGCTACTGCTAGAAGAACAGGTGGCGGCTGTGACCAGGAGGGCTTTCGCCCAACTTCGGGTGATTCGCCAGTTGCGCCCACTCCTGGACCGGGACTCCTTGCTCATGGTCACTCACGCTCTGGTCACCTCCAGACTAGATTATTGCAATGCACTCTACATGGGGCTCCCCTTGACGACCATTCGGAGGCTACAGCTGGTCCAGAATGCGGCAGCCAGGGTGGTGATGGGGTGTGGGCGTTATGCCCATGCTTTGCCACTGCTCCGGGAGCTGCACTGGTTGCCAGTTTGTCTCCGGGTGCAATTCAAGGTGCTGGTTTTGACCTTTAAAGCCCTATATGGTAGTGGGCCGGGTTACCTAAGAGACCGCATCGCCCTGAGGACGTCTGTCCGTCCAACCAGAGCGGACCGGAGGGGCTCTCTAATTGTTCCATCAGCCAGAGGGGCTCGCCTCTCTGGCACAAGGAGGAGAGCCTTCTCCGTGTCTGCACCGGCCCTCTGGAACCTCCTGCCAACAGAGCTACGTCTCCGGACGGAATTGCTGCCTTTCAGAAAAGAACTTAATACCTGGCTGGCGGGTCAAGTGTGGGGTGCAGGTGGAAGGGTAACCTCCATTGGGTGGTTGGTGTAGAAGAACTCTTCCCCATGGTGCCTTTGGATCCTGCAGCCCTTGTTTTTAGGGGGTGGGTAGTTTTAACTGTTTTTAACATGTGTTTTTTAATTTTTATTGTGAACCGCCCTGAGTTGGCTTTGGCTGAGTGAGCGGTATATAAATGTGACAATTAAATTAAATTAAATTAAATCAATTACTTCTACCTAGAAAGAAAAGAGATCAATCACAATTAAATTATTAAGAATCACATGTCTTTCATCGTGGTCAGAATCTGCTGCCCAAGATGAGATGGCCATCTCATTAGGTCGGGACCAACTATTGTTTCTAAACTCTTTCCTCTTAGGAGGAAATCCTGTTTCTTTTCTAGAAAGCAGATCAGAGGGCTCCAGAGTTTCTCTGAGTATGATTCATCTTGTGGATAAAAAATTAATCATTTAATAAGTATATAAACAGTCCAGAAGTAAATCTTGTTACTCCTCTGAATTAGTAGTATAAGAGTACTTATACTACTTATTCCTGTTCAGTTTGTGTCATCTGAAACTCAAGGGGGGGGGGGGAGAAATCTGATTCTTTTCTTCCTTTCATTTTCTATTCCAAGCCCACAGAGAGCCATAAACTTCCCAGATTACATATTTTATATAATGATAGAAGCAACTAGGCTGTAAGTAAGGGCTATAATCTCTCATAAATAACAGCCGAATATTCAGTTCAAATTACAAATCAACACCAGTTACATATTCTGACAGCACCAAATGTCTTCTCCGAAATGAACTGCATCTGTTCAGTGTGACATGATGAACAATATATACCTACTCCAGAACAGATAATTTGAAACTCTTTCCAAGTGATTCCATCTTGTGGGCTCTTACCAGGAATTGAGGCTGGGTTTATTCCTCTGATCTGTAGGTTGCTTGGTTGCCCTCCTAATTTGGAAGTATTCCCCACACATCTTTATTGTAACATTTCCATTTTGACCTGAAAAGCTGATTACGCAGAAGTGTAGGATCAACAGGGCATGAGGGTCATTGTTTGCGCTTCATTACACCTTTCCTACTTAAATTCATTAAGACCCATAATTAGCATGGAAACTGGGCTTTGGAATTTGTAAACAGCTTGTTTGTTGCTGATTCATTATCCTAATCAAGCTACGCAAGATGGATTTTGAATTGGACAATTCAGAGCCTTACCAGGAAAAATGTTTTGCATATGACACACCAACATCACTAGTAAACATGATATGTCATGACACTTCTTAGGTAAAGGTAAGGTCACCCTTGCTTGAAAGCCAACCATATACAACTCTAGGGTTCAGTGCTCTGTTTACAGCCGAAGAGCCAGTGCTATCTGCATTTTGCAGACATTTTCGTGGTCATGTGGCAGGCATGCCTAGACACCGAAGTGCATGGAACGCTGTTTACCTTCACACCGAAGTGGTCCCTATTTATCTACTTGCAATTTCTTGCTTTCGAACTGCTAGGTTGGCAGGATTTGGGACAGAGATGGGAACTCATTCTGTCGTGCAGTACTGAACTGCTGAAAGGCAGGGCAATCTACATAGCTGCTAAGCAACCTGCATTAATTTTGTGTAAAGTGGCCTGAATAGATTTTGTGCTAGACGGGTGGTATAAAAATAGGAAGGAAGGAAGGAAGGAAGACATCTTCCAGAAACCAGAAACAGAATGGACTGAGGTGCTCCTCTTGACATGTGATGTACAAACTGAGATTCCTAACAGCTGAATAGATTTTGTGTTCCAAAATATTTTGTAACAAGTTGTTCAGTTTGTTCGATCAAAACTTACAGTTTGTGTTTTCTACATTATGGATCAGTTTATACATGGTTTTTGAGTAAATTGTTTTAACTCATGTTTATCTGACTCTAAAATAAAGAAGCCGTATGGTTTTACATTGCCCTACAGCCACATATATTTCAACATATTCCACACAGCCAAACATTCTTTAAGAGACAACTTCTTTGACTTGGGAATTTTTCCTACAAACCAACCATTCAGTTAAGGGTCATTAGAAAAAAGGGAGAACTTTTGGACTTAAGAACCTCATACATCTTGGTCTTCATCTGGAATATACAACATTTGCTTTCTCTTTCCTGTTAATTTTCCTTTATGGACAGAACCTACTAATGAAGCAGTCCTAAACACACTACCTAAATAAATAAATTTCATGTCAGAAATTACTTTGGGTTGAAAGGATTTTTGCTGGAGAAACTCCACTTAGGGGACGCCAGAATGAGGCTCCTTTCATGTCCTCAAGATCCATTGTACAGCACTTGGGTATCAAAACCCAACCTTCCAGTTTCCAAGCTCAGCATCTTAACCACTAAGCCACTGCAGTGCTACAACACACTACCTAGACCTTTCACCTTGACTCGATGTTTCCGTGAAATTTGTGGGATGTTTCTAGAGTAGAGTAGAAGGGAATGTGGTGGCTTAGTGGTTAAGATGCTGAACTTGACAACTGGAAGGTCAGCAGGTCAGCAGGTCAATACCCGAGTGCTACATGATGGAGTGAGTGCCTGTTGCCTGTCCCAGCTCCTGCCAACCTACCAATTCGAAAGCAAGAAATTGCAAGTAGATAAATAGGTACCTCATCAATGGGATGGTAACAGTGTTCTGCATGACAGTGTCTTGTCATGCCTTCCACATGCCCCCAGAAATGTATACAGGTGCAGATAGCACTGGCTGTTTGGCTGTAAATGAAGATGAGTACACCGTAGAGTCGGATATGACTGGCTTTCAAGCAAGGGCAACCTTCCAGAGTAGATAGAAATAAAACCATTTAACCAAATATGAGTTATAACTATTCCTGGTTCATCATTCTCACTACCTCCCTTCCCAATCCTAAACCTTAATTTCCACTCAGTTTCAGCAGAGATAAGTTTCAATAAGTGGGAGTGAAGGATATATAATATTTTTCTCTTGTACTAATGAATGGTCTTTCCATGAGACTGGAGTGAATTTTATGTCACAGTCTGTTCTCTTTTTAATTTTTTATGAGAAGATTGTGACTGGATTTTCATATGCCATAAATTCTTGAAAATCTGACTTAGCCTCTGCAACTGTCTGCATTTATTTCGGCTGCTTTGCTGTTTCCATGTTTACAATCATGGGTGTTGGAGGGCAGGCAGAGGTAAATAAAGGGACCAGTCACTCAAAACGTGGAGTATATATTTTAAAATCATGTTAACTTCAAGCACTGGTCCAAGTATTTGTTATGTTAGAAATTTCATTCAGATATAGAATCATAGAATCACAGAGTTGGTGGAGCCTTTTAGGCCATTGGATCAAACCCCTGCTCAATGCAGGAATCTGAATCAAAGCAGATCTGAGTGTTTCCAGTGTTGGAGCGCTCACCACCTCTTGAGGCAGTTGGTTGCACTGTTGTATTGCTCTAACTGTTAAGAAGTCCCCCCCCCCCCCCCTGATATTCAGCCTATATCTGGCTTCCTGTAGTTTCAGCCCATTATTACACTCTGGGATGACCAAAAACAGATCCTGTTCCTCCTCTTTTGGATTATCTTTCAGGGATTTGAAGGGCGCTATCATATCTCCTCTCAGTTTTCTTTTCTCAAGGCTAAACTGTAATGAATTAAGATGGGGCTTTTGCTTTTAGTGAGTTAAAGTAGTTCTTAAAGTTCTTTATTCTTTGAGCAGGGGGTGGAGAAGCCTGGGAAATGAACTTCAATGCAGGTGCTTGTTAGTTTACTTTTGAAAATAGTCAAAACAGGCTGAAAACTGTGAGAACGGAACTAAGAATGATAGACATTGTATGCTGTGATTGTATTGGTTAAGGTCCAGGAAGTGGTGGGAAGAGAAATGAAAATTGGCTTTTCTTTTATTGGAACGTGAAGAAGTGCCACGATTATGATTGCTTTGATTCTGATTATGTGCCGCATGTGCTCCTATCAAGAAAGAGCATGCTTGTGAGTAAATAGTAGAAAAATGCAATCCAATGTATTACCTGGCTAGGCTAGGCCAGGAAATATAGCTAGATATGCCTTTTTTGTTTTATTCTGGGAAAGGGGTAAATAAAAATGTTCCTTTTTTCTATTTTGTACCTGATCCTGAAATTTTCTATTTTTTTCATCTAAACAAACCTGATTGATACAGAAAGACATGTACGTATTACACAGAGTTTAAACTGGTGGGAGATTTCCTAGTTCCTTTAATTCCTTTATTGGCAATTCTACATTAAGCTAATGCACACTTTATTGGCAATGCTACATTAAGCTAATGCACACTACATGTCCTACCTGATCTGGCTGGTTTGTAAACCAGTGATTGAAACCTAACATTGATTGAAACGTTGCACTTTCCCTTGTTAAATGTCATTCCATTGGTTTCAGCCCATTGTTGTAGGCTAGCAAGATATTTTTGAATTCTGCTCCTGTCTTCCAAGATATTAGTTATCCCACCCAGTTTTGTGTCATCTGCAAATTTGATGAGAATTCCCTCCATTCCTTATCCAAGTTATTTATCAAAATGTTGAAGAGCACAGGGCCCAGGACTGAGCCTTGTGGTACTCCATTTGTTACCCCCTCCCAGCTTGAGAAAGAGCCATTAATGAGAACTCTATGACTATATTGTACATCCTTCTTAGTAATGACTTCCTGGGCAAGATGTTTATTAAACAACTGTAAATTTAGTATAATCTTGAGTGTTATATCAAATTGTCATTGGTGGATTTGACTTTCATTTTTATTTATGCATCCAGCTCCACGCTACAAGCAGAAATGCCTCTAATGGAGGCTTTGGTATTCTTTCTGTATTCCAAGCAAAACTTTGAAATGAATTTTTCTCTCTCTGAACTACAACTTCCAGAATCCATTAGCCAGCAAAGCTGAGGTGAACCTAGAATTGCTTTTTCCATAAGTACTTTTGTACATGTGTCACTGGAGATCATAAAAATATTGTGTTCCCAAGCTCCATTTATGGATGAGAAATCTGGAAAGTAAAGAAAGCTGACAGGAAGAAGAAAAGGATTCACTTGAAATATGGTGCTGGAGGAGAGCTTTGCGGATACCCTGGACTGACAGAAAGATGAACAAATGGGTCCTAGAGCAGATCAAACTTGAACTGCCACTGGAGGCAAAAATGATGAAGCTGAAAATGTCTTACTTTGGACACATCATGAGAAAACAAGGCTTTTTGGAAAAGGCAATAACTCTAGGAAAAGTGAAAAGCAGCATGATATGAGAAAGACCAAATATTAGATGGATTGACAATGTGAGGGGAGCCATAGGCTTCCATCTGCAAGAATAGAGCAGAGCTGTTGAGGAGATGGCATTTTGGAGATCTGTTATGTATGCATGTTCATTGTACTGTTAAGATAAGAATGTAACCACTCCAAATACAATGTATCTCAGCTGTAAAGGAACGCGAGCAAGCAGCCCATAGAGGGCAGATGAGAGCGTTCAGTCTCACATGGTTCACATTGCTCAATCACGGACAGCCGCGGGAAAACCTTCCCCGCATTATCAGGAGGAAAAAGAACTACTGAAGAGAGGCGTGCCTGGGCGAGGCCACGCCAGTAGCGACCAATTAGCTACCGTGCTGCAAGATTCAAACGTACAATGCTACTGTATATATTGAGATGTATCACCGCCATTACCTCATGCTCCACCGGATCATCATGCAATAAACCTGTGTTAAGCCAACCCTTCGGCTGTTCTGTTGTCTTTGATCCCATACACTAAACTGGCGACGAAGGTGGGATAATGGCTGCCCACGGGACCAAGACATGCGCCGGCTACGAGATCAAGAAGCCGGGAGACTTGGAGCTGTTTGAGATAGACTTCAATGGAGCGCTGGTGGAGCTCGAAGTCTCGGATGAGGACAAGAAGAGGGCCATCTTCGTCCGCATGCTCGGACACGAGACCAAGAGGACCTTGGTGGACCTGATCGCGCCGAGGAGGGTGAGCGACTTCAAAGCCAAAGAGCTCCTGGCGGTGCTGCACGCCCACCTCCGGCCCGCGATAGCGATGTTCCCCGCTCGGAGCGCGTTCTGGAGGTGAGTCCAAGCGCCCGGGGAATCGGTCGCCGAGTTCGCCGCGGCCCTGCGGCTGGCCGCCGGCCCATGCAAGTGGGAGACCCCAGAAGTCACCCTCCGGGACTGCCTGCTCTGCGGCCTGAGGGACACCGAGACTCAGCGCGCGCTGATGAAACAGGAGCCACCCCCCACGCTGCAACAAGTCCTAGACGCGGCACAGGCCGCGGAAGCCACGACGGCCGGGGTGCAAGAGCTCCAGGACTGGCGACCGAAAACCGCCAAGGCAGAGAGCTCCGTGCGCGCGGCCCGGCGAGTTTCGAACTCGTCGACGGAGAGCGACGACGACGAGGACATCCGGAAGGTCCAGAAGGAAGGCCGGCGCTGCGACGGCTGCGGCGCCGCCCGCGCCCGCGCCAAATGCCCGTTTCGCAAGGCTGAGTGCCACCACTGCGGCCGGCGCGGGCACAT
The DNA here is from genome assembly GCA_035047345.1 of Bradypodion ventrale. Classification (NCBI taxonomy): domain Eukaryota; kingdom Metazoa; phylum Chordata; class Lepidosauria; order Squamata; family Chamaeleonidae; genus Bradypodion; species Bradypodion ventrale. The sequence goes on along the minus strand of JAWDJE010000002.1, from coordinate 324,078,657 downwards.
CGCCAAGGTCTGCCGGAAACGGCGCAAGGCCAGGAGGAGTTCCCCAGACCACTCGGCGAGGCAGGACCACACCACGAGGCCCAAGGACGGCACCCGGACCACGAGGAAGCGGGACGGCGTAGGGCGCATCTCCGACGACAGCGAGGACGACGCTCCGGTTTTCAGCGTGTCCACGGAGCACCCCCGATACTTCGTCGAGGTAGTAATACAAGGGGCCCCTGTTAGGATGGAGGTGGACTCGGGTTCTTCATACTCTATCATCTTTCAGAGAGAGTTCCTGAAAATTGCCCCCCACGTGCGGCCTAAGCTCAAAGCATTGAGGTCCACACTGAAGGACGTGCAGGGGAACCGCATCCCAGTGTTGGGGGTTGGGAGGTTCCAGGTCCAATTTAAAAAACATGCTGCAACGCTCCCCCTAGTCGTCCTAAAGGGAGGTAACTGCAGTCTCCTCGGGACTCAATGGTTCCAGCCCCTGGGTTTGTTCATTGGGGGGGGGTGCACGCAGTTGGAGTACACGCCGTCGGGACTGATCCAATACAGGGCATGTGCGACGCGCACCCCGAGGTCTTCAAAAAGGGGCTCGGAAAATTCAAGGGCCCCCCAGTGACTTTTGACTTGGACCCTGAAATACGACCAATCAGGCTAAAACTGCGCAGAGTGCCTTTTGCACTAAAGGACAAAATAGAGGCGGAACTGGACAAATTGGTGGGTCAGGGGATTCTTGTGCCTGTAGATTCTGCGGAGTGGGAAACTCCAATTGTAACAGCGCTAAAGGCCAATGGGGAGGTCCGCATATGCGCTGATTACAAGTGCACCATCAATAAGGCGATTCGCCCTAATGCATATCCGGTGCCGGTAGTCAGCCACCTGCTGGGCAGGTTATACGGGGGGAGGTGTTTCGCTAAGCTTGACCTGGCACAAGCCTACCAGCAGCTCCCGGTGACCCCGGCCGCAGCTGCGGCACAAACCATAGTCACCCACAAAGGGGCGTTCCAGGTGACGCGCCTTCAGTTCGGCGTAAATTCGGCGCCCGGGATTTTCCAGTCACTCGTGGAACGCCTCCTAAAGGGATTAGAGGGGGTGTTACCCTACTTTGATGACGTACTGATAACAGGGGGGAGCCGGGCTGAATTGGCAAAGAGGTTGGGAAAGGTCCTAACAATATTCGAAAAGGCGGGGTTGAGGTTGCGGAAAGAGAAATGCGTCTTCTTCGCGACCGAGGTAGAGTTCCTAGGGTTCCGAGTAACTCCTGAGGGTATACGGCCGTCCCAATCAAAGGTGGACGCCATCAAAAAGGCCCCTCGCCCCACATCCAAGCCCGAGCTGCAGTCGTTCCTCGGACTGCTCAACTTCTACCACTCCTTCCTTCCGCGCAAGGCAGCCGTGGCAGAACCGCTACACAAGTTGTTAAAAAAGGACGTGGCATGGAAGTGGGGCGACGACCATGAGAGGGCATTTAACGACCTAAAACGACTCCTGGCATCCGATGCCGTACTGACCCACTTCAATCCCAAACGCCCGGTGGTCCTGATATGCGATGCATCCCCAGTGGGGGTGGGGGCGGTGTTATGCCACGTGTTAGAAAACGGGAGGGAGGCCCCAATAGCGTTCTACTCCAGGTCCCTGTCCCAAGCAGAGAGAAACTACGCCCAGACAGACAGGGAAGCGCTAGCGATCATTGCGGGAACCAAAAAATTTCATGATTTTGTGTATGGCCGTCCCTTCACCATAGTGACCGACCATAAGCCCTTGCTAGGCATTTTCACCGCAGATAAGCCCACGCCACAAATCCTGTCCCCGAGAATGCTCAGGTGGGCCATTTTTCTCAACGCGTATCAGCACGCATTGGTGTACCGGCCAGGGAAGGAGATCAGCCACACGGACGCCCTATCGAGGTCCCCCCTTCCCCAGGGTTACAACCACGTGGGCGAGGAAGAGCGAGACCACCAGGTCTTAATGATAGAGGTCCTAGACTCGCCCCCGGTAGTACCGGCCGACATCGCCAAAGCGACCGGCAAGGACAAAACGTTAGCGACAGTTAGCTCCTGGGTGCAGAAAGGGTGGCCGGTATCGTCCCCAGCAGCGGAATTCGACACATTTTTCAAGAAAAAAGTAGAGTTGTCCCTAGAGAGGGGTTGCCTTTTGTGGGGACAGCGGGTAGTGATCCCCACGTCTCTCCGGCCGAGCTTAAACTGCTGCATGTCAGCCACCCGGGGATCGTCCGTTCCAAAGCACTGGCCCGTAGTTACTTTTGGTGGCCCCAGCTAGACGCCGACATCGAGCACATGGTCGGCACTTGCGAAGCGTGCCAGAGCTCAAGGCCAGAAGAGGCTCGTTTGCCGCATAGAGAATGGGACGCAGCAAGGGGGCCCTGGTCCCGGGTACACGTAGATTTTGCTGGCCCGTTCAGAGGAGCGCTCTTCCTCCTTGTTGTGGATGCGTACTCCAAGTGGCTGGAAGTAATCCCAGTCTCGAGCACCTCCTCGGCCACAACAATTAAGCATCTACGGAGGGTCTTTTCCACGTTCGGTTTACCCGACACCCTCGTTAGCGACAACGCTAGTTGCTTCACGTCCACCGAGTTCAGGACGTTCATGGGTCTCAACGCCATTCGGCACGTCACCTCCGCCCCTTTCCACCCGGCCACCAACGGCCAAGTAGAGCGCCTCGTGCGCACCACAAAGGACGCGCTGCGGCGCATGGGTCCCGGAGATCTCGACTTACAAGTGTGCCAGTTCCTGCTAGGGTACAGGGTCACCCCATTGGCATCAGGGTACTCCCCCGCGGAGCTGTTAATGCGTAGGAAGCTGGCCACCGTAATCACCAGACTAGACCCCACTAGGGTAGAAGACAAAGGGCGGAACGTAGGGATAGAGCCCACCAAGAGTTTCAGCATAGGCACCCCCGTACACTGCAGGAACTACGCCAGCGCAGGGCCAGCCTGGGTGCCGGGCGTTGTAATAGAACAAACCGGCCCCGTCTCGTACCGCGTGGAAACCAACGCAGGCCTCCTGTGGAGGCGGCACGCGGATCAACTCAGGCGCAGAATCCCCGGAGAGCAGGACGAAGACGAAAATAGCCACGAATCAGCGTTGGGGTACTCCCCCACCCGCTCAGCCCAAGGGGGAGAAAAAGGGGGACATGGGTCCCCACCAAGGGGGGAGGAAAGGGAATCGATCCTCAGAGATGTTTTGCGGGAATTTGCGGCAGAAAGGAAGAGCCCCGATCTCACACATACCCCTCGGAAGTTTCCCCAAAACACAGATGCCCCAAGAAGTTTAGACCTTGATTTACAGTACCAGGGGGAGTTAGCGGAGTGGTCCCCCACCCGTCCTAGCGAAAAGAGGGGTTTCAGTTCAGCCCCTGGTACTTCCAGTCCCAGTAGCCCCTGTGAGTTAGAATGCAACATAGCGCCCATTTCCCGGAGACCCACACCCCCAAGACAGGAGGCGACGGCGAGTCCGCCCACCACAGTCTCAAGGTCCCCCGAGCGGATAGCAGAAGGTAGCAGAACCACAAGGGCATCCTCGTCGGTCCCCAGATTCGTAATGGGGGGTCCGCAGGGTCCGCAGGCAACAGGCAGGGGTTCACTTCCCAGCTGTTCATTCCATTCCCATCCCCCAGCACAAGGCAGGCACGGACGCCCCACAGAGCCACTAATGAATCCCCGTCTTCCGTTACAGGACAAGCACCCACGGAGCCAGGGATCACAGGCTCTCCTGTACTAGGTCAGGCGCAAGCACGCCCCAAGCGCACGTGCGGCAAGCCACAATGGTTGCGGGACTTCGTCCCATCCTAGGGGGGAGGGATGTTATGTATGCATGTTCATTGTACTGTTAAGATAAGAATGTAACCACTCCAAATACAATGTATCTCAGCTGTAAAGGAACGTGAGCAAGCAGCCCATAGAGGGCAGCTGCGAGCGTTCAGTCTCAGATGGTTCACATTGCTCAATCACGGACAGCCGCGGGAAAACCTTCCCCGCATTATCAGGAGGAAAAAGAACTACTGAAGAGAGGCGTGCCTGGGCGAGGCCACGCCAGTAGCGACCAATGAGCTACCGTGCTGCAAGATTCAAACGTACAATGCTACTGTATATATTGAGATGTATCACCGCCATTACCTCATGCTCCACCGGATCATCATGCAATAAACCTGTGTTAAGCCAACCCTTCGGCTGTTCTGTTGTCTTTGGTCCCATACACTAAAAGATCTCTCGCTCATAGGGTCACCATAGGTCAGAGACAACTTGACAGCACATAACAGCAACACAAAAAGTGTTGCCCTGACTGACGACATCATCAGCTTTCACCACAGGACTTACACAAATAGCTGGCAAACAGTGGTGGGCATCAGCAGGTTCACACCAGTTCGCCAGAACTGGTAGCAGAAATTCTGGCTGGCCGTGCCCATCCAAGTTTTGAAATAAAGTAGTCCTAATTGGGGTGCAACGCAGGGCTTTCCCCCTGGCCACGCCCACCATACCACACCTACAGTGTGGAAGTAAATTCACCACTGCTGGCAAACCTTTCTCTAATGGGATCAGGAGAAATAGTCTAATAAATATCAGCAGAAGTGAAGTCTGAAACCTAGGTTGTAGGCCCTGTTTTGAAACTTGTTTAAACTAAGGAGTCTGGCCCGGGGTGTGCTGGGTACCTTGGGAGGACGGTGGTCAGGGAGTGGTGGGGGCGCCTATTGGGGGGTGGGGGTGGAGAAATCTTGTGCCCAGGTGAATTATGTCACCCGGTGACATAATTCTGCCTGCCTCTGGGGGTGCCAGTCACTGGGGCACACCGGGATGAGTCCCTGTATCCCTGTGGGGTAGCACACCACTGGTCTGGCCTGCATTTCTGGATGTGAGTTTTGTAACTTATATGTTTCTTCTGCACTACCTGCAGCTCTGCAGTGCCTAGCCTGATGGAAACTGATGTGGGGTTGAAAACTAGTTTATGTTTGTGATTTTTCCTTTGTCTACTAAAGGTATTACCCACACTTGTCTTCAGAATAAGCCTACTGTGAACCTAAGGATCCATTTCATAATATTCATAAGCAAACACACGTAGGCAGGCAAACAATCATTCATGCATACACATACTGTACAGAGAACCAAGTAGGCAAACATTAGCTGAGAACTGCCTCAATGTTACCCTGTTTGTCTCCTCAACAACTCAAGTGAAGAGCTGAAAAACATCCCCCTTCCCTTAATGAGAAATGTTCCTATCTGCTGCTGTTCCTCTCTGTGTCTGGGGAACTGGGCAAACCCTTCAGAGCTGGGCAATTGACTTGTTCCTTCACATTCATTTTCTTTTTATTACTCTCCCCTACCTCAAAACACAATTAAGCAGTGTGTGATCAGACTGAAAGCTCAGAAAAAGGAAACCTCCATCCTTGGTAAGGGAGCAGCCATGAGGGAACTGGGAACAGCGTGAGCTACACTTTGCTCTTATGGACCAAAAAATACATCCCAAACTCAATGTTTCAGGTTGTATATTTCTCCATTCTGCCAGATAGATCTAAATCAGGAATTCTCAACCTTTTAAAGCCGGGGGACGGGTCACACTCCCTCAGGCAGCTTCAGGGGTCGGACGGCTATTTTGCATTTACTCCACCACATGGCACTTCCTGGTGTGGTGCGGGCGGTGAGGTGGGCACATGAAATGGTGCCATGGGCCATATCTGGTCCACAGGCCACAAGTTGAGAATTCCTGATATAGATTTAGCATAGGAAACTGAGCCAGTAGATGTAGCAACAATTCCCATTTGAAGTTCAGATGTTTGCTCAGCCCATAGATTCTTGCAAGTGAACAGAAGAGTAAAAGACACATAATGGCTGAAATCCAGTAGTAAGTCAGAACTAGAGTAGACCCATTCAATCAGCAAGGATTTATACATTAGTTTTTCCACAATTCCCAATGACTTACTTTAGTTGTGACTTACTACTGGACATTAGTCCATATGTAGAATCTCCAGCAAGGTTTATGATTGAAAAAGTAGAGTAGAAGTACAGGGTGGCCTTTAAGTACCTATTGCAGGGCTTCTCAACCTATGGCCCATGGGCCAGATCTGGCCCCAATGCAGTTTCATGTGGCCTGCCACTTTTGCTCCCGCTGCTGCCACTGGAAGCTGTGCCATGTGTGGTTCCTTTTTAATGTAAACAGCATTGTACATGGCACAGTGGTGGCAGTGGGGGTGGAAGCTAGGATGGCGGTCTACATGAAATGATGTTGCGGGGAAGAACCGTTGGGCTTCTGTCCTTGTTTCACTCAATTCCCCCATCCTGGGACCCCAGCCCCAAGGATAACCTCCAGCCCCACAAGGAAGGACTAGCCTCTTTAAAAGCACCCTTTCATTTTTAGTGTCAGTCAGGGAGAGGATAGGGGGTCCGAAGACTCCATTGATGATTGGCGGCTCCCTACCTCCTTCAAGGGAGAAACAAAATGGCCACCCCTTTGAAGATGTTGGGACAAAATGGCTACCTCCAAATAGCCAACCCCATTGTGTAGATAGGACAAAATGGCCATCCGACCCGCTCAGCTGTATGAGGGAGTGTGGCCCAGCCCATGGCTTGAAAAGGTTGAGAATCCCTGCCCTATTGAATCTTCCTCTAAATTTGCCACTTATTGTACCCAGGGTGCCACCTATGTTCGTGTGCTCATGTACCCACATACTTGAAACAATACACTCTTCAAGTATAAATGGGCTTAAATCGGCCATATTTCTCTGGAAAAAAATGAAAATATAATAATACATATGGACGGGTAGGGACTTACAGGCCACCCTGTATATATGAGCTGAGAATACTGGTTTATTGTGTATTGTTAATGTTTATTAATTTATTTATGGATGTCATCTAGGTAGGTATTTTATTTTTGTCATGTGACTTTAGTTAGTTGGAAATGTATTGATTGATGTAATTTGTTTTCTATCTATGATTTTTGTTTATTTAATGTTCTGAGCCACCAGAGTGGTACTTGCACCAAGTGGGTGAAATACGACTCCAAGCCAGCCAACCAACTAGCCAACCAACCAACATAGGACCATAGCTGGGCAGGTTATACATATTGTGTTGTTGTTGAATACACATCATAAAAAATGTGTTGCATTGTAGAATGCATGTATATTCTACTTCATTCTATTAAAATGTTTCAACCTTTTTATGGATTTCTAAATCACAACCCAGGTTAACCTGAAATTCCAGGTCCCCAAGAGTCGCAATGCTGTCCAAATCAGTGCAGTACATATTAGAACATTCTCTGAATCACTATAACTGGGACTAAATGGAATGTTGTGGTCTGTGAATACTGAGCAGAAGTAGAAAAACTTGTTGTGATGTGCTGTCAAGTCATCTCTGACCTTAGGACGAATGAGCGATCTCCAAAATGTTCTGTCCTCAACAGCACCCCTCAGGTCTTATAGACTCAAGTCTGTGGTTTTCTTCACAGAGTCAATCCAGCTTGACTATATATTTGGTCGATTTATAGGCCGCCTTTCTCGCCTCGGTGACCCAAGGCGGCTCACATCAATTAAAACATATTTTTTAAAACAAACATAATACAGTATAATGACAGCTATAAAACACTTTCACATTAAATATATCAATACATAAATGAATTTATTTACAACAGTCAATTCTTATTGTAAGATTATCTGTTGTACTTCTGAGAAGTTGCATCAAGGTCATATCTTAACATCCCCAGTTCCAGGTAACACACTGGTCACACTTATCTGGCGGTGGTGTGTGAGGCGAAGATGTTAAGATTTGTCTCCAGGTATACTCCAAATCCAATGTGCCAGGAAATCGCTTGTTTGATGGCAAGAGTTCAAATTTATTTTAATGGTGTGTTGTGATACACAATCGGTAAATTTTAAAAATCTGGGACTTTAACATGATTTTTATTGAAGTGGTCGGGAAAATTTTTCTGACCTTGAATCCAGGACAATCTTGGTATTCTGGGACGTATGGTAACCCTATCCATAGACAATTTTGTGTCCATTCTATTCCTGTACAATCCCCACCTTTTCCTTCTTTGCAGTCTCCTAAATCTATTCAAATGAGTGTCAGAATTTGTTAGGACTAGTTTCAATTTTTTTTTTTTTAAAAAAGGGTCTACTGGACCTGAGAATCTATTATGAACACAAAGACAAAGTGTTCTTGGTGTTCAAAGGTGTTATCATAGACAAGCAAATAAATACTGGAGTTAAACCAAAGGCCTTTCTTCACTTGGCCAGCTCTATGCAAATCAATAAACACAATGGGAAAAATCTCCCACACAGCAATACCATCTGTATTGCTCTTCAATAAAATATGTGCAATGTGCTCCAAACTTTTGGTAGTTCAAAAAAAAAAAAAAGGAAAGCCCATAATAACTTTGAAAACTTGTAATGGCTTTCCTGACAGAGAATAAAGAACTTGGTGGCTTCTTAGTAACTTCCATTTAATTGAGGGCTTTATTCGGGACAGTTTAGCAGCCTTGGATCCTGGAGGGTTGAATTAAAATGCTTTATGTCCTTTGAGGGCCCTCTTGGCTTTGCACCTTTTATTCTGAATGAATAGCTTACCATTATACATACCTCAGACAACCATACCCAATGAGGGCATCTCACTACAAGGAAATACTGTATCCCATTTAGCAGTCTACTGTTAAGTATGGCCATACCCAAGGCCAAATTATCGATTCAACAAACACTGTGGCTGCCCCAGGCACAAAGTTTTGGAAAGCCCAGAGATAACAAGCAGGACTGAAAGGCTTCTGAAAGGCAGTGGCAGCCTTCAGATATGAGCCGTGGTGGCGCACTGGATAAACTGCTGTATGGCAGTCAAAACTGCTGCTGCTGTTATAAATTCAATCCTGATGGGACTCAAAGTTGACTCAGGCTTCCAAGGTCGCTAAAATGAGTACACAGTACACTGGGGTAAAATGCTAATTGCCTTGCGAAGTGCCCGGAGTGCACTAAGCATTATGAGGTGGCATGCAAGTGTCATTTTTATTGTTATGGTTGCTCCTTTTCCTCCTTCCATAGCACTAAGCTAGATATGAGTATATAGTACATCCATTTTTTGCACCTGAAGGCATACAGACTATGTACGGAGGGTGTGGGGGGTGGGGGGAGATTTAAAAATTTGCACAACTGTATAATTTTATCTTTTAGCTAAATGTGAATGTATCTCTTTTCATGTTTTAAAAGTTTGTAAACCACCTTGAAGGGACTGTGGTAGCTTAAGGGTTAAAACGCTGAACTTGATAACTAGAAGGCCGGCAGGTCAGCAGTTTAAGACCCAAGTACTGCACAATGGAGCATAGCTGTCAAGTATCCCTTATTGGCCGGGAAAACCCCTTATTTAACCCTCTTTCCTGCCGTCATCCCTTATTAATTAGACTGCAATGCCCTATTGCCACCATTGGAGGGCAGCACAGGATAAGCATTGCTGTCAAGTATCCTGTATTTGCCGGGAAATTTCCCTTATTTCCAAATCCAAAACTTGACAGGTATGCAATGGAGTGAGTTCCCATCTTTGTCCCAGCTCCTGCCAACCTAGCAGTTCAGAAGCAAGAAATTGCAAGTAGATAAATATGTACCACTTTGGTGGGAAGGTAACAGTGTTCTGTGCACTCTGGTGTCTAGTCAAGCCTGCCACATGTCCATGAAAACGTCTGCAGACACAGACAGCACTGGCTCTTTGGCTATCAACAGAGATGAGCAAGGGCAACCTTTACCTTTCTTGCAACAATGCACTGTTTCTGGAGGAAATCTATCTCGGAAATCTATCTCTCTTCCATTATTGAGAGACTTGTAGCTAAACTCAAAGTGAACAGGAAGGCCTGAATGAGGTGGCAGATCATATCATGGTATCTGCTTCTTCAGAAGTGCCAGGCCTTTGACCCAGCTAACCCTGACTCCATAGCACTAATGCGTATATATAAAACATAATGTAAGTAGGAACCCCTGTTTTTCAAATGGTTGCATTCTTGTAAAGAATGCTGGGGGAAAATCTTCATTCCATATGGTGCTCCACATTCTGTTCTTTGGAAAGAAACACTGGTATTTCTTAATTACTTTCTATTCTAAATCAGAAGAGATCCTGTTGAAACGTCCATCACATCAATGAAGCTATGAACCAGATATGTCAAAGTAAAAACATTATATCACATTACATGATGAAACGTTTCAGAAATGACACGGTTTACTAGAGTTTTCTTCTTAAATAGGGAGCCTTCAATTGTTTCTGGTTTTGTTCTTATTGCTCTTCCAGCTTGAGAAACATGAACAAATTCAAACCCTATAAAGAGTAACAGAATGGCGATTCAGTAGCTGGGATACTTCAATTCTCCCTGATCTTTAAATTATTATAGACATAACATATTTTAATGAAATAAATTTTGATGAAAGAACAGCATGCAACATTTTAGCCACTGTTTCAAGCGTCAACAAGGTAAGAATACATTTTTTTTAAACAGACCTGAGATTTAAACGTTTGTTATCAGTCTTTTCTATTATGGCAAGTAACAAGCAAGACAAAACACAACACAACCAAAAGTGTCCAGAAGACCAGGATGTACCCGATTGTGCTTTCTCCTGGACTGTGATTGTGTTCTCTCATTCTACGTCCAAACTTGGTATGTTGCCTTCTGGAATAACGTAAGAGTTGGAATAGGAGCAGGAAAGAAAGACATGGAAATAACATTACATGTTGCCTTTGTACACTCTTGTTCTTATCTTCCTAGTGAGCTTTGCAACAGTGTAGAGCAGGGGTTCTCAACCTACGGCCCGTGGGCCAGATCCAGCCCATGGGATGCAATCATCCGGGCCATGGGCAGAATTGCCACCATCGCCGGAAGTTCTCCCCACTGCCGAAAGTGCCAAAATGAGGCAAAAGTGCAGCATTTCCCCCCCAAAAATAGCACGCAAATATTTTGCCCATGATCCCTCCTCCAAGGGAAGTAGCAGGGTGGAAAAAACACCCAGAAATGCAGTGCAAATGCACGTTTCACCACTGCCGCTGTTGGGAGGAACCACATGACCAGCCTGCTCAGCTGTCTGAGGGGGCGTGGCCAGACCCCTGGTGGGAAAAGGTTGAGAACCCCTGGTGTAGAGAATACAGTGTTCCAACTGAGCAACCTAATAGCTGACTATTTTCTTGAGTGTCACATGAATAGGGTTGCCATACATCATGGAAAACTGGGAATTTCCTGGGTTGTAACTGTCCCGCCCAGTTAAAAAAAAACATTGAAAATTCCCGGTTTTCAAACCAAGGGGTGTGCTTGGTTTGAAGGGGGAAAAAATCATGCCTTTTTCTTTCCGCCTTAGAGCAGTGCCTCTATTGAAGCACCAGCAAGTGGCGTCTGTAGCAGCAGCTGCAGTCACGGCAGCGGAATACTGCAGGACGGAATGAGCTTCCATCTTTGTCCCATCTTTGGCTCCTGCCAACCTAGCAGTTCAAAAGCAAGAAATTGCAATTAGATAAATAGGGGCCACTTTGGTGGGAAGGTAACAGCATTCTGTGCACTCCGGTGTCTAGTCATGCCTGCCACATGACCACGGAAATGTCTGGCTTTGAAACAGAGATGAGCACTGAACTCTAGAGTCGGATATGACTGGTTTTTGAGCAAGGGCAACCTTTACTTCTGTCCTGGTTTTGTGGGAGGTAATTATAACAACTCTACACATGAAGCCTGATTCTTAGCACCTTTTGGTCCTTTCTTCTTCATGAGTTGAGATGAAAACTCTTGTGTTAGAAAATGTGCAGTGCTCCTTCACTTTTGAACCTCTTAAACCCACTCTGCTGGTCCTGGAGGATCCTGAAATGAAATAGGGAAGGAAGCAAGTGATGTGTTTGGTTCCTCACATCTACAGTGGAACCTCATTCCCAAGTGTTGGTCTTGGGATAGTTTCATAGTTTTCTGACTTGTATTAAACTTCATAGGTGTCTGGGATGATGATCGGGTAGGCTGTCTTTGCAGGAGTGCCACCTGGTTCTGACAATAGTCCAAGAGGGTGATTGTGGAGCATTAGAGTAATTGTGGATATGTACCCAAGGCAGAAATTGAGCAAGAGAGACTGTAGGTGTCAGCATTTTAAGTCATAAGCACAATTTTGGCACCAGTCTTCCACACAGCTGAATAAATTTTTCATGCACTAACATTACATCGCTGGGCACTGGATCCAGTTTGGTGCTGCAGTGCTGAGAGAATCAGTATTGTTTCTTGCTGATGAAAACACAAGTTGTGCCAAAGCACAGGGATATGAAATCCCACTTTGTCACTAGCAGCATCAGCCATAAGATAAGGACAATGACTGTCAAGTAGAATTACTTTGTCACCAAGTAGCTTTTATTTCTGGATCTGGTTGCAGGGTCGAGTTTTAGTATGAGATTTTATAAGTTCAGGAAACCTCAGAAGCCAGGTTTCAACGCTGTTTCTCTTCTGTTGAAATGAAGCTTGTTAACAGAATCAGAATCTAGAGTGGCAGAAGGCTGGATGAGCAGAAGGACGGATGGATGGAATGATGGGCGGAAGGATGGACAGAAGGAATTCTTGTTTCACTAGCCCAGTGTGCTAACACAGGTGGGAGCTGGAGACATGTAATGGAGCAGGTCTAAGGTTTGGAAAGATTTTCAAATTTTAAGAAGCGTGTCTCCTGTAGAAAATATCTTATTGCCACCATACAAATCCGGCTTTATGGGCACATGAAAGAGGACAGTGTCATTAACTGCTTCCATGTTCTGGAGCTGCAAAAAACATTTTTTAAAAATTAGGCCAATTTCATCTATAAGATGGTGTACGATGAAAGATGGCTTAATTGGCTGGATACTGGCTGCATCTTTTATTTTTCTACTTTGAATTTTGTTTGATTTGATTTGTTTTAATATTTGACTTGATTTCACCTGAAGCCTTGAAGTTACAGCAGCCAGTTAATCCCAGTGATTAGAAAGTGCTGACTCTTTGGCTTTAAACAGAGATGAGCACTGCACCTTAGAGACGGATATGACTGGCTTTCAAGCAAAGGAGACCTTTACCTATATCACATCACATCAAAATATGCCTCAGAACTGTGATGTGAATGTGCCAGACCTGGCATTCACAACCTACAGCCCGTGGGCCAGACCCAACCCCCGACACCAATTCATCCGGCCACTGGTGCCCTTGATGCTCCCGGTAGCGGAAGCAAAATGCATTCTGCGCATGTGTGGCACATGTTTTAGTTCTGCTTCTGGGTGGGAGGTACCACCCAGGTGGTGTGGTCAGGCCCATGGCCTGAAAACATTGAGAATTGCTGTGCCACATCATAAATATAAATAATACTTGATTTCATCATGGTTTGATTTTTAATCTGTTTTTATTATTAGCTGTCTTGAGTGTCACATCTGATGAAAAGTTGGGATATAAAACAAACAAACAAATGAATAAAACTACTGGGTACCAGCATCAAATGTTCAGTTACAGGTACAACCAATGTAGCCTAGGATTTCAGCTCTTAGGGAGGCTCTTTGATAAGGAAAGACATTGACCTTGGCGATAGAAGTACGTGATTTGTAATTAGATATGGGTGCTTAAATATGTAGATACTCTATGAGGTATAATGGAAACAGCAACAGATTAGAACTCAGGAGACCCTTTATTTAAATCCCTGCTCATCCTCTCTGTGAGTGTGGAAATGGGAAAACCATTCCTTAAATATGTGATTTTTTTAAAATAGTAGCCATGTTAGTTTGTGTTTCAAGCATATCAGAGTAAACAAAACAAAACAAAACAAAAACATTGTAGTACTTTAAAGACTAACTGCTGTATTTTAATGTTAGACAAAGTGGACTTGAGCCACGAAAGCTAACATTAAAATACAGAAACAGTTAGTCTTCAAAATGCTACAATGTTTTTGTTTTGTTTTGTTTGCGCTCTGATATGCTTAAATATGTGACTTACCTTGAAAGCCCTAAGTTGGCTGCAAGTCAATTCTGACTAGATGGCACATAAAAGCAATGAATCCTCAAACTAGAAGTCCTGGAATTGGCTTTGAGAAACCAAAATGGCTTTTGTTTTGTTTTTCTTAAAGAGTAATTCCCATTTCATATGAAAATGATCTGTTTCAAGGGTGGGTGGGTTTGGGTTGTCAACTATTGATCTGTCTTCAGATCCCAGTCTCAGGGTACTTAATTATATTCTATAGATAACTTTTACAGCAGCAATTATAGTAATTATACTTACCGGTACAGTGGACCCTCGAATAACGACATTACTTGATTCCCCAAGTAGCATCGGCATTCGAATAACGTTGTTATTAGAATAACGACAAAAAAGTCCTTATTCGAATAACGACGTTATTCGAATAACGATGGTAAAAATACTGTCATTATTCAAATAACGATTTTTTTTGTTATTCAAATAATTACATTGGGAATGTCATAACGTCGTTAATCAAAAATGAGGCTATTCGAACGCTTCGTTAATCGAGGGTCCACTGTAGACCTGTACACTGCCCCAGTGCACTCTCGGGGCAGTTCACAAGGCCTCTTATTATCTATCTATCTATCTATCTATCTATCTATCTATCTATCTATCTATCTATCTATCTATCTATTTGGCTTTATATCCCGCCATCTTACCCTAGGGCAACTCAGGGTGGCAGCAACTCAGGGCGATTTGCAAAGCCTTTTATCCTCAACATGCTGGGTACTCATTTCCCAGATCTTGGAAAGATGGAAGGATGAGTCAACTTTGATCCCAGTCAGAATCAACCTCACAATGTGAACAGAGTTTTTACTGCAGTGCAGCAGTTTTAAGAGCTGAGCAAAAATTACCCTATTGACATAATAGCCTTATGAACAGGCTATAAAACTGAAATCCTCCGTATTGTTGATTATGAAGCACAGGGGGCAAGATTTACACACTGCATTGCAGGCGCACCCCCCCAATAACGGACACAGACAACATTGAAAGTGGATAACAGCATAGGGCCACATTTATTGATTCAATGCCCTAGTCCGAATTATAAATTTGTATTGGTAAAACGACCAATCATAATTCCTAAGGCAAGCAGGCCGAAGTAACACTGGTAAGGTACCACCCCAAAATTGCCAACGGCAATTGGTTACAATGTATCAATTTGTATCAATTTGTTTGTTGACAACAAACAAATTGTTGACCGTAGTCAATAACTAACTCATGACCCCACCCTCTGACGCGTATCCGTGAAATCACAGGGGTGATGCATGCTGGTTAGCAATCGTCATCACCCCATCGCCTGATTCGTCGTTGACCGGACAACGTTTAACTAATTTATTCCTGTCTAGTGTTGTCCAGTCAATTGCGAACCTGCCGGATACTTGTGGGTCATACTGTTTACCTTACCAGTGCTACCCGCCAATGTGACCAAAGTCAACATTAGGAACACAGAAAGACCCCTATATCAAACCATAGCAACAGTGTGGGATGGGCAAAAAAGCCAGGACCCGGAAGCCAATATGGGTCCCGGCCAAAAATTCCCACCCGGCCCCGAAGCGACCAAAATATCACACTGTTAACTAGGGAGGGGGTGGAGGGGAAAAGACTTCTCCGCTCCGTCGCTGAGGTAAAATGGCAGCTCGGCTGCCTCGTGGCCACCCCTTTTATAAGGGAGCTGGCCACGCCCCTAACTACCCGGATTCTCTGTCCTGTGGGGGGGGGGCCCGCAAAGGGCGCGGCGGCCATTTTGGCGCCGCGCTTGCATTGCAGGCGCACCCCCCCAATAACGGACACAGACAACATTGAAAGTGGATAACAGCATAGGGCCACATTTATTGATTCAATGCCCTAGTCCGAATTATAAATTTGTATTGGTAAAACGACCAATCATAATTCCTAAGGCAAGCAGGCCGAAGTAACACTGGTAAGGTACCACCCCAAAATTGCCAACGGCAATTGGTTACAATGTATCAATTTGTATCAATTTGTTTGTTGACAACAAACAAATTGTTGACCGTAGTCAATAACTAACTCATGACCCCACCCTCTGACGCGTATCCGTGAAATCACAGGGGTGATGCATGCTGGTTAGCAATCGTCATCACCCCATCGCCTGATTCGTCGTTGACCGGACAACGTTTAACTAATTTATTCCTGTCTAGTGTTGTCCAGTCAATTGCGAACCTGCCGGATACTTGTGGGTCATACTGTTTACCTTACCAGTGCTACCCGCCACACGGAGGGGCTTCAAAGAAGACCTGACGCCCCCACCCAGACCGTCAGCTCGGTCAACAGGCCTGCTCGCCAATCACCTAACAGGAGGTCCATACCTCCTCGCGACAGATGGACCCCATCCCCTGCGTACAAGTCATAATTTTGTAGACTGATATCGGGGTGATGACTGACCCGTCCCCAAGCCCTGTCAGCAAGAAACCGCGCCACCGCCCCGTTGACCGTGCGCCTAGCGCGGTCAAGGGCCAGGAGGTGAACGCCCCCTCTATAGAAAGGCGCGGGATAATGTCCACCAAACTAGGGTTGTGGCAGGCCAGACATAATGCAAGTAGGCGAGGTCCTCGCAAATCGCATGCTTGAGCGATAAGCCGGTGACCTGGCACAAATCATTGCCCCCAAGGTAGATGATGAGAATGTCAGGCGGGTCAGCACTCAGGCCAGAAAAGGGAAAGGCCGCAGCCCCCGCCATAACATCCCAGGCTTACCATGCCATGCGAGACTGGCGTGTTCACCCAGTCCCAGTCGGGGTCCACTCTGTCGCCGCAGCGTAACGCGCTGCCCTGTGCACATAGCTGTGGCCCACCAGCCATACTGTCACCGGTGTAATACGACACCCAGGGTCTGCAAGAAAATTGAGAAAAAAGGCGGTAAGGTGACTGGATTGGTACTCATGGCAGGAGTGGGCGCACATAAAACTGAAAACATTGCGAGCCCCACCTCCCCATGCTGCGTATGTCAGCCCCAGAGTACCCAAAAGCAGCTGCTGTAGCGGCTGCACCAATACGGAATGAATGTGTGCCATAACGGGCACCTGGTAGGCCCACCCTGGTGAGGGCTCTGGCTGTCACCTTCCAAAACTGAAATTTAGTAAGGGGAGACCCATCTTGGTGACAGAAAAACGGGCCGTGGTGCCTGCCACGCAGTGCCAGGAATTCCTGTAGGGCACCAACCGGACAGATGTCTGCCAAAGAACACCGTAGCAGTCTTACACCACTGCCTACGCCATGCTGATCTGTCTTAGAGGAACGTATCCTCAACTGGGCCCAGTCTTTGGCAATATAGACATCCTCGAGTTCCAGTGCCCTACACTTGCATCCGCCTTATACAGCATCTCAAGCTCGCTGTCGCGGAGCGCTCCAAAAAGGCCACCGTTGTAGCCGCATGAAGTGGGCTGCCTCATTTCAAAACAGAGGCCAGGCCAGCCCCGGGCCAATTGGGTAAAAACCCTGGGAAAATCTTGCATCCGCCTTACTCAGCATCTCAAGCTCGCCGACGCGGAGGGCTCCAAAAAGGCCACCGTTGTAGCCGCATAAAGTGGGCTGCCTCATTTCTTAAAACTGAGGCCAGGCCAGCCCCGGGCCACTTGGGTAAAAACCCTGGGAAAATCTTGCATCCGCCTTACTCAGCATCTCAAGCTCGCCGACGCGGAGGGCTCCAAAAAGGCCACCGTTGTAGCCGCATGAAGTGGGCTGCCTCATTTCAAAACAGAGGCCAGGCCAGCCCCGGGCCACTTGGGTAAAAACCCTGGGAAACTCTTGCATCCGCCTTACTCAGCATCTCAAGCTCGCCGACGCGGAGGACTCCAAAAAGGCCACCGTTGTAGCCGCATGAAGTGGGCTGCCTCATCTTATCAAAACAGAGGCCAGGCCAGCCCCGGGCCAACTGGGTCAAAAAACCCCCTGGGTAAATGGGGTGGCGGTCGCCCGGGAAACGCCCGGGCACGCGCACCCACCCCTCCCAACATGTCTCACCCGGAAGTCATTGGTGCTGTCCACACGACCTCCCACCTTGGCCATAAAAGCCAACCCGACAGCTGAGATGCTATGGTGCGTGGTGCAAGGCCCTGGGGATACAGGTAAATCGTGAACCGCAGAACATGGGCTATTGGAAAAGGCCAGGTTCCTGGCAGTCAGAATCGGGTACATAATACTCTAAAGGAACTAAATGCGTGGTGATACGCCTTACTCATGCATGGCGCTAGTGACAGGCCAATCGCCCGGTTCACCTCTCCTTGCCAACGGTCCATCTCACATCCGGGAGTGGCGAGGGAAATTCCTCCGCATCCGGGGGCCGAGGCACGGAACCGGGAGATCTGCAGGCGGGACAAAGCAGCAGCAATATCATTATCAACCCTTGGGACATGCCTGGCCCTGAAGGGAACGTTGAGTCACAGGTTGCATAACACAAACCAACTAACTAGCTCCATAACCCCGGGCGATTTGGAATCCTGTGCAGTGACGATGCGGAACAGCCGCGTTGCCATGCCCAAGTAGCACAACCGAGTTGGCCCACCTCTTGCCCCATAGCATCAAAGCACCCAGGATAGGGAAACATTCCAGATACGTGAGACCATGCAGGCAACCCTTTGCCTGCCCAGGATGGTGGCCACCCACCATAGGCCCACTTCCAATTGAAGTACATCCCAGAAACCCAGGAATCATGAGGCATCGGACCGCATCTGAAAGCAAGGGGGAGCCAGGAAATCAGACCCCAAAATGACACCCCGTTGAACTACCTCTGAATCTATGGCCAGACAAGCACGTATGCCCCGATACCCTGGGTAAATCTGAGCCTGTGATGGGGCCTGGATAATCCCGCCATGGCGTCGCACAAGCGCAGAGCAAATGCCCTGCCCGGTGCGACGCCCTGCCAGCGAAACTGGGGTGACCATGTAGTACCAGAAGTTACCTCAGTGATGCCATGCGCCCGGCCAGCAAGACCGAGACAAGGGCCACTAGCCTTGACACCTTATCCTGCTGCAACCTAGAATCCTGCGCTATCGTGTTACTCTCCACCCCAGGAATACTAGCTGTGGAGATGGGCCCTCGGTCTTTTCGGGCGCTAAAGGGACACCAAGTTCCTCCATTAGCGTCTGAAATGTGATGAGGAGACGTGGGTACGTGTCCCAGCCCCGTTCAGCCCCGAATAAAACCATCCAGGGAATGGGCTACAGACCGGGACCTTGACCTGCGGACAAAAGCGCAATCTAGGAAAATGGTGAAACGCTCGAATACCGAGCCCCAAAGGAATAGCCAAAAGGCATGGCATCATTGAACAATATGCTCCCCAGGACGGGGGTGCGGGACAATGCCAACGACCCTGCCCGCATAGACCCTTTCGTCAAAGCTGGCAGCAGCCACCTCCTCCCTCCCCTTAAGGGATAAAAGATTGGGGGCATCCTGAGGGGACCTATTACCCATGAAAGGGATCCGGAACCCCTGTCTAGAACCCTGAAGGATACCCGCATCCTCACCCTTCAGGCACCATGTGAGCCAACGCTCCAACATGTCCACCTTAAATGGGGAGGGAGCCCTTCGGTGAACTAGATCCATCTGTGGCAGTCTTGCCAGCCCCCTGTCTGCCCCACCCTCTGCCCCGCATCCTTCTAGGCCTGGGACAGGCAGAGGCCGCATGGGGCCCAACACAGGTGGGACACTCCTGTCTGTATTTGCAAGTCTTCCCCTTAGAGGAGCCATTGGACAAAAAGTCTAGCACAGCCGGCGGGCTGGAACCCCCCGCCCCGCCCCCTGGCAGGTGACCTGTGCTGGGGCCGCCCGCTGAACCGCATGCCCACAATGGTATATCTCCCCGGGTGCAGGGCGCGTGGGCGTCACGTACAAAAGCCACAGCCTCTGGCCTGGCTCATCCTGCCTAATCTCGGGGTGCGGGGAAATTCGCCTACGGCATCCCTCGTCACAAGCCAACCACGCTGGGCCCGGAAAGTAAATCATCGCCCGGTAGGCGTTGTCCAAATACTGGACCATCGGAATTGCCAAATCCGGCCATGCCCTAAGGTACACCGCCATGCATACGATGCAGGCCGGCAACCATTTGGCCCACATACTTGGTGGCTTGCGACAACGTGCCTGCCACTATCCTTCTCATTCTGCCCCTCCCTCTCTCCTTGGTGGGCACACTGTTTAGGAATGAGAAGATATCCACGTACTCCCCCCGCCAAATTTACTCTCTGGCGGCCTGTGCCAAGTGGTCACTCATCGGTATGGAATAGGGGCTTGGACCAACCCGGCCACCCAAAACATTCCCCTAAGGGTAGGGAACACCCCCCACCACGGGGCCCTGGGTGTTAGCTGTCATCGCCGGGTGAGGCGTCAGCGGGTGCACCGCCGCACCACCCGCGCGAGGCCAAAGCGATTGGAAAGCCCCCCCCCATATTGGGAATGTGTGTGGATGTACTCGCTTACACCGTATACTCACATGCTGCACCCCCGCGGGCTGCCCCCACCGGGGGTTCCGGCCCACTGGGGGCGTCGGAGCTCACGACCGACGTAGAGCTCATCCCCGGAGAACCTGCACCTGGCCGCTGGCTGGGGAGCTGCGAGGCAGTGGCCGAAACCGCGCCACGCGCCTGCAGCAGCTCAACCCTCCCCGTCGGCTGTTGTCCTCCTGAAGACAGCGCCTCAAAAGGAACCCCAAAGGAGGGGGGGGCCCCCGCCTGACTTCCACGTTAACCTGGGGCGAAGGGCCGGCTGGCCCGCCTGGTCCCTGCGTGGGTACAGGCCCCTGTACCCAGGACCCGAAAGCAGGTGGAGGAGCGGTGTCCACCGCTCGCGGGCCGCGGGCCGGAACCCCTTCCGCGCCCGCACTCTGGTTGCCCACTCCGGGCGAAGGGGCAATAGACCCCATTCCGCCGGCCCCGGCAGGGGCGAGCAAAGGCGGCAGCTGAGGAGGCAGCACCGCGGTCCTCCGACCTGGGTTGCGCCTCCTAACCGCGCGAGCTGCACTCGGAGCTGCCTTCTTCTTCGAAGGCATTTCCACCGAAGCAAAGGGAAGCCGGCAAGGCAGAATCGCTACCCAAAAGGCTTCCCGGTAGGCTCAAGAGCGACGGAGACACAGGGGAAAAGACTTCTCCGCTCCGTCGCTGAGGTAAAATGGCAGCTCGGCTGCCTCGTGGCCACCCCTTTTATAAGGGAGCTGGCCACGCCCCTAACTACCCGGATTCTCTGTCCTGGGGGGGGGGCCGCAAAGGGCGCGGCGGCCATTTTGGCGCCGCGCTTGCACTGTCTGAATACCCTTTCTAATTAACTCTCACCAACAGTTCTTTTTATTCAATTCAATTTAATTCAATTTAGTTTTAATTTATACCCCACCTTTCTCGGCCACGGCTGACTCAAGGTGGCAACAACATGTTCATAATAATACAATACAGAATACAATATAAACACACAATAGCATAATAATACAAGCAAAACACAATACAATATTAAAATGCAGTATTACAAATGTAAAAAGTTACAAGTACAAATTACCCAGGAATCCCCAGGTGTGCTCGACTTCCCCATGGCCAACACTGGACCGGGGAAGGAGCAAAGTGAGGTGCGGCAGTGGCGGTGGCAGTTCTTAAGTCCTCATGCCAGGAGTCCCAGGTATGCTCAACTTCCGCACAGCCAACGCTGGACCAGGGAAGGAGCAAAGCGAGGCATGGCAACAGCGGCGGCAGATCTTAAGTCCTCGTGCTGGGAGTCCCTGGTGTGCTCGACTTCCCTGCGGCCAACACAGGACCGGGGAAGGAGCAAAGCTAGGCACAGCAGTGGCGGTGGCAGATCTTAAGTCCTCACGCCGGGAGTCCCAGGTGTGCTCGACTTCCCCACGGCCAACGCCAGACCAGGGAAGGAGCAAAGCGAGGTGCGGCAGCGGCGGCAGCAGATCTTAAGTCTTTGCACTGGGAGTCCCAGGTGTGCTCAACTTCCCCACAGTCAATGCCGGACTGGGGAAGGAGCAAAGCAAGGTGTGGCAGCGGCAGCGGCAGCGGCAGCGGCAGCGGCAGCGGCAGCGGCAGCGGCAGATCTTAAGTCCTCGCGCTGGGAGTCCCAGGTGTGTTCGACTTCCTCATGGCCAAAGCTGGACCGGGGAAGGAGGAAAGCTAGATGCAGCAGCAGTGGCGGCAGATCTTAAGTCCTCGTGCCGGGAGTCCCAGGTATGCTCAACTTCCCCACAGCCAACGCCGGACCGGGGAAAGAGCAAAGTGAGGCATGGCAACAGTGGTGGCAGATCTTAAATCCTCATGCTGGGAGTCCCTGTGTGCTCGACTTCCTTGCAGCCAACACCAGACCAGGGAAGGAGCAAAGCTAGGCACAGCAGTGGTGGCGGCAGACCTTAAGTCCTCGCGCTGGGAGTCCCAGGTGTGCTTGACTTCCCTGTGGCCAAATATGGGTGAGTATTTTGTTTTTATTTCATTTGGAAGACTTTTCTTTCTAGTGTGTTATTTATTATACACAAAACAAGTCACTGCCATGTGATCCAGTGTTGAATTTCTCAGTGATTGAGCTGTTCTTGGGCTTTTCCCTACTGATATATTGTTGGCATGGCAACAATCTTGCATGCAATAATATTGGGTATAAGTGGGAGGGGCCTTTTACCACCTAAAGCAGGAGTTTTTAACATTTTCCAACCGTGGGACAGACCACGCCCCCTAAGACAGCTGAGAAGGCCAGACTGGTGTCATAAAACATGTCCATGGCATTTATGGCAGCCACAGACTCATTTACGATCACGCAAATGCATTTACACAGCCGTAAATGAGTCCTTCCATAGCTGTCAAGTGTCCTGTGTTGGCCGGGAAACTCACATATTTTACCCTCTTCCCCTCCGTCCTCTCATATTTATTAGACTGCAATGCCATAATGCCACCATTGGAGGGCTACACAGGATAAGCATATCTGTCAAGTTTTCTGTTTTGGCTGGGAAATTTCCCTTATTTTCAAATCCCTAACTTGACAGGTATGCCAATTTTGGCAGTGGTGGCTGGAGCTAGGTTAGGGGCCATAGGTTGCGAACCCCTGGCCTAAAGTGATTGTCCTTTGCCACTAAACCATTTCAAAAGTTATTTTTCCCTGTGTCAGGCTTGCTGCTCCCTTCATCCAGTTTGTTTGCTTGCTTCTATTGTTCTTTCTGTCTCTCACCTGATCATGTGGCAGGCATGGAAGGTCATCTCTCCCAAATCGTGGGACTCCAATTTCCCCCTCCCCTTTTATTCTTCTGATTGTAACTACCGATCATAACTGTTAGTAAAGATATCATTTCCCTTACTACCTAAATGCTTCTAGCATGATTTTTATTATTCAGAGGGCTACTCACCATGATAAGAGGTTGGTCCGGGACTTGAGCTATTATCTTATGCTGTGCTTTGCTGCTGCTGTTGCTTTGTGTTTTATCTTATACTCTGCTAACTATATAAAGGAATAATTGAAATTCCCCAACACCAGGAGCCCTGGTGGTGCAGTGGTTAAATTGCTGTACTGCAACCAAAAGGTTGTGAGTTTGATCCTGTCCAGGACTCAAGTTTGACTCAGCCTTCCATCTTCCGAGATTGGTAAAATGAGTACCCAGCATGTTGGGGGCAAAATGCTAATTAACTTGTGAACCGGCCAGAGAGTGCACTAAGTGCTATGGGGTGGTATATAAGTGTGACTTCTTTGCTTTATTTCATTTTTTTGTTTTAAATTTGGTTGATTTACATTTCTAAAATGTTGTTCTTGCTGACTCTGGGACAGAATGATCTGCTATCCCAACAACTCAGCTGTTGTCTCAGAAGCCAAACACAGTGTTATTATCTGCCCAATTTAAGCTTTCTAACATTGCATAAATCTTGTCCTGATTTATCTTGTGCAGATGGAAAGTGTCAACAATACTTAAGTGGCCCATTTGACACTCCTTAATAATAATTGCCTACCATCAGTTCAATTCTGGCTTATGGTGACCCTTTCCAGGGTATTCTTGGTAGATAATACTCAGAAGTAGAATACCTTTCTCCTGCGGACAACTCTAACTACATAATTATACCAAGCAAAACTCGAAGAACTTTCTGATAGTAACAGCTACCTTCATTGCAGAGCTTTGAACAAAATTTTAATGGTGATTTCTCAGGGTTGACTCAATTGAGGATTCCTGCACTGGCAGATGGATAGACTAGAAGGCTCTTTCTGTCTCTACCAGCTCAATAATTCTATGATTTCATGCAAAAGACACTGTTTCTAGTAGATAATTACACAGTGGTACCTCGCTTAAAGAGCATAATGCGATCCATAGGATTGCTCTTTAAGCAAGTTTGCTTTTTAAGTGAAACACCATTGTAAGAGACCAATTGTGAGTTCTGGTGGTGGTGGGGATTGCAAATCCCGATTTAGTTGTTAAGCAAGTTTTTTTTGTTGGTTTTAGTTGTTAAGCGAGGTGACCATTCAGAGAAAATTCTGCTCTTTAAGCGAGTTAGTCTTTAAGCGAAGCACTCTTTATGCGACGTTTAACTGTAATTCCATACTGTCAAGTCTTATGATGAACCTTTTCCAGTTTTCTAGGTTAAAAAGCACTCACACATGATTTACCATTCTCTGTTTCTGGGGATGTTCTGGGATTGTGCAGCTTGCTCAAGGCTACAGAAGCTGGCTCTTCTCTCAGAAAAAATAGTGGGAGAATGGACCTCCCAGCTTCTAACTCTGCAGCCAGGTATCAAATTCATTGGACTATCCTGGGAAGTGCTCCAAGTAGATATTAAACTTCATTTGGTGGAGATACTCAGAGGAGTAAGGATTTTGATCTTGAACGGAGTATAGGACCAGGAAAAGTGGTAATGTTACAGAATGACCCCCTTAAGACTTTTGACAGAACACTTGCCAGTGAAAATTTCAAAGAGTTGTAAAACTTCAGATAGTAACAGAGCTGTTGTTTTACAAAATTTTGCTTTTGCACATTGCTATTTTTACAAATTGCTGCTAGTTATGATCTTCCTTTGTATATTTAACGCACAGCTCATTGCATTCTTCACAGGCAACAATGTACATACACATCCCTGGGGATGTAACTCTTTGCTTCCTTGTCTTTGCAACAAGGACAAAAGCACAGCAAAATTAATCTTCCTCTCCTACAACAGGATGAGGTATATTGTGGCACTCCCAGCAAGAGAAGGCTAAGAGAAGGAGAATGGGGTTTTAGACATATGGAGTAGAACTACATTAATACTGCACATTGTGCTAAGGGAGAATGGCTGTTGCCTTTGTTTCCTGGACTCTCAAGTAAGATAGTCATCAAAGGAGGTGTTTATAATCTTTTCACTATGCTATACTTTTTAAAATGAAAGCGCATTATGGAGACTTTGACCAAAACAACAACAACAGTAACAGCCCTTCTGTAGAGCCTGAAAATTCCTTGTTGAGCTGGGCTCAAATCAAGACAGCCTAAATGGATGGCAGCAAAGAATTCAGAGTGCAATCTTTTCAGCAGGGAGACACAGCACCATCCCCAAGCATCCTGTTGTACTGCTGGTCCTTTCAAGAGGAAGAGAATGCCACAATGCTGTCCATTAGCCTTCCTCGCCTATCCAAGAAGAGTGGAAGGGACTGTGTTCAGCTAAAAAAATTGTGTCAGAAATTACTCTGGGTTGAAAGGATTTTTGCTGGAGAAACTCCGCTCAAGGGACGCTTGCATGAGTCTCCTTTCATGTCCCCAAGATCCGTCATGTAGCACTCGGATATCGACCTTCCAGTCTTCAAGCTCAGTGTCTTAACCACTAAGTCACCATAGTGCTGCTGTGTCCAGCTTACGCTTCTACAAATACAAGGATGCAGTGATTAGTAGCACCACTGCCTCAAAGAGTGGCACATGCTGTCAAAGAAACATGACAGTGGTGATATGGTCACACGTCTCCCATCTTTTTATCTTTATAGGGGGTGGGTGGGTGGGAACCAAGGGACACAATATACACTGACACACATTTTAACACAACCTTACTTAAAGAAGAATACAGCAGTTTGGAAATTGGTGCAAAATAAATGGCTCCCGGTGGGTGGTTTAAAATAACCTGCATTTTGGCAAGAAAATGTGTGTGCTTCAGCTAGGTGTCACATATTCTTTAATCTATGATTAGTTTATGGCAAGTTTCTTCAGAGCTGCCAGAACCTAGGCGGCCAAAGATGCCGGACACCTCCCCTCTGAGCCCTCGTCACCGGCTGGAGCCAGAGGGCTTTAAGACCCACCGAGGTTACAGAGGACGTTGAACCCCGGGCCTCTTTGAGGACGTTGAGGGGCATGGGACTTTTTGTTATTTATTTGCTATTTCAGTGTTAAAATGACTGAGGGAGGATGTGGTGGTGAGTCCTCTGGTTTTATTTATTCTGGGATTTTTTCTTGTTTTGATTTTGTGGTAGTGGGCTGGGAGGTGTTTCTGTTTGTTCTTTTTTGTTTTGGTTGGGCTTTAGATGTGTATCATTGGTTTATTTCTGGTTTTGTTTATTTTTGTGATTTCGTTGGTGTTTGTGTAATTTGTGGTAGTTGTGTTGTTAGAGTTAGGTATTTTTGTGTTGTAGTTAGGTATTTTGTCTGTGCTTTTGTGGTACTGTGGATGTTTTTTTGTTTATTAATGTTTTTAAAAGTTATTTATTTATTTTTGTTTTATTAATTTTTATTAATTTTGTTGTTTGTTGTTGGTGTGTACTTTTGCGTGAAGAACGGGCTGCCTGTCTGTTCTTCTTTTCCCCATTGCTGCTTCAAATTTTGGTTTCGATACAGCAATGGGGAAAAGGAGGAGCCGGCAGTCAGCCCGTTCTTCCCTTGGTAAGGTTTGTTAGGTAGGTCAGCATGCCAGCTTTTTCAGCGTTCTGCGAGCTCATGGCTGGACTTTGAGTTTTGCGTTTTTTGTTTGCGTTTGTGCGGCGGTTTTTTCCTGCGGCTCGATTTTAATTGGCCACGCCGCATTTCCCAACTTTTTTTTGCTCACGCCTCTCAGCCAGATTGGCGGAGGCACGGCGCGGCACAGAGGACATTGGGGAGTGAAGTTCTTTTCCTTTTTTCATGTTTGTGGGGCTCTTGCCCCACTGGTGCCTTCTGCAACCCTGCAGTAACCTGCAGGTCGGGTTTGGGTGAGTGCAGGAAGCTCGGTATGGGATATGATGGATGGGTGCAGAAACGTATAGTAAGTTCCAATGGTTAACTCTTGAATTTATAGGTATAGATTGTATTTTATGGTATTTCATTGTGTTGATATATATTGTTGAGGTTGAAGATATGTTTGTAAACCACCCAGAGTCGCACTTTGCAAGTGGGGCAGCATGAGGGGGAGCCGCCACACCCTCAGGCCTCCGCCCCATGCAACCAGGGCTTCCAAAGCCAGGGGGTGCAGCATGGGGGGGTGCAGCGTGGGGGGTGCAGCATGGGGGTGCAGCATGGGGGGGTGCAGCGCGGCAGCAAAGGACTCTGCCGGCCCCAGCTGAGGTGGAACCACCACACCCTCAGGCCTCCGCCCCCATGCGACCGGGGCTTCAAAAGCCGGGGGGTGCGGTGTGGCGGCAGAAGGGCTTCTCTTGTCCTAGTTTCTTCAGCTGGGCGTGAGTTGCCATTTCTCTTTTTGAGTCTATGCCTTCTTTTTTATTATTGAGATGGTTTACTGCTATATTGTTTATTGTAAATGATGTTGTATTGCTCATCTTCTCGATATTATATATTGTATTTGTATTGTGATATGTAACAATTATTGTAATTATTGTAACAATTACTGATTTCTTGATTATCTGTTGTTTTATTTTGTTTGATGTATTTTCTAGGTTTTGTATTTGTTTTCTTTCCCTTGTAAGCTGCTTTGAGTTGCTTTTAAGCAGAAAAAGTGGGGTTTAAATAAAACTTTGATTGATTAATAAGTCTAAATAATAATGATGATGATGATGATGATGATGATGATGATGATGATGATGATAATAATAATAATAATAATAATAATAATAATAATAATAATAATAATAATAATAATAATAATAATAATAATAATAATAATAATAATAAGTGGTGGCTGATTTTTGGTTTTTGTTCTTTTTTATTTGTTTTGTGGTTCAGTTTGTTTGTATATATTTTTGAAGAACAATAAAATAAATTTTGAGAAAAAGGAACAATAGGTGGCTGGGTCGGGGCTATAATTAATGCGTCTTTTCGGGAGGGGATATTTCCTGCACCGTTGAAACATGCTTTGGTGCGCCCCCTCCTGAAGAAGCCATCCCTCGACCCAGCAGTCATAACCAACTACAGACCTGTTTCCAACCTCCCCTTTTTGGGGAAAGTATTGGAAAAGGCAGTGGCACGTCAGGGGGTACTGGATGAAGCAGAATATCTGGACCCCTTCCAGTCAGGATTCAGACCTAGATATGGTACTGAGACTGCATTGGTCGCGCTGATGGATGATCTCTGGCGAGAGCGGAATGGCGGTCATCTGTCCGTCCTTGCTCTTCTTGACCTCTCAGCGGCTTTCGATACCGTTGACCATGGTATCCTTCTGGAACGGCTCCGAGGATTGGGGATCCAGGGCACTGTGTGGTCCTGGTTTTCCTCATTTCTGAGGGGCCGGACCCAGTCGGTGTGGTTGGAGAGCGAGAAGTCCAGTCCTAGGTCCCTAAAATACGGGGTGCCTCAGGGCTCGGTACTCTCTCCTCTCCTATTTAACATCTACATGAAGCCGCTGGGTGAGATCATCCGTTCCCATGGGGTGCGGTACCATCAGTACGTGGATGATACACAGTTGTACATCTCGGCCCGTGGGGACCCCAGTGATGCAGTCAAAGTCCTTTCCAGTTGTCTGGAGGCGGTTGGGGTCTGGATGGGGGCAAATGGGTTACAGCTGAATCCTAGTAAGACTGAGTGGCTGTGGATGGGGGGTCCTGTGCTATCCCGGGAGCTACCATCTTTGGTTTTGGATGGGGCTATTTTGCCCCAGACCGACCCGGTGCACAACTTGGGGGTCCTCCTGGATTCGTGGCTGCTGCTAGAAGAACAGGTGGCAGCTGTGGCCAGGAGGGCCTTCGCCCAACTTCGGGGGATTCGCCAGTTGTGCCCTCTCCTGGACCGGGACTCCTTGCTCATGGTCACTCACGCTCTGGTGACCTCCAGACTAGATTATTGTAATGCGTTCTACATGGGGCTGCCCCTGATGACCATTCGGAGGCTGCAGCTGGTCCAGAATGCGGCAGCCCGGGTGGTGATGGGGTGTGGACGTTATGCCCATGCCTCACCACTGCTGCGGGAGCTGCACTGGTTACCCGTTTGCCTCCGGGTGCAATTCAAGGTGCTGGTTTTGACTTTTAAAGCCCTATATGGTAGTGGGCCAGGTTACCTTAGAGACCGCATCGCCCTAAGGACGTCTGTCCGTCCAACCAGAGTGGACCAGAGGGGCTCTCTAATAGTGCCATTGGCCAGAGGGGCTCGCCTCTCTGGCACAAGGAGGAGAGCCTTCTCTGTGTCCGCACCGGCCCTTTGGAACCTCCTGCCTGTGGAATTGCGTCTCCAGACGGAGTTGTTGCCCTTTAGAAAAGAACTAAAAACCTGGCTGGCGGGCCAAGTTTGGGGTGCAGGTGGAGGGGTGGCTTCCATTGGGTGGTTAATATAGGGGAGGATGCCTGCCCCATGGTTTCTTCAGTTCCTGCACCCCTCTCTTTTTAGGGGTGGGTTCTTATTGCTGGTTTTTATCTGTTTTATTTGTTTTTATCTGTTTTTACCCACTGTTGTGAACCTCCTGGAGTCGGCTTTGGCTGAGTGGGCGGTATAAAAATTTAACAATTAAATAAATAAATAAACAAACAAACAAACAAACAAACAAACAAACAAACAAACAAACAAACAAACAAACAAACAAACAAACAAACAAACAAACAAACAAACAAACAAACAAACAAACAAACAAACAAACAAACAAACAAACAAACAAACAAACAAACAAACAAACAAACAAACAAACAAACAAACAAGGGGCTGCTTCTCAGTTATGTCTGCAGCCCAATTGTATGAGACTCTGGATCCATCATAGCTGAGTAACAATTAATTCTTCTTTATCTCTGGGTAGTAGTCGAGGTAAGTCTGGCCAAACAGGCTTATGACTGGTAGAGGCCAACTAGCCCAGATTATAGAGTTTGTTATAAAAAGAGGAGAAGTAGGGAAAGCTTTTTTAAAAGGGTTGTGGAATAAAGCAGGTAATTTGTTTTTCAATCACAGAATAAACTCCATATGCACCAGGGAAGAGTGTAAACCATGCTTGTGTGAATGATTTCTTTGCTTTGTCGTTGGCCAAAGTTGAATCCTCATTGGTACATGTTTCTGGTAGTAATCAGCAGACCAGCAGATGAGCCGAATTTTGTATCTCTCCACATTCACACAGTGTGTTATTGTCTGCCAGCAGCCCCCACTTGAGCATATTGGTCTTGCATTTAGGGACTCCAACTCTCAGCCTATTCAGGGTCTTCCAAGTGATGTAGGGAAGGTCGAGTTCCTCAGCTATATCCTCCTTTACCATTTAGGATGTAGAGCTGTGCATCCACATTGTCGATCTCACATTGTTGCTCTCACACACATATACAAATTATTTCAGTGTTGGACAAGTTGTCACTTCCTGTGACATCACAAAGACCGACAGTATCTTCCAGTTTCAGGCCTTAGTTTTGGAATGGGAGAGAATATTCTGGCAACTGTAACCCTAGAAGACTTTGAAACAGAGGAAGAAGCACAGATGGGTGTTGTATATAGGTAAGGTAACTGGAGGTGTAATAATATGAAAGTCAGTAAAGATAAAGGTAAAGGTCTCCCTTACTCGAAAGCCAGTCGTATCTGACTCTAGGGCTCATCTCTGTTTCAAAGCTGAAGAGCCAGCGCTGTCTGCTTCTGCAGACGTTTTCGTAGTCATGTAGCAGGCATGACTAGACATTGGAGTGTATGGAATGCTGTTTACTTTCCCATCAAAGTGGTCCCTATTTATCTACTTGCAATTTCTTGCTTTTGAACTGCTAGGTTGGCAGGAGCTGGGACAAAGACGGGAGCTCATACCATCCTGCTGTATTCGGGTATCGAACTACTGACCTGCCACCTCCCAGTCAGCGTCTTAGCCACTTGAGACGCTGCAGTCCCATGAAAGTCAGAGCTTCTGGTCAAATAATGTATTTCCTCATTTCACGTCATCTGGTCAGGTACTTGACTTTGCCAAAACTATAGGCAGGATGTGCTGCACATTTCAGAATCCCAGTAGCTGTATCAGGAACCTTCGAAACTATGAGTATTATAAAAAATGATTAGGCAGCAGACATAAATGACGTGTAAAAAGTAACTGAAAGGGAGAAATGGCACAACAGATGTGCCTCAGAATATTGTCATTCTTCTTGGAATCTAATTTAAATTGACAGCATAATTTTATTCCAAAGCAGAAACAATACAGGATCTCAATCAGCCAAGATTACCAAATATTCTCTCTCATTCTCTCTCTTGCTGTTACAGTGTTCCTAAAGTTCAGGCATTCCCCATTAATTAGGGTGATGTGAGAGTGTAGGATTTAACCTAGTGATTAATGAGCTCTGAAACTGAGTGCTCCCTGTGAACAAGTATCTAGTTCAAATTATATTAAATTTATTTTGAGGGCTCCCAAAGATGGTACATCTTATTGGGAAGATTTAGCAGAGGAGGAAATAACACCCGTACCACATTTGTTATGTTGATTACCTCTTCACATTCATACTTTCTTAGACTAATTCAGCTGTGTGTTTAGAAACACCATCATCATTCATGTCCATAAGCTGTGACAATCTCTTCAATACAGAAAATGTGTTTTCAAGAATTGGACATACCCTCTAGCTCATGGATTCTCAACCTGTGGCCCATGGGTCGGATGCAGCCCACAGTGCCATTTCATGTGGCCCCCACCACCTCCACCACACCAGGAAGTGCCATGTGGTGAAGGAAGGGCAAAATGGCCGTCTGGCCCTCAAAGCTGTCTGAGGGAGCGTGACCCGGCCCCTGTCTTTAAAAGGTTGATAATTTCTGCTCTAGCTGGCAATCTCAATTTATTCCAAATGGAAGTCCTTCTTAACCTTGTAAACATATCTCCTCCTCCCTATTCTTCTTATTTCTTTTCTTGTTCATTTTGTGTGTATGGTGTTACAAGGGAATCTATTCAACTTCCTAACTAATTGCTTTATGCTGTTTGTTTGATCTGCACAGTTAACGTTTTTCATTCAATTGCTTACCTCCGCCACGAGCCATCTGAATATTTCTTTTAATAAAGGCAACAATGTTTACTGTATGAACTGAAAGTAGATTTCTAAATCCAGATGTTCACCTTGAATTAATCTACTCTTCACCTGCCTGAGGTCCCATAAGATACGTAATCACCAAAAGCCAAGATCGTGACTTGTTGAGCAATTCATTCTCATACATCCATACGTAGGTTTTATCAGCAAACTCTTTATAAAGTCTATTGGTTTTAACTTGTTCTTGGATTTCCTTTCTTACTCCCCCCTCCCTCCAGCAATTTCTTTCACATTGGCAAATGCTTCAAACATTTTGGAACTCTGGATAGCCATACAAAAGCTTACCATTCAGTAGCATTTTTGTCTGTAGCTTCCAAAGTTTGAAATCTAGCTGTCTATGGACATGTCTACACTGTAGGGGCCTCTTGTATGGTGGAAAAAATAATATGCAAATGACAATAAATGTACATTCCTTTAAATCAGGAATGGCAAACCTTTTCACACAATGCCTCCGGACAGCTGGGTGGATGGGACCACACACCCTGGAATTGGAAGTGGGCGCATTTATGGCTGTTGTAAATGTGTCAACTTCCATGTTTATGACAGCCATGGGTGTATTTGCAGTTTACGGATGATGTAAACATGCCTGCTTCCATTTCCAGGTGCGGCAGAGGTGGCGATGGGCCAAATGGAATGGCATCGCAGTCTGGGTCCGGCCCACAGGTTGTAGGTAGGTAACCCCTGTTTTAAATCGTATCTACATTGTTATGAGCTGTCAACTCACTTTTGACTTATGCAGACATTAGTAGGGTTTTTGAGGTACATAAGATGTTTGATGAGTAATTAACCAGTACCAAGTCAGAATTTGAATCCCTGTCTCCCAAGTCCTAATCCAATGTTATGGTAAATAGAATGAATCGAAGTGTAACAAATGTTTTCTACTGTAGTTTACCTAGTATTCCTTTCCCCTTAATTATTCTAGTTTGCTGATTTCTTGCACACAGCAACTCTAAAAATGTCATATTTCCCACAAGAGTTTTTATTTTGTTTTAATCAATCCAAGTTCCATCAAATTCTTCAAGACTGAAAATGCTGAAGCTCCCAAATTGCTTCCAAATTGTGGGGACAACACACCAAAATGCTAATTATAACATTCCATACCTACCCTTGAATAATTAAATGTTTTATTGTGATGTTACAATTTATATTTATTAGACTTGGCTGGGGAAGAAAATAAAACATAATGAGGGTTGTTAGAGACTCTCTTTCAGAGACACGACTGTGTTGTTTGGGACGTATATCATTTGCTCCAATGGTGATTAATGAGTTTAATTTCTTTGAGCTGCATATGTTGGACGGGTTGTGCGGGATGGAAGCAGGGCAACTGGGATTGCTAAAACCCTTTTAATTAGACTAATAATGCCAAGTCTGCATGAGTTAACTAGGATGCACTATTAATTAGGTCTGGTAGACAGTTTTTGTAAAAGGTGGCATGGTAACACTTAGATATTTCACATGAACCTTGGGGAGCTCTTAAGATTACAAATAGAGCATGACATTACATAAAACTGGAAACAAACAGCAGTTCTTTTGTCTTTCTGGAATGGAGAAACCTGTAGAGAGCAGAAAGGGCAGGAAAGAGGAAATTGATGGATGAAAGACGTCTTGCTTGACATGTCCATGGTTTGTAGCACTGTTACCTGGGAATTTCACACTAATACCTTTTCATTTTTGACAGGCTTATCTGGCTTAGACTATCCTAAACTTGGTTGTACACATGCAAATAGTGTTTAATTTATGATGTCACACAAGTAGGAGGTCAAACTTTGCTTTGTGTCTTTGATATTAATGGATAGTTTGAAAACCAAAAAGTAGAATTTGGGAACATTACTGTATGTCAACAGATTGCTGAATTTCTAAATAATTTCACATTGCCCCTCTAGACAGCTTCATCTCAACCTTCTGTGATGTGTACGTGTAAGGGGTGAGGGATGGGGAATACCAGTTAAGTGTTCGTGAAAACATATTCAAACCTTGGAAAGTTCTTATGAAAACGAACCAAAGCAAACTATTAGACATCCATCTGCACATGGAAAATTTAATGGGACCAGCTATCCTCTTCATGCTGAGATACTTGCCTAACATTTAATGGTCAGGAGTCTGTCAAGAAAAAGAAGAAGATGAAAATTTTCGTGTTCAGGGAATGTAGAAGCAGATGAGTGAAGTAGTGAAATTCAGCTCTTTATTAGTGGGGTTTGAACACTGTTTGGATGGGGCAAAACTCGGACTTATATACACTATAAACAGTAACAGTAACAGTAACAATAATACAACAAGCCCATTGGCTAACAGAGTGTGCACATTTGCGACCCAATTATTTGCATAAGAATAGATACGTGAGAAAAGATACATTCTGCTTCTGTCAGAAAACACAGTTAACATACATAACAAAGATTAAGTGGCAGCCACAAGCATGGTGAATGCAGTGGGACTATTTTACATAGACTTTGAAAAGCTAAACCAGGGGTTCCCAACCTTTTCAAACCAGAGACCAGGTCACACTCTCTCAGTCAGCGTTGAGGGCCAGATGGCCATTTTGCCCTGCCTGCATGATGGGGGTAGCCATTTTGTCCCATCAGCTTCAAAAGGGTGGCCATTTTGTTTATTGAATGCCTTCATAAGGGTGGAGCCACATGAAATGGCACAGCAGGCTGTATCCAGCCCACAGGCCTTAAGTTGGGAACCCCTAAGATAAACACTCAAAGCCTTTTTACCTGGTTAGGTGCATCTGTCAGTTTCACTTACTTTTAATATCCAGGTTTTTTAAAATATCAAGATTTATGAAGCAATGCGTAAATGTTGAACGTTCCTATTACACAAATGCGCACAACAAAATTCTGATTTATCACCTCCTATCTGAAGAGTGCATCTTGTGCAGCCTGCTATGAAAACAGAGGCTACACAATACAGTAAAACCCCTACTTATGAAAAAGTCCGTTCCGTACGCTTTTGCTCAAATTGAATTTTTTTGTAACTCGAAACAAACCCATAGGAAAATTATTATTTTTACGTAACTCGAAGCAAACCCATAGGAAAAATGAAATTTTTATGTAAATCGAAGCAAACCCATTGGGAAATGAATTTTTACATAACTCAAAGCAAACCCATAGGGAAAAGGATCTTTATGTAACTTGAAGCAAACCCATAGAAAATTGTGTAAATCGGGACATGGTTTTAGCATAAAATAATTATGTAAGTCAAATTTCATGTAACTTGAGGTATTTGTAAGTCGAGGTTTTACTGTATCAGTGAGGACCACACTGGGCAGTTGATTCCAAGTGAAATCTCTATCTTAACTTACATAGTTGGCTCTATATCCAGACAGCATTGTTTCTTGAGGACAGTTGTTTCCAGGACATATAATCACCTAGTGGCTAAGGTACCAGATTACAAAAAATGAGCATGTGCATAACCATGGCATTTTGCAAGCAGTCTACCATAGACTTCCGAGAGCAGAAGTCTGTCTCAAGATATGCCCTACAGGTCACTAACATATGGCTTAGATAAGGCTGCTTAGTGGGAAACAAGCTACTTGCAATGCAAACACATCTGCCAAGAAGTGAGTTGCCAAAAAAGTGGAAATGTCAAGATGAAGTAATCACTAAAAAATAAAATGATAAGGGATGGGAATTTTGCTTTTACCACCTTGATAAGCAGGGAGGATAATTATGCAGAACCTATCAATTATTTCAGCAAGGATTCAATGCTATCCAAAAGACAATCTTTTATTGGGAGGGAGGGAGGGAGCATGTGAAATGTCCACGTACTCTCTTGAACACATCTGCTCTCAGAGGCTATGCAGGATTAGACCAGGTTAGCACAGTAAACTCTTCTCCAACACCACATTTCAAGTACAAGCTTATTTCTTGCCAAGTTTCTTCATCATTCAGCTTCTAATTCCATACATAGTAATCAGGAGTACTGTACTGTGAATGATCGTGCCTTTGGTCTTCAGTGACATATCATTGTACCCAATTTTTTTTTACTACCACACTGTGGATGTGGCCAGGGGGAAAGCCCTGCATTGCACCTGAATTAGAACTACTTTATTTCATAACTTGGATGGGTGGGGCCAGCCAGAATTTCTGGTGTGAACCTGCTGATGCCCACCACTGACTGTACCTTTAAGATCTTTTCTAGCCCTCTCACATCTGCTTTTCAAAGGCTTAGGATCTGCCTTCCTGGGCCAGTATAACACAGCTTTTAACAGCTTTTTTGAGGTCAAGGGGAGAAGCAAAATGCTGTCTGGTGTGATTCTTACATCTAGACAGCATTTTGCTCCTCCTCTTGCATTGGCAGCCAGAATTGCCCTTCCCTCACTTACCAGCTGATGGGTGGTGGGTGGGTGGGAACCCGATCAACAGTGTTGGCCGTAGGATAAAATACACTGGGACATTTGGGTTAAAGCCCCAATGGGGTTCACAAAATAAGGTGGGTTGGGACTGATGGTCATGATTGGTATGTGCATGCATTCTGACTAACCCATCCTCAACTCACCCCAAAGAGAGAACTATGTGCCCATGGAGTTACCCTCTTAGTCTTCTTTTTGATTTCTTACCTGCAACCTCCCATTTGAGTTAATCATTGCACCAAGGTATAGAAAATCTTTAACAATTTCATTTCCCTTACTATTAACACTGAAGTTGCATAGATCTACTGTGTCATTATTTTTATCTTCTTAACATTTGACTGTAATCTTGGTTTATTATTTTCTTCTTTCACCTTCCATCAACTGGTTTAAACATACAGTGGAACCTTGGTTAACAAATGGCTCAGTTAACATAAAAATCACATAACAAAAGGAAATCCATAGAAAATAGTAGCTCGTTTTAAGATTTTTTCCAGTGGATTAATTGGTTTGCAATGCATTCCTATGGGAAAACGCATTTCAGTTAAAGAATTTTTTGTTTTCAATGCATTCCTATGGGAAATTCAGTTAAAGTAATTTTTGCTGTAAGAAATGTCCTGGAGAATGCATTCCTTGATTCTTTGATTCCTCCCTGTTCATACTTGATTACATTGTGAATCATGTTGCTTCCATGTGCAAATGGTTGGAAGCTGTTGCAGACCTTGACATACATTTCCATTTAATGCCCCACAGTGGCTCAGACCAGCCGGGCGCTTCCCTCAGTAACAGTGGGGAGGCGGGAGCGAGAGACTGGTCCCAGCTGCGAGGTGGCCGGGTGTAGCCATAAGAAGACCTGCCATGTCAGAGCTGCCGATGGCGCCAGACCCACCGGATGCTTACCTCAGTGAGAGCGGGGAGGTGGGAGCAAGAGACTGGCCCCAGCCATGAGGTGGCCGGTACAGCCATAAGAAGACCTGCCATGCTGGAGCTGCCAACGGCGCCAGACCTGCCGGATGCTTACCTTGGTGAGGGCGAGGAGGCGGGAGCGAGAGACTGGCCCCAGCTGTGAGACGGCTGGCACAGCCATAAGGAGACCTGCCATGCCGGAGCCACTGACACTGCCAGACCCGCCGGATGCTTCCCTCGGTGAGAGTGGGGAGGCGGGAGCGAGAGACTGGCCCCAGCTGCGAGGTGGCTGGCTTGGCCATAAGAAGACCTGCTGTGCCAGACCCGCCGATGCCGTCAGACCCGCCGGACGCTTCCCTTGTTTGAGAGCAGGGAGGCAGGAGTGAGAGACTGGCTCCAGCTGCGAGGCAGCCAGCGTGGCCATAAGAAGACCTGCCATGCCAGAGCCGCTGATGCCACCAGACCTGCCGGACGCTTCCCTTGTTTGAAAGCGGGGAGGTGTGAGTGAGAGACTGGCCTCAGCTGCAAGGCGGCCAGCGCGGCCATAAGAAGACCTGCTGTGCTGCAGCCGCCAGAATCGCTGGATGCTTCCAGTGATTTGTATTGTGAAACTTTGTATTTTTTCTGAGATTTTGTACTGAAATGTATTGTTTTGCCCATTATTGATATTTCTGATTTGTATTGTTGATATATATGATTTATTTATTTTTGTATTATTGTTTCTATTGTATTGCTTTGCTATTGTTTTTTTGCCACTTCAAGTCGCCCCTGGGCTGAGGGAAGCAGGGTACAAATAAACCTATGAATGAATGAATGAATGAATGAATGAACTTTTGGACTTTCTTGGGAACAAGGCCATGAAACCTTGCCTTAAGGTTTTACAGGATGATATCACA
Organism: Bradypodion ventrale; assembly: GCA_035047345.1. Taxonomy (NCBI): domain Eukaryota; kingdom Metazoa; phylum Chordata; class Lepidosauria; order Squamata; family Chamaeleonidae; genus Bradypodion; species Bradypodion ventrale. The sequence continues at coordinate 324,040,283 of JAWDJE010000002.1, read as the reverse complement.
CTCTGTGATACATTTTACCCTCCAGATGTTTCTCATTTTGACTTTGACTTCCAGATGGCCAACAGTAAAGGGTGATGAAACTGTAGTTCAAAACATATTGTAGCCACACTTCATTTGTGTAAAGCACACACACATTGTCCTTTTGCTGCTACTGTTTCTCCTTGCATGACTTTGTGGAGTGTTGCTTTGCTTTCAAGAGATCTGAGATGAACAAACAAATCAAGACTCATTAATAACTGCTAACTCCACCAACCAGCTCAACAAGAAAAGTCATTTAATTGGGACCAAGATTGCTCTGTGTAACTTTGTTAGCATAATTGAGTAACGCTTATTGATTTTTCATGAGACTAGAAGCTTTCATTCCTGATCTCTTGTTAAGAAATTATTAATCACACCATAATAGCTTTAAGATCTATGTCCTAATTAAAACTGCAAATTCTTTATTGTATCTTTATTTTAATTAGACAGAAAGATAATAATTTTTTTACAAGAGAGCCCAGTGTACAATAAAATTATAAAATCCAGAGACACTTCAGAGAAGCAGCATTTAAGATGGTCTGAGACTCAGTCAGTTAGCACATCATAAATTAAAACACAACTGATTCTGGTCTGAGTCAATATTAAACATGATTCCCTGAATGTAATTAAATAACTTTACAGTTACATATTTCTCGCTAAAACAATGATTTGAATTTATTTTCATGCTGTGGTGTTTACTTATTCTTTGTACTTCTCTAAGATATATTTAAAATTGCTATGTAAGGAATATATGTGAAAACTTACAGCCAACCAAAGAGGTAAAAAAGAAACTTATAATTGCAACAGGTTTGTTAGCTAATTATATTTTGCATCCATGAGTTCTTTATGTTACTCAGCATTAACTACACAGAGGCCTAATCCAGATCAAGATCACAGTGCATGGATAGAGGAATTTCACACTTCACTCCCTGGGCAGTTTTCAACAACTTAAGTATAACTTCTCCCATCTTCTTCATCTGCTTTATAAAGGTAAAGGTTTCCCTTGCTCGAAAGCCAGTCGTATCCGACTCTAGGGTGCAGTGCTCATCTCTGTTTCTAAGCCGAAGGGCCAGCGTTGTCTGCTTCTGCAGACGTTTCCATGGTCATGTGGCAGGCATGACTAGACACCGGAGTGCACGGAACGCTGTTACCTTCCCACCGAAGTGGTCCCTATTTATCTACTTGCAATTTCTTGCTTTCGAACTGCTAGGTTGGCAGGAGCTGGGACAAAGACGGGAGCTCATTTCCGTCCTGCAGTACTCGGGAATCGAACTGCTGACCTTCCGCTTCCCAGTCAGCGTCTTAGCAACTTGAGCCACTGCAGTCCCCTTCTGCTTTATACAAATCCAAATATTGGCAATTGTCATAGTGATCTGCCATGAAGACTGTCCGGAGATTATAATGCAGTGGTTTTTATCTGCCTTCCACATGACACTCGCACCACTGATCCAGTTCCACAAGTCACTTTCTGGTCCTGAGCCCTTTTGGCACACAAAGTCCTCCTTGGTCCCAGGCCAGTATGGATGAAGCTGTTGCCCTCCATCAAGATGGATTCAAGTGGGATTTAATCCACTTGGGGACCATCACCTTTCCCTGTGGACTTCGGCACCCAAGGCCATTAGTTCTCAGGGTTGTTAGGTCAGTTAACCGCTGTTTGACACTTGGCATTGATTCGCTGGCAGTATGGTCTACTCTATTATCATAGCAGGATAACCTGGCCAGACATACAATTTTTCCCATGCAAGAGCTAAACCCAAATCTCCATGGAGGGAGAGTTTTTCTCGGAGGTTTTTTTTAAAAAAACCCACCAATTGAGCTTTTCTTCTTTTTTCTGTAAGCCCCCATGGAAAAGCAGGGTGTGTGTGCATTTACTTGATCAAAACATGACTGTGAGGAAGTTTGTCACCCATACACAGCTTCCTAATCATTGTACAGAGGTGGTGGGTCAGTTGTTCAACTTGCAGTTCAATGTGTCCAAACTGGGGGCCAATTCCATTGACATAGATCTGCATTTCTGCTGCACAACATATGCCACTGCTTGTCTGAGCAAATGCAGGTGATGAATGTTAGCAAAATGGAGGTAAAATAGTCCCACTGAGAAACCAGAGGTAGTGTACATACAAGATTCCTGAGATTAGGGATGGGGTTATTTGAGATGGACTGCTGTGGCTTAGTGTTTAAGACATTGAACTTGACAACTGGCCAGGTCGGCAGGTCAGCAGTTTGAGACCTGAGTGCTGCATGGTGGAATGGGCTTCTGTCTCTGTCCCAGCTCCTGCCAACGTAGCAGTTTGAAAGCAAGAAATTGCAAGTGGATAAATAGGTACCACTTTGGTGGGAAGATAAACAGTGTTCTGTGCACTCCAGTGCCTAGCAATCCCTGCCACATGTCCATGGAAATGTCTGCAGACACAGACAGCTCTGGCTCTGAGCACTGAACCCTAGACTCGGATACAACTGGCTTTTGTACAAGGGCAACCTTACTATGTCAATTCCAACTCATGGCAACTCTTAGCAGGATTTTCTAGACATGAAGTACTCAGAAGTAGTTTGCCAGTCCCTCCTTTGGGGAGCGCCCAGGGACAATGAAGTTTGCCCAAGGCTACACAGGTGGCAGGGTATCAAACCCCATCAACCATGGGCACAGTGGGGATTCAAGCTCTGAGGATTTATCACCTTGAGTGGTAAATCCACAGGGAAGGGTGATGTCCTTCAGTGGATTAAATCCCACTTGAATCCACCTTGATAGCGGGCAGCAGCTCCATAAATACTGGCCTGAGCCGAGGAGGACTTTGTGTGCCAAATGGGCTCAGGACCAGAAAGTGACTCGCAGTAGTGGATCAGTGGTTCAGGTGTCACACTGCAATGTGGAAGGAAAATTGAAGATCACTGAATTATATTGTTCCCGGGACAATCTTCATGGCTGATCACCATGGTAATAGCCAATATTTGGAATCAGATACGGCACTTGAAGAGTAGGAAGATCTTACCTCTGTGTGCTTGAGTTTGACAGGTAGCCCTCCGTTTCCCTCACCCTCGAGTTTAGATAGTCCACTATAGAAAATGTGTCAGAGTGAAATGTGATAAAAAAACAAAACAACAGGGCTTGTAGTTTATGTATCGGAAAACATCTTGTTTACCAAAGACTTTGAAGACACAGAGTCTATTCAAACAGTGAGAAATGATTACATCCAATTGCACCGAAAAGGGTTGCTTTGTTCGGAGCCATGTCTCCTAGAGCAGTTGTTCCCAACGTGGGGCATGCCAATTCCTAGAAGCCTAAGTCAGTACATTGGCTGATCAGTGCTTTGGGGAATTGACTTAGGCTTTTGGAAATTGAAGTCCAAGAACCAAAGGTTGGGTAATACTGCCCTAGAGCAACCCTTCTGTCCGTCTGGGAATCGCTTCAGCCCAGCACCCTGCAAAAGTGTATTCCTGCTGATAGATTAAATAATTGCACATTGGGCAAACTGGTATTGAGATCGAGTGCCTGTATGCTGTCTAATCACTGGGAAATAGCTTGCACTGGACTGTGCTACAAGTGGTCCAAAATGTGAACTATTACCCTATGCAATTGCACCCATAGTTCAAGAACTGCCCAGCTACGTGGAAACATAGTATTTGTAATGTAACCAAAGTCAAAGAGAAATGCAAGATGATCCAGTGAGAAGTAGGGGTACAACCCAGGAGAAAAAGTGAAAATATCGAGTAGCTTCTGAGATGTAAAAACAAAAACAAGAGTGAGACTGGGTGTTTATTTCTTACTCTAACAACTACATTGTATATGGTTTTTATTACAGTAAAACCTAGCATAAAGAGCGCCTCGCTTAGAGACTAACTCGCCTAAAGAGCAGCACTTTCTCTGAACGGTCGCCTCGCTTAACAACTAAAACCAATCAAAAACTCACTTAACAACTAAGTTGGGGTTCACACCCCCCCCCCAGAAGTCACAATTGATCACTTACAGTGGTGTTTCACTTAAAGAGCAAACTTGCTTAATCCCATGGAACGCATTATGCTCTTTAGAATCCTTGACTTGATCCTGAGTAATACTCAGGATCTGGTGCAAGATGTTAATGTGACTGATCCAATAGGGAACAGTGACCACAACTCAATTATGTTTAACTTGGTCATAGACTGCAAGTCACTGATAAAATCTAACACAGAGACCTTAAATTTTCAAAAAGGAAATTTCCCAAAGATGAGGAAACTAGTAAAAAAGAAACTGAAAGGGAAAATTGAGAGAGTCCAAACACTCCAAGAGGCATGGAGGCTGTTTACAAAAACAATAACAGAGGCTCAATTGGAATGCATACCCAAAAGGAAAAAGGGCACTGCCAGGTCCAAGAGGACTCCAATGTGGCTTACAGGAGCTGTTCGGGAAGTGATCAAGAGCAAGAGAAGCTCATTTAGAAGATGGAAGGCTTGTCCGAATGAGGACAGCAGGCAAAAACATAAATTCTGGCAGAACAAATGCAAGGCAACAAGCAGGAAAGCAAAGCAAGACTTTGAGGAGCGTATAGCTAAAAATACTCAGAGAAATAACAAAGACTTCTTTAAGTACATTAGAAGTAAGAACCCAACTAGGAAGGCCATTGGACCATTAGATGACAATGGAAGGCAAGGGGTTATTAAAGAGGAAACAGAGATTGCAGAGAGACTCAATGAATTCTTTGCTTCAGTATTCACTGAAGAAGACAGAGACCACATGCCCAAAACAGAGCCTATCTTCGTAGGGAGGGAAACCGAAGAATTAAGCAAGATAGAAATAACCAGGGAGGAGGTCCTTGCATGTCTTGTTAAGCTAAACACTAACAAATCACCAGGACCAAATGGCATCCATCCACGAGTTCTCAGGGAACTTAAAGATGAAATTGCTGATCTCCTAGCCAAAATATATAATCTTTCCCTCAAATCAGGGTTTGTGCCTGATGACTGGAAGGTAGCGAATGTAACACCAATTTTCAAAAAAGGATCCAGGGGTGATCCAGGAAATTACCGACCGGTCAGTTTGACATGTGTCCCAGGTAAAGTGATGGAAACCATCCTAAAAGATAGAATTAATAGGCACATAGAAGAGAAGGCGTTGCTAAAGGAGAGCCAACATGGCTTTTGCAAGGGCAAATCATGCCTCACTAATCTGTTAGAATTTTTTGAGAGTGTCAACAAGCATGTCAACAAGCAATGTCCAGTTGACATTGTTTATCTGGACTTTCAGAAGGCTTTTGACAAGGTCCCACAGCAAAGGCTCTTGATTAAACTTGCCAGTCATGGAATAAAGGGACAGGTCTTATCCTGGATCAGCAACTGGCTAAGGGACAGGAAACAGAGGGTAGCACTAAATGGACACTTGTCCAAGTGGAGGTAAGTAAAGAGTGGGGTCCCCCAAGGTTCAGTACTGGGACCCCTGCTTTTCAACCTCTTCATAAATGATCTAGAGGTAGGAGTAAAAAGCAAGGTAGCCAAATTTGCTGACGACACTAAATTATACAGGGTAGTGAAAACTGTGAGAGATTGTGAGGAGCTCCAGAGGGATCTCTTGACACTGGCAGAGTGAGCAAAACAGTGGCAAATGAGCATTAATACTAGTAAGTGCAGAGTGATGCATGTTGGGGCAAAAAACCCCAATTACATTTATAAACTGATGGGGTCTGAACTCTCTGTGACAAACCAGGAAAGGGACCTTGGTGTCCTGGTGGACAACTCAATGAAGGTGTCAACCCAGTGTGCCTCAGCAGTGAAAAAAGCAAACTCAATACTAGGGATCATTAGGAAGGGTATAGAAAATAAGTCAGCAAGTGTCATTTTGCCTCTTTATAAATCTATGGTGAGGCCCCATCTGGAATACTGTGTACAGTTCTGGTCGCCATACCTCCAGAAGGATATTATGGAGTTGGAGAAAGTGCAGAGGAGGGCAACCAGAATGATTAGGGGACTGGAACACCTTCCTTACCATCTGAGGCTGCAACGGTTGGGCCTTTTCACTCTTGAGCAACGGCGTCTAAGAGGTGACCTGATTGAAGTTTATAAAATCATGCACGGTGGGGACAAAGTAGATAAGGAAGAACTGTTTTCCCTATCGCACAACACTAGAACTAGGGGACACTCGATGAAACTTTTGGGTACTAGTTCTCAAACAAATAAGAGAAAGTACTTTTTCACCCAGAGGATCACTGGTCTATGGAACTCCCTGCTAGAAGAAGTGGTGACAGCTGTCAGTCTTGACAGCTTTAAGAAAGGATTAGACAAGTTCATTGAGGACAAGGGGATCAATGGCTATAATTATGGATACTTAAGGACAACCTCGGGGTTGGAGAGATAGGCAGGATATCTCTCAATGCCATTTCCAGGGAATCCTAAGCAGGGGAAGGCATCTCCTTGGGCATACCCTGAAGGAACTGGTGAGCCACTGTTTGAGACAGAATGCTGGACTGGATGGGCTGTGGCCTGTTCCAGCAAGGCTGTTCTTATGTTCTAAGTGACGTATCACTGTACTTTCACAGTCTCTTTGAGATATCTCTCAATTATCTCCTCTCGCTAATATCCTGAGAACACATCAAATTCTAGGAGGAAGACAAATGAATATCACATTGTGCCATTTGTTATTCAGAATGTATCTTCATCAAAGATGATTGATGCAGGAGAAACAAGAATTATTTCCCCCTCATTTCTTTCTTTCCAGGAACAGCAAACACTGTGTTAGACATATACCATATACAGTACCAGTAGGATGCCTGATTCGGAAGTCAAGCACTTCTATTGGGAGGGGATGTATATCATTTCAAACTCATGCCTTTCCCTTTCCCCCTTTTTCATTCTGGCAGTCTTGCCATCTTTCCCCCTTGGTTGTGCCTTTCCAAGGGTTCCACAAGGGAGGCAATATATGGATTACCTTGACCCTGAAGGGATTTGAAAACATCAGGACTGTTTACAATCTGTTTTTAGGCACTTTGTTTGGCATTGCAGATTTTTAATGCTTCTTGCTTTGGCTTAAAGCAAAAATTTGAAGTGCATGTGGTCATGATGACAGCCACCAATGTAAGGAAGGTCCCAAAAAGCAGGTAGTTAGATTGGTCCATATCAAGAATAGAGGAAAAGATCATAGAATCATTGAGTTAGAAGGGGCCTTTTAGGCAATCGAGTCCAACCCCCCACTCAATACATAAATTCAAATCAAAACAGATCGAAAAGATGGTTGTACAGTGTTCTCTTGAATGCCTCCAGTGCTGGAATGCTCATCACCTCCTGAGATAATTGGCTCCATTGCCATATTGCTCTAATAGTCAATAATTTCCCCCCTGATATTCAGCCTATATCTGTCTTCCTGTAACTCAAGACCATTATTACATATTCTACATTTTAAGGTGATTGAGTACAAAACTACCCCTCCTTGTTATGACTAGCTTTCAAGTATTTTAAAAATGCTACCATATCCATTCTCAGTCTTCTTTTCTCAAGGCTAAACATGCCCAATTCTTTCAAACTTTTCCCCCAGGCCTTGTTTTTCAGTCCCCCGATCATTCCTATTGCTCTCTTCTGAACTTGTTCCAGTTTGTCGACATCCTTCTTAAAGTTCAGTGACCAGAATTGGACATGGTACTGTAGAAGAGCCTACTGCCAAATAGAGGGGGAGTAATACCCCATGGATTTGGGGGGCTATACTTCTGTTAATGCAACCTAAAAATAATATTTGCCTTTTTTGTGGTCACATTGCACTATTGGCTCATATTCAGCTTGTGATCTACAGTATTTCCAAGATCATTCTCACAGGTAGTATTAGTTAACCAAATACAGGGTTTTCCCCCTAGCTGTAGAACTTTGCATTTATCTAAATTTCATTCCGGTTTTTTTCCACCCCAGTGCTCAAGCCTATCAAGATCTTGATGAATTCTGTTCTTATTTTCCAGAGTATTAGCTATTCCATCCAATTTTGTTTTGTCTGCAAATTTGATAAATATTCCCTGTACTCCCTTCTCCAAGTCATTAATGGAAATGTTGAAGAGCACTGCACCCAGGACTGACTGAGCCTTGTTGTATCAAACTTTTTACTGCCTACTAGAAGGAGCCATTGATATGCACTCTCTGAGTAAGATTTGTTAACCAACTGTGTATCCAGATTGCACTTGTGTTATACAGCTCAGACTTGGTTAGCATGCTAATCTTAATATCATGGAAGTCAACATATTACATCTACAGCAGAGGTCCTCAACCCTTTTAAGATGGGGACTGGTTTATGCCCCCTCAGACTGTTGAGGGGCTGGACTGGTGGTCTCGCTGCTGCTGCCAGTGGTGGTAGCGAGTGGTGGGGGCTCGAGGCAGTCCTGCCACCGGAAGCCCCCAACATTCCCCCTACACCACCACTGCCACCAGGACAACCCCAGCCACCAATCACTCCCCACTCCCTGCTGCCACCTCCAGTGCCACTAGTGTGGCCAGTGATCACCCTGAGCCACCACCACCAGTGACCACCCTGAGCCACCCACCACTCCACACCACACCACTTCCCTGCTTACTGGCCTGGAGGAACTGCATGGTATGGGTGAAGGAGTGGTCCAGGCTGTCCTCCTTACCCATCCTTGGCCAGAGCGGCCCCTGGGAAAGACATGGGGGGCTGCCACTTCTGCTGCCACTGCCTCAATCCTTGTCACCTCCACTTGACTTGGTGTGTCCTTAACGGCACTCCGTAGCAGGGCAGATGTTGTAAGCCTTACAACATCCACAATGCTATGGAGCACCATTAGGGACACACCAAGCCAAGTGGAGGGAACAAGGATTGAGGTGGTGGCAACAGAAGTGGTGGCGGGGGGGAGGGAGGGGCTGGATGATTTTGTGCTGCAGGCTGGATCCAGCATGTGGGCTCTAGTTTGAGGATCCCTGATCTACAGCATCCCCACTGTCTACCAAGGAAGCTGTCCAATTGAAAATGAGGTAAGATTAGTCTGACAGGATTTGTTCTTGACAAATTCATATTGGTTTTTAGTTATTACTGCATTGTTTTCTGAGTGCTTATAGAGTGACCGCTTTATAATCTGCTCCAGAATTTTCTCTGGGATTGATATCAGGTTGACTGGTCTGTGTTTCCCAGGTTCCTCATTTTGAAGCTAGGGACAACGCTAGCCTTCCTCTAATAATTTGGCACTTTACCCATCCTCCATGATTTCAAGAAAATCATGGGCCATGGTTGTGAGATCTCTTCAGCCAGCCACTACGGTATCTTTGGATGCAGTTCATCTAGCCCAGGAGATTTGAACACATTGAAAGTTATAAGGCTTTTCTTTAAAATATTTATCAATCTCAAGTTGCAATCCAGTCCCATCCCTTTGTACTTTACAAATTTGTTTCCAAAGTATTATAATGGTGGCAGCTCAGCTCAGCTGAGAAGGAATTGGGAAGCCTGAAGGAGGCGGATGATGATGATTCAGTTTTTTCAACTCAGAAAGTTTAAGGGTTCAGTTGCGTGAAGTCTGGTTCCATTGTACCAATGGCAATTTATTAACTCTGGTTAACAGTTAATCTCTTTGGCCAGTGATGGTGAACCTTGGCTTTCCAGCTATTCTTGGACTTCAGTTCCCAGAAGCCCTGGTCAGCAGGTGTACTGACTTGGGCTTCTGGTAATTGAAGTCCAAGAACAGCTGGAATGCTAAGGTTGGTCACCAGGGCCTTTGGCCATTATTGCAACTACTATCACCACATAAAATCTTAGTGGTGAAGTGGAGGGACTGGTTTTTTTTTAATGTTTGAGAGGTGGCATGTTCTCTTGTTACATTTTGGTTAATGTGGCTTTCCTGTAAAACAAAGTGTGTGATCACCCATGTACATTGTTTTCCTTCAGAATTGCAATTTTCTGGAAGCAGGAAGTGCTCTCCCTTTCAGATTTATAACACATAATCAACGTATGGCAGCATGCACTGGCTGTGAGGGAGTGAACTCCATGACAGGATTTTTGATGGTGTTAAATTGGCTCCTGGATGTGCTGAAGTTTCCTCCTCCTGCCATAGAATTTATTCTTTTTTTTTGTGATTTTATAGAGGCAATTACTTTGGTTGCATTGTGTTGTTTTATTGTAATTTGGTTCACTTTAGTTTCCATAAGCCACATAAGGAAATTCTATTAAAGAGTGGCAAGTAAATTATATAAACTCAACTCAAGGAAACATTGTCTTGTTATTTTATTTCTTTCATCTTATTTAACATGGCATTTTATATAACCCCCTTCTAACACAGGGAACAGTCAAACAGCTACCGGTAGTAAAGCACAATAGCATAGCTGTCAAGTATCCCTTATTGGCCGGGAAAACCCCTTATTTTACCCTCTTTCCCACCGTCATCCCTTATTAATTAGACTGCAAAGCTTTATTGCCACCATTGGAGGGAAGCACAGGATAAGCATAGCTGTCAAGTATCCCTTATTTGCCAGGAAATTTCCCTTATTTCCAAATCCAAAACTTGACAGGTATGCACAATAGTTGTTGAGAATGTCACTGCTGCTCATCATATCTGCCACCTGAAGCCATTGCCTCTTTCTGTCTAGTAGTAGGGCTGGCCTGGTTTTGCTTTATTGAAAAAAAATCCATTTTTGATCTAATCGTGTGGCTAAATCAGAGGGGAAATGCAGATAGCAGTAGGAAGGAGTGAATGAAGATGAAAGTATAGACAGAAGAGGGAGAGAGAAAAACACTTGAAAATCTACAAGCCAAGGAAACAAGAAATATTGAACAGGAAGGAGAAAATAGAAGGAGTTCAAAAGAAACAAAAGAGAAAAGGAATAAAGGGGCAATAAAGGTGTGTAGATTTACTTGATGTTTATTGGTATTGTCAGTGCTCCAGTACTGAGCTTGTGGCTACAACTATGCCAAGAAAGAGAGAATAAATAAGAAAGACAACTTACTGGCTTAAATCCTGTTGCGTAGCACAGTAGGTTGTCACAAGAGTCGGGCCATTTGAATCAACTGAATCTGCAGAGGCAGTGATTCATCAAATCCACATCATTCAACGTGTCTATTCTAGTGCAACATATTATGCTAAATAACAGGATTTCAGCCACTGTTTATTATTTAGGAAATCTCTTTATGGATTAATGAAATAGGTTAAGAAGCCCTTAGAAATAGTATCTATTTTTTCATCCTTTTAGTTGATTAAAAAGGGACTGTGGTGGCTCAAGTGGTTAAGATGCTGAACTTGAAGAATGGAAGGTCAGCAGTTCGAGACCCGAATACTACAAGACAGAGTGAGCTCCCATCTCTATCCCAGCTCCTGCCAACCTAGCAGTTTGAAAGCAGGAAATTGCAAGTAGATAAAAAGGGACCACTTCAGTGGGAAGGTAAACAGTGTTTTAGTCATGCCTGCCACATATCCACGGAAACATCTACAGATGCAGACAGTGCTGGCTCTTTGGCTATAAACAGAGATGAGCACTGAACTCTAGAGTCAGATACAACTGGCTTTTGAACAAGGGTGACCTTTATCTTTACCTAGTTGATGAAAAGTTGAAAAATACAAAAAAATCATTATTATGATGAAAGCTGCAAGATTGTTAATTGCTAGAAACTGAAGAAATGTGGAATATGGCAATTAATGACAAACTAATGTGTGAATTGAAATTGAAAAAAGGTATTATTAAGAAAAGTAAGTTTGTGGATATTTTGGGATAATTTTTTGAGTATAAATTGGGAAAATCTAAAGGAGTTAAACCTGGAAATAAATGTACTGTACTGTATGACATTTTGGAAATAGGGTAAAATACACTTGTAATGTGTACAAATGTTATAAGTAATTGTTTTAGATAAGAACTATTGTCCCTCAGGTGATGGGTCTACTGTTTTTGTATCTATATATTACTAGCTGATTACCCGGCTTTGCTCAGGTTTTTCTTTAATGTAGATCAGCCTTTCCCTCATGGAAACCTCGTGGGGTGTATGTGGGTCACTCCTGCCTCCCTTCCTCCATCTCTCTCTTCCCTCACCCGTCCTGCTTCTCCATCGACGGTCACTTGCAGTGCTGATCTTGCATATCCATTTGCAGTCCACCTACTGTGAAAACTACAGCTGAGCTCAGAGGGCTACAGCTGAGCTAATCAGATGATGTCACAATCTCAACCAACCTGAGACTATGACATCAGCTCAATTACATCACTGGGAAACACACACATTGTATAGATCAATTGCATCCCAATTTGGTTTTCGAGACCCCTGCAGTGCTGATCTCCCAAGCCCAAGGTATGTCTGTGCCAAATTTCAGCGGGATCGGTCCAGGGGTGCAGGAGCCTTTGGAGCACATACAAACAAACATTTCTGTTTTATACTGTACTAGCAGAGTTTGCCTGGCATTGCCAGGCTGTTTAAAATTGTGTTGGAAGGGGTTTTTTTTTGGTAATGTTTGTAAAAAAGAGGTTAGTCTGTAATTGTTCTTTTTAAAAAAATTATTTATGCAAAGATTCCTTATGTTGTCATTTGTTAAATAGATTGTATTGTTTTGATACTGTAAAGCAGTGTTTCCCAAACTTTAGTTTGTGGACTTCAATTCGCAGAAGCCTAAGTCTATTCCCCAAAGCACTGATCAGCCAGTGTACTGACTTAGGCTTCTGGGAACTGAAGTCCTTCATGGGGCATGTGCCCCACTTTGGGAACCACTGCTGTAAAGAAATAACAACTTTTATTTTGTTATTTTTCTAATGTATTTTTGAATATTTGTTTTAACATATATGTTAATTTTTGTTATGATGCCGGGCTGCTATTAACTGTGATTAGTTTTTTTTGGTGTTTTTTTTGTGGATTAAAAAAAGAACAACGCATGATATAATTTTTTATAATTTTTTTATTTACCCAAATAATGTTTTAGTATGTGACTTTTATTTTAATAGTTGTACCGTAGGTAATAGTTTTAAAAATGTGAAAGTACATGTTTTTTACATTCAATGTTTTTAAACTGTGTTTAGATGTTTTCGGTTTTTATTTGAGTTAAAACTCAACACAGGATTTTAGAAGTGTTTTTATTTTATTTTATTGACATATGTTTGTGATTTGTGTACATTTGTGATTGATTTTTATGTTTTTGACTTTTTTTACTGTTGTGGCCTCTGGGTCGGGCTGTTGAGTCTTTTTGAGTTGTTTTTACTATTGTGCCCTGCAGGTGGGGCTGCTAGGGGTTTTGCTTTCATTTCATGTGTTTTTTCTCTCCTGGCCTCTGGGTGGGGCTTCTTCCGGTAAGTAGTCTCTTTGTTTCTTCATTTCTGTTCCGGTCGTCGTGGAGGGAGAACGTGCTGGTGAGTTGTCTGCTTTTTTTCTTCTGGGGTTTTTCTTTGTTTTGTTTTTGTGGCAGTGGGCTGGGAGGTGTTTCTGTTTGTTAGTTTTTGTTTTTGTTTAGTTTTAGGTAGGTTTAATTGATTTGATTTTATCTGGTTGTGTTTAATTTGTTTTATTTCGTTGTTTGTTTGTTTAATTTGTGGTTTTTTTGTGTTGTAGTTAGGTGTTTTGTTTGTGGTGTTGTGGAAGATTTTGTTTGTGTATTTTGTGGTTTATTTCTTTTTGTTTATTAATGTTTTTTAATTATTGATTTATTTTTGTTTTATTATTTTTATTATTTTGGTGTTTGTTTTTGTTGGTTACTTTTTGTGTATGTTGTTGTTTAGGGGTTGTTTTGGTGTGCGCGCACACACACACTGGGCAGGTTTGAAATGTCCAGCCCAGCAGGTGTGTGCTGCAGTTGAGTTCGGAGGCTGCGCCCGGGTGAGGAGCTCTGGGAGGCGAAGGCAATGACCGGAAGCCCATTCGCTGCCTTTGCTTCCCGGGGAATTGGTTTGCTTTCAATGGGGGGGGAGAGGTACTGGTGCATTCCCCCCCTTGAAAGCGAGACACTTCCTCAGGAAGTAAAGGCAACGACCGGAGCCTCGTTCGCTGCCTTTGCTTCCCAGGGAATTGGTTCACTTTCAAGGGCCCCCCGAATGCATCAGTACCTTCCTCCCTCCTTGATCCCCCCCCCCGTTTTTGGTGTTTTTTCCCACCCTGGCTCAACTTTTCTTGAGGCCGGTGGTGGTCTCGTCGTGTCTTCGGCATGGTAGCGTGGAGGAGAGGGAGTCCTTCTTCTTCCCATTGCTCTGGGAAAGAAGGACGGCGGGTGTCTCATGGTGGCATTTTCTGGCTTTTTATTTTGCGTGGCTGTAAGGCGCTGCGTCCGCCTGCGGCAGACTTGCGCTCCCATTGCATTTTGTATTTTTATATTTCACGCGCCGGCTTTCTCAGCATTCTGCGTGCTCATGGCGCACAGGACACTGGGGCTTGTAGTTTTGTGTTTGTGGTTTCCGTTTGTGCATTGGTTTTTTTCCTGTGGCTCAATTTTGATTGGCCGCGGTGCATTTCCCAACATTCTTTTTGCTTGCGCCTCTTAGCCTGATTGGCTGTGGTGCGGCGCAGCACAAGGAATGTTGGGAATTGAAGTCCTTTCTTTTTGTTTACATTCAGGGGCTCCTGCCGCACTGGTGCATTTTTGAACCCAACAGTTTCCTCCGAACTGGGTTTGGGCAAGTGCAGGAGGCTCGGTATGGGCTAGTATGGTCTGGTGCAGGATCCTTTGTCACATTCCAACAGTTAACACTCGGATTTATAGGTATAGATCATTGTTTCCCAAACTTTGGTTCTTGGACTCCATTTCCCAGAAGCCTAAGTCAATTCCTCAAAGCACTGATCAGCCAATATACTGACTTAGGCTTCTGGGAATTGAAGTCCTCTGTGGGGCGTGGGGTCCACTTTGGGAACCACTTGTATAGATATATAGATATTACAGTAAAACCTTGTATAATGAAAATAATTCGTTCTACGAGGCTGTTTGCTATGAGTTTTTTTGTTATACTTTTTCATATAATGAAAATTTCTATGGAAAAAATCATATAAAAATAGTTTTTGCTAAGCAGATTTCCTCATAGAAATCTTTGTTATATGAGTTTTCCCCATAGGGGAAATTTGCATAGTGAATTTAACATAGCAAAATTTTTAATTACAGCATACAAGTTTTTCCCATAGGGTGTACTATTTTCACATAGCAAAAATTTTTGTTATGTGAGGCACCATTTCCCCACAAAATCTTTTCATTATGTGATTTTTATTTATTCATTTTGCTGTAGAGGACATTCGTTATACTTGCTTCCACTGTATATGATTTTTCTTTGTTGTATGTTTTTTATGTTTTAAAACTAAAAATTATTTTAAGAAAAGAAAAAGCAATGGTATCTATGTCAGAAGTTTTGCCTCTCTCACACAAGATGAAGGACCAAAAAGAAACAAGGCCTCAAAAAAGGAAAGAGAAAGGAAAACACTAAGAATAGCAATCTGCATGAAGATCTTGAAAAGATAAGGGGGAAACTTTCTCTACTTGTTTGGTTATTGTACTTTCCCCAACTACCACACTGTTGTGGAAGGATGGGATAATGGTGTCCCACACACCTACCCTAGCTCCGTTCGACGTGACCGCTCCCGAGAAATGGGTCCTGTATGAGCGGCAGTTCTGGCACGCCATGGCAGCCCGGGACATCGTCAATGAGGAGAAGAAGTGCTCCTGCTTCTTGTTGCAGTGCGGCCTGGCCACCCTTGAGCTGGCCACGCACCTTGTGTTGCCCAGGGACAACGACACCGTCCCACTGGCTGAGATCTTGGTGGCTCGTCGGACACACTTCCAGCCAAAGGTGTTCATCTTCCTGGCCTGGGTAGCGTTCCACAGACGGTACCAACGCCCTGGGGAGTCCGTAGCCGACTATGCCGCTGCGCTGAGGCTGGCTGCCACCCCGTGTCAGTGGAACAACCTGGAAGAGGAGTTGCGGGATCGCCTGCTGGCCGGCATGTGGGATGAGGAGACACAGTGTTGGCTTATGGTCAGGGATGTCCTGACCTTCAAGTTGGTCCTCCAGGAGGCATTGGCATCCGAGGCTGCAAGGTCAGGCATCAAGACTTTTAAGCACAGGCCTGCCACCTCCGGGGGTTCGGAGTCCGCTGTGCAGGCCCATCGCTGTTCTTCCCCCCGCTCCTCTGCATCTTCAGCGTCGCTGGCGTCTTCATCCATGTCCGGGTCTGGGTCCAGCGACAAGGACGGTGAGGTCCGGAATGTCTGAAAGAAGACGTCGGATGAGCACACCATCAAGAGGGCCCATCACAGATGCATTAACTGTGGAGCGAGGCACGACTGCCATCAGTGCCCCTTCAAGAACGCCAACTTCCATCACTATGGCAAGAAGGCCACATTGCCAAGGTCTGCAGGCAACACCAGAAGCAAGTCCCGGAGCAGCTCAACCGACCGAGCCCGAAGGGAGCATACACGTCAAAAATCTCCGCCTAGGAGCCGTCCATCCACCGTGTTTCCAGCATCTCCAACCGTTTCTTCGTGGAGGTCCAGTTGCACAGCATTCTAGTAAAGATGGCACGGTACGTCCTACTCCATCCTCCCCCAGCAGGAATTCTTGGGGGAAAAAACCCCAAAGCTTCGCCCAAAACTACAGGCTCTGAAGACGTCTCTCTGAGACATGCAGGGTTGCCAGATCCAGGTCCTGGGGGTGGGGGATTTTTCTGTTGTGTTCAAAAACATCACAACAAAGCTTCCCCTTGTAGTGGTCAAACGCGGCACTAACTGCTTACTGGGGGTGCAGTGGTATGAGCCACTAGGGATTAAGCTGTCTGGCATCAATGCTGTATACACTGACCTGGTGCAGGACGTTTGTAACATGCACCCGGCAGTTTTTGAAAAAGGACTAGGCAAGTATAGCCCCCCCCCCCGGTGTCCTTTGACCTTGATCCGGCTGTGCGGCCAATCTGCCTCAAGCCTCACAGGGTTGCCTTGAAGGACAAAATTGAGGCCGAGCTGGACAAACTGGTGGGCCAGGGGATTTTGTTTCCGGTGGACTCTGCAGAGTGGGAGACCCCTATCGTGACTGTGATCAAATCCAATGGGGAGGTGAGGATTTGCGCAGATTATAAATTCACCATTAACAAAGCCATTTGGCCTAATGCTTACCCGGTGCTGGTGGTTAGCCACTTATTGGCTGCTCTGCATGGGGGCAAATGTTTTGCCAAATTGGACCTAGCACAGACCTATCAGCAGTTTTCTGTCACACCTGCTGCTGCTGCAGCCCAAACCATTGTTACACACAAAGGAGCCTTCAAAGTTACGCGCCTTCAGTTTGGGGTGAATGCAGCCCCGGGTATATTTCAGTCACTTGTTGAACGCCTCCTAAAGAGTCTCCCCGGGGTCCTCCCATACTTCAATGATGTTCTTATAATCGCGGGAAGTGAATCCAAGCTTGCCAGCAGGTTAGATCAGTTGTTACAGGTTTTTGAAAATGCGGGGTTACATCTGAGAAAGGACAAATGTATTTTTCTTGCACGGGAAGTAGAATTTCTCAGGTTTAAGGTCATTCCCGAGGCAGTTAAACCCTCTGATTCTAAGGTTGCTGCCATCCGCAACGCCCCCCATCCGACCACAAAAACTGAGTTGCAGTCCTTCCTAGGTCTGCTCAACTTTTATCACTCCTTCCTGCCGAGGAAGGCTTCTGTAGCAGAGCCACTACACCGATTACTTTAAAAGGATGCATTCTGGCAGTGGGGGCAAGCCCAGGATCGTGCGTTTCGTGAATTAAAGGAGCTTCTTTCATCTGAAGCAGTCTTGACTCACTTTGATCCC
The DNA here is from genome assembly GCA_035047345.1 of Bradypodion ventrale. NCBI lineage: Eukaryota > Metazoa > Chordata > Lepidosauria > Squamata > Chamaeleonidae > Bradypodion > Bradypodion ventrale. The sequence goes on along the minus strand of JAWDJE010000002.1, from coordinate 324,022,608 downwards.
AGGAAACTTGTGGTTCTTGTGTGTGATGCTTCACCGGTGGGGTGGGAGCTGTCCTGTGTCATGTCTTGGAAAATGGGAAGGAAGCCCCGGTTGCATTCTATTCAAGGTCCCTATCCAAAACCGAGCGCAACTAAGCCCAGACTGACAGGGAGGCTCTGACCATAGTTGCTGGAACCAAGAAGTTCCACGACTTCATCTATGGGAGGGAAATCACTATCATGACAGACTGCAAGCTCTCGCTGGGGATTTTTGTGACTTCTAAGCCCACTCCCCAGATTCTGTCCCCCCACGTGTTACACTGGGCCATTTTCTTAAATGCTTATCAGTACACCCTGGTGCACTGTCCCGGTAAAGATATCAGCCATGCTGATGCGCTATCGCAGTCTCCATTGCCAGACATGGGGGAGGCGAATTGCGAAATTGAGCAGGATCTCCAGGTGCTGCTGATCGAGTCTCTCGACTCACCCCCCATAGTGCCTTCAGACATTGCTAAGTCAACAGCACGGGACAAACTCCTGTCCCAGGTAATTTCATGGGTTAAAAAAGGCTGGCCCACATCCCCTCTTGCTGAGGAGTTTAAAGTGTTCTTTAGAAGATGGTTCGCGCTTTCGCTCGAGAGAGGTTGCCTCCTTTGGGGCCAGAGGGTGGTTGTTCCTTCCGTATTACGCTCTAAGGTGCTTTGGCTTCTACACATTAGTCACCCTGGTATTGTGCGCTCCAAGGCATTGGCCAGGAGTTTTTCTGGTGGCCCCAGGTAGACTGGGACATTGAGCAATTGGTAGGCACTTGTCGGTGCTACCAGAGTTCACGGCTCAAGGAGTCCCGGCTTCCTACCCAGGAATGGGACACTGCCCGTGGACCTTGGTCACGGATTCATGTTGACTATGCAGGCCCTTTCTGGGGCATGCTTTTCCTACTGGTGGTCAACTCATTTTCCAAATGGCTGGAGGTAATTCCTATGCCCAGTACATCTTCTGCAGTCACTATCAAACAACTCTGGAGGTTGTTTGGATTGTCGGACATGCTGGTGTCCGACAATGCCACAACGTTCACCTCTTCCGAATTTCAGGCATTCCTCGAAAGGAACGCCATTCGGCATGTAACTTCTGCCCCTTTCCACCCTGCCACCAATGGCCAGGTGGAACATCAGGTTCGCACCACAAAAGAGGCGCTTTGCCGCATGGGTCAAGGGGACATTGAGATACAACTTTGCCAGTTCCTCATGTGCTACCGGACAACGCCCCGAGCATCAGGGCTGTCATAGGGTGACAGAGTTTTAAGAGGTACAAGGTGATTCTTTGTACGGTAATTCCCCCACCCGCTTACTCCCAGGGGGAGATGGAGAGGGCGGCTCAGCAATTAGCTGTAGCCCCCAACTTTCTAATTCAAACCAGCCCCAATTCCTTTGGAGGCTGTCAGCAAGCCCAGAACGTGGAACTGTAGATTTTGGTTTACAGGATCGGGGGGAGTTTGCAGAGTGTTCCCCCACTCATCCAAGCGAGGAGCGGGGCTTTGATTTCTCCCAAGGGACCTCCCGTCCTTCTGCATTCAAGTCTACCTAAACTCCCACCCAGATGAAGCAAGCTTTCGTTGAGTCACCCCCTACTCAAACTTCTCAAAGGCGGGACTTTTGTTGTGTTTTATCACTCCTGATTTTAGTTTTAATTTCGAGCGATCCCCTGCTCCTGCTTCCTCCAAACAGGGTTTTGATTCAGTTTGCCCCCTCCCTGGTGCTAACTTCAAGTCCGGACAGTGATCCCAAAATGAAAATAGTTCGGAAAAGGCCCCCAGTACGGGGTATCACTCTATGGAACCAAGTCTATCTAAGACGTCCAAAGACAGTCAGGTACCAGTGCAACCCAAAAGGGTTTGTAAGCTTCCACAATGGCTGAGGGACTTTGTCCCATCTTAGGGGGAAGGAATGTTGTGTTTGAATACATTTATTGTTGTAACGTTTTGTGAAATAATTAGGATCAGAACGATCCTCCATTTTGTCTCCTTCTTCTTGGTCTTGAAATATCACGGGACTGTGTTCCCGCCTAAACTATATAGCCTGTACAGTCTTCACTCTGGTCCGATAACCTCCCAGTCACTCCACTCCCCTTCCTGTCGTTTCCCACCCAAATGTATCCATTTCTGAGTGTATATATCTAGCAGTGCTGCGCCATAGCTCCCCATGTTCTGACTGCCTAATAAAGTTGTTTGGCCCTGTTATGCTGGCTGCTTCACATTTCTACTAGAACATCAAACACACTTAACTCACTTCCAGTGCTTTAGTTTCAACAAAAAGGGACTGTTACTGAAAACTGCAGTGTTATAAAAATATTGGGGGGAAACCACCAGGAAGCGGTAAACAAAGCCTAAACATGAACTCTTGAGGCAGGATTTTGAAACCCAAGGCAAGAATGCCAGGAGAAGTGGTATTAAGGGAGCAGGGAGCCATGGTGGTGCAGTAGTTAAACTTCTGCCATGCAACCAAAAGGTTGCGAGTTCAATCCTGACCATGGCTCAAGGTTGACTCAGCCTTCCATCCTTCGGAGGTTGGTAAAGTGAACACACAAAATGTTGTGGGTGAAATACTAATTAACTTGTGAACTGCCCAGAGAGTTCACTAAGTGCTATGGGGCAGTATATAAGTGTGTTTGCTTTGTTTTATGACAGGATTTTTATAAAGGAAGCACAAATACAAAAGACAGAGAAATAGTAGGTATTCTTTCTTTTAATTACCAGAAGTTTGGTGGCAACTTCACCAGCAAAAAATGCTGCTTGCCCCTGGCAGTCAGAGAACATTTTTCCAGGACAACTGCAGTGCCCTGAAGCAAACCAGCACTTCTCCTCATGGCAACTCACCCTGCCCTTGATCAAGAATAAATTGCCCCAGGCCTAGTTGTGTTCGGGGGGGGGGGGGGGCATCTCTGTCTGCCTTTGAGAAAATGTTTGCCACTCTGAAGAGCCTTTTGTAAAGATAGTTTAGGGCTTTTTAATGGTGATGTTTTGTCTCTTGCACAAACAACAACCCTATATTCACTGAAGAATGGAAAGCTGGTCTCAGGTAAAGATAGAGAGAGAGAGAGAAATCCCTGTTAACTGGAATTTTAAACAAGTATGTCCAATATGAAGCCTGTAAGACTATTGTAATAAAACATGCATTTTTTTGGTATTCAGTCTTCTTAAGAAAACAGCAAATGCCAGATTCTCCCTCCACCTTTCCCCTGAATAATATGTAAGTGAACACAAGCAACTAAAAATATTTATATTTGAAGAATGTGCTCACTCAAGTGCAATTTTGTCAATGGGTACATTATAAAATCCATACTTTTTAAAAAAAAAACAAAAGCTTTAAAATACTACACTGCGGAACATATATAAAAATGTGCTCAGACGTCCTTGAGAGAAAAAGAAAAAAAGTCATGTAATTTGATACATAATGTGGACATGAAGGGAATATCAGTGGGATGATGACTTATGCAGCAAAATGAATCTTAGAGCTTTCCACAGACACAAGCAGGCTCTGTTGGATTAAGCATGAGACTAATGAAGAAAATATCAGAAGGATGTATGAACACAAAAGAATCTTAAAACACACAATATGTAAAAAAGCTAGTTTATTTCAGTTGCATAATTAGAAATGAAATTTAGAAAAAAATTTACAGCTGATCATTCAAGGTAAAATTAGAGAAATGGGAAAAGAAGTGTAGGATGCAGAAGATTTAATGGCTGAAAAGCCTTAGGAGGATGGATTTGAATAATGGGTGGCATCATTGTTTAGAGCTGCCTCATCCAGAGTCTGAATAGGCAGGATGAAATCTGGCCTCAACTAGAAGCAGAACAAGAAGGAGAGAAATTGTAATCAACTCAAACCCCCTAGGTTAGTGATGGTGAACCTTTTAGAGACCGAGTACCGAAACTGCCATCTGCGCCACACCCTCACGCTGCATGTGAGCTGCCTGCCTTACTTCAGACATGGGAGGGAGGAAGCGCTCCCATTGGGCTGCTGGGCAGAGTGGCGGGGTCAACTCTGTGCTGGGGAAAACTGCTCCCATTGGGCTGCTGGACAGAGGGGTGGGCAGAATTCTGTGCTGGGGCGATGGCACATGTGCCCACTGAGAGTGCACTAAGTGCCCCTCTGGCACATGTGCCATAGGTTCACCACTACTGATCTAGGTTAAGTATAATTAGGTGTTATCTGGCATATATTAACAGTATATGTGTCTGTGTTAGTATACAGTTGTCATTTAAGATTAGAATTAAAACTATCTCATGTCACCTTAAGGGGCTATGGTGGCTTAGTGGTAAAGATGCTAAACTTGAGGACTGGAAGGTCAACAAGTCAGCAATTCGAAATCCTAGTCCTGCACAATGGAGTGAGCTCCTGTCTCTGTCCCTGCTCCTGCCAAACTAGCAGTTCGAAAACAAGAAATTGCAAGTAGATAAATGGGTACCACTTCGGTGGGAAGCATCCTGTGCCCTCCAGCATCTAGTCATGCCTGCAACATGTCCACAGAAACATTTGCAGACACAGACAGTGCTGGCGGAGATGAGCACCAAACTCTAGAGTCAGATACGACTGGCTTTCGAGCAAGGGTGACCTTTACCTTACCATGTCACCTTAAGCTCTGGGAAGTGGAGAAACAGGAAGCTAAGGCTGAAGTGCTGCAAGCTAAGAAATTGGCATGGGCATTTGCTGTTGTTTGCTGTTGTTTGTAACAGCAAACATCTACACCAATTGCTTAACTGGTGGCAATTCACCAGCAGGGTTTATGACAATTGGGTTAACTCAACTCCATTTTGGCAAATAAAGGTTGACTACATGACTTCTCTAAGTTGAGGAGGAAGGAAGTGGCCCCACTCTCCCCAGCGCTCACACCACCAGCGTGGGGATGGAAGTTGCTTCAGCTGTGGGCTCTGTCACTTCTCTCCCAGCCCCACCTGTCTGGGAGATAGAAAAGACGCCCGCAGCCATGGAGGACTGCCCCACTCTCCCCAGTGCTCACACCACCAGCGTGGGGATGGAAGTTGCTTCAGCTGTGGGCTCTGTCACTTCTCTCCCAGCCCCACCTGTCTGGGAGGTAGAAAAGACAGCCGCAGCCACGGAGGACTGCCCCACTCTCCCCAGCGCTCACACCACCAGCGTGGGGATGGAAGTTGCTTCAGCTGTGGGTGCCGTCACTTCTCTCCCAGCCCCACCTGTCTGGGAGGTAGAAAAGATGCCTGCAGCCACGGAGGACTGCCCCGCTCACCCCAGCGCTTACACCACCAGTATGGGGATGGAAGTTGCTTCAGCTGTGGGCGGCGTCACTTCTCTCCCAGCCCCACCTGTCTGGGAGGTAGAAAAGACGCCCGCAGCCACGGAGGACTGCCCCACTCTCTCCAGCGCTCACACCACCAGCGTGGGGATGGAAGTTGTCTCAGCTGTGGGCGCCGTCTCTTTTCTCCCAGCCCTGCCTGGCTGGGAGGTAGAAAACACACCCATAGCTGGGGCAGTACGAACTGCGGCCCCAAAAGAAGCGCTGATGTTGACACATGCCTCACCTTTGCTGGGACCCGGGTTACATTGTGGCTTTGTTATTGACCCCGGCTCTGTTGTGGACGCTGAGCTTGGGGTCTGTAATGGACAATTGAGCCCCGGCTCTATTGTGGACGTTGAGCCTTGGGCTCCGTCATGGATGGCTAGCCCTGTTGTGTGTGTGTGTGTGTGTTTGATTTTTTCCCCCCTCCTGGTGCTGTGTATGATGGATTTGATGCTTTAAAATTTATACATTTGTAATTTGTATATTTTGTATCTTATTTTTATGTTACCTTGTTATATTCTGTATTTATTGCTTTACTCCATTGTATTTCTGTATAATTATATTGTATCTTTGTTTGAAATGCTGTTGGCTGCCCTGAGTCAGCCTGTGCCGAGTAGGGCGGGATATAAATTAAAATTTATTATTATTATTATTATTATTATTATTATTATTATTATTATTATTATTATTATTATTATTATTATTATTATTATTATTATTATTATTATTATTATTATTATGGAAGACAAATGTTTCCAACTTTCCATTTCTGGTTGAGTCAATGTGCTTGACCAGATGAAATCTAACACAGTTGGCAGTGAAGAAGCCAACATTTTGGTCCCTTGGTGATGTCTCATTAGTCACGTTATACTACTAAGCTGTTATACTACTAAGCTGTCGACAGGAGTGCCTGTCGACAGCCCATATCCAAATGTTTCCTTTCATTTCTCATTTTCTATCAGGAAGAAGCCATTTGTCCTGGCTTCTGTTTCACCTCCTCATTTATACGTCTCCTGGAAGACCGTAACTCCCACATTGATCTTACTGCAAGATAATGTTAATAGGATCAATAAATCGCGACGAGTGCATCGAAGTGTCTGTTTTTCACCCTCTAGGATTGTACAAGGTGCTTTGGCATTAAGAAGACAAGCTTAATATATGGAAGCTCTCCCTCAGCTCTCTGTCTCTTCTTGTACTTGGGGGACCGTCTGTCTGCCCTGCACCAAATAAATTATTCGCTAACTGAACTTATTTAATTTTTAATACCCACTACAAAAGCTATAAAAAAAATCAGTGCAATTAAGAAAGAATCAATCAGAAGCTCTGAGTTATCAGAGACAGAATTGTTCTCTGAAATGGCTGAACGTGGAGAATGGGGTGGGTGGGACTAAACTTCTTCATTTGAAAATAAGTACAGTGCTAGATAGATGAAGTACAGAACATCCTCAAAGATTGTGGTATTTTTGAACCACAATTGGGCGTACCCTGGTAGCGGCAACCTTGTGTTGCCAGCTATTCTTTCTCACATTAGGTCAGGTAAAGAGAACTGCAGAATGAACTCACTGGTGCTTTCATTTTAGCAGTTTCATGCCTGGCCTAGACATGGAATAAGAATTTCATGTCAGAGATGCAGCTCCCCCAGTGGTTAAGATGCTGGGCTTGGAGACTGAAAGGTCAGGTTTTGATACCCAAGGGCTGCACTTGGGGACATGAAAGGAGCCTCATTTGGGCGTTCCCTGAGCAGAGTTTCTCCAGCAAAAATCCTTTCAACCCAAAGTATTCTCTGACATGAAATTATTATGGAAGAAGAATGCCTGGAAACATTAGTTTTTGTAGTCATGGAAGATTTGTATATAGTCTCTGGGTTGTCATTTTGGTGGTCTAGTGGTGATATATTTTTAGGGATGAGTGGAAAGGGCTTTGGGAAAGTATCTCTGAGTGGAAGTAGCAGGTGGGTGGAAATGGCAGAATTTATGGCTAAACATAAGAGATGGTTCTAGCTATAAGGAGCAGTATAGTGGCAAATTTGCAAGTATAGCTGTCCAGCCTTTCACTCTTAAAAGCCAACCAACTCCATAAGAAGAGTCCAAAAATGCAGGCATTTGGATTGGTCAATCTCAACAAATGAGAGCCAGGTTTGTTTGTTCATTTTGTAAACCTAAAGGCTCTTGATAGCCCATAGAACATTAATACACTCCCAAATCCACTGCATTACAATGTGGATATCTTGCAAAAATCAGATTCTTTCTCAACTCCTGTGACTGCAGTTAAGGTCCAGTGGAGCAGGGGAGTCTGGTTTGGAGGAGGGTTTAATTAGTGCCTACTAATGAGAATGTTCTGACTTTGATTCTGTGATGCCACTGGTTATACCTGCTCAAAATAAGGACAGACTACAGACTGCATAAGGAACTAGTGGGAATCTCATTCCAGAATGAAATTATGCAGAGATCTTTTGGCATTCTACATTGAGTAAATTGCTTTGTAGTGGGCAAAATCCTGGAAAATTCTGGGAGCTGAAATCTAAGAAATTCAAATGTTTGATGTCTAGTGCTTAGCCTGAGCACACCTGTCCAGCGCAGCTCTGGAGATTATGGGACCTGCGCAGAACGTTTCTGCGCAGGTCCGTTCTACCCATGCGTAAAAGCCTTCTAGGCATGCATAGAAGCGACCTGCATAGAACCGTTCTGCGCAGGTCACTTCTACACATGCATAGAAGGCTTCCACACATCCCTTTCTGCACAGAAGCTTTCTACGCATGCATAGAAGGGTTCTACGCATGTGTAGAAGGGTTCTACACATGCGTAGAAAGCACCTGTGCAGAAGGGATGCGCAGTAACTCCTCCCCCCGCTGCCAAATTACGGGGTAGCAGCAGCTCTGGGATGGAAATGGAGAAAATCAGTGCGGTATTATGAGGTAATCCCAGCCAATATGGGGAACTTGACAGGTATGAGCCTGAGTGTATACCCTAGATCATTGGTTCCCAACATGGGGCCCATGCCCCACTTCAATTCCCAGAAGCCTAAATCAGTACATTGGCTGATAAGTGCTTTGGGGAATTGGCTTAGGCTTCTGGGAATTGGAAGTCCAAAAACCAAAGGTTGGGAAACACTGCCCTAGATAGAACATCACACAGCATCTTTTATTTCAACACATGTTCATTCTTTGATTGATTCTCAGTGATGGGAAAAGTTTATCTCACAGTACACTTTTTTAAAAAAAAAATGGCCATGTCACGTGAGCTAACAACATGCATGCAATTTGCTGCCCATCTGCCCAAGGCGGGCAACCACCCCAGAGGCCACTGGTGTTGTGGGTAGGAGTCAGGAACAAAATATAAAAGTGTGGCTCCTTCCCACCTCGCCCTTTCTCTCTTACTCAAGCACTGCTGAAAAGTGTCCCTCCCTCCCTTCCTTTATCCTAAGTATGATTTATTAATGGTCACTTTTGGGCCGAGAGGGAATTTTTTCATCACTACTAATTGACCAGTGTGGTGATGTTTTTTGCCCTCTCTATACTTATGCGGGGGAGACTGAGGTAATGATTGTAAACCACCAGTGTGTGCAGTAGTGTGGTAAATGGTGATAAAAAATATGATTAATTCATGATGGGTAATGGGTGTTTATTCATCAGCCAGAAATGCATAGGCGCTGGAGGCATCTACTGACTGACGAAGGAACCCTCAATTACGAATTGGGATGGCAGGTTGGTGAGCCGGATATCAAGTAATGTGGAAAATTAAAGGTACAGAGTGGTAACCCCTTTCTACATTGTGGTAATCAGTTATGATGACATGAGTTGGCATACCCATAAATAGCTGACCCACTACAATGCCCCATTGCAGGTTATATTAATATTCTATGTTAATCTGTTAAATTCCAATAAAGTGGCCCATGTTTTCACCAAAGAAATGGTCGCTTGTCTGCTTCTTGGGTGGATTGGGTGGCAAAGCTCCCATAATAGAAGCTGAAGTTGTGTTTTAACAAATCCCTCACAGCACAGAGTTACATTATTATACAATGTGGGAAATAAAATTAAAGGGAAAATACACACATTATTTTGTGAAAATGATCAATGAACAATGGATGGTCAATTACTGCATGTGTGATTCCTTGAGCAAGCATGCCCATTCTCACATTAAGAGAAACAGGGGTTTGCAGTCATACAGCCTTCAGCTCAATGGTCCCCAATGTGTAGTATCCCATTATCTTAGCATCCTTCACCATTGTTATAGTGGCTGGGGCTTGTGAGGTTTAAAGTTCAGCAATATCTGCACACACTCAAATTAGATCACCACCCACAGATTTTAAGTGGTATTGTCGAGCATACCCTGGTCAACTAGTGGCTTCATTCTGGCAGTTTAATGTTTGACCTAGACATGAATGAGGAGGAGGAGGAGAGGAGGAGCAGAGAAAGAAAAAATTCCCACTTGGAAAAGATGGTGATTAGGGTTTCCTAGATGGCTGGATAGCTCAGTGGTATAGGTATATGGCTGCAAAGCCAAGACTGGGAGTTTGATTCCCCACTGTGCCTCCTGGGAGAAGAGCTATGGGCAAGCTGTTGAGTCCTCAAAGAAGGGAATAGTAAACCATTTTTATGTATTTTCTACCTAGAAAATCCTGGAAAGGGTTGTCATAACTCAGAAACAACTTGACAGAATCCATTACCTACATATAGATTTTTTTCCCTGTTCCTCCATGGCCATCACCACTATTACTGGCTTGTTATTACTACCATCAACGTGTCTGGTACTTTATATAGTACAAGTACATAAAATGAAGACAATACTGTATAAACAAACACAATTTTTTTGATTCCACATACTGTTAGTCTAAAACATGGAGATTGAGCTATGCCAATGTCTTCATAGACACAAACGTTTTTCGGTGAGGTTGAAAGAAGTAACCGGTAATTGCCATTGGTAGTGCTTGCATTGTTGATCTTTTCAGAGACAGGAACAGCTGCTTTTTTAAAAAAAAAACTACAATACCCAAAATGCGAAAGGTAACATAGCCGCTGTGATATTGTGGGAACTGTATTCCAAAAAAGTAGATCCCCGCCTTTGTGGATCATTAGAATGGTACATACCCATAGGATACAGCCAGGGCACTTTTAGAATCCATGCTTGGACTGTTCATAGGAAATTTCTGTCTCTCTAGCCCAAGGAATCGGGTCTATTTTATTGTGTTAATTCTTCCCAATTTTTCTGTACTTTCCCTTCCCTTTTTCCGTCCCTTCTTTGTTCTTTTTTTTTGGTACTTCTCTGTGTCTGTCTCTTTAATTTTTTCTTTGCAGGTGAGCCTGGTGAATGCCTTTGGATTTATTTTTCTATTTTAGTCTAGTTTAAGCGACAATAAAATGAAATGCTGAGTTTTTAACAGTCTGTCTGGAATCTATCATTATATCCTGAAATGCCTCTTAGCACATATATCCTCTCTTTTATCTGTATTTTTATGGTTATATCAAAGAGCATCTGAAAGTATATGAAGACACTTTTGCTTAAATATTTTAAAAGATACTATTAAGGAGTAACAGATTTCCACTCAGAGAAATCTATTTGGCAAGAAGGGACGGCTGCAGAGTAAAGCCTGCTCCTGTTCAGCGTGTAAATTGGACTGATTGTAGCTTGGTCAGTTGCAGGTGGCAAATATAAGCACCCAATGCAGAATGCATAACTGCAGTTAAGATTATTCTATGAGATGAATCCAGAGTTCCCCTTTCTCCAGAAAAAATCCTTTCTTCTTGCCTCCTTGCATGGAGGAAATTGTTTCACAAAACTTGCCCTTTCCCAGGCTTACCAACAATTAACTGTGTCTCCTGCTGCTGCCATAGCCCAGACCATAGTAACGCATAGGGGGGGGGGCATTTAAGGTAACTAGACTACAATTCGGGGTGAATGCGGCCCCCGGAATATTTAAATCTCTTGTAGAACATATTTTGAAAGGGTTTCCTGGTGTCCTGCCATATTTTGACGATGTCCTGATCACTGCTAACTAGCAGCCAGGCTTGATCGAGTCCTCTCACGTTTCAAGAGGGCCGGTCTACATCTCAGAAGAGAGAAATGTGTGTTTTTGGCATGGGAAGTGGAGTTCCTGGGGTACCGCATTACACCCCAAGGTATCATGCCCTCTGACTCCAAGGTGGCGGCCGTGCGGAATGCACCCAGGCCGAAATGTAAAGCCAAATTGCAATCATTTCTAGGATTAGTAAACTTCTATCATGCTTTTCTCCATCGCAAAGCCTCAGTTGCCAAACCATTACATCGGCTTCTTAAGAAAGATACTGTTTGGCACTGGGGCCATTGCCAGGAGAAAGCGTTCCTATAACTCAAAAGGCTGCTATCTTTGGATGCTGTATTAACTCATTTTGATCCTAACAAAGAAGTTGTACTTGTGTGTGATGCATCCCCTGTGGGGGTAGGAGCTGTGTTATGCCATGTACTAAGTGACGGGAGGGAAGCCCCCGTAGCATTCTATTCTCGTTCGCTCTCAAAGCCTGAGAAAAATTATGCTCAGACAGACAGGGAGGCATTGGAAATTGTGGCAGGCACTAAAAAATTCCACGATTACCTTTACAGAAGGCCTTTTACCATCATAACTGACCACAAGCCCCTCCTTGGAATCTTTGTGAACGGGAAGCCCATGCCTCAAATTCTGTCCCCAAGGATGTTGCATTGGGCAATTTTCCTAAATGCATATGATTTTACTTTGGTGCACAGGCCCAGCAAGGACATCAGCCACGCTGATGCCCTGTCACATTCTCCACTGCCAGGGGTCGGGGAAGCTGATTGTGAGATTGAAAGCGACCACCAGGTCCTCATTATTGAGGCATTCGACTCGCCCCAAGTATGTAACATTGACTAAAGTAATGTATTGGGTACAAAAAGGCTGGCCTATCTCTCCTCTAGCCAATGAATTCAGAAGATTCCACCGCAAGTGTTTGGAATTGTCAGTGAAATGAGGTTGCCTTCTATGGGGCCAGCAGTTGGTCATTCCTGTCACTCAGGAGAAAGGTTTTACCTTTCACACAAGTCATCCGGGAACTGTATGTTCCAAAGCCCTTGCCCGTAGCTACTTTTGGTGGCCTCAACTGGACCAAGACATAGAGCAGATGGTCAGCACTTGTGCCAGCTGTCAATCCTCTCGCCCAGAGCAATCCCACCTTCCCTCTCAGGAATGGGATTCTGCTAGGGGCCCGTGGCCCAGGTTGCACATAGATTTTGCAGGTCCATTTAGGGGTGCCCTACTTTTGTTGGTTGTAGACTCATTCTCTAAGTGGCTGGAAGTGATTAGAGTGCCTAATACCACTTCAGCCACCACGATAATGCACCTGAGAAGACTGTTCGCAGCATTTGGACTTCCAGATGTGCTGGTGTCCAAGAACGCATCCACGTTCACATCTACAGAATTCCAATCCTTCATGGAAAGGAATGCAATTAGGCACATCACTGCCACCCCATTCTACCCAGCCACCAATGGCCAGGTGAAGCGGCAGGTGCGCACAACTAAAGATGCGCTTTGGTGTATGGGCGAAGGGGATTTGGAGCTCCAGCTATACCAGTTTCTTTTCATGTATAGACTCATCCCCTTGCCTCAGGGCTGTCCCCTGCTGAATTGCTCCAGTGAAGGAAACTGTCATCCTTGCTGGACAGATTGAATCCCTCTAGGGAGGAGGACAAAGGCACAAATATATTGATCCAACACCAGAAGGGTTTTTCTCCGGGAGACCCTGTACATTGCCGCAATTATGCAGCTGGTGGTCGTATGTGGGTGCCCGGGTTTGTGATCGATCAGACTGGACCCACAGGACAAATCAGACACTCAATGTTAGGGTTGGGCCCCACCCGTTTAAACCCAGCGGGCAGAGGTAATAGTCAGCAGCAAGCTAACTTAGACCCAGAGGTGTGTTCTAGGGACCGATTTCAAGGGGAAATTGTGGAATGATCCCCTATTCCGGCCATGTGTACCCCTACACTGTCCCAGCCTAGCACTCTGGATTCCTTTATTGATGATGACCAATTTTGTTTGGAGTCGCCCTCTACTCTTAGTACACATAGGAGGGACCCTGAGTTGTCTTATTCATCCACAGAATTCGATTTTGGTTTTGAGCAATCCCCTAGGGGGGAAGAATGTTATGTATGTTAACTGTGTTTTCTGACAGGAGTGGAATGTATCTTTTCTCATGTATCTATTCTTATGCAAATAAGTGGATCGAAAAATGTGCACACTCTGTTAGCCAATGGGCTTGTTGTATTATTGTTACTGTTACTGTTTATAGGAGTGGAATGTATCTTTTCTCATGTATCTATTCTTATGCAAATAAGTGGATTGAAAAATGTGCACACTCTGTTAGCCAATGGGCTTGTTGTATTATTGTTACTGTTACTGTTTATAGGAGTGGAATGTATCTTTTCTCATGTATCTATTCTTATGCAAATAAGTGGATCAAAAAATGTGCACACTGTTAGCCAATGGGCTTGTTGTATTATTGTTCCTGTTACTGTTTATAGTGTATATAAGTCCAAGTTTTGCCCCATCCAAACTGTGTTCAAACCCCACTAATAAAGAGCTGAATTTCACTACTTCATTTGTCTGCTTCTTCATTCCTCAAACACTAAAAACCCAGAGTAATTTCTGACACAAAATTTATTTTACTGCTTGTGCTACTCTGGAACTAGCAGCTTCCCCAGGGCTAAGCAGGTAGTCTTTCTTCCAGGAGACACACTGAAGAATCAAATTTCCAACTAATATACCTGTTCCACGATCACTGTGCTATCTAGTACTATGAACTGCAGCTCATAGTACCATGACAGACACAAGTTGTCCACACAAGCTACCCAAAGAATCGTGTTCTTCAACTAATGGAATGACTTGCCAGGAAAATCCTCTGAAGCAGAGTTTCATGTGGCCTGTTATGCTACATATACGTGGGAATATCCCATTCTCGTAGTCATTGTCTGCTAGTTTGCTATCTGGTTTCATTGGCCTTAACACTGGTTAATCTATACCTATAAATCAAAGCGTTAACTGTTGGAATGTAACAAAGGCTCCTGCACCCGTCCCTACTATCCCATACCGAACCGCCTGCACTTGCCTGAACACGGTATGGAGGTAACTGAAGGGTTGAGAAGTGCACCAGTGGGGCAAGAGAGTCACGAAGGTGAACAAAGGGAAAAAACTTCAATTCCCAACGTTCTCTGTGCTGCGCCATGCCACAGCCAATCAGGCTGAGAGGCGCGAGCAAAAAGAACGCTGGGAAATGCAGCACAGCCAATTGAAATCGAGCCACAGAAAAAAACCGCCACACGAAAGCAAACCAAAAATGCAAAACTACAAGTCTCACCGTCCTGTGCGCCGTGAGCGCCGCGAATGCTGAGAAAGCCGGTGCGCGAAAAATAAAATTACAAAATGCAATGGGAGTGCAAGTCCCCAGCAGGCAGACTCAGCACCTCACAGCCACGCAAAATAAAAAGCCACAAAACACCATAGTGAGACACACACCAGCCTTCTTTCCCGGAGCAACGGGGAGAAGAGGGACTCCCTCTCCTCCATGCTACCCAGCCAAAGACATGGCGAGACCACTGCCACCCTCAAGGAAAGTTGAGCCTGGATGGACAAAAACCCGCCAAAACAGGCAGCAGTTCGTCAGGGGAAGCACCCTCCCTGGTGGATGACTGGCTGATGCCTTTGTACTTCCAAATACAAAAGCAACAGCCAGCAATCCAGAAGGAAGAGCACCACCCCTTACGGATAGCTGCCTGCCGATCTCCGGTTAGGTAAGTGTTGTGTTTGGAATATTGTGCCTTTAAGTAATGTAACACTCGAATGAGTGGGTATAACAATCACCAGCTGTAACACTGTAACCTTCCATATCAGGACGCGAGCTAGTGACCACTAGGGGCAATAGCGAGCACCCAGCTCACATGGTTCCAATTCCCCAAATACCTACAGCCGCGGGAAGATTCCCGCCACCACCTCACCTGGACAAGAAGGGCGTGACGGGAAATGACGTCACGCAGACAGTAGCCAATGGGCTACCGAGGAGCCACATTCAAATGTATAGCCACAGTATATATTGAGCTGTTCATCCGCCATTACCACATGTTCCCCCGGACCATCATGCAATAAAGATGTGTTAAGCCAACCCTTCGGCTGTTTCTATTGTCTTGGTTCTCATACACTAAAGTAAGCCAGGAGAAAAAGGAGTCAGAGAGGAGAGAACCATTGTTAGGCACAGATAGCTCTTCTCTGCCTCCTCCTTCTCCCCCAACCTACCTAACGAACCTTCCCAGGAGTAGAACGGGCTGACTGCCTCCTCCTCCTTTCCCCCATTGCTGCATCTAAACCAAAATTCAAAGCAGCAATGGGGAAAAGAGGAACCGACAGACAGCCTGTTCTTTACACTAAAGTAAACACCAAAAATAAAGACCAAAATTAATAATAATAATAAAACAAAAATAAATCAATAATTAAAAAACCATTACTAAACAAAAAAAACCACAAAATACACAAACAAAAACTTCCACAATACCAAAAAACCACATACAAAACACCTAACTACAATACCAAAAAAAACACAAATTACACAAGCAAACAACAACTAATTACAAAAATAAACAACAATGAAATAAGAAAAATTAAACAAAACCAGAAATAACCAAACCAATTACACAAACCTAAAACCCAACCAAGACAAAAAAGAACAAACAGAAACATCTCCCAGCCCACTACCACAAAAACAAAACAAAGAAAAAACCCAGAAGAAAAAAACCAGACAACTCACCAGCATGTCCTCCCTCCACGATGACCAGAACAGAAATGAAGAAACAAAGAGACTACTTACTGGAAGAAGCCCCATCCAGAGGCCAGGAGAGAAAAAAACACGTGAAATGAAAGCAAAACCCCTAGCAGCCCCACCTGCAGGGCAGAATAGTAAAAACAACTCAAAAAGACACAACAGCCCCACCTAGAGGCCACAAGAGTAAAAACAAGTCAAAAACATAACAATAAATCAAAATTTTACACAAATCACAAACATATGTCAAAAAAATAAAATAAAAAGATTTATAACATCCTGTGTTGAGTTTTAACTCAAATAAAAACCCAAAACATCAAAACACAGTTTAAAAACATTGAATGCAAAAAACATGTACTTTCACATTTTTAAAAATATTACCTACGGTACAACTATTAACAACCCCCCCAAAACTAAAACATTATTTGGTTAAATAAAGCAACTTGAAACAATTATATCATCTTTTGTTCTTTTTTTAATCCACAAAACAAAAAAACCAAAAAAAACAAAAAAGAAAGCTGATCACAGTTTATAACATCCTGGCAATGCCGGGCAACCTCTGCTAGTTCTACATAGAATTCTTTAAACCAAGAATTTGAAGCAGGGCCGTAGCCAGGATTCTAGATGATGGGGGGGGAATATTTTTTCAGGAGGGGCATCAATCACACACGCGCGCGCACGTGCGCACGCGAAAACAACATTGGATTTGGAACTTTGCCCATGGGGCAGGCTGTTAGCTGGGGCAGGCTGTTATCTTCCCTGGCCACCCCTGGCTATAGCACTGGTTTGAAGTCAACACCAACTTCTGAATCTAGGGCCAGCAGTACTCTGTGGTTACCATTAGTAAATATGCCTAGTTTTACTCGAGTTAAAAACACATTAATCTCACCATCAACCCAATTCTTCCTCTCATCTCTTCCCTCCCCATTCTTTATTTCTGACTTGTCTCTTTTTCTCTCATCTTGCTACTCATGCAACTTATACCAGAGTTTATTAAAACTATTAGTCCCACCCCAGGGCTCTGTGTCTTTTCCCCTTGGCCCTAATACGATTTGTTTCTTCTTCCACCATACTCAGCCCAGTATGCAGCCCATTGCTCCTTGGATACCTTGGAGCCATTATTCAGCGAGGAGTACCTTGGGGAACAAGGAGTCATCCTCAGCTCTTTTCCTTGAAAGCCGGGAGGAAGCAAGAAAAACCCATATCTAAGAAGCCAAACCTCCACCATACACTGGGATGGAGGATTCCTTCTTCACGTGACCACAAAGGGTTAATTGAAGAACTCCTCCCCATGGTGCCTTTGGATCCTGCAGCCCTTGTTTTTAGGGGGTGGGTAGTTTTAACTGTTTTTAACATGTGTTGTTTTTTTTTATTGTGAACCGCCCTGAGTTGGCTTTGGCCGAGTGAGCGGTATATAAATGTGACAATTAAATTAAATTAAATTGCATAGGGTTGCTATTCCTAGAGAGCAAGGAAACAGGGTGGACAGAAAGTGAAGTCCTCCATTGCAAAGGTCCTCTTCCAAAATAAGTCCCTTCCTGTTTCTTGCTTTTCTCCTTCTGGAGGGAAACGGAGGCGCCATGGACTGCATTGCCGTTCTGGGCCCCTCTTTAGAACTTTCTTCCAACGGATCCTCGTGTGGGGTTTGAGGGTGAGTCTACTTCAGTGGGGTGTGTGTGAAGGGGAGGGTGGGGTGACCTCAGGGGGAGGAAGGGTGGTTTCAAGAGTGGCCCAAGAAATTTTATTCCAAAAAATATAATAATCTAAAATAGACTTTTACAAGAAGAATCACATGGGGAAAAACCTCTTGACTACAGTTTATTAATAGATCAATACTAGAAGAGGTTAGCCCTAAGTGCTCATTAGAAGGTCAAATAGTAAAGATGAAGCTAAAGTAGTTTGGACATCAAATGAGAAGAGAGGATTCACTTGAGAAGGCCTTGATGCTGGGGAAGGTGGAGGGCAAAAGAAGAAGGGGACGACCAAAGATGAGATGGCTAGATGGTATTGTAGATACAATGGGCACGGGGCTTGCAGGGGTGCCTAGAGAGCGATGGTCCATGGGGTCGCAAAGAGTTGGAATCGACTGTGCAACTGAACAACAACAGTTTATTTTAATGAAGGCTTTCCACCCCGGACGGGGATTCTGCAGGGACTTAGAGCCCTGGTCTCCCTGACAACCCCATCCGACGCATGCACAGTTTGAAGAATGCAATGATGTCACGTGGCTGTCCTGGTTTGGCAAGAAAGAATTATGGCAACCCTATATGTGGTGGAGGAAGGGCAAAATGGCTGTTTGGCCCCCGAAGTTGTCTGAGGGAGCATGACCCAGCTCCTGGCTTAAAACGGTTGAGAACTCCTGATATAGCAGCTCATCTTTAAGGTGTCACAATGTCTCTCTCTCTCTTTTTTCTTTTGGTCTGAAAAATATTCCTAATTTATTGTTAAATCTTTTATTTGCTCTTCCAAATTCTATTTCCTTACCTAGGGTCTCTATTTTAAACTCTGCTGAACTTCCAATGATATTGTTTGGGTGAAGGACATCCTGTTCTGCTGTTTATTAATTAACAAGCCCATTAACAGAGGAGTATTGCTTGAAAGAGATGGTATGGATTTACTGTCCTTTTCTCCAGCACAGAAAGTTGAGAAAGTTATAAGACCTCCGAAAGGACAGTCAGGAGGCTTAGGAAGGCCAGAGTAATAAGCTGAAAAAGAACACAATAGACAGCGCTTGGTGTCTGACTGAATGCTGTGCTCTATTCCATAAGGAGACAGCTTGCGTGCCAAAGAAGATTTTTCAGCAGGCCGATGGAGTTCCTTGGGGACATCCTCAATCAAAGAAGTGATTAAAGGGCCAGCAGAAAGGGTCAAGCAACTCCTTTGTTCTTTCCTTTTCTTAAAAGAATCCCCCTCCACACACCATTTGCACTCAATAAAGATAGTTTGGCCCTTGAGTACATACTGGCAATTAGATGCTTACTAGGATCTTTTTATCTTTTTGAAATTTTTATTAGAAATGATGTGGCAGCATGCAACACATTTAGACTCCACGAAATAGAATTCTCTCACTCTGCCTTGGGCATCACTTCTGTTCATGTCACAGAACCAAAGATGCTGAACAGGAAGGCTCACACCAATTGCCACAGCTGCATAGTTTAGGTCAGGGATTTTCAACTTGCGACCTGTGGGCCGGATGCAGCCCTTGGTGCCATTTCATGTGGCCCCGCACTGCCTCCACCACACCTGGAAGTGCCATGTGGTGGAGTAAGGGCAAAATGGCCATCCAGGGCCCCAAAGCTGTCTGAGGGAGTGTGACCTGGCCCCCTGCTTAAAAAGGTTGAGAACACCTGGCTTAGGTGGTGATGAAGGAGAGACTTAGTGGATGGGAGTTTAGCCTGGGTGGGTTCTAAGGGACAGAAAGCTGAGCCCCCTGGTAGGCTGGCCACTTTGCGAGTGACCTTGAACAAGTCCTAAGTAAGTTGCAGACTGCAGCTGGAGCCTCTAAAATAGCTCCAGTTAATTTATACATTTGAAATGCAGCATTATTAGATTAGATTAGATTAGATTAGATATAAAATGTCATTTAAGAATACTGTACTTAGGACACTTTATAGCAGGGGTTTCCAACCTTTTTGAGCCAGGGGCTAGTTCACAGTCTCTCTGTCATCTTTGAGTGTTGGATTGCCATTTTGCCCTGCGTGCAGGATGAGGGTGGTCATTTTGTCCCAACAGCTTCAAATGGGTGACCTTTTTGTTTCTTGTATGCCCTTGGATTGGGGGTGGGGGGGCACAAGAAATGCCGGGTTGGATCCAGCCCACAGGCCTTAGGTTGGGAACCCCTGCTTTACAGTTTATGTTAGATTACTGTTATGGCATATACATTTTTTTCTGCTAAAAAATGATGGGATCTTTAAGCCTAGGAGGTAAAAATACTTTTGGAGCAGATTTCTTCTCCATGGTCAGTCCTACAGATTTTATTATTGTTTGTTTGTTTTATAAAATGTTGGCCCAGCCTGTGTTGGTTAAATGCTGCTTATCTCCAGCTGACTCAAGCTCACCCTGGCTTGTGCCTTCTTTTAAGGTGAGCTAATGGTCTTTTCTTAGAAATAAAATAATATACTGTGCTGTGTTGCTTTAGACAGGCCTCTTCTTCAACTTTAACTGTTCTTATGGCAGATATTACTTTTACTTGATTTTATTGATTTTATGGTTAAATTTGGTTTTACTAGTTTTTATTATTTTATGAAGATGGCAAGCTGTCTTGAGTGCTACTTTGTAGTAGAAAAGCAGGGTATGAATGTAATATAATATAGACATAACAAATAAATAACTAAACAAACACTGGAGCTGGGTGAGGCTCCATATCTCAGACCTATGTAGACTGGTACTGGTGCCTCCTGCAGTACATCTACCTTCCTGTTATGTATGCATGTACAATGTTACTTTAAATATATGAATGTAACCAGTCCACAATCACAATGTATCTCAGCTGTTAAGGAACGCGAGCAAGCCGCCCATAGAGGGCAGCTGCGAGCGTTCAACCTCACATGGTTCACATTCCCCAAATCACAAACAGCCGCGGGAACTTCCCCGCATGATCAAGAACTACAGAAGAAGAACTACAGAAGAGAGGCGTGACCTGGGCGATGTCACGCCGGTAGCGGCCAATGAGCTACCGTGCAGCAAGATTCAAATGTATTGTGCTACTGTATATAATGAGATGTACCTCCGCCATTGCCACATGTTCATGCAGACCATCAATGAATAAACCTGTGTTAGTCCTTCCTGCGACTCCTTCTTTGTCTTCCGTGCAAGACACTAAACTTCCAAAGTGACAAGAACTAAAACTGGACTGTAGACAAACCACTATCTACAATTTGGACTTCAGAACAATGAGTGGCGAAGAGAGCATCACTCTATGTTTCATTTTTATGAGAGTGATTGTTGAATAGTGGATTCTATGATGAACCAGCTGAATCTAGAGTAGGTTTCAGCTCTTTAATGAAAAGGTCTGGAATGTGAATAAAAACATAGGCCAAAAGGGCCACCTTATATACACTGGGAATTACCTAAACTAGCTCGCTATTGGTTAGTGAGACGATCATTTTTGGCCACCCATTGGAGAGGCCAGGATCCTTGTATCCATTGGAGGGGCCAAGATCCACTACTCTATTGGCTGGCTAAGCGATCTCCCCTGGCTCCCCATTGGAGGGGCCAGGATCCTTGTATCCATTGTTCCCTAGTTGAGTGGGGACTTAATCCCATGAAGTCATGACCTTATTCCCAGAGCCCAGTACACAGCAGTGATCAATAGAGGAGACAGGACATGAAGGGACGATTGATGCTGTTTCAGAACTCCAGAAATGGGCGGTATAGAAATGCAATAAATAAATAAATACAAATTGAAGATATTTGTGACATGCATAGCATCCCATATGATTGAGTGGAATTAATGAATCCTTACCATTAAAAAAAGGAAGGTTTCTAAGGTCCCATATAAACTCCCCAATTCTTGCAAGGGAAATTAGGTCACCATGTATATGTTGCCACTATTGTCCCCTTATTTTTTTCCTGAATTTCCTCATTGAAGAAGAAGCAATATGTGTCATCACTGTGTTTGTTATTTCTCCAGGAGGAAGTCAACAAAATGGAAGGCATTCTCCCCAGACACTGAAGGCCTGAGCATGCTGAGCATGTAGATTTCATATTCTGGGTCTTGTCTGAATTGAAAAAAATGTGTGTCAGGGCAGCCGGGTGAGTTCATAGTGAGTTCATAACTGGTGGCTAATGATTTCATGAAACGAGAAATATTTTTAACAAGTTCCAGAAGGGATGGCATTGCTTCTCACAGTACTACGTTAGGGAAGTGTTGTTTTTTTTAAAAAAAATTCCCTCCTGACTCATGCTAAACATTGTACAAGTGCTCATTATCAGTTCATGGAAGGTTTCTTCTTTCTTTTTAAAAGGTGCATCAGAAGAGAAAGCTTTAATAGACAGAGGTGCTTTTAACCACTGAAGAAAGCTGTAAGGTAGTTTTATCTTGGAGAGACATATAGCCGGTGGGTGGGTGGGAGCTTCCACAGCAGCATTCTAGTAAGCAAAGGAAGTGAACTGTGGGCCACTGAGTCAAAGACAGACCAGAGTGAGCATACTCCAGTGAGCCATTTTAACCCATCACCAGATATCTGTAGCTTAGCTCTCCAGTGGCCAGCTTCTAGCTAAAAGGCTTCCACTCGAGTGCTTTCAGATCATGTAAGTTTGTTTAAGATGCATAATTCATGTAGGCTACATAACACCATCCTTGAATAACTTCTCACTCACCACCTGCTTGATAGGAACAAAACTGGCAGAATGCCATGACTTCAGGCATCTGGTCTTAGCACGCTATAGGGCTCGACCCATGGCTTTCACATTTGGCATCTGCTTTCATAAGGAAGGTTACTTTTCTCATTAGTTTTTACAATGTCCATTCAAACTCTAGTAAAGGTAAAGGTCACGCTTGCTTGAAAGCCAGTCATATCCAACTCTAGGGTTCACTGCTCATTCCTGTTTATAGCCAAAGTGCCAGCGCTGTCTGTGTTTGCAGATGTTTCCATGGACAGGTGGCAGGCACAGAACGCTGTTTACTTTCCCACCGAAGTGGTACTCATTTTGCTGTCCGTGGAAGGTTGAGCCAACCTTGAGCCCCTTCAGGATCAAACTCAGATGGTGAGCAGAGTTTTGGCTGCAGTACAGCTGTTTAATCACTGTTCCACAAGGGCTGTTTCTACAAATGGTCAAATTGGCATGTCATTAAACAAATTTCAGAAAGTACTGCATGTACCTAATCTTGTGTTTCCTCATGTGATGTGGACCTTGTGGATGAATATAAGAATATAGGATGGGTAAGAATTTTATTCCGTTCATTTCTATTGGAATTTACCAATCTCTACAAATTTCTTTGTGTGTGAAATTAGGAGAAACAACTTGAGATTGTAAACAATTTGACAGAGGCCGAAAACAAATGTTAGAGTTAGGCTATGATTGGAATGGGAAATTCTTTGAAGCTTCAGTGTCTGATTGCCAACAGTACAAGCTCTGCACACTTCCAAGACTATTTTATCTGTTTCAAAATCTCTGGTTTATGAATGTGGGATATTAACTCTGTAGTCATGATTTAGAATGCCAGGAAATAGCCCACCATTGCTTTGACAAAATTGTGTTAGTGTTGCTAGCAGATAAAAATATGTCAAGTTTTACATAGCAAAAGCCAGTCTGCTGCTGTTGTTGTTGTCATCGGCAGTGGCATCGTCGTCGTAGAGTATGATGATGATGGTCAAACTGCAATACTGGAAGGGACCCTGTGATTCATTGAGTCCAGCCCATGTCAAAAAGGCACAGGAAGGAATCAAAGTCATAACCTTGGATACTGAAACCACTACATTATCCTGCAAGTCATTAGTCAAGATGGTCTATGAGATACCTTTTAGTGTTCACTACCATTTAGAGAGAGACACCAAGTAAGGACAAATCCCAGAAACTGACTCATTTTTTTATCAGTTAACTACTTCGTACCCAAAGACAAAACAATTCTCATGGTTGTTTTTCAACAAGTTCTCTAGATACAGTATATTGCTTGAGGCATAGGCCAATGTAATAAATAAATGTCTAGAAGAGACCGGTCTTTCAGATCAACTATGACCACTGAAATATTTCTCTATAGCGTCAGAAAGTTAATCCTTTGGGATTAACAAGGCAATAGCTGCTTGATATTAGAGTTGAATGATTCATGATGGAATTGCTCTTGACTTCTCAGACACACTCAAAATCTCTCTCCATGTGGAGGTGTGCACCTAAGGGGCAGTTTTATTCAGAAGGTTTGCACTATCTAGAATCTGTCAAACAGATTGCAGGCTCTTTTGGACAAAAAGAGAGAGCAGAATGTGGATCCTTTGGATCTTCCATGGTTTGTAGAGTCACATCCATTGAACCTAATGCATGAAGTAAATAAGGTTGGCTTTTCCTACTACTGTTTGATAGTGTCCCGTCGCCCACCCCACCCCAAGAATATCAGAGTGTCCACTCTACTGGGAGTTGATTTATACTGAATATAGGTGTTAACTCTACTGGAAGGTTCCAAGCTGTATGATATCAATTTTCTGCCTGGAACAGCTACTGGAATGTTGTTATTCATGGTGGTTTGTGACTTGCTGATTCAGTCCCCTCCATTCTTACAGAGAGGGTGGATTTTATTTGACAATCATAATTGAAAGTCACTGTTCCAGTCTGCTCCTCTGAATATTGGTTTTCTGCCTGAAACAAGTACTTGGGTGCTTCCCCTCCCCACCCCCCATTATTTCCTGTGGCTGAATGCATCTGCCCCTTTAGTCCAAAAGTGATGGATGACTTTCATCTGGCTGGTCTACTCACAAGTCACCGATCTGGGCTGTTTTGGCACAATATTGATATATTTTCTTTGCTCCTGGAATGTTGCTCCTGGAGATGGTTTGCTGCCTCACATGTGCGTTGTGAATCAAGTTATCTTCCTCTGCAGTTCCCAGTCCAGGCCACCGTGTTCTGTTCTAACTGGTTTAGGGGCATTAAAGGGTTAATGAATGAAAGAGTAATATTTATTAGATTTTATGTCTAAAATATTTGTAAGAATGTGGTTCTGTGAGGCAACATTTGACCCAAGTGAGGTTCAGTGTTCCCTATGTAGGATACACAGTAATCACTGGTTCTCTACTTTAAAACCAAAAAATAGATCCCCCCTCAAAACAACAACAACCAAACCTCAGAATTCTCCAAGAAAATGTTCAAATCTCAGCATATTTGCAATTCAATATGTACCCTTTCACAATCAGATATATAGAAAAAAATTAAGGAGAAGGGTTTCCTTTTTAACATTTATTCAGAGTGAGATTACTTTTTATAGGAATAATTTATATATGGTGCATATTGGCTTTTAACAAAATAATAGCAAGATAATGTAATAGTTATGCTCTATGACAAACTAGTCATGTATAAGTCCTTAATTCAATTTAATTAAGGTGAAACATGACAACATAAATGCAAAACAAACATTTCCCAAGCCTGTGTTCTTGTCTCTAAAGCATTGCAGATTATTAAAAAAATAGATCATGTTACAAAAGTTACCCTTTTACTGTGGTGTAGGTGGCATCGTCTTCAGGCCATTAATCAGCTTTGCAGCCAATTAACACCAATGGTCTGTCTTTTATAGGATGAGATAAAGCTCACTATGTATTTTTGCAAAACAGAGTGTACTGCTATGCATAGTGCATTACAGTTCTCTACTAAGTGGTTTGCAGAAGAAAGAAAGAAAGAAGGAAGGAAGGAAGGAAGGAAGGAAGGAAGGAAGAAAGAAAGAAAGAAAGAAAGAAAGAAAGAAAGAAAGAAAGAAAGAAAGAAAGAAAGAAAGAAAGAATGCGAGCGCGGCGCCAAAATGGCCGCCGCGCCCTTTGCGGCCCCCCCCATCGGACGAAGGCATCCGGGTAGTTAGGGGGCGTGGCCAGCACCCTTATATAAGGGGCGGCCATGAGGCAGCCGAGCTGCCATTTTGCGAAGCGACGGAGTGGAGAAGTTTTTCCCTCTTACCTACGTCGCTTTTACCCTCACCGGGAAGCCTCTTGGCGCTGATTCTCCTTTTTCGGCTTCCCATCGGCTAGCTGCAATGCCTCAAAGAAGAAGGCGACTGTGAACGCGGCTCATTCTGCGCGGAGGCGCAATCCGGGTCGGAGGACCACGGCTGCGCCTCCCCAGCAGCCTCCTATGCCCAAGCCCACCGGGACTGGTGGGATGGGGTTAGTTCCCCCTTGGCCGGAGGCTGGGGGTCCGCGTACGGGCCCAGTAGGCGCCGCGGCCCTCGGCCCGCAAGCGGTGGCCACCGCTCCCTTTGCCTACTTGGTTTAGGTGGCTATGTCAGGGTGGAGTCCCTCCTGGCCCGCGTTGCGGCCCTCGAGGCACCCCTGGCCCGGGTTAGTCACCCTGGGGCCCCTTTTGGGGTACAGGTCGATGCATCGTCTGCTGGGCAGCGGCAGGCGACGGGACGGGTCGAGCTGCCTGAGGCGCGTGGTCCGGCTTCGGCCACTGCCTCGCAGCTCCCCAATCCACAGGCCGGTGCTTATCAAGCCCCGTCGACGAGCTCTATGGTGGTCGTGAGCTCCGACGCCCCCAGTGGGTCGGAACCCCCGGTGGGGGCGGCCCATGGGGGTGCAGCATGTGAGTATGCGGTCCAAACTAGTGCACCTACACACATGGCCACGTTTGGGGGGGGCTTTTCAATGGCCTTGACCTCGCACGGGTGGTGCGGCGGTTCAGTCGCCGACGCCCCACCCGGTGACTTCAATTATCACCCAGGGCCCCGTGGTGGGGGGTGCTTCTTACCCAGTCGGGAACCTTCTAGGGGTGACCGGGTTAGTCTAGGCTCCTTTACAGATGCCCGCAGTTTCCACCGTACCGGTGCCGGCTTAGCCGACAGCAGGGTATTCCTTGCCACTGGGGGACCATTTGGCCCAGACCCCCAAAGAGAAGATCTGGCGGGGGGAGTATGTGGACATCTTCTCCCTCCTTAACGGAGAGCCCACCAAGGAGGAGAGGGAGGGGCAAGATAAGAAGTATAAGGAGCAGGCGCGTCGTCGCATGCCACCACGTATGTGGGCCAACTGGTTGCCGGCCTACCTCATATACATGGCGGCTGCCTCAGGGCTCGGCCGGATTTGGCAACTTCGATGGTCCAGTATTTGGACAATATTTACCGGGCGATGGTTGACTTACCGGGCCCGTCGTGGTTGGCTAATGACGAGGAATTCCGTATGCGGATTCCCCTGCACCCCGAGATGAGGTGGGATGAGCCCTGCCAGAGGCTGTGGCTTCTGTACATGACCCCCACGTGCCCTGCGCCCGGGGAATGATACCTTTGTGGACATGCGGTCCAGTGAGCGGCCCCAGCACAGGCACCCCGCCAGGTGGCGGGGCAGGGGGTTACAGCCCGCCTGCTGTGCTGGACTTTCTATCCAATGGTTCCTGCAACAGGAAGAATTGCAAGTACAGGCATGAGTGTCCCTCCTGTGCTGGCCCCCATGCGGCCTCCACCTGTCCCAGGCCTGGAGGGATGCGGGGCAGAGGAAGGGGTGGACACGGGACTGGCAAAACTGCCGCAGAGGGAGCTGGTTCACCGAAGGGCCGCCTCCCCAATTAATGTGGACATGTTGGAGCGTTGGCTCGCATTGTACCCGAGAGAGGAGGATGCGGTTTACCTCCTTCAGGGTTTTAGACGGGGGTTCAGTATTCCTTTTCGTGGGTGACAGGTCCCCCCAGGATGCCCCCAACCTTTTGTCACTAGGGGAGGGAGGGGGTAGCTGCTCCCAGCATTATTAAGGAGGTCGATGCGGGCGGGGTCGCTGGCCCTTTCCCGACACCCCCGTTCCCTAATCTTAAGGTTTCACCCTTGGGCTTAGTGCCCAAAAAATCACCGGGCGAGTTTTGCCTGATTCATCACTTGTCCTACCCAGCCGGCCGATCGGTCTATGATGCTATCCCTGATGACCTTTGCTCAGTCGGGTATGCATCTTTTGGCCAGGCGCTGCGCATGGTGCGCTCATGTGGCCCGGGTGCGCTGTTGGCTCAGTGCGACATCAAGTCGGCGTTTCGCCTCCTGCCAGTGCACCCGGGCGACTTTGAGTTGCTGGGTTTTTAAGTTCCGGGGTGACTATTACTTCGAGCGTTTCAGTACATTCCTACAGTGGGCTTTCGTCCGCAGGTCAGGGTCCCGGTCTGTAGCCCATTACCTGGATAATTTTTTATTTGGGGGTGAACGGGGCTGGGACACATGCACACGTCTCCTCAACACATTTCAGACGCTAATGGAGGAACTCGGTGTCCCTTTAGCGCCCGAAAAGGCCGAGGGCCCATCTACTAAGCTAGTATTCCTGAGGGTGGAGGTTGACACGGTAGCGCAGGCTTCTAGGTTACCGGGGGATAAGGTGTCAAGGATAGTGGCCCTTGTCTCGGACTTGCTTGCTAGACGCAAGGCATCACTGAGGGGACTGCAGGTGCTACATGGTCACCTCACTTGCGCTTGCAGGGTCGTCGCACCGGGCAGGGCATCTGCTCGGCGCTTGTGCGACGCCATGACAGGCTTATTTAGGCCCCACCATAGGGTTAGACTCACCCGGTGTATCAGGGCAGATATGCTTATCTGGCTCCAGTTCCTGAGGGAGTTCAATGGAGTATCATTTTGGAGGTCTGACCTCCTGGCTTCCCCTCGCTTTCAGCTACAGTCCGATGCTTCGGGATCCCTGGGTTATGGGATGTACTTCAATGGGAAGTGGGCCTATGGTGGGTGGCCACCAGCCTGGGCAGGCACGGGTCGCC
Organism: Bradypodion ventrale; assembly: GCA_035047345.1. Lineage (NCBI taxonomy): Eukaryota > Metazoa > Chordata > Lepidosauria > Squamata > Chamaeleonidae > Bradypodion > Bradypodion ventrale. The sequence continues at coordinate 323,994,153 of JAWDJE010000002.1, read as the reverse complement.
TGCGTGATCTCACGTACCTGGAATTTTTCCCTATCCTGGGGGCTTTGATGCTATGGGGCAAGGAGTGGGCCAACTCGGTTGTCCATTTCTGGTGTGACAATGCGGCCGTTGTACACATTGTCAACTCACAGACTTCCAAATCGCCCAGGGTCATGAACCTAGTGCGCCAGTTTGTGTTGCACTGCCTGCGCCTCAATGTCCCCTTCAGGGCCAGGCATGTCCCGGGGGTCAATAATGATATCGCTGACGCTTTGTCCCGCCTGCAGATCTCCCGGTTCCGTGCCTTGGCCCCGGATGCGGAGGAATTTTCCTCGCTACTCCCGGACTACATATGGACCATTGGCAAGGAGAGGGAACCGGGCGATTGGCTTGTCACTGGCGCCACGCACGCGTAAGGCGTATTACCACGCATTCAATTCTTTCGTAGATTTCTGTACCCAATTCCGGCTGCCAGAGACCTGGCCGATCCCAGTGACCCATGTACTTCGGTTCATGGTTTACCTGCATGCCCAGGGCCTTGCACCTCGCACCATAGCATCTAGGCTGTCAGCGTTGGCTTTTATGGCCAAGGTGGGCGGTCCTGTGGATAGTACCGCTGACTTCCGTGTGAGACATGTTTTGGAGGGGTGGGTGTGGGAGCGTGGGCGTTGCCCGGACGACCGCCACCCGATTTCCCCAGGGGTTCTTACCCAACTGGCCCGGGGCTGGCATGGCCTCTGTTTTGATAAGTACGAGGCAGCCCAATTCATGCGGCTACGACGGTGGCCTTTTTTGGAGCGCTCCGCATCAGCGAGCTTGTGATGCTGTCTAAGGCGGATGCAAGTTGTAGGGCACTGGAACTCGAGGATGTCTATGTTGCCAAAGACTGGGCTCAGTTTAGGATACGCTCCTCTAAAACAGATCAGCATGGCGTAGGCAGTGGTGTAAGACTGCTACGGTGTTCTTTGGCAGACATCTGTCCGGTTGGTGCCCTACAGGAGTTCCTTGCACTGCGTGGCATCCACCATAGCCCGTTTTTCTGTCACCAAGATGGGTCTCCCCTTACTAAATTTCAATTTTGGAGGGTGCCGGGAAGGCACTAGACAGTGTTGGCCTCTCTGGGGCTCGTTGCGGCACCCATTCGTTCAGGATAGGGGTGGCTTCTACTGCAGCTGTTTTTGGGTACTCCGGGGCTGACAAACGCCGCATGGGAGGGTGGGGATCACAATGTTTTCAGTTTTGTGTTCGCCCTCTTCAACCGTGAGTACCAGTTTAGTCACTGCACTGTTTCTCCCCCACCCCTTTTTTCCTTGACAGACCCGGGGTGTCGTATTACACCGGTGACAGTATGGCTGGTGGGCCATGGCCACGTGCACAGGGCAGCGCGTTACGCTGCATGGGGCAGCGCGTTACGCTGCACGGGGCAGCCCGTTACGCTGCACAGGGCAGCCCGTTACGCTGCACAGGCCAGCGCGTTACGCTGCGGCGACAGAGTGGGGACCCCGACTGGGACTGGGTGCATCCGCACGTCTCAGGTGGCATGGTAAGCGCGGCATGTTATGTTGGGAACTGTTGCCATTCCTTTTCTACATCAGGGATGCTGACTCGCCTATGTCCTGGTTATGTACCTTGGGGGCGATGGCTTGGGACATGTCACTGGCCTATCGCGCAACCTTGCGATTTGCAGTGACCTGCCCTACTCACATTATGTGTGGCCTGCGACAACCCTCATTTGGTCGGACACGATACCGCGGTACGCTTACAGGGGAGCGTTCAGCCTCGGGGCTCTTGACTGAGCCGACGCTCCGTGAACGGGGCTATTGCCTGGTTCCTTTTCGACAAGGGTGGGGGACGCGTCATTAGCCTCCCCGCCATTAGTCTGCAAAATTACGAGCTTTACTCAGGGGATGGGGCCCATCTGTCGCAGGGAGGTATGGACCTCTGGTTAGTGGACTGGCGAGCAGGCCTGTTGACTGAGCTGACGGTCTGGGGGGGGGGGGGGCGTTGAGCCTTCTTTGAAGCCCCTCCGTGTGGCGGGTAGCACTGGTAAGGTAAACATTTATGACCCACAGGTATCCGGCAGGTTCGCAATTGACTGGACAACACTAGACAGGCATAAGTTGGTTAAACGTTGTCCGGTCAACGACGAACTAGGCGATGGGGTGATGGCTACAGCTAGACAGCATGCATCACCCCGTTATTTTACGGATACGCGTCAGAGGGTGGGGTCATTAGTTAGATATTGACTACGGTCAACAATTTGTTTGTTGTCAACAAACAAATTGATACAAATAGATACATTGTAACAATTGCCGTTGGCAATTTTGGGTGGTACCTTACCAGTGTTACTTCGGCCTGCTTGCCTTAAGAATTATGATTGGTCAATTACCAATAGAAATTTATAATTCGGACTAGGGCATAAATCAATAAATGTGGCCCAATGCCGTTATCCACTTTCATCAGTGTCTGAGTCCTTTATTGGGGGGTGCGCCTGCAATGCGAGCGCGGCGCCAAAATGGCCGCCGTGCCCTTTGCGGGCCCCCCCATCGGACGAAGGCATCCGGGTAGTTAGGGGGCGTGGCCAGCACCCTTATATAAGGGGCGGCCATGAGGCAGCCGAGCTGCCATTTTGCGAAGCGACGGAGCGGAGAAGTTTTTCCCCTCCACCCCCTCCCTAGTTAACAGTGTGATATTTTGGTCGCTTCGGGGCCGGGTGGGAATTTTTGGCTGGAACCCACAATTGGCTCTCGGGTCCTGGCTTTTTTGCCCATCCCACACTGTTGCTATGGTTTGATATAGGGGTTTCTGTTGCTGCTGTTGACTTTGGTCACATGGGCGGGTAGCACTGGTAAGGTAAACATTTATGACCCACAGGTATCCGGCAGGTTCGCAATTGACTGGACAACACTAGACAGGCATAAGTTGGTTAAACGTTGTCCGGTCAACGACGAACTAGGCGATGGGGTGATGGCTACAGCTAGACAGCATGCATCACCCCGTTATTTTACGGATACGCGTCAGAGGGTGGGGTCATTAGTTAGATATTGACTACGGTCAACAATTTGTTTGTTGTCAACAAACAAATTGATACAAATAGATACATTGTAACAATTGCCGTTGGCAATTTTGGGTGGTACCTTACCAGTGTTACTTCGGCCTGCTTGCCTTAAGAATTATGATTGGTCAATTACCAATAGAAATTTATAATTCGGACTAGGGCATGAATCAATAAATGTGGCCCAATGCCGTTATCCACTTTCATCAGTGTCTGAGTCCTTTATTGGGGGGTGCGCCTGCAAAGAAAGAAAGAAAGAAAGAAAGAAAGGGAAGCCAATACCAGTAACCTTGATTCTTTTTGGCTGAGCCATTTTAAATCCAATTATTTGGTTTTTAAACATGGATCACTCAGACCAGATCTAACAAAAACTAAATTCTAACATAGTGTTCTAATGTGTATCTATCACATTTCACGCCTTTGAGATGTGGTGTTGGAGGAGAGTTTTGAGAGTCCCCTGGACAGCGAGGAGAACAAATAGGTCAGTATTAGAAGAGATTAGCCCTGACTGTTCCTTAGAAGGACAAATAACAAAGATGAAGCTGAAGTACTTTGGACATCAAATGAGAAGGGAGGATTCACTTGAGAAGGCCTTGATGCTGGAAAAGGTGGAGGGCAAAAGAAGAAGGGGACAGCCAAGGATGAGATGGCTAGATGGCATCATGGACGCAGTAGGCACAGGGCTGGGTGGGATGAGGAGGATGGTAGAGGATAGAAGTGCCTGGAGGGCAATGGTCCATGGGGTCGCAAAGAGTCGGGATCGACTGTGCGACTGAACAACAACAACAAATAGGTACCACTTCGGTGGGAAGGTAAACAGTCTTCTGTGCCCTCCGGTGTCTAGGCATGCCTACCACATGTCCATGGAAACGTCTGCAGATGCAGACAGTTCTGGCTCTTCAGCTATAAACAGAGATGAGCACTGAGCCCTAGACTCATATACAACTAGCTTTCAAGCAAGGGTGACCTTTACTTTTACATTACTATTTTGGCTTTTACCTAGTACTGTGGTAGAAGGTGTCTTTATTCCTTGCTCCACACCCATCCTAATAAACTAATTGCCCAATGGAGGACTTAGGTGGGTTCTCCGCTCCCTTTCAGAGCAACATGATCATTGCATTTTTACAATTAAATAAGAAGGGGGCGGCCCAAAATGAGATGGCTAGATGGTATTGTGGGCACAGGGCTGGGCGGGTTAAGGAAGATGGTGGAGGACAGAGGTGCCTGGAGGGCGGTGGTCCATGAAGTCGCAAAGGTTTGGAATCGACTGTGCGACTGAACAACAACAAATAGTCCTATATTCAGACTGTGTCTGCTCTCTCACGCTCTAAGCTATCCTATATACGGCTCTGTGAATGCATTTATCCATTTATTACATTTAATGCGCAACAAAATGTGACAATACCTAAATGTCATCCTAAGCCTGCCACTAGGATAAGCATAGTCACACTGAAGGAATAAAAATAAACCGAGTGCAGTGTGGGAGAAAATAGTCTTGGGAACTTCTGGAGAAGGAAGACAAATCAGTAAGGATGGTTCCTGCAAGAAACAAATTGACCAAAGAAGCATGAATCTGCTGATGGCTCACTTAAGCCAGATCCCTGACAAGGGCTTTCAGCCACAAGACCAGGAGTGAGGATGTAACATGCTGTACCTGACAAACTGAAATAACTTGTTCGAACTATGATTGTACACCTGAGGGTCAGGCTATCCGATATATCAAGCCCTATGCCACTAAGTATATATTTTCCCCTCTGTAAACACAAACCTTATTGTGACCAGCATGTGTGTGTGGGGAACTTTAACTCTCATATTTCTACTCATTCCAAACACCTGTCATTCTTTACAGCAAATGTTGTTGTTTTTTTAAAGGGTGGGGGGAATGAAATCTTTTGGCCAAGAATAATTTATGTTGGAGGTGTAAGAAAATGGTAGGAATTTATCTACATATGTGATGGTATTGTAATGTGATTAAGGAGTTTTGGGGGGAAATTGAAAAAGAATTTTTTGGAATAACGGGTGTGAGAATTAAGTTGGGACTAGGTATCATCAGGCTGATAAACCTTAAGGACATTAATTTAGACAAAGAAAAAAAGAGTTGGTATCAATTATGTTGGTGACGGGAAGACAATGTATTGCAAGGAAGTGGAAAAATGATGGGAATATTAGATTGGAGGAGTGGTTTAAGAAAATGTGGCAATTGGCTCTGAACGACAAATTGACATGGGAATTGAATGAAAAGAAAGGCTTAATTAAGGAGAATAGATTTTGGAAGTTTATATTGTTATAAGTTTAGATTATCTTATATGAAAAAGGCAAGGATAATTATATTTAGGATTTCCTAATATAAAGATGAGTTTAACAAGTGAAAATATAACAATACTAGCAGAGGTTGCCCGGCATTGCTGGGCTGTTTTAAATTGTGTTGGAAGGTTAAATTGTGTTAATGTTTTTTAAAAAATGCTTAGTCTGTAATTTTAATTTTTAAAATGTTTATTTATGTAAATTATTTTTGGCTTGGGTGTTATTAACTGTGATCTGCTTTTTTTGATTTTTTTTTAGGATTAATAAAAGAACAAAGTATGATATAATTTTTTCAAATTGTTTTATGTAAGCGAATAATGTTTTAGTTTTTTGAATTTTTTTAATTAGTTGTACCGTAGGTAATAATTTTAATAATGTAAAAGTAAATGTTTTTTACATTCAATGTTTTTAAAATGTGTTTAGATGGTTTGGGTTTTAATTTGAGTTAAAACTCAGCACAGGATTTTTAAAAGTTTCCATTGTATTTTATTGACATATGTTTGTGATTTGTGTTAAAGTGTGTTTTAGTGTAATTTTTTTGACTTGTTTTTATTGGTGTGACCTTTTGTGTAAAATTGTGAATTTGTGTTGTTTTTGATTTGTTTTTACTCTTGTGGCCTTTTGTTTGGGGCTGTTGTGTGTTTTTGAATTGTTTTTACTATTGTGGCCAGCAGGTGGTGCTGGTAGGGGTTATTGTATTTTGACTGTTTTTTCTCTCCTGGCCTCTGGGTGGAGCTTCTTCTGTTAAGTAGTCTATTTCTTTATTCATTTCTTTTCCGGTCCTCGTGGAGGTAGGACATCTTTTGGTAAGTTTGCTTGTTTTCTTTCTTTTGTGTGTGTGTATGTGGGGTGTGTGTGTGTGTGTTGGAATTTGTATTTTTTGTCTGTTTGTTTTGTCGTTGATTGTGTTTTTGTTTACTTTGTATTGTTTTTTGGTGTTGTTTTTGTTTGTTTTTGTGTATTTTTGGATGTTTTTGACTGTTTTTAGTAATTACAAAATTTATTTATTTATTTGGTGGTGGAGAAGGGGGCATGGTCATTGGGGGTTAGGAAGGGTGGGCTAGGTGGTGGGGAGGGGTGTGTGGTCGTTGGGGGTTAGGAAGGGTGGGCTAGGTAGTGGGGAGGGGGGCATGGTCGGTGGGGGTTAGGAGGGGTGGACTAGGTGGTGGGGAGGGGGGTGTGGTCATTGGGGGTTAGGAAGCGTGGGCTAGGTGGTGGGGCGGGGGGCGTGGTCATTGGGGGTTAGGAAGCGTGGGCTAGGTGGTGGGGAGGGGTGTGTGGTTGGTGGGGGTTAGGAAGGGTGGGCTAGGTGGTGGGGAGGGGGGCATGGTCGGTGGGGTTAGGAAGGGTGGGCTAGGTGGCGGGGAGGGGGGCTTTATTGAGTTATGGTGCTTTGATTGTGTGGAGTCGTGAAAGTAGATCGGGGTTTCTCCTTTAACATCGGTGGGTGGGGGTTGCGACCCCCCCTCTCCACTGGCTCCCCTGGGGTTGGAAGGTTTGTGGGGGACAAAAGGGGTATGTTCCCCCAACCCTTCTGGACCCAGGAGACCAGGGAGAGGGGATTGATTCCACCCCCTCCAAATAAAAAAAACCTCCTTTTTTAAAGAGAAGAAACCACTTGGTTTCTTCTCTTTAAAGACAGAGTTTTTTTGGTGTGTGTGTGGATTCGATCCCCTCTCCCTGGTCTACTAGGTCCAGAAGGGTTGGGGGGACAGATCCCTTTTGTCCCCAGAAACCTCCCAATCCCAGGTGAGCCAGTGGAGAGGGGGATGGCCACCCCCCACTTACGGGCCCGCGCTCACCCCGTAGCCACACCATTGCTCGGGGGATTGAGCCCACCTGCGCCCACCGCTGCCGCCGCCCCCTCTGAGCCACGCCTGGCTGGAGGGGTGAAAAGCCGCCGCCGCCGCCGCAGAGAGGCCCGCGCTCACCCCGTAGCCACACCATCGCTCGGGGGATTGAGCCCACCTGCGCCCGCCGTTGCTGCCGCCCCCTCCGAGCCACGCCTGGCTGGAGGGGTGAAAAGCCGCCGCCGCCGCCGCCGCCGCCGCCGCCGCCGCCGCCGCCGCAGAGAGGCCCGCGCTCACCCCGTAGCCACACCATCGCTCGGGGGATTGAGCCCACCTGCGCCTGCCGTTGCCGCCGCCCCCTCTGAGCCACGCCTGGCTGGAGGGGTGAAAAGCCACCGCCGCCGCCGCCGCCGCCGCCGCCGCCGCCGCCGCCGCCGCCGCCACCGCAGCCACCGCAGCCACCGCAGCCACCGCAGAGAGGCCCGCGCTCACCCCGTAGCCACACCATCGCTCAGGGGATTGAGCCCACCTGCGCCCGCCGTTGCCGCCGCCCCCTCCGAGCCACGCCTGGCTGGAGGGGTGAAAAGCCGCCGCCGCAGAGAGGCCCGCGCTCACCCCGTAGCCACACCATCGCTCGGGGGATTGAGCCCACCTGCGCCCGCCGTTGCCACCACCCCCTCCGAGCCACGCCTGGCTGGAGGGGTGAAATGCCGCCGCCGCCGCCGCCACCGCAAAGAGGCCCGCGCTCACCCCTCAGCCACACCATCGCTTGGGGGACTCGTTCTGGGACTCGTTCTCCACGAGGGGAGTGACAGGTGGGAACCACTGCTGTTGACGCAGCTGCCCTTATGGTCTTTTGAACCATTGGGCACTTTTGTGGCTGCTGGGTGGTTGAGATTAATTCTGTAATTTTTATAATGTATGTGTTATTATTATTTTTATGTGACTTCCCCCTCCCCTTCCCCCCATTGTCATTTTATTCATGATATTATGCTTATATGTATTGTATTCCTATTATACAGTATTGTATACTGTTTATTCTGTATTGTAGTTTTTTGCATAATCTGATGTTTTGATTGTATTAATTGTGTATTGCCGTTTGTATTCTATTGTATATTTTGCTCTGTTTATTGTATTTATATATGTTGTAAGCCGCTTTGAGTGGCACTTGTGTCAGGAAAGCGGGATAGAAATAAAACTTAATAATAATAATAATAATACTGATATTAAAGGGGAAACTCCAATCGGATTTTCCTTTTTAATATCAGGGGGTTGGGTTGGGTTGGAATCTATCTCCTCTCTCAGGTCCCGTGGGTCCGTGAGGGTTGGGGGGACAAAAGGGGTATGTCCCCACCAACCCTTCTGGACTCAGGAGACCAGGGAGAGGGGATCGATTCCCCCCCTCCTTAAAAAAAACTCAGTTTTTAAAGAGAAGAAACCGCTTGGTTTCTTCTCTTTAAAGCCGGAGCTTTTGGGTGGGAGGGGAATCAAACCCCTTTCCCTGTTCCCCTGGGTCCAGAAGGGTTGGGGGGACATACCCCTTTTGTCCCCACAAACCTCCCAACCCTAGGGGAGCCAGCGCAGAGGGGGATCACACCCCCCTCTACTGATATTAAAGGGGAAACTCCAGTCAGGACCTTCAGGCACCGTGGGTGAGGGAAAGAAGGGCAGTTGGTGTTTGCATGGCTGTGAGGCGGTGCGTACAAGTCATAATTTTGTAGACTAATATCGGGGTGATGACTAACCCGTCCCCAAGCCCTGGTGGCAAGAAACCGCGCCACTGCCTTATTGACCGCGCGCCAGGAGGTTAACGCCCCCTCTGTAAGAATGGCGCGGAACAATGTCCGACCAAACCAGGGTTGTGGCAGGCCAGACATAATGCAAGTAGGCGAGTTCCTCGCAAATCGCATGCTTGAGCATTCTGCACGCTCATGTCACACAGGACTCTGGGGCTTGTAGTTATGGGGTTGTGATTTGTGGTTGTAGTGTGTTTTTTCCTGTGGCTTGATTTTGATTGGCCATGGTGCATTTCTAAATGTTCTTTGTGGTCGCGCCTCTCAGCCTGATTGGCTGTGGCACGGTGTGGCACAAAGAACATTGGGAAATGAAGTTGTTTCCCTTTTTTCGCATTTCTGGGGCTGTTGCCCCACTGCCGGTTTTCTCAATCCTTGGTTGACCTGCGGACCCAGTTCAGCCATGTGCACGAATGGTGGGTGCGAGTCATTAGGGCGAGGCTTAGGAACCTATAGCAAGTTCCAACGGTTAACCCTTGGTTTTATAGGTTAAGATCTTATTAAGTGATCTTTTTATGTATTATCCAGTTTTATAATTTTTTATTGTTTCTTTTTGCCTTTCTTACATTTTTCCTGTAATTGTATGTTTTTTCTTTGTTTCATTATGTATTTTTGTAAAATCTTAATAAAAATTATAAATAAATAAATAAATAAATAAATAAAATAAAAAGAAAACTTTTGGCACCAGCTGAGTTTCGTTGATTTTAAACCTCTGGGGCAGTGTTGCCGATCCTATGGCATGCATGCAAGAGGAGACACTCAGTGGTCTCTCTGTTGGTATGTGTGCCATCGCCCCAACACCGAATTTGTCCTGCCCTGCTCCTCTGCCCAGCAGCCCATTGGAAGTGCTTCCTCCCTTGCCACCGCACAGAGCTTGCCCTGCCCCTGTGTGGGGCAGATGGCAGCCTGTTGAGTTTGGGCATTCAGTCTCTAAAAGGTTCACCATCACTGCTCTAGGGGAAAAGTGTGTGAATTAACTTTAATATTTAAAAAAAAGATAGAAAGGATGTTTGTCTGTATCTGGATTGTTGAGCTGCTCCCTTATTTGTTTATTTCTTGACTCTTTTTAGAGTTCTTTCACTGCCAATTTCTAATTTTTTAAAAAAGAGAAAGGACCATTTATGACCTAAAAGAGGTGAGGGGAAGAAGGGGTAAATGACATTTAATAGGCAAACTATACATCCAATGTTCTCGGAGTGGTGATTTGCCAATTGGGGTTAAGGGTGATCAGAAGGTGTATGGAACTTACCAAAGCTTGGTCCTCAGAGATTGCTCATCCTTGTTTTTCAAGTAACAAAAAGAATCCTGTTTAACTGCATGCTTCACATTTAACATACAGTACAGTGCTGCCCAGAGTAGTGTCTATCTAACTTTGATGTTTGCAGATTGATACGCAGTAGCCAGCAGTTAGGGGGCCAAACACATCTTTATTGGAAGGTAGTCAATCTGAACATGAGGTCAATGGCGGAGCGATGCTCCTTATATACAATAGGTAATGATTCAAACCTGGTGCAGAGCCACATGATTGGTCATTTCAGGTAAACAGCCAGGTGACAACACTTGATTGGGTAATGAGTAAACAACAACTACAGCAGGAAACAAGTCCCGCGATATTTACACAAGAGGAATATTTACACTAGGGGAAAGAGAAGGGAAAATGGAGGATCGTTAGATCCAATTACACTCACCTTTCACCTGAGTTACATGTCCGATTTCAATCACATTTCACTTGAGTTACATACACAACACTAACACTAATTATTGGTGAGATACTAAACAAACAAAGTTTGACCCTGATAGATATCAGAAAAATGGCAATATTCAACCACTGTGTCTTCTGTATGTGAATTAGGTTAGCCCTGTTCAAGTGTTATAGCTTTAAAAGAAATAGGACTAGAGCTGTGGAGTGGGGTGGAATGATCCCCAAAATTAGCTTAGTGGTTAAGATGCTGAATTTGATGACTGGAAGGTCAGCAGGTCAGCAGTTCGAGACCTTAGTGCTGCACGACGGAGTGAGCTCCCATATCTGTCCCAGCTCCTGCCAACATAGCAGTTAAAAAGCAAGAAATTGCAAGTAGATAAATAGGGACCACTTCGGTGGAAAGGTAACAGTGTTCCATGTGCTCCGGTGTCTACTCATGCCTGCCACGTGACCATGGAAACATCTGCAAAAGCAGACAGCGCTGGCTCTTCGGCTTTCAAATAGAGATGAGCACTGAACCCTAGAGTCAGATACGACTGGCTTTTGAGCAAGGGAAACCTTTACCTTATCCTTGTGGGAGATTGTTGGTCTGGTTAGAGCAGGGGTTTCCCAACCATTTTAAGCCAGGGGCTCTCTCAGTCAGCTTCGAAGGCCAGACAGCCATTTTGCTATGCCTGCACAATGGGGGGCAGCCATTTTGTCCCAACAGCTTCAAATGGATGGCCATTTAGTTTTTCAAATGCCCTTGGAGGGGTCAGGCACCCACATGAAATGGCACTGTGGGCTGGATCCGGCCCACAGGCCTTAGTTTAGGAATCCCTGGCTTAGAGAAAACCTTGATAGGGGTTGCAGTTCTCTTGAAAGATCAAGTCCACAACCTGAGAGTACTGCTGCTCTCTATGTCTGCAGGTGCAGACAGCGCTGGCTCTTTGGCTATAAACAGAGTTGCGCACTGAACCCTACAGTTGGATACAACTGGCTTTCAAGCAAGGGTAACCTATTGAAACCCCTCACATTTCAATCAAACCTCTATGTTTTAAGCCTGAAGCAGACCTTTTAAGTATATTCAGCTGAACACATTTACAAATGTATCTTCAGATCTGGTGAGTTTACAAGGGCCTAAGAGATATACAGAGGGGGTTGGTTGTGGGGGAAGGGAGAATATATGCGTGTCCTCTTAAACTATAACACTGGAATATTGTGTTTTGCAAGTTATATATAGAATAGCTTCCATTATATGTCCTGAATTCCTCTCCCATATGTCTTCCTCCATCCATCATTCCCATTGTCATCTCTATATCTTTTGCTTGCCCTGTATGATATATTTAGGAAAGTTTGCCTAGCACCCAATTTTATCATGATTGTGACATTTGGGCTAGAAAGGACAGCATCCACCAAATAACAATTGCTTTTCTAGTCCTCCTGAAAACTTTATTCTATTTTGAGGTGTCCTAGAAAATTTGAGCTGATCTCCTGAGCCAGTCCATTAATCATTTCTGAATCGGTGATCAGTCCATTAAATCTGGAACTGTAAAGTAGGATAGAATGTTCTCTAAAGTTTGAAACAAACTTTTTTTAAAAAATGAAAATACTAAAGTGTAATATTTTTCCTGCCTACATACAAATAAATATCACTAAGTTTCAGTGGGTCTTACTCTGTGTAGCACTATAGCCTTAATGACAAATACTTTGAAACTTGTGTCTAATAAAGTGGACTTGGTCCACAAAAGCTCACATTTAAATACAGGAGTTAGTCTTTAAGGTGCCAAAACATTTTTGTCTTTTTTAATTTTTGCTGTTCTGTTTACTCTCAGATATGCTTGCGCAGACTAACATGGCTACCACTTGAAACATTTCAACTCTGAAACTTGTACACCTGAACATTACAATGTTTTTTTTCCTTCCGTCTTACTTTAAAGAGGTGAGTAAGTGGGCAATTGCAATTCATCTCCACTTTAAAAATAACTAGTAGCATAGTGTACCAACCAAGAAGCCAGAACTTGAAAAGTACTTTTTTGAACTGGTAAAGGTAAAAAGTCGCCCTTGCTCGAAGGCAGTTGTATCCAACTCTAAGGTGTGGTGCTTATCTTGATTTACAGCCAAAGAGCCAATGCTATCTGCATCTGCATAAGTTTCCATGGTCATGTGTAAGAGTTCCTATTTGGCAAGGGAACAAAGAATATATGAAAAATCAGTAAGCTGATAACAGAAAGTCACAGTGATCTTATGAGTACAAAGCTCAAAGCTCAGTGTATGTCATTTTTAAATTGATGCTGCCTGCAGTGTACAAGGTGGGCTACACATGGCTCTCCTCTGCACATTTTATCCTAAAAAGGACCCTGAAAGCAGTTTTGGCTGAGAACTGTATACTGACCCAAGGATCCCATAGCTGAATCTATAAATGATTCAAACATGAACTGCTCCTGAGTGCAACCTATTGGAGAGGCAACTGAAAGGTGAGCCCTGGGAAGGTCATCTGCATAGCAAGATTCTCTGATGGGACATCAGAAATTGTACAATAAGCATACCTGTCAAGTATCCCGGATTGGCCGGGATTTCCTGTTTTTTTGCAACGATGTTCGTCATTTCCTGCTTGGAGCTGCCACTACCCCGGAATTTAGCAGTGGGGGGGGGGGGGGGGAGTTACTGCGCATCCCTTCTGCTCAGCTCACTTCTTCGTGTGCGTAGAAGGCTTTTATGCATGCGTAGAAGGCTTCTGTGCAGACAGGGATGCGAAAAAGCCTTCTACGTTCTGCGCAGGTCCTGTAATCTCCGGAGCTGTGCTTGACAGGTATGACAATAAGGCCACATCCAGATTTGTTAAATTCTTGGTAATGTATTCACATTTTTGAACCCCAAACACTAAATATGAAACACTAAAACATTTCAACATCAAGTATGATTCCCAACAGAAAGTCTCTGAAATGTTAGGTCTCATTATTAACCCTGATCTGTAGATGCTAAACTGGATTCTGTGATTCCCTACAGCTAGACAGTGTGGGTGCAAATGCCACAGAGCTCATCTTGTCGTGCCATGGAAGAAGGTTTTTATTTTAGGAGACAATCTTTTTCAGTACAAAATAAAGAGAACTTGTCTATGAACAAGAAGCCCTTTAGAATCTCTTTAAGAAGACCTAAATAATCTCTTGCTTAGGCTGAAAGAAGAGAGTGCAAAAGCTGGCCTGAGACTCAACATCAAGAAAACCAAGACAAATGGCAACGGGCCCTATCACTCCCTGGAAAACTGAAGGGGAAGAAACAGAAGCAGTGACAGACTTTACATTCTTAGGATACAAGATCGCTGCAGATAGTGATTGCAGCCATGAAAGAAAAAGGCAATTAATTCTTGGGAGGCAAGCTATGAGAAACCTGGGGAACATAGTTAAAAGTAGAGACATCACCTTACAAACAAAAGTCCGCATAGTCAAAGCATTGGTATTTCTGGTAGTAATGTATGGTTGTGAGAGCTGGATCATAAGGAAAGCTGAGCGCAGAAGAATAGACGCCTTTGAAATGTGCTAGAGGAGAATTTTGAGAGTACACTGGACAGCAAAGAGAACAAATAGGTTGATCCTGAAGGAAATCAACCGTAACTGCTCCTTAGAAGGTGAAATATTGAAGATGAAGCTAAAGTACTTTGGCCATCAAATGAGAAGATAGGATTCACTCGAGAAAGCCTTGATGCTGGGAAAGGTTGAAGGTAGAAGAAGAAGGGGGCGGCAGAGGATGAGATGGCTAGATGATATTGTTGATGCAATGGCCACAGAGCTGAGTGGGTGGAGGATAGGGGTGCCTGGCGTGCGATGATCCATGGGGTTGCAAGGAGTCGGATTCGACTATGTGACTGAACAGCAACTATGAACAATGGACAGAATGAGGTGATTAGGTGGTATACTGAGAGAACCCCGAATATCCACAAATTTTGAGTTCCCACCACGACCATTTTGCCTGCCTCTATGTCTAAGAAACCTAAATCTTCCTTCCAGGTACAGGCAGTATGTACCAGCACAAAGGAAGCCAAAGACATAATGGGATGTGTTAGAAAAAGAAGTGTAATGAGATAATGAGCAAAAATTTCGTGGTTGTTTGAATAAAGTTCCATAACTTGCCACAGCTAATTATAGTTAATTGACAAGGTGCTGGGGTGCCCACTCATGCTGCCAATTACACAACCAAGATGCACTTCAGAACCTCTTTGAAAAGCTGCAATTAGCCACAACAAGTTATGCAAACCTTACATGAACACTAGTGGCATTCTGGACAGTATGTCTGAAAGTGAAAGGTACAGACAGACATAGACTGAGGCATTATTTTTATCTTGTTTAAATGGCGTAATTAGAGAGGATGCTCAGAATATAATTGCCAGCACACAAATTCTGTGCCATCATGACATCAGAAGGCAAGACCTACATCAGGGGTAAACCCTGTCAATGAAATATAGCACAGTCTTAGTTACCCTTCAGAGAGAAGGAAATATTTACTTCTATGTTTTGGAGATAATCAGGATAATTTACTGTGGAACAAAGTCACCTGCTTTCCGGGTCGGAGAGTTATGTCCTTTTATTAAATGCTTGTTTTCCATTCACTGTAAGCTTGAAAGAGCTGTAAATCACACAAACTCATGTTAGTAAGCTATTTTCCAGGGATAGAACACCATGTGAATAGTGGGGTCGGGAGGTTGGGGGTGGCGAGGAGAAATCCTGCAGGATGCTACAGTTTGGAAGGTGTAGAAGAACTTTCCTCTTTGAAAAGAATGTGTCCGGCAAAGTGAGAATTGCCTCAAATATCTTTACCTCAAATAATTCCAGGACGGGAGTTGCCTCAAGTACCTCAATAGAACGTAAGGTCAGGGAATCAGCCAATGGCGGTTCCCAGGGATGGTATGCAAGACAAAAAGGCACAATTAAGGGAAGATGAGGGGCCTTAGTGGTTAAGATGCCACAGGGTCTGTGCCACAGGCAGTGGTGGGTTCAAAATTTTTTTGCTACCACACTGTTGGCGTGTTATGGTGGGCGTGGCCAGTGGGAAAGCCCTGCTTAAAACACCTGAACTAGGACTACTTAGTTTCAAAATTTGGATGGATGGGGCCAGCCAGAATTTCTGCTACTGGTTCTGGTGAACTGGTGCGAACCTGCTGATGCCCACCACTGGCCACATGGTCTGGTGTCCCCCAGAGGCGGGCAAAAGTATGACACCAGGCGGCTACACAATGGCGCAAGTTAATTTCCGCCTAAGCTGGAACCTTTGAGGTAGCAGTGCACTGTTTCTGTGGCGTGGGTATTGCTGTGCACCAACCAGCCCCACCCCACGCCATGGCTGCTTGGTGCACACCGATGCACCAGCCTCCCCCCCCCCGCCATGGCCTCAGTCATTCTGCATCCAACTCCATAGAATCTGCCCCCTCCCCCCCCATCCACTGCCCTTTTAGCATAGCCAGCACACCCCTGCCTTTACCTAAGGAAAGATAATGGACCTTGGTGACCACAGTCATTGGGTAACGAAGAAGCTAGGAAGGAAAGAGAACTGAATGACTGGAAAATTCTGGCTGACTGGAAAAACTCTGAGAATCACAATCCAAAATAATTATATTTCTAAGTTCTGTTCTGTTCTGTTCTATCGATTCATTATGAGAAGTACAACTCTTAAAAAGGATATCTGAGTTTCTTCTTCCCTCACATCCAGATGGACTCAACCCAAATTTTGACAAGGAGAAATGTGCTGGTAGAAAAGGAGTTCCTGCCACACTTCCTTCTCATAGGAGCCCTGGTGACACAGTGGTTAAACTGCTGTACTACAACCAAAAAGTTGAGAGTGCACTAAGTGCTACAGTGCAGTATATACATGTGATTTTTTTAAATTCTATTTATTTATTGTTGGACTTCTATACCGACCACTCGACCAAGGCCGACTCAGGGCGGTTCACAATCACAACATAAAACAGATAAAAACAGAATTAAAATCCACCCCCTAAAAAGGGGTGCAGGTACCGAAGGAACCGAGGGGGAAGGCATAATCCTCTAAACCAGCCACCCAACGGAAACCACCCCTTCACCTGCACCCCAAACTTGGCCCGCCAGCCAGGTTTTTAGTTCTTTTCTAAAGGGCAGCAACTCTGTCTGGAGACGCAATTCCACTGGCAGGAGGTTCCAAAGGGCTGGTGTGGACACAGAAAAGGCCCTCCTCCTTGTGCCAGACAGGCGAGCCCCCCTGGCCGATGGCACAATTAGGGAGCCCCTCCGGTCCACTATGGTTGGACAGACAGACGTCCTTAGGGCGATGCGGTCTCTCGATGAGGTGATTGCTTTGCCTTTCATTCCTGGGGTGGGGGAATCTTTTGGGAAACCTCATGGAATGGAGCAAACTATAGTGTGAGAAGGGTTAATCCTAGATGCATGTGAATAAATCTGAACCTAGACTTATTCTTTTCAGTCCCATGTGCTCATACATTCAACCAACCACTGAAGTGAAAGCATATAAGGTATGACAGGACTGGCTGGACTATAAAACTAACCCTGAGTGGATTTGGCTTTTTAACTTTTTCAGCCAACAGAAACAGCTGTCCATCTGTCTGCCCATCCATCTGTCTTTCTAAATAAATATAGACACAAGTATGCGTGAATACCCATTCACCCATCCCGAACAAAGAAATTGGAGTATTCAGCTGAGATTTTGTAGTGTAGTTGGACATGTACTGCATTATTGGGGTGTGAGTGTGTGTAAATTCCATGCCTCCCTGCTTCCCCATCTCTTTGTGTACAGATTCCTACATACGTCAGATAAGGACCTAGGGATGTTGAGGAGCCCAAAGTGTGGATGTGTCTGATTTGCTGTCATTGTGTGTCATATCCCAACACTGACAGATTCTATACCATGGCGGCTGCATACACGGGGAGAATATTCAGCACTCTTATGCAATGCAGGAAGGAAACCGTGAAGAATACAAAATATAGGCTATCACTGGTTGGGGAGTTTAGAGCGCAGCACTGTGCCTAGCTATGGAAATAATTTGTCTTGACAGACTAGCGATGAAGGTCTTGAATACAAGATGTATTTTACTCTATTTTTTGGTCTTCCATCTTTTGTTTCAACCCACCTGCCTCCTCTTATTTTAATGCTGCTAAAATCAGGTGTAACTGCAAATGCTGATATTGCACTGCCTCACTAAAACAAATCTCTGCTTGTCCCTTGTAACCAAATATCTGTGAATTGAAATGGTCTTATAACACCTCCACAATATTGTCTAGCACATTAAGTTCTGCTGAAACTGACTGTGTATGCATCCTTGCCACTTGTTCCCTCTTGAGTAGGGACTATTAATATACAGTGGTACCTCACTTGACGAACACTTTGGTTAATGTTGTTTTCGCTTTACGAATGAAAATCCACTGAAAATAATGCCTCCCTTTACGATTTTTTCCATAATGGATTAATTGGGTTTCAATGCATTCCTAAGGGAAATCGCATTTCACTTTACAAATTTTTTGGAACTATTTTCAATACACTCCTATGGGGAAACTGCATTTCGCTTTACAATTCCTTTCCACGCCCCGTGGAATGCATTAAATTCATAAAACGAGGTACCACTTGTAGTGCCATTTCAGCTAAATAGAAGTACTGTACTGTATATTGGATTAATTTATTTTTGCATCTTTTATTTGTTTGTTACATTTATATCCTGCCAATCTAGCATGATCCACTCTGGGCAAATAATCCCCAAATTTTGAGGGCTAATTGAATTTTAGGGTTAACCAACTTTGGCATCCATTTATCAGGTATGCCACAGCTCACAAACTATACAGTATTGCACTCATAACAGTAATAGAGTACACTTAAAGAAATATTGTATTAGTAACAATGACATTCCATAACATTCAAAAATAGTCCTCTAAAAGTCACCCTCCATATTCAGTTCATTTTGTTTATTTTTGTCCTTTCTTACTTACTTACTGCTCCCTTACTGAGTCATCACCATTGACCTCACTTAATTGTCCATTAATGAGACCATTCCTAAATCAAAAGGCAGTCATTCTGCTGGGACTAGAACCAGACCTCAAGGGAGACAGTGTTATACTTTGAAATAAATATATATTTTTAAAATTTGCCATTCATATATTCTACAGTCAATACAGATGTAATCATTAATTATGAATTGTTTAATTTTGGCAATTGTTTTATTCCTAAAATTGGCTTGGAGACCCTCAAGATAATTAGAATTCAGCAAGTGCATACTGATATTTGTGAATAAATGCAATCTGTAGAAGAAGGGACTGATTTCTTAGAACATTTAGAGATCTGAAAAGTACATAGATCCAAGATAGCAAGTGCACTTATCTTTCAATGTGAAAGCATCCTAAAACTGTAGAGCTGAGAATGGCATGGAGCCAGCATCTTCTACACTCAACAACTATGCAATTCAGGCCTACTGAAGAGAGCTCATGAGAGCGGAAAACACTGCCCAGAGGCATTTCCCACACAAAAGCCCACAGAAAGCCACTTGGGTAACAGACTTTGGGTGTGACAACAGAGAGAGAGAAATGTGAAGCTGGTTCTCTTCGATATAAGGAACCACACAAGCAGAAGGGTGGGGGGCTTTGACTTGTAAAATTATATTTCAAAGTCTAACAATACATATTTTCTCTCCCCTCCCCTGGTTGTTTCCAAGCCTTCTAACATGTTAGTTAAGATATAATTCATAGCCATAGAAGTTTAGGCAGCTTTGCTGGAAATTCAGTACATAATTACTTACTATTCTTCAGGATCTCGGTAGGCCAAACATTATGCAGTTCCTTTCACCTGACCTAGTATGAGAAAGAATAGCCAGCAACACAAGTTTGCCATTACCAGGATACGCCTGATTGTGGTTCAAAAATACCACAATCTTCGAAGAGGCTCTTTGCAGGCGCACCCCCCCCAATAATGGACTCAGACACAAATGAAAGTGGATAACGGCATTGGGCCACATTTATTGATTCATGCCCTAGTCCGAATTATAAATTTCTATTGGTAAAACGACCAATCATAATTCTTAAGGCAAGCAGGCCGAAGTAACACTGGTAAGGTACCACCCAAAATTGCCAACGGCAATTGTTACAATGTATCTATTTGTATCAATTTGTTTGTTGACAACAAACAAATTGTTGACCGTAGTCAATATCTAACTAATGACCCCACCCTCTGACGTGTATCCTTAAAATCAGGGGGTGATGCCAGCTGTCTAGTTGTAACCTTCACCCCCTCGCCTGGTTCGTCGTTGACCGGACAACGTTTAAACAACTTATGCCTATCTAGTGTTGTCCAGTCAATTGCGAACCTGCCGGATACCTGTGGGTCATAAATGTTTACCTTACCAGTGCTACCCGCCACCCGGAGAGGCTTCAATAAAGGCTCGACGCCCCCCCCCCCAAGACCGTCAGCTCGGTCGACAGGCCTGCTCGCCAATCGCCCAGCAGGAGGTCCATACCTCCTCGCGACAGATGGACCCCATCCCCTGAATAAAGGCCATAATTTTGCAAACTGATGGCAGGATGACGACTGACCCGCCCCCAGCCCTTGGTCGAAAGGAATCGGGCCACAGCCCTGTTCACCATGCGCCTAGCGCGGTCCAGGGCCTGAAGGTCAAAGCCTCCCCTATAAGCGTGCCGTGGGACCATATCTGACCAAACAAGGGTTGTGGCGGGCCATACGTAATGTAAGTAGGCGAGGTCACCGCAAATCGCATGCTTCAGCGATAAGCCAGTGACCTGTCCCAAGTCATTACCCCCAAGGTGTATGATCAGAATGTCGGGCGGGTCAGCATTCCTTGCCGAAAAGAGGAATGGCAAGAGCTCCCGCCACAACATACCGGGCTTACCGTACCATGTGAGACTTGCGTATGCACCCAGTCCCAGTCGGGGTCCCCAATCTGTCGCCGCAGCGTAACGCGCTGCCCTGTGCACGTAGCTATGGCCCACCAGCCATACTGTCACCGGTGTGATACGACACCCAGGGTCTGTCAAGGGAAAAAACAGGGAAGGAAGAGATGTGTGGTGACTAAAACGGTACTCACGGTGGGAGTGGGCGAACATAAAACTGGAAACACTGCGAGCCCCACCTCCCCATGCTGCGTATGTCAGCCCCGGAGTACCCATAAGCAGCCGCAGTAGAGGCCGCCCCAATTCTAAACGAATGGGTGCTGTAACGGGCCCCAGGGAGGCCCACACTAGCCAGTGCCTTCCCAGTCACCTTCCAAAATTGAAATTTAGTGAGGGGAGACCCATCTTGGTGACAGAAAAACGGGCCATGGTGCGTGCCACGCAGTGCAAGGAACTCCTGTAGGGCACCAACCGGACAGATGTCTGCCAAGGAACATCGTAGCAGTCTTACACCACTGCCTACGCCGTGCTGATCTGTTTTAGAGGAGCGTATCCTCAACTGAGCCCAATTATTGCAAACATAGACATCTTCGAGTTCCAGTGCCCTACGACTTGCATCCGCCTTAGACAGCATCACAAGCTCGCTGATGCGGAGCGCTCCAAAAAAGGCCACCGCTGTAGCCGCATGAAACAGGGCTGCCTCATACCTATCGAAACATAGGTCATGCCAGCCCCGTGCCAGTTGGGTAAGGACCCCCGGGGAAATTGGGTGGCGGTCGTCCAGGCTACGCCCACGTTCCCGCACCCACCCCTCCAAAACGTGTCTCACACGGAAATCAGCGGTACTGTCCGCATGACCTCCCACCTTGGCCATGAAAGCCAGTGCTGATAGCCTAGATGCTATGGTGCGGGGTCCAAGGCCCTGGGCGTGCAGGTAAACCATGAAACGAAGGAGGTGGGCCACTGGGATCGGCCAGGTATCTGGCAGTCGAGATTGGGTACAGAAAGTCTGAAAGGAAACCAACGCGTGGTGATACGCCTTATGCGTGCGTGGCGCCAGCGACATGCCGATCGCCCGGTTCACCTCTCCTTGCCAAAGGTCCATATCTCCTCCGGGAGTGGCGAGGGAAATTCCTCTGCATCCGGGGCCAAGGCACGGAACCGGGAGATCTGCAGGCGGGACAAAGCGTCAGCAATATCATTATTCACCCCCGGGACATGCCTGGCCCTGAACAGTACATTGAGGCGCAGGCTGCGCAATACAAACTGGCGCACGAGGTCCATGACCCTGGGAGATTTAGAGGTCTGTGAGTTGACAATGTGGACAACGGCCGCATTGTCACACCAGAAATTCACCACAGAGTTGGCCCACTCCTCACCCCATAGCATCAAAGCCCCCAGTATGGGAAAAAATTCCAAATGTGTGAGATCCCTCAGGCGACCCGTGCCTGACCAGGCTGGTGGCCATCCACCATAGGCCCACTTCCCATTGAAGTACATCCCATAACCAAGGGATCCCGAGGCATCAGACTGAATCTGAAAGTGAGGTGAAGCCAGGAGGTCAGACCTCCAAAATGAGACCCCATTGAACTCCCTCAGGAACTGGAGCCATATGTGCATATCTGCCCTGATGCCCCGTGTCAATCTCACCCTATGATGGGGCCTGGATAAGCCTGCCATGGCGTCGCACAAGCGCCGAGCAAATGCCCTGCCAGGTGCGACCACCCTGCAAGCAAAATTAAGGTGTCCATGTAGCACCTGCAGTTCCCGGAGGGATGCCTTGCGCTTAGCCAGCAAGTCCGATATAAGGGCCACTATCCTTGACACCTTGTCTCCCGGCAACCTAGACGCCTGCGCTACCGTGTCAATCTCCACCCCCAGGAATACTAACTTATTAGACGGGCCTTTGGTCTTTTCGGGCACTAAAGGGACACCAAGTTCCTCCATTAGCGTCTGAAATGTATTGAGGAGACGTGTGCACGTGTCCCAGCCCCGTTCACCCCCAAACAAAAAGTCATCCAGGTAATGGGCTACAGACCGAGACCCTGACCTACGGACAAATGCCCACTGCAGGAATGTACTGAAACGCTCGAAAGCCGAGCAGGATATGGAACAGCCGAATGGCATGGCTTTTGTCAAAATAATATTCACCCCGGAATTTGAAACCCAGCAACTCAAAGTCACCCGGGTGCACCGGCAGGAGACGAAAAGCCGACTTAATGTCACACTTAGCCAACAGTGCACCCGGGCCACAAGAGCGCACCATGCGCAATGCCTGGTCGAAGGATGTATACCTGACCGAACAAAGGTCATCAGGGATAGCATCATTGACCGAGTGACCGGCTGGGTAGGACAAGTGATGAATCAGGCGGAACTCGCCCGGGGACTTCTTGGGCACTAGTCCTAGAGGAGACACTTTAAGGTTGGGGAAAGGGGGCGCGGGGAAAGGGCCAGCGACCCTGCCCGCAGCGACCTCCTTATTAATGCTGGTGGCAGCCACCTCCTCCCTTCCTCTAAGTGACAAAAGGTTGGGTGCGTCTTGCAGTGACCTATCCCCCGTGAAAGGAATACGAAACCCCAGTTGAAAACCCTGAAGGAGGTACACTGCATCTGCTCTCTTCGGGTACAATGCGAGCCAACGCTCCAGCATGTCAACATTAATTGGGGAGGGGGCCTTTTGGTGGACCCGCTCCCTCCGTGGCAGTCCTACCTGCCCCTTGTCCGCCCCTACCCCTGCCCCTGAATCCTCCCGGCCTGGGACAGGCGGAGGCAGCATGGGGGCCAGAACAAGAGGGGCACTCATGCTTGTACTTGCAATTTTTCCTGTTGCAAGAACCATTGGACGAGAAGGTCCAGCACAGCAGGCGGGCTGGAACCCCCTGCCCCGCCACTTGGTGGGGAACCTGTACCAGGACCGCACATTGGACCGCATGTCCACAATGGTATCTCTCCCCAGGCGCCGGGCGCGTGGGGGTCATATACAGAAGCCACAGCTTCTGGCAGGGCTCATCCCACCTCATCTCTGGGTGCAGTGGAATCCTCATGCGGAATTCTTCGTCGTAAGCCAGCCACGACGGACCCGGGAAGTCAACCATAGCCCGGTAAATGTTGTCCAGATACTGGACCATAGGGATGGCCAAATCCGGCCTAGCTCTGAGGTAAACGGCCATGTAAATTAGGTACGCTGGCAACCAATTTGCCCACGTGCGTGGCGGCTTACGACGACGTGCCTGCTCCTTATCCTTCTCGTCCAGCCCTTCCCTCTCTTCCTTGGTTGGCTCCCTATTAAGAAGGGAGAAGATGTCTACGTACTCGCCCCTCCAGATCTTTTCCTTGGTGGACTGGGCCAGATGGTCCCCCAGGGGCAAGGAATACCCTGCTGTCGGCAATGCCGACACCGGCACAGAGGGAACTGCGGGCAAAGCAAAGGGGGCCTGCACCAGCCCGGGGATCCCCAACACATTCCCTACCACATAGGGGGCGCCACCCCGACCCGTGCCCTGGGTCAGGGATGAAGTCGCCGGGTGGGCCGGGGGCAATTGGACCACCGGGCCACCCGTGCGAGGCCATGGCCACTGGAAAGCCTCCCCCAGGGAAGTCAGTTGTGTGGGTGCACTAGCTTGAACTGCATACTCACCCGATGCACCCCCACGGGCCGCCCCCACCGGGGGTTCCGGCACGCTGGGGGCGTCGGAGCTCACGACCGAAGCTGAGCTCGTCGACGGGGCCAGACCAGCACCAGACTGCTGCACCTGTTGAGTGGGGAGCTGCGAGGCAGTGGCCGCCAACAGCCCGCGCACCTCAGGCAGCTCAACCCGACCCGTCGGCAGCCGCTGTTCGGCAGCCAAAGGGTCAACCTGGAATCCGAGAGACGCCCCCGCTTGATTGGCCCTCGCCAAGGATGCCTCAAGGGCCGCTACACGGGCCAGAAGGGCCTCCACGTTAACATAGGCCCCAGCCCCGACAGGGGGCAAATGGGCAGCCGGCCCATAAGTCATGGGTACCTGTCCAGATCCCTGGGCCCCAGGGGCCAGATAAGGCCAAGAGCCCATGCTCGGCCCCTGGGGAGCCGTGGGCATGCCCTGCCAAGGCAGGGAACCTAACCACCCCCCGTGGCTCGCTCCCCCCATGGGGAACCTTGCGCCCGGGCAAGAGGGCCCAGCCGCACGGACCATGCCGGGGGCAGTGGTCACCGTTTGCGGGCCAAGGGCCAAGGGCCCGTCCGGGGCAGCCTGCGCGAACCGTGCAGCGGGCCAAGGGGCCACCGATCCCATCCCACCGGTCCCGGTGGGCTCCGCTAAAGGTGGCTGCTGGGCGGGCGGAGTCGCGGTCCTCCGACCCGGCTGACGCCTCCGCGCCGATCGAGCCACGTTCGCAGCTGCCTTCTTCTTAGAGGGCATAGCTGGGTAGCTAGGAAGCCGAAGAAAAGAAAAAAGCTGCCCGAAAAGGCTTCCCCTGGAAGGACACGAGCGACGGAGGTAAGAGGGAAAAACTTCTCCGCTCCGTCGCGTCGCCAAAATGGCAGCACGGCTGCCTCGTGGCCAGCCCTTTTATTAGGGTTCTGGCCACACCCCTAACTACCCGGATGGCTTTGTCCGGTGGGGGGGGCCCGCAAAGAGCGCGGCAGCCA
The DNA here is from genome assembly GCA_035047345.1 of Bradypodion ventrale. Classification (NCBI taxonomy): domain Eukaryota; kingdom Metazoa; phylum Chordata; class Lepidosauria; order Squamata; family Chamaeleonidae; genus Bradypodion; species Bradypodion ventrale. The sequence continues at coordinate 323,969,049 of JAWDJE010000002.1, read as the reverse complement.
TTTTCGCGCCACGCTTCCATTCTAACTGAATGTAAACAAACCATGGGCTTTCCCATTGAGTTATCACACTGCTATATAAGAGTTTTTGAGGTGATTTTCTTTTGCTACCTCTATGCCTTTTGTGGAAGACAGTCCTCAGCCAACAATGTTTTATTGTATTTAACTTTAAATATATTGTGATATACAGTAATACCTCATACAAAGTCCGCTTCATACAACATCAGATTCATACAACATCGCCTAATTCCTTGAAAAAAGTTGCCTCATACAAAGTCGTGCGACTTTGTATGAGGCATTGGGGTTTTCCCAGGTTGCATTGTGCCTGGGCAGTATAAAAGGTAGGACACATGCGTGCATTGCTCTTATGGGTTTTGCATGAGGTGAAGAGTGTTTAGGAGTGGTTTTGAGCACGATTTTGGATTTTTTGGATTTTTTCATCAGAATTTTTAGAAGCATTCCTGGGATTTTTGCAGCATTCTTCAGGTTCTTGGACAATCAGGGTTGTTTGACATGTTTTTGTAATGTATTTAGCCTTTAGACAATGATTTCTTAAAGTTCTGTCAGTTTCCTGTCTGTTCCCTTGACTTTGCCCTGAAGTCTGTGCTGTTACAGTACAATGTATCTCTATGGAAATGACGTTGTATGAGGCATTGTGGCAAGGATTTGGACGTTGTATGAGGCATCGCGGCTAAGATTTTGCATGCCTCATACAAAGTCCAAATCCGTATAAAGTCCAAACTTGTGGAACCGAGTTTGGACGTTGTATGAGGTATCACTGTATTGTGATTGCTGTTAGCAACCCTGAGTCGCGTAGTCGAATTGATGGCATACAAGTTCAATAAATCAATCAAATCAATCAATGGGGTTAGGAAAGGACGAAGCACTGAAGAACCATTCTAGCTAGCTGGGAAGATGTAGTCCAAAATAATAACATTCCCAAGCTCTGACTGGCATAGGATCCAGTGGCTGCAAAGTCAGGTTTCTTCTAGCTATTATTACCTGTAATTTTCTATTTGTGCAGTTGGAGTGGAAGGTTGCATCAAAGCATTCTACTGATAGGATATCCTACCCCACTCCAACCATAAATACTAATAAGTTAGCATCACAGTCCACCTGCAGGAATAGGCACGTTCTCTGCTCATAGGTTGTGGTTTCCAATGTTACAGCTGTCTCCCATACCAATATAGTGTCATATTTCTTCATACTTTTCCGCCCTATTGATGCTACCTCTTCATCCTGGTTATTTAGGGCTGAGCAAAAGTAGATTTTGCATTGGATTATGCTGTGGCTATAATAAAACTGGGATCATGCTTCATGGATGCCTGCCATCTTCCTACCCATCTTCAACCTTCACAGAGTAGTAACAGAACAAGGAATACTGTTGTACCAACTCTTGAACCAAAATTAAGCCTCTCCTTAATTTCATAGACAAATAAAGAAGATTAGCCATGTGATCCATATTCACATTGTAAGAGGAAGATGATACCTGTATTGGATCACTTAAAAATTAATAAAAACTTTGAGCAAGCTTTTGTGATTCCTGATCACTTCTTCAGGCATGCATTAAAATCTTCATGGTGTGTTGGTCTGCCAGGCTCTCTCCTTAAGAACAGCAAAAAGTTTTATGGTGTTGTAATGCCACTTCCACAGGGACACATACCTGCCAACTATCCTGTTTTTTTCTGGGGAAACCCCTTATTTTTACCCCTCTTCCCGCCCCTCCCACTTTATTAATTTCCCCGTATTTTCCCTTATTTTTAAAAAAATATCCTGACTGGAGCCCTCACAGGCAAGGCTGCAGTATTTTTTCCGGCCTCCAGAGGTCGCTGTGTGGCAGGCTTTTCGCTTGTGGAAGGAGAGAGAGAGAGAGAGAAAGAAAGGGGGGCGTTCTGTAGTTTTCCCTTTCTCTTTCCCTTTCCTGCCAACCACATGGTCCTAGAGGCTTCATTTTGGCTGCTGGAAACTGGAGTCTACTCTAGGTGAGCGATATATTTCATATATGCAGGGGCAACCTCATGCTTTATTGAGCTGTTTCTGCCCTGCCTCCTGGCTGGAGGATTTCGTTTCTAGAGTTCTAGAGTTAACTTGGGAGGGGGAGGGATTGCTTGATCACTATATGAGAGAGGGGGGGAATTAATCCCTTGCTCCTCCACCCTAATTGGGGGGGAGGGGTGTTGCCTGATCACTATATGAGAGAGAGGGGGGAATTAATCCCTTGCTCCTCCACCCTAATTGGGGGGGGGTGTTGCCTGATCACTATATGAGAGAGAGGGGGGGTTCCCTTGCTCGAAAGCCAGTCGTATCCGACTCTAGGGTTTAGTGCTCATCTCTGTTTCAAAGCTGAAGAGCCAGCGTTGTCTGCGTCTCCAGACATTTCTGTGGTCATGTGGCAGGCATGACTAGACACCAGAGCGCATGGAATGCTGTTACCTTCCCACCAAAGTGGTTCCTATTTATCTACTTGCAATTTCTTGCTATCAAACTGCTAGGATGGCAGGAGGTGGGACAAAGACAGAAGCTTATTACGTCCTGCAGTACTCAGGAATCGAACTGCTGACCTTCTGCCTCCCAGTCAGCATCTTAGCCACTTAAGCCACTGAGTAAACAAGAAAGAAAACAAAACAAAAGTCCCCCAAGAAGATGGGGAAAGGGTTCTTTGGCCCACAGAGCTTTGTGCCCTTTGCATCTACAATACCATCAAGCCTTCTTATTTTTGGCCACCCCCTGCTTTTGTCCTCCACCTTTCCCAGCATCAAGGCTTTCTCAAGTGAATCCTCCCTTCTCATTTGATGTCCAAAGTACTTTAGCATCATCTTTACTATTTGACCTTTAGTGAGCAGTCGTGGTTGATTTCTTCTAGGATTGACCTATTTCTAACACCACATTTCAAAGGCATCTATTTTTCTGCGCTCAGCTTTCCTAATGGTCCAGTTCTCACACCCATACATTACCACCGGGAATACCATTGCTTTGACTATGCAATTTTTTGTTTGCAAGGTGATACCTCTACTTTTAACTATGTTCCCCATGTTTCTTATAGCTTGTTTCCCAAGCATCAGTCGCCTTTTTATTTCATGGCAGCAATCACCATCTGCAGCGATCTTTGATCCTAAGAAAGTAAAATCTGCCAGTCGTATCCAGCTCTAGGGTGCAGTGCTCATCTCCATCTACAGCCAAAGAGTCAGTGTTGTCTGTGTTTGCAGACATTTTCATGTCCATGTGGCAGGCATAACTAGAGCCCAGCAAGTCACATGGCTATATTTGGCCACGCCCACAGGTTTGGTCACACCCACAGAGGGGTGTGGCCAAAATTTCCCTTATTTTCAAATCCAAAAGTTGACAGGTATACAGGAACATGGGTGTTTGCTCCCAGTCCATGTGACTCTCTCTGAAGCATTGCTTCCTTTTGTGGCCAGACAAAGGAATACGGAACTCCATGTGCTTCCCATCTGGGGGCAAAGCTTCACTTTGGTTTACACACTAGGCATGCCAATTTTAGTGAATTAAAATTATTGCCTAGTAATGCAGTGTTTCTCCAATTTGTGGTGCTGTCACGGTGTCAAAAAGTTCATGCTAGGCAGCTATTTTACGGTATCAAGTAGTGCCTGTGGAGTTTGGCAGAAATCAGGTGTCACATCATTTTCAGTGGCGAGTTAAGTATGGTAAATCACCATGCATGAGCAATCCTGTTCAAGAGGAAAGGCAGGAAAGATAACTAGAAATAAATATGCAAATACATTGACATAATGGGTTGCAAATGTTAACATATAAGAAAGTCTGTCTTGTGTATCTCTAACCATCTATCTAAAACAACAAGGCAGATTGTACAGTGATCCAACTGAGGCACAGTAGGAAACGTTTATTTCACTGAGGGATATAATGAAGTTGTAGCAATCTGGCGTGAATCAACCCTCTAAGTAATTCCACGTCATTATTTGTGTGGGGAATTCAAAACAAAAACAGATAGCAACTTTCATGCTTCAGAGCAATGCCTGGACTTAAGGAACAAAGAAAAGAGAGACTGGAGAATTTGGCAGCAGTCAGGCTCAAGAATTTCCCCACTGCAAGCAATATTACAGTTACAAAAAGGGGTCAGCAAAATGGCAGGTCGTGTGTTCCACACACAGCACCAGAGGTACAGTAAAAGCTGACATGCGGCATATATCCACATTGCAATAAAGAGGTTAAGAGTCTCTGGGTAGGCAGCAGCAGATGAGAGTCTCACAAATAGCTATTTCTCTTCCTTGAGTGCCCCCTTATGAGAACTTGCGGGGGGGGGGATTCTTTCTGTTTCAATAATTATCATTCACCCAGAAGTTTCAGCACTTAAGTTGAAAGAAGTTGCTCCTGTGTTTCCAAACATGCAGGAATCATAGAAGTAGTACATGCTTCCATATGCATGGCACCCAAATGATGCAACCATGTGAACTAACAAGGCAACAGGACTATCATATTTGTATCAAAAATGGGGGGCAACCAAGTTTATTTTGCTTGGGTCAGACCTGAGGTGGAATACTGTGTCCTGTATGGGCACCCGTGTTCAAGAAAGATATTGACGGGTTGGAGTATGTCCAGAGGAAGGTGACCAGAATAGTAAAGAACATGGGAACCAAGCTCTAAAGGAAATGGCTGTGGGAACCAGGTATGTTTAAGTTGGGGAAGGGAGGACTTAGAGGCCAAATGACAGCCATATTCAAATCTTTGAAGGACTGTCATATGGATGGTAGAGCAAGTTTGTTCTTTCTTGCTCCAAAGGATAGGATTTGAAATAATGGATTCAAATAATGTGAAAGGAAATTTTGCTGAGACATTAGGTAAAGGTAAAGGTTGCCCTTGTTCAAAAGCCAGTCATATCCGACTCTAGGGTTCAGTGCTCATCTCTGTTTATAGCCAAAGAGCCAACGCTGTCTGCGTATGCACGTTTCTGTGGACATGCATGCCTCAACACCGGAGTGCACGGAACCCTATTTACCTTCACACCAAAGTGGTCGCTATTTATCTACATGCAATTTCTTGCTTTCAAACAGCTAGGTTGGCAGAAGCTGCTCACAGGTGCTCACTCTGTCATGCAGTACCTAGGAATCAAACTCCAACCTTCCACTCAGCAAGTTCAGCATCTTAACCACTGTAGCCACCACCGTCTCTAATGCTAAGATGTTAGGAAAAACCTATTCACAGTGAGAGCTGTCCAACAGTGGAATGGATTGCCTTGGAAGCTGGTTAGCTCTCCATTTTTGCTTAAAACCCTCTGGTGAAGGAGATTAGATGCCCACCTGTCAGAGATGCTTTATCTGTGGATTTTCTTATTTGATAAAGGGTTATACTTGACGATATTCCCTTCTAGTTCTACAGTTCCATGATTCTAAAACAAAAAGTTATGGCTGAAGTGGTACTCCAAAGAGTAATGAAATTCAGACCACAGGTCTATTGTCCTGCTCATTCAAAGCAGAGGCATACGATGGATCTTTCTTGTACCTTAACATCTAGTCGAAGTAAATGAAAAAGATGAGCTTCATTGCTGTATTCTCTAAAGAGAAAAGATGCTAAACTCGCTGACTGGAAGTTCGGAGATCGATTCCTGAGTACTGCATGATGGAGTGAGCTCCCATCTCTGTCTCAGCTTCTGCCAACCTAGCCGTTTGAAAACAAGACATTCCACATAGATAAATAGGGACCACTTTGGTGGGAAGGCAAACAGTGTTCCAGTGTTTACTCACACCTGCCACAAGTCCACAGAAACATCTGCAGACGCAGGCAGCGCTGGCTCTTTGGCTATAAACGGAAATGAGCACTGAACCCTAGAGTCAGATACGACTAGCTTTCGAGCAAGGGCGACCTTTACCTTTACCTAATGTCTCAGCAAAAATTTCCTTTCACATTATTTGAATCCATTTTTTCAAATCCTATCCTTTGGAGCAAGAAAGAACAAACTTGCTCTACCATTCATATGACAGTCCTTCAAAGATTTGAATATGGCTGTCATTTGGCCTCTAAATCCTCCCTTCCCTTTACCTTTACCTTTACCTTACCACCCCATAGTGCTTTGTGCTGGGGACTAATTTTATTGACCTTGAAAGGATGGAATGCTGAGTCAACTTTGATCCATTGTCAGGATCGAACTCACAACCTTTTGGCTGCAGTATGGCAGTTCAATCACTGCACCACCAGGATGGAATGTAACAGAAGAAGGCAACCCTGGATGGCAAAAGGTCTGGAAACCAATACTTTGGAGGAGAGGAAGGGCGGAAGGGCACAGTTGCGTTGTTCAGGCCGGAGAGGACAAAAGCTGAAAGTCGATATGATAGCTGGCCTTCGGCTTGCAAATATTTTAAGAACTTGTGATGTGAAAGACAGAGCAATCTCATTTTTCACTCACTTCAGAAGGTCGGAGCCAAATTTGGGGAATTAAAATTTTGGCTGAAAATTAAGAGGCAACCTTTTGACAGAAAGAGGCCTGCCATGAAAGACAGTAGCCTCTCCTTCGTTGGGAGGTCAGTCATCATCATCATCATCTCATGTCAGAAATATGGATCAGGAGCCCGTGAGTGGCTTGGGCAGGTCTCCCTGCCCTCCTTCCAACTCCAGTGATGGTTTGAGAATGGCATAACACATGGGTTGAGGATGGACATGCAGTCAAAGGGATTTGAATTAATATCTTTTAAAATTCTCTAAGATTAAAGCTACTGTATTTTTTAAAAAATCACCCCAATATAATTTTTTTCCATTTCAGGTTTATTTATACCCTGCCTTTCTCTGCCCAATGGGCGACTCAAGGTGCCCATTGAGCAGAGAAAGGCGAGGTACCATTACAGTGGTACCTCGCATAACCAATGCATCGTATAGCGAAACATTCACACAACAAAGGGTTCGTTATGCAATAGCGATACCCCACATAACAATTTTTTTTGTTATGCAGGGGTTTTGGTAACCAGGGCATACCCGCTTAATGGGAACCCCGGTTAAGGAACATATAATGAAGTTGTAGCAATCTGGCGTGAATCAACCCTCTAAGTAATTCCACGTCATTATTTGTGTGGGGAATTCAAAACAAAAACAAATAGCAACTTTCATGCTTCAGAGCATTTTTTCCCTGTTATGTGGGGCATCTCCCATAGGGAACCACATAGCGGGGGGAAACGCAGAGCGAAGAGCTCCGTGGAATGGATTTTTTTTTGTTATGCGGGGTTCTACTGTACTTGGGACTTCCAAGAGATCCATTGCCATATATCAGGGATTCCCAACCTGTGGCCCATGGGCCAGATGTAGCCCATGGCACCATTTCATGTGACCCCCACCACCTCCATCACACCAGGAAGTGTCATGTGGAGGAGGAAGGGCAAAATGGCCGTCTGGCCCTTGAAGCTGTCTGAGGGAGCGTGACCTGGGCCCCAGCTTTAAAAGGTTGAGAACTCCTGCCGTATGTTTTGAAAGTTTTGAAAGCCAAATGCCTAAATTGCAAAAAGGGGGAAAGAGAGGTGTCATACAAAGGACTAAGCCCACTAAGCATAATGACGTTTTACTCCCACAAATGCAGATCAATTTTCCTAGTTTTTATATAACTTTAGCTAGGACTGTATACCTGTCCTTTGTAGAAGTTGTTGGCACTGTGAAATCCTTGTTTTCATTTCGGCTCGTCAACATCATCGATGATGTGCTGTGTAGGAAGTGAGATCATGCTGTTTGTTTTGAGTAAAAGTTATAGTACAAGCAACGTGCATCAATGTGGCCATGTTTTAATTGGGAAAAAGATCTGTGGCCTGCATTTCCCTACTTTTTTGTATTACAGCTTCAACCATAATATTTTTGCTTAGAATGGTTTATTTCTTCTTTTGAAAATTTCCCTACTTTCTAAGAAGGAGGTAAACATCAGTACCACTGTTGGGGAAGAGGAAGTCTTTGCTGAACAATTTGATTTTAATCTTTTTTGTGTGTGAAAACCACCATGGAAATATATGAAATCGGGGGGCGTGTCAAGATGGAGAGCTGAGAGGAGTGAACTTTCTTCTGCTCAGAAAGGAGGGAAACGAAAGTGACTGTTAAAAGTGAGAATAGTTCCTGAGACTTGTAAAAAAATGGATTAGAATAGCTATAAGAAAAAATAGTTGCGGAAATTACCTTGGTTGGTCTAAAGTTGTGCCGAGAAAGGGAGAAAAACGTGAGTTTCGATCTTGGAGAGAGCGGGGGATGGGCGGCCCTTAATGGCGCCGACTCAACAAAGCTCTTAGCTGAAGAACGGACGGTTTGGAAAATGGTGTGGAGATCGGCTCGCTGGCAAAGTTCGATAAAATGCAGGCAAACAGATAAGCGGACAATCGGATCGAAAAGGGTAAGCCCGGTGGGGATCCGAAAAGGGGAAGCTGAAGCGAGCCTCAGTCGGCCTCGCTGGTCCTTTCGACTGGAGCCGCGCGGAGCCTAGCGGAGCCGGAAAATTGCTTAAGCGGAGAAGTGGAGAAGCCCTGACGGTGAGCAAATTTGTAAAAATAGATGGGGAAGGAGAAAGGGAGAAGAAAAGTGAAGTAATTAGGACCTGACTTTTTGTTTTTTTTCACGTCAGTGGAGCACTGATAAGCCAGGGCCAAGTAATGGTGATAATACCGGGACCTTTTGTTTTCTTTTTTTTTCCTTTCCCTTCTTCGTTGCTGTTTGAGTTTTGGACTTTGAAATTTGGGTATTAAAGAGAAAGAGAGGAAGAAGAAGTTGGACTTTTGGAGAATTGGATCTGGCTTTGTCTTGCATATTTTTTCTGAGGCGTAAAAAGGAATAAGATGCTGCTGGGGCCCTGAAATGTGCTGTGAGAGATAAAGTGTTGTTTCCTTTGAATCTTGGAGAGCAGACGCCTGACCTTGTCTTTGCTTTTTGTTTTTTGTTTTCTCGGCCTGGAACAATATAAGGGTTATTTTTCCTTCTTTGTTTTTTAAGTTGGACAGTGTTTGTAAGCTGCAACAGTAACATAAAGTCAGTTGATGGAAGAGAAATAAAATATCAGCTTTTTTTCTTTTTTTTGTGGGACAAATATTGATGATTTTTTTTCTTTTTACCTTCCTGCTGTGGTTTTTTTTGTTGGACTCCTTTTTCTCCTTTTTCTCCCTTTCCTTATCTCCCCTCCCATTGGGAGATGAAGATTGAGGATTAAATAGGGAATAAAGTGGAAGAACAGTGATCAAATTTTTTTTCTTTTCACTCTTTTTGATAAGGATTTTTGTTTTATTTTTTTCTTTTATTTTTTTTCTTTTTTTCCTCCCCCCTTCTTTCTTTCTCCCTCTCCTTTTTTTGTTCATCCGGGGGTAAAATATTAAAATTTAAGAGGGAAATTAATTTGGTCTGAATTGGGATTTTTTTTTCTCATCTTTTTTCCCCATCCCTATATTGATTTGAACTTTGGTGGATGTATATACATATATTCATATATGTGTGTGTATACATACATATATTTGATAGAGGGGAAGGGGGAGGGGAGGATAAAGGTCTAATACTGTACTTTGAAATAAGTATATTAAAATTGGTTAGAGTCAATATATAAGGTGGACCTAAACAGTAAATTGTTCATGTAAATTGTTAAAGTCACGTAATTGGAAATACATTTGGATGAAACGGCAGGGGAGAGGGAGAGAGTAGGAGAAGAAATTGGCTTGGACAAGAGTGGAAAGACCAACCTCTTCGGACAGGAGTTTTAGAAGGCTTACAAGGTTGGAGGAGGAGGAGGACGAGATGAAGAAAACAACGCAACAAGAGATGAAGGATTTGGAGGAGCAAGAGACAGTGAAGAAGATAGCACAACAACTACAACAGCAACAGCAGCAGAAAACAATAACATCCCCAACTATGATTGCACCAACTGCGGTAAAAACAATTGTTATAACAACAGCAAAGGTAACAACAGCAACAACTGCTACAACAACTGTAACAACTACAGCAGCGACAGCAGGGACAACACTGACAACAATTGCAACCACAGCTACAGTAACAACACCAACAACATTGGCAATGAAGGGGTGGCAAGGACTTAAATCTGATTTTGAAAGATTTAATGAGAAGGTGGACAATCTGGAATATAAAATTGGGAATATGTTGGCTCAAGATAAACAAGAACGAAAACAAGATATGCAAGATATGCTGGCAGACATCTTGAAGGGAATTGATGGTTTAAAAAAAGGACAAGATAAGCTTTAAAAAGAACAAGAAGTTATTAAAAAAGAACAGGCAATGATTAAGGTGGAGATCATGGAATTGAGAAAGAGAGAGAAAGAAAGAGAAAATAAGGTTGGAGATCATGAAAAGAGATTGGAAACCATAGAAGAACATTTAAGACGAGCAAATGTCATAAACAGAAAATTACCAGAGAACTCCCCAGATAAATTAAAAGAAAGAATAGTGAAATGGCTGGACGAAATCATGGAAGATGGTTTTACACCGCAGGATGTTGTAAGTGTATTTAGGCTGGTTTCAAGAAGGGGTAAAACTGGGTCAAGGAATGTGTTGTTAAAATTTGCTAATGTGTCAGACAAGCTGCGTTTAATGGCTCTTATACGGGAAAAAGGTGCAGAAGTGTTAAAAATGGAAGGCTTTGACATCGAAGTGTACAATGACATTCCAATTGAGGACCGCTTCTGGAGACAATCGATGAAACCAATCACAAAGCGATTCCAGGATAAATGAATAAGGTATAATTGGAAATTCCCACGACAATTAAGTTTCTTCTACCTGGGAAGACGTTATTTGATAAGTGAAGGTCCTAATGTTTTGGATGTAATGGTAGATGCAAAGTTACTGGAAGCAGGAACTAAAGAGTGGTTTGATCTGAAGGAAGAATTGATTATATCTGGTGGATATATAAGGCGGGAGAACAACGGAAATGAGAACATGCCTAAAGGTGCAGAAGGAGGAATTGTTCTGGGTGGAGATTAGGTTCAGACCTCCTCGGGGCTCGCACAGTCTGTCGCACCTCCCCCTCCCCCCTTTGTATTTCAGAGGCTATTTGTAAAAAAATGGGGAGGGTTAGTAGTAGAATGTATAGTGTGTATTCTTTAGTTGTTCTTCTTTTTTTCTTTATTTGTTTAAGGTGAAGGAAGTGTTACATGTTAATCACATGTCTGTAGGAGGAAGTGGGAAATGTAAAAAGTTATGGGAGGAAAATAATAGATGAGGAATATAAAAGTAATAAAATGGAATGTGAAAGGTACTGGTTGTCAAGTGAAGAGAAGGAGATTAGAAGCAGCACTCAGAAAAGATAGACCGGATATAATCTTTCTGCAGGAAACCCATCAGAAATCGGAAGAAACCAATAAGCTATTTTTAGGATGGACTCAGTTTTATGAAAAAGCATATGGTACTTCAAAGGCTAGAGGGGTTGCAACTTTGATATCAAATAGGTTGGGATTCGAGATGGTAAAAAGTATCTCAGACCCAGAAGGTAGATATCTGATAGTTAAGGGGAAAATAGATGAGGAGGAAATAACGTTGGTGGATTTGTATGTGCCAAACGAACATCAAAATAGCTTTTTAGATAAGGTGTACCGAATATTGGAGAAAGAAAAAACAACAAAAATGATTGTAGCTGGAGATTTTAATTTAATAAGATCAAATATAGATAGTACAAACATAGCAAGATGTGTGGGAGGAAATAAAATATATGTGTTAAATAATTGGTTGAAATCTCTAGGGTTGAAAGATACATGGAGGGAACTTAAAGGATTGGAAAGGGTTTATACATTTTTCTCACAAGTCTATAACACGTATTCCAGAATAGATTATATATTTGTTACTGATAATTTGACAAGAAATTTAGAAGACATAGAAATAGGAATTTTCAAAGAGTCTGATCATGCAAAAGTATTGTTGGAAATAAAAATAGATGCTACAAAGATTAGGAAAAATTGGAGATATAATGCTAAATTGTTCAGAGATATAAAGTGTAAAGAGCAAATGGTAGAAAAATGGGAAGAAAATTGGAAGTGGAATGATACAGGGGACGTTAGATTCGGTATTGTATGGGATACAATGAAAGCAATATTCAGAGGTGAAAGTATCAGGTTGGTAAACATTAAAAATAAACAGTTAAAAAGTAAGCAAGAAGAAATTGAAAAAGAGATTAAATGGTTGCAGGAGAAACATGCAATAACTAAGGATAGAAAAATTTATGAAACAATGCAGGGCTTAAAGAAGGAATTAATAGGAAAAGACATTGAAAAGGTGAAAAGAGATTTGGTTATTTAAAAAGGGAATATTTCGAATACAGTAATAAAAATTCAAAACTTTTAGCAAGAGCGGCTAAGGAAAAAAGAAGCAGAAGAGAAATAGGGACTTTAGTAGATAAGGAAGGTATAAGACATAACAAGATTAAAGATAAATGTAAGGTGGTTAGAGAATTTTATCAAGATTTATATTCTAAAAAGAAGGTAAATATAGATAAATTAAAAGATAAATTGGGAATGCAAGTTAAAAATAAAATAAGTCAGGAAAATAAACAAAAAATGGAAGAGTTAATATCTGAAAAAGAGATAAAAGAAGTAATAACTAAATTGAAAGCAGATAAATCACCGGGAGAAGATGGATTACCTGCAGAATTTTATAAAGAGTTCAAGGATATAGTAACTCCAAAACTGTTAAAATTGTATAATGGTATACTTAATGGGGAACAGATACCACCATCATGGTATAGAACAATAATTGTTTTATTACCAAAACCAGGAAAAGACCCAGAAAAGGTAGAGTCATATAGGCCCATCTCTCTGAATCAAGATGCCAAGATTTTTACGGCGATACTGGCAAATAGATTAAACAGTTTTATGGATAAATATATAAATAAAGATCAGGCCGGATTTGTGAAAGGTAGGCACAATAAATGGAGAAAAAGAATTATGAGATCTTTGTCGGTCAGGGTAAAGGAACATAATTTTAAAATGTTATGGAAGTGGTATTTGACCCCTATGAGATTACATCAGATGGATAAAAAGAATAATAAAATGTGTTGGAGATGTAAAAATACGTTGGGCACATATGTCCATATGTGGTATGAATGCAAGGTGGTAGAAAATTTTTGGGCAAAAATCGAGAATGAGATTGATAAGATTATGGGATTGCGTCTCAAATTGGGGCCAAATAACATTTTGCTGACGGACGTAGACAATATGAATTTAAATAATGATAAGAAAGAATTGTTGTCCATGATGCTTGTAATAGCTAGAATGTGTATCACAAAAAATTGGAAAAATGACTTCGTGTTAAAGGTGGAGGAGTGGTATAAGCAGATGTGGGATCTCGCATTGAATGAAAAATTAACATGGGAGTTAAATTTTAAAAAAGGTATAATAAAAGAAAATAGATTTTGGAATATATGGCGAAAATTTGTTGATTATTCATTGACGAGAGACGGAACAAATAAACTGCCACCAGACCAAATGAAATTTTGGGTACAATAGAAATTAATGGGAAATCCCACATCCTCCAGGGCAATGTACATAGCACAGGGTGATGATGTATGTAATGTGATGAGTTTGATATTGTTTTTGGAAAACACTTTGTAAATCTTAAAACGGAAGTATAATATACCTTGGCAAGGTTGAAGAGTTTAATAAAAGTAAAGTATGGATATAAAAGTAGAGTTGAAAAATGTGGACTAGACATGGAAGATAATGGTTAATAATAAGATAAAAGTATAGTGTGTAAGTAAGAATATTTTATACTGAAATAGAATTCAAGGCTATGACAGATTTTTTGTCCTTTCCTTATTTTTGATGTATATGTATTTTCATGTTTTTTTCTATATATATAGTTATTTTTATTGTGTTAGATTATTTGTTTTTTATTATGTCTTGAATGTTGTCATATATTTTGAAAAATCAATAAAAATTTATAATAAAAAAAAGAAATATATGAAATCAATACAGGAGTTAGTCTTTAAGGTGCCACAACATTTTTTTTGTCTTTTTCTTTTTGTTGATTTGTTTTGTTTACTCTCTCATATAAATATAGTCAGCACCAGCTTTGGACTCACCAATAGTGTCCCAAACAATCCAACCAAAAGGAAGCCAGACCTAACTCTAAATGAGTAGAAGATGCCACTTCAGTGGGTTTATGGGGGGGGGGGGGAGAAGTGCATAGTGTTATAGTGGCTGGAACTATGCTAACGTTATACTCTCCAAGGAGATCGAAGGACCATTGATCCAGAATAAGCGTCCACTTTTCCAGAAATTCTTTATTATTGGCAAAGAGAGTGGGACCTTTGGGTATGCGAAGACCCCTGGAAATAATAGAAGATTTATAATATTCTAGAAGGAAAGATGAATGTAAGTTTAATCTTATGCGTCTTTTTTCTAAGTTGTCCAACTTTTGAATTTCATCAAATCACATATTCATATTCATCAATATGTCCCATAGGACATTTTTTGTGCGGACACTGCAAGTTCTGTCTTAACATGTTACGCACTGATAGAGTATCTATCCCCAGTAGTAACTTTACACTCCAACTCTCTAAATTCTCAAATTGTAATTCTCGAGATATCGTATATATGATAATCTGTTCTTGCAACATGGTTTATATAGGCCAATCTAGGCGGCCTATGAAGGTGAGGCTGAGTGAACATCAGTTCAGGATCAGGAACCATATCTTGACAGCACCCCTCACAGCCCATTTTATCGAGAAATCGCACCCTTGTAACAGTATGAAGGTAGTTGTGCTGGATACCTTCATACCACAAAAACACCAGATTACTGATGTGGAACGGTTTCTTCTTCAAAAAGAAGCTTTTTTCATTCATCATTTTTCCACCCTTATGCCTTTAGGATTAAATACAGATTTAGACCTTTCATCTTACTTGTGAATTTATGCGCTTTCAGACTCTTTTTTTTTACAGCATAATTTGTGATACCGCCTCTTTAAGCGTCTCAATCTTTTCTCATCACTCACACGTATTCCACCCACACCCTCACTTTAAAAACCGCACACACTTTATATTCATAACGCTCTAGCCTGCCAAGAATTCAACATGAGAGGTTACTACTGAGCGCGTTTTGTACATTACTTAAGGTACATATTTAATCCCATTTACTTTTATTTCATTAACAACCTAGAATATATTGTTTCTACAATGGCAGCATGTTGCGGGTGTTATATATTGGTGTTATATATTTATGTTATTGCTGATATTTGCAGAATCTTGAGAAAGACTCCGACATATCCCATTTCAACCGGACGGATATCGACTTCGTTATTCTGCTGATTGTTTCCACATGATACTGTTTCTATATGCATGTTGAACAACTGAATTTCCATCCTCCATTGTTACACGGATTCCTTTTGGACATTATGCTTTATTTCGTCTTGCATCAGCACGCTTGACCCCCTGGCGTTTCCAATTTGGATTTTTTCCTATCCTTGAGAGTGTGGTTGTTCGGATTTATTTTCTCACTTAGATGTGATATATATTATTACATTGTTTGGATTCCCTGCTACAATTTATGCATATATATCTTATTATGCTTGATACTGTTTTATAACTGTGTATTATGATGTTTTTTCCTCCGTTTCAAGGATTTGATATTGATATTGTTACATAATATTTCCACCATTATTGCCTGAGTTTATATTCCACTCAGTTGTTCTGTTTGCATGACGCATTGTTCACATTAAATTAGTCTTCACCTTTCTCGTTGCCCCGCCGTTTGGGTGTTTCCCCTCCCTTTCTCCTCTCAGATTACACCCTGGCCGCTTCCTCTCTCAACGTTATACTCTCCTGCAGCTGTACATGTAACCCTTGCAGTTCACGTGATGCTTGTAAGAAACCCATTCTGAAGCCCCATTCTGATTGTTTTTCCTGCTGTGCAAATCATAGATTTTGCTGCACATCCAGGGCTGTAGTCATGGGGTGGCCATGGTGGGCTTGGCCCACCCTGAGTTAGCAGTTTGCCCATTCTGGCAAAGCGTGTTTTCCCATAGGAATGCATTGAAAAGAGGCTTTGTTGCCCATCCTGAAAAAATATTTGCCCACCCACATCTAGAATCCTGGCTATTGCCCTGTGCACATCTTTTGTGCACCCTGTGCTGAGGCTGCTCAATGGGTGTTGCATGTACCAATAACATGTGTCTGCTCTATAGAGGTGAGGTACACAGAAAGAGCCTCCTTGAAGATTGTGGTATTTTTGAACCACAATTGAGCATTCTCTGGGTAAGGGCAAGGCTGCCGGCTAATCTTTCTCATACTAGGTCAGACAAAGGGAACTACAGAATGAACTCACCAAGAGCTGCCATCATTTTGGCAGTTTCACGTCTGACCTAGACACAGAAAGAGGAGTTTTCCATTGCAGGCGCACCCCCCCAATAACGGACACAGACAACATTGAAAGTGGATAACAGCAAAGGGCCACATTTATTGATTCAATGCCCTAGTCCGAATTATAAATTTGTATTGGTAAAACGACCAATCATAATTCCTAAGGCAAGCAGGCCGAAGTAACACTGGTAAGGTACCACCCCAAAATTGCCAACGGCAATTGGTTACAATGTATCAATTTGTATCAATTTGTTTGTTAACAACAAACAAATTGTTGACCGTAGTCAATAACTAACTCATGACCCCACCCTCTGACGCGTATCCGTGAAATCACAGGGGTGATGCATGCTGGTTAGCAATCGTCATCACCCCATCGCCTGATTCGTCGTTGACCGGACAACGTTTAACTAATTTATTCCTGTCTAGTGTTGTCCAGTCAATTGCGAACCTGCCGGATACTTGTGGGTCATACTGTTTACCTTACCAGTGCTACCCGCCCATGTGACCAAAGTCAACAGTAGAAACGCAGAAAGACCCCTGTATCAAACCATAGCAACAGTGTGGGATGGGCAAAAAAGCCAGGACCCGGAGCCAATATGGGTCCCAACCAAAAATTCCCACCCGGCCCCGAAGCGACCATAATATCACACTGTTAACTAGGGAGGGGGTGGAGGGGAAAAAACTTCTCCGCTCCGTCGCTGAGGCAAAATGGCAGCTCGGCTGCCTCGTGGCCACCCCTTTTATAAGGGAGCTGGCCACGCCCCTAACTACCCGGATTCTCTGTCCTGTGGGGGGGGCCCGCAAAGGGCGCGGCGGCCATTTTGGCGCCGCGCTTGCATTGCAGGCGCACCCCCCCAATAACGGACACAGACAACATTGAAAGTGGATAACAGCAAAGGGCCACATTTATTGATTCAATGCCCTAGTCCGAATTATAAATTTGTATTGGTAAAACGACCAATCATAATTCCTAAGGCAAGCAGGCCGAAGTAACACTGGTAAGGTACCACCCCAAAATTGCCAACGGCAATTGGTTACAATGTATCAATTTGTATCAATTTGTTTGTTAACAACAAACAAATTGTTGACCGTAGTCAATAACTAACTCATGACCCCACCCTCTGACGCGTATCCGTGAAATCACAGGGGTGATGCATGCTGGTTAGCAATCGTCATCACCCCATCGCCTGATTCGTCATTGACCGGACAACGTTTAACTAATTTATTCCTGTCTAGTGTTGTCCAGTCAATTGCGAACCTGCCGGATACTTGTGGGTCATACTGTTTACCTTACCAGTGCTACCCGCCACACGGAGGGGCTTCACAGAAGACCTGACGCCCCCCCCCCAGACCGTCAGCTCGGTCAACAGGCCTGCTCGCCAGTCACCCAATAGGAGGTCCATACCTCCTCGCGACAGATGGACCCCATCCCCTGCATACAGGTCATAATTTTGTAGACTAATATCGGGGTGATGACTAACCCGTCCCCAAGCCCTGGTGGCAAGAAACCGCGCCACTGCCTTATTGACCGCGCGCCTAGCGCGGTCAAGAGCCAGGAGGTTAACGCCCCCTCTGTAAGAATGGCGCGGAACAATGTCCGACCAAACCAGGGTTGTGGCAGGCCAGACATAATGCAAGTAGGCGAGTTCCTCGCAAATCGCATGCTTGAGCGATAAGCCGGTGACCTGGCCCAAATCATTGCCCCCCAGGTGGATGATTAGAATGTCAGGCGGGTCAGCACCCAGGCCAGAAAAAAGGAAAGGCCGCAGCTCCTGCCATAACATCCCAGGCTTACCATGCCATGCGAGACTGGCGTGGTCACCCAGTCCCAGTCGGGGTCCCCACTCTGTCGCCGCAGCGTAACGCGCTGCCCTGTGCACATAGCTGTGGCCCACCAGCCATACTGTCACCGGTGTAATACGACACCCAGGGTCTGTAAGAAAATTGAGAAAAAGGGAGGTAAGGTGACTGGATTGGTACTCATGGCGGGAGTGGGCGCACATAAAACTGAAAACATTGTGAGCCCCACCTCCCCATGCTGCGTATGTCAGGCCCAGAGTACCCAAAAGCAGCTGCTGTAGAGGCTGCACCAATACGGAACGAATGTGTGCCATAACGGGCACCTGGTAGGCCCACCCTGGTGAGGGCTCTGGCTGTCACCTTCCAAAACTGAAATTTAGTAAGGGGAGACCCATCTTGGTGACAGAAAAACGGGCCGTGGTGCATGCCACGCAGTGCCAGGTACTCCTGTAGGGCACCAACCGGACAGATGTCTGCCAAAGAACAACGTAGCAGTCTCACTCCACTGCCTACGCCATGCTGATCTGTTTTAGAGGAGCGGATCCTCAACTGGGCCCAGTCTTTGGCAACATAGACATCTTCGAGTTCCAGTGCCCTACCACTTGCATCCGCCTTAGACAGCATCACGAGTTCGCTGACGCGGAGCGCTCCAAAAAATGCCACCGTTGTGGCTGCATGAAAGAGGGCTGCCTCATAATGATCAAAACAGAGGCCTGGCCAGCCCCGGGCCAACTGGGTAAGAACCCCTGGGGAAATAGGGTGCCGGTCGTCCGGGCAACGCCCGCGCTCGCGCACCCACCCCTCCAAAACGTGTCTCACACGGAAGTCAGAGGTGGTATCCACATGACCCCCTACTTTGGCCATAAAAGCCAACGCCGAGAGCTTGGATGCTATGGTGCAAGGTGCGAGGCCCTGTGCATGCAGGTGAACCATGAACCGCAGAACATGGTCCACCGGGATAGGCCAGGTCTCTGGCAAGTGAAATTGAGTAGCAAAAACCCTGTACGAATTGAATGCTTGTTGATACGCCTTACGCGTGCGTGGCGCTAGTGACAGGCCAATCGCCCGGTTCACCTCTCCTTGCCAATAGTCCACATCTCGTCCGGGAGTGGCGAGGGAAATTCCTCCGCATCCGGGGCCAAGGCGCGGAACCGGGAGATCTGCAGGCGGGACAAAGCGTCAGCAATATCGTTATTAACCCCTGGGACATGCCTGGCCCTGAACAAGACGTTGAGGCGCAGGCAGCGCAGTACAAAATGGCGCACTAGATCCATAACCCTGGGCGATTTAGAAGTCTGTGCATTGACAATGTGTACAACGGCAGCATTGTCGCACCAGAAATGCACCACTGAATTAGCCCACTGTTCGCCCCATAGCATCAAAGCCCCCAGAATGGGAAAAAATTCCAGGTATGTGAGATCCCGCAGGCGACCTGTGCCTGCCCATGCCGGTGGCCACCCACCATAGGCCCACTTCCCATTGAAGTACATCCCATAACCCAGGGATCCTGAGGCATCAGACTGGATCTGGAAATTGGGGGATGCCAGGAGGTCAGACCTCCAAAATGAGACCCCGTTAAACTCCCTCAGGAATTGCAACCAGACGAACATGTCTGCCCTGATACCCCGGGTAAGCCTGACTCTGTGGTGGGGCCTGGATAACCCTGCCATGGCGTCGCATAAGCGCCGGGCAAAAGCCCTGCCCGGTGCGACCACCCTGCAAGCAAAATTAAGGTGCCCATGTAGCACCTGCAGTTCCCTCAGGGATGCCTTACGCTTGGCCAGCAATTCGGAGATAAGGGTCACTATCCTGGACACCTTATCACCCGGCAACCTAGAAGCCTGCGCTACTGTGTCAATCTCAACCCCCAGGAATACTAACTTGGTCGATGGGCCCTCGGTCTTTTCGGGCGCTAAAGGGACACCAAGTTCCTGCATTAGCGACTGAAATGTATTAAGGAGACGTGCGCACGTGTCCCAGCCCCGTTCACCCCCGAATAGAAAATCATCCAGGTAATGGGCTACAGACCGGGACCCTGACCTGCGGACGAAAGCCCACTCTAGGAAGGTACTAAAACGCTCGAAAGCCGAGCATGATATGGAGCAGCCAAAAGGCATGGCCTTATCAAAATAATATTCCCCTTTAAATTTAAAACCCAGCAATTCAAAGTCGCCCGGGTGCACCGGCAAGAGGCGAAAAGCTGACTTAATGTCGCACTTGGCCAGCAGGGCACCCGGGCCACACGAGCGCACCATGCGGAGCGCATGGTCAAACGATGTATACCTGACCGAACAAAGGTCATCAGGTATAGCATCGTTGACCGATCGGCCTGCTGGGTAGGACAAATGATGAATAAGGCGAAACTCCCCTAGGGACTTTTTGGGAACCAAACCCAATGGCGAGACCTTAAGATTGGGAAACGGGGGTGCGGGGAAAGGTCCAGCGACCCTGCCCGCGTCTAACTCCTTTTTAATGCTGGCCGCAGCCACCTCCTCCCTTCCTCTGAGGGATAAAAGGTTGGGAGCATCCTGAGGGGACCTGTCACCCATAAAAGGGATACGAAATCCCTGCTTAAAACCTTGAAGGAGATACTCCCTGTCCTCCCCCTTCGGGTACGATGCGAGCCAGCGCTCCAGCATGTCCACCTTAATTGGGGAGGGGGCCTTTTGGAGAACTAGCTCCATCCGTGGCAGCCTTGCCAGCCCACTGTCCACCCCTCCCTCTGCCTCGCGCCCCCCCAGGCTTGGGACAAGCAGAGGCTGCGTGGGGACCAGAACATGTGGGACACTCATGCTTATACCTGCAGTTCTTTCGATTGCAGGAACCATTTGACGAGAAAGTCCAGCACAGCAGGCGGGCTGGAACCCCCTGCCCCGCCGGTTGGCGGGTAACCTGCGCTGGAGCCGCTCGCTGGACCGCATGTCCACAATGGTATCTATCCCCCGGGGCAGGGCGTGTGGGTGTCATATACAATAGCCACAGTCTCTGGCACGGCTCGTCCCATCTCATCTCAGGGTGGAGGGGAATCCTCATACGGAATTCCTCATCATAGGCTAGCCATGAGGGGCCCGGGAAATCAACCATTGCCCTATATATGTTGTCCAAATATTGGACCATGGGAATAGCTAAATCCGGCCGCGCCCTCAAGTACACCGCCATGTATATTAAATAAGCAGGGAGCCAGTTGGCCCAGGTACGCGGCGGCTTACGGCGGCGTGCCTGCTCCTTATCCTTCTCGTCCTGACCCTCCCTTTCCTCCTTGGTGGGCTCTCTGTTCAGGAGTGAGAAGATATCTACGTACTCCCCTCGCCATATCTTTTCTCTGGTAGCCTGTGCCAAGTGATCACCCAATGGCAAGGAATACCCTGCCGTTGGCAAAGCCGAAAAGGGGACAGCCGGCCTATTAAAAGGGGCCTGAGCTAACCCTGCCACCCCCAGGACATTCCCAGCAGTATAAGGACCGAGGCCCACCCCAGTGGGCATGGTGGCAGTTGTTGTCGCCGGGTGGGTCGCCAGCAGCGTGGCCCCCGCACCACCCGCGCGAGGCCAAGGCCACTGAAAGGCCCCCCCTATGTTGGGAATGTGTGTAGATGTACTTGCTTGCACCGTATACTCACATGCTGCACCCCCGCGGGCCGCCCCCACTGGGGGTTCCGGCCCACTGGGGGCGTCGGAGCTCACGACCGAAGTAGAGCTCATCACCGGGGCTTGACCCGCACCAGGTTGCTGGCTGGGGAGCTGCGAGGCAGTGGCCGGAGCCGCGCCACCCGCCTGCAGCAGCTCAACCCTCCCCGCCGGCTGTTGTCCTGCTGCCGACAGCGCCTCCAAAGGTACCCCGAAGGGGGCGCCTGCCTGACTGGCCCGGGCCAAAGACGCCTCCAGGGCCGCAATGCGGGCCAGTAAGGTGTCCACGTTGACCATGGGCAACGGGCCGGCCGGCCCGCCTGATCCTGGCATGGGGACAGGTCCCTGTGCCCCAGGGCCCATATATGGCCATTGGCCAGCGCCAAAGCCCGGTAGGGCTGGTGAAGAAACCTGCCAAGGCAGGGAGCCGGGCCACCCCCCAAGGCTAGAGGGCCCCGGGAGAGGCTGCGGCCCAAAAGAAATAGGCCCGACGGAGTGGGCAGGAGGAGGAGCGGTGTCCACCGCTCGCGGGCCGCGGGCCGGAGCGCCCTCCGCGCCCGCACTCTGATCAGGCCAAGGGGCAATAGACCCCATTCCGCCAGCCCCGGCCGGGGGTGGCAAAGGTGGCTGCTGAGGAGGCGGCACCACGGTCCTCCGACCTGGGTTGCGCCTCCTAACCGCCCGAGCTGAACTCGAAGCTGCCTTCTTTTTCGAAGGCATCTCTCCCGAAGCAAAAAAGGGAAGCCAGCCAGGCAGATTCGCCGCCAAAAGGCTTCCCGGTAAGCTAACGAGCGACGGAGACGCAGGGGAAAAAACTTCTCCGCTCCGTCGCTGAGGCAAAATGGCAGCTCGGCTGCCTCGTGGCCACCCCTTTTATAAGGGAGCTGGCCACGCCCCTAACTACCCGGATTCTCTGTCCTGTGGGGGGGGGCCCGCAAAGGGCGCGGCGGCCATTTTGGCGCCGCGCTTGCATTTTCTCAGTTTCCTGCTGTAGTATGTGTTCCTTCTTTTCCTGCACTTGGGGTCATCACAGTTCTTTCCACTATCCCATTCTCCTCCCTCTTCCATTTCCTGTTTGTGTTCTCTACACCCTCTTGCCTTCCACTGACTTCTGCCATAATCATAATCATATTTTAATTGGTAGATTTGCATCCACATTTTTTTACAAAGTATTGGAGTGAAATCAAGCACACTTATCTGTGCATCAAAAGAACCTGGAGTAGCTAGTGATGCTTGCTGTGATGTTGCTGGACAGTGCTTAGTGAGTGACACACAGCCTACAATCATGAAAACAATTTTCCAATTCTTACATTGCTTTGTGTGGTTCAAAGATTCTCATTAGTGGGAAGCGAAATGGGTTGGTAGCAGTGTTGTGTGTACTTAGAGGTACTGCTGCAATATAGGGAAAGCCAGTATCTGGAAATGTTTTTAAGGAAGCACAGATTGGACCAGTTTGTGTCATACACAGACGTTTCTCTGGGATACACATTCCAGGGACAGACATGGATAGTCCTATTAAAAGTAAGAGGGTTAGAAAACTATTATTTTCACCTCATTACTCCTATTCTAAATTGTCCATTTGGGCAAAGACACAAGTAGAGATTTCCATCTTTCAGCTTTTTCAGAGTCAAAATGTAGAACAGCAGCATCAAATAATACAGTTGTAACAAACAGACTCCACTCCCAACAAAAAGGGAGAATCTCAACCATTTCCTTGAGTGAAAGAGATAAACTTGGTAATGTCTAATCAACCATAATTATACAGTGGCTAGAGGCACTGTATAATCCCATCTTCTCACAGTGGATTGCCTGGAATAGCATGCAGCATGGAGGCAGGGGGTTGATTTGTTCTATAGAGTTTCCCAAAAACTCAGCAGGATCAAAACTGAGCATAAAACATCATGGCGGATCAGATGGGACTGCTTTTTATTTATATATTCTTCTCACACAACTAGTTTCAGAAGTCTTTTGGGATGATTCAAAGCATTACAATATGCTCCCCCCCTTTCCGTAGCATTTGATGGTCCTTCACAATCAAGTTGAAATGAAACGGGGCACTCTCCCCTTATTAAATTCTACAAGGAGCAGTAAAGGATATCTTCCACCAAGCAACAGGTAACAGATTGAGGTGATATCTTAATCATAATTATTAGAACTGCAGAGCTGGAAGGAACCATATGGATCATCAAGCCCTGTTCCTCTCAAGGAGACCCAGAGGGGAATTGATCTCCCAACCTCTGACTCCATGACAGCTGCCTAAACCACTCAGTTGTCCCAATTTTTCATCCACCTCAAATTAAGCACAGCCAAATTCAGAGCACTAGTGACCTAAATTGACTCAACAGGAGCCCCACCTTCACTTTGTCAACCATCTGAAAGAACTGCTGCAGTAGGCCTGTCCATTGGCCATCGATCAAGAAAGGTGCTTGATTTTTGTTGTGTTTGGAGTATTGTGCCTTTAAGTAATGTAACACTCGAATGAGTGGATATAACAATCACCAGCTGTAACACTGTAACCTTCCATATGAGGATGCGAGCTAGTGACCACTAGGGGCAATAGCGAGTGCCTAGCTCACATGGTTTCAATTCCCCAAATACCTACAGCCGCGGGAAGATTCCCGCCACTACCTCACCTGGACAAGAAGGGCGTGACGGGGAATGACGTCACGCAGACAGTAGCTAATGGGCTACCGAGGAGCCACATTCAAATGTATAGCCACAGTATATATTGAGCTGTTCATCCGCCATTACCACATGTTCCCCCGGACCATCATGCAATAAAGATGTGTTAAGCCAACCCTTCGGCTGTTTCTATTGTCTTGGTTCTCATACACTAAAGTAAGCCAGGAGAATGCAAGCGCGGCGCCAAAATGGCCGCCGCGCTCTTTGCGGCCCCCCCCCACAGGACGAAGAATCCGGGTAGTTTAGGGCGTGGCCATCTCCCTTATAAAAGGGGTGGCCACGAGGCAGCCGTGCTGCCATTTTAGCTAAAGCGACGGAGCGGAGAAGTTTTTCCCCTGTGTCTCCGTCGCTCCTTACCTTGTGGGAAGCCTTTTGGCGGCGAATCTTCTTTTCGGCTTCCCTTTCCTGCAATTGAGATGCCTTCGAAGAAGAAGGCAGCTTCGACTGCGGCTCGAGCTGTGAGGAGGCGCAACCCGGGTCGGAGGACCACGGTGGCGCCTCCCCAGCAGCCGCCTGTCCAGGCCCCCGCCGGGCCCGGCGGAATGGGGTCCATCGCCCCTTGGCCGGACGCGGGGGATCGGAATGCGGGCGCGGCAGGGGCTCCGGCCCGCGGCCCGCGAGCGGTGGACACCGCTACTCTTTCTGCCCATCCTGTTGGGCCTGCCTCTCTTCCTCCTGGGCCTTCTAGCCTGGGCGGGTGGTGTGGTCCCCTACCTTGGCAAGGTTCCTGCACCGACCCTACTGGGCTTCGGTGTTGGGCAATGGCCCTATTCGGGTCCTGGGGTACAGGGACCTGTACCCGCGCCTGGACTTGGCGGGCCGGCCGGCCCTTGGCCCCAGATCGATGTGCAGGCCTTACTGGCCCGCCTTGCGGCCCTCGAAGCGTCTTTAGCTCGGGCCAGCCAGGCTGGGGCTCCCTTTGGCGTCCCTTTTGCGGTGCCGTCGGCGGGAGGACAACAGGCGGCGGGCAGGGTTGAGCTGCCTCAGGCGGGTGGCGTGGCTTCGGCCACTGCCCCGCAGCTCCCCAGCCAGCAGATGAGTGCAGGTCAGGCCCCGATGATGAGCTCTACGTCGGTCGTGAGCTCCGACGCCCCCAGTGGGCCGGAACCCCCGGTGGGGGCGGCCCACGGGGGTGCAGCATGTGAGTATGCAGTCCAAGCCAGTACACCTACACACATTGCTTCTATGGGGGGAGCTTTTCAATGGCCTTGGCCTCGCTCGGGTGGTGCGGTGGCACAGCAGCCGGCACCCCACTCGGCGACGGTAACTGCCACCCAAGGCACCGGGGTGGGTAGTTTTTCCCACACTGCGGGGAATGTACTGGGAGTGGCTGGGTTAGCTCAGGCCCCTTTCCCGGTGTCTGTGGTGCCTTTTTCGGCCTTACCAACTGCGGGGTACTCCTTACCACTGGGTGACCACTTGGCACAGGCTACCAAAGAAAAGATTTGGCGGGGGGAGTATGTAGATATCTTCTCACTCCTGAACAGAGAGCCCACCAAGGAGGAAAGGGAGGGACAGGATGAGAAGGATAAGGAGCAGGCATGTCGTCGTAAGCCGCCGCGTACCTGGGCCAACTGGCTGCCGGCTTATTTAATTTACATGGCAGTGTATCTGAGGGCGCGGCCGGAGTTGGCTATTCCGATGGTCCAATATTTGGACAACATATACAGGGCAATGGTTGATTTCCCGGGCCCTTCGTGGCTTGCTTATGACGAGGAATTCCGTATGCGGATTCCCCTCCACCCGGAGATGAGGTGGGACGAGCCGTGCCAGAGGCTTTGGCTTCTGTACATGACGCCCACGCGCCCCGCGCCAGGAGACAGATACCATTGCGGACATGCGGTCCAGCGAGCTGTCCCAGCACAGGTTACCCGCCAAGTGGCGGGGCAGGGGGTTCCAGCCCGCCTGCTGTGCTGGGCTTTCTCGTCCAATGGTTCCTGTAATAAGAAGAATTGCAAATACAGGCATGAGTGTCCCACCTGTTCGGGCCCCCACGCAGCCTCCGCCTGTCCCAGGCCTGGGGGGACACGGGGCAGAGGGAGGGGCGGACAGTGGGCTGGCAAGGCTGCCACAGATGGAGCTGGTTCACCGAAAGGCCCCCTCCCCAATTAAGGTGGACATGTTGGAGCGTTGGCTCACAGTGTACCCGAAGGGGGAGGATGGGGAGTATCTCCTTCAAGGCTTTAAGTATGGGTTCCGCATCCCTTTCATGGGTGATAGGTCCCCTCAGGATGCCCCCAATCTTTTGTCCCTCAAGGGGAGGGAGGAGGTGGCTGCTGCCAGTATTAGGAAGGAGTTAGATGCGGGCAGGGTCGCTGGCCCTTTCCCTTCACCCCCGTTTCACAACCTTAAAGTGTCGCCCCTAGGCTTGGTTCCCAAAAAGTCTCAAGGCGAGTTTCGCCTTATTCATCATTTATCCTACCCAGCCGGCCGGTCGGTCAATGATGCTATCCCTGATGACCTTTGTTCAGTCAGGTATACGTCTTTTGACCACGCGCTGCGCATGGTGCGCTCGTGTGGCCCGGGTGCCCTGCTGGCCAAGTGCGACATTAAGTCGGCATTTCGCCTCCTGCCGGTGCATCCGGGTGACTTCGAGTTGCTGGGTTTCAAATTTCGGGGCGAATATTATTTTGATAAGGCCATGCCTTTCGGCTGTTCCATATCATGCTCGGCCTTTGAGCGTTTTAGTACCTTCTTAGAGTGGGCTTTCGTCCGCAGGTCAGGGTCCCGGTCTGTAGCCCATTACCTGGATGACTTTTTATTCGGGGGTGAACGGGGCTGGGACACGTGCACACGTCTCCTCAACACATTTCAGACGCTAATGGAGGAACTCGGTGTCCCTTTAGCGCCCGAAAAGACCGAGGGCCCATCTACCAAGTTAGTATTCCTGGGGGTGGAGATTGACACGCTAGCGCAGGCTTCTAGGTTACCGGAGGATAAGGTGTCCAGGATAGTGGCCCTTATCTCGGAGTTGATGGCCAAGTGCAAGGCATCACTTAGGGAACTGCAGGTGCTACATGGTCACCTAAATTTCGCTTGCAGGGTGGTCGCTCCGGGCAGGGCTTTTGCTCGACGCTTATGCGACGCCATGGCAGGGTTATCCAGGCCTCACCACAGAGTTAGACTTACCCGGGGTATCAGGGCAGACATGTTTGTCTGGTTACAGTTCCTGAGGGAGTTCAATGGGGTCTCATTTTGGAGGTCTGACCTCCTGGCATCCCCCAATTTTCAGATCCAGTCTGATGCCTCAGGATCCCTGGGTTATGGGATGTACTTCAATGGGAAGTGGGCCTATGGTGGGTGGCCACCGGCCTGGGCAGGCACAGATCGCCTGCGTGATCTCACATACCTTGAATTTTTTCCTATACTAGGGGCTTTGATGCTATGGGGCGAGGAATGGGCCAACTCGGTCGTGCATTTCTGGTGTGACAACGCTGCTGTTTTCCACATTGTTAATGCACAGACTTCCAAATCGCCCAGGGTTATGGACCTAGTGCGCCATTTTGTGCTGCGCTGCCTGCGCCTCAACGTTTTGTTCAGAGCCAGGCATGTCCCAGGGATTAATAATGATATTGCTGACGCTTTGTCCCGCCTGCAGATCTCCCGGTTCCGTGCCTTGGCCCCGGATGTGGAGGAATTTCCCTCGCCACTCCCGGACGAGATATGGACCATTGGCAAGGAGAGGTGAACCGGGCGATTGGCCTCTCACTAGCGCCACGCACGCGTAAGGCGTATCAACAAGCATTTAATTCTTACAGGGCATTTGCTGCTCAATTTCACCTGCCAGAGACCTGGCCTATTCCAGTTGACCATGTTCTGCGGTTCATGGTCCACCTGCATGCTCTCGGCCTCGCACCTCGCACCATAGCATCCAAGCTCTCGGCGCTGGCTTTTATGGCCAAAGTAGGGGGTCATGTGGACAGCACCTCTGACTTCCGTGTGAGACATGTTTTGGAGGGGTGGGTGCGCGAGCGCGGGCGTTGCCCGGACGACCGGCACCCTATTTCCCCAGGGGTTCTTACCCAGTTGGCCCGGGGCTGGCCAAGCCTCTGTTTTGATCATTATGAGGCAGCCCTCTTTCATGCAGCCACAACGGTGGCATTTTTTGGAGCGCTCCGCATCAGCGAACTTGTGATGCTGTCTAAGGCGGATGCAAGTTGTAGGGCACTGGAACTCGAGGATGTCTATGTTGCCAAAGACTGGGCCCAGTTGAGGATACGTTCCTCCAAGTCAGATCAGCATGGCGTAGGCAGTGGTGTAAGACTGCTACGGTGTTCTTTGGCAGACATCTGTCCGGTTGGTGCCCTACAGGAGTTCCTGGCACTGCGTGGCATGCACCACGGCCCGTTTTTCTGTCACCAAGATGGGTCTCCCCTTACTAAATTTCAGTTTTGGAAGGTGACAGGCAGAGCCCTCGCCAGGGTGGGCCTACCAGGTGCCCGTTATGGCACACATTCATTTTGTATTGGGGCAGCCTCTACAGCAGCCGCTTTTGGGTACTCCGGGGCTGACATACGCAGCATGGGAAGGTGGGGCTCGCAATGTTTTCAGTTTTATGTGCGCCCACTTCCACCGTGAGTACCAATCCAATCACCTTACCTTCCTTTTTTTCTTAATTTTTCTTACAGACCCTGGGTGTCGTGTTACACCGGTGACAGTATGGCTGGTGGGCCACGGCTATGTGCACAGGGCAGCGCGTTACGCTGCGGCGACAGAGTGGGGACCCCGACTGGGACTGGGTGAACACGCCAGTCTCACATGGCATGGTAAGCCTGGGATGTTGTGGCGGGAGCTGCTCCCTTTCCTGTTTTCAAGCAGGAGTGCTGACCCGCCTGACATTCTCATCATACATCTTGGGGGCAATGATTTGGGTCAGATCACCGGCTTATCGCTCAAGCATGCGATTTGCGGGGACCTTGCTTACTTGCACTACGTCTGGCCTGCCACAACCCTGGTTTGGTCGGACATGATCCCGCG
This sequence comes from Bradypodion ventrale, assembly GCA_035047345.1. Taxonomy (NCBI): domain Eukaryota; kingdom Metazoa; phylum Chordata; class Lepidosauria; order Squamata; family Chamaeleonidae; genus Bradypodion; species Bradypodion ventrale. The sequence goes on along the minus strand of JAWDJE010000002.1, from coordinate 323,939,698 downwards.
CCATTCTTACAGAGGGGGCATTGACCTCCTGGCCCTTGACCGCGCTAGGCGCGCGGTCAACGGGGCGGTGGCGCGGTTCCTTGCCGACAAGGCTTGGGGACGGGTCAGTCGTCACCCCGCTATTAGCCTACGAAATTATGACTTGTATGCAGGGGATGGGGTCCATCTGTCGCGAGGAGGTATGGACCTCCTGTTGGGTGATTGGCGAGCAGGCCTGTTGACCGAGCTGACGGTCTGGGGGGGGGCGTCAGGCCTTCTTTGAAGCCCCTCCGTGTGGCGGGTAGCACTGGTAAGGTAAACAGTATGACCCACAGGTATCCGGCAGGTTCGCAATTGACTGGACAACACTAGACAGGAACAAATTAGTTAAACGTTGTCCGGTCAACGACGAACCAGGCGACGGGGTGATGGCGATAGCTAGCCAGCATGCATCACCCCGTGATTTTACGGATACGAGTCAGAGGGTGGGGTCATGAGTTAGATATTGACTACGGTCAACAATTTGTTTGTTGTCAACAAACAAATTGATACAAATTGATACATTGTAACCAATTGCCGTTGGCAATTTTGGGTGGTACCTTACCAGTGTTACTTCGGCCTGCTTGCCTTAAGAATTATGATTGGTCGTTTTACCAATACAAATTTATAATTCGGATTAGGGCATTGAATCAATAAATGTGGCCCGATGCTGTTATCCACTTTCAATGTTGTCTGAGTCCGTTATTGGGGGGGGTGCGCCTGCAAAAAGGAGACAGAGAGGAGAGAACCATTGTTAGGCACAGATAGCTCTTCTCTGCCTCCTCCTTCTCCCCCAACCTACCTAACGAACCTTCCCAGGAGTAGAACGGGCTGACTGCCCCTCCTCCTTTCCCCCATTGCTGCATCTAAACCAAAATTCAAAGCAGCAATGGGGAAAAGAGGAACCGACAGACAGCCTGTTCATCCGCCATTACCACATGTTCCCCCTGACCATCATGCAATAAAGATGTGTTAAGCCAGGCTTTCAGCTGTTTCTATTGTCTTGGTTCTCAAACACTAAATTGGCGACGAGGATGGGATAATGGATCCCCACGGAATCAAGACAACACAGGGCGGTTTCAACATCAACAAACCGGAAGAATGGGAACTGTTCAAGATGGATTTCCAAAGCGCACTGATGGTGTCCGACATCTCGGACGAGGGGAAGAAAAGGGCCATCCTCATCAGGATGCTCAGGTTCCCGGACATGAAGGTATTGGAACCTGGTGTCTCCAAGGAAGGTGAGCGAAGTGCCGGTCAAGCAGCTCCTGAAAGCGATGCGGGACCATTTCCAGCCCTCGGTCTCAATGTTTTTGGCTCAGGACACATTCTGGAAGAGAGTCCAGGCCTGGTGAGTCCGTGGCTGCCTTTGCAGTGGCCCTCCGTTTGGCCGCCGGCCCATGCAAGTGGGAGAACCTGGAAATCGCCCTCAGGGACCGCATGCTGTGCGGCCTGTGGGACGAAGAGGTCCAGCGAAAGCTGATGAACAAAGAGCCGCCCCCGACGTTGCAAGAGGTCGTGAAGGAGGCGCAGGCGGCGGAAGCCACGAGGGCCGGTGTTAAAGGGTTCAGGACAAGGCCCCCACAACCCGACAAGGCAGCGGGCTCAGTGCAAGCGGCCAGGTGGGCACCACACTCCTCCACGGAGAGCAGCGAGTACGAGGACATCCGGAAGGTTTGGAAGGACGGCCGGCATTGCGATGGCTGCGGGGCGTCCCATGACCGCAGCAAGCGTCCGTTCAGGAAGGTGGAGTGCCACAACTGCTGGCGCCGAGGCAACATAGCCAAGGTTTGCAGATGACGGCTCAGAGACCGGAAAGGCTCAACAGACCGCTCACCGAAGAAGCAGGAGGGCGTCCGGTCCTCGAGGAAGCAGGACGGCGTGGGCCGCATCTCCGACGACAGCGACGACGACACGGTGGTCCACAGCGTGTCCTTAGGACACCCACGTTATTTTGTAGAGGTACTGGTGCAAGGGGTCCCCGTTAAGATGGAGATAGACTCGGGTTCCTCATATTCCATCATTTCCCAGAGGGAGTTTTTGGGGATTTCCCCCAACGTGTGTCCCAAGCTCAATGCACTGAGGTCTACGCTGCAGGACATACAGGGAAATAGCATTCCGGTGTTGGGGGTGGGAAAATTCAGGGTCCAATACAAGCAACACGCCACAGAACTTCCCCTGGTTGTTCTCAAAGGGGGGGGACTGTTGCCTCCTCGGGACACAATGGTTTAAGCCCCTGGGTTTGTTCATTGGGGGGGGGTGCATACCATTGGGACTGACCCAATACAGGAGGTGTGTAATGCGCATCCCGAAGTGTTCAAGAAGGGACTCGGAAAATTCAAGGGGGCCCCAGTTGCGTTCGACCTGGACCCGGAGGTCCGCCCAATAAGACTCAAACCGCGAAGGATGCCTTTTGCACTTAAGGACAAAATAGAGGCGGAACTGGACAAATTGGTGGGCCAGGGGATCCTAGTTCCTGTTGATTCTGCGGAGTGGGAAACTCCGATTGTAACAGCGCTTAAGGGCAACGGGGAGGTTCGAATTTGCGCTGATTACAAACGTATCATTAATAAGGCGATACGCCCAAATGCGTATCCGGTGCCGGTAGTCAGCCACCTGTTGGCCAGCTTACATGGGGGAAAGTGTTTTGCAAAGCTTGACCTGGCGCAGGCTTATCAGCAGCTCTCGGTAACCCCAGCTGCAGCTGCTGTGCAGACGATAGTCACCCATAAAGGGGCGTTTCAGGTGACGCGCCTACAGTTTGGCATGAACTCGGTGCCAGGCATCTTCCAATCACTAGTGGAACGTCTCTTGAAGGGTCTGGAGGGGGTCTTGCCATATTTTGAAGACGCATTGATAACAGGGGGGAGTGAGTCAGAATTGGCTGAGAGGCTAGACAAAGTACTGACGGTATTTGAAAAGGCGGGGTTGAGGCTGCGGAAAGACAAATGCGTCTTCTTCGCAAAAGAGTTTGAGTTCCTGGGTTTCCGGTGTAGGAATCGGGGCCGCTGAGGGCCATAGGTCCCGGAGGAGACTGATCAAGGAACGATACGAGGCAGTATGGAGGAGGATAAGATCAGTAGTTTATTGAGAAAAGGCTGCAACATATATAGAAGGAAAAGCGCAACGGTGGCAAAACTGTCATCTGGCAGAAATGACATCACCTGCATGCTCAAGTTAATTGGGAATCTCTTTGGGGAAGTTAATTAACTGGGGCAAACATGGACTTAGGAATCCTCATTGTTCAGGGATCAGGCAGGGGTAAACATGGCATCTGTTTGTGCCTGAGATTACACGGAGACACGGAGATGAGTGATTAACTGGGTTATGTATCTGCTCTCTCAGCAGAACCGCTGGTCAGGTCAGGGAATTGGGTGAATCAAACCCTATCATTTATCCACCCCCCCTTAATTTATCTGCCCGCAGAGCCCACGGCTCAAGGAGCGTTCTCCCGAAGCGACCTCTGCAAGGGCCGTTTCCATGCCAGATGGGCATGGGGAAACCATATTTCCCCTTTCTGTTTTATTTAAGAGCCTGACCGGCAGCTCTGCGTTAGAGAGGTACCAGCTGATGAGCGGGAATGACGCTTCGGGGTTCCCTCCATGGGGGACATCTCGATAGCAGTGAGGGAATACATTGCACGAAACAACACACTGTTATGCCCAGTATTACCACCCCCACAATCACTTTGAGTGTCGTCTGAATCCATCCCCATGGGAACCACAACCACAAGGAGTCCTCCCACCCCCATGAAGAATCCTCCTTGATGTTCTTAACTAGGGTGTGGAGGTCCGTGAGCTGGCTCTGTATCTTGTGGGTATTGTCTGTGAGATATAAGCAACACATGCCATGGGCAGACTTGCAGCCCACATGATGTAACAACAGGGGATAATCGATAGCTGCTTGATTATCCAGTATGGCATGGCGAAGCTCTGTCTGCTCCTAGCTGAGCAGTGCTATTGCTGAGGAGGTATGGTCAATGGCTTTTGCTAATCCGCAAGCCAATTGACCAATCCATTCTCCGAGCGTTGCTGATGGCTAAGCCTGACACGCTGAACATACTGACCACAGCCTGGTTTTTCAGAGCTGTGGGTCTGAATTCAGACTGCTTTCTGTAGCAAGGCAAGATAATGAGATGTGTCATTGATACTGTGACCTGGGGTGACTCTAAGCTATTTCTGCAGCTTCTGGTGTTGTGCAAATGTCTTTTCTAACACCTATGGGGAGGTGTGAAAATTACAATGGCTGGAGATAGCCGGCTACTGGGTGCTCAATCTTTCCAAGCAATGGGCCGGTGCAAAACATGGGCCGGTCTGGCTTCCTTTGGTGGAAGCTGGCCGTTATTAACAACATACAGAAATTCAAGTGTCCCTTGCAAATCCCAACTGGAGCATTGTACAAGGCATGAATAAATAAATAGCAACTACAGATAATAATAGCAAGAAAAGACATTCAGCAGCTTTTCCGGAGGTGCGGCTTCCCTTCTTGGTGGGGTTTCCTGTGTGACTTGAGTTTGGAGAAGTCTTGTTTTGGGGAGCACTGAGTATGCAAAATGTTCATAGAAATGTCTTTGGAGATGTAAGTCATAAAGGAAGCTGGACAGCTGATGACATCCAAGACAGTGACTGGTGCTGCTCTTTGCAATCATCCGGGTCTGATTCTGGCCTCTGGGACCTGCATGGGGAAGAGACTTGTTTGGGAGATTAAAATTCTGAAAGAGGTAGTTAGTTTTTGCACTCATAGGATAGCAATTGCGCAACTATGGGACATGGTTCCCCCCCCCTTTCTGTTTGTTTGTCAATGCCCCAGGTGGCCCTGAAGGTGGCCAGCTGCCTGGAGCTGTACCCAAACAAACTGTGGGAAGATATTAATGCAAACGTCCATGTACTGCCATTTGCCAAAATGTGGGGATGTGTGACGTCCATTTGCCACACCTGGATGGCCTCTGTCCCTCGTGGGTTGACCCCCCACGCCCCCCCCCCCGGTGCCCCTGCACGATGCAGGCAGGGACGGACTATGCCTCGGGCTTGGGAAAGTGGCAGGTTGAACTGCCTTGCAAGTGCTTGGCATTCTGAAGAAGGAATGCATGACTCTGAATTGGAGTTGTGAGGAACGAACTTAGCAAATTTTTGTCTAACGCTGGAGTGATGTATGCTCCCGGTAGACTGTGAAGCAAATTCCTAGGAAACTGGCTGCCAGCAATTATGTTGGAGCGTTCTTTGGCAAAGGTGCGCAAAGCGAGGTTCACGGCTGCTAACTCTGCCCGCTTGCGGAAGAGTCAGGAGCGTGTGCCAAGCTTGGTCCTCTTGCCAGGGAAGAACCTAATATGTGCGACCCCCATAAGTGAAAACTGTCCTAGCCCCCCCGAAGGGGAGCCAGTGACATGAATTCACACAAGGTGACTGTCTGCGTTGGAGACGAGTCTGGGGTCTAATGGCAAACCTTGGCGCATGAAGCGCCAGGCTTCCCTTGGGTAAATTTCTCATGAAGGCCCCCCTGCGCACATCCATTCATGGTGTGCGTGCACACTTTCACTGGAGCGATTCTGGTGCTCCTGTGAGAAGGGTGCCAGATGCTGGCTTAGCCTTTCGCCTGTGCTTAGACTCGCAGCAAAAAGGGAAGGGGTGGCCTAAAAATGCCTGTATCTGATTGAAGGTGTGACCTGACTGCACTCTTAAAATGGTCCTAGGCAGTCCTGGCTAATGGGTGGCACTCTGCATATGCTCGGGAGCTCAGGGACTAATCCTTCCTCTGTGCTCTGGAGTTTGCAAAATGTGTCTGCTTACTAGAGAGGGTGCTGTGGGCCAGGTGCCATACTTAAAATGACCGACTAAGACTTATTAAAGACAAGCCAACTATGATGTGCCAGCTGTAAGGAAATAATACACAAAAAATGAAAAGATACACAGGTTAACTATTTCCAGCAGGGAGTTCCACTGGCGAAAGGAGGAAAGGAGGAAAGACAAGTCAGAAGTTAGCACAATGAGAATGCAACAACTCTTATCATGACGAAATCAGATTAGGTCAGGTAACCAAGGCAACCGGGTCCTCCTGTCAAGAAAATCCCTATCAGTAATTAACTCTGAGCCTGTGAAAGGAAGCAAGTTAAGGCTGTAGGAAGAAATGAATTGGTTACAATTAAGGCCTGGAGAGGAATTTTGTTCCTGTAGCGCAAGAATGTTTGCGTGCTTTTTCCTGTGAAAGGGGTACAATGAGTGAGTTACTTGCACAGATTAAAGTCAAAATACCAGAACAGTATCTTTCCTAAGAGAATGAAGGAGAGTTAGAGTGATTCTCAACCTGCGGCCAGATGTGGGCGAGTGGGCCGGATGTGGCCCATGTTGCTCTGCCACTCCCCCCACCAAGCCAAGAAGGGCTGTGTGGCGAAGGAAGGGCAGGATGACTGTCCGGACCCCAGAGCTGCCTGAGGCCCCGGAACTTGGCCCCTGACTTTAAAAGGTTGAGAACCGAGGTTACAAGATGATAACACAGTACACACATGAAGACAATGCAATTCTCTCACTCCTGGTGAGATACGTTACTCCAAGACGCTAAGAGACATTCAAAAAAACCTTAAAACACAGAGATGGGGGTTTGAGGAACACAGACGTAGGAAGGGGCCCCATAGCTTATGATCTAGAGAGGAAAACTCATAGAAGTGATTTTTGTTTTCAGATCGCGCTTCTGAAAAGAAAAATCTGTTTTCCTGATTGCAAAACCGGTTTCCAAGAGTGGCTTAATCCTTTGACAAAGAGAAAAGTCTCAAGGGAAGGAGGGGGGGAACCACCCCGCCCTATTGTAGGTTAGGATTCCCCCCCTCCTTCTCCTGCCCAAGCTGCTAAGCAGGCAAGGCAAAGGGTTTTGCTCATCATGCTTCCTCAAACTTTAAATAGCTCCTGCCCACGAACAGAGTGCAAACTGTTTAACACATATTTCACAGTGACATTACCACGCAGTTACACACAAGGAACACTTTTTCAGTCATACTGTGGCCATAGAGACAAGGCTTTTGCAATCATACACAGTTCTTGCAGTCATGCATTCAGTGGTGCACCACGCATACACACATCTATTTACGCATTCGCATATTCCTCCCCTGATCTGCAGTGTTCTATACTACACATGAGGAGATGGCTAATACACAGCTGGCTATTTTACAACCATCTGGGTGCTTTTACTTAGGGGCGAGTTTCTCTGGGCTACTCCCAAGGTGAGACAAGTAGGTTCTGCCTGTGCCCTGGGGGAACTCGGGGTACTATTGCTGGGATGGTTCTTCTGGCATGGCCAGGGCAATGGCCGCCTCCTTTCTAGCCTGGGCCAGATGCATGCCAGGGTGGCCATTTGGCATGAAGACAATCTTTTGAAGATCTGCCTGGTCTAGATTGGCTTTCTCTTCTAAGGTGTCTCACTTTTCCACACTGGAAGCAGGCGCCTTGGGGTTTTGGCCCTGCTCTGCGCCTGAGTGTGGTAATGGGTCTGCTCTGGAGCCCTGCGTGGCCAGGGGCCGTGCAGGTTTCCGTGAGCAGTGGGCGCTGAGCAGCCCTGCCTGAACGTGTGTCTGCCTTCAGATAGGCTGAGCACGGCAGTTGGGCGCTAGCTAATTGTGCCACTGGCAATTTACCCGTGAATGGATCTTCCTCACCCATGCGCTGAATGGAGTTCTTTCTTTGCAGGGAACTTTTCACTGTCAGAGAAGCGCCAAGGCCTCTCATGCCATGAATTCCTTCAGTGACGTCTGCAGCTGTCACTGAGGGAATGCTCCCTATACTGCCCTGCTTAAGCTGAAATGACGAATAGAGACTTCTTGGGGCTGATGGTTCTGACTGTGCTGGGGTTTTCTGGGTCTCTATCCGGACTGGGTCTACCTCTGCTGAGAGTTTCCTACATTTGCTCCATGTGCGGGTTATGCCCTCTGGAGCTTTCGGGGGTTGCTGAATGCAGTCTCCTATCTGATCCCAGAGCTCAAGGGTTAACGTACCTACTTCTGGGTAAAGCAGGCAGTGTTCCCCTAGGTACACCAAAAGTCTCGCTAGCTCTCTGCTGTGAAAACGCAACTTAAAAACCCTGGCCAGGATTCTGAACTCTCCCTCACGAGTTCTTTGGCTAGCGGATGGACGCTGTCGCTGAGGACAGGTCCCCATATTACCTGCGATTGGGTCCTCGGAAGATTCCTCCTCGGGACGAGTCGACGCGTCTGTGGCAGGCAATAGGTTCTGGCGACGACGCTTCTGGGTAGAGCTCGGAGCGTGGACTGCGGCCACGGGCCCTCGGTGGCCACTGCGCTGTCAGGGGCTCACAGCTGCCCTGAGCGGAACGCGTTTTTCCCTTTGGCGCAAGCCGCCTCGAAAGTCGGGAGCAAGTTGTAGGAAGCCTCTTTGGACTGCCTCACCGCAGGCCGTCCCTCCGATCGGCTGGCTGCCGGCCGGAGTGCCGCGCTGTCCTCCGGGACGATTGGACAAGGTTCTGGCGCAGAACCTGGCTGTGCTGATCGCTTACTCACGAGTAGACCGCTCGGGGGTCGCTTACTCTCGAGTAGATCACGTCGCGGGTCACCAGATGTAGGAATCGGGGCCGCTGAGGGCCATAGGTCCCGGAGGAGACTGATCAAGGAACGATACGAGGCAGTATGGAGGAGGATAAGATCAGTAGTTTATTGAGAAAAGGCTGCAACATATATAGAAGAAAAAGCGCAACGGTGGCAAAACTGTCATCTGGCAGAAATGACATCACCTGCATGCTCAAGTTAATTGGGAATCTCTTTGGGGAAGTTAATTAACTGGGGCAAACATGGACTTAGGAATCCTCATTGTTCAGGGATCAGGCAGGGGTAAACATGGCATCTGTTTGTGCCTGAGATTACACGGAGACACGGAGATGAGTGATTAACTGGGTTAGGTATCTGCTCTCTCAGCAGAACCGCTGGTCAGGTCAGGGAATTGGGTGAATCAAACCCTATCATTTATCCACCCCCCTTAATTTATCTGCCCGCAGAGCCCACGGCTCAAGGAGCATTCTCCCGAAGCGACCTCTGCAAGGGCCGTTTCCATGCAAGATGGGCATGGGGAAACCATATTCCGGGTAACCCCTGTTGGCATAAAACCCTCCGAATCAAAGGTGGCTGCCGTTCAGAATGCTGCTCGCCCCACCTCCAAGCCAGAATTGCAGTCGTTCCTGGGGCTCTTAAACTTCTACCATTCCTTCCTGCCTAGGAAGGTGTCGGTAGCGGAGCCGCTTCATAAATTGCTAAAAAAAGACGAGGCATGGCGATGGGGCGAGAGTCAGGAGAGGGCATTCAATGAGCTGAAACAACTCTTATCCTCAGACGCCATACTAACCCATTTTGACCCCAAGAAACCAGTGGTTCTGGTATGTGATGCGTCTCCAGTGGGGGTAGGGGCGGTCCTGTGCCACGTGTTGGAAAACGGGCGGGAAGCCCTGGTGGCTTTCTACTCCAGGTCCCTGTCTAAGGCAGAGCGTAACTACGCACAGACAGACAGGGAGGCATTAGCGATAATTGCTGGGATGAAGAAGTTTCACGATTTCCTCTATGGCCACCCCTTCACCATCGTGACCGACCACAAGCCCCTGCTAGGCATTTTCACCGCAGACAAGCCCACACCACAGATCCTATCCCCTAGAATGCTCAGGTGGGCCATTTTTTTAAACGCGTACCAGAACGCGCTGGTGTATCGCCCTGGAAAGGACATAAGCCACGCGGACGCCCTGTCGAGGTCACCCCTGCCTCACATGGGCAGCCCCGTGTGTGAGGTGGAACAAGACCACCAAGTGCTCATGATAGAGGTCCTGGATTCACCCCCCATAGTGCCCGCGGAGATTGCCAAGGCGACGGGCAGAGACAAGACGTTGGCCCTGGTTAGTTCATGGGTGCAGAAAGGGTGCCAAACGTCCTCCCCAGCGGCGGAATTTGCTCCATTTTTTAGGAAAAGGTTAGAACTGTCCATGGAGAGGGGTTGCCTCCTGTGGGGCCAGCAGGTGGTCGTCCCTGAATCCCTGAGAGCAAGGGTGCTCAAGCTGCTGCACGTCAGCCATCCAGGGATTGTCCGCTCCAAGGCACTGGCCAGGAGCTATTTCTGGTGGCCCCAGTTGGACGCTGATATCGAGCACTTGGTGGGCACTTGCGAGAGTTGCCAAAGCTCCCAGCCCGAGGAGGCCCGACTTCCGCACAGGGAATGGGATGCGGCAAAGGGGCTGTGGTCCCGCGTGCACATTGATTTCGCGGGCCCTTTCAGAGGATCGCTTTTTCTCCTTATAGTGGATGCTTATTCCAAGTGGTTAGAGGTTATCCCAGTTGCAAACACCTCCTCAGCCGCAACCATTAAACAATTGCGCAAGGTGTTCAGTTCGTTCGGCATACCCGATACACTTGTGAGCAATAACGCAAGTTGCTTCACATCCGCCGAATTCAGGGCATTCATTGACATTAACGCCATCCGGCACATCACCTCCGCGCCTTTTCACCCGGCGACGAATGGCCAGGTAGAACGCCTTGTGCGTACCACCAAAGATGCGCTGAGGCGCATGGGCCCCGGGGACTTGAACCTGCAGTTATGCCAATTTTTGCTGGGGTATAGGGTGACCCCCCTAGCATCAGGCTATTCGCCCGCAGAGCTCCTAATGCACAGAAAGCAGACTACGGTACTGACAAGGCTAGACCCTATGAGAGTAGAAGACACTGGGAGGAACATCGGGATAGCGGGCACGAAGAGTTTCGAAATAGGCGCCCCGGTCCATTGCAGAAACTATGCTAGCGCAGGGCCAGCCTGGGTTCCGGGAGTAGTCATTGGGCAAACGGGTCCCGTGTCGTACTGCGTAGAGACCACCACAGGTCTACTCTGGAGGCAGCACGCGGACCAACTCCGACGCCGGGTTCCCGGCAACCAGAGCGCGGAAAGCGCGAAACAGGATTCAGCGTTAGGGTTCTCCCCCACCCGTTCAGCCCAAGGGGAAGGAGAGGGGGGCCAGTGGTCCCCACCAAGGGGGGAAGGGAATAAGTTTGTCCCCGCAGATATCCTGCAGGATGCCCCCACAGATATCCCAGAAGATGATTTTGATTTTGAGTTACAAAACGGGGGGGGGGGTTTCGGAGTGGTTCCCCACCCGTCCAAGCGAGAAGTGGGGTTTTTCGTTAGCCCCCAATGCCCCCGGTTTTCCCACAATGGAGTTTACCCCTACCCCGAAAACCGCAGAACCTCGGCGAGTCGCTAATGAGTCTCCCTCTCCCATTGAAGGACAAGAGACCAGGGAACACAGAAGTGATAGCGCCCCCGGGACAAGCCAGCCAGCCTTGCGCCCAAAACGTTCTTGCAATAAACCATATTGGATGAGACTTCATCTCATCCTAGGGGGGAGGGATGTTGTGTTTGGAGTATTGTGCTTTTAAGTAATGTAACACTCGAATGAGTGGATATAACAATCACCAGCTGTAACACTGTAACCTTCCATATGAGGACGCGAGCTAGTGACCACTAGGGGCAATAGCGAGTGCCTAGCTCACATGGTTCCAATTCCCCAAATACCTACAGCCGCGGGAAGATTCCCGCCACTACCTCACCTGGACAAGAAGGGCGTGACGGAGAGTGACGTCACGCAGACAGTAGCCAATGGGCTATCGAGGAGCCACATTCAAATGTATAGCCACTGTATATATTGAGCTGTTCGTCCACCATTACCACATGACCATCATGTAATAAAGATGGGTTAAGCCAGGCTTTCGGCTTTTTCTATTGTCTTGGTTCTCAAACACTAAAATTTTTAGCTGTGGATTTCCTGCTTCAGCAGGGGACTGGACTTGAGGACTCTGTGGGTTCCCTTCAGCTCTTCCATCCTATGATTTTATCTTTAAAATCATCCAGCCTTTTCTAATACCTACGATAAAATACATATATTATGCGTACCTTCTAATACAAATCCACAGCTTCCCAGGTAGAAGTGACATCATCCATTTTTCGCACTTCTCTGAATTTTGCAATGCAATTTACCCAGTTTTAAAATATGATGTTACCATTATACAGAATTCAGGAAAATTACAGTACATACCAATATTAGTACATTAGGGAAAACAAGGCTGAAAGATGAAAGTTCCTAAGTCAGAAGGCTAAGAAAGCGCAAAGGACATGTATGATTAGCCATTAATGAAGTAACTGTGCTACTAATGAAGTAACTAGATTAAAGATAAATGGATGTCTAGTGTCCAATGTGCACAGAGAGGAAAGGGAAAGAGCACAACACGTATAACTGGAATACAGAACATGAGAAGTATGAAACAAGGCAAAACCATAAGAGCAAGAGAATAGGACATTTTCAAACAGACAACTACAATATGTTTTTACTCTGGAAATGACAATGAGGCTCTAACACTGGGACAGGATACAGCATGAGCAGTGAAGAGGGGTATAATGTATAACTTGATCAAATTATACCAATCAGACTCCTTGGAAAATCTAGCAACACAACCATAATTCAACTCTATGCTCCCACCAGAGATGCTGAAGAAGTGGAAGACATTGAAAGCTTTCATACATGCACTCATGAGGAAATTGATCAGACAGCAAAACAAGATGTACTGAGGAGACTGGAATACAAAAGAAGGAAAGACATCACAAGAAAAAATTGCTGGAAATTTTTGCCTTGCACAGAAGTGGTAAGCACAACCAATGTTTTGGAGTACAACACCCAGAATCCCCAGATTGTATTGCCAATGACAAAAGAGTGTTGGAGTTACAGTCTAAAATCTAAAACATTTGGAGTGCCAGTGCTTCACAACTATAGACACTGAAGAAGAAGAAATGTCTTCAGCATCTGTAAGTCAGAAATGCAGCAGAAGAACATCTCAGAGGGATTCTGTGAAGCCAACAATCTGTTTATCACAATACATGCTTCAAGCAGCCGAAGACTGTACATGTGGATGTCACCAGAAAACCAATATCAAAATCAGTGGGTATGTTATTGAAAGTCGGCGATGGAGAAGCTATTCTCTCTGCCATAACAAGATTTAATATGCTCAAAAGCCAATTATGTCCAACTCTAGGGTGTGGTGCTCATCTCCACTTACAGCAAAAAAGCCACCACTATCTCTGTCTGCAGGCACTTCCATGGTCATGTGGTAGATGCCGGAGTGCACAGAACACTGTTACCTTTCCTCCCAAAGCCGTACCTATTTATCTACTTGCAATTTCTTGCTTTCAAACTGCTAGGTTGGCTAGCTAAAACAGACAACGGGCACTCACTCCATCACACAGCACTCAATCTTGAACTGCTGACATGCCGACCTTACAGTCGTCAAGTTCAGCATCTTAACCACTAAGCCACCTGTTGTGTCCAAGCGTTATTTCTAAAAGTCGCTATGAGCACTGTAAAGTCTACGGTGGAATAGCGCACCTTTTGGAAAGGTGCCAATTTCAAACTACTGCCAAAAAGAGCTGATTCGTCAGTACAAACTTTCCTGCTTCTCCGGAAGCCCGCCGAAATGTATCCACCTGTGTAACTGCTGTTCTCACTGTATATAAGCTGGCCACCTTGTACATAGTCTCCAGTCCAATTTCTGAGCTGATAATAAATCACTTGTGTTTGACCCAATCCTGCTGGTCAGAATACTTCTTAAGCACCGGACTCAACACCATCACAGCCCTTAGACATTAACTAGGCAGGCATCATTATTGTTTCAAAATGCAAACAGTAAACAGGTGAAAATATCCCCTCAATGAATTACTATAAAGAGCAAATAATCCTCAAATGCTGACCAAAACATCATGCCAGAGCAACAATGGCAGTCACATTTTACTGTTTTATTCAGGATTTGCAGGCATGACAGCACAGCAGACAGGAATCTTAAAATGCAAGCCTGTACAGTAAAAGCTCGCATAAAGAGTGCCTCGCTTAGAGACTAACTCGCTTAAAGAGCAGAATTTTCTCTGAATGGTCACCTCGCTTAACAACTAAAACCAATCAAAAACTTGCTTAACAACTAAATCGGGGTCCGCAATCCCCCCTGCCAGAAGTCACAATTGGTAATTTACAATGGTGTTTCACTTAAATAGCAAACTCGCTTAAAGAGTAATCCCGTGGAACGCATGCTCTTTAAGCAAGGTGCCACTGTATATAGCTATGAAGGAGAAGTTCCTATTTCATTCAATAGGGCTTACTTCTTGATAAGGGAATATAGCACTGCAGTCTTAGATAAAAGCGATCAGTGTAGCATTTACCTTGAATAATAAGAGAAATACAGTGAAATATATTTCTCTCTTCATCTAGTGGCAACAATTTATTATCTGGTGAATAAACCAAGAAGTATATTTTCCACATGCAATCAAACTGCCAGCCTTGTATAACAATGCTATCACTACTGCTAATAGTTTAGGAAACATGCATTTATTTTATTGTAGCTACATCAGGCCAAAGTCTGCAACCTGTGAAACTTCCATTGGTTTCTGCTCAGGGTCTGTTGCACAGGGTGGGGGAACATTCTTTGGTTAAAGCAGTAAAAAAAAGTGCCACTGACATATTGTTATTACCTTACACAGAACGACTGGGAACTTTGCCAAACTGCCCTAGGAGGAACGGCACTTTCCCCCGCCTTCATGTCTTTTGTGTAAAATAAACCATTCTATTACGTTATTTTCCATTTTCAGCTATCTCCCCAGTCTATTTCCTAAAAGTTCAGAATGGTGGTTTGTTTTTTTTTAAAAAATCCCTCTCTTTACCTTCTGCCTCCATGCTGGCCTTATTGGACTTCAACTCTACAATCAAATATCAGGGGTCTCAGGACATTAAGCTGTCTTGGTTGTAAGTTGGATTCTTGTTATACATGAAATCACATCTTCAGCTATGTATATATTAGTTTCTGTTGCACAGAATCCCTAAATATACTACATTGTACAGTAATAGCAGTTCACATGCCATGGGCTGCATCCTGATGTATTGCGAGATTTGTTCTTTGAACAGCATTTAGAATTCAGTGCTTTTCGTGTTCAGGGAATGAAGAAGCAGACGAGTGAAGTAGTGAAATTCAGCTCTTTATTTTTTTTAATATAATTTTTATTTATTTTCAAAAGAAAAAAACAAACATACAAAAAAAGAACAATAATCATAACAATATTACATAAAACTCATGAAAAATAACACATACGTGGTAGTTAAACTGATTATTTGTCATGGTACACACACAATTAGATATCCACATTGTAGGTTAGTACTATAACCATAACCTTCATAAAAGCTTTCAATATTACAGTTATTTGTTAACAACCATCAAATTCCTTCTTTTCAAATTACAAATCACCCAGTGAATATTTACATTGCCCCGGAGAGTTTAGTGTCTGTATCATCTCCAAAACCCACTTTGAGATGGTACAGGTCTAAAACTATCTCTGCCCATAAGGGAGTGATCTACAAACGGCTTCCAAATATTCCAAAATCTATTTTCCTTCAATTTATCCCTTTTTACTTTTATCTCCCATGTCAATTTGTCATTCAATGCTAGATTCCACATTTCCTTATACCACTCTCCCATCTGTATTGTTACATCATTTTTCCAATTTCTAGCGATACATTGTCTGCCAGTAGTTAACATTATTTCCAATAGCTCTTTTTCCACCTTATTCAAACACATACCTTCCACGTCTGTTAGCAAAATGGTACCTGACACCAACTTAATTTTCTTACCCATTATTTCCCCTATCTCTCCTTCTATTCTTCTCCAGAATTCATTTATGTTTTTACAACTCCACCACATATGTCCATAGGTTCCAACAGTTTCTTTACATCTCCAACATAAATTATCCCTTTTATTATTTATTTATTATCAATCTGATGCAACCTCAGTGGTGTCAAGTACCATTGCCACAACATTTTATGGTTATGTTCCTTAATTCTTACTGACATTGTTCTCATTATCCTCTTTTTCCACTTATTTCTCCATTCATCATTTCCTAATTTTATATTCAAATCCTGTTCCCACTCCAATTTCAAATCTTCCTGTGGATCACTACCCTTATTTGTTAAAATATAAAGTTTACTTACTAGACCCTTGATACTTTTCTCACCTTTTCTAATCTTTAAAACTAATTCTTCAAATTCGGTCTTTTCTCTGTCTATAGCTAATTCTCTTCTATATTTTTTATTCCAATTATCAACCTTCAATTTCTGAAACCAGTCCAATTTTAACTGTTCAAATAGTTTTTTCTTCTTAGTTTCATCTTTGCAAGCCCTTAACCATTCCTTCACCAGGAAAACTTCGTTTTTATCCAATATTTCCTTTTTTCTTTTGTCTATTTTTATCGGAAAACACACCATATCAGCCAATTCCAAAATTGGAGAGGGATCTGGGATCAAGTCTTTCTTTAATCTTTTCCACACCCTCATGAATCCCCTCATCATAGTATTGCTTGTATTTATCATTTTAACCTTAGTTCCCAAAAAAATCATTTTACCAATATTCTTATAATCTTTCATCTCCATTTCCTCCCAAATTACTTTTTCTCTTGCCAAGATCTTCACAACGTTGTTAATTTGAAATGCTCGATAGTACGCTAACAAATTTGGCATTCCCAAACCTCCTTCTTTCTGAGGCAGATACCAGAGTTTCTTTGAAAGTCTGGATTTCTTGCCACCATTACAAAAATTATTAAACATCTTTTGGAACTCATTAATCTCCTTTTCCTTCAATTGGATTGCAAATGCATCAAATAGAAAATTAATCCTCGGCAGCAACATCATTTTGCAAATTGCAATCCTCCCAAACCATGACAACTTCAACTTCTGAAAACTTTGTATTTTGTTCTTGAATTCTGCTTTCAAGTTGTCATAGTTCAGTCTTTTAAGTTCTTCAAATCTATTTGAAATAGTTATCCCCAAATATTTCAACTTTTCTTTAATTTGTATATTAGATAACCCTGCCATCTTTTCCCTCTCCTCATCCCCCATATTACACAGAATCAATTCTGATTTATCCCAATTTATCCTCAATCCAGTTATAACCTCAAATTCCTCTATTTGCTCTTTAATCCTATCCATTACCACCTCTGGATGTTTCACCATTAACAACGTATCATCTGCATACATGCTCACTTTATTGCCCAATATCCCTTCTATAGTTGAGTCTTCCCTTATATTTTTAGCTAAAATTTCCATTGCCATAATAAACAAAATAGGGGATAGTGGACAACCCTGCCTAGTGCCTGCCTCAAGCTTTACCTCATCCATAACCTCTTCATTTACTCTAATCCTAGCACTCCCTTTTTGATATAATAAGTCAATTACCCTTCTAAATCTATCCCCAAATCCATAATTTCTAACTATTTCCTTAATCGAAGACCATTGTAGCGAATCAAATGCCTTAAAAATATCTAAAGATAATAAACCCACCTTTTCCTTCGTCTGATTAACATTGTCAATTAAGTCTAACACCCTCCTAGTCAAATCAGCCATATGCCTTCCTTTTAAAAAACCAACTTGATCAACATTTATATATTCCCCCATAAATCTATTTAACTGATTAGCCAGTATTGCTGTGAAAATCTTGGCATCCTGATTTATAAGAGAAATTGGTCTGTATGATTCCACCTTTTCCAAATTCTTTCCCAATTTTGGCAGCAGAATGATTATAAATTCAGCTCTTTATTAGTGGGGTTTGAACACAGTTTGGATGGGGCAAAACTCGGACTTATATACACTATAAACAGTAACAATAATACAACAAGCCCATTGGCTAACAGAGTGTGCACATCTTTTGATCCACTTATTTGCATAAGAATAGATACATGAGAAAAGATACATTCTGCTCCTGTCAAAAAAAACATAGTTAACATACATAACAGTGCTGTTGTCAGGAGAATGTGTCCTAGCATGGAATTCCATGCCCCGCACCCAGCTAGAGGTTGCAGACATCCTTGCAATGGAATAACACAGCAATAACACTTATGTACCACCCCAAAACACTTAGTGCACTCTCTATGCAGTTCAGAAGGTAATTAGCATTTTGTCCCCAATAATGTCCTGCCAACCTAGCAATTCGAAAGCAAAAAATTGCAAATAGATAACTAGGTATCACTTCGGAGGAAAGGTAAACAGCATTCTGTGCACTCCAGTGTTGAGGCATGGCTGCCATGTGTCCATGGTAACGTCTGCAGGTGCAGACAGGGCTGGCTCTTTGGCTATAAACAGAGATTAGTACTGAACCCTACAGTCAGATATGACTGGCTTTTGAGCAAGGACAACCTTTGCCTTAACCCAAATAATTGTGTACTCATTTTACTGACCTTAGAACGAGGGAAGGCTGAGCCAATCTTGAACTTTGTCAGGATCAAACTCACAATGTTTTAACTGCAGTACATCAGTTTAACCACTGAGCTACCAGGGCTCATCCCTCTATTGCCTATCCCAGTGAGGAGATAAAACTGGGACTTAGTGCCATGGCTACTCTAATGGGGAAAGTAGAACTAAGCTCAGCATAGGATAACTTGCTATATATATATTGCCTAAATAATGTGTCTGTTAAAGGCATAACACTTAAGAGCCGCCAGGTCCTGAGTTTTGGGAACATGACCTAGCATGGAGTGCTTTTAACACAATGCCTTAAACCAAAAAGGTTGTTTGTGTGTAATAGGATTAAAACTTTCAAATGGCTGAGATTAAGAAATGGAAAATATGGGATCCTGACACGAATGATGGTTCTGGAAACTATATTGTTAAAATTTGTCAGAAAGGGAGCCTGTCGTGCTTTGATCAACAACTGAAAATATCTAAGTGATGGATTCCACTGCTGAGAGATCACTGCCTTTGCTAAAAGCTAGTGGAGATGAAAACAGCTACATTTAAGAGTGACCTGGCTGAGGCATTGCTTTGAAAAATGAAAATAACAAGCCATGTATGCGGTCTCTGGATTCCTTGTCAGACCTTAAGAGCTTAATTGGATCCTCATTGACAGAGCCTCCGCCTCGGCTCTTTTGGCAAGTGTATATTTCAAAAGGTCATGGATTTAATGTTAATCTGCCCCATTATGCTATAATTTCCACAAGTGTTTAGAGGAAGGCATCATTAATTGCCTGTGACCATAATTGGCTTTGTGAGGTTAGTCAGGCCAATAGCTGTGCGGTGGGAGGGGGGGGATACTCCTAAACAGCTGTCAAACATGTAACTTGGCAGAAAGTCATCAAGTGTCAAGAGTGAAAGTTGAACAGAACTGTCATTCTCTCTGCCCAGGAAAAGCAGGCCAATCAAGAGAAACCTCAGCACTATAAACCACACTCCAAAGGCATCATTTGCAAATGTCTTCAAGCTGAGAAAAGCAACCACTTGTGGCAATCAGCATTGCAAGGTTTCCAAGGGAGAATACAAAATGCCCTGGTCACGGGCTGCGTCGATAGCAATTTAATGGCGATTGGGTAAATGTAATGACATTATGGCTATGTTATGCTGAACGTTCTACCGGAGGTTCCATTTGATAGGGCCAAAAAATCACTCTGTACAGCAAGAATTATTGTCGCTTACCATTTATGAAATGCCATCAAATACCATAGATATACCAAGGGTAAAGGCAGGAAGAGGTCTGCCACACAATTTACGTCCTCCATGTCAATGAGGAGGAGGTAGAGAAGTTAGCAGGCTTCTTTCCAAATTTATCACCTACTAGTATTTTTTTTGCCCCGCTCTACCGGGCAGTTATTATGTGCAAGCGGGTGGTTGGGGTGGTTTGAGGGGTGTGTGTGTGCACACAAACACACCAAACCTCCCCAATCACCAACACACAGAGAATAATTGCCCGGCAAGGCAGGGGTGGTGTGTGTGTGTGTGTGTGTGTGTGTGTGTGTGTGTGTGTGTGTGTGTGTGTGTGTGTGTGTGAGAGAGAGAGAGAGAGAGAGAGAGAGAGAGGTTTTTTCCCCTGTGGGAGGGAAGGGTGGTTTTGCCAGCACCCAGAGAGGACGCAGGGCTGAAAGACCCAGCCACGGCCTCCTCCCCAGGCAAACGGAGATTGTGCTGCGGGCGCCTTTGGCGCCCTTGCATTCCCTGCCACCCGGGGAGGAGGCAGTGGCTGGGTCCTTCAGCCCTGTGTCCCCAGGCGAATGGGGAGTGCGGGGGGGGGGGGGAGGGGCTGTTCCTCCCCCCCTGAGCTATGGCACCGGCCTCTGAGGCTGCGGGAAGACTGGGCTCTCCCCGCTGCCTCGCTGAAGCCATGTGCGGGGGGAGAGGGGCTCTTCTTCCCCCAAGCTACGGTGCCGACCTCTGAGGCTGTGGGAAGACTGGGCTCTCCCCGCTGCCTCACCGAAGCAGTGGGGGTGGGTGGGGAAAGAGTGGTTCCTAGGCCCTTTCCCCCCAGTCCCTCTCCCCCATCCAACTTACCTTTTGACTACAGTGTGTGTGTGTGTGTGGGCTTTTCCCATGGCCTGGGCATGGGAAACCCTGCAGTGCTTTGGGCGGCGGCAGCGGGGGGAGGGGCTTTTCCTTCTTGTGGCCTGGCCCGTTTCGCTCCCCCGCCCCACTTAGCTTCCCTTCGGGAGACAAAGTGTCTCCCGGAGGGAAATTCTCAGCGCGTTGGTGGTTTTTTTTTTACTATGTGTGCTGGCTGCCCTGCCTGCTCCGTGCTCGTGCTCTTCAGCCTCATTGGCTGAGGGGTGGCACGTTGCATTGGACGCTGTAGTTTTTTTCTTGCCACATTCGTGGGGCAGTTGCCCTACTCGCGGCTGGCAGACCCTTGCGGCGATGCTCGGTCGGTCTAAAGGTTAGTGTAGGCGGCTCGGTTCGGGATGGTTGGGTCGGGTGTGGGTGTGTATGCTGGACACCAACGGTTAATGCACCATTTTATAGGTAAAGATCAGGTGATTGCATTTAACAATACAGGAATGTGAATTTCCTGTGCTTTGCCTATTTAAACTCCTAAAATGGGATTTCTTCAGAGATAAGCACCATGGCAATCAAACTTGCAAATTAAGCTTCTTTTACCTCTCAGTGACCAAATACAAAACAAAGCACATCCTCACTGCTCTATGGGTCCAAAAGAGAGATGTGGGGTGCAGAGCTCATGCACATTTCCCCACTTTCCACAATCCTGTGAGTGCTACAGGCTTCCAAGCAAAACTTCTGAATGGATCCGGTGCAGGTAGAGTTGTAACTAAGGTACAGAAACTGAAGCTTTGCGCTTAGGGTATTGGTGGCCAACCTTGGCACTCCAGGTGTTCTTGAACTTCAATTCCCAGTTGGTGACATGGGCTTCTAGTAATTGAAGTCCAAGAACACTCGGAGTGCCAAGGTTGGCCATCACTGGCCTAGGGTCTCAAAATTTAGAAGGTGCTGAGGTTACTCTACTGGTGAGAGTTAGAAATCTAAACAGCAGCACCTGCCTTGAAATGGTTATTTCTCCAAAGAATCAAAGCTGTTGTTGCAGAAAGTTCTATGCTAAACGTTTAACTCAGCTATCAACTCATTAAAGGAGCCTTGAGTCAGAGCTGGGGAACCTTTGGTGCTCCAGCTCTTTAGCCCTACAACTCAGATTGCCCCTGGGCCAAGCTGGATGAGCCTCATAGAGGCTGTAAATCATAACATTTAGAGGCTCAAAAGTTCCTCTGTTCAGCTTTAGCAAACTGCTGCCTTTTAGTCCCTAAATGCAAGACCAACATGCTCAAGTGGGGGCTGCTGGCAGACAACAACACGTTGTGTGAATGTGGAGAGATACAGAACCCATATTGTAAAAGTTACTGACAGGACATATTAAGACAGTGGTCACAGGCACTGCTGTTTTATCACAGGGTTTTAAACATAATTACTAAGCATTCTTTCTCTCACATACCTGTGTCCTCCTTCAGGTAAGACATGTTTTCTCTTAACTGAATCACAAGCCACCAATTATCCATCTGTGATTTTTTTTCCCTTGGGCACTTAATGTCCCCTGTTCAGCCGATTCACCAACATTCTGCAAATAATCAATATAATAGAATATAAAGTGTTGTGTATCAATTCCTTGTTGTTGTTCAGTTGCACAGTCGATTCCGACCCTTTGCGACCCTATCTAGCCATCTCATCCTTGGCCATCCCCTTTTTCTTTTGCCCTCTACCTTTCCCAGCATCAAGGCTTTCTCAAGTGAATCCTCTCTTCTCATTTGGTGTCCAAAGTACTTCAGCTTCATCTTTACTATTTGACCTTCTAAGGAGCAGTCAGGACTGATTTCTTTCAATATTGACCTATTTGTTCTCCTCGCTTTCCAGGGGATTCTCAAAACTCTCCTCCAACACCACATCTCAAAGGCATCTATTCTTCTGCGCACAGCCTTCCTAATGATCCAGCTCTCGCAACCATACATTACCACTGGGAATACCATTGCTTTGACTATACGGACTTTTGTTTGCAAGGTGATGTCTCTAATTTTCACTATGTTCCCCAGGTTTCTCATGGCTTGTCTCCCTAGAATCAGTCACCTCTTTATTTCATGGCTGCAGTCACCATCTGCAGTGATCCTAGATCCCAAGAAAGTAAAATCTGTCACTGCTTCTACTTCTTCCCCGTCTACTTTCCAGGTGCTGATAGGGCCTGTTGCCATTATCTTGGTTTTCTTGATGTTAAGTCTCAGGCCAGCTTTTGCGCTCTCTTCTTTCAACCTAATCAGGAGCTTCTTTAAATCTTCCTCACTTTCTGCCATTAGGGTGGTATCATCTGCATATCTCAAATTGTTGATGTTTCTCCCAGCAATTTTTATCCCATATTGTGATTCCTCCACCCTGCATTACGCATTATGTCCTCCGTGTATAGGTTGAAAAGGTAGGGTGATAAAATGCAGCCTTGTCTTACTCTTTTTCCTATTCCAAACCACTCTGTCATTCCATGTTCTGTCCTAACTGTTGCTTCTTGACTCTTGTACAGATTTCTCATGAGGCATATGAGGTGTTCTGGTATTCCCATTTATTTAAGTACTTGCCACATTTTATTGTGGTCCACGCAGTCAAAGGCCTTGGTGTAGTCAATAAAGCAGAGGTATACTTGTTTCTGATATTCCTTTGTTTTCTCCATGATCCACCATATATTGGCAATGTGGTCTCTGGTCCCCTTGCCTCTTCTGAACCCCGCCTGCACCTCTGGCAATTCTCTCTCCACGTGCTGCTGAAGTCTGTCCTGTATTATCTTGAGTATCACCTTGCTAAGAGTGTGGGATGAGCGCAATTATTCGATAATTTGATCATTCTTTGGCACTACCCTTCCTTGGGATTGGAACGTATACTGGTCT
The DNA here is from genome assembly GCA_035047345.1 of Bradypodion ventrale. Classification (NCBI taxonomy): domain Eukaryota; kingdom Metazoa; phylum Chordata; class Lepidosauria; order Squamata; family Chamaeleonidae; genus Bradypodion; species Bradypodion ventrale. Next base: position 323,916,452 of record JAWDJE010000002.1, on the reverse strand, counting down.
TTTCCAATCCTGTGGCCACTGTTTTCATTTCGAATGCATATTGAATGCAGTAATTTGATTCCGTCATCTTTTAGAGCTTTGAAAAATTCAACTGGGATACTGTCATCTCCACTAGTTTTGTTGTTTGCAGTGCTTTTTAGGGCTTTTCTGACTTCACTCTCTAGGATGTCTGGCTCAAGTTCAATGTTCTCATTATTGTGATTATCAGTGGTGTTGACGTCCTTTTTGTAAAGTTCCTCTGTGTATTCTTTCCATCTTTTCTTAATCTCTTCTGCATCAGCAAACTCCTTGCCGTCTTTGTCCCTTATCATGGTCATTTTTGCTTTGAATGTTCCCTTGATTTCCCCCAATTTTTTAAAAAAGATCTCTAGTCCAGCCTCTTGTGTTGTTTTCCTCTATTTCTTTGCACTGTTCATTTAGATAGATTTCCTTGTCTCTCCTTGCTTTTCTTTGAAATTCTGTATTCAAGTGATTGTATTTTTTCTTTTCTCCTTTGCCTTTTGCATTCCTTCTTTCCTCTGCTATTTTAAGAGTCTCATCAGACAACCACTTTGCTTTCTTATGCTTCTTTTCTTTTGGTATGGTTTTCCTTGCTGCCTCCTGCATGATGTCCTGCACATCTGTCCATAATTCTTCTGGCACTCTGTCTATCAATTCCAAACCATTAAATCTGTTCCTCACCTCCACTGTGTATTCCTTAGGGATGTTGTCTAGGTCATATCTGTCTGGCCTGATTGTTTTTCCTATTTTCTTTAGTCTAAGTCTGAATTTTGCTATTAGTAGGTTGTGATCTGAGCCACAGTCTGCTCCAGGTCTTGTTTTTGCTGACTGTATGGAGGTTCTCCATCTTTGGCTGCAGAGTATGTAATCCATCTGGTTTTGATGTTGGCCATCTGGTGATGTCCATGTATAAAGTCACCTCTTGTGTTGCTGGATGAGGTCTTGTAGGTCCTCATAGAACTGGTCCACTGTGGCTTCATCTGCGCCCGTGGTTGGTGCGTATATTTGGATGACAGTGATATTAAAAGGTTTGCCTTGTATTCTGACTGACATCATTTTATCATTTTTGAGATTGTATCCCAATAGTGCTTTTCTCACTCTTTTGTTGACAATTATAGCTACTCTGTTTTTTCTGAAGTTTTCTTGACCACAGTAGTAGATGTGATGGTTTCCCGAGTTGAATTCACCCATCCCTGTCCATTTTAGCTTGCTAATTCCCAAGATGTCAATGTTTATTTTTTCCATCTCATTTTTCACCACTTCCAGTTTTCCTTGGTTCATCGACCTCACATTCCATGTTCCTATGCAGTATTTCTCCTCCCCCTCTCCCGTCTATTGCCTCCTCCCCCCTCCCAATTAAAAGAGAAAAGCTAATCCACATAGTTGGAGATAGGTGCAGATATGTCATGATGGCAACCATCCTCAACAATTGAGGCAGCACCCTGAGAGAGAGAATAACAGAATGCCTGAAAATATAGAAAATGTCCTTCTCAGAAAAAGGTGGTATTTTTTGTTTATGACAGGGTTGGGAGAAAGAACCAGCACAGGTTCTATGGCATAATGGAACATAAGATACAAAAGGTTGAGAACTACTAGATTAAGCACTTTGACTCTTCTAAGACTTCCATATGAATCCTATGTACTGTATTACTACATCCTGTTTCCATTAAGGAGCAATATCATCCTGCTATTCTTACCACACACATGGAAGTGGGGGTGGGGAAAAATAACTTTTAAAATGGTAATACTGTGTTCAAGTCTTGATTATGATCTTCTGGTGATGTCACCACTGTATGTCTGAAGCTTATCTTGACTATTTCAGTGTAACAATATCCCCTCATCTTTTAAAGCCAAATCAATCCTATTTGTTCCAGTGAGGGGAATTTTTACAAGAAATGGAGCCTTTGGGGACAGATTCTGTTCGATAAGGATTACTATGGATGAAACCTGAATAAAACATATCATCTAGGATATACCATGACTGCAAAGAATAAAATTTGTTTGCCTTGTAAGTTCTTACATATTCCTCCATATTTTAATTATTCAGTTAATTGCAGGAATAAGAAATCGTTGTTGCTGTTGTGTGCCATCAAGTTGGAACTAACTTATAGTGACCCCCAGTAGGGCTGTCACAGGCACATGTCACTGATTGGACTGATCAGTGGTGCGTGGTTGTGTAGATAGTGGAAGCAGGCTAAACATCATTTAGCTCCTCCAGTCCTAAAGCAACCATGTAAAAATTAGCACCGGGAAGGCCAGCATAGATGGGCCCTTGGTTCACTATAAATTGGTTCTGATTTGATGGCACGCACACACACACACACACACACACACACACACACACACACACACACACACTTTACAGAAATCTATATAAAGTAGAAAATATTTTTTTAAAGAAACAGTTATTACAATATAAGTTTGTTGGTTAGGATTTCTCGTTTTTCTTGTTTGAACTGTATTTTTATTTAATAATTTTGAGCCCCTTTATCTACTGTCGTCGTTGAGATTTATTTTTTTAATGTATGCATTTTTTAAAAATGTTTGGTGTACCTTTTCATTTGTTTGCAGTGAAATGTTTTATTCTTTTTCCATTGCCATGAGTAGTAGCATAACACTGAATTTGGTGGCATATAAATGAAATGAAATAAAGAAATTTAGATAAAAATACATATTTCACACATAAGGAATTATTATTTTCTCCTCTTTATGGGTGATACCCAAGGTTATTCATGAAAACCTATGGTTCTGTCCCTGGCTGCTACATAATGACATTGTCGTAAAACGAGTGACCTAGTAAAATAACATTCAAGATCAGCTTGGTGGTGAGGCAAGATTTATTTTGAACCCACAGAGTTGATACATTTCTGAGTCAGCTCTCTGCTGTAATCCATGCTGGGATTGCACCTCTTTCCATGAGACAGGCTTCTTATCTTGTTCCTGTGCTATAGTTTAATGTGACCTTAACAGTTGCTGCGGAGATGCTCCGGGCAAGGTCCCCTCTGGTTATGCAGTGAGTAGGACTATGCCGCAGTTCAGCAGCAGGGCAGAGCCAAATGAGCTCTCAAAAACCACCCAGCTGTAGATGATTAATGTGAGTTAAGTATGGCACCATCCTGCCTTCTTCCTTTCCCATTGGGGCCTTCTCAGATACACTCTAGGAATTATATTGTTCAGTATGCTTAGATTTGTCAGGCTCATCTCATCATGGGAGCGTTGATGGACACATGCCAGCCAAGCGGAAACAGGATAGAAAGGCACGCAAATTGCAGCCCCAGACTCACTGCCCAGGAGCCATGGTGCTGAGAATTAAGTGCATCTTCCAAAGCATGATTACAGCTGCAGTTTGAAAAACCCTGAAAGAGTGCAAAACGTTGCTCATTTATCAAGGGAACCCAGCACATTGCTCTGGTCCATCCTTGTGAACTGATAATACTATCATGCTAGCCGCTGTTGTTTGCCAGTTGGAATGGCATGGTACAAGGGCCATGCAGTTATGTAGTGATGTAGACATGGGTGGCAAAGAGGTGTGGAAAGAGAAGAGATGGGAAAATAGCCTGTATGTCAAGCTATTGGGCCACCACATCACTAATTACATCCATGTTTGTTCTCTTATGGGGAAATTGGGACTTTATCAGAACACAACAAAAGAGGAAAACACAATCCTACTCAGGTTATTGAGCTCAATAGCATTTCCTTTCAAATAAATGTGCATGGCTGATTCAACTGGGAGGAATTAATTTGCTGTATTTACAAATTGCTCAGATAGGCCTGAAACAGAGTCCAAAAATATAGAAAAGACTGAACACTGCAAAAAAAATTCTAAGAATTACTTTGGTTCTGCAGGAAAGTACCTTGGGAAGGCATGCAATTTCTTTCCCTTGTGATTATCCAAGCTGAATTTGGACAAAAGCATTGCCTGGATTGTTACGGCATTTGCTCCTCCATTGGACCAGTGGATGAACTCATGCTGGACCTTCAAATGCTTTAGAGTTCCTCAGTCTTAGTATCATTTAATCCTAAACTGACAGACTCACAAAAGAGACCTTTCTTTCTTAACAGCTATAATCCCATAATAAGAACCTTATGCTACTCCTTACTTTGCTGATATTCAGAATGATCAGTGGCTTGCTTTGACATCTCGCTAGAATTGTACCTTAACGTACCATTCATTAAAAATGGCACCTGTTACCTGTGCAAGCTAATGTTGCCAGCTGGATGTTCCATTTCCCCCCCAAATTGATCATAAAAATCAAATACCTCTAAAAGGAGTTTCACAAATATAATGTTTATTATGGGTTGTTGGGTAGTTTTGTTTTGAGGTGTTTTTTAGCAAATGAAATTGTCAGCAAGAGTACTAAAAATGAAAGATACAAGGCAATCCTTTGGCTTTTGAAATCCCAGTTCTAATTCATTTTGCATGAGTAAGAAATCAAACTCTTCATACAAAGAGGTAAATTGTTGTTGTAACAGAATATTTGGTTACTTCAAACTGATTGCCTTGTATCCCATAGTGTATAGTAACTATTATGTTCCAGTGTTATGATTACATGGAGTTTCTCTCTTCCTTTCCGCCCAGGTCAATTTATATCTTGTAAAAATAAAACAGCATTTAAGTCATGTGTATCCAAATTAGTCCATGGAATGACAGGAACACGGAAATATGTCATTCTTACTGTATTTCTCAAAATCCAGGAAGCAGTTTTGTTCCATCTGACTATTGTAATGGATGCATACAGGGTCACTAGACTCCCCTCCTCCGCACTAAAAAATTCCATGTGCACATTTTGTGTATATTAGATACAATTTGTGATGTACACTTTTTGTACACTTTTCCATTGGGAAAGTAATATAATATTTGTCTGCATTTTTCATATATACACATTTTGTCAAATATATTTTGAAAGTGTTGGCATGTTTTTTTTATGCATCTGCTCCTCTAAGGGGTATTGCTTTCTTCCTCAAATACATAGATTTTGGAGCATGAGGGCCTCCATTGCCAGTCTAGAATGTGTGAAATGGGTATTTCTGTATAGAAATATTGCAGTGTTGGGATTCAATATTTTTTACTACCTATTCTATGGGGATGGTATGCTGGGCGTGGCCAGGGGAAATCCCTGTGTTGCACCTAAATTACGACTACAGTGGAACCTCATACAACAATCGCCCCGTATAACAATGAAATCGCATAACAATTAGGGTTTTTTGTGTTGTTGGTTTTTTTTTGGGGGGATGACGTCCCGCATAACAATTTTCCCTATGGAAAAATCATACAACAAATTTTCAATTGGAAAAAAATACTTTGCCAAAAAAAACATTGTACCATGTATCCCATAGGGAAAATCGCTATACGATGCATGTATCGTATAGCAATTGTTTCGTACAACAACAAGCCCTGTGGAACAGATTAAAATCATTGTATGTGGTACCACTGTACCTTATTTCAAAACTTGGATGGGCAGGGTCAGACAGAACTTCTGCTACTGGTTCTGGCAAACTGGTACGAACCTGCTGAAGCCCACCACTGAAATTATGTAGCGAAAACATTCATTTTGGAACTGAAGCAGCACTGGTTGCTCTGCTGCACAATCGCCTGAGGGAGCAGACAGGTGAAGTGTAACCCTGCTGGTTCTTGTGAATCTTTCTGTAGCCTATGATATTATCAACCATGGTATCCTTCTGAGATGGCAATCGAGTTTGGAACCGGAGAGCTCCGTTTTTCAAATGGTTCCAGTCCTTCCACAATGGCTAATCCCAGATGGTACAGTTTGGGGAGGCATTATTTATTTCTTAGCACAGGGGTGCCCAAACTACAGTCCATGGGCTGAATCCGGCCCCCGATACCAATTAATCTGGCCCGTGAAGCCCTCGTCGCTCCCGGAAGCGGAAGTATGATCTCCCAAGTGTTAAAATAATCACCTCTATTCTCAGATAATCAATGGAAATGTATAATTTCTGATACGCTAAAGAGGATTAGCATAGTAGATGTTTACTCTGGGCCAGACAATTGGCAACTTAAGGGTTCCTTTTTAACCTGTTCTCAGCATCCACACTTGCTCACAATAGGCTAAATGTGAATGCCCCAAATAGTAGGACTCCCTAATGGGGGCTCAAAAAGCATCAGCTAATGGTTCTTCAGGGTCCAAAACATGTGGGCGCTGTAACTTTGAGTAGCCCCTAAGAGTAACAACTAAATAGCTATATGTTCTCTCTTGGTAAAGGTAAAGGCCATCTTTGCTCGAAAGCCAGTCCTATCCGACACTAGTGTTACACTCTGGTTTCTCTTTGAATGATGACTCTAAGATTCAGTGCTCATCTCGGTTTATAGCCAAAGAGCCAGTGCTATCTACGTTTTGCAGACGTTTCCTTGGACATGTGGCAGGCATGCCTAGACACCAGAGTGCATGGAATGATGTTACCTTCTCACCGAAGTGGTACCTATTTATCTACATGCAATTTCATGCTTTTGAACTGCAAGATTGGCAGGAGCTGGAACAGAGACAGGATCTAGCTCCATTGTGCAATATTTGAGCTGACCTTCCAGTCAAGTTCAGTGTCTTAACCATTAATCCACTACAGTCCCTTATGCTCTCTCTAGATGTGCTGATAAGTAACTAGAGACCAGAGTAAGAGAATGATTTTTTACTCTGAAAATGTAGCCCAAGTGTCCCCTCTGCTTGGACTATGAACTGCAATGCGTAGAATGATCAACCTTAGGTTTTGACTGTAAATCTGGCTGATCATTCTGATAAGTAAAGTTTTGAAGGATTATCTATACCTATAAAATGGTGTGTTAACCGTTGGAATGTGACAAAGGATGTTGCACCAGGCCCCACTAGCCCGTAATGGGCCTCCGTTCATTTGCCCGAACCAGGTTCGCAGGTAACTGTCGGGTTGAAATTTTTGACCCGGGGGCAGGAGCCCCCCAGTCGCAAACAAAAAAAGGGAACTTCAATTCCCAACGTTCCTTGCGCCACGCCAGAGCCAATCAGGCTGAGCAGCGCGGCAAAAGGAACGTTCGGAAACACGCCGCGGCCAATCAAAAAAAAGCCGCAAGGGAAAAACCGCTGCAGTAAGCAAAAATGCGCAGCCAAAACTACAAGCCCCAGCGTCCTGCGCGCCATTAGCGCGCAGAATGCTGAGGCGGCCGGCGCGCGAAAAATAAAAGTTAAAAAAAAGCCTGCCACTGCTGCCATTCTTCCCCACGGGCCAGCCAGCATGGCCCGTGGGAAAGAAAGCCTCCCCGCCATTGCCCTTCCTTCCCATGGGCCAGCCAGCATGTCCCGTGGGAAAGAAAGCCTCCCCACCATTGCCCTTCCTTCCCACGGGCCAGCCAGCATGACCCGTGGGAAAGAAAGCCTCCCCGCCATTGCCCTTCCTTCCCACGGGCCAGCCAGCATGGCCCGCAGGAAAGAAAGCCAACCCCCCCTGAAAAAATAAACACAAAAACATTCAAAAACACAGAAAAATCCAAAAATGAAACACAAAAACAGTCAAAAAGAAACAAGAAAAAACACACAGACACCCCCTCCCAAAAAAAATCCCATCCCCCCACCCACCCACCCCAAAAACCCCAGAGAACTTACCAAAAGACGTCTTCCATCTATGAGGACCAGAACTCAAATGAGAAAAGAAAGAGAAAATTTACCGGAAGCAACACCCAGAGGACAGAAGAGAACAATTGTAGAGAGGCAACAATTGTAGAGAGACAGAAAAGCTCACCACCCCCACCCAGAGGCCAAAAGAAAAAAACCATTCAAAATATTAAAACTAATAAGATTAATTCCAAAATTAAATTAAATAAATTAAATTAAAATAAAATTTGCATAAACATAAAACAAAAACCTTCAAAAACCAATTTAAAGAGCCCGGCACTGAGGAAGCCAGCACGCAAAAAAAAAAAAAACCCCACTGGGAGCGCAAGTCCACTGCAGGCGGACGCAGCGCCTTGAAGCCACAAAATCACAAAATCTTACAACACCATTTAAAACAGCCCAGCAGCATTGGTTCAAGAAAAAAAACGAAACCCTTTACTATCCAACACAATCTTAAAAAGCCCGGCACCGCCAGGCAAAATATGCTAGTAATCACTAAAACAACATCCCCCCCTGAAAATATAGTATCAAATAATCCCTTTATCATAAATTGGAGCTGATGTCCACTCACTCATTCCCAAAACACATCATGTAAATATTTTAGAGGACCTTTTATGTATCTAAGTTTAAAATTCCTAAAGATATTAACCTTTCCAAAGATTTTTTTTTAAAAAAATAAAAAGCTGCATACTGAACCCTTCTTAACTGTGTTACTCCTTATTAATGTTACATCAGCTGGCTGACGCCTAGTAACTGAAGCCTTAATGTATAATTAAAATCTTTGCATTACTTCAGTCTGCCTGGCTGCTACAAAAGCATAATCATGCAAATGTGATTTGGAAGTCTGTCCTTACTGAAGTGATGTGACTTATATTTCTAGACACAACTTTCAAAATTAATTTACATGTGTTTAGGTGCTAGGTTTGAACTTTTTTTCATTTCTCCCCAACTGTTTTCTGTGAGTCTGTCACAAAAGGTATCTGATCCCACCCATGCCACAAAGGACACTAGACCTGTTGTTGTTTTTTTGTTTGTTTTTTGCACTGGATAGATGTTGGTGATCTGGATGTAGAAGAATTCTTTGCAATTCCATTGTCATGGATCAGTCATTCTCTGATAGGCTTTAGACTCATTGGAATTCACAGCCTCTGCAGGGGTTGGGGACAGATTAGTATCATCTGATTTAGGATGCTGATGGATTCCAATGGCTTCTTGATGGCTCTTGCAGAGTTTTCCATCACCTTGGCTGGTAATTCTGTTGAATCCCTGGCTGACCTCTGGAATAGGGAATTGGCCAGGGCTGTTGACATAATCACTCCTAAATTACCCCTTCCATAAAGTAGAGTTTAACTGGCCCCTTGATTTACCGGGGAGCTAGTATTGATGAAACGGTTGAGACATAGACTAGTTCAATGATGCCAGAAAACTTGGGGTGAATCTAATAGAACACAAGCTAGCACACACTGGAAAGTTTATTCCATGGCAGTAGTGACAGTGAAGAAGAGTTGTCCAGCAGAACTCTTTTGAGGGATCAATGGTCTATTACATGAGGAGATACAGACCACATTATAGTCTGTTGTGAAAAAAGTACACAAAACTTTGTAGGCAAAATTCCCTGGATTTGCTCTATTTTGGATGTTGGCCCCGTGGATATAAACATGATCCCTCCTTGTCCTGTGTTAATGAGGGAAAGACTAAAGGTAATTTCTTATATTACTGCAGTGGATTGAGTGCTGCATCATTTCAATCATTTCTAAAATGTGTGCAACCACAATCAAGTTGGAATGATGAGCTGGAGAGGCATGCTATTGCAATCTCTTACAGATATGGCTTTGGACTCATTCAAGCTTCATTCAGTAATCAAGACAATTAGAGAACAGCAACTACCCCTCGACTCTCCATTGCCAGTTTCCCTACATAGAGAATGATGTGTCTGAAAAAGATAGATTAGAGCTCATTTGTAGGCATTTCCTGTGAGCAAAAACCAAACAATGGGGCTCATGTTCATATGTACAGTTACACATAGTGGGATGTGTTGAGGGGTCAATGGGGAACAACTCCTTCTGTTAAGGCACAGCCCATGGACAGTGTGAGGCCTACAGAGGTACCCTGCACAATATGACCGTGTTTTTCTCAGAGTTGGGTTGCTTGGGAATGCAGTTCAAAGCAGGTGATAAACTCTATTTAAGCTAAATACAAACACAAGATTGATAGTTGGTACCATATTTTTCGGACCATAAGACACACAGGACCATAAGATGCACCCAGTTTTTAAAGCAGGGAAACAAGAAAAAAATATTCTGAACCAAATAGTATTGTATTTTCACCACCAAGCAGTGGTGGCGCTGCAGGGGAAATCGGTGGGCAAGCCAATTGCATTGAGGCAGGAAGCAATGTTCTAGCCTAGAATCTTGCTCTTGCTATAAGATGCACCCTCACCCCCCCAACTTTTTTTGGGGGGAGTGCATCTTGTGGTCCAAAAAATACAGTATGTAATTAAGCAGAATTTTTCTTTATGTCGTTGTCCATCTCAAGAAAAATCACTGATAATGATATCATCACTGTTGCACATTAGAACTACTTAACAGGATTTAAGCCATTGATAGATTTATTACACTATTGTTACATTTTTACTGGCAAGGCTAGGGGACTAGGCACTCATAGGGATTTCTGCCTACTGTGCCTTTGTGTATTATCCACCTTGATTTGCATTGTGGGCATTGTTTGCTTTTCATGGCAGATCATCCTCCGCTAATGTTCAAATCATTGTGCAGTAGGCCTACACCAGGGGTGGCCAGCCTTGGTGCTCCAGCTGTTCTTGGACTTCAATTACCTGAAGCCCGAGTCAGCACACCTGCTGATCAGGGCTTCTGGGAATTGAAATCCAAGAACAGCAGGAGCACCAAGGTTGGTCACCCCTGATCTACACCAATAATATAGGTAAGCTCATTTTTCAAATTAAAATATACCACCCAGCTTCTGTAGGGTAAATTTTGCTGAAGAACATAACTAAAGCTTATCTGTTGTATGTTGTAGTTGCTGCCAGTGTGACTATTACTGCTTATAAGAAAAAGTATGCATAGAAATTGAACAAATCCTCTCAATACATTTGTAGATATATCCTAGAATGGCCCTACTGATGGATTTTGGAAGGAAAAAATAGAGAGAGAAAAGAAAGACATGATCGGTATCATTGTAACTGCAATGAGATTATCTATAACTAAGAAATGGAGGGAATAACAGGCAAGTTTGGGCTTGGAACACAGAATGAAGCAGGGCAAAGACTGATAGAGTTCTGCCAAGAGAACACACTGGTCATAGCAAACACTCTCTTCCAGCAACACAAGAGGTGACTTTACACATGGACATCACCAAATGGCCAACACCGAAACCAGATTGACTACATACTCTGCAGCCAAAGATGGAGAACCTCCATACAGTCAGCAAAAACAAGACCTGGAGCAGACTGTGGCTCAGATCACAACCTACTGATTGAAAAATTCAGGCTTAGACTAAAGAAAATAGGGAAAACAAGGAGACCAGACAGATATCACCTAGACAGCATCCCTAAAGAATACACGGTGGAGGTGATGAACAGATTCAATGGCTTAGACTCAATAGATAGAGTGCCAGAAGAATTATGGACAGAGATGAGGGACATCATGCAGGAAGCAGCAAAGAAAACCATACCAAAAGAAAAGAAGAGTAAGAAAGCAAAGTGGTTGTCTGATAAGGCTCTTAAAATAGCAGAGGAAAGAAGGAACGCAAAAGTCAAAGGAGAAAGGAAAAAATACAATCATTTGAACACAGAATTTCAAAGAAAAGCAAGGAGAGATAAGGAAAACTACCTAAAAGAACAGTGCAAAGAAATGGAAGAAAACAACAAAAGAGGCAGAACCAGAGACCTTTTCAAAAAAATCTGGGAAATCAAGGGAACATTTAAAGCAAAAATGACCATGATAAGGGACAAAGACGGAAAGGAGATAGCTGATGCAGAAGAGATTAAGAAAAGATGGAAAGAGTACACAGAGGAACTTTACAAAAAGGACCTCAACACTCCTGATAGTCACAATGATGAAGAAATTGAACTTGAGCCAGACATCCTGGAGAGTGAAGTCAGAAAGGCCCTAAAGAGCACTGCAAACAACAAAGCTAGTGGAGATGATGGTATCCCAGTTGAATTTTTCAAAGCTCTAAAAGATGATGGCATCAAATTACTGCATTCAATATGCCAGCAGATTTGGAAAACAAAACAGTGGCCACAGGATTAGAAAAGATCAGTATATGTTCCAATCCCCAAAAAGGGCAATGCCAAAGAATGTTCAAATTATCGAACAATTACGCTCATCCCACACACCAGCAAGGTGATGCTCAAGATAATACAGGATAGACTTCAGCAGCATGTGGAGAGAGAATTACCAGAGGTGCAGGCTGGTTTCAGAAGACGCAGGGGGACTAGAGACCACATTGGCAACATACGTTGGATCATGGAGAAAACAAAGGAATACCAGAAACAAGTTTACTTTTGCTTTATTGACTACACTAAGACATTTGATTGTGTGGATCACAACAAGATGTGGCAAGTGATTAAAGAGATGGAAATACCAGAGCACCTCATATGCCTCCTGAGAAATCTGTACATGAATCAAGAAGCAATAGTTAGGACAGAACACGGAATGACAGAGTGGTTTGGAATAGGAAAAGGAGTAAGACAAGGCTGCATTTTGTCACCCTGCTTATTCAACTTATACACAGAGCACATAATGCGCAATGCAGGGATGGAGGAATCACAATATGGGATAAAAATTGCTGGGAGAAACATCAACAATATGCAGACGATACCACCCTAATGGCAGAAAGTGAGGAAGAAATTGAATTGAAAAGAAGAAGGGGGAGGCCAAAGATGAGATGGATAGATGGCATTGTAGACACAATGGGCACAGAGCTGGGAGGGCTGAGGGGGATGGTGGAGGACAGAGGCGCCTGGAGAACAATGGTCCATAGGGTCGCAAAGGGTCGGAATCGACTGTGCGACTGAACAACAACAAGAAATGGAAATCTGATAGTAAAATAGAATTAGAAGAATGTTACAGAAAAATGTGGAACATGGCAATAAACCATAAATTATCATTGAAATTAAGAGTCAAAAAAAGAAATCTAAAGAAATCAAATTTTAAGGAAATATGGGGAGAGCTTCTGGACTATACACTGATAAAAGGGAAAGGAAAAAAAAAACAGACCAAGAGCAAATATCATTTTGGAAAGAAGGATAAATTACAAATTAAAGAGATTGTAGAATAAACAAGGTAAAAGAAACATACTATTGTCCTGCTAGGTGAAGGGAGCACACAGTACTTTTGTATATTGTAATAGTGTTTTTGTTTTATTATTTTATTGTTTATTATACAAGTAATGTGTAATTGTTAGTATTCTTGTATTACTAAAAATAATTTAAAAATTGTAAAGAATAATAATGGCTCTTCTTGTTGCTAATGCAAAAAACCCAAAACAAAACCACACAACAAGTAGAGAACATTTGCAACATTAAAACAAAGTGTGTGCCTTCAAGTAAATTATCTAAAGGAGGGAGGTCCAGCCTTCCCATATGGCATATCTGCTAGCTGTATTTAAAATATTTACTACTTATTTATGAGATGGTAAAAATTAAGAGTGCTATTTCTGAATGTATAATTGAAGACCAGCAAACAACTCCTGTTAAGTGCGATTCATGGTGGTGTTTATTCTTTGCACGTAAAAATGATAAACGATCCAGGCTTGTAATCTGAATGCCTTGGTCGTTTTATTTTAAAAACTCAATGAATTATGAATTTCATAAAAGGGGGAGAAGTTATAGGAATGCTTACTGGATATGAATAAGTGAGCAACTTTTTTTGTTTTCATGTGCTCTCACACCAGATGAAGAGTGCTTTTATGTTTCAAATGATTTTTCACACCAAAATAAGGAATGAATTATCAGGCTTGTTTCACTACACATGCTAAATACATCTTGCCATGCAATCTCTGTGCCACAGGGAAGAAAAATAATCATTATATGAAATCTACCCAAGGTAATCCAGAAGAATCATGTTTCTAAGGGGCGACATGAGCTTTAAGAGCCATCTAGAGGCTGCTTCGCTACGTTTATACCTCACTGAAAGGAAGAAACAAGGTTGACAGACTCACAACCAACAAATGCTTACAATAGCTCTCTGATTCTTTTACAGAACAGTAAATTGATGTAGATGTAACATGAAAAACATAGATTACAACTGAATGTGGACTACAACTGAAAACTCTATTTTGACGCCAGAAATAAGAATGTCAGATTTAGAAATTGATTCATTAAAAAGCTTGTGAATGAAAACCACTTCTAATATGGAAACCAATTTGAGGCTTTATGACATATCCCAATTTGGTCCAAAGAGATTTGTATCCTATCTAATCTGATTTGATCTCTGAATCTAAGTAAATTTGTAAGCCTCATGTTGACTTGCAATGGAAAACCAAAGCAACTACACCTTTTTTTTGTTCTTGCACTTATGTACAGTACAGTATGTACATTTTGGAGATATGATAGACTCCAAAGAGGGAGTAAACATGCCAAATTTCAGAGTTAGTTTCAAGGATTGCCATGGGCTGGCTAGATTGCATAGAATAACCTACAGTGTTAACCATTTCTTTTCTGGATTACTCTGAAAAATGGTTTATTAAAAATGAAGGTGTCAACCTTATCCTCACCCACCTGAGGCTATGACCCATTGAATTTTGTCAGATTTAGATGTCTTAGTAGACATGCATAAATAAAGGTGAGGGTGCATACAGAGAGGCCACCTCAAAGGTTGTGGTATTTTTGAACCACAATCTGGTGTACCCTGGTAACATCAACCTTGTGTTGCCGGCTGACCTTTCTCACACTAGGTCAAGCAAAAGGAACAACAGAATGTATTCACCAAAAGGTGCCTTCATTTTGGCAGTTTCACATCTGGCCTAGGCACAGAAGAAGAAGAAGAAGAAGAAGAAGAAGAAGAAGAAGAAGAAGAAGAAGAAGAAGAAGAAGAGAGATGATCACTGGACCCTAGAGTCAGATACAACTGGCTTTTGAGCAAGGGTGACCTTTACTATATTACAATTTATTTATTTATTGCATTTTTATACCACCCATCTGGGCTAAAGTGCATATACAAATAACAAAATAATATAATAAAACAAACAACAAAATAAAATAAAACAACAGAATAAATACATCAAAAAATAAAATAAAATCACTGTGTCTCCCTAGCTCTCAAAAGAATTATAGTTATGTACAGCTAGCTAGATATAGAGACTGTGATGGCTTAGTGGTTAAGACACTGAGCTTGACAAGTGACAGGTCAGCAGGTCAGCAGTTTGTGGCCCAAGTACTGCACGACGGAGTCAGCTCCCATCTCTGTCCCAGCGTCTGCCAATCTAGCATTTCGAAAGCAAGAAGTTGCAAGGAGATAAAAAGGTACCACTTCGGTGGAAAAGTAAACAAGGTTCCTTGCACTCTGGTGTCTAGTCATGCCTACCACGTGTCCATGGAAACATCTGCAAACACAGACAGCACTATAAACAGAGATGAGCACTGAACCCTAGAGTCGGATACAACTGGCTTTCAAGAAAGGGTGACCTTTACCTATAGCTAGCTGTGTCCCTTGACACCCAAAGTGGCTAATGAGGAAGTCATGAAGAAGAAGCTAGCTATGGACAGAGTTCTGAAGATTAGGCCCCTGGGTGATCCTGAAAGAACTCAAACTCAGTTTGCTCCACTTGCTCCACTTAATGAAGTCAAAATAAGCCACACATGGTGGAGAAGTGAAAAGGAGAATTTTACTATTCAGCAATGTGGTGCATACAGTTGTCAATAAACAGTGGGCTGTGTACACTGTTTCTGGGCTTTCTCAGGGTGCCTAGGAAAAAAGGAAAGAAAGATTAAAAAAAAATAAAGCAGACCACCCAGCACTGGCAATGCTGCTGTCTTCTCTAGAAGTCCTTCTGTCCCGTCTGTACTGCTGAATCTGTGGCCTGCCCTTGGCATTGGCAACTTTCTATTCCTAAGAATGTGAGCTTCATGTGGAGCTAGCACTGCACAAATACGGGTAAGAAGGTCTCCAAAAGGGCAGAGGGTGGATTTTATGTATCTTTTATTCAGTCACCGATTGCTGGGGGGGGGGGGGGGGGGCTTCTGTACGTCAGTAGTGAATACAGTAAGGTAAAGAAAGATAAAGGTCACTCTTGCTTGAAAGCCAGTCGTATCTGACTCTAGGGTTCAGTGCTCATCTCTGTTTACAGCCAAAGATCCAGTGCTGTCTGTGTCTGCAGACATTTCTGCGGACATGTGGCATGCATGACTAACCACTGGCGTGCATGGAATGCTGTTTACCTCCCCACTAAAGTGGTCCCTATTTATCTACTTGCAGTTTCTTGCTTTTGAACTGCTAGGTTGACAGGAGCTGGGACAGAGATGGGAGCTCACTCTGTCATGCAGCACTTGGGTCTTGAACTGCTGACCTGCTGGCCTTCCAGTTATCAAGTCCAGCGTCTTAACCACTAAGCCACCACAATCCTAGTAAATACAGTAAACCGGTATAAATAAAGTTTGGATTTTTAAAAAAATATCTGTCTTTTCAGCAACAGCAATTAGGTAAAGGTAAAGGTCACCCTTGCTCGAAAGCCAGTCGTATCTGACTCTAAGTTTCAGTGCTCATCTCTGTTTCATAGCTGAAGAGCTGGTGCTGTCTGCTTCTGCAGACATTTCTGTGATCATGTGGCAGGCATGACTAGACACCGAAGTGCATGGAGCGCAATCCACATTGATTATAATTATTCTTCTAAGCTGCATTCTTTTTTTAAAAAAAGTATTTAACCTGCACATCTGGCTAGCATAGTCCCCTGTGGATCGCAGATTCTGTTCTGCAGGAGCACCTGTAGAATCTTTGATTGTTAAAAACAAGAAGGAAAAGACCCACCGAGAAACCAGTGTTCCAAATGGCCTTCTGCATTATGTATGCACCTTCTGATCATTCTTGCCAGATGTGGGAGGGAAGGTCTGTTGTTGCAGATGCTGCTAGAACAACAGTGAAGGGCTTTTAGAATCCTTTGAGAGAGGGATTTTTCTTTATCAACATGAATTCAAAATGAACAGAGTTGAAACATTTATGTGAGGGATATTGGGGAGGGTGTGTGTGCGGGCGCATAGAGCTTCAGAATCTGCTGATCTCTGTGCCAAAATGTGAAGAAAAATAAAGAGCCAGCCTGAGATGGTTGCGAGCAGTCCTTTTGCAGTTGTCTCTCTTCTATCTGTCCTCACATGCCATGAGCAAGTGGTAACATTGGACGGGCGGGCGGGCCGGCGGGCGGAGGGACAGACAGATAGACAGGTTGTTGTTGTTGTTCAGTTGCACAGTCGACTCCAACCCTTTGCGACTCCATGGACCCATCATACACCAGGCTCCTCTATCTTCCACCATCCTCCTCAGCCCACTCAGATCTACACCCATTGCACTGACAATGCCATCTATTTTTAATTTAATTTAATTTTTAGATTTATGCGCTGCCCACCTAGGCAAGCCCAACTCAGGGTGGCTCACATACAATAAAAACAGATAAAACCCCCACATAAATAAAAGCCCACCCACCCCAACCCTAACAAACTCACACACCCCAGTCCTAAAAACAGATAAAACCACCCACCCTACACTTTAAAAAAGAAGAGAGAATTCTGCTTATTAAATAAGCCAGCGGGTGGGGGTCACACCTCCATCAAGTCCCCATACCTGCCCCACCAGCCAGGTTTTAAGACCCTTCCTAAAGGTCAGCAACTCCGTCTGGAGGCATAACTCTGTTGGCAGGAGGTTCCAGAGGGCCAGTGCGGACACGGAGAAGGCCCTCCTCCTTGTGCTAGAGAGATGGGCCCCTCTAGTAGATGGTACAACAAGAGAGCCCCTCCGGTCCACTCTAGTTGGGCGGACTGACACTCTTAGGGCGATGCCGTCTCTCAGGCAACCTGGCCCACTACCATATAGGACTTTAAAAGTCATAACCAGCACCTTGAATTGCACCCAGAGGCAAACTGGTAACCAGTGCAACTCCCGAAGTAGTGGCGAGGCACGGGCTTAACGCCCACACCCCATCACAGCCCGAGCAGCCGCATTCTGGACCAGTTGCAGCCTCCGGATGCTCGTCAAGGGCAGCCCCCAGAGCATGAGTGACCATGCTCTGGTCTCATCTTCTGGCTCCCCCTTCTCCTTTTTCCTTCTATCTTTCCCAGCATCGAGGCCTTCTCTAGTGAGTCATCTCTTCTCATTTGATAGCCAAAATACTTGTGCTTCATCTTCACTATTTGTCCCTCCAATGAGCAGTCAGGGTTGATTTCTTTTAGGATCGACTGATTTGTTCTCCTCGCAGTCCAGGGGACTTTCAAGAGTCTCCTCCAGCACCACAATTCAAAGGTGCCTATTCTTCTGCGCTCATCCTTCCTTATGGTCCAGCTTTCACAGCCGTACATTATTACTGGGAATACTATTGCTTTGACTATGCAGACTTTTGTAGGCAGGGTGATGTCTCTACTCTTTATTATGCTACATAGATTTCTCATAGCTTGCTTCCTAAGAAGTAAGCATCTCTTTATTTTGTGGCTGCAATCACCATCTGCAGTGATCTTGGATCACAGGAAAGTCAAGTCTGTTACCACTTCCATTTCTTCTCATTCTATTTGCCAGGGAGTGATGGGGGTGGTTGCCATGAACTTGGTTTTTTTGATGTTGAGTTTCAGACCAGCTTTTTCACTCTCCTCTTTCACCCTCTTTAGGTCTTCTTCACTTTCCGCCATTAGGTTAGTGTCATAGACAGACAAGACAGACAGACTACATACTATTTTTTCCATTCCACAAGGTTATTTGTATGTCGAAAAAAATGTATGTCCAAAATACATTGGATCACCAGAAGAGGCCACTAGATGTCACCATATTTTTTGTATGTCAGATATTTCCTATTAAAAATTTGTATGTCAATTTTTTTAGCCAGGATTTCTATTTGTATGTCGAATTTTTTGTAAGTCAAACCATTTGTATGTCAGAGTTCCACTGTAGATAGATAGAGCCAGGCCCTTTCCAGGAAGAACAACACATAAGATAGATTTGTTTCCTATCGAAGCTCTGCCAAACATCCTGTGATGTGTAAAATTCAGGACAATGAAAATATGAGACCAACTAGAAATGCAACCAAGAAGGAATTGGAAAAAGATTGGAGATAGCTTTGGGTATATCCCTTGAGATAGCTGCTGCAGAATGCCAGAACCAAACTGTGAAACTGTTACTGTTTATATTACACTGTTTTCCTATCAAAAGATGTCTGACTGGCTCCCAAATGGGTGCCCTAGTTCAATCCATAGTGATGGATTTCACTTACCTGTAGTAAGCTGGGAACCAGTTGTATCTGCCTTTTTACTATCTCCTTTAAGAATCTGTTTCTTGACTGAGATTTTCAGGCGTTCCCACCTTCTGAGGTGCTCTTATAATGAGAGTCTATCCCCATGGTGGAGCCTAGATGATGGGGGACTCTTCCAACTAGACATGTTTGATCAGAGTTTAGAAAAGTAGGTGTGCTGGCAAGGATGGAATGAGGTATATTCTCAGAATGATAATCCAAATATATAAGTTTCCCAGGATCTGCATTTTGTAAGTACAGTGGAACCTCATACAACTATCGCCCCGTATAACAACGAAATCACATAACAATTAGGTGGGGGGGGGGTGGCATCCTGCATATATACCTTTCCTATGAAAAAAATTGTACAACAATTTTTCAATGGGAAAAACCACTTAGCAAAAAAATCATTGTACGATGCATCCCATAGGGAAAATCACTATACGATGCATGTATAGTAATTGTTTCGTACAACAATGAGCCCCGTGGAATGGATTAAAATTGTTGTATGAGGTACCACTGTACTGTCTTTATTATCTTTTTAGTACTTGACAAAGCCAATCCTAAGTATTTATCCTCCAAAGCAAATCCCATTGAGTTCAGTACAGCTTTCTCTCAAGGAAGTGTCAACAGAAGTGCAGCCTTCAGAGCTTAGCTGTCATTTTATCTGATGGCAGGTTGTGGTTTTCTTCCTCTCTGGTGTTTTGTTTTGATCAGACTAGATTTTTTTTGTTGAAAGATGCCTTTTATGGCATGGGTTTCCAGACTAAATAAAGGAAAAACTGGATTTTTACAACAGCCTCAATTTAAAAGGAAATGAGTGAGAA
The DNA here is from genome assembly GCA_035047345.1 of Bradypodion ventrale. Lineage (NCBI taxonomy): Eukaryota > Metazoa > Chordata > Lepidosauria > Squamata > Chamaeleonidae > Bradypodion > Bradypodion ventrale. The sequence continues at coordinate 323,896,585 of JAWDJE010000002.1, read as the reverse complement.
ATGTTAGAGGTACATAGGTCTCATTTGGACTAATTATGTCCCCTTTGATTGATAATGCTGATCACCAGTTGTGTGCTGTACTCCTTGCCTTTGCAAACAAGCCCTCTTCTGAAACAACTGTCTAGGACAGGACCTGGTTTTGGGGCCACAGTTCCCAGCATTCCTTCTTAGGTCTGCTGGGGGTTATGCTCAAAGAAGATCTGGAAGGCCACCCTTTGCCCTGCCCTGCTTTAGCAACTTTCAGATAGGATTGGTTTTCGTAATTTAGTTTTCTACATGAATCTTACAATATTATCTTTTCCATTACATCCTAAAAGCATCAGAACATGATGGTTTCTAAACGATTTACATGTCTAGACAGGAGATGTTCCCCAATTGCTGTAAGACAACATCTTCTGAAACAGTAAAACAAAATAACAATATCACTCAATATGAATTACACTGATCTTGACTGACCAATGGTTTAGCTGGGTATAAAGGCAGCTTCCTATTTATCTTATTCAGCTGTATGATTCTTATGCAGTAGAAAAGGAGAAAGGTGATAGATTTATTGGATCACTAAAATAAACATTATATGAGCTTTTGTGATCTCTCCCCCCCCCCGTCCCCCCCAACTCACCTCTAAGAAGCAAAGCCTGGCAAAACACCTTGCCATTAACTTTTGGGACTTACATTCAAAATTTTCATGTCCTATCCACAAGACATTGGTGCATGCCTGAAGAAGTGATCTTGAATCATGCACGTTTGCATAATGTTTGCTTTTTAAAGTGATCCAATACAGTTATCTCCTTTCTCCTCCTTTTAATTGAATTATTCTGGCAACAGAATAAAATACAATTCAAGAGAAAGCATAGCTTTTAGACAAATTGAAGTAGCCTGTTCCAAGACATTTTGCCACTTTGTGCAAAGGGCAAGATGGCATCTCCTGTCCAATTGACTTGGCCAACAGTAGGCTGCGGTGGCTTAGTGGTTAAGAAGCTTATCTTGCTAGCTGGAAGGCTGGCAAGTTGGCAGTTCAAGTCCCAGGTACTGCATGACGGATTGAGCACCCATCTATGTCCCAGCTCTTGGGGACATGAAAGGAGCCTCATTTGGGTGTTCCTTGAGCGGAGTTAATTCCACAAAAAACCTTTCAACCCAGAATAATTTCTGACACGAAATTATTATTACTACCAAAGAAAAAAGTACCCACCAAAATAATGGGGAGAGAAGAGGAAAAGTCTATTAATAATATCTCTGGATTGTTGATATAACTGCACCTCTGTCTCTATTTCAAGAGAGAAACTGGTCTATTAAGAATGTTAACAAACTGTTACAAAACAAAATTTTGGATGGAAGTTACAACAAAAGGAAGTGGATTCAGTTTAAGATTCAGGAAGGCAAGTGCCCTTCTTTCATCCCCACCCCAAATATCCGCACGGACATCCATGGTGTTGATGGAATAGTGTCATATTCTGTACCAATGGCAGTAAGTTAGCCAAGTGGATCTGGGATAGAGTTCTGTTGGACACACAGAAGTGCCATCCAATGAGGCCGATGGCGGAAGAGGTTGAATCTCTTGGTGAATGCCAGAAGAGCAGCTGGAAGGTGCTCTCTTTTGTAACCAGCATCTATTTCAACAAATAGAGAGGGGAAGTGAAAATGTTCCAGTCCGAGAATGCGACTGAGAACCAGGTAACAACAGAACGGGGATTTGACTACTCCCCTTTAGGAAAATGCTGAAGACATGACTATGCCAGCGGATGTGGGGCATGATGGGCTCCACTACTCAACCCCGCTGGCTTGTTTAGCCCATGTGGGGGGAACCTTCCTGACCTGGTAGTCCTGTTTTAATGTGGGTGGAGGGAGGGTTAGGGCAGTCTTAATGGTAAATTGTCAGTTTTTATGCGATTATAATTCTGATTTTAGATAGGGGTTTTATGTAATGCTTTTAGCTGTAAATGTTTTTATTGTTTTTTGTACTGATTGTATTGTATTTTTTGTGTTGTTAGCCACCATGAGTGGTGCTCGCAACAGGAGGGTGGGGTACAAATAAAAAATATATAAAAATAAATAAATCTATATATGTACATATTTAGATTTCTATATCTGTTTATCAGCTAAGACCTTTATTGTTTATGCTCCTTTGGCCCTATTGCCTGACCTTTGTTGTTTGGATTGGTACTTTTTCTGATTGTCTTAAATCCTCTTCCTTTTTCTTCTCCTGATAGTTGACAATGTGGGATGAAAATCTTTCACAGTTAAAATAAAAGCATGTACAGTATATACTTGAGTATAAGCTGAGCTTTTTAGCCTCAAAAATGAGCCCCCAAAAGGGTACATGGCTTATCCTCAGGTGAACAACCACAAGGGTCCCAAGACTGCACCAGATTGAGATGCACCAACAATTTAATTAATTTTACCATGTTTTCATGTATTTTGATTATTGAAGCTCACCAGCAGCTGCTGCATTTCCCACCCTCAGTTTATACTCGGGTCAATCTATTTTCCTGGGTTTTCAGGTAAAATTAGGTACCTCGGCTTATCTTCGGGTTGGCTTATACTCAAGTATATACAGTAAACTCAGTAACCCATGTAAATCTCTGTCTGTTTCCCAACCCTGACAGCTATGAGGACATTAGCAACTGAAGCAAGGCAAAACATTTTTGGACTGAGGGGATATGAACCCTAAATGGGAAGCCACCTTGATGTGTCTGAAGAAATTTCTACCAATAGACACCACACTCAATATAAGAATTGAGCTTTGCTATATAAAGCTCCCCTTGTGTGCTTTATACAGTAAGGCTCAATTGGCATATTTTAAAAGAACTGAAAGTCAATAGGGTCTCTTACATGCTGGTCCTTAGACACATAACTGTCTGTTTTGAAATCTGTATCTGTATGCATTAGAGAACGGAAGCTTGAAATATATTCGAATGCAGATGCAAACATAACTTTGCTTTCCTTCCTTATAAGCTCAGCACGCAGCAACAAAAGAATATGTGAATTATAATTCTGTTGAGCCAAAAAGGGAAAGAGCCATGCAACAATGCAAATAGCTTAAAATTTCAGAATCTCTCAATGTGTAAAGAGTTATGAATCACTACCCAGAGCATCCTCTACATAGCCCTTTGGCTTTCAGTTGTGAGCTACAAAAATGGTACATTTTGTTATTCCCAGTATGGTTCGTCTATTTATCCCACTGATGGATCTTTCAGTTTCAGAATGTTTTTATGTACCAATCTCCTGCTGTTTTTAAATAGCATTTAGAAGGTACATTTAGAGTTGCAGCAACTCCCAGCTTTGTCACTGGTATATCTGAGACATTCATGACTACAAGCAACTACCTGGAGTGAATAACAATTTCAGAGAAATGTCTGCATGCACTAATAAAAATGTATGTATGGCAGTCTTTAAAGAGATTGTAGATGGAAGACTTAAGGTGCCATTTCTCTAGTAATGTTTAACTTTTTCAAAGTTAGGTTCAGCACATACTACAGGGTTCTTTTAGTTTTGCAGAAGCTTTTATTGATGTGTATCTAACTTAAAGAAATCCTGCATTTAATAAGGGACAAATCTAGGTAGTCTATATTTGTGTAAGAGTTGGTATCTAGGCTTGCCAACTTATTTTTTGCAGAACCAGCTTTCATAAAAAGTAAATTCTGTATGTGGAGATGATAATTCATCCTTTGTTTTAGAATAGAATGTGTTGTTTTTTGTTGTTGTTCAGTCACACAGTTGACTCCGACTCTTTGCAACCCCATGGACCATTGCTCTCCAGGCACCCCTGTCATCCACCATCCTCCTCAGTCTGCACAGCCCCGTGCCCATTGTGTCTACAATACCATCTAGCCATCTCATCTTTGGCTGTCTCCTTCTTCTTTTGCCCTCCATCTTCCCCAGCATCAAGGCCTTCTCAAGTGAATCTTCTCTTCCCATTTGATGTCCAAAGTACTTTAGCTTCATCTTTGTTATTTGTCCTTCTAAGGAGCAGTCAGGGCTAATCTCTTCTAAGATTGACCTATTTGTTCTCCTCGCTGTCCTGGGGACTCTCAAAACTCTTCTCCAGCACCACATCTCAGAGGCATCTATTTTTATTCGCTCAGCCTTTGTAATGGTCCAACTCTCACAACCATACATTACCACCGGGAATACCATTGCTTTGACTATGCAGACCTTTGTTTGCAGTGAGATGTCTCCACTTTTCACTATGTTCCCCAGGTTTCTCATAGCTTGTCTCCCAAGAATCAGTCGCCTTTTTATTTTATGGCTACAATCTGCATCTGCAGTGATCTTTGATCCTATAAAAGTAAATGTCACTGCTTCTACTTCTTCTCCATCTATTTTCCAGGGACTGATATGGCCTGTTGCCATATCTTGGTTTTCTTGATATTGAGTCTCAGGCCAGCTTTTGCACTCTCTTCTTTCAACCTAATCAGGAGCTTCTTTAGGTCTTCCTCACTTTCTGCCATTAGGGTGGTATCATCTTCCTTTGCACAGGGTGATGATTCTTCTTTTGTGTCCTGATCAAACTCTGGACTGCCAAAATGAAGCCACTTTCTTGGCTTTGGCATTGGCCAAGTTTAAGTCCTCATCGGTAAATGTCTCTGGCAGCAATCCACAGACCAGTAAAGGAGCTGGATTCTGAATCTCTCCAGGTTCACACCACATGTTGTTGTCAGCCAGCAGCCCCTACTTCAGCCTGTTGGTCTTGCATTTAGGTACTCTAACCCGCAGCCTATTCAGGATCCTCTAAGTGATGTTGGGGAAGTTGGGGTACTATTGTGTGTGCAAGCAGCTAGTTCCACACAGAATTCAGCAGGCAGCAACGGAAGGAGATAACAGCCAAAAGAGCCAAGCCTATGCGGCTCCAATCACCCAGTTAATAGCTAGTGCAGGGAACTCCCTGCCTCCAGGTGTTCATGGTCAGGAATACAACACAATAGGTAATCAGGGTGTTCATGGTCGGGAATACAACACAATGGGAAATCATGGGCAGGAATACAGTGACGTCAACCAATGGGTATTGTGGTGGGGAATTCAAATGCATTATAAAAGGAGCTGTGTCTCCCAGTGTAACCTCATGTACAGATTGACCATGCAATAAAGAAAGACGTGTTTTGCCCTCCTGCTGGCTCCGAGTGCAATCAATCTGCCTACATCAAAGGTACACAGAAAGATCCTCCACGGAAATTGTGAATACACTCAGGCATACTCAGGGCAGCAAACTTGTCGGCTAATCTTTCTAACACCGGATCAAAACAAAGGGTGATGATAAGACCAGTAAATGTACAAAGCATTTGACAGTGGAAAGTCTTATGAAAAATATTGATGAACTTTGTGAGGACGTGGAGGAACAAGAAAAATAGTTGTGTTTTCTCCTCTCTTTAAAAAAAAATCATCATCGAGATATGCCATCCTGAAATGTTTGCTGACTGAAGCAAAGAATTAGATAGTATACCCAACCCCCAAGTCAAGGCACAAGCTGCACAAGCTGCTCAAAGAGAGGCAAGTGATTTGATTTATTTTTTCTTCCATGTCTAGGCCAGACGTGATGCTACCAAAATGAAGCCACTTTTTGGTGAGTTCATTCTGCAGTTCCTTTTGCTTGGCCTAGTTCAGTGGTGGCAAACCTATGGCATGTGTGCCAGAAGGGTCACTCAGAGCCCTCTCTGTGTGCACATGTGACATAGCCCCAGCACAGAGTCTGCCCTGCCCCTCTGTCCAGCAGCCCAATGGGAGCACTTCCTCCCTCCCCCAGCACGGGAGTTCACCCTGCCCCTCTGCCCAGCAGCCCATTTAGAGTGCTTCCTCACTCCCCCCAGCACTGAGTTCACCCCGCCCCTTTGTGGCATGGACGGCAGCCTGTTAAGTTTGGGCACTTGGTCTCTAAAAAGGTTTTCCATCACTGGCCTAGTGTGAGAAAGATTATCCAGCACAAGGTGGTGATTTGGCTCATGTGAGGTGACTCATTCCAGGAGTAAAAATTCAATAAAACAATCAAGGAGCTATAAATTTGCTGTCCTCTGAGGTCATCCAAAATCTCCTGACTACCACCTTGTTGTTCTTAGCGATAGGGCTAATTCTGCATCCAAGGGAGTTTCTCTTGTGGCAATTAATGCAGCTCCTCATTTTTACTCATAGGTGTCAGGGTTTCTCAACCTTGGGCCTCCAGGATTTCCAGAACTTCCATTGCCAGAAGCCCAAGTCAGCACACCTGCTGATCAGGGCTTCTGGGAATTGAAGTCCAAGAACATCTGGGGGCCCATGGTTAAGAAACCATCTAATCATGTTTTGCTTAGAGGAGCTAGGGTGGCCTAGTTGGCCTGAAAACATCTCCAGCAATGACAGAGAGAACTAAATATAGGAACATAAGATACTTATTTTATTTTATTTTATATTTCAATTTGTTCACCACCCACTCAGGGGGAACCCGACTCAGGGTGACTCACGTACTTAAAAAAACCCACATAAAAACAGATTAAAACCCCTAACCCACATTAAAAAATCCCACCCACCCCAAGAGGCAGAAAGAAGATACATTTCATGATAAGAGACAACAACCAGGAGCCACATTGCCTTCAGGGCTCCACACCTGCCCCACCAGCCAGGTCTCAAGTCCTTCCCTGAAGGGCAGCAACTCCGTCTGCAGGCGTAATTCTACTGGTAGGAGGTTCCAAAGGGCCGGAGCGAACACAGAAAAGGCCCTTTTGCTTGTGCCAGAGAGGTGGGCACCACTGGCTAATGGAACAATTAGAGAGCCCCTCTGGTCCGCTCTGGTTGGACGGACAGATGTCCTCAGGATGATGCGGTCTCTTAGGTATCCCGGCCCACTACTATACAGGGCTTTAAAGGTCATAACCAGCACCTTGAATTGCACTCAGAGGCAAACCAGTAACCAGTGCAGCTCCCGGAGCAGGGGCGAGGCATGGGCATAACGTCCACACCCCATCACCACCCTGGCTGCTGCATTCTGGACCAGCTGCAGCTTCCAAATGGTCGTCAAGGGCAGCCCCATGTAGAGTGCATTGCAATAGTCTAGTCTGGAGGTGACCAGGGCATGTGTGACCGTAAGCAAGGAGTCCCTATCCAGGAGCAGGCGCAACTGGCATATTGCACAAAGTTGTGCAAAGGCCCTCCTGGCCACCTGCTCTTCAAGCAGCAGCCGCGAGTCCAGGAGGACCCCCAAGTTGCTGAGGCCAGGGTTCCAGTTAGTACTGCCACTTAACTGCAATTCCAGAACCACATGTAAGTAATTAAAGACAACATTTAAACCTAGTTATTTGAGCATAAGAGTTTGCATACCATGCCCTTTGAAAAATTTGCATGCATGCTGTTTTGAACACTATACATACAAACCTCTTCTTCTTCTGCCATATCTGAATCTGGATATTGGCAATCCTCATGGCAATCAGCCATGAAGACTGTTCTGAGAATACAATGCAGTGGCCTTTCATCTGCCTTCCGCATCGCAGCATGACCCGTGTCAGAAACGCCAGATTGGTTGGGAAAGGAGCCATAAAGAGGACGCAGTCTCAACCCATTTTAATGTCTCTTTCTCAGGCTTCAGGGCTATTTTTTCCTCCCACGGCTCTTACAATCCATCGCTGAGACTTGAGCATCCTGCCCGAGTTGGCTCCTCTTTGCTCTCCCCTCCAACCTCTGTTCCTCAAAGACTAGCCATGGGAGATGTTGCAGTAGCGTGGTAAAATAGTTGTAAGCCGGTACAGGTGTTGCAAAATCCGGTGTCTCAGGACCACACCAAAACTTGGGCAGAACGCTTCCAAATGTCTTTTAAAAAGAGATCTTGGGTGGCCTCCCCATTAAATAATAAAATAAAGTCCATAAGGCAAATTGTTGCTTTAGATAAAGCATAGCAATAGCGAAAAGCAAAACTTGACTAAGCATAAGCAAAATAAAGATTCCCATTCCGGGGTAAAATCTAAGGTAAGCATCCTAGCAAACTACAGGTAATTTCCTAGATGCAATGTCCTACCTAACACTTTGTCTAATTAAAACAACAAACTGTGTTTGTTCTAAGTTCAGCTTCTCCAAGCTCAAAATATTTCTAAGTCCCAAAATGTCATGAAAAGAACAAAGTATGAAAGGCAGAATATTTCTAAGTATTCAGCCTCCAAAATCCAGGCTAAGACTGATGTTGTTGCAAATCTGTTTTTCTTCAAAGAGTCGCCTGCCTCATCCCTCTGACTTAGGTGATAAAGTGGCCCAGAAGGCCACATCCTTTCAAAGTCCCATTTCTCCGCTTCTCTAGGCGATGGTTCAAAACTTCAAAGTGCTCCGCTGCATCCGATGAAGACTCTCTAACCTTGCAAAAGCAGAGCTTTTTATACTAAAAAAAATCCCTCTTTCTCCCATTTTAGGAATTGATGGGTGTCCTTGAGATTAGATTGGGGAGATTCAGATCAGGTAACATTTTCCAAGTTCATTACACCCTGTACCACTGATCCATTTCTGCGAGTCACTTACTGATCCCGAGCCCTTTTGGCACGCAAAGTCCTCCTAAGGCCCCAGGCCAGGATTGATGAAGGTGCTACTCTCCATCAAGATGGATTCAAGTGGGGTTTAATCCACTTGGGGACCATCACCCTTCCCTGTGGACTTTGGCACCCAAGGCTGTTAGTCCTCAAGGTTGTCAGGTTAGCTAACTGCCACCTGACACTCAACATTGAGTCACTGGCAGCATGGTTTACAAACAGTAATCTAAAAACTTTTGTCCATTGAGTGACAAACTTCCTATGTCCTTTATCACTGTCCACTAGAATATGGTCAGCTGTACCTCTGAGAAGGACAGACTATAGGCTAAAACCAACTCTTCGAGGTTCTACTTATGCTCAAGTCTCAGTGCTGCAGCCTCTGTTCAGTGTTGCTGGTATCTTTTTTATTTTTATTTTTTGCTATCTGATCAATAAACTTAGAGGTAATGAAGCAAGAATGAGCCCTTTTGTCTGTAGCAGCATACAGCATTAGCTCAGCATCTGTTGTGTTCTCAAATACTGTGCCTTTATACAATGTACCTATTCATGTGTAACCAATATAACCTTTCTACATGTAACATGATAACCTTCAGCTGCATCACTGTAACTCTAATAGGACGCGAGCTAGTGACCACTAGATGGCAGTAGCGAGCGTCCAGCTCAATGGCCCAGACTCACCTAAGAACAACAGCGCGGGAAGATTCCCGCCACCACCTTCACCTGGACAAGAAGGGCGTGACCTGCAATGACGTCACACGGACAGTAGCCAATAGACTGTCAAGGAGCCACATTCAAATGTATAGCCACTGTATATATTGAGCTGTTCGTCCGCCATTACCACATGTTCCCTCTGACCAGCATGTAATAAAGTTGTGTTAAGCCAGCTCTTCGGCTGTCCTGGTGTCTTGGTTCCCATACACTAAATTGGCGACGAAGGTGGGATAATGGCTTCCCACGGGACCAAGACATACGCCGGTTTCGACATCAACAAACCGGAAGATTGGGAACTCTTCGAAATGGATTTCCAAGGCGCACTGGTGGAGTTCGAGGTCACGGACGAGGGAAAGAAGAGAGCCATCCTCACCAGAATGCTCGGGCACGCCGGCAAGAGAGTGCTGGTCGACCTCATCGCACCGAAGAAGGTGGGCGAGCTGAAGGCAAAGGAGCTCCTGAAGGCGATGCGTGACCATTTCCAGCCCTCGGTGTCGATGTTTCCAGCCCGGGACGCGTTCTGGAGGCGAGTCCAAGTGCCAGGCGAGTCGGTCGCCGCATTCGCAGCGGCCCTGCGGCTGGCCGCCGGGCCATGCAAATGGGAGAACCTGGAAATCACCCTCAGGGACCGCATGCTGTGTGGCCTGAGGGACGAGGAAGTTCAGCGGAAGCTGATGAACCAGGAGCCACCCCTGACACTGCAGGAGGTCGTGAAGGCAGCACAGGCCGCGGAAGCCACGAGGGCCAGAGTGAAAGAGCTCCAGGGCAGGCTCCCACAGGCCGACCAAGCAGCAGGCTCGGTGCACGCGGCCCGGCAAGCGTCGAAATCCTCCGCGGAGAGCAGCGACGAGGAAGACGTCTGGAGGGTCCGGAATGCCGGCCGACGCTGTGACGGCTGCGGAGTGGCCCACGACCGCGCTAAGTGCCCATTTAGGAAGGCCGAGTGCCACAACTGTGGGCGCCGCGGGCACATCGCCAAAGTCTACAGATGACGGCGCGAGGACCGGAGGAGCTCGCCAGACCGTTCGACGAAACCGGACCGCTCGACGAGACCAAAGGATGGCGCCCAGCCCACGAGGAAGCAGGACGGTGTGGGCCGCATCTCCGACGACAGCGACGACGACGCCCCAGTTTTCAGCGTGTCCATGGGACACCCCCGTTACTTTGTTGAGGTACTGGTGCAAGGGGCCCCTGTTAGGATGGAGATTGACTCAGGCTCCTCATATTCCGCGTACGGCCCAAGCTCAAAGCGTTGAGGTCCACGCTTCGGGACGTGCAAGGGAACAGTATCCCGGTGTTGGGGGTTGGGAAATTCCAGGTCCAATATAAGCGGCACGCCGCGGAACTCCCCCTAGTCGTCGTTAAGGGGGGAAATTGCAGCCTCCTCGGGACTCAATGGTTTCAGCCCCTGGGCTTGTTCATTGGGGGGTGCACGCCGTTGGGACTGACCCAATACAGAAGGTGTGCGACGCGCACCCCGAAGTCTTCAAAAAGGGACTTGGGAAGTTCAAGGGACCCCCAGTAGCGTTCGACCTGGACCCGGAGGTCCGCCCAATAAGACTCAAGCCGCACAGAGTGCCTTTTGCACTAAAGGACAAAATAGAGGCGGAACTGGACAAATTAGTGGGCCAGGGGATTCTTGTTTCTGTTGATTCTGCGGAGTGGGAAACTCCAATTGTCACGGCGTTGAAGGCCAATGGGGAGGTTCGCATTTGCGCCGATTATAAGTGCACCATTAATAAGGCAATCCGCCCTAATGCGTATCCGGTGCCGGTGGTCAGCCATTTGCTAGCCAGGTTACATGGGGGGAAGTGTTTCGCTAAGCTCGACCTGGCGCAAGCCTATCAGCAACTCCTGGTAACCCCTGCTGCAGCTGCTGCACAGACCATAGTCACGCATAAGGGGGCGTTCCAGGTGATGCGCCTCCAATTCGGCGTGAGCTCGGCGCCTGGAATTTTCCAGTCTCTCGTGGAATGCCTCCTAAAAGGGCTGGACGGAGTTTTGCCATATTTTGATGACGTATTGATAACGGGGGGGGGGGGGAGTGAGGTTGAGTTGGCTGAAAGGCTAGACAAGGTCCTGGCGGCATTCGAACAGGCGGGGTTGAGGTTGCGAAAAGACAAATGCGTCTTCTTCGCGAAGGAGGTTGAGTTCTTAGGGTTCCGAGTAACACCCGAGGGGATCAAACCGTCCAAATCCAAGGTGGCCGCCATCAAGAAAGCCCCTCGCCCCACCTCCAAGCCCGAGTTGCAGTCGTTCCTAGGGCTCTTGAATTTCTACCACTCCTTCCTTCCACGGAAGGCTGCGGTGGCTGAACCGCTTCATAAGTTGCTCAAGAAAGATGCGGCATGGAAGTGGGGCGATGACCAGGAGAGGGCATTCACGGAACTGAAACAACTCCTGGCGTCTGACGCCATTCTGACCCATTTCGACCCCAAACGGCCGGTGGTACTGATCTGTGATGCATCCCCGGTGGGGGTGGGGGCAGTGTTATGCCACGTGTTGGAAAACGGGAGGGAGGCCCCAATAGCGTTTTACTCCAGGTCCCTGTCCCAAGCGGAGAGAAATTATGCCCAGACAGACAGGGAAGCGCTGGTGATAATTGCAGGGACCAAAAAATTTCACGATTTTCTGTATGGCCGCCCCTTCACCATCGTGACTGACCACAAGCCCCTACTAGGTATTTTTACTGCAGATAAGCCCACGCCACAGATCCTGTCCCCGAGGATGCTTAGGTGGGCCATTTTTCTCAACACCTACCAGCACGCGTTGGTGTACCGGCCCGGGAAAGAGATCAGCCATGCGGACGCCCTGTCAAGGTCCCCCCTTCCTCAGACGCACAGCCACGTGGGCGAGGAGGAGCGAGACCGCCAGATGCTCATGATAGAGGTCTTGGATTCGCCCCCCATAGTACCCGCCGACATCGCTAAAGCGACAGGCAAGGATAGGACGTTGGCGGCGGTTAGCTCCTGGGTACAGAAAGGGTGGCCAGCGTCTTCCCTAGCGGAGGAATTCGCCCCATTTTTCAGGAAAAAGCTGGAGCTGTCCCTAGAGAGGGGGTTCTCTTGTGGGGGCAGCGGGTGGTGATCCCTACATCCCTTCGGCCGCGGGTGCTTAAACTGCTGCACGTCAGCCACCCCGGAATTGTGCGCTCCAAAGCACTGGCCCGGAGCTACTTCTGGTGGCCCCAGTTAGACGCCGACATCGAGCACATGGTCAGCACTTGCGAGAGTTGCCAATGCTCCAGACCAGAGGAGGCCTGCCTTCCCCACAGGGAGTGGGACGCGGCTAAGGGGCCGTGGTCCCGGATACACATAGATTTCGCGGGCCCGTTCCGAGGAACCCTGTTTCTCCTTGTTGTCGACACTTTCTCCAAGTGGTTGGAGGTCATTCCAGTCACGAGCACCTCCTCGGCCACGACAATTAAGCATTTGCGGAGGGTTTTTTCTACGTTCGGCATACCCGACACCCTAATTAGCGATAACGCTAGTTGTTTCACGTCCGCTGAGTTCAGGGCATTCACAGAAATTAACGCCATCCGGCACATCACCTCCGCCCCCTTTCATCCGGCCACCAATGGCCAAGTGGAGCACCTCGTACGCACCACGAAGGACGCACTGCGGTGCATGGGCCCCGGGGATCTCAACCTGCAAGTGTGTCAGTTTCTGCTAGGGTACAGGGTGACCCCGTTGGCGTCAGGATACTCCCCCGCGGAGCTATTAATGCGCAGGAAACTGACCACCATCCTCACCAGGCTAGACCCCACGAGAGTAGAAGACAAGGGGAGGAACATCGGGCTAGAGGCCACAAAAAGTTTTAGCGTGGGCGCCCCCGTGCATTGCAGGAACTACGCCAGCGCGGGGCCAGCCTGGGTACCGGGGGTTGTCGTGGAGCAGACCGGTCCCGTATCGTACCGCGTGGAGACCAGCACGGGTCTACTTTGGCGGCGGCATGCGGACCAGCTCCGGAGCCGGGTCCCAGGAAGGCAGGGCGCAGAAAGCACAGGTAAGGATTCAACGTTAGGGTTCTCCCCCACCCGTTTAGCCCAAGGGGGAGGAGAGGGGGGTCATGGGTCCCCACCGAGGGGGGAGGAGAAGGAATTTGTCCTCGTAGATACCCCGCAGGATCACCTAGCAGAGTTTGATTTTGAGTTACAGAACTGGGGGGGGGGGTGTTTCGGAGTGGTCCCCCACCCATCCAAGCGAGAAAAGGGGTTTTACGTTAGCCCCTAGTGCCCCCGGTCTGCCCACAATGGAGTTTGTCCCTTCCCCTAAAGCTGCAAAACCGCAGCAAGCCACTAACGAGTCTCCCTCTCCCATTACAGGACAAGGGACCAGGGAACAAGGAAGCGGTAGCGCCCCCCGGGCGGGCCAGCCCACATCGCGGCCCAAACGCAATTGCAATAAGCCATCTTGGCTGAGAGACTTCATCTCATCCTAGGGGGGAGGGATGTTGTGTTCTCAAATACTGTGCCTTTATACAATGTACCTATTCATGTGTAACCAATATAACCTTTCTACATGTAACATGATAACCTTCAGCTGCATCACTGTAACTCTAATAGGACGCGAGCTAGTGACCACTAGATGGCAGTAGCGAGCATCCAGCTCAATGGCCCAGACTCACCTAAGAACAACAGCGCGGGAAGATTCCCGCCACCACCTTCACCTGGACAAGAAGGGCGTGACCTGCAATGACGTCACGCGGACAGTAGCCAATAGACTGTCAAGGAGCCACATTCAAATGTATAGCCACTGTATATATTGAGCTGTTCGCCCGCCATTACCACATGTTCCCTCTGACCAGCATGTAATAAAGTTGTGTTAAGCCAGCTCTTCGGCTGTCCTGGTGTCTTGGTTCCCATACACTAAAGCATCTTAACCACTAAGCCACTGCTGCCTTCAGGAATTGTTAATCCTAAAAATAAAAGGGCGGACAAAAGAAGGGAAAGGTGGAGGCTGGGGAACTGGATGCCTGATTCCCATCTAGCTGTTACCTGTTGCAGGTGTATCATTCCCAGGCATATTATTCCCAGTTCAGAATGCTGACACCCACACATGGCAGCAAAGGGTGAAGAAGCAACAGTTACTTGGCCAGAGGTGAAGGATTTTGATGCTAAGCATGAGGGGGAACCCTTTTGGATTTACAGTGGGGGAGAGGAATATACCTGTCAAGTATCCCATATTGGCCAGGATTTCCTGTAATTCAGCGCCACTTTTTCTACTTTCCCGCCTGGAGCAGCCACCATCGCGTAATTTGATGGTGGGGGGAAGTAGTTACTGCGCATCCCCTTCTGCACAGAACCCTTTTACGCATGCGCAGAACCCTTCTACACATGTGCAGAAGGGGATGCACAGAAGCAGGTCCCGTATTGTCTGGAGCCACTCTTGACAGGTATGGAGAGGAGAGGGGTGGCTGAGAGAAGGCAGACTAGGGAGAAGCTGGGGCAGATAGAAGCAGCTATTATTTATTACTACTATTTATTTATTTGAATTTGTATGCCGCCCCTTCGCCCTGGGGTGACTCTGGGTGGCTCACATCAGACATAAAAGACATAAAAACATCCATAAAAACCATTTTAAAAGACCAACCCATTTAAACCCACCCACCCATCAGTAAAAGAGAGACAGTTTATTTTAGAAGAGCCAATGGGCGGAGGCCACCTCCCCGTCAGCTCCCCACACCTGCCCTGCCAGCCAGGTTTTGAGGTCTTTCCTGAAGGGCAGCAATTCCATCTGCAGCCATAGTTCTACCAGCAGGAGGTTCCACAGGGCTGGAGCAGATACGGAGAACGCCCTCCTCCTTGTGCTAGAGAGGCAAGCCCCACTAGCCGATGGCACATTTAGGGAACTCCTCCTGTCCACTTTGGTTGGACGGACAGACACTCTTTGGGAGACACGGTCTCTTAGGTATTCTGGCCCACTACCTTTGCTTTCATTTTTTTTCTTTATGTTTATTCTTCTTCTGACCTCTGACCAAGTAAAAAACACAGAGGTTCTCTTCATTACTGGAAACTCTATTTTCTCACTTTTTTCTTCTGACTAAAAATAGTAACTGTAAGTTAAAATATTTTTTCTATTTAATTTTTAAAAATTATTTTTATTATAACATTAAAATACAAAAAAAAATCAAAAAATCAAAATCAAAACAATCAGATAAAAATCTTAACATATTTACACATATATTTTACATATTTACATTTAACTACTACACTTTTTCTAATTTATTTGCTTCTACAGTTATCTTAACATACAACGTGCTAGATTAAGCAAGGAGCAGTGGTGAGACTTGGCTAATCTCTCCACACTTTCTTCGGGTTGCTCTTTTTGTTTTGTTTTTCCCTACCTCATAATCTATTAACTAAGGGAAACAACCTAAATTCCCTAATAACTTTTAATCTGTCCTGCAGCGAAAGAACTACAATTTGAATCATTTAAAACAATACTAGATTTTTTAAAAATATAAAAATAAAGTGGAGAGACAGGGCAGGGAAGCCTAGAAAGGAGAGGCAGATCTTCATATCAGGAATCACCAATCTCAGGATAGCCAGCTACCGTGACAGCAGGAAGGTGACTGGGCATTGGAGTTATAGAGCAGTGCATTAGCAAAACAAAGTTATATTTTAAAAACAGGAGGGAAAGCAATCATCAATCAGACATGTGCTGGGCCACCGGGACAGTGGGATCCATCCTGCTGTGCCCTTGCCTCTGGCACCCTGGGGTTCCAATAATAATTTTATTATTAATTTATTTGTCCGGCACATGGCACTTTAAGTCATTGTGCCAAGCTCCCTCCTTCAGCTTGGAGCAATGGTTTATTCTAAAGTGTGCCAGGCAGAGCAAGCGAGGGGCCGTGACCAAGTGAGAGGGGAGAAGGCTGCTCCTACCTGGGCATCTTCTTTTTCATTCGGCAGGAGTGAGAGGGCAGGAAAGCAATGAAAGCGAGAGGGATAGTGTGTGGGCCCGAGGGAGAGGTGTGTGGCTGCCACCCCATGCAAGCCTCCGAGGCTCAGCAACCCCTCACCCAGCCCAGTGGCTGGCACAGCAGGCTGAGGCGAAGGGCCGCAGGGAGGCTGCCAGGTGGGAATGAGGCCACCTCCTGGGCAGGGAACTCTCATCCCTCAGCCAGGGTGGGGGGAGATGGAGGAGCTGTGAGGGGCTCTTCCAGGTGCTGCCAAAGAGAGCCAGAGAAACTGGGTGGATGTGCTGCCCTTCTTTCCTCCCCTCTCTTTTCCCCTCTCCCTTCGCACTTGCTTTGGCTTCCCAATGAGTCTGCCTCTGCTGCCTCCCTCTCCTCCCGCATGTCCCTGGAGCCCGCGAGCGAGCAACGGGGCAAAGCATCTGTGCCTTAATGGGGCCAAGCGTGCCCAGGGCTTACGTGGTGTCTTTCTGATGACGCGCAACCCCATCCAAGCTCCACCAGAGACTTGGGCAATGCGGCTCCTATGCACCTTGCTTCCTCCCCACCCCCATCACTCCCAGTCCAGCACCCTCCTATGGTGCCAGCACACCCCAGAAGGCTGAAAAAGGAAAAAAGAGCTATACAGATGGCTTTTCTTCACTGTCTGAAGAAGTCCACAGTACCCTGCGCCTCAGAAGGATCCTGTCTTTCAGGCCGCGGAACTTGTCCTTGGACGGAAGTGACCCACCCAACTGAGTTGAGGGTGCAGGGACTTGGTGGTGGCCTGTGGGAAGCCGCTGGCTGTCAGCCATAGAATGTATGGTTTGTCTTCCACTTTCTTGCCTCACCGTGGTTTGCTGTTCCTGGCGACAAAGCAGTTTTGAAAGGGGCCCATTAAAGAAGCCACCACTGCACCGAGAGGTTCTAGAAATGGTTGGTGCTTGCTCACTAGTGGGCCCATTTGCATCATCCCGCACCATGTTCCTCGCCATGGCTGTAGAACATTGACTTGTGAATCTCACTCGGCGCATGGATTCCTTTTCTCTCCTCTGTGAGCCCTGCACTCTTATTGAGGGTGTCTTTTGGGAGCCAGCAGGGCTACCCTGCTCATTGCTGGACATTCCTCTATGGCTGCCGAATGTCCTCTCAACTGGCTTGTCAGGGCAGTGAGTTTCCTGTCTTCTCAACCCTTCCACTCTTGCCTCCATGCCCGAGACCTTGCTCCCGAATCTTCCAGAGGGACATTTGTGATCTGGTCTCACAACTTCATGGTTTTCTCTGTTCTTGCCTTTGGAGGTCTTCTGGATGGAGGCTGGGCTAGTGGGAATGCTGTGTCTGACAGCGGGAGACTGTATTTTTTGAAAAGGAGCTCCAGTTGTTTGGTGGCCCTTCCTATCGGTCCCTTGTCTCTCTGGGACACCTCCTCCCATGGCAGGCTCTTTAGCCCCAAGGAAAACCATCCTGAATGGTTTCATCTCTTGACCCTCCCCATTTTCCTCAAGAGTGGGGGCTCCTTCTTGGCTCTTCTCCCACCTGGCCACTCTTCCTCTCCCCTGGCTTTGCAGCCAGAGCTGATAACCATGATCCATTAACAATTTCCTCTCCAAAATTGAGCCAATCAGGGCCACCATGTTGTTCGGGTCTTGTTCAGTCTCAGAGACAGGGGCTCCCTGGGATTCAGAGCCTCCCTCAGTCTTTAGGCAACGTCCCGTGGTTGGCCTGGCCCGCATATTTCGGTCAGCACCCTCATCTTCCTTGGCTGAGCTCACTATGATGTGAGGTGGCATGTGATCACTATCCCAGTCCCCAATTCTCTCCCACTCACATTCTGTGGTGAACTGGGACTGCTCCTCCACAGAGAGGCAGCATTCCTTGTGGAGGTTGGCCAGCTCGGGCTGAGAGGCATACATGGGGTCTAAAACATGGATGCCATTCCTGCCAACCGAGTCATTCTTTGCAGTCTCACTTTCAACTTCTGACTCGAACCAGTCTGATGGAGGAGCGGGCAGGTCATCCAGAGAGGTGGCCACTGGTTTAGGCTGTTGGCTTGAATTTTGTGAAGCTTCGGAACTCCCACTTGAAGATTCTGGAGTTATGCCAATGATCTCATGGTCATGCTTCTCTAGAGATGCTCTGTTCATACTGACGTTGGCTGAAACACGTTCCCAGATCAGGGATGCCTCAGACAGGGATGCACCAACCCAGTCTATTGGTTCTCCTGCATGCCTTGCCATAGATCTCTGCCATCTTCCATCATCCAAATGGTCTCTGTGCTCCTGGGTTTGCAAGGGTATTCCTTCAACTTCCTTTTGGAGTTGGGCCCTTCTGTGGTGAAACAGCCTGCTTTGTTCCTCCCAGCAACTCCTGCATTGTTTGGTTGGTCTAGGCACTGTTTCCTCATAGTCAGAGTATGAGTAGATGGCACAAGGAGGAAGCATGGAGGATCCCAACACAGCTCCCTTTGGAAGCCTGGGGAAAGTTTCCTGGGTCACTTCTGATCTGGGTAGGATAGTATCAGTTGCGTTTTCTGTAGAGGACAAGTGGGAATCCTCATGGTTCTCATCATCATCTGGAGATATAGAAGAAGAGGTCCCAGCATCCTTTGCCATGGTACAGGCCTCCTCTTGCCATAGCCACCTCTCATCCACCTCTCTTCCAGGTTGGAACACTAAGCCTCGCTGATAACCTGCAGCATGACACAGGCAGGGAGATGAGATCACATGTGAGTGGGCTGCAGAAGAAGGTTCCCTCAGCACCACTGAATGTGGGCTGTAAGGTCGCTGAGGATATCTAGGGACCTTTGGCATCATGCTGCATTCCAGTCGTTGGGAAACCTTCACTTTGTCCCAAAGCAACGTTTCAACAAAGGAGCTCACAGTTGGACATGGGCCCCTCTCTGCAGAGTGACACTCCATGGTCTCAGTAATTGGCTTCCATCTTGGGCTGGTATTCTCCCTGGGGAGCAGTAGAAGAGGTTGTTGCCTGCTCTTCTCCTCTAAAGACTCAGGAAGGAGTTCTGAGCCCTCTGTCAGCATCATCTTCTGCAAACCAACATGCACAGCAGATCGCAGCCCTGGCTTGTCTAGCAGTGCTCTCCCTTGAGGAGGGAGGGTTCCTGCTATGTTCCTTTTGGGTTTAATTTTCCACCTGCCTTCTCCTTCTGGTATTTCTGTGGAGGGAAGGGGCTCAGGAGAAGCAGAGAAAGCTTGCTTTTCAGATGAAACTAAAGAACTGATTCTTCCACCATGGCCCACCCAAAGTTTCAGTTCAGTCCGGCAGGCTGCTCGCTTCTTCTGTAGTCCAGAGTGAGGGTCCAGTTTCACCTTTGTTGGGCCCTGGAATTCCATTGTTTGGACCGGCTTGCAACCACCATGGCCTCTGGACTGGGAAGGAAGCAGCTGTGACCCAGGAGGAATTGGGGAGCCTTTTGGAGGCCTCCCTTTGCTGCAGGTCTGAGCCATACTTCTCACATTGCCTGCCCCTGGATGCTGGGGCTTCTGCAGGAGACTCAGGTCAAGAATTGACCCCTGCTCTTCAGTACATGGAATCTCAGTTGTCACCATGCTGGTTCTCTCTGTCTCCTGGAGGCTCCCCCTAACAGCCCGCACCTTTCCTTCTCCTCGTGGACTTGCTGCTGCTGGGACCTCATCATGGACCACTGGTTCCCGTTGCACCACAAGGTTATTGCTCTTGATGGTCCCCTTTCCCCCAGATGTTGTAAAGCCAGAAAGTACATGGCTGGTCCTTGCATCCTCTGTGCCATCCTGGGGCTTCCTTTCCTTTGAAGCCTTTAGGCAGTCACTGGCAACACCAGCTGCTTCTTTGGTCAGTGAGCTTCCAGGAACACTCTCTTCTTCTGTGGCTTCTGCATCATTCTGTGACTTAGCACTATTCTTTTTCTCTGCAGACTGTGGACTCTGCAACTCCAAAGAGCTCTCCTCCCCCATTGACTGCAAATTCCGCAATATTCGGCTGCCTTCTTCCTCTGTGGGCTGGGAGGTCTCTGGCCTGGCTGAGCTCTCCTCCTCCTCCTCCTCCTCTGTGGCCTGTGAAGTCTGTGTCCTAGAAGTGCTTTCTTTCTCTATGGTTTCCAGGCTTTCAACAACACTCCCTTCATCTGTAGTCTCCCAAGCAGTCTGCTCCTCTTTGTCCCCCTTCTCATTGAGAGCTTGTGGGCTCTCACTTTGTAGACTGTCATCTTGCACAGAGAGTAGACTCTTGCTGTCATGGCTCACTTTAGATGTGGGTCCACTGGCAGTACCAGTGGATGCTGCCCCTAGGGTGGTCTTTGTCACAGAGCTGGCATCTTCTGTGATTGGCAGTGTCTCAGAAGCTGTCTCCACTCCCAGCGATGCTACTGAGCTCCCAAGAGCCACAGTCTCATATGCTGCATCCTTTGGGCTTCCAGCAGCAAAGGCCTTCTCCTCTGTGGCCTGTTGTGTCTCATAAGTCATGTTTTCTGAGGCCTGTAGCCCAACCAAGTGTGCTGCTTCCTCTTCTTCCTCTTCTTCAATTGCAGTTGCTGCTATGGCTGGTGAAGTTTTACCAGCTATGACTTGCCCTTCCATCTGTGAACTCTCTGTGCTAAGACTCACTCGCCTACCGGTTTGTGGCTTTTTATGAATGATGATTCCAGACCCTCTGGTTTGTGAGCTCTGTGAGCCGGAGGCTCTCACTTTCCCTGTGGCCTGCTGGCTTTTGCCAGAAAAGTAAATCTCCTCTTCTAGGAGATTTTCATGGCCTTCCTTTGGTACCTTCAGGGCCTCACCAACAGTAGGGGAGAATGCACGCAGCGAGTCCCAGGTTTTCTTGGCAAGGTTCCACTGTCGGTGAATAATCATACACTTTAAGTTGTGCTCCAAGGCCTTCTGAGAAGGGGCAGGAAGGAAATAGGGCTCTTTGGTACAGATTCTAACTTCCTGTCCTCTCCCCTGTGTAGGACAGGTTGGCACCAGTAGAGATGGTGCAAAGGCTTGAATAGATCTTTGCACAGTGCCTGGAAGACCCCACTCATGCTGAAGTCTCTTCTTCTTGATATGAAATTCCAAGGATTCTCTTTGTCTACTTTTGAGATAAGGAATCTCCACCTCCTGCATACAGGCATTCTGCTGGCTGGCCAAGATCTTTGGCAGGGGCCCCAAGGAGCTCCTGGACAAACCTCGTGCAGAAGTCCATTGTTTATTCCTCAGAGAATCCCCTGGGAGAAAGGCCTTCAAGGAACTGAGGACCTGCTTAGGTAATCCCCATCGTCGCTGAACTGTTCTCTTCTGAATGTGAAATTCTAAGTGGTTAACAATCTCCTGAGGAAGGAACAAGGCATCTTGTTGAAGGATGTGGATATGGACCTTGTTCTTATTAGGTAGGGACAGGTGGGGAGTCTCATGCAAGAAAGCCTTCAATGATTTCTGGACAAGGACTGGGAAGCCCCAGGCATGATGGATCTTCTTCTTTGTGATATGAGCTTCTAAAGCTTCCCTTTCCCGCTCCTGGAGGAACGGGGTTTGTGCCTCTAAGAACTCAATTTTAGTCCATCTCAATCCTACAGGCTCAGAGAATGCTTTGCATTCTGTCATCCCACCTACATTCTCCATATCATGTGTCCCCGAACCACCGAGGGATGCCAGGTGGGCAAAATGAAAAGCCATGTCAAACTGACCATCTTTCTCTCTTCTCAAAAAAGGGAAGGAGGCAGAGTGGCTCTGGTGCTGCTGAAAGTTAGGTGTGATTATTTGGGGGGGGCGCTCTTTGGAAGAGAGAGGAATTTGTGTCCAAGATTGGTTGACAACATCTGGAATTGCTTCCAGATGCACCTCTGCGAACTTCTTGGCCGCATGGAACTGTAGCTTGGATGCAGTCTTGGTTCCCAGCATGGAGAAAAGATTCTTGCCAGTCCCTCGTTCAGGTAAAGATTCAGAAGTTGTTGAATGGCCAGCAGAGACAGGGAGGCCTTTCTCATTTCTAGCACTGGAGGAGAATGTCCCAAAAGGAGGGCGAAGGAGCAATCTTGTAGCTTCCAAAACTCTCCCAGGCAGCCTCCACTGTCGCTGCACTTGCATCTTCTGAAGGTGGAACTCCAGTTGCCTGCAAATATTTTGGGGAAGAAAGGATGGCTCCTGGTGTAGAATATGGACATGGGTTTCTGTCTTTTTGAAGCAAGGCCCAGGGGGAGCACCCTGTATGAAGCCATTCAGGGATTTTAGAACAAGACCAGGGAAGCCCCAAACATGCTCAAGCCTTTTCTTTCTGATATGCCGTTCTAAGCTTTCCTTGACCTGGTCTTGGAGGAATGGAGTCTCCTTCCCCAAGAACTCCACATGAACATCTCTGGAGCTCAGATGCTTGAGAAGTGGTTTACTCATCAGTGCACTCGTGGCCTCTGCATATCTTTTGCTCAGCCCCCAGAGAGATGTGAAGTGATTGCGCAGGACAGACAACTCAATCTGACTGAGATCCTCCATCCGGACAAATGGCAAGAAGCTGCTGCGTGGGCGTGGGGGGACACGGGGACTGAGACAGGGTGGCTTGGTGAGGGGTTGCCTCAAAGATACACTTAGCCAAGATTGCCTTACAAGAGCTGGAAAAGCACCTGTCTGAACCTCTATACATTTCTTAAGGAGCAGAAGCTGTATCTTCTTAGACCTCTGTGTGATCAGGAGGTGAGCCTCAGAAGGAAAGGAAGACATTGTCCCTCTTCCCTCTAGCTCCACTAAAGGCTCCTCACAGCTCCCTTCTGGTGACAGAGGGTGAGCTTTTGTCCTTTGCTCTCCTGTGACTCCTGTGTCAGGCAGCCAGCCCAATTGTCTCAAGGAATGGAAGACCCTCCTGGGCAGACGCCATTGCTGATGATGTCTCATGTGTTGTATATGTTGTTCTAGCAACATACAGATATCAGCTGGGATGAATGAGAGTTCCTGTGGCATTGGCTGGATGTCTTGCCTTACCTTCTGGGGAGAGTGCAGTGAAGGAGCCCCAGGCATGAAGCTCACAAGTGATCTCTTGACCAGACCTGGCAAGCCCCATTGATGGTGGATCCTCTTTTTCTTAAGATGCAGCTCTAAGCTCTCTCTGTCCATGCTGGACAGGAATGGTGTCTGTGCTTCTGAGAAGTCAATGTCTGCTTTTCTCTCCCAGGAGATGGCTTTGACAATCATCCCATGACCTGCCACCTCCCTGAAGCATTGCTTCCACTGGGATTGCAGCAGGCTGCACCGCAGGTCTGATTCGGTCTTGTCTCTGTCCTCCATTTGTATGGAAGATGGCAAAAAGTGCTGAGGTTGCTGCCAGCCACATACAGAGGCAGGAGACATTGCCCTCAGAGATGCTACCACCCTCCTTGGCAACTCCCACTGGTGCTTCAGTTTCATTTTCTGAATATGGAGCTCTAGGGAATTGCAGGTATCTTGAGAGAGGAATGATAACCCTCGATGTAGGATGTGTATGTGAACCCCAGTGTCTTTCCAATGGGGACTCAAAGAAGGTCTTTCTGGTACAAAGCTTCTGAGTGACCTCTGGACCAGGGTTGGTAAGCCCCACTTGTGTTCCACCCTCTTCCTCCTGACGTGAAGCTCCATATCTTCTTTCTCTTGCTTTGGCAGGAAAGGCAGCTCCACTTCTGAAAAAGGCAATGCATTTGCCAGTCTGGGCCTGTGAGGCAGCAAGTAGGATGCTCTGGGCACCATTCTACTCAGAGCCTGTGTGTAGAGAGTGCCCAGCTCCCAGAGGGATTTCAGATGGTTGCACTGTACAGACAGCTCAATGCGATCCAAATCCTCTGGGTGTCCAAAGGGTACGAAGCGACCACGCGGCTGCAAGGGCCTGTGATCTGGTGGGATCAGCTTAGGCAGAGCTTGCTTCAAGCAGAGTGAGGCACACTGCCAGGAGAATCTGACCAAAGGAGGGTTGGCTCCCAGGCACATCTCCATATGTTTCTTTTTTAGGTGGAGCATCATCTTCTTCAGGATTTCAGGCTGAAGCTGAAGTTGACATGGGGAAGAAGTCACTATTGCCCTGGGTTTGCTTGGCTCATGTTTTGGGACTTCAACATTCACCATTTCTGGACAGAGCACCCTGAGAGACTCAATGACCCTCTTGGGCAACCTCCATTGCTGGTGAATAGCTCTCTTCACCACATTTCTGTCCAGCTCTTGTATAGTGGCATGGCTCAGGAAGGAAAGTTGAGCAGGGAGAACAGTCACTTCCATATTTCCAAGCATTTTCACATCGGGAACGGTTGGCAAAAAAGAACTCAGAGATTTCTGGACAAGAACGGGTGCTCCCCATTTGTGCTGCAACCTCTTCCTTCTCACATGCCACTCAAGCTCAGCTCGCATTCCTGGGTTTAAAAAGGGGGTCTCCGTGGGGGTGAAGTCAAATGTTATGTCCTTGTCAAGTCTGGTGAAATCGCATGGCCGAAACTTGACATCCTTGAAAAGATAGGGGAGGGACTTCCTGTAAAGCATGGGCAGCCCCAACCTGGCACTCATTTCTTTGTGGATGATGTTGAATTCAATACGAGACAAGGCTGCCTCTTCCATAAAGGGAAGCTCCTGGGATCGTAGTTGCTGGATCTTCAGCCCAAGGGGGATTACTTTAGGAAAGACATGTCGTTTCCTCATCTGTGGACCAGATGCTGAAGACAGATAAAACATAGGATCAACCCGCTCCATTTGGATCTCGATGGCTTTTTTGGCTACAAGTTTTCTTAAAGCCGAATATTTATTCTGATCTAAGTGAATCTTCCCAAAGAGGTTTGGTACATCCTCAGAAGGTGGCTTCCTGGGAACTTCCCTCTCTGGATGAGACACTGAAATCTCATTGCTGTCTTTCGACTTTCTGATCAACGAGAGGGAGCATGGCATGACTTTGTGGAGGGACTCCATCACTCGTTTGGGAATACCCCACCTCTGCTCTATTATCTTTCTTTTAATGTGGTTTTCCAGATGTCTCTTGGCCTCAGAGCTGATGAAAGGCAGATTGCTGTTGGGAAGCACTTTCACCTCCACTTGAAAGCTGAGTGTAGAGACTGAGCGGGCTGCTGGTGGTGGTGGTGCACTTGGGAGGAACATTTGCATAGATTGTTGCAGAAGTCTGGGCTGACCCCACAGGTGCTGAACTTTCTTCCTGATCATATGCATTTCCAAGTGCTGCCGTACATGATGGGGCAGAAATGGTATCTTGGACTCTACAAACTCAATGGTGGAATGCACACAAGGAGTAGTTTCTGTCTTAGTCAAAGGTTGAGTATACGAAGTCGGAAGGCCCCATAAGAAGTCAATGTATTTGCACTTTGTGTTCACTTCCACACTGTCGGCCTTTCTCTGGAGACCCTGGCTTGGTCCATTGTTCTTCTGAGGATGGCTCCTGTAGGATGGGATTGGTTTTGGAAGGAGCAATTTTTTCTCCTCTGGAGCTGTTATTTTCTGGGAATCCCTCACTCGTTTAGAAAATGCCTCCTTTCCAACTTTCACTGACTTCTTCCCAATGCGAATCTGGAGTTTAGCTTGGAAACTAGGGGGAGATTTGTGGGCCATGTTCCTGGGGGCAGTGGAGACCCAATGGTATGCATGTGGATGATGCTTACCTGTCCTCTGACCCTTTGGTCTTGCTAGGTCTTCTTTCTTTAATTTAGGTGGTTCCCTCCATGCAGGAGGCTGGGAATCCGGTTTCATGTGTCCAAGAGCCTTTTGGATTTTTGTTGGCAATCTCCAGTGCTTGAGATGAACCATCTTTCTCACGTGGCGCTCCAGTCGCTTCCTGACCTTCTCACTTAAAAAGAGGAGACCCTGGGGCTGTGTCACCAGAATGCTTTCCACCTTGGGGAGTGAATGAAAGGTAGGATTTGGTGCAAGGGGCTGGAAGGCCCCAAGGGATTTTAGGACAAACAAGGGTAGACCAAAGCTATGCTGAACCCTCTTCACAACCACGTGCTGTTCTAAGGTTTCTCTCATGGCGTCCATCACAAAAGGAGTTTCCCTGGCAATAAAATTGATCACCTGTGATGAGAGATTGCCAGAGGAGGTCACAGATGAGGTTCCTCTGTGTGAAGAGAGGAAATGCTTCCCTTGTTTTGGCACAACGGAGGTGTCCTGCTGATCTTCATCTTGACTTTCTGAAGAACCATCACTCTCCTTCATAGAGGAAATGTTCCCCCGGTCTTTCTGGGAAAGGGTGGTCTTGAGGTGTCTGGATGGTCTCTGGTCATTCCAGCTGCCACGTGGAGAACTAGTTAGGCAGAGAGAGTGGCTGGATTCTGCCCCATTAGTGACAGCTAGCAAAGATGTTCTGGAGGAGGAGAGTAAGAAATGTTCTCCCTCCTCTTGCTTTCTATTGCCTTCAAATCTGTCATTATTCTCTTTATGGCCAGCCTGGCTTTGGGCCCAAAAAGATCTGTTCCCTGCCTTAAAGACAAGAGCTGTCTGTGGGGAGGCATCTTCTCCTGTTCTTCCCCTGTGCTGCCAGAGGATGCCGGAGGCTACAGGCTCACTGGTGCTCACTGGTGGGAAAGGAGCGGCGTGCCTCAAGGTAGAAAAGGCAGGCAGGCGGGAGCGGTCTACGTAAGGGACAGTAGGAAGTGGTGGCTGAGGCAAAGGAGGAAAGGAGAGTTTTTTCCGTTGTACACGCAAGGCTTCCGCAGCCTCCATAGCTGTGCGTTCACACAGGGCACAGGCCATGTTGTCACACAGGAGTCTGCGAATAGAGGTGGAGCTGCCACTCCCACCTTGCGGTGAGTGAAACTGGAGATCTGTCTTTTCATCACTGGTGTCTGTGGGAGAAAAGGATAGAGTGCTTCAGGGGGGAGAGAAGGAAGGGCTTCTTCACACAGCACATGTCTAGGGTAAGATAGCCATTATAATCAGAGAATTACAGAATGATAGACTGGCATAGTTGAAGGTAGAACCCAAGGTTCATCTAGTTTCTTGATGGTGAACATCAGCAATCCAGGTGTTCTTGGACTTCAATTACCAGAAGCCTAAAGTCAGCACTCCTGCTGATCAGGGCTTCTGGGAATTGAAGTCCAAGCACACATGGAGTGCCAAGGTTCTCCATCACTGATCTAGTCTAACTTCCTGCCAATACAGGAAATCCAAAGTGAAACATTGCTTACAGGGCACCATCTAATGTAGGGATGGCCAACCTTGGAGCTGCCATCTTACTTATCTAAAATTTTCACTTACAATTAGTACCCACCAACCCCAGACACTGTATCTCTCTGTGAATATGGGATGCATCACTGACTGTTTGTACAGGATGGCAATGGTTGAGTCAAAACAGAACTACAGAATATTTTTTGTCCTCAATCCCCATCATGGCTTTTTTCTATTTTATTTTATAATGACTACAGATGGCCTTTATTTTTAGAGCCAAGCATGCAGCACTCCAACTTGGGCTAGGGAGTGATTGAACACACTGGGGCAAACCTGGTTATTAATACATGGATTCTGAGAGATCATTGTTCAATTGCTCCAGCACATATTTTTTCTTGAGCATAGCTGTGGAAGTGGGCAGAAGCAAGCAAGCAGGCAAGCTGGTAGGAGCTTCGCTTGAAAACTGAAGGTCCATCCCAAAACTGACCAGGTCATACTCCTTTGTTTTCCA
Organism: Bradypodion ventrale; assembly: GCA_035047345.1. NCBI lineage: Eukaryota > Metazoa > Chordata > Lepidosauria > Squamata > Chamaeleonidae > Bradypodion > Bradypodion ventrale. The sequence goes on along the minus strand of JAWDJE010000002.1, from coordinate 323,868,905 downwards.
CATTTTAATTTTAAAAAAATCCTATCTGAATAAGTAAAATTGCCTACAAATACTTTCAGGAGAAAAAAAAATGAGAGAGGATATTTCAGATGACTTCCAAAGCAGAGTGGAGTGATTTGGTTCTGGTTTGCATACAAATCAGATAGAGGAATAGGGAAAGGGAAAGGTTGCCCTTGCTTGAAAGCTAGTCGTATCTGACTCTAGGGTTCAGTGCTCATCTCTGTTTATAGCCAAAGAGCCAGCACTATCTGTGTCTGCAGATGTTTCTGTAAACATGTGGCAGGCATGCCTAGACACTGGAGTGCACGGAATGTTGATTACCTTTCCTACTGAAGTGGTCCCTGTTTATCTACTGTCAATTTATTGCTTTTGAACTGCTAGGTTGGGAGGTGCTGGGATCGAGACTGGAGCTCACTCCATTGTGCAGTACTTGGGTCTCGAACTGCTAACCTTCCAACCTTCCAGTCATCAAGTTCAGCGTCTTAACCACTAAGCCACCACAGTCTCCTTATAGAAGAATGCATGGACAATAATAAACATTCTCATTTAGGTATCCTGGCCAATGGTATCTTGGCCCATGGTAGTGGGCCAGGAAACCTAAGAGACCGCGTCTCCCCAAGAACATCTGTCTGTCCAACCAGAGCGAACCGGAGGGGCTCTCTAATCGTTCCATCGGCTAGAGGGGCTCATCTCTCTAGCACAAGAAGGAGGGCCTTCTCTGTGTCCTTACCAGCCCCTTGGAATCTCCTGCCAATAGGGTGATGGTTCCAGGCGGAGCTGCTGCCCTTTAGGAAAAATCTTAGAACCAGGCTGGTGGGGCAGGTGTGGGGCCTTGATGGAAATGTAGCCCCCGTCTGCTGGCTTGTATGATATTCAAGTCACTCCCTCTTTTTTATGGATGGGTTGGGTGGGTTTTTCTTTTTTAATGGGGGATGGTTTTATTTGTTTTATATTTGTATGTTTTTTTTAATTTGTTAAGCCGCCTGGAGTCACTCTGGCGAGGGGGTGGCAATATAAGTGTGAATATTAAATTAAATTAAAAATTACCATTTTCCGGCGTATAAGATGACTTTTTAACCCCGAAAAATCTGTGCCAAAGTTGGGGGTCGTCTTATACGCCGGGTACTCTGGAGCCAGGGGCCGCCCAGTGGGGAAAGCCATTCGCCGCCGCTGCATTAGGCCTCCAGAGCAAGGGGCCGCCAGGATACCACCTCCCCCAGCCTTGCGGCGGAGGTGGTGAATGGCTTTCGCCGCCGGTCAGCTGCTGCTCCTCCTCCTCCTCCTTACCCCCAGCTGGGGGTGGTGGTGCGGAGGAGAAGGAGCATCAGCTTTGCGGCTGCGGCTGGCTCCCCCCTGCTGGTCAGCTGCTGCTCCGGCTGGGGTGGTGGTATCCACGAGCCATGCCTCCCCGCCCCCTTCACCAGCGGGGAAGGTAAAAGGAGCCCTGTCGGGCTCGGAGACGCTGCAAGCTGCGCCTCCCCGCCCCTTTCACCGGCGGGGAAGGTAAAAGGAGCCAGTGAAGGGGGCGGGGAGGTGCGGCTCGCGGTGTCTCCGAACCCGACAGGGCTCCTTTTACCTTCCCCACCGGTGAATGGGGCAGGGATGCCGCGAGCTCTACCTCCCCGCCCCCTTCACCGGCGTGGAAGGTAAAAGGAGCCCTGTCGGGCTCGGAGACACCGTGAGCCGCACTCCCTGCCCCTTTGACCGGTGGGGAAGGTAAAAGGAGCCCTGTCGGGCTCGGAGACACCGTGAGCCGCACTCCCTGCCCCTTTGACCGGTGGGGAAGGTAAAAGGAAGGTGCGGCTCGCGGTGGCTCCTTCAGGCTCGGAGCCTGACGGGGCTCCTTTTACCTTCCCCACCGGTGAAAGGGGCGGGGAGTGCGCCTCGTGGTGGCTCCGAGCCTGACGGGGCTCCTTTTACCTTCCCCGCCGGTGAAGGGAGAGGGGATCACGTGAGCACATGTAACCAGCATGTTGGGGACAAAACTTAGTGGTTAAGGCGCTGAACTTGGAGACTGGAAGGTTGGGTTTCAATACCCAAAGGCATGAAAGGAGCCTCATTCGGGCATCCCCTGAGTGGAGTTTCGCCAACAAAAATCTTTTCAACCCAGAGTAACCGAAGACGCCGCCATTGGAAGAGGGGTAGTCATACGGCGAGTATATTGCAAACTCTACCTTTTAACGAGAAAAGTTGGGGGTCATCTTATACGCCCAGTCGCCTTATACGCCGGAAAATACGGTAAGTACTGATAATGAGTTCAGCAGTTTTATATAACCGTTGGGAAGCTCTGATTCTTGCCTTAAGGGCTTACCTTCTCCTTCATCAACAGGTGCCTGGGGTTGGCAGCCATTTTCCTGACCATGTTCCTGCCCAAAACAGAAAAGACAAAGCAACTTACTTAAAATGAAGGGGTCAAGCCTAAAGCTTTTGAATACATTTCTATAAAGCCATCATTAGCTGTCCAGTTCAAGAGCAAGACCAAGTTCCATAAAGAGGAGATCTGTGGATTGTTGTTCACCTTTAGTTGATTGCAATTGGATGGATGGCTTAATAATTGGATACAGGTCACTTGGTCACACCCTTCCTCATTCAAGGGAAAGGTTAGATTTCCAGTTTTATACCTGTACATGTAATCTGGAAGTGATATGTAAGAGGTCCAGCCTATTGTTGTATTAGTGATTTATTCCCACTAACAGCTACTATCAGACCTTGGGTAGCCACACTATCCCTGGGCTTCTGGAAGTTATGGGGAATTTTTCTGAGCTGTTGAAAATGTTCTCTAATACTGAAAAAAACTTTTCTTGACTTGCTGGCACTCACCTCCAAAGAGCCAGTTTGAGACAGAAGTGAATGATTCACTGGTTGTCCCAGGAGGGGATGATCTGTATTCCCTGAATGGAATATGTACTCCCAGGTCCTGCCAACAATCTCTTTCCACACATGGAAGCTTGGAAGAGTCATTTTGGCGAGGAGGATAAACAGGGCCAAGGTGAGAGTCCCGTACAGGACCATACAGCAGTCTGGACAGGGATAGGAGAAAGTATAGGACACGGCCGCCATCATTCCAATGCAAATAGAATGCTCTCCAAGATGAAGGCAGGCTTCTTCAGGACAATGCCATTCACTTGACATTGGCCCAGAAAAGTGTTCTAAAGAACATCACAATGGAAAGAACAGTTCTTCATCTGCTTCTAGGACAAACAATCAAAAAGAACCCATGTTTGTTCTCTTCAACCTACTTGGATTGAAAGGCATCCTGTTCCCCACCCCCACCCCAGCCTATGGAATTATTTCATTTCAATCCATTCCATTAATTTATACCCCTTCCTTCTTCCAAAGAGGATCCAAGGAGACTTCCCATATTATACAATATTGAGAGCGAAAATGCAATGAATTGTTACTATATTAAAAAGCAATTACACCAGTATTATATTACAAATAGCTTAAACAATTGTAAAAAAAAATATTATAACGATGGTGAGGATGGTGGTAGTGGTGCCTACAGGCTATCTCACCTTCACTGAGTTCCATACAGTGAGCTTCTCAGAGGACTTTGTAGGGGTAGTTTTAACAGAAAACACTCCAGGGGAACCCAGACAGGTGACATTTTCTTTCTTTCTTTCTCCATTTGTTTGTTCATTCATTTGTTTATATCCCACCCATCTGGGATATTTTCTCACTCTGGGGAGCTTACAATACATTAAAAAAAATCTTTAGAATAAGACATTAAACATAAAGAATGAACAAACTGAATAAATTTATAAATAATAACTAAAAACAACAATGATGTCCACCCAATACAAAAACAAAGAACTAATAACACAAAAAACACCTATATCTTATATCTCATATGTTATATTTGTAAATTTTAACCTGTTGCTTATCTTATTATAAGAAAATAAGAACAGCCTTGTTGAAACAGGCCATATCCCATCCAGTCCAGCATTATGTCTCACACAGTGACTTACCATTTGATTCCTAAGCAAATGCCTTCACCTGCTTAGGATTCCCTGGAAATGGCATTGAGAGATATCCTGCCTATCTCTCCAACCCGGAGGTTGTCCTTAAGTATCCATAATTATAGCCATTGATACCCTTGCCCTCCATGAACTTGTCTAATCCTTTCTTAAAGCTGTCAAGACTAATAACTGTCACCACTTCTTCTGGCAGGGAGTTCCATAGACCAGTGATCCTCTGGGTATTGTATATCTTAATCTTGAATTTATAACTGTATTGTTATGTTTGTCTTAACTATGCTGATTCACCGCCATGAGTGGCCTACTGGCCAAGGGAACAGTACAGACAGTCTGCTCCTCCTTCGTCACGGTTAGGCAGAGCGGCAGCCAGGAGCCCGGGAAGCCAGACGGTGACCACCAGATGAGAGGAGGGCTGGCATCAGGGTTCGGGGTTGACAGCAAGGGTGGGCCAGGCTCACTCCCTCTGCCTGGTGGGTGGGTGGAGGGCTGAGCCAGCGGGTGAATGAGCAGTCCCTGCCCCAAAGAGCTGCATATTCCTGGCTCCTTGTACCGCCCCATAGCACTTACTGCATTCCCGAGGCAGTTCACAAGTTATAAGCATTTTGCTCCCAACATGCTGGGTCCTCATTTGACCATCCTGGGAAGGATGCTTACTCTCAGATATGCTTGCAGATTAACATGGCTACCACTTCAAACATTTATTTGTTGTGGTTGCATTTTTTGTTTGTTTTAAAACACCCGCCCAGTCATATGGCCAACTGGCCACACCCACCCAATCACATGGTTATGCCCATAGAGTAGGCCACGCCAACAGAATAGGTAGTAAAAAATTTGAATCCCACTACTGGACAGATCCATACAAGTACAATGGTCACTATATTTTTAAATGAGCACAAGTTGTCAAAGGAATGTCACAGAGATCAATAGACTGGTTCAGCCTGGAGTGATTGATGACAATCTGTACTTCTCCCTTGCCAAATAAAGCTTCCATCCCTCACCCTAGAATTATTTATTGTCTGCCCCATGACAGTGGCACAAGGAAACAAGAGCAAGGGGCTGGGATCCAATGGGTTTGAAGGAAAGGGTTTATTGTAAGCGTTGTTGCAGGACTGAAACACCAGTGCCTTTAATGCATCCTCACATTGCTTTTACAACCATTTAGTGTTTTTCCTCTCACACACACCCCTCCCTGCAAGTTTCATGTTTCAATGCGTCCCTACTGCCTTGGCAATCTTTCTTTCCTGTTTTCCTGCCAGCATCAGGACAATAAAACTGTCAGCATCATTACCAGCCCATCTTTCTTGGCTGGCAAATTGTCTAGCGAGAACTATAACCTCCTGGCTGCTGCTTTGTATAACGTGAGTGCCCTGTCTTCACCCAGCAACATTTAAATAATCTTTAAATACAAAGCATGCCCAGGCATCTGTTTGTGAACCAACAACAATAATCATATTCCCCAAAGACTGCTTTCAATGTCAATTTTCCTCCAACAATGACAGGATGGAGAGAGGGAGAGAGATCTGTAACAAACTGAATATGTATTGACAGTTTCAGTGAAATATTTTATGGCTGTATGACTGAAATATCCCCAGGCAAAAGAAATATGGCTGTTGTTCTCTGCCCAAGAAAAGGTGATTCTAAAGTTGAGTAACATGAAGGTGCACTAGAACTGTGATTTGGATATTATGTGCTTCCTATAGCTGTGATTTGAAAATAGGGAAGGTCAAGATGATTGCGGTTTTCTTTCTCTGTGTCTCTCTTGTCCACATGTTTCTGCTAGAGATGCTCCAATCTGTGGATTTTTTGGAGTACAACCTGAAGAATTCCACATGGGAACTCCTAGAGTTGTCATCCAAAAATACAAATTGGCACACACCCCTTTTTCAGATTACGGATATGAAAGATATATATGTCTAATTAGTATGAAATAATCATCAGTGCTCTGAAAATACTGTCCCTTGATCCTCCCCCTTTTCTGTCTGTCTGTCTGTCTGCCTTCCTTCCTTCCACAATTTTTTCACTTGAAAGTATCCAGGAACAGGTGTTCAGGATCTTGTAAGTATTCTGGCTCACCTGCCCACCCATCTGAAAAGCAAAATCATGTCCTAGGTGTGGGGACATCCATTACCAGATCCTGAGTGAGCATTGTTAGCATGATACTGCCTATTCAGAATGGGCATCACTGGATTACTCTTCAATGTTTTAGCCTGGGGGTGGGTGGGTGGGGAAGTTAAGTGTCAGGCTGTTGGATTTGGGGTTGTTATGAGAAGTGTTCCTAAATCACTGAGGTAATTTTGGGTCCTAATTGAGGGGCTACACAGAGAAAGATGTGCAATGCTGGGGGCACTTTTCAGTGGCTGAATGTTCATCGAGACTTGCCATTCAGGAGTGGGAAGCACATGGGGACTAACATCATAATCCCATTCCACATGATTGGGCTTGAAGAAGGATGACCTGGAAGGACTCCTTCAACATCTGGAGAGGTCTAATCATTGGGCAGAGGGTAACGAATTGGCCACTGCCAGCTTGTGGCCATGTGTGACTCAGCCTGATTCCACGCAGGGAAAACTGTGAAACAGCTTCTGCATTAGTGTTACGGCTACTTCACATCCTTCTTTTTTAGAAATTAAATGAATCTTTGGTTCTAGTTAACCCAGTGACAAATGTCTGGTCTTTGTATTGTGGGCAAAGTCAGAAGAAGCCTGCTAGTGAGACTTTCAAATTTGATGGCTTTAAATCAGCCACAAGCGACTGATGGCCCATTTGGCCATGAAGATTGTTAAGGTGATACAACATCAGTCACTTTTTCTGTTCTTCTCCTATTGTATAGGACTTTTATGAGGACAAAAGTGGTGAACCTTTCATACAAGCCTGAATTTCTCATAAGCACAGAGGTGTTCAAGTGGAACAAACGAACAAACAAACAAACAAACAATGTCACATGATGGCCAATTGTTTGTAAGAGGCATCTGTTTCTTCTGACTCTAGATTGGCTGATTTCTTCTAAAATGAGGAGAAACAAAAGGACCAGTGAATTAAGTCATGGAGCGCTAAAACAGGTAGCATGGGGCAACATACCATTTGATAATTGTATGCTGTGTTTTGTGTATTAAATCTCTGATACCTCATTTTCATGACAAAACTTTAATGGAATCCTCAAAATGTACAATATTTTTCTAGAGGAATGACAAATGGCATAACTCAGATGATGAGTGATAGGACTTTAAAGACTGGATTTCATACTGGCAATATAACCGAATGTGTTATATCAGTTTTCACCCAAATAAATTGTTCTTTCTGAAGCAAGCAAATGTGCAGAATGCTGGAGCTTTCATGCAGAACTCTGTAAACAATAATAAAACCAATCATTTGTTTGAACTTATTTGAATTTCTCTTCCACATCTTATGGCATTCAGGATGTAATCAGCCAAAATCAACTTTAATCAGAACCTAGACAGATAGGTTTTTAAATTTAAAATGTTGTGAGAAGTGGGTAACAGGCTAAAGTAAGGGATTACTAGGATTGGGCAAAGTATGGTGTGGCCTTGTGCCACAGGACCACTACGGCAGCCATGAAGGCCATCCCATGTTAACCTTAAACGATCTGGCAAAACTGGCTCTGGTGAAGTTGCAACAGGCTCAGCAAGCCGGCAATTGATAGATAGTATATTGCTACAGAAATCCAAATGAGATACAAACGGACTTATCAAATGGGAACAGACATATTGCAAGATGACGACGACGATGGCGGCAGCGGCAATGACTACGACTTTGACTAGTAGTGGTAATAGTGTTCTTGTAATATGTCTTTGTTCCCATTTGATCAGTCCATTTGTATCTTGTTTATATCTAGTAGTAGTAGTAGTAGTAGTAGTAGTAGTAGTAGTAGTAGTAGAAGAAGATGATGATGATGATGATGATGATGATGATGATGATTTGTATAACAGTCTGTTCTTGAAATAAAATGGGTGGTATTTGGTACATTCATATCTGCAAACCTCCAAACATCACATCACCCAGGCTATAGTTGCATTTAACAAGTCTCACTATAAAAAGGATATTTACTCTGGTTCTTTATTATTCTGACACAGGTTTTTTTTAAAAAAACTGTTAATTAAACTGTCAGTCTGTGACTACTTAGAAAAGCACACAGCAATTTAGCAAGAGACAGAGAGGGCTTCTAAGTACACATGTTATGCCAGACTAAAACCATACTACCGTGTTTCCCCGAATATAAGACACTGTCTTATATATTTTTAAACTTCAAAATTAGCACAAGGTCTTATTTTCAGGGAATGTCTTATTTTTCCATGAAGAAGAATACCAGTCTCGATCGCGCTTCCCCACTCACAACCAAGGGACGCTTCCCTTGGTTGTGAGTGGGGAAGCACGATTGAGACTGGCCTCAGCTGTGAGGCGGCCGGCGTGGCCCATCAGAAGGCCTGCCGTGTCGGAGTCTTGATCCCGCTCTCACCAGGGGAAACTTCCCTTGGTTGTGAGCGGGGAGGCAATCGAGACTCCGATGCAGCAGGCTTTCTTATGGGCCACGCTGGCCGCCTTACAGCCAGGAGGTAAGGAGGTCTTATTTTTGGATGGGGCCTTATATTTCAAAGGCAGGGAAAAAAGGGGGGGTGTCCTATTATGGGAGGAGGTCCTATATTCGGGGAAACAGGGGTAGAACAAAGGAACACTATAAATGTACCGTGTCTTCATTTCAGTGAGGGTTTCAGCAGGGACAACCATAGTACTTTTGCAGAAAAGCTAGAAAATGGAAGCTAGATGGTGAATTTGTCATTGGACTGCAGTGGCTCAAGTGATGAAGAGGCTGAACTCGAAGACTGAAAGGTCGAAGTTCGATTCCCGAGTACTGCACAGCAGAGTGAGCTCCCGTCTTTGTTCCAGCTCCTGCCAACCTAGCAGTTTGAAAGCAAGAAATTGCAAGTAGATAAATAGGCACCTCTTTGGTGGGAAGGTAAACAGTGTTCCATGCACTCCGATGTCAAGGCATGCCTGCCACATGTCCAAAGAAATGTCTGCAGACATGTCTGCAGAAATGTCTGCACAAAGCACTGGCTCTTTGGCTATAAACAGAGATGAGCACTGAATCCTAAAGTTGGATATGACTTGTTTTTTTTTTTAGCAAGGGCGACCTTTACCAAGACAATTCTGCCTCATTCTAATGAGAAGCAATAAGCAGAGTGCTACAATTCTGTCCTCAACGCAATGTAGTTCAACATCTTTACTTGTGGAAAAGAGTAGAGGGGACACTAATCAAAAATATGGGGATGATACCAAACTGAAGAAACAGCTAATATTACAGAAGCTAGAAACTGGAGTCTGGATTATTTTAAGAGATTTGGGATCCAGGCCAAAATATACCAAATGTGTTTCACCAGGAGAAAATGTAAAGATGTACATTTAAGCAGGATATCAGATAGTCCAGGAGTTCTCAACCTTTTTAAGACAGGGGCCGGGTCATGCTCCCTCAGACAGCTTCGGGAGTCGGACAGCCATTTTGCCCTTCCTGCACCACATGACACTTCCTGGTGTGATGGAGGAAGTGGGGGGCACATGAAATGGGGCTGTGGGCTGCATCTGGCCCATGGGCTGCAGGTTGAGAATCCCTGAGATAGACTGAAAGCAGTGTATGGGAACAAGATCTACCAGTGAATACCCAGTGTGATGTGGCAGCAAAAAAGATAATGCAATTCCAGGCTGCATCAGCAGAAATAGAGTATCCAGAGTAAATGAAGTGACAGTACCACTCTGTTCTACTTTGTCAGACTTAATCCCATGCACTGAATCCACTTCTAAGCACCACAGTCTCAGAAAGATGTTGACAAATTAGAACATTTTGATGGGAGGAGTAAAATGGTAAAAAGTCTAGAAACCAACTGATATGAGGAACAGCTAAGAAAGGTGTGTATATTTGCTTAGGAGAAGGAATCATCCAGAAGCTGTATGAAAGCCATCTTAAAATGTCTGAAATAGTTTAAAATTGAAAGATACCCAGGAGCAGCTTGTGATCTGTGATGATCGTAAAGGGCCATCCATAAATGAAATCATAGAATTTTGTAGTTGCCGCAAAAGTTGGGATATCTCTTTTCATCAGGTGGCACTGCGTGGCCTTGTCCCTAATGCCTACTATAAGCCTTTCCATTAGAGCAACGTCAAGATTTTCCCACTGGCAAGGAATGGCAGCATGTCGAAGTGCGGCAACGTACTCGGCAACAGATTCCCCAACCTTCTGGTAACGTCTGTAGAACGCCATGTGAGCAGGAATCACAGCAATCCTGGGCCTGAAGTGATCCCGGAGGACAGTCAAAATGTCTTTGAGCGAGGTGTCTTTTAGCAACCTCAGCAACACAAGATCATTAAGGAGCTTGAGGGTCGGCAACCCACAAAACGCGAGAAACGTAGACTTCTTAAGCACCAAGTCAATCCTCTGAGAAGTGCAATAATTCTCGAATTGGAACTCGTACATCATCCAGGAATCCAGTTTTGAGATGTTGAAAGGCCCCATCAACACGGGGGCGGCCACCGCCATCGTATCCCATCTTCGTCACCAATTGTTGAGTCCGAACCCAAAGAGCAAGTTACTCAGACATAGTCGGATCAACAGCAACAGGTTTTATTGCAATGAGCAAACAAGACTGGGGAAAAGGGGTGCAGGGACATTATTATATATACAGAACAAATGGTTACAGAACAGTTACATTTACCCAGGCTTCCGAAGAAGCGGGAAACACTGGCGAATCAGCTTTTAACAATAATCTTATGGATAGCGCCTTTTTTTGCAAGGTGTGCTATAGCATAACCAATACTGATACACAACACATGTGCTACCAATTATCCCACTACCATCTTTCCACCTAATAGAAACCCACACCCATTCCAGAAGGCAGCATAACCATTTTTGCTGCTTCAGAGTACATGCGGTTCTGCTACAGGCTAGACAAATCTATGATAGGGTTCAATCACTGACTGTTTATGCTTACAAACTAATGAGATCATTTAGGCAATGTAAATTAAGTAGCAATATGTAGCATTGCCAATAAAGAAATAAAGGAACTGGAAATCTTCCACCAGTTTATGACTCAATAGCTGAGCACAGAAGAATAGATGCCTTTGAAATGTGGGGTTGGAGGAGAGTCTTGAGAGTACCCTGGACAGCAAATAGAATGAATAGGTCAATCTTAGAAGAAATAAACTCTGACTGCTCCTTAGAAGGTCAAATAGTGAAGATGAAGCTAAAGTACTTTGGACATCAAATGAGAAGAGAGGATTCACTTGAGAAAGCCTTGATGCTGGGAAAGGTAGAGGCCATAAGAAGAAGGGAGCGGCAGAGAATGAGATAGTTAGATGGCATTGTTGATGCAATGGGCACAAAGCTGGGCGGGTTGAGGAGAATGGTGGAGAATAAGGGTGCCTGGAGTGCGGTGGTCCATGGGGTCGCAAAGGGTCAGAATCGACTGTGCGACTGAACAACAACCAAAAAAAATGTTTTGTTAAAATCAAGTTTCATTTGAAGGAAAAAATAGTTCAAAGTTCTGGATCAGGTACAAAAATAGAAAAGAAATGCTTTTACTTTTCCCCTTTCCTTGGTTAAAACAAGAAAGGTCTATCTACATTTTTCCTGGCCTAGCCAGCTCGCTCATTAGATTACATCTTTCTACTGTTTAATCAAAAGCAAGTATAAGCATGTTCCTTTCTTCTCCTGATAAGTACATGCGAAACATAATAATGGTGTTTCTTCTTCTACTGCTAAGATAACCAAAATCCATCTTTGTCCCACCCAATAGGACCACATCATACAATGCCCTTCATTCCTCATTCCGTTCTCACAGTTTCAGCTTGTTATGACTATTTTCAAGGGAAAGAAATCCGCACTTGGCTTTGAAGGCCACTTTCCCAGACTTTCTTCACCCTCCTCAGGAAGCAAAAAACACAATAACCACTTTATAAACTCACTAAGAGCAAAGGCTCCATTTTGATTCATTACACAGTATTACAACAGTACTTTGTAATGAACGCTGACCTCTGAATTGTCATAGTGCTACAACAGTAAAGATATAGGCTGGGATATAAGGGAAACCTAGGCTTTCGTTAACTCAGGAGTAAAATTGTTGTGAGAGCCTAGCTCTTCTCTCTCTCTCTTTTCTCCCTTTAACAAGGATGGTACCTGGACTTTAGACTGGCGATGATAAAACAATTTGCCCTTTATATATGAACATTCAGTAGGGCATTTGTTATTTTTTCTCAGGCATCACTATGTTCAGATGATTGCATCTAATCTCTAGACCATCCCTGCACCTATGCTGCTAAAGGTAAACCACTTGCTGATCTTAATCGCAGTTTTGATCTCGTAAGAAATGTTATCATCTAGCAACAGATGAATGAGGACGAAGGTTAACAGAAAACAGAAATATTTGGCTATTCAAAAAGTTACAATCCAGCTAAGGTGAGCACGATGACTTCTGATGTCTGATGGCACGTTTAATTGTATTAACCCTTCAGTAGACTTTATTTTCAAAAGAAAAATAACATGGAAGAACATCCCTGAAGAAAAGCTAGTGGATGTAGTGATAAGATGGGGGTGGGGGGAATGGGTCTCCTTCCCATTCAGACCACAACCAGGTGGTGGCAGAGTCATTTTAATTGCCTTGAGGTGGACCTTATCTTGATGCAACCAGCATGATAATTACTTTGGCCAAAGACATGAACACTGCCATGCCTCTGCATACTGTGTAAAGGCTTTCTTAGCTAAACTACTCGGTTAACGGAGTTAATGATTTACTGAAAACAAGATGAAATTAGAGTTGGATCAAGACAGGTTGCAGTTCTAAGATACGACAAATTCAAAAATCTTTATAGAATTAGCAGAAGGATGCATTATTCTAGCAGAATTAGTTAATAATTGTCTGCATCAAGATGATTCCAACTTAAGTTGACCCTTTCCAGAATTTTCTAGGTACAGAGTATTTAGAAGTGGTTTATTGTTCCATATTTTTTCTTCTTCTGGAGGTGCCCTAGAACTGTGCAGCTTGCCCAAGGCAGCACATGCGGATACTCTTCCTGGGTAATTCAGAGTTGGATCAAACACCCAATCTCTGCAGCCAGGTACCCAACTCACTGAATTATCCAGCAAGCATTAACAGAAACAAGGGAGCATTATCTAGAGACCTCACATGAGCTAAGATCCTAAAGAGTAGTTCACCTAGCTTGTTTTTGTGTACTCTGGTACTGGGTGACATTCTGAGCAAGCTGTTGGTAGCATGGGCAAACAGTTTACCTATACCAGTGGTGGCTAACCTTGGTACTCCAGCTGTTCTTGAACTTCAATTCCCAGAAGCCCTGATCAGCAGGAGTGCTGACTTAGGCTTCTGGGAATTGTGCATGTGCAAACATGTTGTAAACGTGGAAGTGGGCACATTTACAACAGCTGTAAATATGCACACTTCTGCTTCCGGGGTGGGGGTGGTCCAGCCCGCTCAGCTGTCTGGGGGCGTGGTCAGGCCCATGGCACAAAAAGGTTGGCTACCCCTGCTATAGAGAACCTCTATGGAGGTATATGATTAAAGAGTTACATGCATATTGGGAAGCCAGAGTCTGTCTCTTAAGGTTAACCTGAGCTGTGTAGATTAGGGTTTAACGGATCAATAATACAATTTAATATAAGATTGCCACATGGTATGTCTAGTGGTGCATTGGATCATAGAACATATCAGAAAAGCATGAAAGTATAGAACAGGAGTTCTCAACCTTTTAAAGCTGGGGGCCAGGTCACGCTCCCTCAGACAGCTTCGGGGGCCAGATAGTCAATTTGCCCATCCTCCACCACATGGCACTTCCTGTGTGGTGGAGGCATGGGGGGGCACATGCAATGGTGCCATGGGCCACATCTGGCCTGCGAGCTGCAGGTTGAGAGTCCCTGGTATAGAACCACCTGTTAGGTCTACTATTTCCTGCCCCAATACTAGCTGGGAGCTTTCTTTCCAACCAGGAAGCTAGGTAAAGCTGGGCCTAGGGAAGCATCAAAGTGTTTCATTTAAGGACTTTCTCCCATGTGAGCCATGTTTATCTGTCTGTAAGGTGTCTGTCTGAATGGAAAATTATGGGATTTGTAGTCCATGAAGTCTGAAAATCCCATTGCTAGTGATGGTCACATGATGATGAGTCACTGTAATGGCTACCCTCATAGAATTAGGGTTTTAAAAGTGCTTTCTCTTTATAATAATACAAAGAAATAGTATCTTCCATAGCGCTTCCAAATAATAGGAGGAACTTGGGCAAAGGAAAAAAAATGCATCCCATTAAATTCATGACATGCACAACTAATAAAGCTCAAGAGAATGAGTCCCTTGGCTATTTATTTGCATGAAAACAGCTTCCATGTACCATAGACTTTGACTAAATTGGTTTTTAATCTAGAAGACTAGATGAGAGTTTGACCCTGCATTGCTTTTGAATTGACCTGGGAGAATTTATTCACTGCAGAAGCTGTAATGTTGATGTTCCAGGTTGGCATTACTTGGTTTTTATTCATTAATTTGCAACCGTCTCATGTACAGGAGAAAAATCACCCTTAAAAGAAACCTCACCTTATGTAGATATGCTTTTGATGAGACACAATAATAAAAAATGAGGTTGTTTGAAATCTTTGCAAGGATGTATTCTTTGTAAATTTGGACGTTCAAGGAGGCAAAGACATCGATTCAGCACTCATTGCCCTCGCTTGACCTGCATAAAAGAGAAATCTACAACTGTAGCCTTTGTGAATACATTAAAGGCAGTGAGCGCGCTGGTGCATCAGCACTCTATTACACAGAATGATTGTTCTTCCCTTTTTAATAATAAATGTTCCGACAAGTCCTTGACACATAAAAACGGCTTTTAAGACACCGTCGCTGAGGTTTCTGTCGGATGGAAAGAGGAAATAAACATGATGCTAATCTTTCAAGTGTGTTCCCAGGCTAGAGTATCACCACTGCATGTTGCCAGGGTACATTGCAAAGTACACAATGACACTTAGTCATGCTGTCTGAGGAACATGAAGAATATTGGGCAGATCCCTTATTTAAACATGAGCTGGAAAGGCTGTCTGCTTGCCTATAACTGGAGGTCTTCTGAAGTAGCCATGGTACACATCATGCAGTTATCAGGTGGTAGCAAGCAGAATAGAATATCCACCAGAAGGACCTAAGTTTCAACTCAGGCAATCATGTCATGTCAAAAATAACTGGGCAAAGAGATTTTGCCTTCAAAATGGAAAATATCACTGCACACAGGGTCTCCCTAACTGAAGAAGAGGCTGTGTTTAGGGCCTTCTGGGAAATGAGCCAAGATCAGCACTATCAGGCTTTACTGTGGAACTTGGCTTCCTCAGTTGTTCCAAATTACAATGAAGAGCAGGTTGGTTCCAGGCTTTCTGAATTTCCCACAGACAATCAAAACTAAGGGTCTGATTGCTCAGGAAAATAGATTGGACTGTTCGTGTAGTGGTCTGATGCAATCTATTTCCAAATGATCACTTGAGAAATGGAGGGATGCGCTCCAGCCCATCTGTGCCTATCCAGGACCTTTTGGGTACAATTGTAAGACTTCTACTTTTTGGAAGGCCAGCCTAGAATGATTTCTTGGCAAATTGTATGATCTCTTTAAGCTCCCTTTAAAGTGACTCTTTCCATTTTTATCATGCACACCTGTTGCAGCTGTCCTGTCATGTTCTAAATCAGGGGTGCCCAAACTACGGCCCATGGGCCGGACACAGCTAGCAATGCCAATTCATCAGGCCTGTGGTGGCTTCACCATTCTTGGCAGTGGATGGGGGTTGCCCCTGTGCATGCACAAATGCATCTGCACCACTCCTGGAAGTGGATGGGGTGTGGCATGGGAGTGGCATGGATGCATTTGCACATTCACTGGGTGGGCATCTGGAACCACTTGTGGGAGTGATGTGGGCACATTTTCACATGTGCAAAGGTGCCCATTCCACCCCCAGAAATGGTTCCAAATGCACATGCGCAAACACACCTGCTTTCAGGGGCATGATAGGCCTGCTCAGTTGTTCCGGAAGCATGGTCAGCCCCCTGGCACAAAAGGTTTGGGCACCCCTGCTCTAAATTATTCCACATGACTTTTGGTTTTTAAAACAGCCTCTAAAATGATTTTAAACTGTTTCTAAAGAATGGTTTTAACATATATATTTTATTGTAGATCTCTCTGGCGGTCTATGATAGTCAAATAAAGCCAATCATATAGACCAGGGTTTCTCTACCTTCTGTCTCCAGATGTTCTTAGACTTCAATTTATTTATTGATTGATTGATTGATTTCTACCCCGCCCTCCTAGTGCAATGCACCACTCAGGGCGGCAACAACGGAAAAAATATATATGTACAATACAAGAAAGATAAAACCATTACCAATAAAAACATTGCATAAAGACCTCAGCTAAAAGCAAAATTAAAGCACATAAAATTCCCAGAAGCCCAAGTCAGCACACCTGTTCATTAGGGCATCTGAGAATTGAAGTCTAAGAACATCTGGGGACCCAATATGAGAAATACTGATATACACTATATACCAGTAATATGAGCCACAACACAAATTCTGTAGCATTGAGATATCCAGGTTACAGCCAATATATACAAGCAAATCAGACTACATATTTTAGGTGGAGTCTGTCTAATGGTGTCTAGCCCAGTTCTACTTGATAGTGATCTCAGGGCAAGAGATATATCTGAGATTTTCAAATGCAGATGCAAAGGACTAATAGCATGCACTTGCACAATTTTCCCATTTTAGATACGGATCTTCATTACTGAAGATTTACTGAGATGGGAGTTGAATTTGGGGCTTTCATGCATGCAGGACATATATTTCTTTTAGCATGGAGCAGCCACAGTTACCACAGTATAGGCACTGAAAGGGCAACTTGATGTTGTTGCTTAGTAAGAATGTAAGTAAGTAGCCATAATTGTCAATAAAAGAGTGAGAAAAGCAGTAATGGGATACAATCTCAAAAATGACAGAATGATGTCAGTCAGAATTCAAGGCAAACCCTTCAACGTCACTGTGATTCAAATATACGCACCAACCACTGGTGCAGATGAAGCCACAATGGACCAGTTCTATGAGGACCTAGAACACCTCATAGAACAGACACCAAGAAATGATGTCCAAATTATATTAGGAGACTGGAATGCCAAAGTAGGAAATCAAAAAGTGGAGGGAATAACAGGCAAATTTGGTCTTGGAACACAGAATGAAGCAGGGCAAAGATTGATAGAGTTCTGCCAAGAGAACGCACTGGTCATAGCAAACACCCTCTTCCAGCAACACAAGAGGCGACTTTACACATGGACATCACCAGATGGCCAACACCGAAACCAGATTGACTACATACTCTGCAGCCAAAGATGGAGAACCTCCATACAGTCAGCAAAAACAAGACCCGGAGCAGACTGTGGCTCAGATCACAACCTACTGATCGCAAAATTCAGGTTAAGACTAAAGAAAATAGGGAAAACAAGGAGACCAGACAGATATCACCTAGAAAGTATCCCTAAAGAATACACGGTGGAGGTGATGAACAGATATAATGGCCTAGACTCAATAGACAGAGTGCCGGAAGAATTATGGACAGAGATAAGGGACATCATGCAGGAAGCAGCAAAGAAAACCATACCAAAAGAAAAGAAGCATAAGAAAGCAAAATGGTTGTCTGATGAGGCTCTTAAAATAGCAGAGGAAAGAAGGAATGCAAAAGTCAAAAGAGAAAAGAAAAAGTACAATTATTTGAACACAGAATTTCAA
Organism: Bradypodion ventrale; assembly: GCA_035047345.1. Classification (NCBI taxonomy): domain Eukaryota; kingdom Metazoa; phylum Chordata; class Lepidosauria; order Squamata; family Chamaeleonidae; genus Bradypodion; species Bradypodion ventrale. The sequence continues at coordinate 323,851,111 of JAWDJE010000002.1, read as the reverse complement.
AGAAAAGCAAGGAGAGATAAGGAAAACTATCTAAAAGAACAGTGCAAAGAAATGGAGGAAAACAACAAAAGAGGCAGGACTAGAGATCTCTTCAGAAAAATTGGGGAAATAAAGGGAACATTTAAAGCAAAAATGACCATGATAAGGGACAAAGACGGAAAAGAGCTAGCTGATGCAGAAGAGATTAAGAAAAGATGGAAAGAGTACACAGAGGAACTCTACAAAAAGGACCTCAACACCCCTGATAACCACAATGATGAAAAAATTGAACTTGAGCCAGACATTCTGGAGAGCGAAGTTATAAAGGCCCTAAAGAGCACTGCAAACAACAAAGCTAGTGGAGATGATGGTATCCCAGTGGAATTTTTCAAAGCTCTAAAAGATGATGGTGTCAAATTACTACATTCAATATGCCAGCAAATTTGGAAAACAAAACAGTGGCCACAGGATTGGAAAAGATCGGTATACGTCCCAATCCCAAAAAAGGGCAATGCCAAAGAATGCTCAAATTATCGAACAATTGCACTCATCCCACACGCCAGCAAGGTGATGCTCAAGATAATACAGGATAGACTTCAGCAACATGTGGAGAGAGAACTACCAGAGGTGCAGGCCGGTTTCAGAAGAGGTAGGGGGACTAGAGACCATATTGCCAACATACGTTGGATCATGGAGAAAACAAAGGAATACCAGAAACAAGTTTACTTTTGTTTTATTGACTACACTAAGGCATTTGACTGTGTGGACCACAACAAGATGTGGCAAGTAATTAAAGAGATGGGAATTCCAGAGCACCTCACATGTCTCCTGAGAAATCTGTACATGAACCAAGAAGCAACAGTTAGGACAGAACACGGAATGACAGAGTGGTTTGGAATAGGAAAAGGAGTAAGACAAGGCTGCATTTTATCACCCTGTTTATTCAATCTATACACAGAGCACATAATGCGCAATGCAGGGATGGAGGAATCACAATATGGGATTAAAATTGCTGGGAGAAACATCAACAATCTGAGATATGCAGACGATACCACCCTAATGGCAGAAAGTGAGGAAGATCTAAGGAGCCTCTTGATTGGATTGAAGGAGGAGAGTGAAAAAGCTGGCCTGAGACTCAATATCAAGAAAACCAAGATAATGGCAACAGGCCCCATCAGTTCCTGGAAAATAGATGGGGAAGAAGTAGAAGCAGTGACAGATTTTACATTCCTTGGATCAAAGATCACTGCAGATGGGGATTGCAGCCATGAAATAAAAAGGCGACTGATTCTTGGGAGACAAGCCATGAGAAACCTGGGGAACATAGTGAAAAGCAGAGATATCACATTGCAAACAAAAATTAGAATAGTCAAAGCAATGGTATTCCCAGTGGTAATGTATGGGTGTGAGAGCTGGACCATTAGGAAGGCTGAGCGCAGAAGAATAGATGCCTTTGAAATGTGGTGTTGGAGGAGAGTTTTGAGGGTACCCTGGACAGCGAGGAGAACAAATAGGTCAATCTTAGAAGAAATCAACCCTGACTGCTCATTGGAAGGTCTAATAGTAAAGACGAAGCTGAAGTACTTTGGACATCAAATGAGAAGGGAGGATTCGCTTGAGAAGGCCTTGATGTTGGGAAAGGTGGAGGGCAAAAGAAGAAGGGGGAGGCCAAAGATGAGATGGCTAGATGGGATTGTAGACACAATGGGTACAGAACTGGGAGTGCTGAGGGGGATGGTGGAGGACAGAGGCGCCTGGAGAAAAATGGTCTATAGGGTCGCAAAGGGTCGGAATCGACTGTGCGACTGAACAACAACAACAACAACAACAAGAATGTGATGCTATAAGACAGGGGTTCTCAACTTTACCATGCCACGGGCTGGACATCTCCCTCTCAGACTCCGCAATGGGGTGAACAAAATGGTGGTGGGCATGTCTATGCATGCGCAGGCACGTCCACTTCCAGGGTTGCTGCTGCGGGCCAGATGGAAAGGCATCAGGGGCTGGGGCTGGCCTGCGGGCCATAGGTTGCGAACCCCTGGTATAAGAGATAATTTGTCCTTGTAGGACAGCAGTTCCCTAACTTTTTGACATCACACTTTCTTTTTGACACCTATCTGTCTTCTGCTGTCACCTTATCATCTTTTAACAAAAACACCAGTCTGCTTTTGTGATATGATCTATAGTCAAGGTCCTTCATTGCCAAAGGAACTCATATTCTTATATAATTTTCCCTCTTTTAGCTAAATGATTTTTTGTTTCTACACTACAGGTACCTAACCTAAGGCAAACCAAAAGCATGTTTAAAAGTTCTGCAATATGGTGATATGGACTCACCATTCAACAAGCCCTTGTTAAATTCACCAGTTATAGTGTACCCTGGACAGCAAAAAGATCAAATAAGTTGATCCTGAAAGAAATTAACCCTGACTTCTCCTTGGAAGGACATATATTGAATATGAAGGTAAAGTACTTTGGACAACAAATGAGAAGAGAGGACTCACTCGAGAAGGCCTTGATGCTGGGAAAGATTGAAGGCAAAAGGAGAAGGTGACACCAGAGGATGAAATGGCTAGATGGCATTGTTAATGTAATGGGCGTGGAGCTGAGCAGGCTGTGAAGGATGATGGAGGATAGGGGTGCCTGGCATGCAGTGGTTCATGGCGTCACAAAGGGTTGGACTCAACTTTGTGACTGAACAACAACAACAAAATAAGTGCTGAGCATTCTAATGCAACCCCAGCATGCAGTGACCAGGAAAGACTAGCCTAACTTAAAAGAAGTTGTTTTGCATTGTTTGCCTGTAATTACAATTAGAAAGGTTCTTTCCTGCCTCAGAGGTCATCTGACCCAATTCGCATGTGTTAAAGCCTTTGCTTTTCTCTGGCCTTCCCCCTCTTGCTTTCTGCTTTGGAAGAGCAAACATGTCCTTTTGAGCTTTTACATCTTCCATGACACTTGGCTAGAAGAAAGACTTTACTTCCTTCTAAACCAACTTTACCAAGACTCCTGACCTCCTTTTGTGAGTAAATGATATTTTCTTTCTCTCGAGTATCTAGTCTAAGTGTGTTTATTAGCTGGGCTAAAAAAGGGAGAATTTGGAGACCTGCATTCAAACATAAAATCTCTTAAAACCTGCTCTGTTTTGCTGTGTAGCTGTTAAAAATAACTTAACAATAAGAAGTGCACCTCACATCATCAAGACCAAATGACCAAAGCAACACTTGTTCGCTGCAGGATGCCAGATGCTGGAGCACAAATCATGACATCTTCTTTCAGGGCTCTTCCATACTCCTATTTGAGCATCCAGTACATGAGGAAGTGGAGTGTATTGATACATTAGCCCTGCACCCTCTGTCATCGCTGTTCTCACATGCAATAGAATACAACAGCCTAAAGACAAGTGTCTCCATGACAAATGGAGTCTCTCTTTGAAAGCCAAAAGCTTGAAAAATCAGGATTATGGGCTGTAGGGAACCTGCATATGAAGAGGAAACCCTACCCTACCCTAAGCACCTAAATATGTATCACATGTGGTAGGATTTGAGCACCGGCATCCTGCTGTGAGTGAATGTTGTTTTGGTCATTATATATCATTTAAAAATAATTACAGAGGATGGTCTTCATGATCTGAGGTGGACTTTTTTATTTCGTAGGAAAGAACACCAACAAAATTGTGGCTTCTCCAAGCCAAACTCATGGCAAAGCTGGAGCAGGGAGAAGAGCTCCTTATACCTCATTTCCAGATTTGGTGGGCCATATATATTATTATGGTTCTTTTATCTTTTCAGTTCAAAGAACAATTTCTGGATTTAAAAAAAGACTTGTAATTTTTTTCCTGCCGAGTAGAAGAACAGTTGTGTTTCAAAACCTACATGGACGTATTGGGAAAAATTCAGGAATTTTCAACCTGCGGCCCACAGTGCCATTTCATGTGGCCCCCACCACCTCCACCACACCAGGAAGTGCCATGTGGTGGAGGAAGGGTAAAATGGCCATCCAGCCCACAAAGCTGTCTGAGGGAGTGTGACCTGGCCCATGCCTTAAAAAGATTGAGAACTCCTGGTCTAATTGTTATGTAAGCTCATGTTTGGAGCAGGAATGGAGGGATAGGGAGGAGTTGGAAGGTATGCGCCAGAAACAACATTGTTTCATTATACTATATGTTTCCTCACTTGGAAAAATCAGCTGTGACAAGCCACTTTTGTGGCTGAAGCGCTCAAAAGACATTGGGGAGGCCTAGGGCTGGATGAAAGGTATTTGATGTCAATAGCGTTTGACATCTGTGCAGGTCTGATATGTTCCCTGCCTCTAAGAGATGCCACAGAATGCAGCTTATGAGAATAATATAAAGAAAGAGGGCACCGAACTAAACTCCTTCAGATAATTGCTTTTATTGGTTGCAAGGTGACCTTCTCTCTTCTCATGCACGCAGGCAAGATACTGGGGGCAGAGCGTGTAGCACAACATACCCTTATTGGCTGTTATAGAGAAACCTCAATTAAGAAGCTGGAATACCTCCTTCCAGGGAGGGGGTGTACGCTGGTTGCCATGTTATCAGCATTTCCTTTTCCTAACATTGGCCTTCACTTGGATGTACAGGTATGCATATAAATATAGCAATATAGGAGTGGCTAGACCAGTGTTTTCCAACCTTTTGTTTTTGGACTTCAATATCCAGAAGCCTAAGTAAATTCCCCAAAGCACTGATCAGTCAATGTACTGACCTACACTTTTGGAAATTGAAGTCCCCCTGTGGGGCGCAGGGACCACTGGACTAGACAGTTAATGGAGGTAGAAAGATCAATGGTAACTGTGCTGGCCCAAAATATTTTGTCACAAAAGATGGCAACTGGAATGCACAGCACAGTCCCCCAAACCAGCCATGTTCTTTCGGCATCAGAGGTACAAGATCTCAACAATGCTTTTCTCCATCCCCAGAAATAAAAGTTGACCAAGAACAAGCAGATGACCAAGAAATAGCTGTCTTTCCATGACTCCCTCAAAAATCTTCTGCCAGAAGCGACTTGGTTGCCTGCTGGTACAGCCAGCCCTGAAGAAGACACCAACAGAATAAGGTTCAAGATGGCAGGGATCTTTCCAGATCACAGATTAAATGCAGTTTAAAACAACAGCATCAAGTGAAGAGGTGCTGTGCAGTAGGAGGGTTATTTAATATAGCAATTTTTTTTTTATCTTACCGGAACATCTTCTAGAGGTTTCTTTGTGCCTTTCCCATAGTCACTCTCACTTGCAAATTACTTGCAAGCTTCACGATGTGAAACATTCTCTGCACATGATCTGGTTTGTGTGATTTAATCTCTAGGTGTCTGATAGCATGGGGCCTTGAGGTCACTTGTGCCTGAAGGAACAACTCAGGATTTGGGTGTCTGTTGTATCTCTTTCTCTATTTTCACAGGCAAACTACATCCACTGGTCTGGTGCCCAATAATCTTAACATAACATTTTCAAGTAGCTCTCCTCAAGTTGGTGCTAGGGACTAAATTTTGAAGTTGCTGGCTGATATTTCTTTATAGAAATATCAGTTTGTGCATCTCCCAAGACAAGTAAAGGAATGGAGCTGGAAAGAGCCTAATAGGCCATTGAGTCCAACACCACTGCTCAATGCAGGAATTCAAATCAAAATATATCCGACAGATGATTGTCTAATTTTCTCCAGAATGCCTCAAGCATTGGAGAACTCACCATGTCCTGAGGTAATTGGCTGCGTTGTTACACTGCTCTTGCAGTTAAGAAGTTTTTCCTGATATTCAACTTACGTGGAACCTCGGTTAACATATTTAATGCATTCTCCAGGACGTTTCTTATGGCAAAAATTACTTTAACTGAATTTCCCATAGGAATGCATTGAAAACCAATTAATTCGTTCCAAAAAAAAATTCTGTAAACTGAGCCACTATTTTCTACAGATTTCCTTTTGTTATGCGATTTTTATGTTAACTGAGCCGTTTGTTAACCGAGGTTCCATTCTAATATGGTTTTCTGTAACTTGAGTCCATTGTTACATGTCCTGCACCCTGGGATGACTGAGAACAGATTTTGCCCCTTCTGTATATATTTTTAAAAAATTAAGTTTTTTTTTTATTTTCAAGCATTTGAAAAGTACTATCATATCTTCCCTAAGATTTCTTTTAAGGCTAAATAGTTTTTCCTCATATGGCTTGGTTTCCAGTCCCTTGATTATCTTTGTTGCTCTACTCTGAATTTGTTCCAGTTTGCTGGCATCCTTCTTAAAGTGTGATGTTGTGAATTGGACACAGTACTTTAGATGAGGCCTCATCAGAGGGGAACTAGTATTTCACAGAACTATACTTCTGTTAATGCAGCTTAAAACAGAATTTGTCTTTTTGCAGCCATGCCACACTGTTCGCTCATATTTAGCTTGTGATCTACAGTGATTCCAAGATCCTTCTCATATATAGCACTAGCTGATTGCCTGGCCTTGCCGGGGTTTTTTTTAAAAAAAATTGTGGGAAGGTATGTTCCTTCTTATAAAATGTTTATCTGGTTATTGTGTCTGTCTCTGTGTGTGTGTATTTGGGATGCAGATGCAGAGGTTTTTTGTCATAGATGGTTTGATGTGTGCTCCAGTGTGTAGTCATGCCTGCCACATGACCACGGAAATGTCTGCAGAAGCAGACTGATTCGTGTGTTAATGGAGGCTTACTGGGATGTGGGAGGTGAGCAGTTCGATTCTTGAGTATTGCAGGACGGAATGATCCCCTGTCTTTCTACCAGCTCCTGTCAACTTTTTTGTTCAAAAGCAAGGAATTGCAAGTTGATAAAAAGGCATCATGTTGTTGGGAACGTAAAAAGCGTTACGTGTGCTCCGGTATCTAGTCATGCCTGCCACATGACCATGGAAATGTCTGCAGAAGCAGACTGATTTGTGTGTTGATGGAGGCTTACTGGGATGTGCCTATTACTTATGGGTTTTTTTGGGGGGCTCAACCTGTGGGGTGGGGGTGGCTTGGGGAGGATTTTTTCTTTTTGCCTCCCCCCACACCGTTTGTGATGCCCCCTGGCTCTCAGTAAAGGAACCTGGGCAGACTCACCCTGACGTGATGATGAGGGAGGAATGGTAGGTATTGAGGGGGAAATTTAGGTGGAAAGGAAGACGGGAGGGTACATAAGAACATAAGAACAGCCTTGCTGGAACAGGCCACAGCCCATCCAGTCCAGCATTCTGTCTCACACAGTGGCTCACCATTTCCTTCAGGGTATTCCCAAGCAGATGCCTGCTTAGGATTCCCTGGAAATGATATTGAGAGATATCCTGCCTATCTCTCCAACCCGGAGGTTGTCCTTAAGTATCCATAATTATAGCCATTGATACTCTTGTCCTCCATGAACTTGTCTAATCCTTTCTTAAAGCTGTCAAGACTGACAGCTGTCACCACTTCTTCTGGCAGGGAGTTCCATAGACCAGTAATCCTCTGGGTGAAAAAGTACTTTCTCTTATTTGTTTGAGAACTAGTACCCAAAAGTTTCATGGAGTGTCCCCTAGTTCTAGTGTTATGCGATAGGGAAAACAGTTTTTCCTTATCTACTTTGTCCACACCGTGCATGATTTTATAAACTTCAATCAGGTCACCTCTTAGACGTCGTCGTTCAAGAGTGAAGAGGCCCAACCGTTGCAGCCTCAGATGGTAAGGAAGGTATTCCAGTCCCCTAATCATTCTGGTTGCCCTCCTCTGCACTTTTTCCAGCTCCATAATATCCTTCTGGAGGTATGGCGACCAGAACTGTACACAGTATTCCAGATGGGGCCTCACCATAGATTTATAAAGAGGCAAAATGACATTTGCTGACTTATTTTCTATACCCTTCCTAATGATCCCTAGCATTGAGTTTGCTTTTTTCACTGCTGAGGCACACTGGGTTGACACCTTCATTGAGTTGTCCACCAGGACACCAAGGTCCCTTTCCTGGTTTGTCGCAGAGAGTTCAGACCCCATCAGTTTATAAATGTAATTGGGGTTCTTTGCCCCAACATGCATCACTCTGCACTTACTAATGTTGAAACTCATTTGCCACTGTTTTGCCCACTCCCCCAGTGTCGAGAGATCCCTCTGGAGCTCCTCACAATCTCTCACAGTTTTCACTACCCTGTATAATTTAGTGTCGTCAGCAAATTTGGCTACCTTGCTTTTTACTCCTACCTCTAGATCATTTATGAAGAGGTTGAAAAGCAGGGGTCCCAGTACTGAACCTTGGGGGACCCCACTCTTTACTTCCCTCCACTTGGAGAAGTGTCCATTTAGTGCTACCCTCTGTTTCCTGTCCCTTAGCCAGTTGCTGATCCAGGACAAGACCTGTCCCTTTATTCCATGACTGGTAAGTTTATTCAAGAGCCTTTGGTGTGGGACCTTGTCAAAAGCCTTCTGAAAGTCCAGATAAACAATGTCAACTGGATCCCCCTTATCCACATGCTTGTTGACACTCTCAAAAAATTCCAACAGATTAGTGAGGCATGATTTGCCCTTGCAAAAGCCATGTTGGCTCTCCTTTAGCAGCGCCTTCTCTTCTATGTGCCTATTAATTCTATCTTTTAGGATGGTTTCCATCACTTTACCTGGGACACATGTCAAACTGACAGGTCGGTAATTCCCTGGATCACCCCTGGATCCTTTTTTGAAAATTGGTGTTACATTCGCTACCTTCCAGTCATCAGACACAAAGCCTGATTTGAGGGAAAGATTATATATTTTGGCTAGGAGATCAGCAATTTCATCTTTAAGTTCCCTGAGAACTCGTGGATGGATGCCATCTGGTCCTGGTGATTTGTTAGTGTTTAGTTTAACATGACATGCAAGGACCTCCTCCCTGGTTATTTCTATCTGTCTTAATTCTTCGGTTTTCCTCCCTACGAAGTTAGGCTCTGTTTTGGGCATGTGGTCTCTGTCTTCTTCAGTGAATACTGTAAAAATGAGGGTGGGAAAGAAAGAAGGAAGGGGAGAAGAATGGCTGGAGGTAGGGAAGGAAGGATGAGAGCTAATTGTATGTTTAGGTTTTTCGGACCCTGATACTAGGGACACACAAAGTGTCTCTCTCTCTCTCTCTCTTTCTCCCTCTCTCTCTCTTTCTCTCTCTCTCATTCAGGCACACACACACAAGTGACTGATCTGGAACCCACTGTCTTGTGCATTGTCTTGCACACACACACACACACACACAGACACACACTCCCTGTCTCTCTCTGTCTCTCTCTCTCACACACAGCATTGATGTACATTGAAAGTGTCTTGTTCCAGGGCTGTAGTGGCTTAAATGGAATAGATTAGTTACATCCGCATCAGGGCCTTTCCCCATCAGTCATTTACTCTCAAGTTCAACCAATTGTAGTTCAACATGCAAATCAGCGTTCTCCAACATCCTGTTTCCAGGCCTAGCTAGATTTTCTCCAGAATTCAAGGACCTTTGCCTGTCAGTCAATCACTCTCAACCAAACACAGTCCAACATGCAAATCAGCTCTCTCCAACATTCTGTTTCCAAGCCTGGTTGTTAAACTGCCGTTTTTCTCCCATGGGACCATGGGAGTTGTAGTTTCCATTCTTTTTCCCATTTTGTGGGGCTTAAGCCCCACTCTCAGCTCCCGGACCCTGGCGGGAATGGTCTCAGTTGAGCAAGGTATGTGTGCATGGCGCATTACAGGATAGGCTGGACGGGTGTGGACACGCATTCCAGACACGCATGACCACATTATTATTATTATTATTATTATTATTATTATTATTATTATTATTATTATTATTATTATTATTATTATTATTATTATTATTATATTTACATTTCTATACCGCTTTACTTCCCCTAGGGGAACTCAAAGCGGTTTACAGCATATAAATACAATATCCAAAGTACAAAAGCAACATACATTTCTCAATTCAAACAATATACAAAATCACAATTATAAAATTATATGTAAAACATCAATATCATCAAAAAATACAAAATATATAAAATTCAAAATGTCCAAATGCAAATAATCACAAAATAACAATATAGCAATATAAAGATATACCCCAACACAGTCCCTTTCAAGTCCTTCCGGGGGGGGGGGGGGGGGGGGGGAAGAGCGTGCACAAGTCCTAGTGCTCCTAGCAAGCGGCAATGGTCCTCGGGGTGGAGGCAGGTCTTTACCTCTCCCGGCAATGGGAGGAAGGGGAGGACTCACCTCAGCTGGTTAGCGGCAGCGGTCTTCTGCCCCCGGGAGTGCTCCCATCAACTTGAGCAGTGACAGGACAAGCCTCAGCGGTGCTCCCACCCCACCGTGACCGGCCAGGCCACGGAAGGGAACCAAAGGTGCTGATGCTAGCATTGGGAGTGGCGGGAGCGGCTTTTCGAGGCCCCGCTGTGATGGTCATCAGCTGGGCTCAGCTGCACTCCCACCGCCCACTCGTCTTCCCTCCTAGCTGGCCGCCGGTTGTGTGGCAGTGGTGGTCTCAGTGGCGTGGTGAGCGGCTTTTGAGGGCGTCGAAACTGCCCTCAGGTGCCGCTCGTCTTCCTTCCCGGCCGGCCGCCGGTCGAGTGGAGGTGGTGGTCTGGGCGGCATGGCGAGTGGCCTCTGAGGGCGTCGAAACATCCCTTTCTTATAGGTTAAAATTACTGAGCCAAGTATCCCTATCTTGCAAACTGTGCATTTGGCTGCCCCTCTAAATAGAACAGGAGTTCTCTGGGGGCCGGGTCACACTCTCTCAGACAGCATCAGGGGCCAGACAGCCATTTGCTCTTCCTCCACCACATGGCACTTCCTGGTGTGGTGGAGGCGGTGGGGGGCCACATGAAATGCTGCTGTGGGCCACATCTGTCCCACAGGCCGCAGGTTGAGAATCCCTGGTATAGAATTTTGCACTTATCCCTGTTAAATTTTGTTTTGTTGCTTTTGAAGGAAGGGGGGAAAAGCCTTGCAAGCCGAGTATGGAAATGGGGGGAAAAACAATGTTGGTGAGAATCTGAGAAATGAAGCGAGAACAAGAGCAACAGATTTTTCACATCCGTGCCTGGTATGCTCCAAATGTTTTAGATTTCATCGTCTATCATCTCTGATCATGCTGTCTGAGGAGGATGGAAGTGTCGCCTACCACAAGTGAAGATTCCTTTAGTGGGAAAATTATATTGGTGTGGGTAATGGAAAGAAAAAGAGGATTTTTTCACAGTTGAGGGGAAAGGAAAGATGGCCGAGCGACATACCTCTGTTATTTCAGAACTGGTTTTATGGCTAAACTTGCAAAGTGTTTTTCCCCTTTTTTTGTTCAGCTTCAGCTAAATGACCCTGATGCACACACCTAATAGTACATGAATCTCATTAGACTAGATGAGAAACATCTTATTATTATATCTGCACCTATGTGAACCTAACTAATTACAATGATGGGTGGAGGGGCAATATGACATGGAAGCCCCCTCTTCTTCTAATTGCCATTTCTTGGCTGTTTTTGTTTCTCCTGGAGCTTCAAAGATTAGGCCAGTTGCTAATTATCATCTTGTGTGAGTCACCCTGATACATGTTTCTTTAAAGTTGAAACAAATTGGGACACCCATCTCCATATTATTATTTTTCCATGTCGGGATGCAATACCTGCAGGTTATCTCTTGCATAGTAAAACGGTGGCTGGGGACAAAAGGAAACAGAAATTTCTGTAATATTTCCATGGGGCCAGAGCACACGTATAAATGTAAATTTAGAAATAATATAATCTCAAGAGAACACAAGCTGATCCTAAATTAACTGATGTCCTGGCCCTGTTGACTCTTGATGGGAAGACTTGATGGGAAGACTGAGGTACCTCATGGCTCCTTACATTCTCTTCTTCTTTACTTCCTCTTCTATCACTTCAGGAATCGATGGAGATATAAGGTTCTTGTTCTTGCAGCTCTAGAGGCCTCAATCAGTTTTATTTGGTGTTGTTATGGTATGTCTTTGATGTTATCTCCCCATCTTCCTCTGGGTCTGCCTTGAGCTCTTTGTCTTTCTCCTCTTTTCATATATACCTTGTATGGTATAGAATCCCCAAAAAAAATCTCCAAATGGCCAAGCTGCTTTGTTTCTTGTCTCTACATAGTTTAAAATTGGTTCTATTTCAATTCTTTCCCTTCTAATCTCATTCCTGATTTTATCCCTTCTATTCATTCTAGCAGCCTTCCTCAGACATCTCATTTCCATGGACTAACTTTCATTTATGTTTTGTTGTAAATGTCCATGTTTGACACTGGTAACATAAGGTGGGAATGAATATGTTTTGTATGAGGTGTTTCTTTGTGCTGGTCGGTATCGCCTGGTGTTGTAAATGCAGAGTTAAATGTCCCAATATTTGGTTTGCCTTACTGCTCCATGTGTTAATACTGTATCTTCGTCCATTTTGCCATCTTCAGTTTATGTTGTTCCTAGGTATATGAACTCTGTTTTTACTTGTTCCCTCTATTATGATATTTAAGGTATGCTGTTTCTATCCAACTGCCTTTACCTCAGTCTTCTCTTGACTGATTCTCATATTATTTATCTTGCATTCTTGGTTCACAGACATAAAGTGTAGCTGCATTACAGGAGTTCTCAACATTTTTAAGCGGGGGGCCGGGTCACTCTCCCTCAGACAGCTTTGGGGGCTGGACGGCCATTTTGCCCTTCCTCCATCACACGGCACTTCCTGGTGTGGTGGAGGTGGTGGGGGCTACATGAAATGGTGCCATGGGCCACATCCGGCCCATGGGCTGCAGGTTGAGAATCCCAAGCGTTCTTGCTAACAATGTCTGATCATCTGCAAAAAGTAATTCATTGAAATTGTTTCCATTTATGGGCTTAACTTCTTTGCTTATGTTGTCTTTGTAGGTGATAAATAATAATATTGATAGTACATAACCCTGCCTCACTTCTGATGTTACTGCAAAGGGAACAATATTCTTTGATTTATCCTAACTACACTTCTGCAGTCACTATACCTGTATAAGCTTTTACATAATCTGATAAGATGTTCACTTACTCCATACCATAGCACTTTCCTGTCTACTACATCAAATGCCTTCTCTTGGTCTTTAAATGTAACAAAGAGATTCTTATTGTATTTTGTATATTTCTCTATAAGGGACTGCAGTGGCTCAAGTGGCTAAGATGCTGACTGGAAGGTGCGAGGTCAGCAGTTCGATTCCCGAGTACTGCAGGATGAAATGAGCTCCTGTCTTTGTCCCAGCTCCTGCCAACCTAGCAGTTCAAAAGCAAGAAATTGCAAGTAGATAAATAGGGACCACTTTGGTGGGAAGGTAAACAGCATTCCGTGTGCTCCGGTGTATATTCATGCCTGCCACATGACCATGGAAATGTCTGCAGAAGCAGACAGCGCTGGCTCTTTGGCTTTGAAACAGAGATGAGCACTGAACCCTAGAGTAGGATATGATTGGCTTTCGAGTAAGGAAAATCTTTACCTTTATATTTCTCTATTAGTTGTTTGAGCATAAAAACAGCACATCTGTTCTTATGCTAGTTGTAGTTCTATAACTGGTCCCATCCTCACTTTGCATACATTTTCCCTGCATGGCTTCAAAGTGAGATACTGTACCATGGTATTGTGTACATTCTCATTTACTCCATTTGTTTTTCCATAGTATTATTGTTGTTGTTGCTTGTTGCCAATCAATGGATGCAGTTAGTCCCCGGTGGCTTAGGGGTTAAGGCGCTGAGCTGGAGACTAGAAGGTCGGGTTTCGATACCCGAGAACTACACTTGGGAACCTGAAAGGAGCCTCATTCGGGCATCCCCTAAAAATCCTTTCAACCCAGAGTAATTTCTGACACGAAATGAAAAGCAGTGCTCCACTTTGGGCTTGATACAACACACTAGACTCAATGTGTTTGGTTAGCCATTGAAATATCAAAAGGATAATACAATAGTTTTAGAAATAACTATTGGCTTGCAAGCAGTGGTGGACATCAGCAGGTTTGCACCCGTTCGCCATAACCAGAAGAAAAAATTCTGACTGGCCCCACCCATCCAAGTTTTGAAATAAAGTAGTCCTAATTTGGGTGCAATGCAGGGCTTTCCCCCTGCCCACGCCCGCCATACCACGCCCACAGAGTAGGTAGTAAAAAACTTTGAATCCCACCACTGGGCAGGCATGACTAGATCGCCCACCCAGTCTCATAGTCACACCCACAGAGTAGGCCACACCAACAAAGTAGGCCACACCCACAGTGTGGTAGTAAATTTTTTGGAGCCCACCACTGCTTGCAAGTTCCCTCTTTTGAAGCTGCAGGTGAGAAGTGATTTCCACAAGCCATTCCTGTAAGGAAAAGGGAAATAAATAAATAAAATTCCAACTCTCTTCTGTTTTACTGCTTTATTTTACTCAGTTTTAAAATAACCACAGTGCTGGAGAGTACAAAACAAGAATAATGCACTTTCTGAGGGGCTTGAAAGTTACAAAGGCCTGGAGCTCCATGTCAAATGTGGGTAATTTTCACAACAGTGCGATGATAAGGAATAGAGTTTCCTACACCCTAAGCCACAACATTACAGAATGTCCAGTGGCAATTTATTTTCAATACCGGCCAAAATTAGTGTTGCTTATGTATCAAAGCTGTTTAACAAAAGCAAAGGAAAACCCTTGGTACTAAATCCACTGTCTGGACTTGAACAGACCCATAGAAGTGAATGGAACATGTGAATCATATGCAGAGGTACCTTGCTTAAAGAGCATAATGCATTTCATGGGATTGCTCTTTAAGCGAGTTGCTCTTTAAGCGAAACACTTGGAAAAAGTGCTGCCCCATTATAAGTGACCAATTGTGACTTCTGGTGGGGTGGGGGTGGGGGTGCGAATCCTGATTTAGTTGTTAAGCGAGTTTTTGGTTGTTTTTAGTTGTTAAGCAAGGTGACCATTCAGAGAAAATTCTGCTCTTTAAGAGAGTTAGTCTCTAAGCGAGGCATTCTTTATGCAAGGTTTTACTGTATAATATTGCTTTCAGTGGGTCTGCTCTGGCTGGAATTAAGAGTGTGATGGCACAGCAAGAAACACGTGAATTGGCCCATGTGAAGTTGTATTTGGAAAGTTGTGTTAAATTCATATTAAATGGCTGCACAGAGTAGAAGGAATTGGCAAATTGCCTTGGTTGCAATTTGTTAACATGGCTTTCCTGTAACCGTTTTGGTTTACAAGAGACGCAACTACAGGAGAACTAACTTAATAAGGTGTAAATCAGGGACAAGTAGTAATTTCCTCCTTCTCTCTCTCTCTCTCTCTCTCTCTGTGTGTGTTTGTGTTTGTGTTCTGGGCTGATTCACATTGTTTTTTATGTGATGTGATCCACAGGGGAAAATCCCTGAGGCCTAAACTCCATATTGTTCTGCCAGCAGCCTACATTCAAGGACAATTGGCATCACAACCTGGCCTAATTTGAAAGGCTATTTATGTCTCCCAAGGATTATACCATCTTTGTCTGCAGAAAAGTTCTGGTACAAGTAGAAAGTGTATAATGTGTTAGTAAGGTAAAGGGCCATGGTTGCAACCCAAGTTAAGCCCTGAAGTTCTCATTTTCCCACCCACCTAATGAATGAACCAATCGGGTGTGCGTGTGTGTGCTGGGGGATGTTGAAGAAGTAGTATTCATGGCACTGTTTTATTTATTTATTTTATTTGAATTTATTGTCTTTATTGGTTGGGTTTTTGGGATAGAACCATTTTGGGGGAGTGACACACAAATCTATATCTGCACCTTGTGAAGAGATCTTTGGGTGAAAACAACATAGTGCCTGCTCAGCTCACAGGGAGCTGAGTGGCGGCATCTCATGGTGTTCACTCACATGGGTGACCCCATCTGATGCCTGGATCTGTTTTCTTGAGCTGTATCAAGTCTATTTAATGGATACCAATAAAGCTGTGGTCATTTAATTTCCAGCCCAAACTGATTGCCTGCCTCAAGCTGAAGGCCTCTTTCCACAGTGATGAACCGGATGGTAGTATTCAGCCATCAGGAGTATGGGTTAGAAACCAAGTACTGTACTGTATAAGAAACAGCTGTTTTTATGGACTTTCCTGTTCTGAGACTTCATGCCAGTTGAATCCAAGAATGCATTCAAGAGAGCGCTTGGCTGCCACAACCAATGAAAAGTAGAAGAAATGGCTTTGTCAATAAATATTATATACAGCTAACATCTTAAAGAGCAATATTAACCTGTCATACATAAACATCAGGAATATATCCAGTTTGCCAGCCAGTTCGTAACAGATTTTGATATCATAGAATCGAGTCTTCTCTGATTTTTATCTTGGAATATTTTCAGCATACATTAAACCTCATGAACATCAAGAGGAATATAACAGCACAGATGGCTGACAGCTCCCTTCTAGTCCCTTTATTAGCAATTAAAAGGGAGAATTCTGATTTTCACATCTTCTCCTGCCAAAGCAATGGGGAGAGAAGAGGCATACCCTCCATTCAGACTTCTTTAGGACACAGAGGAGAACAGCATGATCAGTGGACACAGAAACAAAGTTGGACTCTAAATTAAGCTCTGCTGGCTTTCCCCACCCCACCCCCAAACAAATGAGTGACTCAAGGAAAAGATTACCTTGTTGAAAATAACAGTTACTGAGAGTTGGGCAGGGTGGGGGACAACAATAGGAAAAAACAAACTCTGTTGTTGTTCAGTCGCACAGTCGGTTCCGACCCTTTGCGACCCTATGGACCATTGTTCTCCAGGCACCTCTGTCCTCCACCATCCCCCTCAGCACTCCCAGTTCTGTGCCCGTTGTGTCTACAATACCATCTAGCCATCTCATCTTTGGCCTCCCCCTTCTTCTTTTGCCCTCCACCTTTCCCAACATCAGGGCCTTCTCAAGTGAATCCTCCCTTCTCATTTGATGTCCAAAATACTTTAGCTTCGTCTTTACTATTAGCCCTTCCAATGAGCAGTCAGTGTTGATTTCTTCTAAGATTGACCTATTTGTTCTCCTCGCTGTCCAGGGTACTCTCAAAACTCTCCTCCAACACCACATTTCAAAGGCATCTATTCTTCTGCGTTCAGCTTTCCTAATTGTCCAGCTCTCACATCCTTACATTACCACTGGGAATACCATTGCTTTGACTATTCTAATTTTTGTTTGCAATGTGATGTCTCTGCTTTTCACTATGTTCCCCAGGTTTCTCATGGCTTGTCTCCCAAGAATCAGTCGCCTTTTTATTTCATGGCTACAATCCCCATCTGCCGTGATCTTTGATCCCAGGAAAGTAAAATCTGTCACTGCTTCTACTTCTTCCCCATCTATTTTCCAGGAACTGATTGGGCCTGTTGCCATTACCTTGGTTTTCTTGATATTGAGTCTCAAACCAGCTTTTGCACTCTCCTCCTTCAGCCCAATCAAGAGGTTCTTTAGGTCTTCCTCACTTTCTGCCATTAGGGTGGTATCGTCTGCATATCTCAGATTGTTTATGTTTCTCCCAGCAATTTTAATCCCATATTGTGATTCCTCCATCCCTGCATTTCGCATTATGTGCTCTGTGTATAGATTGAATAAGCAGGGTGATAAAATGCAGCCTTGTCTTACTCCTTTTCCTATTCCAAACCACTCTGTCATTCCATGTTCTGTCCTAACTGTTGCTTCTTGGTTCATGTACAGATTTCTCAGGAGGCATATGATGTGCTCTGGTATTCCCATCTCTTTAATTACTTGCCACATCTTGTTGTGGTCCACACAGTCAAATGCCTTAGTGTAATCAATGAAACAAAAGTAAACTTGTTTCTGGTATTCCTTTGTTTTCTCCATGATCCAACGTATGTTGGCAATGTGGTCTCTAGTCCCCCTGCCTCTTCTGAAACCGGCCTGCACCTCTGGTAGTTCTCTCTCCACATGCTGCTGAAGTCTGTCCTGTATTATCTTGAGCATCACCTTGCTGGCGTGTGGGATGAGTGCAATTGTTCGGTAATTTGAGCATTCTTTGGCGTTGCCCTTTTTTGGGATTGGGACGTATACTGATCTTTTCCAATCCTGTGGCCACTGTTTTGTTTTCCAGATTTGCTGGCATATTGAGTGTAGTAATTTGACGCCATCATCTTTTAGCGCTTTGAAAAATTCGACTGGGATGCCATCATATCCACTAGCTTTGTTGTTTGCAGTGCTCTTTAGGGCCTTTATAACTTCGCTCTCCAGGATGTCTGGCTCGAGTTCAGTTTTTTCATCATTGTGGTTATCAGGAGTGTTGAGGTCCTTTTTGTAGAGTTCCTCTGTGTACTCTTTCCATCTTTTCTTAATCTCTTCTGCATCAGCTAGCTCTTTTCCGTCTTTGTCCCTTATCATGGTCATTTTTGCTTTAAATGTTCCCTTTATTTCCCCGATTTTTCTGAAGAGATCTCTAGTCCTGCCTCTTTTGTTGTTTTCCTCCATTTCTTTGCACTGTTCTTTTAGGTAGTTTTCCTTATCTCTCCTTGCTTTTCTTTGAAATTCTGTGTTCAGAAGGTTGTATTTTTTCCTTTCTCTTTTGACTTTTGCCTTCCTTCTTTCCTCTGCTATTTTAAGAGCCTCATCAGACAACCATTTTGCTTTCTTACGCTTCTTTTCTTTTGGTATGGTTTTCTTTGCCGCTTCCTGCATGATGTCCTTTATCTCTGTCCATAATTCTTCTGGCACTCTGTCTATTGCGTCCAGGCCATTAAATCTGTTCATCACCTCCACCGCGTATTCTTTAGGGATGCTGTCTAGGTGATATCTGTCTGGTCTTCTTGTTTTCCCTATTTTCTTTAGTCTTAACCTGAATTTTGCGATCAGTAGGTTGTGATCTGAGCCACAGTCTGCTCCAGGTCTTGTTTTTGCTGATTGTATGGAGGTTCTCCATCTTTGGCTGCAGAGTATGTAGTCAATTTGGTTTCGGTGTTGGCCATCTGGTGATGTCCATGTGTAAAGTCGCCTCTTGTGTTGCTGGAAGAGAGTGTTTGCTATGACCAGTGCGTTCTCTTGGCAGAACTCTATCAATCTTTGCCCTGCTTCGTTCTGTACTCCAAGACCAAACTTGCCTGTTATTCCCTCCACTTTTTGATTTCCTACTTTGGCATTCCAGTCTCCTAATATAATTTGGACATCATTTCTTGGTGTCTGTTCTATGAGGTGTTCTAGGTCCTCATAGAACTGGTCCACTGTGGCTTCATCTGCACTAGTGGTTGGTGCATAGACTTGGATTACGGTGATATTGAAAGGTTTGCCTTGAATTCTGACTGACATCATTCTGTCATTTTTGAGGTTATATCCCATTACTGCTTTTCTTACTCTCTTATTGACAATTATGGCTACTCCATGCCTTCTAAGGTTTTCTTGTCCACAATAGTAGATATGATGGTTTCCAGAGCTGAATTCACCCATCCCTGTCCATTTTAGCTCACTGATGCCCAAGATGTCAATGCTTATTCTTTCCATCTCATTTTTTACCACTTCCAGTTTACCTTGGTTCATTGATCTCACATTCCATGTCCCTATGCAGTATTGCTCCTTACAACATTGCATTTCCCCTCCCCCTTTCCTGTCCCTCCCCTTCCTCCACTCTGTGGTGTTAAGCATCCTGTATCACCTAGCCTGCCCTTTTGTTTTGCCTTTTGTTTTGGTCAATAGGCTTCTCTTGGCAAGATTTATGGCGTGGTTGCCGGTGTCTGCGCCATTTTTCTCTCCTCATACATTTTATCACAGTTTTTAAAAGTTTAAAAACATTTAAGACAACATATTATCATGCATATTATCGCACTTTAAAGCACAGTCTCTATGTCAGTTGCTATATTAAGTCATTTTAAAGTCTTTATGTGAGTTACTATATTAAGTCATCAACATTTCTGCATATTTAACTACTTATCCTTTGTATGGGGCTCTGAGTCTCACCCCCTGGTTTAACTCCTTTGCCTTCTTCCCTTCTGCCAATTGGACCTCTCCTTCGGCGCTTGGTTGTTTTCAGGGCTTGGAAAAGGCTCTCGTCGGGGCGACTGGCTGGCCTCTCCCCGCCCGGCTGGTCTTCCTCCTCCCTCACCGGCCCGGCTGGAGATGGTGGGGACCGGCTCGGAAGGGCTCGCGTTGGGGCGACTGGCTGGCCTCTCCCCGCCCGGCTGGTCGGGGGAGCTATGTGTTGTGTTCTAAGGGTTTTACCTTCCACATGGATTACAATGTATCTGAACCAATGTAACCTTGCCTATAGCAACAATGTAACCTTCAGCTGTATCATATGAACCCTGCATGAGGACGCGAGCTGATGACCACCAGCTGGCAGCAGCGAGCGTCCAAGCTCTCTTGGTCAGAATCATCAAAGGCAACAGCGCGGGAAGCTTTCCCGCCACCACCTACACCTGGACAAGAAGGGCGTGACTAGCAATGACGTCACGCAGGCAGTAGCCAATGGGCTACTATGGCACCACGTTCAAATGTATTACTACTGTATATAAAGAGCTATCGATCCGCCATTACCTCATGTTCCCTCTGTCCACGATGCAATAAACCTGAGTTAACCCAGCCCGAGGCTGTGTCCTGTGTCTTGGTTTACATACACCAAATTGGCGACGAAGGTGGGATAATGGATTCCCAAAGCGCCAGGACACAGAGCGGGTTCAATATTACCAAGCCGCAAGACTGGACCATCTTTAACATGGATTTCAGGGCGGCCTTGGTGGAACTCAAAGTCAAAGACGACGAGGAAAGGAAGAGGGCCATCCTCACCCGAATGCTGGGTGTAGAGACCAAGCGGACGCTGGTGGGCATGATCGAACCGAAGACGTTGGACGACTTCAAAACCGACGACATACTGAAGTTGCTGCGTGAGCGTTTCCAACCCTCGAAGGCAATGTTTCCCGCTAGGAGTGCGTTTTGGAGGCGAGTCCAAGCGCCGGATGAGTCGGTAGAGGCTTTCGTGGAGGCCCTGAGGGTAGCCGCCGTTCCCTGCAAGTGGGACAACCTGGAGATGATCATGAGGGACGTCGTGCTCCCCACGAGCGTGCGAAGTGCCCTTTCAGGAAAGCCGAATGTTACAGCTGTGGCCGGCGCGGGCACATCGCCAGGGCATGCAGAAATCGGAGAGAGGGCCGGAGGCAGTCGAAAGACCGTTCGGCCAGACCGGACCGTCCAGCGAGACCCCAAGATGGCGCCCGAACCACGAGGAAGCAGGATGGCATGGGTCGCGTCTCGGACGGCAGCGAGGACGACGCCCCCGTGTTCAGCGTGTCCGCGGGACAAAACCATTACTTCATTGAGGTAATAGTACAAGGGGCCCCTGTTAGGATGGAGATTGACTCGGGGTCCTATTATTCCATAATTCCCCAGAAAGAGTTCTTGAAGATCGACCCCCAAGCGCGGCCCAAACTTAAGACTCTGAGGTCCACGCTACGGGACGTACAAGGGAACAGCATTCCAGTGCTGGGGGTCGGAAAATTTCAGGTTCGTTATAAAAGACATTCCGCAGAACTCCCTTTAGTCGTTCTCAAAGGGGGGAATTGTAGCCTCCTAGGGACGCAGTGGTTTCAGCCCTTGGGTTTGTTCATAGGGGGGGTGCATGCCGTGGGCGCGGATCCGATACAAGCGGTGTGTGACGCGCACCCCGCCGTTTTTGAAAAAGGACTTGGAAAATTCAAGGGACCCCCTGTAGCCTTCGACCTAGACCCGGAGGTCCGCCCGATAAGACTCAAACCGCGCAGGGTGCCTTTCGCACTAAAGGACAAAATAGAGGCGGAACTGGACAAATTGGTGGGCCAGGGGATTCTTATTCCTGTTGATTCCGCGGAGTGGGAAACTCCAATCGTAACAGCCCTGAAGGCTAACGGGGAGGTGCGCATTTGCGCTGATTATAAGTGTACAATTAACAAGGCGATTCGCCCTAATGCATACCCGGTGCCAGTGGTCAGCCACCTTTTGGCCAGGCTAAATGGGGGAAAGTGTTTCGCTAAGCTCGACCTGGCACAAGCCTATCAACAACTCCCCGTAACTCCCGCCACGGCCGCGGCACAAACGATAGTCACACATAAGGGAGCGTTCCAGGTGTCGCGTTTACAGTTCGGCGTGAACTCGGCACCCGGCCTTTTTCAGTCGCTTGTGGAACGCCTCCTGAAGGGGCTGGAGGGGGTGTTACCTTATTTTGATGACGTATTGATAACAGGGGGGAGTGAGGCCGAACTGGCAAAGAGATTGGATAAAGTGCTAACTGTGTTCGAGAAAGCGGGGCTGAGACTGAGGAAGGACAAATGTGTTTTTTTCGAAACCGAGGTCGAGTTTTTAGGGTTTCGGATCACACCTGAGGGTATTAAGCCGTCCAGATCCAAAGTGGAAGCCATTAAGAAGGCCCCTCGCCCCACATCCAAAACCGAACTACAGTCATTCCTGGGGCTCCTCAATTTTTACCATACATTCCTTCCGCGGAAAGCCTCCGTGGCCGAACCGCTCCATCGGTTACTTAAAAAAGAGGAGACATGGATGTGGGGTGACGAGCACGAGAAGGCGTTCAACGAACTAAAGCAGCTTTTAACATCGGACGCAATCCTTACGCACTTCGACCCCAAACGGCCGGTGGTCTTAGTCTGTGATGCATCACCGGTGGGGGTGGGGGCAGTGCTTTGCCACGTGTTGGATGATGGTCGGGAGGCCCCAGTGGCGTTTTACTCAAGGTCCCTGTCCCAAGCAGAGCGAAATTACGCACAAACCGACAGGGAGGCATTGGCAATAGTAGCGGGGACCAAAAAGTTTCACGATTTTCTGTATGGCCGCCCATTCAAAATCGTGACGGATCACAAGCCCCTGTTAGGGATTTTCACGGCAGGCAAGCCCACGCCGCAGATACTATCCCCGAGAATGTTGCGATGGGCCATTTTTCTTAACGCATACCAACACGAGTTGGAGTACCGGCCCGGAAAGGAGATCAGCCATGCTGATGCGCTTTCGAGATCTCCTTTGCCTTTGTCGGACGACCAAAAAGCCAGAATAGGAAGAGACCGCCAGGTGTTGCTAATCGAGGTTTTAGACGAACCCCCAATAGTACCGGCTGATATAGCTAGGGCGACAAGCAAGGACAGGACGCTGGAGAAAGTCAGCTCATGGGTGCAGAAAGGGTGGCCAACATCGTCCCCAGGCAAGGAATTCGACCCATTCTTTCGGAAGAAGCTAGAGTTGTCCATAGAAAGGGGGTGCCTGTTGTGGGGCCAACGGGTGGTGGTCCCGACTCCCATGCGGCCGAGGGTTCTCAAACTGCTGCACGTCAGCCACCCGGGCATCGTTCGCTCAAAAGCGCTGGCCCGCAGTTACTTTTGGTGGCCACAGCTTGACGAGGACATTGAGCACATGGTCGGCACTTGTGAGGCGTGCCAGGGGTCCCGACCAGAGGCGGCCCGCCTCCCGCATAGGGAATGGGACACAGCGAGGGGGCCATGGTCCAGAGTGCACGTAGATTTCGCTGGCCCTTTCCGAGGAACCATGTTTCTCCTGGTGGTGGATGCATTCTCAAAGTGGCTGGAGGTCATTCCGGTAAAGAGCACATCCTCCACCACTACAATTAACCAACTACGGAGAGTCTTTTCAACGTTCGGTTTACCCGACACCTTAGTCAGCGATAACGCGAGTTGCTTCACCTCCTCAGAGTTCGGGGCATTCATGGAGGCGAATGCCATTCGGCATGTCACGTCCGCGCCGTTTCACCCGGCCACGAATGGCCAAGTGGAACGGTTGGTGCGTACAACAAAGGAGGCGCTTCGGCGCATGGGCCCCGGGGACCTGAACCATCAAGTATGTCAGTTCCTATTGGCGTATAGGGTGACCCCCTTAGCGTCAGGTTACTCGCCGGCGGAACTGTTGATGCGGCGGAAACTGACTACGCTCCTGTCCAGGCTGGACCCCACAAGAATTGAGGACAAGGGAAAAAACGTGGGGCTGGCAGTCTCGAAAGGTTTCGCCGCCGGCGACCCTGTTCATTGCAGGAACTATGCCAGCGCGGGGCCAGCCTGGGTGCCGGGGACGGTTGTAGAACAGACGGGGCCAGTGTCGTACCGGGTCGAAACCCACACCGGTCTCCTCTGGAGGAGGCACGCAGACCAACTGAGGCACCGAGTCAGTGGGCCAGTCAGTGAGGGTCTCCTACAAGATTCAGCGTTAGGGTTCTCCCCCACCCGCGTAACCCAAGGGGGAGACAGCAGCGGACAACAGTCCCAAGCAAGGGGGGAAGGAAGAAGCAGCGGCCCCGACTCATACCCTTTTGATAAGCCAGTTCCGTCAGAGGCCGGGGAAGGGGGAG
Source organism: Bradypodion ventrale (assembly GCA_035047345.1). Classification (NCBI taxonomy): domain Eukaryota; kingdom Metazoa; phylum Chordata; class Lepidosauria; order Squamata; family Chamaeleonidae; genus Bradypodion; species Bradypodion ventrale. The sequence goes on along the minus strand of JAWDJE010000002.1, from coordinate 323,826,885 downwards.
AGGAGTTCGCGACCGCTGCCCCCGAATGGAATTTTGGTTTTGATTTAGCAAACCGGGGGGGTTTTCAGGAGTGTTCCCCCACCCATCCAAGCGAGAAGAGGGGTTTTTCGTTAGTCCCCAGTGCCCCCGGTTCCTCCCTAAGTAAGAGCACACCTCCCAACAACGCCGCGGAGCCGCGGCAGATCACTAACGAGTCTCCCTCTCAAATTACAGGACAGGAAACCAGGGGACAAAGAGAAGGTAGCAAACCCGGGGAGAGGCAGCCTTGCCGCGCACTATGACAATAGGCAAGTGGTATAAGGGTATGTATGAATGTCATAGATGAAAAGCTGACAAGCACCCAGAGGAACAAAGGTAGTAGAAAGAATCAGACACATCTCTGAAACCTGGTATCGATGTATTAATTTTATTAATAAGTATGAGTCACAGAGGAATCCCTTGGAGCACTGACTAAGGACATGTTTAGACAGCAATACAAATGACTTACTCCTACCCTCAGGTTCTATGGGGGGATCACAACCATTTGATTTTAATATGTATCTCTCCCCCAGGATTTTCACCTAACGTTTAATTTTTCATGACTTGTTCTCTCTCTTTGACAAGTTTCAGCATTTTGTTTTGTTTTTCATTTGCATACCGTCAGTGCCATGATAGTTTTAATATTTCAAAATATTCCCCAAAACCCAACACCCACACCCAAAAAGGCTTTGAAGTGTCATTTCCACCCACTACATTGCTTAGTACTGGGGCTCTATGATAAGAATCTCATTGCAGGTCCTTGGAGCTGTTCAGTAGAACTTAGTGCTTGTCTGTACAGATCCCTTTGCAACAGGTATGGGTGAAATAGAGTTGTTTGAGGTCGAGTAGAGGTGCAATATCCCCATTTAATATGATATTTGCATCCACATGGCATTTTGAAGCTCAAGCTACTTCAAGATATTGGCAAATGAAACATTTTCTCTGCTTTTCGATGGAAGGAGAGAAGAAATGAATCTACCACTGTGGATTGGGCTGCAGGCAGTTACTTGACAGTCTACGTTCCAATTCCAAAGAAGGGCAATGCCAAAGAATGTGCTCATATCACACGCTAGCAAGGTCATGCTCAAGATCTTACAAGCTAGGCTTCAGCAGTATGTGGAAGAAGAACTTCCAGAAGTACAAGCTGGGTTCTGAAGAGGTAGGGGAACTAGAGACCAAATTGACAACATTCACTGGATCATGGAAAAAGCAAGGGAGAACCAGAAAAAATGTCTACTTCTGTTTCATTGATTACACCAACCTTTATTTGTGTGGATTACAAAAAATTGTGGCAAGTCCTTAAAGAGATGGGAGTACCAGACCACCTCACCTGTCTCCTGAGAAATCTGTGAGCTGGTCAAGAAGCAACAGTTAGGACAGGATACGGAACAACTGATTGGTTTAGAATAGGAAAAGGAGTATGACAAGGCTGTATATTGTCACCCTGCTTATTTAATTTATATGCAGAGTACATCATGGGTAATGCAGGGCAGGAAGAAGCACAAGCTGGGATTAAGATTTCTGGGAGAAATATCAACAACCTGAGATATGCAGATGACACTACCCTAAGGGCAGAGAGGGAAAAAGACCTAAAGAGCCTTTTGATGAGGGTGAAAGAGGAAAATGCAAAAACTGGCCTGAAACCCCCTGGCAAATAGAAGGGGAGGAAATTGAAGTGGTGACAGACTTCACCTTATTGGGGTCTAAGATAACTGCAGGTAGTGACTGCAGCCATGAAATAAAAAGACACTCTTGAGAGGCAAGCTTTGGCAAATCTAGGCAGCATAATAGAAAGGAGAGACGTCACCCTGCCAACAAAAGTCCATATAGTTAAAGTGATGTATAGCTGTGAGAGCTGGACCATAAGGAAGGCTGAGCGCAGAAGAATAGGCACCTTTGAATTGTGGCGCTGGAGAAGACTTTTGAGATCCCCTGGACTGCAAAGAAATCAAATCAGCCAATCCTAAAGGAAATAAATCCTGACCGCTCCTTGGAAGGACAAATAATGAAGCTGAAGCTCAAGTACTTTGGCCACCAAATGAGAAGAGAGGACTTGCTGAAGAAGGCCCTGATGCTGGGAAAGATCAAAAGTAAAAGGAGAAGGGGACGGCAGAGGATGAAATGGCTAGATGGCATTTTTGACACAGTAGGTGTAGATCTGGGCAGACTACGGAAGATGGCAGATGACAGAGAATCCTCGTGTGCTGTGGTCCATGGGATCACAAAGGATCAGACTTGACTGTGTGACTGAACAACAAGTTACTTGACCAATTTTTTAAGACAAGGCATATAATATATATAGGACTGCTGTGGCATCCATGAAAGCTATCCTAGGTCATCCTGAAATGATCTGGCCAAAGGAGCTCCAGTGAAATTGTGACAGGCCCAGCAAACTGGCAATGGATAATCTCTTGATACAGAAACTAAATGAGATACAAATGGACTGATCAAATGGGAAGAATAGAAAAAAATACTTCCTATCCCACTCCCTTGAGTAAAGGAAATGATTAATTTGACAATAGCATTTGTTGTTCAGTCGCACAGTCGATTCCAACCCTTTGCGACCCCATGGGTCATTGCCTCTGTCCTCCACCATCCTACTCAACCCGCCCAGCTCTGTGCCCATTGCATCAACAATACCATCTAGCCATCTCATTCTCTGCCACCCTCTTCTTCTTTTGCCATCCACCTTTCCCAGCATCAAGGCTTTCTCAAGTGAACCCTCTCTTCTCATTTGATGTCAAAAACAGCGGGGGAGGGCCGGTGCCTGTTTAAAAACTGCTTGTTGCTGGACCTTGCTCCTCACCCGCCCAGCCTGAGGAAGGAGAAACAGCTGGAGAGGACCGGTGACTGATTCAGGAGATGATGGTCCCTTGGCCACAGTTGTTGATGTATGTGTTTGATAGATAGATAAATAGATAGATAAATCTTTATTGTCATTGTCCTGCACAGAACAATGAGATGTGTTGGTCTTTTATATTTTATTGCACTGTTACATTTTATTGTATTGTTATATTTTATTGCATTATTATTTTTATTGCATTGTTACATTTTATTGTATTGTTATATTTTATTGTACTGTAATGTTTGATGCAGTATGTTGTGATTTTTGTGAGCCGCCCAGAGTTGGTGCAGCATACAAATCGAATCAATCAATCAATTAATCAATCAATCAATGTTCAAAGTACTTTAGTTTCATATTTACTATTTGACCTTCTATAGCATATCCACACCTTCTATAGCATATCCACCACCTTCGGCTCCCTCCCTGGGGAATGTTTTCCCCTCGGCGGGACCTTCAAAAGTCGCTGCTGTTGGAGCCATCTCACCACCCTCCCTGGCCCGGGAGGTGGGAGCTCAGGTGGGCCGCATTTTCCACTCGGTGGGACCCTCAAAAGCTGCCACCGTTGGAACCACTGAACCTGTTGTAGGCTGAAGACTATCTTCTTCTCACCACAGTCAGGTTTTTTTTTTCCTGGCTTTGTCATGGACGATTGAGTCAAGGGGCTCTGTTGTGGATGTTGGGTGGTGAAGATTGTGTGTTATCTGTGATAAATTTTGCATTTTTCTCTTTATTGTAACTGTATTTTTGAATTGTATTATATTATATTGTGAATTGTATTATTTATTCATGTTGTAGGCAGCTTCGAGTCACACTGTGTGTTGAGTGAAGCTGGATATAATAATAATAATAATAATAATAATAATAATAATAATAATAATAATAATAATAATAATAATAATAATAATAATAATAATAATAATAATAATAATAATAATGTAGAATTCCCTGACAAGGGCTAAGAAAAGTGTGCGTAGGAACATGAAGCCGCTGGGTGAGATTATCTGTTCCCATGGGGTGAGGTATCATCAGTATGCTGATGATACCCAGCTGTACATCTCAGCCCATGGGGACCCCAGTGATGCAGTCAATGTCTTATCCAGATGTCTGGAAGCTGTTGGGGTCTGGATGGGGGACAACGGGCTACAATTGAATCCCTCCAAGACTGAGTGGCTATGGATAGGGGGTCCCACATAATCCAGGGAGCTGCCAACTTTGGTCTTGAATGGGGCTGCTTTGCCCCAGTCAGACCCAGTACGCTACTTAGGGGTCCTCCTGGATTCGGGACTGCTACTTGTAGATCAGGTGGCAGCTGTGGCCAGGAGGGCTTTTGCACAGCTTCACGTCATCCGTCAGTTGCGTTCGCTCCTGGACCGGGACTCCCTGCTCATGGTCACACATGCTCTGTTGACCTCCAGGCTAGATTATTGCAATGCGCTCTACATGGGGCTGCCCTTGACGACCATTCGGAGGCTGCAGCTGGTGCAGAATGCGGCAGCATGGGTGGTGATGGGGTATGCTTGTGCCTCACCATTGCTTCGGGAGCTGCACTGGTTACCAGTTTGTCTCTGGGTGCAATTCAAGGTGCTGTTTTTGACCTTTAAAGCCCTACATGGTAGTGGGCCAGGATACCTAAGAGACCGCATCATCCCAAGAGTGTCTGTCCGTCCAAACAGAGTGGACCGGAGGGGCTGTCTAATTGTTCCATCTGCCAGAGGGGCTCGTTTCTCTGGCACACAAAGGAGGGCCTTTTCTGTGTCTGTACCAGCCTTGTGGAACCTCCTGCCAGTAGAGTTGCGGGAGCAGATGGAGCTGCTGCCTTTCAAAAAAGAATTAAAAACCTGGTTGGCAGGGTAGGTGTGGGGCCCGAATGGAAGAGTGGCCCCTGCCTGTTGGCTTATAAAATAAAGCCTCCCCATCTTTTTAATGCGGTCAGTTTTAATGTGTTTAGTTTTTAATAGGTGGGTGGGTATGTTGGGGTTTTAATTGTTTTTAATATGTATGTTTTAATCCTGTTGTGAGCCACCCTGAGTCAGGTTCGCCTGATTGGGTGGTATAGAAATTTTAATTATAAATAAATAAAATAAATAAATGGTTTCGTTTGCTCTAGCAATTATTTCATGTGATCACTGGGAAAAGAAGTGAACCATCCTGTCCCTGCAGTGTATGAAACAACAGGCAAAATGCCCATCTGATTGCACCCTAAATACAGGGAATCAGGGAGATAGCTAAAGTTGGGTTTAGAAGTAGGAAGTTCATTAGCTAACTTTCTGAGATGATTGGCAAGTCTGGCATAACTTCAGTCACAGTGAGAAAAGATGTCAAAAATGGTACGTCTTAAAAATGTGTCTGTAATAATTTTCAATGAAATGTTGGCACGATTTGAACATTAGGGACAAAGGACAGCTCTACAGATATTGTTGGACTACAGCTCCCATGCTTGTGTTGGCTTAGGCTGGCTGGGAGTTGTGGTTCACCATATTCCAGACAGCCACACACTTTGCCGACCTCTAAGATTTAGTGTTAGGTTCAGGTACTGAAAGCAGACCCAGTGAAAGCAATCAGGCATAATGTCAACTTTACCATCTTAAGCCCTGACTGTTTCAAAATAGCTCCTCTACATTTTAATGAGTATGTTCTATTGACTGAGTTTGGGTCTGCTCCAGATCTCGTTATAGGGTTTATTGTTTCTGAAGCCCAAAACAATCACAAGACGGGTCCTTTTTGAACATTAAAAGTGAATAGAATTGCCTTCTGAGCCACACATTTACACATAAACATCCAGTTGACATTTATTAGGAGGAAACTGACTGAAGTAAAGCAACATTGAAATGATCAAGAAGACACACAGAAAGAAACAGAGAAATAAATCATACTGAAATACAGGTTCATAGATCAGGGGTTCCCAATCTTTTCAAGCCAGGGGCCTGGCCAATCTCTCTCAGTCAGCTTTGAGGGTCAGAGAAGCCATTTTGCCCTGCCTCCACAATGGGGGCAGCCATTTTGTCCCAAAAACTTCAAAGAGGTGGCCATTTTTTCCCTCAAATACCCTTGGAGAGGTGGGGGACCACATGAAATGGCACCGTGGGCCAGATCTAGCCATTGGGCCTTAGCCTGGGAACCTCTGTCATAGATGAATGCTAACCTTGTAGCCACCTCAAGTAGAAAGAGGTCAAGGGCAGAACCCATGTTTTCTCTATACTGTATAGCAAATCAGAGGTGACTAACATTTATTTTGTGCATGGAAGAGTCTCAGCCTGCTTAAGCAGTTTTAAGGGCTAATGGGGCTGCAGCTTAAACCCAGAATATCCCCCCGGGCCAAACAACCCATGTGACATTTGATTAACTTGTTATTGCAACCTGGCCAGACCATACAAAAACAGAACATGTCAAGATGTTGGCAACATCTATACCTATAAAATGGTGCGTTAACCATTGGAATGTGACAAAGGATGTTGCACCAGGCCCCACCAGCCCGTAATGGGCCTCCGTTCATTCACCTGAACCCGGTTCACAGGTAACTGTCGGGTTGAAATTTTCGACCCGGGGGCAGGAGCCCCTCAGTTGCAAACAAAAAAAGGGAACTTAAATTCCCAATGTTCCTTGCGCCACGCCAGAGCCAATCAGGCTGAGCAGCGCGGCAAAAGGAACGTTCGGAAATGCGCCGCTGCCAATTATAAAAAAGCCGCAGGTAACAAACCGCTAAAGTAAGCAAAAACGTGCAGGCAAAACTACAAGCCCCAGCGTCCCAAATTAGCGTGCAGAACGCTGAGGCGGCCGGCGCGCGAAAAATAAAAGTAAAAAAAACGCCCGCCACCGCTGCCCTTCTTCCCCACAGGCCAGCCAGCATGGCCCTTGGGGAAAAAAAGAAACCCCTCCGCCGCCGCTGCCCTTCCTTTCGATGGGCCAGCCGGCGCAAGAAAAATAAAAGTAAAAAAAAACCCGCCGCTGCTGCCCTTCTTCCCCACGGGCCAGCCAGCATGGCCCGCGGGGGAAAAAAGGAACCCCCCGCCGCCGCTGCCCTTCTTCCCCACGGGCCAGCCAGCATGGCCCGCAGGGGAAAAAAGGAACCCCCCCCGCCGCCGCTGCCCTTCTTCCCCATGGGCCAGCCAGCATGGCCCGTGGGGGAAAAAAGGAACCCCCCGCTGCCGCTGCCCTTCTTCCCCATGGGCCAGCCAGCATGGCCCGTGGAGAAGAAAGCAAAGAAAGCACCCCCCGCCATTGCCCTTCCTTCCCACGGGCCAGCCAGCATGGCCTGTGGGAAAGAAAGCCCCCCCCCCCAATGCCCTTCCTTCCCACGGGCCAGCCAGCATGGCCCGCGGGAAAGAAAGCCACCCCCCTCTGAAAAAGTAAACACAAAAAAACTCAAAAACACTCAAAAATCCAAAAAGGAAACACAAAAACAGCCAAAAACAAACAAGAAAAACACATAGACCCCCCCAAATCCAAACCACTCCCCCAAAACAAACAAACAAACAAACAAACCAGAGAGATTACCAAAAGACGTCTTCTATCCATGAGGGCCGGAACTCAAATGAGAAAATAAAGAAAAAACTTACCGGAAGCGACTTCCAGAGGACAGAAGAGAACAATTATAGAGAGGAAGAAAAGCTCACCACCCCCACCCAGAGGCCAAAAGAGAAAAAACATTCAAAAATATTGAAACTAATAAGATTAATTCCAAAATTAATCAAATAAGTTATAAAAACATTCAAAAATAATCACACTAATCTCAAAAAATACCCAAAAAAACCAGAAATCACTTTTCACTCAAAAAAACCAAAACCAAAAATAAAAAATGCTTAAAAATAAAGATTTAAAAAACCAAAATTAAATTATAAACTAAATTAAATTAAATTAATTAAATTAAATTAAAATAAAATTTGCATAAACATAAAACAAAAACCTTCAAAAACCAATATAAAGAACACAGCATGCAAAAACAAAAACAAAAAACACTGGAAGCGCAAGTCCACCGCAGGCGGATGCAGCGCCTTGAAGCCACAAAATCACAAAACCTTACAACACCATTTAAAACAGCCCAGCACCATTGGTTCAAGAAAAAAAACGAAGCCCTTTACTATCCAACATAATTTTAAAAAGCCCGGCACCGCCGGGCAAAATATGCTAGTATAATACAAAAGAGCTGGGTTGTTCAGAGCTAGAAAACCCTTGGCTTTGAGAGAACAATTCCCAGAATAACTCAGCAACCCAACAAGCATTCTGGGATCCAAAGCTCACATTTCATTTCATATATCTGAGTCTGTCTACAACTCATAAGATGAGCAGCCCTTCTGAGGTGGCGGACGTCCCCAGCTCTGCCTTCAACTCAAGAGCTGGCTCAGAATGTTCTATTGGCAGAGTTGGACAAAGTGAAGTGAACTAGCTCATACCTGTCAACCAGGATTTATGGCCAGGATTTCCCGATTTTTGGCACCGATTTGCACCATTTCCCGCCTGCAGCTGCCAAAACCCCGGAATTGGCAGAGGGGGAAAAAGAGGTACTGCGCAGCCCTTCTGCGCAAGTCGCCATCTATGCATGTGTAGAAGGCGATCTGCGCAGAACTGTTTGCACAGGTCCCGTATTTTCCGGAGCCACGGTTGACAGGTATGAACTAGCTGTTGAAATTTATTTCAACATAGATGACACAACAGTACTCACCACTTTTCCTGAGGAGAGCAAAAGTGCAGGACAGTTTGCCTGGAGCACACAATGGTCATACAAGCAGGGAAATGACCTGTTGTTGCTGCAGCCATATTTCAATTACATCAACCAATATTTTCAGCCTGCTTCAGTCTGGTTAATGAAAAGTCTGGATCTAGAAGAGAGGTTACTTTCCCACCAAATTCTCTAAGAACAGTTAGATTTTCTGAGCTGCTCTTTATGTGGACTGTCCCCCTCCCATAAAAACAAAACAATTTGCCACAAAGTACATGAAACTCTTATTCCACTTCTTGAGCACGTCTAAATCTTAAGAAGTGGTGCTCTATGACTTAAGTGTTCAGCAGCAGTGAGAAAATATGCTGAGGTTTCTGTTTACCAATCAGAAAGTTTCTTGGAAGTTCACTTAATGGCAATCAATCAAGGTAGACTATATCTTTTCAGAGGGAACCTTCCATATTATTCAGGTTTTTTCTTTTTTTAAGAGTGGAAAATATATTGCCTTTCTAGGCCCGGTTTCTATTTGAAGCATGCCTTGTTGAACAATGTCTCTCCTACTTTCAGCAATTCTCCTTCCACAGTGCCTGTCTAATTTGCCAGGCCTTCTGAACAATGGTCTATCCATCCGTGTCATGCATATAATATCAAATTTATTACAGTAGCTCCTCAGCATATTTTCAGCCAAGGCTTCATTCTTCTCCCGCATTCTGCAAATGAACAACAGTTTTAGTTACAAATGTTTCCCAGTGAGACAGCAGACCTGACAGCAGAAAGAAAGGCAGTGCATTTCTTCCAAACCTCTGATACCAATACAACCAATCATCATGACATACTGCTGAGAAATGCCATTCCTACCCTGTTTTTGATATATTTCTACTCAAAGATGAACAGTTATTAAGCTGAGAGCTGCTGAGACCTTGATTAGCACATGAGCAAGTCCAGCGTATATATCTTTGCATTATCCTTAAGGACAGGAGCATTAGTGTCTCATGTGATCTGGATTCAAGGATAAAGGTTGCAGCATTGATGGATTAGGCTGCAGTGGTGGTGAACCTTTGTTGCTCCAGGTGTTCTTGAACTTCTCTTTTCTTGTTTTACCCTGTGGCATTGGTTCAGGTTTCAAAGGCTTTGTGTAGGTCAGGGGGTGCCCAAACTGTGGCCCAGGGGCCAGATCCAACCCCTGACACCAATTCATCCAGCCCGCAAAGCCCTCATCGCTCCTGGGAGTGACAAGGGCTTTGTGGGCCAGATTAATTGGCATTGGGGGCTACATCTGGCCCCAAGGCCATAGTAACCAGCCCCCTGAACAACATGACCTGCCCGCGGCCCAAAAGGTTTGGGCACCCCGGTGTAAGTGAATGGATGGAAGGAGAGTCACTTAAGGTTTTTCCATATCAACACAACTGTCTCCCCTTCCTTCTTTCCCATTTGAGTTCAAAAACTCTTCTTAAGTCATGTGACCTGTTGAAGGTGTTTATTTAGACATAGTTAACAAAGCAAGTTAGGTATGATAGTGAGATGAGAGCCAGTCACAGGAGGTTAAATGTAGAGTTGGCTTTCGCAGTAACCTTTGCCTATCTCCAACAGACAGACAAGTTACTTAACTTGAACACAATGGGTGGCTTTACTGCATAATTTGGTACTCACATACTATGAAGTTACATATAACATCAAATAGGACCTGTGCTGGGTTTAAGTGATCCAGCCAGAATTTACAACAAAGCAGTGGGACACAGATAGTCTCTAATGATAAATCTTGGAAACTCTTAACTCACTGAACAGGATTAGTAACAGTCCTGTCTTAAAAAACAGGAGGTGTGTGTGTGTTATGTATGATAACTGTGTATGTAACTGTCAAGGCGATTCAAACCGCCGTGTTCCCGCGCTTTCCTAGCTGTCAAACAGCGTCTCTGTTTGACAGCTATGAAATCTCGCCAGACAGCGTAGTCTCGCGAGATTTCGAGAGGCGCACAAATTAGAATCTGACAGGAGCGAAATGTATATTTCTTATGCAAATAAGTGAATTGAAAAGTGTGCACACTGTGTTAGCCAATTGCCATTGTTTATTATTGTTACTGTTACTGTTTATACTGTATATAAGTCCAAGTTTTCCCCCATCCAAACTGTGTTCAAACCCCACCAATAAAGAGCTGTACAGTATTTCACTTCTGAATGCGGGTCGTCATTATTCCTTGAACACCAAAGGGGGACAGCTCTTTAATTGGTTACTTTGAATTGTTTATTTGGAGGCCTTGGCTTAATCCTTAAGGAGGAGCCCTGGTGGGTCAGCGGTTAAACTGCTGTACTGCAACCAAAAGGTTGTGAGTTTGATCCTGACCAGGGTGCATGGTTGACTCATCCTTCCAAGGTCAGTAAAATGTGGACCCAGCAGTTTGGGAGCAAAATTCATTAACATCTGCATGTTTTAATTCTATTTCTCAGTAGGACTCATAATTGGTGATGTTATGGAAACACACTTTGACATAGCAGAGCGCCACCTGGATAGTTCATTAACAATGACAATAAGATCCTCTTCCACGACTATCCAGATTCCTTGTGGCCTCCGACTTTGGATGCTGTACTTAAAGTAGCAGGGAACAGGAGGAAAATTTTCCCCAGCAACAACAGTGTTGTGACTCACCATTATGATTGTTCACATTATTGCTCTATTACTCAAACTATTTTGTGAGTTTTTATCCTGAAAGGGCAATGGAGACCCATTAGCTTTAAAAAATACCTGCTCTTGATAGAGATAAAAACTCTTAAAATGGGTTTGTTCAAGGAAGTATGGAACATTGCACTAAATGATAAATTAACATGTGAGTTAAAGTTTAAGAAAGGAGAGATAAAGAATAACGAGTTTGAACTTCTATGGGGAGAGTTTGTTGACTATGACTTTCAGAAAGCAAAAGGAGTTAAACCAAACCAGGAGGTCATAAAATGTTGGAAATAATGGATAGAAAAATATGTAACTTAGAAGGAGTAATAGTTAAGGTCCCAGGTGGAGGGTGCAAGGTATTTATGTATCTTAATAATTGATGTGTTAATAATAGTTCCATTTCAGAGATTACTCTGGAGTGTTCAAATTAGATTATAAATAAGAAGATAAATTGAAGGGGACAGATTATAAAACAATGTAGTTATTAGGGGAAAGTGTATATGGTGAATTTTTGTTAATTTGTTAATTATATGTTCATGTGATTGTTTTGTATGTTATACAAGAAGATAAATAAAAATATTATTGACAGCATAAGCCACTGTTGCTTGAATCTTTTGATTCTTCTTCGACAAAGGAATATGAGGAACACAAGAAGAGTGTTTGTACATTAAAATTTACACCTCCTCTTCATGGCCTGGGTGAAAAAGTAAGAAGGTGGTTGGACACTGGATTAGATATTAAATTTTCTTCTTGGATCTTTCAAGCACCTGCCTCATTTTTGTCAGTGGCAGCATGGTTGCTCATGCATATATTCTTTTAGAGGCCAGAGATCAGAGAGGTAGCTAAAACATAGTCATAATTTCCAAGGATATGTAAGTGAACATTCCTGTTTGCTAGGAGAGTGAATCATAATTTAAGGAAGCTTTTAAAGGCCAGAAATACTACCACTTCTTTAATTCCTCCAGTGTTTGTGCGGTAACTATGCATTATCTTATTACAAAAGAGAACTTTGTAGTTTTATGGCGGCCCCACATTACTGCAACACACCAGAGAAAATAGATGAAAAAGAATATCTTCTTTGCTAGCACTGAATATTTGAGAACATCCAGGATTCGTATCAAGTTACCCTCTTTCCTTCTGCAGAATCTTAGAAGACCCTGTAAAAAATTCATACTTCTTCAAAATGTTTACGTAGCTAATGCACAGACCCGCTTGCTTCCTCCTTCCCATTATCAGGTCCACACTGTATTTCCTGCCTTTATAGCCTCCAGAGGATTATACAACTGATCTCAACATTTTTCAAACTGAGTTCAAAGTCTATTTTTACGAGTCTCATCTTGTTGCCAATGCCAGCCCCAAACAACCACTACTACAACAAGCGATGCAGAACATAACACTTCAGGTGCATCACAGAACAGCAACAGGGAAGAAAAGCAGGAAAACAACAAGACAGAGAGAACTTGTAGGTCAAAATCAACAAAATAGTTCTTTTATGTGCATTTACTCTCTGCTGAATGCATGTTTTTCTCCCCTAGTGTGAAGAAACAAAGGTCGTACACATACCTTCTCATTACCTGGCATCTTGTCGGCCAAGCTATGCATTTTGTGGGCCCATTTCTGTGATTGCTGACGTATGATAGACATCTGTTGTTTTGGTTAAGGTCACCTGGTGCTAGGGTCTCCAAGTGTGGCATATCCCAATTCCGATTTCCCTCAAAAATTACATTTTATATGGACTGTGGTGGCTTAGTGGTTAAGATGCTGAACTAGACAACTAGGTTGATCAGCAGTTTGAGACCCAAGTATTGCATGATGGAGTGAGCTCCCTTCTCTGTCCCAGTTCCTGCCAACCTAGTAGTTCAAAAGCAAGAAATTGCAAGTAGATAAATAGTAACCACTTTGATGGGAAGGTAAACAGCATTCTGTGCACTCCAGTGTCTAGTCATGCCTGCCACATATCCATGGAAACATCTGCAGACGCATACTGCGCTGGCTCTTTGGCTATTAACAGAGATGAGCACTGAACCCTAGAGTCAGATATAACTGGCTTTTGGGCACAGGCTACCTTTATAACAAAAATAATAAAATATTTCACTAAAATCACTAAGCATAACTGCCAAAGATTCAGGGGAAAATCCTGAGCAAAGTTTTCAATAGAAGAGTGGACAGCCCAACAAAGGACCAACTCAGCTCTAAGGTAGGGATCAGCCCTTGACAGTAACTGTTCAGCTGCATGAATGGGTCTTGATGCCATTGACAGCCCTCTGCTAGCATGTGTGCCACATTCTCTATGGCAGTGATGGCGAACCTTGGCACTCCAGATGTTCTTTGACTTCAATTCCCAGAAGCCCATGTCAGCACTCTTGCTGATCAGGGCTTCTGGGAATTGAAGTCCAAGAACATCTGGAGTGCCAAGGGTCGCCATCATTACTCTAAGGGAATTTATAGGCAGGAGATTCCATCTCATTTGACAATGTCCACATATCATTTTTTTCCCTTTAAACAAAATTAGAACACAGGGAATACAGGCTGAAATAGAAGTATGTATTTCATCAACAATTTCCTTCCACCTGCTTCTGTGCATAAAAATATTTTCTTCCGCTTGTTCTCCATCTGCAAAAAGGTATGAAACTGTTCCAGGACATTCTCTGAGATAATGTTACCTTGCATGCCATTGTATTGCTTCTGACTTACAGAAACCTTCATAGGATTTTTATGGTATATGAACTCTTCAAGGAATAGTTAACCATTGCAGCCGCCCCCCAACAATTCTATGCTGAACTAAGATTTGAAGTCAAGTCTCCTGAGTCCTAGACTGTCATTCTATCTGCTACAGCATGGGTTTCTACAAGATAACAGTAAAGGTAAAGGTCTCCCTTGCTTGAAAGCCAGTCATGACTGACTCTAGGGGCCGGTGCTCATTTCCATGGGAGAAGTGGGGCCAGAAGGGTGATGTTCCCCAAGTGGATTAAACCCAGTGGTGGGCATCAGCAGGTTCGCATCAGGTTTCCCCTGGCCACGCCCACCACACCATGCTCACAGTGTGGTAGTAAATTTTTTTGAGCCCACCACTGATTAAATCCCACTTGAATCCATCTTGATGGACGGCAGCAGCTTGGCTTGGGGCCAGGGCTGTAGCTGGGAGAGGGGGTGCGAAAACCCTCCTGAGCTAACAGCCCCCTCCAACCCACCCCAGGCTGCCAATGTTATATATATGTATGTGTGATGTTGCTTCTCCTGAATTTTTTTTCAAACACCCCTCTCCTCCAATCTAGAATCCTAACTATGGCCCTGCTTGGGGCTGAATAAGACTTTGTGTGCCAAAAGGGCTCAGGACCAGTTTCATGTTCAGGGAATGAAGAAGCAGACGAGTGAAGTAGTAAAATTCAGCTCTTTAATAGTGGGGTTTGAACACAGTTTGGATGGGGCAAAACCCGGACTTATATACACTACAAAAACAGTAACAGAAACAAAAATACAACAAGCCCATTGGCTAACAGAGTGTGCACATTTTCAATCCACTTATTTGCATAAGAATAGATACATGAGAAAAGATACATTCCGCTCCTGTCAGAAAACACAGTTAACATACATAACAACCAGAAAGTGGCTTGCGGAACTGGATGTGTGGTACGGGGATCATGCTGCGATGCAGAAGGCAGATGAAAGGCCAATGTGTTATATTCTCATTGCTGATTGCCATGAGGATTGCCAATATTCAGATTTGGATATGGCAGAAGAAGAAGATCTAATTAGTAAATGCACTAACAGAGCACCACCAGAAGGCAACATGTGGCTTACAGGGTGCATGTGGGCTCCAAAGCTAGTTTGGAGGTCCCAGCCCAACTATGCTACCAACTTTCAGTGACAATCTATGTTTGTTTTGGTTTGTGCTCATTTTAAAGGCCTTTCAGAGAGAACAGCTGAGATTTTGTTAGCAAATGAAAGAAGTCCTTCACCTTCTTACCTTGATAACTTTTCCTGGTTCATTACTCAAATGCAGTGGCATGATTTCCTGCTGAGTTTCATCTGTGTAACAGTAGTGAAATTAGTGTGTAGTTAATTTTAAGATTCAGGAGATAAATTTACACCCCCCAAACCCATCCCCATGTTGCCACCCCAATCTAATGATAGGTTGTACTCTAGACCCAATTAGTATAACAAATACAGTAAATCGTCGCATTAAGAGCACCTCGCTTAGAGACTAACTCACTGTAACAATACAGTGCCTTACCCTAGAGTAGACCCTATTGGTCTTCTGATTTTCAGCTCCCTGGCTGGACAGCCCAGGCATCTAGATATGTGTAGATAAAGTAGCATCAAGCCAAGTAATCACTCCAAGTCTGTTCAGGTTTTTTAAAAGTATACTAGCATATTTGTGCCCAGCCTTGCCAGGCAGTTTTATTGTGTGTTTTTATGGTTAAGGGTGGTTTGGGTGGTGGTGCTTTGAATTTTGTTTTTTGATTTTTTAAATTTTATTTTATCTATTTTAATTTTTATTTTTAAAATATTTTTGACTGTTTTTTACTCTTCCGGCCTCTAGGTGGGGCTGTGTTTAAGAGTACTGTAATTTTCTTTCTTTGTTTAGTTTTGTTCTGGAGGCATGGAGGGAGGACGTGTTTGGTGAGTACTCTTGATTTTTTATTCTGTTTTTATTTTGTTTTGATTTAGGAATGTTGGGCTGGGGGGTTTAAGTAGAGTGTGTGTTTATGTAATTTAGTGTTTTGGCTTGGTTTATTGTTTTTTTTTAATTTTGCATGTGGTTTTTTGGTTTTTATTTTTCTGTTATTTCTTATTTTGTATTTGTTAGTACTCATTTTTGTTCATTGTGTTGTTTTTTATTTTTACTAAGGGCTTTTCGTGGTGTTGTTTTGTTGTAGATAGGTGGTTTTAGTGGTTGATCATTTTGATGTTTACTTGTTTGGTTTGTTTGTTTATTTGTGTGTTTTTGTTTTTAGCTTTGGTTTTTCTGATAGGGTAGGGTGTTTGGCTGGCACCCGAGGTGAACGTAGGGCCGAAGAATCCGACCACTGTCTCCTCCCTGGGCGAACGGGAAGTTTGCTGCGGGCGCCTTCAGTGCCCTTGCGTTCCACGCTGCCCATGGAAGAGGCAGTGGCTGGGTCCTTCGGCCCTGCGTTCCTGGGGGAATGGGGAGTGCACTTTGGTTGGGAGGTACTGAGGCCTGTTCTTCGTCCCTGTGGGTGTCGAGGACTCATGAGGCAAGGATGTTTACATATTTTCTCTCTCCGCCTGATCTGAAATCGCCATATTAAATGAGAATAAAGCACAGGGTATACTTCATTCTGTTACACTCACTTAAAGAGCAGAATTTTCTCTGAATGGTCGCCTTGCTTAACTACTAAAATCAACCAAAAACTTGCTTAACAACTAAATTGAGGTTCACAATCCCCCTACCAGAATTCACAATCGGTCACTTACAATGGCACTGGCAGCACTTCTCCCAAATGTTTCACTTAAAGAGCAACTCACTTAAAGAGCAATCCTGTGGAACACATTATGTTCTTTAAGCGAGGTACCACTGTACAGTACTTGGATTGGGCTGATGCATCTTTCCTAGTCCTCTCCTTCGCAATTACAGAGAGCAATTCCCTGGTTTCTTTTTTATTTCCTTATTTAGGTGAATATCCCATGAATCTCATAAAATACTGTATGTCCCATTAAACTGATCGGGCATAAAGCTATCTATTATCATTCTTCCCCCCATAAAGGCCCCCCCTCAAATACACTCAATATAATATAAAGGGGGACCCCAAATATACTCAAAGGCAGTGCCCTTTTTGAGTACCAACCAGCCATGATGGACAAACCAAAATTGTGAGCAAGCTTTTGAAATCTCCAGATGTCTTTTATCATGCAAAATGTTGCCAAAAAATTAGGCTGGGGAGGGACAAAGTAGTGGGAACCTAGTGATGTTCAAGTCGTGACATGTGCGTCATCAAAATCTAATTGCGGAGGAAGAGAAGCTTAAATGGGCTCTATTACAAGTCCCCCAGGTTCCAGGGATTGTCGGAAAACAAGCACAAGCAGACGTGTAAGGGCTTACTCTCTGTTTTTGGAGAAATAAACTCCAGCAATTAAGTGGAAGCATTAATTAGATCAAGCAGATGAATATATGTTACAATAAGCTTCAGAAATTTTACTCTATTAGCTAGAGAGCATAATGTTGCAAAATATTGCCTGGATTTATTTTTTACAGACTCAGAAAGATTTGGCTGGAGTGTATTGGAGCAGATGCGTCTCTCCAATTGTGCGCCATTTGCTTCAATTATTCTTAATGTTTAATGGCAGAATAATTAGATCAAATGGTGATATATATTTCAATAAAAATGCTTTCCTCAGACACTCTAGTTATTGGCTGCTATAACTACAGCAGAAAGCATTTCGTGCTATCTATTGACATTTGACAGACTGAAATACTAATCTCGTATGTTTATATAAAGCTCTAACTTGGTTTCAAGAGGCATCAACATTTAAACAAATTGGGATGCATTGCCTGCTGAAAAGGTGTGCCACAGCACAGATGGAAAAAAAGATACTCATGCTATACGATGAACCTTTTAAAGACCGAGTGCCCAAACAGAGGAGGTAGAGGGGCAGGGTGAACTCTGTGCTGGGGGAGGGAGAAAGCACTCCCATTGGGCTGATGGGCAGAGAGGCAGGGCAAACTCGGTGCTACGGTGATGGTGCGCATGCCAACAGAGAGGGCTTGGAGTGCCATGTCTGGCATGTGTGCCATTGGTTCGCCACCATTGCTATAAGGTATTGCAACAAATGCAAACTCCCTGATGACTAAATGAGTATGAAGTCAGCAGAAATACCCCATATGTTCTCCCAGGATTTGGATAGTAGTGGACCGCTCCCTCCCAAGTAAGCCTCTATCTCTCCTTTGCATTTTCCTAGGTGGAGGTGAGGGATGCAGTGAGTCCTTCATTTTTCATTAGTAAGAAATGTTCTTTTTTATTTTATAATAGTAAAGTTAAAGCTCAAAATCCAATCATGTCTGACTCTAGGGGACAGTGCTAATCTCTGTTTATAGCCAAAGAGTCAGTGCTGTCTGTGTCTGCAGGCGTTTTCATGGTCATGTGGCAGGAGCACATGGAATGCTGTTACCTTTCCCGCCAAAGTGGTACCTATTTAGCTACTTGCAATTTCTTGCAAGTTTATGCCCCTTAGCACCTATCAGCTGTGTATCCCGCAAGCAAGACATTATCTTCCATTCCTTCTGGCTGATTTCAAAGTAGTAAGGCTAGCAAGGCTAGCTAGAAAGAGCCATTTGTTTCCCTGGTCAGAATTTAGCTCCTCTGCTGTGACAGCGAGGGGTACACAATCTGTGCAGCATCTGGCCTCGGGGACCAAACCATGTTGGACTTTGGGGGTACCTGTCAGTCAGTATGTGAGGTACTGTATCTGTATGCTTCATTTTGTTACATTGTATCATGCTGTGTGTCTGTCAATAATATAATAGTAATATAATAAATCCTCCATTGTGTTAGCGACTTTCTACTGCCTTCGGGGCTCAAAGAATATATGCTCCTGAGGTTCTGGCTTATGTGCACAGGATGGGGCAAAAATGAAGGGAGGCAACAGGCACACTGAGAACTCCAAATAAAATGAATAAAACCACTTGATCCTTGCAAATTAAATACTACCAACATGAGTAGTCATAGTTTTTGAAGTTGCAGAATGGATGATGTAAGAGTAAGATAATTTTGGTCTCAGATTTGATATTGTTGGGAAGGTGTGGAAAAGAAAGCAAACTTTCATCTGCATGGGAATTGTGAGTTTAGCAAAAGCCAAGTCTTTACTGGACTGAGGGTGGGCATTTCCCCTGCTGTTTGCCTTGTGTTCCTCACCGATCATGTTATTTCCTCCAATAATAGGCTGATGTTAATGCCAATCCCAGGTAGAGCCAATTTTGTGTGTGGGGGCATCTGATACATTTTGATCTGCCTTTGTTTGCTCCTTTGTCGTTCCTTTCATCTTTTATTTTTCGGTTCAGAACTGTACTGTGTGCATGTCTGTGCACCCTCCTCCACTCTGTGATGAATGGATGAGGACACAAATGGGTGCCAACAAATTGGGTTAACCTCCACTTGTTATTAACAAATACAACAAGTCTCCCAGGACCAGTTGCCCACCCCCACCCAAGGAAAAACATCTCAGTTGACTTCATCGGAGGGAGTTGTCAGGAAAGAAGTTCACTCACGAGTAGGACTTCTGCCGGCAAGTGGTTGGTTCTACTTCTGAGCTGCCGTTCTTCTAGCTTAGCAACCCAGGATATTAACTTAGTGAAAATAAGGTAGCACGTAGCCAAGTAAACACTCCAGTCATCTTCAGGTATTTTAAATATATATTGTAATCAAAGTAAGTTGCAGAATAAAGTTTTTCAAAAGTTCAGAAAGCACATTAAAATAAAGAAAGCTTATCTAATTGTGGAAGCCCTGAGGGCCCACCCCTCTTTCTTTCTCTTACCAGCCTACATGTTTGCTCAGCATCGAGCATCAGACCAAGAGAACATCTTGGCCCTTCTCTCTGGATTTTATCTCCTTACACATGGTCCACCTCCTTGTCATTCGCCTAAAGGAATCCAGCCAATGATCATACAGTATCTCATGTCCATCACACATTGGGCTTCATTTCTTCCAACCCACAAGGCTAGCATGCTTCTGAATACCAGTCCTTCTAAGGTATGTGCTACAGGCCCACCCACACATAGAAATCTCCATCTTGGAACAAGGCCGAACCAGGGTACAAATCATACCCTGACAGGAGTCTGTTTTTTCTGTCCTTCATGGGTAGGGTGTGACTGGCCTACAGTATGGTCAGCAGCATCAACACATTTTCTTGTGTCTTGGCTATTGGTGGATTCGTCATTTTCTGGAGTGCCATACTGGGAGAAACTCCATCTGGCTTGAACTCTGTTCCTCTTCTTGGCATCATCTCTGGTAGTCCTCTTGCTTTCCTGACAGAGTGTTTCAGGGGACCCAGATCGCAGTTACCAATTCCAACAACCCGCCCCCCACTTTCAGGTTGAGAGATTTCCCCAGGGCACTTTTTGGCCTGCTTTGGGAGCCTCGGGACAGTGGCTGTTAGGGAAGCCTTTAATAGTCAAAAAAATCACTGTAGGCGGTCGTGAAAGTCTGTCAAATTGGTGTGTTGGGTTGTCTGGCATCATTGCTCAAGAACACTTTGGCCTAATAAAAAGCCAGCTCACTTCTCCAATTTACTCGTCCGTGGCATTTTCACAAGGTGGTCTGTCTTCTGCAGAAAAGCTCTCTGAGTCATCCTAGCTAGAAGTGTTTATAGTTATTTTGTCACTGTCAACCTTCCCCACAATGACCTTTCTGCTCTGTATGTGTTTGGAAGATTTTCGGAAATGTAAAGATTCCTGTCTCAAAACCTCATCACGTTGTCTCCCCAACCAGCAGCTCATGCGCAGAGTCATCCTACTTCTGTCACTGTAAAGCCCCATTAGTTTTCAGAACAAATTGCTCTTGATCTCAATAGGAACTTAAGTGTCAGATTATCCATCTATGTCCCATCTTGGTTCAGTATATCTGCCCTGGGGGAAAGTTGTTGGCTGTACCTTCTTCCTCCAATAATAATAATAAAAAAATTAGAGGTGGACAGAAGATCGGTTGTAGTCCAGCAGAACAGGGCAAGCTTTTAACTGCAGGTGGCTAAGACGCTGACTGGGAAGCGGAAGGTCAGCAGTTCGATTCCCGAGTACTGCAGGACGGAATGAGCTCCCGTCTTTGTCCCAGCTCCTGCCAACCTAGCAGTTCAAAAGCAAGAAATTGCAAGTAGATAAATAGGGACCACTTTGGTGGGAAGGTAAACAGCGTTCCATGCACTCTGGTGTCTAGTCATGCCTCCCACATGACCACGGAAACGTCTGCAGAAGCAGACAACGCTGGCTCTTTGGCTTGGAAACAGAGATGAGCACTGCACACTAGAGTCGGATATGACTGGCTTTCGAGCAAGGGAAACCTTTACCTTTACCTTTACTACTTCCTTTATCTATATAGATATTGAACATAGTATAAAGCCCCTGCCATAGAATTAGAGGTAACTTAGAATAAGCTTTCTAAGTGTCTTTATATGGCAAGTCATTCCAGGGAAAATTATATACACAGATATTGAGAAACAGGAAGCAGGGGGGCAGGCCCTTCCCTGAACTGTGACTCAGAGGGGTGGAACCACACTAGCCTTTAAAAGCTCTGAGCTCTTTCAGGGTCAGCCCTTTTCATTCTGCATTTGCTCTTAAGCAGAGCTGCTGCTGAGGAGAACCAAACAAAGGAAGTGAGCACTGGTAAGTTTTGGGCATGCTTGCAGTTGGAGTAGAGCTGCTTTAGAGTCCTCCACTAATTTAAATTGATAATTTAAACTGCTGAGAGCCACTTCTGTTCAAACAGAGGAAGCAGTTAGAAGCTTCCTGAAACAGGAAGCAGGGGGGCAGAGCCACACCAGGCCCTTCCCTGAACTGTGACTCAGAGGGGCGGAGCCACACTAGCCTTTAAAAGCTCTGAGCTCTTTCAGGGTCAGCCCTCTTGATTCTGCATATGCTCTTAAGCAGAGCTGCTGCTGAGAAGAGCCAAACAAAGGAAGTGAGCACTGGCAAGTTTTGGGCATGCTTGCAGTTGGCGTAGAGCTGCTTTAGAGGCCCGCGCACCCAACAGCGCGCGAGATTTCAAACTAAGAACAAAGGAAGAATATATTCTTACTAGAAAGAAAGGTAGTAAACGTGTACACTTTTGAGGCCCAGAATACTGTACTTGTTAAAATGGATTCTGAAGGAACAGCTGTAGTGTTGTTGCCAGCAGCTAGAGGCCCGCATATCTAACCATCAACAAATTAAGGAGCTTGAGCTATTCTTGGACAGAGCAGAGCAGACTATCCTGGACAAAGAAGAGATAGGGCACAGTTCCGAGAAAGAAGGCACTACACTAACTCAAGAGGGAGATGCTTGGAGGAATGTGACTCAAAGGAGGAGGAGAGTAGAGGATTATTCTGAGAGTCTGAAATTACAGAATCAATTTGAGGCTCTTTCCCTCATTACACCTGATGAGGAACACACCGAGGAACAACTGGTTCCACCTGAGGATTTCTCCTTCATCACACTTGATGAGATCCAGGAAGATAAACAACAGGAACAAACTGAAGTCCTCTCCCATAATATGGTTGATGAGGTGCATGTAGATGAACAGATTGCAGGAGAGAGGCTCCTTGTACTAGGCGATTCAATAATTAGAAATACAGAGAGATGGATTTGTGATGCACATGATAACCGTATGGTGACTTGCGTGCCAGGTGCAAAAATTGCAGACATCACAAGAAATCTAGATAGCTTGTTAAGAGAATTGGGAAGGAGCCAGTGGTCATGGTTACACGTTGGTACCAATGATGTTGGGAAGGCCAAGCGGTCTGTCCTGGAAGCCAAATTCAGGTTGTTAGGAAGAAGATTGAAGTCCTGGACGTCCAAGGTAGCATTTTCAGAAATGCTGCCTGTTCCTCGTGCAGGACCTACCAGGCAGGCAGAGCTCAGAAGCCTCAATGCGTGGATGAGGCGGTGGTGTCGAGAGGAAGGCTTCAGATTTGTCAGGAACTGGAGAACATTTTGGGACAAGCCAAATCTCTTCAGGAGGGATGGGTTGCACTTGAACCATGATGGGACCAGATTGCTGGCACTCAACATCAAAAATGCTGCAGAGCAGCTTTTGAACTGATAACTGGGGGAAAGCCGACAGGAGCTGGGTAGCATCCGGTTCGGGAAAGTGTGTACTTGAGTTGTGAGGAGGATGCAAAAATTACTGAGCAGAGCAAGGAGTTAGTCACCAGCACCCTAGCAGAAGGATGCAAGAGGCAGTCTAACAATGCAACTGGACTCAAAAGACTGTATCAGAAAAGCATATATAAATGCTTGTATGCAAATGCCAGAAGCCTCCGGAACAAAATAGGGGAGCTGGAATACTTAGCAATAGATAAGAATATTGATATTATTGGCATCACTGAAACCTGGTGGACGGATGATAACCAATGGTTTACAGTTATCCCAGGCTACAAACTGTACAGGAAGGATAGGAAGGGGCGAACGGGAGGTGGTGTAGCCTTGTATGTCAAAGAAGTGATAAAATCGTACAAATTGGAATATCTAGGTGATTTGGAGTCACCATTAGAAACTCTGTGGGTAAGAGTACCAGGCCACAAGGATGGTCTAACAGTAGGCATATACTATTGGCCTCCGACCCAAACTCTTGAGGGAGACTGGCAGTTGGAGAATGTTGTAAAGGAGGCATCCAAGAAGGGAAGCCTGGTTATAATGGGGGACTTCAATTACCCTCACATAGACTGGGTGAACTGTTGTTCAGCACATGATAAAGAGATAAAGTTCATAGACATGCCAAATGATTGTTCCCTGGGAAAGATGGTTGATGACCCAACTAGAGGTACAAGAATCCTTGACTTGATCCTGAGTAATACTCAGGATCTGATGCAAGATGTTAATGTGACTGATCCAATAGGGAACAGTGACCACAACTCAATAATGTTTAACTTGATCATAGACCACAAGTCACTGATAAAATCTAACACAGAGACCTTAAATTTTCAAAAAGGAAATTTCCTAAAAATGAGGAAACTAGTAAAAAAGAAGTTGAAAGGGAAAATTGAGAGAGTCCAAACACTCCAAGAGGCATGGAGGCTGTTTACAAAAACAATAACAGAGGCCCAATTGGAATGCATACCAATAAGGAAAAAGGGCACTGCCAGGTCCAAGAGGATGCCGATGTGGCTTACAGGAGCTGTTCGGGAAGTGATCAAAAGCAAGAAAACCTCATTTATAAGATGGAAGGCTTGTCCGAATGAGGATAGCAGGCAGAAACTTAAATTCTGGCAGAACAAATACAAGGCAACAATCAGGTAAGCAAAGCAAGACTTTGAGGAGCGTATAGCTAAAAATACTTAGAGAAATAACAAAGACTTCTTTATGTACATTAGAAGTAAGAACCCAACTAGGAAGGCCATTGGACTATTAGATGACATTGGAAGGCAAGGGGTTATTAAAGAGGAAACAGAGATTGCAGAGACTCAATGAATTCTTTGCTTCAGTATTCACTGAAGAAGACAGAGACCACATGCCCAAAACAGAGCCTATCTTCATAGGGAGGGAAACCGAAGAATTAAGCGAGATAGAAATAACTAGGGAGGAGGTCCTTGCATGTCTTGTTAAACTAAATGCTAACAAATCATCAGGACCAGATGGCATCCATCCACGAGTTCTCAGGGAACTTAAAGATGAAATTGCTGATCTCCTAGCCAAAATATATAATCTTTCCCTCAAATCAATGTTTGTGCCTGATGACTGGAAGGTAGCGAATGTAACACCAATTTTTAAAAAAGGATCCAGGGGTGATCCAGGAAATTACCAACCTGTCAGTTTGACATGTGTCCCAGGTAAAGTGATGGAAACCATCCTAAAAGATAGGATTAATAGGCACATAGAAGAGAAGGTGCTGCTAAAGGAGAGCCAACATGGCTTTTGCAAGGGCAAATCATGCCTCACTAATCTGTTGGAATTTTTTGAGAGTATCAACAAGTGTGTGGATAAGGGGGATCCAGTTGACATTGTTTATCTGTACTTTCAGAAGGCTTTTGACAAGGTCCCACACCAAAGGCTCTTGAATAAACTGACCAGTCATGGAATAAAGGGACAGGTCTTGTCCTGGATCAGCAACTGGCTAAGGGACAGGAAACAGAGGGTAGCACTAAATGGGCACTTCTCCAAGTGGAGGGAAGTAAAGAGTGGGGTCCCCCAAGGTTCAGTACTGGGACCCTTGCTTTTCAACCTCTTCATAAATGATCTAGAAGTAGGAGTAAATAGCAAGGTAGCCAAATTTGCTGACAACACTAAATTATACAGGGTAGTGAAAACTGTGAGAGATTGTGAGGAGCTCCAGAGGGATCTCTTGACACTGGGGGAGTGGGCAAAACAGTGGCAAATGAGCTTCAACATTAGTAAGTGCAGAGTGATGAATGTTGGGGCAAAAAAACCCAATTACATTTATAAACTGATGGAGTCTGAACTCTGCGACAAACCAGGAAAGGGATCTTGGTGTCATGGTGGACAACTCAATGAAGGTGTCAACCCAGTGTGCCTCAGCAGTGAAAAAGCAAACTCAATGATAGGGATCATTAGGAAGGGTATAGAAAATAAGTCAGCAAGTGTCATTTTGCCTCTTTATAAATCTATGGTGAGGACCCATCTGGAATACTGCGTACAGTTCTGGTCGCCATACCTCCAGAAGGATATTATGGAGTTGGAAAAAGTGCAGAGGAGGGCAGCCAGAATGATTAGGGGACTAGAACACATTCCTTACCATCTGAGGCTGCAACGGTTGGGCCTTTTCACTCTTGAACGACGGCGTCTAAGAGGTGACCTGATTGAAGTTTATAAAATCATGCATGGTGTGGACAAAGTAGATAAGGAAAAACTGTTTTCCCTATCGCATAACACTAGAACTAGGGGGCACTCCATGAAACCTTTGGGTGCTAGTTCTCAAACAAATAAGAGAAAGTACTTTTACACCCAGAGGATCACTGGTCTATTTAACTTCCTGCCAGAAGAAGTGGTGACAGCTGTCCGTCTTGACAGCTTTAAGAAAGGATTAGACAAGTTCATGGAGGACAAGGGTATCAACGGCTATAATTATGGATACCTAAGGACAACCTCCGGGTTGGAGAGATAGGCAGGATATTTCTCAATGTCATTTCCAGGGAATCCTAAACAGGTGAAGGCATCTGCTTGGGAATAATACCCTGAAGCAAATGGTGAGCCACTGTGTGAGACAGAATGCTGGACTGGATGGGCTGTGGCCTGTTCCAGCAAGGCTGTTCTTATGTTATGTTATGTTGTGAGAAAGATTATGTTACAAGCCAAAGAAAATGTATATGGAAGAAAAAGATTAAGCATGAATAGGAGGGAGAGCCCATGCAGTTATCTAGAGCCGGGATCCCCAACCACTGAGCCGCAGACTGGTACCGGGCCATGCACTGTCCCAAATGCACTGTCCCACCCCATAGGTATGGGTAGCACTGGGAGCCCCAATGGCAGCCTTCTGTCCTCAACGTGCTCTGTCAGGTCTGCCTGGTGAACGGAGCAAGAGCACAGGCTTCAGACACAGCATGTTGCTTAACTACCTGCCTATGTGCAGTGTGATTCTTCACTGCCTGAGTTGAACGGTGTGGCTGGCAGGTGCCTGGGCCACTCGTTTTTGAGCTACAGCAGGGCTCCTCCCCGTGTGCAGTGCACACTTTATTGTATTTTATTCTGCACTTGCACCATCCAATCCTACCACCCCCACTTCCATGGAATTTTTTTAAAGCAGAGTCGTTTTGAGTTGGGCAGCTATACAAATTGGAAAATTAAATTAAATTAAACCTGTCCTTGGTGCAAAAAAGGTTGGAGACCCCTTATCTAGATGATGTATCTGTAACAGAACACTACTTTCTTCCTGTAACATGCGGGAAAATGTTTTTGGTTGTTCAATTGCACAGCCAATTCCAACCCTTTGAGAACCTATGGACCATTGTCCACCAGGCACCTCTGTTCTCCACCATCCTCCTCAACCCACCCAGCTCTGTGTCCATTGCGTCTACACTATCTAGCCATCTCATTTTTGGCCGCCCCCTTCTTTTTTTGCCCTCCACCCTTCCCAGCATCAAGGCTTTCCCAAGTGAATCATCTCTTCTCATTTGATGTCCAAAGTACTTTAGCCTCATTTAAACTACTTTAGCCTCATCTTTACTATTTGACCTTCTAAGGAGCAGTCAGGGTTGATTTCTTCTAAGATTGACCTATTTGTTCTCCTTGCTGTCTAGGGGACTCTCAAACTCTCCTCCAACACATTTCAAAGGCATCTATTCTTCTGCGCTCAGCTTTCCTAATGGTCCAGCTCTCACAACCATACATTACCACTGGGAATACCATTGCTTTGACTATGTAAATTTTTGTGCCCCAGGTTTCTAATAGCTTTTCTCCCAAAAATCAGTCACCTTTTTATTTCATGGCTGCAATCCCCATCTGCAGTGATCTTGGATCCTAAGAAAGTAAAGTCTGTCACTGCTTCTACTTCTTCCTCATTGATTTTCCAGGGACTGATAGGGCCTGTTGCCATTATCTTGGTTTTCTTGATGTTGAGTCTCAAGCCAGCTTTTGCACTCTCCTCTTTCAACCTAAGCAGGATTTTCTTTAGATCTTCCTCACTTTCTGCCATTAGAGTAGTATCATCTGCATATCTCAAATTGTTGCTGGAAAATGAGTGATCAAATATAATTGTATAACTTCCTGGATCTGTGAAAAACAATATTGCTTAACCATGGTTACTACAGTAATGCCATCTACCTTCTACTCTGGATTTTGAAAGTGGGATCTATGTAAAGATCTCTATGAGAACCCAAACCCAAACAGAAGATAGTGGAAGCTGCCAGTCCAAGGTAATGGATGGAATCCCAGTAGCTTGTCTAAAAGGATGGGAAGTGGGCGAAAGCTAAGGGAAACTAGTGTAGAGTAAGAGAAAGCCACATAGTGTTGTGAGTCCGGCCCCCGACCCAGCTCCGGCCCCTGAACCGGCCCACCTTGGGTATGAGGACTCTGAGGATGAGGGGAGGAGCTGGCAGGACCCCCTCCCCAGGAGTGCCCCCCCTGACATTGCCTCAGCCTCCGTTGGAACTCCAGCAGCAGTCTGATGGAGAGAATGTTCCTTGACAGCAGCTGCAGCTCACAGACAGCTCTGGTGACGAGGCGTGGCTTGACGCCAGACATCAGAGCAAGGCAAAGCGTCTCCAGCAGAGGCAGAGAGAGAGGAGGGCCAGGAGGTAATTAGGAAGCATCAGGCCACACCCCATGGGGGGATATAAGGAGCCAGACTGCCGGGCGGGGCTCCGTGATGGACAAAGTTTGAGCTTCCCCACCCCTGCCCCTGTTTGCTCATCTCCTCAGCTTATTGAAACTCTGGACTGAACTCGGACTTCTACTTTAATTTACCGTGCTCTGAGTGTTTCCCCGGCGGGGAAGGTAAGAGGGAGGGGGAGACAGGACATATAGTTACCTAAGAGACCACATCGCCCTGTAGTTATCTGCCTGTCCCATGAGAGCAGACCGGAGGGGCTCTCTAAAGGTACCATCCATCGGAGAGGTTTACCTCTCCAGTACGAGAAAGAGGGCCTTCTCGGTATCTGCTCTGGCTCTTTGGAACCTCCTGCCGATAGACCT
Source organism: Bradypodion ventrale (assembly GCA_035047345.1). Taxonomy (NCBI): domain Eukaryota; kingdom Metazoa; phylum Chordata; class Lepidosauria; order Squamata; family Chamaeleonidae; genus Bradypodion; species Bradypodion ventrale. The sequence goes on along the minus strand of JAWDJE010000002.1, from coordinate 323,798,414 downwards.
TCATCTTCAGCCAGAACTGCTAGTTTTTAGGAAAGGGCTGAAGACATGTTTGGCCCAGCAGTTGTGGAGAAGAACAGCTGCTCCCCGTTGGTTGATATAAACGTGCTAATCGCCACTCAGGTTTTTTAGGTTTTATCTGTCTATTTGTCGCGAAGATTTTATAATATATTTTATATGTTTTATTTAAGGTTTTTAATGGTATGTGGTTTTTTTTAATGCAAAGTGATGTACAATTGGATTGTGAGCCACCCGGAGTTGCTTCAGTGAGTGGGCGGCCATACAAATCTAAATAATAAACAAATTAATAATAATAGTTCATTACATTCTAAACTAATGGCTTTATGCTGATCGCCAGTTTAATGATGTCATAGGAATCCTGTGACTGTGGGGAACATGCAATACATTACAGGTACTCCTATATCTTTTACAGCAGTTATAGCATGAAATTATGCAGTGAGAGTAAGCCCAGGGGATGAAAGATTGCATTTAACACTTTTGTAGAATGTCAGAAAAGAACAACACAATATTAACTGGCACTGCTGTTTTAACACAGACATGTTAATTGGATAAAAATCACTTTTTTTTATTAAATTACAAAGTTTTCATATATTTACTGAATATTATTGTGAAATTTCAGAACATAAATTCTTGGCATTGTCAGGAGAACTACCACATTCACATCCCCATTTGTTGATTAGGCAATAATGAATGTAAATGGAATGTTTCTAAAGCAAGATAGTTTTCTTTACTCCAGCCAACAGTGAACATTTTGCTTTTCCATTGTGAAATAAGCACATTGAAGTGGTTATGGAGTCAGTTTGATAGCCCCTGCATCTTTTTTTTAATGTGCATCTTTTCAGGAAATCAAAGGCACCATCAAGTCAAAATTAAGTACTTGTGATTTTACCCCTCAAAATGAAAATGAACTGTATGATCTGTACTTCAGATAAAAACTAAAAAGTACAGTACTTAAGATGAATCACATCCCAGTACTTTTCATGATGGCTTTATAATTTTTTTATGGAAGGCTTGCTGGCAGCTGATATTGCCAGTCTATCTCAGCTCTCCCCAACCTAATGCTCTTTACAGATGTATTGTGCCGCAACCTTCCTCATTCCCATCCAATGGGCTTACAGGACAGAGATGATGGGAGTTAAATCGCAACACATCTGGAGGGCAACAGGCTGGGGATGGGTTGTCTGGTGGGTGTCAATAAGCTCCTATCATTTATAATTAATTCTTAAGGCATCACCATGAGATAATTTTAAAAAGATATAATAAATGATCATTAAGAAAAGCATTGCACATACTATTTTGGAAACTCAATAGTATTATTAACTGCATGGATAGACTCACAGATAACATTACACAGTATGGCACTGCAATGTTGCTGTTCCCTTTCAGTCATCAAAAAGATTCACAGGAGAAACTTGCTCATACATACTATGATTTTATTAAGAAATTCTTCCATGTGGCTACACCTGTCATTTATTCTAATGCCAGGTACACGTTCAGTGTCAAATCACAAATGGTCAAATTTAAGGCATGTGTGAAATAACTACACATTTTCTAAGGGAACCACTCCCACAGACTTCCTCTTAATTTGGCTCAAGGGACATAAGAAAATGTGTGTTTTCTAATGCCCTAATTAGGAAAAAATATTTTAAAATGCAGAAGGGCTAGGATTCAAAAACATCTGCAGAGCACAATGAAAATGTCTAGGAAACTCCACTGGATTTGGAGAAGGGGGCTGCTGGTGGTATCTTTTTTCATTCAAATAGCACTTTTCTATGTCTTTTTGTAAATACCCTTTAAATTTGCACCAATTTCAAAGGTGCTCAGCTCCATGATGAAGAAGGCAACTATTTGGAGGAACATAAAAACCCCAAGCCCCTTTGGGTGCATAGAGTCCACTGTGTGAATTTTTAAACTGCTTATCCAAGATATCTGAGAGATACAAAATGCCTTACAAAAAACAGCAGCCACTTACGATGACATGTCACATGATAAAAGGAACCAGAATGTGCAGCAGAGAGTGGCAACGGATCACAATTACTTGTAGGCTTTTTGCTGCCATACTGTAAAAGTATCATTTCTGTAAATTCACTGTAGTTTCCAGATTAGTTTATGGTTTTTTTTAAAATGCTGAACATTTCATAATTTCTCATTGATAGTTCAGATAGGTCAGGCATAATTTAACTCCTGGCTAGTTGAAATAACCCTAAATATATACATGGAGGCAATTTTAGAGATGTCATCTATTCCGATTTCTTCGCTGGTGATGCCTTTACTTCTTTGTCACACTGGCCACTGCCTTCTTGGCAGCATCTTCAAGGTCACTTGCAGAGGTGATTGGAAGTCCACTTTCTTTCAAAATGCGCTGGGCTTCATGCACATTTGTCCCTAAGAGGAAAAGAAGTGGAGGAAAAAGTTACTGTTGAAAGTGAACTTTCTCAGTTTGGAAAGCCTATGAAGGGAAGACTTGGTGTCTTGCTTCAGGTTAATGTTTGGAATAATAAGCAGCAGGTGCGTTTCACCAGGCACATGTCTGGTAATATGATATAAAGTTGTAGCAACATCAGAAAGGTATGATTCTCCATCTCTGATTTGGAAGATATTAAGAACATAAGAACATAAGAACATAAGAACAGCCTTGCTGGAACAGGCCACAGCCCATCCAGTCCAGCATTCTGTCTCACACAGTGGCTCACCATTTCCTTCAGGGTATTCCCAAGCAGATGCCTTCACCTGCTTAGGATTCCCTGGAAATGGCATTGAGAGATATCCTGCCTATCTCTCCAACCCGGAGGTTGTCCTTAGGTAGCCATAATTATAGCCATTGATAGCCTTGTCCTCCATGAACTTGTCTAATCCTTTCTTAAAGCTGTCAAGACTGACAGCTGTCACCACTTCTTCTGGCAGGGAGTTCCATAGACCAGTAATCCTCTGGGTGAAAAAGTACTTTCTCTTATTTGTTTGAGAACTAGTACCCAAAAGTTTCATGGAGTGTCCCCTAGTTCTAGTGTTGTGCGATAGGGAAAACAGTTTTTCCTTATCTACTTTGTCCACACCGTGCATGATTTTATAAACTTCAATCAGGTCACCTCTTAGACGCCGTCGTTCAAGAGTGAAAAGGCCCAACCGTTGCAGCCTCAGATGGTAAGGAAGGTGTTCCAGTCCCCTAATCATTCTGGTTGCCCTCCTCTGTACTTTCTCCAACTCCATAATATCCTTCTGGAGGTATGGCGACCAGAACTGTACACAATATTCCAGATGGGGCCTCACCATAGATTTATAAAGAGGCAAAATGACACTTGCTGACTTATTTTCTATACCCTTCCTAATGATCCCCAACATTGAGTTTGCTTTTTTCACTGCTGAGGCACACTGGGTTGACACCTTCATTGAGCTGTCCACCAGGACACCAAGGTCCCTTTCCTGGTTTGTCGCAGAGAGTTCAGACCCCATCAGTTTATAAATGTAATTGGGGTTTTTTGCCCCAACATGCATCACTCTGCACTTACTGATGTTGAAGCTCATTTGCCACTGTTTTGCCCACTCCCCCAGTGTCAAGAGATCCCTCTGGAGCTCTTCACAATCTCTCACAGTTTTCACTACCCTGTATAATTTAGTGTCGTCAGCAAATTTGGCTACCTTGCTTTTTACTCCTACCTCTAGATCATTTATGAAGAGGTTGAAAAGCAGGGGTCCCAGTACTGAACCTTGGGGGACCCCACTCTTGACTTCCCTCCACTTGGAGAAGTGTCCATTTAGTGCTACCCTCTGTTTCCTGTCCCTTAGCCAGTTGCTGATCCAGGACAAGACCTGTCCCTTTATTCCATGACTGGTAAGTTTATTCAAGAGCCTTTGGTGTGGGACCTTGTCAAAAGCCTTCTGAAAGTCCAGATAAACAATGTCAACTGGATCCCCCTTATCCACATGCTTGTTGACACTCTCAAAAAATTCCAACAGATTAGTGAGGCATGATTTGCCCTTGCAAAAGCCATGTTGGCTCTCCTTTAGCAGCGCCTTCTCTTCTATGTGCCTATTAATTCTATCTTTTAGGATGGTTTCCATCACTTTACCTGGGACACATGTCAAACTGACAGGCCGGTAATTTCCTGGATCACCCCTGGATCCTTTTTTGAAAATTGGTGTTACATTCGCTACCTTCCAGTCATCAGGCACAAAGCCTGATTTGAGGGAAAGATTATATATTTTGGCTAGGAGATCAGCAATTTCATCTTTAAGTTCCCTGAGAACTCGTGGATGGATGCCATCTGGTCCTGGGGATTTGTTAGTGTTTAGCTTAACAAGACATGCAAGGACCTCCTCCCTGGTTATTTCTATCTTGCTTAATTCTTCGGTTTCCCTCCCTATGAAGATAGGCTCTGTTTTGGGCATGTGGTCTCTGTCTTCTTCAGTGAATACTGAAGCAAAGAATTCATTGAGTCTCTCTGCAATCTCTGTTTCCTCTTTAATAACCCCTTGCCTTCCATTGTCATCTAATGGTCCAATGGCCTTCCTAGTTGGGTTCTTACTTCTAATGTACTTAAAGAAGTCTTTGTTATTTCTCTGAGTATTTTTAGCTATACGCTCCTCAAAGTCTTGCTTTGCTTTCCTGATTGTTGCCTTGCATTTGTTCTGCCAGAATTTATGTTTCTGCCTGCTGTCCTCATTTGGACAAGCCTTCCATCTTCTAAATGAGCTTTTCTTGCTCTTGATCACTTCCCGAACAGCTCCTGTAAGCCACATCGGAGTCCTCTTGGACCTGGCAGTGCCCTTTTTCCTTTTGGGTATGCATTCCAATTGAGCCTCTGTTATTGTTTTTGTAAACAGCCTCCATGCCTCTTGGAGTGTTTGGACTCTCTCAATTTTCCCTTTCAGTTTCTTTTTTACTAGTTTTCTCATCTTTGGGAAATTTCCTTTTTGAAAATTTAATGTCTCTGTGTTAGATTTTATCAGTGACTTGCGGTCTATGATCAAGTTAAACATAATTGAGTTGTAGATCAAGGGTCAGCTGATTCAGCTCATGAATAAGCTGGATATACAGCGATACCTCATATAATGTCCAAACTTGGTTCCACAAGTTTGGACTTTATACAGATTTGGACTTTGTATGAGGCATGCAAAATCCTAGCCGCGATGCCTCATACAAGGTCCAAATCCTTGCCGCGATGCCTCGTACAACGTTGTTTCCATAGAGATACATTGTACTGTAACAGCACAGACTTCAGGGCAAAGTGAAGGAAACAGACAGGAAACTGACAGAACTTTAAGAAATCATTGTCTAAAGGCTAAATACATTACAAAACATGTCAAACAACCCTGATTGTCCAAGAACCTAAAAAATGCTGCAAAAATCCCAGGAATGCTTCTAAAAATTCTGACAAATTTTTTTAAAAAAATCCAAAATCACGCTCAAAACCACTCCTAAACACTCTTCGCCTCATGCAAAACCCACAAGATCAATGCACACATGTGTCCTGCCTTTTATACTGCCCAGGCACAATGCAACCTGGGAAAACCCCCAATGCCTCATACAAAGTCACAGCGACTTTGTATGAGGCAACTTTTTTCAAGAAATTAAGCGATGTTGTATGAATTTGGTGTTGTACGAAGCGGATTTTGTATGAGGTATATTACTGTACAGTAGATGACAATGGTTTTTTCCTGCATAACCAACATTACAGAATTACAATCACAACAGTCCGGAAAGGGATTGAAGCTCTGAGCTACACACTTTTGAACTCAATGGACCAATGGTTTGATTTTTAACAAAGGGGTGTATATACAGGTGAAACTTGGAAAATCAGAATATTGTGCAAATGTTCATTCATTTCACTTAAAAGGTGAAACAAATATATGAGATAGACTCACTACATGCAAAGCGAGAGATGTCATGCCTTAATTCGTTATAATTGTGATGATCATGGTGTACAGCGTACATGAAATTATGTGATGATAATGGACCTTTCAATGGGGTACATGGGATTGGGGACGGCCAATGGCGGCAGTGGCAGGAGAGCTGAAGGGCTGCAGCAGCCATTAAAGGCAGCCCTCCCCTCCTTTGTCGCCGGCAACCTCCGCCTCCCTGCCTCCTTCGAGGCTACCTCTGGGCAGCCCTGGCTGGGTTGCCTTCCCGGCTATTAGGCGGTTTTTATAAGATGTAAGCCATAGGCATCATTTTTATAACAAAGTAAGGCTTGAACTATCTCGCTTTACATGTAATGAGTCTATCTCATATATTTGTTTCACCTTTTAAGTTGCATTACTGAACTGAATGAACTTGTGCACGATATTCTAATTTTCCGAGTTTCACCAGTACAGTAAAGCCCCGACTTATGTGAAAAGTCCGTTCCATAGGCTTTTACATCAATTTTTTTTTACGTAACTCGAAGCAAACCCATAGGAAAAATGGATTTTTACATAACTCAAAACAAACCCATAGGAAATTGCATTACATAAATTGGGACATTTAAATAAATTGGGACATGGTTTTAGCACAAAATCATTATGTAAGTCGAATTATAGGTAACTCAAGGCGTATGTAACTCAGGGTTTTATTAATATATATATAAACACACATATGTTTATTACAAGTCAAACCATTGGTCCATCGAGTTCAGAAGTGTGTGTGTGTGTGTGTGTGTGTGTGTGTGTGTGTGTGTGTGTGTGTGTGTGTGTGTGTGTGTGTGTGTGTGTGTGTGTGTGTAAAAACAAGAACAACAATACCATTACACTGCAATGGCACACATATTTACCTGGGTACAACCCTAATTTAATTCAGAATAACTTCCTTCTGAGTAAATTGGTATAGTTTTGTACTGTAATAGCCCTATTAGTTGACAACTCATTCCATATTCAGTCAAATTCAGATGAATTGAAGCATCTCTTTTCTGTTCCCAAGAGCCACAAATTAAAAGAGACATTTCAGGGAAGTGTGTGTTTCACTCTGTCAAGTTTCTGCAAAAGGCAAATGCATAGCTAAAGGAGAAGAGATTAATTAAAAGAGATGACTGATTGTTGCTCACATCCTGTAGCTCTTTATTCACTAATGCAGCCAAAACAAGACAGGCCCAGTGGAAATGTTCTGGCAGGGCAATTGCACATATTTAGTTTTTTTTGCCCAGACGTCTTCTCAGTATTTTGATGCCAAACATTTGGGTACCTTGTATTGGACAAGAAAGGCACCTTTTACTTAGGAGCAGAAAGGGTGAAGGGTAAGACAAAAGCTCTGTCAAAAACTGAGCCAACTCTCCCCTCCCACCCCGGTCTCCTGTCAACTAAATTCTGGAGGCTGCAGTAAAAAAAAGATATAAAGTCATTTTTTTAAAATAAAGCCAGGTGTAGATGCAGAAAGCTCAGCCTTCCTCAGGGTGGAGCTCTCATTCAGAGCTTGAGTGAAATATTTCGCCCATGATATTGAGGACAATGCCCTTCCCAAAGTGTTAACATGTTTCAGGAAATCAGCTAGATGTTTAGTGCCAGGCTGCATAACACAAAACAGGAAGATTTTTCTCGTTAAGTCAGGATGGCAGCCTTAGTTGAATCAATATGTGTTTCCCCTGCACAAAAAAATGGTTTAGGATTTATGAAGAGATTGTACCAGCAAAGAATGGTTGAAAAGGCTGAGTCTCCCTCAGCAGTGCAGTGCATTTTCATTACTGTGCATGATTTTTGCCAGGTACTGCAGGGGCTCAAGTGGCCAAGACGCTGACTGGAAGGCAGCAGGTCAGCAGTTTGATAACCGAATACTGCAGGACGGAATTAGCTTCCGTCTTTGTCCCAGCTCCTGCCAGCCTAACAGTTCGAAAGCAAGAAATTGCAAGTAGATAAATAGGGGCCACTTTGGTGGGAAGTTAAACAGCATTCCGTGCACTCCGGTGTCTAGTCATGCTTGCCACATGACCAAGGAAACGTCTGCAGAAGTAGACAGCACTGGCTCTTCGGCTATGAAATTGAGGTGAGCACTGAACCCTAGAGTCAGATACAACTGGTTTTCGAACAAAGGTGACCTTTACCTTTACTAAAGTGCTTTGCTTACTCCTGGAGGGTGAAATGTGTAGACCTCCACAGGCTGTCTCATCCACCCTCACCACTGGTAATGTTGACTAGAGCCGAAGAGTGTTGCAGTCCAACAAAATCTGGGATGCTACATATTTCCCACTCTTGGCATTCAGTCTTCCTACAACAAGTCTGTAAAGTAAGTCAGCAGTACCTGGTATTTCAGATGGGAAAGCTGTGTTTTGTGTGTGTGAGACAGAAAGAAGGGCATTTTTTGGAGAGGGGAGGGGACAGAAATGGCCATCTGCCTGACTTTCCAGACAGATCTTAAACCAAAGACTTCTGATTCATAGCCCAGTCTATCAAGCAGGAATTTGAACTGTTGAACTGTCTTTCCCACAGTCTTTGCTGAGACTTTGTTTGGGTTATCAACAATATATTAACTGTACAGACCAGGAATGGGCAACCAGGAGCCCCTATAGATATTGCAGGACTCCAGTTTCCATTATCCAGAGCCTACAGTCACAGATGATGGAAACTGAGATCCAACAAAACCTGGAAGACTACAGAATCCTACATCTGGCATGCTGATCAACCCTCATCCTGCTATAACTATCACTCTCCATCTCTAGAAATGAAACAAAGTTCTCAAAGGTCCTATCTTTATTAACAAATTGAAGAATTGAAAGGTTATCTTCAAAGGTCAACTAGTCCAGATGCCTTCCCGGCATAGAAAACAGACTGATAGCGAGCTTACAGACTCCATTAGATGGCTGAGAAACCTCAGTCTTCTTCTCCTTTAAAAGCAACAACAACCTTGGTTTATTTTACTCTAAAGTACTCTTTAGGATTTCAAGCCCTCCATGAGGTTGTTGTTTCGACATTACAATAGCGCAAAAGACACAGAATCCCTCCGAATCAAGTTAGGTAACTGGATTCTGAATGTTTGTTATTAGACTGGGTGGCAAATAGATTTGTACACAGCCTGAAAAGGTAAAACAAGTTATTACTAACTAGAGAGCTATTGAATTGTGTTAATTGTGCTAGATGGTAACGGTCTTACAAGATTTTTCTCAAGCTACATCTGAAAGAGAGTATTGATTTTTAACTTTAAAATTCAATAGTTTCACACTTTCAGCAGCAGGTAAATATCTCCATCTCAATTGCAGAAAGGGTGGTTCAATACTGTTTACCAAACTTCTAACTATAGGCAACAATACCACAGAAAGATACTTATATCTGTCATTTACCACCTACTGAATCTGACCTGTGATAGATTTAGACTATTTCTTTGTTCAAAATAGAATAGTCAAATTTTAAATCCTTTCCTGGTAGTATGTATCCAGTGGTGATCCTAAGGAAACACATTTATCCCTAATTAAATCTGCTTGGATGTGACGGGTGATGGGAAACGGAGAAGGAATGTTTACATGGAACAAAGCTATTATTTAACTCGGGCAGAAACCAGTGTGGTGTAGTGGCTAGAGCAGGGATCTCAATGTTTTCCAGCTGTGGGCCGGATCACGCTCCCTCAGACAGCTGAGCGGGCTTGGACTGGTGTTGTAAAATGCATCCACAGCTGTCATAAACATGTTTATGATAGCCGCAAACTCATTTACAGCTGCATAAATGCGTTCATGCGGTCGTAAATGAGTCTACGGCTGATTCCAGTGGCGACAGCTGGAGCAAGGTTGGGGGCCGGATTATTTGGTGCCATGGGCTGGATCCGGCTCATGGGCCATAGGTTGTGAACCCCTGGGCTAGAGTAACAAATAAGAACTCAGAAAACCTGGTTTCTAATCTTCATTCATCCATGTAAACTCATCCCTTAAAATATTCACTAACTTTGAAAGCCCTAGTAAAGTCACTATAAGTTGGTTCCAATGTGATGGTACATAACGTAACAGAGAAGAAGATGCTACTCCCTACCACAATTCCTTGCATTTCAGGTACAGAAAAGGATTAAGAGTTTAGTAGTTAAATGGCTTCCAATGTACACAAAGGTGGCATGTTCAAGGCACGCTGTGTTAGATACACAGCTGTGTCTTCTGGCACTTCACGCTACCTCATGGTAGGCCTGGCTCTTCATGCTTCCATGTACACGGTGAGACTGCACATGGCCAGTCCTCACCATGTACTGTTGTAGACAGCTTTGCTTGCTTTATATGACAATAAAAATAATGAGGCAGACTTGATTTGGACAGAACTCTAAGTATGCAAACTCCCGTCAGACCATTCCAGGCTAGTGTTGAAAAGTCCTTTCTGGCAGTGATTTCTTTTCTCCCTCCTCCTTGGCCTTTCACAGTCAGGGAAATGTGATTTTTTTTAAATTCAGGAAGGTTTTTGCAATTGACTGGTTGCTGAGAAAAGGGCTTTTAATAGGGATGCTTAGCTTTAAAAACCAGCTATTTTTTAAAATGGCTTCTAATCTACTGTTGGCTTTATTATAACAATTGTTTATCTGCGTTTTAATATTGTATCTTATAGAGTTAAAAGATACTATTCTCAGCGAGTTATATTTGCCATGGGGAGGGGGACAGAAATGCATAAAATGAAACAGTGAGAAATCATATATTAAGATACAGAGAGATATGAGCAGAAGGCATAGTTGTCCAAATCGCTAATGTTTAGCAATCTTCCTTAAACCAGTATTCTTCAATGTTAGTAGCTTCCTTGTGTGTCACTTTCTAATACAAGTTCTAAAAAAACAAAAACCAACCAACTACCAGAATTTTGACCTTAACTCTCTATTCCTTTTCCACTAGAATGTAATTAATGTCATCTCAATATTTAACAATTTGTGTGGCTTCAGTCTTTTAATTGGAGATAATCCCAAAAGAGAGCATAAGGATATTTGTCATTCTGGAGGTTGCTGCCCGCCCTCATGAATATGCCGGCACACGTCCACAGACTATGAACTTATATGATCCTCCAGTTGCTTCAGGATGAGAATAGGTAATTCTTCCACCCTGACCCCTCTAAAGATAACATGCCGAGGTAATCCGAATTCCCAGGATCAAGTAAATTTGGTTGGGTTTGTCAAGTTCTTTTCAAAATGTTCACAGGGGAATGCCAGACTTCTTTTCCATCACCCTTGACCCTGAGTGTCGCATCTGACATTACTCTCAGCAGCATCCACTCATATATAACCGTGGCTGACCTTCTGCAGGTAAGAGGCATAAGGCCACCCACCTGCACAAGAGCCAATTGCTAGTTTACAGATCTCAGGTGCTCAAACATCCATGTAGGGAAGGGGAGTCCAAAATTTGGAAGGCAGATGCAGCTAACACCAATGACACCTGACATCTTCTTATTGCTTCCTGTTGCTTTTGTGCTTTGAGTCACTGTACACCCCAAAGTGGGCCACCAAGGTGTCAAACTGGACATTTTTGAAATGCAATAGGGCAGTAATGGTGAACCTTTTAGAGACTGAGTGCCCAAACTGCAACCCCAAACTCACTTATTTATTGCAAAGTGATAACACAGCAACAGGGGAGGAAGGAAATGCTACTATTGGGCTGCTGGACATAGGGGCGGTGAACTCTGTACTGGGGGGAGGGAGGAAGTGCTCCCATTGGGCTGCTGGGCAGAGGGAGGGCAGGGTGACTGCGCGGGTGCCCACAGTGATGGCTCTGAGTGCCACCTCTGGCACACATGCCATAGGTTCGCCACCACTGCAAGAGGGGGACTTTGCAGATGTGAAGGGTGACATATTGCACACATGAATGTTCTGTTAAGAGTCAACGTAGTCTAGTCGTTTCGTTTCAGTCTAGTCTTGGGAGGTAGGAACTCCAATCCCCACTCAGTCATGATACTGACCTTGGGCCTTTCATACTCTCTGAGCTTGATCTACCTCACAAGGCTGCTGTGAGAATAAAATGGGAAGAAGGTGAGGACAGTAAAGGCTTTGAGTCAGGGGTTCTCGACCTTTTCCCGCCATGGGCCAGACCACACCCCCTCAGATAGCTGAGTGGGCTGGACACATGGTTCCCCCCGCCGAAAAACACTGCTGTAAAATGCATCCGCAGCTGTCAAAAATGCATTTACGACAGCCACGGGTGCATTTATGGCGTGTTTTCAGCTGTTTTCTCTGCTTCCACTGCTTCTGGCAGCGGAGGTGGCGGGAGCAAAGGCGGCACATTTTTGGCTGTTTTCACCGCTTCTGGAGATGGCGGGAGCAAGGGCGGCAGGCAACATGAAATGGGACTGTGGGCCGGGGCTGGCCCATGTGCCGTAGGTTGTGAACCCTTGCTTTGAGTCATTAGAAAAAAGGCAAACTATGAAAAATCGGAAGTAAATGAATACATTCCAGGAGGCATTTTAGTGCCTCCAATAATTTTCACCAGTGGTTTTGCCTTCTACAGTATATGTGATAGAATACAATTCTTCTGTAGTGAGGATGACCAATGTTAACTGGATATGATGACTGGTACAGTTCAGTATACCCAAAGATGGTCACAAGAGACCCAATATGGATGATGTTCTGGTGGCAGGGAGACATCCTAGGTTTCTGAACTGAAATTCTTGGCTGGGTACAACAATTGCAGCAATGTCATAAGCAGGCTCAGCTGTGAAAGTGTCAAAGGAAACACAGTGTGCATCTAGGTTTCAACTCATTTCACCCGAAAATGAATGAGAAGGCAAGCAAGAAAGACTCTCACATGAACAGCAAGGGATAATCAATTGCTTATTTCAACAAACCATTAAAAGAAACTTTATGCTCCTCTCTAAATGGTGTTTTAAAAAAACTGAAAAAGGACCTGCAATACTACAAAGTAACATTTGCCAACAGAATCAATATGAGGAAAAATAAAAGATGCCTTCAGAGCACGCATACCCACCCACCAAAAACAATAAGAAAAGGAAAGGAAAAAGAAGAGGAACCAACAAAGGCAACCCAGTTTATAAGCAACTAACAGGGGTTCCCGGTATTGTCAGGGTGGGGGACCCAACCCGGGCTGAGGAGAGACCCGGGCCGTGTGATCCGCTCCCACCCCATTGGCGATACCTGATTGTCTGTGTCCGTCACCCTCCTGACGGTCCCGGCGGGGCTGGCCAAAGCCTCTTCGGAGCCCGTCGTCAGCCTCCCCATGGACCTCTGTCGGTGGCCGGCGTATGGGCGGTCTGTGTGCTCCATGCCTTCCGGAGAAGCACTCCATTCAGCCCATGCCTGCTGGAGAAAGCAAGGCGGAAGGCCCACCCTGCCCTCTCCAAAAGGCATCCCGTTCAGCCCATACCTTCCGGAAGAGGGCCACCCGTGTGCCTGGAACTCTGGACAGGCTTTAGCGCCTGTGCGGATTCTGGCACATGTGCATTTAGCGCCTCCCTAGACATTTCATGCTGTGGGGGGCGGGGGGCTTTGCGGCCGGTTTTTGGGGTGACAGACCCCAAAATGGGCTGCTGGTCCCCTGCGCTGGACAACCCAGAAGTGCCAGGTAGGCGGGTGCGCAGTTCCCTGCATGATCGGTGCAGGGGTGTCGGCGTGTATGAGTAATATACAGCACGCCTCTGTTTTATATATATAGATATATGTAGACATCAGTAGATCCCTTAGATCCGTGATGGTGAACCTTGGCACTCCAGCTGTTCTTGGACTTCAACTACCAAAAGCCCAAGTCAGCATTTCTGCTGATCAGGGTTTCTGGGAACTGAAGTTCAAGAACACCTGGAGTGTCAAGGTTCACCATCACTGCCTTAGATGTTACCAGTTAAGCAAAATTTCACATTGTTCTTTCTTACCACAATGCAAACAAGTAAGGAAATTGGGAACTAAAACTGCTGGAAATAGTACTTTCTGTTGAACATTAACTGTCTGTGTTCCCCATCAGCAAAACAAAAGAATATTGGAATCTGGTTACGATAAACCTAGCTTATTCTTGAAGTGGGAGGCTTGAAATGAAGATACCACCAGAACGTTGGGAAAGTCTGATACCTGGAGGAAACCCCCAAAAACAAAATATCAGGATTTAAAGTGAACCAACAGTAACCTCTTGCCACTGGATGGTGTTAGAGAACTGTAAACAGTGTTCCCGTGCAAAGCTATTGAAATAATCTTCACTTTACTTGCATTGAAGCAAGCTGTTAAACACAGAAAAGGCAGTGGATTTGAAGAAAGATCTGTACTGTCTTACTGTAATCCCTTGATACTGTTGGGAATGTTTCCTTCAACTTTTTACTCTCATACAAGAGGATCACTAGACTGTTTTATCAGATGTGCCTAAAATGCTGGTTCTAAATCAATTTGAGCCACTAACTGACTGAATAAAAGTGTGTGTGTATGTACATATACATATCAAAGTCCAAAATTATGTTGTTTGGCATAGCATATTTCACAAGAGTAGATCCAGTGAAACAATTTAATGAGTCAACTCTTCTGTAAATTCCACTGATTTAAATGGATCTACTCACTGCATTCAAGTATGTCACAGTTAAAATTGGCCTACAGTGGAACCTCGGTTAATGTAATTAATGTGTTCTCCAGGAAGTTTCTTACAGCAAAATTACTTTAACTGAATTTCCTATAGGAATGCACTGAATGCGATTTCCCATAGGAATGCATTGAAAACCAAAATACTTTAACTGAAATGTGGTTTCCCACAGGAATGCACTGAAAACCAGTTAATCTGTTCCGAAAATAATTCTGTAAACCGAGCCACTATTTTCTATGGGTTTCCTTTTGTTATGCAATTTTTATGTTAACTGAGCCATTTTGTTAACTGAGGTTCCACTGTACTGTATTTGTATCATTGGGAGTTATGGAGGACTTTTCTCACTAAACCCCCAAAGAGTCAATTTACTGTGTTAAGAAGCAGGATTTCAGTCAAACAACTGTTGTCCAGTTGGACATTTAACAGGCAAGAGTATGACTAAAATAAAGATGCAGAAAATCTAACCAAGTTAAACCTGCTGTTTTCCCAGAAGTGTTTGAAATATACAAATAAGTTTCCAAATATTGATTGCGGATCCAAAAGGGCAAAAAAGGAAGTAAAACATGTCCATTTGTTATGCAAGAAGTTGAGCAGTTAACAAGGAAGATTAGGGAGAGAGATATGTATAGTGGTTAATTGGCCTTTGCTAGGTTGAGGACATCCAGTACTTAAACTGAAAAGACTCACAAAAATTAGTTCAAAAGTGTGAAATTGAAGAATATAGAAGAATGTACAAACAAGAAAAAAAACACCTGCTTATTTCTATTTGGTGTAACAGTGTTGTGATTGAGGCCTCCTTGAAGATTGTGGTATTTTTGCACAACAATCGGGTGTACCCTGGTAATGACAAACTTGTGTTGCCAGCTAATCTTTCTCACACTAGGTCAAGCAAAAGGAACTACAGAATGAACTCACCAAAAAGTGCCTTCATTTTGGCAGTTTAACATCTGACCTAGACACAGAAGCAGAAGAAGCCCTATTCCAGCTTTGCATTTGAGTTTAAACAGATGAGATGGAACACCATCCATGGTGAATGGAATGTTCATAGGGGTCTTCATGTGAATTGGTACCCTAATTTCCCAATGTGTCAATTCATGAGAAGTGTCCCTACAGACTGTAGAGGCTGACCCATTCACAGTCATCACCTGTCATGTGACAAAAACGGAGATGGAGGAGCAGGATACAAACATGGTGAATACATGCCATTTTTAACAATGTAACATGGCTTGTGTTGAACACTAAGTTGTCAGCAACCAACACCAAGTAACGCAAGTGACTGCCTAGCTGTTAGCTGACTGCCTTCAAGTCTAGCTCCATCTTCCTTGTGGCTGCTTCTCATGTCCTGCAGATATGAAGCCACTCAGAAACTCAGGATTTAGTTGGGTTGGGGTGCAGCTAGTGATCTTCACTGGATCATATTCAACACTGTGGTCCAATTGGGAAGTTCTACTCCACAGACATTACAAAAGAGGGAACATGGTGTATGGATACAGGATTTATGCAATTTATCCATTACAATGAATCATGGAGTACTTAGGAAAGTACCTCTTAAGGCAAGCAGAGGATTACTTTCTGGAGCAACAGGGAACATGTATGCTGGTTAACTATTTGTTGGTTAACTACTAGATTGAATATTTATTTCCTGAAGTTGAAAGGACAATACTTTCTCCCCATGGCATTTTATAAACTACTGTTTTAATGATATTTCAAGATCTTCTACAGGAATCACTCATATTTTAATCAGTGAATGCACATTATATGTTCATGCTATTCCAATGGACAGACTGGAAACAGCAACAAAGGCATGCTAGAGATAGAAGAGTATATCATCTTGTACATTTGGCTAATGGAAACCGAGCCTTATTCTGCTCTTGCATCACGTTTGCTAAACGAGTCAAGAGCTGTACTTGGAAGGAAATCCTGATGCTCTTATGTGGTTTTCCTGCCTCTAACATCTTTTCCATTAATTTCAATAGAGATAATCAATATATGCATGCATAAAAAGAAATCTAAGCAGAACTGCTCCTTCCACTAAGCTCACCGAGAAGGCCCGAATGCCAATAAAGCTATATCTGCTTTTACACTCAAGGAACTTTGGGCTGGAGTGTAGATTTGCAGGAATGTGATTAGAGATTACTTAGTGGAGATATGCAGATTTGTGTTGGCAGAGTACTGTTCTATGAGCTTCCCTAGATAGCGTAGCTGCAGGGGGAATTTTGGGATCCAAAAAGCACACATCTGTATATTTGCATTATTTATTAAGTTTTCTTCTACCTTGTACAACCTGGTGTTAGACCATTACTTTCAAAGTACTGTACTGTATCTGTTAGAAACAAGTTGTCAAAATATTAACGTAAGAGATGCACTTTCCGAGTACAAACAATTACGTCATGTTGAAATTTAAATCTTTTTATGATTCTTTCAGTCACACTGGACTGCATAACAAATGTTTTTGACTCTCAACTTGGGAGTTCCTGCCGCTTTCTCTGTCTCTCTCTATCAAACAAATATATGCAATTATGACGTTACCATTTTCAAGCAGCAGAGTAATCCTTTTTTATCCACTAGTAAAACAGCTTGCATATATTCTACAGCTGAGAAGGGGGATTTGTCCAGAAAATCCTGCTAAATCAAGACCGATCTGACTGATTAAAACTTTACTCATCAAGACATTTGTAATACATTGCCACGTGAGGAAGGAGACTTTAAAGTCCAGGCTACAAATCTGTTTTGATTTATAAGAATAATCATGGAACTTTCTTGATGGGGCAATGGAGCACATGGAAAACCAAAACATATTCCTCTCTCTCTCTCTGCATTGTCATGAAACATTATTTCAGCTGCATTTTGTAATATTGAACGGCTTTGTTCTCACCATTACAAAACTTGTGGCTTTATTAATTCTAATTAATCTTAATATATTATTACATGGGAGATCAAAGCAAATATGATTATGAGGTAAGAGGATGGCAGACCTTCAGGAGTTTAAAGTGTGTGTGTGTGTGTGTGTGTGTGTGTTGACTAATGATTAAGAAGCTTATGGGCAGGCAGGTGCCTTTATATGGAGTATACCAAAAGTGCATAGAACATTGAAGACTACAGTAATAGGAGAGCTTTGTAGATACGTTTGCATGCTAGAAAGAAGTGGTTCCTAAAGCAAATCAAGTCTAAGCTATCTCTGGAGGCAAAAATGAGGGAAATGAAGCTGTCCTACTTTGAAGCATGTCATGAGAAAGAAAGATTCTCAGGAAAGGATAATGCTGGGAAAGGTTGAAGGCAGCAGGAAGAGAAGACCAAATACAAGACAGATTGACTGCCTAAAATGGATTCATAACCTGCGGCCTGTGGGCCAGATGCGGCTCACAGCACCATTTCATGTGGCCCCCACTACACCAGGAAGTGCCATGTAGTGGGGGAAGGGCAAAATGGATCTCCAGCTCCCAAAGCTGTCTGAGAGAGTGTGACCCAGCCCCCGGCTTTAAAAGGTTGAGAACTCCTGACCTAAAAGATGCCCAAGTCTTCTGTTTACGAGACCTGAACAGGGTTAGCCATCTTGAAGTCAAAAGCTAAACCAGAAACAAAGGCAAATTTGTTTCAATTCTACGGTCTTGAAAGCAATGACATACGGCAGCAAAATGTGAGTTTTAACTGCAGAAGAAAAATGGCTGCAAGTAACACAACGAGCAATGGAGAGATCAATGCTCAGAATCTCACTTTGCAATACAGTGAAAAATGAGGATTTCAGGCAAAGATCACTGCTAAAAGAAGTAGTAACAAAATACCTGACAAACAAATTAAGGTGGGCTAGCTATGTTGCATGCACAAATGATAACAGATGGAGTGCCAGAATAATGAATTGGTATCCAAGATATTGCAAAAGACCTAGGGGAAGACCACCTCACAGATGGGAAGATTTTCTCAAGAAAAATGTTGAACCAACATGGAAAAGAACTGCCAGGGACAGACTATTATGGACAGAAGTTATGTGGAATGTTATCATGGAGACGTCTACTCATACAAGAACAGCACAGTATAGGGCTAGGCTGTCAATCAAGGATTCAGGAGATCCACTTTCAAATACTTTGTTGGCCACGGAACCTCAGTGGTGGGTTCCATCTGAATTTCCAAATGTATCATTATACCACTGTGTAACTTACCCTCTTTCTGCAATCATGAAGTTACACATTTCCTCTATCCCACTCCATTACATCTAGCAGATACCTTGTGGGAGGAACAACTTGACCCTTATGTACTTACCATACTTGTTCATGCCACATCACTTCATGCCACCAGTACCTACTGAAGTTCTAACTAGAGACTGAATATAGGAGAGTAGGATACAGGCAGGAGATTTTTATTTTGCAAAATCAGCCACCCATTTTCTTTCCAGAGTAAAAATTAGAGAACAAGTCAACAGAGTAAAAGAATCATGTAAAAGACAAATTCCGAAAGTTACCTTCAAGTCTGACCACTAGAGGCACTCTGAGTCCAAGCTCTCGGCAAGCTTTGGTGATGCCATTGGCTATAATGGCACAGTTAACAATTCCACCAAAAATATTGACCAGAATCGCTTCAACCTGGAAGACAAAAAAAAAAAAAATCAACACATTGTCACCCTTAGAAAATAGTACGTGCCTCTTAAAAATAGAGACATACAATAATAGAAACAGATTAAGCTTTACAATCAATTATTTTAGCCGCTATTGGAGACAAAAAGCCGGTGACCACCAGTGTAGTTTGATACATAATTTCAGGGATAAAATATTCATATCTTAAACAAAAAAATTAATGTATAGCTATTTGTTGAATTCCATGGATTGCTGTTAGAGTCTTGTCAACGTTCAACCTTCTGAATTAAGAAAACCCCTAAGACTGCAGGAAATAATTTTGCCAGGATTTTGCCCCATAGGATTTACAGAAGCATTAATAACTTTTTAACTACTGCTTGGAATTTCATCAAATCAACAAAGGATTTCCTTCAACATCATGACTAAATTCAGCATGCCAGCAGTTTCCGAAAAAGTACTTACAGAAATGCACAACACATCATCTTGAAAATTGGAAGGAAAAGTGCTCCTGTTTCAATTTTTTTAGCACATTTGAAATTGCTGAAGACCTTGCAATCTTTATTGGATCCATTTGAAATCTGGCACATTGGCAGACCTCATTGTGAGATGATACATGCTATGTTTAAAGTTATTACCTCAGCAGGAGTCATTTTTCTAAACAACTGAATTTTGAGAATTGCAGTGGTAAAACCATTTTCTCCTTTCATTTTTCTGACTCCTCTTAATTAAAGGGACTTGTTATGTTATCTAAGCATCTTTCGTATTATTTTCTTTTTGTACAACCTTTATGTGAATAATCTGAGCCACAACAATTAGCCAATGGATTCTTACTGAACTCACTAGCATGCATTTGGTATTCAAAGCAGCCTGAACCGAGGTAACATACTTACCCCTGAATCGGTAAACAGGGTAAAAGAATCCTTTGTAATTAACAAGGAGAGGTAGGAATAGAAAATTCATTATAACAGATTAATCGATAAGTCCCACAAAGAAAGGGGCTGCCCATCAACTTTACGGAATTGAAATCCCTGACACTATTAAATTACCCTATACAAACAATCTTTTAAAGCTTGGGGCCACTTAAAGCAGAGCTCTAAATGAAGTACTGTGTTCTTACACACATACACACAAGGTAAAGGTTGCCCTTGCTCGAAAGGCAGTCATATTTGACTCTAGGGTTCAGTGCTCATCTCTGTTTATAGCCAAAGAGCATCTGCAGATGTTTCCGTGGACATGTGGCAGGCATGCCTCAACACCGGAATACACAGAACGCTGTTTACCTTCCTACCTAAGTGGTGCCTATTTATCTACTTTAAATTTCTTGCTTTCAAACTGCTAGGTTGGCAGGAGCTGAGACAGAGACAGGATCTCAATCCATCGTTCAGTACTCGGGAATCAAACTCCAAACTTCCAGTCGTTGAGTTCATCATCTTAACCACTTGAGCCACCACAGTCCCATACACACAAACAAACATGTTAATAAGTTACCAAAAAAACCCCCCACATTCTCTGACGATATGTGATAGTATGGAATGTTCTTAACCATTCTAACTGTCAGAAAGCATATTAGAGGTCGGTGAAACTTGGGTTTTCGCCATGAATGCAAACAAGTAAAACAAAACTCGTAATACAATTTAAGAAACACTTTATTTAGAAATAGAAGTAGAAAAATAGAAAACCTAGCTAAATGCCTATCCATGAAGTTTACAGCTTGGCACCAGAGACAGAGAGAAAAGGAAGGGAATGAGGTTAATCTGTTTTGTTTGGACATGCGCAGAAAAGACATAAATCACATATGCAAATCACTATGATAACACAGCTGGCAAAAGGGCTAACTGACAAGCAGAGCAAAAACGCAGTAACACTAACAACTCCTGTTAAAATCACCTAAGGAACAGTAATAACCAATGCAGCTGTTTTCAAGAACATCAAAACCTGGTTATGCTACGGAAAAATATTACCAGAAAAACTAGCAGGTGAAGCTATACACTGTTTTAGGGTAGCTTCTAATAGTTTAATCACAGAAAGAAGTGAAATTGGGAAGTGAACATTTTATGGGTAATGGAAGTAATATAAATATCTGTCAGGGTAATGATGGAATTCATTTCCATATTCAATAACCAGATAAAATCAGGTTACATGTTTTAATAATGTATATTTGAAAGCTTAGGATACAGAATACTATTTTATTGTTTATTTCAACATATCTGCATTTCCACCCCCACCCCACCCCACTGCAGCTTGATTGTGACATTGTGTGAGCAGAACATTGCTCTTGTTGGCTTTGAACCTACCCTTTCAATCTACTTCCCTACATCTCTAGCTGGTGTCTGGCCAGGTTATCCTGCTATGATAATAGACTAGACCGGGGTGCCCAAACCTTTCAGGCCGTGGGGTGGTCACGTGGATCAGTATGCTGGTCACGTGCTTCCTCCCTCTAGAAGCGGAAGTAAAAAACACGCTTTGCAATCTGTTTTGCAACCAGATGAGATAGATTTTAAGCTGCCATTTTCTCTGCTTAAACCAGGGGGTGCCCAAACTACAGCCCGCAGGCCAGATCCGGCCCCCAACAGACAAGGGAAGGAGAAGGGCAGTGCGGTTCGGATGAATTAGTGTTGGGGGCTGGATCTGACCCCTGGCCGTAGTTTGGGCACCCTTGGAGTAGACATATTGCCAGTAGACCATACTGCCAATGGAGGATGAGTTTGAAGCGGGAAAGCACTGATTAATTGCCTTCATGCTACTCCTAGATTTTAGTTTTTGTAGAAAGCCCCCATTGACAACAGATGTTCTCCTATTCAAAACTGTTTCCCTTCTTGCATAGGAAAGCAATCTGCTTGGTGATGTGGGTGGGGCTGTTGCCCCCCTCCCTCCCATACTGAGTATATCCCAATTTTATCATTGAAATAGAGAGCATGGCATCTCAATTCAACCACTGAAAAGAATTCTATTTCCATATCCAAACCTGATACAATGCTACCTCGCTTAAAGAGCATAATGCGTTCCACAGGATTGCTAGAATTTGTTCTTTAAGTGAAACACCATTGTAAGTAACTAATTGTGACTTCTGGTGGGGAGGGGGAGAATGCATTCCGCTCCTACAACAAGCCCATTGGCTAACAGTGTGTGCACATTTTCAATCCACTTATTTGCATAAGAATAGATACATGAGAAAAGATACATTCCGCTAGTCAGAAAACGCAATTAGATAAAACCAAAATCCTTTAACCAGGATGGCGGTCTAGTTTCCCTTCTAGGTCGGACACTTGGCTGAGCCGGCTCAGGGGCTCGTAGGATGGGTGATCCGACTGGAGTGAGGGATTGACTAGAGGGGGAGGATTGTAAACCCAAGTTTAAGCCCCGTTTGTCAGATGGAGGAGCAGAGGATCGCTCAAAACCAAAATCTAATTCTGTGGATGAATAAGACAACTCAGGGTCCCTCCTGTGTGTACTAAGAGTGGAGGGTAACTCCAAATAAAATTGGTCATCATCAATAAAGGAATCTAGAGTGCTAGGCTGGGACAGTGTAGGGGTACACGTGGCCGGAATAGGGGAGCAACCACAAATTCCCCTTGAAATCGGTTCCTAGAAGACACTTCTGGGTCAATGTTGCCTGGCTGCTGTCTATTACCTCTACCCCCTGGGTTTAAACGGGTGTGGGCCAACCATAGCATTAAGTGTCTGTATTCATCTTGTGGGTCCAGTACTCTGGGTCTCAATTGACCTGCGTGCCTCCTCCAGATCAGACCAGTGGCTGTTTCGATTCTGTAAGAAACAGGACCAGTTTGATCGATCACAAACCCAGGCACCCATGTAGGGCCACCAGCTGCATAATTGCGGCAATGTACAGGGTCTCCGGATGAGAAACTCATCTGGTGTTGGATTGCTATATTTGTGCCTTTGAACTCTACCCTAGAGGGATCCAATCTGTTCAGCAAGCATGACAGTTTCCTTCGCTGGAGCAATTCAGCAGGGGACAGCTCTGAGGCAAGGGGGTGAGCATATATGTGAAAAGAAACTGGCATAACTGGAGCTCCAAATCCCCTTCACCCATACGCCGAAGCGCGTCTTTAGTTGTGCGTACCTGCTGCTGCCATTGGTGGCTGGGTAGAATGGGGCGGCAGTGATGTGCCTAATTGCATTCCTTTTCATGAAGGATTGGAATTCTGGAGATGTGAACGTGGACACATTGTCGGACACCAGCACATCTGGAAGTCCAAATGCTGCAAACAGCCTTCTTAGGTGCATTATCGTGGTGGCTGAAGTGGTATTAGGCATCCTAATCACTTCCAGCCATTTAGAGAATGAATCCACAACCAACAAAAATAGGGCACCCCTAAATGGACCTGCAAAATCTATGTGCAACCTGGACCACGGGCCCCGAGCAGAATCCCATTCCCGAGAGGGAAGGTAGGATTGCTGTGGGCGAGAGGATTGACAACTGGCACAAGTGCCGACCATTTGTTCTATGACTTGGTCCAGTTGAGGCCACCAAAAGTAGCTACGGGCAAGGGCTTTGGAACGGACAATTCCCGGGTGACTTGTGTGAAGTAGATGTAAAACCTTTTTCCTGAGAGTGACAGGAATGACCACCCGCTGGCCCCATAGAAGGCAACCTCATTCCAGTGACAGTTCCAAACACTTGTGGTGGAATGTTCTGAATTCCTCGGCTAGAGGAGAGACAGGCCAGCCTTTTTGTACCCAAGACATTACTTTAGTCAATGTTACATCCTTGGCTGTAGCCTTGGCTATATCTGAGGGGATGACTGGGGGCGAGTCAAAAGCCTCAATCATAAGCACCTGGTGGTCGCTTTCGATCTCGCAATCGGCTTCCCCGACCCCTGGCAGTGGAGAACGTGATAGGGCATCAGCGTGGCTGATGTTCTTGCTGGGCCTGTGCACCAAAGTAAAATCATATGCATTTAGGAAAATTGCCCAACGCAACATCCTTGGGGACAGAATTTGAGGCGTGGGCTTCCCGTTCATAAAGATTCCAAGGAGGGGCTTGTGGTCAGTTACGATGGTAAAAGGTCTTCCGTAAAGGTAATCGTGGAATTTCTTAATGCCAGCCACGATTGCCAACGCCTCCCTGTCTGTCTGAGCATAATTTCTCTCAGGCTTTGAAAGTGAACAGGAATAGAATACTATCAGGGCTTCCCTCCCGTCATTTAGTACATGGCATAACACAGCTCCCACCCCCACAGGGGATGCATCACAGACAAGTACAACTTCCTTGTTAGGATCAAAATGAGTTAATACAGCATCCAAAGAGAGCAGCCTTTTAAGTTCTAGGAACGCTTTCTCCTGGCAATGGCCAGTGCCAAACAGTATCTTTCTTAAGAAGCTGATGTAATGGTTCAGGCTGAGGCTTTGCGATGGAGAAAAGCGTGATAGAAGTTTAAAAAGCCTAGAAATGATTGCAATTTGGGTTTACATTTTGGCCTAGGTGCATTTCGCACGGCCGCCACCTTGGAGTCAGAGGTCGTGATACTTTGGGGTGTAATTTGGTACTGCAGGAACTCCACTTCCTGTGTCAAAAACACACATTTGTCTCTTTGAGACGTAGACCAGCCCTCTTGAAACGTGAGAGGACTTGATCGAGCCTGGCTGCTAGTTCGACGGTGTCCTTAGCGGTGATCAGGACATCGTCAAAATATGGCATACTTTAGCAATGTGCCCTCATCACCTGCAGTTGTGGCATTGTGCGGTGCAGAAGGGGCACTTCCTGCAGTCATGCCGGGCTCTGCAGCCATCACACTTGCAAACGAATTTCTTCTCCCGATCGTCACGGTGCTCTTGGTGCTTTCGTTGGACTGCTCGGACTTCTCCCTCTGCATCGCTGGACTCCGATGAAGAGGTAGAACCAGGCGAAGCTGAGGAGGATGAAGATGAATTTTGCTGAGCTTGCACAGCTGAGTCGGTGGCACTGGTGGTGAAGTGCCGATGCCGGAAAAGCTTGATGCCGGACCGTGCGGCCTCAGACGCTATCGCGTCTTTTAGGACAGCCTTGAAAGTTAGCGTCTTCCTGATCATGAGGTGACATTGAGCATCTTCGTCCCACATGCCGGCCAGTAGACGGTCCCGGAGTGCTTCTTCGATGTTGTCCCACTTGCACGGGGCGGCAGCAATGTGCAGAGTGGCAGCGTAGTCTGCAAAGGACTCCCCAGGTCGCTGCTCCCTTCTGTGGGAGCCAGGAAGATCAAGACCTCTGGCTGCAGGTGTTTCCTCAGTGCAGACATGATTTCTGCAAGTGGCACCACATCCACGTCCCTTGGGAGAACGAGGTGGGTTGCCAGCTCAAGCATCTCAGAACCGCACTGAGCGAGGGAACAGGAGCGCTTCAGGTCTTCGTCTGTGATCTTCTGTGAGGCCATTGCATAGCAGAATTGGTGTTCATATGTTGCCCATTTCTCTGGACGCACTAGGTCAAATGGGCCAATGTTGCTGCCGTGTGGGGACGCCATCCCACCTTCGTCGCCAGTTTCGTGTTCAGGGAATGAAGAAGCAGACAAGTGAAGTAGCTAAATTCAGCTCTTTAATAGTGGGGTTTGAACAGTTTGGATGGGGCAAAACTCTGACTTATATACACCATAAACAGTAACAGTAACAATACAACAAGCCCATTGGCTAATAGAGTGTGCATATTTTCGATCCACTTATTTGCATAAGAATAGATACATGAGAAAAGATACATT
This sequence comes from Bradypodion ventrale, assembly GCA_035047345.1. Classification (NCBI taxonomy): domain Eukaryota; kingdom Metazoa; phylum Chordata; class Lepidosauria; order Squamata; family Chamaeleonidae; genus Bradypodion; species Bradypodion ventrale. The sequence goes on along the minus strand of JAWDJE010000002.1, from coordinate 323,772,716 downwards.
CCGCTCCTATAAACAGTAACAATAATACAACAAGCCCATTGGCTAACAGAGTGTGCACATTTTCGATCCTCTTATTTCCATAAGAATAGATACATGAGAAAAGATACATTCTGCTCCTGTCAGAAAACACAGTTAACATACATAACAGTAATCCACCACCATTTAACATTGGGGTGGGGGGTGGGGATATTGGAGGGAAATTATATTCAGAATTAGACAACTGACATTTGTGTGCCTAGCTTTAATAATAAGAACACCGATACAAATAAAATAAGTAACTTTAGAAAGAAGCCAGAATGAGTGCAATCAATAAAAAACAAATCATGTGGGGAATTTAATCTTGGGCTTTATTGTAATCTCCCAAATAAACCAAAAGACCAGTTCAAATAGTAAAGAGATTCAGTTATAAGTGTGTATAAGAATGGGTGGATATAGTTTATTGCTCCTTTGCTGCCTTAAATGGGATTTCCCTTTCCTTAAAAACAGTTTTAACATTCCAGTGATGTGTGCATATGAAGGGGTTTATTCTGGTGGTTTGGTTTTGTGTTCGCACAGAAGAAAGAGCCTGAAAAAGTGTTCAGCTGGGGAAAGAAAACCACCCACCACATATTGCAAACAAGCCCTTATTAACATATCCCACAGATTTGAGGCACACTGAACATAAAATGGGCATTGAGAACAGAGCTCCCTGCCTGCAGACAAGAGACGATGATGAACAGCATATTAATGATTAACTTCTCCAGCGAACTTCATGCCTTTAAAAAACAGGGCTTTATATTTCAAGCACAGTAGCTTTTAATAGGAAGTATAAATGCCGGCATCTTTGTCTGGTATGTTTGCTTTTTTCACCGACACAGCAGACATGAAATACCTGTCAAATGGAAACGTGGGCTGATGGAAAATAAAAAAACATAAAATAATGGATGTAAAGACAATCCCGTTCTATGGCAAATGCGCTGTTCATCTATGCCCTGGATTAATGTAGGGAGAGGGATTGTACAGGTCAGCCTTTTACTACAGCCTTACGTAACTTGTTCACAGGAGGCTGTTACATCTTTGTAGCTGCTGATCTATAACTGGCCCAAGCCGCTAGCATCACAAGAGCTTGGGAAGGAGCCAAGGATCTGTCTGCTTCGATCAGAGACATCAGTACAAATGTGCATGTTTGCCCTACATATCGACAACTAGGATGTAATGAACAGTAGCAAATGTTATATGTTATTGTCCTTAGTGAAGGCATCGAGACGCTAATATTTATGCATAGTGTTTATACCCTCCTCTCCTCCATTCCTCATGGACTCAGTCATATCTGTTTGAACAAGCAGCATCAGGGGAAAGTGTGAGGCAGTCTCACAATGATCCCAATGCACAGCTGCTTTCCCTGCCCGACTGATCTGGCCTGGAAACAGCTCAGATATACACTCAAACATGCACTGAGCAACCTCTGTTTCCAGTCTGTTGAGCATTTATTATTTAGTTTTGAATTTGTTACATTTTACAGTCTGCCTCCTCAATGGTTTATCCCTCGCTGTAACCCTCTGAAGTAAACCAAACAGAGAGTAAAAGGCTGGCCCAAGGTCAATCAGTTGCGTTTTATGGTTTAGTTTTATGGCAGTCAGTCCAGCACTGCGGCCTCTTTGGTCCTAAACCAACACTGAAACCACCATAAAATTATTATTATATTTAAACTTATATACCGCTTTCCTTTGTCAACAACAAACTCAAAGCAGTTAAAATATTCAGTTACAATAAATTCCACAATAATACAATATATCAGTACAAATCAAAATATCAACAATCAATATATAAAAAGGACAAATCCAAAAACATATCAATAAGCATATCAGCAAAACAGCGTAGCCACAAGGCGTATCAAAGACAATCTAACCCGTCATAGAAAAGGGACTCGGAAAATCCGGCTGCAGATGAGGCGGTGCGGCTCCAGCGTTTTTTGAGCTCCCCGCCCGGTGGGGCCAAAGGGATGGGGGACTGGGTACAGCAGCCTCCCATCCCACGACCGATGGAATAGGCCCCAGGAGAGGCTTGGAAGTCCGGTATCGGCTGGGGGCAGGGAGTCACTTTTGGGGCCACGAAAAGATGAGCCCCAGGTGCGGCCAGTTCTCACTTTCCCGCCCCCTCCTCCAGCCGGTTGCCAGGTGAGCTCCTCACGATCTCCAAGCCCCAGCGTCGGTGGTGTTGGCTGGGGGCGGGGAACTGCTTTTGGGGCTGCGGAAAGGCAAGCCCCAGGTGTGGTCAGTTCTCTCTTCCCCGCCCCCTCCTCCAGCCGGTTGCCGGGCGAGCTCCTTGGGACCTCCGAGCCCCGGTGTCAGTGGTGTTGGCTGGGGGCAGGGAGCCGCTTTTGGATGCTGGAGCTTTTGGGAGGAAGGAAAGCAACCAGCTTTAAAATAGTTCTGGGGAGATGCTCTCAGACTGCTAGAAATCAGGCACTGACTTTATGAAGCCTGCCAGTTTCCATATGTATATGGATATTTATGTATGTGCAGCTTGATTCAGCTTGATTGAACACCAGTTATCTACATGTCGCTTATCCTTCAGTGATTTCAAGTTCTAGGCAGAAGGATCGCCTTATAACAGTATCTCCACTTCACCTGCACTGACCTTCATTCAGCTCACTTTCAGGTCCAGGTCTGGATTTAGTGTTTCCATTACTTCTGCACAATAGGATGAAAATGAGACAGAGAGCTGGACATCACAGTGAGATCTAGTTTACTCTAAATCTCTAGACAAATTCATTCAGGCTGTCATATGTGAATGTATAACACATGCCACTTTATGGAAGTGTTTCAAATATATTATTTTGACCATCCCCAGAACCACATTCCAAGAGCATATAACTACACAATCTTTTGTACATATAACACAATCCTTTGACAGCATGTGTACTTTGTCATTATCTAGGTAATTATTACATTCTCATTACAGATTGCTCGGGGCAGAGAACAGAGTAGCCTATCTACCTCATTGTCTCATCCTCAAAGATTTGTATGGGGTACCTCCCAGCACAACCTAGGCATTGTGCTATTAAACGGGATTTTCTGACAACCACGGCAACCCTGGAAGACATTTGAAGAGGTATGGATGAAACTGCCTAGATCTGTATAAGAACAGCTTGCTTCATGGAGACACACGGCAGAGACCTCCATGTCAGGGTTTCCACCACCTGTTCATCCTACATTGTTGTTTATGCCACATCATCTGCCAAAACTGCCCTTCTGCATTTTGCAAACAGCAAAACCAGTCAGTCGTCATGCAATAAATAAATAAATAAATGGACACATTTAATTCTGACAACAGAAAAGGCAAAGCCAATGAAAACAATGGATCATTTCTGGCTTTCTAGACACCCAATAAAAGACCTTGAACAAAGGAAATGTAAGGAGCAAATGTGGTGTGGAAGTGCTGCATTATTATATAGCAACAGGCTCTAGCACAGAGATCCTTGGCACTCCAGCTGTTCTTGAACTTCAATTCCCAGAAGCCCTGATCAGCAGGAGTGCTAACTTGGGCTTCTGGTAATTGAAGTCCAAAAACACCTGGAGTGCCAGGGTTCACCATCATGGCTCTAGCATCTGTGGATTGAAATGGGATAACACTTTTAAAATCATGCTAAATATATAATTACCTCCACAGCAAGGGTGAACAACTTCCAGAAGGGGAATTTGCCCCATGGGATCTCTGAGGGGCTGCACCTGGTCACTTATGTTTTGAGGTGGGTGGTGGGTGGGAAGAATCCCACAAGTGTAAATCATATTGGGGGGGGGGGATGGAGCACCTTTGTACACTACAATATAAGCAGTGAGAACGTACAAATCCCATCCCTTCTTCATTCCATTTCCCCACTGATCTCACTGTTTAGGCATTTCTTCTCTCACTGTCCATATTATCCTTAACCCAGGATAACATCAGTTTCTCCAAAGAAATGGCTAATGTGCACACAAAAAATGTGCTAATGTGCACACAAAAAAAGCATAAGCTGCAATATACTAGCTTGTCCTTCTGGTGCTAGAAGACTTGCCATTTTTGCTTCAGCCAGCTAAGGGCTCCATCAGATAGGCATTTTTCTCCTTGTTTGGTGTGCTGAAATGATGGATTTGCAAACATCCCCCCCCCCCCCCGTTGATTAGATGACATAATTGATGAAATGGACCATTCAGTCGCCAGAGTGCCCCTACACACACCCTTCTGAGCTCTGCTAAACAATGGCTTCTACTTTTTTTGTGTATGGGGAGGTTTGCTCTAGTTTGGTCTGTTCCCAATGTATGCGACTGTTGGGAACAACAAGCTGTCAAGTTTCCTGCTGGTCACTTTCCGAAATAGTGAAGTGGATCATTAAGTGGCTCATTAAGGATATTGACAAACTGAACATTTCCCATGCTACTTGGCAGAAGGGCAGGGGAACTAAAGTTATTATTATGCTTACTGTGACAGACTACTGGCTGATGCATTGCACCACTTAGTCTAAATTAAAAAGACTTTCTTTGCCTTGTTTCATGTGCACAGCAGACTTAAAATACCAAAAATAACAACAATAATAACAAATATCCAGCTGGGAAGGGGTTACTAATTGTTCTGCCAACTTTATGGTAGAGTTAACTCTTTCCCCTTCTTCTGTTCTCTGCTCCCAATTTTTAATTTTTTGTTGTTGTTTATTGTACAATTCAATGCTCTTTTTCCAAATAAAAGCAGAACATTGTATATCCAAACTGTAGGGACATGACTTTGGGCTTTTGAAAACTGGAGTAAGTTTATGTGCTGTGTGGTTTCTCATTCCCAAACCACCTTTAAAAACTTCATGTTTGTCTCAAATGGAAGGATCGATCTAAATGCCACAACCTACTTTCAAGAACTGTTTTTCAGTCTTGTTTAGTCTGATCTAAGTGGGAACAATTTCTCTGTAAAGACATACCCTAAAATGGCTACCGGGGATGTGTTACAATTTAAAGAGGCCTACTTTTTGGATATACTGGCAGAGTGTGCTACAAAACACAAAAAATAAAATAAAAACAAAAGCAAGCAACAGAACCAAAGCAACTAACAGAAGCAAAGAAGGGATACTACAAGACAGGTATGATGTTTACTGTGTGAAAGAACTACTCAGCTATTTCCACGTAGTAGAATATTTTACCCCCTACTCCTATTTCAGATAGAACTACACAAGCATTCAAAATGAATACTTTTGTACTGAATCAAAAGTTGTTTTTAAACGTTTGCCATGTCTATGTGTAATTTTGTACAAAAGGAAACACACACAAACAATGCACTCAGTGATGCACTGCAAAAATTTTTTACTACCCCCACCCTGGCAATGGCTAACTCTGTGGGGGTGGCTAACTCTGTGGGCCACACCCACTTGGCCGGCTACACCATGGCATGGGGTAGGGAAGTGGGCATGGCCAGACAAGTGGGTGTGGCCTGGGGGAATTTCCACTACCAGTTCCCGGGATCCGGTGGGAACATGGAGCAGTACACCACTGAATGCACTTTCAGCTTGCAAATCTGCAGAAGTATCTTGACATTGTATATTTTGAAAGGGAAAAACAAAAAGCTCTAGCACATGCTATGAACCCATTTAGAAAGTTATATGTTGGACATCGAGTTGTCTGATGCAGCAACTATCTACACTATCAGGCATGCTTCATAAATCCAAACTAATATACTGTGTATACAACGTGAACGACTGCAGTGGCTTAGTGATTAAGACGTTGAACTTGATGACTGAAAGGTTGGCAGGTCAGCAGTTCGAGACGGAGTAAGCTCCCATCTCTGCCCGAGCCCCATCCTAACCTAGCAGTTTGAAAGAAAGAAATTGCAAGTAGATAACTACCGGTAGGTACTACTTCGGTGGGAAGGTAAACAGCATTTTGTGGATTCCGGTGTCTATGCATGTCTGTTCATGGAAATATGTGCAGATGCAGACAGCACTGGCCCTTTGGCTATAAACATAGAAGAGCACTGAACTCTAGAGCCAGGGATTCTCAACCTGCGGCCCACAACACCATTTCATGCGCCCCCACCACCACCACACCAGGAAGTGCCATATGGTGGAGGAAGGGCAAAATGGCTGTCTGGCCCCCGAAGCTGAAGGGAGCGTGCCCTGGCCCCAGGCTTAAAAAGGTTGAGAACTCCTGTACTATACAATGTGAAGTCATACAAATGCCGTGTGTGACTTCACAAAAGGATTTTGTCCAAGATGAAATCTTCCTAGAAAACATCAAAGCGATTCAGTGGAACACATTATCCCTTCACACCCTCCAGATACATTTATTCTTAGCAGCACAGGCAAATAAAGTCTGTAGCACTAAGAGAAAACAAAACAAGATACTGTACAGCAAAAAGCTGTTCTTGTGCCACAACATCAGAAAGGCTTACTAATTATTAAAGTGGTATAACTATTAACTTTGGTGTAATATACAGAAGAATTGCAGGCCCGGATATTACCTGGGATACTTTTATGGAAAGCTGTTAGTTTGAAATAAAGATCTCTAAAACCAAAGTGAGTTTTCTCAATGTAAATAATGAAATCATAAGAACTCGCTTTCTCTCACTATCCCACACACAGTGGAAAGTAACTGAGGGGGTCTAATTAAAAGGAGCCCTTAGATCCCAAGAATCAAAGCTGCTGCTAATGTTCCCTTTATGAGAATCTTCTCTTGAAGATAAAATTAAATGTTATCTAATCTTGCAGCAATAGGAAAAGCTAATCTTCTAGGTTAGTTTTTCATCTGCCGCAGGTGTCAGATGTTTCCATCAGAAACTGTCAGCTCAGGCGCAAAACAAAACAAATTCTGTTATAACCAATGTTTTAAAATTACTGATATCACTGCCTGACCTTGCTGTAATCTGTTGCTCTGTAGCTTGATCCATTTCTTTTAGCTGAAACAAGCTGCCCGCTGTCAGTAAAGCCCCGTCTGCAGTGAATTAAAAGCTACATATGGGAGAGAACTTGCCTCAAGCCTGCTGTGATTGAAATCTGATAAAACCTCTTTCCACTACTAGGTATCCCAATGAATTGGTTGACTCGTCTCTCCCCTCCTAAGGCAAATGTACGTTGCTTAATAACCTTCACCAGCAACAGTGGCACAGACAGCTTTATTTTTACAACAATGCCTTCCATTCCCATCCTTTTGCAAGATCATTACGGAGGATGGGCTTCCAGGCTGAAAGCAGCCACGAAAACGTAAAAAATAATAGACCTTTGTTTTTCAGCTATGGAGTGTTGCTCTCGTGCCTTTTCTCTCCAGCGGTCTGACAAATGCTAAAATCTGCCTACAGATGTCTTTTGCAATGCTGTTAAGAACAATCTCCCTACAATTTCAGAAGAACACAAAGAGATTTAAGTTAATATTCCCGTATCAATTGCTCTGGACATCCACTAGAGGACAGTATAAATTCAGCAGTAAAATAAGGGCACAGTATATCTATCTATCTATCTATCTATCTATCTATCTATCTATCTATCTATCTATCTATATGAGAAAGAAAGTCATTTGGCTTTATGAAGCAAAAAACCGCCCTATATCAGTAGTTCATTTTCCTTCTTTGGCATGGGATCTGCACAGTACTAGAGAAATAAACAGGGAGAAATAAACAGGACAAGCAAGGTGAATTAACATGACCATCTCTCTTCCTTTTTTGCCCTTGCTCGAAAGTCAGTTGTACATGACTCAATGGTGCGGTTAATCATCACCGTTTACAGCCAAAGAGCCAGCACTGTCTGCATCTGCAGACGTTTCCATGGTCACATGGCAGGCACGACTAGATACTGGAGTGCACGGAAGGCTGTCAACTTTCCCACCAAATGCAGTACCTATTTATCTATTTGCAATTTCTTGCTTTCGAACTGCTAGGTTGGCAGGATCTGGGACAGAGACGGGAGCTCACTTTGTCACACAACACTGGTCTTGAACTGCTGGCATGCCAACCTTTGGTCATCAAGTTCAGCATCTTAGCCACTAAGCCACTGCAGTCCCACAATGGGGACTGCACCTCCAGAGGGTGCACATTTCATAACATGGGAGCTACAACAGCAAAGGCCCTGTTCCAGCTCCCCATTATATGTACCTCTGCTGGCATTGGGACGGGGTGGGGGGGCTTTTTGCTTCCTGGGCCAGCCTAGAGTACTTCCATTTACCACATAACACTCTACATGGTTTAGGCAACTATACAGGTGAAACTCGAAAAATTAGAATACTGTGCAAATGTTCATTCATTTCACTTAAAAGGTGAAACAAATATATGAGATAGAATCATTACATGCAAAGTGAGATATGTCAAGCCTTAATTCGTTATAATTGTGATGATTATGGCGTACAGCGTAATGAGATTATGTGATGATTATGGGGTACATGGGATTGGGGGGTTGCGGTTTTCATAAACTGTAAGCCATAAGCATCAATATTATAACAAAGTAAAGCTTGAACTATCTCGCTTTGCATGTAATGAGTCTATCTCATATATTTGTTTTACCTTTTGAGTTGCATTACTGAAATGAATGAACATTTGCAAGATATTCTAATTTTTCGAGTTTCACCTGTAGATAGGTTTTTCCAGCTAGCTGAGGTCTTCTGCTGATCCTACCATAAATGAGAGAGTATTCTCACCTGTGTAACATTCTCAGCTCTTAGCATCCCACCATGGAATTCACTCCTAAGGAAGCTCACTGGATAGTATGTTTGCTATCATTTAGGCAGGGGATACCAGAGCACCTCATATGCCTCCTGAGAAATCTGTACATGAACCAAGAAGCAACAGTTAGGACAGAACATGGAATAACAGAGTGGTTTGGAATAGGAAAAGGAGTAAGACAAGGTTGCATTTTGTCATCATGCTTATTCAACCTATACACAGAGCACATAATGCGCAGTGCAGGGATGGAGGAATCACAATATGGGATTAAAATCGCTGGGAGAAACATCAACAATCTGAGATATGCAGACGATACCACCCTAATGGCAGAAAGTGAGGAAGACCTAAAGAATCTCTTGATTGGGCTGAAGGAGGAGAGTGCAAAAGCTGGCTTGAAACTCAATATCAAGAAAACCAAGATAATGGCAACAGGCCCCATCAGTTCCTGGAAAATAGACGGGGAAGAAGTAGAAGCAGTGACAGATTTTACTTTCTTAGGATCAAAGATCACTGCAGATGGGGATTGTAGCCATGAAATAAAAAGGCGACTGATTCTTGGGAGACAAGCGAAGAGAAACCTGGGGAACATAGTGAAAAGCAGAGACATCACCTTGAAAACAAAAATTAGAATAGTCAAAGCAATGGTTTTCCCAGTAGTAATGTATGGATGTGAGAGCTGGACAATTAGGAAGGCTGAACGCAGAAGAATAGATGCCTTTGAAATGTGGTGTTGGAGGAGGGTTTTGAGAGTCCCCTGGACAGCGAGGAGAACAAATAGGTCAATCTTAGAAGAAATTAACCCAGACTGCTCATTGGAAGGTCAAATAGTAAAGATGAAGCTAAAATACTTTGGACATCAAATGAGAAGGGAGGATTCACTTGAGAAGGCCCTGATGTTGGGAAAGGTGGAGGGCAAAAGAAGAAGGGGAAGGCCAAGGATGAGATGGCTATATGGTATTATAGACACAATGGGCACAGAGCTGGGAGGGCTGAGGGGGATGGTAGAGGACAGAGGCGCCTGGAGGAAAATGGTCCATGGGGTCGCAAAGGGTCGGAGTCGACTGTGCGACTGAACAACAAGGCAGGGGATAAAAAAAACCTCCTTTTAAAAATGTCTCCTAGACTTCTGAGCCAGGGCATACAGTATTTGTATTTAAAGAACTGGTTGGTCATTCCTGGGGTCTTGTCCTATTTATTTTTAAAGTGTGTTAAACGTTAACTACATACTATAAAAATATATTGCTATCTCTGCAGAAAGGCTGTATCAAACATTCTCAGTAAATAAATAAATAATAGTTAAATGCTTTGATCTACTACTTTCACATTGCTGGCCATCCCAAGCACTGATGTTAAAAGTGCATTGGACCATTCAGGTGACTAGCTCAGTATAAAGGGAAAATCAGTTGACAAAACCTATTTAACAACAACAGCAACAATAACCTGCTCTCAAGTTTATTTCCACTTATACCCTATTCCAGGGTTTTCTAGGTATACACTACTCAGAAGTGGTTTATAAATACCCTTTTCTAGAGCAGGGGTTAGCAAACTTGGCTCTACAGGTATTCTTGGACTTCAATTCCAAGACGCCCTGGTATACTAACTTAAGAACATAAGAACAGCCTTGCTGGAACAGGCCACAGGAGCCCATCCAGTCCAGCATTCTGTCTCACACAGTGGCTCACCATTTCCTTCAGGGTATTCCCAAGGAGATGCCTTCACCTGCTTAGGATTCCCTGGAAATGGCATTGAGAGATATCCTGCCTATCTCTCCAACCCCGAGGTTGTCCTTAGGTAAAGGTTTCCCTTGCTCGAAAGCCAGTCGTATCCTACTCTAGGGTGCAGTGCTCATCTCTGTTTCAAAGCCGAAGAGCCAGCGCTGTGCTGCTGCAGACGGTTCCGTGGTCATGTGGCAGGCATGACTAGACACCGAAGCACACGGAATGCTGTTACCTTCCCATCGAAGTGGTCCCTATTTATCTACTTGCAATTTCTTGCTTTCGAACTGCTAGATTGGCAGGAGCTGGGACAAAGATGGGAGCTCATTTCTGTCTTGCAGTACTCGGGAATCAAACTGTTGACCTTCCACCTCCCAGTCAGCATCTTAGCCACTTGAGCCACTGCAGTCCTTTGGTATCCATAATTATAGCTGTTGATACCCTTGTCCTCCATGAACTTGTCTAATCCTTTCTTAAAGCTGTCAAGACGGACAGCTGTCACTACTTCTTCTGGCAGGGAGTTCCAGAGACCAGTGATCCTCTGGGTGAAAAAGTACTTTCTCTTATTTGTTTGAGAACTAGTACCCAAAGATTTCATTGAGTGCCCCCTAGTTCTAGTGTTGTGCGATAGGGGAAACAGTTTTTTCCTTATCTACTTTGTCCACACTGTGCATGATTTTATAAACTTCAATCAGGTCACCTCTTAGACGTCGTCGTTCAAGAGTGAAGAGGCCCAACCGTTGCAGCCTCAGATGGTAAGGAAGGTGTTCCAGTCCCCTAATCATTTTGGTTGCCCTCCTCTGCACTTTTTCCAACTCCATAATATCCTTCTGGAGGTATGGCGACCAGAACTGTACACAGTATTCCAGATGGGGCCTCACCATAGATTTATAAAGAGGCAAAATGACACTTGCTGACTTATTTTCTATACCCTTCCTAATGATCCCTAGCATTGAGTTTGCTTTTTTCACTGCTGAGGCACACTGGGTTGACACCTTCATTGAGCCGTCCACCAGGACACCAAGGTCCCTTTCCTGGTTTGGGCTTCTGGTACCTGAAGTCCAAGAACACCTTGAGTGCCAAGTTTGTTGACCTCTGTTCAAGAGCAGGGGTGCCCAAACTACGGCCTGTGGGCTGGATCTGGGTCCTGGATCTATGTTTTACTTCCACTTCCGGGAGCGATGAGGGTGGCATGGCCTGGATGAATTGGTATTGGGACCCAGATCAGGCCTGTAGGCCATAGTTTGGGCACCCCTGGTTTAAGCAAAGAAAATGGCAGCCTAAAATCTATCTCATCCTGTTGTAAAAAGATTGCAAGGCGTGTTTTACTTCCAATTCCAGTGGGAGGAACCATGTGACTGGCCTGCTGAACCATGTGACCGGCCCACAGCCCAAAAAGATTGGGCATCCCCATTCTAGAGGACCATTGGGGCTGCTTTTTCCAAAACAATACTGGCTGGCTATTATAGAAGGGACAGTGGGGAACTGAATACCAACCAGTGGCTCCACAGTTAGATACCTAACTCAGAGCTGGACTACACAGCAAAAAATTGTGGGAAATATCACAGGTTTGGGGAGGGCTAATACATATTTTTTCCCTTGACCACATTACACAATGGGAAATATGAATCAAACAAGAATCCCACACCCCTAATCCATAGGTTTTCCTTTCTACCAGAGAATCTTCTAATTTTAAAAAAGTTGAATCTTTCACTTCAATTCAAAGTGTGGAATCACTTTGAACCAATGCGGAAAGGAAAGAGAGCATGCACAGACTCACAAAGCAGTGCTTTGGTAAAGCACCTTCCCCCACTCACCACTCTCCACAAAGCCACTCTCCAAAGATACTTCTTTTTAAAAAAATAATAATAGTGTGTCCTTGGTGAGCAGTCCTGGTTACTTTATTATTAATTGTTTTATACAGTTTAACAAGCTCATGGTCTGCAAGATAAGTTGAGGAAACAGAGTCACTGAGGCCAGAAAAGCATTTTTAAGGTAGTGCCTTTGAACAGTGCCAACTACATGGCTTCAAATAGGACTGCAGTTTTAGATGGCTTTTGATACTCTATGTGGCTTATTTATATAGAAAAGAACCAAATCCCTGGTGTGACTTCACAGCAGGTGAATGCAAGTCAACTCTTATTACCTTCAGCATGGAGTAGCACCCTCACTGAGCTATTTAGCCAGCTTACAAACCTTGTTCAGGCAACAGGGACTAACACTGTGAAAGAAACATAGAAATACACGCACTAGCCCTCAATCTCACTTTGTTCCGCTAATGGCAAAGGTATAAAGAAGATGTGTAGCCCATATGCAACTAAGATCACTGGATAGCAAGGATTCTTCACTCTGTGAAGTATAGCACTGCAAACATATCTGAATGAATATGGTTACAGCTACTTTTCTGGGGTACACAGAAAGAGCCTTCTCGAAGATTGTGGTATTTCTGAACCACAATCGAGCATACCCTGGTAACAGCAACCTGTGTTGCTATTTAATCTTTCTCACACTAGGTCAGACAAAATGAACTCACCAAATGGTGCTTTTGTTTTGGCAGTTTCACATCATCATCATCATCATCATCATCATCATCATCATCATCATCATCATCATCTAGTTTTCTGATCTTCCCCATCATAACAGCAACATCTTGTGATGTGAATACAGTAGAACCCCATATAGCGATTTTAATCCGTTCCACGGATCTGATCGCTATGTGGTTTTCGTCGTCGTACGATCTTCCCTATGGGAAAATCCGTACGATTTTCCCTATGTGAAAAAAAAACATACAACAATGTTTGGCGCTAAGCAGTTTTCCCATTGGAAATTCGTTGTACGGATTTTCCCATGGGAATGATCACTATGCGGAACGGCTCCCCCCCTCCAAGCCTCATCACTATGTGATTTCATCACTGTATGGGGCAATCACTATACGGGGTTCTTCTGTATTGACATGTCCCTTTTGTGGTTTCAGCAGTGTAATGACTGAACAGGGCTTAGAATGAAGAGGAAGAAGAAAGTATGAGCCTGAGGGCTGTAGGAAACAGAATAGATTGCCACTACAGGAAAAATCTGCTTCAAGCCACTGGACTGGCTCTACATGGTAACTAAGGGGTGGGTGGCTGGGAAATGTCCTGTCAAATGTGATCAAGAAATGGATTCTTATCCACTCAGGCTAAACACCATGTGTAGTCTTTTGGAGACAGATTCTTTCTTCTATTGAACTACAAACCTGTTCCACTGTTTCCTAGAACTGGAACAGAATATGCATTATTCTATTGTATTCTATTTTTAGCACGAAGCAGCCTTTGAATGTTTTAAAATATTTCTTCCGAGACGCTGACAACGGATTGATTTAGAAAACAATCATGAACCAAACCTTGTCAAAACTGGGAGCAAGAAAAAGGAGAATAAGGAGACATATACAGTAAATATCCATAAAAATCAATAGCTTTCTATTCTACTTTTGTCTTTGTTCTCAACCTTTTAAAGCTGGGGCCCAGATCAGACAGCTTCGGGGACCTACAGCCATTTTGCCCTTCCTCCACCACATGGCACTTCCTGGTGGTGTGTGTGTGCGCCACATGGAATGGTGCTGCGGGCTGCATCTGGCCCACAGGCCACAGGTTGAGAACCCATGCTATGATATAATGGCAATATAATTTTAATATGTTTTCCCCTCCCACCCCAACACAGGTGACTGTACCTGACGATTTTATTCTATTTCATGAGTTTCTGGAGAGAGAGCTTAAAATATATTTTTTCACCGAAGACAACAGTTTCAGAACACTGCCAGGGCAAATGAAACACAATTCTCAGTAGTGTCTTGGCATCTGCCATTCAAGCTAATGATGTAGAAAAGCTGTCACTTATAAGCACAGTATGTAAATGAGTTGCTTCTTTCAAATCGGTGACATGTTTCCAAGGTGGCTTGAAGAATGCCATCAGATGCTGTATCAAGGAATTCTCAGTTACAGTATAGTGCATACAGGACTGCCCAGCTTGTTTCTCAGTGGAATTGACTTGAAATATTCCTCTTCTTTCCAGTTTACCCTTTTCCCTTACGTAGACATGCTATGTGGAGAGACTCAGAAATTAATAGCTTATTTTCTGAACTTGGCTGCAGCATCAGGCAATCGTAATGAAATGACTAGTATGTGAGCCGTGGTCCCTGATCAGTGTGGCATAATCAGGACCCTACCGCATAATTGGTATAATCAGTGCAATGATTAGAATGCTCAGTATAATCATGGTTGCTGGGACATGTGTTACAGGGCTTCCAGCAATAACAGCCAAAGTGGAGCGTTCCCTTTAGCCAAATTGTCAGAGGCGTCTCCTGCTGTAGCAGAAAGGCTAAAGGGTAGCCTCCCTTGCCATCATAAAGTTCAGGATGAACATGATGCAGTGCTAAGGGACACCTATCAATGTTGCTTGTCTTGCCAGCTTCAATATCGCTTGTCTCACAAGATAGCTTATATACTGCAAGCAGTGCTTGGCACTTATTTTTACTGTCTATAGCACATCTATGGCGTGTGTCATTGAAAGGGGGGGGGAGGAGAACCACAGGTTAGATCAGGGATTCTCAACCTGCGGCCCGTGGGCCGAATGCAGCCCTCAGGACCATTTCATGTGGGACCCCCGCCTCCACCACACCCGAAAGTGCCGTGTGGTGGAGGAAGGGCAAAATGGCTGTCCAGCCCCCAAAGTTGTCTTGAGGGAGTGTGACCCGGCCCCTGACTTAAAAAGGTTGAGAGGGTTAGATTTTCATTAAGACATGTGTAATTGGACCAGGAGAAACAAATTTCCTTGCACATTATTCCAATAGCAACTCTTCGAGCAATGAATGAAATGGAGAAAGCTGTGATGTAAAGGAGGATCCCCTCAAAATCAAGTCAAAAAATAAAATTGAAAGCAGAGGAACCTTGCTTAACATACGGCTTGGTTAACACAAAAATAGTGGCTCACTTAACAATCCCCACCTGCACCCCCGGGAACGGATTAATTGGTTTTCATTGCATTCCTATGAGAAACTGCATTTCAGTTAACAAAGTTTGGTTTTCAATGCATTCCTATGAAAAATCGCATTCAATGCATTTCTATGGGAAATTCCGTTTACAAATTTTTCATATTAAAAAAGGTCCTGAAGAACGCATTAAATTTGTTAACTGAGGTTCCACTGTACA
The DNA here is from genome assembly GCA_035047345.1 of Bradypodion ventrale. Classification (NCBI taxonomy): domain Eukaryota; kingdom Metazoa; phylum Chordata; class Lepidosauria; order Squamata; family Chamaeleonidae; genus Bradypodion; species Bradypodion ventrale. The sequence continues at coordinate 323,757,172 of JAWDJE010000002.1, read as the reverse complement.
GGACAAGGCAACTTGTGGCCGTCCAGATTTTGTTTGACTTCAACTCCAACAACCCTTCACTACTGTCATTGCTAGCAAGGACTGCTGGGAGTTGTAGGCCAAAAGAATGTGGAGGGCCTGCTTGCTTTTCGCCATGGCTCGAAAGCAAGTCATATCCAACTTTAGGGTTTGGTGCTCATATACATTTACAGCCAAAGAGCCAGCACTGTTTGTGTCTGCAGACGTTTTCGTGGTCATGTGTCAGGCACAACTAGACATTGGAGTGCATGGAGGGCTGATACCTTTCTCACCGAAGTGGCACCTATTTATCTACTTGCAATTTTTTTTGCTTTCTAACAGCTAAATTGGTAGGATCTGGGACAGAGACAGGAGCTCACTCCGTTGTGCAACACTCTGATCTCGAACTACTGGACTGCTGACCTTCCAGTCGTCAAGTTCAGCCTCTTACCCTTGCACTAAATGAAAGCAGATTCTAGACCTGTTATGGCTAACCTTGGCACTCCAGGTGTTCTTGAACTTCAATTCCCAGAAGCCCTGATCAGTAGGTGTAGTAAACTTGGGCTTCTGGGAATTGAAGTCCAAGAACACCTGAAGTGCCAAGGTTAGCCATCAATGTATCTAGTCCAACCTGAAATAAATTATGAAAAATGAATGGCAACTTCTTCTTAAGTACCATTTTACCATTCACATTCACACCACAGAGCCGTATCACCATGCTCTTATGATTTATGCTCAATTGAAAAGCTATCTTCTCAAAAAACAGAACTCAAATTGTTTATTTAAGCAATGTAAGAACACGCTGCATGTTCTTCAGCCATTCCATCCTTGATACTTCTAGAATTTATTAAAATCTCCAATGCTTATGGAGTTGTATGGAGATCTGAAAAAAATAAAATTGGTATGGAAGATAAATGGGAGTGTAGGATTAATAATTTAAGATGTATGACTCAACTGGTTGCAATTTGTTCAGCATTTTACCAATGTTTTGTGACAAAGAACTTGTTTTTCCATAGGTCTATCGTGTTTTATGTTGTGTTACAAAGATAAGAACAGAGCAACATTATCAAAGAGTAGAATAATCTTCTGGAGCAACACAAGCCCTAGGTTGTAAATGTTCTGAGGAGAGTAAAAAAACAACAAGATTAGAGGAGTTCTTCTACCCATAATAATCAGCTTCATCCTTCAAGACTACTAAGAGCTATGTATATCTAGGAGATAAAAATGTCTATTTGTTAAAACAGCAGAAAAGTTTGCCAACTTCAGATTCTGCCACAAGATGTAACGAGCACTCTGCCACTGGAGGTGTTCAAGAGAATGGTGGATAATCATCTGTCAGAGCTGCTTTGATTTAGATTCCTGCATTGAGGAGGAGGTTTGATTCAATGGCCTCATAGGTCCCTTCCAACTCAATTATACTATGACATACAATACAATATAATTTTAATACTGATGCTGGCCCATAAATAATAGACCTAGGAGGATAATGGGACTAGTTTGGAAAGGGATCTAAGAGAAAGCCAACAGAAATTTAAATTGGAGTTTGAACTATCTACCTTGGTGAAGCAATTAGAAGAAACAATTTACCAGAAGTAGATGAAATGGGATTTAATAGATAAAATACGTACCAGAATATGCCAGCAAGTATTGCAACAAAGCAACTTTCCATAGACTTGAAATGTGCCATATGCATTACAATCTCCAAGAATGGTGGCTGCTAAAGAGTGCAGTTAGTATAACCTGGCATATTTTGTGAACTCATAATTGATCCTAGCAAAGGGTTTGCACACCTGTGGATTATAGAGGGCTTACGTTCTGTACTAGTGCAACATGAGAACTTTGGTGGATCAGGAAGTGGCTATAGGTCCATGTTTAATTTAATATATATATATATATATATATATATATATATATATATATATATATATATATATATATATATATATATATATATATATATATATATATATATATATATGTTTCCTGAGGGGTTCTGTGATCCAGAGTTTCTGCTAGAAAACCAACGGCGAGGGGAATGGAATGCTAGGGATTGAAAGAATTGTCTTGGTGGCCACAAGGAACCCCAGGGATGTACTCTGCTCACTCATGGTACAGGCTGGTACAACCGTGGTGGACCATTTCCAAGCCTGGCATGTCCAGGTGATATTTTTAAGACCGAAGACCAAGAATTCTTTGTGAAGGCTTGAGGGCTGAGAGAGAGGAAGGAGCTAACTAAACCCTGATCAAATTGTCAACCAAGCGTAACTCCCTTAGTTAGGGAGTGGGTGAAAGGAGGGAGATTTTCTACAGAATTCTAATTGTAATTTGGAAAGTAAAAACAACACATTCTCATGGCCCAAACAGTGTGACAAGGTAACACGATGCACCAGATAACGATGCACCAGATAACGACAAAATGATGCTGTCCGGTGCATGACTTTTCTAATAATCTAGCGTCATTATCCGATTTTGTCGTTGTCTAGTGCTGTCGTTAACCAGGGTTCTTTTGTACTGCATTTCTCTTGCTATTGGACTGGTGCCTTATTGTGGTCTTCTTATAGGAAACACTCCATATTTTCCTTAGGGCACAGATCAAGTATTGTATTTTGAAAGAAGACATGACAAAATAACACTGAAACCTGACCCTCAAGCAACTTCATAGGTTGCCCTTGCTCGAAAGCCAGTCATATCCGATTCCAGGATTCAGTGCTTGTTGCTGTTTATAGCCAAAGAGCCAGTGCTGTCTGCATCTGCCGACATTTCCATGGGCATGTGGCAGGCACCTCAACACAGAAGGCTGTGTTGCACAGAATGCTGTTTACCTTCCCACTGAAGTGTCCCCTATTTATCTACTTGCAATTTCTTGCTTTTGAACTGCTAGGTTGGCAGGAGCTGGGACAGAGATGGGAGGTCACTCCGTCATGCAGTACCCGGGAATGGAACTCCAGGGTCTTAAAAACTTGAGCCACCACAGTCCCATGTTTAATCACAGCTCCTAATTATATGCAATATTACTTACTGAGGATGTCAAAACATTTACATTTGATACTCACCCACCAGATTAAAAACAGGAGAGGAGCAGTTAGTTTGAAGAGGGTTGGGAGTTGCAGCACTTTGTCATCTGAGAAATAACTTTGACATTTATTCCCTATGCAGAAGAAAGCCTGGCCAGGTTATCCTGCTATGGTAATAGAGTAGACCATACTGCCAGCGACTTAATGCCAATTGTCAGGCAGCGGTTAGCTAACCTGACAACACCCAGGTCTAATGGCCTTAGGTGGCAAAGTCCACAGGGAAGGGTGATGGTCCCCAAGTGGATTAAATCCCACTTGAATCAATCTTGATGGAGGGCAGCAGCTTCATCAATACTGGCCTGGGGTCAATGAGAACTTTGCCAAAAAGGCTCAGGACCAGAAAGTGACTAGCAGAACTGGATCAGTGGTATGGATATCAAACTACAACAGGGGTTTCCAACCTTTTCAAGCCAGGGGCAGGGTCACGCTCTCTCAGTCAGCTTTGAGGGCCAGATGGCCATTTTGCCCTGCCTGCACGATAGGGGTGGCCATTTTGTCCAAAAAGCTTCAAAGGGGTGGCCATTTTGTTTCTCAAATGCCCTTGGAGGGGTGGGGTGGGTCACATGAAATGGTGCTAGTGGCCAGATCTGGCCCGTGGACCTTAGGTTGGGAACCCCTACACTACGATGTGGATGGCAAATGGAAGACCATGGTATTATATTGTTCTCAGGACAATTTTCATGGCTGATAGCCATGATGATCACCAATACAGTGGTACCTCGCATAACGAAAAAACCGCATAGCGAAGAGCTCAGTGGAACGGAGTTTTTTTCGTTAGGGGGGGGTCCTACTGTATTCAGAATTGGATATGGCACTTAAAGAAAAAGAAGCAAAAGAAAGTGTGTTTTCTTAGTAGTGCACATCTAGGTCAATTGACAGGAATTTGTGAAAGCAAGCATTCTGAGTAGGATTTGATACTCTTATATGGCTGACAGAACTGCTTCCATCAGCAGAATCAAGGAGGGTAAATCCTCTCAGGAAGCCCAAGAAACACTCCAGAGTACCCTTGGAGGATGGCAGAAAGAGAGAGAGTGGTGGTGGTGGTGTCAGAAATGCAATGTTAGTTTTTAACCAGTGGCTAGCTGACATTCTATCCACCATGTATGTTGAATGGTGCTAATATAACTGCTGTGTGTGTGTGTATGAGAAACTCAAAACGCTTCTACTATACACTTCTATACTTCCACTTGGACAGTCACAAAACTGGACAAGGATCAACAATTAAACACAGCATGACACTACTAGACAACCTGTATAGATTTCAATGGGAAGACTACGTTACCTTTAAGAGGGGCTGACTGGTGGAGGGGATAGACTCTCTTGCCATTTGTTTCCAGCATGTACTTAAAATATGCCTCTGGTAGCATCTGGCATAATGGATACAGTGTCTGAATAAGACTTCAGGAGAGCTAGGTTCAATTCCCTGCTCAGCCATGGAAACCTATTGTAGTGTGGCAATCCTAAGCCACCCCTCCTGTTATCTCTAAAACCCTATTTGTGTGGTCATACATCAAAAATGACTTGATGGCACATAATGCAGCAATATATTTTAGGTGGACTAAAGAGAACAAATCCTGAAGGAGAATAGTTGGGAAAGCAGTTTTGTTACTGGTCAGTATCAATAGTCTAATTCCCACGGCCAGTATTTTTGCATCTAAATTTCATCTGTCCTCATTGTACATATCCTGCCTTCAGTCATACACGTTCTCTATATACCTGAACCTCTAAGATCCACGTTATCTGATGAAGTGGGTGCAGGTCATGAAAGTTCATGCAAGAAACAATTTGTTAGCTTTGAAGATCCCATACAAAGATTTATTGTAAAGTTGCTAGGTACTCTGTGGGAGTACCTGTTGCTAAGTTTATTCTTATGGTAACATGGGTTTGCTACGGAATTTGTGCTTAAAGAGCATAGGACGCTCATGAAGTATATACTGGCATAAATCCTGGTGCTACAATGGCTGTGATGCCCACACCACAGGATTAATTAAAATAAAGGACAATTGTGGGATTACTCCTTCTCTGCATCTGATACAATCCTAATACTTATCACCTTCCTCCTCCTCAGAGCCTGTTATTTGCAATTAAAACACTGTGCAAAGAAACACTGAGCAACACATTATATTTAAGTCTTCAGACAATTAATTTTGCTGGCTTTCCCTCCTTCTCTCTTCAGACTGAATTCCTTCTGGCTCCTGGTTTCCACATCACCATGCAAATTTAATGATTCATTTGTAACCATAGAAAAGGGAAAGGGAAAATGAAAGCCAGTGTGGTAAAAGTGGACTGATTGGGATTATGACCGGGGAGATCCGAGTCCAAATCCCGGCTCAGCTGTGGAAACTTTCATAAGCATATACGGTATGTGCATCTGTGTCAACGTTAAGCCATTCCTTGAATACTTCATATATCTCAAATACCCTATTAGGGTCCTTGTAAATTAAAGGTGACTTCAACAGCATGTAACAATAACAGATGGAAAGAAAGAAAACATAGCCATAGGAGATGATGGAGCAAATGACATTGAACTAATTCATATTTTAGGTATATGGCTGCCGCCGCCAAACTGGGACTGCTGCCTGAGCCACTCCCAGAGCCCTTGCCACCAGCTCCGGGAGGAGAAACAGCTGTGCCCAGCACCCCTCCCCTTGGCCATCGGGCGGAGAGTTTAAAAGGCGCTGGAGGCGCCAGAGCTGCTGCTGCTGCTGCTGCCGCTACCGCCTCAGCAGTTTTTGGCAGGCGGGGCCCGCAGTGAAGATCCCTAACATCGCCACCGCTGCACCTCGGGCCCACCTTTCATCACTCGCCTCCGGCCAGGACTTTAAAAAGGCTGTGTGAGGCACTAGAACTTTCATTTTTGTATTTTTATCTGCTGGGGGGTGGGTGGGTAGGATTGAGTGTTTGTGACAGTTGATGTTGTTAGTGTGGCTGTAGTGCAGTCACACTTTATATTGGCTATATTGTATTTTTGTATTATTGTATTTTGTAACTGAGAATTGCCACTTTGTGGAAATTTCTATTGTACCTGTAATTTATTTGTGTTTCTGGGTTTACATTGTATCTTTACTATTTGTTTGGGACCGGATCGTCCTCTTCTTTGGCTTTGTTAGGGACGTATGAGCTATGGGGTTATGTTTTGGGGACATTAGTAGTTGTGGGATCGTGTTTATGTTTGGGTCTGTATTAAACGCGGTAATGTTGTATTGTTAACATTGTAGAAATTGCCATTTTGTAGAGAATTCTAGTGTAATTTATTTGTATTATCTGTATTGTACTTACTGTTGGTTTTGTTTATATTTTGACTGTATATTGTGATTTTGATTATGTTGTAATGCTGCCCAGAGTCGGCCATGTGCTGAGAGGGGCGGGGTACAAATTAAAATTATTATTATTATTATTATTATATGCTGGAAATAAATGACAAGAGAGTCTGAGAATTATTAATTAGTCTAACATCTATGCCAGGGACTTATGGCCTGCAGAGCCAAATAATCCGGCCCTTGTCTTCACTTCAACCACTGTTGAAGCTGACATGTTTACGGCAGCCGCAAACATGTTTACGACAGCTGCGGGCGCATTTATGGCGGATGGGGCCACCAGTTCAGCCCCCTCAACTGTCTGAGGGAGTGTGACCCGCCCCCCAACTTAAAAAGGTTGCTGAGGGTGACCATCACCCCACCTAAAGGGGCTCATCCGCCCATAGCCGTTGGCCTCTTTAGGGAGTCAGGTTAACCACCACCTGACATTTGGCGTTGAGTCGCTGGCTGTACGGTCTACTCCATTATTGTAGCGGGATATCTGGCCAGACAGATGAGTGGTTTATATAGAAGAATAATAAAAGACGAAAATAAGTATAAATTCAACGTGGCAACTGTATGTTAACTTTAAACATTTTATTCTGTATACATAGAAACCTCCTGCTTGAAAAGGCCAAGCTGTCCCAGAATTAACTAAACTAAAGGTGAAAATACCTCAAACGGAACTAAACTATCTGGCTACTGATAGATCCTTAAATGCTTCCCTGAACAGGGTTGTTTAACGTGTTTTAAAATACATCCTAGGATGGTGCTTGGTGCAGCTCCACCAGTAAAGAATTCCATAGAGTGGGTGCCACCACCAAGAAGGCTCATTTCCTTGTTGAGGTCTTCTTTGGCATTCTTAGTATCAGCACCAGGAGCTACACTATCAGAGAGTTAGTTTAGTTCAGGTTAAGGTTTTATTTATTTATAGGAAGTGTTTTTATGAGGCACAGAAAAATTTGTGTGTGTGTGTGTCACACATTGTTGTATTTGACACACTTTAAAACTTTGTTGGATAACAGAGCAAATAGAAGTATAAACAGTGCACGTTCCATGTGGATGATTCTCACAATGTAGTTAAGGTGATCTGAAAAATAAGTGGGTTACTCAAAGGCAAAACCAGTGGTGGGTATCAGCAGGTTTGCACCAGTTCGCCAGAACCGGTAGCAGAAATTCTGGCTGGCCCCACCTATCCAAGTTTTGAAATAAAGTAGTCATAATCTGGGTGCAACACAGGGCTTTCCCCCTGGCCATGCCTACCATACCACACCCACAGTGTGACAGTCATTTTTTTGGGAATCCACCACTGGGCAAGACCACTAAAAATCCACAAACATATGCTTGCTTTAACCAATATGGCTTTTCATCAGGATGCGCACCACTTTTCTTGTGTTCTTAATAGGTTCAATTTATACAAGTAACCAAAATAATAATAGTATTTCCTTTTAGTCTAACAACAAAGAAATAATTAAGTTAGAACTGTAATTTAACATGGTCTAATTTCACTCCCTTCATGTAAAAGTAACTCTGTTGTCTCAACTGGGTGGTTGATATAGAGGAGTATGCTTTCCCCACGGTTCCATCGGTATCTGCACCCCTTTTTAGGGGGTGGGTTTTTAATTCTGTATGTTTTTATCTGTTTTATCTATGATTGTGAACTGCCCTGAGTCGGCCTTGGTCGAGTGGGCAGTATAGAAATTTAACAAAATAAATAAATAAATAAATAAACTGTCTCAGGGATGGACCCTAGATGCTCAAGAAGGATTAGCACAACAGCTGCAGCCTCATGCTGTCATGCGTTCTCAGCCAACAACTCATTGATAGATTTGAATGCACTCATGATTTGAACTATTCACCTTATATTTCCCTATTCCTGTCCATTGGTAGTGTGGGTTTCAGGTGGAAGAAGGGAATATGTAAGGTATTTCAAATTTGATTCTTCCTTTCTTCATTTTGCACTCCTGAGCCCATCCATTTAATTTAGTTTATTTGTGTGACTGTGGAGCTTGAATAGGAGAATATTTATGTCAAGGAGTGTTTTTGATGTTATTGTGTAGCTCATCATCACCCTCATAGTCATTATTATCATCACCAACACCACTGCCAGTATGTGCAAGGTATGAATTTTCTATACCCATACTTACTCTTGAGAAGGAATGGATCAAGGGGGGGGGGGGGGGAGGAACCTCTCACCCAAATTTCAGCATAAGTAGTACCTTATATCCCAGCACAAATTGCCTAAGCTCCTGAGAAAGCTTTCTAAGGGACCCATATTTATTTCCAAGGATTTATGTGTAAATTGCATTTTTATATTATAGATATTTGCACTGTGCTGCATGCTAGACCTTTAAAATGTTCAAGGAATGCTTGTTGAGATAGCTATTCGGTACTGTACAGATAGTAACTATGCAGTGACATACAGTGCCTTTTACTCAATAATGAGCTCTCCAAAAACTAGATCTTCTGAATGAGAAGAGAGCTATACTTTAAAAGCAGCATTTTAAACGTAGCTTTTCACATTTTAAAAATATCTCTTTGCATTGTTCTTGGGTAAGGTTGTTGGGAGTTGGAAGTGCTTCTGAGAATTCTGTTATGCTATTTTGTTGATACTTCTGCAGGTTGCTTTTAAATTATATTCAAGGTGTTTATTTTCAACATGCTCTTTGTTACTTTAAATGTTTTCTAACATAAGGTGGCAGCTTACAGTGTTAGGAATTTTACAAAAAACAAGCAACAGAAAGTGCCTTCTAGTTACTTCTGAGTTAGATGAAATTGTTTTTTTAAAAATGACAACTGCAATAGTAGGTAACTATTTGGGGTCACTGGAATTAAAATTGTGGGTGGGATTCTGATGACCTGTGAAAGATTAATGATATCATCTGCGGTGTATGTTGAAATAGGGGTGAAAGAATTAAGATATTAAGATAATATTAATTCTGTTTTAAAAGTAAAAAATATTTTCTCAGTTCTCTGTAGAGTTGAAACAGATCAGATTGACCTGCCACGTAGATCTGATGACGTGGCTAATAGAAGCCTTTCTGTGTCCACAAGCTCAGCACAGTTTGTACAGCTGACAGGGAACCGTAAATAATATTTCTGTGACATGACATGATGTGACATGAGACATGTTCCTTATATGACATGTTCTAAACAACAAACACTGAATGTTCTAACCTGAACTTAATGAAATGTCAGAAGATTAATTAATAATTTTGGCTTTACCCATAGTGATGTAATGTGTAGAAATTTCCAAATTTTATGCTATAAAAGGACGGCTCTGAAAATGTATATTCATTCAGGGAATATTAGCTTGGTAAAGTTTTCCTGAATCTGTTAATATTAATATTAATAAAACTCCTAAATCTGTCTTAGCGTGTGGAATGTGATTTTGTCTAGTTCAGAATTCCATAACATTTTTGGCGAACTCCGCCCGGGACTGACTTGACAAATAGCAGGTGCCATTGTCACTCTAGACGGCTGTTCTTGATGGGATAAAACGATGCCTCTCCAGGGATAACCTAAAATGCCGGCATAGTAGACCTTTGATCTACTCTAGGATATCAGTGAACAGGTGATGAGTAACTGTCAGAAGAAACAGACCAGTCAAGGATCCGGAAGGCTAAGACAGACGGAGAACTCTAGAAGGTGGATTTTCAAAAGCCTGCAGGCAAGTATAAAATTGTATGAAACTGTATGAAACTGTAGAAGTATACTTATGTGTGCCCACTCATTTGAGGACTGGAAGTGGAAGTGGAGCCTGATCACCTTCAAGGGGACCACGGGCAGTAACTCAGTGTTCCTGGAAAAATTAGGGCGGCGAACCTGATTTTTGTGTGTGTAAAATGTATATTGTGTGGGTGGTTAAACCATTGCGGTTCCTGACGGTGACCCTTGATTTTCGGGCGCCCCAGGCCAGCGGTAGTGCTTAGTTTAGAATGGGTGGTGGTAGAAGTGTTCCAAGAACGCCACTATGGTGTTTCCTTGAGAACTTTGAGATATTTACACCAGAGATACATGAACCCCCTTTAACAAAATGTGAGTTAAGAAAGTTTTGTGAATATGAATGGCCCAGTTTCCAAGTAGGGTGGCCTCCAGAAGGCTCCTTAGATTTGGGTCTTATAAATAGAGTGTTTTGAAGAATAACGCAGAATAAACAATGGGATCAGTATCCTTATATGTCTGTATGGCAGGCAACAGTTGCAGAGAAACCATGGCCACCTTGGCTACGGAAATGCCAGGGTGAATGTGTAAAAGCATATTTAATGAAAGAAAAGAAATCCAAAGATAAGAAATCTAAATTAGGTAGGAAAGTGGTCAGAACACCCAATACCCCAGAAATAGAATGGCAGACAGAAGAAAGATTGAAAATTTTAAACAGAAATGAAAAAGATGAAATTCTGTTTCAAAGACCTCCACCTTATGTCATGCCAAAATCAGCGCCACAAGATGGCCAAGTCCTACATATTTATCCAGACCTTGATTTGCAAATGAAGGAAGCAGTCACTCTGCAGGAAGATTTCAAACCCCAGACAGAAGTGAGGCTTCCCCAACCACAGAGAAACTAAGAAAAGTAACTGAGATCTTGAAAGATGTAATTGAACAGGGAGAAGGAAAATTCCAAAGGTACAGCCAATCTTCTCCCTATAACAATGAAGCTGGAAGGGAGCCACCTTCGAACACCCAAATGGCACACGTCATGCCAACGATGAAAAAAAGAAAAGAGATAGTGTCCCCATTGAGGGAAATGATAACCAGCCATATGAGGGAAGATGATGAACAAGTAAATCAGTCAATTTTCCAATATGTACCATTTACCACAACAGACTTATTAAACTGGAAACAGCATTATGGACCTTTTAGTACCAAGCCGAATGAGGTGATTGAATTAATTGGAATTATAGCCCAGACGCATAACCCCACGTGGAATGACATGCAACAAATAATAAATACGCTCCTTAATATGGAAGATAAGCAAAAATTGAAACTGGCAAAAGACAGGATCCTTCATAGAAATTTCCCAGACGCAAATCAGACTGTAGTGCGCATGGCGGCAGCTGCTGAACAAAACCCAAATTGGGATCCTAATGATTCAACACAGAGGACAAGTCTTCAACAATACAGGTATTTGATTTTGGAAAGCTTAAAGGAAGCAGCAAAAGGTCCTGTCAATTTTAGCAAACCTGCTAATATAATTCAAAAGAAAGAAGAATCCCCTGAAAGTTTCTTAGCCAGGTTAATTGAGGCTTATAAAGTGAACACAGGGATTAATATGGAAGATCCTGAAAACCACCAGATGTTGAATGAAAGATTCATTACACAGAATGCACCAGATATAAAGAAAAAGTTACAAAACACTGGAAGGAGCACTCGGGAAAAACACTTGTGAGCTGGTTGAGGTGGCAAAGAAAGTTTATTTTAATAGGGATAAAGAACAAGAGAAGAAGGAGAATATGAGAGAATATAAAAGAGCTGAGATGATCGCCCTTGCTTTGAGAAGAGGCAACAATCAGTAGTGCTTACTGCAAGCAAGAGGAATGAGATGATTGAAGAAACCAGAGGAATTTGGGAAATCCCAGAAAACAAACAAACAGCTGAGCACTTGATAGCTAACCCCAAGATTTTAAATCCCTAGTCGGCCCCAAGCTACAAGGCTACTAGGTTTGTCTCAACTTTTTCAGGCAGTATGTGAAAGTACGCAGAAATAAAAGTGTAAATGTCACAGGCCAGTTGGCTAAATCTAGAGGAATTTGAAGGCCTGCGCAAGAAGTTTATTTTTTTCTGCAGACGTACAGGTACATACTGGCCATGCCCTCCAGATGATTTGGAAAACAAAGGACATTTATGGATTAGTAATCAAAGCCAATATCAAAAGCTGCCCAGGATGCCTAGACCCCTTGCAATTAAGCAGAAACAAAAGACTCACAGTTGGCAAAAGGGAGCAGAAGAAGCAAAGTGGAAAACAGCTATGTTAAAACAGCTAAACAAACACAGGAGTTGTATTTGATTAAATAATTTGAGGACTTGAAAATACAAAACATCTGAAGTACACAAAAATAAACTGAAAAGCCAGTAAGAAACACTTATAAAAGCAGGGAGGCTTAGGGAAATCATTCTAGTTCATTTAATCCACAGTTAGGAAGAGGTTGAGAAAGCAAGTGGGATTGTTGAAAGCATTGTATAAAAAGTAAATCAAAGTCCAGGTTTTTTTTAGCCAATGGCAATGTATGATATGAGAACTCCCCTCTGTACAAAGTATCCAATTTCCCCATTTGAATTTCTGTCCTAAAACATATACAGATGGCCAGATCTGGCCCACTAGAAGGAAATTATTAACTTAGTCACTGCGGTAGAAATCAATAATGTGAATCAGTGCAGGAGGCTTGCCCTCCCCATCTCCACGGCAGCACATGGCTCTTAGCCAGGAGATCGATAGTTAAACATTGATAAGATGGATTATTGCAAAACCGAAAAGAACTATATTCTGTCGAAAATATCTTTTCTCTTGCAGTTTAAGACCCTTGAAAGATTGGAATGCATAGATTTTGCTTAAATAATCAACGCAAGAGAGAAGATGGCAGCTTGGCTAAGACCCAAAACCTGGAAGCGGTCTTTTCAATGCCCAGCCGAAGCTTGAGGAATCAGCAATCAACATGATAGAAATGTTTATTTATTGCAAGAATGTGAAAAGTTATTAAACTTTAATAATTTTCAAGAAATCAGGAGGGAATGAAATAGGGGTGAAAGAATTAAGATATTAAGATAATATTAATTCTGTTTTAAAAGTAAAAAAATATTTTCTCAGTTCTCTGTAGAGTTGAAACAGATCAGATTGACCTGCCACGTAGATCTGATGACGTGGCTAAGTGAATAGAAGCCTTTTTGTGTCCACAAGCTCAGCACAGTTTGTACAGCTGACAGGGAACCGTAAATAATATTTCTGTGACATGACATGATGTGACATGAGACATGTTCCTTATATGACATGTTCTAAACAACAAACACTGAATGTTCTAACCTGAACTTAATGAAATGTCAGAAGATTAATTAATAATTTTGGCTTTACCCATAGTGATGTAATGTGTAGAATTTTATGCTATAAAAGGACGGCTCTGAAAATGTATATTCATTCAGGGAATATTAGCTTGGTAAAGCTTTCCTGAATCTGTTAATATTAATATTAATAAATCTCCTAAATCTGTCTTAGCGTGTGGAATGTGATTTTGTCTAGTTCAGAATTCCATAACAATGTGGTGTGTTGTGTTTTTGGAAATTAGACACTTCCTATTTCTTTTCCATGGCTCTAATGGTGACCATGTAATTATTGTTTGGAAGCCCAGGGAGCCACAGAAAGAAGAAGGAAGTCTTCACTAAAATTCATAGACATGAAAAGGAGTACCAAACAGGAGATCATAGCATTTTTTCTGTGCCAAATTACAAATGAGATTAATCCAGTGCCACCAGTGCAAACTGGGCATATTGCGCCATAATGATGAGACTAAACTCCTCCACCTTGGGTTTGGCGAAGGAAAGCCCAAGAAGAATACAGAGCAAGCCTACTCAGGGAGATTAAAGGAAATGTTAGTAAAGAAAGTTCAAAAGTACCAGTGAGTCTTTCAATGCTGTTGCATCTATTCAGTTTTATATCGGTGATTTCAACTAAATAAACTTTAAACTGCCAAACTGAAGCCACCTTCATGGCTTTGTTGCTGGCCAAACTTAAATCCTCATCAGTACATGTTTCTGGTAGTATCTTTATCCTCCAAGAATTAGTCTAATCCTCCTTTAAAGCCATCTAAGCTGGTGATGCCCATGTACATCACCTTGATTGGGCAACTGATTCCATGGTTTAAATATGTGCCATGTTGAGGTACCACTTTAACAATGGACAGTGCTCAAATCTTATTAGATTCGCTTTCCTTATCTTCCACAGCTGGGCAGTTGCACACATCCTTAAACTCCTCACCTTGGTTACTGGCTATATTACCTGAATGGATCTCATGTGGAACGCAGTCCACAGTTTTATGGGACAGATGTAGACCCAAATCCAATATTGCTTTCAGGGAAGAATTTTCCCTGCATCATTCCATAGGACTAAGTGTAAACTTAAAAAAGTTTCCAAGCCTTCCAGAGCAGCAAACAAAGACAACATTACTTTGGAAAAAGTTAATAAAGTAGCACTTTAAGTAACACAGTTTTAAAGAGCCAGCATGGTGCTGAGCCTAGATTCAAATTGCTACTGAACTGGGAATCTCACACTTGCATAGCCTGCCCTGCCCTATTTTATAAGCTTTTTTTGGCACAGAAAAAGTGTGGTGGGGAACTATGCATGTCACCTTGTGCTTAAGAGAAAGGATGAGATACAAATTCAACAAATGTGGAATGAGGGCTTGGCCATACAGGTGGCAGGGGCCTTGGTGTGGCAGAGTCTTGTGTCCCGTTTACTCCCTGGCGCTGTGGACTTGGCCACAGACTTGGTCGCTGCGGCATGGGGCCGGACATCGCCCCCTGCCCAGCCTAGACTTTGGACTTTGAGGCCTGGACTCTTGAGGTCGAATTCTTGTTTTGGGATGTTTTGACTTAGGTGACTTTTTATTATTGTATGCTAATTGTATTCTGCTAATTGTATCTTGTTCTCTAGTGTATGCTAATTGTATTTTGTTTTATATTGTATTGGATGTGATATTGTTGTTAGTCGCCCTAAGTCGCATCTGCGAGTGGGTGGCATACAATTTTTTAATAATTAATTAATTAATAATACAGTATATAACATAATTATAATCCCTTAGCCTAGTTTCAAAATTGTCCTTAGTGCCATTTGAAGGGGACTCCCAGCTTACTTGCTGAGTACATTAAAGGCCATCTATTGTGGGCAAAGTTTTGGAAAGATGAATGTTCTTTTTTATCTGCCGTGTGATTATATAAAACTAATTTGATTTTCCCCCCAAAAAAATTGAATAACTGTGACAGTTTAAAAATTAATGATCAGTAATAACATTCATACAATTGAACTGCTGGCTTTGGAATTCCTATTATGGACTGTACTAGATGGCTCACAGGCTTGGTAATGAGTTCGAAGTCCTTCTATCACTGCCAAATTTAAAGCTGTAATATTTGTAAATTTGCAGGGTAGTTTTTAAATAAGTCATATTTCAGAGTCTGCTGTTCTAATCTAAATCTGCAGCAGGCATAAGTACGGCTGCACCTCAATCTCTAACGTGTAATGTATAAATACATAGAAGTATGGTATGTAAGAAGACAAATGTCCATGGGTTGATAAATAGGTGGAATGGAATAACATAACAGCTACAAATATTCATTTCAGCCTGCATGGTAAGGGATGGAACATAAATGTCCAACACCTTATCCCTTGCTTCTTGTGGCTATCTATGATCACTTTGATCTATCTGATGAAATGGACTTGATCCACGAAAGCTAACATTAAAATACAGCAGTTAGTCTTTAAACTACCACAGCGTTTTGTTTTGCTCACTCTCTGATATGCTTAAAACACAGATTAACATGGGTACTATTTCAAAAAATTCATCGTATATGAATGTCTGCATATATTTGATATTTTGGGGGGTGGGGGGCAAACAAACAATGGTATCTCATCAGCAAATCTTGTATCCAAGGAAAATACTAACTTTTAAAAATAAGACCCAGATGGAGCTAGTATCATTTTTCTTTTTTTAAAAAAAAACACTCTAGATTATAGTAACACTGCAGAGATGAAAATGGAGATTTTCAGAGCAGCAATATGCACATGAGTTATGAATAGATAGTCTAAATGGCTCAGAAGAACCATTAGCCAAGTTGTCCCGATCTCAAGAGCCTCCTTCAGCATCTGTTTCACAAACAGAAACATGCTCAGCGGTTAATGAAAACATGTCTTAAGCAGGGACTGAAACCTGATGGTGTGTGCTGCTGGTTTTTGTTTGTTCATTTGCACACGCTCTCTGGATTCTAATCAACAGAATTCTGGGAGTTCTAGTTATAGATAGACATCTACATTTCACTCACCTGGATCTAGGTGTATCTCAATCCTTGCTCCCTGTTTAGACACTGCTCTGGTGTTTTCTGGGAAGCTTAGGTCTTTCTGGGAAGTGTAATAGTGTTGCCCATTAGGGCTGGGGTTCTCAACCTTTTCAAGCCTTTAAAGCTATAGACACGTACAATCACATACATACATCCTATACAATACCTATAGGTAATACTCCTTCCCCCGGCTCCGTTGTCGGGTGATTGAATTTGGTATATTGTATCACTGTGGACCCTACTGTATCGTATTTTTGTGCTTGTGATATTGATTGTATTGACTATATTGTATTATTGTATTTATGTTTTTTGCATTACTGTGTATTTATTTTGTACATTGGTGATTTTTTATTATTGTGAGCTGCCCTGAGTCGGCGTACGCTGAGTGGGCGGCATACAAATCGAATCAATCAATCAATCAATACTTATCCATAATACTTTTCCCCACCATCCCACCACCAGCCGGGGAGAGTGGAGTGGAGTGGAGTGGAGTGGAGGTGGGAAAACAGAGGAATTTTTGAATCCATTTCCCCCACCATCCCACCAACAGCCAAGGAGAATGTATTGCAAATATGCACACTAGAGCTTCTTCTTCTTCAAGTGCTGTATTGGATTCCGAATATTGGCTATCATCTTGGCGATCAGCCATGAAGATTGTCCTGGGAACACTATAATGCAGGGGGTCTCAAACCGCTATTTAAAAAGGCCATGGTCAATGGTCCCCCCCCCCCAATTTTCTCTCTTTCTGTTTAAGCCAGGAGTCAGCAAACTTGGCTCTCCAGGTGTTCTTGGACTTCAATTCCCAGAAGCCCAAGTCAGCACTCCTGCTGATCAGGGCTTCTGGGAATTGAAATCCAAAAACACCTGGAGAGCCAAGATTGCTGACCCCTGGTTTAGGCCAAGTCTCAGCAGTTGTGAAAAGGCTCTCGGAACTGCAGTTTGGTTTAAAATGCATTTTTCCTTTCTGCCAAATAGACACAGCAGTCTTAACCGTTTCACTCCTGATTAATTTTATTTCATTAGCAGTTATACCTAGAATGTCAAATAAATTAATAAAAATGTATTCATGTACGTTAAACTGTTCAATTCTTGTCTATTCAAGCAAGAATCTCTTAACTTCCTCTTCATATGCTCAGACCATATTTGGGCAAGCAGGATCTTAGTCAAGGAAGCTCTATTCATCACCAAAGCTTCTCTAGACTCTCCTGTTCTTCTGTTTGCCTTAAAGCCTAATTCTATTGTTTCTGGGCAAGTGGATGTTAGGAAATTAGCATATATGTACACAATAATGGTAGGGTTTTCCTTCTTGGGGGCTATTGAATAACATGGGGAGCTCCACATTAGGTAACATTATTTTGGTAAACATTGGTTCTTCCTTATAAACTGCTATATAGGTAAAGCTAAAGGGTTCCCTTGCTCAAAGGCCAGTCGTATCTGACTCTAGGGTTTAGTGCTCATCTCTGTTTCAAAGC
The DNA here is from genome assembly GCA_035047345.1 of Bradypodion ventrale. Taxonomy (NCBI): domain Eukaryota; kingdom Metazoa; phylum Chordata; class Lepidosauria; order Squamata; family Chamaeleonidae; genus Bradypodion; species Bradypodion ventrale. The sequence goes on along the minus strand of JAWDJE010000002.1, from coordinate 323,739,295 downwards.
CGAAGAGCCAGCATTGTCTGCTTCTGCAGACATTTCTGTGGTCATGTGGCAGGCATGACTAGACACCAGAGTGCACGGAACGCTGTTACTGTCCCACTGAAGTGGTCCCTATTTATCTACTTGCAATTTCTTGCTTTTGAACTGCTAGGCTGGCAGGAGCTGGGACGAAGACGGGAGCTCATTCCATCCTGCAGTACTCGGGAACCTAACTGCTGAACTTCCGCCTGCCAGTCAGAGTCTTAGCCACTTGAGCCACTGCAGTCCTTAAACTGCTATATAAGAAGGTAAAAACTAACATTTTAAATTTGCTTCATGTCTTAGAAGGTCGAACTGAAAAGGAACTAAAGCCAGAGATATTGGAGAGACCAGAGTAAGAACAATAAGTGCTATTTACTAATCCCATCAGGATGGAGGAAACCTCTTTGTTAAGGAAATTTGCTCTCTGCAGCTGTCTGCAAGGAAGATGACAAACAACCACGAAACTTTGGACTGGGTTTCTGGATGATCTCCTCCAATCAAGAGTGTGTTTTTGGGGAACCATATATGGACATTTGCATCTGACCTCAACTCCTCCCATCGTGGCAGCCTCCAGAGGCTGGCCACATGGTGAAATTCCTCCCACTTCTCCATGTGACATCCTGGACCAACCAAGTTTGGGGGTGGACCTCTCCTCTTCCATGTGGACACTCCTGAGCAAATCAAATATGGGGGCAGACCCATTTCCCGCCCATGTGATTCATAAGAACATAAGAACAGCCTTGCTGGAACAGGCCACAGCCCATCCAGTCCAGCATTCTGTCTCACACAGTGGCTCACCATTTCCTTCAGGGTATTCTCAAGCAGATGCCTCCACCTGCTTAGGATTCCCTGGAAATGGCATTGAGAGATATCCTGCCTATCTCTCCAACCCGGAGGTTGTCCTTAAGTATCCATAATTATAGCCATTGATACTCTTGTCCTCCATGAACTTGTCTAATCCTTTCTTAAAGCTGTCAAGACTGACAGCTGTCACCACTTCTTCTGGCAGGGAGTTCCATAGACCAGTAATCTTCTGGGTGAAAAAGTACTTTCTCTTATTTGTTTGAGAACTAGTACCCAAAAGTTTCATGGAGTGTCCCCTAGTTCTAGTGTTATGTAATAGGGAAAACAGTTTTTCCTTATCTACTTTGTCCACACCGTGCATGATTTTATAAACTTCAATCAGGTCACCTCTTAGACGTCGTCGTTCAAGAGTGAAGAGGCCCAACCGTTGCAGCCTCAGATGGTAAGGAAGGTGTTCCAGTCCCCTAATCATTCTGGTTGCCCTCCTCTGCACTTTTTCCAGCTCCATAATATTCTTCTGGAGGTATAGCGACCAGAACTGTACACAGTATTCCAGATGGGGCCTCACCATAGATTTATAAAGAGGCAAAATGACACTTGCTGACTTATTTTCTATACCCTTCCTAATGATCCCTAGCATTGAGTTTGCTTTTTTCACTGCTGAGGCACACTGGGTTGACACCTTCATTGAGTTGTCCACTAGGACACCAAGGTCCCTTTCCTGGTTTGTCGCAGAGAGTTCAGACCCCATCAGTTTATAAATGTAAATATTTTTTTTGCCCCAACATGCATCACTCTGCACTTACTAATGTTGAAACTCATTTGCCACTGTTTTGCCCACTCCCCCAGTGTCAAGAGATCCCTCTGGAGCTCCTCACAATCTCTCACAGTTTTCACTACCCTGTATAATTTAGTGTCGTCAGCAAATTTGGCTACCTTGCTATTTACTCCTACCTCTAGATCATTTATGAAGAGGTTGAAAAGCAGGGGTCCCAGTACTGAACCTTGGGGGACCCCACTCTTTACTTCCCTCCACTTGGAGAAGTGTCCATTTAGTGCTACCCTCTGTTTCCTGTCCCTTAGCCAGTTGCTGATCCAGGACAAGACCTGTCCCTTTATTCCATGACTGGTAAGTTTATTCAAGAGCCTTTGGTGTGGGACCTTGTCAAAAGCCTTCTGAAAGTCCAGATAAACAATGTCAACTGGATTCCTTGGACTAATAGTGTTTGTGCAAGCCCCTTTCTGCTCCATTTGAATGCACATATAACCTGGCATCTCCCATTATCTGCATAACCTGAACCCCCTTCTTTTTTGGTTCTGCCCTGTGGTAGCAATTTCCTATAACACATAGGCCATGTGTTATGGGGTGAGCCATCTGCCTCACAGTTCTTTTTTTTCTCTTTCTCTATCCAATCATGTTTATTTTCTTATTTGTTTTTTAAGTAAACTTCTCTAATTTGTATCAAACAACTTGTCTGTGGCTCATTTCTTAGTTAGGGGCTCATTATGTGGGTGGACTTTATTTGAATTGAAATGGTACCTTCAATGTATATGATGGCATTCCCAAATATTATGCACAATATTATATTGAACCAGGCCTTCGTCACTAGTGGACCTTGCCACACGGTACTTGTTATTGAGGATTTTTTAAACTGTGTAATTTTTGTAATGAGAGAAATTGTACTGTATATTTTTATTATATATTTTATGCTGTGTTTTTTTGAGACTGATATGTTGCTTTTCTGATCTTATTAGTGTATTGTATTATTATTGTATTGCTGTTCGATTCATGACTTATGTATTCATGCTTTGATTATTGTATTTATGATGCATTTTTGCCTGATTGCTCTATTTCTGTTACTGTGTCTCAGGGTTGCTGATACTCTGTTTATATGCTGTTTTTTACAGGAATTGTGTTCATTGCATTTTTGTTCCGATTGTATGATATTTATTGATATTCTGTATCTTTATTATATTTTGGTCCTGTTGTATTTTTAATTATGTTGGAAGCCACCCTGACTTGGCCTACAAGCTGAGTAGGGCGGAGTACAAATTAAAAATCGAAATAAAATTTCAACAATTAAGAAATCTGAAATATTGTGTTGGACATGAGTGTTATAGATACAGTACTGTGGACTGACAAAGACATATAAGTGCTTTCTAGAACAAATAAAGCCTGAACTTAACTAGTAAATGACTATTGTACTTTGCATGTACAGTATTATGGGAAGACAGGAATCCCTAGAAAAGGAAATAATGGTAGGAAAAGTGGAAGGCATTAAGAAAAGAGAAAAACATAGCATGAGACCGACTGAAGCAAAAAACGTTGAGCGGCAGAGGACATTGTGTTATTGGTTATTTGCTATTTTAGTGTTTAAATGGCATCCTATTGTGTAAATTGTATTTTATGGTATTTTACTGTATTGAGTCGGATACGACTGGCCTTTGAGCGAGGGCAACTTGGGGGTCCTTCTGGACTCGTGGCTGCTGCTAGAAGAACAGGTAGCGGCTGTGGCCAGGAGGGCCTTTGCCTAACTTCGGGTGATTCGCCAGTTGCACACGCTCCTGGACCGGGGCTCCTTGCTTATGGTCATCCACGCTCTGGTCACTTCCCGACTAGATTATTGTAATGCGCTCTAAATGGGGTTGCCCTTTATGACCATTCGGAGGCTGCAGCTGGTCCAGAATGCGGCAGCCCGGGTGGTGATGGGATGCAGACGATATGCCCGTGCCTCACCGCTACTTCGGGAGCTGCACTGGTTACCAGTTTGTCTCCAGGTGCAATTCGAAGTACTGGTTTTGACCTTTGAAGCCCTATATGGCAGTGGGCCAGGATACCTTAGAGACCGCATCGTCCCAAGAGTGTCTGCCCATCCAACCAGAGCGGACCGGAGGGGCTCTCTAACAGTGCCATCAATTAGGGGTGCACATCTATCCAACACCCGAAGGAGGGCCTTCTCCGTGTCCGCACCAACCCTCTGGAACCTCCTGCCAACAGATCTAAGACTTCAAAGAGAATTGCTGCCCTTCAGGAAAGGATTGAAGACCTGGCTGGCAGGGCAGGTGTGGGGGGGCCCAAATGGGAACACGGTCCCCGCCTGCTGGCTTATGTAAACAATTAAGAACGCTCTCTTCTTCTTTTTATAGTGGGTGGGATGGGTGGGTGGGATATGGGTCTTTTAAAGTGGGTGGGATATAGGTCTTTTAAAGTGTTTTTAGAACTTGTTGTAATGCCGCCCTGAGTCGGGTTCTGCCTGAGTGGGCGGCATATATAAATATGACTATTAAATTAAATTAAGTATGTTGTAAGCCACCCAGAGTCACATTTCGCATATAATAATAATAATAATAATAATAATAATAATAATAATAATAATAATAATAATAATAATAATAATAATAATAATAATAATAATAATAATACGACAGGCCCTTACATTTTCAAGACCTACTCAGAGTTATTAATGATAAGACCTTATCTGAGGTAATAATAAGTGATGGCAACACCATGAATTATTTGTCAGAACCTGACAGGACATGACAAAAAAGATAATTTTGGGAGATATTGCTTGTGATGAAAGTTTGATCTGTGAAATCACCTCTTTGACACATCCAGTAAAAGTTGTGTCATCCTTTTTCATGTAGCTACTATAGTCATCTTTAGATTTATAAATGACTGTGTTAATATGGGAATCAAACTGTGTAGTTTTAAGGGAAAGCAAAAATCAGGCCGGTTTAGAAAATTAGTGGAGAGGACCACTTGGGATTGCCGTAAAATCCATGACCTACTTGGTGACATCCTTACAAATAAAATGGCTCACAATTTGAGATGGCTTACAAAAAGCAAAGGCTTTTTTGTTTCCCTTCAGACTAATTAACATGTTTAAGAGCCATTTAATTAGAAGATGCAAAACTATACAGATGCAAAGGATCTTTTCTACAGAGAATATTGAAATAAATTTAATGTGACAGATTTTTTTCCCAGTCAATGATTTGACAAGTATGTGACCTTCTTGTTTGTAAACAGCTATAGGGATGCTAAAGATATTTATTCATGACTTGACAAGAAATATACCTCTGTAATTAATCATTTCCCTATCTAATTTGGACCACATAGAAAAAGCATAAAGAGAAGTTGTAGCCCTCTCCCATTATGAAAGTCAGTGATAAACAAATGAATGATTATCTGCATTATCAACTATCTACACATGTGTGGCTCTTTTCAGCTCAAACAATACCATACCCTTGATGCATGTTGCTAATCTCATCCACATTAGCTCTGTCTTTGTTTTGTTTTAAACTAAAAAAAAAATCCCCTAAAATATTAAATGCTCTCTACCATGGGTATTAAAACTATTGTTTTAGGTTATCTATTAATTGCAGGCTTCTCTACTTATATTCACTGCTAAGAAGCCAACCCTTCATTAATTGAAAACTCTTTCAAAAATCAGGTGGTGCGGAAATGTTAAAGGTAAAGGGTTAAGATGAATTCTTTGAGAGATGGATAACTCTTTTAGATTCTGAGAAAAAAATACTTTGCTTTGAAAACAGAATGACTGAGCTCTTAGCAGAAAGGAAGAAAATGTAATGGAGAAGAAACAGAACAAGTATTTAATAATAATCATCGAACTGCAGAGCTGGAAGGGATCCTATGGATCATCAAGTCCAACTCCTGTCAACAAGGCACAGTGGGGGATTGAACTCTCAACACCTAAACTACTAATGCTAGCCAGCAGAAGATTAGTGGATAATGTTAAAGCAGGAGTCCTCAACCTTTTTAAGTCGGGGGCCAGGACATGCTCCTTCAGACAGCTTCGGAGGCAGGATGGCCATTTAGCCCTTCCTCCACCGCATGGCACTTCCTGGTGTGGTGGAGGCGGTGGGGGCCCACAGGCCACAGGTTGAGAATCCCTGTGTTAAAGGAACAGTTTCAAACTTTTTACATATTACAGTGTGCGTTGTGATTTTTTTTACATTGAGACATCCTAAAATGGAAAAGAATGTGCAAAATTGGAGGTACAGTAGACTCTTGCATAACGACGTTACTTGGTTCCCCAAGAAGCGTTGTTAAGTGATTTTCGTCGTTATGCGGGTTTCTATGGAGTTTCCCGCATAACGATGTTTTTAGCGTTGTTATCCGGATAACGACGGTTATTTTTAGTGGCGTTATCCAGATAACGATGCTAAAACGTCATTATGCGAGGAACACATGGCGCATAACGACGCGTTGTTAAGCGAAAATGACGCTATCCGAATGCGTAGTTATGTGAGGGTTGACTGTAGCTATAATTCTATGAGGAAATTCAAGTGTGGATTTTAAAATAGAATGGGACCATTCAAATCTCTGCATGCCCAGTGGATTCTCAGAAACACATAACTTCCTAAATTAAAAAAAGACTTGCTAAACTCTCTAAAAAATCCCCACTCTTCCACAAGGACTTGTGGTAATCCTAGACAGTGAGTATATTCATACCATACTATGATACCACTTAGATAATAGTTTATCCCTGTATTCTCTGGTAAGGATTGTTAGTGCTATAGTTTGAGGGGAATGTAACACAGCTCTTTAGTGGAGAATTCTAATGAAATTACAAATCTCAGCATTTCATACTGCCATGGTATTAAACTGCCATAGCTGTTTCAGAGAATGTTGATGTGTCTGAGAGAGGAAAGAAGAGAATGAAGAATGAGAGAGGAAAGAAGAGAATGAGGAGAGAGAATTAGCCTATGTACAGTATAAGGTCAAAAAATAATTCCCTCCCTGCCTTTGAAATGGTTTTTAAAGGCCATTTTAAAAAAATGACCATTTCCATTCCTTGCTCTGAATTTGCTCCTCCTCCATCAACCAACAATGAACAACAAGATATTCAGGTTCTGGGATGTCAGTAAAAACTAACCTTAGTACTCCTTCCTCCTGCTATGGACTGCAGTGGCTCAAGTGGCTAAGATGCTGACTGGAAGGTGGGAGGTCAGCAGTTCGATTCCCGAGTACTGCAGGATGGAATGAGCGCCCGTCTCTGTCCTAGCTCCTGCCAACCTAGCAGTTCGAAAGCAAGAAATTGCAAGTAGATAAATAGGGACGACTTCGGTGGGAAGGTAAACAGCATTCTGTGTGCTCCGGTGTCTAGTCATGCCTGCCACATGACCACGGAAATGTCTGCAGAAGAGTCAGTGCTGGCTCTTCAGCTTTAAAACAGAGATGAGCACTGCACCCTAGAGTTGGATACAACTGGCTTTCGAGCAAGGGAAACCTTTACCTTTACCTCCTGCTATGTAGAACCGGGGGGATATGTAAGAGGAAACAATTTATGCTTGACCATGGAAGCTTGCTGGCATGTGACAATGGTAAAACCACTTTAATATATCACATACCATGGAATCCTTATTAAGGTAGTGATGCACAGCAACAAAATGTTTTATTGTATATTTTCCTTGACATGAATTATTTACCTTTCCCTTGACATACAGCAAATCTACATATTACTTGCTATATGTCATGTGAAAGACACTCTGTATAAACCTGATTCCAACCCTTTGGAGACAAAACTGTGATGATAATAATGATGAAGATTCTCAGTTGAAGAATAGAATAAAATTAACAGTTCAAGACTTAATCAAGGACTGAAGGACTGTTAAGGTAATGTTTAAGTCAGTGGTTCCCAATGTGGGGCACATGTCCCCCAGGGGGGCTTCAATTCCCAGAAGCCTAAGTCAGTACATTGGCTGATCAGTGCTTTGGGGAATTGACTTAGGCTTCAGGAAATGAAGTCTAAAAACCAAAGGTTGGGAAACACTGGTCTAAGTATATGGGTAAAGGTCATCCTTGCTCGAAAATCAGTCATATCTGACTCTAGGGTTCAGAATGCTGTTTACCTTCCCACCGAAGTGGTACCTATTGATCTACTTGCAATTTCTTGCATTCGAACTGCTAGGTTGGCAGGAGCTGTAAAGTTAGGATATTCAGGCCCAATTAACCTGAACTGTTAAATTTATGTCAGTCTTAGAATATGAATTGAACAGTAGCTTAAAAACAAATGTCTATGCAACCCCAAAAAGAATGGCTGAAATCCTGTCGTAATGTGAAAATGATGTCATCATAGTGGACATTTGCACCTGATTAAAGAGTTCTGCAGCGATTTTTAGATGTACACAACATGTACACAACGTGACAAAGTTTTATGTAGTCCGAAATGACCAAAGGAAGCAATTTGCCTTCCTGATAACATTACCCATGTTGCATATGAGGAACATTACAATCGGGGGGGGGGGGGGGGTTGGGTTGGTGTCTTCAGCATTTTCTGACAAAGGAGTTGAAATGGTTCAGGTCTGAATATTCAGGATGGCCTTTTCAAGTTTTGTGTTTACAGATGCTCGAAGACAACAATGCCAGGGGAAAATCATTGTGTAAGTTTTACTGAGGATCTGCTACAGTGACTCTAACGATACAAAGAGGCATGTGTCCCGCTTGTGTACACCTTGTGCAACTCACAGAACCAGCACATCGCTTAGCTGAGATTATAGTATCTGGTGGCCTATTGTGAGCATCAAGGAATGGCAAAGTTCAGAGCTAGACTGGGGTGTTGCAGCAGCTTAATTTTGGAGCTCTCTTGAATTCTGTAAAGGAGGACAAATTTATTCTGGAATAGCAGCAGATGATAATACATTTATTATCATAGCTTCACATTGTCATTTGCAAGAGTCTGCAACTGACTGATAGACCCATTTATAATCCCTTGCCCATCAGAGACTGGCAAATTCTTTGGAATTAGCTCCTAAACTTGAGCTACCCAATCCAATTCTTTCCACAAATGACTGGGCAATGGTTCAAAACTTTGCTTAAAGCCAGTAAACATTATTCAGCCTTTTTCTTTAAATAACAGCAGCAAACCCTGAAGTAATATGCAGAGGAACTGATGGGATTTTTTAAAAAAAAATGTCTGTGAGACTAGCTGCTTCATTCTCTTGGTTACTTTTTTGTTGTTCAGCCCATCAAACTTTCAGATTAATTCCAATCTGAACAATGGAGCAGCATAATAAAAAAATGAGAATGTCACAAGCAAGGGAAGCGGGATATATAATCCAAAATCTGTTATCTGTACTGCTACACACTTGCTTGCTCTCTCTCTAGTAATATGTTCAATCCTCCCATTTTATTAGATAGTTGAGGAACAGCAGGGGCAACAGGAAAAGAGGAAGGTTCTTGTGTGATAAAATGAGAGGGTGTTTCTTTCCATGACAATTCAGAACACCTGATGTACAAAGGCCCAGGGTAATCCTACTAGCAACATGAATGGCAAGCGCTGTCTCTCCCTGAGGTGATACCAATTTGGTAACTATGTCTGCCGGACGAATAGACGAACAAACAAGTAGTACGGACAGGAATCCATTTCTCTCACACAAATCTTCCTTTCAGAAGCACGTTTTTTGAGGAATTTTCCTCTACGACAGATTTTGCACGTAGTACTTAGTGGTTAAAACACTGAACTTGCATGATAGAGTGAGCTCCTGTCATATGTCCCAGCTCCTGCCAACCTACCAGTTTGAAAACAAGAAATTGCAAGTAGAAAAATACTGTAGGTACCTCATCAGCAGGAAAGGTAACAGCGTTCCGTACATTCGGGCATCTAGTCATGCCTGCCAGATGACCACAGAAACATCTGCAGATGCACACAGAGCTAGCTCTTTGGCTGTTAACAGAGATGAGCACAGCACCCTAGAGTTGGATACAACTGGCTTTCGAGCAAAGGAGACATTTATCTTTACTTATATCAGCTAACTGAAGGAAGAACTATAACAATTTTCATGAATATATTTGAGAAAGCATTAAGTGGCAACTACATGGAAGCACTAATGTAGTCTGGATCAAGTTGTAACATTATTGTACCTGCTCATGGCTTGTGAAACTGTCTCAAAGGTAACTATCTCACATCCCCACTGGCAGTAATTTGGAACACAAAATCAAAGATTAGATTCTCTTCTGAGAATACCATCTTCCCGTATTCCAGTTATGCAGCTCAACACATTTCTTCCTTCCTTTAAAGAAAGAATAAGTTGAAACAAATACTTGAGGTATGTTTTGTCTTTCTTTCTTGACATTCTAGTTCCAGTCTGAGAGACTAATGCATTCCCAATGCTTTTTCCTCAATGCCCTCTGTGTTGATTAATCAGGTTATGAGCAAATTAAGAGATTTCCATCATTTTCAGATTTGCAGTTATAAAGAACCAAATAAATTAAGGAAGTTTTCCTCTCTGGGGGAATAACAGTAGTTTTATTCGCCATCCAAATTTTCCAAAGGTATTTAAATATGTACAAGCCATACATGAAAAATAGCATGACCAGACTGTAGTAGATACTGCACCCAGCCTTTCACTAAATGCTAATCTTTCCCCAACACCTGTTCTTTTGGTTTGTATACCTTGCATTTCTACATTCCCAGCACTGCTGTTTCAAGTGGTAGTAATGGCGGGATAGAATTTCCTGTGAAACTGTGACATGTTCTTTACCAAAATACACAATTTCACAACAAAACAGACGAACTCAAGCCAGCTGTAGTTGAACAACGGCCTTTCCACAAAATACATCAAAACAGTACAATATAGCTTGGTGGGAACATCTGTGTTCTCCCATCATTTTTGGACATAGTGTGTGGGCAGGACTGTTGGGGTTAGCTGTTAGGAGTCAGGTCATGAAACACATTCTTACAATGGCTCCCACAACCCTTTTGCACCATCTGTGCTGGAACTGTAATTTATTTTGGACAGAAAATATCTTAGCCATGCCAGACATCCAATGAACATGCAGTAAAAAATTTTTAACTGATGGCTTGGAGGGAATCAACATAATTCTGCTGGTCTGTTGGCTAACCATGTGGGTCTTGTCACTTCTGAATGGCTTAGTGGCCTTCAATATTAGGTAATATTAAAATAGTAGCTCATTTCCCCTGTAAATTTCGCCTGGGAATCTATATTTGCTTTTCGCAAGTATTACTTCAAGCTTTTTAGCTTCCTGCTCCTGCCCCTTTGTGATCAACATTTTCTCTCCTGCTTTGAATCTTTGTGCAATATGCACAATAAATGGGGGTAAGAAAGAGTTGTATCTGTGTTCCTGAGAGTCCAGTTTGACATATACCTAGGCTTGCCTCCTTCTTACATTGATTAATTCATCTGACACTTACAGTTAAGCCTTCCATTTTAAACCTCCTAGGAAGAAGCACTCTTTTTTGAAAGAGACAAGCTTTTACAATATCTTTATTCCTGACAAAACAAAGGAGTGTGTTAACTGCAATCACTGAGCCTTGATGTTCTGTGACAGCCACAATCTGTATAGTTTTTTTTTGTTCCAACATTAAAAACCTTCTCCAGGATAATAACCTAAATAAAACTTCTCTTTTCTCCCTCCACGACCATTCTGACAGCGCTCCTTGCCATATTACAATGGAGGTTGTCCATTATTTTCAAAAGTGTGTTGAAACGCATGTTTTATTCTTCTTCTTTGTATAACTGGGATCAGATCAGATTTCCTTCCCCCAAGCAAAGAAACAACGGAAAGGTAGAAATTTGACCATTACATAATGAAGAGACATATCTCTATTCCCTGTCCAGTCAGTCACCCAGACACTGCTATTCTGCTTCACAAGGAGGAACCATCTGCCCTCCTTTCTTAACTATGAATCTCCTTGCTTTCCCCCCTAACTTTTCTGAAAGTGTAGAATGTTGTGGATGTTATGGCTCATTGTTCAGAAGAGCCAAAGGCAAGCAATATTTTGCATCTCTGTAGGTGAGTAAAATGTATGGTTTCCCACCGTCTCTGTAATCCATGGGATTTTCTTTTGAGGTATGACATGCTAAAGTTATGCACACTCAACATTTGAGATTAGAAACTAGATTAGGGGTTCCCAACCTACGGCCCCCGGGCCAGCCCCAGCCCCCGACGCCATCCCATCCAGCCGGTTGCTGCCTCCACAGCACCCAAAAGTGGAAGTGGGAACGTTTATGTCATTCATAAAAATGAATGCGCAAACATGCTCATGGCTGGCGCAAACATGGAAATGGGTGCATTTACATCAGACATAAATGTACTCACTTCCGTGGGCATGGCCTAGCCCACGACACTGTCTGAGGGCATGGTCAGGCCTGCAACAGAAAAAAGTTGGCCAGCCCTGAACTAGATGGAAAAACTGCAAGAGATCTGAACGTGAAAGGTAACTGATGAGGTGGGTGGGTAATTTCGTGGGTACTTTTTATGGTTTTTTTTAAAAGGGTTTTAGCGAGGTTGGAAATGTTTGTTTTAATTGTTGCTAGCTGCCCAGTCGGTGTCGAGTTGGGCGGCAATAGAAATTTGAAAAATAAATAAATAAATAAAGGTCACCCTTGCTCCAAAGCCAGTCATATCTGACTCTAGGGTTCAGCGCTCATCTCTGTTTCATAGCCAAAGAGCAAGCGCTGTCTACTTCTACAGACGTTTCCATGGTAATGTGGCAGGCATGACTTGACACCGGAATACACGGAATGCTGTTTACCTTCTCACTGAAGTGGTCCCTATTTATCTACTTGCAATTTCTGGCTTTCGAACTGTTTGTTGGCAGGAGCTGGGACAAAGACGGGAACACATTCCATCCTGCAGTACTTGGGAATCGAACTGCTGACCTCCCGCTTTACAGTCAGCATCTTAGCCACTTGAGCCACTGCAGTCCCTTGCATCTGAATGTGATTAGTGTTACTATTATACAGAGTGAATATCCACTAGACCATTAGAGTCCCATCTGTTTGAAGTGATTTATAGCATTATCAATAGCAAAGCTGTGTAAAACCAAATCAACAATGTCTTGTTTACAGAAAGGCATTTGGCAGCTTTCCTTACTTTCAGGATCCTTCTCTAACATCGAGTAAGAGATCAATTGAATTAATGAGGTTAAAGACACTTGTTGTTTTCATATGCTGTCCAGTGGCTTCTAACTTATAGCAACTGTTTGATTTATGGACTTCAAAAAGGGCTGGTCATTAACAGCTCTGTTCTTGTCTTCCAAATCAAGGCTTTGATTTCCTTTATCAAATCACTCTATCTCATGTTAGGTCTACCTCTTTTCCTACAACTTTATATTTTTCCTAGCATCACTGTCTTGTCTTCTCATGATTAGTCTACATACAATAGGCTCCATTTTGTTACTCCAATTGCTAGAAAGAGTTTGGCCTTGAATTGGTATCTCATTAAAATATCCCATTCCTGTACAATGTAAAAATCCTATTGCAGTCTAGCGTTTAAAGTTTTTGACTTTTTTTGCTTTTGCTTTATTTCTTGTTAGATACAGTCCAAGATTTATGATGTTTAAATGTTCTACTTCTTGTTTTATGATTTCAAGTGCACCTTGATTCTTACTTCTCACTGTCCACGGTCTAGTTATAATCACTGTACAACACTGCAGTTTCCTTTTGACTCTGTGTGCAGTGGCAACTAGACAACTTTTTGCTTTCCATGCAATTGCCTTTAGCAACAGCACGACTCACTGAAATGCCCAGAATGAAGGCCTTAACTTTAAAATGGCTGCTGAACTGTTCACTTTCCCCAAATGAAGGGGTTAACATCTGGAATGGAGAAGAAATGTGAAGTAAGGTAGCTGATAAGCCAAAGTGGCTATGAAGACCCCATGGTCAAAAGGAGTAGAGAAAGACACAGCAATGTACCAACTGGAATTCCACAGCCAAGTGGCAATAAAACATTCTCATGAGAAAGATGAACTTGGGGAAACAAAACTAATTGCTATGATGTGATTTTACCTGATTGGTAAATTCTAGGATGGGAGGCAAGAAGAAGAAGAATTGATGGCAGCCAGGTGGGAGATATAGCTAAGAGTTAGTTTTCAAGTTAATCTTTCTTTGTTCTTCAGTTATGTAGCAACATGCTCTCAGGATGGCTTTGTATTTTTCCTACTTAAGAGTAGTTTGTCAGCTCCTGCCAACCTAGCAGTTTGAAAGCAAGAAATTGCAAGTAGATAAATAGGGACCACTTCAATGGGGAGGTAACAGCATTCCGTGCGCTCCGGTGTCTAGTCATGCCTGTCACATGTCCACCGAAATGTCTGCAGCTGCAGGTAGCACTGGCTCTTTGGCTATAAACGGAGATGAGCACTGGATCCTAGAGTCAGATACAACTGGCTTTGGAGCAAGGGCAATCTTTACCTAGAGATGTGAAGGGCCAGAAAAAACCCGGAAAAATTAGGGAAAAGTCATTCCCCCCCCCCCTCCATTTTTTCCTGAAGCCTTTTTGGGTTTTTCCCCTGAAAAAATTGGAAAAATATATTTATTTATTATTTCATTTCGTATATTCATATCCCACCCTATTGATGCGAACACCACTCAGAAATGGAATGTTTTATTTTAACATGATGAATAAAATATTTTAAGATAAAGCCGGGTTCAAATATTTTATAAATCATTTCTAAAAAAATATGTATGGTATCAAATTATTTTCAATTTTTCCAAAAAAATTCGTTTTTTTTCGCCCGCCCCCCGAAAAAAAACCAGGTTTTTTTCCGAGCTTCAAAAGTTCTGGAAATTTTACATCTCTACCTTTACCTTTACTTTATTGCTTTCTCTTAGGATATGAGGGAAATGACTGACTTTGCTATTTTTTAAAATCTTTTGCTTTGAATAGTTGCTTTGTTTTTGAACTTTGTGAAATATTTTACTTTTTGAAAATGTTTTACTCTTTTAAATAATGTTTTAAATAGTTTACCAAGGTCTCATCTTTGGAGTTGCAAGTGTTAGTGCGTCTAAAGAAGTTGCCTGAACCAATAGGACCTACGCTACACAAATATTAACAAGTTGGGACTCTGTGCTACTCGTCTACCTGGTCTGACTAGCTACCAGGAAAAATCTGGAGATGATTTTCCTTTCCATGCACCATGAAGTAACAAGTGCTTTAGACTAGACCCCAGGAGAAAGGGGGTGGGAAATTAATTGTAAAAGTGGGGTGGATGGGAACTCTTCTAGTCAGATTCGGAGGATTAACTCCCAGGGTTCCTTACACTCATACTTGTCTTTTCATCTTCTCCTGTAGCTGATGAAGTTCCTTCCAACCTAAGAATGTCCTCTTTCAGCACTTTTAAATTTTGCTTTAGATTGCTTCATCATTTTTATTTTTGAGATAGAGTGAAACCTCACATAAAGAGTACCCCATTTAGAGACTAACTTGCTTAAAGAGCAGAATTTTCTCTGAATTGTCGCCTCGCTTAACAACTAAAACCAACCAAAAACGTGCTTAACAACTACATCGGGGTTTGCAATCCCCCGCTCAAGAAGTCACAATTGGTCACTTACAATGGTGTTTCGCTTAAAGACCAAACTCTCTTAAAGAGCAATCATGTGGAAGGCATTATGTGCTTTAAGTGAGGTACCACTGTACAGTGTATTTAAAAGTTGCTTATCATTACCACTTTCTACAAACTACTATACAGTACTTAACTTCTACAGAAAACTTTCATTGTCACTGCCTATGACAGATCTTTTCTTCCACTACTGTTGATGCACAGCAGCAGCATTTTGAGGTTTTCTTTCCTCCCACCACAATTTATAAAATCTGGACTTCCACCCATTTATGGAATTCATATCAAAACTCCTTGATACGATATGATCTCCATAAAAGAAAACTT
The DNA here is from genome assembly GCA_035047345.1 of Bradypodion ventrale. Lineage (NCBI taxonomy): Eukaryota > Metazoa > Chordata > Lepidosauria > Squamata > Chamaeleonidae > Bradypodion > Bradypodion ventrale. Next base: position 323,723,825 of record JAWDJE010000002.1, on the reverse strand, counting down.
CAGGTTCCTATTCATGTACATAATATGCAAATATATGCTGATCTCATGATTACTAAATCACTTTTTCTTCCCTAGCTTGTTATCTATTTCAAATGAGGCCTTCAGTAGAGGAATGTGTGTCTACAAAGCACTGCCTGCCTTACAATGAAGATATTCAGATCAGAATCTTGCGGTCCTTATTACCTGGCTTTGGAGTTTGTGCCAATTACTGGAGTGTAGAAGGTAATATCTGAAAAAAGAAGCTAATAAAGGAAACAAAACATAAAGAAAAGATCAAGATTAATTTGCTTGCAGATGTTAACTACTGAAGATTTATTTTAGGGCTATGGAGAATATTAACAAACACTTGAAAGCATCTGAAAAGATAACAGCATTACGTCCTGGTGGTAATGTATGGATGTGAGAGCTGGACCATTAGGAAAGCTGGTGAAGAAGAATAGACGCCTTTGAGATGTGGTGTTGGAGGAGAGTTTTGAGAGTCCCCTGGACAGCGAGGAGAACAAATAGGTCAATCTTAGAAGAAATCAACCCTGACTGCTCATTAGAAGGTCAAATAGTAAAGATGAAGCTGAAGTACTTTGGACATCAAATTAGAAGGGAGGATTCACTTGAGAAAGATGCCGGGAAAGGTGGAGAGCAAAAGAAGAAGGGGGCGGCCAAAAATAAGATGGCTAGATGGCATTGTAGACACAATGGGCACAGAGCAGGGCGGGCTGAGGAGGATGGTAGAGGACAGAGGCGCCTGGAGGACAATGGTCCATAGGGTTGCAAAGGGTAGGAATCGACTGTGCGACTGAACAACAACAAAAAGCTAACATTGATAAAAGGAAACAGGAGGTGAAGGAAAATTAAAGAGATAAATATATTAGCGTTACCATGGTTTGGGCGAACTGCAATATGTAAAAAATTGTAATAGGGTCCTGAAGGTAGTAGGAATAGAATATTTTGCACTATAATTAGTTATTATGTATACATTTTGCATATATTGCTTTATGTCTTTTAAATGAATAGAAATTTTTTAAAAATCTCAAAAAGAAAATAAACCAGACTATATGTTCTTTTTCAATTTATTTCAGTCCCATAGAAACTATAAAGATCTTGTAGTACTAGAATGGGATCACAATCTCATCTTTGTTATATTTTACATCTTACAGAATCATATCTGTGTGAACTAAAAACAGTAATACTAGCATATACCATGTGTTCATGTACTCACAAGGCTTTCCACTCTTCAGGGAGGGTCCCTCCATTTCTAATATAAATGGTTGCTGTTCTATTTCCCATGCCAATATTTGTTGTTGAATTTCGAGAGAGAGACAGTTGCTGGAAGAATCAAAGGAATGGGCTCCCACTGGGTAGTATCCTGGCACCATTACTTTTTATACAGTTATGTGAATAATCAACGGACATTCCCATATGCCAGTACAGTAAAACCCCGACTTACATACAGGTAAAACTCGAAAAATTAGAATATCGTGCAAATGTTCATTCAGTTCAGTAATGCAACTTAAAAGGTGAAACAAATATATGAGATAGACTCATTACATGAAAAATGAGATAGTTCAAGCCTTACTTTGTTGTAATATTGATGCTTATGGTTTACAGCTTATGAAAACCCAGCCCCCAATCTTATGTACCCCATAATCATCACATAATCTCATGTATGCTGTATACCATGATCATCACATTTATAATGAATTAAGGCATGACATCTCTTGCTTTGCATTTAGTGAGTCTATCTCATATATTTGTTTCACCTTTTAAATGAAATGAATGAACATTTGCATGATATTCTAATTTTCCGCGTTTCACGTGTATGCCCCGAGTTACATAAAATTTGACTTACATAATGATTTTGTCCTAAAACCATTTCCTGATTTATATAAATGTCCCGATTTACATAAATTTACTTAACACGATTTCCTATGGGTTTGCTTCGAGTTACATAAGTTTCATTTTTCCTATGGGTTTGGTTCGAGTTATGTAAAAAACCGATTTAAGCAAAAGCCAATGGAACGGACTTTTTAGTCTGCCAGAAATAACATATGTACTTAGGAAACTAGCTGGATCAGACTGAGGTTGACACCCATACTCGAAAAAAACAAGAACAATTTTGTTCATGTGCTACTGCACAGTAGAACATGTAAATGCTGTACCGTAAACAATAATATGCCAAATGAGTAGATGCAGCTCTTAATGAACCATACAGGTTTATTACTGGCTACCTGATACCTATCCCGACTAAAAAAAGTGTATTAGTTGACTCACATTGCCCCTCAAGAACTACATCAAGAAGTGCTAGCAAATAACAAACAAAATAAGGTAATCATTAAACTCATCTACTTCACTAGCTTAAACAATGGCTAAAATTGAGAAAAAGTTTTCTTCATATTTCTCAGGCTCTAAAAGTTAACCCAAAACAGGCCAGGGTAAACCAATAGAGAGCAAAAACAAACATCTTGTTGAATGGATGAATGCTGAAGAGTATTGGCCACCTGGAAAATATTCTGGCTGGACCATGTGACAGTCATTCAACAGCTTCTGAATAGAAATAGGAACACAGGAAGTAAAATGGGGCTACTTGGATACAGGACAAAATTTCTCTGAATATGTAGAAATTAACTCATTCATGTGCATGCAATTTATGCCTCACCATATGTATGAAAGGTCTAGTAAATGGTGGAAACAACACCACTGAAGTAGCCTGCTTCTGTTCAAAAATAATCTAATTATTTTAAGATTTAATGTTTTGAATTTTACCCATACTTCATATACATTTTAAATTGTACAATGCTCTGAAACAAATAAACAAAGAAGCTAACCAAGCTAAAGGAAGAGGCTACTTGAGGATAAAACTACAATCGGATTACACAGAAATTAAGAAAATAAACTGCCAGAAGTTCTGCAGCAAAAATCATTTTAGCTGTAGCGGTTTCTCCTGCAATCTACATCAGCTGTATAGTTAGTCCATAGTGTCCATTTCTATGTTATTTAGAATCCCTCTCCCCACTGCTAACCTGATTTTTTAATGCAATTCAAAACACTCTGCTTCCTGACAGACCTAAAAAATAAATGAATGTGCTGAAAGGAATGGTAGATCTTTAATCCAATAGAAGTATTTCCATTTTAGAACACACAAATATCTGGTAGGAACTTGCTGATGTATTCCAAGGTAGTGTTTGCCAGCGTAAGAGACAATTAGGAGAGGTATTGCAACACAGGCAATGCTGGTGCACAGAGAAAGAAACTAAAAGGGACATGATAATTTCAAGGTCCATTAGATGCATGGCGAGTGAGAAGAAAATCAATGTTTTCCAAATAGAAATGGACAAAACCAGTTGGGAAAGAAATTTTAATTTCAAACGACTAAGCAGGTTTTATGAAGAATGCAATCTAAAAATAATCTAGATCACATCAAATGTTTGCATTTTAATTGCTGGAGAAGTCTAACAGGATGCCACAGTCTTGGAATCAAGTGAAGCTGAACAGAAAGTGAGGATCAAAAGGCATGAAGATAAAAGACAGTTGCTGCATTTTTAAAACTCTCTATTGAAGCCTAAGGACCAAATCTAACCTAAAGTCTGTCCAGTTCACCTTTCTGCTTCTCGCAAGGGCTTGCAAAATGGCCTGCGGAAAACCCGGGAGCAGAATATGATGAACTAATCTTCTCCTGTTTTTGTATGCTGGTAAACAGTGTTTGGAAGTTGTGGATAAACCGGCTCTCCATAAATCTCTTTTTTAAAAAATAAGGTAAGACTCTGACTTACCTTACTTTTTATTTTGTTTGTTTATTTATTTTTTATAATTTGAAGGCCTATTTTCCTTTCCCATTAGGGAATTTGTGAATACATTGCAACAAGTAAAATTAAAATATGATAAACTACACTGTAATCCTGTTTTTCAAATCATTGTAGCTGTCCAGTCAACAATTTACAAAGTTACCAGGGGCAGAGTACTCTGTTCTTACAGAGCTCCAACATTAGAAGCTACCTTTGACAAGGTATTAATGGGCAATCTTCACCTGTTTTTATTTAGTGGTCCAAAATATCTATTTTAGCACTAATTCCAGTGTTTTCTCCCCTGTTTGGAGACAAGGATTCTCAACCGAGGGGAACTGATCCCCCATAAGAGTCTGTTTGCCTTCTGATCAAGTAAAGTGGAGGAAAGTGATACCAGCTAATCAGAGAAAATTTAAACCCACCCTGTAGGCTCAAGGAAAAAAAGATGGTCCCCTACTCAAAATATACAGTTCCATAATCATTTTCCTTGCATTAAGAGCTTTATGTCCTGTACAGTAGGTAATGGATTTTGATTTGAATTCATCTGTCCTCAGTCCAATGCAATGTAAATGGCCAGCATAGTTACCCTCTAAGTTGATAGCAAATTTCACCACCTCATTACCAAATTATACTATCTTAACCTATAAGGAAGGGATGTAACATATGTGTCCGGGAAAGGCTCCCTCACCCCTGAAACCTATCCCGTAATGCTTCCCAAACACCTACCTTTTGTAATGGAGATCAGTCCTGCGAAGGTCCAGAGGCCGAGGGTGGGGCCTCCGCCCCACAAAATGGCCAAAATAGAAAAAATTGCCATTCCCAGCAACCATTGCAGCAAACGCCAGCCAATCCGAACAGCCACACACACACACACACACACACACACACACACACACACACAAAACCACCAACGACTGCCCACACACGCCAACAGCCCCATTGCCATGATGACAAAGGATGCTTTCCCCTGGCCGAGAGCCTCGCCTCGCTGTTTCGATGCCGGCTTCAAAACAGCAAGGTGGAGAGAGAAGGTGACAGGCTGCTATCCATCCAGGGTCGCACGTCCCCAGGGGGGAAGCAGCTGCCCTGGACGGATAGTGGCCTGTCAGCTTCACTCACTGCCCCTGTGTTTCGAGGCGGGAAAGTGACAGGCAGGCTGATTTCCGCCCGGGGATGCACCACCCCAGACAAAACCTCCTTCCAAGACGGCCAGCCTACGCCAGCACCCACCCAGCCCTTTATGTTGTTCAGTTGCACAGTTGATTCCAACTTTTTGTGACCCTATGGATCATTACTAGAAAAAGAGATTCCTTTGAGCAACAACTTTTACTTTTTTTTATAACGATGGTAGACATTAGAATATGGGCACAAATGCTTTCTTTGATGCCCTATTCCTATGGTTCTTTGAAATGCATTTACAACCACTGGTCTCTTTGATACACACAATAAAAAACAATTGTTCTGTAAATGCATCTCAGAGTGCTTCCCTTCTTTGCCCTTTTTATCATAATCTATTAAAAAACCTGTTAGGTTTAGAATTTATGGAAATATTTTTTTCTTACAGCTGCAAGGTTTTAGAACAAATTACTGGACTGGAAACAGATCTGAACCAGGAAGAATAGTTGGTGAACTTAGAGGACAGTCGAAAGTTCAAATCAGGATGCTGGTGAGCTATACAAAATCCTAAATTAAGTTGAGGAAGAGAAAGTTAATATATGCAGTTGTATCTTTAAGAATACTTTCCCCCACACTTCTAATCGCCCCTCTATTCACCGGTGGGATGATGGTGGAAATTGCTAATACTGTCTACTACACAATAGCACTTCAAAATGCAAAAATAAATAAATGAATAATAGATTAGGAACAGCTACACATTGGTATTTGAATTGCAGAAAATTATACTACTGCCAATTTTGAATGGCTGCAACTTTCATCAGAGGTGTATGTGTTACTACAGTGAGTGAACAGCAGCCCTGTCTTCATATATTTCAAATGAGAGACGCTTTCCTATTTAAAAGAAAAGACATGTGTTTAGATAAGCCAAACCTAACCACCTTAATTACTGAGAGAGATTTGTGGCCTGTGAACATTTTTTTTAAAAAAGTAGGCAACACTATAAAATATTAAGAGCAGGATCCTTTTTCAGTCTGGAATTGCAGAGGTTTGAGGGTGGGGATGGGGCTAGAAACAGAAAATTCTAAAAATCATTCTGACTAGAAGTTACTGTACATTGTAGGGGCTGCAGGTGCTCAGTAGTTAAGAAGCTCGCCTTGTTAGCTGGAAGGCCAGTAAGTCGGCAGTTTGATACCCGGGTACTGCATGACGGATTGAGCGGCCATCTCCGTCTCAGCTCTTTGGGACATGAAAGAAGCCTCAGGCGTCCCCTGAGTGGAGTTTCTCCAGCAAGGAGAACACTCTTTCCCGGCGCTCAAGGAAGAGGAGGAAGACACTCCGAAAACTGAGGCACACCCTGGGTAAGTGGCTCGCTTTTGCGCCCTTTGCCGCTCCTTATTGCGGCACCTCTGGAGGAGGTGGAGCCTTGCTGGAGAACCTGAGCTCCCTCTGTCTGTCTTCCCACTGACCTCCCCCCATCCTTTATTATTATTATTCTTATTATTTTCCTTTTTGGTCACAGTCTCCCTTTTCCCCTCCCGCTTTGTGTGGCTATGTGTGGCTTCAGGCGGGTGTTTCCCATTCCCTGGAGTCACCCGGGAAGTCCTCTTCCGCCTCCCCCGCCTCCCCAATTAAACCCAAATTGGGTCTAATTTGGGCTTCTGTCCTTTCGCAGAGGCGTTTTGCTCCTGCCAAAGCAGGGGAAAGGGATAAGCGGCAGGAGTTGGAGAAAAGGAAGGAAAAGCAGGACCTCTTTCTTTCTTTCTTTTTCCTTCTCTCTTTCTCCCTCCCTCCCTCCCTCTCTCTGTGGGGGAGGGAGGGTCTGGAGCAGACTAAGTTTTTTTTTTGTTTCATTTACTCTGATATGCTTGAAACACATGCTACCATCTAAAATGTTTTATTCTGTGCAAGCATATCAGAGAGGAAACAAAACAAAAAGACAATGTACTAACTGCTGTATTCTAATGTGAGCTTTTGTGGATCAAGTCCTCTGGCTCTTCTTTGGCTATAAACATGGATGAGTGCTGAACTCTTGAGTTGGATATGACTGGCTTTCAAGCAAGGGCAACCTTTACCTAATAACAGAAGATCCCTGTTTGGTATTCAGATTTGCTGTGGTTAGTAAAGGTAAAGGTCTCCCTTGCTCAAAAGCCAGTCGTATCCAACTCTAGGGTGCAGTGCTCACCTCCATTTACAGCCAAATAGCCAGTGTCTGTGTTTGCAGATGTTTTCATGGACATGTGGCAGGCATGACTAGATCACATGGCCATCCAAGCAAGTCACATGCCCAGATTTGGCCCTGCCCACATATTTGGCCCTGCCCACAGTTAGCCCCGCCCACAGTGTGATAGTAAAATTTTTGGTGCCCACCACTGGGTACAGTATCAGGTTTCACTTTATACAATATAGAATCAATCACTGCTATGGGGAGAAAAAACTTGCCAATCACTTGGTATGTTCTCCATTATCTTTTGTCAAGGAACTGGGGCATATGACAATCACCCACATCTGATTACCAGCAACTGTAAAAGATAAGGATTGCTTTCACATTACTTCTGAAGATTAAATATAGTTGAGCCACTGGACAAAAACCAAATCAACTAGAACTAAATTAAGACTACAACTCAGTAGAAGACAGAGTTCTTGGGTGGAACTTTTTTTTCCTTTATTGATTGGAAACCATTCTGCTCTGGCTGTAGATCATGCACTAAACATCTGTTTTGGGTATTTTCAACATTGTATTTCTTGTTTTTAAAATAGCTAGCTTTTCTTCTTTCTAACACAATAACACAACATTAAATTTTTCAATAGTTTAGTATGCTTCATATGCTTACACGCAGTTACAAAAGAACTGCATTTTAAACATCCCAGAATAAAATGGTCAGTAAATTTTAATGTGACAAAGCATAAGGGAAGGATATGGAAAAGAGCAAACAATATAGAAAGACATAATGAGTTTAGTGTATAATTCGCTCAGTAGCAAATTTTGGGAGGCAGCACAACCCTTATCACCTTAAACAGTCCTAAAGACTATCCTCCAGTGTGCTCAACTCTCATTTCCCAATATTTATTTGGTAATAACAAAAATGAGCTGAATGTAAGGTACTCCCTGGAGCTTTGTGATCAGTTGAATTTAATTGTCCTGAGTCATACTTGGGCCATCAGCATCTCCCAAGAATAATTATTTTTTAAGAAATGCTTCAGCCCCTCAATTGTTATTGCTTAAGTAGTCTGCATTTTCTGTATCCTGGCCCATAAATCTTGTCTTCAAACAGTGAAACATCCAGGCACAATCAAGAAGAAAATTCCTAGAGAACCACTTATCTCCTGGACATGAAATCCTACTTTTAAAATAACACTGCCCTCAAGGTACAAAAATAAACACATATAGCTAATTTCATTTTTCGCTGATGGATAAACTGTATGCCACTCAGAAATTACTTTTATCAGTAATTCAAACATTAATAGTTCAGAAAAATATAAATGAAGGTGGTCTTTTGAAAACAGCGAGGAAGAAAGGTGAATATTGAAAAGAAAAGATTGAAAGATTAGCTGCAAACTGGGGAAAAAACCTATACATGGTCACTACTTGAAAAAGGATAGAAGGAAAGGCTGACCAAAAGCTGCCATGGAGCTAGTTAAGAGCAGGGATGTTGAAGAAGGAAACTGAAGGACTTGTCTTGATAGCTCAAAGCAGGCTTTGCCATCAAGTTGAATGAAGGTTAAAATACACCATGTATCCAACAATAGCAAATACCAAATTTGCAATGAAAAGGATGCAACAGTTGTGTGTCAGGTTCAAGGTGGCTGTGCTAACCATCAAAGCCCTTAACGGTTTGGGACCTTCCTATTTGGCAGAGCGTCTGCCCCTCAGAAATCAGGCCTGCTTCACCCACTTTGCTCTGACAACCCAACTCCAAGTACCAACTCCCAGGTTTGCTAGAAAGTCCGTTAACCTGTCGGAGGGCTTTCCAAGTGGCAGCTCCGGCTAACTGGAATGCTCTACCTGGGGAGATGTATTTGATTGACTCTTTAGGGACCTTTAAGAAGTAACTAAAAACTTTTCTTTTTGAAGAGGCCTTTGGCAGCTTGTTGAAGTTTAAATAGGAGACCCTCCCATCGTTTTGCCACTTGGGCTAGTGGTCCTTGGTTCTGATTGGACTAGGTGGGTGGGGGTTTTTCTATGGTTTTATGGTGTCTATTTTGCTCTTTTAGCATTCTGAGCCACCCAGAGTGGGAGTGCATCCCAGACGGGCAGGGTATGAGTCAAATATCATAATCATAATAATAATCTGATCAGTGGATACATCAAAATTTCACAGACTAGTTATTTGCAATGCCATGTCAGAGTTGCAAAAATTATTCATTGGAAACTTTGTCAGAAGTTTGGATTTGAATACAGTAAGAATTATTGGGAAAATTATCCTGAGACAAGATCCTTTGGGACTTGAAAAAAAAATCAAACATAGACTGATTCACAACACACATGATATAACTGTTGTGGAAAAGATCGCTATCAGCAAGGTCTCTACAGTCTCTCGACCTGATCAGGAGGCCCTCCACCTAAGGCTGGGTTTAGGAGGTAAGACAATGATTGTGCTAGTTTACCGAGTTCTCTGTCTAGACCTAACCTTCTGCCAGAATTCTTTGCGCTTCATCTCCACAGCGGTGTTGATGTCCTCCATATATCCATGCAAAAATGAAAAAGAAAGAAACTGAAGAAGGAAATCACAGAGGGAGTTACGCATGTACATGTGTGTGTAGTGTACAATGGCTCAGTGGATGTATGAATTCTTCACATGAAGTCATATTTAATGGTACAATCAGACTTGTCACCTCTCTGTGTTTAATGCCTGGGTTTTTCATATTTCAATACTGACAAATGCACAGTCAGTGCTCCTCAGAATACCAACATTGTTTATAAAATCACATTTAAATGTATATCCTTCTATTTACCTATATATTAATAATAATTGTGTGCAATCGATTCCAACTTATAGCAACTCTTTCTAGGTAGAGAATACACAGAGTAGCCTCACCTTTCTCTTCTTCTGGGGGCATCCCAGAACTGGGCAGTTTGCCTATAGATACACAGGCTGGCTGTTGTCCTGGGAGATACAGTGGGGAAATGAATTTCTCACTGCTGGTTCAGATACCTAAACCACTAAACCAGCCATGCCCAACCAAAGGCCATTCCATCAGGCCCGTGATGCCCTCGCAAAACCAGGAAGTGAATACAGATGTTCCTGCGCCTGTGCGGACGTATCCATATTTACTTCCTGGTTTGGCACAGATGTCCTCAGTGTCCATATTTACTTCCTGGTTTGGCGCGGATGTGCTCACACATGCGCAGAAGCGTCTGCACTGAACCAGGAAGTAAATATGCTTGCTTTCACGCATGCGCAGAAGCGTCCGTGTCGAACCAGGAAGTAAATATGGATGTGCATGCACAAACACACCATGTTCTGGGGGTGTGGTCTGGGCCACTCAGCTGTTTCAGAGTCATGGTCAGGCCCCTGGCCCAAAAAGTTTGGGCACCCTTGCATTAAACTATCTGGCCAGCATCTGTCTATTAGTCAGAATTAAACAGACATGGAAATAAAGTGTATTTTTCCTACATTTTGAGAGAGAAAATGGTAATAAAAAGATTTGAGACAGGGGGAAACATGGCATTAAGAGAAAATACAGTACTGTATCAAAAAGAGATGTACAGATGTACGCTTACAGAATGAGATGCCAAAGATCAATACCTGGTTCTGTTACCCATTTGACAAGTGTCCATAGAGCAATCATTAGGGTTTATATTTTCCAATTTAGCCTTTGATATTGAGTGACCTCCCTGGGCCTGATATTTCAGAGGAGGAAAAGGCATGGAAGTGGCCATTGATTTCCAATAAAAACACTGGGTGCTCAAACACTTTGGACGACATACCAGGGGCCCCAAAGGAGCCACCACTGTGCATCCCTATCTAGTGAAAGCAGCAAAGTGAGGTTGATAATGAGGAAGAAGGTTTACTTCAGTATCTCACATCTTTATCCTTATACAGAGACTTCTCTGACAAACCACATGAAAGCAACCCCTTGAGAAAACTTAACAAAGTTCTTAGGCAGGAGACCACAATCTATGAAAAAGAACAGGTATACGAACAACGTTTAACTGGCTCTCTTCATAATATTTATCTTGCCTTGGCAGATTGAGGTTTTTGGCTTTTGATAGGGAAATGGTTGTGTGCTGGGTGCTGAGTTCAAGTCTAGCAGAGTGTAGTAGTTAACTATGAGCGACAGCGGAGGTGCCCGTTTAATTTTCTCTTTTACACCCAGTCAATGACAGCAGAGACTCAGTTCAACAGTGCAAACATAAAGAGCTTTTACTCAGCAGAGGTGGTGATGAAAAGAAACATAAACAGTAGAATCTTATCTGTGAATAACTATGCAAACAAACTCATTCTTTCAGTTTCTTAGTAAGTACTTGCACACAGCAAAAACTCCTGCTGCAGCCTAGCTCTTCCCTGGCTGGCTTGCAGAGTATGGCAAACAAACTCAGTCCCGGTTTGCACGACAAATATATTTACAGTCTTTTATAAAGCTACGCTGCCACTCTCTCTGTCCTGGAGAGTCACCATATAGCCAGCAGCTTCTTCCCTTTCAGGTATGCAAAACAGTACCCTAGGAAGAACAGATGAATACCTGGAACACAGTCCTTCTTGCTGCAATTCAGTCAGTCTTTAGTTCTCTATTAAACCACAGTACTTGTAGATAAGCATTAGAGAATGAACCTCAGTGTTCTGCGTTATAGTCCAGAAAACATCCTTCTAAGAACACACCAGCAAGGGACGTCTTGGCTTGAGATTGCTGACTCAAGCTATTTGCATAAGAGCTTCTGGTGGCACAGTTAGGCAGAACATCAGTACAGCTTCATGGAATAAAGTCCAAGAGCAATAAGGAATAAAGTCCTTGTGCAGCAGCATGGCAACAAGGTTAGTCCGAGAGCATTCAGGCAGCGTGGCTACAAGATTAAATCCAGAGCAAAGAAGCAAACTACTCGGCTCTATTTTATGCATTGACAAATGCTGATTCATTCCATCATTACCATCACCTGTCCACAGTTCAGTAAGTTACTCTTAAAGCTGAAGTACCACATATCATGTATTATTTACAATACCAGGGTGTTCCCCATGACATCCCTATCAGCTTTATTCTTTCCAACCCTTGTTGTCTCAGAGGAAAGCTGCATTCACTCCTCCCTTTCTCTAAGAAAATTAGCCTGATAAATGACATTATAGCATCAACAGCCTAGCCCCCTTTTGTAATAACTTGAGGAGCTACCTTACACTGAGCCAGTCCATTGACACATCTGGACAAGTACTGTACTGTAAGCAGTGACAGGTAGATAATCTCCAAGGTTTCAGGAAGGCTTCCTTCTTTTCTAGTTCTACTTAAGGTGCTAAGGATCACACCTGAGACCATCTGTTTGCATAGTTCAGTGATGGCTAACCTTGGCACTCCAGGTGTTCTGGAACTTCAATTCCCAGAAACCCTGATCAGCAGCAGTGCTGACTTGGGCTTTTGGTAACTGAAGTCCAAGAACATCTGGAGTGCCAAGGTTAGCCATCACTGGCATAGTGTATACTTCCTCTTGGAGGAACAGGCTCTCCCATAAAGCCATAATTCCTTTTGTGAAACAGCTGGCCTGCTTATGAGCAAACAGACTGGCTCTTAAATATGTTTAAGTGATTTTGCCTGCCCACCCCCTCCCAAATGCCAGAAAACCTCCTTCCTGACCAGTTATTTTTTATTATTATTATTATTTTGCAGGGGGAACAATGACAACATTGAAGTTGGGCAAGGCAACCTTCCCCATCTCCAGAATAATACAGATCTTGAAGTGGTACAAAAAACAGTAACCAAAATTAACAGGATGCTTGAGCAGCCTCTTCCCATCCCAGAGAAGGTAAGGGTAAACGTTTCCCTTGCTAGAAAGCCAGTCATATCCGACTCTAGGGTTCAGCGTGAAACCTTGTTGCTTGGTACAGTAAATAACACTAGGGCAGGCCCACCGAATCCTTGGGGATTTGGTGAGTGAAACTCTACTGATTCAAATGAGCCTATTCTAGTTGTAGCATACTTCAGTAGAGTAAGCAGCAACTAGAACAGGACCATTTGAATCAATGGAAATGTAACCAAATCCTGATTGATTTAATGGACCTATTCTAAGGCAATTCACTATGTTAAGAAACAGGACTTCAGGCAATGTTTGGAGTTTTGAGCTAAAGTGGAGCTAGAAAAAGTACACAGAGCAAGTCTCCCATTCACACATAATTTCTGAATGGTGAAAGAATCAGGGTGGAGAAAGAAATTACTTCTTTGCTAGAAGTACAGGTACTGTAGATATCTCTGCTGCTGCAGTGGAAGATGATTTATATTTAAATCCTACCTTTTATCCAATATGTTCACATGGGTCTTTTCCTCCCTACTTTCTCCTCACAAAAATCCTGTAAGGTAGATCAAACTACTCTATGTTTCAAATCCAAATGTGCAGTCAAACACAACTCATTGCAAGGTATAATGGACACCACCTTAGATGGGCATGAGAAGGGGTTTAGATGCATTCATGAGGGGTTGAGTCTCTTACACATTTTAAGAAGAAAAGTATAAAATATTATGCCAAAACAACAATTAAAAAGAGACCAAATGTGTCAATCTTTAAGATGCCACAAGATTCCCTGTTGTTTAAGGAGAAAAAAGACATCATTATCTTGGTGAAACCAATGAAGGTAGCATGGTTCTGAATGACAGTTCCTGGGAAACAGCAGAGAGGGTAACCCACCCTCATGTTCCTGGCTTCCCCAAAGCATCTGGTTGACTATTATGAGAATCAAAATGCTAGACTAGATCCAACAGTGCTCTGATTATATTCTTATTCATCCAGCTTGCCCCTCCCCCCAAAGAGTATACAAAACATATGGATCTGCAAAAATGCTTTGATATGAAATTTCAGCTTCTCCTTGGGGTAAACACACACACACACACACACATGTGTGTGTGTGTGTGTGTGTGCGCGTGCGCGCAAGACAGTTTACCACCTGTTTAAATATTTCCGGTTAACATTTTGCCGGTTCACATTTTGCCAAAGGAAAAAGAAATTCCTGTAGAAAAAGGCCTAATGGCAATTATCATATGTACCCAAAGTATTACAAATATTTATTTACAAGAACATAAGAAAACTTTTCCTTTCAAAGTAGACTAAGTGAGAGTAGGCAGTGATATCAATTGGGAATATAAATGCACGCATGCACCCACACCCACACACACCTCTGTTCCAGAAAATAGCTCCAAGATAAAGTTTGCTTACACTTGTTGTGATAAAAAAATTCATATAAAACATGTGTGGAAAATTGGTTATGTGGCAAAGGAAAAATTATGGGATAAGTATGAAGTGGAACAGCATAAGTACCTAAAGAGATTTTTATGAATGCAGCTTTTGGTATGGCTTCAAAACCCAAGGGTATCCGCCAGGATGAGAACTATGTAGATTTTCCCTGCAAAAAATGACAACAATTTTATGGTTCCCCACTTCTTTAAAATATTTTACTGACACTGTTTATCCTGTGTCATTTCATGTCTTCCTCTGTTCTTTTACTCTCCCAGTTCCTCCTTTCATTTCCAAAACGATCTTCTATATGCTACAGCATTCAAACTCCAAAGAAATAACTGAAAATCATGGAACAACACTGCTAATCACCACACACTTAGCAAATGCCTGAAATTACTAAAGCAGACACTCGACTGTGGGCAGTCAGCTAATGGTTATTGTCAACATCCACCAGGAAAACTACATAATTTCAAACTTTAGCCAAATACAAGTGAGTAAAAAACCATACAGAATGATTTATGAGAGCAATTATGGCTACAGGGAAGAATCATTTTAAATACAATATACTTGTTTTCACTGAAATGAACATTTTATTCTGAGGACTGTATTGCATAGAAGGAGTCATTCACACAGACTGAATTAAAATGGAAGAGAAGAGAAGCGTGGCTACAGCTTCGGTCAATTTACACCATTGTCAATTTTTACACAACGTAGATGGTAAATTAGAAATGCTAGATCTGAAAAATAAACTCATTACCAGTTGTATAATGCCACAATGATTATTTTGTACTTGCCCACTAACCATTTACCACTTCATGGAGCCAAACTCCGCAGAAATAAATCTGAATCTCAGTCGGGAAGCTTTAGTTAATTGCCAGGTGTAAAAAGCCACCCTGGTTTGCAACTGTATTTATTATATACTAACCAACCACTGTGTCCTTCTGTACCCCCCACGTAGTCATGGGGCCAAGTATAAATTATTGCCTTGAAGTCTCACTCTTATGACTGAAGAAGTGGACTTGGTTTGTGAAAGCTAATGTTAAAATATAACAATGAATCTTTGAAGGTGGCACACCATTTTTGTCTTTCGTTTTTTCTTCTTTGCTTTGTTTTATTTATTGTGTGATATTGGCAGGCATCGGCAGATCTCTCCAGCAGCCTTGCCAGCAAACTAACCTAGGCTGTTTCTCTCCCAGATGGCTCTGGTAGAAACAATAAAATCTGTACCTTCATTTTCCCTTCCTTCCCTACTCTTTGTCTGTCATGTCTGAAATTCAGGCCGCAAACCTGAGAGCAGGGACACTGCAAAGTAAGGGATTGCTAGGATTGGGCCATTCCTTTGAAGCTGTTGGGACAAAATGGCCACCCCCATCGTGCAGGCAGGGCCCTCGAAGCTGACCGAGAGAGCGTGGCCCGGCCCCCAGCTTGAAAAGGTTGGGAACCCTGGTCTAAATGATCAGTGCCAGTCTCTCCCTAATTTGAATTCTTAAAATCTCAAGTTGTTCCCATTCCAAATACAAAGAAATGCTTATAATAACTGAGGTACGCTTAGTGTTTCTTACATATGGTTTCATATGATATCTTCTTATCCAAAATGAACCGTGGGGCAGGGGGGAGCCTCCTCCCTCCAATTCTCCTTAGGGTGGAGTGACTCCACCATATGAAACAACCTGAAGTGAGACCACTGAACTAAAACTTGGAAACAAATTCTGCCATATGTCACCAGAGGTGTGGCATACTGACACCCTTATTATTTATTCCCTAGCACATCTAAGTTTTAAATAAAATAAAAATCCCTTTGACACAGAAACAAGATCAAAGCAGGTAAGCTCAATAAACTGTACTGTCATTTTCGGTGGCGGTGGCGGGAAAAGGTGTGCAGAAGGCATGAGGGTATCACTCCAGCAGCAGGTTTGAAGCAATTTTCTTGAGTGGCAAGCTGTGTTTTGTCTTACTGAAATTTAACCTCTAGATTTGGACAGCACACATTTAGTTTAGGAGCATTTCTTCAGGGAACACTGGAGTGGTTACTTCGAGTGACAGTTTTCTAATTATTCTGTCAAGCATCAATCTGTGGAGTCCTGCATTCCTCAGAGCACTGAGTGCCTGGGCAATCTGCACTTTACTTATAGCCCACGTAACATCTCCTCTGGAGAAGCACTTGTCCTCCCCAAAACTGGTGAAGGGTGGGGTGAGTACTGGAGGGGATGAGGGGTTCTAGACCATGGATTCTCAACCTGTGGGCCATGGGCCGGATGCGGCCAGTGGCACCATTTCATGTGCCCCCCCTGCCTCCACCACACTAGGAAGTGCCATGTGGTCAGTGGTGGGCTCCCAAAAAATTTACTACCAAACTGTGGGCGTGGTATGGTGGGCGTAGCCAGGGGGAAATGACATGTGTCATTGGAAGCCAAGCTATTTTTGATATGTGAGGCAGAAAGCCCTGTAAGTGCCACCCCGACTACTAACAGAAAAAAAAAAATCACCAGATCAAACAGTTAACATGTTTTTCTCCTTTAATAGAGGGCCGTGGTGGCTTAGTGGTTAAGACACTGAGTTTGATGACTGGAAAGTCAGCAAGTTAGCATCATCATAATAATAATAATAATAATAATAATAATAATAATAATAATAATAATAATAATAATAATAATAATAATAATAATTCCATGTCAGAAATTATTCTGGGTTGAAAATATTTTAGGGGAAGAAACTCCGCTCAGGGGACACCCAAATGAGGCTCCTTTCATGTCCCCAAGAGCTGTGACAGAGATGGGAGCTCAATCCATCATGCAGTACCTGGGTCTTGAACTGCCGACTTGCCAGCCTTCCAGCTAACAAGGCAAGCTTCTTAACCACTGAGCCACCGCAGCTCCTTAGTTCAAAACCTACCACAACCCACTTAGTTCAAAAAGCTTTTTTTTTTTAATCTATTCATATATATCCCTTGATGCCCAAAGGGGTAAAAGTAGAAGTAAATAAGAAGATTCATACATACAAATTTAGGAAGTGATTTAAGCCAGATCAAAGAGCATTGAGTGGAACAGTATTTATGCCTAATCTCAACTACAATTTTCCTTCTGAACACAGTAAGTATCAGGGCAAAAATGAAAGGTTAAATTGACAACATTAAAAATGCACATTATCCCGTCATTTCTAAAAACACATACTTCCACTAATCTAACGTCTTTCCGTTTTATAAAAGAGAGAGATAAGGGACATGTAGGTGAATGTAGGGGACATTCATTAAATGTGTGGATGACACCAACCTGGGAAGGACAAAAGAGTACTTCAGGAGATAAGATCAGGTTTCAAGATGATTTCTATAGACTGAAGCACTGGGCCAAGACAAAATGAGTTTCAAAAGAGATAAATAAGGAGTTCTACTTTTAGACAACAAAAATCAGCTGCACGAATATTAAGTTAGGGATACTTAACTGTAGCCATGAAATAAAAAGGCGACTGATTATGGGGAGACAAGCTATGGGAAACCTGGGGAACATAGTGAAAAGCAGAGACATCACCTTGAAAACAAAAATTCGCATAGTCAAAGCAATGGTATTCCCGGTGGTACTGTATGGGTGTGAGAGCTGGACCATTAGGAAAGCTGAGCGCAGAAGAATAGATGCCTTTGAAATGTGGTGTTGGAGGAGAGTCCTGAGAGTCCCTTGGACAGCAAAGAGAACAAATAGGTCAATATTAGAAGAAATCAACCCTGACTGTTCATTGGAGGGACAAATAGTGAAGATGAAGCTAAAGTACTTTGGACATCAAATGAGAAGGGAGGACTCACTTGAGAAGGCCTTGATGCTGGGAAAGGTAGAGGGCAAGAGAAGAAGGGGGTGTCCAAAGATGAGATGGCTAGATGGTATTGTGGATGCAATGGGCACAGAGGTGAGGAGGATGGTGGAGGATAGAGGTGCCTGGAGGAAAATGGTCCATGGGGTCGCAAAGGGTCGGAATTGACTGTGCGACTGAACAACAACTTACGCAGCTCCCCCAGTGACGTAATGGTTAAGGCACTAGGCTTGGAAACCGGAAACACGGGTTCGATTCACGAGAGCTGCACAATGGGGGACATGAAAGGAGCCTCATCCGGGCGTCCCCTGCAAAAATCCTTTCAATACAGAGTAATCTCTGACACAAAAAACGAGAGATACTTACATTGCCTTTAGTGAATCTAAAAAATATCTAGAGGTCTTGGTAGAAAGCAAGCTATAGATAAATCAATAGTGTTTATAGTGGCAAAAAAAAATGCAATTCTAGGCTGCGTAACTAAAATGCTGTGTCAAGTAATAGTACCACCCCATTCTACTTCAGTGAGGCCTCACCTGGTTGTGCTGCGTTCTGTTTGTGCACCCCAGTTTAAGAAAGATTTCAAAAAGGTGGAACATTTCCAGAAAGGCCAACCAAAATAGCGAAAGGTCTGAAATCAGGGTATGTTTAGCCTTGAATAATTAAGACTGAAAGGTAGCTTCTTAGCCCTCAGATTTTGGAGCTTTTTGTAGACCAGGTACCGGGTACTGTGACCCCTTAAATCAGGGATTCTCAACTTGCGGCACCATTTCATGTGCCCCCCCCCCTGCCTCCACCACACCTGGAAGTGCCATGTGGTGGAGGAAGAGCAAAATGGCTGTCCGGCCCCTGAAGCTGTCTGCCTTACAAGACACCCCCTCCCAATAAAAATAACACATTATATGAATCTTGATACAAATATAAATTAATCATGTGGTCAAGGGTCCCTCCCCCAGGCTTCTTCAAAGGAGGACCATATTTAGAAAAGTGAAATACAGTACCGGTATATTGAAGTTTGATGCTTTCTAAGTAATTTTAAATTAGCTTTTACTTCACCATTTCTTTGGCTAGCATTTTTTTAGGGTTTTTAAAAATCTAAAATGTATTATAACATTTTATTCTAAATATCCCATACTGTATCACCACCAGAAAGAAAGTACATAAGTCCACATGAAAGTTTTGATTAAAGGCAAATCTTTCACAATCCACAGAGCATATACTCAATCAGTGGCTGAAGACGAAAACCTATGGGGAGCAGCAGGAAATAAACAATTCTGATAAGGTTTCTGTGGCTTTCCAGCAAACAGTAATTTGCTCTTTTATATTTCTTCAATGAAAAGTCATGCATTGCAGTCCCAAAACCTTTAAATCAAATGATTTGCTGGGGCATCAGGCATTCAAGTTTCATCACCTACTATAAAATATTGACTCTGCTCATTCGTTCCCCTCCCTACACCTTCTCCCTGACTCTTAACAGTAATTGATTTTCTTTCTTTTTCTTCCAAAGGCTTGCTTCTTAGAGGCCCCTAATAGGATCCCAGAAAGGATAGCTTAATCAGGACTTGCTTTTTAAAAAGTTAACTCCATCTACTCTCCCTTCCAAACAACAGTCAGTAAAGCAACAACCAACTCAAACAAGGTTTGAAAACTGTTTCTTAACAAGCTGCTTTTATTTGTTCACACTGCAATGATTTTTTTTAAAAAAACCCGAATTCTATCATCAACAGGAGATGTTATATACGTATGTCTTAATGCGCTTGCTTTAATCACAAACAGCCGGAATTCCTTGTCAACAAAGACAAAGCCTCACAAACTCTGATGCTTAATAATATTCTTATCTAGAGTCTGCTTGGGTATAGTTCACATTTAGCACGCGCTTTCAAACCAAATTAAAGTTTTCTTCCTCTTTAAACACTGCCTTTTGGCAACCATCACTGCTCTGTACAGTGATTTCTGACTCCATCCCACAGATTTCCAACTTGATGAAGATGATGTCCCTAAGAAAAATACATCCTAGTGACCCGATTTCCACAAAATATGATGCTAAGTACATAATCTAGGTAATGTGATGCAAAGCAGGTATCCTGCCTTTCACCACCATAACACAAATACAGTGGAACCCCGCTTTACGGACAGCTCACTTAATGGAAAACTCACTATACGAAAGGAAATCCTGAGAAAACTGTGCCCTGCTTACCGGGGGGAAATTGCCATACAGAAAGGTTTTCTGGAGTGTTCTGACGCTTCCCACGGCGGTGGGAGGGTGTTTGGAGCATTTCCACTCGGTTTTTGATTTTTTCGTAGCTTTTTGGCACCGCCAGAAGCTCTCCTCGCAACCAGGAAATGCTGAAATCCCCCTGTCCCCTCATCAGCTGTTTGGTGGGTACTTTTCCTGCAATTACCAGGACTGGCCACTAGATGGTGGTATAGGAAATGGGCCGAATATGCATTGCGAGCTCAGAAAAAAGCAAATTTAACGTCTTTTATCTGTTCAAAACTGAACTTTGGAATTTTTCGCTGTGTTTTTGCCATTTAACAATGAGTTTTTAACAGAAAACATATTTTCCCCCTTCTTTCTAACCTCCAGAATGTAATTATTGATTTTCAATGCATCCCTATGGGAAATTGTGCTTCGCTTTAAGGAAAAATCGCTATAAGGAAAACCCTGCAGAACTGATTAATTCTATAAAGCAGGGGGGTTTACTGTACTCTGAAAAGGAGCGCCCCTGTATCTGAGAGGGGCTCTTCACATGAAATGAAATAATGATTTTTTTAAAAGGAACTAATTATTAAGGAGATTCCCCATGAATACAGGAGTCACTTCCATTTAGATTCATCCACCTCCACCTGAAAGAGCTGAGGGTGGAATGGGAGGATGTGCTAGAGCAGGAGTGGTCAACCTTGGTCCTCCAGCTGTTCTTGGACTTCAATTCCCAGAAGCCCTGATCAGCAGGTGTTCTTACTTGGGCTTCTGGGAACTGAAGTCCGAGAACACCTTGGGGCACCAAGGTTGGCCACCTCTGTGCTAGAGCATTCCTGCTCCTCCTAAATTTATACAAATTCAAAAACCTGAATTGGCCTAAAGTGAAGGGGAAGAACTGTGCAATCAAGATTTTATACACACACCCTTTGGTTGGATTAATCATATCACTCCATTCCTTTAAATTTGTGACAGAGGAAAGAGCTAAGCATCTGTGTCTCTACTACTTGAATTTTTCTGCCATCAAAATATTTAAGTAGTGTTTGCTTTTAGAATTTGTTTTTGCAATAGTGATTCTGCACAACCTACTATAATCTCCCAATATGCTCTAACAAAATACATGGGGTTTATTTCTGTATTTTGCCTATTTTCTTGGCTTGGGATATATAGGGAATGGAAGTGTGTAATTTCTTTTAACTCTTCTTATTCTGATTTTGCTCAGCTCTGCCTTAAACACAGCTAATATGAGCAATGTATAAAACACAATTTGGTTTATGAAAAACAATGATGAAACAACTAGAATTAACAGACTGCTGACACATTAGGTTGGAAGAGTTGAAAATGTCATATGGATCATTAATGTCACTTCCTGGGAAATCTCATGTTAGTTTATAAAAAAGAAAATAAATATTTTTTTTCTTCTAACAATTTAAGAATTCAGTGTGAAGTAGGTAGGGACCTTGTTCTTGTAAAGAGGGAGTCAGCAGTGATTCATTTCTAAATGCAGAAAAGAGAAATAAATTCTGAATATACTAATTTCATGGTTCCCAAAGCTCAGTTGTAAATGGGTGATATGTTCCAACCGGAGCTGCTCCTGAAAGATTCAGCAGTGTGACAGCAAAACCCTCAATTTCTGCAGCAGAGGATGCTGTTCCAAGTATGGAGCACATCTGCACACACAAAACAAGTTGACACTGCTATGAAGGAAACAATGTGCATTGAGAGAAAATATCCTCTTGTTGGTATCACTCCACCTAACATATGGAGAGAAGTAGTAGCAGATGCTGAGAGAACTAAGCAAGAGAATGACCCTCGACATCCTCTGAACCGATACGTGCATCAAGTCTGCCAACTAAAATTCAGGAAGAGCCTTATGGCAAGAACAAACATTCTTGAGGGTACAGAAGAACAAAACCAAATTACAAGATGGAGGAAAGATCTCACCTGACAAGGAACAACATTAAAGGAGGATATAGTTGAGAAACTCAACCTCCCTTACTTAGACAACTCTGAATAGCCTGAGGGTTGGAGTGTCTAAATGTAAGACCAACCTGCTCAAGTGGGGCTGCTGGCAGACAACAACATGTTGTGTGAATGTCGAGAGATACAGAATCCAACTCATTCGCTGGTCTGCCGGTTACTACCGGAAACATGAGGATTTAATTTTGGCCAATGACAAAGCCAAGAAGGTGGCTTCATTTTAGCAGTTTAAAGTCTGACCTGGACATGAAAGAAGAAGTGAATATTTATACCCAAAGGTTACGGCAGTAATTCAAGTAATTTAGTCCTATGGCTTGAAAGGTCATCTAAGTTGCAGATCAAACCATACTCGCCTATAGCAGTTGTCTGTCTCCTGTCTATATGTAAGCTGCCAGCTAATGGGCAAAAACCCCTTGCAAATGTGGGCAGTGTAGTAGAAACAGTATAACTTTTTAGTACCAAGTTGCTGCAAAGTACAAAGTCAGTGTACACATTAATTGGTGCACACTGAGTTGCATGACTTGGCCAGGTTGCAACAAATATGCCGTTTACACTATGAAAGCAAAAATGATTTTGGCCATATCTAGTTCATTACAATAGAAACTCAACAAAACTTTGTAGTGGTTAATTTGGCCTTGTTGGCATTAAGCCTTTAGCCCAGAATTGTACAAGCCTAAGACTCTGCAACTTAGTTTGACAAGAACTGCGTTAACCCCTCCTCCCCATTCTAAGCAAGCTCTTACATCTCCATTCATCAAATAAAAAGGTATTAAATCACTTCTCCTTCCAATAGGTTGAAAAATGCTCACGCAGCAAATGAAAGTTCTACCTTGTAATGAGGAAGGACAGCACACTAAATCACGGTGGAAATGCTTGCTCCCAAAAAGGGGTTATAAAGAAGGGAAAACACCGTGGAACAAAATTAAATGCACTAAGAGCATTTGTATAAAATGAAAACTGCTTACCTGAACACACATTTGCTAGTAAAAATTAAAATTTAGATTATGCTTTGTAGTAAAATGACAAGGGAAAGCCTAAATCAAATTGCTTGTCTTGCCTAAAGACCTTCTGAATAAAGAGGATTTACACAAGTGTTGGCTTAAAGCAGGGATTCTCAATCTGCGCCCCGTGGGCTGGATGGCGCCATTTCATGTGGCCCCCACGTTGCTGCCACCACACCAGGAAGTGCCATGTGGTGGAGAAAGGGCAAAATGGCCATCCCGCCCACAAAGCTGTCTGAGGGAGCGTGCCCCCCCCGGGCTTAAAAAAGTTGAGAACTCCTGGCTTAAAAGTAAAGGGTTCCCTTGCTCGAAACCCAGTCGACTTTAGGGAGTGGTGCTCATCTCTGTTTACAGCCAAAGAGCCAACGCCGTCTGTGTCTGCAAACATTTCTGTGGTCATTTGGCAGGCATGACTAGATGCCGGAGCTCATGGAATGCTGTTACCTTTCCTGCTGAAGTGGTACTTATTTATCTAGTTGCAATTTATTGCTTTTGAGCAGCTAGGTTGGCAGGAGCTAGGACAGACAACAAGAGTGTACTCCATTGCACAGCATTTGGGTCTCAAACTGCTGATCTGCTGACCTGGTTAAGTTCAGCATCTTAACCACTAAGCCACAGTAGTCCTCAAGTGTTGACTTACCATTCTGCAAATGACTCAGTAGATCTATTCCAGCTGTTGCCAGCAGCTAGATTTAGGCCACAGTCTTTTCTCCGTAATGTATTTAATGCTTTGATCAAGATTTGCCTTGAGGTTTCTCCAGCAAAAGGCAAAGATAACAAATGTTTAAATACCTACATGGGTAACACATGAACACAATACAAAGTTTTAAAATTAGTGCATTTAATTTTTCATAAACAAAATGACAAACTCAGGGCACATCTGACCAGGGGAAGTTGGAGAGGTCTGGTTTGCACTTAAAAGGTTATTCTCTTTAGTGCAATCTATTTGATATCTCACTTGAGCGATCCTCCTATCATTGATGGGAGTTTTTCCTCTGATGAAAAGGGTCCCAACAGGTTTTTGGATTGCTCCAACTTGACCTCCTTTAAATTAATCACACTCCCCTTCCTGCCCATTCCCCTGCCTTTCCCCATGGCTGTCATTCAGTAGGCTGTAGCAATTTTCCGTTTCTTTGTTAAGTAAGTGACGTAGCAGATCAGCAAAGCATCTGCCTAGCATTGTACATTTAATACCACCAATGTATCTCATTTAGAATAGTGCTGCATCAGTATAAAAATAGGGGGGGGGGAGATAGAGTAGATGAAAACAGAGGAGGGATTTTCTGTCATCCCTTTCAATGCCACAACTCCCCCCCCCCCCCCAATAGGTCAGTGATGTGATCCAATGTGATTCTCTGACTCTGAAGAGGACCTGGATCAGGGTCCTGTTTTCTCCGGCAGCTGACCTGTCAGATCAGGAGTCTGGCTCTGACAGTGATCAGCTCTCAGTAAGGGAGAGGTCCAGGAAACAGTTACACCTGAGACACAGGCAGGCTAGAGCGAAGTGCCAAAGAAGGCTCCCAGCTGATACTGATTAGCTGGCAGGCTAATAGGCAAGCTTCTTGCAGCCTGCCAGTGTCAGTACAACTCTTTGTGTGAAAACAGACATCCTGCTTGACTCCAGACTGCTTGCTGTGACCCTGACTTCTCTGCCAACCCTGATGACATCCCTGGACACCCTTTGGATTAGACTACTGACTTGGATTACCTGTAAAGAGATGTCGGCTTGCCTTTTGGACTTTGATATCTGGACTATCCTTGAACATGACTCTCTGTGTAGCACTGCTGGGCGGCAACCGTGCTTGCCCAGGTGGGTCACCTCAGATAAACTGCCCACAACTCTATTTTGGTGCCAATTAACTATCCAAACGAGTTACAGAATAAAGGATAAAGAAGCCTTGGTGGTGCAGTGGTTAAACTGCTGTACTGCAGCCAAAATGTTGTGAGTTCAACCCTGACAGGACTAAGGCTGACTTAGCCTTCCATCCTTCTGGGGATGGTAAAATGAGTACCCAGTATGTTTGGATGGTGGTAGTAGATGCTTAATAACTTGTGAACCGCAGAGAGTGCACTAAGTGCTATAAAAGTATAACTGTTATTTCTATAATAAAGAGTGCCCCTTATCATGCAAAAAGAAAGAAAAAGAAAAGAAAAGGCCTATAGCTCTAGTGTTCTAGTAAAACTGAGTGGGACAGCTATAAAAAAAGAAGTGGGATGGATTGCTCTAAGCAAGGCAAGATTTGTGTGGACACTGCACTTTGATTCAAACCAAATAACACCAAAAGTGATCCAAATATCGCTGTCTGGATGAGCCGTCCATGGCCAGACTTTGAACTAGTGTAAGTACATCAAAAGCAACAAAATAGACTTTAAACTGGTTTCTTGGGTGTCCAGATTTGAAGGGTGCCTAATACAAGGAGCGATAGACAACATGCAGCCTTCTAGATTTTCTGGACTCCATCTCTCTTTACCACAGGCTATGCTATCTACTGCTAATGTAAGTTCCAATTTAGCAATATCTGGAGGATGACACGATCCCTCAGCCTTGCCCCTCTTATCCATTTAACAACAATCCTCCCCAATGAGGGCCCAACAGTCCCTCACCTGCCAAAAAGGAACCTTTGGTCACTTCTAGATTAGAAAAAGGGGTTATGTGTGTGGCCCATAGCTACTTGGGCAATGCAAACCAGAATGACATGGTCGTTGGGCTCTTTTTGGGCCTCCACTCCTGATGAACATCAATTCTATTTGAAATGATATGTGAAGGATCTACATCAGGGGTTCCCAACCTAAGGCCAGTGGGCCAGATCCAGCCTGCGGCAAAATTTCATGTGGCCCCCAACCTCCAAGGGCATTTAAGAAACAAAAGACCACCCTTTTTGAAGTTGTTGGGACAAAATGGCCATCCCATTGTGCAAGCAGGGCAAAATGGCCGTCTGCCCCTCCAAGCTGACTGAGAGAATGTGACCCAGCCCCTGGCTTGAAAAGGTTGGGGACCCCTAATCTACATAAAGCCACTGTAATAGTGAACTAAATCTTTGGACTAGGAAGTCTGGTTGTGGCTTATTTGGTTGGAATTATTTCTCTAGATCAGTGTTTCCCAATATTTGGTTTTTGGACTTCAATTCCCAGAAGCCTAAGTCAATTCCCCAAAGCACTGATCGGCCAATGTACTGACTTAGACTTCTGGGAATTGAGGTTCACCAGTGTTCCACAGAACATAGTTTGGGAAATGCTGCTCTAGTCTCAACCAGATGCCCTTCCTAGCCTTGAAAAGTGAGACTTTATAAACAACGATGCCACAACAGGCTGGAATCTAGCCCTTCTGCAATCGAAACATGCACATTCTCCATCAAAGCACAGCACCATCCTTAAATCCACGTTACTGGGCTTGCTAGGAAATCTAGGCCACTGATTAATGCTGTTACTACCATGCCTATTAACAAATAATCTTCCTGTTCATTAGTCAAACTCTGCCTTGGCTGCCAACTAACTTTATACTGTGTTCCTCATATTACTATTTGATGAGACTTTCCAAGGGAAAAGAGAGAGAGAGAATGTCATAAATGAAAGACATTTTCATGCTGTGCAAAAAAAGAACTGGCCAATGAGGCGTGTAAAAGATGCATGGGATTTAAACCAGAATTCAGAAGGTTTGCTAATTACTACAGTAAAATATGGCTGCTGCTCTATTACCTAATGACACGCAATTTGACAAGTCAAATAAATCCACTGCCAACACACTATAGTATGTTTCAAATAGAATACTGTTTCCATTCTACTTCACGTAGTAATGTGTGCCAGCAGCAGCACTAGACAATCGGCGCCAGGGGAAAGGATCGTTCTCTAAAGAAAAAGAAAACAGAAAAAGAATTTACCCAGTCAAGAAGTACAATTCAAAATGCAAAACATTTTCATTTCCTTTAAATTCAATGATCCTTTAAGTGCTAAATGGAGGATTTAAAACTCATTGATTTGAATGGAACACAAGTTAACTTAATCTCACCTGGATAATAGCAATGAAGTGCGAAGGTTGTGAAAGACAGGATGATTTCAACACAACAGTAAGAAAGAACT
Source organism: Bradypodion ventrale (assembly GCA_035047345.1). Classification (NCBI taxonomy): domain Eukaryota; kingdom Metazoa; phylum Chordata; class Lepidosauria; order Squamata; family Chamaeleonidae; genus Bradypodion; species Bradypodion ventrale. Next base: position 323,696,507 of record JAWDJE010000002.1, on the reverse strand, counting down.
CCAATGCTGTGTTCAATTGTCTTGAATGAACAAAGCTATTTGGGGCAAGATAGAAAGAAATAACAGTGGGATTTACATGAAATCCAGTATAGGATGAAGCTCCTAATTTCATTTAGTCATGAAATGGGGAAACAACTGATTCCCAACTCTTTCCAGAACTGGGATAATATGTGATATATAAAGTCCATGGCTGAAACATACAGAAAGGTTTGGAATATCAGAGTTGAGGGAAGAGCCCTGTTGGCGCAGTATTTAAGCTGCTGTCCTGCAACCAAAAGGTTGTGAGTTCGATCCTGACCAGGGCCAAAGGTTGATTCAGCCTTCCATCCTTTCAAGGTCGGTAAAATGAGTACTTAGCATGTTGGGGGGGCAAAATTCTAATTAACGTGTGAACCGCCCAGAGAGTGCACTAAGCATTATGGAGCAGTACCTGTATATAAGCATGTGATTACTTTGATTGCTTTGCTATGTTGAATCCTATACACCCTCAAAACATTTTCACAATTAAAACTAGCTTTAAAAGTTCCCCAGAAGGAAAAGAACACAGGTTTCTCCAGTCATTGTACTCCATAACACCCATGCCTCAAAGGAAAGAAGCTACAGGAACACTGCTATTTCTTGAGAAAACAGAAAACAAGACAGGGATAAAAACCTCAAACCACTCTCTCTGGCAGTGTCCTTACTTCTCTGGCGATGCTTAATTTAGTAAAAAAATAAATAAATCCATCCAGTGCTTAATCTGACACTGTGTCTGAGTCAGGCAATGTTTATTCCTAACTCTGTTCTCTCCTGCTTACGTGTGAATCTTTCATTTCATAAACTAAATGACACGAAGTAAAACAAAATCAAGATTGTTGTTGTTGCTTAGTAGCACAGTTGAGTCCGACCCTTTGTGACCCCATGAACCACCACATGCCAGGCACTGCATCCTCCACCATCCTTCACAGCCCGCTCAGCTCTACACCCATTGTGTCAACAATGCCATCTAGCCATCTCATCTTCTGCTACCCCCTTCTCTTTTTGCCTTTGTCTTTCCCAGCATCAAGGCCTTCTCGAGTGGCTTAGAGCAATTCCAAAGGATGCCACAGGTAGACTACATGGGCAGGAGGCAGGCTGTTTCCATGCTGAAGAACACCTCTCCATGGTGCCATTTCCCCCCATCTTCCCCCAAAGACTTCAGTATTATGAGAGTTATATGCCTTTAGATATGCATTTCAAATACCACTTAGATCTCTAATCCCTACCTCTATTTGCCCTCCGTTATGTCACATAATCACAAATGCCACCTATTATAGTGCAGAATGGGCTACAATGTTAGGAAACCAAATCCTGAGAAGTCAGATCAAAAAGAAAAACAGTTATGATAAAAATGTTTCTTTAAAAAGGACAAACAGGATTATTTTGACACCTATGACAGCAGATAAATAAAAAAACCAGCAGAAATATTTAATGATACCTTCCTTCAGGAATCTCAGCACTGCCAGAGATGTCTAGAAAACGGAAAGCCAAAAAACAAACAAACAAATACTTCAAATGCTTATACACATACAATATAATGGCACTGATGTTCCCCTGCCATTATTTTACTTTCACTGCACTAGACAGGAGTGATTCGTTGGACAGAAGTAAACAAGCATAAGAAAAGTGACATGAATAAGAAAGGCTTATTTCATACTCATAAAATAAGAGTCTATGTTTGGACTTTGAAATAGTCATAGAAAAAAAAATAAAACAAATTAAGCTTCTCGTCAATTGTTCCATTTATATATATGAACTAACAGCTTCCAATAGTCAACCATTTCACTGTGATCAAAAAAATGTCAATCAATATAATCTCTGCTGAACATGACAAGTAAACAGTCATTAAAAACAGTCTAGCTGGTTAAATCTCTGATCATATTCTAAATACAAGGATCAAGCTTTGAGGTAGTTGGAAAACAGTACAGTACCAGCATATTTTTGCCCGGCATTGCCAGGCTTTTTGTGTGTGTGTTTTTTGGTGGCAGGGTTACACACACACACCACAACCACACACTCAACACACACTCAACACACACACACACACACCACAACCAAACACACTCATTACACACACACACACACACACACACACACACACACACACACACACACACACACACCCCACAACCACACACGCGCACACACAATGCACACACATATGCCATAGCACCGCAGGGAGAGGAGGAGCTCCCTCTCCTCCCCCCAATCCTGGGCGACGACTCCCAGAAGGCTGTGCCAGGGGGAAAGGGCCAGCCGGCAAAAGGTAAGTGCGGTGGGGTTTAGGGAGTGGGGGGGGGGGCAAGGTGGGTAGACGGGTGGGCGGCGTAGTTACTGGGGCCGTGCCTCCCCCCCCCCCACTCCCTAACCCCCATCGCACTTACCTTTTGCAGGATGGGTCTTACACACACACACACACCCGGCACGGCCTTCTGCATTGGGAGGTGCACCGGCCAGTCCTTAGTTCTTTATTTAATTTAATAGTCATACTTATATATGCCACCCACTCAGGTCAAACCCGACTCAAGGCGGCATTACAGCAAATTCTAAAAACAAATAAAAACACTTAAAACCCCATATCCCACCCACCCATTATAAAAGGGAAGAGAGGGTTCTTAATTGTTTACATAAGTTCTTGCGGGCGTTGAGGCCTCCATGCCTGCAGAGACGAAAGAAAAGGCCGGTGTGCCTCCCAACGCAGAAGGCCGCACGGGGGGGGGGGGGGGGGGGAGACCCAGCCTGCAAAAGTGCGATGGGGGTTAGGGAGTGGGGGGGGGGCAAGGTGGTGGGGTGGTTGGGCGGCATAGTTACCAGGGCCGTGCCTCCCCCCACTCCCTAACCCCCAGTGCACTTACATTTTGCCAGCTGGGTTCCCCCTGGCATTATTTTTTTAAAGCCGATGCGTCGGCTGCCCCGCCTCCTCCACACTCGTGCCCTTCAGCCTCATTGGTTGAGGGGTAGCGTGGCGCGTTGGACGCTGGGCCCTGTAGTTTTTTTCTTGACATGTTCGTGGGGTGGTTGCCCCACTCGCAGCTGGCGGACCTTTGTGGCGATGCTCGGACGCTGTAAAGGTAAGTAAGTGTAGGCGTCTCGGTTTGGGATGGTTGGGCCGGTGCAGGTGTGCATGCCGGATACCAACAGTTAATGCATGATTTTATAGGCAAAGATTAGAAAATCAACCATTTGAAGCCTAATCCAAGCAAAAGGGGTGGATGTGGGTTTTTATAGGTTTTTATAATGTTTTTATGTATTTTTAGAAGTGTTGTAATGCCGCCCTGAGTCGGGTTCTGCCTGAGTGGGCGGCATATACAAATGTGACTTATAAATAAATAAATAAATAAAAAAATACTCAAATGTGTGCTTTCCACCTTCGAAACCAAGAGGGAAGGACTGAGTTGGATGTTACGTGGCACGGGAACTGATTAAAACATTGTTCAGCACCAAAATACCTTGGTATGACAGTTGACAGGACTCTCTCTTTTAAGCAGCATTGCCCGAATACCAAAGCCAAAGATAGTACAAGAAAGGAGTGATGTTGATATCGCTCCACCTAAGATCAGGAGAAGTTGCAGCAGATGCTGACAGAGCGAAGCAAGAGAATGACGCTTAACACCCTCTGAACAGATATGAACCTCAAGTCTGCTGGCTCAGATTCAGGAATAGCTTTATGGCAAGAACAAATATCTTCCTCCTCTTCCTCCTTCTTCACTGTCTAGGCCAAACATGAAACTGCCAAAATGAAGGGACTTTTTGGTGAGTTCATTCTGCAGTTACTTTCACCCAACATAGTGTGAGAAAGATTAGCTGGCAACATAAGGTTGCTGATACCAGGGTATGCCTATGCTCAGATGCTTACTTACATCTACAATTAGCTTATGAATCTTGCATAGCACATACGGTAAAACATTGAGTTCAAACAGTAAGTTTTGTAAAGAATTTCAACTTAATCGTATGATTGTCATATTTGAATACATAGTTGTTTTGCCTCTTATTGCCTTGGGTGTTGTGTGCACAAAAGAAGGATCATTTTTAAAATAAAGAAAGAAACAAAAAGAAAAGAGTGATGTAAAGCAGAATTTGTTTTAAGGGCAAGATTCTAGCATGGAAAAAATGTGCAGCAGTGAAGCACAGCAAAACTTCTAAAACACTGATCAGCTGAGATCCAGTTCCACCGCTATGGAAAAGGCATCAACTTTTGGAACCTAATTGCCTTACATTGGGAGTTCTCGACCTTTTAAAGCCGGGGACTGGGTCACGCTCCCTCAGACAGCTTCAGGGGCCGGATGGCCATTTTGCCCTCCCTTCACCAAATGGGACTTCCTGGTGTGGTGGAGGCAGCGGGGGACCACATGAAATGGTGCTGTGGGTCGCATCCAGCCATGGGCATCAGGTTGAGAATCCCTCCCTTACATTAAGAAAAGCTGTATAGACATTATCTGTTGCACATTAAGTTGCACGACTCAGCAACGGACAATTTCTATGGTAATTTCTTTTTCTTTTCAAAACCAGAAGTGATAGAGCAGCATGGCAAAAACCATGGGAAAATTGCCATTCCCAGGGCCTTTTGCATCAAAAATAGACGGGACCTTAGAGAAGTGGCCCTGGTGACAACATGTGATCCAACTGCTCTACTGTGTTTACAGGTACATCTGCACTAGAGAATGGGAAGCAACTGACTGAGCAGAAGAAAGGAAGGAAAGAAGGAGCAAACAACTGTCCTGAGAAGCTGTTTGAAGAGGACTGAGCCCAAGGTTTTGAGGAAGGAAGGAGCAAGCAGCTGTCCTGAGAAGCAAACATAATGGAACAATGAGAACGGCAATGGCGGGGAGAGAATTGATGAAGCAGAAAAGATTTAGGCAAAGAAGACAAAGCTTGAGTGAAAGAGGAGCTGGAGGCGTGTACGTGTTTGGACCTTGAAGTAGAGACAAATCTAGTTGCAAAGTTGGGGAGACCATGACAGTCTTTGAAAATGAGGGCAAAGACTTTGTCGTGGCTTAGGGAATGGACAGCAATTCAACAAAACAACTGAGTAACTTGACAGTAGCATTCACGGAAACACACAAAATCAATGACTGAAATTCTGTTGCGTAGCTCTGCCTGTGTCATCAGCAGTGGCAGACTGCTGCTGATTAAAGGTTTCCTTTTTCCACTTTGGGGTCTGCACATCCAATGTAACATCCAATGTTTGTCTATTTCTGCACTTCTCTTCCTATTTTATCCAGAATGATTACTTAATAAAAAAGCCTGTTATGTGACCAAAAATTCTTGCTTTCTGCATTATTATGTCATCTTGGCCTTATTCATTTACTTCTTTCTTGATCCAAGAACCTCTTATCATCCTGCCATAAATCAATGCTTCAAGCGCTTACATCATTTTTATAGTAGCTTGCATTAAAGTTAAAGACTCCATGCTGTACAACGAAACTGGGAATGTATACCACAGCCCAACACACCAGTTTTATGTTTTTGTTGGATATTACATTCGTCATCTTAAGGAAGCTGCTATGAAAAGGAGATACCATATTCATTTCAACACCTAACATAGAACTGGAAGCAGGTGGGAGCACATAAATGGAAAGTACTAGATAAAACATGGAAGAAATTGAAGGAAAAACAGACAGCTCATGAAACAGCTTGCAGATATAGACGTTACATCCCCATAGCTCATATGCTGCTTTAAACTGCAAGGCGGGGAAGGCGATTATGAATAGAAGTCAATTTGTAATTCTTCCAAAACTTTGCACAGCTCATTCGTGACTGCGCTTAATGGGAGACTGATCACCTGAACTAATCGCTTTGGAAATCCCAATTTAATCCTCCGTTTCTTCCTAAACAGTTCTGAAAACTTGCTGCAAAAAAAAGGAAAGCTCAAATTATCTCTCTGATGTCCCGCTGGTAGGGAAGCAACATTACCCATGACCGCAGTAGCGCCAGAAGGGTAAAAACTTAAAATCAGTCACGCCGCAGGGCTAAGGGACACGCAGCTCAGAAGTGCCTCATTTAAAGTGAAACACAAAAGGAGAACAAAAGTGGAAGGGAAATGAAAATGAAAAGCTAGAGAACAACAGCCAGTATACAGAGGGACACAGTCAAAGCAATAAAGGTTAATAATGTTTTTTTTTTAAAGGATGATGACAATAATTTCTGCTTGATTTGAAATCTACATGGGCAAAACCACAGGTACCAATTGTAACCACACGTCAAGCCTTGACATTCCTGTTAGCAAGGCACCCAAGGGTTGACACGCTTCTTAGCAGGGCATTTATTTTACAAGGGGTTGTGCAGGGTTGGGAGGGGGAGCACGGAGGTAACCGCCAAACTTTTTCAGTAGGAGGCTTAAAAAAAAGATGCATTCTAAAAAGCAGCAGGAAAGCAAAAAATGAAGAAGAGCAGGAGCAAGAATTGAGACAGTAGGGAGAAATTGGAAAGAATGAAAGAGAACAAAGAGGTTGACAGGCAGAGCCTAAGCGTCAGAGGTGTTCCTCCAACTTAGAAAACAGAAAGAAATTCTTCTGCAGGGGAATAAAGGAAATGGGCAAGTGGGTAATATTAAATATAAGAGATAAGATGAAATACTAAAAAAAACTAAGCAGATAAAAGAAAAATCAGAATTATTAAAATTAAGAGGTATTTTTTAAAAAAATACAGAATATGCATGATCAGATTCATCAATTCCAATTATTATTTTGCTACAGAATATATAGTAAGGCAGGGAAATGAAACCAATATTTTTAGATGATTCTATTAATAAGGGTGAAAAAATAAGGTCTAATCAGAGTTTATTTTTTCCTCCCTTATTTCCATTCCATTATCACCAGTTCCCCCGGTGGCTTAGTGGTTAGAGGTGCTGAGCTGGGGACTGGAAAGTCGGGTTTCGATACCTGAGAGCTGCACTTGGGGACAGGAAAGGAGACTCATTCGGGCGTCCCCTAAAAATCTCTGACACGAAATAATAATAATAATAATAATAATAATAATAATAATAATAATAATAATAATAATAATTATTATTATTATTATTATTATTATTATTATTATTATTATTATTATTATTATTATTATTATTATTATTATTATTATTATTATTATTATTATTATCATCACCACCAGATTCAGAGTACTAGATTCACTTTGTAAAACATGTAAATACAGATGAAAAAAACCACCAACCTACTGTTAACACCCTGTTCTGTGCCACTTAAAAACTGATTAAGGGGGTCTTCCCAATATTTTGAAGATGCGTGGAGGAAACTGCCCCAGTCCAATGATGGTAGGAAGTGTGATATTGGAAGCATTGCTTTGGATTCTGGCCAAAGGAAGTCAATAATGTCTCACTAAGTCCTACTGATTTCAGGGGATCTAATTCACAACTGATCAATCCTGGCTCTTCCTGTGTAATTGGTTCCAGTCATGGTTCTCTTTACACACTCACAAAGAGGCACAAGAGCTGCATCCCTTTGTGGGATGACTTCTATCCTCAGCCCTCTCACGCCTCTACAATATTACATTAAGAATCCCTCATGTCATAAAATCACACCGCTGGGAAGCAGATTTCTGTGCTGCTCCACAACAGTGTGAAAGACATTTAAATAACTTTTCTATTTGCATGCTTACTGCAACTGTCTGACAAGACTCCTCTGCGGTTGTCTTCTAAACCCCTAGGAAACCAATGCAAGTGGGGCCATAGAAGACAAAACAAAACAGCTGTACTCTGAATCTTTTCAATTCTTAATAGCTTCAAAACACAGCTTCCAAATGATTGTTACAATACAAATACTGTACTATTTTTATTTTTACAATTTGATACTGAGGTCAAAGCAAGTACAGTGGTACCTTGGATAAAGTCCGATTCGGATAAACTCACAGTTTTTAATGCACACGTGATGCATCGCATAAAGTCCAAAACCGTTAAAAAATGGACGTTATCCAAGGTATTTGGTAAAGGAACCTCAGATAAAGTCCATTTTTGGACATTACCCGTTGCATCACCAAATTGATTCGGATAAAGTCCAAAATCGGATAAAGTCCAAACTCGTGGAATGGAGTTTGGACTTTATCTGAGGTTCTACTGTACAGTATAACTGTGGGCATCCGGAAAAGTGCATAGTTTTTAACGAGTGAGACAAATTTCACTTGGCTCCCCCCCTTTTGGGGGGGTAAAACCTTATCTTTTTATTTTTAAGGAAGACAATGCTGATGTAAGCAAAATTGTCAACTTTCCCATCCAGCTTCAGAGCTTTGGGTTGTACACACAAATTGCTCTTAAGCATGTGGGGTTCAGCCCTCTAATTGTTTTTATTTATTTTATATATTTAATATGTGTATTTGTATTTTGCCCAACTCTGATATTTTCACAATCTGGGTGGGGTACAACAACTAGAAAGTTCTAATACAAATACAAGATCTGACATAATACAATGTAGATAAAGGTAAAGATCTCCCGTCCTGCCAACCTAGCAGTTCGAAAGCAAGAAATTGCAAGTAGATAAACAGGTTAGAAAGGTAAACAGTTTTCCGTGCACTCCACGTCTAGGCATGCCTGCCACATGGCCATGGAAATGTCTGCAGACACAGACAACACTGGCTCTTTGACTGTAAACAGAGATGACCACTGAACCCTAGAGTCAGATACGACTGGCTTTTGAGCAAGGGCGACCTTTACCTTAAACGTCTCCCTCGCTCAAAAGCCAGTTGTGTCCAACTCTAGAGGGAAGTGCTCATTTCCATTTACAGCCAGCCAGATAGCGCTGCCTGCATCTGCAGACTTTTCCATGTTCATGTGGCGGGCATCACTAGACCCCAGAGTGCACAGAACACTGTTACCATTCCCACGAAAGTGGTACCTCTTTATCTACTTTCAATTTATTGCTTTCGAACTGCTAGGTTGGTAGGAGCCGGGACAGACGATAGGAGCTCACTCTGTCGCACAGTACTTGGGTCTCGAACTGCTGGCCTGCCGATCTTCCAGTCGGCAAACTCAGCATCTTAACCGAGAGACATTAAACAACAACCCACAACCGATAAAACTATAAACCATTAACAATAAATAACAACCATAACCATCACGCGACAAACCATGGCGACGAAATGTATAAAACTACCTAAACCTATTGATCTGCAATTCGGAGGATATTTTTAAATGCCTCCATAAAAAGAAACGATTGTAGTTGTTTTTAAAATACCAGCAGAGGAGGGGCCTGGAACAATTTTTAAAAATAGACTCCAAATCTTTAATAGCAATACGGAAAGGGAGGTACAGCAGCCAAAGGAAGATCTTTGATTGTCTTTGTAAAGCTTACTTGTCACACACAGAAACTGGTGACTGGAAAGAAGTTGTTCATCTCCACTTCCATCAAAAGAGGCATCCAGGCAGACTAAGAAGACTAGAATTAACACAAGGTAAGCAGATATAGGCATCAAAACCTTGCAAGTTTGAGGTTGAATCTTTTTGAATAAAACTTTCAAGATAACAAGCTAAACTAGACTGAACAGACTAGACTTGTTCATTGTCACAGACTGAGAAAGCAATTCATTTCATGCTGTTTCCTTTGCTGTGCATTTTAAAAGTTACATCCTTGTCTTTCTTATTAAATTGCATTAAGAAATTTCCCACACAAAATCAAAAGACGTTACCTTGGGATCCGCGGTGAGCAATTTGAATGCCTGATACACTTGTGCTTCCTTCACGCCTCCACCAAGATCCAGGAAATTGGCAGGCTTTCCACCATTAAGGTAAATTATATCACAAGTTGCCATAGCAAGTCCAGCACCGTTAACTGTAATTAAGAAAGTTAGGTGGTTGCATTTTAAAGGGTAAAACACACATTTCTACAATAGAGCATACAAGTATCAATATTAAAATGGGTATAGCAAATAAAAAGAAAACAGAAATTGTGTTTTACAGCAGGTATCAAGTGATGTTTGCTTCCAACATTCAGAGACAGTAATAATAATTGTATGTGGTCAATTTCTTTCTGATGTGTGGCAATCCTTCATAGGCTTTCTAGGAACAAAACCCCCCAAGAGGTGGTTACCATTCCTCTCTTCAAGGGATGCCCTAGGAAAGCCTTTGTCCAAGGCTACACAGGTATTCCAGCTCACTGAGCTATTCAGCCAGCTCCATACTTTGACTGAAATACAGTAAAACGTTGGCATATGACTACCCTGGGTTATGTTTGCCACAGGTTAGGACCTGACATTTAATTTTTAAAAAATCCCTGGCTTATGACTGATTTTTGGGTTACAATTGTCCCCCACCCCACAAAAGCAAGAGAACACTCTCCTTACCTTTTCTACGTTGTTTGGGGACCTTATCCGATGACAACAAAAGCACCTCCAGAGCAGTAAACAATGCATTCTGAATTCGGCTAGAGGGGCGGCAATTTTGATTTCTGAAATGGATGTGTCGACCATTTTGTCATTCAGGACAACATCTCCCAGAAATCCTGGCAGTTCAAAATGGCAGACACAACCATTTAAGAAAATCAAAATGGCCACTGCCCCTCCACCCAAAGTCCGAATAAAGCGTTTACTGCTCTGGAGGTGCTGTCGGCGTCAGATAGGGTCCTCAAACAGCATGGGAAAGGTAGGGAGAGTGCTCCCTTGCTTTTGTGGAGGTGGGGGACGATTGCATCTGGCATTTTTTGGTGCTTTTTGTATTTTTTTTTTTAAAAATTGTTCCGGTTGGGACTTTTAAATTTTTTCAATACACTCCTATGGGAAAACCTTTGGGTTACATTTGCTTTGGGTTACGACGGAGGCTGTTGGAACGAACCTCCGTCGTAACCTGAGGTTTTACAGTATACCTTAGTTCACCAATTTCATTCGGTAGAAAAGTGTTTCCCAATCTTTGGTTTTTAAACCTAAATCAATCCCCCAAAGCACTGGTCAGATTCTATGCTGACTTAGGCTTCTGGGAATTGAAGTCCACCAGTGTTCCGTGGAACATAGTTTGGGAAACGCTGCAGTAGAAAGAGCAATGAATAAGTTTGTATTGTCAAGTTGAATTCCAACTAAGGATAATCTTTTCCAGGGTCTTTTAGACACAGAGTACTCAGAAGCAGCATAACCATCTCTTCTGGGAACACTTTTTGACAGCAAAGCTTTCCCAAAGCTAAACAGGCTGACTGTTCTCCCAGGAGGAATAACGGGGAAATTGAAGTTCTGATTTCTGGCTTCTATGACTGTTGTGTATTAAGGCAGATTTGCAAGTTGCTCGGGCAACACCATGCAAAGAGAAAATGGCGGTTTCCCACAATCCAAATTAGGAGCTAAAGTTGGCGTGAAATCTCCCTCTCTGAGCGCGCTCATTATGCTAATTAGAGTTCTGTGATTGGGTACACTTTTGGATCCTGTTCCTGATTGGTTAATACTTGTATATCTTGTTATGATTGGTTGGTTATGCTTGTCTGGCGGGTCGCTACTTTGTATCAAGGAGCCACCACCGGAGAGACACTATATAATCCCCACAGGTAAACAAGGGTGGGGCTGGACTGGATCTATACTTCCCTACACGCACAGGTAGCCAGTAACGAGCTAAGCCTGGGTCTCCTCACTCAAAGGGTGTTGCTTAGGCATTGCCTCTTCTACGGCAGAATCCAGAGGGACTGATTTCTAGGGATTCGTATATCCATCTTATTGTTCGGACCTCCTTGTATGTGTAACCTGAAAGACTGTTAAATAAACTCCTGTTGTTGTTCTGTTCATCGTTGCCTGGACTATTACTTATAAGGGCCGGACATGACAATGACCAAGTGCCTAACTCACAGAACTATTGTTGTTGTTCAGTCGCACAGTTGGTTCCGATCCTTTGCGACCCTATGGACCATTGTTCTCCAGGCGCCTCTGTCCTCCAGCATCCCCCTCAGCCCTCCCAGCTCTGTGCCCATTGTGTCTACAATACCATCTAGCCATCTCATCCTTGGCCTCCCCCTTCTTCTTTTGCCCTCCACCTTTCCCAACATCAATGCCTTCTCAAGTGAATCCTTCCTTCTCATTTGATGTCCAAAGTATTTTAGCTTCATCTTTACTATTTGACCTTCCAATGAGCAGTCAGGGTTAATTTCTTCTAAGATTGACCTATTTGTTCTCCTCGCTGTCCAGGGGACTCTCTTCTTATTTATTGAATTTACATGTAGCAGTAAATTTACATGCCCAATGCAGTTCACAATTAGAACTATATAATGCAACAGGTTTAAAACCCTCCAGAGGTTTAAATTGTTGGCACTTGGTAATCTTGCTACATCTTCTCTTTTGTTCTGCTAGTTTCTTTTCTATAATATGTCTTTTTTACAGTGGTTTTTTAACTGTTAAAACATTCCTAGAAACTGTTTCCAGTGAAGGGAGAGAGAAAGAAACATTTGAGTACAGTGGAACTCCGGATAACGACATTACCGGATAACGCCAAATCCGCATAACGACACATTCATTATGCACCACGTGATTCTCCGCATAATGCCAAAAACGTCATTATGTGGGGCATTTGGTATCGGTGTTCCAGATAACGACAACTTTTTTTTGCTTATCCGGAGCATCTCCCATAGGGACAGCATAGCGTCAAAATCGGGATAGCACTGCACTCTATGGAACGGAGCTTTGTCGTTATCCAGAGTTCCTCTGTATACATATCTCAGATAGATAGATAGATAGATAGATAAGATAGACAGACAGATGGACGGACGGACGGACAGAGTGACATTGTGTGTTGTTCTTTCAAGAATTTTATTGGATTTGTTTGTCATACTTTGATTTTAACTCTATTGTAAGCCTCCCAGAGTAGTGGTTTCACTAATTGGGCAGGGAATAGACAGACAGACAGAAAGAAGGACAGACTGAATGGAGACAGACTACAATATGTTGTTACAGGGCCTGCTTCTTTTGTATAAAGAAATAACACCCCAAAAGAAAATGGAGACTGTTTGTGAGTTCCAAACTATATTATGTCCGTCCTATTCATTGGATAGTTTAAATTGATTTAGCCCTACTAAACATTATTTTACTTGAATTAGTTTTACTTTAAGGATGTTTTCAGGTCTTTGTGTTCCAAATTTACATATGTCGAGGCCAATTGAGGACGAAAAACTACTGTTTAACGGATAGCAATCCTATATTGTGTCACCTTCATTGGTTCTTTAATTCCCTTGACAGTTTTATGCTCAAATTTCATTAACCTTGGCATAAAGGTAAAACTTTGAGGTAAAGCAATCGTCCTTTTAACTAATTTCCCATTGGTTGCTGGGTTGACACTACCTTAATTTTTCTGGAAAAAATTGCTGGTACTTCTATAAAAGTAAATACTGTCAAGTTACAAATAGATGAACATAATTTGGCACATTAAAATGATAGCTTTTCTATAAAGCAATCTTTTAAAAAAGATGTAATTCCATATGGGTTTTGTTTGAAGTAAAAAGAAATTCAGTATACAAATGGAAGGGACTGCAGTGGCTCAAGTGGCTAAAACGCTGACAGGGAGGCAGAAGGTAAGCAGTTCAATTCCTGAGTACTGCAGGACGGAATGAGCTCCCGTCTTTGTCCCAGTTACTGCCAACCTAGCAGTTTGAAAGCAAGAAATTGCAAGTAGATAAATAGGGACCACTTCAGTGGGAAGGTAACAGCGTTCCGTGTGTTCCGGTGTCTAGTCATGCCTGCCACATGACCACGTAAACGTCTGCAGAAGCAGACAACGCTGGCTCTTCAGCTTTAAAACAGAGATGAGCATTGAACCCTAGAGTTGGATATGGCTGGCTTTCGAGTAAGGGAAACCTTTACCTTTACCTTATACAAATGGAAATTCTTGGCTGTATAATTTGATGGTACCACTAGTTGACTATGCTACAATTCTTTTTAAAATGTTAATTCCATTAAGAGCAAGTCCTCAGTACCAAAATGACAAACTGGTTCAATCACAATCTCAGTATCCTACAATTAAGTGAGGCAACCATAAACAGTGCCGTATTTAAGATCTGTGGGCCCCTAGGCAGAACCTGTGGCACGGGCCCTACCGGGAAAAGTATTTTTTTTAAAAAATAACCTACAAAAACCGCATTTTCAGCAATTACTCAAATAAAACCTGAAAAATAAACGTTTAAAGTGTATTATTAAATTATAGAAAATTTACGTATGACATTCCTAAACCTGATTTTAAAAGTGACGTAGAATTACGTGGTGCGGGCCCTCCTTTGTGGTGTGGGCCCATAGGCTGCAGTCTAGGTAGCCTATGCTTAAATCCGGCCCTGACCATAAATCTATGTACAGTACTGTAAAACTTGAGTGCCATAATGTTGTTTTGCTATATAGTCGAACCCCAGATAACGACCCATTTGGAGAACGACGAAATCACATAACGACGCGTGATTTTTAGAAAAGTCATGCATCGGACAGAGTCATTTTGTCGTTATCTGGTGCATCGTTTTTGATCTCCTACCTTGTCACGCTGTTTGGGGCCAAAAAAAATCGCCATCTTTGGGTGCATTTTTCCGACTCTCCAGCAGGCTCTGGTGTGTGTGAGGACCTATTCCGAGCTATTCCCGCCTTCCTAGGACGTCCCTGGGCCACACAACAGCTGACTAAAGTTGCGGCCACCATTTTGTTTTCACGACGGAAATTTTTTCGCCTATTTTGGCTTCTCCGCCAGCTCAGGTGCCTCTGTGAGGCTCGGGGGAGCCAGTCCAAGCTGTTTCCGACCTTCTCCGACCTGCCCGGGTGCTGCTCCAAGCCAAAACATGGGGGAAACTCCTTCATCAGCTTGTAGTTTTTGGCTTGTAGCAGCGCCCGGGCAGGTTGGAGAAGGTCAGAAACAGCTCAGACCGGCTCCCCCGAGCCTCACAGAGGCACCCAGGCTTTTTTTTAGCGTTATCCATGCATGCACCGGACAACGTCAAAAGCCGCATAACGAACGACGTGACTTGGGGAACCAAGTTTTGTCGTTATCCGGGGTTCCACTGTACTGGTTTTGATTTCCTGTATGAGTTCTTGTTTTAACCCTCTTACACTAGGATAAGATATTTTACAGCCCCAGAATCATGTCTTATTGCAAAGCCCATACAGAGCTACAACAAGGATTCTACAACATTAACCCTGTTTAGGTATTTAAAACCTGGTTATTTTGAACGTGTACCGGGAGGGAATCTAGCCCTACTCCCTGACTTTTGCTTTCTCTAAGTAAAGCATGGGTAAGGGGATAACCATTTCAGAAATAAAACTGTTGAATATGTAACTTACCTATGCAATATCATTTGCCATCTTTAATAACTAATGGCACAAAATGCCAGTGGTTCTAACAACATGCAACTTAAAGATGAAAGACACTCATTTATGTTAAATGCTCAGCCATTTACGTCAAGTGATTTTCCATTTATTTCTGGAGGCCAGGCCTTCAAATTGAAACGAGAGGCATGATCGAGGATCTGCACATCCCAGTATAAGTTGCTGACTGAGTTCCTTGAAACACAGACATGACTTATTACAAATTGGATTTTGAAATCACCTCAGCTTCCATGAAGATTTGTAACAGAAGGAGCTACTTTTGAGACAGTCAAGTCCCAATATTCTTTGAGTGTTTGTGTGGTATTAAACACATGGGGCTCAACCCCAAGTCACCATTATATGAGAAGATATTTGCTCAAACTATATGAATCTCCCTTCCCATCCCTCTCTCCCATAGCTGGCTGGTCCTACGTCAATCTGATTCAGAGGGTCCCAAGACTAGACAACAAACTGGAGTGGACGGTTGAGAGCTGCAGAAAGGACTGCTGCTGAAAGAACATCATTTGATACAACTAATGGTCTTTGGATCCAGGCCAAAGATATTTTGCTCACCAAAACAGGCAATGTTTCCATCCATGCCTATGTACTTTAAGTCATAGCGGGCAGCTTCATTTTCTATTGGTTCATTCTCAGACTTGTCATCCATGGCAAATATCTCTTTCTGCCTGAACTCGGCATTGTCATCAAAATTTATTTTGGCATCAAAGCATACAACTAAATGAAAGGGAAATGAAAGAAACATATTAGGACTATTAACCAGTTAATCTAAAATCAGGCATGCATAAATCCTAAACACCAATATTTTCAATCCTGAGTGTACAATTCTGAAGTCTATGCAATCAATGCAGTGTTTTTGTATCAAATTATCTACAAATAGGCCTAAGGAACACACGGCAGCAGATGTCAAAAATCCATCTACCATGAATCAATCAAGTTTCAGAATCTTAGACTAAGATGTGTCAGTCGCAAACATCTACACAACAAAAGCCACAAAGGTTAAAATCCTGTTACTTAGCATATAAATTGCACTAGAATCAGGGGAGATTTAGTGAGTCATCTATTTCATAGGCTCCATTGATTCAAATGGGCAATCTTGTTGAAATGTCCTAGGCTTAAACCTGTTACTATTTATTTATTTATTTATTACATTTATACTCCGCCGATCTGGGATATTTTCTCACTCTTGGCAACTTACAAGCCAATACCCACACATTACAAACAGAGAGGGTCTATTTGAATCAATGGACCAAATCTCCATTTATTCAATGTGTCTAAGCAAGCATGATTTTCTATGCTAAAAAATATATAGGATTTCAGCCACTGTCTAAATAAAGATAGGAAATGGAAGCTCATCAAAAGGGACTTTGTTCAGCATAAACAAGACTTACCAAAGCTTGACAGCATCTAGTCATTTACAAATCTTAAATCAGTTGTAGTTCTCGTTTACATTATCTAAATCTATGGCTCAAGTAGCTAAGACGCTGACTGGGAAGCGGAAGGTCAGCAGTTCGATTCCCGAGTACTGCAGGACGGAAATGAGCTCCCGTCTTTGTCCCAGCTCCTGCCAACCTAGCAGTTCGAAAGCAAGAAATTGCAAGTAGATAAATAGGGACCACTTCGGTGGGAAGGTAACAGCGTTCCGTGCGCTCCGGTGTCTAGTCATGCCTGCCACATGACCACGGAAATGTCTGCAGAAGCAGGCAGTGCTGGCTCTTTGGCTTAGAAACAGAGATGAGTACTGCACCCTAGAGTTGGATACGACTGGCTTTCGAGCAAGGGAAACCTTTACCTTTACCTTATACATTTATTATCTGAATCTATAAACGTATTAACAATTTTAATACATTCATCACATGTTGAAAAGGGGCAACAGGCAAACTGGTGCAAGGTGGATTGGATTCAATAAAGGGACCATACAAATGTGCATATACAAGTGCAACTCGGAAAATTAGAATATTGTGCAAATGTTCATTCATTTCACTTAAAAGGTGAAACAAATATATTAGATAGACTCACTACATGCAAAGCGAGATATGTCATGCCTTAATCCGTTATAATTGTGATACACGTACAGTGTACATGAGATTATGTGATGATTATGGGGTACATGAGATTGGGTGGTGGAGGTTTTCATAAGCTCTAAGCCATAAGCATCAATATTATAACAAAGTAAGGCTTGAACTGTTTCACCTTTTAAGTTGCATTACTGAACTGAATGAATATTTGCATGATATTCTAATTTTCCGAGTTTCACCTGTAATATACTCCCTCGACATCCAAAGGGGTAAAATAGGATGTAAAAAAGAAGTAAAAAAGAATAACTATACTGTCTATCCATATGGAATATGGATCTCCTCTTAAGTAAGTGAGTGTGGCAGTGCAATCTCTCTACTTTGCACCTTAATTTAAATGTGAGATTGGGACTCTGGAAATACAGCACTAGACTCCATTGTATTCCCAACCACAATAAGCCCACTGAAAGCAATAGTACTTACATTAGTGTTGCCTAACTACTTGAAAGTCATTTCAACAGGGCTGCTATTTAGTCCTCAGGCTTCAGTTTGCCTTGTCTACCTCAGTCTATCCCATGCAGCCTAACATCAAACCATACACCACAGATCTACTACATCACATCTGCTGTTGTGAGGATAGTGTGGGGAAAAGAAGTACCATATACGGTATAGTCTATGGAAAACTGGTGGAAAGGCAGGATATAAATGTAACCAACAAACTAACCAACAAATAAATAAATAAATAGAGAAGCTTCACCGTCGACTGCAACTTGTATCGGAATGCATTTTTTCCCTGAAGCAGGAATAATGTCATTGGTGTGAATTTGTTTAAGGTGGATCCCAGCTTGCCATGAAGTGACCCACACACTATGATCTCGGAGCCATCCCCTGCAGCACACACGAAATGGGACGTGAAGAATTCAACGCCAGGACTGCAATGGACTGCCACAGCCTTGAGAATATTGACAAGGTGCGCCTTTGTAATGAAATGAATTATACCCTGTGCTTTAGCCTCATTCAAGATGGTGACTTCTGGTCAGGGAGAGAGAATGGAATGTGGGCCTCATGGTTTGGAAGAAACGAAACCTATGAACATGTCATGCTGTAAGATCATTCCTTGGAATCCCTAAGGGAGGGAGGCAAGGTGGATCCTTTGGGAGGAGATATAAACTAGACGGTGGGGGCCGGAGTCAGACACTCTCTTGGATCTAATGGCAATCATGTAGTCTTTTTAGCCAAAAGGGGGTCCATGGGCCACAAATAAGCAGCTTCATTTCTTTGTTTTGAAATGCTTTCTAAGTTTTCTAAGCTTTTGATGAGCTTTATTCTGGACTTTGCTTTGTTTTCAATATATTTCTAAAATACCTGAAGAGGCTTGGAGTGTTTACTTGGCTCACGTTACCTGAATCTACACTAGTTTCATGTGCACCCTTTGCTCACCACCTGTATTTAGGTCAGGCGCGACGTGGCACACTGATAGGAGAAGTCTGAACTGCTGGGTCTGATCTGGACCAGGGAAGCAGGTTCAGGCACAATCCCATCGTCAGGAGGCTGGAGGATGCCCGAGTCCTACCTGGGAGTAAGTGGATTGTTACAGCCTTCACAGCCAGTCCATCTGGCATGGCCTCTTCCGCCTCCATAACTGTTGGGAATCAGAGTTCACTAAATTGTCCCTAAATACCCATCAACACAACACAACTAATGGCTCGTGCTATACCAGCTTATTGCAGAAGTATATAAAGGCAAGCCTATTTGGTATTAAGAATGTTTAGCATTAATGGACACATAAAGATAAACCACAGTTGAAGCACACAATGAGAAAGAGAAAGAATGAAAGTGAGTATCAAGACTACCCCACTGACCCCCTCCACCTCAGATCTTTTCATGTTCCCTGAACACGTTTACCAGGCCCAGATTTGGAGCACTGAGACTCCGAGCAGTCAGCCTGTAGTGGAATCCACTGTTTTAACCTGCAGCAACCTGATATTTCCACTTATTTAAAGTGATCTCAAAAGGTGAGAATAAAAAGTACAGTGATACCTCATACAACGTCCAAACTTGGTTCTACAAGTTTGGACTTTATAAGGATTTGGACTTTGTATCAGGCATGCAAAATTTTATTTTTATTTTATTTTATATTCAAATTTATATAGCCGCGATGCCTCATACAACGTCCAAATCCTTGCCGCGATGCCTTGTACAACGTCATTTCCATAGAGATACATTGTACTGTAACAGCACAGACTTCAGGGCAAAGTCAAGGAAACAGACAGGAAACTGACAGAACTTTAAGAAAACATTGTCTAAAGGCTAAATACATTACAAAAACATGTCAAACAACCCTGATTGTCCAAGAACCTGAAGAATGCTGCCAAAATCCCAGGAATGCTTCTAAAAATTCTGATGAAAAATGCAAAAAAATCCAAAATCACGCTCAAAACCACTCCTAAACACTCTTTGTCTTCTGTAAAACCCACAAGAGCAATGCACGCATGTGTCCTGTTCTTTTATACTGCCCAGGCACAATGCAACCTGGGAAAAACTGAATGCATAATACAAAGTTAAGCAACTTTTTATGAGGTAACTTTTTTCAAGAAATTAGGCGATGTTGTATGAATTCGATGTTGTATGAAGCAGACTTTGTATGAGGTATTACTGTATTTGTAGTAGCAACGTGGCTTCTTCTTGTCTTATGCCAGGCTTACCTCTATATCATACCCCTTCCAATAACCACACTGTGTGATGAAATTCTTGTTTATTGTAAGTAAAGCATAGTATCCAGGATAAAGTTATTAAGTAGGTTTCAGGATACAAAAAAAGCAATTTCTAATTAAAGTTGGACAGAAACATTCACACCTTGACATCCCGTCCCGAAATAAAACAAATCTAAACTATCTCTTAAGTAATCATTTTGAAGAATTTGAAGTCCGACTGACTTCAACTCCAATTTCCAACTCCACTTTCCAAATAATTAATTCTAAGTCCCATGTGTCTATATGTAAGAACACAGCTTCGAGCTTAGTTCATTAGCATATAACCAATCAGGTACATTCTTAACTCATAACATGGCTCTGTTCTTAAAATACATTCACCCTGTTCTCATAGACGTGATGTTTACTTATTTCCCACATTGTTCTCTTAGTAGTTACAGAGATACTGAGGCTGTGAGGTCCAGGCGAAGGCCTTTTCTAGTAAGTCCCCACACCTGCTGATCAACTAACAGAAAGAGAACAAAACCTTGGCATTTAAGTACATTTCTAAACATGACACAAATTTCTAGCCTAAGAAATTCCATTTTGAACTACTACAAAATCCATGGTACTATATTGCCATGACAGTAAGACGGTGGCTATATCACACTCCTGGCAACAACTAGACATGGGGAACAAACCATATCAACTAGTGGTGGGCTAAAAAAATTTTTTACTGCCACACTGTGGGCCTGGTATGGTGGGCATGGCCAAGGGAAAAGCCCTGCGTTGCACCCAAATTAGGACTACTTTATTTTAAAACTTGGATGGGCGGGGCCAGCCAGAATTTCTGGTACAAACCTGCTGATGCCCACCACTGATATCGGCTTCCCATAATAAAGTGACTTTTTGATATCCCAATATGCATTTCCGCCCCCTCTCTTTGTTTTCTTGCATACCTTGTCCTTCTGGAGTTTCACCAAAGGGATTCACTTCTACTTGAGTGGCATCAATTTTCAGGAAAAGATCATAGAGCTTCTTAATTTGATCTGCTGCCTAAAGATGAAAATGCAGTATATAATTCAATGAAAGAAAACCACCCGAAGGGTGGGAGTATGCAGGAAGAAAATTATCCTAAAATACTAAAGATATTTTGTTTTCTGCATGAGCATAATAGCAGCTAAAAGGGATTAGATTAGAATGTTGATTTTTTTTCTTTATTAAATGGATGTGCTTTGAATCAGTGGCCTAACTCTTAGGAAAGAAATTATATTGATTGCTGTTTCCAAACATTGTCATAATGGCAAATAGGTTCATTTGTCACGGTGTACCAAATAGCGCTTTGCAGTGGGGGAAAAGTTCACCATCATTAATGCAAACAATTTTTTATTTAAGCACAATGAACCAAGTTTGAGAGTTCATAATGAATATAGTATGCTGATATTAAAGCTCAAGTGATTACCTTAATGAGACTAAATTGAGAAATTGTAAGGCAGCTGATGAATGCAAATTCGCTGCAGAATTTCTTTGGAAAATACATAGGACTGCCCTTCCTACATCAAAATGCAAGTTTAACTACCAAAAAAAAAATCTATCCTTGAAAAACTGACTTATTTGTTCTCAAAACCTGGCTCTTATTTGTTTTGTCTGAGCTCTACTGATCCATGACCAGGAATAAACTTTCCTAAACAAGCGCGGTCAATCTGTTTTGCTGTTTGCTTTTCCTTAGAGCAAAAATTAAGTCGGTACTTCCTTATTTATTCATTCATACAAGAGATTTATAGTATGGTTTTTCACAACATTATCTCTTTGAAAGCCGATTAAAACATATTTTAAAAAGCAAAAATAAACAATCGTCCCCTAAAATAACAGATGCATATAAATAATCATTAATTAAACTGATTGGACCGACATATAAAACATAACTGAAATACAGTTACACTAAAGTTGAGCAAAGACAGGCAGGAATAAATAAACTTTAAAATCCTCCTAAAAGGGTTAATCATATTTGTTCAAAAGGTGAGGAGCCACCACTGCAAAGGTTTTGTTCTGCTACTTGATAAACTGGAGAACTGTATAGCAGGGCTTCAGAAGCTGGCCTCAACACTTACAGATCCCAGATGGGTGGTATAAAAGTGTAGTAAATAAACTAAGGCTGGTTCATTAGAAAGCTCAGTGTTTTAGTTATCTGGCTGTGGAGTTTATGTTTATTTGATTTATATGCCGCCCTACTCAGCAAACGCCAACTCATGGCTGCTCACAACCCAATAGAACAAAGATACAATATAGCAAAAACAAAATACAAGATACAATAGCGAATACAATACTGTATAGCAAAGAACAAAATACAAGATACAAAAAAGTCCAGTAACATCTCAATAGAGTACAGTAACATCACAGCCTCTTCTTCACCCCATAAAGAAGACTGGCGGCAGCAGCGAAAGTTTAGCTGTCTCTACAGTCTTTAAGTCCTGACCGGAGGTGGGGCCCAAGACACCGGCGATGGTGTTGGTCCCGGCGTCTGTCGCTGCAAGGCCTCTTTGCCCCTTCCAAGCCCAAAGGGGGACGGGCCCCGGGAGCATTGGTAGGTGTTGCAAGTCCTGGCACTAGAAGCCCGTGGGCCTCCTTGCTCAGCCAAAGACAATGGTCAGCCTGCCGGGGCCAGGACACTCTTATCCCCTCCCGGGCTGGGAGGGGCTGGCCCCAGCATAGCGGCGACATCAGCGGTGGCGGTGATGGTCGGCTTGCCGGGGCCAGGACACTCTTATCCCCTCCTGGGCTGGAGGGGATAAGAGTTAGAGGGTGGGAGTTCAATTCTCCACTGTGCCTCCTTGACAGAAGCTGCATTCAATTATACAGAAAGACCCTTCCAGCTCTGCAATTCTATGATGGTGGTGGTTATGGTGGTGATGATGATGATATGGGTGTATACAGTCCACCAGATATTCTAACTGGAATTTTGGAACCCCACGAGAGTCAGTGAGGCATTGCCTTATAATGTAGCTGGTACCTAAGAATGCTACTTTTTGCAACTGCTCTACTGTTGTTTAATCAATGCCAGATGCACTCAGACGTTTCTTCAACCTTTTAAGGATTGTTCCCAGTGCTCCTATCACTACTGGTATCACTGTTGCTCTTCTTCCAGAGATGCTGTATTTCAAGTCTCAGATCCTGATATCTCATGATCTTTCAAACTCTTTTTCTTCCACCCAACTGTCACCTGAGATTGCCACATCAGTCAGCTTAACCCCTTGATGGGGTTGTTGATTCTGATTCTGATTAAAAAGCATGAGGGACAAGATAGTATCCCAGAAGCCAGGGGTTAAAATACTGAGATAGATGTCACCAAAGCCCAGCCTGTCATCTAGATGGAGTTCTGACCTCTATTAACATGATGGACATATTTCAACCTGGAGAGACTGTCTGGAGGGAGGTGATGCCATTAAGGTTGATAAAAGGACCTGAAGAAACCACAATGCTGCATTCTTTTCATCAATTCTCAGTTGTAAATCATTCAGAAAGAGAAGCATACATGGGCTAGAAGAATGGAATGGATTTTACTACAGTATTTAGTGTCTCTCAGGTCTGTTTAGAGTTAAGGGTCCACCATTCGGTCTAGGTCAGAACGTGGTAAAGTTGCCCTGCTAGCTGGAGGATTCTGAGATGTTTTTGTAAGCCAAAACATAACTTTTTCAACCTCCTCTCGGCCTCTGGTTAAGAGTGCCATGCTAAAGAGTTCATGATAATTTTCCAAGCTATAAAATCTAAATTTGGCTTCAGAAATGGTTTCATAACTGCCGTTTTTCAAACGATTGGAACAATCCCATCACTTTGGGAGGCATTCTAGTATCCACATATTCTGCACTGGCAGATTTCATAAACCATGACACAAGGAAGAATCCAAAGAGCAGGTGGTTGGGTTCAGCCCTCCAAGCAGCTTGCTAACATCCTCAGGCAGTACAAGCAAAAATTATCCATAGCAGGACCAGATGGCTCACTGGCTTGCATCTACCTCCAGTTTTGTCAAAACAATGGCATCTAGGACAGAACATGTATGAATTATTTTGTCCACAAAATGTAATGCAAATTGATCACATTGGCCAACAAAATATAGACTCCGCAATGGCAGCTAAATAAGATTCTGTCACCATTAATCAGAAACACAGGATGGACCTTTAGATGGCTTCTAACGTGTGTTTAGATTTATTTGCCTCAAGTCACCGAGTGGTATCCCAGAGGAGTAAAAGACCCCTTGGTACCCACCCACCCCCCAAAAAAAGATGGGAAGACCAAATCAAGAAACGTTTTGGTTGAACCTGGAGAAGAAGAGAACAGTAGTGAAGTGAATGGAAAACCAGTGTCAACCAGCAGGAACTTATTCCTTGATAGTCTGGTCAATCAAGGAATCAAAAACCTCAAGTCATCTGCCATTTAGACTTCAGATGCCTCCCTTGCCATTTCACTTTTCTCAACAACTCAGAATACGAAGGAGCCAAAATAACACTATGACTTAGTTTAAGATATTTGGAAGGAATCATATTTACAGTCATCCACTTCTAGGAGTTGACAAAGATATTTTTCAGCAATGTAAGCCAAATCTGAAAGGAACTTGTAAATTTAATCTTGTGATCTTTAATCTTTTGAACTTTCCTGAATTAAAATTCACTCCATAATGAATCAGATTGCACAGAACTTAGCCGTTCCTCCTGAATCTTGTTCTCCAATTAGTAGAATGTTTTCCCCTCTATCCTTTGCAAAACGAGGATTGGTCGGTTGATTGAGCTGGACACACTCCAGCATTTTCAATTATTTTTATTAAGGATTTTGGAACTTTTTGCTTAAAGAGACCCCTTCAAACTTGGCAGGTCTACTCAGGATAGGGGCTTGATGGGTATCACATAAGTTTCCATCCTTGGCAATTTTTTCAAATCTCATCAAACTGATATTTAAATTCTTTCTCAAGATAAGTAAGTTCTCCTAGTTCTGGAATTTAGCAATGCTCTTATGTAATGAATATCCTGATGTGGCTTTAATTTTTACTTTCCCAGGTTCACTAGAAATGGAGGGTAAAAATGATGCCATTTGTGACATTGCGCCAGGTGGTGAGATATGGCACTAGTAGAGTAGTAGTGTCCCATGTGGTGGAAGTAGATCTTGATCTGTAAGTAGTCAAAAGTGCTGTTTAGCCTTTTTGTCTTGACATCTGAAGATGGTCAGTTGTTTGAATGCCCAATGCCAAGATTGCTGTCTGTAGTACTCTGAGGGAGATGATAGTGAAAGTTCTTGTCAGTCAATAGATAATTTTGATGAGGAGTACAGATAAGTTTTTGGGACTGTGGTGGCTCAAGTGGTTAAGACGCTGAACTTGAAGACTGGAAGGTCGGAGTTCGATACTCAAATGCTGTATGACAGAGTGAGCTCCCATCTCTGTCCCGGCTCCTGCCAACCTAGCAGTTCGAAAGCAAGAAATTGAAAGTATATTAATAGGTACAACTTCAATGGGAAGGCAAACAGCATTTCGTGCAGTCTGGTCTTTAGGCATTCCTGCCACATGTCCACGGAAACGTCTGTAGATGCAGACAGCGCTGACTCTTTGGCTATAAACAGACATGAGCACTGAACCCTAGAATCGGATACGACTGGCTTTTGAGGAAGAGTGGCTTGTTGGCAAGTTGTATAGAAGCCCATTCTTTTGGTGGTATCCTTCTTCTTGTGTAAATTCTCCATAATATTTATCAGTTTTTTCATTCCATAAACCTTCCTAATCAAAGGAAACGTCTCTTCCTCCAGTTACTGGATAATATTATTAATGAACTTGACTGCAACTGACCCTGTCTTTGTCTAGGGCTGAGGTGAGGAATCTTTTCTTGTTGGATAACCGTATGTACTTACTAATTTTTTTAAAAAAAAATCTTAATTTTAAGTTACTAAAATAAATGTATAAAAGACTAACAAAAATGTATTAGTAAAATGAAAATTATTCGCTCTATAAAATGTAGATTCAGGCAAAAGGCCATTATCTAAGGGCTTAGAACAGGAGTGGCCAACCTTTTTGTGCCGAGGGCCTGACCATGACCCTGGAACAGCTGAGTGGGCCTGGACCACACCCCTTGAAGTGGGCACATTTATAGCTGTCATAAATGTGCTCGCTTCCACGCAGGCGCATTTGCGTATGCATGGGTGCATTTTATGGCTGATGTAAATGTGCCTGCTTCCACTTCTGGGTGCAGGGGAGATGCCAACGGGCTGGACTGAATGGCGTCAGGAGCCTGGTCCAGCCCACGAGCCGTAGGTTGGGAACCCCCGGCCTAGATGGCCTCATGTAGCCTTAAGGATGCAGATTCCACACCCCTGGTCTATTGTGTAAACTAAACTTAATCTCAAAGTTTTTGACATACCGTAGGTTTTGTCTTGTTTCAGTGTGGCTCTTCCATTTATCAAGCTAAGCAACAGATTTTACTTATAATCTGCCTTCATTATAACACAACAATGCAATGTGATTCTTCATACCCACTGACATGGGCAAATTCATGCACCTTAAAAATGTTTCCTCCTTACAAGGGAGAAAACCAAAGCCTGTAAAACAATGGCTCTAATTCCAATCTGAACTAGCAATTCTATTTAACAAGTAAAATAATAATAACAAAATTAATAAGAATGAACACCCTGCCCATTGAAGGCACCAAATTAAATAATTACTAATTTTAAGTAACAATATATTATCATAAAATACATCCAAATAAAAACCCACAAACATCTAAGAAGTTATCCTACAGTCTTTGAGTTTATCATAAGGGCTTCATTGCATGCTAGTAATCAGACTCTCCCTATAGTACTTGAATTTTCCTGGTTTATACCTACAGGGAAATATAAATTATTATGATAAGATGAAATTAAATAGACCTTTGGCTGTACTGATACAGCCCTTATGTTTCTATGCTCCAGTAAATCACATTGCAAAGGTTATATAGCACATGGGAAGAAATGTATTAGCCATTGTTTAGTTAAGCAGTTCATGCATTGTTCAAATAATTAAGTGCCACAACATGCAAAGCTAGAAAGATTTAATAATAATTCTCTCTCATTAAAGATACTGCTAAATCTTCAAATGGGTGTTAATCATCTTAATGATTATGCATTTGTTAATTGCACAGTTGAGATAGAAATTAATTAGAAGTGGTATATTAGAAATTCAAAGGTTTTATAAATGTGGCATTTTGATGATATGGGACCTTCTGTACAAAAACAATTTATCACCCAAAGCAGGAAACGAAGCTGATTGCAAACTAGTATAGACATATCAGTTCCCAATTCTGCAGTTTAGAACTCCTAGAAAAAATCTTAGCGGAGCAAAAGGTATACTAAGAATATCTGTATGTGGGAGGGGGTTAAAAACTGAACTTTTCCCTTTAAAAAATCTTTTTAAAGGTAGAAAACATGTAAGAGAGCTATATTATGACAGAAGGGAAAAAATAACACTATGTACCAGAGCCATCAAAAATTGTGTTTTCACACCAACTTCAAATTTGCATGATTTTTTTCCTTCTAAGAGGAAAAATGTAGGCTAACATCCTGTTGCATAAACGCAAAACAGAAATCACATAGGCAAGTCCCCCACCATGCACGAGTAGCCCCCCCATCACATCAAAAGGCAAGTTGTGTGTTCAATCTCATAACTGGTGTTAGAATGGGCTCATGATAAGGAGCCTTGGTGGCTCAGTGGTTAAACCAAAATGTTCTGAGCGTGATCCTGACAGGGATCAAGTTGACTCAGCCTTCCAGGGTCGGTAAAATGAGTATCCAGTGTTGTGATTCCATGACAAGATGACATTTTTCATGTTATTAATCATAGTTTCATGTATGTTTATGTAGAGATGCTATGTAGTTAATTCCGTTTAATTCTGATCATGTACACTTAGCCTAAGTGCACCCATTTTGTGAACATCTTTCCTCCATTTTCTAGAAGGTTTAACATGCCTGCCTAGTGGCCGGTTGTTCAAGGCCATTTCTAGGGAATCTCTCTCACGGACTTAGATGAACAACACTGATAAGATCGCATCTGTGTCTTTGAAGTCCAGACAGTAGCTGTCAATTTTGACAAGTCAATTAGCCCTGGTTATCTACCTTTTCCCATCAGAAAAGGTATATAAACAGAAGCTTAATTCAACTAGGGGAGATCTCTCTCCCTAGAGAGATAAGCATACTTCTATGCATTCGTTATGCTTTCCTACCATCGAGGAGGCTATCGAACTCATCTTATCTGTCCCAGAGGTCTTTGCAGCCAAATTAGACCTGCAACATTAATTTGCTTTTTGCCATCTTCCCCGGAACCCATGAGCAAGATTTGCTGGACCCATCTTTCTCTGCCAAACTAAGCCTTAGCAGAGAAAGCACACCCTTAGGCCGCGCTGACCAAGGCGGGCTCCTGCTCGCGCTGCGGCCGTCGGCCTCATCAAAGTTTGAGCAAACGAGGTCTACTGGCGAGTAGCGAAATTCCCACCTGTACATCAAGCATGTTGGGGGCAAAATGCTAACAAATTTGTGGATGCCCAGAGTGCACTAAACGCTATGGGGCGGTATGTAAGTGTAACTGCTATGTAAGGGCTAATGCAATTCACTGTCCAAATGGCAGGCCATATTTCCATATGAACAAAAACAGGATTCCAAAAGTGTCAATAATCTGGGCCACTCCTAATGCCAAACAACAACAAGGATGCCCTCAAAATACATGGCAAAGAATTTTCATGGCAGATTTAAAGTGAAATGACATGGGAGGATAACAAAGTCCACACCCAAGACCAAACCTATTGGAGATCCCTCGCTGCCCGATATGCTACATGGCATGGAAGGATCTAAAACTACATTTAGGCAACAAGATAGTATCTACAAGATTTTTTGTTAGTATCTAACAAGAAGCAGGATGCTATTTGTTTCTATAATATTGAAGAAATCTCCATTATGAATACTGTGGGCAGATGATTTGGACCAGGTTGGCCAAAAAATATTTCTTTTTCTTTTTCCGTGAAGATTATAACTTCCAGAACACTACAGCCAGTGTGGATAATGCTAGCTGGGCTACACAGATTTTAAAAGAAAACATTTCCCATCTCTACTGTGGATCTAAATGCACTTTTATATTTTGTGCAAAGCCTCAAGGGTTCTTCATGGTAGAGGCCAGTAAATGAACCAATATGAACGCTCAAGGGTTAGTTTTGTCTTCAAGATAAACTCAGGCAAAATGATTTACATATTAAATGATAGATTTCCATCCACATAGGACAGTGGTGGCAAACCTATAGCACGCGTGCCAGAGGAGGGCACTCAGAGCCTTCTCTGTGGGCACATGCACCATCGCCCCATCACTGAGTTCGCCCCACCCCTCTGCCAAGCAGCCCAATGGGAACGCTTCCTCCATCCCCCAGCACAGAGTTCAACCAGCTCCTCTGCCCAGCCCAATGGGAGCGCTTCTTCCCTCCCCAGTTGCCGTGTTGGCACTTTGCAATAAATAAGTGGGTTTTCTTTTGCAGTTTGGACACTCAATCTCTAAAAGGTTCACCATCACTGTTATAGGAAATGAGAAGAGGAATGCACAGCAGCATATGAGGGGTGAGTGTTTAAACTTGTCTGCTGCCTTTTGTGACCCTGGGTCCAAGAACTTCCTCCATACAGCTACTTGTTTTCTTCAATCCATAAAACCTATTGATATGATAATAACAATTGCGATGTATCAACAAGTCAATTCTGACTTATGGTGACCCTTTTCAGGGGTTTTCAGGTAGTAAAACAACATAGGTGCTTTAGCATTCCCTTCTGCCCTGGAACTTTACAGGTTGCTCAAGCATACAAAGGCTGGCTTTTCTTCCAGAAGACATAGAGAAGAAATGAACTCCAAACCTCTGGCTCCACAGCCAGATACCTAAACCTATTTAACAGCATGAACCTATCCTTCAACTATTTTGTGTCAAAGGTGGGAAGGGGTCCTATTCCAGATGATGGTGACTTGGTCACCAAGAATGACTCGCTTCTTGGAATTGACTTTTTTTAGGGGGGGCGGGGGCAGGGAGGTAAACAGAAGTTAAGATTAATATTTTAAAAAGCAGAGGGTACCTCCAATAAGTATTAGAAATTCAAGAAATTAGAAAAGTTATGAACTAACAATACATTTTTGAAATTGTTTTCCATATTTTCAGTAGAAATTTTGAAATTTCTGCTGTGTGTGTTTTTGTTTCAGAGATTACTCTGGGTTGAAAGGATTTTTGCAGGGGACGCCCAAAATAGGCTCTGTTCAGTCCCCAAGTGGAGCTCTCAGGGAATCAAACCCCTCCTTTTGGTCTCCAAGCTCAGTGCTTTTACCCACTTTGCCACCCTAAATGCAAAACATGTCTCAAGAGAGAAACAATTATAAACTGCGGCCAGAGCAGATCCACTGTATCAGTTGAGAACTGATGACTTATCAAAGTCTCATTGAGTCAGTGCTTCAGTTCTAGCTGATACTAGTAAGATTCAAGACAAAGAATCCTAATGATGCTAAGACCACTAACCCAGGTGGCAAGGGAACTGATTACAGCACTGGTCAGCACCAAAATACTTTGGTGTGATGCTTGACCAGCACTGCCTGAATACCAAAGCCAAAGTTAGTATAAAGAACATCATCAGGAAACTCACAAACCATAAATGGGGAACTCAACCATCCACACTGTGTACATCAGTTTTCGCCCTGAGCGTCTCTGCAGCAGAGAATGCTGCTCCAGTACGGAGTGCATCCACACATGCAAAACAAGTTGACATCGCTGTTAATGAAGCTATGCTTATAATGACAAGATGTATCAAGCCTACACCAGAATCTGGCTCATTTAATGGTATGCCTATTGCTGTCGGAAACGTGCACCGATGAGGACTTAAGTTTGACTGTGATGAATTTGTACTGCTTAAAATGCAGGCTTGTGCTTTTTTTTTTAAATCTGTAATGGAGATTTTGTTAGTGGTTCACTGAAGAGGGGTGGCTGTGAAGGATTCTGGGTGTTGATGAGCAGAGAAGGATGGGTAGAGTAAAGTTCGGAGGAATGTTGTGTACTGTATAGTGATTGGCTGAAATCATTCAGAGGAAGGCCCAGAGGGTGGAACTTGTTGGACAAGGTAAAAGAAGTGGGAGAGAAAGTAGGGGTCTCTTGGTTCTCCTCGCCATGCTTTGTAAGTAGGTCTCTGGAGTCTGCATAGAACTTAGCAATCATGTAGTCTATTAAACCACAGGAAGGAGCCCTTTTGGGCTTCCGAACTTAGAACAGGTTTCATTGTTTCAAATGTGCTTTCTGAACTGAAATTGCTTCATTTGCCTGGAACTATTTTTGGTAACTTAATAAATCTGTAACCTGCTTTGCTACAATATACAGTGGAACTTCCCTTAACAAACGGCTCAGTTAACACAAAAATCGCATAAAAAGGAAATCTATAGAAAATAGAGACTCTGTTAACAATTTTTTTGGAACGGATTAATTGGTTTTCAATGCATTCCTATGGAAAACTGTGTTTTGGTTAACAAATTTTGATGTTCAATGCACTCCTATGGTAAATTACATTCAATGCATTCCTATGGGAACTTTGCTTTACAAATTTTTGTAGTGCAAAAGGTCCCAGAGAACGCATTAAATTTGTTAACCGAGGTTCCAATATACTTTTAAAAGACATGACAGTGACTGGAGATGTTTATTTTTCTATTCGCTAACTAACAGCCTGGCTACAGTCAGGACATATGAGAAGGCAAGTTAAATCCTGGATTGTTTAGCCACAGTGCATCAATTCAGGTGTGATCCCATTTACTTGTTGGCCAAGGGTCTACTCTGGAGTAATGGGTCCATTCCATTGGCCAACAACAAAGCCAAGAAAGTGGCTTCATTTTGGTAGTCCAGGGTTTGATCGGGACACAAAAGGAGAAGATGACCACTAACACAGGTGAGAGCATAACCTTCTGTCCTGAAAGGACACATATGAAAAAGCTTTTGTAACACTAGAAAATTCCCCTCCTCCCAGGCTGAAATTACCTGCTGTTGTAGAGTCCCTCTGAATCCTAAATTCTCTGCCATCCGTAGTGCTTGAGTCTCTTTTACACCTTCAAATATATCTATTTCCTCCTGTTAACAATAAAGAGCACAAAACTGAGCTAAGATGACCCATTTCGAAAACAGATTTGTAACTTCAAAAGTAAAAAAAAGAAAGAAAGAAATTCTTAATATATATTTGCAAATTGGTAATTAAAATATGACATGTCACCAAATTTCTAAGACCCAGGCTATAGCTCTGCCTGTAGGATATATTATAATTACCATGACAGCCATGAAAAAGAATCCCTCCAAAATCCATGTAATTCTTTAGGGTAGCTTGCTGACAAGACAATCTGACACTAGTTTTCACTTTTAATTACTGTACAGATGGCATTGATAAATACTTAGTCTGTTAATTTTTACGACTAGTTTGGCAAGGAACCAAACAAGGTGTCTACTAAAATTTCTCTCAATGTGTGTACGTTTCAATGTCTATTTTCCCCGAGAATATATATATACACACACACAGTAGATGCAATTAGCTCACTGTTGATTCTGTCGTTAAGTTGCAGTGCTCTTTCACTGTAAATACTTAATACAGTAGGCCTTATCAGATTGCATTATGTCATCAAGGATTCATCAGTATAAAATAAACAATAACAGCTCATTATGATTGTTAACAATAAACAACATATATGCATTGCTAATTAAACAGAACACGTTTATTTGGAACGTGAATAGACGATAGTTTATAAATTAATAGAGTAAGCTGGTACTGTACAGCTATTGCTGGCTTATACTACTTCAGGATATCGGTGGAAGTATGCCAGCAGGTTCAATGCTCTTCCATGAAAGTGCCAGTTTGAATGCAGAAATCAAAACCTTAGGTATGTCAGAGTTCTTTGTAGAGTACAAGTTCAGATATTTCATTCCCACATCCAGCCTCTTTTTTAAAGGAAAAAATGAATTCCAATCATCATCCTATTGTATGTGTCTTACATTTATAGAATTTGTAATGAATACATTTATGGAAGGTTACTTAAGCTATAGTTAAGCCCACTTAAGGTACAGGTTGCCCTCGCTCAAAAGCCAGTCATATCTGACTCTAGGGTCCAGTGCTCATATCTATTTATAGCCAAAAAGCCAGCGCTGTCCGTGTCCGCGGATGTTTCCGTGGACATGTGGCAGGCATGCCTAAACACCGGAATGCACAGAAACTTGATTACCTTCCCACCAAAGTGGTACCTATTTATCTACTTACAATTGTTGCTTTCGAACTGCTAGGTTGGCAGGAGCTGGGACAGAGACACAAGCTCATTCCATCATGCGGTACTCGGGCACCGCCATCTTAGAATTACAAGACAGTGAAACCCCTTACGTAAGTCTTTTTTTTTTTTTGCATAAATCGGGATGCCAATTTACAAACAAAAAAAACTTATGTAAGCCGTTGGTTTTTTTTTTTGCGTAAATCGGGATGCCAATTTATGCAAAAAAACCTTTACGTAAGTCAATTTTTCCGTAAGTAGCGGCTTACATAAATAGGGGGTTTACTGTATAACCACCATGGATTGAATCTCCATCATTGCATGAATCTATGAGAGGCATAGGGAATAGAAACAGCCCTTGCACACCTTATATTGAGCCCTCTTTGTACAGTAATGCTCAGCTAGACACTCATTGAAAAACACATCAGCATACTCACACACACAGAACATACCCGTCAAGCGCGGCTCCTAAAAATATGGGAACTGCTCCGGCCCAGGTGCTCATGCGCCACAACAACTCATCTGCGCATGTGCAGAACCCCTCTGCACATGCGCAGAGGCCATTTGTGATGGGCGTGTGTGTGCAGTAACCCCTTTCCCCGCTGCCGTCCCATATTTGAAAGGCGGGGAAAAGGAGGAACCAGCGCAGAAATACGGGAATCCCAGCCAATCTGGGATACTTGACAGATATGACACAGAAACACACACAATACATGAAGTGTTTTAAACCAAGTCACTAAGCTTTGAGATGTACCTTGAAGATGAGGTCCGGAGTTTTCGCAGCCACTTCTTCAATATCAACCCCACCTTGGGGGCTGCCGACCAGAACAGGTCCATTACAAGCTCGATCCATTAATACTGCAAAATAGGTTTCTCTGGAAATGTTGAGTGCTTCTGCCACCATAACCTGCAAAGTATCATGTGGCAATGGGTCACAATTGGCAATACCCAATGGAGACAGTATTTTATTGGCTGTGTGAGAAACGTAGGCTCTCAAGTGAGGAAGAGACCATTATTCAGAGAGAATATATTACACTGGGGTTCAACTCACATTTTTGAACCATTCATTAACCCCCTTTGTCACAAAAGAGATCAATGACTTTGTTAGGACACAGGTATCATACAGTTCTTTTCCATTTCATTTTCCAAAATGTTATGAAAATCACCCACAATTCAGAAGTGTATGCTAAAGGAAAGAAACTATGATAAACTACGGAAGCACATCACAAGTGGTTTGATAGGAATGCAGCTATATTACACTTACCTTGGTTCCAGAAGTAATCCTTTACCATCAAAAGGAATAAAAATAAAAGAAAATTAAAAATAATCAACTTTGACTTTTTTTAGCACTTCTTTATAACACACAATAAAACAAGGTCTGTTTCAAATGATGCACCAGCTAATCATATCAATGGCACACCAAAGAAAAATACCTTATGAGAAGAGGCTACAGGTATGCATTTTCTTAATCCCATTCTTAAAGCCATCCAGAATATGACAGCAATGGAATGCCAAACCTTATTGATGATTTATTTATTGCACTTGTACTCTTGGCGGCTAGCAAACATAGTTAAAAACACATAAAAAACTACAAAAATAAAGCAATCTTAACCTATAAATCCAAGGGTTAACCGTTGGAACTGGCTATAGGTTGCTATGCCTCGCCCTACTTGCCTGCACTCACCCTTCGTGCACACGGCCGATCTGGGTACGCAGGTCAACGAAGGATTGAGAAAACCGGCAGTGGGGCAACAGCCCCACAAACGTGAAGAAAGGGAAACAACTTCACTTCCCAACATTCCTTGCGCCGCGCCGCGCCAGAGCCAATCAGGCTGAGAGGCTCTCGCACGGCGCAGCGTTCGGAAACGCGCCGCAGCCAATCAAAAGAAAAGCATTTTTAAAAAACGCAGCACAAACACAAAGCACCAACCCATAACTACAAGCCCCAGCGTCCTGCGCGCCATGAGCACGCAGAACGCTGAGGAAACCAGCGCCCAAAAAATTAAAAAGAAAAACTCACCGCCTAACAGCCAAGCACACACCAGCTGGCTTTCTTTCCCTCACCCGCGGCGCCTGAAGGTCCCGACTGGAGTTTCCCCTTTAATATCAGTGGGTGGGGGTTGCGATCCCCCTCTCCGCTGGCTACCCTAGGGTTGGGAGGTTTGTGGGAACAAAAGGGGTATGTTTCCCAAACCCTTCTGGACTCAGGACACCAGGGAGAGGGGATCGATTCCCACCCCCCTCCTTAAAACAACTCCGTCTTTTCTTCTCTTTAAAAACGGAGTTGTTTTAAGGAGGGGGGGAGGGAATCGATCCGCTCACCCACTGATATTAAAGGGGAAACCCGATCTACTTTCACGTCTCCACACAAAGCACCATAACACACTAAAGCCCCCCTCCCCACCACCTAGCCCACCCTTCCTAACCCCAACGACCATGCCCCCCTCCCCACCACCTAGCCCACCCTTCCTAACCCCAACGACCATGCCCCCCTCCCCACCACCTAGCCCACCGTTCCTAACCCCAACGACCATGCCCCCCTCCCCACCACCTAGCCCACCCTTCCTAACCCCAATGACCATGCCCCCTCCCCACCACCTAGCCCACCCTTCCTAACCCCAATGACCATGCCCCCCTCCCCACCACCTAGCCCACCCTTCCTAACCCCAATGACCATGCCCCCCTCCCCACCACCTAGCCCACCCTTCCTAACCCCAATGACCATGCCCCCTCCCCACTACCTAGCCCACCCTTCCTAACCCCAATGACCATGCCCCCCTCCCCACCACCTAGGCCACCCTTCCTAACCCCAATGACCATGCCCCCCTCCCCACCACCTAGCCCACCCTTCCTAACCACCAATGACCACGTACCTTCCCCACCACCAAATAAATAATTTTTTAAAAATTACTAAAAACACTCAAACACATCCAAAAATACACAAAAACAAAAACACCAAAAACAATACGAAGTAAACAAAGACACAATCAAAAACAAAACAAACAGACAAAAAATACAAATTCCAACCCGCCCACCCCCACACACACACACAAAAGAAAGAAAACAAGCAAACTTACCAAAAGAGGTGCTACCTCCACCAGGACTGGAAAAGAAATGAATAAAGAAAGACACTACTTACCAGAAGAAGCTCCACCCAGAGGCCAGGAGAGAAAAAAAAGTCAAAATACAATAACCCCTACCAGCACCACCTGCTGGCCACAATAGTAAAAACAATTCAAAAACACACAACAGCCCCAAACAAAAGGCCAGAAGAGTAAAAACAAATCAAAAACATAACACAAATTCACAATTTTACACAAAAGGTCACACCAATAAAAACAAGTTAAAAAAAATACACTAAACACACTTTAACACAAATCACAAATATATGTCAATAAAATACAATAGAAACTTTTAAAAATCCTGTGCTGAGTTATAACTCAAATTTAAACTCAAAACATCTAAACACATTTTAAAAACATTGAATGTAAAAAAACATTTACTTTTACATTATTAAAATTATGACCTACGGTACAACTAATTAAAAAAATTCAAAAAACTAAAACATTATTCGCTTACATAAAACAATTTGAAAAAATTATATCATACTTTCTTCTTTTATTAATCCTCAAAAAAACCCAAAAAAGCAGATCACAGTTAATAACAGCCAAGCCAAAAAAATTTTTACATAAATAAACATTTAAAAAATTAAAATTACAGACTAAGCAATTTTTTAAAAAAATTAACACAATTTAACTTTCCAACACAATGTAAAACTATTGCAAAAATAAAATTGGTTCTTTTTTATTAAAACACACGGGGGGAAAAGCCCGGCAACGCCGGGCAACCCTTGCTAGTATAATTATAAAACAATCTAATTAAAGGAGCAAAAAATCATTCCACCGGGCTATATAAAATCACAACTAAAAGAAGTGATAACCAAGGGAAGTAAAGAGTGGGGTCCCCCAAGGTTCAGTACTGGGACCTCTGCTTTTCAACCTCTTCATAAATGATCTAGAAGTCGGAGTAAATAGCAAGGTAGCCAAATTTGCTGACGACACTAAATTATACAGAGTAGTGAAAACTGATTGTGAGGAGCTCCAGAGGGATCTCTTGACACTGGGGGAATGGGCAAAACAGTGGCAAATGAGCTTCATCATTAGTAAGTGCAGAGTAATGCATGTTGGGGCAAAAAACCCCAATTACTTTTATAAACTGATGTGGTCTGAATTCTCTGCGACAAACCAGGAAAGGGACCTTGGTGTTCTGGTGGACAGCTCAATGAAGGAGTGAACCCAGTGTGCCTCAGCAGTGAAAAAAGCAAACTCAATGCTAGGGATCATTAGGAAGGGTATAGAAAATAAGTCAGCAAGTGTCATTTTGCCTCTTTATAAATCTATGGTGAGGCCCCATCTGGAATACTGTGTACAGTTCTGGTCGCCATACCTCCAGAAGGATATTATAGAGTTGGAAAAAGTGCAGAGGAGGGCAACCAGAATGATTAGGGGACTGGAACACCTTCCTTACCATCTGAGGCTGCAATGGTTGGGCCTCTTCACTCTTGAACGACGGCGTTAAGAGGTGACCTGATTGAAGTTTATAAAATCATGCATGGCGTGGACAAAGTAGATAAGGAAAAACTGTTTTCCCTATCGCATAACACTAAAACTAGGGAGCACTCCATGAAACGTTTGGGTACTAGTTCTCAAACTAATAAGAGAAAGTACTTTTTCACCTAGAGGATTACTGGTCTATGGAACTCCCTGCCAGAAGAAGTGGTGACAGCTGTCAGTCTTGACAGCTTTAAGAAAGGATTATTAGACAAGTTCATGGAGGACAAGGGTATCAATGGCTATAATTATGGATACCTAAGGAGAACCTCCGGGTTGGAGAGATAGGCAGGATATCTCTCAATGCCATTTCCAGGGAATCCTAAGCAAGCGAAGGCATCTGCTTGAGAATACCCTGAAGCAAATGGTGAGCCACTGTGTGAAACAAAATGCTGGACTGGTTGGGCCGTGGCCTGTTCCAGCAAGGGTGTTCTTATATTCTTATGTTCTTACATGAAGGGAGAGGCAAAATATTACTGAATGCCTCCATATATGATTTGGCCTTTACAGTTTTTGAAATACTTTGAGGGAAGGAGACTATAGTATATACGAATCACCTTAAGAATCTTCACTGTGCCATGGAATGTCTGTCTGTCTCTAATTGATTTTCTAATTATACCATAACTAATAAATATATTTGGCGGGAACAGATGTGTCTACTGCTTTGCTATGCATCCACAGCATCTTTGGTGTGCTAAACTTTTAAAAATTTAAAACTTAATTTTTAAAAAGATTAAAAATCCTCATTACCTGCCATTTGATGCAGAACTAATTATTTAACAGAACAGAGGAAAGCAGTTTTCTAGCCTGGTTGAGAAAGCTTTGAATATTGGCTCTATTTTATGAATTAGAGTTATCAGCAGATCTTCCTGGGCTTCAACCCAAAACTGCCCCAAATGCTCAGCATGTCCTGTTCCTTCCATCTATACTGCATCTCCTTCTGCCTTCCTTCCCGTCAATACCAAAGTTCATATCACCTCCCACACCAACAATTCAAAACTATTATAAAAATGCTTCTAAAAAGTCGGGGGGGGGGGGGGGGACAGTCACGAGTGTACATTCTAATCTTTATCAGCAATTTGGTACAGAATTGCAAGTTCATTAAACAGACTTGTAGATCAAGAAAATGGGTTTCTCCAAACTAACAATGAAACCCATACTTGAGTTTGAAAGGAGTTGTGCTCCTTGAAGACATCACAATCTAAGTGTGTTTAAAAATTATGGTTTATGTTGGGCATAGTTTACATCCACTCTTTCATTGCAATTGTTCTCTTGTATAAACGCCATTTGAAAGCTGTTGTGGACTTCTTCACTACACAGTAGGTCCCTTCCTGCATGACAGTACCTGTGGGTTCATAGAGCACATGCAATTAATGAATGTGAAGAAAGTTCGGTTTCACTTACCAGTGATAACTTTCGTTCTTCGAGTATATAGTTTGTGAATACACACTCATGGGGTTATGCGCCTGCACAGAACGGCCGATCGGAGGCTTGAAAAGCTATTGGTCAAAAGTTTTGGTGGTAAGACCGCCCACCGTACCGCCCACCCTGAGGCGCCCGCGCGCCATTTTACCTCAGTTCCATACTTAAGCCAAGCACAGGATAAACCAATTGATCTCATCCGTGCAGCTCAAGAGGGGAGGCAGGGTGGGTAGTGTGTATTCACAAACTATATACTCGAAGAACGAAAGTTATCACTGGTAAGTGAAACCGAACTTTCTCCTTCGTATAGTTTGTGAATCCACACTCATGGGAGATTAGCAAGCTCACACTTACTTGGTCGGTGGGCAGTCGGATGAGATGATCCCACGATGAAGATGATGACGGTCAGGCAGGGTAAACTGTCAAGGGCGATGAGCCCGGAGCCCCCGAGCGAGGACGACACGGCCAAGCCTGGTGTCCGCAGTGGCCCTGGTGTCCACCCTGTAATGCTGGACAAATGTAGAAGGTCTGGACCAGGTGGCAGCCTTACAGATGTCCTCAAGCGGTGTGCCCTCCAGAAAAGCCGTGGATATTGCAACCGCTCTGGTAGAGTGCGCCCTGACATGCGGTGGAGGTGGCAGCGATGCCGACTCGTAGGCCAAGTAGATGGTAGAGGTGATCCATTTGGAGAACCGCTGCGCAGAGATGGGTTCACCTTTGGACTTGCCCCCATACGCCACGAAAAGGCGTTGCAACTTCCTGAACTCCCTTGTCCTGCTGGTGTAAAACAATAAAGCTCGTTTGACATCCAGCGTGTGCCAAGTCCTTTCTTGGGCGTTAGTGGGGTTCTGGAAGAATGTAGGCAAGGAGATAGTCTGTGCCATATGAAACTGGGAGACCACCTTGGGGAGGAAGGTGATGTCCGCTTGGAGTACCACACGGCCATTGAAGAATTGAAGAAAGGGTGCGTCTGCCCGCAGAGCAACCAGCTCACCAGCTCGTCGAGCAGACGTGATGGCCACAAGAAAGGCCATCTTCCAAGTGAGGAGACGAGCATCCGCGGTAGCCATGGGCTCGAAAGGAATCCTGGTGAGCGCGTTGAGGACGGTAGAGAGTGACCATTGGGCCGTCGGAGTCCTGACCGGAGGGAAGGCGTTCCGCAACCCCTTGAGGAAACGTTTCACCGTTTGGTCGCGGAAAGCGCCAGAAGCGGGCGAGCCAGCCGGAGAGTGAGCCACCACTGCTGCGAGGTGTACTCGGATGGAGGTGATGCTGAGGCCAGACTCCGCCAGATGGAGGAGGTAGGTCAAGACGTCCTGCAGTCCCACCTGTGAGAGGGACGTCTGCTGGGATGTCAGGAAAGCACAAAAGCGTCTGTATTTGGAAGCGTAGGACTTCCATGTGGAAGGGCGCCTGGCTAGTTCCAGGATCCTGGACAGTCTGGGGTTATCCTCCATGCGGTGAGGTGGAGGCTGGGCAGGTCCGAGTGGTGAAGCTGGCCCTGCTTCATTTGGAGGAGCGTCGGTGACTCCGGCAGCGTGCGATACTGAGATGACACGCGCAACAGCAGCGGAAACCATGGTTGACGAGGCCATGCTGGGGCCACTAGGATGGCCCTGGTCCTGTGTTGAAGCATTCTGGTGAGAACCTTCTGGATCAGAGGAAACGGAGGAAAAGCGTAGAAATAGTCCTGATCCCACCGTTTCATGAAGGCATCGCCCTCGGAGTTCATCCCGATGCCTGCCCTGGAGCAGTACCTGTGGCACTTCGTGTTGGACTCCGACACGAAGAGGTCGATGTTCGGAGTCCCCCAGGCCTCGCAAAGCGACTGAAAAACCTCGTCGTTCAGTTCCCATTCGTGGGTCGTCGAGGTGAGGTGGCTGAGATGGTCGGCCAAGACATTCAGCTTGCCCTGAATGTGCACTCCAATCGGGAAAATGTGCCTCTCTAGGCACCACTCCCAGAGTTGCACAGCGAGGTAAAGAAGGGTGGTGGATCGTGTCCCTCCCTGCTTGTTCAGATACGCCACAGCCGTGGTGTTGTCCGAGGCCACTTGGACCGCCTTGCCCATGAGCAGGCTCTCGAAGGAACGGAGGGCCTTCCAAATGGCCAGTAACTCCAAGTAGTTGATATGGTGCACCATCTCCTGAGGCGACCAAGGGTTGTTGACCGTGAGAGTCCCGCAGGCAGCCCCCCAGCCGAGGTTGCTTGCGTCGGTCAATATTTGCAACGAGGGTTGTGGGAGGTAAAAGCTCTTCCCCGTTGTCACGTTGAGTGGTGCCGTCCACCACAGCAGCTGGTCCCTTAGCTCCGGAGACGGAGTCAGCTGTTTGGACTGACTCTCCCGGAGCGCGTCAAATTCATGCAGAAGCCATGACTGTAGGGACCGAAACTTTAACTTGGCGTGAGGAACCACAGCCGTCGTTGAGGCCATAAGGCCTAGCAGTCTTTGAGCCTTTTACGCCCGGATGCACGGTTTGGTTCGAAGGTTGTTCACTCCCTGCGCGATGTCCTGCAAGCGCTTCTGGGGTGCAAAGGCTCTGGTGGTAAGCGAGTCGAGTACCGCTCCGATGTACTCGATGCGTTGAGAGGGAATC
This sequence comes from Bradypodion ventrale, assembly GCA_035047345.1. Lineage (NCBI taxonomy): Eukaryota > Metazoa > Chordata > Lepidosauria > Squamata > Chamaeleonidae > Bradypodion > Bradypodion ventrale. Next base: position 323,654,591 of record JAWDJE010000002.1, on the reverse strand, counting down.
AACTTCGATTTGGTGAAGTTGATCCTGAGGCCGAGACTCTCCATGAGGTGGACCGTGAATTGCATGTCCCGAATGGCCGACGAGCTGGTGGGGGGATACAATCAGCCAGTCGTCGATGTATGGGAAGACCCTGATTCCCCGCTGGCGAAGGAAGGCAGCCACCGGAGCCATGCATTTGGTGAAGACTCGTGGTGCCGTGGCCAGACCGAACGGTAGACATCGGTACTGGTACACCGAATCGCCGATGCGGAATTGGAGGAACCTTCGGTGCTCCTCGAGGATGGAGACATGGAAGTAAGCGTCCTTGAGGTCGATGACTGTGAACCAGTCCCCTTTGTTGATGAGGGGAAGGACGGTCTGCAGGGTCACCATCCAGAACTTCCTGGTGTGGATGCACTTGTTGAGGCGGCGCAGGTCCAGAATCGGGCGAAGTCCTCCGTCCTTCTTCTGAACCACGAAGTACCTCAAGTAAAAGCCGTTGTCCCAGTCGGGCGGCGCCACCAGCTCGATGGCTCCATTGGACAGAAGAGTTGATATTTCTTCCTCCAAATGGGGAGACGAGGTGGTGAGACGATGTCTTCCTACCCGAGGCGCCCGCATGAACTCGATGGCGTAGCCAGAGGACAAGATCTTTAAGACCCACCGGTCGTCCGTGATGCCTGACCATACCTGGAGGAAGTTCCGGAGGGGGAGGTACGGGATGTGGAGCGAGAGAAACTCGGCTGTCGCAGCTTCAAACGCGCGACTTGGACTTAGCGTCCGAACGCTTGCTGTGCCCGTAGGGCTGGTAGCGGGGCTTGTGCTGGCGCCGCTGCTTGTAGGATCCAGACCTGGGCTGTTCCACGGGGCCACCCTGTTGTTGCGGGTTCCCTTGGTACCGCCGCGTGAAGGGCTGGAATCTCGGCCTGGCAGCCGGAGCCGGCGTGGTGAGCCCCAGGAACTTGGCGGTGGAGTTAGTCTGCCGCATCTCATTGAGGACCTTGTCCGTGTCCTGTCCGAAGAGGCCTTGCCCGTCGAAGGGAAACTCCTCGATGAGCTTCTTCATAGCATCATCGAGGGAGGTGCCCCTAAGCCAGGCGTGACGACGGAGCAGGATAGCAGACGCCATGTCCTTCGCCGCATAGTCATTGATATGCCTGGCTGTTCTCATTCGTTGCTCCGCCAGGAAGTCCCCTTCGGATGCCAGCGCGTCGATCCGTTTCTGGGCGTCGGCGGGCAACGTCGCCGTTTCGGCCTTCACTCGGTCCCAGAGGTGAGACTGGTAAAGGCCCATGGCAGCCGAGTAGTTGGCGGCGCGGAGGAAGAGGGAACCGGTGGCGTAGAATTTTCGGCCCACCGCGTCCAGCTTCTTCCCTTCCGGGGTCAAAGGCACCGGGAATCTGCTGGTGGCCGTCCTGTGTTGAAAAGCCTTGACCACCAGGGAATTTGGCAAGGGGTGAGCTTGCAAAAACTCGACATTCTCGTCCAGGACTCTGTACATGCCGTCGAGCCTGGACGAAACGGAGTGTGCTGACACCGGCTTCCTCCATGTCGCCTTCGCCGACGTCAACATGGACGGAAGCATGGTGATATGGACCGGCCGTACCGCACGTCTGTCCAGCTTTGCGGTCATTTGGTCCTCACCTTCCAGCAGTGGCTGGTCCACCTTCAGGTTCAGCGCGGTCCCCAGGCATGTCAGCATGGCCGTAAGCGAGCGTTGATCCTCACCACGCGGTGGGTCAAACGCGCCGATGGCTTGGTCTGGCGTCCTTTCGGCGTCGACGTCTCCCTCGTCCTCCTCCGAAGAGGCGCTGGAGTCATCGGAGGACGAGGGAGGAACTCTTACATCCACGTCGGGACCGCGCCAGTACGGCCTGGGTGGGCCGGCGGGATGGGAGTCCACCGCATCAACGTCTGGACCAACCCGCGACGATGTGGGTGGGCCAGCGGAGCGGATACTCGACCCTCGGGAGGTCAGAGGGGCCACAGCAGGGCCAACATCCCAGGGGCTTGCGGTGGTCGGTACCGGAGCCGCAGAGGCCACAGGCATGGAGGTCTTGAACTGGCTGGCAAAAGTCTGAGCCATGACCTCAAACATCCCTTTCAGGAACTCCATCTGGGATGGATCCGGCATCGTCGGGAGCGACGAAACGGTGGCTGGTAGAATCGGCGACGAAACGGTGGCCGGCATGGTGATTGCCGCGTCATCGAGCGTTGGAGTCCTGGGCCTTGGGGAGACGGAGGCCTGTCTCATAGGCGAACGGGCCCTCCCACGAGGCGGTGACTGGAGAACCTGAAGTGGGCGAGCTGGAGCCCCAGCCCTGCGTCCTTTTTCAGGCGATCCCGAGGAGGACCGTCCTCCCCAGATGGAAGACCCAGGCGACAGACATCTTGCGACCGAATATGGCGGCGAAGGTCCCGGAGAAACAGGGGTGCGCGGAGTAGGCGGGAGCGATCGCCTCTTCTCCGACCCGTGTTTCTTTTTCTTCTCCCCGTTCTTGTCCCTCTTCTTCTTCTTCTTGATGGGAAGAGCGGAAGAAGAAGCCGAAGGCGGAGGAGGCTGAAAGACACTAGCCGAGGTAGAAGCGGCCGCAACGGGAGCCAGAGAGAGTTCCATCAAATGGGCTTTGAGCCGGTAGCTCCGGTTCTGCACTGCCAGATGGGTGAATTTCTTGCAGTGAGGGCAAGACTGGCTCTGGTGAGACTCTCCGAGGCAGAAAAGGCAGAGGCTATGCCCGTTGGAGGCCGGAAACTTTTTCAGGCAAGCCAAACACTGTTTGAAGGCCGCGGCCATCAAAGAAAAAATTCTTCCAACGGAAGTTTCTGGAACGCGGGTACCCCGAAGGGCTGGCCAGCCGCCACCCCCTTGAGGGGGGAAACGGTGACCGAAGCGAGTAGGTAACTGAGTCCACCAGAAGGAAGAAACAGCACCGGGGTGGCGATCCTGCCCGAAGGACAAGATCACCGAAAAAATTGCAAAGTTAGCCAAAAGACTTTCCCTCAGAAGGGCGAAAAAATTGAGGAAGCTCTCAACGATCGTCCTGCTGCTACGGCGGAAAGAAGAGAACTGAGGTAAAATGGCGCGCGGGCGCCTCAGTGTGGGCGGTACGGTGGGCGGTCTTACCGCCAAAACTTTTGACCAATAGCTTTTCAAGCCTCCGATCGGCCGTTCTGCGCAGGCTCATAACCCCATGAGTGTGGATTCACAAACTATACGAAGGAGAACTATTCCTTCTCCTCTACATGCTCTGCATCTAAATAAGAACCCTGGAAAATCCTGCTTGTTTCTCTTCATCAGAATAATTGATGGCACAAGTAAAACATTTACTGGAGGGTGCAGGCTAGGCACTGCCTACTAAGAGTGCTGACAAATCCTCTCCTTTCAAGGAACTGGAAAAATGGAAGCACATTGGTTGAGAAGACCCTAAGAAAATACTGAGTTTGGTTAGCTGGCACCTGAGATTGATGGGCACAAGGTGACTGTGGAGGGAAAGAACAGTTTTTCAAGTCATACAGGTGAAGGTTATCTGTTGCAGGAAAACTGACATCAAGACCCTTAGAATTTTCCCACAGACCCATCCCTCAATCCTGCTGCATGGTGCACATAAAGCTATAAGTCTGATTCCCAAATGATACCTCTGGGTGCTTGCACAGAAGGATAAACCAAAGTTTAACTGCTCTTGTTCACAGTAGCAGACATTTGCATGTGGGTCAAGCCATGCTCAACTGCCTGCAGAAAACTGAGAGAGCTTTCTAATCCAAAATCAATACAGGTATATCTATATCTAGACGCATTCACAGATACAAATGCTATCCAGAGAAAACAAAGTGTAGGCAACAATAAATCCAGTAGCAACCACTTTGTAAACTTCTTATCTGGTCCCTGCTCTCTCCCTCCTCCCATGGGAGAATTGAAAACGCTACATGGTTCTTCGTTAGCAGCATTTAATTGAGTAAAAAGTACAAGAAGAGTATGCGGTATATTTCTTCTAAAAAGCTACTCAAATTGCAGAGCATAAAATATTGAATACAGAAATAAAGTAAAGAAATCAGCACTTTAAAATAAAAGCCTAATCTATGGGCATGTTCTGCCCCCATCAGCAAAACGTCTAAGTCAGTGGCTGTGGCATCATGAGAGGATCGGGCAGCATTTCCCCCTGCATCGGGGAAAGTGCCTCCTGAGGTCTAGAAACCAAGGGTTTATATACAGTTCCTAGCCTCCTGACACCTCCCATTGGAACTCGAATTATTCCAAAACTTAGACATCTGTAAATAACACAATTCCGATGTACCTGCAGATCCGCTGATGCTGTTATCAGTGGCATCATCTCTATGAGATGGCCCTTTCCTGTTGGATTCATACCCAAGTTCCCTTGAGTAGGGCGGCAGGCATTTATTATGTTGTTGTTGTTCAGTTGCACAGTCGATTCCGACTCTTTGTTATGTTAAGTATGTGCCAATGGCTGGCACGTGCTGGCAGGGAGAGTGCATAGCAGAGCTTGAGAGACTTGGAACACAGAGAGTGAAAGTAAATGCATTCAGATTACAAAGTTATCTAACTTAACATATGGTAACTTTTAAGAAAAAGTAGTTCCATTTACACGTTCCCATGACATCTCCAAGTTGTCAAACTTTCATGGAGAGAGATCTCTGAACAGGAAGCTGATGGCACAAGACATATCTAGTATAACTCTTGAAAAATGGGAAATGAGCAGCAATTGCCTGAGTGAAGTTGCACATTAATCTGAGGTCTGTTTTAGGGCTGTGCAGAAAGCAATCTGACCACGAAGGTGGAGAGCTATCTTATTACTAATGCTATTAATCTCCTGATGTGTCCCAATTGTCTAAATTGCTACTAATCTGTTCTTGAAAAGTAAGAGAGAAAACAAGTGCATTCTTGGAGAAGGAAGAAAAGCTCAACAACCCATTCTAAACCTAACTTGAATGACAAAACAAGTGCCTCAAGTTAAGGAATAGGTAACAGTCTCCCTTGCTTGAAAGCCAGTCATGTCTGAATCTAAGGGTCACTGTTCATCTCTGTTTACAGCCAAAAGGCCAGCACTGTCTGCATCTGCAGACGTTTCCGTGGTCATGTGGCCGGGATGACTAAATGACCAAGTGCATGGAACACTGTTAGGCGGTACCTATTTATCTACTTACAATTTTTTGTTTTTTAACTGCTAGGTTGGCAGAAGCTGGAACAGACAACAGGTGCTCACCCCATCAAGTAGCACTTGGGTCTCGAATTGCTGATCTGCCAACCTTCTGGTCATCAAATTCAGCATCTTAACTACTAAGCCATCACAGTCCCATAAATTAAGGAATACATGGACACAAAGGTGTATTTAACAGCGGCCCCATGCTGGGAGAATCTCCCTTGGAGATTTAGCAAAATCTGAGTACCAACCTATTCATAAGCTGCATAAAATGGATGTGTTAAGACTGTGAATGCTTTTTATCTGGGAATTATATTATGCTTGCCCCAAGCCCTTCCAGATGAATTTCAATGAATTAAAGGAACCTCTGTTAAAAAAATTACTATTACTGAAGGCTTTTGTAGCATCGTCCAAGAATCAACCATTACAAGATGGTTGTATTGGAGGGATGGGGGGAGAGAAATAATCAAGGTCTTTAATTCAAACTTTATCAAAGTTAATTTTCTTATTGTTCAGAGAAAAGGGACAGGTAGTTGGTTGCGATAAACAGAAACTCTTTTCAGATAACCAGGTTCTCCAAATGGCAAGACGCCGTAAGAGAATTTTATGTAAACCTATAAAATAGCTGCCAACCTCTGAAGGAGCCAGGGGGAAAGTTCTGTTTATTTAAGACAAATTGATCTGGCACCAATGTTTTAAGCATTACTGCAGGGAAAGAAAAGTATTTTCTAAAGCTCATTTGTCGATAAGGACACCATCTGTAGTCAGGACATAAACCAAAACCATCCAGGTTCTTAGCTTCTCCCTTCCTCGTTTCACAAGAAAGCCTCTGAGACAGAGTTGCAAAGCATTCTGTATCTGAAACCCCCCATTTCCTTTCACAGGATCACAATTCCAAAGATTTGGGGATTAAAAGAGAAAGGGAAGTGAGGGAGGTACAATGTATACTCTCTATTTATCTTAAATTCAAGTAAATCTTCTAGTAAAATGTGTAATATTTGGCATCTGGCCAACCTTCTAAAACACAGATCACTCACACCAGATCTCACATTTGCTGTCAGCAAGGAGTGTGTGTGTGTGCCATTGACTTCAATGGAAAGTAGTCTCCCTTTTGATAACAAGACAAAGCGGTTGGTCTGATTTTCAGTGCAGGCAAGGAAGAACAGCAAGTGTAAGCGAACTCCATCTTTAAACTTTGCATAGACTGGATTGGAAACAATAAGTTCCCTCCATTTTAGAGTGTCACTTTATCTCCTCTTGTTGCACCAACAAACTTGTAACCTCTGCCCCTAAGATCAACTATCTATATTATTCCTCATCTATTTAATGGTTGCTCATTCCATCTGTTTTAGTCTTGTTCACCAAAAACAGGGGCATAATTTTGTACATGTTCTCAACTGGATAGAAACACCCTCTTCCTAGTAAGGTCACAAATGACATCCAAAGGGCTGAATTTGCCCTCTTTGCAATGGTATCACATTGGTGTTTCACAATCACTTTTTAAAAATAATAAGAACATAAGAACAGCCTTGCTGGAACACGCCACAGCCCATCCAGTCCAGCATTCTGTCTCACACAGTGGCTCACCATTTCCTTCAGGGTATTCCCAAGGAGATGCCTTCACCTGCTTAGGATTCCCTGGAAATGGCATTGAGAGATATCCTGCCTATCTCTCCAACACGGAGGTTGTCCTTAAGTATCCATAATTATAGCCATTGATACCCTTGTCCTCCATGAACTTGTCTAATCCTTTCTTAAAGCTGTCAAGACTGACAGCTGTCACCACTTCTTCTGGCAGGGAGTTCCATAGACCAGTAATCCTCTGGGTGAAAAAGTACTTTCTCTTATTTGTTTGAGAACTAGTACCCAAAAGTTTCATGGAGTGTCCCCTAGTTCTAGTGTTATGTGATAGGGAAAACAGTTTTTCCTTATCTATTTTGTCCACACCGTGCATGATTTTATAAACTTCAATCAGGTCACCTCTTAGACGCCATCGTTCAAGAGTGAAGAGGCCCAACCATTGCAGCCTCAGATGGTAAGGAAGGTGTTCCAGTCCCCTAATCATTTTGGTTGCCCTCCTCTGCACTTTTTCCAACTCCATAATATCCTTCTGGAGGTATGTCAACCAGAACTGTACACAGTATTCCAGATGGGGCCTCACCATAGATTTGTAAAGAGGCAAAATGACACTTGCTGACTTATTTTCTATACCCTTCCTAATGATCCCTAGCACTGAGTTTGCTTTTTTCACTGCTGAGGCACACTGGGTTGACACCTTCATTGAGCTGTCCACCAGGACACCAAGATCCCTTTCCTGGTTTGTCGCAGAGAGTTCAGAACCCATCACTTTATAAATGTAATTGGTTTTTTTTTGCCCCAACATGCATCACTCTGCACTTACTAATGTTGAAGCTCATTTGCCACTGTTTTGCCCACTCCCCCAGTGTCAAGAGATCCCTCTGGAGCTCCTCACAATCTCTCACAGTTTTCACTACCTTGTATAATGTAGTGTCATCAGCAAATTTGGCTACCTTGCTTTTTACTCCTACCTCTAGATCATTTATGAAGAGGTTGAAAAGCAGGGGTCCCAGTACTGAACCTTGAGGGACCCCACTCTTTACTTCCCTCCACTTGGAGAAGTGTCCATTTAGTGCTACCCTCTGTTTCCTGTCCCTTAGCCAGTTGCTGATCCAGGACAAGACCTGTCCCTTTATTCCATGACTGGTAAGTTTATTCAAGAGCCTTTGGTGTGGGACCTTGTCAAAAGCCTTCTGAAAGTCCAGATAAGCAATATCAACTGGATCCCCCTTATCCACATGCTTGTTGACACTCTCAAAAAATTCCAACAGATTAGTGAGGCATGATTTGCCCTTGTAAAAGCCATGTTGGCTCTCCTTTAGCAGCGCCTTCTCTTCTATGTGCCTATTAATCCTATCTTTTAGGATGGTTTCCATCACTTTACCTGGGAAACATGTCAAACTGACAGGTCAGTAATTTCCTGGATCACCCCTGGATCCTTTTTTGAAAATTGGTGTTATATTCACTACCTTCCAGTCATCAGGCACAAACCCTGATTTGAGGGAAAGATTATATATTTTGGCTAGGAGATCAGCAATTTCTTCTTTAAGTTCCCTGAGAACTCGTGGATGGATGCCATCTGGTCCTGGTGATTTGTTAGTGTTTCGTTTAACAAGACATGCAAGGACCTCCTCCCTGGTTATTTCTATCTGGCTTAATTCATCGGTTTCCCTCCCTACGAAGATAGGCTCTGTTTTGGGCATGTGGTCTCTGTCTTCTTCAGTGAATACTGAAGCAAAGAATTCATTGAGTCTTTCTGCAATCTCTGTTTCTTCTTTAATAACCCCTTGCCTTCACTAATAATCACTAATTCCTAAAATAATAAGCAATTGCATCCTTTCTTAATGCCACTTGTGAACTGTACCAGCATGGTTCTCCATCTTACTCATTCTCACACATTATTAATGAAAACCTGTCCACATCACTGAAACCCCATTTTTCCAGTTTTCCACAAATTCTTCCAACTCTGGCTAGGAGAGTATCTAAAGGGCAGTTTAATTTAAATAATTGATTCTATACACAGGGACTGCAGTGGCTCAAGTGGCTAAGACACTGACTGGAAGGTGGGAGGTCAGCAGTTCAAGACCCAAGTATTGCAGGATGGAATGAGCTCCCATCTTTGTCTCAGCTCCTGCCAACCTAGCAGTTCGAAAGCAAGAAATTGCAAGTAGATAAATAGGGACCACTTCGGTGGGAAGGTAACAGCGTTCCGTGCGCTCCGGTGTCTAGTCATGCCTGCCACATGACCACAGAAACGTCTGCAGAAGCAGACAGCGCTGGCTCTTCGGCTTAGAAACAGAGATGAGCACTGAACCCTAGAGTCGGATACGACTGGCTTTCGAGCAAGGGAAACCTTTACTAAATAGGGACCATTTTGGTGGGAAGGTAAAACAGTGTTCCGTGTGCTCCGGTGTCTAGTCATGCCTGCCACATGATCATGGAAACATCTGCAGAAGCAGACAGTGCTGGCTCTTCGGCTATGAAACAGAGATGAACACTGAACCCTAGAGTCAGATACGACTGGCTTTCAAGCAAGGGAAACATTTACCTTTAACCTATTCTAAACATACAAACCCTTCATTTCATATTGATTTCATAAGAAAAGCAGAAGCTGTTCTTTCAAGTGTAGCCATTTAAAAATGGATGTGTACTATGGATGTGCCATTTAAAAATGGATGTGCACTATTTCAATCAAGAGTAAAAAGGCAGCATTTAAGGCAGTTCAAGTAGTACAGTAACTAGAAAGGTACAACTTTACTCTGGCAGCAAGCATGTGGCTAATTACTAATTGTGCTAATTCTGACTTATGACAACCCTTTCCAGGGTTTTCCAGAATACACAGAAGTGGCTCACCATCTCCTTCTGGGGGGTGCCCTGGAAATATGCAGTTTACCTGAGGCTACATAGGCTGGCTCTTCTCACAGGAGGCATAGTGAAGAATTGAACATCCAACATTTGGCTATGTAGCTAGATACCAGTGAGATATCCAACCAGCAGGTAATTATTACATACCCATAAAATTCCCTAAAATCAGTGAACTACCTGTGCATACATTGCTCTGTATAACCATGATCTATGATAATAGTTTTAAGTCAAGGGTGCTGTGTTCCTATGTGTTTCCTGGGCAGAGTACAAGCTACATCCTGTTTAACTGTATGTCATGGATTGTTATTAACCTATTTTTGCCAAGCCAGAGTTAAGAGCCTCAAGCCTCCTACCTGAAGATCTATATCAGGGGTGCCCAAACTATGACCTGTGGGCCAAATCCAACCCCCAACACCAATTCATCCAGCCCGCGCCACCCTCATCGCTCCTGGAAGTGGAAGTAAAATGCACCTGTATGGTTTAAGCAGAGAAAATGGCAGATTAAAAGCTACCTCATCCTGTTGCAAAACAGATTGCAAGGCACATTTTACTTCTGCTTCTAGTGGGAGGAACCATGTGACCGGCCTTCTGAACCACGTGACTGGCCCGTGGCCCAAAAGGTTTGGGCACCCGTGATCTATAGAATCATACTACACTCAACATGTCAAGCAATGTACATAACTGTAGTTTCTGCCAACAATGTATATTGCACTGCCAGGGACAGAAAACTGGCACTTCAAACGAGCTTGTAGAACATGGTACTGTGTTTTTGAAAGCAAACTGATGGATACTATTGCCTAAAACAGTGTTTTCCAATCTTTGGTTTTTGGACTTCAATTCCCAGAAGCCTAAGCCAATTCTTCAAAGCACTGATCAACCAATATACTGACTTAGGCTTCTGGGAACTGAAGTCCACCAGTGTCCCTAGGACTTGTAGCTTACTTCATCAGAGATTGAGAAAGTTACATTTGGTTACCACAACTCCCCTAAATTGTGCAGTATGGCCAAAGACCATGATGGCTGATGGATTCTGGGGCCTGTAGTCCCAGAAAGTAAAGTTTCCAAACGCTGCACTGTGCACAGCACTGTCTTTTCTCAGTATAAAAAAAACATCTATTATACCACCTAGCTGTGATGTTCTGCATCTCATCATAAGAACAGAAGCTCCAAAAGGCAACTTGGATGACTTAATTAAAGTGGACCCACACTTTCCATTCTGCTCATTGTAGCTAGCCAGACTCCTCAGAGAAAATATCCAAGGCCTCAGCTACAGATTTCATCATTTTAAGTAGAGTCAAGAATAAAATTTTAGGATGCTAGAAACAGAACATTACCAGTGATTTTCGTAATCAGATAAACAACATAAAATAATTTTGAAATATATCGTTTGGGAGAACAATGAAATGTCCATCTGTTGCACAACAACATATCATAATAAGTTCATAATAAGACCTGAAGGTGGGGATGGTCTCTTACCTTCTTAACTTTAACACCACCCTTTGGTGTTTGCTTTGTCGTGAGATTATATCCAATCATCTGTTCAGCAAGCTCTCCTACCACTTTAGGGCTGCAAAAGAAGGGGGAAATGGGTTGTGGCAGAAGACAAACAAAAAGGAAAAGCCAGAATTTTAAAGGATTTTAAATAATATCAAGGACTCTCGCAATTCACTCACTGAATTTTCTTTAAACCAGCTGGTAATGGTCTAAGATAGGATTTCCCAACCTAAGGCTCATGGGCCAGATCCGCCCACAGCACCATTTATGTGCCCCCACCCCTCCAAGGGCACCACCCCTTTGAAGATGTTGGGACAAAATGGCTGCCCTCATCTACCCTCAAAGCTGACATCAGGGTTGGCAGAGAAGTCAGGGTCATGGCTGGCAGGCAGGTCAGGGTCTAGGCAGGCAGTCTGGAGTCAAGCAGGATGTTGGTCTTTGCACAAAAGTTGTACCGACGCTAGCAGGCTGCAAAAAGCTTGCCTATAAGCCTCCCAGCTCAGCTGGGAGTCTTCTTTGGTGCTTCGCTCTAGCCTGCCTGCGTCTCAGGTTTAGCTGTTTCCTGGGCATCTCCGACTGCGGGCTGATCACTGTCAGAGCCAGACTCCTGATCTGACAAGTCAGCTGCCAGGGAAAACAGACTTAGGCCAGGAGCAGGCTAAGATCCCTGGCCCAGGGCATCCTTGGGGTTGGGTACAGGCAGAACTGGGCTGGGCATAGGTAGTACCCCCCGATCCAGGTCCTCTTCACGGTCAGAGGAGGGCTGGATCACAGCAGAAACCCCAGTCTAAGAAGTCTAAGGCACAGTGCTGTATCGTCGGCTGCTACTCGTATCCAAGTATTCATTTTTTCCTGCAAATCATTTCCAGGAAAAATGCCATTGACGTGAATTTGTTTAAGGTGGATCCCAGCTTGCCATGAAGTGACACACACACTGTGATTACAGATCCATCTCCTGCGGCAAGTATGAAATGAGACATCTAGGATTAAACATCGGGACTGCAATGGACTGCCGCAGCCTTGAGGATATTAACAAGGTGCGCCTTCACAGCCAGTCCATCTGACATGGCCTCTTCCGCCTCCATGACCGTTGAGAATAAGAATAGTGAAGTGGCTCCTCCTCTGCTCCTTTTGCTGGTTGGCCCAATATGATGTTTTCCAATGGCATTTCCTCCACTGAGGGGACTGTCACCTCACCTAAAGGGGCTCATCCACCCATAGCCATTGGCCCCTTTAGGGAGTAAGGTTATTTACCACTGCCCAACACTCTGCGTTGAGTCTCTGGCTGTGCAGTCTACTCCATTACCATAGCAGGATGTCCGGCCAGACAGTACTGTATATAAAATAGTTAACTGCAGAATTCACCGTCACAAGGCTGCCAAATTGAATGGCTTTAAATAGAGAACAGGCACACTCATGGAAATTTGGGGCATTGATGCTTACTAGCCGGAATGGCCATGTATCACCTTCAGTATTAGATACAGTATGCTTCCACATAGCAGTTGAAAGGAAATACAGGACAGTACATTGCATTCATGACCTGCTGGGTGCTTCTCACAGTAAACCTGTTGGCCAATGTATGAAAATAATTTTGGACTAGATAGGTTTTCAGTTTGATCCAGCATGAGTCTTTCTGTGTTTTAAAGTCTACACTTACTCCTTGGTTAGATGCACACCGCCCTTTAGCCCGCTGCTGAAAACACCTTTTCCTCTTCCTCCAGCTAGGATCTGAGCCTTCAACACAATCTCTGTAGCCTCTGTAAGAAGAAAAAAAAAAACAACCCCATGATATAGACTATGTTATCATTATTAGACTATAGCTATGATGGTGACCCTTGGCACTCCAGATGTTCTTGGACTTCAATTCCCAGAAGCCCAAGCCCCCATGAATCCACACGAAGGGGTTTACTGCAATTCATCCGGCCCGTTTTACTTCTGCTTCCAGGAGCGATGAGGGTGGCATGGGCCGGATGAATCGCAGTAAACCCCTTCGTGTGGATTCACAGGGGCTTGGGCTTCTGGGAATTGAAGTCCAAGAACATCTGGAGTGCCAAGGTTTGCCATCACTGGACTATTGCAAAGTTCCATAATGATTATGAAACCTCATACAATTTGAACACACAGTTGAAAAAACAGGCATAAATTTTGCTTTAGATATATTAACACCAGTATTACAATGAAAACATTTAAAATATATCAAATTTAAATTGAACTGTACACAAACATAAACCAAACAAAAAATCCATCATAATACAGGAATGGACTCCCTGTACATCCAGCTGCTATGCAGCCTGGATGAATGGGGAATTTTATCCACCTTCGTCAATGAGAGGGCAGGTGAGAGCAAGGGACGTCCTAGGGTCCCTGCTCATTGGTCTAGGGGTGGGGTGATAGGCTCGCTTATAGGTCTGTCCTGCCTATAACAGGCCTCTTTTCAGAAAGGGTGGTAGCAGTGAATCCATCCGGGCGTTGTTAGATGAGGTGAAACCTAGGTGCCAGGAACAATTCGAGTGAATCGGTTCGGCACCATGAGCCAGTTCTGCAATACAACCAACATCCATTCCTATGAATAGAGTTGGAAATGCCCAAAGAGATACCTCTCTAAATTAGCCGGCCTGGGTAGTAGCTGTCAAACGTATAACACTGCCAGGAGGCAAGGAATTCACCTGTCTGGTCTGGACATGAGAAAAGGAGTCTCCTAGTCTGGTATCGGGTTTAACACTACCAGCCCCTCCACAGGTCAAGGGATTAAATTTAATAAATGTGGCCCAATGCCTTTTGCTACAAATCTGTCTTTTGCTTCTTTATTTGATGGGTAGGGTGTTAAACCCTATTGGCTTCAACTGGTTTGCAAAAAAAGCACTCCAACATACAGCTGGTAGCTTATGTTGTGGCAGTAGTTGAAGGAAGGAACCAACTCAGTGGTGCTTTGCATTCAGAAGACTGCAGGTTCAATACAAGAAACTTGCCTGAATCTCTGGAGAGCTACTGTCTGTCACTGTTCACAAAATCAGGCTAAATTATTTAATACCAGGCAGCTTCCTACACACCTACATTTTACAAAGTTTCAAGTCTAACAAAACTGGTTTTGCTTTTGTACTTCATTGTACTGATTTGATTCTTACATGTTAGCAGATTCCTTTTAGGACAGACCTCATAAATGAATTTTTCAGAATAGTAGCTTTGTTCGTTTGTGTTTCAAGCATATCAGACAGTAAACAAAACAAAAACACAAAAACATTGAGGCACTTTAAAGACTAACTGCTGCATTTTAATATTAGCTTTCGTGGATCAGGTCTGATGAAGTGGACCTGATCCACGAAAGCTAACATTAAAATGCAGCAGTTAGTCTTTAAAGTGCCACAACGTTTTTGTTTTGTTTACTCTCTGATATGCTCATAAATAAAAGTACTACAGAATACAACTCCCATCACCACCACCCAGCATGGCCAACCACTGGGAATTAGAGAAGCTGTAGCCCAAAACATCCAAAGAATAGACCCTGACCTAACCAATAATGTGCAACATGGTAGTAACAGAAAACTAGTTTGCTAGTAGAACAAAAATAAATATATTTCATTCAAGAGAACATGTTATTTTACAGTCTTACTCAACAAGATTCACCAAAAAAAGGAAAAAGAATATTATACATTTGACAGGGAAAGAGATGCTTTCTTAATCACAGCTCTTGACTGATTGTACACTGAGACCAATATCCAGTTGCTGTTGAGCAGAATGGAGCAGAATGTGATTTCTGGCGTGATGAACTGCCCCAGTGAAACAAGCTCCAAAAGAATGTGACTGCCAATGCAATAGGTTGTGTGAGCAGAGAGGACTTTCTCCAGAGTGTCAAAGAATTTTTTTAAAAATAAATTACTCCAGATGTGAAAAAATAAGGGATTACATGAGCTCTGGTTAAAGCATCCACCTTTGCTTCCACCTGTCTTAAGACACCGTAGTCACAGCAGAATGAATTTAAAATAAATCATACACAGTGAAAAACACGAACATTTTTCCATTCTCATTTTTGTTCCTCTCCATTCTTCTCTGACAGTCAAGCATACCTTTATGATGGAGCTGCCTAGTCTACTCAATGGGCGCCTGTAGATAATATTTTTGTTTTTATCATGTATGTGTTGTTATTTGTTTTTAAGGCTTTTTATTGGATTTGTTTGTCATATTTTTATTTTAACTGGTATCGATGTCCGAGAGCTGGATTGGGGACATGAAAGGAGCTGCATTCAGGCGTCCCCTAAGCGGACTTTCTCCATCAAAAATCCTTTCAACCCAGAGTAACACAGTGACACAAAATTATTACTATAACTCTATTGTAAGGCCTTGATGCTAGGAAAGATCAAAGGCAAAAGGAGAAGGGGGCGGCAGAGGACGAGGTGGCTGAATGGCATTGTTGAAGCAGTGGACGTAGATCTGGCCAGGCTGTGGAAGATGGCAAATAATGGAGGAGCCTGGCATGCGGTGGTTCATCAGGTCACAAAGGGTCAGACTCAAGTGTGCCACTGAACAACAAAAAAGCTCCCCAGGGTAGTGGTTTCACTAATTGGGCAGGGGATGGATGGCTAGGTAGCTTCTTTTCCTGCTTCTATTCCAATAAAGTTCCTCCCCACATTAACCCTGTTAGGTTAGATTCCAAATCTTCCAAATCCCACATTCTTGCTAGTAAAACCACATCAGCTCTGAATGCCATTCCTTGAGTTGATTTAATTTTATTTTTGGAAGGAAGCTCCTTCTTATCATTAAATAAATAATTTTTCAGCAAAGCAACAGTCAGTGTGAGTAAAACTAGCCTTGATAAGATTTTGATCAGAAAACTCTCACAAAAAAACAAGTATGCATACAAAAAAGCAAAAAACAAACAAAAACAAAACAAAAAACAAAAACACCACTTCACATCAGACACAGATAAGCACATAAGGATTCCGCAAGAAAGCTTACCTATATAAGGCAAACAACAGATTTGTTCTGAGATGAGAAATTAATTGGGAAATGGCAGAGAAGAATTGTTCACTCCTTTTCCTTCACCTTACTCTTAATCAAACACCCTCTCCTAGAAGGTTCTGTTCTAAAAACAGAACTAGGATATTTTTATTAGGTACCTCTGTGTCACATTTGTGCATATAAGGATAGACCAGATAATGAGCCTTTTTCTCTCAGAGAAAAAAGTCTAAATTGGAAAGACAAATTATATTTTCCGCTCCTCACAGATGTTTCCCATGCGCTCACACTTGATGTATCTCACTCTGAACTTTAAATCTTTCCCCTTGAAGATATGTCATGCATTCCAATACACCCCCTGTTCCCTGGCCTGGCTTTTCTATAGTTCATGTCACCCAAAAGGCAGATAACACGAAAATTTTAATGCAAGAACAACAACAATGAAACCTAGTCTAATAACTGTGTTGTCTAGGCATACAAATTATTAAGATAAATCTGGAAATAAATCAGTTTCCAAGCAGACAAGGCGAGAAAGCCAGAAATCGTTCTGTCTGTTGTGATAAAACATCTATTTTGGCATTGTTAATGGCTGCTATGAGCATTTAATTAGATTACTTTGAGTCACTAACCATTCCGACAATGAAGGCCTTGTATGCACCATGATAAGTGCTGTCAATTATGACTGCAATCATCACCCTTTGTGCCACAGGCTCTTTGGACCAAGTTGGTTGTTGGGTTCATAGCCTGCATACTGATGAATTCTTACTTGGCAACAGCAAATAAGGAGGAAGAAAGAGCTGAATGAAACGTGTGTTTTAATTTTTATTTTCGTTAACCTGCCAAAGGAATATCAAGGTAGTGAAAGAACCTGTCAGAGAACAAGCATGAAAGGCATAAATAAGCACACAAGAAAGTAAGCATAACTATGTAAAGGTTAGACCTCTACTATTAATCAATATCACGACTTAGCAGAACACTTTACAAACAGGTTCCAGGCACCCTAGGGGAAAGTGACATGAAGTAATTTAATTCTACAGCTATTTGCCCAAGCTCTGGAAAATGAAGTAAATCAGCCAAATCTTATTCTGCAGTAACCAGGCCTGATGGATTAGTATTTACCAAGCTGATTCACTTCTTTGGTGTCACTATTTCCATTTTATTTAAAGATCTAATTCTATGAATGTATACCACAGTCAATTCCTTTTCTTTCTTATGTTGCCTCCCACCTGAATTCTCAGACTGCATTAAAGAAAAAGTACCGTGCACGAGTAATTTAATTGTACCTCAAATACTTAGATGACTCAACAATCCTGACAGTATTATGCAACCTCCCCCTCAAAGCAACAGGCTTTTTCTGCATGGAAATGAAAAATAAGCACATAGCCAGAAAAACAGCATTGAAATGGATCTCTTTGGATGGTTTCAAACAAATCTATGAAAAATTGTAAAAGCAAAATAGGTATTAGGTCCTTTCTAAGTGTATGACATCTCTGTCTAAAACACACGTACACAAACATTCATAAAGAACAAGCCTAACATGGCTAATAAAGTGAGGTGTCAAATGTTTACAACCAGGGAGTATGCCGCAATGCCATTTCATGTATCATTCTCAACACAACTTTGCTTGACAATCCATAGGACTTAGCGTGAAAATCATTAAGTTGTTTGTTCTGCAGTGCTACACTTAAGAAAATTCGTAGGGTATGCAGATGCTTGTTAAAAGTGCATTCATTCTCTCACTTCTTTACTCATTAAGTGTAGTAGCGGAAAATTTGAAATAAGCAGTATGTAGCAATTTTTAAACACTGAACAACTTTCTTGAAAATTCTGTTGTTCTACTACCGATACGGGCATACCGGTTGAGTCCCACCACTCGTTCTATACTAATATTATTATTGGTGTGTGTGTGTGGGGGGGGAGAAATCTTGTGTTCCTGATGTTTGTAACATGGATACCTGTGGCTTATGTCACTAGACTCCAGTACACCATCTGTGTATCCCAGCTTTGGGTTATACCCAGTGGTTCCCAACAGGAGGCCATTTGATTATTATTATTATTATTTTGGGGGGGAGCAATTAGAGAATGAGTTATTAATAGTGAATGACCTTTTAGGGTTCCTCCACGTGAATAGAAGTTTACTTTTTGAATTAATAGGAATTATATGTCACAACGGGGGAGGGGGGGTCAGGATTTTAGAGATGTTTACATGAGGTGTGACCAAAAAATGTTTGGGAACCACTGGGGTAGACAGTCTGTGTGATTGCAGCCTATGCATGAAGGTCTCTCTGGAAATGGGATGTCCAATGAGTGGCCACTAAAATGCTGTCCCAATGCAATCAGAATCCTTCTCCAGTACACAGATAAAGATAACTTCATTCTGCCCTAAGCAGCAATGACAATGAATGCTTGTGATCAGGACAGGGGACACTCTTTGGAAATCTCAGGGGTGAAGGCCTCTTGTTCTGATCCACAAGCCACTTAGCACTACTAAAAAATGGATAGGCAGAAGCAACTAGTTTCCCCAATTCTCTCATTGCTTTCTTCATGCAAACAAAGATAAGACCAAAGTAGAGGGTTTTCCACTTGAATAAAGGCTGTATAAGTGAGCAGGATTTAGAAATGTTAGCAAGAATTTCTCTTCAGACTCGACCCTTCTTAGGGTCGATAGAGAAACAATGGGGGGAAACTATCAATTTCCCTCTATCTATGTTAACAAAGGTATCCACTGGATGAGGATAATATCTGCACTGTGTTTATCTGTGTTTGATTGATTATGACCATCAAAACCCCTTTTTCAGCCTTTTCTATAAGGGGTTAAAATCCTTCAAATTCACAAGTTGGCAATAAAGATCTTTGGTTGCTGTTGAGTTGATGAATCTGCTATACAGCAGTCTTCCTCAACTTCAACCTAAGTATTCTTATAAAAGGCAAAAAATATTTAATGTCCCCCTCACAACTGCTTCTCCTGATACTTTTTTTACTTGAAATGTGAAATACTGCAACTATAAATAAATGAAAGCATTTTTAAATGTGTGGGGAAAAACATTTATTACCTTTTCACATTAAGTGTCATACCATATAACACAGAATCCTGGAATGAGCTGTCTGTTAAGCAAGCTGTAAGTATAATTGCTTTTCTTTTCATTTCCCAAACTGATGCACAGTCACAAATATCCAATATGTTTTTTTTAAAAGCTACACACACTTTCTCTGATACCTCGATAGAAACCCCCAAGGGGAATGACTCACTGCTTGAGAATCACTGCCTTACAGATTCCACAAGAAGGGGGCAGAAGGGCTATTTCTCAGTGGTCAAAATCCACAAATTGCCAGCAAGACAAATAATTGGGTCCTACTTGGATTTTGGGATACGCAACATAGCGTAATGAATAGAGTGGCAGATGAGAATACTGAAGACCAGTGTTTAAATCCTTGCTTAGCTATGGAAAACTCACTGAGCTTGTGGAACTTACAAAAAACTAGTTAATTTCACTTACCTTGAAAACTCTATTAGGGTAGCTGCAAGTTCCAATTTGATAACATATAACAAGTCTGAACTTAGATACAAAAATGACTAAACTTAGTCTTTTGTACTTTAGGTGCAAAAGAATATTCTTTTATTCTTGGGAAAAGTTGAAGAGAACAAGAAAAGAGGAAGACCAAATAAGAAATGAAGTGACTCAATAAAAGAACCCACCAATGCTGTTGACACTAGAAGTTTTTGGAAATCACTAATTCAGAGGGCCACCATAAACTGGAAGCAATCTAATGGCAGACAGCAATAACAAAATCAAAGCAATACAAAGAGGATCAGTATTCTAGTAATAAGGTTCTTGAATGTATTACAGCTCTTTTATACTAAGAGTAGACCACTCCAGCTGTTCTGGAACTTCAATTCCCAGAAGCCCTGATCAGCAGAAGTGCTGACTTGGCCTTCTGGTAATTGAAGTCCAAGAACACCTGGAATGCCAAGGTTCGCCATCATGGGAGTAGACTATTGAATCATTGTCCTAACCAGGCAGAGAGTGAGTTCCAAAGGAATTAGAAAAGATCAGAAGAACTAGAGGTGATTTAAAAGGAACAGGAGCTCATGTAGTATGATGGTGCCCTCAAACCATACAGCTCAGCTTATCAAAACTGCTCTGCCCTTACTAATTTAGGTGTCACTCCAGATCAAAATGTGAACTATAAAAAATATTGTCTAAACATCAATCAGAAAGCTGACACAGAAGCAACATAATTAGGAAACTGGCAGGGTCAGACTGGGGTGTATTCTCAAACCCACAAATAAGGAAAACAACAATTTTATCCCTATACTGTCCCACAGCAGACTAGTAGAGCCATACGGCATAAATCAACACATGACAAACAAGTGGATGGAGTTCTTAATGTATCATGCAGAATTATTTCAAGATTTTGGCTGGACCATTTCAAAGTCATTTAATAGACTTCAAAGCAAAGTAGGAAGATTCAAGAATAATCAAGCAAAGTAGGACTAATTGACTACAGGACAAATTTTCTGTGAATGTGAAGAAATTCAATCAATGCAGCATTTATGTCCATGCAATTTATACCTTACCATGTGTACAAAGGAAGGAAGAAACAGTCTCATCATTTAAACTTTTTCATTTGTTTTGAATTTTATCTATATCTCATATATGTGCATAATTTTGAATTGTGCAATGCTCAGAAAGAAAGAAAAAAAGAAAGAATCACATAGTTATAATGACAGAAGACAAACAGGATAACTCATAGAATTTCTCACTGGTGATTAACAAGTCCCTGCTTGGATTGTTATATGTATGTCGAGCCACCATACTACTGCATGTCCAAATCTAAACAGTAACTTGTTAACTGGTGGCAAAAAGGAGGTGCAAGTTAAGCCATTTGCCTTCTACAGGCATAACAACACAATATAATCTGGGCCACAACTAGTTGATGAGGCTTGGTTTGAGGATTGTGTCCAATTCAAAAGACATGCAGGCAGTCTGAGCCTCCCATCATAGCAAATGAATTACATCTCCACATCACAATTCTTTCAAGGGACAAAAGGGATTAGATTTTACAATACATCTCCTTGTATGCTAGAGTTGTGAATACAAATTGAAGTATTACACCTTGAAATTGCAGCAGGACTCCATGTTATAATGAAAGCTTGTTGTGAATCAATAAAAAATGGACCTACTTTAGCAACTTTGATTGCTCTGGTCTGCTGATAATGTCTACTGCAGAAATGAGCAGCTTATTCTCAACCCATATATATATATATACAGTAACAGCTGGATTTTTTAACATCACAAAACAATATGGTTGGGTAAGAATAGTAATTGTTCTCCTGATACGAGATTGCTAATTTTGTCCACCCAAAATTATTCTAATATTTCTATTAATACTGATAGGCATCAAGGTCAGGTCACCCTTGCTCGAAAGCCAGTCGTATCCGACTCTAGGGTGCAGTGCTCATCTGTTTCAAAGCCGAAGAGCCAACGCTGTCTGCTTCTGCAAACGTTTCTGTGGTCATGTGGCAGGCATGACTAGACACCGACGCACACAGAATGCTGTTTACCTTCCCACCGAAGTAGTCCCTATTAATCTACTTGCAATTTCTTGCTTTCTAAACTGCTAGGTTGGCAGGAGCTGGGACAAAGACGGGAGCTCATTCCGTCCTGCAGTATTTATTTATTTAATGCACTTATATACCGCTTTTCTATGTCCACGGACAAACTCAAAGCGGTTCACAAAACGATCAAACAAATACAAAGACAAAATAACAGTAATAATACCACAGAATTTGATAAATACAATAAATAAGAAGTACAGTTACAAACGGACTATCGTAAAATACAATAGTATTATAGCTAACCTCGAAAGACCAAAGCACAAGGTATGCCTCCCCAGGCGATGGAAAGGCTCCGGGCGGGTGGGAGGCGACCCTCTGGTGTGGCAGCATCTGCGGTGCCTTTTCAGTCCTCCCAAGTGAGAGAGGCTCGGGGGGGGGGGGGAGAGCGGCGGCGAGCAGGCACACATGCACTCCATTCTGGGCAATGGAGAGGCCATGGGTGGGTGGGAGATGACCCTCTGGTGTGGCGGCTTTTCAGCCTTACCAAGCAAGTGAGGCTTGGGGGGGGAGCGGCAGGGAGCAGGCACACGTGCGCTCCATCCGGGGCAATGGAAAGGCTCTGGGTGGGCGGGAGGCGACCCTCTCAAATTGTATTTGGGTATCCAACTTCTGACCTGCCGCCTTCCAGTCAGTGTCTTAACCACTTAAGCCACTGCAATCCTATTTGTCCATGATATTAACCCCCAAATATTTCAAACTTTAATTTGAATTTTATATTTGTCCAATATTCTTTGTTGCTCTGTTTTATCTGTACTATACATAATCATTTCGGATTTTTCCCAATTTATCCTTAATCATGTAATTTCCTCAAAGTCTTTCAAATGCACCTGAATTCTTTCTAATGCCTTCATTGGGTCCTTCATAATTACCAATGTATCATCTGCATATAAGCTTATTCTATTACCTAGAATTCCCTCAATACTAGTATCATTTCTAATAGCAGTTGCTAATATCTCCATCGCCATTATGAATAAGAAATTAAACTATGATAAACAAAGGACATGGATCAAAGAAAAAATTCAGCAATATAAGAAATTAAATTTGTCATGGTTTGGTAGGGTAGCTATATGTAAAATGATGTTGTTACGGAAAATTAATTTTTTATTTGATGCCCTACCAATCCAAATTATGGATAAAGAGATTAAGAAGGTGCAGAGTTTGTTAAATGATTATTGTAATGGGCAAATTAGATCTAGAATCCCAAAAAGTCTGTGGCATCTTCCTCAAAGTCAGGGTGGATTAGGAATTCCAGATCTTAAAAATTGTTATATGGCATTTCAGATTAAAAACATTGTTAAATTTTTGATGAAAGAAAAGGTGATTTGGGAGGATATAGAGATAGAAGAATTAGGTCAAATAGGTAAAGCAGTCTTTCTCGACAAGGATGTATGAAAAATGAATATTGGAAATAAAATGTTAAAGTCCATGTGGGAAGTTTGGGAAAAGGTGAAAATAATATTAGCTCCTGATATATCCCCAATTATTGAAATAGAGGAGATGGCAAATTTTCCAATTAAAATCGACAAGAGAGTGAGAGATGTGTTAAATAGAAATGACTTGTTTCTGTTGAGGGACTGGATAAGAGTCTGTACTGATGAAATTAAAAGGAAGGAATTATTTGAAGAATTGAGATTGAATTGGCTGCAAATTGCAACGGTGAATAAATAGAACGGTAAATATTTGAAGGATCCTGGTCTGGAAAGGAATAAGACAGCATTTGAAGATTTGTTATGGAAGGTTAGAAAAGGAGAAATAGGGGTGAAGGGCTTGGTAAGTAAGATTTATAAATTATTAAACTCTGAATGTGATTCACAAGATAAATTAAGGATAAAATGGGAGCAAGATTTAAACACAAAATTTTTAGATATAAATTGGAAATTAATATGGAAGAGAAGGATTATGAAAACAATGTCCGTTAGAATTAAGGAACATAATTACAAGGTGTTGTGAAGGTGGTACCTGACCCCGGTGAGACTGAATCAAATTGATAAAACTAAGAATAATTTATGTTGGAGATGTAAGAAAAGTGTAGGGACATATTTACATATGTGGTGGTATTGTGAGGTAATAAAAGGGTTTTGGGACGATATTGAAAAAGAAATGGTGGAAATAATTGGAGAGGAAATCAAGTTGGGATCGGGTACCATCATGTTGATAAATTTGGAGAAAATTAACTTGGACAAAGATAAAAAGGATTTGCTATCAAATATGATGATGATAGGGAGGTTGTGTATTGCAAGGAAGTGGAAGAATGATGAGAGCATTAAACTGGAGGAATTGTACAAGGAAATGTGGCAATTGGCTCTGAATGATAAATTAACATGGGAATTGAAGGAAAAGAAAGGGTTAATTAAAGAGAACATATTTTGAAAAATTTGGAAACCGTTCGTGGAGTATGCGCTTAGAAAAGGAGGTGGCAGCCATCCAGTACCAGATCAAAGGAGGTTTTGGATGCAATAAGGTATGGTTGAGATATGCCATATCTCCCTAGGGCTTTGTATATAACACAGGGTGGAGTTTTGTTATAAAAGATGTATACTTCAAGTATTTTAGATATATTGTATAAGGTTTAGAATATATTATTTTTAAAAATGGGGAAGTTAATATAGCGGGGTTGATTGGTATTATATTAGATTTTTTTCCTTCCCTAATGAGAATAAATATAGTAATACTATAATGTGGTTAATAAATGTTTGGATGAAGTTTAAAAAAGCCACTGCAGTCCTCAAGCCATCAAGAAATGCTACAAATGTAATATCATCATAAGACAGAGTTGTTGGGTTGGTCAGCCAATCCTTTGATACTAATGTAGCTTGAACAAAAACTGAAAGGCAAAATAAACTTAATACGAAGCCTGAAAGACAGTGAATGAGGATACCACTAGCATCTACTTACCATGTTCCACAATTTGGATGCCTTCTTCCTACACCAACAGAATAATTTTTAATATATAGATTGCATTCTGAGTCTAAATTTGTGATCTTAAAACTGCTCCAGAAACTGATTAAGGTGAAGATTTTTTTTAAAAAAAAAATCCATAATATGTATCTATCCTAGTAACATCTGCCCATCACATTTTAAGCCAGCTATCTTCTAGACCAGGGATTCTCAACCTGTGGCTCGTGGGCTGGATGTGGCCCACAGTGCCATTTCATTTTGCCGCCACCTCCGCCGCCTCCACCACACTAGGAAGTGCCATGTGATGGAGGAAGGGCAAAATGACAGTCTGACCCCCAAAGCTGTCTGAGAGAGTGTGGTTTTAAAAGGTTGAGAACAACTCATTTTCTAGACACTACGAAAATATTCCACTGTGTCCAAGAAATCTCGTCTGGATATTAGTCGTGCATGTACAAAACAACAACAATAAAAAAAAGAACCAATAGTTTTTTGAATATATTCTTTCTAACCATCATTGGATGTGGGTATGGAACATGGCTTGCCCAGCTGAATGTGGCTTGCAAGCCACCCAAGAAGGGATTTGTGGTCTCCTTCGCTGTAGGTTTCTGAGCTCCTAAGATGATCTTCTTATTAGACCAGGAACTTTCTGCTCAATGACTCTTGACATTTCAGGTGCCTTATTCTTGTTCTACAACCAAATCCTGTCCTTTTCTCTTGGTCCTGCCATTTTGCCATGGACCATTGAGGGAAACCTGGCTGCAATTGCTTCTTGGGCTGCTCTTCAAATCCACAAGCTCCACAGAATCATTCCTGTCCCCCTCTTAACTGTCAAGACAAATGGGGGCTCTGTTCTAAAATAGCTTCAAGAGCAGTAGCTTTTGGACTGTGGGGCTCTGTCCATCCCTCATAAAAACAACAACCACCCTAACAAAATCAAAACCAGAAGTATTCATTTGGTCACTGAGGTTTTGCTCTTTGGGATCACATTTAGCCATTTCTATCCCCAGCGCGTGGTCCATGGGGTCACAAAGGGTCGGACTGGGGTGGGGGTTGTTAAGGATGAAAATTTGGCCTCCAGTTTCCCAAACCTGACATAGCCCCTTGCAGTCCTTGGTTGCCACATTCATAAACCTTGATCATTTAACACCTGCTTCCTACAGAGAATTTAGCAGGGGTTCTGCCCCCCTTTTGGAATGGAAATATGTAGTTTGAGAAACACAACATTAAACCAACTAATTTTTATTCACACAGCTGCTGTTTAAAGCACCAGAATTGTTCTGTTAAAGCAGGGGTTCCTAACCTACGGCCCGCAGGCTGGACCCGGCCTGTGGTGCCATTCCATCTGGCCCATCGCCGCTGCCCCCATGCATGCATAAGTGCGGTTACGTCAGCCGTAAATGCAATCACAGCTGTCGTAAATGCGGAATCGGACGCATTTACTTTTGCTTCCGGGGCATGGTCCAGTCCGCTCAGTTTTCCAGGGGTCATGGTCAGGCTCTCGGCATAAAAAGGTTGGGAACCCCTGTGTTAAAGGCATCTGGGTCAAGAAAAAAAGGTCCCAGGTTAGTCAGCCTCCCTATCACAATGAAACTGAGTTACTAACATTTCAGGAAGAAGTAACAATTCTTTTCCCCCCCACAACTGAACAAAAGTTGTTTGCAAGGACTGATGCAACTAAAACCAGCCTCCTCTTTTAAAGACAGCACTCCCACAACAAGTAAATAAATTGAGACGTGAAACTGAGGTGTGAAATTGAAATTCTGTAAAATACAGATCAACCACCCACCCACAAAAGGAATTTAGTGGCATCATCCTTAGGTTAAACATCAACACAGCAAACTTTATGGTTTTTTACTTTTAAATTAACCTCCACTTCATTCTAGAAATGTCATTTATGCCTCATTCTCCTCACACACAGCCATCTTTTTCAATAAAAAGTTCCTGTCTCCTGCTCCTTCCTTTTCCCCCCGTTAGTTCCAGAACTAAAGACAGATAAATCTTCAGTATTTTAAACACTATACACTTTCACAATACTGGATATTTATTACTAAATTACAAACCTCATTAAAATCTATGATGATTACTTCTCCAGTCTCGTGTTCCTGTCAACCAATGTTATCAATTGCATTCATGTCCATATCTATATACTGCATCAGTATTGTTTTTAACGAAAAAATGCTCAATAAAACTACAGTATCTGTAAGATTACTTGGCCTGCTGTAGTTTTTAATAAACCACAAACACTAAGAAATTCTGTACAGAGAGAACCTGTACAGTAAACTCTCAATTGTGGCCACAGATCAATCATCTTCACCCATCTACACTGGTAATACAGTAAAACCCCTACTTACGCAAAATGTCCGTTCTGTAGGCTTTTGCTTAAATCATTTTTTATGTAACTTGAAGCAAACACATAGGAAAAATTATTTTTTTACGGAATGTGAGGCAAACCCATAGGGAAAATGATTTTTTAATGTAACTTAGAGCAAACCCATAGGAAATCGTGTTACGTAAATTTATGTAAATCAGTACATTTGCACAACCTACAGCCCAAGGTCTGGAACCATCCCTCAGCACCCTTCCATCTGGCCCATGCTCTCGCTCCCACCGCCCCCACTGCCATCCTTGTCCCCTCCATCTGGCTTGGCATGTCCCTAACGCCACTCCATAGCAGGGTGGATGATGTAAGAAGGGTTACAACATCTGTCCTGCTACAGAGCAGTGTTAGGGACACACCAAGCCAGGCGGAGGTGACAAGGATTGATACGGCGGTGGCGGGAGCGGGAGATGCCTGCGGCCGGCCGCGGACAAGGACAGTCAGGACCCCTCCTTCACCCATGGCAGGCTTTTTTTCCTGTTAGTTCCAGAACTAAAGACAGATAAATCTTCAGTATTTTAAACCTATACACTTTCACAATACTGGATATTTATTACTAAATTACAAACCTCATTAAAATCTATGATGATTACATGGCAGGGGAGCGGCAGCAGCAGTGGCAGTGTGGTGGGATCGTTGGTGGGCAGGACTGGTGTCATGGGGGGGAGTGTTGGCAGCAGTAGTGGTAGCATGGGAAGAGCATTGGCGGTAGTGGGCTGCGTGGGGGGAGTGTTGGCAGGCCAGACTGATGGCATGAGGGGGAGTGTTGGCGGTGGCGGCAGCAGCATGTGGGGGGAGTGTTGGCTGGCCAGACTGGCAGAGGGGTGACAACAGTCTGAGGGGGCGTGATCTGGCCCCTGGCCTAAAAAGGTTGAGAACCCCTGACATAAAGAGCACTGAAATCAGAAACAAAACATACTGGGGTCAGTGATGAATAACCTTGGCACTCCAGCTGTTCTGGAACTTCAATTCCCAGAAGCCCTGATCAGCTGGAGTGCTGAGTTGGGCTTCTGGTAATTGAAGTCCAAGAACAGCTGGAATGCCAAGGTTAGCCACCAAGATACTAGGTGATTCTGTCCAGTCACTCTGGGCAGCAACCACAATTACACTTCTATACTGCCCCAAAGTGTTCACGACACTCTCTGAATGGTTTACAAGATCATTACCTTTTATCCAGAACAAGCTGGGAACTCAGAAGGCTAGGAGGCTGAGTTAATCTCAAACCCATCAGAGGTTTGACTGCAGGGCAACTTAACCACTGCACCGTGAGGGTTCAGTGCTCAGAACTGCAAAAGAATTGTGTGCCCAAAAACTTCAGCTCCTTAAAAGAAAGGAAAGTTATAAATGTTATAAACAAATAGCTATATCCATTACAGCTGCAAAAGCAGCAAAGGGAAGGTTCACAGGAGATTACCTCCTCCTGTCCCCTCTACTTTACTTTGCAGTTTGAATTAATGCATATAACAAGGAGAGACCGCTCAGCTGCATTCTCAGATTCATAATACTTACTATAATCTAGCTACTAGGGTACATTTTTATGAAGCATGTAGCAGGTACTCTATTGCCAAAAATCAAGCAGTTATTAAGACCGAAACACACAGTTCTCGCTCCTGGCCATAACAATACACACACCTTCATTCCTGGACAACTTTTCCGTTTCCTTTTTGAGTTAACGATGAAATATAAGAGTTTTAGCAGAAAAAATAAACTTCTAATTTTTAGGCTGATTCTTTTATGCATTGATCTGTCAATGGCAGAGAACCTGTGTTGTCCCTAATACAGGGGACAATGAATTAGCACACCTTTCCCAAATAAGCATCCTCGTTTTAAGGAAGAAAGGAAAGAAGTATGGCAGGTAGGAAAGGAGAAAAGTTGCTGAACCTCTTAGTTATTCTGGACCAAATGTTCAGAAAAGTGATTTTTGGACAACAGCTCTGAGAACTCCCAGCCAGCATAGATATTGAATATGCTGGGCTGGGGATTCTAGGAGTTCTGGTCAAAAATATGAGTATTTCTAATCTCTTTTGGATACCTATTTCACATCTCCACATGTCTTTCCCAGTCCAGCAAGGAAATAGAGCAGGATTGCTCAAACTTTTCGAGCAGTGGGCCGGTCACGTGGTCGAGCAGGCCGGTCACATGGTTCCTCCCACCGTAAGCAGAAGTAAAATGTGCCCCTACATGCACAAAACACTGCCATAAATGCACCTGCAGCTGCCGTAAACACATTTATGACAGCCACAGGTGCTTTATGGCGTTTTATGCATGTGTGGGTATGTCTTACTTCCACTTCCGGGAGCAGCGCAGGTGGTGTGGGCCAGGTTATTAGTCACCATGGGCTGGATCCGGCCCACAGGCTTTAGTTTGGGCACCCCTGAAATAGAGGAACACAAAAATGAAAACATATTATTGCCTCATTCAAGCAGGTTCTCTCTCTCTCTCTCCACATCCTCCTCTGGTCAGAGACGTATTGTTCACTTATATGCAGTGACATAAAATGCAGCAGCAAATTGGCAATAGTTAATGACTTGCTGTTTGTATTCTTCATCATGCACCAACTCTCACGCAAGTGGTATAAGATGAAGAATACAAGTGGTAACCTGTTAAATGTGGCCATTTGCTGATGAAAATTATACCCCTGCACTTAAGATGGTGTGAGTAACCAGTAGGATTCTAGTCACTTGATGCATGTAAGCACAAAATGGCCCTTAGCAAAACAAAGAGGACAAGGTCCCTTCCTTAGGCACTT
This sequence comes from Bradypodion ventrale, assembly GCA_035047345.1. NCBI lineage: Eukaryota > Metazoa > Chordata > Lepidosauria > Squamata > Chamaeleonidae > Bradypodion > Bradypodion ventrale. The sequence continues at coordinate 323,624,922 of JAWDJE010000002.1, read as the reverse complement.
ATATTACGTACCATCAAGTTGGACCTAACATATATCAACCCTAACAGGGCTTTCATGGTAAAATATTTAAGGAGCGGTTTTACCATTTCCCGCATTACTCTGAGTGTGGATATGGCCCCAGGCCTCCCGAGTCCTAGTCTGGCACTGTATCCAATACAGTGATCAGGGGAGACCACAGAAATCACTTAGTCACAGGATCCTGTTTGTCCTGGTACTGTATGGGCAAAGTACCAAGTATGTTGATGGTTGGGGGAATCTTCCGGTCCCAGCAACCTCCCACCATCTTAGTCTAACCTGATTGAGCAGTGCAAAAGTTAACAAGGTTAAGCATCTTTTACTCTTATGCCAACCCTTCAAGGAAAAGCCAACATCACACCCACAACACATGCAGACTCCTGGTAGATGGTCAAGGACTGGTTTTAGTTGTCACAGATATTCTCAGTTTAAAGGTAGTAAAAAGGACAAAAGAAACCAATATAAAAGTTGCAAAAGGCTTCAAAATACAATATACTGAAGCAAATAATCAGTAAAAGTTTGAGGCAGGTGAAATACAGAGCAAACATAAAAGAAAAAGAAAGAAATCTAGCTAAATTATTCTAGTACTCATGCTAGCAAACTTTCAGAGCATACATACAGTGCATTCTATAAAGCAAAGCCGCAGAAGACTATAGGCTCTCCTAAGAGCATACCCATTAAGCGCTGCTCTGGAAAATACGGGAACTGCTCCAGCCCGAGTGTGCATGCGCAGGAAAAACTCCATTGCACATGCGCAGAACCCCTTTGTGCATGCGCAGAACATGTTTGTGCATGCATAGATGGTTCTGCGCGTGTGCAGTAACCACTTTCCCTGCCGTTCTAAATACGGGACGACACCGGGAAAGGGGAGGAACAAGTGCCAAAATACGGGATTTGATACTTGACAGGTATGCCTAAGAGGTATTTTCTGTCCCTGCTTTTATGCATTAAGCTTCAGCTTCTGGACTCTTCCAATCAGGTGTTGGGTTCCCTCAGATGTTCACAAAGAGGAGAGCAATTTCTGCTTACTCACACAGCTGAGATCACTGACCAGTTAACACAATATCAAGGAATGGGCCAGCTAGGCCTTGAAGGCTGCTCTCACAGAGATAAACAATCATTGTTACTTCAGTGTCCAATTACTGAAGAAATTGCCCTGCTGGGAAAGATTGAAGGCAAAAGGAGAAGGGGTCGGCAGAGGATGAGATGGCTAGATGGCATCGTTTATGCAGTGGGCGTAGATCTGGGCAGATTACGGAGGATGGTAGATGACAGAGAAGCCTGGCATGCTGTGGTCCATGGGGTCGCAAAGGGTCGGACTCGACTGTGGGACTGAACAACTATTCCCTGCCATATCACAGCCAGCCAGTTCCAGGCACTAACTAAATGTCTGAATTTTCCAGAGAAGCACCAGAACCCATGATCCTTTGATTTTCAATCTCTTGACAACCAAGTCTTACACATTGAAACTTGATACAGGGAAAGCAATAAAAGGGAAATTCAAGGGAAACGAGGTGAGATTGGTGAGATTCCTACACCATGGACTTCTGCCAAATGATTCAGAAAACTGTCAGTTTGGAGAAAGCAAGTTTACAGAAGAAAGAGAAGATGAGGGTTCCACAAAGGGCAAGGGAGAGAAATTTGAGGGAGCAGAACAATACTAGTTAGCTGAAGATCATGGATGTGGAATAAATCATTGGCAGGAAGTAATTTAATTAATTTAACAGTTTTAATCAAGCAGTTTGTTGTCATCAAAGGACTATGGAGCATACTCTAGTTTGTGAACCCTTATTTCAATGGTAAAGAACATATTTAAAATCCTAGAATTGTGTTACATGCAGTACTAGGAGCCCTGCAAAGGCTCTTGAGGAATTAGACTCAAATGCACATGTAAACAACATCTGTATTGTTATATAACTCAACAAAACAACTTAATGTGGAACCGACTGTGAAGCCCAAATAAGCACATATCTTGGCTTTTTGTTTCTGAACCTAATATTCACCTGCCACCACCAATTTCACCAATTTCTAATTGTTCTCCTTGATGCTTCTTCCTTCTCATCACTTTTTCTCTTGTTTTCCCTTTTCTTTTACTTTTCCTTCTTTAATCCATTTTGGCTTTCTCTCTCCTTACTCTTCTCCCACTCTTACAGGTGTCAGGATTTCCTCTCTGAAGTTTTACCAATCAAAACTGCCATCTCTGCAGACTATACATAATATCTGAGCAGCATGTGAACTATGCAGGAGTTCTGCAAGGGTTGCTCTGCAGCCCCTCTCCATTAATTTTCTCACTCAAAAGCACTCTTTTCAAAGTTACTACATAAGAAATAAAAGACTGAGTTCTCATAATTTCTTCACATAAAATGCAGTGGTACACAACCTATGGACAAGGGTAGTTTATGCAGCCCCATCATCCATTTTCTTTACTGCATCTACTAACCACATGATGCTTTTATGTTCTACAATTTCATGAGAAAGAGATGTTCAGCATATACAGCTTTTGTGGGAATGTGGGTGCCACAAAGTATTTGATTCATCCTGAAGCATCAAAATCCACACATGCAAAATTTGCAATAGACTCACAAAGAGGTGCAAGCATCCAGTTCAGAAATAAAGAAAGAACAAAAGAAAGAAAGAAAGAAGGAAGGAAGGAAAGAGGTCAGGATTTGACAGACAACATGTATCTATGGCACATGTAGGGCATGCATGTATATGGGTAATACTTTTTTAAAAAATGTCAACAACCCAAAAAAACAACTGGAAGATCTGTGCATACAGTGGCTGCAAAAATGCAGTTAGTTCTGTTGACAAACAAGAAATTTCAGCAGGTACAGGTCAGCAGGTAAAGTACACTTGATGAAATTTCACCTTTTCAAGCAGATCCTGAACAGGTACAGTAACAATAAAACAGCTTGTACATTACAAGTAACAATTGTTATCTAAAAAGTAATACAATACTTTTGAGATAAAAAAGGGCATAACCATTTTGCAAAGCACTATATCAACCTGTTATGACATTCTTCTTTTTCTTACTAGTCTCCTACCAAATGTTGGCCATCATCACAGCTGTTTTGACTTTAAATGTGGAAATGGTAAACAATCCCACTGTGTTGCATCCAAACTACTCTTCCAGGTTCCTCAGCCACTAAATTCTCCTCTCTCCTAGGCTTCTATTCCCATTTATTTTTACCATGAATGCTCAGCTATAATAATCTGTAATTTTAATTTTTAATTACATTTCTCACTACATTCTAGTTTTCTGTGTATCATTATTTGTTTGCCTTTATTCATTTGCCTTAGTATTGCTTCATTGGTTACTTTCTCAATCCAATAAAGTACTGTACTAGCATTCTGTGCTTCCAAATGCTTCTATTTTAAAAAAAAAACACCAAGTGTAACATTTAATTGTTACTTCCTTCTGAAACCTACCATATTTTATGGACCATAAGACGCACCTGACCATAAGACACACCCAGTTTTTAGAGCAGGAAAACAGGGGCGGGGGGATTCTGAAACAAAGCACTGTACTTTCACCACCAACCAGTGGTGGTGCTGCAGGGGAAATGGGCGGGCAAGCCAATTGCACTGAGGCAGGAAGCAATGCTCTAGGCTAGCCTCTTTCTATCCCTGCCCCCAGGAAGCATGGCTGCCCCCTCCATTTTGACCACTGTAGCAGGGACAAAGGAGCAGGGACACGTGGAGCAGAAACAAGTAAGGTAAATGAAACCTTTTATTTTTATGCACAGGTTTGGTTTCCCACTTAAATGCATTGGGAACATACAAACAGAAAAGCTTTAGAATACAAGAAATTGATTTCCAATGCATTTAAATGGGAAATTACAATTTGCACCCTTGTGGCCACCTGTGGTAATGGCCCACTATATGGTTTTCCTTCCCCTCTCCTGAAGCCAAACTGCACCGGAACAGTTGTGGCGGCAGAGGTCTTCGGCCAGCCACGGCTGTTATAAAATATCCTTTTACAACAGCCTTGCTGGACAGCACTTGGACTATAAGACACACCCTCATTTCCCCCCCCCCAACTTTTTTTGGGGGGAGTGCATCTTATGGTCCAAAAAAATACAGTAATTCTGAGCCATATAACAGCTGACATAAATGCACCCACTTTGTTGTTTATGCCAGCCGTGGGCGCACTTGCACATGTACATTTTACAGCTTATGTAAACGCGCCTGCTTCCACTTCCAGGTGTGGCAGAGGCAGCGACGGGCAGGATGGGATGGCTTTGGGGGGCAGGTCCAGTCCACGGGCTGTAGGTTGGGAACCCCTGGACTGGAAGAACCAACTTTCAGGTAATCCAAATATCAGTTATTTGACAAGGCCTATATCATCACCTTTTTAGTTTTTTTTTATGTAGGATGGCTAACAACTCAATGGGTACAAAAATGTCAAGACCTTATAAAAATCCATGGAGTCAGATGTCCATCTGATGAAAGAGGGTAATTGTATTATATGAGACATGGGACAAAAAGAATCCATCTTTCAGCAAAGAGACTTTATACTATTTGGGTCTTCCTTTGATGTTCTAAACAGAACTAAATCGGCTCACTGCCCTTGTTTGGACCCTTATGTTACATGGGCAATTTTTAAACACACATCAAAAATATTAAACGATTCAAAATGAAAGGGAGATAAAGTCTGATGGGAATTCATTATGATGTGTCTTTTTTTGTTGTTGTTCAGTGAAGGCTGACTAATGGAAATTGCTGGTCAAAAGCTTATTTTCATTGTGTTATGCCACTAAGAATCAAGACAGCACAGTTAATAAAAACTACAAATGGTTACTATAGTGCCACCTTTTATAAATGCCTGGGCTAAATTTAAAAGAAGGAGGCATAAGAAATGGAAACAAACAATATTAAATGCAAACAACAAAATTATATTCAGAGACATAGCAAATGGAAAGAAATGCATGTTTATTTTTTAAAATACAGTATACCTTATTTCTTTGTTTATTAAAGGGTGTGAGGGGGGAATCAGTACCAGCACACATATTTAAAAGCTATCGTATCAAAGTGCACAAAGAAATATTGTGGCCCCAAGGCAACTGGGATATATTAACCTCTGTAAAGAGATGAAGTCTCATCAGTAACATACAGCACCATTTTAAAATTTAACACAAACAGGCTGAATAAAAAACTAAGCATCAATAATAATGGCAGAATGACATGACTGTTTATTTTACCAAATACAAATTTAAAGCCAGTTTCCCAAACCACATTAAAACAAAGGACAGCTTCAAAGAGAGCACATTTGGTGGGTGCAACATGTGCATAGTGCGTATCCATTGCCTTCTAACTGTGCCTTTTAAATACAGTAAAACCTCACATAAAGAGCGCCTCACTTAGAGACTAACTTGCTTAAAGAGCAGAATTTTCTCTGCATGGTCGCCCTGCTTAACAAGTAAAACCAACCAAAAATTCACTTAACAACTAAATAGGGGTTCGCAATCTCCCCCACCAGAAGTCACAATTGGTCATTTACAATGGTTCTTCATTTAAAGAGCAAACTTGCTTAAAGTGCAATTCCGTGGAACACATTATGCTCTTTAAGAGGTACCACTGTACTTAAAATAAGAGGCTGTGTGATCGTTGACTGAAGACAGAACTCAAATAAATCAATAAGAGAACAAGAAATGCAAATCTCCTTGCACATGCTTGGCCGGTTCCCTTGCAGAAGATGTCGCGGGTAGGTCTGCACTCACCCACGGCCCCTTCTGCAAGGGAACAGGCCATGTGCTTTGCCAGTCCCTTGCAGAAGGGGCCGCGAGTGGGTCTGCACTCACCCATTGGCCCTGCGGGAAGGGAAGCGGCCATGTGCCTGGCTGGTTTCCTTCCCAGAGGGCCAGAGGGTGTCTCTACCTGCTGGCCCTCCGGGAAATGAAGTGGCCAGGCGCTTGGCCAGTTCCCTTCTCGGAGGGCCGGAGGGTGTCTCTGCACTCACCCACCGGCCCTCTGGAAATGGAAACGGCCACACTCCTGGCCAGTTCCCTTCCTGGAGGACCGGAGTGTGTCTCTGCACTCAACCACTAGCCTTCCGGGAAGGGAACCGGCCAGGCTCACCTGCAACCCCTTCTTCGGAAAGGGAACTGTGCTTTTTTAAATGTTGTGCAATAAATGCATCGGATAACGTTAAAAATGGGATAACACTAAGAATTGTGGAACCAAGTTTTAGCGTTATCCGAGGTATTACTGTTAACAAACAAAACATTATATATATAATGTTAATACAGCTATTCAGTTTTTGGCTTCAAAGCTGGTACAATTAAATTAAGTCAAATTTACCAAAACATGATATTTTGTGATGTGTACATGGTTAATTGCAAGCACTACTTGGGATAAAAAATAATATCTGCCATGTAGCTTCTCTCAGTTAACGTCCCCTTCCCACCTGAGTCAGATTTTTGGGTGGCTTTATAAATAGTGGCTTGTTATCATAAACAATTACATCATACAGAGTATGAAGGCACTCTACAAGTTGCCAGCTTTATTAAGATAATAATAGATTTCAAAGTGTGAATCGTAATTATTTTCATTTTCCATATGCACACAAAGCTCGATGGGAAGCCAAAATTGTAGAGTAGCCATATGGTGCCTCATAAGTAATAATTAAAACTAATTTTCTAATCTTCACTCAGTACGGGAGAAAAAAATATAAACAGTTTTCACACAATGGGGTAGATGAAACTTTGGTGGTCACAACTCCAGAAATGGAATCTTGCTTTTTGTCACATTTCTACTTGTATTAAAGCAAATGACCAGCACCAGAAGAAATAAAATCAACATTAGCAGCAGAGCTAGTTCTGCCAGTCTGAACAGACAACCCAAGAGCATCTAAAAGTCGAAAGATACTGGGCACAATCCACATGATCAGAAGCACTCAGGCCTCACTCGAATCCCTAAGATTTAGATGTTAAATAGTAGCAATGTTGATCTGATCACCCCATGAATGTGATGGAGGTCATTCCCAGAGACCCAACATTACTTTGCACACTTTTTGTTGTTCAGTCGCACAGTCGATTCCGACCCTTTGCGACCCTATAGACCATTTTTCTCCAGGCGCCTCTGTCCTCCACCATCCCCCTCAGCACTCCCAGTTCTGTACCCATTGTGTCTACAATCCCATCTAGCCATCTCATCTTTGGCCTCCCCCTTCTTCTTTTGCCCTCCACCTTTCCCAACATCAAGGCCTTCTCAAGCGAATCCTCCCTTCTCATTTGATGTCCAAAGTACTTCAGCTTCGTCTTTACTATTAGACCTTCCAATGAGCAGTCAGGGTTGATTTCTTCTAAGATTGACCTATTTGTTCTCCTCGCTGTCCAGGGTACCCTCAAAACTCTCCTCCAACACCACATTTCAAAGGCATCTATTCTTCTGCGCTCAGCCTTCCTAATGGTCCAGCTCTCACACCCATACATTACCACTGGGAATACCATTGCTTTGACTATTCTAATTTTTGTTTGCAATGTGATATCTCTGCTTTTCACTATGTTCCCCAGGTTTCTCATGGCTTGTCTCCCAAGAATCAGTCGCCTTTTTATTTCATGGCTGCAATCCCCATCTGCAGTGATCTTTGATCCAAGGAATGTAAAATCTGTCACTGCTTCTACTTCTTCCCCATCTATTTTCCAGGAACTGATGGGGCCTGTTGCCATTATCTTGGTTTTCTTGATATTGAGTCTCAGGCCAGCTTTTTCACTCTCCTCCTTCAATCCAATCAAGAGGCTCCTTAGATCTTCCTCACTTTCTGCCATTAGGGTGGTATCGTCTGCATATCTCAGATTGTTGATGTTTCTCCCAGCAATTTTAATCCCATATTGTGATTCCTCCATCCCTGCATTGCGCATTATGTGCTCTGTGTATAGATTGAATAAACAGGGTGATAAAATGCAGCCTTGTCTTACTCCTTTTCCTATTCCAAACCACTCTGTCATTCCGTGTTCTGTCCTAACTGTTGCTTCTTGGTTCATGTACAGATTTCTCAGGAGACATGTGAGGTGCTCTGGTATTCCCATCTCTTTAATTACTTGCCACATCTTGTTGTGGTCCACACAGTCAAATGCCTTAGTGTAGTCGATAAAACAAAAGTAAACTTGTTTCTGGTATTCCTTTGTTTTCTCCATGATCCAGCGTATGTTGGCAATATGGTCTCTAGTCCCCCTACCTCTTCTGAAACCGGCCTGCACCTCTGGTAGTTCTCTCTCCACATGTTGCTGAAGTCTATCCTGTATTATCTTGAGCATCACCTTGCTGGCGTGTGGGATGAGTGCAATTGTTCGATAATTTGAGCATTCTTTGGCATTGCCCTTTTTTGGGATTGGGACGTATACTGATCTTTTCCAATCCTGTGGCCACTGTTTTGTTTTCCAAATTTGCTGGCATATTGAATGTAGTAATTTGACACCATCATCTTTTAGAGCTTTGAAAAATTCCACTGGGATACCATCATCTCCACTAGCTTTGTTGTTTGCAGTGCTCTTTAGGGCCTTTATAACTTCGCTCTCCAGAATGTCTGGCTCAAGTTCAATTTTTTCATCATTGTGGTTATCAGGGGTGTTGAGGTCCTTTTTGTAGAGTTCCTCTGTGTACTCTTTCCATCTTTTCTTAATCTCTTCTGCATCAGCTAGCTCTTTTCCGTCTTTGTCCCTTATCATGGTCATTTTTGCTTTAAATGTTCCCTTTATTTCCCCAATTTTTCTGAAGAGATCTCTAGTCCTGCCTCTTTTGTTGTTTTCCTCCATTTCTTTGCACTGTTCTTTTAGATAGTTTTCCTTATCTCTCCTTGCTTTTCTTTGAAATTCTGTGTTCAAATAATTGTACTTTTTCTTTTCTCTTTTGACTTTTGCATTCCTTCTTTCCTCTGCTATTTTAAGAGCCTCATCAGACAACCATTTTGCTTTCTTATGCTTCTTTTCTTTTGGTATGGTTTTCTTTGCTGCTTCCTGCATGATGTCCCTTATCTCTGTCCATAATTCTTCCGGCACTCTGTCTATTGAGTCTAGGCCATTATATCTGTTCATCACCTCCACCGTGTATTCTTTAGGGATACTTTCTAGGTGATATCTGTCTGGTCTCCTTGTTTTCCCTATTTTCTTTAGTTTTAACCTGAATTTTGCGATCAGTAGGTTGTGATCTGAGCCACAGTCTGCTCCGGGTCTTGTTTTTGCTGACTGTATGGAGGTTCTCCATCTTTGGCTGCAGAGTATGTAGTCAATCTGGTTTCTGTGTTGGCCATCTGGTGATGTCCATGTGTAAAGTCGCCTCTTGTGTTGCTGGAAGAGAGTGTTTGCTATGACCAGTGCGTTCTCTTGGCAGAACTCTATCAATCTTTGCCCTGCTTCATTCTGTGTTCCAAGACCAAATTTGCCTGTTATTCCCTCCACTTTTTGATTTCCTACTTTGGCATTCCAGTCTCCTAATATAATTTGGACATCATTTCTTGGTGTCTGTTCTATGAGGTGTTCTAGGTCCTCATAGAACTGGTCCATTGTGGCTTCATCTGCACCAGTGGTTGGTGCGTATATTTGAATCACAGTGACATTGAAGGGTTTGCCTTGAATTCTGACTGACATCATTCTGTCATTTTTGAGATTGTATCCCATTACTGCTTTTCTCACTCTTTTATTGACAATTATGGCTACTCCATTTCTTCTAAGGTTTTCTTGTCCACAATAGTAGATATGATGGTTTCCAGAGCTGAATTCACCCATCCCTGTCCATTTTAGCTCACTGATGCCCAAGATGTCAATGCTTATTCTTTCCATCTCATTTTTTACCACTTCCAGTTTACCTTGGTTCATTGATCTCACATTCCATGTCCCTATGCAGTATTGTTCCTTACAACATTGCATTTCTCCCCCCCCTTTCGTGTCCCTCCCCTTCCTCCACTCTGTGGTGCTAAGCATCCTGTATCACCTAGCCTGCCCCTTTGTTTTGCCTTTTGTTTTGGTCAATAGGGTTCTCTTGGCAAGGTTTATGGCGTGGTTGCCGGTGTCTGCGCCATTTTTCTCTCCTCATACATTTTATCACAGTTTTTTAAAAGTTTAAAAACATTTAAGACAACATATTATCATGCATATTATCACACTTTAAAACACAGTCTCTATGTCAGTTGCTATATTAAGTCGGCATAAAGTCTTTAGGTGAGTTATTATATTAAGTCATCAAAATTTTTCATATCAGCTACTTATCCTTTGCATGGGTCTCTGAGTCTCGCCCCCTGGTTTTCCTCCTCTGCCTTCTTCTGTCAATTGGCGCTCGGTTGTTGCTCCCGGGCTTGGAAGGGCTCTCGGTGGAGCGAATGGCTGGCCTCCTCCTCCCCCCGCCCGGCTGATCTTCCTCCTCTTCCCTGGCCCGGCTGGAGATGTTGGCTCCTGGGCTTGGAAGGGCTCTCGGTGGAGCGAATGGCTGGCCTCCTCCTCCCCCCGCCCGGCTGATCTTCCTCCTCTTCCCTGGCCCGGCTGGAGATGTTGGCTCCCGGGCTTGGAAGGGCTCTCGGTGGGGCGAATGGCTGGCCTCCTCCTCCCCCCGCCCGGCTGATCTTCCTCCTCTTCCCTGGCCCGGCTGGAGATGTTGGCTCCTGGGCTCGGAAGGGCTCTCGGTGGAGCGAATGGCTGGCCTCCTCCTCCCCCCGCCCGGCTGATCTTCCTCCTCTTCCCTGGCCCGGCTGGAGATGTTGGCTCCCGGGCTTGGAAGGGCTCTCGGTGGGGCGAATGGCTGGCCTCCTCCCCCCGCCCGGCTGATCTTCCTCCTCTTCCCTGGCCCGGCTGGAGATGTTGGCTCCCGGGCTTGGAAGGGCTCTCGGTGGGGCGAATGGCTGGCCTCCTCCCCCCGCCCGGCTGATCTTCCTCCTCTTCCCTGGCCCGGCTGGAGATGTTGGCTCCCGGGCTTGGAAGGGCTCTCGGTGGGGCGAATGGCTGGCCTCCTCCTCCCCCCGCCCGGCTGATCTTCCTCCTCTTCCCTGGCCCGGCTGGAGATGTTGGCTCCCGGGCTTGGAGGGGCTCTCGGTGGGGCGAATGGCTGGCCTCCTCCTCCCCCCGCCCGGCTGATCTTCCTCCTCTTCCCTGGCCCGGCTGGAGATGTTGGCTCCCGGGCTTGGAAGGGCTCTCGGTGGGGCGAATGGCTGGCCTCCTCCTCCCCCCGCCCGGCTGATCTTCCTCCTCTTCCCTGGCCCGGCTGGAGATGTTGGCTCCTGGGCTCGGAAGGGCTCTCTTAATGAAGCTCATTAATATGATGACAATTTTATCTATAAGTTGTCTTGAGCAGTGGTAGAAATATAGTATAGGCAAGGTATAAATATAGTAACATTAGTGCCCTAATATTAGTCAGTGGTTTCTGGGACATCCACACATTGAATATTAGTCAGGTTGATACACAGGTTGTTATATGCTGCTATATATAATATGTTGTATGTTATATGTTGTTATATATAACATAATTTTTTCAGTCAAATTCTATTCATAACATAGACTGTCTGACAGAACAAAGGATGTACTGAAACAATTGCCAATGGATGCTGAAGGTTAAACTCATTAGCAAATGTTCAATGTCAGGTGTTTATTTTGTATCTTCCCAATATTTGCAATTGAAATAGTATCTTCCCACTCTTCCCACATTTGCAATTGAAATAGTATCTTCTCACTCTCCCCACTATTTGCAATTGAAATAGTGGTAGTATCATCCCACTCTTCCCACTATTTGCAATTTAAAAGGGGGGATTTACAACTAATCTGAATAGCAACCAGAGATCATCTGCCCTTATCAATTGTATCAAGCCATATTGATTTACATACTTATCTATTATGCTAACCAATCACTCTGTACCTCTGTACCTGATGTATATAAATTTATGTGATGAAGCCTTACTCCCATGTCTGATGAAGTGGACTTGATCCACAAAAGCTAACATTAAAATATAACAGTTAGTCTTTAAAGTGCTACAGTGGTTTATTATTATTATTCTCTTATTAGTGCTCTATCTATACCTATAAGGGATAGGTTGGTGCGTGTCCAGCATTAGCGGCCACACCCAGCCCAACCATCCTGTACCAAGCCGGCCACACTTACCTTTAGACCATCCGAGGGGCGCCGCAAGGGTCCAGTCGCCGAGAGTGGGGCAACCGCCCCACGAAGGCCAACAAAAAACCTATGTTTCCCAGTGTTCTCCATGCCACGCAACCCATCAGCCAATCAGGCTGAGGGATGCGAGTGCAGAGGCCGAGAAAGCGGCGCACGTATTAAAAAAACAACGGCCAGCCAATGCACAAACCGCTTCCCTCCGGGAGACACTTCGTCTCTCAGAGGGAAGTCATCCCCAGCTCACCACGGAGGGTGGGTGGGCACATCGGCTGCTTTTGGTGCCCCTGGGCCGCCTGCTTTTGGTGCCCCTCACCCAATGTGCATTCTGCGCCACCATGGCCCAGCCTGAGGTGGCTTCAGCAGGGTTGCGGAGTTGTGTTGTGTGTGTGTGGCCTCGCCGAGGTTTCGGGGGGGATGAGGGGGAACCCCTCCTCTCCCTGCACAGCTTCGGCATGTGTGTGTGTGTGTGTGTGTGTGTGTGTGTGTGTGTGTGTGTGTGTGTGTGTGGCCTCGTTGAGGCTTCAGGGGGGATGAGGGGGAACCCCTCCTCTCCCTGCACAGCTTCGGCATGTGTGTGTATTGTGTGTGTGTGTGTGTGTGTGTGTGTGTGTGTGTGTGTGTGTGTGTGTGTGTGTGTGTGTGTGTGTGTGGTTGTGTGTGTGTGTGTTGTGTGTTTGTGCACCCCCCAAAACCACCCCTACCACCAACACCAAAAAAAAAAAACCTGCCCCGCAGTGCCAGGAAAAAAATGCTAGTTATCACTATAGCTGGCTGGATAGCTCAGGGATTTAGATATCTGGCTCTGCTGGAGCCAGAGGTTTAGAGTTCATTACCCAACTGTGCTTCTCAGAACAGCCACGTTCATGGCTGAGGGATAATCTGTACAGCCAGAGGGTACCCCCAGAAGAAGGGAATAGCAAACTGCTGTTCTAACAATAGTTGGAAGCCATGCTTATAAGGCCATTTCAAACCACCAAGTTAAAGATCCTGGAGGTGGACCTTGTGGTGAATTGGCTTAGGTTCCTCATCCAGTTTCAGCTTTGGATCAGAGGCATGAGGGAGATATGTTATAATAATACCCCAGGTTGTGGCTGATCTCTCCTTCCCTAAAACAACCACAACAGGGCCAGGGGGGCAGGGGGCGACCAGCCCCACCACCCCGAGCTAACAGCCCCCACCAACTAATTTGCCTAACCAAGGGGCAGGTGGGAATGTCCAATAAAAGCAAACACTATTGCCCCTCCTGAAAAAAAAAATACCCACCCACCCCAATCTAGAATCCTGGCTATGGCCCTGAACCACAATCTTGTTTGAAGTAGTGTAAAAGAGTATCTCCACACTATCTGGAATGGAAGGTGATGGAGAAATGTTAATATACTGTATTCCTATATGATTTTCCCTCTCACCCTCTACCTCAGGAAACCCGATATCCAAAGTCTCCTTTCCCCATGAGTTTTACTTTCTTTCCAATAGAGCAAAGAATCTGTTTCCATCTGGGTGCAAGCGATAAGACTTCTCGTCTTGTTGGTCAACAGCCATTACAACAAGATGCTGGTGAGCCCATTGAGACAAATAAGACACAGACTGTAAGAGTTACACTTTTGTAGTATAGCTCCCAGAACTACATAACCAACATGACTAGTGGCTTTAATAGCTGAAGGAGTGCAATTGGTGCTGACCAGACAGAATTGCATCCATCTTCTTCAAACCTGTGATTAAAGAATTACATATGTTGACCACTGCACTCTTTTAGATGGCTGGCCTGCCTTTGTAGCCGTTCACTCTCACCCTGTTGCTCTCTTCCCCAGTCTAGCTACGGTTACAGCAAATTAATAATGAATAATATTATGTTTGTGGCCTTATGAAAAGCATCTTGGTAAGTACTTACTAGATTGCTCTTCAAAGCAAATTTGACACACAGACTTCAGGACTGGTGTTTTAAAACCAATTTTACCAGGCGAATGAGAAATGAAATGAGATAACCTGTGCAATAATTGTTTTCTACTTCATTACCACTCGTCAGAAGTTGAATAGGCACAATCAAGACATTTTCTTGAACCAGAAAAATTGTAACATTAAATGTCTCTGTACTCCACCCTCCATGTTTTCTCCCCCTAGCCCCTAATATTAACTTAACAGATATTTCACAGGACCTGGTACATCTGCCTATGAAACATCTAAGCAGCAGGGATTAAATTGAGGTTTGTTTCTTAGTTACAGCCCGAAGCAAAGTTGATGTCTCAACACATTCTTGGTTTTCTTTCATTCTCCTACAAAGGGAATTGTATTAAAAGAGAAATGGATTACTCCCTTCCTAAAACACAAACCCTGGGGCACTGAGGATTAATGGTGCATGTACAGTGAAGAATTCCACCTTGAACCTCTAGCTTTCTTATAAAGACCTAATCTACATGGGAAGAAAACAAAGCTTTAGCAACAACCTGGAAAATGAATGAACAAAAGGAAGAAAATCATTTCATGCATGAGACTAAATGAACTGTCTTTCCTTAGGTAGCCCTCTCCAACAATCAGGGGAAAAAAAACATTATTCTGCTTTGGTAATAGAGTAGACCAGCGACTCAATGCTGATTGTCAGTCGGTGCTTAACTAACCTGACCCCCTGAGGACTAACAGCCTTGTGTGGTGAAGTCCACAGGGAAGGATGATGGTCCCCAAATGGATTAAATCCCACTTGAATCCATCTTGATGGTGGGCACTAGCTTCATCAATACCTGGCCTGGGGCTGATGAGGACTTTGTGTGTGGAAAGAGCTCAGGACTAGAAAGTGACTCATGGAACCGGGTCAGTTGTATGGGTGTCATGCTGCAATGCGGAAGGGCCACTGCATTATATTCTCAGGACAGTCTTCATGGTACAGGTACACAGAAAGAGCCTCCTCAAAAATTGTGTTATTTTTGAACCACAATCAGATGTACCAAGGTAACAGTACCTTGTGTTGCCAGCTAATCTATCTCATACTAGGTCAGGCAGAGAAAACTGCAGAATGGGCTCACCAAAAGGTGGCTTTATTTTGGCAGTTTCACTTCTGACCTAGACACAGAAGAAGAAGAAGAAGAAGCCAACTGTAAAGAAGGAGTGAAGAGTGACTGATATAATTACAGTGAGTCACAGAAATGAAATGCTAGCTGTCTCCAAATGCAAAAGTTTGGCCTGCTATGCGTGAATCACTGCATGGATGACCTAGGTCTAAGACCCCATTAAAAGTAATGGGACTGCAACAGGTATACAAAAGAACCCCTCGCAAGCCCATCTACCAAGAAAGGAAAGAGATGTGTCAGAGAGGTTTAGCAGTGTCAGATGGATCTAGCTCCCACTGTCTCTCAAAGTATCCAAAACTGCAGGCCTGTGAGAACTTAAAGGACTGCTTCATTTCCCCATGACAACCGTGATTGAACTAATTGCCAGGGAAGCTAAGGTTAAGTTATTGAGATACAGTACTGTCTTCTTACACTTTTTTTGCTTGTTTAGGAATAACCTGTCTAACCAAGTTTATCCTGCTATAAAGTAGACTATACTGCCAGGGACTCAATGCCAACTGTCAGGTGATGGTTAACTAACCTGACAACCGTGAGGACTAACGGCCTTGGGTGCCGAAGTCCACAGGGAAGGATGATGGTGCCCAAGTGGATTAAATCCCACTTGAATCCATCTAGATGGAGGGCATCAACTTCATCAATACCGGCCTGGGGCTGATGAGGACTTTGCATGCCAAAAGGGCTCAGGACCAGAAAGTGATTTGCAGAATTGGTATAGGGGTAATGCTGCAATGTGGAAAGCAAATGGACGGCCACTGCATTATACTGTTTCCAGGATAATCTTCATTGCTGATCGCCATGACGATAGCCAATATTTGGAATCAGATACAGCACTTCAAGAAGCAGCAGAAGAAGAAGGGAATAAAAATTTGGACATTTGCTTCACCATAACCTGGATGTGTCTGAGTTTGCTTACTGGCGAGAGCCAAGAAAGAAGCTGGCTGGTTAGCAGCCACACAAAATAATGAAGTCCAAGAAAGTGTAAAATACAAGAAAGGCAGAACTACAATAATTTAGTCACATGAGAAGGAGTGAAAAGTAGAGATTGTTATAAATGATCACTCAAATTACCATATATAATCAACTATAAGTCATCCCAAAAATAAATCAAGGTACCTAATTTGAACCTCTAAAACTAGGAAAATAGATTGACCTGAGTATATGTCTGGGGTGGAAAATGCAGCAGCTGCTAGTGAGTTTCAATAAATAAAATACATGAAAATATGGTAAAATTAATTAATTTAGACATTTGTGTGGGTATGTTTTTGAATGTTTACGTTGACCCGAGTATAAGTCGAGTCCGATTTTTTGACCTCATTTTGGGAACTAAAAGACCCAACTTATACTTGAGTATATACAGTAACACAAGTGAGAAAGAAGTACAAAGAAGGAGAAGAAACTGCTTGTGAAGAAACCTGGAGACTGTTTTGGACTGTTGTTTATTGCTGCTGCATCCCAAGTCAGTATAGTCATTTTAATGTCCAATCTCTGATAAGCAAGGAACAATAATAAAAGGATAACAACAGTAACAACCAATCATATGGTTACAAGAATGTTAATCCTGCAAACCACATGAGGATTCCCTCTTGTAAAAAGATAATCATCACACAGATAGTTCATAGCTAGGAAAGAGGATGCAATTATGGACAAGACTGGGGAGTCATCTGGGAAAAATAAGTTGAAACGTTTAATACTGAAGATGGAAGGATACAGAAATTTGATGGAGGTCTGACAGTTCAACAAAAGTAGTAAAGGATAAATAAATCATTGCAACTTTCTGAGTTTGCTAGGAAAGTAAAATGATAGAATTTTTTTTCAAAATACATTTTGGATGCAGTTACCCAATGGTGGCGAACCTATGGCATTCATGCCAGAGAGGTCACACCCACCCATTTCCTCCCTCCCCCAGCACAGAGTTTCCTCTGCCCCTCTGCCCAGCAACCCAATGGAAGCACTTCTTCCCTCCCCACAGGACAGAGTTTGCCCTGCCCCTCTGTTTGGACACTCGGTCTCCAAAGGTTTGCCAACACCGTGGTAACCTAAGAACTACCCTTTCCATTCTAAACTGCTTCCAGCAGTAATTTAAAGACACAGAACTTTTAAATGAATAAAATGAAAAGTCTGATCCAGATGCAGAACCAGAAACACAGACCCAAAAAAGAATAAGCATGAAACGATGATTAGATTTGTATGCATAGTGCTGTATGATTAAGCACGGATACCCAAACTCATATATAAGCATTTTTCTCTGCAATAAAGTAATTTACGCAAGAGTGGGGGGGGGGGGGGGGGAAACAAGGTTAGATACATCCCCATCATTTTTCCCCATTAGAAATCAAGTACAGATTTATCCTTCTGCTGCTGCCAGCCCCCACCATACTACCGACAAAACCAAGACTTTCTAAAGCTCATTTCCCCCCCAAAATATCCAAGAGAAAAGATTACGCAGGCTTGTAAAGGTGAGCATGTCTTCCTCAGCCTTGAATTTCAAATGGCCCCATGGTTTCATTCAACAAGTCTCTGGGAAAGAGAAATGAAGTGCGGCTCCTTTAAACAGAAAGAAACGCTACCAACTCTTGCTGGTGACATAAGGCAACGAAATATTACAGTGTCACTTCCCTGACACTATAGACCAAGGAGGCACAGTTGGCAATTTTCTGCTGACATCGCCAAGGAGTCTATTGAGTGAGCTGCCTGAAACTACTCAAACAAGGCTGAAAGCTTTTTCTTCTCTCCCATACAGCTCCCTGTGCTCCAGTGATTCATTCTTCTAAAATCAAGATGCCAGAAAGAAAGTTGACCAATTGCAATTTTCAGAGAAAGAAACAAGAGATTCGATAACTGCTACTTTAAGAGAGTTACAAGCCCACACTTGAGTCCAGAGACCTATTTTTGGTATCCTTAACAAGCTATCCCAACTCCCTGAAAAGTTAGTACTTTTATAAAGACATCATGTCACTTTTCAGATTGTGAAGCTCTTTATTTAGCAAGTTTCTTCCTGTCAACAATTATTTCGGAGAGGAAGAATAAACAGTGGGTTGTTTTTTTTAAAGTAGAGACAGGGACTCATAGGTCCCCTGAGCCCGACAGTATTCCCAGGCTCCCTAGTATTTACCTGCCCTCAAATGTACCCTTATGTACCATGCGGGTTGTGGAAAAATTCTGCCATATGTATTTATTTATTTATGGGGTGTATGTGTGTGCATGGTTGCTTACACATATCCACCCACCTTTTTCTTTTCTTTTCTTTTTTAGTATTTTAGAAAATATTTTAGACACATGAGGCTTTTTCAGTTATTTAAAAATAAAAATTAAACTGCATGAGAAAAAACCTGTGGTAGATGGTGCTCATGGGAGAAGATGCACACATCATCAAGCCAGTTCTGACTTATAGCAACCCTTTTCAGGCTTTCCTAGGTGGAGAGCATTCAGAGGTGGTTTAGTAATTCCTTGTGGATATCCTGAAATCTAGGTATGTTTATGCTTATTCGACTTATACCCCGCCCTACTCAACACATGGTCGACTCAGGGCGGCTAACAACATATAAATGACCCCAGAGCAACCCAAGGGGCTTACATATAGGATACAATGTTCAAAATACAATAATAAATACCATGTTTCAAGTAAATACAATAAAGCCCAAGGTCTAGTATTACAAATTATAATATAAGGTAAAACAATCCACAAAATGCAAAATATCAGCACCACATCAAAATAATGTATCAATAATTACAATAGAATCACAGGGAATGAAAACATCACATAATACCAACGTAAAATAATAATGCAAAACCCACAAAAACTCCTGCCTTAGAGTCTTTTGAGGGGGGAGGGCGGTGCCCAGAAACGCCAGCTGGTGGAGTGGCCAGGAGGGCCTCTTCACCCCCCCCCCCCGGGGCCGGGAGCGTGGCGGCGGTAGTTAGAATCAAGCAATTATAAAGAATAAAAAATAACTAGCATAAATATTGTATTATTACTGCATGGGAGTTCAGTGATGTTACTGAGCAGCAGAGCAAAACAACATTCTACAAAGCAAGTCTAAAAATAGGGGCAGCCACCCCACCACCTCTACCCCCAGAATTGGGGCTGAGGAGGAAAAGAACTTTTTTTTCTCTGCAGTTCCTGGCAGATCTTCAAAACAATTTGTAATAGCTAATACCATTATCACTAATGTGTTAATTTGGAGCTATCAATGTTGTTGATATTGTTGATGATAATGAACAATGCAATGTAAATGCACTGAATTTTTAATATCAAATGTTCTTTCATGTTATACCTATATTTGAGGCAGATTGTATAACCTAATAAAGTGGAAGGATATTTTTTCCCTCCATTTGCCACACACTTCATCTTGGCTATGAGAATTTTCCATCCTCAACAGGGTTGTTCAATATGAAGAAGGCCCATTATCTTAATTTAAAGGGTCCTTACACAATCTTGTAATCGCCAAACATGAGGTTGGCAGGAGACCGAGCTAATATGAAATGTGTCAGCACAAAGACCTTCAATTATCTCATGTTGCCTTTGATACATAAAAGGATATGGGTGAATCTCTCTACTGCATTCCACTATCTTCCCATATTATTATTATTATTATTATTATTATTATTATTATTATTATTATTATTATTATTATTATTATTATTATTATTATTATTATTATTATGTTTATTTGTTTGTTTATTTATTTATTTATTTATTTATTTATCACGCTTATATACCGCCCACTCAGGTACAACCCAACTCAGGGCGGTTTACATAGCGGACAGTAAATACATAAAAGACACATGATAAAAAAGTTAAAAGTTAAAAAAAGTTTTTTAAAAAACCCACCCCTAAAAGGTGCGCAAGAACCGAAGGGACCTTGGGGGAAGGCACACTTCTCTATACCAACCACCCAACGGTACCCCCATCCCCACCCGCACCCCAAACTTGGCCCGCCAGCCAGGTCTTTAGTTCCTTCCTAAAGGGCAACAACTCCGTCTGGAGACGCAGTTCCAAAGGCAGGAGGTTCCAAAGGGCTGGTGCGGACACGGAGAAGGCCCTCCTCCTTGTGCCAGAGAGGCGAGCCCCCCTGGCTGATGGCACAATTAGAGAGACCCTCCGGTCCGCTCTGGTTGGACGGACAGACGTCCTTAGGGCGATGCGGTCTCTAAGATACCCTGGCCCACTACCATGTAGGGCTTTAAAGGTCAAAACCAGCACCTTGAATTGCATCCGGAGACAAACTGATAACCAGTGAAGCCCCCGAAGCAGTGGTGAGGAATGGGCATAACGTCCACACCCCATCACCACCCGGGCCGGGGCATTCTGGACCAGCTGCAGCCTCCGAATGGTCATCAAGGGCAGCCCCATGTAGAGCGCATTACAGTAGTCTAGTCTGGAGGTCACCAGAGCGTGAGTGACCATGAGCAAAGAGTCCCGGTCCAGGAGTGGGCGCAACTGGCGAATCACCCGAAGTTGGGCCAAGGCCCTCCTGGCCACAGCCGCCACCTGTTCTTCTAGCAGCAGCCGCAAATCCAGGACGACCCCCAAGTTGCACACCGGGTTGGTCTGGGGCAAAACAGCCCCATCCAAAACCAAAGATGGTAGCTCCCGGGATAACACAGGACCCCCTATCCATAGCCACTCAGTCTTGCTAGGATTCAGCTGTAGCCCATTTGCCCCCATCCAGACCCCAACAGCCTCCAGACAGCTGGAAAGGACTTTGACTGCATCACTGGGGTTCCCACGGGCCGAGATGTACAACTGTGTGTCATCCGCGTATTGGTGGTACCGCACCCTGTGGGAACGGATGATCTCACCCAGCGGCTTCATGTAGATGTTAAATAGGAGAAGAGAGAGTACCGAGCCCTGAGGCACCCCATATTTTAGGGGCCTAGGACTCGACCTCTCACTCTCCAACCACACCGACTGGGTCCGGCCCCTCAGGAATGAGGAAAACCAGGACCACACCGTACCCTGGATCCCCAATCCTCGGAGCCGTTCCAGAAGGATACCGTGGTCAACAGTATCGAAGGCCGCTGAGAGGTCAAGAAGAGCAAGGACGGACGGATGACCGCCATCCCGCTCTCGCCAGAGATCATCCATCAGCGCGACCAATGCAGTCTCAGTACCATATCCAGGCCTGAATCCTGACTGGAATGGGTCCAGATATTCCGCTTCATCCAGCACCCCCTGCAGCTGACGTGCCACTGCCTTCTCCAGAACCTTCCCCAAAAAAGGAAGGTAGGATACAGGTCTGTAGTTGGTTAGGATTGCTGGATTGAGGGATGGCTTCTTCAGGAGGGGGTGCACAAGAGCATGTTTCAGCAGTGCAGGAAATATCCCCTCTCGAAAAGACACGTTAATTATAGCCCCGACCCAGCCACCTGTCACCGTCTTAGAGGCTTTTACCAGCCAGGCGGGACAGGGATCCAATGGACAATTAGCAGCACGGACCACTGCAAGGAGCCTGTCCACTTCATCCGGGGCAACAGGATCAAACCGATCCCAGGTAACACCGCAAGACTGCGCACTGGCTCCCCCCGGACCCTCCCCGTCCATGCCAAGTTTGAACCCCGAGCGGATCCGATCGATTTTCTCCACCAGATGGTCAGCAAAGTCCTCAGCCGATCCCTGCCAACCAGGCACAGGCCCCGCCCTATCCAGGAGGGACCTGGTCACCCGAAACAGGGTGGCTGGGCGATTATCAGTGGAGGCAATAAGGGAGGTGAAGTACTGCCTCCTCACCACCCCCATCGCCACTAGGTAGGCCCTAATAGCGGCTCTAGCTAGTGTCCAATCGGAATCGCTCTGGGTCTTCACCCAGCGGCGCTCAAGGCGTCTCTTTGCCCGTTTGAGCTCCCATAGTTCTTCAGTGAACCACGGGGATGACCTAGCTCCACGGGCTCTGAGAGGCCGTAGTGGAGCAATTACATCCAAGGCAGATGTCGTCGACCCGTACCACAGGTCAACAATTGCCTCAGGTGAATCATGTCGCCGATCCAGAGGAAATTAATTGGATTTATACTCCGCTCTACTCAAGCACAAGGCCAACTCTGAGTGGCTACGACAATTAATACACATACAATTACAGTAACATAATAATAGGATTAAACTCAGAAAATCAATCATATAGAAGTCCCTGAGAAACCTGTAGTGTGCTTCCTACAGTAGAAGGTGTCATAAGAACATAAGAACAGCCTTGCTGGAACAGGCCACAGCTAGACTTGCAAAAGGAGTCATTCTATAACCTCAACCCTTACCAGACCTGTCAAGTATCCCTTATTGGCCGGGAAAACCCTGTATTTTTACCCCTCTTCCCGCCCCCCCTCCTGTCTTATTAATTTCCCCATAATATCACTTTTTTAAAAAAAATCCCAAAGCTGCAGATTTTTCCCCTGCCACCAGAGGCCACTGTGGCTTTTTGCTTGTGAAAGGAGAGAGAGAAGGTGGTTTGGGGCGGGGCCTTCATCTCTCTGCTTCCGTTCCTTTGACTCCTCCGTGGGCCCGTGCGAGGGGAGGGGGAAAGGAAGAAAAGAGCTACCCGACGGGGCTGGCCCCGGCGCTTGCCCCTTCTTGGTAAGAGTCTCTCTCTCTCTCTCTCTCTCTCTCTGTGTGTGTGTGTGTGTGTGTGTGTGTGAGAGAGAGAGAGAGACTCACCTTTTTGTGTGTGTGTGTGTGTGTGTGTGTGTGGAGAGCGATGGTGTGTGTGTTTGTGTGTGTGTTGTGGGTGAGGGTCCAGGGTCCAGACCAGGTTAAACAGAGATGAACACTGAACCCTAGAGTCGGATATGACTGGCTTTCAAACAAGGGATACCTTTACCTTTACCTTGTTTGAAAGCCAGTCGTATCTGACTCTAGGGTTCAGTGCTCATCTTTGTTTCAAAGCCAAAGTGCCAGCGCTGTCTGCTTCTGCAGACGTTTCCATGGTCATGTGGCAGGCATAACTACAGGAGCACACGGAATGCTGTTTACCTTCCCACAAAAGTGTTCCCTATTTATCTACTTGCAATTATATAAAGTGCAATGTGAGACATGGTTTGAATGCATTTTGTATAGATTAATCATCACTTAAACAGACAAATTTCAATATAATACAGGTAACATGTCTTCAGAACTGCAAAAATAACAGTGACATCATGAGGTGGTGGTCTGATAAACATTAGGTAGACCCTAGGGAAAGAGACACCTGAGGGTGAAAAAATAGGGCCCTAGATGGGAGGAAAGAGGCAGAAGAAGATGAGCCACTTCTGTGTGGTGGGATGGTGGCCCCACTAGGTTGGTGGGACTCAAGTTTAAACAGGAAGATGAGGGGGAGGGACTTGGACTAATCCAGATACCCTATTTTTTCCCCTAAATTTTCTTGCTTTTGAACTGCTAGGTTGGCAGGAGCTGGGACAGAGGCAGAAGCTCACTCCATCCTGCAGTACTCGGGTATTGAGCTGCTGACCTGCCACCTTCCAGTAAGCACCTTAGCCACTTGAGCCACTACAGCTCAGTGGTTAAGAAGTTCGCCTTGTTAGCTGGAAGGCCGACATGACGGTTTGAGCTCCCATCTCTGTCCCAGCTCCTGGCAACCAAGCAGTTCAAAAGCAAGAAATTACAAGTAGATAAATAGAGACCACTTTGGTGGGAAAGCTAACAACATTCTGGTGTCTAGTCATGCCTGCCACATGTCCATAGAAATATCTACAAACAGGCAGTGCTGGCTCTTTGGGTATAAACAGAAATGAGCATTGAACCCTAGAGTCAGATATGACAGGCAGCATTGGATCTAGCAATAGGTAAAGGTAAAGGTTGCCCTTGCTCGAAAGCCAGTCGTATCTGACTCTAGGGTACAGTGCTCATCACCATTTACAGCCAAAGAGCCAATGTTGTCTGTGTTTGCAGACGTTTTCATGGTCATGTGGCAGGCATGACTAGAGCCCAGCAAGTCACATGGCCAGATTTATCCACGCCCACAGATTTGGCCACACCCACAGAGGGGTGTGGCCAAATTTTCCCTTATTTTTAAATCCCAAACTTGACAGGTATGACCCTTACATACAAATAGCACAAAAAATTAATTAACATTTTGTATTTCCTTTTCCTAATGAAATACATCCTCAAAACGTAGTTATAGCATAGCTCATTCAAGAGAGAGAGCGCATGGAATTTTTCATTCTTCAGCAAATATATTCTGCTTAGAAAATGCCTACACAAAGCTCACAAGGGAATGGAAGACCAAGAAGCACTTCATACCTTGCCCTTTGTTTAGATTGTCAGCTCTCCCATTTGATCTCCCTTCTGCACTTGAAAGATCAAAACTGATTTTCCCAGAGGAGCAAAAAGTAGAAAAGGGCTGATGTTTTATTAAAAGATTCTTTATGTCTTCCCACAAACTCTTATTTATACACAAAGAACGTCAGTCGTCTTTGTTCTTTCAGAAAATGTGCTTCCAAGAAAGGCAGGCACTCAAAAAACTCATTCACTGTAAAATAATTCACAAAATAGAAGCTACTAAAAACTCAGAGATGTGTCGCTGCAAGGATGAGGGAAAAGCACCTCAAAAATTAAAGAAGTGAGTCTAATTATGGCAACAATAACACAGTCTCAGGAATGACGGGTTGGGGGGAATCTACATCAAAGAATAATTCTTTATAAATCAAAATTTATTTGACAATGTACTATGTGAGCATTTTGGGTAGAAATGAACTACAGTATCAAGTCACAGAGTGAAAGCAAAAGGTTTATGTGATATAAACACATGAATCAATTGAAATCTTAAGATAAGAAGAAGAGCAAGAACAATAGAGTCATTACACAGACAACATCCCAGTTACCTCTCCCATGGTCATACCAATAAGCAACAACTGAACCTGTGCCTTAAAATTAGGCCATCTTCAGATTCAAAATCAAGGATACATGTGTGCATTTGAAGAAAAAATTATTTGCACCAGATACCATTAGAAAACAATTATGAGAAAATTATATTTGGTATGTGTCGGGCCTATCGCAAATCCAAAAGAAAATCATAATGTCTGCATCCAGTAATTTAGCATTAACAGATTACATGTTCAAGCAGAAACAAGTTGCAAATAACGAAGGACAGGCCGGTGCTTCTCCCAACGCAGAAGGCTGCGCCGGGAGGGAAAGACTTTCAAAGACCCAACCATTGCTGGCAAAAGGTAAGTGTGGTAACCACACCGCCCGCCCCCCCCCCCCCACACACACACACACACACTCCACCACCTTGTCCCCGCTACTCCCTAACCCCCACCGACCGTACTTACCTTTTGCCAGCAGGATCTTTCCCCACAAGGTGCGGCCTTCTGTATTGGGAGGCACACTGGCCTTTTAGTTGCAGGGACAAAGGACAGGCCGCTGCGCCTCCCAACGCAGAAGGCCACGCCTTGTGGGGGAAAACCCAGCTGTCAAAAGGTAAGTGCAGTCGGTGGGGATTAGGGAATGGGAGGGAGACATGGCCCCGGTAACCATGCCGCCCTCCCCCCACCCCACCAACTTGCCCTCCCCAATCCCTGCCCCCCTTACCTTTTCACAGCTGATCCATTAGCCCGGGAAGGAGACCATGGCTGAATCCTTCAGCCATGCATCCTCCCCAGGCAGCAGAAAATGCAAGGGCACCAAAGTCGCCCACAGCACACTCCCTGTTCACCCGGGAACGCAGGGCTGAAGGACCCGGCCACTGCCTCCTCCACGGGCAGCGGGGAACTGAAGGGCGCCCGCAGCGAACTTCCCGTTCGCCCAGGGAAGAGACAGTCGTCGGGCCCTTTGGCCCTGTGTCCACCCCGGGCACCAGCCAAACCGCCCAACCCTCGCAGAAACACCTAACCTAAAAAAGACAAACATAAATAAATAAATAAATAAATAAAACAGGTAAACAACAAATATAATAAAATAAATAAACAAAATAAACAAGTAAACAACAAAACAATCAACAACAAATACAACAAAACACATCCCAAATACAAAAAGAAAATGAAAAAACATGAAAAACTCACTATAACCACCTATCTATAACAAAACAACTTGAAAAAACCTTAGTAAAAATCGAAAAACAACACAATGAACAAAAATAAATACGAACTAATTCAAAATAAGAAATAACAACCAGAAAAAATAAAAACCAAAAAACACATAGAAAATCCAAAAACAATACAAAAAACAAGCCAAAACACTAAATTAAATAAACAAACACTCTACTTAAACCCCCCAGCCCAGCACCCCAAAATCACAAAAAAATAAAAATAAAATAATAAATCAAGAGAACTTATGAAACACTTCTGCCCTCTACATCTCCACAGCAGAACTGATGAGACAAAGACAATCACACTCTTAATCAGAGCCCCTCCTAGAGGCCAGAAGACTATCCAACAGTCCAAAAAATATTTTAAAATCCAAATAAAATATGAATAAAATATAAAAATTCAAATAAATTCAAAAACCACAAAATCCAAGTGACCACCACCCAAACCACCCCTAACAAAAAAAAAAAACCCACAGACACACACACACAAAAACTGCCCGGCTAGACCGGGCAAAATATGCTAGTTACTAATATGGAAAGAGTGTTCTGATGATACAATATCATCCAGCCTCTGAACTAAATGAGTTTTTTACTTGAACGCTGTGAGCTAGATTTTCATTAGTATTATGGCTACAGTCCTTTTAGGAATTTCTAAGTTCTCCTGAGTTCCAGTTAAGTGACAGATACATGACCTGTACATAACTTTCATCCCAGTCGTTGTTAATCTGCAAACGTTTAGACTTGCCTGTCACTTCAACAAAAATACAAACAGCAGGTAAATAATTTATTAGTAATGTGCTTTAGCACATCGGTTCTGATATTTTAGACATATTCACTCACACATCAGCTTTCCTCCCTGATTTCATATTGTGGAGTACTGTATCAAGAAAACATAACAGTAAAGTATGACAACAACATCTATTTTGTAAGTGGGGAAAAATAGATCATGCTATTTTGCACATTAGGTTACTACATTCCTCTAGATTATGACAAAACAATATTTCCTTTACTTTATTATACATAAATTGACTAGACTTATTTTATTTTGAAACTGATATAGTTGCTCAAAGAAGCAGTTTCAAAAATTCAAATTACAATAAATGGTAAAACTGGCCTGTTTGCCAAAATTACTCAATTGGTAGAAAGAGCGTAAAATATTTTTTTTTTACAATATCATATTGGAAACAAATACAGAAGTGCATAGAAATAGAGATTATTTTTCACCTTTCCTCCAGCATAGTATCAATTCAGAGATTCAGTTAATATATCAATGGTTAATATCTATTTGCTCATTAGACCCATAGCCACCCTCGCTAATATCTACCTTAACATTCAGTCATATGTAACACCTTTCTATACTACTCTGTTTGTCCAGGGTGGTTAAAAATACCTTAATATGCTATATCATGCCTCCCTTCCATCCCCCACATCCCTGGTACTAAAAATGCCTACCAAAATCTACGCTTAAAAGATGGGCAGCAATAACTCTTTATTCATACCTGACAAGAGGGCACATAAAACTTTAAAAGAAGAAATAAAAGTGCACAGAATCAAAATTCTGGAAGAGAAACACTTGGAAGAAACAACTGAATGGGAAAGTTGGAGTTTTACTTTACTTTTATATGAAAGAGATGTTTTATTCTGTGGTATTTATTGTATTTAAACTGTATTTTATGGGGATCTTGGAGACAAACAAGAGCATGAATGTTCTGGAGGCGAAAAGAACACCTACTGATTTATAGGTGTACTAGTATATTTTGCCCGGCGGTGCCAGGCTCTTTAAAATGGTTTTGGAAGGTTTTTGTTTTATGTTTTGCAAATGAGGTTAGTTTTTACTTATGGTTTTTTAAATTTTTATTTTTACGCATGGGCTATTATAAACTGTGATTTGTTATTTTTGGTTTTTGGTTTTTGGTTTTTAAAAAGAGGAAAGGATGATATAGTTTTTTATAATTATTGTATTTAACCAAATAATGTGTTACTATGTGATTTTTTTTTAAATAGTTGTACCTTGGATAATAATTTTTAAAATGTGTAAGAATATGTTTTTTAAAAAAAAATCAATGGTTCTATATTGTGTTCAGATGTTTTTTTGGTTTTTTTTGAGTGAAAACATTTCTTTTTTAAAAATTATTTGTGATTAGTGTGAATATTTTTGAATGTTTTGATAACTTATTTCAGTAATTTGGGAATTATTTGTAATTATTTTGAATGTTTTTGAATGTTTTTTCTCTTGTGGCCTCTGGGTTGGGTTGGTGAGCTTTTCTTGTATTTTACTATTTTTCTCTACTGTCCTCTGGGTGTCGCTTCTTCTTCCGGTAAGTAGTCTCTTTCTTTCCTCAGTTTAGTTCCGGTCGTCATGGAGTGAGGACATCTCCTGGTAAGGTCTCTGGTTTTATTTTTATTTTATTTTTTGGGAGGGGGTTGTTTTGGGTTTGGGGGTGTGGTCTGTGTATTTTTTTCTTGTTTGTTTTTGGATGTTTTTGTGTTTCCTTTTTCTGTTTTTTATTTTTGGTTTTGATTATTTTTGACTGTTTTGGGATTGTGTTTTTGGATGTTTTTGTTTACTTTTTCTGTTTTTATTTTGGTTTTTATTATTTTTGACTGTTTTTGGATTGTGTTATTTTGTGTTGGGGTGGGGGTATTTCCGTGGGCCGGTCTCGGGGGCTGGACCGCGGAAATACCATTGCCGCTTAATGTGGCGTTGGGGTATTTCCGTGGGCCGGCCTTCGTAGCCGGACCGTGGGAATCCCATCGCCGCTTGATGCGGCGTGGGATGAGAGATATTTCTGTGGGCCAGCCTGGGTGGCCAGCCCACGGAAATTGTATCACCGCTTACATGCGGCGTTGGGGTAGGGGTATTTCCGTGGGCCAGCCTGGGTGGCCGGACCATGGGAATTCCCATCGTTGCTTGATGCGGTGTTGGGGTGGGGGTATTTCCGTGGGCCGGCCTGGGTGGCCGGGCCACGGAATCCCATCGCCTCTGTATGCGGCGGTGGGGGTGTGGGGGTTTCGTAACCTGCCTTTTTTATTTTTATTTTTCGCGCGCCGGCCACCTCAGCGTTCTGCGTGCTCATGGCGCACAGGACGCTGGGGCTTGTAGTTTGGCGTTTGCGTTTTTGGCTTGTGTGTCATTTTTTTCTGTGGGTTTGATTTTGATTGGCTGTGGCACGTTTCCAAACGTTCCTTTTGCTCGCGCCGCTCAGCCTGATTGGCTCTGGTGCGGCGCGGCGCAAGGAACGTTGGGAATTGAAGTCCCCTGTTTTTTGCGTCTGGGGGGCTCCTGCCCCACTGGCGCAAAATTCAACTCGACAGTTACCTGCGAACCCCGGTCGGGCGAGTGCACGGAGGCTAGGACGGGGCTAGTGGGGCCTGGCTAAACATCCATTTTTCACATTCCAACTGTTAACGCACCATTTTATAGGTATAGATTTAGATACTTATTACATCCTTTGCAGAAATATGTAGCTTTAGAAGTCTCCAGTTATTCTTGTTTTGTCATAGAGGTTGTTGTTGCTATTTTACAATTCCGAACTCATTAGTCAATCGTGGGGGTGGGGAGTACTGGTTACTTCTCAAAAGACAGCTAAATTTAAAACATGTTAGTTAGAGGACACAAGAAAGATCCTCCAGCTATCACAGTTATATACTGCTCCATAGTGCTTAGTGTACTCTTTGGGCGGTTCACAAGTTAATTAACATTTTGTCCAAAACATGCTAGGTACTCATTTTACTGACCTTGGAAGGATGGATGGCTGAGCCAACCTTGAGTCCTAGTGTGGATCAAACTCACAACCAAAGCAACAAAAGGATCTTCTTTTTTTAGTGCTCTCATTCGGAAAGCTTTTAAGTATATGAGGGGGAATCAGGTCACGTCTGCCTGAGGGTCTTTATACTAGTCCTTATCACGATGCTCTACCTAGAAGAAGGCTCCTTTATAAATGACTCCGCATGATTATTTCTTCACTTTCTCATCTATTAATTGAGGAATATAGATAAGTAAGTACAGTATATGGAAAAGTATCCATTGCACAAAACAAGCAACAAAACAAATACTGTATGGAAGATTTATGTTTCTGCCATCATATAAATATAAAAGAACTCCAAACTTCTCCTCCTCATGAGTTATATTTTAATTGCACTCATCCATTAAAAAAAATTATTGAATTGAAATGTCCTTTGTTATATTACTGCTTGCACTATTGCTATATGCCAATCTGGCCAGTTTATGCTGCTTTGGTAATAGAGTAGACCATACTGCCAGCGACTCAATGTTGAGTGTCAGATGACGGTTAACTAACCTGACAACCCTGTGGACTAATGGTCTTGAATGCCAAAGTCCACAGGGAAGGGTGGTGGTCCTCAAGTGAATTAAATCCCACTTTAATCCATCCGGATGGAGGGCAGCAGCTTCATCAATACTGGCCTGCAGCTGGGGAGGACTTTGCATATATATATAAAATCTCACATTCTCTACCCTATGGGAAGCACATAAAACAGCTAACAGAATCAATGAACAGACACAATTAAAATAATCATCAGCAACATTAAATTCATAAAATACATAACATAAGTATAACTACAAGCAGCATCTTAAAGTAATGTTTAAAGTCAGGCTATAATTCACTACTGACTTAACAACAGATCTAAAAGCTTGCTGGGGCAGAAAAAGCCTTAAGTTTCACTAGCAGTGATGGTGAACCTTTGCACTTCAGGTGTTCTTGAACTTTGATTCCTAGAAGCCCTGATCAGCAGGAGTGCTGACTTGGGCTTCTGGTAATTGAAGTCCAATAACACCTGGAGTGCCAAGGTTAGCCATCACCGCACTAGAGTTTCAAAAAGCTAGACTTTGAACAACAAATTCCACAATATCTCATCCAGCATAACAACTGCTGATACTGCCTAGGAAATTCAAGAAACTGAAGTGCAAAACATAAAATTTCCAAAATCTGAGTTCCCATACAGGACCTTGATACAGAGAAGTCTTTCTCATGCACTGCCACGAACTATGTCTCAAAAGGAACCAGAAACATATGAGTCAAATCATAAGAAATGGACAGATCCATAGAAGGAAGCAATTCCTTCAACATCCAAGACCATAACTTCTAGATGAAAAGTATTCTGAGCTCTCTGTATTTATACACCATTTCTCTTCATGCTTTAATTGAAACCTTTATCAACACAGTATAAGCCTATCATTCAAGAAACAACTAAACTCATCACAAGTACACTTGATGGAAAGCCTTCTCCGTGGTTGCTTCCAGATCGTGTAAGGCTCTCCCTTGGTTGATTAGGATGGCTCCCTTCCTTTTGCTGACAGTTGAATATTTACCTCTTCAAATGGGCTTTAACTTTGTCCCTAGCTACTGTTTCTTAGGTTTTTTTATAGCTTGCTTATTTTAAAGCTAATGTTTTTAATCAATGGATATTTTTAAATTATTATAATAGCTTACAGTAATTGTTTTTAATGTGTTATTTTTTAAAATTTCACTTATTATCCTTGTGATCCATCTTGAGTCCTCTCATGAGGATAAAGGTGTCCATCCATCCATCCAAACATACATATATCTACATTACAATACAATATCCCCAAAGGAGAGGCACTAAATGCCACTCACTGGAGAGCAACAGTAGGAAAATATTCTTGCTCTATTCCCCAGCTCAGTGTTGGCGACACACAGAGCCCTTTCTGGCAGCACGCACACCATCGCAGGCAAGCCCCACCTCCTACTGCCAGCGTCAATGGCAGCGCCACTTCCCCACCCACCCCTCTCCCTCCACCAATGGTGAGGCAACGAAACACCAACACACACCCCTCGTAGGAGGCAGGGCAGTGCATGGGCAAACATCACATGCACACACTCCCTTGTGACATCACTAGTGCTTAATAATAATATAACAGGAGTGCTTGCCCATGCGCCACTGCCTCCTCCTTGGGCACCTCTAAAAGGTTCGCCATCACTGACCTAGCTACTCAGAGGAATCTGGCCCACCAGAGAGGCAAGCAGAAACCTGAACTGGTATGAATCAAAATTGGATGTTTGGAGAGTCAAGATTAAAAACCGATATAGTGATGGCCATCAACTGTGACAGTTTAAAAGGGGACTAGACAAATTAGTGATCAAATCAGTGATCAAAGATCACTGATCAAATCAGTGATCAAAGATCACTGCAGATGGTGATTGCAGTCATGAAATAAAAAGGTGATTGATGCTTGGGAGACAAGCTATGAGAAACCTGGGGAACATAGTTAAAAGTAGAGACATCACCTTGCAAACAAACATTCGCATAGTCAAGGCAATGGTATTCCCGGTGGTAATGTATGGTTGTGACAGCTGGATCATTAGGAAAGCTGAGCACAGAAGAATATAGACCTTTGAAATGTGGTGTTGGAGGAGAGTTTTGAGAGTACCCTGTGTGATGGGCAAATTAAAAAGGACGATATTTATTCTCATTATTTTTAATTGTGTAAAGTAGAGATGTTCAGTTAGATTTTTATTCAATGATGTAATGCCAATTATGAGATAGTTGCATGTCCAGGTGTTAGTTAAGAAATATTTCTCATGCCCACACAGCCGGGATTCAAAGACATTGTGTCTGGGAATTCTGACAGCTAGATCCATCACATAAGATAAGAGATGGGGACATGAGATAACGGTTTCACATCACATTTGCAGGTGCAAAGCTACAGCTGGATGTCTAGATGTCCAGCCAACCTGTCTCTTTATGACATAATTGGGAATTTTCACATATTTGAGGTGGGGGTGTGAGGAGGAGAAAAAGGTATAAAAAC
The DNA here is from genome assembly GCA_035047345.1 of Bradypodion ventrale. Classification (NCBI taxonomy): domain Eukaryota; kingdom Metazoa; phylum Chordata; class Lepidosauria; order Squamata; family Chamaeleonidae; genus Bradypodion; species Bradypodion ventrale. The sequence continues at coordinate 323,591,953 of JAWDJE010000002.1, read as the reverse complement.
CCAAGCTCTTTATTGTTCAAAAAGTCAGTGATCTCCATCTTAAGGAGATGCTGCTCGATTTTATTTTACCCTAAGCATTGGACTATGCCAGTCTAATACATATGGGGAGTCTTTCTGGCCCCAAGCCGTACTTATTTAGATAGCTTAGTTATTCATGTTTGTTTTATGATTTCTATTTTGTATTTTTAAATGTCTATTTTAACCGCATAATAATCTGCCTCAGTTTTGTAAACCAATAAAAGCTGCTAATTTGATGATCTTAGTAGTACTGGTTTATTTCCCTAAACTGATAAAGGGGAGATTTTTAGAAGTCCAGCACAAGCCATAAATTTAAGGTTTTGTCAGGAAGGTTAGATTCCAGCAGCAGGACGAAAGGACTGGGCCTCTCCATGAAGATTGTTTTGGGAACAAAGTTATCTTGCTGGTGCCTTCCTGTGCTGAAGCGGAGCTTTCATCTCAAGGTAAAAAGCTGGATTCTCATAGTGCCGTGAGCGGGAGAGAAGGACGTAAGAGGGCTATGTTTTGGGAAGGAGGAGGAATAGTCCCATAAATCCCTCATAGCTATTTTTAATTGTCAGCTGAGGCTGATTAATCGGAGAATCAGTGCATCTCAAAACACTGCCTGCAGAAGAAGCCCAGGATATTCTCTGAGAAAGAGTTACCTTGTCTCTGCACTATAAAACTTTCATATAACTGTCTGTAGAATCTCACAGAGTAGCTTAGTCTGAAAGGGAAGCCCATGACACCCTGGACAGTGAGGAGAACAAGTAGGTCGATCTTAGAAGAAATCAACCCTGACTGCTCCTTAGGACAAATAGTAAAGATGTAGCTAGAGTTCTTTGGACATCAAATGAGAAGAGAGGATTCACTTGAGAAAGCCTTGGTGCTGGGAAAGGTGGAGGGCAAAAGAAGGGGGTGGCCAAAATGAGATGGCTAGATGGTATTGTAGATGCAATGGGCACAGAGCTGGGCGGGTTGAGGAGGATGGTGGAGGACATGGGTGCCTGGCGGGCAGTGGTCCATGGGGTCACAAAGGGTCAGAATCGACTTTGCAACTGAACAATAACTTTGTGAAAATATATGAAGAACAAGTTTGTTTATAACTTAATTTTTTGATCATTCTTACAGCAGCTAGATGAAAACATTTTTTTAGATCCAATACTAAAATAAACACAGAATATAAAAGTAAACTTTGCATTTCCCAGCTAAATCTAGCAGGTGCATGAAGAGACTGTTAAATTCATTGAGATACGAAATGGTTCACCCATTTCTTTAAAGAAGATAACAAAATCTAAAAATATTGAAAGTACTATACCAAAGAAGACAAAGTTACAACAACCTCTCATATCTAACATGACATTTAAAAACAAACTTTAAAATATTTTCCCTTTTATAAACTATTCTCCCACTATTGATTAAAATTAGCTAGAAAAAGTTCAAGAGCACAGAGCTAATTATAAATTACATATAGTTGCTACCAATAATTGCATCAGTGTTAAAATTCTATTTGTTAACATTGCCTCCACATACACCAGGGGTGCCCAAACTACGGACTATGGGCCGGATCCAGCCTGCACCACCCACACCCCGGGTGCGGAAGTAAAACATGCATGCGCAGAACACTGTCATAAATGACCTGTGGCTGTTGTAAAACACGTTTACGACAGCCGCAGGTCATCTATGGCAGCGTTCTGCGCATGCACGTTTTACTTCTGTTTCCAGGTGGGAGGAACCACGTAAGCGGCACGCTTGACCATGTGACCGGCCCATGGGCTGAAAAGTTTGGGCACTCCTGACATGCACAATTTGTGATGGAGAGTCTTTTTTTAAACTCATCTAGTTTCAAAACATATCTAAAATAGTCATGAAATAAATGTGTGTGTTTTTAAAAATTCAGATGGAAATAGACATTTGGCTAGAAAAGCCTTTACTGCTGTTCCCTATGGCCTGGCAAGCTGTTTTATATATTTTTTCAGATCTAATTCTGATGTTACAATTTCCTATTATTATTTTAACACAATGAAGAACATGATCAGTAGAAATGTGTTCATTTTTAAGTAGAACAGAAATCTGATCTGGTCTCTGCCCCTTTATAATCATTTCTTGAAATCTGGCCTGTCAGTGGCATACCTCACCTTGCAGGGAGGATTAACCATGATGCTCTGACCTTGCAGTCTACTGGACCTGGTGGTTTCCAGGATATCTTGGGAGGGTTTCCAGCCCACCTTGTTGGTGCTTCTGTCCAAGCCGAGGTCCCCAAGTAATATACAGAGATGACCCAGGCATTTAAGATGATTGCTCCCAAATGCCTTCTCCTGTGGAAAGCCCAGCCCTCTTTGTGGTTCAAGGATGGGCTTTGGATAATGATGCAAATGAAAAGAAGGTTAGAGGAGGGACCAAATGGATAAGAACTTGGCCACTGTAATAAGAATTTCCAGTAGATATCTTCTCACATCTACAGCCAGAAAAAGACATATCATACGTATTATATTATACTAGCATAGTTTGCCTGGCCCTGCCGGGCATTTTTAATGTGTGTTGGTGGTTTGGGGTGGTTTTGGTTCTGTACAAACACCACCCCTACGTAAAATACCTCTTCAACCACCAACACACATTTTTTAAAAAAATTAAAACAGTAGTGTCGTGTGTGTGTGTTTGTGTGTGTGTGTGTCTGTGTGCGTTTGTCTGTGTTTGTGTGTGTGAGATATAGAAAAGCACTGTGTGTGTGTGTGTCTCTGTGTGTGTGTCTGAGAGAGAGAGTGTGAGAGAGAGAGTGATAGTTAGTGAATGTAGTCCACCAGAGGGTGCTATATTTAGTTAGAGATAGTGTTCACTGAACAGTATCTCTAACTAATTATAGCTCCCTCTGGTGGAATACATTCACCAACGTTCTCTGATGGAAGAGGCAGTCATAGAGGATGGATGTGTGTAAGGGTGGCTCCGTTTAGGTAAGTTTGAATTTGTTGTTGTTGTTGTTGTTGTGGGTTGGTGGGTGGGTTGGTTGGTTGTGGATGGGTTTTGTGTGTGTGTGTGTGTGTTGGGGGTGGGTTGTGTTGGGAGGATTTACCGTGGCCTTGCCTTGCTGGCCAGGACGCAGTAAATTTGGCTGCGGTGGCGGTGGGGAAGGGGGTTCCCGTGGTCTGCCTTTTGTGGCCAGACCATGGGAATCCTTGCGGCGGCAGTGGCCACGGGGGGGGTGTATTTTCCCAGTAAACAAAGACAGCAACAGGGCTCTGTTCGCTGTTTTTGCAGCGGCCAGGGGGGATTTTCCCTTAGCCTAGACTGCAAGGCCAGGCTTTGGAAAGCTTAGTGGCAGCGTTCCCCGTCACCCGTGAGTGGCAGTGGCTAGGTCCTTCGGCCCTGCCTTCCTGGGCAAATGGGGACCTGCCCTCCCCCTTTTTTTTGGCTGCCGTTTTCCCCAGTGTGGCCTTCTCCGCTGGGATGCACACCGGTCTCTTCTCTGATCCTGCCAGCATAGAGGCCTCGAAGCCAGCAGGATCGGAGGAGAGGCCGCCGCGTGTTCCAGCGGAGAAGGCCGTGTTTTTTTGGGAAAACACCTACCTTAAAAAGGTAAGTGGGGTGGGGGAGAGGGACTGTTGAGGGGGCAAGGTGGTGGGGCGGGTGGGCAGCGTGGGTCCTGGGCTGCCCCCTCATTCCCTCTTCCTCTCCTCACTTTCCTTTTTGTGGTTGGTTTTTTTCCCCCGTGGTTGGGTTTTTTTTTAAGTCGGCGCGCTGCGCTTTCTCAGCCTCCTCTGTGCTTGTGTCCCTCAGCCTGATTGGCTGAGGGGTTGCGCAGCGCAGAGGACTCTGGGAATTGTAGTTCTTTTTTGTTGGTTGCGTTCATGGGGCTGCTGCCCCACTGGCGATGACCAAAACCCTGCAGCACTGGGAAGGCAGGGGTTACGGTGAGTGCGGAAGGCTAGGTCATGGATGGTTGGGCCTGGTGCGGGAGCCTTTGAACGAACCCAACGGTTAAGGGCTCTTTTTATAGGTATAGATATTAATGAGATGATTAAACAGCAATCAAAGCTCTGTAGAACTGTCTGTGCCCTTATAGATACAGTACTGGACATTCAAGCTTCTCTTATTCCTACAATACTATATTGCAGGGATTCTCAACCTGTGGCCTGTGGGCCAAATACGGCCCATGATTCCATTTCATGTGCCCCCACCGCCTCCACCACACCAGGAAGTGCAATGTGGTGAAGGAAGGGTAAAATGGCAGTCTGGCCCGCAAAGCTGCCTGAGGGAGCGTGACCCGGCCTCTGGCTTTGAAAGGTTGAGAACTTCTGCTATATTGTGTGATCAATTTGTAGTCCACTTTAGGAATGGGATCTTGACTCCTCTGTTGGTTCAATTGGATTGGATGAAGATGAACAGATTGAAACTGAATCCAGACAAGATGAAAATATTGTTATTAGGTGATCCATCTACCTGTTTGTACACATATATTCAAACACTTGATGGATTGGTACTTCGACTTAAAAATCAGATGTGCAGCTTGTGAATAATTCTGGACCTGAACAGATAAATGCTATACTCCACCATACCTTTTTTCATATTTGCCAATTGCCCAGCTGCACCCTTTTCCAGATGAGAACTTAATAAAACTCCATGAAACTTTTGGGTGCTAGTTCTCAAACAAATAAGATAAAGTACTTTTTCACCCAGAGGATCACTGGTCTATGGAACTCCCTGCCAGAAGAAGTGGTGACAGCTGTCAGTCTTGACAGCTTTAAGAAAGGATTAGATAAGTTCATGGAGGACAAGAGTATCAATGGCTATAATTATGAATACTTAAGGACAACCTCGGGGTTGGAGAGATAGGCAGGATATCTCTCAATGACATTTCCAGGGAATCCTACACAGGTGAAGGCATCTGCTTGAGAATACCCTGAAGCAAATGGTGAGCCACTGTGCAAGATAAAATGCTGGGCTGGATGGGCTGTGGCCTGTTCCAGCAAGGCTGTTCTTATGTTATGCACTAGTAGTCTCAATATTTGATTAGTGCAGTTCTCAACCTTTTTAAGCCAGTGGCCGGGTCACGCTCCCTCAGACAGCTTCAGGGGCCAGACGGTCATTTTTCCCTTCCTCCACCACATGGCACTTCCTGGTGTAGTGGAGGCAGGGGGGGGCATGAAATGGTGCCATGGGCTGCATTCAGGCCATGGGCCACAGGTTGAGAATCCCTGGATTAGTGTAATGCTCTTTACACAGAGCCACCTATGAAGCTGAAATGGAAGCTTCAGCAGATCCAGAATGTGGCAGCCAGATTAATTGCAGGTGTTGATAGGCTTGAACATAGTCTGACTCATTTTCACTGGCTACAGTATCTGTCTGCTTCCATGTTAGGTTCAAGTTTTTGGTACTATGCTATAAAGGCCCAATCAGTTTGAGACCTTGTTACCTGTCAGACCATCTGTTCTTATTCTTCCCAGGTCTTATGGTTGCACCTGCCAACCCTGAGAGAGACCAATAAATATTTAACTAAGAATCAGCCCTTTTCTGTAGTGGCCCTTTTCTGTAGAATTCCCTTCCATAAGCATCATGTTTGGCCCCCTCCCTTTTAATCTTTAAAAAGCTTCTGAAAACCAACTGTTTAGAGAAGCATTTGAAGAGGTCCTCCGCAGGTGGATACAAGGAGTGTATGTTGGAGCTGCAACCGTCTGTAATTGCAGCTTGTTCTGTCCTGTGCTTAACTTTATATTTTAGTGTCATGTCATTTTGTATATTTTAATTCTATTTTTGGTGTAAACCAACTAGAATAGCAGTTTCTGCTGGAAGAATGGTATATAAATCTAATAAATAAGTAAGACGGGAAGCTTATTAGTTGGAGAAGTCTCTTATTAGGAATGACAACCAAATATAGTAGTTTAATCTAAGTACATTGGGGTACACAGAAATAGCCTCCTCGAAGACTGTGGTATTTTTGAACCACAGTTGGGTGTACCCTGATAACAACAACCTTGTGTTGCCGGTTAATGTTTCTCACAGGTCAGGCAAACTACCGAATGAACTCGCCAAAAGGTGCCTTCATTTTGGTAGTTTCAAGTCTGGCCTAGACATGGAAGAAGTACATTTAAACACTAAATACATTTAAACACTATCTCTTATTATTTGGAAAACAAATTTATTTCTTATCTAAATACATAATTCCCTAAGTAAGATGTTGGAACGTTGTTCACCTTCTTGCTAGGCTTCTATTAACAGATTTACAGTTTGTACACAGCCTTGTGGCAAAGACTTATGTAGCCAAAAAAGGTTGTAATATTCTGAATATGAGTGATATTCTTGATATGTTAAAACAATGTTGAAATTTTATTCCATAGCACTCCTACAATATTATATGGCTTGGAACCACACTATAGTGTTGGTTGTATTGCCCTTCCAGGAGACAGAGTACAAATTTTGAGAAAAGTCTCTGCTCCACATGAACCCACATAAAGCAGTTAATACAATACTACGACAGTGCCAAAAGTGGGTACAAAATTGGTATGTAGTCTTCTGCAACTCCATCCTTTTTCCTCCACATTATCTGTACCAATCTCTCCTTACTACACTAACCTGTAACCTATTGGAAATTTTCTGTTATACCTGTCAGTATAACAATGTGGGACAATGAAGCTCATATAAGGATTGCTGTTGTTCAAGTAGTGATCTCCATGAAGAAAAAAAATGCAAAGTCCCACTTATTACAGCAGCAGGTTTTTCTTCTGTAGCAGAAGGTCAGTAGAATATTGACCTCTGGATTCAGGTGCCCCTTTTTCTATAATGCTGCCACACACACAAACACAGGCTGCCACATTTATTTATTTATTTGCACTATTTTTATACCGCCTTCCTCGCTTAAAAAGCAACCCAAGGCGGTTTTCCAACATAATAAAACATCACTTAAAAACAATTACATAAAAACAGTTACATAAAAACAACAAGTAAAATCTATATAGCTAAAACAACCATATTAAAATCACATAAAATTATCTGAATAAAACTATTCTTACCCTCTCTGCACCCAGGTTAAAAAGCTGACATGGGCCCAAACCTGCCTGCATTGGCTAAACAAGCCAGCGGGAGTGGGAGGTCGTACCATTCACGCTCCACACCCGCTGACGTAGCCATGTGTTCGGTGATCTTCTAAAGGGGAGCAGCTCCGTCTGGAGGCGTAACTCCAGTGGCAGGAGGTTCCAAAGGGCCGGGGCAGACACCAAGAAGGCTCTCCTCCTGTCACATCTCTTTGTGTGACTGGAGGAGACGACATGACAGCACTTCTTATACTTCCAGTTTCTGCAGACCACCATCCTTATGATGTTCTCCATTTAGTCGTGACTGCTTCCAGGTAGCAAAACCCCTCTCACCACCATTCAATGATGTACTTATGCAGAGGTATGTTAACGTCAGCTTTATAACATAATAGTTAAATTATTAAATAAATGTGCTTCATTGGCATTAAAAACACAGAAGGAAATTTTATGAGATATATCTGCTACTTATATTCATGAAATTGTTAGACACTGTACAGTGGTATCTCGCTTAAAGAGCATAATACGTTGCTCTTTAAGTGAGTTTTCTCTTTAAGCAAAACACCTTGTATGTGACTGATTGTGACTTCTGGCGGGGGGGGGATTACGAACCCCGATTTAGTTGTTAAGCGGGTTTTAGTTGTTAAGCAAGGCGACCATTCAGAGAAAATTCTGCTCTTTAAGCGAGTTAGTCTCTAAGCGAGGCACTCTTTATGTGAGGTTTTACTGTATTATTTATTATTGCTAAAACTGGCAGGAACAAATTAAAGCAACAAGGATTCTTAAGAGTCAATAATAATACCAGTGATGCTCAATGATTAAATTAATTGAACATCTCCTTGGCTTGAAAGATTTTACAGGTTAGTTTTAAAACAAATGGGGACTGTGGTGGCTTAGTGGTTAAGACACTGAACTTGACAACTGGAAGGTCAGCAGTTCAAGACCTGAGTGCTGCATGATGGAGTGAGCTCCCGTCTCTATCCCAGCTCCTGCCAAACTAGCAGTTTGAAAGCAAGAAATTGTAAGTAAATAGGGACCACTTTGGTGGGAAGGTAAACAGCATTCCGTGCACTCTGGTGTCTAGTCATGCCTGCCACATGACCACAGAAATGTCTGCAGACAGACACCACTGGCTAGTTGACTATAAACGGAGGTAAGCACCGAACCCTAGAGTCAGGTACGACTGGTTTTCGAGCAAGGGCAACCTTTACCTTTAAAACAAATAATTACCATGCTTTGCATTTAGTAACTCTGAACTTTGGACTTAAAGATCTTAGACAGAGAAAGGTCTTTTAGAAGGTGTTTCGCTTGCTTCAAAATAGCAGGGTGGGGGCTTCCTTGCTATGCTCTTCCCCAGAGTTCTGCACTGAGGGCCTTGTTGTTTCTCTTCTCAAAACACAGGCGTCTCTGCAATTACCCTCACTCCCGCCCCACCCCAAGCACAAAATAAGTTACTATTTAGTTGCCTGTCTGTGGTAGCTTGCTCCCTCCCAGCTTGTCTCCAACCTTCCAACCTCTATCCTACTAGGATAGCCTGTCTTCTCCCAGGGCTCATGCTTTTCTTTATGAAGAACAGCTTTTTATTTTCTGAGTCTGTGAACAGATGGAAGGAAGAAAAGTTCACAGAGCACACTGGGTGTTGTTGGTTTTCAAAAAAGAAAAGAAAAGAAAAATACTCTATGCAACCCCTCTAAGTCAGATATTGAAAACATACTGCCCTGCCAGCTGGGCTGAGATTAAGAACTAGGAAAGCACCCAGTAGGAAGTGCTGCCCAGATGTGAGCATCTGCAAAGCAAAAGCAACAAAGGCGCTTTGAAGAAGGTGGAGGACGTTTGGAAGGAAAGCTGGAGAAAACAAGAGAGGCATTTGGGAGAGGAAGGAGGACTTTGTGCTTTCTCATTATCTTTGTTAAGCTGGCAAGAGAACTGGGACAATTTGCGAGTCACTACTTACCAGGGTAAGTGCATACAACATTGGAAGAAACACAACTACTATTAGAATGACTCACCTTCCAATATCACACTTGACATCACAAAGAAGTATCTGGAAGCACTCACTAAAAGTTTATGCTGACTTTGTCGTACAAAATAGAGGGCATTCCTTAAGCTTCTGGATTTCATTCACATTTCACCATATCAACATGGGAAGTGTGATAGTATTTTGTTAAAAATGCTATCAGCACCATAATTCCTAATAATGGATAGTTCTGGGCTATTTAAAAGCACAAAGATTAGGCCATTAAAAACTGTGCCAGTCTGAAATAGTTGCCATACAATTTTTAAATAACAACTCAGCAAAAAAGAATAATAAAGATAAGTTGATTTCTGAACATCATTCACAAGTCTTCATATTTTCTTTCTTAAAAGCCCAGCTATGCAATCCATAATACATTTTGGTGTGTGTGTGTGAGAGAGAGAGAGAGAGAGAGAGAAAGAGATTTCAGTTTATCCAAAACTTGTATTTGCCAGATGGGCTGGACTAATAAATTGCAAGACCTTTAGCATGCTAATTGAAGATGAAATATGTTGAAGTCCAACCCATATGGAGAGCACCAAGTTTGAGCATGTGCTTCATTCTTCCACTATGCCCAAATTATTATGGTTTTGTAGAATAAATATTATGATATCAAAGGCACTACCTTCTATCGCAGCCAATTTATAGCCCAGTCAACTGCTTACACTTACTGTTTTGCCAAGTCCTTACAACCTAGAATTCTATTTTATAATCCCCTGTCTCAGGTAGAGAGCTACATATATATCATTCTTCTTCAGCAATAAGCCAAGACACAGAGGCATTGATTGTTATCAGTCCCTTCCTGCATTTTACATTTAAGTGCCTACTTTACTTTAATTGCCATCCATATTAACCAGCCATCATTTCAATTTTGCCAGTTAATTATTTCAAACTACTCCTTAAGAGCAAGACATGCCGAGGCTACAAGGAACCCAATAATATCTATAGTTCATCGACTTCAATAAATCACTGTTCATAATTCCACCATCTCTGTCTTTAATCAGAAGTACAGTAATATAATTCTCGTCATTAAAATCCATCTTCAATACTCCATTCTCCAAAGAGTATAACTCCACTAGTGGATCAAACAAAAGTTCCACCCACTCCATTACTCTATTTAGCCATACTCCCATAGGAAGGTCACAACTGCAGCATGTTAGTGATTATTATGCATTGTTGAATAGGCCTCCATCTGGCAGAGATACATGGGTGCTAAACAAGTGAATTCTTTGAATTATTAGAGCTAATTACCACTGACAGACTCACTTCTAGTAATTTGTTTAACCCTTTAGAAAGACACCCACATTATTGTATCTACTAAATAAGTTCCAGAAAGGTGTGCACAAAAAAAATGCTCTCTCTTTCCAATCAGGTTTACTGAATGCCCCTGAGTTCTAGCAACTTTCGTGCTAATTTTCCCACTGCTAAATTAAGCAGCTTCACCCTTTGCAGCTCTTTCTAGACACCCCATTTTTCACTTTAGCTGCCAGTTATATAAACCAAAATTATAGCTGGCATATTTTCTTCAAGATCAGCAAAGGGCTTCTCAAAGTCGCATGATCAGCCAGCATAGATGCTGGATTAGGTACACCCCTGATCTAATCTGATCCAGAAAGGATGCTCTTCCACTGCATGTTCTTCTGCTCTATCACTCCTCTCCTTTTGTTATAGGGTTAAGAGATCAGCACATAATACTGTAAACAAGAACATATGATAGGTCTGTAGTGTGGAAGTGTGATAATTATGATGTTTTATTTTCAGGTGCTTTCATAATACTCTTTGCTTGCTTTTCTCCCCCCTCCTTTATTTAAAAATATAATTTGAGAAAACTAAGGTAAAGAACTTTCTTAGAATCCTTTTGAACATACAAGAGACAGATGGCTCAAGGAAAGTGAGCAGACCTTAGCAGCGCTGTTCCTTCATAATGAACAGGCACCAGATCCAGCCTATCCTGAGCTACATTTGGTGTTGGATAGTGTTTTCCCCAACAGTTGCTTGTCAAAAAGAATCCTTCACTGATAAATGAGGTTTTTTCAACTGTTATCCAATCAGCTGCTGTGCAAAGAGTTAGAGAGTTGTAGCTGAATATATAGCGTAAATTACATATACCTTACACCCCAGATCTTGTCAGGTTAAGGATCCTGGAAACATGATCACCTTTCTGCAGTAAAGGATTAGCGCCAGACATACACACAGTGCTAGAATAGACAGGCACACTGTTCAGTGCAATATAAAGAATATTCTCATAAGCACAGCAAACAGAGATTTGCCAACCTGGATGTCCTTACCTTGCTACAAAAAAATACATGAGGACTGTAGTTTACTGGAACTTCTATAACAACAACAACTCCATGACATCAAATTAATTCCATTTTATGGCGACTCCAGGATGTTTTTTATAGCTTAGTTCAATTACCAACCAGAACAGAGACTGAAGCCAAGAAATGGGAAGCAGACTGGATCTTGGAAGGACAGATATGGAAGGAGTTACAGAAAGATGTAAGTCTAGAGCAGTGATGGTGAACCATGGCACTCCAGCTGTTCTTGAACTTCAATTCTCAGAAGCCCTGATCAGCAAGAATGCTGACTTGGGCTTCTGGTAATTGAAGTCGAAGAACAGCTGGAATGCCAAGGTTCGCCATCACTGGTCAAGAGACTAAGACCAAGAGAGACTGAGCTCATCCACACTATGGCATTCCCAATTACCATGTATGGATGGGAAAGATGATCAAAACTGAGCAGCAGAAGAAGAGATATGATTGATTTGAAAAGTGATGCTGAGGGAGAGCTTTACAGATGCTGTACTATAGATCGCTAGAAAGACTAATACAGTGGAACCTCATACAACAGTCAACCTGTATAGCAACGAAATCACATAACAATTAGGTTTTGGGGGGAAATGGTGTCCCGCATAACAATTTTCCCTATGGAAAAAATCGTACAGTTTTTCAATGGGAAAAACCACTTAGCGAAAAAAAGTTGTACAATGCATCCCATAGGGAAAATCGCTATACGATGCGTGCGTCATATAGCAATTGTTTCATACAACAACGAGCCCTGTGGAACGAATTTTAATTGTTGTATGAGGTACCACTGTAAATGGCTTCTACGCTGGACTCAAGCTTGAATTCACACTATCCACTAAAGAAACTAAACTAAGGCTATCATACCTTGGCTGTATCATAAGAGGATAAAATTCGGGGGGGGGGGGGCAGAAATGCTAGGAAAAGTGCAGAAGGAAAAGACCTAACATAAGATGTTTTGACTTAAGAGAGGTAAACCATAGGTTTAGCTAGCAAGATATAAACAGAGTTGTTATTGACAGTACCTTTACTGGAAGTGACATGACAGCATGTAACAACAATGAAATAGCAGTCAATAGAAATGAAGTGCTTATTATTTCCTGGAGGAAGAACAGCAGTGGAAAGTGGTAGGCAGGCAAAGAAACAGGAATATCTCAACTCCTAGTTGAGCAAAGAGAAGAGACGGCAATTTATATACTCAGATTTTTGCTTACCATCAGCTAGATGGGGCAGTGATGGCTCAGTGGTTAAGAAGCTTGCCTTGTTAGCTAGAAGGCTGGTAAGTCAGCCGTTCAAGACCCAAGTACTACATGACAGATTGAGTGCCCGTCTCTGTCCCAGCTCTTAGGGACATGAAAGGAGCCTCACTTGGGCGTTCCCTGAGCGGAATTTCTTCCACAAAAATCCTTTCAACCCAGAATAATTTCTGACACGAAATTATCATTATCAGCTAGATCTGGCCTTCAAAGCAAGACAGCTCATGTCACATTCAAGCTATGCAGAATTGCTTATGTAAAGGAACTTTGTGAACTGAAGTTAAGTATGAATTAGCTTTTTACACTCTGCTGCATCTGCCTGAAATACTTTTACCTCAACCTGTGCTAATATTAATACTTGACTTCTGAACAAAGCTTTTATGATGTCAGGGATAGCATAAGGAGAAAAAGTTGCTAAAAGCAAAGAAATAGTTATGGCAGTAAACTCTGACAATTATTTTACATCTTGTCTGTGTATTGCACTAACACAAACATAAGAGCAAAATCTATGTCAGATCAAACTGACAGCCCTTGCCATACTAACACATTTCATGCTATTGGAAACATTTTTGATTCATTCTATACCTACAAGGCATTCCTAGAAAATAAACAGATACAAATGAAATTCATATCAAAACATTCCAATGCCAGTAAAAAGCATAAGAGGGTGGGGAGGAATATTTCTGTTTTTCCTGTCATGCTATATGGCAGTTCTCAACCTTTTTAAGCCGGGGGCCAGGCCATGCTCCCTCAGACAGCTTCGGGGGCCAGATGGCCATTTTGCCCTTCCTCCACCACATGGCACTTCCTCTAACACAGGGGTCGGCAACCTATGGCCAACGGGCCTGATCTGGCCCACAGTGCCAAATCATCAGGCCTGCCGGCTTCACTCCTGCTGCCAGAAGTGGCGGAAACAACGGAAACAGCCATAAACGCATCCACAGCTTCACAACAGTTTCCGCTGTTTCCGACAGTTCCAGCAGCAGGAGCGAAGGCGGCAAGCCAAATGATTTGGTGCCATGGGCCGGATGCGACCCCTGAGTTAAGAGGATAAAGTCTGCAACATAGTGGCAAGCCTCAACTAAATACTGACCCTTGTGTTTAGATTACCATAATGTGCTCTCTACACAGGGCTACTTTCGGAAAAGGTTCAGAAACTACAGTTAGCAAAATATGTAGCACCTAAATTTTTGCAAGGAATGTACTTTAGGTATCATATTAGATCCAATTTGGAGCAGTTACACTAAAGTTTTGATTCACAAAGTCCCTAATGATTTGGGGCCAAGTGATATTAAGTACTCCCTAATTTATTGTCATAAACACATATACGACAGCTGTGTCCACATTTATGGCTGTCATAAACATGTTTATGACAGCCATAAATGTGGACACAGCTGTCGTAAATGTGTTTATGACAGTCACAGACACGTTTTACGGCAGCATTTACAGTGGGGAGGGGACCACCAGTCCGGCCCCCTCAACTGTCTGAGGGAGCGTGACCTGGCCCCCATCTTAAAAAGGCTGACAACCCCTGCTCTAACTGCTCCAAAAACAAAAGGTGTCTTTGTATTAACAAGCACTTTCTGTGACCTCTGCAACACAATACAGAGATAGTGCATAACTCAACAATAGACCAGCCAAGATGATTTACTGTATGAATTACTGTAGCCAGAATGTCCCTCTCCAAGGAATGAGGCACTTGGCACATTGGTCAAAGTCAGGAAGGCTTTCCTGGCCACAGCTGCCATCTATGAGCATCCTGATCTCTTATAGGGAATATAATATAGATTATTGAAAGGGTAGGATAAATATGAAAAAAAGGTCAGGTAAAAATCTATTTGGTACGTCACGTATATGCCAAATGACCCATTATCACCACTGAGCTACCCTCCCTATGCCAGTAACTGCTGATGATACTTGGAAGAAAATCTTACTCTATGCTGCTGCAGTATGAGGTGTCTCCATACTTTGCATCAGAGTAAAAATCCAGTGTGGAAAATGTGTGTGCAATGGCAACAACAAGCAGTAATGGTGAAGAGTGTAATGTCCATTTATTAAGCTATAGCCCATATTACATGTAAAGCTAATGTTATTTTTGTTGCATTACAAAAGGCATAAACATTTGCAACAGATTGTTGATTATAAACCCTGTTATTTTTAAAATTGAAGAATAGTAATATACATGGTGATAAATTAGGAATCAATAAAGCACATTAATTCCTGCAGCGATGTTACATATAATACAATTTGGCTCTTTATCACATTTGTACATTAGAAATGGTTCCTACTGCAGAAGTCACTCATCAACTTCTTGAATTCTATTTTATAAAAAGTATATAACCAGGACTAAAAAAAGAAAAGCTTCTGTGACATATGTTAACCATGAAATTCAGTACTCATTTATAACAATATTTGTTTGTATTTTTGTCTCCATTCCTATTTCCAAGTGGCAATTTTAACAATTTGATCAGAAATACAACACAGAGAACAGTAACTCAGCACAACATTAGTGTCAAACATCTGAAATGAGATTTTGATTTGCTAGTCCCCAATCCATTACTCACATTACTATAAATCTATTCGACTCAAAGATGTTCGGTGGCAGGGAAGGGTTATAAAACAAGTAGAGGTACGCTGCTGTTCGCTCTCACTTGTGCCCTCAGCAAAACTTTCAAAAAGAATAAATGGACATTTCAAACGCTTTTTCAGAAGCAGCAGGGGGAGCGCAAAAGGAGAAGATAATTTGCATATCCAAGAAATATGGTGCCATGATCCTCAAACTGTGCAAACAAAGGCTTGATTTGTTTAGAGACCATACATTATGTTGAGTATAAAGAGATTTAGGCTAATCAAGACTCTTTACTGTCTGAGGCAACAAACCACACTCCTCTTAACCAGGCAAGCTGTGCAGTACACAGAGCAGTCAATTTATATTGGTGCCTGAAGCATAAAGCCCCATGAGCACTTTTGCTCACCCCTACTGCAGTAAAAACAATAAAGCAAACACACAATAAAACAAACACACAACAGCAAACCAACAAGTTAAATAAATAACAATTTGCTAATCTTCTCTGAGGTCTAAATTTCATCCCCTGGGGCACACTAATGATAGGGAAAACCCTGAAGTGACCTTCTGTAAAGCAACCCCAATTAGAAGGTCTGGTTGACTGAAGCCCATACTGGAGGTATGCACACAGAATGGCTGCACATTTGCATATCTGTCAGATGGCCTTGGGCAAAACAATTTTGCTATTTAATTGGGGGGGGGGGGAGGATAAGAAACACAAACACTAAAATCTTTAAACCAGAGATTCTAGAGTACATTCAAGCTCTTACGTTCATCAGCATTTAAAACACTGAGAGTAAAGGGGGGGGGACACGTCTAACATTAACACTTATATACTGCCCCAAAGTGCTTAGTGCTGGATACTCGTCATACCTGTCAAGTATCCCAGATTGGCCGGAAAATCCCATATTTTGGTGCGCGTTCCTCCCCTTTCCTATCCTGTATTTAGAACAGCAGGGAAAGGGTTACTGCGCATGCCTGTGCATGTGCAAACATGTTCTGCGCATGCGCAAAGGGGTTCTGTGCATGCACAATGGTGTTTTTCCTGCACATGCACACCCAGGCCAGAGCAGTTCCCATATTTTCCAGAGCAGCGCTTGACAGGTATGGTACTCGTTTTCCCAACCTTGGAAGGATGGAAGGCTGAGTCAACTTTATGCACTGTATTTTCATGAGAGCAATAAGGTGTGATAGTTAAGTATGGTATTGTTATAGTGATTAGAAATGGGATTTTCATGTTATAATGAAAGCAAAAATTAAAAAAAGTGCAGTAAAACCTCTACAAATGATTTTTCCATTCCACGAGGTTATTTGTATGTCAAAAAAACTGTATGTTGAAAACACATTGCATTGCCAGAAGAGGCCACTAGATGTCACCATATTTTTTGTCAATTTTTTCCTATTAAAAATTTGTATGTCGATTTTTTTTGGCAAGGATTTCTATTTGTATGTTGAATTTTTCGTAAGTAGAACCATTTGTATGCTGAGGTTCCACTGTAGATTCATTCTCTGTTATCTTGTCTCTGCTTTTGTAGGCTTAGTTTTGTGGAGTTAGATCCTTTAGGGTTTTTTGGGGGGCCAACACTGGGGAAAAATGAAACTAAATGACTTAGCAGCAGTCTGTTTCATGGTAAACAAAAGGAATAGAGCATGAAAAACATAAAAATGGCACACACACACACACACCGGGCACCTTGGCAGGGTGGTGGACAAGAAGTGATGGGGGCGCATATTGGGGGGTTGGGGGGAGAAATCCCATACATTCCCATTACCTCTGCCTGCCTCTGGGGTACGCCAATTGCTTGGGCGCACCAGGAGGAATCCTTGTATCCCTGTGGGCCAGCACACCACTACACACTCCGCACCCCGAAAGAACCCAAAACAAAACAAAAATGGGAGGTTTTGCCATGTTTCTCCTTAACAGTGTTTGGACTAGGACTTTGGGAAAGCATGATCACGAGGTCACTGGGTACTCATTCTCCTTCAAACTCACCCATCTTGCAGGGTTACTGTGTAAATAAATAGAGGAAAAGGTAGGTTTCCCTTGCTCGAAAGCCAGTCACATCCGACTCTAGGGTTCAGTGCTCATCTGTTTCAAAGCCGAAGAGCCAGCGCTGTCTGCTTCTGCAGATGTTTCCGTGGTCATGTGGCAGGCATGACTAGACACTGGAGCGCACGGAACGCTGTTACCTTCCCACTGAAGTGGTCCCTATTTATCGACTTGCAATTTCTTGCTTTCAAACTGCTAGGTTGGCAGGAGCTGGGACAAAGACAGGATCTCATTCCATCCTGCAGTACTCAGGAATTGAACTGCTGACCTTCCACCTCCCAGTCAGCATCTTAGCCACTTGAGCCACTGCAGTCCCACAAAGGAAAAGGAGGAAACCTAATTTATCAGCTTGAGGTTATTGGAGGAATGGCAGGGGGAATAAACATAATAAATGAATAATAAGTAACTTACTGGGTTTACTGAAATTAAATAGAAAGCAGTCGAGGAAAATGAACATATTGGTGTAAGTGAACATCTTTTTAGAATGAAGAAATGGACATTATCTTTATTTCCTTCCCTCCAGATAACTAATGAACTTCTATGCTAGCAGCACCACATTATTTTTCCTTAAGAACTCTCATTTAACATCCATCTTCACTCTTGCAACTGGGCCAAAGATAAATTATGTTGTTGTTGTTGTTGTTGTTGTTGTTGTTGTTGTTCAGTCGCACAGTCGAGTCCAACCCTTTGCGACCCCATGGACCATTGCACACCAGGCACCCCATTTTCCACCATCCTCCTCAACCCGCACAGCTTTGTGCTCATTGCGTCAACAATACCATCTAGCCATTTCATTCTCTGCTGCCCCCTTCTTCTTTTGCCCTCGACCTTTCCCAGCATCAAGGCCTTCTCAAGCGAATCATCTCTTCTCATTTGATGTCCAAAGTACTTTAGCTTCATCTTCAATATTTGACCTTTCAAGAAGCAGCCAGGGTTAATTTCCTTTAAGATCAACCTATTCATTCTCCTTGCTGTCCAGGTTACCCTCAAAATTCTCCTCCAACCATACATTTCAAAGGCATCTATTCTTCTGCACTGAGCTTTCTTTATGGTCCAGCTCTCACAACCATACATTACTACCTGGAATACCATTACTTTGACTATGTTAAGGGCCCTCAATCTCCAGCCTGGTGAAAACCTGTGATCAAGAAAGCTAAATAGGTTACATTCCTCCTTCCCACATTTTTGCCTTACATCCAAAAACAAACAAACAAACAAACAATAAAACAAACTGAGTCTTACAAAGAACGAAATAAACAGTTTGGATTTTCCAAGGAAGTCTGCGTGTTTAAGAATTTTCTATCATTATACCTGACTACCTGCAAACACCTTCATTTTACTTACCTGCTACAATGGTAATCCTTTGGAAGGTACTCTATGTTTAGCTTAAATGGCAGAAAGATTGCCACATCCAGGAAGGAAGCAGTGCAGCAAGAAAATATGCAGGAAATGAAGCAAGACTTGGATGAAGAAGTGCAGGGAATACTTATCAAATTTGAGGATGACACAAGACTGGGTGGAATAGCTAGTACCTTGAAAGGCAGGGACAGAATTCAAAAATATCTTGATGGGCTTGAACATTTGGCTGAAAACAATGAAATTTGAGAATACGTTCTGCACCTTAAACTCCAAACAATTTCCTTACACATTCCTGGTCGCTGGTAACAGCAACGTGATAGATGAGAAACTCCCGGTGCAATTAATTATTTGTGTGAGTGGCAGAAAGGTACCAATAATAGCAACATGACTGACCAGAAGCAACTTTTAATGCAAAGAGTTCCTTTCAAAATGTTAACATTGTGAACTCTGGGAAAGGAGAGATTCTGTATCAAAAGTACTGTACAGTACAAGGAAAAGTCATCCAAAGCACACAGAAGCAACAAATGTACCACTTCTTTTCTTTTTCAATTTGTGACTAATTGACTGTAGTGGCAATGGACAATCTGATCTGCTGATTAACCTTGTGGAATAGATCCTCTTTTGGAAGGACCATTCCAACTTGTTCTTTGAGTGGACCACTTCATAGTACCCACGGCTACTTGACTGGCAAGTAGAAATTAAATGAAGTGGAAACAAACGACATCTAGCTAATAAAATGTTCACTTTGCAAAAAGGTTGGCAAATGAAACAAATTTGAAAAACAAAACACTGGGCAACCCTTAAATGATTAGAATGACTCAACATCCAATATTACACTTGACGTCACAAAGTAGTATCTGAAAGCACTCCCTATGGAGAAAACCTAGCTCAGCATGCTAAACTAGTAAATGGAAATCTGCTGTTTTTCCACAACTGCAACCAGTATCCAACACCTTCACATGTATCTACAGCTCACAATGTAATTGTTTATTTGCACTCAATGAGGGTTAACAGGAATACCAATCATTTTTAGACCATTAACTTAATTCAATCTGTCTTTTTTTCCCTTCAGAACATCAGCATGATCCTAAACACAGCCAATAAACCTCATGCAAATACTAAGGCTAGATTATTGTTCCCTCATAAATTGAATTTCAGAAAATGTTTTCAAATCCCTTGGCTTATTATTCTATTTTAAAGGAATAAAAAGGGTAGATTTGTTGATTCTGAGACTCTCTCATAAAAGAGATCAAGCATAACAGTACTTTCAAGATTGTATAAAATCTACCTTTTCTTTGTCTGATAGCTTCTCGACTTGGAGCATAAGATGACTTGCTATTGACTCATAAGAGATGTATCTTGTAAAGGAGTTTCAGCCAAGAATTGTTCAGCAATGTACAAAACCATAATCCTTTAGGTTCTACAAATTTACTACACAGAATCTGCTTTGGAGGCAAGTATTAGTTGTATGACCTTAATTTCCAAAGCCTAAGTTCTGCTTCGTTTGAGGAATTTTTCTTCAAAAGATCTACTAGACCCATTAAACTTGTTTACAAATCCTTCTATGCTCTTTCCCTTTCTATACCATTAGTGCTTACAGATGACCAGAAAATCCTGGAGTGCTAGAAGGAACACTTTTGCACGCTTTTAAACCAAAACTCTACCGCTGCTGAGGATTTTCTTCAAGAAGTGCCACAACAACCCCACCAGTCATGGATGGCAATTCCACCAATGTACCTGGAATTCTGTGATGCTCTGAATAAACTGAAACCCAGAAAGGCTCCCGGGCCAGATAACATCCCTCTGGAGTTAATCCAGAAAGAAGGGGTGTCTCTAAAGACAAGGCTCTTCACACTCATTCTCTTGATTTGGGAAACTGGTAAAATGCCTGATTACCTTAAGAATGCCACCATTATCACCATCTTTAAGAAAGGTGATCATAGTATTTGTGGCAACTATTGTGGCGTATCATTGCTATCAATCGCAGGAAAGATTTTCACAAGAATCCTGCTCAGTCACCTGCAAATTATCTCTGAAAGGATCCTCCCAAAATCTCAACGTGGTTTCTGTAATTCCCAAGGCACAACGGACATGATCTTCTGTGCCAGACAACCAGGAAAAATGCAGAGAACAACAAAATCCACCCTTTTTAATATTTTATGACCTGGAAAAGGTTTTCGATTCTGTCCCAAGACCGGCTATGTGGGCTGTGCTGAGATGCTTTGGTTGCCCTAAGTGTTTTGTAGATCTGGTCCAGACACTTCATGATAGCATGTCTGGGAGCGCTTTCCATCAAAACAGCATATCAGATGCCTCCCCAATCACTTGTGGATTGAAGCAGGGTGGTGTACTTGCTCCAACCCTTTTTGCCCTTTACTTGGCTGCCATGCAATATGAAACATCTAATAACAACACAGGTGTAGAGATTAAATACCACTTTGATGGAGGACTCTTTAGTTTCGCTAGACTACGCTCCCAAAGACTAACCAGTACTAACAGGATAATGGAAATGCAATATGCCAATGATACTGCATTGCCTGCTCTCACACCTGAGGAGCTACAACAGTCAATCAACTGTTTCAAGAATGAATGTGATGCTTTTGGCATCACGATAAATGCTCAGAAAACCAAGGTACTTGCACAACCTGCCCCAAGGACAGCCCTTCCAGAGTTCAGTATTACCATCTCAGATTCGACACTGGAACAGGTAGACCAGTTTTCTTACCTTGGTAGCATCCTGTCTAAAAACTGCACCTGTGAATAGAATGTGGTGAAGAGAACTGGTGCTGCCCATTCTGCCTTTAGTCGTCTATCACACTGGGTCTTCATGAACAAAGATCTAACAATCCAGACTAAGCTCATAGTATTCCAAGCTGTTGTTATCTCAACATTAGTGTATGGCTGTGAAACATGGACCCTCTATTGCGAACACATGAAAATGCTCGAGCGCTTTCACCAACAGAAGCTAAGGTCCATCTTGAACATCTAGTCAGATGACTGTGTCAACAACATTGCAGTTCTCAAGAAGGCACGTGTAAATAGCATTGAAGCTTCCACCATAGGCCATCGTCTTAGATGGATAGGGCATATCCACCATGTGGATGGTTCCAGGTTTCCTCATCAAATTCTTTATGGGGAACTTAGCTCTGGTACAAGAGCTTGTGGAGCTCCTTTGAAGCATTATAAGGACATGCTGAAACAAACCATGAATGTGTCAGGTATAAACCCACAAAATTGGGAGGCAGCGACCGTAGATCGCCCACTTTGGCGCCAAGCCATCTCTGCCGCTACCGGTCACTTTGAAGGAGAACGCCACAGACATAAAGAGGCTAAGCTGGTTCTTTTAGTTTTCCACACAGCATTACTGAGCCAAGTATCCCCCATCTTGAAACAGTGTACTGTATTTGGTTTTCTCCTAGGTGGAGAACTTTGCACTAAACCCTGTTACATGTACTTCATTCTGTTGTTTTTAGTCCAGTGCTCAAGCCTATTAATATATTTTTGAATTTTGTTTCTGTCTTCCAAAGTACTAATTATTTTACTCAATTTTGTGTCATCTGCAGATTTGATGAGCATTCCCTGCATCCCATCACCCAAGTCAGTAATAGAAATGTTGCAGAGTACCAGGCCTGGAGTTGAACTTTGTGGCTAAACAGACAGGGCACTGAAGTGCTGCCACTGGCTTCTGCACTGCACAGACTGTCTAAAACAGGGTACCCAAACTTTTTAAGCTGCAGGCCAGTCACGTGGTTCCTCCCACTTGAAGCGGAAGAAAAACACGCCTGCACATGCGCAAAACTCTTCCGTAAATGCACCTGCGGCTGTCGTAAACACATTTACAACAGCCGTGGGTGCTTCACAACAGGGTTTTGTGCATGTACGGGGATGTTTTACTTCCGCTTCTGGTAGCGGAGAGGGCAGCACAGGCTGGATTATTAGGCACTATGGGCCAGATCTGGCCTGTGGGCCGTAGTTTGGGCACCTCGGTCTAAAGTGATTATATGAAACAGCACTTTTTTGGTTCTCAACAAAATCTTTGGTGTCAAAGTTTCAAGTACTGTATTAGTTTATGATGTTATCAAGAAACAAACTGATTTATGGTTGTGTCACAGATGTACTCTGTTAAAACCCAAAATTTACTTCAGTAATCTCAAACTCTTAGAATAATCATGGCACACCAGAAATGGATGGCTTAAACATTTCCACAAAAATATTCTACTTCAATATGGAAATGCACGATTCATGGCTCAATGGACAATCCAGAAAGTCTACAGAAGATTAATGATAATTGATCTTTCTCTAACAAATACACTGTGTTCATGACATCCTACAAGGGCCAAATGACACTGATACCAGATGACTATACAAGCATGAGATAAATGCCTGCTTACACTGCAGGAATGAATAATCACATCAGTTTCAAAACACATTCTTTACTCAGTTGTAACTAGCCATAATGAAATTACATGGGGGAGGACATGCAAGTTAACCACAAGGACTATGTTAATTAGTGACTTAGTGGAGCATGTCAATAATTTCATAGCCCCCCACAACTTGTCTTCATGCTAAAAAGCAAAATGTCTTAAATGATTTGATTAATTCTCTGTCCACTCAATGCACTTCTGTAAATTTAACATTCACGCTGTAAATGATGGAAACATGCTTCTTGAGATGAAAGATATGAGGCAATCAAAAATGTTAAAAAACACTGTCCACATTTTACTTCACTGTCCTTTGATTTTCTGACAACTTAAAAGAACATATTAAATGTGACAGGAACACTGTTTGATGAGCTAGGCTTACACATTTCCTTCCTGTCCTGTAGTCTGCATGTGCTTTCTGAAAAGATGACCCTGAGGATTGAAAATACTGCAGGAATGAGCTGGATTATGAGATAAAGATGCTGCAAAGGAAGACGGAGTTAGCAGAAATAGTGGATTCTTCTCTTGGAAAAGTGTCTTTTACTCTGGATGGAAGCCACTTTTTATTTTAATATAAAACACAACAAACACAATTTTCTTCCGATATAAATCCCCTTGTAATCATGCACTTAGTCAATATTGTCATCAATAAACTATGGGAATGCCAAACAATGAGAGCATTATTCAACCTAGAGATTCATTTCTTATTGGTTTTGAGAGGCATATAGCTTTCTTTTCCATCCTATCTATAAATCCTTATCTTATTAAGTAGAATTGTATCTCAAGTTAAAAGCATTCTGTAGGTATGCTACAAGATCTTTTCTGGGCTCAGCAGCCCTTAAAGTGAACTGATGGGGAAAGAAAAAGGAAAGATTAAAAATGATGGGTTCAGAACCTCAAAGAAGAACATTTTCATTTAATCTGCTGAAGGGGCACATATTGTATTCTGCTGCATTTTTATCTTTGTAATTTGAAGGACGATTACTACAGCAACTTTCAACTTGGAAGAATAAGGATTTGCAGGGCTCAGTTCACTAATTTAGACCATGCAGTTCTCAGTGCTATATGCACACGTAGAATTATCTTTGAAGTGCTATTGGGAGCAATGAATTTTCAGGTCAAGTGAGATCTCTTAAGCCAGAGGAAGACAAAACTATTCTTATCAACCTCTACCACTATTATAGGATTTTGCACGTGCTTTTGAGTAGGCTAAAGCATTGATAGACATTGGCCTGCTAACAAAAGTCCACATACTTAAAGTGATGGTCTTTCCAGTAGTAATGTATGCTGTGAGAACTGGACCATAAGGAAGGGTGTCTTATTCTTCTTTTGCCTTATCTGAATCCGAATATTGGCGATCCTCATGGCGATCAACCATGAAGACTGTCCTCAGAATATAATGCAGTGGCTTTTCATCTGCCTTCCGCATCGCAGCATGACCTCCATACCACTGATTTAGTTCCGTGAGTCACTTTCTAGTCCTGAGTCCTTTTAGCATGCAAAGTTCTCATCAGCCGCAGGCCAGTACTGATGAAGTTGCTGCCCTCCATCAAGATGGATTCAAGTGGGATTTAATCAACTTGGGGACCATCACCCTTCCCTGTAGACTTCAGCACCCAAGGCTGTTAGTCCTCAGGGTTAGGGAAGGCTGAGCGTAGAAGAATAAACCCCTTTGAACTGTGGTGCTGGAGACTCCTAGCTTACTTCAGCTGAATTGAACAAAGGTACTGGAATAATAAGTAACGCTTGTCTTAGCTGTATATGCATGGTAGAGAGCGATTAATGGTCATGGTCGTGATGGTGGTGGTGATACTCCATACAATAAAGAAAGTCTTCATCCATTACAGGCTAAATTTGTCAGCTCAACTGCTTGCAATGGCTGTCCGGGGGCCCCCAAGCTGTCTGAGGGAGTGTGACCTGGCCCCTGGTTTTAAAAGGTTGAGAACTCCTGTTCTAGCCAGAAGTTTCTACTAAGTACTTCTGTAAGTAGCAACTTCTGACTAGAACAGGAGTTCTCAACCTTTTTAAGCCGGGGGCTGGGTCACACTCCCTCAGACAGCTTGGGGGGCCGGACAGCCATTTTGCCCTTCCTCCAACACATGGCACATCCTGGTGTGGTGGAGGCGGTGGGGAGCCACATGAAATGGTGCCATGGGCCGCATGTTGAGAATCCCTGGACTAGAACGTAGTGACTAAGAATGAGAGAGAATACTCAACACATGGGCATGAAGTACAGTACAGTGGTACCTCATACAACAATTTTAATCTATTCCATGGGGCTCATTGTTGTACGAAACAATTGCTATATGATGCATGCATCGTATAGCGATTTTCCTTATAGGATGCATCGTACAACAATTTATTTATTTTTGCTAAGTGGTTTTCCAATTGAAAAAATTGTTGTACGATTTTTCCATAGGGAAAATTGTTATGCAGGATGACATTCCCCCCCCCAACCTAATTGTTATGCAATTTCGTTGCTATATGGGGTGATTGTTGTATGAGGTTCCACTGTACTTCCCAAATTGCCTAACTGTTGTGTGAATACTATACAAATTCCGTTCCTCATCCTAGACTTTTTTTAAAAAAATCATTACAACAATATTTAGAAAATTGTTATTAGACCCCCTTTGGGCTGTACAACTAACTCAATAAATAATATATAAATTAAATTAATTTTTCTAGGAAAAAAGACAATATGTACTAATTCTTTAGGAGCTGGCTAACAATATGGAGCAATAATATAGATGCTTCTATTCCTATGGAATCTGGGTTCCAGAAGACAGCTGTTCTGTCCTGTGGCATCATGCAATAGAATTCTACAGGTTTCTATTCTCTTTAACATTTTTGATATAAGTTTGATCAGTAATCTAAGGTTACAAATTCTTTGCACTTTTTCCACTGACTTTAGGTGGGTGTGCACACTGTCAAATCAAAATTCCATGTCAGAAATTATTCTGGGTTGAAAGGATTTTTTGCTGGAGAAACTCCGCTCAGGGGATGCACAAATGAGGCTACTTTCATGTCCCAAGATCTTTTCCCACCGAAGTGGTCCCTATTTATCTACTTGCAATTTCTTGCTTTCAAACTGCTATGTTGATTGGCAGGAGCTGCGACAGAGACGGGTGCTCAAAGCATCATTGTCAAGCCAGGTAGCAATCAAAATGTTCTCTGCACACATGGTAAGTTATTGTTGGCCAATAATAAAGCTGACTTGGAAAGGGAACTTTTACATTTGTTCGGTGCTGCATTCATCCCAAAAGATACACAGATCAAGTGTGCTACTAAATCAAACTTGTGATTCTCAGTAGAAAATACTTTTGATTAGCTTTGGCTGGTATGTTAAGGGACTGCAGCCCTTCTTGACCACAGTTACATGGGTCATATCTATGTCACATTACCATAAAATACTCTAAAGGGCACAACTATGAAGACCATTCAGAAACAGACGGGTTTATGATTCAGTTCTGAGGCTTTTAGCTGAAACATCTAGAAAAGACACTGAATTTTTACTATTTTTTAAAAAAAATCAGTGGGTACCATTGTCTTTTAGACACAATTTTTGACCTTTTAAACCCCCACAATATCTGACTTTAATCTGTTCACATGACACCAAGGCCAAGGCTTTTGCATCAGGCAAAACCAGTTATCTTTCCCCAGCTGTTTAGAGTAGTAATGGTCTTTAGTGGTTTTGGCAGTGCTTTTAATTGTTTAATTCCAACAATTAATAACTAACTAATTAATTAAACTGCTGCTGTTGATTTTACTGCTACCACATTATGGCTGATTGGAGATGAGTTTGAAATAGGAATGGAAATTTTGCATATGCACCCAGCAAACAAACCCACTCCCAATTAAGTGTCCAAATGGCTGCAAATGTAACATACACAGCAACAAATTAAGAGCACCTGGAAGTTTAATTGTTATCCAACCTAATAAAGAATCACTTCTGGGTATATAACTTGTCAACCCTAGTATTTATCCTCTCCAGTGAAACAGTGGAGCAAAAATGACCATGATAAGGGACAAAGACGGCAAGGAGTTAGCTGATGCAGAAGAGATTAAGAAAAGATGGAAAGAATACACAGAGGAACTTTACAAAAAGGACCTCAACACCACTGATAATCACAATGATGAGAACATTGAACTTGAGCCAGACATCCTAGAGAGTGAAGTCAGAAAGGCCCTAAAAAGCACTGCAAACAACAAAGCTAGTGGAGATGACGGTATCCCAGTTGCATTTTTCAAAGCTCTAAAAGATGACGGAATCAAATTACTGCATTCAATATGCCAGCAGATCTGAAAATCAAAACAGTGGCCACAGGATTGGAAAAGATCAGTATACGTTCCAATCCCAAAGAAGGGTAGTGCCAAAGAGAGTTCAAATTATCGAACAATTGTGCTCATCCCACACACTAGCAAGGTGATGCTCAAGATAATACAGGATAGACTTCAGCAGCATGTGGAGAGGGAATTGCCAGAGGTGCAGGCGGGTTTCAGAAGAGGCAGGGGGACTAGAGATCACATTGCCAATATACGGTGGATCATGGAGAAAACAAAAGAATATCAGAAACAAGTATACCTCTGCTTTATTGACTACACCAAGGCCTTTGACTGCGTGGACCACAATAAAATGTGGCAAGTACTTAAAGAAATGGGAATACCAGAACACCTCATATGCCTCATGAGAAATCTGTACATGAGTCAAGAAGCAACAGTTAGGACAGAACATGGAAAGACAGAGTGGTTTGGAATAGAAAAAGGAGTAAGATAAGGCTGCATTTTATCACCCTATCTTTTCAACCTATACACAGAGCACATAATGTGCAATGCAGGGATGGAGGAATCACAATATGGGATAAAAATTGCTGGGAGAAACATCAACAATTTGAGATATGCAGACGACACCACCCTAATGGCAGAAAGTGAGGAAGATTTAAAGAAGCTACTGATTAGGTTGAAAGAAAAGAGTGCAAAAGCTGGCCTGAGACTTAACATCAAGAAAACCAAGATAATGGCAACAGGCCCTATCAGCACCTGGAAAGTAGATGGGGAAGAACTAGAAGCAGTGACGGATTTTACTTTCTTGGGATCTAGGATCACTGCAGATGGTGACTGCAGCCATGAAATAAAGAGGCAACTGATTCTAGGGAGACAAGCCATGAGAAACCTGGGGAACATAGTGAAAAGTAGAGACATCATCTTGCAAACAAAATCCGTATAGTCAAAGCAATGGTATTCCCGGTGGTAATGTATGGATGTGAGAGCTGGATCATTAGGAAGGCTGAGCGCAGAAGAATAGACACCTTTGAGATGTGGTGCTGGAGGAGATTTTTGAGAGTACCCTGGACAGCGAGGAGAACAAATAAGTCAATCTTGAAAGAAATCAGTCCTGACTGCTCCTTAGAAGGTCAAATAGTAAAGATGAAGATGAAGTACTTTGGACACCAAATGAGAAGAGAGGATTCACTTGAGAAAGCCTTGATGCTGGGAAAGGTGGAGGGCAAAAGAAAAAGGGGACGGCCAAGGATGAGATGGCTGGATGGCATTGTGGACGCAGCATGCACCGAGCTGAGCGGGCTGAGGAGGATGGTGGAGGACAGGGGTACCTGGAGATCAATGGTCCATAGGGTCGCAAAGGGTCGGAATCGACTGTGCGACTGAACAACAACACAACAGTGAAACACCATTTCTTGATGACAGGGGGCTGGTGAATATTTTGTGCATGTGTGCACAACTACCTTGTATGTTTTTATGATGATGCTTTTTCTAGAACTAAAAACAACCACGTTGATTTTTATTACTTTAAAACAGGGGTTCCCAACCTAAGACCCATGGGCCAGATCTGGCCCCTGGCACCATTTCATGTGGGCTCCCCATCCCTCCAAGGGCACTCAAGAAACAAAATGGCCACCCCTTTGAAGCTGTTGGGACAAAATGGCTGCTCCCATCATGTCAGGGCAAAATTGCCATCCGGTCATTGAAACTGACTGAAAGAGCATGACCCGGTCCCCGGCTTGAAAAGGTTGGGAACCCCTGCTTTAAAGAAGAGTACACAGAAAGAGCCTCCTTGGAGATAATTATGGATACCTAAGGACATCCTTCGGGTTGGAGAGATAGGCAGGATATCTCTCAATCCCATTTCCAGGGAATCCTAAGCAGGTGAAGGCATCTGCTTGGGAATAATACCCTGAAGGAAATGGTGAGCCACTGTGTGAGACAGAATGTTGGACTGGATGGGCTCCTGTGGCCTGTTCCAGCAAGGCTGTTCTTATGAGATGGTGGTATTCTTGAACAACAATCGGGTGTACCCTGGTAATGGCAACCTTGTGTTGCCTGCTAATCTTTCTCACACTAGGTCAGGAAAAAGGAACTGCAGAATGAACTCACCAAAAGGTACCTTCATTCTGGCAGTTTCACATCTGGCCTAGACATGGAAGAAGAAGTGTATGGAATCACATGAAACTATTGTCATTTCCTATCTGCTAAGGCCTGGAGAAGTAGCAATAGCAATTACAATTATGTACTGCCCCATAACGTTTAGTACATGCTGTGGATGATTTACAGGTAATTAGCATCTACTGTAGTCCATTGGGTTGCAAGGCTCAGACTCGACTGTGCGACTGAACAACAACAACCCCAACATGCTGGGAGAAGGGCTGGGAGTTGTGATCCCTTCCCCAGAAAGCCATTCCATTGCATCACCTGCTTCTTCTCCTTATCACTTCTTTACTCAGAGCCAATGTTCTGTGGCTACGAAACTTGTGTCTTCCTCAAGAAGCTAGTTGCGATTTGATGCCTGTCATATTTTTTGGAAACATAATCCTGCCAATTTGCATCTGGTATGCTAATACCTCCTCCTTCTTTCTCACTGGCCTCAGTTTTACCTGATTTGTATCGAGGAAATGAAACAACCTTCTGGAAAGACATTTGGAATTACAGCACAGGTTATATTATGCAGGTTTACATTTACTGCAACCCATTTAAAGACTCTGGGATTGAACAGGGCAAAAAGTCAAAGAGGTTCAAATAACATTTTAATTCATGCTCAGTCTGTATATATATGAAGTGCAGAAGTAAATGTTCCTGAAATACAGAGACTGCATACAAGAATCCATATATTTACTCAGTACAACACAGCCTAATGTTCCAAATTGTTTATAACCACCACTTACAGATATCAGTTCATTACTTGCCAACTTACTTAGCCTCTTTGCAGCCTCAAGAGCATCACTGGCAGTGTCAGCCACAAAGAATCTCTGAACTGTGACCCCATGATCAGCCATCAGCTTCTTACTCTGATATTCCTGCAGGTTTAGCCATCGTCTAGCGGTCAAATGAACAGTCTGCAGAAATAAAATGGGGGGAGAGGGAGAATCATATGAAGAGTCAACTGAGCTATTAAGTTTCATACTTACAGTCACCTGCAACCAACAACGAGAAACTGTAGAAAATATTTAATATTTTTAATAAATCATATTAGCCGAATGTTTATGAGCAAAATATCCTAAAAATCCAAGAAGATATTAAAATAACATCACTGTATAACTGTGTTCATTATAGCTATATTATACAAGTAAGCTTGCCACTTAACAGCACACCTGGATTAAATTCATTGAATATATTAATGTTTTTTTCTATTTTCTATATTTTCCTGGAAGATTAAAAAAAAACTCCATTACCAAACTATTAGATGAGACTGCAATATTGTTCGTGCTTCCCTGCCAAAAAGTTTCATTTATAACAATAATTCTGCTCTTGTATAACTCAGAAGTTTGAGCCTCAATAATTTATTGGTGCGCTACATTTTATGTACTGTAGTTCCCATACTGATTTTAAGCATTAGCTTTCAACAGGCGGATCTAACTCTTAATAGCCAGGATGGGCAAGCATCAATTGCTACAATCTGCAGATGACTTTGTCCATCTCCCAGAGGCTTCATCAACTGTAGCAGTGGCTGTTCCACTTGTCACTACCACAATGAAGGTGTTATCAGGCTCATGGCAAACATGGGCAAAGATATCAACAAGGGTCTTCACAAATCGATATATCACATCTTCAATAGTTCCAGGACAACCACAATTTAACATTTTAAATGTGCTACCAACATATATGGAGGGAGAGAAGTAAAATGTTGTACACAACATGGAGGGGTTTTTTAAAGGTAAAGGTAAAGGTTTCCCTTGCTCGAAAGCCAGTCATATCCGACTCTAGGGTGCAGTGCTCATCTCTGTTTCCAAGCCAAAGAGCCCAGCGCTGTCTGCTTCTGCAGACGTTTCCGTGGTCATGTGGCAGGCATGACTAGACACCGGAGTGCACAGAATGCTGTTTACCTTCCCACCAAAGTGGTGCCTATTTATCTACTTGCAATTTCTTGCTTTCGAACTGCTAGGTTGGCAGGAGCTGGGACAAAGACGGGAGCTCATTCCGTCCTGCATTTAATGGCCTTGTAAAGGTCACAATACAACAGTGATGGCAAATCTTTTAGAGACCGAGTGCCCAAAATGAAACCCAAAACCCACTTATTTATTGTAAAGTGCCAACACAGCAACAGGGGAGGGAGGAGGCACTCCCATTGGACTGCTTGGCAGAGGGGTGAGGCAAACTTTGTGTTGGGGGAGGAAGTGCTCGCATTGGGCTGCTGGGCAGAGGGGGAGAGCAAACTCTGTGCTGGCGCAATGGTATGCGCACCCACAGAGTGCCCCCTTGGCACGCATGCCATAGGTTCGCCACCAGTGCAATACAATATCTGAATTCATCCCCATTGTCAGTGAGCTAACAGAGAAGTGAGTTGATCACAGCTACAACAGCACCTGGTATGGTGGGTGAATAGAGACACAAACAAGAACATTTGTGGCTAGGATTCAAATCCCCGCTTGGCCAATGGAAACTCACTGAGGAAGTGGAGCTGATAAAATATCTTGCTTATCAGCCCTATTAGGGTTGTTAAATGGTTCCAATTTGACAGCAAATAACTACAGTACCATCACTAGGGACCTAAATGTGAATTACAGATAACTAACTAACTAAGGGAGTGTGGTGGCTTTGTGGTCAAGAGGTTGAACTTAACAACTCAAAGGTCAGCAGGTCAGCAATTTTAAACCCCAGTGATGCATGACAGAATAGGGTTACCATAATTCCTTCTCACAAAAACAGGACAGAAGTAAAGGTTGCCCTTGCTCAAAAGCCAGTTGTATCCGACTCTAGGGTGCAGTGATCATCTCTGTTTCAAAGCTGAAGAACCAGCGCTGTCTGCTTCTGCAGACGTTTCCGTGGTTGTGTATCAGGCATGACTAGACACCGGAGCACATGAACGCTGTTTACCTTCCCACCAAAATGGCCCCTATTTATCTACTTGCCATTTCTTGCTTTCAAACTGCTAGGTTTGCAGGAGCTGGGACAAAGACGGGAGTTAATTCCATCTTGCAATATTCGGGTATCAAACTGCTGCTACAGATGCCACAAGTCAGAAAAAGACGTGTTCCCGCCCCCCTTGTTCACCAAGCTGCTGCTGTTGCCACCTGCTGGTCATTCCAATAGAAGTGCAAGAAAAATGTGTGTTTTTAACTTCCAAATCAAGTGGTTTGAAAACTGTGAATTTTCAATGTTTTTTATGGAACCGTGAGGGACAGTTACAAAACGTGAAATTCACAATTTTCCGTTACATATGACAACTCTATGACAGAATGAAAACCCATCATCTGTCCCAGCTCCTACCAACCTAGCAGTTCGAAAGCAAGCAAACTGCCAGTAGATAAATAGGTACTGCTTAAATGGGAAAGGTAGCAGTGTTCCGTGCACTCTAATGTCTAGTCATACCTGCCACATGACCATGGAAATGTCTGCAGACTCAAACAGTGCTGGCTCTTTGGCTGTAAATGGAGATGAGTACTGTACTGACCCCTAGAGTAGGACACGACTAGTCTTCGAGCAAGGGCAACCTTTACCTTTGCCTAACTAAACAAACAAATACTGTACTGGTTTCTTAAAAGGTGGTTTTGCTGCTTTTTGCACTCATAACCCTGTACTCACTGGATACAACATCACAGAGAGCCTAGAATTGTGGCTTTCTGGGACTATAACTAGGGACATCTGGGAATCATAATCCACTAAATCAGGGGTGCCCAAACTACGGCCCGTGGGCTGGATCTGGCCTGCAACACCAATCTGGCCCTCGCTGCTCCTGGAAGCAGAAGTAAAACGTGCATGCATGTGCGCAGAACGCACCCGCACATAACACTGCCGTAAATGACCCGTGGCTGTTGTAAATGCTTTTACGACAGCCGCAGGTATTTACGGTGGCGGCAGGCATGTTCTGCGCATGCACATTCTACTTTTGCTTCTGGTGGGAGGAACCACATGACCGGCACGCTCAACCACATGACTGGCCCACAGCCTGAAAAGTTTGGCCACCCCTGCACTAATTAAATAAATTTCCCCCCATTATGCTCAGATCTGCCTTCATTCAAGCTTTCTCACACAAAATTATTTCCATACCTGTCAAGTTTCGGGAAAATTCTGTCAAATAAAGGAAATTTCCCGGCCAAAACGGGAAACTGGACAGCTATGCTTATCCTGTGCTGGCCTCCAGTCTAACTCCAGTCTAATTGCAGTCTAACTAATACAGGATGGTGGCAGAAAAGAGTGTAAAATACGGGAGTTTGACAGAAATTTCCCGAAACTTGACAGGTATGATTATTTTACACACACCCAATCAGATTCCTGCAGGAGAGCAGCAGCAGCTTCGCTGAATGCATGGCCTGAGTATGGTTGCCTGCCAATACCTCCTCTTCTGGCACACAAGCTCTTTGAGTGAAAGCCAAACACCACTACAGCAGGGATGGAGCTGCACAGATGCTTAAAGCTGTCAGTGGTGACCTTGAGGCATGTAGCCAACTTTGCTGCATAGTTAGCTGGAAGTTGTGACATGCTCTTTGTCTTTGCAGCTACAGAGCAGCAGGAAATAAGACCTTTGGGAGGCAAGTAACAAACGCACCTAGAGCAATAAGACATTTAAGGCTTCTTCTTCTTGTGCTGTATCCGATTCCGGATACTAGCGATCATCATGGCGATCAACCACGAAGATTGTCCTGGGGCCTTCCATTTGCCATTTGCATCGCAGCGTGACACCTGTACCGCTGATCCAACTCAACAAGTAACTTTCTGGTCCTGAGGCCTTTTGGCATGATTAGCCCCAAGCCAGTTATCGATGAAGCTGCTTCCTTCCATCAAGGTGAATTCAAGTGGGATTAAAACCACTTGGGGACCATCACCTTTCCCTGTGGACTTCTCCACCGAAGGCCGTTAGTCCTCTGGGTTGTCAGGTTAGTTAACCGGCAACTGCCAATCGGTGTTGAGCTGCTGGCAGTATGGTCTACTCCAGGGGTGGCCACTTTTTTTACGCTGCGGGCCTGACCATGCCCCCAGACAGCTGAGCAGTCCAGATCACACACCCCAGAAGCAGAAGCAGGCGCATTTACGGCTGTCGCAAATGTGCCCATTTCCGTATTTACGACAGCTGTGGGTGTGTTTGTGCATGGGTGTGGGCGTTTTATGGCTGACGTAAATGCACCCAATTCCACTTCCGGGTGCGGTGGAGGCAGCGACAGGATGGATAGAATGACTTCACGGGCTGGGGCCAGCCTGCGGGCTGTAGGTTGGGAACCCCTAGTCTACTCTATTACCATAGCAAGCTAACCCTGCCAGAGAGCAACATTTAAGGCAGGTTAAAAATTAGAGGATTCATAGCATAGTCAACTACTGCTCATTGTCTCCTGGAGTCAAAGAAAACTGTTCATTTTGATAAGCATTAGTTGCCTCTCTATAAAAATCATAACACTAACGGAACATGATGTGACTGTGATAAACAGGGAATGCAAGGCAAAAATAATAAGGTTTTTATCCTTTTACTTGGACTTCAGAGGTCAATGATGGCAAAATGTGCAGGCCAGGTTAGGCCAGTGTTTTATTTATTTATTGTATTTTTAAGATCTTCCTGTGCCTATTTGTGTGCTTATATGTGTTGTTTTGACATTTATTTAACCAGACATTTTAAAAAATGACATTACTAAAATGAAGGCACCTTTTGGTGAGTTCATTCTGCAGTTCCTTTTGCCTGGTCCAATGTGAGAAAGATTAGCTGCCACGGAAGGTTGCTGTTACCAAGGTATGCCCGATTGTGGTTCACAAATACCACAATCTTTGATGAGGCTCTTTCTGTGTATTAATGCCTTGTGATAAATGAACTACCAGTAAAGTTGAATGAAAGCACCCTAACGCTGCATACAACAGTCACTGATTATCTTCACATTTTAGAAATCACTGGAAATTGACTGGAATTTAAAAGATCAGTAGTGCTATAAAAAAATAGGTGTTTAAAAATTTGCATTACAAGCCTAGTGTTTTACAGTGGTGTTCTTACAGGCAATCTGGTAAATAATACCAAGTCATAATACCGAGACAAGAATCTTGTGGAAATTCACACACTCAAGGGCAGTAGTGGGGCAGTCTCTTCTCCACCAGCAGACTGCCCTTAACATGACAGAATGCAATAAAATATAAAGTTATGAACGGCTCAACTTACGAAAAACTCACGGTATGAAAAAAAATCTGAAAAAAATTTATTCGAGATGTGATATATTTTTTGAGATACAAAAGGTTTTTTCGGTCTTCTGATCCTTTCCACAGCAGCAGGAGAGTGTTTTGAGCATTTCCGCTCCATTTTTTGAATTTTTCGTTGCATTTTGGCATCACCAGAAGCTCTCCCAGCAGCCAGGAAGTGCCAAAAATTCCCCCTCTCTGAAACAGCCGATCGTTGGGTACTGAGACAGCAATTACCAGAGCTGGCCACTAGAGAGCGCTGTAGGAAATGTGCCAAATATGCATTGAAAACCAAAATAATTGGTTCTGGAGCTCAGGAAAAGCTTTTTAAAAAAGTCTTTTTTATGTTCAAATCACTTTATGAAGTGGCCAAAACGCAGCAAAAAATTCCAAAGTGCACTTTATGAAGAGTTTTGAGCAGAAGAAATACGGGGTGTTTTGTTTTGTTTTTTGGCTTTTTTTCTGACCTGTGGAATAGATTATTTGCTTTTCAATGCATTCCTGTGGGAAACCACATTTTGAGATACAAAGTTTTTGAGATACGAAAAACCTTGAGGAATGAATTAATTTCTTATCTCGAGGTTTTACTGTAGTTTCACATTGCATTATAAAGGCAGGACCAGCTCTTTCTGTAGCCTCCTCAAAGATTGTGGTATATTTGAACCACGATTGACAACGGCCACCTTACGCCGCTTAATCTTTCTCACACTAGATCAGGCGAAAGGAACTACAGAATGAACTCCCCAAAAGTGGCTTCATTTTGACAGTTTCACATCTGGCCTAGAGACAGAAGTAGCAAAGCAATTATATTTATATACCACCCCATAGAGCTCTCTAGGCGGTTCATAGGTTAATTAGCATTTTGCCCCCAACATGTTGGGTACTCATTTTACTGACCTCAGAAGGATGGAAGGCTGAAGAAGAAGCTCTTTCTGTGTTTAAGCAAACTCAGTCTATAATGCAAGTAAGCAGGAATCTAGGGGCCAGTTTGACCCCCACCACCACCACACCAGAAGTGGACTTTTTCCCACTTCCACCCTTGAAAGTTCATGTCCAATTTGAGGGACAATGGTAAAAAAGATAGGAACCTAACTACAGCCCCTTTTGTAAAGGCCTGTTCCTCTCCTTAGAAGAGAACTATCCCTCTTGAAAGGATGATTCTCTACCTTTGGCTTAAACTGGTGGTGGTGGTGGTTGTTGTATGTTTTTTTCTTTTGAGGGACAGTCTAAGAGTAGAAAGAGGTGAAAGAACTGTACTTAGGGCCACTTTTGACTTTCTCATACTATCCCTCTTGCAACACAGCATACCCTCTAGAGACTTATATAAAAAGCTGCTTTAATCTGGCAGAAATTCAGAGCACCACGTGAATCCAGCTCTTCCATCAGGTATCTGCCAGCTGTACAACTCGTTCTGCCAGTCCTCTTCGTGCCACTGCTCACTGCTGTCAAAACCTAGATGGCCTCCACAACATCGTGCCAGAGGTAGCAATACAGGCTTGACCATCCTGGTCAGATGGACAACAGGGGAAACTGGGGCTTGAACAAGGTTCACTGGGTTTCATGGGAGATTCATTTGTCCCAGAGAGAGAAAAGGGCAAGTGAAAACAATCTGCATCTGCGTGTCACATGCACATTTCCAGCAAGTTACTACTCTTGCATCAAGATAGGGTGAGTTCCAGATTACTGCAAGAGTGCCAAAGAAACATTCCTTCCTCCACTCCTATGACACAGGAATATTATGAGACATATGCAAATGCTTCTTACATTTATTCAATTAAAACTAGGATATTAATGTAACTAACTGATTTGTGTTTGCAATTAAGTACAAAAGCAAATGAGAGCCTGTTGTACTGGCCGCTGTATTGAGGCACACACTGCTTTTTCTTCCATGTCCCAATCAAATCCTTGACTGCCAAAATGAAGCCACTTTCTTGGCTTTGTCATTTGGCGAAACTTAAGCCCTCATCGGTGCATGCTACTGGTAGTAATTGGCAGACCAGTAAATGAGTCGGATTCTGAATCTCTCTACATTCACGCCGCAAGTTGTTATCTGCCAGAAGCCCCCACTTGAGCATGTTGGTCTTACATTTAGGGACTCTGACCCTCAGCATTCAGGGTTCTCCAAGTGATGTAGGGGAGGTTGAGTTGCTTAGCTATATCCTCACACTGCTGCTGATGCTGTACCAATAATCAGTCCTCTTAGAGTCACATCTAAAGGGCTGCTTGAGGTTTGTTGACTGCAAAGTCCAGCTACCACTCAAAAATCCTTGATGCTCTTATATTTAGTAAATGGAACCTGATGGGATTCATGAACATTGACTGGTACGCAAGAAAGAATACAGTCTTGCTCCAGCATCAAAGGAAGAGCTTGCAGATTTCACCCAAGCTCTTTATAGTGCGTAATAAGTATCAGTGCTTTAGACATGGCTCCATCAATATCTGTAATGTTTATATATTTCCTAAAGAATTATTAATTAACATTGCATTACAATTGCATTTCTGAGTATGATAGCAAAAGAGAATTATGCCTCATTATGCTTGAAATGGTCTTTAATAAACAGAAGTACTGTAGTTTTATTGACTTTTATCTGCTGCCTATTATTTCAATACAAATAAAGGCTATCTTTCATTGAACCAAGCCATTTACCTTTTCAGTCTCCTACTGTTAACAATTTATTACTGACATGACTGCTATTTCTCATGATATGTTCATCCATTCAATTCCCAATCAAACAAACTTGCTTTATAGATGTTTATTAAGAGAAAGGCAGGATAGAAATAGAATGAATAAATGAATGGAAATTACTATTATTATAAAAGTCAGTCCCAAATGTGTCTTTTTAACTATCTTATCTTTTTTATACAAGATGATAGAAGCATTTCCACATTTTAATGCACAAGAGATTCCAAGATTTTTATTCAATTCATTTAAAATATTTTTACCTTGCCTTTTTCCTATAAAAGGACCCAAGGTGGCCTATATCATTAAAAAAAGACAATATACAAACTAAAAACAATTTTTACAATATTAAACAAATGTCTTGTTAAAAACAAGTCGTGACCAACTATAGGGGGAGGTGATCTCCATTTGCAGCCAAAGAGCTAGTGCTGTCTGCATCTGCAGATGTTCCATGGCCATGTGTCTGGCATGACTAGACACCGGAGAACATGGAATGCTATTACCTTTATTCATTCATTCATTCATTTATTCGACTTGTATTGCCACCCGCTGCTTTCAAACTGCTTAGTTGGCTGGAGCTGGGACAGATGCTTGGCACTCACTCCATTGCACAGCCCTCAGGACTCGAAGTGCTGACCTGCCAACCTTCTGGCCGTCAAGCTCAGTGTTTTTACCACTAAGCCACCACAGCCACCGACAGTATTCTTACCTTCCACTTAACCATTTAAAGAACATCCCTTCCCAGTAATACTAATTTCTTTCTTCATCTGTTCACTCCATACATTTTTGCTAAAATTCTCAAATTTTACCATAAACCCACAAGGAGATAGCAACAAAGAGCAACCTATGCTCTTGAAGGAAGGAAATGAGATATAAAATATAAAATATCGCAGGTTAGTGATTACCAAACCTTGTAATATTAGAACTTCATTCTAAAACAACAATGTAGTCTTCAAATATTCACTTTCATAGATTATGAATATTCTCAGAAAAAAGCTGGTACTGCAGACGAAAGCAGTACACAAGAGAACATCTTTTTTTCTCTTTCAAGGTATCCCACAAGAGATTTAACTGAACAGGGACTAGGACAGGGATTCTCAACCTGTGGACCACGGCACCATTTTATGTGGCCTCCCACCTCTTCCACCACACCAGGATGTGCCATGTGGTGAGGGACAAAATGGCCATCTGGCCCCCACAGCTGTCTAAGGAAGTGTGACTTAAAGAGGCTTAAAAGCCTTTTTAAAAGGCTCCGGCTTAAAAAGGTCAAGAACTCCCTTTAGTGTTCTTGAAATAACGAGCAACAACCAGCATAACGGGCAAAACACATAACTTTATTCAGAGATAAGAACACAATTTTAACTGCACCACAGCGACTTATATACAAGTGAGGAAAGATACATTTAAGCGGGAATTAACAGGATTGGTTGATGGAACTCAGGAGAGAATGGGGTGATCCTAGACTGGATACCACTCACACTTCTCGAAGTAAAATGGTGTGAACCCCAATCTCGCCATACTTTAAAACTGAGGAGAACCCAAAATGGCGAATCATTTTATTAAATACGCAACATCCTGGACTAGGATATTGAGGAGACAGGCACTAAAGATTTATAGAGTGAATGTGATGAAATTCTGATGGAATCCATTTCTGGAACAGACTTGTGTCCACTGAGGCTATGAGAAAAGTTAAGTAGCTTTTAGGGAGGCAACAATTCCAACTCTGAGAACAGAAAGGCAGTTGTACATCTCTTCCTGACTCCAAGAAGTTAACATATTCCTGTACGGTGAGATATAG
Source organism: Bradypodion ventrale (assembly GCA_035047345.1). Lineage (NCBI taxonomy): Eukaryota > Metazoa > Chordata > Lepidosauria > Squamata > Chamaeleonidae > Bradypodion > Bradypodion ventrale. Next base: position 323,551,887 of record JAWDJE010000002.1, on the reverse strand, counting down.
CAGAAATCTGAAGTGTACATATATGTGTACAAATCAACATTCAAAGACAGTTACAATATCTTGATTTTGTGAGTCCCTCTCTTTTCCATTAAGCCATCATTTTCAGTACGTTATTGTCACTGCATTTTTGCAATTCGTTTTGCAGCCTCCTACTTTGCAATCAAAACAACTTTTCTTTTGCTTTCCGTTTCAAGGAATAGAACCAGGAGATGTGCTTTTGACTGACACACAGTTGACTGCCCATGGCTGGTTAAGTCAGTTTCCAGCTGCCTGCCTGCCCCTGGTACATAAAAACTCTGCCAGTTCAATGGGCAGCAACTACACTGTATTGCTGGTGATGCTTTGAAAAGTATTTTTCGGAGGACAAAGCGGATCACAACATACACATTCTCAGCCACTTCCCTTCCCAGTTTACAAGGCAAAGAACTTCAATCTTTAAATACTATGCGATTTCTTTAAATTATTGATAATGTGGCCTGTTTCCATGGTCTATAAATCAAATACAAAGCACAGGTGTAATGGAAATTGCTATAGAGAAAAACGCTGCCATAAGAAGGCTGGATTTCAAAAAACATCTAGAAGTTCAGAAATAGGATTACATGAAATATTCTCCAATCTTATTTGGGGTGGTTCGCAGGGGTAGGGGTGGCAACTTTTCTAACTGGGTAGAGATCTACAAGGGGGAAAAGGACCAAAAACTCTTACAGAGAGGCATGCAGAATTTCTCGGATGCTATCACAATAAGGGTATTCTTCAGTAGAAATATTAGAACATTTTCATTGTGAGAATAGTAAAAATATGTTTACCCTGTTTCTTATCAGAAATCTAGAAATAGATGAGCTGTTCCCAACTCTCGGCACAGTTAATTTATTTCTGTCAGGTCACAGAAATAAAGAAGTTGTATAACTTCATGTTTTATAAATTCAAAAGTTTACACAATGAATAAATACACCATTCTGCCTGTCTCACTGAACAAGTATAACTCTAGCACAGGGATTATCAACCTGCAGCCAGCGGACCAGATGCAGCCCCTAGCACCATTTCATGTGGCCCTCCACCGCCTCCACCACACCAGGAAGTACCATGTGGTGTAGGACGGGCAAAATGGCCATCCAGCCCCTGAAGCTGTCTGAGGGAGCGTGACCTGGCCCCTGGCTTTAAACGGTTGAGAATTCCTGCTGTAACATGTGATCATAGCAACTATACTGGAACTGCAGCGATGTAAATTGTCTGCCAATTAGCTATAAATTGCTTATAGTTCTGGAATTTGTAAAACTATGGAGCAACTGAAAACTTACTATAAATGAAAGAAGTTATTCTGAAGTGGAGAGTAAACAACCTTTTAACAAGAAAAAGGCAGAATTGAGATTCTATTATCCAAAAAAGAAAGAAAAAGTATATGACATTCTCCACTGGTTTACATTTTATTTGATTCCCTTTGTGGGCTGTGACCTGTAATACAAAACCGGTTTAGCAGTTCCAAGATTATATGAAAGGAAATATGTCAGGTTGTCTATAATGAAAAAAGTGTACTATTGATGAATAAAACAAGCAAAGTTTTTCCATTGCAGAGTCCAACAATCCAATTGTTGCAACACTCCATTGCCAAAGAAGCATCAAGAAAAGACCTGAGCTGATGCTGCTTTTATGTCAATCAAACACTGTACAGGCTAGGGCAGTGATGGCAAACCTTGGCACTCCAGATGTTCTTTGAACTTCAATTCCCAGAAACCCTGATCAGCAGGAGTGCTGACTTGGTCTTCTGGTGACAGTCCAAGAACAACTGGAGTGCCAAGGTTAGCCACCAGGGGTCTAGGTCACTGACCAAATCAGTGATCCGGTATGCCTAATTTTGAAACATCTCCCTTTCTACCAGTCTGCCAGGTTTTCCCACTATTTTGTTTTTGTTTTGTTATTTTTAGGACACTCAACAGTATTTCCTGAAGGTGACTCAAATTTTGTAAGGCACACAAAACAACATGTGCACCAGAAGTCTATTTCATGACTGCAGTTGGGTAAAGTCAAATCCAATCCACTCAGAGAACACAGAAAATGGCAGAAGTTACAACAGCTGAGACTACAAATAGTGAGAAACTAAAGTAGGCAGGAAATATAGAACACAACTGTTTATTCTGAAAGCAGCTAAATGAAACATTGCTTCATTTCAACTAAATTTGCCAGTGTGTAATTTGAGTATATAAGCATCAATTAAAGGCTGATACAATTTGGGTATATAAGCATCAATTAAAGGCAATGTGGTGTGTGTGGGAAGTGGGGGGTTGGGGGATTTCTCTGTATTTGTTTTGTAAATTAAATAGTTCTGATTTTCCCCACTCTGAACAGTTTACAATAAAGGAAAAAAGAAACAAAGCTTAAAATACAATTTTAAAAAAAGCCAAGAGTGACTTTGTGCAAAAAAATAACAATTATTTATTTTTTAAAAAAATATTTTTATTTAAAATAGTTCTATCCCACTTCCCTCACTCAAGAGTGACCCGAAGCGGCTGAACAACATAATTAAAAACAGGAATAAAACAGATTGGCAAACCCCCATTAAAAAATAATAATCTTAAAACCATCTAAAAATCCCAAACCTCCCAGGAAGCTTAAAATTAAAAAGAAAAGAAACTCCAATAGGAAGAATATCAGAGTAAATAAAACAAGACAAAAAGACAAAAAGCGTTGTGGCAACTTAAAGACTAACTGCTGTATTTTAATGTTAGCTTTCCTGGATAAAGTCCACTTCATCAGACATATAAATGATATTTTATGGCAATGATGGGTAACCTTGACACTCAAGGTGTTCTTGGACTTCAATTCCCAGGAGTCTTGATCTGCAGGAGTGCTGACTTGGGCTTATGGTAATTGAAGTTCAAGAACACCTGGAGTGCCAAGGTTATCCATCACTGCTTTATGGCATCACTTTATACACATCAGGTACAGAGGTACACAATACCATAGCAGGATAACCCAGCCAGACTGCAACACGGCTACCATTTCAAAAAATGTAATAGAAAGAAGGGCCTGAAAACAAATAGTACCAAAAATTAAGTTTCTGTGGGGATTCCCTTGCTCGAAAGCTAGTCGTATCCGACTCTAGGGTGCAGTGCTCATCTCTGTTTCCAAGCCAAAGAGTCCAGCGCTGTCTGCTTCTGCAGACGTTTCCGTGGTCATGTGGCAGGCATGACTAGACACCGGAGTGCACGGAACGCTGTTACCTTCCCACCAAAGTGGTCCCTATTTATCTACTTGCAGGAAGAGATCTCAAAAAATTTGGGAGGGGGGGCCTTGATGCAGCACAGGAGGTAAGCCATTACATAGTTTAGGTTCCCATTATCCTTCATGCTCTTTGCTGGATTTTCCCCCTCTCACCTCACTCACCAGCCCACCACGATTGTAACATCAGCTCCAGAGGGTTTCATGTTGCTGGAAACAAAACCTAAGGACATCCAGTAGTTGCAAAAAGAGAACAGTTTCCTCCCAGTTTTGCTGACAGAACTTTTTTGATTTGCAGAGGTACACCAGCCTAGGTGCTCCCCAAAATTATGTGATGTGCAGGCAAATTTCCCCTATACCTACAAGTCATGCTAAAATGGAAGGAAACAACCACAAAATAGGAGATGATAGAGAAGACCTGGAAATCTGACTTCCTAAAGATTTACTGGTTTGAAAAGGCTTTGAAAGCAAAAATGTGTATTCAGTTTTTGATTCATAATACACCCCTCCTTGTCTGTCATGTCTCTCCTTAATCTCTTCAAAAAATCTGACTAACTTCAGCTACTCTGAAGGTGAGACAGATGAGGTAATTGCTTTTTCGTACGTGGGAAAATATGACTAGAAGCAATATCTTTATTATTCTTTCAATTAAATTTTTATCATGTATTCACAGGCAATTTCTTCAAGAGGGATAAAACATTATTTTCTCATTTAAATTTCAATAGTCTGTTCATTCTGTACAGATGCAAAATCAGGCATTTTTTGCTGCAATGCTGGGATGGCAAATTCATTACACTAAGCACATAAATATTCAGATATGGATATCCATACATTTATGCACAGAACTATCAATTATTAAAGGCTTCTAGTTTAGCTGATTAACCAAATTTTCTTTAGCTTATTAACTGATCAAAAGGTAAGAATCTCAATGCAAACATATCCTAAAGAACAACCATCATAATAAACTTTAGTAGCTGAACTTCTCTTATTTTTTAAAAAAATTAAGAACTTTGTAAAAAAGCAAATAAAAAAGCAAATTTTGGCAAAGGATCAATGCATTAAAACAGGGGTTGGCAACCTTCTTAAGTTGAGGGCCGGGTCACGCTCCCTCAGACAGTTGAGGAGGCTAGACTGGTGGTACCCCTGCTGTAAAACGCATCTGCAGCTGTCATAAACACATTTACAACAGATGCTGACACATTTTAGGGCTGTTTATGCCGCTTCGGGTGGCAGTGGTGAGAGCAAAGGCATGGGTATGCCCCCCCGGATGATTTGTGCCCACAGGCCATATCCGTCCCACAGGCCATATTTTGCTAACTCCTGCACTAGCAGGTTCCTTCAGGACCTGGGCTTATATTAAACTCAGACTCTGTCAAAAGGCCTATGAATATTCTAGGGACATGGAGGGAGGAGGAGCAGCGGCGCAGCTGGCTGGCCATAAAATCACCGTAGCTGCTGCCACTGGACACCCCCTCTGCAGGCCCTGACCTGGAGAAGCAGCGGCTGTGCGGCTGCCCGGCCATAAAACCGCCACCGTCGCTCGACTCCCCCTTGGCTGACCCCGGACTGGAGGGAGGAGCAGTGAGGAGCAGCAGCTGTGTGGCTGGCCAGCCATAAAACCGCCGCCGCCGCCACTGCCACCGGACGCTTTTTGTAACTGTGGTTGGGATAGATAGATAGATAGATAGATAGATAGATAGATAGATAGATTCTTGAATTGTTCCTGAAATATTTTTTTATTTGATACTTAATAGTTGTGATTGTAATTATTTTGATCTTTGATAGCCGCCCAGAGTCGCTTTGCGAGTAGGGCAGCATACAAGTCAAATAATAATAATAATAATAATAATAATAATAATAATAATAATAATAATAATAATAATAATAATAATAATAACAACAACAACAACAACAACAACAACAACAACATAGTAAACAGTTGTCTTCAGTATGGAGTAACGAATTTGTTGGAAATATATGGGCTTCAGTTCTTTTAAACTCTCTCCACCAGGGTTGGCAGTCTGAGAAGATAGAAACTGCAATCTGAAAGAACATCTGGAAGATTACAGGATCCTCATTCATGGAATAAGAAAAACTATGAATACAACTGCAGTACAGTATATTCTTTAACAAGTACCACAAGGAATCTAAATTAAGTATTGAAATCTCAATATCTGAATGGTAAATTATTTCTATATAAATACTTTAAGTGTAATTAATATTTATGTTTCTGCAGCAACCAATCAAATAATTATGGAAATCCCAAAGTAAAACAGCTATCTCTTGGTTTTATTCTCCTAATATTGTATTCAGAAACATATCTTCTCTTACTCATGGACCTTATGGCCATGACCTCAAGCCTTGTATGGCCTTATTTCTTGTTCAAGAGAAAGACAGTCATTTTTATGAGCCCATCTACATGTCCTATTTGCTCCTGGTAAGAAGGTGGTTCATCATCCATTGATTCTGATTAGTTTAACAGATACACATGAAATTATTAAGGTGGTAGCCATGATAGTCTGCACAAGCATATCAGAGAGTAAACATATTTATTTATTTATTTATTTGTTTGTTTGTTTGTTTATTTATATTTGTATTGCTGCCCCCTCGCCTGGGACGACATTATGGCACCTTAAAGACTAACTCCTGTATTTTAATGTTAGCTTTCATGGATCAAGTCCACTTCATCAGACATAAGAGTGAGACTTTGTAGCATTATTTTATACATATCAGGTACAGAGTTACACAATGATTGGCTGGCATAACAGATACCCGTATTTTTTTGGACCATAAGACGCACCTGACCATAAGACACACCCAGTTTTCAGAGCAGGAAAACAAAACAAAAAAATTAATACTGTATTTTGCACCACCAACCAGAGGTGGCGCTGCAGGGGAAATGGGCAGGCAGGCCAATTGCACTGAGGAAGGAAGTGATACTCTAGCCTAGCCTCTTGCTCTTCTTTCAACCAGGAAGCATGTTTTCCCCCTCCATTTTGTCCATGTGGAGTAGAGACAAAGGCATCAAGGTAAGTGAAACCCATTCTTTTTAAGTACAGGTTTGGTTTCCCACTTAAATGCATTGGGAACATACAAACAGAAAAGTTTTGAATACAAGAAATTTATTTCCAATGCATTTAAATGGGAAATTGCGATTTTTGCCCTCTAGTGGCCACTTGTTTTTCATGTTTTTCCCCCTACCCCAGAACAGCTGAACAGCTGAGAGGCAGCAGTAGTAGTCTTCGGCCAGCTGTGGCTCTTGTAAAATATCCTTTTACAACAGCCACAGCTGGCCGAAGACCAGCATTTGGACTATAAGACACACCCTCATTTTCTCCCCACTTTGGGGGTAGAAAAAGTGTGTCTTATGGTCCAAAAAATACGGTACATTTGCAAATCTGTGTGACTCTTTACAACCAATAATAACAGAAGGTTTTCAGCCTGAGAGACTGGTGGGCACGTCCTTGGAAGAACTGTTCCGAACAGTTAAGAACATAAAGGCTATCGCCATGATGATAGTCAATTTTGGGAATAGATACAGCACCTGAAGATATAACAGAATATTGAGGTTCAGAATTATTGCTGTGTAGTTTGGTTCTATTGAGTTGTAAATGGTTAGTAGATGGATGCAAAGTAAACAATCTGGCATTACACATCTGCTAATGAGTTATCTGGGGATGGTGTGAGTGACCCAGCTAGAGGTCAATTACCTAACCTGTTCTGTGAAATGGGTGGGAACCATTCACCTGGAGTTTGGTCTGTAAGGTCAATTCCAGCATATTTTAACTTAATTGGCTCTACTTTCTTTCAATTTCAGGACTATTTGCCCTCACTTGGAAAGTGGGAATTTTTGTGACCTAGGTCCTTCCAGATGCTAACCCATCTGTTCCTTTCTGTCAAACAAGCATAGATCCTATGCTACAATGCCAGATGTGGGAATGTTCTCAGTAGAGAAAATGACTACTTCTGGTTGAGACTTTAATGAGGGAGGTGGGGGAGGTTTCTCCGCAGCACAGCTGTCTCTTGCTCTCTGTTTCATGCCTGGCAGAATTAATATGGCACACTGTTTTTAAAAAAGTGCAAGTGGCTCTAACTCTCCTTCAAACTTAGCAGACTTCCCTCCACAGTATGATGAAGCGAACACTCTGTTCTTAACAAAATGGAAACTTCCAATATCAAATCAGGCAACATCAGGGAAGGAAGACAAGAGTTGGACACAAGGAGATGAATGGAAAGTACGTGAGAGGGGAGGATGGGTGAGGTGCAAGGCGATAATGTGTCACTGTATGGAAACTTGGTCTGGATTACCATGAAGGAAAAATGAGTAAATCTACATCCGTGGGGAAAGGGGGCTGCAGTTCCAACCCACATCAGTCCAAGCTAAAGAGATCACCTGGCTGGACAATATATTTCTTAGTAGCAAATTCCACAGTTTAACTACCATATATAAGCTGACCTGAATATACGCCAAGGTACCTAATTTTGACCTGAAAACCCAGGAAAATAGATTGACCCGAGTATAAGCCAAGAGTGGGAAATGCAGCAGCTGCTAGTGAATTTTGATAATTAAAATACATGAAAATACAGTAAAATTAATTAACTTAGTGCATTTTTAAACTGTATTTGCACCATCCAACCAGTGGCGGTGCTGCAGGGAAAGTGGGTGGGCAGGTGAACTGCACTGAGGCAGGAAGTGTTGCTCTAGCCTAGCCTCTTGTTCCCCCTGCAAGCAAGAAGCATGGCTTTCCCCTCCATCTTGGGGGGAAAGACACGAAGGTAAGTGAAATATTTTCTTTTTCCAAACAAGTTTGGAAGGGGGACACGATCGCTTTGCAGAGCTTCTTTCCCCATCTGTTTTTTCCATAGGAATGCAGTGAAAACAAATTTCATAATAGAAGAAATTCATTTTCAATGCAATCTTATGGAAAACTGCAATTTGCGCCCCTTTGTGGCCAGTTGTGATAATGGCGCACCAATCAGCAGTTTTTCATTTCCTTGCTGAAGCTGCGGAATCACAGCTTTGAAGCTGTGGAATCACTCCAAAAACATTTTTGTCCCTTGCGGTTGTTGACCCCTGTATAAGCCAAGTCACCTTTTTTGGACCTCATTTTTGGGGCAAAAAACAGCTTATACTCGAGTATATACGGTATCTGCTGTGAGAATATGTATTTCCTACTACTGAGATACATTAGCTGACATCAGGTTCTAGTGTTACAAGTATAAAATCCCATTTCCATAATTAATGCTTCTAAAGCAGTGTTTCCCAAATTTTGTTTTTTTGATTTCAATTCCCAGAAGCCTAAGTCAATTCCCCAGAGCACTGATCAGCCAATGAACTGACTTAGGCTTCTGGGAAATGAAGTCCTCCTGTGGGCCATATGCCCCAAGTTGGGAACCACTGGTCTAGAGTTAAGCGGGAACTCTTGAGACAAGCAAGTCTTCTTTTCTAGAACAGTGACTATACTAGTGCTTCAACACTACACCCTGCTATGCTGATAAATGCTGCAAAGAGAAAAGGAGAACGTCTCCAATTTGTGTGATTTTGATTATTCTAGAGGGCTTCCCTCAGAAGCCTGAGGACACAGTGAAGAATCTGAAAGATAAAGCAGGTTAAAATTAATCAGCACGTATTAAGGAGATAAGATTAAATTAAGGAGAAATGAGGATCCCACAATTAATATTTACTCTACACTGAAAAAGTGATTGGGGAAAAGAAAGCAGGCTGACACAAAGGTTAACAAGAAGCTGTTCCAGAGAGCTTGCATAACAAAAGATAATTTCAATGAGAAAACTTTTTTTAGAACCAAGACTCTAAAGAGTTTACAGTAAACATTCTGGTTACACAACAATGTAAGTTCTATTTGAAAGTACTAATATAAAGTAGGAAAATTCTAAATTCAGAAATAACTTCAGAGGAAGGGCATATTACCCTCTTGTAGTAAAAAGAACAGCAAGTTCTGTGGCACTTCTTTAAAAATAGAAGGTTTATCGGGTATAAGGTTACGTGGACTACAGCCTATATGCAGCTGATGACGTCCCATGTGATTCATAAAAGTTTCTGTCAAAGAAAACATGTTAAGGTAACACTCCCAAGAAGAAATTGTAAAAATACAAGTGCTTTAATAAAAGGAATAATTCACATATATGTCCTATGCTGAGGTATGTCCGGCATGGTGTGATGATGGTGAGTTCAACACGCAATAAACTGAATCATAAGCGACAGATATATCTGTAGTCCTGTGCGCGGAGCTCACTCACACTCCAATGATACAAATAAATCGTGTCCTCGAACATGCATAACAAACTGGGACCCTTGAGAGTAAATTTGTATCCTCACGGCGCTCGGTAAATACAGACAGGATCGTGAACTGTTGTACAAATGAGATGCAGTCTCTAAAAGTCCGTAATCAAGAGATCATCTGTACAGCTCAAAGGGCTGGCGCTGGGGGTGGAAGGTGGAATCCTTCTCCGGGCAAGGGTTCCCAGATGACGAGCATCAATACACGATGGTAGACAATAAAGTTGACAAAGTCACGATGCCCTTCCGGTATATGGACATTTCGAATCTCTTCCTCAAGTTTCTACAATCATATAAATGTACACAATGTAAAATCTACCATTAATGGGTGATATAACACACCACAAACGCATGTTAACCCATAAGATCTAACGATTGCATTCACAAGCATATAAATATAGTCAAAACAGCTTACATACCTAATAATTTCTCATTTGCGCGTATCGCACCTCTGTTGCCATATTTCTCCTTGTGTGCACGCGTTAGCTCTTACCTACCACCTATTTTCTATATATACCCGAAGTTAAGGAGATACGGGACATGTGATTGTAATAACTTAAACAGAACAGGTGATTTCTACTGTTAAGCTTTCCGCATGTCTTAAAGCAGCAAGAATCTGCTTAGTTGACAGTATGTGGTTCTATCTTACAAGAATGCCGAGAGGTCCCATTCGGTATTAAGCCCGTGTGGGGCCAAAGTATTGAAGCGGTGGATGTAATACGCTTCTTTTTGGAGTAGAAATCGATCTACATCAGTCATGCAGTATTTGCTATGTCTGAATGTTTCTAAAACCACTGCCTTGATGTCCTTTATCGTATGCTTTTCTTGGAGAAAATGGTTGACAAGTGGAGCATTAGGGATCTTATTCCTTATGCGAGAAACGTGCTCGCTCAGGCGCACCTTAAGCGGTCGCCTGGACTGTCCCACATATGCCAACTGACATTTACATATTAACATATACACGATTTCTTTTGAGTTGCAATTAGTGAAATCTGTCAGGTTGAGGACAAAGTCGCTGCTGGGTACATTTACTTTATTAGTGGTCCACATGTGGCCACAGTATTTACAATGGCCACAAGGGTGATGTCCACTAGTATAAGGCTGATGGACTACGTTGGACCTAATAAGATCAGTTCTTGAGATAAGGTTCGCTATGGTCCTGGTTCTCCTGAATCCAATAGTGGGTTTATATTGGCAGCCCGGCACGGAGTCCAGAATGTGCCAATGTTTCAGAATTATCTGTTTAATACGTTGGGCCATGGGGGTGTAGTCTACTGACCAGAATAACCCTGGTCTAGTGCGTTGCTTCTCAGTGCTGTAATTTAATAAAGAGTTCCTTTTCCGCAAATCCGTCCTGTGTTTGGCAGATTTAATCACATCGTTAGGGTATCCCCTGCGATGGAGGACAGTAGTTATTTTATCCGCTGCTTCTGCATAGTCATGGGATCGAGATGAGTTCCTTTTGGCCCTGACTAGTAAACTATAAGGGATGTTGGCCTTTAAGTGGTGGGGATGAAAGGAGTCCAAGAACAACTGGAGTGCCAAGGTTAGCCACCAGGGGTCTAGGTCACTGACCAAATCAGTGATCCGGTATGCCTAATTTTGAAACATCTCCCTTTCTACCAGTCTGCCAGGTTTTCCCACTATTTTGTTTTTGTTTTGTTATTTTTAGGACACTCAACAGTATTTCCTGAAGGTGACTCAAATTTTGTAAGGCACACAAAACAACATGTGCACCAGAAGTCTATTTCATGACTGCAGTTGGGTAAAGTCAAATCCAATCCACTCAGAGAACACAGAAAATGGCAGAAGTTACAACAGCTGAGACTACAAATAGTGAGAAACTAAAGTAGGCAGGAAATATAGAACACAACTGTTTATTCTGAAAGCAGCTAAATGAAACATTGCTTCATTTCAACTAAATTTGCCAGTGTGTAATTTGAGTATATAAGCATCAATTAAAGGCTGATACAATTTGGGTATATAAGCATCAATTAAAGGCAATGTGGTGTGTGTGGGAAGTGGGGGGTTGGGGGATTTCTCTGTATTTGTTTTGTAAATTAAATAGTTCTGATTTTCCCCACTCTGAACAGTTTACAATAAAGGAAAAAAGAAACAAAGCTTAAAATACAATTTTAAAAAAAGCCAAGAGTGACTTTGTGCAAAAAAATAACAATTATTTATTTTTTAAAAAAATATTTTTATTTAAAATAGTTCTATCCCACTTCCCTCACTCAAGAGTGACCCGAAGCGGCTGAACAACATAATTAAAAACAGGAATAAAACAGATTGGCAAACCCCCATTAAAAAATAATAATCTTAAAACCATCTAAAAATCCCAAACCTCCCAGGAAGCTTAAAATTAAAAAGAAAAGAAACTCCAATAGGAAGAATATCAGAGTAAATAAAACAAGACAAAAAGACAAAAAGCGTTGTGGCAACTTAAAGACTAACTGCTGTATTTTAATGTTAGCTTTCCTGGATAAAGTCCACTTCATCAGACATATAAATGATATTTTATGGCAATGATGGGTAACCTTGACACTCAAGGTGTTCTTGGACTTCAATTCCCAGGAGTCTTGATCTGCAGGAGTGCTGACTTGGGCTTATGGTAATTGAAGTTCAAGAACACCTGGAGTGCCAAGGTTATCCATCACTGCTTTATGGCATCACTTTATACACATCAGGTACAGAGGTACACAATACCATAGCAGGATAACCCAGCCAGACTGCAACACGGCTACCATTTCAAAAAATGTAATAGAAAGAAGGGCCTGAAAACAAATAGTACCAAAAATTAAGTTTCTGTGGGGATTCCCTTGCTCGAAAGCTAGTCGTATCCGACTCTAGGGTGCAGTGCTCATCTCTGTTTCCAAGCCAAAGAGTCCAGCGCTGTCTGCTTCTGCAGACGTTTCCGTGGTCATGTGGCAGGCATGACTAGACACCGGAGTGCACGGAACGCTGTTACCTTCCCACCAAAGTGGTCCCTATTTATCTACTTGCAGGAAGAGATCTCAAAAAATTTGGGAGGGGGGGCCTTGATGCAGCACAGGAGGTAAGCCATTACATAGTTTAGGTTCCCATTATCCTTCATGCTCTTTGCTGGATTTTCCCCCTCTCACCTCACTCACCAGCCCACCACGATTGTAACATCAGCTCCAGAGGGTTTCATGTTGCTGGAAACAAAACCTAAGGACATCCAGTAGTTGCAAAAAGAGAACAGTTTCCTCCCAGTTTTGCTGACAGAACTTTTTTGATTTGCAGAGGTACACCAGCCTAGGTGCTCCCCAAAATTATGTGATGTGCAGGCAAATTTCCCCTATACCTACAAGTCATGCTAAAATGGAAGGAAACAACCACAAAATAGGAGATGATAGAGAAGACCTGGAAATCTGACTTCCTAAAGATTTACTGATTTGAAAAGGCTTTGAAAGCAAAAATGTGTATTCAGTTTTTGATTCATAATACACCCCTCCTTGTCTGTCATGTCTCTCCTTAATCTCTTCAAAAAATCTGACTAACTTCAGCTACTCTGAAGGTGAGACAGATGAGGTAATTGCTTTTTCGTACGTGGGAAAATATGACTAGAAGCAATATCTTTATTATTCTTTCAATTAAATTTTTATCATGTATTCACAGGCAATTTCTTCAAGAGGGATAAAACATTATTTTCTCATTTAAATTTCAATAGTCTGTTCATTCTGTACAGATGCAAAATCAGGCATTTTTTGCTGCAATGCTGGGATGGCAAATTCATTACACTAAGCACATAAATATTCAGATATGGATATCCATACATTTATGCACAGAACTATCAATTATTAAAGGCTTCTAGTTTAGCTGATTAACCAAATTTTCTTTAGCTTATTAACTGATCAAAAGGTAAGAATCTCAATGCAAACATATCCTAAAGAACAACCATCATAATAAACTTTAGTAGCTGAACTTCTCTTATTTTTTAAAAAAATTAAGAACTTTGTAAAAAAGCAAATAAAAAAGCAAATTTTGGCAAAGGATCAATGCATTAAAACAGGGGTTGGCAACCTTCTTAAGTTGAGGGCCGGGTCACGCTCCCTCAGACAGTTGAGGAGGCTAGACTGGTGGTACCCCTGCTGTAAAACGCATCTGCAGCTGTCATAAACACATTTACAACAGATGCTGACACATTTTAGGGCTGTTTATGCCGCTTCGGGTGGCAGTGGTGAGAGCAAAGGCATGGGTATGCCCCCCCGGATGATTTGTGCCCACAGGCCATATCCGTCCCACAGGCCATATTTTGCTAACTCCTGCACTAGCAGGTTCCTTCAGGACCTGGGCTTATATTAAACTCAGACTCTGTCAAAAGGCCTATGAATATTCTAGGGACATGGAGGGAGGAGGAGCAGCGGCGCAGCTGGCTGGCCATAAAATCACCGTAGCTGCTGCCACTGGACACCCCCTCTGCAGGCCCTGACCTGGAGAAGCAGCGGCTGTGCGGCTGCCCGGCCATAAAACCGCCACCGTCGCTCGACTCCCCCTTGGCTGACCCCGGACTGGAGGGAGGAGCAGTGAGGAGCAGCAGCTGTGTGGCTGGCCAGCCATAAAACCGCCGCCGCCGCCACTGCCACCGGACGCTTTTTGTAACTGTGGTTGGGATAGATAGATAGATAGATAGATAGATAGATAGATAGATAGATTCTTGAATTGTTCCTGAAATATTTTTTTATTTGATACTTAATAGTTGTGATTGTAATTATTTTGATCTTTGATAGCCGCCCAGAGTCGCTTTGCGAGTAGGGCAGCATACAAGTCAAATAATAATAATAATAATAATAATAATAATAATAATAATAATAATAATAATAATAATAATAATAATAATAATAATAATAATAACAACAACAACAACAACAACAACAACAACATAGTAAACAGTTGTCTTCAGTATGGAGTAACGAATTTGTTGGAAATATATGGGCTTCAGTTCTTTTAAACTCTCTCCACCAGGGTTGGCAGTCTGAGAAGATAGAAACTGCAATCTGAAAGAACATCTGGAAGATTACAGGATCCTCATTCATGGAATAAGAAAAACTATGAATACAACTGCAGTACAGTATATTCTTTAACAAGTACCACAAGGAATCTAAATTAAGTATTGAAATCTCAATATCTGAATGGTAAATTATTTCTATATAAATACTTTAAGTGTAATTAATATTTATGTTTCTGCAGCAACCAATGAAATAATTATGGAAATCCCAAAGTAAAACAGCTATCTCTTGGTTTTATTCTCCTAATATTGTATTCAGAAACATATCTTCTCTTACTCATGGACCTTATGGCCATGACCTCAAGCCTTGTATGGCCTTATTTCTTGTTCAAGAGAAAGACAGTCATTTTTATGAGCCCATCTACATGTCCTATTTGCTCCTGGTAAGAAGGTGGTTCATCATCCATTGATTCTGATTAGTTTAACAGATACACATGAAATTATTAAGGTGGTAGCCATGATAGTCTGCACAAGCATATCAGAGAGTAAACATATTTATTTATTTATTTATTTATTTATTTGTTTGTTTGTTTATATTTGTATTGCTGCCCCCTCGCCTGGGACGACATTATGGCACCTTAAAGACTAACTCCTGTATTTTAATGTTAGCTTTCATGGATCAAGTCCACTTCATCAGACATAAGAGTGAGACTTTGTAGCATTATTTTATACATATCAGGTACAGAGTTACACAATGATTGGCTGGCATAACAGATACCCGTATTTTTTTGGACCATAAGACGCACCTGACCATAAGACACACCCAGTTTTCAGAGCAGGAAAACAAAACAAAAAAATTAATACTGTATTTTGCACCACCAACCAGAGGTGGCGCTGCAGGGGAAATGGGCAGGCAGGCCAATTGCACTGAGGAAGGAAGTGATACTCTAGCCTAGCCTCTTGCTCTTCTTTCAACCAGGAAGCATGTTTTCCCCCTCCATTTTGTCCATGTGGAGTAGAGACAAAGGCATCAAGGTAAGTGAAACCCATTCTTTTTAAGTACAGGTTTGGTTTCCCACTTAAATGCATTGGGAACATACAAACAGAAAAGTTTTGAATACAAGAAATTTATTTCCAATGCATTTAAATGGGAAATTGCGATTTTTGCCCTCTAGTGGCCACTTGTTTTTCATGTTTTTCCCCCTACCCCAGAACAGCTGAACAGCTGAGAGGCAGCAGTAGTAGTCTTCGGCCAGCTGTGGCTCTTGTAAAATATCCTTTTACAACAGCCACAGCTGGCCGAAGACCAGCATTTGGACTATAAGACACACCCTCATTTTCTCCCCACTTTGGGGGTAGAAAAAGTGTGTCTTATGGTCCAAAAAATACGGTACATTTGCAAATCTGTGTGACTCTTTACAACCAATAATAACAGAAGGTTTTCAGCCTGAGAGACTGGTGGGCACGTCCTTGGAAGAACTGTTCCGAACAGTTAAGAACATAAAGGCTATCGCCATGATGATAGTCAATTTTGGGAATAGATACAGCACCTGAAGATATAACAGAATATTGAGGTTCAGAATTATTGCTGTGTAGTTTGGTTCTATTGAGTTGTAAATGGTTAGTAGATGGATGCAAAGTAAACAATCTGGCATTACACATCTGCTAATGAGTTATCTGGGGATGGTGTGAGTGACCCAGCTAGAGGTCAATTACCTAACCTGTTCTGTGAAATGGGTGGGAACCATTCACCTGGAGTTTGGTCTGTAAGGTCAATTCCAGCATATTTTAACTTAATTGGCTCTACTTTCTTTCAATTTCAGGACTATTTGCCCTCACTTGGAAAGTGGGAATTTTTGTGACCTAGGTCCTTCCAGATGCTAACCCATCTGTTCCTTTCTGTCAAACAAGCATAGATCCTATGCTACAATGCCAGATGTGGGAATGTTCTCAGTAGAGAAAATGACTACTTCTGGTTGAGACTTTAATGAGGGAGGTGGGGGAGGTTTCTCCGCAGCACAGCTGTCTCTTGCTCTCTGTTTCATGCCTGGCAGAATTAATATGGCACACTGTTTTTAAAAAAGTGCAAGTGGCTCTAACTCTCCTTCAAACTTAGCAGACTTCCCTCCACAGTATGATGAAGCGAACACTCTGTTCTTAACAAAATGGAAACTTCCAATATCAAATCAGGCAACATCAGGGAAGGAAGACAAGAGTTGGACACAAGGAGATGAATGGAAAGTACGTGAGAGGGGAGGATGGGTGAGGTGCAAGGCGATAATGTGTCACTGTATGGAAACTTGGTCTGGATTACCATGAAGGAAAAATGAGTAAATCTACATCCGTGGGGAAAGGGGGCTGCAGTTCCAACCTACATCAGTCCAAGCTAAAGAGATCACCTGGCTGGACAATATATTTCTTAGTAGCAAATTCCACAGTTTAACTACCATATATAAGCTGACCTGAATATACGCCAAGGTACCTAATTTTGACCTGAAAACCCAGGAAAATAGATTGACCCGAGTATAAGCCAAGAGTGGGAAATGCAGCAGCTGCTAGTGAATTTTGATAATTAAAATACATGAAAATACAGTAAAATTAATTAACTTAGTGCATTTTTAAACTGTATTTGCACCATCCAACCAGTGGCGGTGCTGCAGGGAAAGTGGGTGGGCAGGTGAACTGCACTGAGGCAGGAAGTGTTGCTCTAGCCTAGCCTCTTGTTCCCCCTGCAAGCAAGAAGCATGGCTTTCCCCTCCATCTTGGGGGGAAAGACACGAAGGTAAGTGAAATATTTTCTTTTTCCAAACAAGTTTGGAAGGGGGACACGATCGCTTTGCAGAGCTTCTTTCCCCATCTGTTTTTTCCATAGGAATGCAGTGAAAACAAATTTCATAATAGAAGAAATTCATTTTCAATGCAATCTTATGGAAAACTGCAATTTGCGCCCCTTTGTGGCCAGTTGTGATAATGGCGCACCAATCAGCAGTTTTTCATTTCCTTGCTGAAGCTGCGGAATCACAGCTTTGAAGCTGTGGAATCACTCCAAAAACATTTTTGTCCCTTGCGGTTGTTGACCCCTGTATAAGCCAAGTCACCTTTTTTGGACCTCATTTTTGGGGCAAAAAACAGCTTATACTCGAGTATATACGGTATCTGCTGTGAGAATATGTATTTCCTACTACTGAGATACATTAGCTGACATCAGGTTCTAGTGTTACAAGTATAAAATCCCATTTCCATAATTAATGCTTCTAAAGCAGTGTTTCCCAAATTTTGTTTTTTTGATTTCAATTCCCAGAAGCCTAAGTCAATTCCCCAGAGCACTGATCAGCCAATGAACTGACTTAGGCTTCTGGGAAATGAAGTCCTCCTGTGGGCCATATGCCCCAAGTTGGGAACCACTGGTCTAGAGTTAAGCGGGAACTCTTGAGACAAGCAAGTCTTCTTTTCTAGAACAGTGACTATACTAGTGCTTCAACACTACACCCTGCTATGCTGATAAATGCTGCAAAGAGAAAAGGAGAACGTCTCCAATTTGTGTGATTTTGATTATTCTAGAGGGCTTCCCTCAGAAGCCTGAGGACACAGTGAAGAATCTGAAAGATAAAGCAGGTTAAAATTAATCAGCACGTATTAAGGAGATAAGATTAAATTAAGGAGAAATGAGGATCCCACAATTAATATTTACTCTACACTGAAAAAGTGATTGGGGAAAAGAAAGCAGGCTGACACAAAGGTTAACAAGAAGCTGTTCCAGAGAGCTTGCATAACAAAAGATAATTTCAATGAGAAAACTTTTTTTAGAACCAAGACTCTAAAGAGTTTACAGTAAACATTCTGGTTACACAACAATGTAAGTTCTATTTGAAAGTACTAATATAAAGTAGGAAAATTCTAAATTCAGAAATAACTTCAGAGGAAGGGCATATTACCCTCTTGTAGTAAAAAGAACAGCAAGTTCTGTGGCACTTCTTTAAAAATAGAAGGTTTATCGGGTATAAGGTTACGTGGACTACAGCCTATATGCAGCTGATGACGTCCCATGTGATTCATAAAAGTTTCTGTCAAAGAAAACATGTTAAGGTAACACTCCCAAGAAGAAATTGTAAAAATACAAGTGCTTTAATAAAAGGAATAATTCACATATATGTCCTATGCTGAGGTATGTCCGGCATGGTGTGATGATGGTGAGTTCAACACGCAATAAACTGAATCATAAGCGACAGATATATCTGTAGTCCTGTGCGCGGAGCTCACTCACACTCCAATGATACAAATAAATCGTGTCCTCGAACATGCATAACAAACTGGGACCCTTGAGAGTAAATTTGTATCCTCACGGCGCTCGGTAAATACAGACAGGATCGTGAACTGTTGTACAAATGAGATGCAGTCTCTAAAAGTCCGTAATCAAGAGATCATCTGTACAGCTCAAAGGGCTGGCGCTGGGGGTGGAAGGTGGAATCCTTCTCCGGGCAAGGGTTCCCAGATGACGAGCATCAATACACGATGGTAGACAATAAAGTTGACAAAGTCACGATGCCCTTCCAGTATATGGACATTTCGAATCTCTTCCTCAAGTTTCTACAATCATATAAATGTACACAATGTAAAATCTACCATTAATGGGTGATATAACACACCACAAACGCATGTTAACCCATAAGATCTAACGATTGCATTCACAAGCATATAAATATAGTCAAAACAGCTTACATACCTAATAATTTCTCATTTGCGCGTATCGCACCTCTGTTGCCATATTTCTCCTTGTGTGCACGCGTTAGCTCTTACCTACCACCTATTTTCTATATATACCCGAAGTTAAGGAGATACGGGACATGTGATTGTAATAACTTAAACAGAACAGGTGATTTCTACTGTTAAGCTTTCCGCATGTCTTAAAGCAGCAAGAATCTGCTTAGTTGACAGTATGTGGTTCTATCTTACAAGAATGCCGAGAGGTCCCATTCGGTATTAAGCCCGTGTGGGGCCAAAGTATTGAAGCGGTGGATGTAATACGCTTCTTTTTGGAGTAGAAATCGATCTACATCAGTCATGCAGTATTTGCTATGTCTGAATGTTTCTAAAACCACTGCCTTGATGTCCTTTATCGTATGCTTTTCTTGGAGAAAATGGTTGACAAGTGGAGCATTAGGGATCTTATTCCTTATGCGAGAAACGTGCTCGCTCAGGCGCACCTTAAGCGGTCGCCTGGACTGTCCCACATATGCCAACTGACATTTACATATTAACATATACACGATTTCTTTTGAGTTGCAATTAGTGAAATCTGTCAGGTTGAGGACAAAGTCGCTGCTGGGTACATTTACTTTATTAGTGGTCCACATGTGGCCACAGTATTTACAATGGCCACAAGGGTGATGTCCACTAGTATAAGGCTGATGGACTACGTTGGACCTAATAAGATCAGTTCTTGAGATAAGGTTCGCTATGGTCCTGGTTCTCCTGAATCCAATAGTGGGTTTATATTGGCAGCCCGGCACGGAGTCCAGAATGTGCCAATGTTTCAGAATTATCTGTTTAATACGTTGGGCCATGGGGGTGTAGTCTACTGACCAGAATAACCCTGGTCTAGTGCGTTGCTTCTCAGTGCTGTAATTTAATAAAGAGTTCCTTTTCCGCAAATCCGTCCTGTGTTTGGCAGATTTAATCACATCGTTAGGGTATCCCCTGCGATGGAGGACAGTAGTTATTTTATCCGCTGCTTCTGCATAGTCATGGGATCGAGATGAGTTCCTTTTGGCCCTGACTAGTAAACTATAAGGGATGTTGGCCTTTAAGTGGTGGGGATGAAAGGAGCTATACTGCAAGTAAGCAAACCGGTCGGTAGGTTTGTGATAGAGTTTTGTTTTTAAAAAGTTATTGTCAATGAAAACAGTTAGATCTAAGAATGAAATAGAGTGAGCATCTGTGACAAATGTGAATTTGAGCTGCTGATGTTGTGCATTGATCCAGCTACAAAAATTGTTAATGGCTGTATGATCCTTGAAAAGAAAAAAGAGATCATCAATGTACCTCTTATAACATAGGATGTTTGAAAAAAAATGGATTGACCCGTGGATCCAGTATAAACGTCCTATCAAAATGGCACATAAAGATGTTGGCCACTGAGGGCGCAAAATTCGACCCCATGGACACTCCCTGAGTTTGTAGGAAAAAACAATGTTCGAATCTAAAAAAATTATTCTCGAAACATATATCCAGTAAATCCAGCAAGAATGCCGACGAGGGATGAATATCAACCCTGCTGTCTAAGTGATGAGCAATCAGTGTGCGGACTTCCTCAAGCGGAATGTTTGTATAAAGAGATGTAACGTCTAATGTGAGGAGTACCGCATCTTGTGGCACTGGAAAATTTTCCATCAACTGGATAAAGTGTGTCGAGTCCTGGATGTATGAAGGGGAGCGGATAGCAAAAGTTCTTATATGGTGATCTATGAATTTGGCCACTGGTTCTAACAGGGAATTGTTTGCGGATATTATAGGTCTACATGGGATGACCAAGTCATCCTCTGATAATTTATGCACCTTAGGCAATAGGTAGAAAATCGGAACTCGTGGGAATTTATTGAGCAAGAAACGGTAAGTTTTGTCATTGATATCCTCCATGGCCAAGGCTCCCTGCAATACTACTGTAATTATATTGGTGACATGTGCAGTCGGATTATGTTCCAACTTACGATAACAATCAGTATTAGATAACTGTGAATAAGCAGCTGCCAGATAATCTTTCTTATTGAGGAGAACAATGCCTCCTCCCTTGTCGGCTGACTTGATTATGATGTTTGGGTCGTCACCTAAGTTTTTCAATAATTTGATATCTTTTAGGGAGAGATTAAACTTTCTGTTGAACTGTGACTCCGCAGATGTGATATCACGGATAATTAATCTTTTAAATACCTCAATAGAGGGATTGTCTATAGCAGGTGTAAATGATGATGGTAGAGCGAACACATCAGGAGCGCGTGTGTGCTCCGCGTCTTCCTTGAAAAATGCTCGTAATTTTAATAACCTGATCAATTTAAAGATATCAATCTTAGGAGCGGTTTGCTTACTTGCAGTATAGCTCCTTTCATCCCCACCACTTAAAGGCCAACATCCCTTATAGTTTACTAGTCAGGGCCAAAAGGAACTCATCTCGATCCCATGACTATGCAGAAGCAGCGGATAAAATAACTACTGTCCTCCATCGCAGGGGATACCCTAACGATGTGATTAAATCTGCCAAACACAGGACGGATTTGCGGAAAAGGAACTCTTTATTAAATTACAGCACTGAGAAGCAACGCACTAGACCAGGGTTATTCTGGTCAGTAGACTACACCCCCATGGCCCAACGTATTAAACAGATAATTCTGAAACATTGGCACATTCTGGACTCCGTGCCGGGCTGCCAATATAAACCCACTATTGGATTCAGGAGAACCAGGACCATAGCGAACCTTATCTCAAGAACTGATCTTATTAGGTCCAACGTAGTCCATCAGCCTTATACTAGTGGACATCACCCTTGTGGCCATTGTAAATACTGTGGCCACATGTGGACCACTAATAAAGTAAATGTACCCAGCAGCGACTTTGTCCTCAACCTGACAGATTTCACTAATTGCAACTCAAAAGAAATCGTGTATATGTTAATATGTAAATGTCAGTTGGCATATGTGGGACAGTCCAGGCGACCGCTTAAGGTGCGCCTGAGCGAGCACGTTTCTCGCATAAGGAATAAGATCCCTAATGCTCCACTTGTCAACCATTTTCTCCAAGAAAAGCATACGATAAAGGACATCAAGGCAGTGGTTTTAGAAACATTCAGACATAGCAAATACTGCATGACTGATGTAGATCGATTTCTACTCCAAAAAGAAGCGTATTACATCCACCGCTTCAATACTTTGGCCCCACACGGGCTTAATACCGAATGGGACCTCTCGGCATTCTTGTAAGATAGAACCACATACTGTCAACTAAGCAGATTCTTGCTGCTTTAAGACATGCGGAAAGCTTAACAGTAGAAATCACCTGTTCTGTTTAAGTTATTACAATCACATGTCCCGTATCTCCTTAACTTCGGGTATATATAGAAAATAGGTGGTAGGTAAGAGCTAACGCGTGCACACAAGGAGAAATATGGCAACAGAGGTGCGATACGCGCAAATGAGAAATTATTAGGTATGTAAGCTGTTTTGACTATATTTATATGCTTGTGAATGCAATCGTTAGATCTTATGGGTTAACATGCGTTTGTGGTGTGTTATATCACCCATTAATGGTAGATTTTACATTGTGTACATTTATATGATTGTAGAAACTTGAGGAAGAGATTCGAAATGTCCATATACCGGAAGGGCATCGTGACTTTGTCAACTTTATTGTCTACCATCGTGTATTGATGCTCGTCATCTGGGAACCCTTGCCCGGAGAAGGATTCCACCTTCCACCCCCAGCGCCAGCCCTTTGAGCTGTACAGATGATCTCTTGATTACGGACTTTTAGAGACTGCATCTCATTTGTACAACAGTTCACGATCCTGTCTGTATTTACCGAGCGCCGTGAGGATACAAATTTACTCTCAAGGGTCCCAGTTTGTTATGCATGTTCGAGGACACGATTTATTTGTATCATTGGAGTGTGAGTGAGCTCCGCGCACAGGACTACAGATATATCTGTCGCTTATGATTCAGTTTATTGCGTGTTGAACTCACCATCATCACACCATGCCGGACATACCTCAGCATAGGACATATATGTGAATTATTCCTTTTATTAAAGCACTTGTATTTTTACAATTTCTTCTTGGGAGTGTTACCTTCCCCTGTTTGTTCATACACCCCAGCCGTCCCACCTCTCCAAAGAAAACATGTTAGCCTTTATACTTTAAGATACACTTTTGCCCAAATTTAGGAGAATACAGTAAAAACTCATCTAAAGAGCACCTTGCTTAGAGACTAACTCACTTAACGAGCAGAATTTTCTCTGAATGGTCGCTTCGCTTAACAACTAAAACCAACCAAAAACTCGCTTAACAACTAAATTAGGGTTTGCAATCCCCCCACCAGAAGTCACAATTGGTCACTTACAATGGTGTTTCGCTTAAAGAGCAAACTCGCTTAAAGAGCAATCCTGTGGAATACATTATGCTCCTTAAGCAAGGTACCACTGTACTAATAACCTTAGCCATAAAATGGTCTTTTAAAACTGTTTGGTCCCCAGTTACTGTAGTGATGAAACTACTACTATTTATATAGCTATTTTAATTCATTGTGTACTCTTAAGACAGGGGTCCCCAACCACTGGGCCATGGACTGTCATGGGCTGTCCCGAACCGGGCTGCAGGGATTGGTGGCACTGGGAGCCCTGATGGCAGCCTTCTGCTGTCAACATGTTCCGTCAGGTCTGCCCAGTGAACGGAGCGAGGGCTTCAAACACAGCAGATAGGCAGGTGGTTGGACCCCTCCTCCACGTTGCTTAACTACAGTGGGGCTCCGCTCCCCACCTACATGCAGTGTGATACCTCACTGACCGAGTCGAATGGTGTGGCTGGCAGGTGGCTGGGCCCCTCCTCCTTTATCGTATTTTATTATGCACTTGCACTGTCCAATCCCACCACCGCCATGGAAAATTTGTTTACCATGAAACTGGTCCATGGTGCAAAAAAGGTTAGGGACCCCTCCTCTAAGATGTCCTCTTGTTTACCAGTGTAACCCATTATACAAATGGATGAAAGGCAAAAGCCAGTGAGTTACCCAGTCATACTGTGAGTTCAAGGCAGATGAAATATTTAATCCAACATTCAGTATGCTAGTGGGCATTTAAACACTCATCCTAAGGAACCTCTTAGTTGGCTTTATTTTTGAACAATTTGTTGCATGGAACTTGCAATAGCCTACACAAGTGATGGTGAACCTTTTAGAGACCAAGTGCCCAAACTGCAACCCAAAACCCACTTATTTATCGCAAAGTGCCAACACAGCAACAGGGGTGGAAGGAAAAGCTCCCATTGAGCTGCTGGGCAGAGAAGCAGGGTGAACTGCTGTGCTGGGGTGAGAGAGGAGGTGCTCCCATTGTGTTGCTGGGCAAAGGGATGAGGTGAACTCTGTGCTGAGGGAGGGAGGAAGCACTCCCATTGGGCTGCTGGGCAGAGGGCTGGGCAAACTCTGTGCTGAGGTGACTACATGGGTGTTCACAGAGAGGGCTCCAAGTGCCACCTCTGACATGCGCGCCATAGGTTCACCACCACTGGCCAACACAATATAAACTCATTACCCATAGTCCTTGAATAATGAACTCTTATTTCTAAGACTATACATAAGTACTGAGGGTCTCAAATACAGTGTTACCTTGCTTTACGAATGCTTAGGTTAACATAATTTTCGCATTATGGATGAAAAGCCATTAAAAATAATGCCTCACTTTATATAAAAAAATTCAGAACAGATTAATTTGTTTTCAATGCATTCATATGGGAATCCGCGTTTTGCTTTATGAATTTTTCATAATACAAAACATCTCATGAAACGCATTAAATTCGCAAAGTTAGGTACTACTGTAAATGAAATATAGAAAGGAAAACGTTCTTGCTCTCCATCCCAGAACTTAGAAGCAAATTCCAGCAAAGTTTAGTACTTTTTGTTCATAAATAACAATACAGTGGTACCTCGGATAAAGTCCGATTCGGATAAAGTCTGATTCGGATAGTCATGGTTTTCATGCACACGTGATGCATCGCATAAAGTCCAAAACCGCTTAAGAATGGATGTTATCCAAGGTATTTGATATAGGAACCTCAGATAAAGTCCATTTTTGGATGTTATCCAATATATCGCCAATTTGATTCAGATAAAGTCCAAAATTGAATAAAGTCCAAACTTATAGAACGGAGTTTGGACTTTATCCGAGGTTTTACTGTACTATTTGTCTGGTTTATTTATTTATTGTTATATTTATATACCACCTTCCTCACCCTAAGGGGCAAGCCAAGACTTTACTAACATTTATACACTTTACTAACCCAATCGTGACCTAGAAGCTTCAGCTACTGTCATCTGAACCTGCACATAACTTGAGATCTTCAGCACAGTTCTGTTGTGTATCTCACATTCCTGAGAATTTACACTGAAATTTTCTTTCTACCAATACCTCAGTTGTGGAACCTACTCTTCCAAGGGAAATCAGGCCAGCTCCATTCTTTCTGAGCTTCCAGCATGCAATTAAAATTGCACTAATTTGTCAGGCTTTTTGTTTTTTACATTATTTAAAAACCAAGCTAAATAGTTATCTTCTGTTTCTATTCTGTTGTAGTAGCATTCTCTTTGATGAGCGGAAAGGTTAGTCATAAATACAGTATGTTCAATTAATAACAAAATCCTTCATCTGCACTAAGGTCAAGGAAGATAGCCTTTCTGGCATTATTGTTTTAGAAAATTGTGTAGGATCTCTTTGTAGTTTTGTGGTCATGTTTCTGGAAGAAACAGAAAACTGTGCAAAATTGTCATAACTCCTGCGCAAAATGTCATTTTTCTTCTTCTTCAAGGTTTGCTCAGAGTTTGGCTTGGCAAAAGAAACATCAAACTGTATAGCATTAAGACAATTCCTGCAGGGTTTACCCTGAAGGGTGTCAACCTGTACAGGATTGGGCAGAACAATTAAAAAACTAAAAAGTCAGGAGCAAGAGGGGTGTCTCACTTTCACGGAAAGCTAGGAAATCTTGCTGGTGCATGGAGAACTCTCAGCCAGGAGTCTTGGCATGGAGAGGCTTGGAAAACTCTCAAGAAAAAGGCAATTTCCAAGAACAGTACCGGTACTTATCATGGCTCTAATGCATATAATGCTGGTAATCTCAAAGATTATTCTAAAGCATTTTAATAAATAAACTTACCAAAGGCATTCTCTGTTCAGAGATTATGAGATATGACCATTTGAGCTCCCTGTTCTGATTTGTCATAGATTAGATTAGATTAGATTAGATAGATACTGTTACTTTGTCTAATCCATGTGTCCTATACCAAATCAAAGGCGTTGAATCCAAATCTGAAGTGCGATTCTGCCTAGGATGTCAGGATTTTAAGTTAGCAAATCCCAACCTCTTGGTTAGGTTCTTGAGTTGATCATGCGGGTATGTAGCAAAATTTGTCTGATTTATTAACAAAGCTGTCTACTCATCTTTAGCTCAAAACAGACTCAGTATGGGCTGGCTGTACTATCCAGTAAGATTGTTTTGCACTAGAGACAAGCCTTTGGTCCATCTCGCCTTGTATGCCTATTTCTGACATCAGCTCACTGACTTGCCCAGACATGCCCAGCCTCTGCTGGAACATGCATGCCACCAGGGGATGTGATTCAGCTGAGGTGGCAGCAGGTATAGTGGTAGCCTATAATGTAAAATACATTACCAAATTATCAACCATTTGAACAGCTATAGCACGCCTTAAAATCTGTACATGATAGGCTGAGTTCAAATTTAGAATCAGCACTCGATATCAAGTAAATCACATATGCTATTTCCAGTAGCAAAATCGTTGTGCAGTGTAATCATAGTTCAACATCACATGCTAAGCAGCCACGTAAATGGAGTTGAATGAGAAACTGGTGCAATGGAATTGTGTCCCATATCCCTACTTTATAGGAAACAGGTAATCAGCATGGAATATTATTTTTTAAAAAGCTTAAGAACAAAAGCTAAGTACCAAGCTGCACAGAGCTCATCCCCTTATAAAGTGAATAACTAGCAGAAGGCCAGAAGAAAATCCACAGAACTGAAACTATTAACTAATCCTCAGAAATGCTGGATTATCTATTTAACAGATGGGGGATTGTGGGCTTTAATTTTTCCATTTAATTTTTATTCGGGCTTTCCCAAAACATTCAGATTGTCAGGAAAAAGAAACCAGCACAAAACGTATTACTTAATATTGGGCACTCCTGCCTTGTTCCCTGCCTTGAATCTAAAAATGTAATGCCTTTCCGAGTGTTTATTCTAGTTCCATTCCTTCTATCTTGATTTGTTCAGCCTTCAGCACTAACACAGCAGAACACGTTGACTTAATGAAAGCCATCCTTTCATTAGCACTTAAACAATTCTGTTGAAGCCTACTAGAAGTTATGAAACTTTGAAGGAGTTTTGTTGGAAAACAAAACAAGGTTTGCACTTTTTGGTTCTTCAGTATGTGCTGGCAAATCAGCTAGAGAAGATTTCACAGCTGTTTATAGAGCCAGTAAAAATGCTTAGAAAATACATGGGCACTGCCCCATACAAAGATTTCACCTTTAAACACTCTTCCTTACTAAGATCTCTCTGTCACAAACCAGAAGAAAACTTCAGAGAGAACTAAGCAAGAGAACAACCGTCGACACCCTCTGAATGGATATGAGCCTCAAGTCGGCCAGCTCAGATCCAGGAAGAGCTTTAGTGCAAGAACAAACATTCTTGAGGGTACACAAGAGCAAAACCAAATTAGAAGATGGAGGAAGGAGCACACTGGGAAAGGAACAACATTAAAGGTGGATATAGCTGAAGATCTCAACCTCCTCTACATCATTTGGAGGACCCTGAATAGGCTGAGGGTTGGAGTCCCTCAAAGTAAGACCATCATGTTCAAGTGAGGGTTGCTGGCAGACGACAACATGTGGTGTGAATGTGGAGATACAGAATCCACAGCTGACTCCGGGCCCCTCCCATGACCAGGGGAGGACAGGGAGCCACTGCCGACCGCCGGACTTTAGCAGGATGCTGAGCTCCGGGGTCTCTGTTGAGGACGTTGAGCTTTGGGCTCTGTTGAGGTTGTTGAGCTTCAGGCTCCGACCTCTGGGGCCCCACCAACACCCGGCCGCACGGCCGGCAGAGGACATTACATCTCCAATGTTTTTTCTAATGTCTTATTATGTATATTGACTGTATTGTATTCTATTATGTATTCTGTATTGTATATTTTATTGTACTGCAATATTAGATGCTTTGTGGTGTATGTAAGCTGCCCTGAGACGCACGGTCTATCAGGCAGCATACAAATTCAATAAATCAAAACAAATCAAAACAATCCAGCTCATTTACTGGTCTGTCATTGCTGCCAGACATGCACCGATGAGGACTTGGGTTTGGGCGACAAAGCAACGAAAGTGGCTATGTTTTGGCAATCTAGGGTTTGATCAGGACATGAAAGAAGAAGGTCAGAAGTGACTCACTGTCAAGAAGCATCTCCCCAAATCACTTTTGCCTACCTACTTCCCTCTGCATCTTGTTTAATAATACAAATAAGCATGCTATGTGTATTAAAGTCATGTTTATGTTGGAAAAGATTTTTTCTTGGGAGGAGGCAAAAATTCTCAGAATCCCCCCTAGCTGGACATTTCAGAATTTTCATCCAAAATACCTTTCTAATACAGTACTCTAATTAAAACATATATCACTCAAGCTACTGACACTGTATAATGAAGTAAAGCTATAAATGGTTAGCGAGATATCACTACATCTTCCGAAAATATAATGTTGACAGTCTTTTTTGGGAGAGAAGGGAATAGTAGCATACCCATGAGTCTTGCTTCCTGAACCACCATGTGTATGACCTGCATTACAAGTAACCACAACCTATCTGCTCTCTTTTTGCCCAAACCAGAACTGAATAAACAAACAAGCTCAAATAAGTTAACACTGGAGGGCTCTAAAGGATGCCTACTCTCCAGCCGCAGCAGCCGCTGCCAAGGTCTCCCCGCCTCTCCCCAGAGCCACCAAAACCGACCTGGGGATGAGAGGCAGGTGCACCAAATATAGAACCCAAGGGTAGGTTACCTACCATAAGCATAGTTCTTCAAGTGATGCTGTGAGCATTCATACTATGGGTTAGTTTTGCGCATGCACAAATGGTCGGTTTTTCCAAGCTAGCTTAGAAGCTCATTCCCAGCGTGCCTAGTGCTGGCGTCCTGCCTCCTTCCCCAGTTTCATTAGCACCACCGTGTAGTTAGGGCAGCCCTCCAATGAGAGAGGGGAGGTAGGGTGGGACGTATGACTGCTCACAGTACCACTCGGAGAACTACGCTTACAGTAGGTAACCTGCCCTTCTCCGTCATGGACTGTGAGCATGCATACTATGGGTGATTCCAAAGCATAACTTACCAGGACGGAGGGAGTATCATTGGAGAGCCGCAGACAGAACCCTCCTTCCAAAGGTTGCCTCACGGGACTGTCGCACGTCCAGTCTGTAATGTCGCACGAAGGTGGAAGGCTGAGCCCAAGTTGCAGCCAAGCAGCTGTCATGTAGGGAGACGCCTCTTGCGAAGGCAACAGAAGCAGAAATGGCTCTCGTGGAGTGAGCACGAGGAGCCAATGGTGGCTCCCGATGAGGTAAGTGTGATGGTCTGAGAGATCCACTTTGATAGGCACTGAGAGATCCTTGTTGCAGCCCACATAGCATGCTAGGAGGCGCTGTGACTTCCTAAAGTCCCTCATCCTATGCAAGTAAAAAGCTAACACCCTCTTAACATCAAGTGTGTGTAGCGCTTTTACCACATCTGAAGAAGAGGAAGGAAAGAACGTTGGCATAGCTATTGGTTGCTGTAGATGGAAGGCCAAAACTATCCTGATGAAACACCACTTTGTCAGGGGGGAAAATGGTATAGGGAGGATCAGCTCGGAGGGCCGATAATTCACTAACCCTGATGTTATGGTTAAGAGAAAGGCAGTTTTGAAGGTAAGAAGGTGCAGAGGCATCGTGGCCATGGGTTCGAACAGCCTCCTGGTAAGTTGATCTAGTACAATGTGAGGAGACCACGGAGGTGGTGAATGCACATCCGTGTAAGTACTGGCTAGCCCTTTCAAGTACTTCTTGACTCTAGGATTTCTGAAGAGGTGTCTAGCTTCCGAGCTTGAAGGTTGGTGGTGCTACAATGGCTGATAGGTATACCCTAAGAGAAGATATCAACAGATTGCTTCAAATGGAGAAGAAATTTGAGCACAGTAGAAAGGTGCAGATACGTGGCACTTGTGCCCAATGACGAGGCAAATTGTTGAAACTTAGCCCACTTGCCTCTGTAGGGCTTACACGTGGAAGGTTTGGTAGAGGCTGAGATGATACACATCCGCGATGGAGAATTCTCCACACTGTCAGGTAAAAGGCTTCAATGTCGGGATGGAAAAGTTGCTGCCCTTGCAGGGACAGGAGATTGTGACGTTTGGGTAGATGCTAAAACTGCATTGCAGCTTCTTGAAGTGCTGCGAACCATGATTGTCTGGGCCACCATGGAGCAATCAGTATGACATACACCGGATGGTGGATCAGTAGAAAGACTACCCTGTGGAGGAGAGGAAGAGGGGGGAAGGGATAAAGCTTGCCCTGAGTCCAGTCCACCAAGAATGCATTGCCTATAGAGGGTGGGTTGTGGCCCGCCCTGGAGGCAAAAAAAGGGAGTTTTGTATTGAGGTGCATCACAAAGAGATCGACAGTTGAGATCCCCCAGTGTCGCGTGAGACTGAGGAATGCTTCCTGATTCAACTCCCATTCATGGGACTGAGTGTGAGTGCAGCTCAAGGAATCCGCTATGATGTTGCGTATGCCTGAGAGGTGAATCACAACTGGGAAGATTGACCTTGGTATGCACCAGTCCCAGAGCTTTGTGGCGAGGGCTAGGAGTCATCGAGAGCAAGTCCCGCCCTGCTTGTTGATGTAATATACGGTGGTCATGTTGCCCGAGACAACCTGAACTACCTTGCCTGCCAGAACTGCCCAAAAGGCCTTGAAAACTGCTAGGAGTTCTAGTTGGTTGATAAGTAGTTGGCTTTCCGAGGGAAGCCAAATGCAATTGATGTGTAGTGCACCTGAGTGGGCGCCCAATCCGACATTGCTGGCATCCATTGTGAGTTGAGCTAAGGGGCGAGGCTCCTGAAATGGACATCCTTCGCTGAGATTGTGACCGTCCATCCACCAATGCAGGTGAGATATGACATGTTGTGGGACTAACAACTGGAATTAGGCCACTGTATCAAAAGGCAGGATGATACCCCAAACAGCCATGATTATAAGCCAACTTTAAAACAGTTTGTGACTGGGCTTTTTAAAATTGGCTTATTGCACCACAACAAGACACAATATCAGATTTAGACATAACATTTACTGTACTTATCCATATCCAACTTGCTTCATCGCTTGCTTAACTGAACAAGCCAACATCAGAATGAACTCTGGAACACTAGTTTAATAGGCCATGATTCCTGGCCTAAACTAATGTACAAATGCCAGTAGTATTGTAGAAATCTAAACAGTAGTATACACCGATATAAGGATTCTGAGATTAAGTTTGGGAAAACAAGGTAAATCCAAATTGAAGACTACATAGATTCAAATAGCAATAGCCATGTGTGTCATCTTTCAATGCAACTTCTTTTGCATACATAATTAATTTATGTCAATCTATGACTATTTTGCTTATTGAAAACTTCAAAGCTTTGAGAATGACATGCTTTCCTGACCTAAAAAAAAAGCTTTGAAGTATCTCATGAAAAAGTTCACACTGCAAATACAACTGTATTATCAACTGCATAAAATACTGTAATGCATTCATTGCATTTTCCAATGAAATTAGATTGTATGTGATACGCCTTTGCAACCAAAAAAGCAAAATATTATTCACTCTTGTAATTAACAAAAACTTTGTATTTTATGTACCTTAAGGGAAAGATTAATATTTTACTCTGATCTTATAAAATACCTAACTTCATCATTTTATTATACTGTACTGAAATTATATAAATGTAAAATACAGTAGTGTTTTGTAAAGTCACTACAGGCCCAAAACTGGATTCACCCAGTGGATTTGATTTGCATGAAATTGATTTAATTCACAATTTATATCACTAGTCAGTAAGACTATAAATCATGGTTTTGTACATAAAGACTCATAAAGGACCAAAAAGTTTCACTTTCATTTTTTCTACCTGCTCCTTCTTCTTCACACTTACTTCTTGTGCAGATCTATTCCACTCGCAACAATTCATTGGATTTTTTAAAAAAAACTTAGCACTTAAGATGTAAGAGGGGTTGATTCTATGTACAGTAGAACCCCGTATAGCGAGAGTTTAGTGTATATACAGAGGCAACAAATAAAATACTGTATTTTCTGGCGTATAAGACTACTTTTTAACCCCGAAAAATCTGTGCCAAAGTCGGGGGTCGTCTTATAGGACAGGTACTTAACTGCAGCTTGTTTCCCCTTGCTTCATATCTCCGGCGCATATGGTGGGGGGTGCCGCAGCCAAGTCCCTGCTCTGTGCGGGGAGTATGAAGCAAAGGGAAGCAAGCTGCACACATCTTCCTGTACCTCGAGGAGGAGAACATGGGCGTGGATTGGCTCTCCACCAGAACCTGCCCATTCGACTCGGAGGGCTGCGCGTCTTGGTTGAGTGTGGGTTAATTTTTATTTGGTGTGCATTGGAAGAGGGGTTGTCTTATACGGCAAGTATATTCCAAACTCTATATTTTAACTAGAAAAGTTGGGGGTCGTCTTATACACCCAGTCGTCTTATACGCCGGAAAATACGGTAGTTTGATCACTTGGAGAGAATGTCTTGGAATTCCATACCATACAAGGCATATGTAAAAAGAGGAAAAGGACAAAGAACACAAGGCAGATGCAGAGGAAATTGGAGAAATAACATCAAAGAAATATTGTAACATCAAATAACGCTGGTGGAGGACAGTAGAAATGCCAGAACAAGAACCTTGTAGTCCCTCAACACCCAAAGGGGTAACAGAGGACATAAAGAAGAGAAGTCCACCTCATAGCAGTGTTTTGAGAGTATGTCTGCATTTAGCCTAGAAAAATGGATGTTCAGACTTCAGCAGTGACAAGGAGACTGCTAGCATAGCCCTAGTAACGGCCTTTACTGGCCCAAGGACTTTACCACTGCCACAGCTGCTCCTGGGCCCAGCCCCTTCCTTCCTGGGAGGGAAGAAAAGCCGAAGGGTCCTGGGTGGCCCCAAGACTTCGCCGCCCACCCGGCAGCGGCCCCCACTATTACCTTCATTATTCCGGACTTCTTTCTTCCCCCCCCCCCCCCCCCGCCACGGCCATGGAGCCGATAACGCCATCAGCGCTGATGTTCTTGCTTTTCCCCTCGGCTTGTTAGGCCTGGAGGGATGTGGACTCAGTTGCAGGGGGTCAGGGTAATGAGTGGTTTTGTTGTGTGTTTTTTTTTTGTAAAATCGTATATATTGCCTTTGATATGTTTTTGCTGCTCTGAATTTTGTATATTGTATTACTGTGGACCCTACTGTATTGTATTTTTGTGCTTATATTGCAT
This sequence comes from Bradypodion ventrale, assembly GCA_035047345.1. NCBI lineage: Eukaryota > Metazoa > Chordata > Lepidosauria > Squamata > Chamaeleonidae > Bradypodion > Bradypodion ventrale. The sequence continues at coordinate 323,518,092 of JAWDJE010000002.1, read as the reverse complement.
TTTTGGGCTTGGGATTGTATTGACTTTATTGTATTATTTATATCTTCTGTATTATTGTACACTTATTTTGTGATTTGTAAACCGCCTTGAGTTGCCTTAGAGCAAGGATGGCGGTATATAAATAATAAATCGAATCGAATGGCATTCAGTGACACATAGCTATTTCTGGGTATGTTTAATCTATTGAAGTAAAGTCATGCCTTAGGTGCATCCTGTGTGGACTACTGCAATGTGCTATACATGAACAGATTTTGGAAAGTTTTAGGAAGTCTCAGCAGCAGCCAATATACACTGATTGGATTTAAATATAAATCTGAAGGCAGGAGTTTGAATCTGGAACAGTGCTAACGATTGAGATTGAAGTGGATGAAACTGCCATTGAGCAGATGGATTTGGTTAAGCCTTAATAAAATCAAAGAAGCAGCATGACCCATTCCGTTTACCAGTCTATTTTTATATATAATTAAAAGTACTGGTTATAACCTATAAAACTAGGCAACCTGAAAGACCATATTCTCCCATAAAAGCCTAGGTTTTTATTTCTTTGTAGCAGTGGCAACTCAACGGCGATTGTCAGGTGACAGTTAACTAACATGACAACCCTGAGGACTAATAGCCATGGGTGGCGAAGTCCACAGGGAAAAGTGATGGTCCTTAAGTGTATTAAATCCCACTTGAATCCATCTTGATGGAGAGCAGTAGCTTCATCAATACTGGCCTGGGTCTGATGAGGACTTTATGTGTCAAACGGGCTCAGGACTAGAAAGTGACTTGCGGAACTGGATCAGTGTTATGGGTGTCATGCTGCAATGCAGAAGGCAAATGGAAAGCCACTGCATTATATTGTTCCCAGGACAATCTTCATGGCTGATTGCCATGAAGGGATACACAGAAAGTGCCCCCTCAAAATTGTGGAATTTTTGAAACACAATCGGGTATACCCTGGTAACAGCAACCTTGTGTTGCCGGTAAATCTTTCTCACACTATGTCAGGGGAAAGGAATTGTAGAATGAACTCACCATAAGGTGGCTTCATTTTGGCAATTTGACATCTGGCCTAGACACGGAAGAAGAATCACCATGATGCTAGCCAATATTTGGAATTGGATATGGCACTTGAAGAAGTGGCAATTTGTCCACTAGGGCAAGTGGGGTGCTGACCCACTTCAAGCTACCCTTAATCAATCTACTGCTGCCTTCCTCTTTTCCAACGAAGAAGAGTCAGGAACCTTACCTATGTTCCCTTCTTACGACCTCTGTGTCTGTGTGCTTATTTCCCTGTCTCTCCACTTATATAGATAAATGTTGCCATTTAGTTGGTTGGGGGCTTCATCGCTAATGTTGTGAGTGCCAGTTAGGGGGCCTATGGGCTATCTGCTTTTTTTTAAAAAAATCCACTAAAATGGAAAGTATATAAATGTTACAAATAAATAAATAAATATTAGTGTGACAGCAGTGGATTAGTGGTAAAGATGCTGAACTTGATGACTGGAAGGTCAGCAGGTCAGCAGTTTGAAACCCGAGTACTGCATGATGGAATGCGTTTCTGTCTCTTTCCCAGCTTCTGCCAACCTAGCAGTTCAAAAGCAAGAAATTGTAAGTAGATAAATAGATACCACTTCAGTGGGAAGGTAAACAGCGTTCCATGCACTCTGGTATTTTGTCATGCCTGCCATATGTCCACGGAAACGTCTGCAGACGCAGACAGCGCTGGCTCTTTGGCTATAAATGGAGATGAGCTCTGAACCCTAGAATCAGATACGAATGGCTTTTGAACAAGGGCAACCTTTACCTTTACCTAGGACTATTCGGTTTTGCCCTGTTTTGTTGCAAATCATAGCTCTGCCTACTGATGTTGTGCTTTCTTCCTCACCAACCACCATAGGCACCCATCACCTTCTCTTAGGCCTGACACTCTCATGAGTGTATTTGCTGTGAGTGGGTGATTTCTCTCCAGCTTCTCCTGAACCGTACAGATCCTTACCACTGAAGGGCAGTTGGGCTACCATAAAGCAAAGATCTGTTTAGGTAGCTCATAGCTGTCAAGTATCCCGTATTGGCCGGGAAACTCCTGTATTTGACCCTCTTTCCCACCGTCCTCCCGTATTAGTTAGACTGCAATGTCCTAATGCCGCCACTGGAGGGCTGCACAGGATAAGCATAGCTCTCACGTATCCTGTTTTGGCCGGGAAATTTCCCTTATTTTCAAATCCAAAACTTGACAGGTATGGTAGCTGGGACTTGGCAATAAGGCTGTGCTATTGTTGTTCAGTGCCATGAAGATAATTCTGACTTATGATAACTTTATGAATCAATGACTTCTGAAACATCCTATCAATAGACAGGTTTTGCAAACCAAAGAGTACAGCTTCCTTTAGCAAGTTAATTCATCTCATATTTGTGCAACAGTTAAAAGAGTTTTTACTCCAGGCAGATTCTGCCTTTTAACAAATTTTTTTCTTAAGCATTTTAAAAGTTATTTGATGTTTTAATTAGTCTGTTTTTACCCTATACTTGTTCTGTTCATTTTTATCCTCAGCAACTTTAAACCACACATTGATAAGTAGAGTAAAAAACTCATAAACAAATACCATGAGAAATTTTATAGTGCAACGAAAGAAAAGAAAAAACACCTTTCCCCAGGAAACACAATATCTTTAAAGACTTATGGGTTAATCAGTATGTGTTTGCTGACCATTATTTTTCTTGGGAAAGAAAAATGTAGAGTTTAGACTGCTTAGGGTGGTGTGTCACCTGCATCCTCATCTAAAAGCATATTCTTCATAACTCTGCTTACAAAAAGACAGGGATTCTCAACCTACGGCCAGTGGGCCGGATGCGGGCCACTGCACCATTTCATGTGATCCCCACTGCCTTCACCACACCAGGAAGTGCCATGTGGTGGAGGAAGGGCATAACAGCCATGCAGCCCCCGAAGCTGTCTGAAGGAGCGTGACCGGGCCCTCAGTTTTAAAAGGTTGAGAACTCCTGCACTAAGGCATGAGTAAACTAGACTAATCCATACCGGACTACTGTATTTTAATATAATATACATAGGGCAGCTCTTGAAAATAGCATTGAAACATCAACTAGTACAGAACAAAGCCACTTGAATGTTTATAAAGGTAGGAATTTGAAGCAATGCACCTATACATTAATAGACCCACCCACATGAGACATATTCCTACCCTGGGTGGTAAACAAAACCGGAAAGAATTACACAAAGTTGTGCCAACAACAGGGCTGTCTCCAACCTCCCCTTTTTAGGGAAGGTATTGGAAAAGGCAGTGGCGCGTCAGTTGCAGCGGGTCCTGGAAGAAGTGGATTATCTGGAGCCCTTTCAGTCAGGATTCAGGCCCGGATATGGTGTGGAGACGGCATTGGTCACGTGGATGGATGATCTCTGATGGGAGCGGGATGGTGGTCACCTGTCTGTCCTTGCTCTGCTTGACCTCTCAGCGGCCTTCGATACCGTCGACTATGGTATCCTCCTGGGATGGTTCAAAGAATTGGGGAGCCAGGGCACTGTGTGGTCCTGGTTTTCCTCACTTCTGGAGGGCCGGACTCAGTCAGTGTGGTTGGAGAGTGAGAGGTCCAGCCCTAGACCCCTCCAATATGGGGTGCCTCAGGGCTCGGTGCTCTCTCATCTTCTATTTAACATCTACATGAAGCCACTGGGTGAGATCATCCCTTACCACGGGGTGAGGTATCATCAGTATGCTGATGATACCCAGCTGTACATCTTAGACCGTGGCGATCCAAGCATAAGAACAGCCTTGCTGGAACAGGCCACAGCCCATCCAGTCCAGCATTCTGTCTCACACAGTGGCTCACCATTTCCTTCAGGGTATTCCCAAGGAGATGCCTTCACCTGCTTAGGATTCCCTGGAAATGGCATTGAGAGATATCCTGCCTATCTCTCCAACCCGGAGGTTGTCCTTAGGTAGCCATAATTATAGCCATTGATACTCTTCTCCTCCATGAACTTGTCTAATCCTTTCTTAAAGCTGTCAAGACTGACAGCTGTCACCACTTCTTCTGGCAGGGAGTTCCATAGACCAGTAATCCTCTGGGTGAAAAAGTACTTTCTCTTATTTGTTTGAGAACTAGTACCCAAAAGTTTCATGGAGTGTCCCCTAGTTCTAGTATTATGCGATAGGGAAAACAGTTTTTCCTTATCTACTTTGTCCACACCGTGCATGATTTTATAAACTTCAATCAGGTCACCTCTTAGACGTCGTCGTTCAAGAGTGAAGAGGCCCAACCGTTGCAGCCTCAGATGGTAAGGAAGGTGTTCCAGTCCCCTAATCATTCTGGTTGCCCTCCTCTGCACTTTTTCCAGCTCCATAATATCCTTCTGGAGGTATGGCGACCAGAACTGTACACAGTATTCCAGATGGGGCCTCACCATAGATTTATAAAGAGGCGAAATGACACTTGCTGACTTATTTTCTATACCCTTCCTAATGATCCCTAGCATTGAGTTTGCTTTTTTCACTGCTGAGGCACACTGGGTAGACACCTTCATTGAGTTGTCCACCAGGACACCAAGGTCCCTTTCCTGGTTTGTCTCAGAGAGTTCAGACCCCATCAGTTTATAAATGTAATTGGGGTTCTTTGCCCCAACATGCATCACTCTGCACTTACTAATGTTGAAACTCATTTGCCACTGTTTTGCCCACTCCCCCAGTGTCGAGAGATCCCTCTGGAGCTCCTCACAATCTCTCACAGTTTTCACTACCCTGTATAATTTAGTGTCGTCAGCAAATTTGGCTACCTTGCTTTTTACTCCTACCTCTAGATCATTTATGAAGAGGTTGAAAAGCAGGGGTCCCAGTACTGAACCTTGGGGGACCCCACTCTTTACTTCCCTCCACTTGGAGAAGTGTCCATTTAGTGCTACCCTCTGTTTCCTGTCCCTTAGCCAGTTGCTGATCCAGGACAAGACCTGTCCCTTTATTCCATGACTGGTAAGTTTATTCAAGAGCCTTTGGTGTGGGACCTTGTCAAAAGCCTTCTGAAAGTCCAGATAAACAATGTCAACTGGATCCCCCTTATCCACATGCTTGTTGACACTCTCAAAAAATTCCAACAGATTAGTGAGGCATGATTTGCCCTTGCAAAAGCCATGTTGGCTCTCCTTTAGCAGCGCCTTCTCTTCTATGTGCCTATTAATTTTATCTTTTAGGATGGTTTCCATCACTTTACCTGGGACACATGTCAAACTGACAGGTCGGTAATTTCCTGGATCACCCCTGGATCCTTTTTTGAAAATTGGTGTTACATTCGCTACCTTCCAGTCATCAGGCACAAAGCCTGATTTGAGGGAAAGATTATATATTTTGGCTAGGAGATCAGCAATTTCATCTTTAAGTTCCCTGAGAACTCGTGGATGGATGCCATCTGGTCCTGGTGATTTGTTAGTGTTTAGTTTAACAAGACATGCAAGGACCTCCTCCCTGGTTATTTCTATCTGGCTTAATTCTTCAGTTTCACTCCCTACGAAGATAGGCTCTGTTTTGGGCATGTGGCCTCTGTCTTCTTCAGTGAATACTGAAGCAAAGAATTCATTGAGTCTCTCTGCAATCTCTGTTTCCTCTTTAATAACCCCTTGCCTTCCATTGTCATCTAATGGTCCAATGGCCTTCCTAGTTGGGTTCTTACTTCTAATGTACTTAAAGAAGTCTTTGTTATTTCTCTGAGTATTTTTAGCTATACGCTCCTCAAAGTCTTGCTTTGCTTTCCTGATTGTTGCCTTGCATTTGTTCTGCCAGAATTTATGTTTCTGCCTGCTCTCCTCATTCGGATAAGCCTTCCATCTTCTAAATGAGCTTTTCTTGCTCTTGATCACTTCCCGAACAGCTCCTGTAAGCCACATCGGAGTCCTCTTGGACCTGGCAGTGCCCTTTTTCCTTTTGGGTATGCATTCCAATTGAGCCTCTGTTATTGTTTTTGTAAACAGCCTCCATGCCTCTTGAAGTGTTTGGACTCTCTCAATTTTCCCTTTCAGCTTCTTTTTTACTAGTTTCCTCAACTTTGGGAAATTTCCTTTTTGAAAATTTAAGGTCTCTGTGTTAGATTTTATCAGTGACTTGCGGTCTATGATCAAGTTAAACATAATTGAGTTGTGGTCACTGTTCCCTATTGGATCAGTCACATTAACATCTTGCACCAGATCCTGAGTATTACTCAGGATCAAGTCAAGGATTCTTGTACCTCTAGTTGGGTCTTCAACCATCTGTCCCAGGGAACAATCATTTAGCATATCTAGGAACTTTATCTCTTTATCATGTGCTGAACAACAGTTCACCCAGTCTATGTGAGGGTAATTGAAGTCCCCCATTATAACCAGGCTTCCCTTCTTGGATGCCTCTTTTACAACATTCTCCAACTGCCTGTCTCCCTCAAGAGTTTGGGTCGGAGGCCGATAGTATATGCCTACTGTTAGACCATCCTTGTGGCCTGGTACTCTTACCCACAGAGCTTCTAATGGTGACTCCAAATCACCTAGATATTCCAATTCATACGATTTTATCACTTCTTTGACATACAAGGCTACACCACCTCCCGTTTGCCCCTTCCTATCCTTCCTGTACAGTTTGTAGCCTGGGATAACTGTATCCCATTGGTTATCATCCGTCCACCAGGTTTCAGTGATACCAATAATATCAATATTCTTATCTATTGCTAAGTATTCCAGCTCCCCTATTTTGTTCCGGAGGCTTCTGGCATTTGTATACAAGCATTTATATATGCTTTTCTGACACAGTCTTTTGTGTCCAGTTGCATTGTTAGACTGCCTCTTGCATCCTTCTGCTAGAATGCTAGTGACTAGCTCCTCGCTCTGCTCAGTAATTTTTGCATCCTCCTCACTACCCAAGTACACACTTTCCCGAACCGGATGCTGCCCAGCTCCTGTCGGCTTTCCCCCAGTTATCAGTTTAAAAGCTGCTCTGCAGCCTTTTTGATGTTGAGTGCCAGCAATCTGGTCCCATCATGGTTCAAATGCAACCCATCCCTCCTGAACAGATTTGGCTTGTCCCAAAATGTTCTCCAGTTCCTGACAAATCTGAAACCCTCCTCTCGACACCACCGCCTCATCCACGCATTGAGGCTTCTGAGCTCTGCCTGCCTGGTAGGTCCTGCGCGAGGGACAGGCAGCACTTCTGAAAATGCTACCTTGGAAGTCCGGGACTTTAATCTTCTTCCTAACAACCTGAATTTGGCTTCCAGGACAGACCGCTTGGCCTTCCCAACATCATTGGTACCAACGTGTACCATGACAACTGGCTCTTTCCCAGTTCTCTCTAACAATCTATCTAGATTTCTTGTGATGTCTGCAACTTTTGCACCTGGCAGGCAAGTCACCATACGGTTATCATGTGCATCACAAATCCATTTCTCTGTATTTCTAATTATTGAATCGCCTAGTACAAGGAGCCTTTCTCCTGCAATCTGTTCATCTACATGCACCTCATCAACCATATTAAGGGAGAGAACCTCAGTTTGTTCCTGTTGTTCATCTTCCTGGATCTCATCAAGTGTGATGAAGGAGAGATCATCAGGTGGAACCAGTTGTTCCTCTGTGTGTTCCTCATCAGGTGTGATGAGGGAAAGAGCCTCAAATTTATTCTGTAATTTCAGACTCTCAGAGTGATCCCCTACTCTTCTCCTCCTTTGAGTCACATTCCTCCAACCATCTCCCTCCTGAGTTAGTGAAGGGCCTTCTCCCTCAGAACTGTGCCCTGTCTCTTCTTTGTCCAGCATAGTCTGCTCCGCTCTGTCCAAGAACAGCTCAAGCTCTTTAATTTGTTGATGGTTAGATATGCGGGCCTCTAGCTGCTGGACCTTCTCTTCTAGTAGTGCAACCAGCTTGCACTTGCTGCAAGTGTAGTTCTCCATAAGCTTTGGCAAGAACACAAACATGGCACAAGTATTGCAGGTAACTACAACGGTTCCCTCAGAATCCATTTTAACAAGTGCAGTATTCTGGGCCTCAAAAATGTACACGTTTACTACCTTTCTACCTAGTAAAATTATATTCTTCTTTTGTTACTAGTTTGCAATCTCGCGCGCCATTAGGCGCGCGGGCCTCTAAAGCAGCTCTACTCCAACTGCAAAACTTACCAGTGCTCACTTCCTTTGTTTGGCTCTCCTCAGCAGCAGCTCTGCTTAAGAGCACATGCAGAGTCAAAAGGGCTGACCCTGAAAGAGCTCAGAGCTTTTAAAGGCTAGTGTGGCTCCGCCCCTATGAGTCACAGTTCAGGGAAGGGCCTGGTGTGGCTCTGCCCCCCTGCTTCTGGAAGCTTCAAACTGCTTCCTCTGTTTGAACAGAGGTGGCTCTCAGCAGTTTAAATTATCAATTTAAACTAGTGGAGGCCTCTAAAGCAGCTCTACTCCAACTGCAAAACTTACCAGTGCTCACTTCCTTTGTTTGGCTCTCCTCAGCAGCAGCTCTGCTTAAGAGCACATGCAGAGTCAAAAGGGCTGACCCTGAAAGAGCTCAGAGCTTTTAAAGGCTAGTGTGGCTCCGCCCCTATGAGTCACAGTTCAGGGAAGGGCCTGGTGTGGCTCTGCCCCCCTGCTTCTGGAAGCTTCAAACTGCTTCCTCTGTTTGAACAGAGGTGGCTCTCAGCAGTTTAAATTATCAATTTAAACTAGTGGAGGCCTCTAAAGCAGCTCTACTCCAACTGCAAAACTTACCAGTGCTCACTTCCTTTGTTTGGCTCTCCTCAGCAGCAGCTCTGCTTAAGAGCACATGCAGAGTCAAAAGCAATGCTGTCAAAGTCCTATCCAGGTGTCTGGAGGCTGTTGGGGTCTGGATGGGGGACAACGGGCTACAACTGAATCCGGGCAAGACTGAGTGGCTATGGATCAGGGGCCCTGCGTTGTCTAGGGAATTACAATCTTTGGTTCTGGATGGGGCTGTTTTGCCCCAGACAGACCCAGTGCGCAATTTGGGGGTCCTCCTGGACTCACGACTACTGCTCGAAGAGCAGGTGGCAGTCATGGCCAGGAGGGCTTTTGCACAACTTCGTGTAATTTGCCAGTTGCGCCCGTTCCTGGACCGTGACTCCTGGTCACACATGCTCTGGTCACCTCCAGACTAGATTATTGTAATGCGCTCTTCATGGGACTGCCCTTGATGACCATTCGGAGGCTGCAGCTGGTCCAGAATGCGGCTGCATGGGTGGTGATGGGGTGTGGGCGTTATGCTTGCGCCTCGCCATTGCTTCAGGAGCTGCACTGGTTACCAGTTTGCCACCGGGTGCAATTCAAGGTGTTGGTTATGACCTTTAAAGCCCTATATGGTAGTGGGCCAGGATACCTAAAGAGACCACATCGCCCTAAGAACGTCTGTCCATCCAACTAGAGCGAAACGGAGGGGCTCTCTAATCGTACCATCAGCTAGAGGGGCCCGGCTCTCCAGCACGAGGAGGGCCTTCTCCGTGTCCATACAGGCCCTTTGGAACCTCCTGCCAACAAAGTTACGATTGCAGACCGAGTTGCTGCCCTTTAGGAAAGGTCTTAAATCCCGGCTGGCAGGGCAGTTATGGGGGCCCGATAGAAGTGTGGCCCCTGCTCGCTGGCTCGTTTAATAAGCAGGACCCTCCCTCCCTCGGAATGGGGTGGGTGGGTTTCTTTTTCATGTGGGTGGTGTTTTATCTGTTTTTATCTGTTTTATATTTTATGTATGTATTTTAGACTGTTGTAAGCCGCCCTGAGTCGGGCTCATCTGAGTGGCCAGCGTATAAATTCAAAAATTAAATTAAATTAAATTAAAATACAAACAAACAGTTTAAAATGAAATTTACAAGTATAAAAAAATCTCCCCTCCTTGTGGTATCATGTTAGAAAAATTCATTAACAAGTACAAAATTAATCCCAATTCTTGGGCCCAGACAACCAATATAAACAAACAACAGAATTAAAGATAAACAGAACAAAACTGTTTGGAATCTAGTGAAGGAGTAATGAAAATTCATGGAAGAATTATTAATAATTAAAGATATGCAGATGGCACAGTATTAGCAGCAGAAAATGCACTGACTGAAATGAAGGTCAAAGAAGAAACCCCATACTGTATAGTTATTTCTGAGAAATGGGAAACAGTTACTTGTAAAACTGGAAGTAAACTACACTGGGGACCATGAAGGCAACCGTTAACAGTTAAGGTAAAAACATGGCTTTTCAAACATTGCACAGAAGGATGGATGAACATTTTCTAACAATCTTTGACAGTGGGCTTTCCAGTGTTAGGTTAACTTAACATATAGAAAACAAAATGAACTTGTACAGTAGGAATGCAAATCTAGCAGTTTCTTGTTTATCCGAGAAAAATACCATCATATTATCTACATCATAAAATTTCTGTGTATGAAAATTTTCTTCCTGAGAAATCCTGCAGCCTTTTTGAAAGCTTTATTCCCTTTGTGTTTTTTTTCTGAAAAGAAGTCCAAGTTATGCAGGATTAGTATAATTCCTCAGCAGAATCACATTTCCCCTACACTGGATAACACCCAGATGGGCGGTATAGAAAAACACACACACACACAAATACACACACACGAAAATGAGAGATGAAATACAGGTGTTACTCAGAAAATTAGAATAGCGTGCAAATGTTCATTCATTTCACTTAAAAGGTGAAACAAATATATGAGATAGACTCACTACATGCAAAAGCGAGATATGTCATGCCTTAATCCGTTATAATTGTGATGATCATGGCATACAGCGTACATTAGATTATGTGATGATTATGGGGTACGTGAGATTGGGGGGTTGGAGTTTTCATAAGATGTAAGCCATAAGCATCAATATTATAACAAAGTAAGGCTTGAACTATCTCGCTTTGCATATAATGAGTCTATCTCACACATTTGTTTCACCTTTTAAGTTGCATTACTGGACTGAAAAAATGAACATTTGCACGATATTCTAATTTTCCGAGTTTTACCTGTAATATACAGTATATATGCAGTAGGAGGAAAGGGTTTCTTGCAGCTTCCACTGGAAAAAAGAGAGCTATTATTCCATCTGTTTCCTCTCCTCTAACACATTAAACCAGGAATTCTCAACATTTTAAAGCCGGGGCCCGGGTCACGCTCCCTCAGACAGTCCCCCTTTTAAGCCAGGGCTTCGGATGCCCTTCCTCCACCACATGGCACTTCCGGGTATGGTGGAGGTGGGGGCCACATGAAATGGTGCCATGGGCCACATACGGCCCTCAGGCCGCAGGTTGAGAATCCCTGCTCTAAACATTACTAATTCCCAAGCAGAGTTTTTCGTTTGAAAGGCTCTTACAATCAATTCACAATCCAGCCTACTGCCCATGAAGAGGACTTTTTCAGGGTTACAGATGCTGCCTGAATGTGCTGTACTTCCACCAATTCTCCATGCTCAACCTCTTTTATAAGTGAATCCTCAATGCTACTCGTGATTAACTTTTATAACAGTCACTAAAATGCTTACCAAAAGATTTCACATTTATGTGTTTATTTCAGCACTGACATTCACAAGAGCTGCCCTAAATCTCATATGTGTGCAAATACTTTGCTCATACATGTTATTTTTCTGCTTCTAACTCATTCAATTAAACATTGTAGGAAACAATTTTACAACTTCATAGAAGTGAAAATTGCAAGTGCCGATCTCTTTGCCACTTAATCATGTTATTCCTAGAAAGTAATTTTATTTATTTATTTATTTATTTATTTATTCAATTTGTATAGCCGCCCCAATCGACGTGCAACTCTGGGTGGTGTACATAAAATGCCCAATGTTTAAACTACAGAAACCCTTAAAATTCCTAAAAACACTGAAAAACTACCTCCCACCCGCACCAATTAAAAATTAGTTAAATTTTTTTTTAGTTATATCAAAGTTTTTATTAACAAAATGAACCTATTGAACTCTTGTTCCAGCACTGTAAAGTTAGGTGGAAAATAACAATAATATTATGTCATATTCCATTATGCTCTCCCAAACATTCGGGTTATTATACCTAGGGTCATGATTGCTTATAAGACAGAAGTCACAATATGTATGGCAATTGCTATGATTTTGTTACAAATTCTTAAAGCATTTCTTCCTAACAAAATCAGTAGCCATTGTTTCACTTTCACAGAACTCAAAAAAGGTAAAGTACTTTTCTCAAAGAAGATTGATACGTAAGTAATAGATGAGAATTCATTGTTTTTGCACATGGCTATCATTCTATCAGTTTATAATGTCTCTGTATACAGCGGTTGTCACTGGAAAGCATATACATTTCACTCTATGTTGTAATGTGTTAAAGGTATCGATCATCCTAATAAATAAATACCTTTAGGACTGCAGTTTAGGAGTGTTATGATTCTGCAGTACTACCTTGTTGAATCATCTCTTGCTGTCAGGTATGCATTGCTAACAGAAAGTAGCAAGAAATCATGTTGGAGAGGCACGGAACGGAGATAAAGCAAATCTAAAAATCTGATGTAAATCACAATAATAAGTGCAGTAATACCTCATATATCAAATTCATACAACATCGCCTAATTCCTTGAAAAAAGTTGCCTCATACAAAGTCACTGCGACTTTGTATGAGGCATTGGGGGTTTTCCCAGGTTGCATTGTGCCTGGGCAGTATAAAAGGCAGGACACATGCGTGTATTGCTCTTGTGGGTTTTGCATGAGGCGTAGAGTGGGGAGGTGGATGGGGGAGGGCAATTTTTTGGTGCGGTGGGCAATTATTGGTGTTTTCTGCTGTGGTTTTTAGAAACAGATTGCACGCTCCATAATTTTTCTTATGTTGGTCTTTTTGGGGGGCACTGTTTGGTGGGGTGGGCAATTGTTTGGTGTTTGCTGCTGTTTGGATGATTAACACTGTGCTGCATGATGGGACATATTGGCATCCATTTTGTCCTTGCTTTCATCCAGTAATTGTTTACAGTAGCTTGTACAAAATGGATGATCAGCCGCATGACTGCAGATTAAGACTGTGCTGCATGATGGGACATGTTAACTTTTAAACATGCACTTCATAAAGTTTTCAAAAGTTAAAAACTTGTTGTATGGTTTGTCCCCTAAAATCAAGGTTGTTTGACATGTTTTTGTAATGTATTTAGCCTTTAGAAAATGATTTCTTAAAGTTCTGTCAATTTCCTGTCTGTTTCCTTGACTTTGCCCTGAAATCTGTGCTGTTACAGTACAATGTATCTCTTTGGAAATGACATTGTATGAGGCATCGCGGCAAGGATTTGGATGTTGTATGAGGTATCGCGGCTAGGATTTTGCATACCTCATACAAAGGCTAAATCCGTATAAAGTACAAACTTGTGGAACCAAGTTTGGACGTTGTATTAGGTATCACTGTACTCTAATCTTTTTCACCATGATTGAAGACACTGATCCTGAAATGTATTTCCCTGTTTCCCAACATCTCAGATTAAACATTCAAAGCAAACACATCTATTATACAGCAAAATTATCTTCAACCTTTTGCTGCCTGAAAATTTCAATACTTTAGAACTTACCAAGACACTTCATAGTGTTTACTGTGAAACAAAAACAAAATAGTCATCTAGAAGTAGTAGACAGCAATACAGTGGTGGGTTCCAGCCGGTTCGGGCTGGTTCGGGCACCCGGACCCAGCCATCCCCCTGACGGCAGCGCCTGCCCAGCCTTGCCAGGACTCGGGAGTGCTGCAGGAAACAGCGGAGCCTCCGCCGGCCTCTTGTTGTCATCCGTCTGCCTCCTCCCTCCCCACCCCAGGCGTGCTTTGATTGGGGGCTTGGAGTGAGGCTTCGGCAGTCGCTGCTTCTAGCAGCAGCAGCAGTGCCTGCCTCCCCTTGTTGTCGTCTGCTGTTGCTACTAGAAGCAGCGGATGGGTGCCGAAGCCTCACTCCTAGCCCCCAACCAAGGCACACCACAATCTGCCTGGGGGGAGGGAGGGAGGGAGACGACGACAAGAGGCCAGCAGAGACGCCACTGGTTCCCGTGACACTCCCGAGTCCTGGCAGTGCCGCCATCGGGGAGGGCCTGTCCTGGCAGTGCCACCATCGGGGGGGGGGCCTGTGTCCAGGTGCCCGGAGGGGGTGGGGTGGGGAGGGGGCAGTGGCAGCACGCAGGCTGGTCCAGCCAGCGCAAACTCCTCCCTCACCTTCTCCCAGCCACATGCATCACCACTGAGGAACCCCTATGGCATCTTCTTCTTCCTCCTTCTCTGCTCCACTGGAGCAATATACTACTCAAATGTGGCAGTTATTAAAGGGAACCTCCCTCCTGAAACTGTTACCGTATTTATTCGTGTATAACGCGCAAAATTTTATACCAAAAAAAGAAATCAAAGTTTGGGTGCGCGTTATAAACGAGGACTGGTGTCCCACCCCCGTCGCGAGCCTCTTTTACTTCCTTTGTAGAATTGGGTCGGCTGTCTATTGAAGGGGAGGCGGGGGTGTGGCTTTGAAGAAATTGACGGGATCTGATTGGGTGGCGCGGAAGACGAGGCGTGGCCCGGAGGTAGCTCGCAGTTCGAGCGAGGCTCCTGGGGGTCGGAAGTGCTCGTTTCGGATTGCATTTTCTTTACCCTGCAACAGGTGGGTCTGATTATCCCCCCCCTCCCTCAATGTTTTAAGGCGTGCTCTTATGAACAACGTTTTTTTGTCAATTACAATGCGTGGTGTGAAACAAAATTTTATACCGAGGTTTCATGGAAAATTAGGGGTGCGCGTTAATACACGAGTGCGCGTTATACACGAATAAATACGGTAAATCACCCTGTGGTAACATAAACCATTATCTCCCAAAATGCATGTCTCCATAGCCATTTTTTAAAGAACAGTAAGGTAAAAAAAATCTGCTATTCTAGTGACATTCAGCCAATAAATAACAATCCAGCGGTTAATAATCACAGAGTGTGTGTGCAATCATTTTTTGTAACTTAACTTTGGAAATGATGGTTCTGGTACTAAACTAAATTCAACTGTAATTCTAGACAAGGATTTTTAGCACTTAACTGACTTCATTTATCTGTAAAACATTTTCATTCAAATGTTTTTTAATTCTGTAGCAGATATAGAAAAAAATCAGCTCTCAGCTGAAGCATTATGAGCCCTTTAAGGACGTGGCGATCTGATTTTGCAAACACAAGAATTATGTATTGTGGGTAGCATTACACAGATGGTTTGCATATTACATAGGTGCCTGGAGAGCAATGGTCCATGGGGTTGCAAAGAGTCGGAGTCGACTGTGCGACTGAACAACAAAATCAGCAGCAGAGTTTTGTGCTTTATGTGTGGATAGTCCAACATTTGCCTTAGTATCTTCAGTTCTTCTTCTTCATTTGTGTCCCAATCAAACCCTGGACTGCCAAAATGAAGCCCCTTTCCTGGCTTTGTCATTGACCAAACTTAAGTCCTCATCAGTGCATATTTCTGGAAGTAATCAATAGACCAGTGAATGAGCTGGATTCTGTCTGTCTCCACATTCACACAGTGTACTGTTATCCACCAGCTGCTCCCACTTGAGCATGTTGGTCTTACATTTAGGGACCCCAACCTTCAGCCTATTCAGATTCCTCCAAGTGATGTAGGGGAGGTTGAATTCCTCAGCCATGTCATCATTTAATGCTGTTCCTTTTCAAGTGAGGACTTTCCTCCATCTTGGTTTTGCTCTTGTGTACCCTCAGGAATGTTTGTTCTTGCCATAAATCTCTTCCTGGATCTGAACTGGTGAACCTGAGGCTCATATCTGTTCAGATGATGTTGACAGTCATTCTCTTGCTTCATTCTCTCAGCATCCGCTGCTACTTCTCTCCTGATCTTAGGCAGAGCAATACCAACAAGAGGGTATATTTTCTCAACATCCTGTCATTATATGCATGGCTTAATTAACAGCAATGTCAACTTGTTTTGCGTGTGCGGCTGTGTTCCATACTGGAGCAGCATACTCTGCTGTGGCAACGCTCAGGGCCAAAGCTGATGTACACAGTGTTGGGTTGAGTTCCCAATTTATAGTTTGTGAATTTCCTGATGATGTTGTTCCTCATACTAACTTTGACTTTGGTTGGTAATCAGGCAGAATCTCCAGTTGATACTGGGAAATAATACCTCTGTGAAACCCGTTGATACTGGAAAATAATACATCTGTGAATTACTGGAGAGCTCCTGCTGACTGGTGTGGACCAGCCGTCCTCCCAACAAGATATCCTTGAGATGTTTTGAAGGGCATCGGCCATCAGCTAAAATGAGCACAGCCAGTAGCTGAGATCCTGGGCACCATAGCTGAAAACATCCAGATGGCAACAGTGAGACAGATAGATCCATAGCCTTGCCAAGATCATAAGATATATGGAATACAGAAAATCTTTACCACTTTCATCAGCCAATTCTTTCTATACTGGCTGAAGAAAAAGAAGACGACGAAATGTACCCGGTTAATATCAATTGACCAAGAGAGGAAAATTACTGTATCTTGCATATATTTACACCCTGCTTGTTCTCCAAGAGTTTCTATTTAAATTTTGTCTGTTCTCCAAGGAATTACTATTTATATCTTGCCTGTTATACAAGAAACACAGAGCAGTGTATTACTTCCTCCTCTGCCTCCAACAAGCTCACATTCACAACACCCTTACAAGTTTGACTAGCATGAATGAATGAAGAAAATACAGTAAAACCTCGCATAAAGAGCACCTTGCTTAGAGACTAACTCACTTAAAGAGCAGCATTTTCTCTGAATGGTCACCTCACTTAACAACTAAAAACAACCAAAAACTCACTTAACAACTAAATTGGGGTTCACAATCCCCCCCCCCTCCTGCCAGAAGTCCCAATCAGTCACTTACAATGGCAGTGGCAGTACTTTTTCGAAATGTTTCGCTTAAAGAGCAATCCCATGGAACGCATTATGCTCTTTAAGTGAAGTACCACTGTAATTCAATAAGCTTTATGGATGAGTAAGGATCTAAACCTCTCTTTCCCAGTCCAACATTCTAGCCAATGTACTTTCTCCATTAACATTATCCCCTTACATTCATGTCCAATGAAGCTGGACAGTGACAGAATGCTCCTAACTCCACAGGCAGACATTACAGATGACTGTCTTGACATTTGATCATTGTTACACAGAGCTTGGTAACATAAACTTTTTGGAATACAACTCCCAGGATCCACCAGTCAATAACAGCCATGTATGTAAAATATACATATTGCTTTACATACAAGAAAAATTGTGGCAATTTAAGCAAAAAATAAGTCTGGGAGTCTTAAAATCAAAACAAGGTGTAAACACTCAAGAAAAAGAGAGCAAAAAGGAAAGGGAGATTTTTAAAATCAATTAAGAATTTGCAGAATAGACTGATTAAAAGTGAAGCTATTGCTTTAATTCATCAAGACAAACTCTTGATTTAGGTAACATTTGCCACTGAAATAATGGTGCAAGGCTGATGGCTAAAACATCCGGATTCACACCTGAATACAGCATTTTATAACATCTAGGGCAGTGGTGGCGAACCTATGGCACGCATGCCAGAGGTGGCACTCAGAGCCCTTTCTGTGGGCACATGTGCAGTCACCCCAGCACAGTTTTCCCCGCCCCTCTGTCCAGCAGCCCAAGGGGAGCGCTTCCTCCCTCCCCCAGCACAGAGTCCACCCCACCTCTCTGCCCAGCAGCCCAATGGGAGCACTTCCTCCCTCCCCCCAGCACAGAGTTCATCCGGTCCCTCTGCCCAGCAGTCCAATGGGAGCGTTTCCTTCTTCCCTGTTGCTGTGTTGGCACTTTGTGATAAATAAGTGGGTTTTGGGTTGCAGTTTCGGCACTCAGTCTCTAAAAGGTTCACCATCACTGATTTAGGGGAATATGCATTGAATAATTTCTTAGGTGCGGCAGCTCGGGTGGTGATGGGGCAGGGGCATTATGCCTGTGCCTCACCGCTGCTTCGGGAGCTGCACTGGTTGCTGGTGTGCCTCCGGGTGCAATTCAAGGTGCTGTTTTTGACCTTTAAAGCCCTTCATGGCAGTGGGCCAGGTTACCTAAGAGACCGCATCGCCCCAAGGTGTCATACCCATCCTACAAGGGCAGACCGGAGGGGCTCGGTTATGGTCCCTTCAGTAAAAGAAGCCCACCTTGCAGGGACCAGGAGGGCGTTCTCCGTGCCTGCCCCGGCCCTTTGGAACCTCTTACCACTCGAACTATGCCTCCAGACGGAGCTGCTCCCATTCAGGAAACAGCTGAAAACATGGCTATGCCAGCGGATGTGGGGTATGGATGCATCAACTTCCCAGTCCCGCTGGCTTATTTAGCCTACATTGGTTTTGTCATGTTCGCTTTTTTCTGTGTTGGGAGGGTAGGGATTTTTTAGATGATTTTAAAATGGGATTTTTAATGGGTTTTTTGAATTGTTTTATTGTTGTTTTTAATTATGTTGCTGAGCCACTTCGGGTCACTCTTGAGTGAGGGAAATGGGATAGAAATATTTTAAATAAATAAATAAATAAATAAGGTAGTATTTTTAAAACTAATTTATGAAGTATATATGCTACCTGCATGTGTCAAGCTTTTTAGTAATCGACTGAATTTTTCACAATTTGCAGACTCAAGTCCTCTTTACATTTTATGACACTTTATCTTCAATAACAGTCTTATAAACAAGCTCCTTTTTTGTACCTGTGCACATTCAGTCCAAGAAATAGAAATAAAAACAGGAGGAAATGAAACTTTTTTTAAAAAAAACAAAGCCAATAGCTAAGCTGGACAAAGCCATTTTTATGAGATGAAAAAAAAGAAGACTTCAATGTCCATGTGTGGTTATCAAGTAAGTCAATGTGTGTAAATGTGACAGAATAGTTAATTCATTTGTTTAAGACATAGTCAGCTTTGCATGTCTCTGACACAGTTGAACTATAGGTCTCCCTTGTTTGAAAACCAGTTGTGTCTGACTCTAGGGTGCAGTGCTCATCTCCATTTACAGACAAAGAGTCAGTGCCATCTGCATCTGTAGACGTTTCTGTGGACATGTGGCATGCATGACTAGATGCCAACGCGCACGGAACGCTGTTACCTTTTCCTATTTATTACTTGCAATTTCTTGCTTTCGAACTACTTGGTTGGCACACAACGGGAGCTCAGTCCATTACACATCACTCAGATCTCGAACTGCTGATCTGCCGACCTTCTGGTCATCAAGCTCAGCGTCTTAACCACTTTATTTAATGGGTGACTCTTTAAAACTCTAATTTGGATTTTTTTAAAAAACAATCCTCTTGTATTTTCATGACATCAGTGCCCTAAAAAGCCAGGAGAGAAGCAAAGTAACTGTGGGATAGGGAGGGAATGCCACATTTGGCATACTGTGCCATCTGGAACAAGGCAAAAACTGGAGGACCAGAACTATAACTCACATGAATTCATGTTGCAAGATCCTGGCAACCGTGCTGCAGCGGTTAGAGAAATGTTCAAGAACTTCAGTGAGTGCACAAAATGTGAGCTCTAGTGGAATGAACAGCTTCAGGCACATTTTACTGTCTCCCTAGCCACAGATCCTCTCCTCACACCAGGCTAGCATATTAACTGAGGAGCTGGTTGCGCATGAATTATGTCCTCATTGACCTAGCTCAGTGGTTCCCAATGTGCCCCCCCCCTGGGGGGACTTCAATTCCCAGAAGCCTAAGACAGTACATTGGCTGACCAGTGCTTTGGGGAATTGACTTAGACTTCTGGGAATTGAAGTCCAAAAACCAAAGGTTGGGAAACACTGACCTAAATTCGTTTTGCCTCCTTTTACTATCAGTCAAGCCCAGTTCCAACCCTGCTCCATATCCTCACCATCCCACTTTTGTGATGTTGCAAGGAATACCAGCCTCATCTAAGACAGGAGTTCTCAACCTTTTTAATCCGGGGGCCGGGGTCACGCTCCCTCACAGTTTTGGGGGCCAGATGGCCATTTTGCCCTTCTTCCACCACATGGCACTTTCTGGTGTGGTGGAGGCGGTGGGGAGCCACATGGAATTGTGCTGCGAGCCTCAGCCGGCCCACAGGCTGAGAATCCCCGATCTAAGATATCACAAAAGCTTGCTGCTTGGTCTGCGCTTTGGCTCTTCAGTCTCAGAAAATGAGATGCAACTGCAATTCCAACCCTAACACTGGGCAATTTGTCAGACAGTGAAACGCACCAGTGGAAGCAACCAGATTAGGGCTTGGAAAACCGGTGTCATCCAGACATGGGTGATATACATTGCTCATCAGCTCTACATGACCATCAGTCCAACTGTAAGGCATGATGGAACAGTAGTTTATCGACAACAAGAGCCAGAATTAACTCCTTTCAGGCTTAAATTAGGTGGATACTCAGAGACAAAATGCCCAAGTGACAGGAAACAGAAAGGGAGAATATCTCAAACATCACCATGAGCCCATGGGTCGATAAATTATCACTTGCATTATTTCATTCCAAAGTGCAAGTGAGCCACCATTTCACTTAAAGGCACAATAAAGGCATAAAACAAGGTCTGGCTCCCTGCAAACAACACAAATCCATCATGATATAATTTACAACTACCTGTACTATAAAAAAAATCATTTTATCTCAAGGAGCACCTGCTCCATGGGGCATGCTTAAAACACAATTCCCCTGAGGCTCTGCTGTTTCAAGTGCCAGAGGAATAGCATGACTAGGGAACTGGCACATATAGACAGCTGTGGCCCAACTCCAGGAGCAACATCTTATGGGAAGGCTAGCTGGTTCTGTAGCTTTCATAAGGAAGGCACATGAACCTTTGCCAGCTGAGCTTTAGTGATTCCTGTCTCTTTAGCTTTTTTAAAATCCATTTCATAGCTACTCTATTTACAAGGGCCGCGGTGGCTTTGTGGTTGAGATGCTGGATTTGACAACCAGAATGTCGGCAGACCTCAGAAAAGATGAAAAACTGAATCAGCCTTGAGCCTTGTCGGGATCAAACTTACAACATTAGCAGTTTTGGCTGCAGTACAGGAGTTTAACCACTGAAGAATGAAACAATCTTTCAAAACCTCTAATGTGGCGAAACAACAACAACAGCTCAATGAGGATTGGACATACTCAGTAGCCACAATCAGCTGAAAAGCAATATGAAAACTAAAACAGAAAGCCAGGGATTGGAATACCCTATGGAAAAGCAGAACAGGATGCCCTGTTTTGAAGGAAAGGATGGCTGGCTGAAGCACTTTTCATAGTAAATAATAATTATGTGCTGTCAATTCTAACTTATGGCAAGGTCCACAACAGTCAGAGGTGGTTAACTAGTTCATTCTGGTGGGAGGTCATGCTGTAGATGTGCAACCTGGCCAAGGCTATCTTTTCCCACGGCACATTGAATGAATCAAACTTCTGTTTTCTTGCTCCACAGCTAGGTATCATACTTGTACCTTCCCTATTCTCCAAGGAGTGTGGAGGAACATATATTCTCTAAACCAGAAGTTTTCAACCCTTTTTAAGCCAGGGGTCGGGTCACGCTCCCTCAGACAGCTTCGGGGGCCAGACGCCCATTTTGCCCTTTCACCACCACATAACAATTCCTGGTGTGGTGGAGGCAGTGGGGCGGCCACATGAAATGGTGCCGCGGGTTGAGAATCCCTGCTCTAAACTTATGCTCAGAACACTCCTACTTATTAATTAGGTTCAGCAAAATGAATGAATAATGTAATTCACTAAGCTTTATGGCTGAGTGAGGATTTGAACTACACTTTTCCTAGCCAAGATTTTGGTCCTATTAACATCATTCCCTTATGAATATGTCCATAAAGGTAAAGGTCACCCTTTGCTCGAAGGCCAGTCGTATCCAACTCTAGGATTCAGTGCTCTTCTCTGTTTATACTTCCATTCTATTCCAACTTTTGTACCCAGCCCCACTCAGCACACGGCCGAAGAGCCAGCACTGTCTGCGTTTGCAGACATTTCCGTGGACATGTGGCAGGCATGCCTAGACACTGGAGTGCAAGGAATGCTATTTACCTTCCCACCAAAATGGTCCCTTTCGAACTGCTAGGTGGCAGAAGCTGGGACAAAGACAGGAGCTTATTCCGTTGTGCAGTTCTCAGGTATCGAACTGCTGACCTGCCGCCTTCCAGTCAGCAACCTAACCAGTTGAGCCACTATGTCCGTACCCAACTCTAAATCTTAAGAAGCAGAAGAGTGATAGACTGTCTCCCTGTTACTTGTGTAGAGGTTATAGATGACTGTTTTTCCACATGACTGTTTTGTACCAAGCTCAGAAAGGAAGATACACTCCCATGTATAGCTGTCACCAAGATGCCCTGAAGATGACAGCTGACATTTGCCATATCAGGGGGAGTGTGCATTGAAAAGAGCCTCTCAATACATGGTACACAACAGCAGTTATGTACTTTATTTAGAAGAAAGATCAATGGCATTCAAGAAACATGGTTTTATGGGGAGGGGAAAGGATATTGGAAGTTACACCAAAGTTTGCAATGCAGGTATAGTAGAAATCAAGAGTTGATTAGGTAAGTTAGGCTTGTGCTAGTATAAGTAGACTAAAACAAAATGATTTACTTCAACTGAATTTTCCCCACAAGCTCTCATAATCAATAGGAGTGCAGTTAGTGAAATGAGCAAAAGGAACAGAAAATGATGTAGCTATTGTATAATAAAGCTGTTGCTGCCTGGGGTGGGGGTGGGGACGGGATCCAACACCTCTGACTCTTCTGTAACACTGCCAAGCCAAATTTTGTTGTGATGATAAGAACAGAAGGAGAGCAGTCATTGAGCTCATTGAAGGAAGAAAGGTGTCTAAACACAAATATAAAATTACTTTGGCCTTTGCAGTAATAAATAATTTGTCCACATTTCAGTTAAATAACAAAGGCACTACAACCTAGCTAAAACACTATTTGATTGGGGAGTAGACCTTTGAAGCTGGGAAATGCAGGTCTAAGATGCTGACTGGAAAGCGGGAGGTCAGCAGTTTGATTCCTGAGTACTGAAGAACAGAATGAGCTCCCCACTTTCTCCCAGTTCCTGCCAACTTAGCAGTTCGAAAGCAAGAAACTGCAAGTAGTTAAACAGGGATCACTGTGGTGGGAAGATAAACAACATTCTGTGCGCTCCGGTGTCTAGTCATGCCTGCCACTTGACCATGGAAACGTCTGCAGAAGCAGACAGCGCTGGCTCTTCAGCTTTGAAACACAGATGAGCACTGGACCCTAGAGTCGGATACGACTGGCTTTCAAGCAACCGAAACCTTTACCTTTTACTTGCAGTAATAAATAATTTTTTCAAATTTCAATTAAATAATGAAGGCACTACAACCTAGCTAAAACACTATTTGACTGGGTGACCTTTGAAGGTGAGGAAATCAGGTGAGTCCTCTTTCTTAGACCTACCTTCCTTACAGGAGAACAGGAAGTAACACACTGTGTTTAGGTCTATGAACAAACCCCAAAAGTAGGGATGGGTAATGTCTATACCGGAGCGCAAAAACCTTAAAATGCCAGCCTGTCAGTACTCCAGATATCATCCTAACTAGATGTTTAAACTAAACCTTTTCATAAATTTAAGTTGAATATAACCATCAGATTTTTGTTAGATAGAAATTACCAATTATCTGGGCCTTTCTTCTTCATGTCAGCACAGGAACATTCCTTTGTCTAAAGAAGGTAAGAAACAACAGTGATTCCACGTTCCCTGGGATAAAATCTGATTTCTCCCAAATGGCAAATTTCTTCTTCAGACGTGTGGTCTCTAGACAAGATTTCTAGAGCTTTGTTTCCTACTCAGCGTTGCCCATGCTGATGAAGAGGTTTCAATTTTAAAAAGGAGGCGTAATGAGACGACAATAACAGAGTGCAAGTAAGGGAAAATAGGTAAGATAATACTTTTTGGTGGGGTGGGTGCGAAGTCGACTTTTCAAACACTACTGCAGCTGTATCCTTCCCTCCAAAGTTCAAAATGCAAGGGAGAAGAACAAAGGAAAGAATCAAATAAAGGATGGGATATTTCACCTTAATTCTGTCAACGATTTTACTGTACAAACAAAATGGAAACTTAATCACCTATTCAAAATCAAAATAAATGTTACGTGTCCAACTAACACTGCACTCAAACTTTCAGAGGAAGAAACTGTACTCACATATCAACCATGACTTCTATACCTATAAATCCAAGGGTTAACCATTGGAACTTGCTATACGTTTCTGCACCCGTCCATCCTATCCTGTACCGAGCCTCCTGCACTCACCCGAACCCGGTATGGAGGTTACTGAAGGGTTGAGAAATGCGCCAGTGGGGCAAGAGCCCCACGAACGTGAACAAAGGGAAACAACTTCAATTCCCAGCGTTCTTTGCACCGCGCCACAGCCAATCAGGCTGAGGCGCAAGCAAAAAGAACGTTGGGAAACGCGGCGTGGCCAATTAAAATTGAGATGCAGGAAAAAAGCCGCCGCACGAACGCAAACCAGAAACGCAAAACTACAAGTCCCAGCGTCCTGCGCGCCGAGAGCGTGCAGAACGCTAAGAAAGCTGGCACACAAAAAATAAAATTACAAAACGCAACGGGAATGCGAGTCCGCCGCAGGCGGATGCAGCACCTCAAAGCCTCGCAAAACAAAAAGAAAAAAACACCACTGCGAGACACCGGCCGGCCTTCTTTTCCGGAGCAACGGGGAGAAAAGGGACTCCCTCTCCTCCACACTACCCCGCCAAAGACACGGTGAGACCACCACCAGCCTCAAGGAAAGTTGAGCCGGGGTGGAAAAATCCCCCAAAAAAACAGACAACAATTCGTCAGGAGAAGCACCCTCCCTGGCGGATGACTGGCTGATGCCTTTGTACTTCCGAATACAAAAGCAGCAGCCAGCAATCCGCAAGGAAGAGCACCACCCCTTACGGATCACTGTCTGCCCATCTCCAGTTAGGTAAGCCAGGAGAAAAAGGAGACAGAGAGGCGAGAACCATCGTTAGGCAGAGACAGCTCTTTTCTGCCTCCTCCTTCTCCCCCAACCTACCTAACGAACCTTCCCAGGAGAAGAATGGGCTGACTGCCTCCTCCTCCTTTCCCCCATTGCTGCATCGAAACCAAAATTCGAAGCAGCAATGGGGAAAAGAGGAACTGACAGGCAGCCTGTTCTTCACGCTAAAGTAAACACCAAAAACAAACACCCAAATTAATAAAAAAATAAAAACAAAACTATATCGATAATTTAAAAAACCATTAATAAACAAAAAATAAACCACAAAATACAAAAACATCCACAATACCACAAAAGCACATACAAAACACCTAACTACAACAAAAAAACTTCAAATTACACAAACAGACAACAATGAATTACACAAATAAACACAATGAAATAAGAAAAATTAAACAAAACCAGAAATAACCAAACCAATTAAACAAACCTAAAACCCAACCAAAACAAAAAAGAACAAATAGAAACACTTCCGAGCTCACCACCACAAAAACAAAACAAAGAAAAACCCCAGAAGAAAGAAAACCTGAGAACTCACCAGCACATCCTCCCTCCACGACGACCGGAACAGAAATGAAGAAACAAAGACTACTTACCGGAAGAAGCCCCACCTAGAGGCCAGGAGAGAAAAAACATGTGAAACGAAACCAAAACCATTAACAGCCCCACCTGCAGGACAACTCAAAAACACTCAACAGCCCCACCTAGAGGCCACAAGAGTAAAAACAAGTCAAAAATGTAACAATAAATCAAAAATTTACACAAATATCAATCATATTTTAAATAAATAAAATAAAAAGATTTCTAACATCCTGTGTTGAGTTTTAACTCAAATAAAAACCCAAAACATCTAAACACAGTTTAAAAACATTGAATGTAAAAAACATGTGCTTTCACATTTTAAAAAATATTACCAACGGTACAACTATTAACAAAAAAAACACAAACTAAAACATTATTTAGTTAAATAAAACAATTTGAAACAATTATATCATCCTTTGTTCTTTTTTTAATCCACAAAAAAAAAACCAAAAAAGCTGATCACAGTTTATAACAGCCCGGCAACACAGGGCAAGCTATGCTAGTATGATATAATCAGAGAGGAGAAGATGCACCTACCGAAACACAGTAGTTGTACCGATTTGCCTTGAGGATGACACAAGGCATAATCTCTTATCATTTTTCAACTTCCCCAGTTATTACCATCATCAACTTGCTTATCATTCCTCAATGACTCAGAAGGCACAACATCCAAACCGATGCTTTTATTCAGGCAACTGAAACAATATTCTTGAGAAGTAGCCATTCGTTTTCTGGCAAACATACTCTTTCATTTACAGTTCAGTCATAAAAGCCTAATTCAATTTAGGACAAGGCGGGATATCATTTAAGGTCCACTGAATCCTGAAGGTCAGTATTCTTTCTATTACACACGCTTAAGATAAAGCCTAGTCTTTATTAGCCTAAAATGCTTGGATACTTAAAGTTACATATTCATTTTGCAGAGCAAGAGGCTGGGGGAGGAAAGTACACAGTTATCACCCACAATTACAATTATGCCACTACAGCCTTGCTTGGCTGATAAGAATATGCACAGAACCTTTGATCCTTTCCTTGGAAACAGCCTGTTTCCTAATCTGTTACTACTTCACCTTTCCTCCATTCAAAAAAAGAGAACAGAATAACCTGACTACACTGTCATTTAAGAGACAGAACACAAAAGCATTAAAAAGATTCTTCAATTTTCACTCCTCCCAAATACATACTGTTAAGAAGCTCGCCTTGTTAGCTGGAAGGCCGACAAGTCGGCAGTTCGAGACCTAGGTACTGCATGATGGATTGAGTGCCCGTCTCTGTCCCAGCTCCTGCCAATCTAGCAGATCAAAAGCAAGAAATTGCAAGTCAATAAATAGGGACCGCTTTGGTGGGAAAAAGATCTTGGGGACATGAAAGGAGTGTTATTTGGTTGTACCCTGAGCAGAGTTTCTCCAGCAAAAATCCTTTCTATCCAGAATAATTTCTGACACAAAATTATTATTATTATTATTATTATTATTATTATTATTATTATTATTATTATTATTATTATTATTATTATTATTATTATTATTATTATTATTATTATTATTATAGCAATTACATTTGTAAACTGTCCCATATCGCTTAGAGCACTCTCTGGGCAAGTCACCATGTAATTAGCATTTTTACCCCCAATATGCTGGATACTAATTTTACTGACCTTAGAAGAATAGAAAACTGAGTCAACCTTGAACCCTTCAGGTTCAAACTCACTCAGCAGTTTTGGATGCAGTACTACAGGTGCGTCACTGCTCCACAAGGCTCCAATTTGAAGATCAACTGCTATTAAGGGAAAAATTACTATTGGGTTGAATTAATAAAGTTACCAGGTGAAATAAATGGACTTTTAGTCATGTGCTTGTATCACTGATTTCAGCAGGCTTACTTATCCCACACACTCCCACTTTATTTTTTGCAGAACAGGCATACTCTCTTGTCAGTAAAGGTAAAGGTTGCCCTTGATCGAAAGCCAGTCGTATCTGACTCTAGGGTTCAGTGCTCATCTCTGGTTATAGCCAAAGAGCCAGTGCTGTCTATGCTTGCAAATGTTTCCATGGACATGTGGCAGTCATAACTAGACACTGGAGTGCATACAATGATGTTAACCTTTCCACTGAAGTGGTACCTATTTCTCTGATTGCAGCACTCGGGTCTTGAATTACTGACCTGCCAACCTTCCAGTCATCAAGTTCAGCATCTTAACCACTAAGCCACCACCATCCGACAAAATACTGCATTCAAAATACTGAAATAACAGATACAAAAGGTAAGAAAAACACTAACCAAGGAATCCTGTATATTCCTATTTTGTAGTAGTTTCAATCTGGTTTAATGGCATGGTACTCCCAGAAAGATTTGTAGTTTGGTGAGATACTTTGAATATGTGTGTGTGTGTGTGTGTGTGTGTATTTATATATATATATATATTTAATACCCCGCCCTATTGGTGTAAACACCACTCAAGGCGGCATACAAAAAGAAAGTCCCATATCAGAATAAAACCCTAAAAGACATCTAAAGCTAAAAACAATATTAATTAAAACCCCTACCTAAAGAAGAATCATAACAAAACCCTACAATACCCACCCTAACCCCTTAAGAAAACAAAAAGGAATTAAAACAGGAATTAAAAGGTTTATTTTAAGGGTGGGGGAGGGGGAGAATAAAATCAGACAGGTCAATTGAAGGTACTATACAAGCCAGCGGGACTGGGCCATCACACCTCCCGGTCCCCACACCCGCTAGCATAACCAGGTCTTCACGGCCTTCCTAAAGGGGAGCAGCTCTGACGGAAGGCGCACTTCAGGTGGAAGGAGGTTCCACAGGGCCGGGGCAGCCACCAAAAAGGCTTTTCTTCGGTCCCCATCAGGTGAGCTTCTCTTACAGAAGGGACCAGCACTGAGCCTCTCTGGTCTGCCCTCGTAGGACGAGAAGAATACCTTGGGGTGACGTGGTCCCTTAATAGACAAGAATCTAGTGTGATTCAGACTTCTGAATCAAGATGAACTGTTTTTACTCCAAGAAACTGCATATTCTGTATCACAATAGAGAAACTGGAGCCCTTCACTAAACTACAAATCTTAAGATTCCATAGTATAGAACAGTGATGACGAACCTTGGCATTCCAGGTGTTCTTGGACTTCAACTACCAGAAGCCTAAGTCAGTGCTCCTGCTGATCAGGGCTTCTGGGAATTGAAGTTCACAAACAGCTGGAGTGCCAAGGTTCACCATCACTGGCAAAGAATCATGGTGATCTAAAACTGCTATAATGCAGGCAAGATACATGCCTAGTGTGGTCCCAACTCTTGGCATGGCTGGGACCAGTCTCCATTGGGCTTCTTCACTCTTGGAAATGTCTCTGGCCATAAAACCTAGGCATCCAAATTTTTCTGTTATCTTGCCATGTACTTTGTACTCTGTCTCTTAAGCTGCAAGCTGTTATTTTCAGCTGTGAGTGACCTTTACATGCAACCTGGGGAAGACAATATAGAAGGGTAGTGAATAAATAAATAGAATTCTTAACTAACTAAGCTGGCCAGTATCTTGTGATGAATGCCACAAGTACAAGAACATATCACAACAGACTCCCTAGGCATGTCCAAGGAGAATACCTGATCACACAACAGGATGGATGGAAATACAAACAAAATCCCTCTTTTCTGTTATTTGATACTGGGGGGGAAACAATTGTGATTTAAATCCTTGGGCTATGTTACCTCCATTACTTCTTTACTGCAACATGATGCCACTGCATGGAGGTTTACATTTCTCTTTTAAAATACTTTGCTCCCATAGTGCAGTGGTTACTGTAAATCTACAGCCAAGACTCTGCTCACTATCTGAGCTCAATCCCATTGGGCTCAAAGCTAATTCAGCCTCTTATCCTTCCGAGGGTGGTAAAATGAGTACCTAACTTTAAATGCAAATTATCTTGTGAACCAACCCAGAGAGCAATAAGGGGTGGCATATAAATGCATATATAATGACGGAGTGGTTTGGAAAAGGAAAAGGTGTAAGACAAGGCTGCACCTTGTCACCCTGCTTCTCCAACTTATATACAGAGCACATAATGCAAATGCAGGAATGGAGGAATCAGAAGTTGGGATCAAAATTGCTATGAGAAGCATCAACAATCTACAATATAAAGATGATACTACCCTAATGGCAGAAAGTGAGGAAGACCTAATGAAGCTCCTGCTTAGATTGAAAGAAGAGAGTGCAAAAGCTGGCTTGAGACTAAACATCAAGAAAACCAAGATAATGGCAACAGGCCCAATCAGTTCCTGGAAAATAGATGGGGAAGAAGTAGAAGCAGTGACAGATTTTACTTTCTTAGGATCAAAGATCACTGCAGATGGTGACTGAAGCCATGAAATAAAAAAGCAACTGGTTCTTGGGAGACAAGTTATGAGAAACCTGGAGAACATAGTTAAAAGTAGAGACATCACCTTGCAAACAAAAATTCGCATAGTCAAAGCAATAGTATTCTCAGTGGTAATGTATGGTTGTGAGAGCTGGACCATTAGGAAAGCTGAGCACAGAAGAATAAAGGCCTTTGAAATGTGGTGTTGGAGGAGAGTTTTGAAAGTACCCTGGATAGCGAGGAGAACAAATAGGTCGATCTTAGAAGAAATCAACCCTGACTGCTCCTTGGAAGGTCAAATAGTAAAGATGAAGCTAAAGTACTTTGGACATCAAATGAGAAGAGAGGGATCACTTGAGAAGGCCTTGATGCTGAGAAAGGTGGAGGGCAAAAGAAGGGGGCGACCAAAATGAGATGGCTAGATGGTACTGTAAACACAATGGGCACAGAGCTGGGCAGGTTGAGGAGGATTGTGGAGGACAGATGTGCCTGACTGGCAATGGTCCATAGGGGCGCAAAGGTTCGGAATCGACTGTGCAACTGAACAAAAATAAAATAAATACAATTGCTACTGCTACCCTACAGACAGTTTTACTACAAAGAATTTAATTGTGTATTTATTGTATGGCTTATATGAGAACCTGATCGATGATCATTCCATAACTAACAGTGGCCTTTATGAGCTTTTTCTTTTTACATTCTCATTTTTCAAAAACTAAGAATTAGCTTTGCTATTGAGTTTTCTGAGAAGAATAGGGAAATGCCAATATGTCTGCTAGAGTCCAAACAGCATGCACATGGAAAGAGAAAAGGACACATACAATGAAAAATTTCTCCAGTTTGTAATTTTTTTTATTTTTACTTATAAGATCCAAAATCCTACAGATTCATCACAATGAATTTTCTGTTGGCCATTCAGCAAAGATTGGCATAAAAATGATAAAACTCCTGAATGGTGTTTATCTCACTTGTAAAATATCAGTTAGGATCAGCCTTGTGCACCGTATTGTACAAAAGAAGAAATAAGAAGGAAAAGAACAACCAAACTTTGATAGCCTCACACAGATAGCAATGAAAGCATTTCAAATGGAAACTATAATCATAAGTGAATTTTAGCACAGAGTACCACAGGGCATCTTTGAATACCTTTAAATCAGATTAAGGAAGAAGTCTAACAGATTTAAAGAAACACAGTTAACCTTGATCTTCCCCAATGGATATAAAATACCGATTCAGGTCAATGGACAGGTCACTGAAAGTACTGTTCCATGCACATTCAGCAAAGTGCAGTTGGAATCAGTGGAAATGCTTCTGATAAGTACATGCAATACTGATTTATAGCGTTGCTAGTCTACATATTTATTTGCATACCAGCTACTGGGATTTAATTCAAAGACGCCTAAATCAAGAGTTCTCAACCCTTTTAAGCCGGGGGCCGGGTCATGCTCCCTCAGACAGCTTGGGAGACCGGACAGCCATTTGGCCCTTCCTCCACTACATGGCACTTCCTGGTATGGTGGAGGTGGTGGGGGCCACATGAAATGGTGTCGCAGGCAACAAATGGCCCACAGGCTGCAGGTTGAGAATCTCTGGTCTAAATCTTTGACACCCAAAAGCAAGAAATGAAAACTGGAAAATGTTCAAATCCAGAAAAGCCAAAGCAGGCAGGTACTCTGGGAACTACAATATTTACATTTGCACCTATCTTTCCCCTATGTTTTACTTTGGAATAAGCACAGCAGCCTGATTCTTCCCAGGTCTGGTATGTAGAGAACAGGACATGAATGCTGCAGGTGTCATGGACAGGACTCACAACACCTGGAATTCCCATTGCAAGATACGGATCCATTAAAGCAATAGCCAAAATCCAGTGGGCACCTTGCCAGTAGCTTTCTCCCATGCCAAAACCCAGTAGGGCTTAGAGGCTGCCATGAATACTGTAAGAGAAACAGCACTCATCTCCCATGAATGCTAGACTTCGTTTCTGCATATGTCACCAATACACATACTAGATCCAGCCCATGGCATCTTTAGATTTTCTTTAGATTTGGTTGCTTTTATGAAGTGCAGTTCAAAGCCTGTTTTGTACAGTTTCCTAATAATATTGCCATATGCTAAATAAATAAATCCTATTAATATTAATTTCTATATGATTTAATTCTATTTTGAGAATTTGTGGATTTTATTAATAACGTATTATTTGTCTATTCAGAAATAAAAGCAACTGGGGTTCGTTTGTTACAAAATTGTCCATTCCAAGCCTTACAGATTGCCTATTTCTTCATCAAATAAGTGTCAGCCTATCTCATTTTAATGGCAGACAGTCAACATATTCAGGATTCCCTGGAGGTAATGTCAACACCCTATCAGCTGATCCTTCCACTCCAGAAGCACCACTGGATTGCTGCTGACACAAATGAAGAAGCAACTTTTAAACAAGATGGCAATGGGTAGTGAGCAGATGCAAGCTAACCTGTTGATAGGGTTTCCCCCCTACTTAAACTATCTTGCCTCTATGGCACGGGTGCCCAAACTTTGCGGGCCACAGGCCGGTCACATGGTTCAGTGGGCCAGTCATGTGGTTTCTTCCACTGGAAGCGGAAGTACAGCACGCCTTACAATCTGTTTTGCAACAGGATGAGATAGATTTTAAGCTGCCATTTTCTCTGCTTAAACCAGGGATGCCCAAACTATGGCCCGTGGGCAGGATCTGGCCCCTGATGCCAATTCGTCCAGCCCACAGTGCCCTCGCCGCTCCCAGAAACGGAAGTAAAACATGCCCGTACGAGTGCATTTCATTTCCGCTTCTGGGAATGGCAAAGGCAGTGCGGGCTAGATGAATTGGTGTCGGGGGCGGATCCAGCCCACAGTCCATAGCTTGGGCACCCCAGTTCTATGGCCTTTAAGCAGATATTTGCAGAGGAAAAATATTCTGCCTCTTGTAATTTCAGATCCTACGTCTGGTTCCACATACAGTACTCCTTGGATAAAGAAATAGGGCATCTGTATTACATATGCTTTGATAAAATAAATAGGAAGCATTTTAGGTTTCCTCACCATACCGCAAAGAGCCGGGTTTAATTAAAGTGCCATCACAACTCTCAGGAAATTCAAAACAAGCATTTTGTTGTCTGTGACAGCCATTCCAAAAAGCCTTCTTTTCAGACTGCAGCTGACAGCACTTCTTAGAAAGCATCAGCCAATTGGGACAGTCAGGTGAAGGTGATGTGACAGTTTTGACTTAATGGCCTGGAAAGTGTTACTTATTCCAAATATATAAGAACATGCACTGTAAAAGATTTCTTTGCAGAATTACAACTATGTAAAAAAGCTCCACTGCTTGACGCACAAGCTTTTAGTTCAGCATTACTCATTTTCAATGGTAAGATGGATGTGTATGTGTGTTGTGGACATTGAAGACACCCACCCATCTGGGTCATCTCTCTTCACATGACTGATGTGGCAGTGCGCAAGCCACAACACAGTTGTGCTCCACACAAAAGAGGTTAAATTTGCTTTGGAGTTAAGAACATTCAGGGAGAGAAAATCCTGCAATAAAAAGTGGCCTATTATCAGGATACAGAGAATATCACTGTGACCAAGCGGAATCGTAACACTAAAAGAACAGTCAAGAATTCAGCTGAAAACCCATCTACATTTCTTGGAAGTAACTACCATAGCAAATGAGCTAACTGCTTTACTTACTGCCAGTATTTTCAGGCAACCAGTATGACTACTGTTTATATGTTACTGTCATGTCCATATTTTGCATTTTATTCTGATCCCATCACCCCAACTATACACACTATCCACATAGAGTGATACCTCGGTTTACAAATTTAATGTGTCTCCGGGATGTTTCGTATTGCAAAAAAATTGTAAACCGAAACACCTCCACACTTGATTGCCACGTGCTACCCACAGACTCCAGCATGCACAGAGCTGACAATATAAACCTCCCAGGCCCAATGCATCCTGGGGAATCTTGCTTCGTATTGCGAGGCATTATTTTTCAATGGATTTTTATTCGTAGATCGAAACGTACGTTAACCGAGGCGTTCGTAAACCGAGGTACCACTGTATATCTGAGGCTTGAATGTTACACAACATGCTTCTAGAGATGTGAACTGGTAGTTACCAAACTCATATTAATATGCATATTGTCAGTCTTAAAGGTGCCACAGACTCTTTATTATGGAAAAACAAAAGTTGGTTTTCACCTAAGGACATGGCCTTTCCAGAAACCATTTCCTGATTCCTGCTTAAGCCGATCATCTGAAATTTACAATACTGGGAAGACTGTTGTTTTTCTATTGCTACTGGGCCAAAATACCGTATCTATTGGACTATTCTTCTATCCTAAGTTGTACTACTGGTGGGCCAAAAACCACAGCACTAGTTCTGAAAATAGGATGCACCATGACTCATAAAATAGTTCAGAACCCTGAACTGCTCAGAGCTAGGCTTTATGAAGGATTATGTTTGGAAAATACAATGAGCAATGCCCATCAGCCTCTGTTCAAATACCTTATCTTCCTGAATGCACAAGTATAGATTCTGAGTATAAAACAAAAAGGAATTTGCTCAGCAAAGATCATATTAAAAATAATTTTTATTTCTTTATACACATTCAACTTACAAGCATGTGTGTCTGAGTTTCAAACATATGTGCTTATTGAAGTGGACTAAAATTACAGTATATAACATTTTATTTGAAAACAGCAAAAACTGCTCTTCTCTGGCTGGACTAGCATAAGAGCCACAAAAACTTTATTGTAGTTACTGTATTTACTCAGTTGCACTGTAGCCTAGGAAAACTGGGGCAAAAGCAGTTTGTGAATCACACTGTGCTTTGCAGGTACAAGTTTGTAATGATGATCAATGGTCACTTTAGTTTGGGAACTTGTGTGTGACAGATATAAAAGTAGATTGTACAGTAAGGTTTCCCAAACTTCTCACACTGCGGGCCTGACCACGCACCCTGGACAGCTGAGCAGGGCCAATCATGTGGTTCCTCCCACCATAAACGCTGCCATAAAACATGTCCGCGGCTATTGTAAACACATTTACAACATCCGCGGGTGCATTTATGGCATCATTTACAGCAGGTGTGGGGGCGTTTACGCACTTTTCACGACTGTTGTAAACATGCCTGCTTCAGCTTCTGGTAGCGGCGAGGGCAGTGGTGGGCCACATCAAATGGTGCTACGGGCCAGGGCCAGCCAATGGGCCGTAGTTTGGTCACCCCTGCTATACAGGTTGGCCTGTAAGTCCCTGCCCAGCCCATAAGTCCCTACCCATCCTCTCCATGGGCATGCACGCTGTCTCACCAGGATTCACCCGCCCCTCTACCCAGCAGTCCAATGGGAGCGCTTCCTCTCTCCTCCCAGTACAGAGTTCACCCCGCCCCTTTGCCCGGCAGCCCAATGGGAACGTTTCCTCCCCCCCCCCCCCCAGAAGTGCCCTACTCTGTGTCTAAGCAATGCTAAAGGCTGCTGTTACCATGGCATTTGGAATAACCCCTGCTATGTTGAGGAAAATGTCTCACAGAACATGGCGTCACATAATATTATGCAGTGAGGATGAGCGACAGCACACAGATACACTGTAAATAAGTTATATGGATGGGTAAGGACTTACGAACCACACTGTACAACCATGCAGGCTGAGGAATTCTGGGAGGCATAGTTCAGAAAAGCTACTCTTCTAAGATCTCATCATTCAGCCTGAAGATTTACTCAATCTTGGTCAAGTAGGTTCGTCAGACTACTTAAAAGAAAGTAAGGACACTATACAACATTAACAAACCTTACTGCCAAAGAAATGGATAGCCAGTAACAAAAAATGGCCCAAGCAAATGTGATTTCTGAGAAGGATTTTGATACATAGAATAAAACAAACAGGTTTTGCTTTGTCTTTGAACATAATCAGCAAGTAGAACACAAGCTACATGACAGCTCTGTAGATGCCCCCACTCTGTCACCTCATAAGGCAAAGTGGGGCAGATGCCCTCTCAAGGTCATCAGGAAGTCTGCAAAGGTATTGCTTTTAAAAAGAAGAAGCTTTCAACCCATGTCCCCCACAGTGGGGATTATGAAAGACAACATAAAAAAAGTTTAGAGTATACATTTTCTACAGCTCCGGGAAGAATGAAGTACTGTATATCTGTATAAACATGTTCCCAAGCTCCAATTTCAGTTGCAAGAATTAGTCTAAGAGCCAATTAGAATAGACTCATTGAAATATATAGAACTTAAATTACGCACGACAATCAAGATCCCATTTATTTAAATGGATCTGCTCTGTTTGGAACTAAGACTGAATTTAGTCCTAACTTTTTCTTCCTGTGCCATATCCAATTCCGAACATTGGTGATCATCATGACAAGCAGCCATGAAGACTGTCATGGGAGCAATATAATGCAGTGGCCTTCCATTTGCCTTCTACTTCGCAGCTTGACACGCATACCACACATCCAGTTGTGCAAGTCACTTTCTGGTCCTGAGCCCTTTGGGCAAACAAAGCCCTCATTGGCCCTAGGCCAGTATTGATGAAGCTATTGATTTACTCCACTTGGGGACCATCACCCTTCCCTGTGGACTTTGCCACCCAAGGCCATTAGTTCTTAGGGTTGTGTCGGGTTACTTAGCTACTGACTGATGATCGGCGTTGAGTTGCTGGCAGTATGGTCTACTATATTATTACAGCAGAATAACCTGGCTAGACTATAGTCCCGAAGACATTCAATTAACTGCCCTTAGAATGACACTTCAAATTTCTGCACAAAGTTGTAAACATTCCTTTTCAAGAAAAGGGCCCTTAGGGTCAAGGCAGATGCCAACAACCCCATTCCCACCTTCAAACACTTTGAATGAACATCAAAGGGGGCTATGGAGGTTCAACATAATTTCTAAAAATCATTCACACACGTAACTATTCTCCATGAATTTTCTAACTGCCATCTCAAACTATCTAAACCAAGGGTTCTCAAATTTTTCACAGTGGGCCGGTCATGTGGTTGAGCGGGCCGGTCACATGGTTCCCCCAGCTGGAAGCAGAAGTAAAACGCGCTCACGCATGCGCAAATGCTGCCATAGAACACATCCATGGCTGTTGTAAATGCACATTTTACTTCCACTTCCAGTAGCGGCAAGGGTGGTGCGGGCCAGATGATATGGTGCCATGGTCTGGAACAGGCCCATGGGCCGTAGTTTGGCCACCCCAATCTAAACCAAGAGCTGCCACAAATCTTCTAGGACAAGGTTTCTCAACCTGGGGCGCCCAGGTGTTCTTGAACTTCAATTCCCAGAAGCCCAAGTCAGCACACATGCTGATCAGTCTCAGCCCATCTTCACTGTCACGGCTCCATCCTACTGAATCCTTTAATTTTTATTTCAGTGATATCACACACCTCCAGATGACTTTAGATCAGTGGTTCCCAACATGGGGCCCACACTCCACAGGAGGAATTCAATTCCCAGAAGCCTAAGTCAGTACATTGGCTGATCAGTGCTTTGGGGAATTGACTTAGGCTTTTGGGAATTGAAGTCCCAAAACCAAAGGCTGGCAAACACTGCTTTATATACACCTCAAGAACTACTTACCATATGAAGAAGAACAAACATAATATTAGAGCCAGCAAACCTCCCACCAATGACAGAAAGACCACCTGTGCCACAGCAATCAGCCCATGGCCAATTGGGCAAAATCAACATAAGGATTTCATCCTCCGGGTGATAATTTCTGATTTGCAAAAAACACTACTAAGAGATGGGAGGTCGAAGATGAATGGCCCCCTTGGCAAAAGAATATTTATCAGCAATCCCAACCTATAAGCAATTCCTTTAATGGAAATTAAAAGAGGGTATGATTTAGTTTCCTCACACCCTCACTGAAAGGGCTATTGGTTTATAGTCCACTTGGTACTCTGCTGTCGTCTGGGGTTTGGGCTGTAGGTTTAATTTGTTTGATTTATTTGTTTTTAATTGGTTGTTATTCTCTGGAATGGTGTATTAATGTAAACTACCCTGAGTAGTGCTAGACACTAATTTAGTGGTATACAAAAATAATTTATTAATTAATTTCCCTTGAAAGTACCAGGCACACCATCATGTTATCATTGTCAAAGGTTAACAACATCTTAATTAGCTTACACCTCCCTCGCATATACACATTACTACTTTTCTTACATTACAAATTGCACAAATGATGCCATAAGCAGAAGAAATGGAACTCCTGGATGGTGCTGCTAAATATCTACACATTCAGTTTAAGTATAGCATTCCTCAACATGGCGTTCTGCTATGCATTTTTTCCTCTGAAGAAAAACTGCTTTCCTTCCACAATGTACTTTCCCATAATTTTTGCTTTTTTGCCATCATAAGCCCCATGGTGCTTGCTGTAGATATGGCACAATGTCTGTAAGTATTTTAGCTTGCAAGAACACATTAAAAAGGGAAAAAAGGAAAGGAAGATTAACAACCAAGGTAGTATAACCATTTATAAATGTAAATTTACCTGATGAATATTTCCTTTAAATGAGTCCTTTCACCCGACTGTAGTAATTAGATCCTGAATTAATTAAAATGTTCTATCAACCTATTTAATATTTCACAGGACCTTCTTTTAAAAAGCATTTGGGGAACAAAGGAAATGCATTTTAAATCTTTTCCCTTCATCCTCTTCCCATGTTTTACAAACCACAAATTTAAAACCTTGACAGCACGACTCCGCTATGTTTAGTTCCATGCAAAAAAACCTCTTCTTCATGATTACAGATACTATGTAGTCCCAGAGGACAAATAACGCCCGAGTTTTAGTCTGTTACCTCCAACTCTAAAGCACTATATTACTGCAGTTAAATTCGACATGAGTCACTATGCAATGCAATAATCCTTGGTGAAGGGCCCGCTATCCAAGGGTCTCAGGATCAAACCTGGAGGTCAAATGATATTCCCCTTGCAAGGATAAAAGGAGAGATTAAACTGTGGATCTGGCAATTAATTGAATGAACTCCAGATATACTATCTTACTAGGAGATGCTATATTACTATCTTACTATCTTACTAGAAGATGGTAATGTATGGTTGTGAGAGCTGGACCATTAGGAAAGATGAGCGCAGAAGAATAGATGCCTTTGAAATGTGGTGTTGGAGGAGAGTTTTGAGAGAACCCTGGACAGCGAGGAGAACAAATAAGTCAATCCTAAAAGAAATCAACCCTGACTGCTCATTAGAAGGTCAAATAGCAAAGATGAAGCTAAAGTACTTTGGACATCAAGTGAGAAGAGAGGATTCATTTGAGAAAGCTTTGATGCTGTTTAAGGTGGATGGCCAAAGAAGGGGGACAGTCAAAAATGAGATGGCTAGATGGTATTGTAGACGCAATGGGCACAGAGCTGGGCGGGTTGAAGAGGATGGTGGAGGACAGGGGTGCCTGGAGGACAATGGTCCATAGGGTCACAAAGGGTCAGAATTGACCATCACCCAGAATTACAGACTTTACAGAAAGCACACTTCCCTCTTCTCCACCCGATACAATCTCACTTTACATTATAATCTTCTGGCTGTCCATTGACTCCTCTTAAGCAGCTAGCTAAACCAACGCCTGATAATGTGTGAATACCTCCAACAGGTCAATTTTGCATATACTGTTTTTGTGATTTTTACTATGGATTTGCAGGGACTGCAGTGGCTCAAGTGGTTAAGATACTGAACTCAACAACTGGAAGGTTGGAGTTCGATTCCCGAGTACTGCACGACGGAGTGAGCCCCCGTCTCTGTCCCAGCTCCTGCCAACCTAGCAGTTCAAAAGCAAGAAATTGCAAGGAGATAAATAGGGACCACTGCGATGGGAAGGTAAGCAGTGTTCCATGCACTCCGGTGTTGAGGCATGCCGGCCACATGTCCACAAAAAGGTCTGCAGACGCAGAGAACGCTGGCTCTTTGGCTATAAACAGAGATGAGCACTGAACCCTAGAGTCGGATACAACTGGCTTTCGAGCAAGGGCAACCTTTACCTTTACTGTGAATTTACTTTTCTTCATGCCTAGATCTACTTCAGACTTATCTACCTACCTACCTACCTACTGACCTATCTATCTAAACCAGGCTTTCTCAACCTCTTTGGGCCGGGGACCAGATCACTCCCCACAGAATGGCTGTGCAGGCTGGTCACGTGTTTCCGTGCGAGTTCTCATGTGATTTCGGTGAGCTCGCATTATTTCACATGAGAACACCAAAATCGCGTGAAAACTTGACGAAAACGTGCATTTTTGCCGGTTTTCGGCACTTCTGGACAGTGGCGAGAACAACGGCCTCGGGGGCTGAATGAAAAGGCTTTGGGGGGCCGGGTCTGGTCCACGTGTCGGAGGCTGAGAATGCCTGATCTAAACTATTCAAACCCCATCTTTCTCTGGAAAAGGACTCAATTTTAGAAGTTGCTGGGTTTCATTTCCCATCAAATCTCGCAAGCAAGCAAGTCTGGCCAGTGGAAAGTGACTGAAGAAATAGCAGCTCTCCAATGCTATATTAGGGCTAGTTTTGTTGCACCATCTCTACAGTCCTTCCTTTCGCATAAATTTACCTTGCCCACTATGTAGCTTAATTGGCAAAATTGCTACCACTTGTCTCCATTCCCAAATATAACAACAATTTCTCACACAAGTGAATTTAGGCTAATCTCATATTAATCCCATGTTACTATCTTGCCTAACCTGCAACAAAACTAGCCCTAACAAGAATTCAAAATTAAATTTGCTAGACCACAACACACTAATCCTTAAAACATTACTACATCAGCGTATAAATATATTAAACAGAGATCTACTAAAGCAATAAGCCACACTTATAATTGAAATAAAGCTTTTTCAAACTAAAGATACTTTTAAAATGAATAAGGAGAATGAGGACTGACCTGCAAATGAAATACTAATAATAAATAGAATCTATTTTCCAGTCCATTAAAGAGTAGTTTTAATTCCATTTTAAAACAATATCAATATTACATCTGATTTAACATGAACCTTAATTTTGTTCTCCTCAATTAGCAAACATATAAGGACATTGCTCAAAAGGCATTGCTTTTATGTATTGCTAAAAACTTTACAATAGATTAAAAAAAACAAGTACATGTTTATGTAAGATTTCAGCAACTAAACTAATCCATATGACATTTAAATTAAACAATATTAATAGAATTGAGAACTATTAATTAATAGATCAATACAAGCAAGCATTGCTCAAGGTGAAATAAATATTTGATTATTATTTTTATTAGTTTGGTCTCAGCATATTAGCATTAAGGCTTCTGTAAAACTGGTAAAATTAAATATGAGTAGTAGTCAATTTCTCTATTGGCCTACCCTAAATGCCACTTACTCTTCTTAAGTAAGTCAATGTTAGAGTAAGTCCATTTGAATCAATGGAACATATAGATGACTTGATTTACCAAACCCTCATTGATTCAATGGGCCCACTCTAGTGCAATTTAACATGCCAAGTAACAACAATACTTACTTAAATCTATTTTTAAATGCACATTAATAGGGCATATCATCTTAAAAGATATATCCTCCAAGCCATAAAATGGCACTTATCTGCAAAGCTTTTATAATACAAATATTTAATGCCTTTTAAAGTCAGCTGAGTAATTAATCAAGGATCTCTTTCTATTTGATCAAATCAAGATTCATGGTCAAAACACAACAACTCTAGTTTCATTAATAAATAGCAAAGCCAAAAAAGTTCAATATCTGACATAGTAAAACTTAATAGTGTAACACTTTTTCTAATCATTCTGAAACAGCTCATTTCAGGCATAATTCTGACTCAGTGGACTAGACTTCTCAATAATAATAATAATAATAATAATAATAATAATAATAATAATAATAATAATCATCATCA